>CM050170.1:131697867-134630367 GCA_027410445.1 Discoglossus pictus | reverse complement strand
TGGGCATTTGCTGAGCGCTCACACGCCTTGTTACACTCCAAAGCCTAAAAAACAAACATCTGCTTTGCTAAAAAAGAATCAATATTTTATTGAACCAAAATAAAATCCATCAATTCCTCAGAGTTGAAGACAAGGTAACTCAATGTGAGTCTGTGTGGATCTACCTGCAGTCACCAGGTCAAATTTCACATGCCAGCAAGGTAATGCTTAAGATCCTACAAGCTCAACCCCAACAATATATGGACCGGGAACTGCCAGATGTACAAGCCTGGTTCCACAGAGGAAGAGGCACAAGAGATCAAATTGTCAATTTCCGCTGGATAATAGACAAAGCAAGAGAGTTAAAAAAAAGCATTTACTTCTGCTTCATAGACTATTCTAAAGCCTTTGACTGTGTGGATCACAATAAAATGTGGAAAGTTCCTAAAGAGATGGGAGTACCAGATCATATCATCCTCCTCCTGATGAATCTGTATGTGGACCAAGAAGCCATGGTCAGAACTGAACATGGGACAACAGGATCGATCAAGATCGGGAAGGTTGTATATTGTCACTTTAATTATTCAGCTTATATGCAGAGTGGATCATGCGTAAGGCCAGACTGGATCAATCCAACGCCGGAATCAATATTGCTGGAAGAAATATCAACAACCTCAGACAAGCCGATTATACTACTCTGATGGCTCACTTCCTCTCACTTCCTGGCAAATTGAAGGGGGACGAAGTGGAAGCAGTGAAAGATTTTATTTTCCTGTGATCCAAGGTCTCTTCAGATGTTGACTGTAGTCATGAAATTAAAAGATGTTTGCTTCTGGGGAGGAAAGCCACGACAAGCTTGGACAAGCTAGTAAAAACTAAAGATATTAAAGTATCAAGAAAGGTCCGCATAGTTCTAAATGTCGTATTCCCAGTAGTAACATACGGATGTGAGAGCTGGACCATAAAGAAGGCTGAGCGCCATAGAATGGACGCCTTTGAATTATGGTGTTGGCGAAAACTACTCATATCCAATAAATCAGTACTTCAGGAAATCAAGACAAACTCTTCACTAGAAGGTATGATCATGAGGCCGAAGGTAAAAACATTTGGCCATATCATGAGATGGCAGGATTCCCTAAAAAAGTTTCTAATGCTGAGAAAGATTGAAGGAGCAAGGTACACAAGCCCATTCACCCCAGCAAGCTAACAATCCAGAAGGGGATATTGTAAATTAGGAACGCTAAAGTACAGCCTAAAATTGGTAGAAACTTCACATACATGTGAAATATGTAAAAAAAAAAAACTATCTATCTATTTATCCATCCATCCACCCATCATTATTATTCTGTATTAGTCCTATTCTCACTTTTTCAGGTAAGTTGCCTCAGTGGATTCAGTCTGTAAATGTTTCTCTGTCAGTTGCTCTGCCGCTAAAACAGCAAAATATTCATGAACTCGCCAGACTTTTTAAAGTATATTGTATTATATGAAGCATGAAGAATTTTCTATTAGGCGCCGTCCCCGGTGGATACAATGATTTCTGCACGGCACATTAGGCAGATAAGGAAGGGACAGCACTGAGTCACAAACACACACAGCTGATTTTATGGCTTGTAATATCCACAGAACTGTTTTATTAATGCCGAAAAATGGGACTTCCAGTAAAGGATTTGTATCTGCAATCAGTGGTACTGACTAAGGACCTGTCCTCAATTCAGTTTCAAGGACCAGGGCTGTGACGGGGGCGAAGAGCAAGTGCTCTTGTGAGGGGCCCGCCTTTGAAGGGGGGCCCAATGCTGCATTTATATTATATGCTGTTAACAGGGGCAGAGAGGAGGTACTTTTGTGAGGGGCCCATCCTGAAAGGGAGGCCCAATGCTAGCATGCATTGATATTATGTGCTGTGGGATGTCGACAGAGGCAGAGGGGAGGTGCTTTTGTGAGGGGCCCATCCTAGAAGAGGGTACATGCTGGCAGGCATCTATATAGTATACAGTTGGCTATTGCCAGAGGCAAAATAAAGGTGCTTTTGTGAGGGACCCACCCTGGAAAGCAGGCATTTATATCATGGGCCCCCATCATAAGGAAATTAAGGAACAGAGCTCCTAGTAAGAGACCGTCTGGCTCCTAAGTCTTAGATATTTCTTGGCCACCTCTATGTATATCCATTTAACAAGGTAAATGAATTAAGATATTTTACCACTGTATGTACAGTTAAGGGATATGGGCAAACGGGTGTGAGTTGGGTTTGCACTGGGCCCTAAGATTTGTGATGGTGGTCCTGTAACGGACCACTGTAGCTCAAGAAAAGAGGCACTCCTTCTGTAATGGGGGTATTTATTAACAACATTGTTAAAGTCTTTATTATTATTCTAAATAAATCAACTAGGCATGTTCTTCCTGAAACAAAGCCACATGGGATGATCTTCATAAGCCTAAAATTTGCAGCATTCAAGGGGAAAGGGTACGTATTAAGCTATGACAGAGGTTGTGAAGGGCAGTGATGGCGGATGGAATAGTGCATGTTGGATACAGAGATACTTTGTAAGTCTCACTTGGTACAACATCCCTGTGATAGCCTAGTAAATCCCCCTCAACATCAGTTGTCACACAAATATACCTTTGTATATGCACATTTTATTTTTCAATTTATATAGTGCTTTATAATAAGTGATACAGGCTGTGATTGGCTGCACTTTGCATGGTCTTGTGGCATTAGAAGCGTCAGAAACTCCAATACATTTGTACAGTTCATAAAACTGACTCAAATAGGATCAAAATATCATCTAAATAAAGAATTTTAATAGCATTTTACATGATGACACAGAGAGCTTTTAGTGGTGATTAGTCTTCCACTCAGATCGTAAATGAGTATTGTAGTAAATTAATGGATAAACCAGAAACATATTTGTCATTTTATTTGCTCATCAAGTCTCTTAATCACGTAAAAGCTGCAGTAAAGTAACTAAAAGGCTTGTAGTTAAAGCTGAAGAGTCACGTTTCTCTCTAAGGTGAAAAAACAGGAAAAAATATAAAATATTAATAGAGCAAAAAAATAATTTATAAGAATTATTTGTGGTCAGTATAAATCGGAAATTATCAGAGATCATGTATATAAAGGGATACTGACGGGATGTGACTCTGTATATAATCTCCCTGTGTATCTATTTACTTGTATGCACTTTATTTTAGTAAGGAGTGCTTATACGTTCTGTTTACTGCAGAGGGCAGACCAATACAGGGACTATTTGTTTGCTTTTATTCAGTAAAAACAGAGTTTATAATATACATAGGTACATAACAGTAAATAGATACACAGGGTTATTACATACATAGTAACTTCCAGGAATCTTTTGTATCCCTTTAATGATATTTTAAAATGATATATACAGAAGGACAAGTAGGACAGCAGGTTGATAAGTGAAGAAGCACCAAAATGTTACATCTACAGTATACAAATTGGACATTTAAAAAAAAGCTAAAATAGCCTTAAATGTATGAGCTACAATGCATAGTGATAGACGGCTCGATTAGTGTCTATAAGAGCCCCACTGCCTGTACTGAGTACATGTTGTCCATTCCATCAGCCAACTATCAGCCAGACACTGGGAATTATTGAAAAAGATATTCAGGGCATCCAGGGATGTGGTCTGTGATAGGCTGAGAAATTAGCATTGGAGGAAGCAGTAGGTATTAAATGCTGGCAAGAGGAAGATACTTTGTTCATTAAGTGCTGACAACAGGGGGTGGGCAAAAACATTTGTATATGAAAAGGATGCAGCATATACTGAGGGTTGTCAGGGGAGGAGGCTGCATATACTCAGTGTTGGCTGGTGAACAACATGCAATGTAGAAGGACCTTGCAGTATGTATTTAGTACTAACATAAAGGAACATCCACATATTAAGTGCTAAAATGAAGCAGAAGCTGCATATATTCACATTAGGAGTAGACTGAGGGAGCTGCATGCATTCATTGCTGTAGGTATAAGCATGCAGCATATATTCAGTGCCAACTCTCTGTGACCTCATGGACTGCAACACACCATGCTGATCTACTAGGTGTTCATGGCAGAGATACTGGAGGGGGTTGCCAGTTCCTTCTCTAGTGGGCCACAGCATATAGCTCCTGGTATTCCTAGATGGTCTCCCATCCGGTATTGTACCAGGACCAAGCCTGCACGGCTTCAGGGTGGTGCAACGGATTAGTTCCCTGACCGGAATCAAATCTAGGTCGCAGCAGGGAATGCATCAAATCCTAACCACTGGACCACCAGAGTGCTGCATGCATTAAGTGCTGGCAAAGGAGTTTAGTTTTTATTTTGTATTGACATGGAATGGAGACAGCACTTATTAAATACAAGTATTAGGAAGAGGCAGCACGCATGCGGTACAATAGGAGCACATATTATGTTCCAGTACATGTAAAATATGTTTTACTTTTTTATATTCCATGATCCTTTTATTATCTTCTATGCTTATAATGTTTTACCTGTTACCTCTTTACAGTATGTGCAGCGTTACCTTATGTATCTCTATAAGAATGGCGGGTATTTTAATATGCACCTCACACATTAAATCCCAGATTAAAAATATAAATAGTGATTTCCTGAAGTGAATTCTAATGTATTCTCGGGAGCTATAAATCTCCCATACACAGGAGGGATTCATCTGAAGGCACCGTGCAATGATTTACATCTTCAAGTCTAGTGTTCATGCGCCCAGCCGTGTGGAATCAGCTTCTTGTGATTGTTAGCTCCATACATAATGAATTTTACTCTGAAAAGTTGACTTTGAGAATTGGAAACATTTTGCAGTTATTACTCATTGAATTCAGCTATACCTGGATCATTCAGATAGTGTTAGTATTTAAAGGAACTTTATATATATATATATATATATATATATATATATATATATATATATATATATATATATACAGTATATGTATTTATCTCCTCTTCAATATAATTTTCAAATAAAATGTACATTTCACTTATTTCTAAGAAGCTAACAGATTAACAGCCTGTCAGTTTCTAGGATCACCTACTTTCACCCTGCTTACTCTCATGCATGCTTCCATCTTCACGTCTGTTAGCTGGTAGTGCTGCATTTTGGGAGCTAAGGCTAAATTAATGCCACACCTACAAATACAGGCGGTCACACTAACAGTGTCAAAGGCTGACTGTAAGAATATGCAAAAACAAAATATATTGAAATATGAAAATGTGCTCATTTTTCACCTTCTATCCCTACTATATATTTTTGTTTTTTTATATTAAATACAGGATATATATATATATATATATATATATATATATATATATATATATATATATATATATATATCATACAATGTCATAGATATTATATTTAATAGTTCATATTTGAAACAAAATGTTAAAATAAGCATTTATATATTTCTACATTTTCTTCTCACAATCCATTTGTTTTTAGTTTGGTAAATAAAACCCTAATGATATAAACTGTCCTTGAAATTGCTTATAGATAGCATGAGACACTTGGGTGATAAAGCACCACCACTATAAATAGCTCCCAGATTACATCACTGCAGGTCAAATATATAAAGGATGGCAGCACACATGAAAGTAAACAGAAAGAAACAGATACCAGAAGATTACAGACTGTAATTCTATTGGTTTTCTTAAAAGTTAAATAGGTATAAAATTCTAATATATGGCGTGAGACACTTGGAGGATAAAGCCCCACCTCTGTAAATAGCCCCCAGAATGCAGCAATGCAAATCAAATATATAAAGGATGGCAGCACACATGGGAATAAACACAAATACATATACCAGAATCTTAAAGACTGTTATTTTATTGGCTTTTTAAAAGTAAGCGAGGTTTAAATGTTATATGTAAATTACATTGAGGAGGATAGATATTCACTTCTGTCATAAAAAGAGGGACAGCTGAATCCTGAAATAAACTATACATTTAAATAAGAATAAAAATGTGTTTGTTTAGATACACAACATTATGTAAACACCAGGAGTTTAATACGGACACCCGTCTGTGTCCTCCAAGCTTAATTTAACCAAACATTGCTTTGTGTTTCCATGGTAAGTCAGGCTCTGCGAGGTGTGGAGGTTATTATGCTCGTTACAAAGGTTTATTTGCATGATGGAAGCTGGGACATCATCATCTGCAAATAAATTACACCTGTAGTCAGACAAGGAAAGTCACACAGTTGAGTAGCATCATGTTCATTAGTCAGTTAATTGCTTTCTGTTGTTTTCATTAAGGAATAAGAGAGAACGGGAATAATTGTGCATTATTTGTAGCTCAGTGGAGATCGCTTACACATCTTGTATAGACAAAGATCAGCTCAAATATACAGCAAATAAATACATTAACAGGTCTCTGAAGTTCAAGAAAAACCACACTTGATTGTAAGAGTTCAGCTAAGTGGAGCAGGTTCTTGAGTACACTCAGGGATCATTATCTGGCCCAGGTTACACTTGAGCCTACTAGAAATGTTGCTATCTTAGATTTAGTCATCACAAATAATATTGATATCGTATCAAATGTTGGAATAGGGCAACCTTTGGCAAACAGTGATCACAACACGGTCTTATTTGAGACTAGCGAATTGCCCATCAAAAAATTACGGCAATGAAATTGTAAGGTAGCTAATGCTGTTTGGTGTGTAATAATAAAATATCTAATACATTAATAAATGAATATACATTACCTATCTTGAAGCATTGTGTTGAAGAGCTGGCAATGTGTTTTGATGTTGCTGCAGCATTAGTGGTGTGGAGCTGCTGTGTAAGCGTGATGAATGTGTGCAGTGTAATAGTGTGCGTGCGCGAGACCAAACCATTAGCGTAGTCGTATACTTCCACATTGTCGTAAAATGGCAGGTAATGTGTGGTATGCGTCTTAGCGGAATATCCGTAGGTGTTTTGTGGTGTTTTGTGAGTTTCTTGTGGTGTTTTGCGTGTTTAGAGTGCTGTAGCCTCGTTTTCGTTTTGTTTGGCGGCAATTTTTTCTGTCGCTTAGCGAATTTTTTAGTGTTTAAACTCTTTTATTTTGAGTTAAATAAAGGTTTAAGTTGCTTTTTTGTGGTCCTGGATCCTGCCTCTTGCTGTAGGTAAGCTTTTTATGTATGTGTTGTGTGTATTTATTGTGTTTTTAATTTTTTCATGTTCGCGGGTTGCGGGCGATTTTTTCGAGATCGTAATGTGTGCTAACGTGTCTTGTATGTTGTTTGTAGCCTCGTTTTCGTTTTGTTCGGCGGCCATATTTTGTCTCGCTCAGCAAATTTTTTTGTGTTTAAACTTTTTCATTTTGAGTTAAAAGAAGGTGTAAGTTGTTTTTTTTGAGGTCCTGGATGCTCCCTCTTGCTGTAGGTAAGCTTTTTATGTATGTGCTGTGTGTATTTATTGTGTTTTGAATTTTGTAATGTTCGCGAGTTGCATCCGAGTGTTGCGAGGTCGTAATGTGTGGTAACGTGTCTTGTATGTTGTTTGCGTTGCGAGGTAATGTTTGAGAGGGTCGTAGTTGGTGTGTTGTGTTGTTAGCGTGGTCGCGGTTGTTGTGTGGTTGTTTGCGTTTGAACGTAAATTTTGCAAGGGCCCGCAAGTGTTAGCAACAACTTGTACGCTCACAACTATATATGTGATTGAAATAAAAAAACAAAACTGTAAGGGGCCAACAAAAAAATCTTAATTTTAAAAGGGCAGATTTTAATGGTCTAAGGGCAGCAATACAAAGTATAGACTGGGACAGAGAGGTAAAAACACTGAACATAAATGGACAACATTTAAATCCTTACTAAATATACATACACATCGGCATATACCATGTGGGAATAAAAGTAGAAGGAATAAATCACAACCCATGCGGCTTAACAATGATTTAAAGAACAAGATATGGAGTAAAAAACAGGCATTTGAATTATGCAAAAAAGAGGGGACAGAGACTGCTTTATAGGAGTATAAGGAAATCAACAAGGCTTGCAAAAGGGTGATTAGACTGGCTAAAATAGAAAATGAAAAGTTAGTTGCAAAGGAGAGTAAGACTAAACCTAAAATATTTTTTAAGTGTATTAATGGGAAGAAGATGAGGAAGGAAGCTATAGGAACATTACAATGTGACACAGGCCATCTGATAATTAGTGACCAGGAATAGGCAGATGAGCTAAATAGGTTTTTTCTTCGGTACACACTGCAACATAATGTGGCTACACTACCTTTGCCAAATAATTGGTTAACGCAGGAAGAAATCCAAAACAGGTTGGAAAAAATAAATGTCAATAAAGCCTCAGGTCCTGATGGAATACATCCAAGTGTACTGAGGGAACTGGGTTCTGTAATGCCCAAACCATTATATCTATTTTTTTAAGATTCACTCAACACAGTATCTCTACCAGATAACTGGAGAAAGGCAGAGGTGATACCTATATTTAAGAAGGGAGAAAGAGCAAATCCAGGGAATTATATAGCTGGAAGTCTCACTTCTGTAGTGGTAAAGCTTTTAGCAGGGCTAATAAGGTATAATATACAAGAATATGTCTATTTAAACAAGATTTTTAGTAGGAATCAACACAGATTTATGAGGGATAGGTCATGTCAAACAAACCTAATTAATTTCTATGAAGAGGTTAGTAGTGACTTGGATCAAGGCAACTCAGTGTATGTAGTCTTTTTTGATTTTGCAAAAGCTTTTGATACAGTGCCACATGGGAGACTATTGAGCAAACTAAGGGATACAGAAATTGAGGTAAATATCTGCTCATGGATTGAGAGCTGGCTAAAAGACAGGAAGCAAAGGGTTGTGGTAAATGGAACATACTCAGATTGGACTAATGTGGTAAGTGGGGTTCTTCAGGGTTCAGTATTAGGCCCTCTCCTTTTTAACATATCTATTAATTACTTAGAAGTAGGATTAGAAAGTATTGTCTCAATTTTTGCAGATGACACTAAGTTGTGCAAGGTAATTAAATCAGATAATGATGCACTTTCCCTCCAAAGGGATTTGCATAAATTAGAGAAATGGCGACTAAATGGTAGATGAGATTTAATATGAATAAATGTAAAGTTATGCATCTGGGAAGGAAAAATAACCGTGCAATTTATATTCTTAATAGGGCAAATCTAGGGGTATCAGATATTGAAAGGGATTTGGGAGTGCTTGTCGATAACCACCTAGGTAACAGTGCTCAATGCCAAGTAGCATCTGCAAAGGCAAGTCAAATATTAGCATGTATTAAGAAGGGTATAAAGGCAAGGAAAGCAAATATAATTCTACCACTATACAAATCCATAGTACACCCTCATTTGGAATATGGAGTACAATTTTGGGCACCACTTCATAAAAAGAACATTTTCGAGCTGGAAAAAGTACAGAGAAGGGCAAAAAAACTAATAACAGCAGTGAAGCCTAAGTTATGAAGAAAGACTAACCAAATTATACTTTTTTTATCTAGAAAAAATGCATCTAAGAGGAGATATGAGTTTTTTCTCAAGAGGTTTTCGGCTGACAAGAGGACATCCTTTGCGATTAGAGGTAAAAAGATGTCACCTTAAAGAAAGAAAAGGGTTCTTCACAGTATAGGTGGTTAATCTGTTCAGTTCTCTATCAAATGAGGTGGTGACAGCAGACTCAATAGATAACTTTAAAAAGGGATTGTAAATTTTTTTTAAATAAAAAGGGCATTCAGGGTAATCCTGCATAATTAGAGAGGTAGTATCGATCTAGCGAGGAGTCTGTATCTGGGGTCAGGAAGGAATTTTATATTTTTTCCCCTTTGAGACAATTTGCAAAGTTTCAATGTTTTCTTTTTCTGTTTGCCTTCCTCTGGATTAATTAACAATTAACAACTACAGATCAGAGGAGATCTAAAAAGGTTGAACTTGAGGGACTGAAAGTGTTTTTTCAACCTCAATTACTATGTAACTATGTACTATATAATTTCCTGAGCAATGGCTCATGAGGTTTTTTTTTAATCTGTCATTGGAGGGTGGAGTAGGTACAGGGGGTGGTCAGATAATTGTTTGATAATTTGATCTGACTTAAACTCACATGAGCTCTGTTCACCTTTGCAAGCTCAGAAGCAAGGCGCTTGCATCAATAGATGCAATCATCGCTCTTCAGAAATGTAAAAATGAAACATTTACCAAAGTATCATAGATTGGTCTACAGTACAGCAGAGGTATTAAAATAGTTTCAGCCTCCATTTCAGCTCTTTGTCTCCACCCTGGTATAGTCATTAAGGCACAATGGGAGGGTTTTGGTGTAAGGTTTTATGAATGATCAAATCTATAACTAAAACATCTACCTCCAGCTCATTGGTCATGTTAAGGGGTATGTATTCCATTTTTTTCTCTCATGCATTTAAAAGTTTCTTTTTTTATAAAAGAAATATTTAGCAAAACGTATTTAAACTTATTTGAAACTAACATGAAAATAGCTCTGTGTGTGCAGAGAGGTCACACGGCTCTAGATCTCATTGGCAGACATTGACTCATACAGCTATATTGCTGCACATTGGATGACAGGGGCAAGCAACCAAAGACGTTATATATTTAAAGCAGTTTATTCTACTCCATTACTTTCATCTAAAAAAAATATCATCACCAAATGACCTTGTTCAGATGCAGCAAAGACGAAAATGCCTTCACTGGCCCTATGTTGATGCAAAGCTATAGATTCAGATAACCGAAGCTGATAGACAATGACACCTGTCTCATGCTGTGAATGGGGATGGAAAGCAAATGACTTGGGGTGGGGGTGCCCACCCCCCGGTAGGCCCCTACTTGTCTGTATTACAAACCCTCTGACATGCAGCGCTCCGGACATCTGCTGTCACCTCTTGGCTGCTACTGACGCATCTGCCAAACAGAAGCGCCACGGCAGAGCGATCCAGCTCCCCAGATAATGGCAACTTTCACAGTCTTAATCCAGAAAGTTAGATTTCAGAGCAGTTCTGCAGAGCTGGAGGAGCCGGGGGGTTGTACAGGGAGGGGGGACGTCACGCTACCAACATTGCCAGTGATATGAAGGCTTTGATCTCCGGCTGATTTGCAATCCCTTATGGGATAAAATGGAGCAGTCAAAACACAACCCTTGTCATAAACTCCTCACACCTATTTGTTAGGATTTCACACACTAAGCTGATCTGGTATTAACATAGAAAACCACAACAATCCTGACATTGTACATCCTAGCACATATAGAGTCATTAAAGGATTTTATTGACATTAGGACATTGGTCTTAGCAGGGGCCGAACCTTAAAGATGTTAATACCATCATGGACATGGAAGTTTCCTGGATTTTACTAGGTATATAATATCCCTGCAAATCTATTCACTATTAAGTATTTGATTTTATTAAGAAGTAGTGATATCCCGAACAGTTCGCCGGATAATTATTTGCGGCAATTTTCGCATGTTCGCGTTCGCAACGAACGGCGAACATATGTGCTTTTCGGTCCGCCCCCCATTCTTTATCATTGAGGAAACTTTGACCCATTCGAGCCAATCAGCAGCATACACTCCCTTCCAGAGCCTTCCATCTGTATGACAGCCTCCATTTTAGAATCATTCTGTAGCTGCATTCGTGAAGAGAGGATATATATTTTACATGCTCTTGATTTAATAGGGAAATAGATAGCCAGTCTGTGTATTTAGCTTTAACTACACACCTGAAGGACTCCTTTGATATCTGCTGCAAGGACAGCAACCCAAAAAGCCCTTTTTAGGGCTAGAACATCATTTATTTTATTTTATTATTTTTTTCTGCTGATTTAATAGGGAAATACATAGCCAGGCTGTGTATTTAGCTTTAACTACACACCTGAAGGACTCCTTTGATATCTGCTGCAAGGACAGCAACCCAAAAAGCCCTTTTTAGGGCTAGAACATCATTTATTTTATTTTATTATTTCTTTCTGCTGATTTAATAGGGAAATAGATAGCCAGGCTGTGTATTTAGCTTTAACTATACACCTGAAGGACTCCTTTGATATCTGCTGCAAGGACAGCAACCCAAAAAGCCCTTTTTAGGGCTAGAACATAATTTATTTTATTTTATTATTTTTTTCTGCTGATTTAATATGGGAAATAGATAGCCAGGCTGTGTATTTAGCTTTAACTACACACCTGTAGGACTCCTTTGAAATCTGCTGCAAGGACAGCAACCCAAAAAGCCCGTTTTATTTTATTTTATTATTTTTTTCTGTGTAATCTAATTGCATATGCCTGCCTGCTAGCGTGTGTGTGAGGCCTATTGCATCTAGTCTGCCAACTTTTGCCAGTGCACAGTGACACTCATATCTAGCGCAACCGTAGTGTGCAGTGAAATAAAACAACCCTTTTTTTACTGTAATCGATTGAATATCAGTTGCCTGCCTACAGGCGTGTGTGAGGCCTATTGCATCTAGTCTGCCAACACGCCGTCTTGGGGTTGACTTCCCTGAAAGCAGAGAGTCACACCGGACCAGCACTCCTGTCCGCCCTGAACTCACAGGTGGATCAGTGGCTGACTCTGCACCAACTGGAGATCGGCAAAGTGGTTTGTGACAACGGAAGAAATTTGTTGGCAGCATTGAATTTGGGCAAGTTGACACATGTGCCGTGCATGGCACATGTGTGTAATCTGATTGTACAACGCTTTGTGCATAAGCACCCAGGCTTACAGGACGTCCTGAAGCAGGCCAGGAAGGTGTGTGCCCATTTCAGGCGTTCCTACACGGCCATGGCGCACTTTACAGATATCCAGCGGCGAAACAACATGCCAGCGAGGCGCTTGATTTTAGACAGCCCGACACGTTGGAATTCAACACTCCTAATGTTCGACCGCCTGCTCCAACAAGAAAAGGCCGTTAACGAGTATTTGTATGATCGGGGTGCTAGGACAGCCTCTGCAGAGCTGGGGATTTTTTTGCCACGTTACTGGACGCTCATGCGCAATGCCTGTAGGCTTATGCGTCTTTTTGAGGAGGTGACAAACCTGGTCAGTCGAACCCAGGGCACCATCAACTACATCATACTATTTGTTTTCTTCCTGGAGCGTGCACTGCGATGAGTGCTGGATCAGGCCGTAGATGAGCTTGAAGAGGAAGAGTTGCTGGACCTGCAGCAACGCTGGAAGAGGATTGTGAGGAAGAGGAGTCAGATGAGGAATGTGGCTTTGAAGAGGAGGAGGAAGGCCAACCACAACAGGCATCCCAGGGTGCTCGTTGTTACCTATTTGGTACCAGTGGTGTTGTACGTGGCTGGGGGGAAGAACATACCTTAAGTGAGATCACTGAGGACGAGGAACGGGACATGACTAGCTCGGCATCCAACCTTGTGCAAATGGGGTCTTTCATGCTGTCGTGCCTGTTGAGGGACCCTCGTATAAAAAGGATGAAGGAGAACGACCTGTACTGGGTATCCACGCTACTAGACCCCCGGTATAAGCAGAAAGTGCCTGAAATGTTATCGAATTACCACAAGTCGGAAAGGATGCAGCACTACCAAAATAAATTAAAAAGTATGCTTTACACAGCGTTTAAGGGTGATGTCACAGCACAAAGGCAATCTATCAGCGGAAGAGGTGAACATAATCCTCCTCCTCCCACGACCACGCCGGCAAGGAGAGGACGCTTTACAGACGTGTTGTTGATGGAGGACATGCTGAGCTTTTTAAGTCCAATGCATCGCCACAGCCCTTCAGGGTCCACCCTCAGAGAATGAATCGACTGTCAGGTAACAGACTACCTTGCCATAACTGCAGATATCGACACTATGAGGAGCGATGAACCCCTTGACTACTGGGTGTGCACGCTTGCCCTGTGGCCTGAGCTATCCCAATTTGCCATAGAACTTCTGTCCTGCCCCGCTTCTAGTGTCCTGTCAGAAAGGACCTTCAGTACAGCAGGAGGTTTTGCCACTGATAAGAGAAGTTGCCTAGGTCAAAAAAGTCTAGATTACCTCACCTTTATTAAGATGAATGAGGGATGGATCCCGAAGGGACTGACAGTGGGCGATACACTCGATTAAAAAAGGCCTGATAGATGAGCTGCCTTGAGCTAATAATGGTCCACACGCTGCTGTATTTTATCCCTGAATGCCGGATGACTTGCGTGACTTATCCGCCACCAACTTGGGTTAAAGACGCAATGTTTTAGGGCACTTTCTGCCTGGCAAACTAACATAAATTTTTCTGGTCGCTGCAACAATATCTAATTTTTGCATTTAAAATATTTTAGAAGGCGTACAGCCTGTAATTAGTGATGTCGCAAACATAACATTTTTGGTTCGCGAACCGCGAACGCGAACCGCTGCAAATGTTTGCGACCCGGCGAACCGCCATAGACTTCAATGGGCAGGCGGATTTAAAAACCCACAGGGACTCTTTCTGGCCACAATAGTGATGGAAAAGTTTTTTAAGGGGACTAACACCTGGACTGTGGCATCCCGGAGGTGGATCCATGTCAAAACTCCCACAGAAAATTACATAGTTGATGCAGAGTCTGATTTTAATCCATAAAGGGCATAAATAACCTAACATCCCCCTCCATCATCATCCTCCCCTGTATCTCTTTACCCCCTCCCTCATCGTCCTCCCCTGTGTCTCTTTCTCCCCTTCCTCATCACCCTCCCCTGTGTCTCATCCCCCCTCCCTCATCATCCTCCCACCTCCCTCATCATCCTCCCCTGTATCTCTTTACCCCCTCCCTCATCATCCTCCCCTGTGTCTCTTCCCCCCTCCATCATCATCCTCCCCTGTGTCTCTTTCCCCCCTCCCTCATCATCCTCCCCTGTGTCTCTTTTCCCCCTCCCTCATCATCTTCCCCTGTGTCTCTTCCCCCCATCCCTCATCCTCCTCCCCTGTGTCTCTTTCCCCCCTTCCTCATCACCCTCCCCTGTATCTCTTTACCCCCTCCCTCATCATCCTCCCCTGTGTCTGTTTCCCCCCTCCCTCATCATCCTCCCCTGTGTCTCTTCCCCCCTCCCTCATCATCCTCCCCCCTCCCTTGATGATAATGGGGGGAAGAGACACAGGGATAAGGTGTTAGGGATAAGTTTGAGGGGTGTTAGGGTTAGGGTAAGGGGTGTTAGGGATAAGTGTGAGGGGTGTTAGGGATAAGTGTGAGGGGTGTTAGGGTTAGGGTGAGGGGTGTTAGGGATAAGTGTAAGGGGTGTTAGGGTTAGGTGTTAGGGTGAGGGATGTTAGGGTTAGGTGTTAGGGATAAGTGTGAGGGATGTTAGGGTTGGGTGCTAAGGTGAGGGGAGGATAATGATAAGGGGGGGAGAGACACAGGGGTGTCCTTGCAGCAGACATCAAAAGAGTCCTTCAGGACTGTATTGCACACTGTGTACAGTAGCCTAGCTATGGTTTTCCCTATTGATGCAGTATCACCTACACTCAACCTCCTCTCAGTAAGACTGCAAGTTAGTTATGATTCCAAAATGGCTGCTGTCCATGAGGTAGAAGGGTTTGGAAGGCAGGGTATGATGCTGATTGGCTGGAATGTGTGTGCTGACTGTGAGTTGCAGGGTCAAAGTTTGCTCAATGATAAAGTATAGGGTGCGGGTCGAAAATCGCATATGTTCGCAGTTCGCCGCAAACGCGAACATGCTATGTTCGCCGGGAACAGTCCGCCGGTGAACTATTCGCGACATCTCTACATGTAATGAAAAATAAAGCATTTTTGAACAGTCTTGCATAACAGTTGTGCAAAAATACATATTTACAATAGAGACATTTTGTGAAAGTTAGCTGGCTATTCCTTCTTATTTTTACTTTTTAGGTTAATAATTTTTCTTATTTTTTACTGTGATTGCAATTTAAGAGATACCTAAAACATGGTAAAACAGACAATAGTAAAAAGTATATCTGCAGGAAACACCAAAGTCCTAATAGCTATCATCCCTCCAGCAGTATTAGCTTATTATTTACAATATCTAACCTGGGCAATCACCCTTGGGTTACCCTAGGGCAGGCTTCAGTAAGCGACCTCTCCTCTCCTGGGATGATTTTGCCGCCGGTTGCTTCTGAAGGTTCTCCAGGGCTCCCCCACTCTGGTCCTTCCCCCAGTGTCGCTTCAACCAGTAACAAATATTTTATATTTGTAAAGCGACCCAATGATCCACCTTGATAGAGGTTTATCTTTACAAATTTTGGAGAACCAATTTAAGACCGGTGTCCCCTCTTTCTGGGTCAGGGAGTGTGTGAAATGCCTCAGCCTACAGTAATTGTAATGTTCTGACAGCGGTAGCTCATGCTTGTCCCTCAGTTCCTCACAGGTGAGCATCTGGCCCTTTACTAACCAGTCTCCCAGTCTATCTAGTTTCCTTGACCTCCACCAGTGTTGTGATGTTGTGCTAATGTGTTTCGGGCCCTGAGGGTGGTCAAGAATTGGGGTCATTTGGGTGGATCCAGGGAACAAACCCATGTGTTTCTTGTCCCATTTCCATGATAGTGAGTGTCTGATTAGGGGGTTTGGCGAGTTTTTAAGGCTCCAAGCTAATTCTGATAGCCAAGCCACCTTGTCCCAGGTTAAGGGCCTTAAAGTGTGGTTCTCTAAATACACACAGGCCGGTTGACGACATATAGAATGTGCTATTGGGAGGAAAGATAGGTGACGGAACAGGTATTAAACTGATAGGAATGAAGAGTACAACTTAATACACCACTCCTATCTGGTGGCACCTTAGATTGCACGTGCAGTGCCCCAAATTCGAAGTAGGAGGTCCGACCAAGCATCTTTTTCCATCTCCCTGTTCCAAAAATCCATGCCATATACACGTCCCCTGATAGGTAACGTAACAGGTATTAAACTGATAGGAATGAGTAGTACAACTTAATACACCTCTTCTATCTGGTGGCACCTTAGATTGCACGTGCAGTGCCCCAAATTCGAAGTAGGAGGTCCAACCAATCATCTTTTTCCATCTCCCTGTTCCAAAAATCCATGCCATATACACGTCCCCTGATAGGTAACGTAACAGGTATTAAACTGATAGGAATGAGTAGTACAACTTAGTACACCTCTCCTATCTGGAGGCACCTTAGATTGCACGTGCAGTGCCCCAAATTCGAAGTAGGAGGTCCAACCAAGCATCTTTTTCATCTCCCTGTTCCAAAAATCCATGCCATATACACGTCCACTGATAGGTAACGTAACAGGTATTAAACTGATAGGAATGAGTAGTACAACTTAATACACCTCTCCTATCTGGTGGCACCTTAGATTGCACGTGCAGTGCCCCAAATTCGAAGTAGGAGGTCCGACCAAGCATCTTTTTCCATCTCCCTGTTCCAAAAATCCATGCCATATACACGTCCCCTGATAGGGGACGTAACAGGGATTAAACCGATAGGAATAGTACTACTTAACAGTACACACCTTATAATAATGCAGACAGAGGCAACGCGTATAATCTTCCATGCTGTGCAGTGGAAGCCCCCAGACTCTGACCTGTGAATAATATTCCATGCTGTGCAGTGGAAGCCCCCAGACTCTGACCTGTGTATAATATTCCATGCTGGGCAGTGGAAGCCCCCAGACTCTGACCTGTGTATAATATTCCATGCTGGGCAGTGGAAGCCCCCAGACTCTGACCTGTGTATAATATTCCATGCTGGGCAGTGGAAGCCTCCAGACTCTTACCTGTGTATAATATTCCATGCTGGGCAGTGGAAGCCCCCAGACTCTGGGAGTCTGAAGAAGAGGAGTCAGAGGAGGAAGGTGGCTTTGAGGAGGTGGAAGACCAAACACAGCAGGCGTCCCAGGGGGCTTGTTGTCCCCTTTCGGGGACCCTTGGTGGCTGGGTGGAGGAAGAGACCTTTAATGACATCAGTGAGGACAAGGAACGGGACATGGCTAGCTTGGTATCCAACCTTGTGCAAATGGGGAGTTTGCGGTTGTGCAAAGGGACTGTTTGCGGTTGTTTGCGGTGCATTAAACGGGGAGATTGGTCTGTTACTGTGAAGAGGGTGTAACCCTTACACTACCTGATCGATACAACATCATACCTGATGCTTTAAAGCAAGTTATTCCAAACAATTTAGGAATGTTAGGTGATTTATGCCCTTAATGGCTTAAAACCAGACTCTGCATCAACTATGTAATTTTCCGTAGGAGTTTTGCCATGGATCCCCCTCCAGCATGCCACAGTCCAGGTGTTAGTCCCCTTGAAACAACTTTCCCATCACTATTGTGGCCAGAAAGAGTCCCTGTGGGTTTTGAAATTGGCCTGCCCATTGAACTCTATGGCAATGTTCGCCGATGTTCGTCCGTTCGCGAACATTTGATGGAATTTGCGTCCGAGGTTCGCGAACCGAAAATTTGATGTTCGCGACATCACTATTAAGAGGTCCTTAGAAACTCTGGTTTTACTGCCAAAAATCAAACAGATCCTGTAGGGTCTACCCACTGCAGCATATGCAGACACAGACTATGTAGAGCTGGATGTGCAGTGTAGTGCCCTAGCCTATCAGGAACCACATCTCTGCAGCATTTTGCAGAATATTAATGAGAGATGGTCACTGATCGGTTAGTATGAGACACAACACAGCAAGTGTATTTAAATGTATGATAGACAATATTGTGTGCTGCTATCATAAGTGGATAGCAAACACACAGCCTGCCCTGTTATCCCCTGCCCTGTCATATTCAGTGACATAATTATCCATCCAATAGATAAATCATGGTGCTTAGGTCTCATACTCGATTTGTCCCTAACATTCTCATCCAATCCTTTCCAAACCTATGGTGCTTTCCCTTAGGAATGAGCCAAGTCATTGTCTTTTATTGGCTCCTCACTAGTAACCTCATACCTCTGGAAAACACTACTGCACAACAACAAAGAAATATATAATTCCACATGTTTGTAAATTAAAAATTATTTGGAGATTTCTTCTGTCTGTTACAGTTATGTCAAATGAACTTATATTTTCATGTAAAAGTCTGTACCTTGTATCTGTAAAGAGCTACGCACATTGATGACACTATACGAATAATAATACATACATACAAATACAAATACATACATATAAAACTCTAGCAAAAGGTGTTTCTGGTTTTAGATATACGTGTCCGTCTTTGGCAACTTTGATTTGCACCCAATCTCATACTGACAAATAATTATCTTGTCATGTAACACAGAACATACAAGTAAACATGCCCTCATCAGGTAAGGAAAGCCTCAAGATGTAATGTAGTGCTAAGGTATATTGAGTAAAATGTTAAGTAAATCACAATTGTAAATAGTACTCCTCCAGGGAGACTTCTGGTATAACAAGTAATATACTGCGGACTGGGAACATCCGACCTTCACAGCTATCCAGAGACCCCATCCAGAGACCACATTTATCCAGAGATCTCTAGATAGCTATGAGGGTTGCATGTTCCCAGCTTGCAGTATATTAACTCTTTCACTGCAAACCAATACAGTGCTGCCCTCTTTTCCAGTGAACTGGTTAAACTACTGTTTACTAACCCTTTTTGTTAGCTGGGAAAGTCAAATCTCTTATTACATTTTGCTACAAATATGGATCCCTCATACCCTTATGGATAGTTCCATGTGGCTGAGATATGAATCACGTTGCTGATATACAGCCCTATTAAATTCCCCTAATGTGTAAAACCGTAGCTCGTAATGTAGCCCGCAAGACTTACGGCTATTAAACTGGCCGGTTAAGCAAGTAGCTGCCTATCTGCGGATTATGAGCGAAAAAAGAAAAGAAAACTCGTAACTGCTACGTTCCAATTTTGCTATTAAATTGCAACAAATTCATTGGCGTTGAAGCTCGTAACCTGCAAATGGAGCCTAGAAGCCAACGGGTACTAGAGAGGCCCCGCAAGGGGGGTAAAGTCCAATCCGTAGCACTGTAAATGCAAATATACACACACTACTGTACATATAATAAAAGGTAAAGTGATGTTAGGTATTAGAATTAATAGCACAACCTTCTCAAGCTCGCAAATTGGCAATATAAAATACTCTTTTTCATGTGTAATTTCGGGTTATATATCGATCCCGGCAATCAATGTGTTAATACATATAATGAAACTTGCATGGACTAGAATATCCTATTTACGGCTTTATTAATATTGCACTATATATGGAATGTGGGTCCGATCGTAACTCGTAATTGAAACCCGTAAGACTTTGAAATCCCACCTCTATTTTTCAGTGACGTAATTATGAGGATCTCTGTTGCCAATGGCTCCATCTAAACCCGTAACTACGGGGTTGACTAATTGATCACGTTCACGGCCGCCCAAATGGTTTATGGGTTTGCGTCTCAAGCCAGTAACTCGCACCCTGCTCGAATATAATAGCTCTGTAACTCGGACAAATTTTTAGCCCGCCAACCTTTGCGGGTCTCATGTTGTACTTATGCCAATTACGGAATTTACTGTGGCTGATAGTGTATTGGAAATATTTAATGTTTACCTAATCAGTCTAGGTAATCATAAAAGTTGATTTTTTTTTAAGAGTAGCTCTATCACCTATTAAGAATAAGTAGGTAGTACCATATTTTACAAAAACGTTTTTCTCACCCATCTTTTGTTTAGACATAATTGATATCTACATGAGAGAATCCTCCCCATTTAAGTTCATCAATGACCTCAGCAGACTCTTGTGCCAATGTTGATTATTTTTTGTTTAGAAAATGTTTCTAGTTTTAATTAAGTCAAAATAATATTTACTGTCATTGACCTTTAAAGTAAAAAATATATAATATCTGTGAAACTTATAGCTACATTTCCGAACATTTCCAAAGGTGCAGGAAGTCAACTGCCAGGTACAGAACAAATCAACCCGATAGAAACTGTAGGGGTGCTGAAACATAAAAAGACTGATGTCACTACTGCTATATTTAGTAATACAAACGTTATTTCAATTGGTAGTATATGCCGTTTAATAGCTCCTCTAGAGAACTACTTATCTATCATTATCTAATCAAAGGAAAATAAAAAAACTGTCAGTCCCAACCTATTCAAGCTATTGAGAAAGAATAAGTAGCAAACCTGCCTAATATATACTCTCCATCTCATAGTAAATACAGTAAAGACAATTTATCTAGGTATTGAGCATTAAATGAATGTCTTTACACTAAGCAGAACTCTATCATTATCGCACAGTTGTATATTTCCTTTGAATACTAATGCAGAACTAACATGAATCACAACAGCTTTACTAAATTACAGTAATAAGAGATTTATGGATCCACGTGAGATCTTGGAGTATTTTTGAAAGACTATAGTTGGATAAAAGACTTTAGTCTCTATACAGGAAATAACCAATCATTTTTTTACTGGAATACAATGAATATAACGTCTAATCTACCACCTAATTTTTAAGTAACTTTGATCAAATTGTACTGGCATGTTTACTTGAATTCTTAAATATTTTTTAAATATGTGCTCAGCTTAGAGAATATGAAATTAATTTTGACTAACCCCTGGAATAACCTAAGTGTTGTCATTGTAATACCCAACATTTTATTCTATAGTTTTTAACAAAGACGTACTGCCTAAATATTAGTTTGCTTTATAATAAACTACAGATTGAGGAAAGTAAACAAAATGTGTGTAAAAAATATATTACATAGTAATTGAGGTTGAAAGAAGATGTTTAGTCCATCAAGTTCAACCTATTCAGATCTTCTACAGGCTGTAAGTATGTGGGCTTGAAATATTCTACAATTACAGAGTTATTCAATTGGAAAAGCCCGCAGTTTAAGGGCAGAAAGCCAAAACCATAAACCATGCACCCGTAAGTAGTATTTCACAGCATGATCATGATCATTCAAGCATGGCTATAACTACCGATTTAGAAACAGCCAATCATGACATCAGTAAAACATGGAGGTTACCCGTCAATCAATTAGAGTTGAATCTGATATGAAATCTGATATGCGATCAGACTCGAAATCCGGAAGGTATAAAATAATAAAAATAAATGGCGATACTGTTTTAGTCCATGTGGGTGGCCTGATATGTAGTAACTCATTGATTACCGAGATTGATATGACATGGAAATGAAACATGAAAAACAATATTTTTTTTATTGCAGATTTGCCAGATTGAAAAAATGTATTTCATCGCTTTCCCCGTCTTTTATAGTGCAGTAATAATTTTTAATTTGCATCTTCAGTGCTACGATCAGGTGGTTAACCCCCCTCACGAGTCCTATCTGGTACCTGTAGGATTTTCTTCTACATTTGCCATTTATGAGTGTGAAATCCTTTGCGGGATTGAAGGATTGAAGCAATTGAATAGCAACTTGTGATTGTAACGCGTACGAGCTTGACAGATCAAAGGCTTAGCTGTATTGAAGTTACGATTTTGACAACCGCAGTGATTTTCAGCCTGTAAGATCGTTTGCGGCTCGCTAAAAGACGCTAAATGAATAGCCAATTTGTTTACGGGCTACATTATGGGCTCCAGTAACCAACAATTGCTCAATGTAATAGGGGTCTTTGTATAATGTCAACTGTGAATTGATCCAGTGGAAAGCAAGCAAAAATCCCTACTGAAACATTGGCAATTCCAATTTTAGGAGAACAGTTCCTTCCTGATAAAAAAAAATCTAAAAAATCTGGTTGTATCTTGGATCACTCTACTACCTAATCTGGTTAACCAACATATGCCCATTATATTCAAAATTATCCCCAACTCCTTTTAAGGTTATATATTAAATCTGCTGTCACAGTCTGCTTTTTTTCTTTCCTCTAACCCCAAGGATTGACCTCTTTTGAGTTGTAAAATTCTTTGAAAGAAAAGTTCACCTGTCAAAATCTTATATTGACCCTGGATGTTTATATCTAAAGTAATAAGCACCTTTTTCTAAAGAAAATAATTTGGTTAGCCTTTCTTCATAGATCAATCCTTCCACTCTCCTTATTAATTTTCTCACCCTTCCCTGAACTTTTTCTGTTTTTGCAGTGCCGTTTAAGTGAAGTGGTGCCAATATTTTTATTTCTTATTCTAAATTGATTTATATAATGATTTATATAGTGACAGAATTATATTTGCTTCCATTATTTCCTTTTGTACCCGTAGACCCCTTTTAATGAGTGCTAATATTTTACCTTTGCAGTTGCTGCCTGCCATTGAGCATTGTGTATTTTATTGCTCACAAGCATTCCTAAAACTTTTTCTTTCTCTAATACCCAAAGATTTTTTTCCATTTTGATTATAGATTACATACTAATTTTTAGTTCCCTGTTTGAGTTAGTTTTAAAGAAAGAAAAAAAGAATACAGTGGTACCTTGGTTCTCGTCTTTAATCCATTCCAGATAGCAGAATGAGTTCCAAACAAAGCATTTCCCATAGGAATCAATGTCAACTGAAATAATAATAATAATCCTATTTTGTTACATTACAGCCTTCAATTCAATGCTTTGTTAATCTGAATTTTATGTGATGGATCAGAACACAATAGTCTAAGTTGGTGAAGTGAAATGAGAAAAATATATATATATATATTTTAGAAATAGAAAACAGAAAATTGGCATGTGCGTATGTATTCACCCCCTAAGGGACAATGTTTTTGAGAAGTACGAGTCAGGGTTAGGTTATAAAAAAATATCCAAATCTATCATAACCAAATGGAAAGAACATGGCACAACAGCAAACCTGCCAAGAGACGGCTGCCCACCATAACACACGGACCGGGCAAGGAGGGCATTAATCAGAGAGGCAGCACAGAGACATAAGGTAATCCTGGAGGAGCTGCAGAGTCCCACAGCAGAGGCTGGAGTGTCTGTACATAGGACGACAATAAGCCGTACTTCCATAGAGTTGGGCTTTATGGCAGAGTGGCCAGAAGAAAGCCATTACTTTCAGCAAAAATCAAAATGGCACTTTTTGAGTTTGAAAAAAGGCACGTGGGAGACTCCCAAAATGTATGGATGAAGGCGCTCTGGTCTGATGAGACTAAAATTGAGCTTTTCATCCATAAAAGAAATCGCTATATCTGGCGCAAACCCAGCACATCACCTGAAGAACACCATCCCCACAGTGAAACATAGTGGCGGCTGCATCATGCTGTGGGGATGTTTTTCAGCAGCCAAGACTGGGAAACTGGTCAGAGTTGAGGGAAAGATGGATGGTGCTAAATACAGGGATATTCTTGAGCAAAACCTGTGCCACTCTGTGTGTGATTTGAGGCTAGGACGGAGGTTCACCTTCCAGCAGGACAATAACCCCAAACACACTGCTAAAGCAACACTTGAGTGGTTTAAGGGGAAACATGTAAATGTGTTGGAATACCTAGTCAAAGCCCAGACCTCAATCCAACAAAAAAATCTGAGGTCAGACGTAAAGATTGCTGTTCACAAGCACAAACCATCCAACTTGAAGGAGCTGGAGCAGGTTTGCAAGGAGAAATTGGTAAAATCCCAGTGGTAAGATGTGGCAAGCTCAAAGAGACTTATCCAAAGTGTCTTGGAGCTGTGATTGCCGCAAAGGGTGGCTCTACAAAGTATTGACTTTAGTGGGGTGAATAGTTATGCACATTGACTTTTTCTGTTATTTTGTCCTATTTTTTGATTGCTTCCCAATAAATAAAAAAAAAGCATCTTCAAAGTTGTGGGCATGTTCTGTAAATTAAATGATGCAAATCCTCAAACAATCCATGTTAATACCAGGTTGTGAGGCGACAAAATACGAAAAATGCCAAGGGGGGTGAATACTTTTGCTAGCCACTGTAGAAGAGGAGAAGGAGGACAGAGGTTATTGCTTGGAAATTTGGTTCTTAGAGGCACATTCTACACTTTGGTTCTTACAGGTACAGGCTGCACATTGGCTATTACAGACACAGACTACCAGTTGGTTCTTATAGGCACAGATTGCTCATTGGTTCTTACAGACACAGGCTGCAGATTGACACGTTCAGGCACAACCTGTACATTGGCTCTTACAGGCAGAGGCTGTACAATCGGACTTACAAACAGAGGCTGTAGATGCGGGGTGTCATGAGTGCGTCAACTTTCGATTAATTGATCAGTCTCACTCATCAAACACAGGGAGTTCCAAAAATGTTTTCCTCCCGTGATGTTACAACCCTAAGATTTGGGGAACCATGCGCACCCCAATTCTGCTTCCAGGTCGTGTCTTTTTGTGTTCAAGATCTCAGAGCCCTGAAGACAATTCAGATCACAGCATCATTTCTGAAGAGGCAGGCACCCTCAGGCCCCTTTTCTTAGGATCTAAGAATCATATACCATGTACTTTAATTAGTACAAGCAAACTGACTTCAGATACATTTACAGATATCGCAAAACACCATGCCCCAGGTCAATAGCCCCATCTCTAGTTGCTAGATCTCTTTTTTCAGAAAGCCATAAACTAACCTCCCCATTTATGGCTATCTGAGGTCAGGGAGGATCCTCGCCTTGCCGGCTCTGAGAGACAATATAAATTATGGTAGAAGACTTAATGCTTTGTCCCATAAATGACAAAGGCAAGTAAGTTTATATAATATAATGATACTAGCAACTTGCCCGTCAAAAAATGACGGTCAATAAAATGTGAAGCCATGGCAATGCTGTTTGGCACACAATGTTAAGCTTTTTATACTCTAAGGACCTTCAGCACTCATTGCAAGCCTCTCGCTGTGCGCCTTTGGCACTCAGCACTTGGCTCGCAATGAGCTCATCGCGTCCTGCAGCATATAATGTCCAGTGGGACTGTTGCTGGCCTGAGGATATAGTTTTATGAATGTTGTAACTGTGCATTAGAAATTGGTTGCTTGCACGAGGGCACACCATTGGTTTATTTGTGTAAAACGCTACTGTAGATGCGTAATGTTGTTAGTGGCAAGTTAGGATTGTAAAATAGCGTTGTTTGTCTATGTGATACGCGGTTCGCGAGCATTTGCCGGCCTTTGTAGGTTCCTGTGTGAAAGTGGTACGCGGTTGGCGTGGTTTTGCGCGGTTCTGGGTTGTGTAGCTTTGTTTTAATTTTTTGGGGGCTTCATTTTTTTTCTTGCTTAGGTGATTTTCGAGTGCCTGAAACTCCCTGAAATGGACTTAAATTCGTTGTTTCACCTCACTCACAGACGTCCTGGCTGTTCCCTCGTGCTGTGTGTGATGTTTTTGTTGTATTTTTTTGTGTGTGTTTCGTGTTTTTTGCTTTGCGCGGTTCGGCCGTTAACTTCGTATTTTTCCTATCTCGTATTTTTTTTTTCTAGGTCAATTGCTTGTAGCCTAAGGTGATCCCTCGTTTCCTAAGTGTTTGGAGGCTAAGTCCTGCGTTTTTCATTGCCTCCACTGCAAAACTTGCTTTGCAAGGCTAACAGGCATTGAGCACCTTTGGCGCTCATCGCCCAAGTGCTGCAAGTTTTAGTGCTGTGAGTTAAGGGGTCGCCTCGCTACAAGAGGCTCGCAGGCGATGAGCGCCTTTGGCTCACAAGGCCCAAGTACCGTGAGTTTTAGTGCCGTAATGTCTCCCCTCGATATGCGAGGCTCGCAGGCGAGGAGCAACTTTGGCGCTCATCACCTAAGTGCTGCGAGTTAGCAGCTCGCCTCACTACGCAAGGCTCGCAGGCGATTAGCTGCAAATTAAATCAAATTAAATGATTGTTGTGGTATACTACCTCCTCAAAATATCCACTACACAAGCTAAGGAACTGGCCCAATGCTGATGAGAGACAGTAACCTTGAAACAGCTGTATGTGGGTGGGATTCCTGGCTTGTGTATAATCCAACCTTAGCTTTGCTTAAAGCTGTTTGATAAAGCAGGCATATGCTAAAGAGAAGCCATGTTTGAAATTGTTATGGATTGCAAGAGCAAAGCCTTTGTGGGCTCATTTGCATGTCATTGCCAAGGTCCCCTGAATACAGTGTAATAACTGTATTTCTCGGAATTCTGGGCATGAAACAAGTGTTTAACTTGTTTTAGACATTCAAGTGTGAACACACATGTACTATTTATTTACTGTACTACTGTACGGCGGAGGCTTCTATTGTTCTTTTGCACACTAAATATTAAATGATTGTTGTCATATATCACTTATATAGTTATGAGCAGGCGAGCTTGCTCAAGCCGCTGCTCACGCTTGTGGGTTCGCATAGCGAGCCCGCGGCCCTCGCATAGCATCCAGGACCTCAAAAAATGAAGTTACACCTTAATTTAAGTCAAAATAAAAGAGTTTAGTTACTCGAAAATTCTCTAAGCAAGAGAAAAAATGGCCGCTGAACAAAACGAAAACGAGGCTACAGCACTCTAAACACGCAAAACACCACAAGAAACACGCAAAACACCACAAAACACCTACGGATATTCCGCTACAGACGCATACTACACATTTGCCGCCATTTTAATGCGGAAGTACACAACTACGCTAACGGTTTGGTCTCGCGCACGCACACTATTACACTGCAAACATTCATCACGCTTACACAGCAGCTCCACACCACTAATCCTGCAGCAACATCAAGACAGATTGCCAGCTCTTCAACACAATGCTTTTTTAAACTAGTAGTTGGGAGGGAGGGACTAGATATAAGTAATGGGGTAGAAAGTGTAGAGGGTATAAGAGATGAATTAACAACTCATAGGGGAGGAGATGGGGGCAGGGGTAGTATAGTCAATAGGGAGGTAGTACTAAGTAATTCAAGTACAGTGGCAGGCACTTCAGAACTACAGACTCATAACATAAGGTGTATGCTTGCTAATGCCAGAAGCTTGCCAGGAAAAATGGGAGAGTTAGAATTATTAGCAATTAATGAAAAATGGGATTTAATAGGAATTACTGAAACGTGGTGGGATGAATCTCATGACTGGACTGTTAATCTGGATGGTTATAACCTATTTAGGAAAGATAGAGGCAATGGTAAACGAGGAGGGGGGATTTGTCTGTATGTTAAGCCTGAATTTAAGCCTATAGTCAGAGAAGATATTTATGGTGGACCTGGTGATAAAGCTGAATGTTTATGGGTAGAGTTAAATAGCGGAGCAGCAAATTCCAAAGGAATATTAGTAGGAGTATGCTATAAACCCCCAAATATAGCTGAAAGTGAGGAAATACAATTATTGTTACAGATTGAAAATGCAGCTAAGCATGGGCAAGTTCTAATAATGGGAGATTTAAATTTCCCTGAAATAAACTGGATAAATGAGACCAACAGTTCATCTAAGGGGAGCAGGTTCTTGAGTACACTCAGGGATCATTATCTGGCCCAGGTTGTACAAGAGCCTACTAGAAATGCAGCTATCTTAGATTTACTCATCACAAATAATATTGATATAGTATCAAATGTTGGAATAGGGCAACCTTTGGGAAACAGTGATGACAACACAGTCTCATTTGTGATTGAATTAAAAAAACAAAATTTTAAGGGGCCAACAAAAACTCTTAATTTTAAAAGGGCAGATTTTAACGGTCTAAGGACAGCAATACAAAGTATAGACTGGGACAGAGAACTGGCAGGTAAAAGCACTGACCACAAGTGGAGAACATTTAAATCCTTACTAAATATACATGCACATCGGCATATACCGTGTGGGAATAAAAGTAAAAGGAGTAAATCCCATCCAATGTGGCTTAACAATGATTTAAAGATCAAGATACGGAGTAAAAAACAGGCATTTAAATTATACAAACAAGAGGGGACAGAGACTGCTTTACAGGAATACAAGGAAATCAACAAGGCTTGCAAAAGGGCGATTAGACTGGCTAAAATAGAAAATGAAAAATGAATTGCAAAAGAGAGTAAGACTAACCCTAAAATATTTTTTAAGTATATTAATGGGAAGAAGGCGAGGAAGGAAGCTATAGGAACATTACAATGTGACACAGGCCGACTGATAATTAGTCCCCAAGAAAAGGCAGATGAGCTAAATAGGTTCTTTTCTTCGGTTTACACAAGGGAGGTACCAGTGGTTGGGATATGGCAACATAATGGGGCTACACTACCTTTGCCAAATAATTGGTTAACACAGAAAGTAATCCAAAACAGGTTGGAAAAAATAAATGTTAATAAAGCCCCGGGTCCTGATGGAATACATCCAAGGGTACTAAGGGAACTGGGTTCTGTAATAGTCAAACCATTATATTTAATTTTTCAAGATTCACTCAACACAGGGTCTCTACCAGATGACTGGAGAAAAGCTGATGTGATACCTATATTTAAAAAGGGAGCAAGAGTAAATCCGGGGAATTATAGACCAGTGAGCCTCACTTCTGTAGTGGGAAAGCTTTTAGAAGGGTAAATAAGGGATAATATACAAGAATATGTCTATTTGAACAGGATTATAAGTAGGAGTCAACATTGATTTATGAGGGATAGGTCATGTCAAACAAATCTAATTAGTTTCTATGAGGAGGTTAGTAGGAACCTGGATCAAGGCAACTCAGTGAATGTAGTCTTTTTGGATTTTGCAAAGGCTTTTGATACAGTGCAACATGGGAGACTATTGAGCAAACTAAGAGATACAGGAGTTGCAGTAAATATCTGCTCATGGATTGAGAGCTGGCTAAAAGATTGGACTAATGTGGTAAGTGGGGTTCCTCAGGGTTCAGTATTAGGTCCTCTCCTTTTTAACATATTTATTAATGACTTAGAGGTAGGATGGGAGTGTGCTGTCTCTATTTTCGCTGATGACACAAAGTTGTGCAAGGTAATTAAATCAGATAGTGATGTACTTTCCCTCCAAAGGCATTTACATAAAATTGAGGAATGGGCATCTAAATGTTAGATGAGATTTAATATGAATAAATGTAAAGTTATGCATCTGGGAAGGAAAAATAGCCATGCAATTTATAATCTTAATGGAGCAAAGCTAGGTGTATCGGATATTGAAAGGGATTTGGGAGTGCTTGTGGACAACCGCATAGGTAACAGTGCTCAAAGCCAAGCAGCAGCTGCAAAGGCAAATAAAATATTAGTATGTATTAAGAAGGGTATAGAAGCCAGGGAAGCAAATATAATTATGCCACTATACAAATCTCTAGTATGTCCTCATTTGGAATATGGAGTACAATTTTGGGCACCACTTCATAAAAAGGACATTTTAGAGCTGGAAAAGGTACAGAGGAGGGCAACAAAACTAATAAGGGGAATGGAGGGGCTAAGTTATGAAGATAGACTAACCAAATTAAACTTATTTTCTCTAGAAAAAAGGCGTCTAAGAGGAGATATGATTACCTTATATAAATACATCAAGGGTCAGTATAAAGATTTGTCGGGGGAGCTTTTTGTGCCAAGAGGTTTTCAACTGAAAAGAGGACATCCCTTGAGGTTAGAAGTAAAAAGATTCCACCTTAAAGAAAGAAAAGGGTTCTTCACAGTAAGGGTGGTTAATCTGTGGAATTCTCTACCAGAGGAGGTGGTGACAGTGGATTAGAAAGATAACTTTAAAAGGGGACTGGATTTATTTCTAATTTAAAAGGGAATTCAGGGTTATCATGGATAATTAGAGAGGCATAATTGATCCAGGGAGAAGTCCGGTCGCCGGTGTCTGGGATCAGGAGGGAATTGATTTTTTTTTTTTTTTTATTCAACTAACTAAATAATAGTTAATCCGCATATTGCAGATCAGAGGAGATCTTAAAAGGTTGAACTTGATGGACTGAAAGTCTTTTTCAACCTTAAATACTATGGGCCTCATTCTATTATCGGACGTAAGAGATGCGGGGCCGCAAGGACCGGCCGCAAGCTATTCGGCTATTCTATTCCGCTCCGGACGGGGATTCCGGCAGGCTTGTGGCCGGCGCCTTGCTATCCCTTGCCTTTGATCTAAAACGGCCGCAAGAGTTTCGGCCGCAAGAAAATCCCGGATGCTATTCAATTGCTCCGGGAAACCTCTCTGCAAGGCTAAAACCGACCCGCAGCTTACTTGCAGAAAAAAGGTCCCGCTAGCACCAATTAAGCACCTAATATAGCCTAAATAAAGCCATCCTGCACTCTGAGGAGACTATAAAGTGATTGTAGGTGTTAGCAAAAATAGCACAACATTCCCCTATACTCAAATCCGTAAAAAAAAATGTTTTTTATATATGTCAAATATCCATGTAAAAAGTCCAGAGTGCTTGGAGCACCTCAGACCCGGCCACGCTGCGGCCGGAAAATAAACAGTTAATGTAAACTCGGATTTGGGCTGATGTGCAAGCTTGAGAGTGGGTTACTATTAATCCTCATGTCCCCCAATATGATCCCTAGCATTTACAGAGCTTTACAGTGCTGTCTTAAATTTATTTTTGACTTTAAAGATTTCTGAGCTTACGGCCGGTTGTAAGATATACGGCCGGCCGTAAGAGGAGATCCTTGCGGGGCCATATAATTGAATTGCAAGGTAACGGAACCCCCGCAAGGAATCCCAGCCTTGCGGCCATTTTACGGACGATAATAGAATGAGGCCCTAAGTAACTATGTAAAAAAAAATGGTAAAGTATATTCATTTATTTATGTATTATATATTTCATTATTATACACCAAACACCATTAGCTACCTTACAATTTCATTGCCGTCATTTTTTGACGGGCAATTCTCTAGTACAAATATATATGTGTGTGTGCATGTTTGCATTAAAGCTGTGTAATAGAGCAGGCATAAGCTTAAAGGAAGCCATGTCTGAAATGGTTTATGGATTGAAGAGCAAGGCATTTGTGGGCACATTTGCATGTCCCAGCTCAGCTTCCCAGAATGCATTGTAATAACTGTTCTCAGAACTCTGAGCTGGAAGCAGGTTTTTTAACTTGTTTTAGACATTCAAATGTGAACACAGATGTACTATTTATTTACTGTACTACTGTACGGTGTAGGGATCTATCGCTCTTTTGCACCATATATTAAATGATTGTTGTGGTGAGCTACCTACTCATAAGGTCCACAACACAAGCTGGGATCCCGCTCTACTCTGATGACAGGCAGGAACCTTGGAACGGCTGTCCGTGGGTAGGATTCTCAGCTTGTGTAGAATCCAACCTTGGCTTTGCATTAAAGCTGTGTAATACAGCATGCATAAGCTTAAAGGAAGCCATGTTTTATGGATTGAAGAGCGAGACATTTGTGGACATGTCTCTGCTCAGCTTCCCAGAATGCAGTGTAATAACTGTTTTTCTCCGAATTCTGAGCTAGAAGCAGATTTTTATCTTGTCTTAAACATTCAAATGTGAACACAGATGTACTATTTAATTACTATATATAATGCTGATTTAGTTACCAAAGTAAACTGTTTATAATGAATATTGAATATGTCTGCTTAAAATGTAATAAACTAGAGCTTTCACTGTCCCTGACATGGTCACTGACCTCTGGATAAGTGACCACTAATTACCAAGCTTTGTAAGATTGAGAAGCATTTTTGGAAAGCGCTGGAGATTCCTTTATGTGCTGTTATAGTTTATACGTTCTCATATGACCTGTGTGACAGAGGACGGGCTGCTGCTTAAATGTCAAATCTTATGCAGTGACCTTTCTAAATAGAGATTGAAATGCCAACTAATTAATCAGTTTAAGCTTTTAATTCAAGGTTAACACTGGAAATCTGTTGGAATATCATCCTTTATTATATTTGCAAAGCTTTAGACTGTTCGACTGTTAGATTCCATTTCTCATTAGCCTCTAATTAATTTTTGACTGTGTGTCATCTATGGGTCCAGGTTGGAATTTACCAAACTCAGCATACTCTTTGGATGGATATTGGTTGGGTGGTGTCCTGGAAAACAAGGTGGATCTATAGTGAGATGGACGTCAGAAGATAAACCAGAAATAACCAATTGAGGTTGTAAATAACTGAGCTTCTATGTAGTCCTTCTGACAGCACTGGCAGTTGTTACGGTCACTTTCCCATTGTGTAGACAGACGTTTCCAATGTATTCAAGGTCTCATCCTTCCTCTGGAAGCTGATCTGCTATTAACTAAACTGTATATTCCTTATTGCAGAATGCATTAGAGGTTTCTTACATCAAAAAAATGTATAGCATATTTTTAAGTACAATTCTTCAAAATAATATATTCTAAAAATATGATCACGGTGGTCCTTCACGATATACTAAAGATGTAATTTTTATGTCACACAAAAAAACTATTTGTTCACAAGGGTAATCATTGTCATGCAATAAATATCTTCTGTAATGTGAAGTTCTTCAGAACAAGGAGACAAATCAAAATTGTTTAATGTGAATAATTTCACATATATAAAAAAATCTAATGAGTTTGCTTTAATGTTTTTACAAATGTTTATTATTACATTAAGGCAGTGATAAAAACTCAGAAAGTCCTATAAGTATTTATAGGTAGCAAGCTGGGAAATGGATGGATTTCTAGGTAAATAAGATGGTATGGTCAAATACTCAGCTGGTCACCATTATTCATTCTACATGCAGTAAATATCTTCTGTAATGTAAAGTTCCTAAAAACAAGAGAATATTTTCACCTATATAAACAAAATAATGATATTTGTACAAATGGTTATGATTATATTAAGACACAGAAAGTCCTATACGTACTTGTATTTATCAGACTGTGGAACAGATGGATTTCCAGGTAAATAAGATGGGATGGTCAAGCACTCAACTGGTCATCCTTATTCCTTCTAACTGATCCTGGCACAAGATAAAGCCAATCCTTCATTTCAGATTTTACAAAGCTGCGTGTACAGATCCCAATTTCCTTGATATCATATTCTCTTTCACTGTCTCTTTGCTAGATTGAGTTGTTGGGCAGTGAAGATTGAGCCCAGTATGGCGGCATATTTGAATGCTCCAAGCACCTACATATTTTATTGTAATATTCCCTATTTATATATACATTTCCTGGGATCCAAATTGTATTATCATGTAATATCAGCCACTATCTACAGGAGTCATGGTTTTATTTAAAAGGCCTAAAAAGGTGCATTTTTTCAATTTAAGATTAAGCAACAAACTATCAGAAGCCCAAGAGAGTGAAGCTCTCTAAACAGTAATACATCTCAGTTAGACTAATAAAACCAGATAAATAATATACCGGTAATAATAATCAGCGAACTCTAAAAAAAATATATATATATGTTATTATTTAAAACTATTGAATGTTATCATAAAATTTAGTTTTTCTAAAGTAAGATAACATTAATGTAATATTTAAGTTTCCCTGTTTTCAACTTTTTTTAATCTAACACCTGCTGCTTATATGAGGCACACACATCACATGGAGTCATTCTTTACACACACAGATTTATTTTATTTAAAAATAAGATTTGTTTTCCACACCCCCAGAGCTGCTTGCATAGGCACCTGTTATTAACCAATAGAAACGCTGCATCTGGGTATGTTTTTTAACCCTATATTAACCTTCAAGCCAACAGCAGCACAATGCAGATATCCAGATAGCAATATCTGGGCTCCTCCTTGCTTCCTTGTGCTACTCAACCCATAATGCTTTGCTGCATCAACTGATATCATTCTAAAGTAATGCTATAGCTGCCTGTGATTTGCCAACTGTATGCTAATTTTAGCAGTGATTTTCAGGGGTGTTAACTCTTAAAATCAACTGTTAAACTCAAGAGAATTATCAAACTTTAGGGTAAGTTTAATAATGGTATTTTTCATGCAACAAAATGTTTTCATACACTGCTGATTCTCCTCTATCAGATGCATTCATAATCCAGGAAACGTAAATATGCCTTTAAAGTTTGCAATATTTAACTGTCAGTCAATATCTCTGAACCATCTCAACCCAAATGTCTAATCTTTTGTTAATTAGAGATTAATGATTAGTGATTAGTCCCTGAGGCATTGGGTATATTGTTGTTACCTGCACACAAGAAAATAGAACCAGAAGCAAATTTGTGTATAAGGATTTCGTAGTGTTCTGGAAAGCATCTTATCTCTTTTTGCTTAGCTAGTTTAAGAAAAAACCCAAGCTGTGTCCTTACATTAAATTCCCATAGTTCTCTGCATCATGTAACAGGTCAGGAAAGAGGAGACGAAAACAGGCATGTCTTAACTCTTTTATTACTTTTTCTACACTATGCACCACTCATTTTAAATTCAACTTGTTCCATATTTTAAAACAATAATTTAAGACGAAAACATAATTTTTCTATTATGCATTTATAAATCGTGTTTAAACATTGCAACAGCTGCTCTCTGAGCATAGAGCAGCAGAATATACCAGCGCCACAGAATATTTTGGTGTTTTATAGAAAAAGGATATTATTATTATTATTATTATTATTATTAATAATAATAATAATAATAATCTACAACATTTCCTGACAGCTTAGATTATGAAGAATGGAGTAAGCGTGTATTTGAGACTCACCCCCTTCACCCACACATGTTCATAAGCAGGTAGCTTGCAATGATAACTGCAAGCTCTGCCTCTTCAGATATGTACACTCCTCTCTCAAATGCACAATTTTCACCAAAGATTGATGGATCACTCCAGGGCTTAGCCTGTAAATAAATATATATATATATATATATATATATTTTAATTAGAACTATCTTTTTGATATTTTTTCTGCCTAATTATGCCCTTAGCCAAATATATATCTGTTCATAAGTGGCCCTATAAATATTTTTTTTGTCAGTCAATTAAAAGTATTTCCACCTAGCTGCAATAACCTTATATATCTCACCGAATCAGCAATCAGTATTTTGTGCTACTTAATTTCACACAGATCCTTTGTGTAATTCGGGTTTAGATCCCGTACCATTTCCGTGCTGCACGGCGCTTGTCAGATGTATAAAGGGTTATTCCTGTCAACCTGCGCTAATCTGACAAGATGAGGAATTAATAGCTATCAGTATTGTACACTTAGCATTCCAACCCCATCATTATGTTTAAAAGTCAATGCAATCTGCCATCTGTCAGCCTTGTCTCTGCGCTTCCTCCTATAGCTCCCGCTGCTTCACCTGTGCACGGACCCTCACAGAAAGAGACCTCACTGCTTGACATTGGTGCCCCCCGCAGAAAGTGCAGATACTATATAAATCCTTTTTCCAGGAAAAGGAGAACTCGGCATTTGCCACACAGTAACATAGAATGATTTTATGATAATGTTTTGGCTTATCATTACAGAACTAGGGTAGACAACTTCTCAGAATTGGGGTACTGAACCTTCTGTGATATAGTCTAATGTTCTATATGTGATTAAACTGCTGTATAAGTAAATATAAGGTTGGTGGCCCCTTTTGTAGAAAGCCAGAAGCTCGCTTGAGATGCAGGGCAAGTTTTACCCTATGGGTATGGATGGAGACACACTTGGGAGCCATCATTGGCATAACATTTTATCCATGAGCATTAGGGCAAGACTGAGCTCCCTGCCCTGCAGCTGATGAATGAATGTAATGGAAAGATTTTGTTATAAAAAAAATTGTGGACTTTATCTTTTTTTTGTTTTAGATTTTTTTTATTACTATTGTTTATTTGTTCTAGATATAAATATGTGACAGTGCAAACAAGAGGGCATGACAAAACCATGTCACTGTAATAATAATAAAAAACACTCCTGTTCTACCTTTAGTTTACAGCTACCCTTCCCTTCAGATTCTTTATTGAATATCATAGTGCTGCTATCATATAATTATAACGTCTCTGCATTTTGACTTGTAAAAATAAAACTCGACCCTGACAACACTGAAATTCTATAATGGTAGATGTAGTAATATAATTGAATTGTTTTATTGTGAGATCTATCCCTGGCAAAGTCATAATGATAAAATGTGCTTTATTATTCCATATTGTAAGTCCAGGAGAAATTGCTTTCCCAATTTTTGATTATGAGTGCACAAATACAAATAAATTAATTAATTTATTAAAATTAAATCTGGCAGTTGGAACAATAAGCCCATTGGGTTATCCAACTTAAAGATCTGTTTACAAGCTCTAATACCACTGCCTACTCTTTTCTTCTTGTGTGACTTCTTCTAAATGCATAGGAAGTTGGATGAGGATTTGATTTTTGATATATACACTTTTTTTTATATTGTTGTAATTGTTACAAGCGTTGACTGACCTTAGTAACAGTGCCTGGGTTCTTGGAGCAATTAGTCTCAATATGCAATCCTGCCTTGAATCTTTCCTTGGTAGAAGATTTTCCTCTGAGGACTCTATATGGTGCTCATGTCACTATTTGTTGTGTTCATCTGTGTCAGCTGAATATAGAAAAATATATGAATAAAAATTCAACTATAACAGGATCTGATACAATGAAATTGCAATATACACTTGTTTGTCTATACCTCAATAGAGCTCAGGAACTCACATGGAAGAATGTTTTTAATACTGAAGAATTCACATGAATAGTGACGAAACGCGTCTATCACCAATATTGAATCAAATATAATCTTTGTATTAATTACTCAGACTGATACACTACAGTATATTTCTCCCTATGAAGGGCACAAATGAGCTAAAACAGACTGCTCTCTGAGTAGGTATTTTTCTTCTTCAGATAAGCACCTCTACTCTTTTTGTTTTTGTATGAAGCATTGTACACATTGTGTGTGTGTGTGTGTTTACGTTGTGCAGTCGTGCCCAAATCTCTGTGTTCTCATGGACCGAAACACTCCATGCCGATCCACTTGGTTTTCATGGCAATGATACTGGAGTGGGTTGCCAGTTCCTTCTCCAGTGGGCCACAGCATACAGCTCCTGGTATTCCTAGGCGGTCTCCCAACCAAGTACTGATGAGGCCCAACCCTGCATGGCTTCAAGGGGGTTTGACCTCTTAGTTCCCTGACTGGAATCAAATCCAGGTTGCAGCAATGAAAGCACTGTTTGAAAGCATATAAGAGATTGGGATATCCCACTTAATATACTCCAAATATCGAATAGCACTACAGAGAATTGGAAGACCCACTAGACACCTGAACAGAGTAAAGGTTCAGAAGAGAGTGATTCTAATACATCACTCCTTGAGGTCTAGTAAGGTGAGGGTCCAATTGTATTCATCACTGAAATATATAACACATATTGGTTATCCAAGTGACCTGCACCAGAGGTTGTCCAGAGGTTGTTGTGCCTTTCTCTCCCCCCACCCCCTTTTTTTTTTTTTTTTAATACTGCACTTTTTTTGTAAAACAAAAGTGGTTGGAGATAGAGAGCATGCACCACCTTCTAGTGCAGATCAATATGGTACCAACAAATAGAGTGAAAGACTAGAGTCATCCATAGAGTAACCCTATAAGAGGATAGCCAAGACATTCCTATCATAGCGCTTAAGTATATCCACTGAACTTCAGTGTACAAAGTGGATCTTTTGAGTTTGTTTACACTTATTTATTGCATGTCATTTCATGATCATCCATATGGTGAAAGAGATTGATCGATAACAGAAGTACAAAGAAAAGAGAAGAAATTCAAATAAATGTAAAGATTAAAAGGACTTTTAATTTATCTTTTTTTGTCTTTGTGCACTATCGATCAAAAATTTGGGAAGAGATTGTGATTTGTTTGCGATGTAAGGCATGTATTTTGACACAGCTGCAGCTTTTTTATACAATTTATTCGGCGCAATGTTTTTTTTTGAATATACTAGCGACTTGCCCGTCAAAAAATGACGGCAATAAAATTGTAAGGCAGGTAATGCTGTTTGCCACAGAGAGTAATTGTTTTGGTGGTCTGAGAACATTGTGCACTCATTGGGAGGCTGGCGCTCATCGCGAGGCTCGCAATGAGCACTATCAGTGCTCATTGCAAGCCTTTGGGTTGGTGTATTTGTTGTTATGATAGGCGCTTTTGCGCTTATTGTAGGTTCCGCAGTGATCTCGTTTTGTCAGTGATTGCAAGGCTCTCCCGTGGTGTAGTTTGTGTCCTATGAGCAGCGTTGGCGCTCCTTGTGGGTGTCGCGGAGAAGGTGTTTGTGGTTGTTTGCGCTAGTGTGGTGTTAATTGTTTTTTGTTTTGTGTCTATTTTTTTTGTTTATGCTCATTAATGAAATCATAAATTAATATACTTTACCTCTTTGTAATTAATATATGCAGGAAGGAATGTGCTGAAGAGCTAACAATCTGTTTTGATGTTCCAGCAGCATATAATGTAGATTTGCAGTGTTGTTGAGCTGAGGTGTAAGTGTCAGCAATGTGTGCAGTGTGTAGTGTAAATAGGCTGCATGTGTGAGGGGAAGCCGTTTTTTGTAGCTGTGTACTTCCGCATTCTGTAAGTTACTGTTGTAAAATGGCGGCAAATGTGTATGTGGTAGGCAGTTTTGTATGATGTAGCGTCCTTACTAAAGGTGTATGTTGTAGGTTGTACAGGTTTTTGTAAAAGCCGTAATTGCTTTGTGGTATTTAGCGGTTTTGGGGGTTGTGTAGCCTCATTTTAGTTTTTTTCGGCGGCCATTTTTTCTCTCGCTTAGGGGATTTTCGAGTGTCTAAACTTTGTAAATTTGACTGAAATCGATGTTTAACCTGTGTTGTAGAGGTCCTGGGTGTTCCAGCTTGCTGTGGGTAAGGTTTTTATTTTATTTTTGTGTTTTTTAATGTTTGCCGCTGTGCGTGGGTTGTTCGTTAAGGTCGTATTTTTGCAAGTCCATAATTTTCTTTGTGTAAGTCCGCAATTTTTTATTTTCTATATCCCGCTGCTCGTATTTTTTTGTGTAAGTATTTTTTTTTTCAAACTCCCGTTTGTGTGGTCTTTTGTAACCGGTTGTGAGGCGCCATAGAGCCTTCACCTCCGCAAATGCGTCCCCACGCTTTGCGAGGGTCCGCATTTGCATCCTGCAATGAGCCTGTGGCTCATTGCAGCCGACATGGGTACCTTTACCTTTGCGAGGGTCCGCATTTGCCGTCCAAAAGTCGTAGGGGGTCATCTCAACAGTGAAAGCGAGGGCCCGCAAGCGTTAGCAACAACCCATATTGCTGACAACTATATATGTGACTAGCGACTTGCCCGTCAAAAAATGACGGCAATGTGATGTATATGTTTGTAAAGTTGTATAGTTATTAATATACATATTTGACACTTGTAAGTATTGTGATATGAACGTGTATTTTTGTAAAATGTTGAGGTAAAGGTTTTTTAACATGAAATTTGTATCTGAAGAATTGTTAACTTCAATATACATTGAATCCAGAGGAAAGCAAAGAGTAAAAAGCCTTGATCAAACGTACAACATTTTAACATGAAGTTTGAAATATATGTAAGCAATAAACTTGAAAGTATATTTTTTGAAACTTGAACTTTATTTTCTTTGTAACTTTGTAACTTGACAAAACATTTGTAGAATTTGTAACATTATAAACAGTAACATAGTGAATACATTTTGTAACATAATTTTGTATTAAAAGTATTAACAATTGAATGTAAAAACAGTTGCACTTTAAAGTAATCATTATTGTAAACTTCAGGTAATGGTTTTTTAACATGAAATTTCTATGTGAAGAATCGTTAAATTGAATATATATTTAATGTAGAGTAAGAGAAACATTATCAAAAACCTCCTTTAAACGTACCCAATTTTAACATGAAGTTTGGAATATGTTTAAGTCAGAAATTTCTTATGTGTGTAACTAAGAAACTTTAAAAAAATTTTTTACAACTTGGAACATTATAAACAGTAACATAGTGAATTAATATTTAAACATCATTTTGTATTAAAAGTATTAACATTTGAATGTAAAAACAGTTGAACTTTAAAGTAATCAGTCTTAACATGCAATTTCTATCAGAATAATTGTTAACTTTAATATACATTGAATGCAGAGGAAGGCATACAGTAAAAACTCTCCTTAAAAAGCACCCAATTAAATTAATTACTTCCTGACCACATGAACTGGCGATAAACATTAATACAGGGAGTAATCTTAATATAACAGACAATATTTACATTGTGACTTAAAAGGTGCTTGAGCTCTTAACATGAACTTTGTAATATGTTGAAGTAAAGAACTTGAAAATATTGTTTTTAAACTTGTAACATTAGAAACAGTTAGATAGTGAATTAACATTTTAAAATAATTTGTCCAAAAAATGCAAGGCAAGTATTTTGTGAGGTGAATCATCCATAAACAGTACTTCCATTAATTATGACTGAATTAAACAACAAATTGTAATGTATTTTTATATACTTTAAAAAAAAATTTGCATGGGTTTAATGTCTATACTGAAAAGTTATAGTACTTCATAGTAGACAATGTTTTTAGTAAAAGTACGTCCATCTTCTAATAAATCACCTTGACTTTCATTCTTTTCAATGTAAACTTTAATAGCCTGTGGATTTTTGCACCGTGACAACGCAACGTACAATTGACCATGTGCAAATACTGGTTCTTCTAAGAAAATACCCACAGATTTGAACGTTTGACCTTGTGATTTATTAATGGTCATGGCAAATGCCATAATAATGGGAAATTGTCTTCTTTGAAGTATAAAAGGGAGACTACTTTCACTTCGTGCTAAATCTATTCTTGGTATGAAAACTTTCTCTCCTTTATGGGTACCAGTTAAAATTTCAGCATCTAGAAAATGGTTCTTTAATTGTTGAACAATTAATCTTGTCCCATTGCATAGGCCTTTTTTGGGGTTCATATTTCGCAGTAACATGATAATTGCACCTTCTTTACCTGCAAAATATGTGGTGGCATTCCAGAAGGAGTTAGTGAGTTTATGAATTCAGTAGAAAAGTTAGCCTGACTTTCATTGTCATCAGCAAGTACAGAATCAGCACTGTGATAATTTCTTTGTGGTGCATACATTTTTTTTAGGATGTCATTAATGAGGATTAATGCATTTTTATTTTTACACGTCAGTATGACTTGGTTGGCAAGCTCGGAATATTCTTCGTTATTTATGCTCCCTTCAAATATTGCCGATATAATATCTTGTTGACAAATCATATGAGGTGGTATCTCTACAGTGTCGTCAGGTAAATGTAGTATTTTTTCTGTTCTTCCTTCTCCAATTTTAATAAGCCAATCATTGAAATCAGTTTGGCCTTCTGATCTCATATTTTGTTGCAGTTGAAGATGGGTAAAATGTTTCCATACTGTGCTTGACTTTATACAGGTTTCGATAATGTCAGTTCGATTTCCATGCACAACGACAGGTAATGTTTGTCTAAAATCGCCACCCAACAACATTACCTTTCCACCAAATGGAAAATTATTATCCATGACTTCACGAAGCAAACGGTCAATACATTGGAGGGCATAGCATGACATCCTTGTGGCCTCATCTATTATAATTAATTTACATTTCTTTAATTTCTTTGCTTGTAATGATGTCATGCGAATATCTGACACAGAAGTTTCTAAAATAGGCACTGGCAGTTTAAATCCACTATGAACAGTTCTTCCATCTTCTAATAAAAGTGCAGCAATTCCAGTAGTGGCAAACGCCATTGCTATTTGACCTTGTGCTCGTACTGAACTCATTAATAAATTATACAGATAGGTTTTTCCTGATCCGCCAGGTCCATCAAGATAGAAATAACGCTCTGTCACCATGTCATCATCTATAGCATTTTTAATGGCATGAAATGCTTGCAATTGTAATGTATTTAAAGTTGCAAGTCTTTCTTCGGTTCTTTCTGCTTGTAGTTGAATGTCATAGTCTTCAAAGTTTATGTCATCTATAAGACCTGGATCAGGCAAATTTAAACTTGCACAACTTAATCCATGAGTTAAAAATACTTCTTGGATTTCCATTAAAGCTTTTAAGTTTGCAATGGGTTCATTGTATCGTCGCATAAAGTCTTCATCCATATTACTTTTAAAAGTCTCCCACAAAGCTAATGCATTTGGAGCATTTGAGAAGATACAAATAAAAGCAAATTGTTCGCTCATCTGTCGTGGCATTTGACATTGTGCTGCTTCTTCTAAACATCTTTCCCACTCTATATCATCAGCAAGTAAGTTTCTATGTCTTGCAGCTAAATGGAAGGATTCATATACAATGTCATTAACATTTCTTAAGTGTTCAAAACTTCGTGCTCCTGGAACATTTAAAAGTAATATCCGTAAGCAAAAACGTTCAACATCTCTTGGACTGACTGTGTAAATTCTTGGAATAATTTTAATGCCTCTGCTTTTTCTTGGTCTCCATAATCCATTCACAAAAACATAGTGATATGGAATTTCAATATATAAGTATTGTGTTGCTTGAGGATCAGTGGAATTTAATTGAAACCATGCAGTTAGTGTAGTGTGACGATCTTCACTTTAGGCCAATGCATTCATTTCATTTCCAGCATGGAAAAAGACTAAATGTCGTTGTGGCAAATGTACTGCTAATCAATAAACTGCATGTGATCTATCATGCATTTCAAATTTTAAAAGCCGCCACATAGCTTCTGGCGCACTGACATAGCGAGCATCTACATGAGATGCAAGTTCATCATGTACTAACTCACTACATTCAGGGTTGTCTGCACTTTTGACGACTACAGTAGCTGCATCGTAGCCTTTGTAAATATATTTGTAGACATATTTAATGGATTTGATGGAAGTGCAGGCCTCTTCGTTGATGTGGGCGTTGTACTTCATGAGTAAATGTGGATTGTAGGGTACTACATATCTATTGTCCACTTTTTTTCCACGAATAATGGCACTATCTCCTTCTATTCTTTTATAAAGTGGATAGCCATCACAATTTGCATATGTTTTGTCTCTATAATCTTTTGGAAATTCTTTTGAACATTTATTATTTTCCATACATGGTTATTGTGGATTAAGGTCTCCACAGGGTCCATGAATCATGCGATGAGTAACAATCTCATATAGTCTACCATATAGTTCTGGATCTGGTAGTTCAGCAAAAATGACTGCATCCACTTTGTCCGAAGTATCTAATTTATCTTTCTCTTGAAGTATTTTGAGAAGATGTGCGTGTGGAAGGCCTCTTTTTTTAAATTCAATGGTATATACATAAGCAAGACATTTGCCAAATAACTGATTTATAGTGAAGTTCAGTATTAATTCATTTAATTTGATCTTAAAAACTCTGGCTACTAAATCTGGTCGATCGGAAGTAGTTTGTCCAAGAAGTAGATTTTGTGTAATTTCTGGCCATTGTGGATTACATGTAAATGTCAGAAATAAATCTGGTTTGCCAAATTTGGTGACAATAGCCATAGCATCATTGTATCTTTCTCTCATATTTCAAGGAGATCCTTGAAAGGAAGATGGTAAAAGTATGGCTTTGCCAGCTGTCATGTCTCTGCTTGTAGCCACGTCAGCAACATAGTCCATTAGTCCAGAATATTGTTCTACACGTAGTTTATCTTGTTGATATTTTATAAAGTTTAAATTATTAGCCTCAACTTGCAAATATGAATCAATAATCCATTGTTGGGTTAGTTTTCCACCACATAAAATTGGATTAAATCTATTTCTAATGGCAATTTGAGCTACTTTAAATTCAAGCATAGAAACATTATTTTGGATTCTGGCTTTAGCATTTGGGTAACTGGGAAGGGTTAATTTTGGTTGCCAACCTGCTTCTCCGTGTGGGAAAAAGATGGGATATGTCATTGGATCTAAATTTGGACTTAAGATATTCATATTAATAAATGGTTGCTCCTCATTTCTGGAATATATTCTAATGTCTCTTTGAAATGGTGGTTCTCCTTCATCATTTTGAAACACCATTGCAACCTCATTTGATGTTGGCAAGTTATAACGACGTTTATCATTTTGTCTGTCTCTTTTAAGCACCATATTAACCGTTGGCATTGGTAATTGATGTCTTTGTGCATGAAGTAGTTGTTCATTTTCTACTTCTGCCATTTTTTTGTAAGCTTTACTGTAAGGATTATTGTCCATAATGTTATTTAGCTCTATAAAAACACTGTGTAAGCATTTTTTATTTTCTTCCATCTGCATACGTTGGTCAACAGCTTCCATTGTATCTAGGACATATAGTTGAGCGAATTTTCTTTGCTCTCCTTCCTCTGGATGTAAATGGGAAGTACGATGATAAATTTGGCCTTGGACTTTAAAACAGTAAGGACCATGTCCTGGTACATTAGCAGCTAATGTTGCCCCCATAGATGCAAAGGATATGGCACTATTGTAGGATCTTATGTTTGTCTTAAAATTGTTGTAGTTTTGAAATGTAGGTTCAGTCATAATATTTTGTAAATAGATTGGAAATTCTTTCCTTTCAGGAAGTTTGAACTTGCCTTTTTGACAGCAACTAATAAATTGGCCATCTCTGGGTCTCTCCTGTTTAAAATAATAAGCCTCACAAAACTGACATTGAGTAGTCATGTCCCCACAACTATGAACCTCTACTGCTAAAGACTTGAGTAAAAGGCAATTTGCAAAGCATATAGGAGTTTGACTTTCATATTCATCAGGTGAAAAGTCATGGAATGTTTGAACAACAGGTTCTAAATGCTTTGTTTTTTGTGGCTTTTCTTGGTATTTGTTGTCCTGGTTTTGTTGAAATGTCCTGTAAGGTTTCAGTAACAGGTTGTAAATGCTTTGTTTTTGTAGTTGCTTTTTTTGGTATGTGTTTAATTGTATCTTGTAAAATGTCATCTGATGTTTGAGGAACAGGTTGTAAATGCTTTATTTGCTTTGTAGTTTTTTTGGTGTATCTTTCATTTTTGCAGCTGATAGTCTTTTGCTTGCAAGTCTTTTGCGTTCTTTTTCTTGTCTAATTTTTTTCTCCTCTGGTGTCTGCTGGGCGGCCCATCTCTCTTGTCTTTCTCTAGTTTGACGTCTTTTCTTCTCTTGTTTGCTCTCGTTAGTAGCCATGTTAATCTGTAAAGGCAAAAAAAGAATTGTAATTGGGTATATTTAAATTTGTAATCACTGTTAAACATTATTGTGCACAATTGTGAAATAAGAGGTAAATCATTAATGTATCAGTTATATTTTGTTAAAAAAGTTATAAGTCCTGGCCTCATTGAATAACAATTTGGCCAATTCAATACTGCTGTTAAGAAGTAGTTAACATCTTTTTTTTAAATAAGTTTTTCGTTATTGAAAACCTTGTTTGTGGATAGATGTTTACCACTTAAAAACTTATTTTTGAAAAAAACATTGATGTGGTTATTTACACATGTATTGCATAGTGCCAATTGAAATTGAATAATGGACATAGTTATTAATTATTTTATTTTTTTTCTGTTGACATGGATGCATATGAAACATGTTTCTTTAGTTTTCTCCTTTTGTACTTATTATACTGTACCTTGGTTGAAGTGTGATTTGAATCCGAATGTTTGTTGGTCCTCGGTTGAAAATCTTTGTCCAATGGTCTGGTCCTCTGTTGGAAGTCCTCGTCCGATGGTGTGGTCCTCTGTTTAAAATCCTCATCCTATGGTCTGGTCCTCTGTTGAAAGTCCTGGTCCGATGGTGTTGTCCTCTGGTGAAAGTCCTCGTCCGATGGTCTGGTGTTGTGTTGAAAGTCCTTGTCCGATTGTCTTCACGCAGTATCTGTTGTAAAATAAAATTGAAAATGTTGTTTGAGTTAAATGTCTTTTAAATAAAGCAAAAATGAATTAATTTTGGTGTATTGTATCTGTTATGGTGAATTTTTTCTATGTGTTTGTCTGACTTTATCTACAATCCTGTTTTGTGCGCACCCCTTTTGTTATGCTTATTTAAGCTTCTTTGTAAGGCTTCTAGGTTGTTAAACATTAAAGAAGAATATTAGTTCAGTTTGCTATGTGTTTGTGTGATTTTTTCTACAATCCTGTTTTGTGCACACCCCTTGTGGTATACTTATTTAGACTTCATTGTGATGGCTATAGGTTTTTAAACATGAAAGAAGAATATTAATGTAGTTTGCTATGTGTTTGTGTGACTTTTTCTACAATCCTGTTTTGTGCGCACCACTTGTGCTATACTTATTTATGCTTCATTGTAATGGTTGTAGGTTGTTAAACATTAAAGAAGAATCTTAATGTAGTTTCCTATGTGTTTGTGTGAGTTTTAGTCCAATCCTGTTTTGTGCGCAACACTTGTGGTATACTTATTTAGGCTACATTGTGATGGTTATAGGTTTTTAAACATGAAAGAAGAATATTAATGTATTTTGCTCTGTGTTTGTGTGACTTTTTCTACAATCCTGTTTTGTGCGCACCACTTGTGGTATACTTATTTATGCTTCTTTGTAAGGCTTATAGGTTGTTAAACATTAACTAAGAATATGAATTTAGTTTGCTATGTGTTTGTGTGAGTTTTAATACAATCCTATTTGTGCGCACCACTTGTGGTATACTTATTTAGGGTTCTTTGTAAGGCTTATAGATTGTTAAACATTAAAGAAGAATATAAATTTATTTTGCTATGTGTTTGTGTGATTTTGGTACAATCCTGTTTTGTGTGTAACACTTTTGGTATAGTTATTTATGTTTTTTTGTAAGGCTTATAGGTTGTTAAACATTAAAGAAAAATATGAATTTAGTTTGCTATTTGTTATTTTTTTTTTGTGTTCAATCCTATTTTGTGTGTACCATATGGTGCATAGTTGGGGCCTCATTTAATTGCAATTCGGCCCAATTGAATTGGACCCTAAATAAGCACATAACATATATTTTTTAAATACGTTTTTAGTTAGTGAAAACCTTTCTTTTGGATAGATGCTCGCTAACAAAAAACTTCTTTAAAAAATATATGTAATGTGGTTATTTAGGGCCCTATTCAATTGTGCAAATTGCAATTGAATGAGGGCCTTGATTTACTTAATGAGACCGTCATTCAATTGCGATTTTATTGGCAGGCATTAAACATATATAGGTCCTCATTCAATTTGAAATGTATCAATTGAATAGGGCTCTATATAAGCACATAACATTTTTTTGACATAAGTTTGTAGTTATTGAAAACCTTGGTTTTGGATAGAGGTTCAGTAAGTAAAAAGTTTGTTGACATTTTTTTCTATGTGCTTATATAGAGCCCTATTCAATTGGGCAACTCAGGCCCTCATTCAATTGCAATTTGGCCAATTGAATAGGGCTCTAAATAAGCACATAACATATTTTTTTAAAGAAGTTTTTAGTTAGTAAGCATCTATCCAAAAGCAAGGTTTTCACTAAGTAAAAACATCTTTAAAAACATTTATGCTATGTGCTTATTTAGAGCCCTATTCAATTAGTCAAATCGCAATTGAATGAGGCCCTCGGAATTGAATGAGGCTCATAGTTTTTTTCTTTTTTATACTTAATACTTTACCTTGATTGAAATGTCGAATGACAGAGGGTCCCCTCCTGCCAATCCTTCCGCCGGTCTTGTTGTAGTGTCTGTTTTCAAAATAAAGTGAAATGGTTAATTGTATATTTCTTCATTTTGATTTAGCAAAGCATGGTCTTTTTCAGCATGTAATGTATTTTTCTATCTTACCTCTTGTTCTTTCTTGGAGTTGTTTAAAAGGGATTGTGGGTCACAGTGCACGGTGCAAATTCTTGAGTGACGCTGTTGATGCAGAGTCTGTAGAAAAAAAAAGGGGAAAGATTGATGTTTAGGTTATATATTGAATTCCAATAAATTAATGTTATGAAAAGATATACTTCTGTAATTACTTTCAATGAACATGACTTATTTTTTGGGGCTCCACAATAAATGTGCGTGTGACATGTGACTATACGTGATACACATATATATGTGTGTCACATATCAGTATACCAAAATTTTTTTGTTACTGTCATTACAATATAGTTGTTTAATTATTTGTGATTAATATTAGTTATTTGCAGGGACTATACACAGAAGTCTGCATGTTACATGTCACATACATGAAACACATTTTCATAGTTAAATGTATTTATCTTTTGTGCGTGTCACATATCACTATACATAAATCCTATTTTAATATAAAATTATTATTTTTGGTAATGTCATTTAAAGATTAGTTTGTTGCAGGGGCTATACACATAAATGTTCGTGTCACATGTCACTATACATGAATCACATTTTCATACTTAAAATTTTTTTTTGGGTTGTCCTATCTTGATAATAAAATGTAATATATTATAGCTTGCCTCTCAGTTGTAATTTGCACAATGTAAAGTAGTAAATAAGGAAAGAATTGTCTTCTCAAGTAACAGCAGCAGTTAACTATGAAGTCACTCCGTTCATCACCTGAGTAGAAATGTAGAATTTTGTGTAAAGTAGGCAGTATTTATAAACTTGTAGAAATTTCTGGAAACTGAGACCGTTAGAACGCAATACGCATGCGCTATTTGCGTTCCAGCTTACAATTTGCGTTCCATCCGCCATTTTGTGCGTAGTAGTGGTCAAAATGGTGTTTAATATTAGTGTGGTATGTGCCATATAGTATGTATTTCATTCTTGCGAGTCAGTGTAGTATAGTTTCGTCTGAAGCCTCGTTTTCGTTTTGTTCGTCGGCCATTTTTTCTCTTGCTTAGCGATTTTATTAGTGTCTAAAGTGTTTTATTTTTATTTAAATGAAGGTGTAACTTGGTTTTTTGAGGTGCTGGATGGTTCCTCTTGCTGTAGGTAAGTTTTTTATGTGTGTGTTGTGTGTATTTATTGTGTTTGAAATGTTTGTATGTCGGCGTGTTGCGTCCGATGTTTGCGAGGTCGTAATGTCTGGTAACGTGTCTCGTATGGTGTTTGCGTGTGTAGCCTCGTTTTCGTTTTGTTTGACGGCCATTTTTTCTCTCGCGTAGCAAATCTTTTAGTGTCTAAACTCTTTTATTTTGAGTGAAATGAAGGTGTAAGTTGCTTTTTTGAGGTCCTGGATGCTCCCTCTTGCTGTAGGTAAGCTTTTTATGTATGTGCTGTGTGTATATATTGTGTTTTAAATTTTGTAATGTTCGCGAGTTGCGTCCGAGTGTTGCGAGGCCGTAATGTGTGTTAACGTGTGTTGTATGTTGTTTGCGTTGCTCGTAAAATTTAGCGAGTGTCGTAATTGGTGTGTCGTGTAGTTTGCGTTGCGACGTGAAGTTTGCGAGGGTCGCAGTTGCTGGCAAGGAGCGCCTGCGGCGCTCCATGCCAGCAACTGAGGCCCTCGCCCATTGCGCTCGCTTTGCGAGGGCCTTGGCTCGCTGCGCGAGGCCCGCGGCTCGCTATGCGAGCCCGCAAGCGTTAGCAACAACTCGCATGCTCACAACTATATATGTGATAACAAGTCCAAGAGAAAGACAGAAGCCTAGAGGGTCAGTACTTCAGAATATATGTCTGTATGGAGCATTGTGCACATTGTGTGCGTTTGTGTTTTTCAATTGTGTCCACATCTCAGTGACCTCATGGACCGAAACACACCATGCTAATTTCCTTGGTTTTCATTTCAAAGTTACTGGAGTGGGTTGCCAGTTCCTTCTCCAGTGGGCTGCAGCATACAGCTCCTGGTATGCCTAGGCTGTTTCTTAACCAAATACTGACCAGGCCCAACCCTGCATGGCTTCAGGGTGGTGTGACCTCTTGGTTCCCTGACTGGAATCAAATCCAGGTTGCAGCAATGAAAGCACCAAATCCTAACCTGTGCATATTAAGAAACCTCCAAAACCTTATTAAACATCATACAGAATAGCGGTAACACTTCCTAACAGTGCAGAAATGTTTCTGGAACCTAAATGTCCCTCTTTAGCCATTTGAAATGTCGGTAGGTATGATGGCTTTCTCAGGAATGTGTGTATTCATAAACAAATTAACTTTCTAATAGCGTAGCTGAAAGCAATGGTAGTTGTGGCTATCACATTCACTTTGTGAAGATAAAAGCTCTTGTGCATTGAAAGTCTCCTCCCACATCACAAATTAGATCAATTGAAACTAACACCTTTGTTAACATAATAATAATCACATATATAGTTGTGAGCATGCGAGTTGTTGCTAACGCTTGCGGGCTCGGACGCAACTCTCGAACATTACAAAATTAAAAACACAATACATACACACAGCCAGTGGCGGCTGGTGACTTTTCAAGTTGGAGGGGCGACAGGGCGAAACATAGCCACTCCCCCTTTTCAAACCACACCCATTTTATAACTCCTCCCCCTGGCATCATGATGACCTTTATAAGCCACGCCCAATGACCTTATACTTGTAAAGCCCATTGAAATACATGATCACCAATGCAGAAATGACAAGAAGTAAAGTAACAATGTGTTAAATTCATTGCTATACAATATAGATTGAAAAAACTCATGTGACAAGACTACAGCAATATCATAATTGCACCTATACGCATTAACAGAAAAATTAAAGGAGTGACACCTACCATTAGTCGGGTCTTCTTCTCAGGGTATTCACGTTCAGTAAGTTGACCAACGAGTAGAAACAAATCTGCAGCCACATAGGGTTTGCACCAGGGGTTGAAAGAAAACAAGCAAATCAATCAGACCATTCAAGAACAAAACCATACTTAAAAAACATTAAACGACCAAGTGGTACCATATAGGCCCCAAACATACCTTAGAAGACCAAGTGTGACCATAGGCCCCAAACATACCTTAGAAGACCAAGTGTGACCATAGGCCCCAAACATACCTTAGAAGACCAAGTGGAACTATATAGGCCCCAAACATACCTTAGAAGACCAAGTGGAACTATATAGGCCCCAAACATACCTTAGAAGACCAAGTGTGACCATAGGCCCCAAACATACCTTAGAAGACCAAGTGTGACCATAGGCCCCAAACATACCTTAGAAGACCAAGTGTGACCATAGGCCCCAAACATACCTTAGAAGACCAATCAGCACTGTATAGGCCCAAACCAGTGGATCTTGGGATTCAAGAAAACAACAAAATTTCACTTCTGTTTAGACAACACAATAATCAATGTCAAACAAACACGTTGAATTAGCATATGGATAACCATATGAGCAGTAACGCCACGCCAAGGCTTCAACAATTGTTACTGACCATTCACACACCTTTCATAGCTCCTTCCATATGCACACCCACACACCATTCATACTTTACTTACCACTAGTTATTTTTGGTAGTGAGGTGGTGCCATTTCTGAGAACTTTACTTACCCTTGAAGGTGCCTCCAATTCCTTCAAACCAATGCATTCAACCGCTACAGGGCCATGGTGCTTCTTAAATACCTTTTTATCCTCTTCAATGTGGAGAAGCATCTTTCTGGTTCTTTAGTAGTCTTCGGTGTTGTAAGCAGGATTCCTTATAGCTTCACTCTCTCTGTTAAATTATGTAGATTAAATTGATGGTAAAGTTGGTGCAGAGCAACAGCACTTGTACAGACATGAAATTCTGGCTTCCCGTACACAAGTGACAGCTACCCTTGGAAGTGCCTCCAATTCCTTCAAACCACGCCAAGGCTTCAACAATTGTTACTGACCATGCACACACCTTTCATAGCTCCTTCCATATGCACACCCACACACCGTTCATACTTTACTTACCACTAGTTATGTTTGGTAGTGTGAGGTGGTGCTGCTTAACGCAGTTTATCTTTGCACACCCTGGGGATATGCATTCTTCTTTGCTTCAATCACTTGTATTTAAATTTTGCACGGCGATCTTTCAAAGAACAAAACTTCTCAATGGTTTTTTCATTGAAGTCTGGGATCTCGGAAATCAGTTGCTTTTCCATTGAGAGCATCGCCAATGCATTCAACCGCTCCAGGGACATGGTGCTTCTTAAAAAGGTTTTTATCCTCTTCAATGTGGAGAAGCATCTTTCTGATTCTGCAGTGGTCATCGGTGTTGTAATCAGGATTCTTAATAATTTCACTGTCTCTGTGAAATCATTCTGCAGATTAAATTGATGTAAAAGTTTGTGCAGAGCAACAGCACTTGTACAAGTATGAAAATCTGTCTTCCCATACAGAAGTGACAGCTCAGTGCGTAATTGTTCCTTCTTCAGTATTGGATATGCTTGCACGGTGTCTTCCAGAGCTTGGGTTGGAAAGCAAGTGTCATGGGTTTTATACAAGTCACTTTGAACAAGTTTGGCACTGACTAGGTGATTTGAAAATGAAAAACGTTCTTTTGCATGAACCACCACTATGTCACATACCTCTCTTGAAAGTTGTCTCAAGGTTGAGATCTCCGCACTCCGTCTGTTGACTGTTACATCGCTCGGCAAACTTGCTTCTATCTCTTCAACAGAATAACGGATTTTCTGGATGTCTTCTGTGACTTTTTTGATATAAACAGTATCCGTGTCTCGCTTCTGAAGCTGACTATAGAGGATGTCAACATGTGGCATTATTAAATGAAATAATTTAAGGAAGTAAAGGAACTCCCTGTCTTCCAGCATTCCAATGAAACCTGCGGCTTCACGTATAGATGTTGGATCAAAGTTTAGACATGCTTCAATTCTCTGGAAACACTCAAGTAGCGCATCTCTGTTCTCGTAGATGACGTTCATGGTCCTAACGTTGAAGTTCCATCGTGTCGGTGCACCTCTTGGAAGTCTTCTATCAACACCTCATCCAGAACTCCAGTCCTTTTTGGAGAGCGTGAAAAAAAAGATGGTATGCCGCCTATGTTGGAAAAAAAAAACTCGAACTCTTCCAATCCTTGAAACTGCTTTCTCCATTATTAGGTTCAGTTGGTGAGCATAGCAATGGACGTAGTGTGCGTTCGGGTACACGTCTTTTATTTTTCTTTGAACTCCTCCTTGATCTCCACGCATCACACTGGCACCATCGCAGCTTTGAGCTATGAGTTTCTTCTTGTCTTCTGGCGCTGGGAGAACAGTATTCAGTGTTTCCAGCACAAAAGCAGCAATCGAGTCTGCATCCGTTGATTTCATTTCCGTGAAGCCATCAAATCTTTCCACCACTTGATGCTTCTTGTCAATGTAGCGATAGACTACAACGCACTGTGTCCTAGCGGAAATATCGGTTGTTTCATCTGCTTGGATTGCCACAAACTGGGCTTCCTTAAGCTCTTGATGAATCACTTCCTTAATAACTTCATGCATGCAGTCCAGTAGCTCATTCTGCACGGTTTTGGACGTGCCCATAAACACAGTTGCAGTCTTCAAATGCTGTTCCATTGCACTATCGATACTGCCAACCAACTCCACCAGGCCTCTAAACACTCCTGGATTTAGCGATGTTTCACTCTCGTCGTGTCCTCTTAATGCCAGTTCAAAAGCGCCACAAAAGCGAACACAATCAATTATCTTGGAAAGGATGTACCGGTTCTTAGCCACTTCTTGGTTGTGTTTTTGAATACTGACTTGGTATCCTTGGTCCAGTTGAACTGCAATGTTCGCCTGTCCAAGCATCTCAAACTTGATCCTGTTATCCAAGTGAGCTTTAGAACTTTTGTGTTTCGCCAATTTGTCAGCTAGATGTTTTACGTCAGTCACTCCAGTTTTGGTCCAAGCAGCGTCACCACCAAATAGGATGCATGGGAAACAATATAAGGCCTTCCTAGAAACGCTTCCACAAAGCCAGTCGTTCTTCTTGTACCATTCAGTATTGAAAGTACGGATATATTGCTTCCCTCTATCTCTTGCGATTTGCTGCAGATTTATCTCTAGTTGGTCAGGTCCTAACCGTTTTACTTCCACCTTCTCCTCATAGGTTAGGGTGCCGAAAGGCTTCACAAGTAGAGAGTCAATAGTATTCATTTCTGATACCAATAGAAGAAAGAGATCACGGTATATTAATTTATATTATGTCACAAAATTACTTTAAAATAACAGTGTGTTGAATTCATTGGTATACATTACAGATTGCAAACCCTCATGTGACAAGAGTACATCAACATGAAATTTGCACCTATACGCATGGACAGAAAATTAAAAGCAATGATACTCACCAACAGTTGACTCTCCTTCTCGGGGTATTCACGTCCAGTAAGTCAACCAACGAGTCCAAAGAAATCTGCTTCCACAGATAGTTTGCACCTGGGAAGTGATAGAAAACACCAAAAAAAACATTAGAACGTTCAAGACCCAAACCTTAACTTTTAAAACCTTGAAAGACCAAGTGTGACCATATAGGCCCCAACCGCACCATAAAAACCTTCAAATTCCAAGTGTGACCATATACTCACCTACAATTGACTCTCCTTCTCGGGGTATTCAAGTCCAGTAAGTCAACCAACGAGTCCAAACAAATCTGCTTCCACAGATAATTTGCACCTGGGAAGTGATAGAAAACAACAAAAAAAACATTAGAACGTTCAAGAACCAAACCTTAACTTTTAAAACCTTAAAAGACCAAGTGTGACCATATAGGCCCCAACCGCACCTTAAAAACCTTAAATAACAAATTGGGACCATGTAGGCCCCAACCGCACCTTAAAAACCTTAAATATATTTATATTATTATTATCTTTATTTATATCGCGCCAACATATTCCGTAGCGCTGAACAGGGGTTGAGTACATAGCAGAAAACAAATTAAACACCTTGTAAAGAATGGAGGGCCCTGTTTTTGAGCATAAAATCAAATGTACATAGAGCTTGTTTCCAAGGCACTGACACAAGATTGAAAACTCGCAAACTTACAATCTCAGGGTTTAGGTGTGATACAAGAGGGTGACAAATACAATTGAAAGCAATTGGTTCAGTAAAGTGGAGGGGTCTGTGTGTTGTACTGTAGATTGTGGGTGTGAGTGTTATTAAGCTGTGGAATGTTCAGTTGTACATGTTAAGGCTGAAGATGATAAGATTTTTTAAACAGGTGTGTTTTAAACAGGCGTGTTTTTAATAATTTCTTAAAGGTTTTGAGGCAGGAAGATAATCTAATGGAGCGGGGCAAGGAGTTCCAAATAGATGGGGAAGCACGAGAAAAGTCTTGAAGACGGGAGTGAGAGGAGGTGATGAGAGAGGAGGAAAGAAGAAGGTTGTTAGCAGAACGAAGGGGCCGGTTGGGAGAGTATTTTGAAACAAGAGCAGAGATATAAGGGGGTGCACTGTTGTTGAGGGCTTTATGTGTTAGGGTCATGATTTTAAATTTGATTCGGGAAGCTATGGGAAGCCAGTGGAGTGATTGACAGAGAGGAGCTGCAGACACCTTAAATAACAAATTGGGACCATATAGGCCCCAACCGCACCTTAAAAACCAATAAAAAAAAACTCAATATATATATATATATCAAACAATAATCAATATATAAATCAATCAATATATATATATATATATATATATATATATATATATATATATCAATATATCTATCAATCAATATATATATATATATATATATATATATCAATATATATAAATATATATATAAATATATATATATATATATATATATATATATATATATATATAAATATATATAAATATATATATATATATCACACACACACACATAAAAAATACCCATAAATATACATAAACATATACATAAAACAATATATATTAATTGATATTTATTTTTTGATTAATTGATGTACTTTATAACTTATTTTATTATATTGTTCATGTATTTCTATTACACATTATTTTTTATACATATTACAGCGCTATTTTTTGGCTATACATGTTACAGGATATTATCCTGTAACATGTATATCACATAAATAGCCCTGTAATATGTATAATACATACAGGGTCAAACAAGTTCACACTAACCTTTTTTTCCCTTACAGGCTTCCATACCTGCTTGCTGATTTGCTAATTTTTTAAAGACTCTCATTGGTTGAAATCGATGTCAATCAAAAATTTCAGCCAATCAGAGTCCTTCAAAAATTAGTATATAAAGCAGACCGTGGGAAAAAATCAATTAATCGCGGGTGGGGCTCCTTGTAGGAGGAGCTCTGTTAGTTTGTTGTTTTTTTTTTTTAGAGCGTCGTTTTTTTTGGTGGAGGCCTCTTTCAATGGGCCAGAATGGATGGATGGACAATGGCTTCAATCAAGATTGGATTATTTTTGGACAATGGCTTCAATCAAGATTGGATTATTTATTTGACCAGTGGCTTCAACCAACATTGGATTGTTTATTTGACCAGTGGCTTCAATCAACATTGGATTATTTATTTGACCAGTGGCTTCAATCAACATTGGATTATTTATTTGACCAGTGGCTTCAATCAACATTGGATTATTTTTTTGACATGGGCTTCAATCAACATTGGATTATTATGACTATCCAGGTCATAGAGGACAGAAGGCCAATGCTGGAGAGGTCAATTTGACAGGTAAGTATGTGCTGTTGTTTATTTTATTTTTATTATTGTTTGTTTAAAGCTGTTTACTTTATTTGTATAATTGTTACATAGTTACATAGTTACATAGGCCCTCATTCTATTACCGGCCGTAAATCGTCCGTAAGGCTGCGATTCCTTGCGGGGGTTCAGTTAACTCGCGATTCTATTATACGGCCCCGCAAGGATCTCCAGTTACGGCCGGCCGCATATCTTGGAACCGGCCGTAAGCTCTGAAATCTAAAAACGCAAAAATAAATTCAAGCCTGCACTGTACAGCTCTGTAAATGCTAGGGATCATATTGGGGGACATGAGGATTAAAAGGAACCCCCTCTCAAGCTTGCACATCTGCCCAAACCCGAGTTCAAATTAACTGTTTATTGTCCGGCTGCGGCGTGGGCGTGTCTGAAGTGCTCCAAGCACTCTGGACTTTTTACATGGATATTTTACGTATATTAAAAATAAAATATTTTACGGATTTGAGTATAGGGTAATTATGTGCTATTTTTTCTAACACCGAATATCACTTTATAGTCTTCTCAAAGTGCAGGATGGCTTTATTTGAGCTATTTTATGTGCTTAATTGGTGCTAGCGAGACCTGTTTGCTGCAAGTAAGCTGCGGCTCGTTTTTAGCCTTGCAGACAGGGATCCCGGAGCAATAGAATCGCAACCAGGCTTTTCTTACGGCCGATTTCCTTGCGGAAGTTTTAGATCAAAGGCTTTCCTCCGGCGCGATCGGCCGCAAGAGATAGCAAGGCGCCGGCCGCAAGCCTGCCGGAGTCCCCGGCCGGAGGGGAATAGAATAGCCGTAAAGCTTGCGGCCGGTCCTTGCGGCCCCGCAGCGGCTGCGGCCGTAATAGAATGAGGGCCATAGTATTTAAGGTTGAAAAAAGACTTTCAGTCCATCAAGTTCAACCTTTTAAGATCTCCTTTGATCTGCAATATGCGGATTAACTATTAATTCATTAGTTGTTAATTATTAATCAATTATTTAATGTTTTTTTTTTTTTTTTTATTATTATTAATTAGTCCAGAGTAAGGCAAATAGAAAGAAAGAAAAAAAAAAATTGTATTAATGTTTTTACTGTATTGTTTTTCCCTTACCTTATTTTTATTTTATCTTTAAAAGTGAAAGGCACATGCACATGCCTGTTACTTCTAAAAATGGAATAAAAATAGGGGGGGGGGGGTGCTAGGTACTGGTAGGTAGTTGGATCAGGGTGGGGTCGGTCACGCTCAGGAGCCCATCGGTCGGTCAGTGGCCGCGTAGGCCACGATTAGGGGTGGCACAGGCCTCATGGGGGTGAACATCCACCCCCATGTGGCCTGTGCAACCCCGCTCACCGCCCGAATACCCCGATCACCGTATAGCATAGGCCACATCGGGGTGGTGGTGATCAGGCCTCGGGGGTGGCACAGGCGACATGAAGGTGATCAGGGGTGGCACAGGCCTCATCAAGGGGGTGATCCGATCACCCCCATGTGGGCCTGTGCCACCCCGCTCACCACCCAACTACCCCGATCCCATGATCGGGGTAATCGGGTGGTGGCATCGCATAGGGCAGGCCTGATCGGGGGTGGCACAGGCCACATGGGGGTGATGGCTGGGGGTGGCACCAGGCATTGCAGGCCTAGGGTCGTCGGTGGTAGGTAAGTTGGTGCGTGGCTGGGTAGGTGGCAGGCCAGGCAGGCATAGTGGGGTAAATGGGTGACCCTACCTTTTATTAGGGGCTACTAGGGGTTTGGTTTGGCCAGGGGCAGGGCAGGTGCCAGGAAGACTTACTGTTAGGCAGGCTGCAGAGCAGATGTGAGTAGTTTCAGCCAGGGAGGTCTCTCAGTCTCAGCGTGACCAGGGTCAGGAAACAGAAAGGGGGAAGGGACAGGCAACTGGTGGTTTTATTCCTTGTATCAGTCAATCAAAAAGTAAACTCGAGGCCCTATTAGCTGGTGGGCGCTCAGGGCTAACGGTCTGGGTGGGTTTACAATGTTCTCTTAGCAACTGTACAACCTTCCATCATTGATTGGTCAATGATGGAAGACTGTCAGTCATTAAATTGATACATTTATGACCGCCCATGCATATCGTCACTGTGATGTTGGGCGGCATGCATTAACGGTCAGGGGGCCAGGCCAGGCCTCATTGAAGAGAAGAGTCTAAAGGTTAGTGTACTTTACTAGTGTAATATGATCACACAGGGTGCAGGGGGCTACAATAGATACATAGCAGCATTAGTTAATGTAGCGCAAGGGGTTATCTTAAAGTGACAGTGTCCCTGGGAATAGTTTACTAACTTTACTTCATTTTATTACTGTATTAAGACTTGAATGATGATGTACACCTTATATTTAATTGTTTTTGGGTTATTACTAATACATTGTTGTGTTTTTTTATTGCAGGGTCACGAAAATATTTGGGGGGGCGTTTGCCCAATGGATGGGCCGCCCCTGCACACAGCACATACATAAAAAACTTACCTACAGCAACAGGGAGCATCCAGGACCTCAAAAATGCAACTTACACCTTTATTTCACTCCAAATTAAAGAGTTTGCACAATAAAAACTTTCATAAGCGAGAGAAAAAATGGCCGCCGAACAAAACGAAAACGAGGCTACACACGCAAACACCATACGAGACACGTTACCACACATTACGACCTCGCAAACATCGGACGCAACACCCCGACATACAAACATTTTAAACTCAATAAATACACACAACACACACATAAAAAAACTTACCTACAGCCAGAGGAACCATACAGCACCTCAAAAAAAACAATTTACACATTCGTTTCAATAAAAATAAAACACTTTAGACACTAATGAAATCGCTAAGCGAGAGAATAAATGGCCGACGAAAAAAACGAAAACGAGGCTACAGCACTCTCAACACGTAAAAGACCACAACACACTCGCAAAACAACACGCGAAACTCGAAAAACACCACGAAGCACCAACGGATAATCCGCAAAGACGCATAACACAGATAACCCGCCATTTTACGCCAATGCGGAAGTACACCACTACTCTAACGGATTCGTCTCGCGCACGCACACTATTACACTGCACACATTCATCACGCTTACACAGCAGCTCCACACCACTAATGCTGCAGCAACATCAAAACAGATTGTCAGCTCTTCAACACAATGCTTCAAAATAGGTAAAGTATATTCATTTATTCATCTATTACATATTTTAGTATTACACACAACAGCATTAGCTACCTTACGATTTGATTGCCGTCATTTTTTGACGGGCAATTCGCTAGTTACATATAAAAGCTGTTAAAGGACTGTAATATAATTTTTTCCAATCTAAAAATATTTCACCTGTTTTCAAGTGTAGTCCTTGAATCAAGGATATTTTTAATTTGTGACCACAGCAGCCCTTTAAAGTCAGAAATGTCTCCCTTCTGCAGTGTCCCACGCTGCTCTGTCTGCACGACTGTCACCTCCTGTGATGTCCTTTCTCTCCCTGTGACAGGGACCAATCGGTAGCAGCAGGAGAGGTGTCTGGAAATGCCGTGATGTGAATGTTTTGACACTCAGGAAATGAACAGAGACCAAAGTATCAGAGACTTGTCATGTATAGAGGAGAGTGCCAGCCTGGAGTGGGATGGTGTGACAACTTCAGTCCCGTGTCAGAATATCACTTAGTAGCATCTTAAAGTAATCAAAGAAGCACGTGAAGGATGTAACAAATTAACAACATTTGAGACACAAGCATTAAAGCTTTTGCACATATACACGGTTCCATTGTGTCTATCTACAGCAATTTCTGCTAACAAGAAGCTTGGGGTTTTGTGCTTACACTGAACTGTAAAGATGGAATTGGGGATGAGGGAGAATTGATAGGCAATTGGGTTATCTTATATAACTGGATCTTTTGGTACTTGATACCTACGACTTTCACCCTTTTACATGCTCAGAAGTATTCATCTTACAAGGATACCTGCAAGCCCTGCAGAAATATAATTCCTCACCTCACTAAAGTGTCATTGACCAAAGCTTTGCCACAATTAGCTCTATGATGTTTTTGCTGCCTAATTATGCTCTTAGGTCACAAAATACATAGATCATATAGTGCTTAACCAACTAGACCAAATTGTGCAGCTATTTTGATAAATGTGCCTTATATCACATAAAACTTATTAAAAAAAGCACCATTTGGAATCAAAACTAACCTATTCTAATCTATCCAAACAGGATATGATAAAGGCATGGCTGGATTTATCATTAGACCAAATAAGCAGCCGCCTAGGGGTTGTTCCCTGTGAAGGGCACCACATTCCACAATTCAAAATGTTTCTTGGTATAAAAAAAAATATAAAATACTGCAGTTCAAAGACTTGCCACTAAACACCTGCAATTCCATAGTTACAAAAGAAATGAAGCTGCTGCGCCTAGGACACCAGAGACATAAATCCGGCCCTGGATAGATTAGAGTAGGTTAGTTTGGATTCCAAATATTGCTATTTTTAATAACTTAAGAATGATTTATGCGCTTAGTCAAACTCACTTTTTTATGATGCATTGGTCCACTTTTCTATATAAATAAAAGTTTAATTTGGTTAGTCTTTCTTCATAACATAGCCCCTCCATTCCCCTTATTGGTTTTGTTGCCCTTCTCTGTTCCATTTCCAACTCTAAAATGTCCTTTTTAAGAAGTGGTGCCCAAAATTTTACTCTTATCCAAATGAGGGCGTACTAGGGATTTGTATAGTGGTGGAATTATATTTGCTTCCCTTGCTTTTATACCCCTCCTAATATTTTATTTGCCTTTGCAGCTGCTGCTTGGCTTTGAGTACTGTTACCTAGGTGGTTGTCCACTCCCAAATCCCTTTCAATATCTGATAACCTGAGATTTACTCCATTAGGATTATAAATTGCATGGCTATTTTTCCTTCCTTTACATTTATTCGTATTAAACCTCATCTGCCAAAAATGGAGACCATACTTTCCAGTCCTACTTCTAAGTCATTAATAAATATGTTTATATATATATATATATATATATATATATATATATATATATATATATATATATATATATATATAAATAAAATAATATAAATACCATCATACTATTGCTATAAAAAAAAAGGTCCACGATAACCCAAAACAATCCCAATAATAGGTGTAAATAACAATAACACAAATTATAGGCAACCCCATAGTGACAGTCTCCAACATAACACAAAAAACATCAATACAAAATTAAGTTTTATTCCTACAAAAAAATTTAAAAAAAAGAAAAAATTATTACAAATAAGCTTAAAAGCACAACAATCCCAATACATATGACGTCAAGAATACATATTCAAACAATCTCAAAACGTAATAAATATCATATAGCAAGATTAAAGTGCTAATGCAAAAATATGCAATGATAAATATCATATATTACAGAATTAAAAAACGTTTTAATACCTATAACACAGTACATAAATAGATCATAACGTTAGTGCTGATGTTGATGCCTGTTGGTCACTACAAAATTCATATCAGTAAAGTGACTAGTGCAACTTAAATATAAATGGTACCATAAAGTGCAAATACATAACCCATAAACCTATCATTAACGCGCCCTACAGGTACTGTTGCAGCAGATTGTGAAACCCACTGTTTAACCCCCTAACTCAAAAATGCTGTCTATACTATTATCCTACTATGAAGCTATAACATCCTAAATCGTGCAGTGGCTTAACCTGAACGAAAAAAAGTGCACATTTAGGCACACAAACATAAATCACACAATTAGTGAAAATATCTATAACAAAAATTGCAAGAACATGTCAGCATAGGCAAATACGTATCCTTAATAACTAGGAGATCCTCCAAGCATGGCACCAACGGGACAGCAGTAAACAAATGACGTCATCAAAATCGGGACCATGAAGCGGAGCTGGTCGACAGGCACGTTTCGCCGTGTATTTCTTTATTCAATAAGGTAGAACAGCGGATATATGAAATCTAAGTGATAGAAAACAATGATCCCGATTCAATTGCAAGCCCGCAACTCGATTGTAGTAGGCCGTATGTCTGTGGGCCTGCTACGAGCCCGGAGCATTTGCAAGTTATGGTGCTATTCAATTGCTCAAAGCCGCAAGTTATAGGCCAATAGCAAAATTTGGAAACTATGCTGTCGTATGTAGCATTTGCGAGGCCTTAACTCCAGCAATAGAAACAGCCAATGGAAACAGAGATCTTCATCATTACGGCTTTGAAAAATGGAGTTTTGATTTCAATGAGCAATTGAATAGCGATTTGCTATTTTAAGCTTTAGGAAATCTTGCAGCCGTGAAAGATCAATGGCTTTGAAGGGCATTAACTTGCGATGTGAACAATCGCATCAAATCAGAGGCTGTAGCCTGTAACTCGATCGGAGCCCGCAAAAGGCGCCAATTGAATAGCAAAATAACTTACAAGCTCCATTTCTGAGCCTGGATCTCCCAAAAGACTCAATTTGAATGAGGCTCAATATACATAAGTAATAACGAAGTATAGAAGTCAGTAAATACAGTTCATTATAGGCATAGATTCAAGAACTAAAATCTACAGGTATATAGAGGACAATAAGTCCTTTAAATTACCACAAAAATAGGGCAAGCGAGGAAATATTTGAATATATATGTACATAATACAAAAAATACCATTTGGTAACATATGATGGTATTATGCAGATAACAGCATTGAGTAATATATGATGGTATCATGCAATCATCAAAATAGTTATTATATTCCAGGTATGTGCATTATATGTGTAATACCGCCAAAATTCAATCCCAAGAAGTGAATTGGATTAAATAGCCCATATATCTGTAATATCTCTATAAAGTAATATATTCCCTACAAGTATTATCAGAGAAGAGTAGTATTATGAACCTCATTTGTCCTGACCTGACAGCTATTTATAAAGACAAGGATTACATAGTCTTGATAATACAGGTTTACAAACAGTCCAAAACAAGATAATTTTAATAAGATATTATACATGTAATTATAGCAATAATCCAATTCCTAATACCATTTATCACACCATCAAACATTATGCAATATAATTATGAAGTGTAAGTATACTCAGCATAAAATAAACAGAATCTCTACTGGTTATTATATGATCAACGCAACATTTACATAGAGCACATTGACATATCCAAAAAAAATGTCACTCAAATCAGAATGAAATTTTACAGGCCTTATCCATAGAGTCATTTTAAGTGTACAACATAAAACTCAAGCTGTCATTGAGTCCTCTCGGTACAAGTATGTCCAACATAGTAATCCATTTGGCTTCTGCTTTGAGCAGTTCCACTTCTAAATTGCTTTTCATTATACCCAACGTAACTTTCTGCAGAATCCAACATTGCACAGTATGTTTAGATGAGCGTTTATTCAAAAAATGTTTAGCCACTGAGATAAGTGGTTTACCCCTGGACGTATCCAAAGGGCCATCACATAAATAGTTGTCAGTATGGGTAACGTTTGTAATGTTGTTCACGCTTTGCAAGCCCGGTGGAGCCCAGCAAAATTACGACTTTAACTGCCGAACCACAAAACTGAAAAGACATGAAAAAAAAAAAAAATATGCCTCAAATTAACTTACACACTCATCACAGTGGGAGAGGCAGGGAGCCTGTGAGTCAGGTTGCAAGTTAGTTTGATGCATATTTGCCATTTTTTCATGATTGAAAATTGCCTAAGTGATAAAAAAAATGGCTGCCGAAAAAACGCAAAACGACGAAAACTAGGCCCAAGGACGTAAAACTAGCTGGAAGGACGTAAAAGTAAGCAGGACGTAAAAAATAGCCATAAGCAGAAACACTTCCTGAAAGCCAGTAACACTTATTCCAAGCCACTAACATTTAACACAAGCCAGGAAAACGTAACCCAAGCCACTAACACTTAACCCAAGGCAGTAACACAACCCAAGACACTAACACTCAATCGACAGGCCTATTAACTACATGGGGGAGAGGCTTGCAATGAGCGCTGAAGGCGCTCATTGCGAACCACACGATGAGCACCAAAGGCTCTCAGCACGGCGCTCTCGATGAGCGCCGAAGGTACAGCCTAGCTAGTTCTTAATATTCTTTCGATGTTGATCCAATCTCTTTCTGATTTGCCTTGTAGTCATGCCCACATAATAAAGATTACATGGGCACTGTAAACTATATACAACACCCTGGGTACTGAAGTTATAGAAGCCCTTCAAGTTGACTACTTTAACCAATCTATCCACCATATTTGGTGTTTGGGTCAAACAGCTGCACACAGTACATTGTTCACAACTGAATGTTCCATTCAGGAGAGAACCAAAAGTCTTTTGGGTTTTGGAAAAATGACTTGCCATCAGATGATCTTTTAAAGGTTGAGACCTATGCCAGCTGAGATCTATCCTATCATCCAAAAGGGTATTAAGAAAGACATCAGATTTTAGGACAGCCAGATGTTTATTCAATATCTTAGATACATCTTGCACTAATCATTAAAAGTATTTACAAATCTGATAATGTCATAATTACCTGTTCTTCTGTTTTTCAGTACAAGTAAGTGGTCTCTTTGTATATATAACGCATGATTATATTCTTTTTTCAAAGTCTATTACTGTATCCTCTCACTTTTAGTCTGTTGTGTAACTCTTTTGCTCTTGTTTTAAATACATCCAAGTTAGACCAATTCCTATGAACTCGCAAAAATTCCCCTATTGGAATGGCCTTCAGAGTAGCAGGAGGATGGAAACTGGATTTTTGTAACGTATTATCGATGGCTGTTACTGTTCTGTATACAGTATATCATTATTAACTATACCCAGTGTGTCTTTGCAAACTGTAATGTCTAAAAAATCAACAGAGGCCTCATCCCACCTTGAGGTAAGTTTAAGATTCAACTTGTTGTCATTGAGAGTGTTCAAAAAAAGTTTGAGATCTTGAGGACTGCCATCCAAGATAAAAAATACATCATCTATATGTCTTAACCACATAAGTATGTTGTTAGTAAAGATGAGATTATTGTCATTAAAGACAAATTCCTTCTTCCACCATCCCAACAGCACCTACTCCTAGAATATGTTCAATAGAAGTAAAAAAATGATTCCACATCTAAGGTTACAAACAAGGTCTTACTATCAAGTGTGATTCCATCCAATCTCCTTAACACCTCCATTGTATAACTCACATATGAAGGTAAATCATATAAAAATTTGCCTAAATAGGGAGTCTAAAAATGTACTCGCCTTTTTGCAGAGGCTATTATTCCCAGATATAATGGGTCTGCCAGGAGGAATTGGTGTACTTTAGGTAGCATATAGAAGGTGGTCACATGCGCGTGGGCAACGTTCAAAAAAGCATGTTCATCATCTGTCGTCAGACAAAATAAGACTATAGTGATCCAAAATGTCCACAGTGGGGTCTCCACTCCACTATTTGTCAAGTAATTGTCTATAGGCTTCTTTTTAATACATTTCAACAGGCCAAATGACTATGCTCCCACCCATATTAGATGGTTTTATAATGACATCTTTACAACCACTAATATCAATGATGGCTCTATTTTCCTTCCATGTTAGATTATGCCTCATTTTAGGTCTTAATTGCTCAAGTTCTTTCGATACAAATTTGATATAAATGTCCACAGCTGGGCAACTATGTAAGAAATTAATATATCATTTCCATAAATCATAGGTTCTTTTGGAAAGGTCAATAAACGAGTAGACCAATAAAGTATAATTAAAAAGATATATTTTACATACATCAAGAAACAGTTACACAATGGGTTTAGACAAAACCAATAACTGACAAGACGTATTAAGACAATATTTACAAATATACAGCCCTAATAAATTGTGATTTAGCCAATTCTAAAGGGCTCTATATAAGCACAGAGCATATATTTTTACAGAAGTTTTTAATTAGAGAAGACCTTGCTTTCGGATAAAAGATCACTTACTAAAAACTTCTTTATACAAAATATGCTCTGTGCTTATATAGAGCCCTTTAGAATTGGCCAAATCGCAATTTAATAAGGATGATAATACTTATATGAATTCTACATTATGTAATAAAAAGATACAGTATACTACCCCCCATGGTCAGCTTTATCTTCAGGGTCCATCTATTTAGGCCTCAGGTCAGGATTCACACCATGGCTTCATCTGGCACACTTCCCTCTGGATTACTTCATGGAATCTCTCTCCTCTGGACACCTTCTCTGGACTGAACCCATCTCTGCCCCTGTATATCTCTTTCTTGGACACTCTACCCTTGATCTGTGATTGCCCATCCCAACTGAAATCATTCTCGCCTCCCCCAAACAGGTTTGTTTCTAACAACTGTTGAAGATGGCAATCCCACACACACAGATGTCCCTTTACTTACATATAAACAACCCCAGGCATAAGTCTTTGTTACAGTATCAACAGAAACCAATTGTTAAGAGGCCAGTACCCCTCTCCAGTATGTAAAGTTTATGGCCCATGCAAGACACTTTCCCATGAATACAGCTCTTATTGTATTTAGATATTAAAGACACAGGGCCCTTTTAAATTATCCCTCGTAGTTCTCTCGGTGCTCGCAAAAGGCAGTTTTCCTGCTGTTTGCGAGTACCGAATCTCTCGCAGTCTGCTTTGCGATATGACTGTGAGAAAATGGCCGAGAATAGGCTCCGAGAGAGCTAGGTAGCCTTAAATCTACGCATGATTCTCTCATATCGTAAGAATCTCTACGTGCACAAAAAGTGCACGCAAGGGATCCGAAAGCCTCTACTTGCTGCCTCGGAACAGCCCGAGACAGCTGTGTGAGGCTCCCCCTGCTCCCTATACACATCCCCATGCTGCAGGGGTCTCTATCGGGACCACTGCAGCACCCCCACATTAACCCCTTGCAGCGGGGGTCCCCGATCTGCATAGATCAGGCCCCCCGCTGCATTTCAAACTTTTAAATTCCCCGCCGCGGCTCCATAAAGGGGCCGCGGCACACTATTACCCAATCCCAGCCGCGGCACCTCAAATTAACCCCCCTCTATGCTGGGGGTCCCCATCCGGACCCCCAAAGTGTCCCCACATTAACCCATTGCAGGGGGGTCCCCGATCTGCATAGATCAGGCCCCCCGCTGCATTTCAAACTTTTAAATTCCCCGCCGCGGCTCCTTAAAGGGGCCGCGGCACACTATTACCCAATCCCGGCCAGGGCACCTCAAATTAACCCCCCTCTATGCTAAGGGTCCCCATCGGGACCCCCGAAGTGTCCCCACATTAACCCATTGCAGGGGGGGTCCCCGATCTGCATAGATCAGGCCCCCCGCTGCATTTCAAACTTTTAAATTCCCCGCCGCGGCTCCTTAAAGGGGCCGCGGCACACTATTACCCAATCCCGGCCGCGGCACCTAAAATTAACCCCCCTCTATGCTGGGGGTCCCCATCGGGACCCCCGAAGTGTCCCCACATAAACCCCCTGCAGCGGGGGTCCCCGATCGGCACCGATCGTGACCCTGCTGCAATTCAATTTTAAATTTCCCACCTCGCGGGTCCATAAAGGACCGTAAAGGTCCTGAAAGGACTCGCACTAAAAATATTAACCCCAGGCAACTATAATTACCCCATTAACTCGTGGTGGTCAATACAGACCACCATAAGGCCTTAATTAACCCATTAACTCATGGTGGTCAATACAGACCATCATAAGGACTAAATTAACCCATTAACTCATGGTGGTCAATACAGACCACCATAAGGCCTTAATTAACCCATTATCTCATGGTGGTCAATACAGACCACCATAAGGCCTTAATTAACCCATTAACTCATGGTGGTCAATACAGACCACCATAAGGCCTTAATTAACCCATTAACTCATGCTGGTCAATACAGACCACCATAAGGCCTTTATTAACCCATTAACTCATGGTGGTCAATACAGACCACCATAAGGCCTAAATTAACCCATTAACTCATGGTGGTCAATACAGACCACCATAAGGCCTAAATTAACCCATTAACTCATGGTGGTCAATACAGACCACCATAAGGCCTTAATTAACCCATTAACTCATGGTGGTCAATACAGACCACCATAAGGCCTAAATTAACCCATTAACTCATGGTGGTCAATACAGACCACCATAAGGCCTTAATTAACCCATTAACTCATGGTGATCAATACAGACTACCATAAGGCCTAAATTAACCCATTAACTCATGGTGGTCAATACAGACCACCATAAGGCTCTATTTAACCCCATCAGTCCCATAAGGGTATATTATTACTATTATGGGCCTGTTACAAACCAACATTAACCACATAAGTGCCATGACGGTCCTCAAGGACCATCATGACGCTAACTACAAACACTACACTATAACCCCCAATAAACCATTTAATCTAAACTAACCCCCTCTACCCTAATCTATTAACACTTACACTACCTACCTACACTACCTACCCCCTAATAAACCTCCCAACACTCTAATTACAAAAAAAAAACTACCTTACAGAAAACAAAAAAACCTACCCTACAGAAAACAAAAAAAACCTACCTTACAGAAAACAAAAAAACCTACAGTACAGAAAACAAAAAAACCTACAGTACAGAAAACAAAAAAATACATTACAACCCCACTCCCCACTACAGAAAATAAAAAAATTACACACCTGAAAAGGAAAGACAGATAAACACAATACAATACATACATATAATACATTACATACATTACATACAATACATGACATTAAATACATTACATATAATATATTACATATAATATATTACATATAATATATTACATACAATACATGACATAAAATACATGACATTACATACATTACATATAATATATTACATATAATATATTACATATAATCCAAATCAAATACCCCCCTATCTATCTAACATACAATCTATTTAATATAAAATAAATCCTAACTATATCAAATACATCCCCCTATCTATCTAATATACAATAAATCCTAACTACATACACAGACCCTTATTCTAAACTAAAATAAAATAATTACAGTCCTAACTACACAGACCCTAATTCTAATCTAAAATAAAATAATTAAGACCACTTACCTTTAAGATGTTGCTTCAGATCACTAACCTATGGTTCAAACAAAACAAAATAATTATTTCAAAACATTAACATGAAATAAATAAACATTATATACATTCTAAATATTCAACTCACCTTTCCATCATGTCCCGTCATTGTTTAGCTCTTCCGGCGCGGCCCTGTTAAAAAAAAACACAATACATTAATACATTAATACAAAATAAAAACAATAAATAAAATAAACATATTGTAACGGATCTACTGGCACCCCGACCGGGTACCTCCGTTGATGGACGCGTCCTAGTTTGCGTTGAGGCCTACAAGCACCGCACCGGACACCAAAACCACCACAGACTCCACAACCGCCGTAGCTTAACTGGAGCTGCGCCGTCTTATTCCACCCTGTATGAATCTCCAGCATCCATGATCGTGTGGAGAAAACCTCTCCTCCAAGGAGAGCACATCAGGAACAAGCGTTCAGTAGTTACAGCTCAAGGGAGTATGCAAAAGCATAGCAATCCCCAGTATGATATAGCGATCCCCTCCAATAACGAGACGAGGCTACGTTTTGAAGGGTCAAGTAGTGAACTATATTTTAATGAGAAGGAATCTCCTTTTATGCAATGGTGCCCTCTGAAGGGCTACACCCACATAATTATCACAGCCAATTATATACATGGTTCAACCCCCACGTCTCCTCCCCTCAGATAACAGGTAACACAATTAAAACAGACACAATTTTAACCACATTCTGGATGTACCCCAAAAACAGGTGGTACACCTTTAAGTCCAGCACCGTTCAATAGCTCTCACCCAGGGGAACAACATATTAAAAAATGGCATGAATCAGACCAGGGGTTCAAAAGTTAGTAAAAGTATCTTTTACCCATAACACACAGATATTTCACATATCCCCCATAGTTGGCCACATAATACACATAGAGGGACAATAGGTGAGTCACACCTCCCTGGCAACTTGATATAATCAGACATTGATTAAATCAGCCTTCTTTGTTCTTATGTTTGAGAATGAAAACACTTTATACAATCGACTTTCTTATCTGTAACAGGATTCTCTGTAATAGGATTATCTATTAGCCTAGTAGCTGTGATATTCTGAGCCAATATATTCTGTAGAACCTAAAACAACATATCTACAGTATAGCAATGTGATCATATTTTAACCAAGTATTAAATAACCATAAAACAGGGTAAAACAGTGATGGGTTCCGTTACACACCTACCCCGTGACCATAAGCCGGCATACACGGTCTGATCCCAACGGATCGGCCTGGGGATGTCCGGACAAAAGTATTTGTTGGTCAATTCTCTAGTTTGACAACCCATCAGCATTACTGCAATTCACATTTACTCACATTTCACATATCCCCAGATAGCTGGGATCTGAGCGCACAAAACTACAGAATAGCGCTCAGATCCTCTTCACACAGTTCAATTGCCATTTAGCTAAAGTCTTTCCCATAGTCTTTCATTATATGAATGGGCTCCATGGCACAGTTATCTGGGGTATCACCGCTCCCACAGGGCAAGTACCGAATGACCCCCCTGTATGTAAAGGGCCAGAATGAGTGACATACACTCTGGTATGGCCGAATACTGTGTTTAAAGGGCAATATGTCCCAGGGCCATAGTCGCAGGGCAGGAGGCTGGCAAACAGTCCTCTCCAAGACAAAGTGGCGAAGGGCACTTTGTCACACATATAAACATCTAAATATACATTTAACTTACCTTCCCGCGATGTCCCCGGCCTTCTCTCCTTCAGCCCCGGCTGGGCCGCGGAACCATCCGAGCTCTAAAAAAAAAAAAAACTAACGGAGGTCTGCACTGGCAGACCTCCCCGACGCTAATGAGCCTCCCGGAGTCCTTTCCGGGAGGAAATTGGCATTGGCGGCTTATGATTGGCTGAAAAAGCTGTCTATCAATTTCAGCCAATCAAAAGTCGTCAATGTGTGAGCCAATCAGGATGGGATACACCCCAATATCCCACCCTGATTGGCTAAAACACTTGTCTATCTTTATGGGAACCAATCACAAGGCTCAGATGCCTTCAGCCAATCACTATGGGATACACCCCCACGGAGTGATTGGTAGAAGACATCTGCGCATCCTGATTGGCTCATACATTGACGACTTTTGATTGGCTGACAGCTTTTTCAGCCAATCGCAAGCCGCCAATGCCAATTTCTTCCCGGAAAGGACTCCGGGAGGCTCATTAGCGTCAGGGAGGTCTGCCAGTGCAGACCTCCGTTAGTTTTTTTCTTCTTTTTTTTTTTTAGAGAGCGGATGGTTCCGCGGCCCAGCCGGGGCTGAAGGAGAGAAGGCCGGGGACATCGCGGGGAGGTAAGTTAAATGTATATTTAGATGTTTATATGTTTATTTTATTTATTGTTTTTATTTTGTATTAATGTATTAATGTATTGTGTTTTTTTTTTTTGGGGGCCGCGCCGGAAGAGCTAAACAATGACGCGACATGATGGAAAGGTGAGTTGAATATTTAGAATGTATATAATGTTTATTTATTTCATGTTAATGTTTTGTAATAATTATTTTGTTTTGTTTTACCCCTAGGTTAGTGATCTGAAGCAACATCTTAAAGGTAAGTGGTCTTAATTATTTTATTTTAGCTTAGAATTAGGGTCTGTGTAGTTATGACTGTAATTATTTTATTTTAGTTTAGAATAAGGGTCTATGTATGTAGTTAGGATTTATTGTATATTAGATAGGGGGATGTATTTGATATAGTTAGGATTTATTTTAAATTAAATAGATTGTATGTTAGATAGATAGGGGGTATTTGATTTGGACTATATGTAATATATTATATTTAATATATTATATGTAATATATTATATGTAATGTATGTAATGTCATGTATTGTATGTAATGTATTATGTGTAATATATTATATGTAATATATTATGTTAAGCTACGGCTGTTCTGGAGTCTGTGGTGGTTTTGGTGTCCGGTGCGGTGCTTGTAGGCCTCAATGCAAACTAGGACGCGTCCATCAACGGAGGTACCCGGTCGGGGTGCCAGTAGATCCGTTACAATATGTTTATTTTATTTATTGTTTTTATTTTGTATTAATGTATTAATGTATTGTGTTTTTTTTTTAACAGGGCCGCGCCGGAAGAGCTAAACAATGACGGGACATGATGGAAAGGTGAGTTGAATATTTAGAATGTATATAATGTTTATATATTTCATGTTAATGTTTTGTAATAATTATTTTGTTTTGTTTGAACCATAGGTTAGTGATCTGAAGCAACATCTGAAAGGTAAGTGGTCTTAATTATTTTATTTTAGATTAGAATTAGGGTCTGTGTAGTTAGGACTGTAATTATTTTAGTTTAGTTTAGAATAAGGGTCTGTGTATGTAGTTAGGATTTATTGTATATTAGATAGATAGGGGGATGTATTTGATATAGTTAGGATTTATTTTATATTAAATAGATTGTATGTTAGATAGATAGGGGGGTATTTGATTTGGATTATATGTAATATATTATATGTAATATATTATATGTAATGTATGTAATGTCATGTATTTTATGTCATGTATTATATGTAATAAATTATATGAAATATATTATATATAATATATGTAATGTCATGTATTGTATGTAATGTATGTAATGTATTATATGTATGTATTGTATTGTGTTTATCTGTCTTTCCTTTTCAGGTGTGTAAAATTTTTATTTTCTGTAGTGGGGAGTGGGGTTGTAATGTATTTTTTTGTTTTCTGTACTGTAGGTTTTTTTGTTTTCTGTACTGTAGGTTTTTTTGTTTTCTGTAAGGTAGGTTTTTTTTGTTTTCTGTAAGGTAGGTTTTTTTGTTTTCTGTAAGGTAGTTTTTTTTTTGTAATTAGAGTGTTGGGAGGTTTATTAGGGGGTAGGTAGTGTAGGTAGGTAGTGTAAGTGTTAATAGAATAGGGTAGAGGGGGTTAGTTTAGATTAAATGGTTTATTGGGGGTTATAGTGTAGTGTTTGTAGTTAGCGTCATGATGGTCCTTGAGGACCGTCATGGCACTTATGTGGTTAATGTTGGGTTGTAACAGGCCCATAATGGTAATAATATACCCTTATGGGACTGATGGGGTTAAATAGAGCCTTATGGTGGTCTGTATTGACCACCATGAGTTAATGGGTTAATTCAGGCCTTATGGTAGTCTGTATTGACCACCATGAGTTAATGGGTTAATTAAGGCCTTATGGTTGGCTGTATTGACCACCATGAGTTAATGGGTTAATTTAGGCCTTATGGTGGTCTGTATTGACCACAAGGAGTTAATGGGTTAATTTAGGCCTTATGGTGGTCTGTATTGACCACCATGAGTTAATGGGTTAATTAAGGCCTTATGGTGGTCTGTATTGACCACCATGAGTTAATGGGTTAATTTAGGCCTTATGGTGGTCTGTATTGACCACCATGAGTTAATGGGGTAATTATAGTTGCCTGGGGTTAATATTTTTAGTGCGAGTCCTTTCAGGACCTTTACGGTCCTTTAATGACCCACGAGGCGGGAAATTTAAAATTGAATTGCAGCAGGGTCACGATCGGTGCCGATCGGGGACCCCCGCTGCAGGGGGTTAATGTGGGGACACTTTGGGGGTCCCGATGGGGACCCCCAGCATAGAGGGGGGTTCATTTTTTGGGCCGCGGCCAGGATTGGCAATTAGTGTGCCGCGGGCCCTTTAAGGAGCCGCTGCGGGGAATTTAAAAGTTTTAAATACAGCGGGGGCCTGATCGGTGCCGATCGGGGACCACCGCTGCAAGGGGTTAATGTGTGGGGGCTTCGGGGGTTCCTATGGACCCTTGCAGCAAGGTGTTCATGTTAGGACACTTCGGGGGTCCCGACGGGTACCCCCGCATTGGGGGGGTTCATTTTAGGTGCCGGGGGGGGTATTTGGAGTACCCCCACGGCAGGGCTTATGTGGGGGACTGCCGCGGAGGTCCCTTTTAGGACACCCGCATCAATTGATGAGGAGTGGGAGCCTGCGATATCATCTCGCAGGCTGTCACTCCTCATGTACATTTACGCAGTGTAGATACGTACGGCCCTGCTGCGTAGCTCATACGTTGCTCGCAGCAGGGCTAATTTGATAGCATTGTAAGTTAGAGATACTTTGCAGTACGTAGGGCTTAAGTAGAAGCCTCTTATTTACGAGGCTGGAATTTAATAGGGCCCACAATGTTTAAAAATGATCACTGTATAAGCCATATTTTACAGTCCCCTCCCAGAGAGCGAATGATTTTGTATAGAAAGAGCTTTCTCAAATTGCACAAATAAATATGGCGTATTGTGTGAAGACCCACTGTGTGTGATTTCAAAGTAATACAGTTTACTGAGACAGGAATGATCAGGTAACAACCAATACTTTCTGTAAATTTTAGGGTTCTGCGAGGCAAAGTTTGACTAATTATGTAAGTACCCCCAGTATGCATTTTATAATATAAATTTATACTCCTTTAGCTACTGTGCGTATCATCACATCACCCTCCCATAACTATTGCAACTTTATCCCAGCCACATTCCTGTTTACAACCGAATACCAATTTCTTGCATCTGTGCCATTTTCCACCATTTTGTCCTGCATCCACTTGTCACCGTTTCCACCTATGTCCCATCCTCTGACCCATATTGGATCTTATTGAGAAGTTAATGTAACACATAGCTAGCATGCTTGTTTGATTACAACTTAGGCTATCTTTTGTACCGTATGATGTATTTAAGAAACCACTCATTAAAAGACACTTTATTGTGAGCACGTGTGGAAAGAAAAAGTGTGTAGGTGATTGTAGCACCTTATTAGGTACTTTAATGAAAACATTAAGTGCGACTCTGTATTCACTCAGGAAATGGAAGATGTGTGTGATAAACTCTGTAGCTTCAGGAAATTATAAGACCCACAACTAAATGTAAATGTAAAGCATGAAGCAGGATCTCAGTGGAATCACTATGGTTGTACATCTCACTCGTGTCTCAGAGTCTCCATCACTTTCAAGTCTGTTTCTAAATCAGTAGCTAGGTCATACACTTTAGTCTCTAAAGCAAGTTTCTGCACACTTAAATGTTTATATTGTATGTTCTGCAATTCAATGTGCAGAAAAAATTAAAATAGTTTGCCCTTTTCATTTAGTTAATTTATTTTCATCAATGGCTAATGCTAAAAAGATTTAAAAAAAGTACACAGTTGTATGACCCTATAATACTCTGTAACGCTCCTCAGGCGATCTAGTTCTTAGGGGAATAGTTATCAATCCAATCTTTCGATTACACCAACCTAATTCAAAGAAATGACAGCATTCTCAAGTCCAATGTGATGGTTATAGCTAGATGTGCTGCTTCTCTCAGAAAACAGTTCACTGATGTGTCTGTATCATTGTACTGCGAGCCTCGCAAAGCGAGGGGAGTATTTGAGGCACGCAGGACTTAGGCTGCAATGAGCGCCAAAGGCGATAATCGCGAGGCCTGTAGGACTTCACGCCCGGGCAGTTGAAATACACAGGACTTAGGCTGCAATGTGCACAGAAGACCCGTGGAACTTAGAGAGGGACGCAAAATTACAGCCCGTAGGACTTAGAACCAGAGGCACGTATATGGACTGTGGGCCTCGCAAAAATACAGCTTTAACTGCTGAATCACTGAACAGTAAAAAGCTGGGGAAAACACACAGGGGGAGAGCCAGGGAGTCTGTGAGAGTGATGTTGCAATTTAATTTGAGGCTTATTTGCTATTTTTTCATGATCGAAAAAAATGGCGGACTAAAAAAAGCAACAGGATGAAAACTGGGCCGAAGCTCACAAAAAAGAGCCCTAAACACGTAACACTTGCGGACACGACAGTAACATTTACACCAATTCAATAACACTTCACCAAAAGCAGTATCATTTAACCCAAGCCAGTAATACATAACCCAAGGCAGTAACACTCATGGCGAGGCCCTGAAACTACACGGGGGGGGGGGGGGGGGGGGGCATAGAGGCTCGCAATGTGCATCTTAGGCGCCCATCACGGGCCTTGTAAAGTACACGGGGGGACAGGGTCGCAATGAGGCACTCAGCGCGGGAGTCGCGATGATCTCTGAAGGTGCTCAGAGGGCCCTTAGCCTCACATTGTGTGGCAAACAGCATTGTCAGGCTTACAATTTTACTCCCATCATTTTTGACAGGCAAGTTGCTAGTAATAATAATAAAAAAAGAGAAAAATACAAATACAAATATCCCTTCTTTGAAATACCCTGGTAGTAGTGAGATATAGCTGTATGCCCCTCTTTGTTTGCGATCCACCATTTAGTATAAGCTTAGGGATGTATAAACCCCAGATCCTCGAAATTATATGGCCAGAAAGTAATAAAGATGCTTAGCTCAATGATATGAAATTCAAATGCAGAGTGTATAGCTCAGTGCTTCTGTCTATAAGGCAAAAATTGACTCTCAGGCACTGTTCTAGTCTTAAATAGCGCCAAAACAGCACTGTGATGTCACTGTTACTAGAAGACATTTGTAAATAAACAAATGAATAAAAAAAGAAAAAGAAAGAAAAAAGGAGACAAAAAACTTTAATTATCTTACTGTTGCTAAAAGTCAGTTGTAAATAAATAAATAAATAAATGAATAAGAAATAATTAAATAAAAACTATAATTATGTCACTTTTGCTCAAAATTATTTGTAAATAAAAAAAGAAATAAATAAAGAGAAAAAAAAAAAAAAAAAAAATATATATATATATATAAAAATAAAATAGGGCAGTCCCTCCTTTGTGAGGCATATAAAGTATAGCATGTGCACTGAGGTTTACTGTACTGACGTGATGTGTGGATTGTGAATTGGAAATTATGTGTCCATGGCGTCAGATATATCTTTACCTACAGATATATGAATAACCCATCTATAGATACAAGCTAATTGTACATACATATATGTTTATAAAAACAAACATCAGATGATCAGTGAAAGGACAAAAGTATAAATAAAAAAGTAATATGAAAGATTAGTGGTACAATGCAAGAAATAGTGCTATGGCACTGTCAGGTCTAGGTGCGTAAAAAAGCTGCCAAGTCTATGTCCCGGTTTAGTCCGTATGGTTCCAAAGTTCCCAAAGTATGGATCCATTTGGTTTCCATTTGGAGTGCCAATAGTCTATTTCCTCCTCTTCTTTCTGTTTTAACGTGTTCTACCGCTTGTACCATTACTACTTTAATTTGTTTATTGTTTTCTTTTGTCATATGGGCTGAGAAGCCGTTGGTGAGAGTGCCCTTGGACACGTGGTAGATGTGTTCACAAAATCTTTCTTCCAAGCATCTGTTTGTGCATCCCACATATTTAAGGCTGTAATGACAGGTGATCACATACATAACAAAGTTTGTATTGCAGTTGGTAAGTTGGTGAATTTTCAATTCCTTATTTTTCTTAGTTGATTAGCTTCTCCTGAAGGTAACTGACGGAACATCTGGTAATACGTTCTTTAGTAACGGATCCTTCATCAAAATGGGCCATAGTTTTTTTAAACTGGCGCCATTTTAAAACAGTCATCTTCAATTTTCTTAAAAACATTGCAGTCCACTTTCTGTACACCTGTATCTTTACTTTCTGCTCTACATTCACTATGATCAGTATCCTTTTTACTAGAAGCTAAACATCTTATTGTACTTTCTGCATCTATCAATCTATCCACAAGTTCCTTAATATTACTATGTAGCAGCTCATTTTCTTGTAATGTCTTCTGATTATGTAAACCCAAACCAGATGCTGTAATGGCAGTGACCTTAAGGGTTTCCAAAGCAGTAGTTAAGTCATAAACTTTAGTCTCTAAAACTTATTTCTGCACACTTAAATGTTTATATTGTTCTGCAATCCAATGTGTAACAAAAATTAAAATAGTTTTCCCTTTTGATTTAGTTAATTTATTTTCATCAATGGCTAATGCTACATAATTCTGAACCTAGGCCCATGGGTCACAAGTATTAACCATAGAACAAATTATAGCTCAGAGTTATCAACATTAGCAATCTTTTTCATTAAGCCCTCCATTATTGGATAACAAAAGTGTATACTTTTAAAAAAACAGAAAAAGCAAACAAATAAGTAACTTACTAAAAACAGAAACTTGCTTTGGAATCCTGATTCTACCACAGCCAAATGTACAATACAAAAAAAGCTTCTTATCAAGATAACACCACAGCATACAATAGGAAAACAGTACAATGATTTATGCAAAATATTATACTTATTAATATGCTTGATTATTACACTAATCTTGTGGACAAAGGCTCACCATCATATAAGAAATTAATATATAATTTCCATAAATCATAAGTTCTTTTGGAAAGGTTAATAAACGAGCAGACCAATAAAGTATGATTAAAAAGATATATTTTACATAAATCAAGATACGGTTACACAATGGGTTTAGACAAAACAGATAACCAACAAAACGTATTAAGGCAATTTTACAAATATAATACTTATAGGAATTCTACATTATGTAATATAAAGATACAGTATACTACCCCCTATGGTCAGCTTTATCTTCAGGGTCCATCTATTTAGGCCTCAGGTCAGGATTCACACCATGGCTTTATCTGGCACACTTCCCTCTGGATTACTTCATGGAGTCTCTGGCCTCTGGACACCATCTCTGGACTGAACCCAACTCTGCCCCTGTATATCTCTTTCTTGGACACTCTCCCCTTGATCTGTGACTGACCATCCCAACTGAAATCATTCTCACCTGCCCCGAACAGGTTTGTTTCTAACAGCTGTTGAAGATGGCAATCCCACACCTACAAATGTGCCTTTGTTTACACGTAAACAACCCTAAGCATAAGTCTTTGTTACAGTACCAACAGAAACCAATTGTTAAGAGGTCAGTTTCCCTGCCCAGAACGTAAAGTTTATGGCCCATGCAAGACACTTTCCCATGAATACAGCTCTTATTGTATTTATAGTAGATATTTATACTCATTTATAGTGATGTCGCGAACAAAACATTTTCGGCGCGTATGTTCGCGAACCGGCGGACCCGGCGAACCGCCATAGACTTCAATGGGCAGGCGGATTTTAAAACCCACAGGGACTCTTTCTGGCCACAATAGTGATGGGAAAGTTGTTTCAACGGGACTAACACCTGGACTGTGGCATGCCGGAGGAGGATCCATGGCAAAACTCCCACGGAAAATTACATAGTTGATGCAGAGTCTGGTTTTAAGCCATAAAGGGCATAAATCACCTAACATTCCTAAATTGTTTGGAATAACATACTTTAAAACATCAGGTATGATGTTGTATCGATCAGGTAGTGTAAGGGTTAGTCCCGCTTCACAGTGACAGACCAAACTCCCCGTTTAACAAACAACCGCAGACAGTCCATTTGCACAACCGCAAACTCCCCATTTGCACAAGGTTGGATACCAAGCTAGCCATGTCCCGTTCCTTGTCCTCACTGATGTCATTGAAGGTCTCTTCCTCCACCCAGCCACCAAGGGTCCCCGGAAGGTGACAACAAGCCCCCTGGGATGCCTGCTGTGTTTGGTGTTCCACCTCCTCAAAGCCACCTTCCTCCTCTGACTCCTCTTCTTCAGACTGCTCTCAAGGCGTTGCCTCTCTCTGCATTATTATAAGGTGTGTTAAGCAGTACTACTCTTATCAGTTTAATACCTGTTACAGGACCGATCAGGAGGCGTGTATCAGGCCTGGATTTTTGGAACCGGGAGATGGAAAAAGATACTTGGTAGGTCGCATCACTTCAAATTTGGGGCACGGCGCGTGCAATCAAAGGTGCCACCATATAGGAGTGGCGTGTTTGTAAGTACTACTCTTATAAGTTTAATACTTGTTACATCACCTATCAGGACACGTGTATAAGGCCTGGATTTTTGGGACCGGGAGATGGAAAAAGATGCTTGGTTGGTCGTATCACTTCAAATTTGGGGCACTTTGTGACATTAGCTTCTTACTCTCAAACATGTCCTTTACAGGCACCAGACTATGGGCAGATGAGCAGGAACTGCTCAAGGCGAGAGACGGAGTGGCGGATGGTTGAGAGGGGGCAAGGAGGACAGCAGTGGTTGATGTGGCTGATGATGCTGGTCCAGAAGGAGGATGGCGGCTTTGAGTTTGTGTGCTGCTTGTACTCATGTGTTGGTCTGGAGTCACCCAAACATTAGGTCTCAACCTGTAGACGATAAGGGAACCAGGCTACTCATTCATCATTACAGGTTTTGACAGATTGGTACTATGCGTGCAAGCTACTGTGACAACAGATATGAGTGGCACTGTGCACTTGCAGAAGTTGGCAGAGTAGAAGCTGTAGGCCTGACACAGACGCTTGCAGACAAGTAACTGCTATTAAATGTATTACAGTCAAAATTGTATTCTTTGTTTAAATGTGCACTACTGACTGTTACACCAGATATGAGTGGTGGCACTGACTGGGCAAGTGGGCACAGTATACGATGTGAGCCGAAGACACACACGCTGGCAGGCAGGCAAATGAAATTAGATTACACAGAAAAAAAGTGTTGTTTTTTTTAAATGTAGAGTGCTGGAAACCACTAGATTGGATTGGTTGAACTTGGCACAATACTTGTAAGCCTGACACACACACTAGCTAGCGGTCAGGGAAATGAACTTAGATTGGCGGTCAGGCCAATGAACTTAGATTTAAGAAAATAAAATTATTGTTTTTTGAAATGTAGACTGCAGGTACACCTCTAGATTGGATTGGTTGAACTTGGCACAATACTTGTAAGCCTGACACACACACTGGCTAGCGGTCAGGCAAATGAACTAAGATTTAACAAAATAAAAGTTTTTTTTTTTTAAAGTAGACAACTAGTAAACAAGATTGTATTGGTTGCACTGTGCACACACAGTATAAGCTGTGAGCCTGACACACACACTTGCTAGCAGGGGCTAGCAGGGAGACAGGCAAATGAAGTTAGATTAGACAGAAAAAAAACAACAACAAAAAATGATGTTATAGCCCTAAAAAGGGCTTTTTGGGGTGCTGTGTTTACAGCAGAAATCTGATGAGTCCTTCAGCACTGCACTGGACACTGAATAAACTTGCCTAGCTATTGATTTCCCTATTCAATCAGCATCACCTACACTCTCCCTCCTCTCAGTAAGACTGCAAGTTAGTTATGATTCCAAAATGGCTGCTGTCCATGAGGTAGAAGGGTATGGAAGGCAGGGTATGATGCTGATTGGCTGGAATGTGTCTGCTGACTGCGAGGTGCAGGGTCAAAGTTTGCTCAATGATAAAGTATAGGGGGCGTATCGAACATCGCATATGTTCGCAGTTCACCGCGAACATGCTATGTTCATCGGGAACAGTCCGCCGGCGAACTATTCGCGACATCTCTACTCAATTACACTTATTTTATAAAACACAATTATTAAAGACACAATGTTTAAAGATTATCACTGTATAAGCCTTATTTTACAACTAGCATAAGGATTCAAATTGTATTTTGCTTTCACTTTATTGGGTACATCCGATAGCCCTAATTCCTGCAAAACATTTATATTAGAAGTTGAAATCATCTAACGTATAACTAGAATAACTTCTTAAATCTGGGGTGGCAGTAGTCTTGGAAGATCTAAAAAAAAACCCTCTTGATTAACAACTTTCTAGAGAAAAGATGTACATCTTTGATTACATCAAAATAATTGAAGGACTTAGCAGGTATATAGTTGTCAGTGTGCGCCACGTTGCGATGTTGGTCACGCAGTTGCTACCTCACAAAGTGCGAGCCTCGCGGATCGAGGCGAGCCAGCAGCGCCTTTACACACTTAGGCTGCAATAAGCACCGAAGGCACTCATTAAAGCCAGCAGCGCTGTCACACATGACAGCCTCGCAAAGCAAGGCGAAGCAGCCGTGCACCACTTAGGCTGCGTACTTGGTTCCTGCCAGTTGGGCGTCGCGATGAGCAACACCCCAACCACGTACCTGGAAGCGACCCAGCCAGCTGTGCAGCACTGACCTCCTCTGCTGTCCACGTTCGGCCGAAAATACTTTCTGGAGCAAGCCGCGCAATGCCGCGGCTTGATCCAGAAAGTAGTTGTGGACAGATGGAAACAGCAGAGGAGGTGAGTGCGGTGCTACTAGCAGGATTCAATCCAGGTAGCATACACAGGGAGGGGGGGAAGGAGGTAAAAGGAGACAAGGGAGGGAAAGGAGACAAGAGAGAGGAAGAGGAGTTAAAAAAGGGACACAAGACAGGGAGAGGGGGATATGAGACACGAGGGGGAAAGGGAGAGTGGGAAAGGAGACATGGCGAAAGGAGGAACAGGAGAGGGAGATGGGGGAAAGGAGACACAGGGGAGGCAGAGGGTAAATGTAGAGAGGGAAAGGAGGTACAGAAGAGGGGGGGAAGGAGACACAGGGGTGGGAGAGGGGGAAAGGAGGTACAGGAGAGAGAGAGGGGAAAAGAGGCACAGTTGAGGGAGAGGGGAAAATGAGACACAACGAAGAGAGGGGGGAAGGAGACACAGTGGAGGGAGGGGTGGGGAAAACGTTTCCCGTTTTTTTGATGGGCAATGTTTGGCAAACAGCATTGCTAGCCTTACAATTTTATACCCGTCATTGTTGACGGGCAAGTAGCTAGTACATATATAATTTTTGGTATGCACCGTGGCCCTCCATTCACTAGCTCCACCACAGGACCTACTGACAACATTAATGTGCAGTATCTGTTACTGGTTCCATCAATGATCTGCTGTTATGGCGTTCGCCGTTATCAATACAGACATCCGCACATCTGTTTAGCTGCTGAGAGGATGGAACCTAGAAGAGGACACATAAAAATGAACCAAGAGAGCAAAAGACAGATGCAAACAAGGATGTAAAGCGATTAATAACATAAAAACAGTATTCTCGAGGGAGAGTGTCTAAGAGACAATTCTGATCGTCTTGTCAGTGAAGATGAGTTAACCGGAGATAACTAGCGGTAATTACATTTATGCTAATCCTCCAGCTATTAATTTTAAATAAAACATTAGTGTGAGAACTTTTAATTACAAAATATCAATGGTTGAAACATTTAATACTCATAACAATACAAGCGTCCGTAATGATAAAATGATATTGTCCAATGCAGAAGGAAATTATTTTTCAAGTCAGACTCTTCTCTTTAACACCCACTAATGATTCCTCGGAGTACAAATCTCCAAATCATTCGTTATAGCTGGACGCTCAGCAGTAAATGATCGGGTTTTGTTTGCCTGCTTGGTATTGCTATATAAAGACATGGTAAAGATTCAGGGAGAGCTGCTTGTTCCACACGTCATACATTACAGCTACTGAGACATATATGTGCTCATAAAACATATACTTTTTTGAACATATATTTTTTTTAGTTATAAAGAATATAATCAATACATACAGTAAAAACAGAAAAAAAAGATTATTTTGAATTTCAAAATACTAAAAATCACCCCTTGTTGGCCTCCTCATCACCCTTCTGTCTTCACTCCTGTCAATAATTAATTTGTCTACTAGACTCTAGTGATGTCGCGAACATCAAATTTTTGGTTCGCGAACAGCGGACGCGAACTTCCATCAAATGTTCGCAACAGGTGAACCTGGCGAACCGCCATAGACTTCAATGGGCAGGCGAATTTTAAAAACCACAGGGACTCTTTCTGGCCACAATAGTGATGGGAAAGTTGTTTCAAGGGGACGAACACCTGGACTGTGGCATGCCGGAGGGGGATCCATGGCAAAACTCCCACGGAAAATTACATAGTTGATGCAGAGTCTGGTTTTAAGCCATAAAGGGCATAAATCACCTAACATTCCTAAATTGTTTGGAATAACATGCTTTAAAACATCAGGTATGATGTTGTATCGATCAGGTAGTGTAAGGGTTACACCCGCTTCACAGTAACAGACCAATCTCCCCGTTTAATGCACCGCAAACAACCGCAAACAGTCCCTTTGCACAACGGCACACTCCCCATTTGCACAAGGTTGGATACCAAGCTAGCCATGTCCCATTCCTTGTCCTCACTGATGTCATTGAAGGTCTCTTCCTCCACCCAGCCACCAAGGGTCCCCGAAAGGTGACAACAAGCCCCCTGGGATGCCTGCTATGTTTGGTCTTCCACCTCCTCAAAGCCACCTTCCTCCTCTGACTCCTCTTCTTCAGACTCCTCTCTCTGCGTTGCCTCTGTCTGCGTTATTATAAGGTGTGTACTGTTAAGTAGTACTATTCCTATCGGTTTAATCCCTGTTACGTCCACTATTATGGGATGTGTATATGGCATTGATTTTTGGAACAGGGAGATGGAAAAAGATGCTTGGTCTGTCCTCCCACTTCAAATTTGGGGCACTGCTCGTGCAATCTAGGGTGCCACCAGATATGAGTGTCACTGTGCACTGGCAAAAGTTGGCAGAGTAGATGCAATAGGCTTCACACACATGCCTGTAGGCAGGCAATTGCTATTCAATCTGTTACAGTCAAAAAAGTTTGTTTTATTTCACTGAGCACAATATAAGCTGTGAGCCTGACAGAGGCAGGCAACTGAAATTAGATTTAGTCCTTCAGGTCTGTAGTGGAAGCTAAATACACAGACTGGCTATCTATTTCCCTATTAAATCTCCAGCAGCTACACTCTCTGTCCTCTCACAACGAATGCAGCTTCAGAATGATTCTAAAATGTATGCTGTCCTACAGATGGAAGGCCCTGGAAGGGAGTGTATGCTGCCGATTGGCTGGAATGTGTCTGCTGACTGTGAGGTGCAGGGTCAAAGTTTCCTTAATGATAAAGAATAGGAGGCAAACCGAAAAGAACATATGTTCGCCGTCCGATGCGAACATGCCAAAATCGCCGTGAATAGTCCGCTGGAGAACTGTTTGCGACATCTCTACTAGACTCTTTTACCTCATTGAAACTTGGTGTCTGTAGGATTTCTCAGTCACTCCACTGACTTCCCATAGCCTCCACAATAAAGAATAAAATCCTGAATTTAGCATGTTGTTGTTGCTTTGTTGTTTAGTCGTGTCTGACTCTCCATGACCCTATAGATAGCAGCACACCAGGCCCAATCATTAAGTCTCTGGTTGTGCTTATCCATAAGGTTGTCTTGGTAAGTTAATATAATGCATTGCCAGATCCTTCTTCAGCAGTCAGCGATTCATCTGACATCTCTACGATTACCTGCCCATCTTGGGTGACACTACATGGTATAAGTCACAGCTTCAATGGAGGTACACAAGACAAAATAGAGATCTAAAAGGAGGGAGTTAACATATAAAGTCTTTAATAACAGTGCATGATATTATATCTCTGTCTGGTCTCCAAATACTCCCCTGACCACTGCCTATATAAAGCAAATGACATGCGTCTTTAGACCGCTCTCGTTGACTCTTCTATTTCCCTGCTTTCAGGAACTGACAGTCTATCTCCTTGCTTCAAAATCTTTAAAGGACCTATGTAGCTCCCAAAAAAAAAACACTTATTTGTGACGCATGTAACAAACGCACAACAATAAAAACTGTATAATTCAAGGATATAAATACAATTTAGAGACAAATCAGAATGTTAAAGGCTCAGTTTATGAACAGAACAGTTAGCATTGTCTTTGTTACATTATTTCATATACAATTTAAGTGGCCCTGCTCTATGTTAGGGAAAACTTCACTTTTTTGCAATAAGCTAGCAACAGTAACTGTGACGTTTAACTAACGCTAATAACTGCATTTTTTTTAATGAATACAGTCTTAATGAGCACAGATAAACAACAGCCAGATATTGCACAGCTAAAAACAGACTGTTTAGATCTGTGTAGCGGAACCCATCACTGTTTTAAACTGTTTTATGATTATTATGGTTAAAATATGATCCTACTATATGTATGTTGGTTGATGCTCTACAGAATATATTGGCTCAGAATATTAGCCAGACTTTTGCAGACCTAGGCTAATAGATAATCCTGTTACAGAGATTCAAGAGATAAGAAAGTTGTAAAGGATTCTTGCATTTTCCAAAGTGTTCTCATTCTCTGATAAGAACAAAGAAGAATGATCTAATTAATGTCTGATTGTATCCAAGTTGCCAGGGAGGTGTGACTCACCTATTGTCCTATATGTGTATTGTATGGGGGATATGAGCAATGTCTGTGTGTTATGTGTAAAAACATACTTTTACTAACTTTTGAACCCCTGGTCTGATTCATGCCATTTTTGTATATGTTGTTCCCCTGGGTGAGAGCTATTGAATGGTGCGGGACTTAAAGGTGTACCCACTGTATTTGGGGTACATCCAGAATGTGGTTAAAATTGTGTCTGTTTTAATTGTGTTACCTGTTATCTGAGGGGAGGAGACGTGGGGGTTGAATCATGCAGATAATTGGCTGTTGTGATAATTATGTGGGTGTAGCCCTTCAGAGGGCACCATTGCATAAAAGGAGATTCCCTGTCATTAAAATATAGTTCTACTTGACCCTTCAAAACGTAGTCTTGTCTCGTTATTGGAGGGGATCGCTATCATACTGGGGATTGCTATGCTTTTGCATACTCCCTTGAGCTGTACCAACTGAACCCTTGTTCCTGATGTACTATCCTTGGAGTCTGTTGGTGGTTTTGGTGTCCGGTGCGGTGCTTGTAGGCCTCGGCGCAAACTAGGACGCGTCTATCAACGGAGGTACCCGGTCGGGGTGCCAGTAGATCCGTTACATTGGCTGGCAGTGGTGGGATTGCGTCCTAGTAAGAGGAAAAGCAGCACGGAGACAAATTGAGGGCAACGCTAGTATCCGTACAGCGCCCCTGGCTACAGCAGGATGGAACCGGCTAGTTTTCGGACATCGTTCCATCATAAGGAGGAGGAGGCGGCCGCGGACTACAGGGATGCAGACAGAAAGGAACTCATGGTTACAGTACCTCGTATTGCTCCACAGAATGAGTTTGGAAGAGAACTCGAAAGCAGACTGGCCTTTTTCCCAGGTACGCTTCCCATAAAAACCTTGGAATGGTTAATGACAGATGTACACAAATTCATAATGGAAAAGCAGCGGGCACGGGAGCGGTCCATGTTGGGAGCTGCTAACCCACCTCCCACCATTAACCCCGCCCCAGCACTGCGTCCGGGTAATGGAAACTACCAAACCCCTCCACGGTACATCAGGTGCCACACGTGTAACCAGCAGGGCCACATGCAGAGAGACTGTCCCAGAAACAGAAACCGCTCCACGTGGAATACTCCAACTAATCCCCACCCCCAGCGGCAGTGTGTACCACAGGGGGCCGAAGGTGTCGTCCTTCCTCCCCAGCGGCAGGCAGCAGAAGGGGCCGTCTTTCCTCCCCAGCGGCAGTGTGAACCCCAGGGGGCAGAAGGTGTCGTCCTTTCCCCCCAGCGGCAGTGTGAACCCCAGGGGGCAGAAGGTGTCGTCCTTCCCCCTCAGCAGCAGTGTGAACCCCAGGGGGCAGAAGGTGTCGTCCTTCCCCCCCAGCGGCAGTGTGTACCCCAGGGAGCAGAAGGTGTCGACCTTCCTCCACAGCGGCAGTGGGTACCCCAGGGGGCCAAAGTAGTCGTCCTTCCCCCCCAGCGGCAGTGTGAACCCCAGGGGGCAGAAGGTGTCGTCCTTCCCCCCCCAGCGGCAGTGTGAACCCCAGGGGGCAGAAGGTGTCGTTCTTCCCCCCCAGCGGCAGTGTGTACCCCAGGGAGCCGAAGGTGTCGTCCTTCCGCCCCAGCGGCAGTGTGTTCCCCAGGGAGCCGAAGGTGTCGTCCTTCCTCCCCAGCGGCAGTGTGTACCCCAGGGAGCTGAAGGTGTCGTCCTTCCTCCCCAGCGGCAGTGTGTACCCCAGGGAGCAGAAGGGGCCGTCCTTCCTTCCCAGCGGCAGTGTGAACCCCAGGGGGCAGAAGGTGTCGTCCTTTCCCCCCAGCGGCAGTGTGAACCCCAGGGGGCAGAAGGTGTCGTCCTTCCCCCCAAGCGGCAGTGTGTACCCCAGGGAGCAGAAGGTGTCGACCTTCCTCCACAGCGGCAGTGGGTACCCCAGGGGGCCAAAGGTGTCGTCCTTCCCCCCCAGCGGCAGTGTGAAACACAGGGGGCAGAAGGTGTCGTCCTTCCCCCCCAGCGACAGTTTACCCTAACCAGGGGAGACACCAATCTCCCAGACAGCGCAGATGGGACCGTGGTCTCTGGGCCCACAGCTTGTCCAGATCCCCAACTACCGTCACTGGGACAACCGGAGGAGGGGGTAAGTACAAATTCCCCTCCCCAGCTAACTTCTAATGTGGCCCCAGGGTTAACAGAGGAAATGTTAACCCCCACTGACCCCCACGTTTCCCTGGCTACTGAGCCGGAATATGTCCCAAGTACCCCAGCAGAAGAGCTGACAGCGGGGCAGAGTGCAGTCGGCCTCTGCCCTCCCTTTGTCCCTTGTACAGAGCAGGAGGTCCTGCAGGTTATACCAGCAGAAGAGCTGGCATCAGGGCAGAGTGCCGCTGGCCTCTGCCCCTCAAGTCCCCTCAACGTGTTGCCCCATCACTACAGCAAAATATCCAGGTACCTGGTTAGACTTCCCCCCAAAGGAGAGATGTGTGACGAAGTGCCCTTCGCCACTTTGGCTTGGAGAGGACTGTTTGCCAGCCTCCTGCCCTGCGACTATGGCCCTGGTACATATTGCCCTTTGGAACCAGTGTTCGGCCATACCAGAGTGTAAGTCACTCATTCTGGCCCTTTACATACAGGGGGGTCATTCTGTACTTGCCCTGTGTGAACCATGATACCCCAGATAACTGTGCCATGAAGCCCATTCATATAATGAAAGACTATGGGAAAGACTTTAGCTACATGGCAATTGAACTGTGTGAAGAGGATCTGAGCGCTATTCGGTAGTTTTGTGCGCTCAGATCCCAGCTATCTGGGGATATGGGAAATGTGAGTAAATGTGAATTGCAGTAATGCTGATGGGTTGTCAAACTAGAGAATTGACCAACAAATACTTTTGTCCGGACATCCCCAGGCCGATCCATTGGGATCAGACCGTGTATGCCGGCTTATGGTCACAGGAACTGACAGTCTATCTCCTTGCTTCAAAATCTTTAAAGGACCTATGTAGCTCCCAAAAAAAAAAACACTTATTTGTGACGCATGTAACAAACGCACAACAATAAAAACTGTATAATTCAAGGATATAAATACAATTTAGAGACAAATCAGAATGTTAAAGGCTCAGTTTATGAACAGAACAGTTAGCATTGTCTTTGTTACATTATTTCATATACAATTTAAGTGGCCCTGCTCTATGTTAGGGAAAACTTCACTTTTTTGCAATAAGCTAGCAACAGTAACTGTGACGTTTAACTAACGCTAATAACTGCATTTTTTTTAATGAATACAGTCTTAATGAGCACAGATAAACAACAGCCAGATATTGCACAGCTAAAAACAGACTGTTTAGATCTGTGTAGCGGAACCCATCACTGTTTTAAACTGTTTTATGATTATTATGGTTAAAATATGATCCTACTATATGTATGTTGGTTGATGCTCTACAGAATATATTGGCTCAGAATATTAGCCAGACTTTTGCAGACCTAGGCTAATAGATAATCCTGTTACAGAGATTCAAGAGATAAGAAAGTTGTAAAGGATTCTTGCATTTTCCAAAGTGTTCTCATTCTCTGATAAGAACAAAGAAGAATGATCTAATTAATGTCTGATTGTATCCAAGTTGCCAGGGAGGTGTGACTCACCTATTGTCCTATATGTGTATTGTATGGGGGATATGTGCAATGTCTGTGTGTTATGTGTAAAAACATACTTTTACTAACTTTTGAACCCCTGGTCTGATTCATGCCATTTTTGTATATGTTGTTCCCCTGGGTGAGAGCTATTGAATGGTGCGGGACTTAAAGGTGTACACCCTGTATTTGGGGTACATCCAGAATGTGGTTAAAATTGTGTCTGTTTTAATTGTGTTACCTGTTATCTGAGGGGAGGAGACGTGGGGGTTGAACCATGTAGATAATTGGCTGTTGTGATAATTATGTGGGTGTAGCCCTTCAGAGGGCACCATTGCATAAAAGGAGATTCCCTGTCATTAAAATATAGTTCTACTTGACCCTTCAAAACGTAGCCTTGTCTCGTTATTTGAGGGGATCGCTATCATACTGGGGATTGCTATGCTTTTTGCATACTCCCTTGAGCTGTAACTACTGAATGCTTGTTCCTGATGTACTATCCTTGGAGTCTTTGGTGGTTTTGGTGTCCGGTGCGGTGCTTGTAGGCCTCGGCGCAAACTAGGACGCGTCTATCAACGGAGGTACCCGGTCGGGGTGCCAGTAGATCCGTTACAATCTGAAACCCCACATGGTAACCATTTGGTAAATGAAAACAATGCAAGATAATTGTAAGTGTCTCTACCCCATCCCCTGTGTCTCTTCCCCCCCTCTCCCTCCCCTGTGTTTCTCTTCCCCATGTGTCTCTCTTCCCCCCTCTCCCTCCCCCTCTTCCTCCCATGTGTCTCTTCACCCCTCTCCCACCCCTGTGTCTCTCTTCCCCCCTCTCTCTCCCCTGTGTCTTGCTTCCCCCTCTCCCCCCTATGTCTCTCTCCCCCCTCCCTCCCCTGTCCCTGTGTGTCTCTTCCCCCCTCTCCTGTGTGTCTCTTCCCCCTCTCCCTCCCCTGTGTGTCTCTTCCCCCTCTCCCTCCCCTTTCTCCCACCCTCTCTACTGTCTCCCTCACCACAGCCCGTGTGCATGCTCAGCTCACGTTGCGCATTACGCATGAGCAGTGTCTTACAATGCGGCGTGTACAGTAAAAGGACATTCGAGTGAACGAGAATCTCAGTCAGGTTTTACTTGGCACCTGCCTGCTATCTAATGGGAAATCGAACCATGAGTAGATAGTAAGAGAGAGACTGGACATCAGAAGGGGAAAGAGAAAATGTGGGGAATCGGAGAGAAAGTAGAGGGGGTATATAGTAAAATATAGTAGAGTGGAGCAGAATCTCAGAATCTAAGTCAGGTATTTCTAAGCATCTGCCTATGGTGTCTAATGGTAAATCTGACCATGGGTACAAAAGGAAGAGAGACATGTGCGGGATCGAAAAGAAAGTAGAGTTAGTATATAGTAAAAGATAGTCGAGTGGAGAAGAATCTCAGTCGGGTTTCCCTATGCTTACTGTGTCTAATGGTAAATCCAACCATGAAAAGAAAGGGAGAGAGAGCTGGGACATCAAAAGGGGAAAGAGAAAATGTGTGGGATCAGAGTGAAAGTTTGTATACAGTAAAAGATAGTATAGTGCAGGAACATCTCAGAAAGGACAGAAACATGGGATAAAATCAGACAGAGAAACATGTTGGAAGATCAAAAAAGGAGACCGAGAAAGGTTTTCACATTTCCCAAGGAACCATTTTTTGTACCATTTTTGTAAATGTTCTAATATATTTACTTAATAAATGTTTCTTTATTTATATTTTATTTCTGTTATTCATTGGTAGAAATATTAAGCATGGGATCCTTAACAGAAACTGCAGAGGGGAGAGCATTTACATTACACCACCAAAGTCAAATGAGCTCATGTTTTTATAAATATGGGAATCCAGTGGTTAAATCTTTATCAGATCTTTCCTGCGGAAAAAAATAGTGACTAAAATCGAATTTATTTTTATGCATCTGGGAGAAGAAAGAGGAAGTGGTAAAAATATAATCTCCAGTTATTTATATCCAGTAGGTGACATTTAATACTTTAGTTAATGTAAACACAGCAAGTCTTGGAGTTTGAGATAAGCAGGAGATAAGAAAGCAGGGAGTGGAATGAGCTGGGTGGAGATCAGAGGTCACATACTATTCTGAGACTTATCAGAGTTACAACATGGATTATTTTTAAATATAACATGTCCTATCTGATATTTCAAAGGCCACCACAGCCCATACTTATAATATATTTAATAATATTTAAAATACACTTAAAGATAGAATTATTATTATTATCTTTATTTATATCGAATGTAAGAATAAAACATTAACACCATTTATATGCAATAATTGTGCTTTGCCATCTGCCATTTTTGGTTTTGGGGAGGGAGGCAGGAGAAGATTTTGAATGCAGAGAGAAATTATATCTACACCATGGGAATGCAGCATCTAAAACTGCCAGTGCCTACAATTGGGCTAATGCAAAGCGATTAGTTTTCAAGGACACACCCACCCAAGAAAATAACAGAATCAGTTGAGAAATGTAAGCTTTCTATATTATTAAGCTCAGTTATTTAAAATAGAAATAACTGGCCACATTGGTCCTTTAAGTTGTTTTACTTTCAATTACGTTAACTGACACTTTTATCATTTTCTTTCATGTTTTATGCCATTTAATTCTATAGTCTAAGTAGAATAATATAGAAATGTTATTAAAGGGCCCCTGAAGTCCTATATTTAAGAATCCCCCTTTAGAAAAAAACTAGTCTTGTTAATGAGCTATATGCTTTTATATATTGATAACAATTGATACAAATGTATATTTAAATATGGCCAAGTGAATAATTAAACAGTAAAAAGTCATAGATAGCTTTTCATCACAAAAGAAAAAAATGAGGATACCTCTGCAGGACCCAATAGGGATCCATGACATAGTGGTGGAAGTTGTGTTTGTGAGAGGGACATTTACATTTTTGGAGATACATTGTGGTTGCATTGAATGATGCAAGGTGTCTGCTTCTAAACCAGTGAGGTGGAAGAGGTGTTTTTTTTATCCAGTTAACAAACAAAGGACCTGGCCTTCTGTCTGTTCCTACTGCTTCCGCCCTACCATCACTGATAACCACAAACACACCCACCATGATCCAACTCTCAGGATGTGAAGTAACACACACAAAATGGATTCCTGTATCAAAGTTTTTTTTCAAAAATTAATATTTTTACACGGTTTACACAATTGCTAATATTATTAGTTTAATGCATACTGGACAAGCAAGTGTCTTTAATGTTGAACTGCAGTCAGTGGTCCTTTAGTGTAGATTTCACCTCAGCCCTTTCATTGGGTTGCATTACCTGACCTATGTCCCCAGCTCTTATCTCACTAGAGGAGATCACTCAACACAGCAGTCCACTAGTGATAGAAGAATATTAGAAATAGTCAAGCATAAACTTGGTATGTTTTTTCAAACTATTGATTTTATTTTAAGATATATAACTTGGGGGTACAGGGCCACTGCTTTAGATCAGCAAAAACATCACTTACACCAATTTACACCTTGGCAGTAACACTTACATCCAAGGCAGTAACACTTCCACCAAGGCAGTAACACTAATCGCAAGGCCCCTAAAGTAAACTGGAGGAGAGGCTCGCAATGAGCACTGAAGGCACTCATTGAGAGCCATGCGATGAGCGCCGATGGTGCTAAAGCGCGAGGCCTATAAAAGTACACAGGGGAAGAGTCTTGCAATGAACGCGAAGGCGCTCATCGTGAGGATCGCGATGAGTGCCGAAGGTGATCATTGCAAAGCAGGAAAGTTGAAGTACCCTGGGGGAGAGGCTCTCAATGAGCGGCGAAGGTGCTCAGAGGGGCAAAATCATCACATTGTGTGGCAAACAGCATTGCCAGGTTTACAATTTTATTTCTGGCAAATTCCTAATTATTTATATATATATATATATATATATATATATATATATATATATATATATATATATATATATATACACACATACACACACACACACACACAGCTGTGCTCAAAAGTTTGCATACTCTGGCAGAAATTAAGAATTTATTTAGAAAATATGACTGATCATGCAAAAAAAAAAAATCTTTTCTTGAAAGATAGTGATCATACGAAGCCATTTATAATCACATAGTTGATTGGCTCCTTTTTAACAGTCCTGGCGGTATGATTATGTCAGTATTTAGATGGTTAAAGCGGTACATTCAAAAATACTGACATAATCATATCACCTTCTGCCTCCCTGTGTCACCTACACTCTCATGGAAGGGATAGTATATATATATATATATATATATATATATATATATATATATATATATATATATATATATATATATATATATATATATCCCTATATAAAATATACACTTAAACTTTTTCTATATTATGGACCATCCCTCACCCAGAGCTCCATTACCCCTCCCCCCCCTCTACTCCTCCCATTCCCCCTTATCCTCCTCCCTTTCCCCTTCCCCCTCATGCTCCTCCCTTTCCCTGCTTCCCCCTTATCATCCTCCCTTTCCCTCTTGTCCTCCTCCTCCCTTTTCCCCTTCCCCCTTCTATTCCCCCTTCTCCCCCCTTCCCCCTTATCCTGCTCCCTTTTCCCTTTATCCTCCTCTTCCCTTTAGCCTTATCCTCTTCCCCCTTATCCTCCTCCTACCTTTCCCCCCAATTATCCTCCTCCTCCTACCTTTCCCCCCATTATCCTCCTCCTCCTCCCTTTCCCCCCCATTATCCTCCTCCTCCCTGCCTTTCCCCCGAATTATCCTCCTCCCTTTCCCCCCCATTATCCTCCTCCTCCCTTCCCCCCCATTATCCTCCTCCCCCCTTCCCCCCCTTATACTCCTCCTCCCCTTCCCCCTCCTTATCCTCCTCCTCCCTTTCCCCCCTTATCCTCCTCCTCCCTTTCCCCCCTTATCCTCCTCCTCCCCTTTACCCCCTTATCCTCCTCCTCCCCTTCCCCCCCTTATCCTCCTCCTCCCCTTCCCCCCCTTATCCTCCTCTTCCCCCCTTATCCTCCTCCTCCTCACCACTTCCCCCCTCTTCTCCTCCTCCTCACTTCCCCCCTCTTCTCCTCCTCCTCACTTCCCCCCTCTCCAATCACCTCCCTATCCCCTTTCCCCTCTCTCCTTACTATGATCTGATGAGCTGCTGAGGACGATCCCTCCCCTGCAGTGCGTCTTCTGGCTGTGACCGGCATATGCTAATGATGTGACGTCACATGCTGGTCAGGTCATTAGCATATGCCGGTCCAAGCAGCTCCTAAGATCATAGTAAGCAGTAAGGAGAGAGGGGAAAGGGGATAGGGAGGTGATTGGAGAGGGGGGGGGTGAGGAGGAGGATAACGGGGTTAGGAGGGAGGAGAAGGAGGGGGGAGGATAACAGTGGAAGGAGGAGGAATGTTATGCTGAGGTGGCCCAAGCAAATTCGCCAGCACTGGCCCCACTCCATATCCGCCCATGCACTCCCTGCAGTAACCCCGAGTGTGGCTCGGGTTACTGCTTTAGGAATTAAAAATTAACACAGAGCTACGCTCTGGATTACCGCTAAGCAAGTTAAATTATAATGATAACAGTAATCACCCAAATGGCCCTGATCAAAAGTTTACTTACCCTTGAATGTCTGGCCGTGTTACAGCACACACAGGTTAAAATGGTAATTGAATGTTAATTTCCCACACCTGTGGCTGTTTAAATTGCAATTAGGGTTGGTGTATAAATAGACAATGAGTTTTGCTCTCACATGGATGCACTGCACTGACTAGATACTGAGCCATGGGGAGCAGAAAAAATTTGCATAATAAGGTAATAGAACTTCATAAAGATGGAAAAGGATATAAAAAGATATCCAAAGCCTTAAAAATTCCAGTCCGTACTGTTCAATCACTTATTAAAAAGTGGGAAATTGGGGGATCTCTTGATACCAAGACATGGTCAGGTAGACCAAAAAAGATTTCAGACACAACTGCCAGAAGAATGTTTTGTAATACAAAGAAAAAAAAACACAGGTAACCTCAGGAGAAATACAGGCTGCTCTGGAAAAATATGGTGTGGTTGTTTCAAGGAGCACAATATGACTATACTTGAACAAAAATTAGCTGCGTGGTCGAGTTGCCAGAAAGAAGACTTTACTAGACCAATGCCAAAAATTCTTGGTTACAATATGCCAAACAACACCTTGACACGCCTCACAGCTTCTGGCACACAGTAATTTGGAGTGACGAGACCAAAATAGTGCTTTAAGGTCACAACCATAAGCGCTATGTTTGGAGAGGGGTCAACAAGGCCTATAGTGAAAAGAATACCATCCCCACTGTGAAGCTCACTGATGTTTTGGTGGGGTGTGTGAGCTCTAAAGGCACGGGAATATTGGGAAAAAAGATGGCAAGATGAATGCAGCATGTTATCAGAAAATACTGGTAGACAATTTGCATTCTTCTGCACGAAGCCTGTGCATGGGACGTTCTTGGACTTTCCACCATGACAATGACCCTAAGCATAAGGCCAAGTTGACCCTTCAGTGGTTACAGCAGAAAAAGGTGAAGGTTGTGGAGTGGCCATCACAGTCTCCTGACCTTAATGTATCAAGTCACTCTGGTAGAGATGAGATCGCATACGTGCGGCTCATGCAAGAAGACCAAAGACTTTGCATAACCTGGAGGCATTTTGACAAGACAAATGGGCAGCTATATCACCTGCAAGAATTAGGGGCCTCATAGACAACTATTACAAAAGACTGCACGCTGTCATTGATGCTAAAAGGGGGCAATACACAGTATTAAGAACTAAGGGTATGCAGACTTTTGATCAGGGCCATTTAGGTGTTTTCTGTTATCATTATGATTTCAAAAGGAGCCAAACAACTATATGACAATAAATGGCTTCAAATTATCACTATCCTTCAATAAATGTTTTTTTTTTTTGCATGATCAGTCGTATTTTCTAAATATATGCCAGAATATCGTAATTTCTGCCAGGGTATGCAAACTTTTGGCATATATTTTTTTTATGTATATATATATATATATATATATATATATATATATATATATATATATATATATATATATATATATATATATATATATTAGAAGAAGAAAAAATGAATACTGTACTTTAAATAAATCTTAACACTTACAGGGCTCAACAAATGCCAGGAGCCAGGGTGTCATACCAAAATGCTTACAGGCACCTAAGTTTTATCCACTGTATGTCTCTGCAATTCAGTGTTACCTGGAAGGAGACACGCATGAGTGACTGAGCCAGGGCAGTGTTGGCGTTACATTCCCCGGGTTCAGCACCAGACCCTCAGATGAACGTACCTGTGTGTAAGTGAGGAGTGAAAGCTGCTGTGGCTAGAACAGCCCTCACTGACAAATATAGATAGCAGAGCATCCTATGTGTAGCTAATCTAGGCCTCTTAATAGTAACTGTCAAGCAACCTGAAACTACATTTATCCTGCATCTACCAATCCCTGTGAGTGCCAGATAACTGAGAGTCTACTGTAATTATATATATATATATATATATATGTGTTTATTTTTCTATTGTAAACTCACATTGAAAAATACCATTTTGAGCTGTCAGTGAGAAATTCTGATCAATCCAAAAACAGAGATTCATATCTTTTGTTAATGAGATATAATTCCCATGTATTACTGATCATCTCCTAAAACACTGAATTAATTGTCTTGTAAATACAGGCATACTCCTTGGCCCTCATTCAATTGCGATTTGGCTAATTGAATAGGGCTCTAAATAAGCACATAGCATATTTTTTTTAAAGAAGTTTTTAGTTAGTGAAAACCTTGCTTTTAGATAGATGTTTACTAACTAAAAACTTATTTAAAAAGTATGTTATGTGCTTATTTAGAGCCCTATTCAATTGGCCAAATTGCAATTGAATGAGGGCCCTTGTATCTATTTTTTGGTGCAGGCAACTGCATTCAAAATTGCAACTGCCTCTTGTTTATGGCTGTATTCTGTTCACTCATTTCCATTCATGATGAAACATTTCTGAGTGGCAGAACATTTGGGTGGAGTGACGGAATCTTTGGTTCAAAACTTAGTGACCTCATTTTATTTATACAATATTTTTATTGATTTCCTAAGCTAAAACGAACAAAAAAAGATATAAACTGTAAAAGGAGGGGGAAGTCAACCGTTAACCTGATCCACATCCTCAGAATATTCAGTTCAGGAGAAAAAAAAACATGCATTAACACGAATGTTCACAAATTATAAACTGATCTAATGATATGTATAAAACCATTGTTTAAATGTTCTTATCAGGTTAATTCTTATTATTGTATCAATAAAAAGGCTTTTTTTATACACAGACACTGAACGGGTTGGCAACCTTACTATTTGTTTCATGAACAGCCACAAGTAACAAACAAAATAATAGCTGGCCTAACCCTACCCTGGAGTGATCTGTAATCTGGGAGAGGCACCACACGCGAGTAAGATTAAACCCTCCTTGTTTCATTATGAAGAATGCATTTAAAAAGGCACCATACAATAATAAAAAATGACAAATGTCATAATTCTGCCCAAAGTAAAAAATACTTTTAATTGTTGTTGTTGCTTAGTCGTTCAGTCTCAATAGACCTGAGCACGCCAGGCAAATATTTTCCCTGGTTATGCCAATCCATAAAGTTTTCATGGCAAAAATACTGGAGTGGGTTACCAGTTCCTTCTCCAGTGGACTGAAATTTGTCTGACCTCACTCCTATTACCTGTGCATCTTGGGTGACCTTACATGGCATAACTCCCTTTACCATGACAAGGTAGTGATCCAGAATGGGAACTTTTAATATTTACAACTAAAACATAACTTTTAATATTTACAACTAAAGAATAACGTTTAATAAGTAAAATAAAGAATGGACTGTGACAGATTTCCCAAAAGGAAACTTCAAACAAAAACAAAAAATCTCATGATATTAATTAGCTAAATCTGTATTTTATTTATAAACAATAACTTGTAATCATTTTTAATAACATATATTTAATAAGTAGTGTTCCTCAAATTTAGGGGAGTTTCAAACCTTCTATATTTTGCAGCTCTGCTTTAAATCTAAGAAGCTACATTACAATGTGCAGAGTCCAACTCAAAGTGATACCACCAGCTGTGATGTCAGAAGTCCCATAATGCTTTGCTCATCTGAAATGTATGGTAATAAACTGTGATAACATGGAGTAAAAAAGTCAAACAGCCCTATATAAAATGTATATTTAAGCAGCAGTAAATGTTTCAAATGTAGGTGTTACCAGTTATGAAATGACACATTGTTATAGAATGTTGTACTTATATTGGTACTATACTCAGGTACTTTGTGCCTGAGTTTATTCCTTTACAGACATATACAACCCTCTCCCATTAGGCAGCATATATAGTCATATCCTTGTGTGTTTAATCATACTACAACAATAGACTCAATATGATCTAAGATGTGTACTGTACGTCTAGTATATGTCAAACAAAGGGGAAATGGCCACTTGTCCGGAGTGACTGCACTTTACTCTCTTCTATGTACCACATAAAATAAAGTTTCTTTTATATGAGAGAATACATTTAAAGAACAGACATTATGGTGCATGTCTATTTGTTAAATAACATCTTGATATATATATTTGCTGAAAGCTCATCCATATCTGTCAGCTTAGAAAACTATATATATGTGATTTTTTTATTTATTTATTTATTCTTTTATTTATAGTACATTTGAGCTCACATTTAAACATATAAAATAAATTAAAAGACAATTCCTGCTCAGAATTCCAAGAATGTTTTAGTTATTGCATTGCATTCTGGGAACCTGTGCAGGGACATGCCCACAAAGGCTTTGCTCTTTAATCCAATATAACTTTAAACATGAGTCCTTTTAGGCATATGCCTGCTGTACTAAACAGCTGTAAGCAAAGCCCAAGATGGATTATGTACAAGCCAGGAAACCTACCCATAGACAACTGTTTCAAGGTTATGAGGCAGTTCCTAGCGTGGGGCGGTAGTTTTCTACAACAATCCTTTCATTTATGGCAGGCAAAGGAGCGAAAGAATCCTCCATCGTACAGTAATACAGCACATTCTCTCTCTCTCTCTCTATATTTATATATATATATATACAGGCACTTCTCATACGGCCCCCAGTCTGGTGTGGTAAAGCATGCCCCTCTTTAACAGTATAGCATCATATCTCTCTAAAACTAGCAAATAATACCTAAATGTACACCTAAATAAATGTTATGAAATGTAACAAAGTGTTTCTGGTTAGAATCACATTGTAACCAGAACTAGTCAAACGGATCCTGCCACAGTTATTTCCTGTTACTGTACATTAATTAAACTGACTACTGTTTTCTTATTAATGAAAGACATTGTTGTTATAAACAATATGGTGTTTCATGTCTTTAACCTCTTGCTGGAGGTACTGGACGCAAACAGTTAGTATGTGGGTGTGGGTGTGGGTGGGATCAGTTCAATGGGATCAGTTCATTTGAGCCAGAGGATATTGTGAGTGAGGGGTGGAAATTAGAGAGAGATGGTAAGGAAGTAGAGATATATTATATCATATGATTTGATATTTTAATATTGTTACATAGTATTTAAGGTTGAAAAAAGACTTTTAGTCCATCAAGTTTAACCTTTTAAGATCTCCATTGATTTGCAATATTGTAGTATATATTACATTATATCATATATTTTACTACTTTGCATTGTACTATAATATAATGTACTAGCGAATTGCCCGTCAAAAAATGACGGCAATGAAATTGTAAGTGAGCTAATGCGGTTTGGTGTATAATAATACATTAATAAATTAATATACTTTACCTATTTTGAAGTAATATATGCTGGAAGCATTCTGTTGAAGAGCTGACAATCTGTTTTGATGTTGCTGGAGCATTAGTGGTGTGTAGCTGCTGTGTAAGCTTGATGATTGTGTGCAGTGTAATAGTGTGCGTGCGCGAGACCAAACCGTTAGCGTAGTTGTGTACTTCTGCATTGTTCTAAAATGGCGGATAATGTGTGGTATGCGTCTTAGCGGAATATCCGTAGGTCTTTTGTGGTGTTTTGCGTGTTTAGAGTGCTGTAGCCTCGTTTTCGTTTTGTTCGGCTGCCATTTTTTCTCTCGCTTAGAGAATTTTTTAGTGTCTAAACTCTTTTATTTTGAGTTAAATGAAGGTGTAACTTATTTTTTTGAGGTCCTGGATGCTCCCTCTTGCTGTAGGTAAGCTTTTTATGTAGGTGTTGTGTGTATTTATTGTGTTTTTCATTTTTTCATGTCTGCGGGTTGCGGACGATTTTTGCGAGGTCTTAATGGGTGGTAACGTGTCTCGTATGTTTGCGTTACAAAGTGAAGTTTGCGAGGGCCGCAGTTGCTGGCATGGAGCTCCGAAGGCGCTCCTTGCCAGCAATTGTGACCCTCGCTTTGTTAGCAACAGCTTGTATGCTCACAACTATATATGTGATTATATTATATTATTTTATATCTTCTAACATTAGTTCTGGATTCTATGTTTTAGATGTTTTTCCTCACACTTCTGTGTAATTAGATATTTCTGTCTGTATTGCCAGACAGATATTTATCACTTCTTAGATATTACACCAAGAAAAGATGTTACTATAATTATAGGAGATTGGGATGCTAAAGCAGTGAACCAAAAGACACCTGGAATAACTGGCAGATTTGGCCTTTGGGTACAAATTGAAGCAGGACAGACATTAGTAGAATTCTGTTAAAATAATTATCTGGTTGTAGCAAACACCCTCTTACAATGGCCTCTGAGACCACTCGACACATGGACAATATAGAAATCAAATTGACTATATCTTTTGTAGCCAAAGATGGAGGAGCTCTATATAATAAGCAAAAACAAGACCTTGAGTTGACTACGGCTTAGGCCATGAGCTTTTTATTGCTAAAAGTTCAGAATTAAACTGAAGAAAAGATGGAAAATCATCAGACCATATAAATAATATCCATTGTGAATATCCAGAGGAAGTAAATAATACATTTAAGGGACTAGGCATGGAAGATAGAATGCCTGAAGAACTTTTGCAACATAATCCAGAAAACAGCAACAAAGAATATCCCTAAAATAAGGAAAAGTAAGAAGGCAAACTGGCTGTCTGATGAGGCTTTAAAAGTAGCACAGGGAAGGAGGAAAAGGTAGTGGAGATAAGAAAAGATTTGTCCAACTGAATGCAGAATTCCAGAGGACAAGAAGCGATATAAAGAGATAGAAAAATATAACAGGTAAGTCAAGAGACCTCATCAAGAAAATTGTCGATCTCAAAGGCACCTTTCATGCCAAAATGGGCATGATTAAAGACAAAAATGGTAAGGACTTAACAGAAGAAGATAAGATAAAGAAGAGGTGGCAGGAATACACTGAAGATCTATACAGCAGTGATGACCTCAATAGTTTGTCCAGCGTGTTTTAGCCAGACATCTTGGAGAGTGAAGTGAGATGGACCCTAGGATGCTTTGCTGAAAACATGGTTGCAGGAGTTTAACTGTGTGGATCACAACAAAATGTGGCATGTTCTTAAAGAGATGGGAATACCAGATCATCTCATCTGTCTCCTGAGGAATCTGTATGTGGACCAAGAAGCCACGGTCAGAACCGAAAATGGGACAACAGAATGGTACACGATCGGAAAAGGAGTGCGAAAAGGTTTTATATTGTCACCTTATTTATTCAATTTATATGCAGAGTACATCATGCGTAACGCTGGATTGGATGAATCCAAAGCCAGAATCAATATTGCTGGAAGAAATATCCTCAGATGCGCCCATGATACTACTCTGATGGTTGAATGTGAGGAGAAACTAAAGGACCTACTGTTGAGGGTAAAAGAAGAGAGTGCAAAAGCGGGCCTACTGCTTAATAGAGAAGTCGCGAATAGTTCTCCGGCGGACTGTTCCCGGCGAACATAGCATGTTCGTGTTCGCGGCGAACTGCGAACATATGCGATATTCGACCCGCCCCCTATACTTTATCATTGAGCAAACTTTGACCCTGCAACTCACAGTCAGCAGACACATTCCAGCCAATCAGCATCATACCCTGCCTTCCAGACCCTTCTAACTCATGGACAGCAGCAATTTTGGAAACATAACTAACTTGCAGTCTTACTGAGAGGAGGCTGAGTGTAGGTGATACTGCATCAATAGGGAAAACAGTGTGCAATACAGTCCTAAAGGACTCTTTTGATCTCTGCTGCAAGGACACCCCTGTGTCTCTTCCCCCCCCCTCACTTAGCACCCAACCCTAACACCCCTCACACTTATCCATAACACCCATCAACCTAACACCTAAACCTAACACCCCTCACACTTATCCCTAAGACCTAACACCCCTCACACTTATCCCTAACATGCCTCAGCCTAACACCCCTTTCACTTATCCCTAACACCCCTAACCCTAACACCCCTCACACTTATCCCTAACACCCCTTACCCTAACCCTAACACCCCTCACACTTATCCCTAACACCTCTTACCCTAACCCTAACGTCCCTCACCCTAACACCTAACCCTAACACCCCTCACACTTATCCCTAACACCTAACCCTAACACCCCTTACACTTATGCCTAACACCCCTCACCTTAACACCTAACCCTAACACCCCTCACACTTATCCCTAACACCCTCACACTTATCCATAACACCCATCAACCTAACCCTAACATTCTCACACTTATCCCTAAGACCTAACACCCCTCACACTTATTCCTAACACCCCTCACCCTAACACCCCTAACACTTAGCCCTAACACCCCTCACCCTAACACCTAACCGCCTCACCCTTATCCCTAACACCCCTTACCCTAACACCCCTCACACTTATCCCTGTGTCTCTTCCCCCCCCTTATCATCAAGGGAGGGGGGGAGAGACATAGGGGAGGATGAAGAGGGAGGGGGGAAACAGACACAGGGGAGGGTGATGAGGGATGGGGTATAGAGATACAGGGAAGGGTGATGAGGAAGGGGGGGAAGAGACACATGGGAAGATGATGAGGGAGGGGGAAAAGAGACACAGGGGAGGAGGATGAGGGAGGGGGAAAGAGACACAGGGGAGGAGGATGAGGGAGGGGGGAAAGAGACACAGGGGAGGATGATGACGGAGGGGGTAAAGAGATACAGGGGAGGATGATGAGGGAGGTGGGAGGATGATGAGGGAGGGGGATGAGACACAGGGGAGGGTGATGAGGAAGGGGGGAAAGAGACACAGGGGAGGATGATGAGGGAGGGAGAAAAGAGACACAGGGGAGGATGATGAGGGAGGGGGAAAGAGACACAGGGGAGGATGATGAGGGAGGGGGGAAAGAGACACAGGAGAGGATGATGATGGAGGGGGAAGAGACACAGGGTAGGATGATGAGGGAGGGGGTAAAGAGATACAGGGGAGGATGATGAGGGAGGTGGGAGGATGATGAGGGAGGGGGGATGATACACAGGGGAGGGTGATGAGGAAGGGGGGAAAGAGATACAGGGGAGGATGATGATGGAGGGGGATGTTAGGTGATTTATGCCCTTTATGGATTAAAACCAGACTCTGCATCAACTATGTAATTTTCCGTGGGAGTTTTGACATGGATCCCCCTCCGGCATGCCACAGTCCAGGTGTTAGTCCCCTTAAAACAACTTTTCCATCACTATTGTGGCCAGAAAGAGTCCCTGTGGGTTTTAAGTCTATGGCGGTTCGCCGGGTTGCGAACATTTGCGGCGGTTCGCATTCGCGGTTCGCGAACCGAAAATTTTATGTTCGCGACATCACTACTGCTTAACACTAAAAAGATGAAGATCATGGCAACGGCAATCTCACTTCCTGGAAAATGGATCGAGAACAAGTAGAGGCAGTAAAAGATTTTTGTTTTCTTTGGATCCATGTAGCATGAAATGAATAGACTTTTGCTTCTGGGGAGGAAAGCTATGCCCTGGATATATTGGCTGAGAAGCCGTCATGAGATCCTCACTGCATAGCTATGAAAGGGTGATTTAATCATCTGGATACAGCTTCCATTTGGGGTAACGTTTTTTTTTTTACAACCAAAGAAACGAAATGTATTGAGACACTGCTAGCACACTAGTAGGTTAGTTCTCCCTTATTTTATTTTAGGAATAACTGGCATGTAAAATATATAAATATTTAAATGGTTTTTTTTTAACCACAATATCATTTAGCTTATGGTGGGCAAAACAGCGATAGATGAAGCCTCCACTGTAAAGAAAATAGTAAATAAATAGTACATTTGTGTTCACATTTGGACATCTAAAAACGTATTTCCAAGAAATAAAGTTATTGCACTGCACTCTGGGAAATTGGGCGGTGATATGCAAACAAGACCACAATGTATTTTCACTCTTTAATTCAATACCACGTTATACATAGCTCCTTTTAAGTATATGTTTGCTGTATTACACAGCTTTAAAGCATACTATAAAATGGATTATGCACAAGTTAGGAGACCTACCGACAGACTACTGTTTTGGTCTTAAACGGATCTCATCAGCGTGGCACTAGTACGTAACTCCTGTTATCGACTTGTTGGAAGGCTTTTAGCCAGAACATCATTTATCTTATGATGGGTGACAGAAGCCTCCACCATATAGTTTTTTTTTTTTAGAAAGAATCTGGAACTCTGCAATTCGCAGAAAATTTAAATGTGCTACTATTATATACATACCATTAGCCTGAGAATCAGGAGAACAGCAATGAGGGATATTATATTACTCATTGAGGGAGGAGTCCCACCTTATCCACCGGAAGTATTGTGCTCAATATAATTTCACTAAAAGACAGATTCCTACCCAGATTCCAACGTATCAAATGTGCGCATTATGTTACTAAACTTTATATTATGCTACCATTTCTCGCTGCTCCTTGTTATCTCCACACAGAACTGTAAGCCAAGACTTTGAACTGAATGTAGATTTCCTGGAATAGTATATCTGTTGTTTGGAAGTAAAACCTTGAAATGGTAACAGCAAAACAATTCTGAATCAATGAAGAATTCTTCCTATAGCTAAGTGTTTTCTTCTCTAACAGATGCAGTGACTGGAGAGAGGACACAAGTCAATGTGGTCTAGATGCAAAATTAAGCCTTAAAACCCATCTAAGCCTTTGATCTTTCAAGCCCGTAAATGTTACAATCTCTAAAATCGTGAATCACTATTCAATTGCTACAATTCCTCAAGCCTGCAAATGTTTTCACACCCAGCAAATGTAGAAGAAAATTCTACAGGTACCAGATAGGACCTGCAAGGGGGATAAACACCTGTTCGTAGCACTGTGAATGCACATTTAAAAAAATCAATAGTGCACTTTAAAAGACGGGGAAAGCGATGAAAGACATTAGAATTAATTAAACAAAAATCTCAAGCTCACAAATCTGCAATAGAAAATTATTTTGTTATCAATCTCGGGAATCAATAAGTTAATATATATCAGACCACCCACATGGACTATAACAGTATCGCAATTCATTTTTAATATTTTGTACATCGCCAAATTTGCAAGTTTGATCGCATATGGGACCTCTAAATGCTAATGGATTGACGTGTAACCTCCATGTTTTACTGACGTAATGATGAGGAGTTACGACCTTGCTTACTTGATCATAATCACTCTCTGAAATGCTACTTACGATTGCATGGCTTATGATTTTGGCTTTTGGCCCATAACTTGTGGGCTTGTTCAATTTAATTGCTCTGTTATTGTAGCAAATTTCAAGCCTGCAGACATACGGCCTGTATAGCATAATCTGCGGGCATGCAATTGAATAAGGCCCCTTGAGTCTGGTTGTGCTTATCCATGAGGTTTTGGCAAATATACAGAAGTTGGATGCCAGTTCCCTTTGAGAAAAAGCCAATTTATTGCCTAGGTTTTTCCCGAGGCCTTTTTTTGGAACAACTGCAGTGTTATTCTTCTACTTAATCATGCATTACCAGACTTGAAAACTTTGACCCATGATTTATATTATGTATATACATACATACACACATATATATATATATATATATATATACACACATACATTTTAAAACTATGTATACATTTTAAAACAAATACATTTAATTTCCAATGTGTTACTTATCTTATTAAACTGGTGTTAAACAAATGAAATATTCTGAGCTATTTGTTTGCCTTGGGCATCCCAATTATTTGACAAGAAGCCTATACTCCCAGGCAGGGGTTGGCCTAGTAGGACACCAATGAAATGACCAGGACTGTATATCAGAATTTATGAAATCCATCTAAAGGTTGTTTTAATTTGCTGTGTCGTTCAGTCATTTCTGACTCTCCTTGACCTTACTGACTAAAACATACCAGGAACATCTTTTTATCCATGGTCATGCTGATCCACTTGGCTCTCATGCCAGAGATTCTGGAGTGGGTTCCCAGTTCTTTCTCCAGTGGGCCGCAACATACAGCTCCTGGTATTCCTAGGTAGTCTCCCATCCAAATACTGACCTATTAGTTTCCGAACTGGAATCAAACCCAGGTCGCAGTGGTGAAAGCACTGAATCCTAACCACTGAACCACCAAGAAACCTGTATTGTTTTTATTTACCTAACTTTAAAAAATGTTGCATGTTATAAATACCAGTTCTTTATATTAGAATAATAAAAATGCTTTTAAAATCCACCCTTCCCAGCATCATCCCTAGTGTCACATTGAAGCTGACACACCGGAGTTTAGCCAGAGGGGGAGGGCGTCGCAGCTTCTACTGATCATAAACTCATTACTCAATACAATAAAAATAACATTGCTGTGAACTTACCCCTCACCTACCTGTGAGCCTGAACCCATGTGTAGGTTTACACTAAGTATCAGAGCTGATGAATCACTGTATACTCAAACATTACACAGATATACTATAATTTACAACAAAAGCGGTGTTATAATTTAAATATTATTGCATTTTTGATTCCACACTAGAGCTCTAATTTATGGTGTTGTATTAGTCATTCTGGATCATTACCTTGTCATGGTGAAGGGTCTTGTGTACCTCAATGAAGCTGTGAGCTATACCATGTAAGGCCACCCAAGATGGCCAGGTCATAGCAGAGAGGTCAGACAAATTGTGGTCTACTGGAAAAGAAACTGGCAACCCACTCTTTACCATGAAAGCCTTATGGATTGACACTACCGGGCTGCAAGATGTGCCTGGCGTGCTGCTGTCCATAGAGTCAGACTCGACTGAACTACTAAACAAACAACAACAAATTTGTGTTGAATCATTACTATTAACAACCTGGTGGGTGACACATTCTCTGAGTGATTCCTGCAAGTGGATTGTGGCTGTGGCTTGTTCCCTCCAAAGGGATTTGCATAAAATAGAGGAATGGGCATCTAAGTGGCAGATGAGATTTAATACAAATAAATGGAAAGTTATGCATCTGGGAATGGAGCAAATCTAGGAGTATCAGATATTGAAAGGGATTTGGGAGAACTTGTGGACAACCACCTAGGTAACAGTGCTCAAAGCCAAGCAGCAGCTGCAAAGGCAAATAAAATATTAGCATGTATTAAGAAGGGTATAGAAGCCAGGGAAGCAAATATAATTCTGCCACTATACAAATCCCTAGTACTCCCTTATTTGGAATATGGAGTACAGTTTTGGCCACTACTTCATAAAAAGGACATTTTAGAGCTGGAAAAAGTACAGAGAAGGGCAACAAAGCTAATAAGGGGAAGGGAGGGGCTAAGTTATGAAGAAAGACTAACCAAATTAAATGTATTTACTCTAGAAAAAAGGCATCCAAGAGGGGATATGATTACCTTATATAAATATATCCAGGGTGAATACAAGGCTTTGTCAAGGGAACGTTTTGTGCCTAAGAGGACATCCTTTGAGATTAGAAGTAAAAAGATTTTACCTTAAAGAAAGAAAAGGGTTCTTCACAGAAAGGCTGGTTAATCTGTGGAATTCACTACCAAAGGAGTTGGTGACAGCGGATTCGATAGATAACTTTAAAAAGGTATTGGATGTATTTTTTTTTTAAAAGGGCATTAAGGGCTATCCTGGTTAAATAGAGAGGGAGTATTGATCCAGGGATGAATCTGATCGCCAGTATCTGGGGTCAGGAAGGAATTTTATATTTTTTTACCGGTTGAGACAATTGGCAAAGTTTCTCTGCGTTTTTCGTTTTGCCTTCCTCTGGATCAATTAACAATAAATCCGCGTATTGCAGATCAGAGGAGATCTAAAAAGGTTGAACTTGATGGACGAAAGTCTTTTTTTCAACCTGAATTACTATGTAACATTGTCCAGTGTTTCATATAAATCCTTTGAATATCTGCAAACAAATTAGCTTAAAAATGGGTGTATCAAAAAGTTGACTTACAGACAAAATGATAGACTTCAATATAAGTTTATTGTATGAAAATGTAAGTTTATTAACATTCATGTGGCTGAGGTACGCATAATTGTATTTATTATACACTATTTCCTATGAGGGGTAAATTGAGATCTCAGCCAATTGAGATGATTAATAAATCCCTGCCAATGTTAGTGAATACTGGGAAAGGGTCTGCTGTGATCTATCCGAGCTCATCACAGTAATACTTAGTGAATCTACCACCTAGTGCTGACCCTGCAGAAGATGAAAAGGCCTATACAGAATGTTTTAGTGAAATTATTCGTATCTGTAGGTTTTTGTTTACATAAAAAGTAGTTTTTCTGGTTTTCCCTCCACAGCTCAGTGTAAAAAAACTGTTTTAATTCTCTCTAATAACTATTCTCATGAAAACACCAATTAATGAAGTACCTCATAATTACTATGACATTAGCAGTTATGTAAATATTTATTATATATCACATTATAAAATATTGTTATATCAAAAAATATTTTTACATTGTATTATAAAAAATTATAATGTAAAATATTGTATTATATAATAATGTAAAATATTGCTCCATTGTATTATTAGAAAAAAATGTTATATGGTATTATGTTATTTTATATAGTATTATATTATCAAATAAAATAATGTATAATATTGCAGCATTATATTACAACATATTGTTATATCATATTGTAATATATTGAATTATATAATATAAAAAATAATGTAAAATATTGCTATATTATATTGTAAAATATTGTTTGATTATATTATAAAATATGGTTGCATGATATATCGTATTATATAATAAAATAATGTTTTAATTATATATCATATTATTTAAAAAAAATTATGTAAAATATTTCTACATTGTCTAATTTATTTAAAGAGACACAGTTTATCACAAATTTAGAATAGTATATTTTATACATTTAAATAGGTGTTTTGCTTAAAAATAAATAATATTAAGAAAATTAAACACAAAGCAACACAGAAATAGATCAAAGTGTAATAAGTCTTAGCATGACTAGTTAATTGACACAAAGTCAGAAGGATTATTATCTAGTGCCCAGTCTAGTGTGTTTACCCAGTTAGCTTTACATTCAACAGGATGGTTTTTACAGCACAAGCTTGTTGATGTATGATAGATTCCCAAAACTTCCTGTGCATGTAGCTTAGGTCCATCCTTTCCAAATTTCATTTAAAGGTATATCTATGTTTCCCTGTTCTTACCTCTCTCTAATCTAATACATGCTGCTTATATCAGACACCCACATTACATGGATTCATTCTATACACACACAGATTTATTTTATTTCAAAATAAAATTTGTTTCCCACACCCCCAGTGCTGCTTATAGAGGCACAGAAAACCTACCAATAGAAACTCTGCATTTTGGTAATCTTACTAATGTTTCAAGCCAGCAGCAGTTCAATGCAGAGATCTACAGATCAGTGTCTGACTCCTCCTACTTCTTTCTACAGGGAGCCTACAGATCCCATTATTCCTTCCTGCACAAACTGCCATCACTGATTGGTACTGTTACATTGTCTTAAAATGTATAACTGCCTGTGATTTGACAGTGTAGTCTCATATTAACAATTGATAACATAAAGCATTGGTATTGCATTGTTAATTACTTGTTAATTAGTATGTTTTTATGCATTATTCCTTACTGGTGCAGTCACTACCAGGGGCGTAGAAACTGGGAGGACTGTTGTTTAAACATTACTAAGATGTCCTTGCAAAAGCAAATATCTATTGTGTTTATTAGCTTATTGTTCTCTCAGTAAAACACCTTGATTACTTCAACCAAGATAACACCAGGTTGTCTTAGCCCTGGACATTTCTACACAGCTAAGCAAGGAAAATTAACCCTTTGTGACTATGTTTTCTATCATTCCCCTCCTGTTTATAATTATTATCATCATCCTTATTATTATAATAAAAAATACACAAAATTTGCAAAGTCAAAACAAGGTGTCAATTTGAAAACAAGTGTCCAAGGACTTGTGTCATTCAGAGTGATGCAACTTCTTTTGCATGTTCAGTATTCTCTTCATAAGGGGTTTCTCATGTTGCATATTGTCTTCTTGTTCTTCATCAGCTTGTTCATCTTCCGCAGTCTCTTGATCATCTGGAACTCCCTCAGCATCCTCTAAAATCATAATACACAGTTCTTTGTCCATTTGGGCTGAGGGGCTCATATAAGTATTATTTCCTTGTGATAGTGATATCTATCCATCTCTGTATCATTCCTCTTGCACAGGGCACTATACAGCAGCCACAGGTAAGTTATTCTTGATTTGTCCCTGGGCCTTATAGTCAGCTCTTCAGTGGCTTTTGTTTCTATGTTCTCCTCCTTTGTGACATTCTGGGCTTATTTTCCTGTGTTTTCCCATGTAATCACTGGGGTTATTATGATGGTAGCGATGAGGATTAGAGGTAATATGGACTTTCTAATTCCACATAATCCTGGATCTTTGAAGGGGTGCCATGGTCTGTATCTGGGTGTCATTCTGAGAAACCTGTCTCACCTTCCAAAGGCCCCTCTAAATTGTCTGCACACTATGGTTTCTTCACTGGATTTGAGACAAGTGGCCCTATTGGTTCCACTCCCCTTTGTAGCCAGACTTGGCGTGTCATACAGAAACGGGGTTGTTTCTATTGTGTGTATTAGCTTATTGTTCTCTTAGTACTCATCTTGTTTACTTCAACAGAGATAACCCCAGGTTGTCTTGGCCCTGGACATTTCTACACAGCTAAGCAAGGAAAAATGTACCCTTTGTGAATAATTTTTCCAGCAATAAAGTGCATGGTGCTGCTTGGGCACCATTGTTTCATTACCTGTTCAGCAGGAGTTGCTTTGTCTGTGTTGGCAGCACAAGAAAGCATGTGTCCAGGGTAGAGCAGTCTAAGTAACAGCTGGAATATGTGGACAAGCATTTAGGCGCTGCTTAAGCATTTTTGCTCATGTGCTCCGCGTAGGTGCAGTCCAACTTCCTCATGTTCCTGTCCCTGCATTCCGACAGGGGGCAGCAGCATTTAAAGAAACAGGACCTGTTCCCTTCCTTCTCTGCCCTCCCACTACACTACATAAAACATTTAAAATATATATTTTACAAAAAGTGCATTTAGTGAGGGACAGCACAAGGCCCCTATAGAGGCTAGGGTCCTGGTGCAATGCACAGATTGCACTGAGGTTAGATCCGCCCCCGATTCTATGATTTAATAATAATGTCAAAGATTGCTATAAGGTATGATAATATAAAATATTGTTATATTGTATTGCATTAAATTAGAAAATAATATAAAAGATTGCTATATTATAAAATGTTATTAAAATATATTATAAGATATTGTTATTTTATATTATAATCTTCATCAGGGATTGGTCCCACTTACAGCAGGCTTAGGAGTCCAACAGAGATTCCCAAAACTTCCTGTACATGTAGTATATAGGTCCATCCTTTACACATTTCATTTAAAGGTATTTCTAAGCTTCCCTGTTTATCTTTTTCTAATCGAACACACGCTTCTTATATCAGACACACATTACTTTAGACCATTCTGTACACACACAGAAATGTATTTGTTTTCCACATACCCAGAGCTGCTTACATAGGCACTTGGTACCTACCAATAGAAACACTGCATTTGGGTACAGATTTTAACTCTATACTAACCTTCAAGCCAGCAGCAGATCAATGCAGAGATCTACAGATCAGTGCCTGGCTCCTCCTCCTTCCTTCTACAGGGAGCATACAGACTACAAATCATTGATTGTTACATTGTATTAAAACGTATTAGCATAAAGTTCATAATTTGTTTTAGCTATTTTTAGCAAGGATTTTCAGGGGTGTCAACTCAAAAAAGCTGCTGCTTGCAAACTCAAGAGATTTAGCAACCATCAAGGTGAGTTTGTTAATGTTTATTTTTTTCATGCAAAAAATGTTTTTATACACTACAGATTCTCCTCTATCAGGTGCATTCATAATTCAGGAAATGTAAATATGCCTTCAATGCCTACTGTAGTCTTATATTAACAATTTTCTCTTTTGAAGAATTAAGATTAATAACATAAAGCATTGGTATTGCATTGTTAATTGATTGTCAATTAATATTTTTTTATTCAATGCATTATTCCTTACTGATGCAGTCACTACCAGGGTGTAGAGACTGGGAAGATGGGGGGGGGGGGGGGCCATCCCCCCAGATTAAATGAATAGGGGACACATAAAATAGCTAAATTAAATAAAAAAAACAAAAAAAAAAACAATATATATATATATATATATATATATATATATATATATATATATACATGTTTAATTATATTGGGGGGGCAGGGGCAATGAGAATTTAAACAAATAAATGTAAAAAAATGTTTTGAGGGGCACTGCAGCAATGGGGTCCCCATAGCAGGCCCTTGGTATATTACACCGGGTGCACAGGGACTAAAGTTGAATTACCCGACCAGATTTGTTGTGGCACAGGGTCACTACCTTGTTTGAGCTGTTTTCCTTAAAAAGAGAGATAATTTAAGCAAGATTTCAGTTAATCACATTAAAAACACTAGTGCATTTTAATTGAAGCAGCTAGTTGCTTCTCAGCCTTCAAGACACCCTGCCACTTGTGTATACAAACAAACAGTGTAACAATGGCAGCTTTCACTACAAAATAATTGAATGTAATAGTTATTAAATTAAGTACTGTTTATTTAATTATCTATATTTACTTCCCAAGCCAATTCTGCATATTAATGTAGTGCTATATTGAGATGTTTGGCATGTTGCTTTCACACAATCGCTACAAAGAAACCTTGCAATGTAATTTGTTTTAAAATACATAATTATAGAATGCTATTACTCAGCACGTTTCTGCCATATTCATAGTTTTGCATAATAACAAACCTTCACAATATTTTCAATAAATATTCACGGTCGTCTCTCACATTTGCTTTATGTTTAAATATTTTGCAATCATGGAAAACTTAAAGGACCGGCCGATGTTATTTTGCTTATCACAAAACAGCATAACATGAAATTCTGTTGACAATGTTAAATCTGTCCAAATAATATAGAGAGTAAATCCCTTTATTTCATTTTTTTATATTATGGGATAACTGGGGCTAGGAGGAAATAAGACAAGTAGTTTTATTTGGTGAAAAAGATGATGTTTAAAAGATTTGATAATTTTATTTAGAAATATATTAAAGGGCCAGTATAGTTTAAACATGTCTAGCAAGCACTTAAAAGGCATTTCTAAGTTTCTTGGATTATGAATGCATCTGATAGAGGAGAATCAGTAGTGTATTAAAAAATACCAAATCAACATTTACAAACTCACCCTGATGTTTTCTATTTTTATTTTCAATTTGCAAGTTGCAGCATTTGTTAGTTGACACCTCGAAAAACCCTGCTAAGATTAGCATAAAATTCATAATTCGTTTTGGCCAATAAGGAGAAAACAGAGGTTAGATGATACATTTGTATGATACTCTGGGGTTCCTGTGTTGCAATGTAGCCTGGGATATGTAGTCACTCTCTCTCTATATATATCCTTCTGCTCTAATTCAGCTGTGAGTTCAGACCCCGCCCCCCCACCATATGATTCCATCCGGCAGTAGTTACTTCCTTTGAAAGGTCAAACTCCATACCTAGTTGCAGTTCCTGTATGTACTTGATTTTGTAAGCTTCCTGTGGGTGTGCAAAGCTGAATTTTACTTTCCTGCCTATAACTTTGTAAGGCGACTGAACTTATCTATATAACACATATTTTTCTGATAATCATTGCCTGTTTCTTACCAAACATTTGATACTCAGGAAACGTATATATGGCCTTTAAATCATCATATTTTAAACATTGCAACAGTAGAGTTTGTATTAAAAAAGTTGTATGTAATGTAAAAAACTGAATTGACACATAATGGAATTGTTTTCTATTCCTCTGTCTTGACAGGAAATAAAATGACAGTGAGCCTTGTGGATACCTCAACAGCAACAAATGTGTTACAATCTACTAAAAGCTTCACATTACCAGTGCCTTGTACTGCTCAAACAGACAATGATAGTGTGAGCAGGACTTAGGTCACAGCTGCTAAGCATGGCATCCTACATGGGAAAGAAAGGAAGGAAGAAAAGAGGAGGTCCCATAATATCATAAGCAGCTATTCTTTGGGCTTCTTAGAAATAAGTGAAGTGTAAAGTTTATGGGGGGTTCCCTGGTGGTCCTAAGGTTATGATTCAGTGCCTTCACCACTGCAACCTTGGTTTGTTTCCAGTCAGGGAACCAGAGGTCAAACCACCCAAAGTAATGCAGGGTTGGACCTTATCAGTACCTGGATTGGATACCACCTAGGAATTCCGGGCTCTGTATGCTGTGGCCTGCTGGAGAAGGCACTGACAACCCACTCAAGTAGCTCTGCCATGAATAACAAGTGAATCAGCATGGTATGTTGCAGTCCATGAGGTCACACAGTGTCAGACATGACTGAACAACACATACACAAATTTTGGTCCTATCCTCTTATGGTAGCTCAGCACAAGGCAGCAGCAACAGTGGTGATGAGCATCCGCTACATAGCGCTGCCGATATTTCAGTGCCATATCATAGAGTCAAGGCTTAGGTAAACTGTTAGAGTGAGGGTTAGAGTTGTGTTTAGGGTAAGGATTAGTTCAAGGGTTAGGCTAACATTAAAAGCTTAGCATTTCTCTCACATATCTGCAGTGCTGCAAAATATCGGCAGCGCCACCTAGTGTTTGGAGGCCGAACTGCAGCGGTGGACCTGTCCTGACACCATAACAGGATACATCCCAAACTTTATATGACAATTACAGTCAGGATGGTTGTCACTACCTGCTTCTTCCATGGGGCTTGACAAGAACCTAGTTCAAGCCTACCCCAGCAGGATCATGTAGTTCTTTCTACCTCTGGTACAGAAGATGGCCTCAGGATATCAAGAACACCATATAATCACTTATAATTAGGATTAATGCACAGAAAGACACTTACACCTTGTTTATGTAAGTAGATACCACGGTCATACCTTTATTAATTGGCACATTTTATAGAATATTATGGCACACAGGCTGGCCAATCAGGTTGCCACATTCCTAAATAATAGGCAGCCCTTGTTTACTTGGAAAACCCTGGATGAGATTTTTAATCTCATCCTGTTGATTATATTTAGGTCGGATGAGTGAGTTATCCCAGATAACAACATTGTAACATAATAGGCTGCCCTCTGCTTACTGGGAACCCCTGCACCTCAGATGAAATCAGATACTTAAACTCATCCTGTTGATTATATTTAGGTGGGATGAGGGAGTTATCACCAGATAACAATACTGTACATAATAGGCTGCTCCTTCTTGGGTGTTGGCTGATGTAATAGCTAACATGTTATGCAGATTATAAACCAAGATACAGACAGTATAACAGTGTAATAATATTTTAACCATAAGCACTAAGAAATACATAACCATAATAATAAAAACAGGGTAACTCTGGCCAGTCAGGTAAAAGAGTCAGGTCCTGGGCATGACAAGGGTTAACTTATAAATCATATTATTAAAACAGTTGGCTTAAGAGTCATTTTAAATATGTTACCTGCTTATGCACTTGTATTCAGTGCCTGCTCCACTACTGTCTTCTAATCTACCCTATCTGTGAGCATTCACTTGTAAAGTAGGTGGGAACCTTGGAAGCTGAGATTAGCTCATTGCCATTAAGTGAATTGTTATTTGCACTTATATAGCAGGAAACTAATTTAGCTTTTCTGCTCATTAACCAGGAAGGAGCCTTAGACATAAAGGGCCTCATTCAATTGCGATTTGACCAATTGAATAGGGCTCTAAATAAGCACATAGCATACTTTTTTAAATACATTTTTCGTTTGTAAAGACCTTGCTTTTGGATAGAAGTTCACTAACTAAAAACTTCTTAAAAAAATATGCTATGTGCTTATTTAGAGCCCTATTCAATTGGCCAAATCGCAATTGAATGAGGCCCAATGACATAAGATTGTATAATACTACAAGGGAGATTACCATACCTGCATTTAATAGGTAGAAAGTTAATGTTACTTTTTAGCATTTTGCCCATTTCTTTAAAATAGAGCCAAGAAAATATGGGATTGCAGTGCCCCTTTAACTGCATGTGAAAATATAAGTTAATAGAATTAAAGAAACATGGAAGGCTCCTGAATGTTACCAGGTATATAATATCCCTGTGTATCTATCTACATTTATGCACTTTGTTTTATTAAGACGTTCTTATAAGCTCTGTTTTTCCTGCATTCAATTTGTACCTGTTTGGCTCTGCCCTCTGCAGCCCATGAATACACAGACTGCAAAGTGTAGTGTTTAAAATGAGCCTGTGCGTGATCTCTCTCAAGCAGCATGTTACAGAATGTTGCCACTGATTGCTATGAGACACTGGGCAACCTGTACTTCGAAGTACACTGTCTTAATGAGCTGCAGCGGGAAGAAACCAGTTTGGAACCAATTGTAAGGTAGAAAAAAGCACTTCTTAATAAAATAAAGTACATAAAAGTAAATAGATACACAGGGGTATTATACACCTAGTAACATCCAGAAACCTTCCTTGTTTTCGTTAAACTGAAACCTTATCAGTGTTCAAGGTCCTGCAGACTTCGAATAACTGATAAAGATACAAAAAAGCTGCTCACAGTTAATTATAATTGCATATAACAGCTGATAAATTGAAGACTATGTCTTTGTTTCTTTTTTGCCCCCAATCTTGTGCGGTTTTATGGAAGAGCATATTGTAAGTACTATTTATTTAACTTGCTGCTCAGCCTGAGTTACCGGTCGGTGGGTGTTTTGTAAATAAACTTCTCAGATTGTGGAACACCTTTTTTTTTCTGCAGCTCGTACAACACACAGATATTAGTGAGGGGTGTGCCTAGTGTGTGATTTATTCCTGTGTGTAATTCCTGTTTGCAGCCATTTATTATTGGTGTCATGAAGCAGGAGACCTCTATGGGATATACCAATATACAGGTATGAAATACTCTCATTTATACAGAATAACATGTAAAGAATCCAGGCCCAGGTGTGATACAATGTAACAAGATGGTATAACCTATATGCGACAATGGGGGAGATTCTCTAAGCTATTACAGGGGCTGTTCTATGATAACAAGCTTGTCAATCATTAATAAGCAAATATAGCACATGACTTTTTATGTAAATCTTATGATTTGGACTTTTTAAACTTAAGTTATGAAATAATGTAACATTCGCCTCACTTCCTAACTGTATGGAGACTTCTTGTTTGCTTTGTAATTAAAACCTACATTATTAAATATACTTTTCACCTCCCTTTGTATATATTAGCAAGTTGTTGTAAAATATGATGAAGAGTTTGATTTATATAATTACATTATTTACAAACCATATAAGCTAAATGTTTTTTTTTTTTTTTTTTTTTTTTTATGCACATAAACATCACTATAAAATCTGTTATTCTGGCCATGCTCATGTTATTGATAAATAAAAGGTAAGAAAACAAAGTTTAGTTTAACATTTATTTTTGGAGTGTTAATGTAACTCACAACCTATGGTCAAGAAAAGGTAGCTGTGTTGTGTTGGGGGTCTGCGTTAATATAGTATTTTGTTGGTATAATAAGGAATAAGGCTTAATAAATGACTGTATAAGTGTATTCAAATGTATTTTCTTGTTTATCTTGGTGCTAAGTGACTTTTCCTTAATAATAATAGATTAACAGTCTGTTATTAAGTAATAAAACTACACCTGCAGATTTACGTGTAAAAATAATAATAATAATAATAATAATAATAATAATTAAAAAAAAAATATATATATATATAACTTATTTTGTCTTTCTATCTATTCCCTGCTAGATTCATAGGGATATAATATACCTAGTAACATCCAGGAACCCTTCTGGATTGCTACCTTGTCTTGGTGACAGCCAGGGCTTGTGTACTTTACCATGTAGGGTCAGCCAAGATGGGCAGATCATAGCCGAGAGGTCAGACAAATAAATGTACACTGGAGAAGGAACTGGCAACCCATTCCAGTATATTTGCCATGAAAACAATATGGATAAGCACAACCAGACACAAAATGTACTTGCAGCAAAAGACTGAAAAAAAAAATATATAAATAAATAAATATGTGTGCACACATATTTAGAAATGTTAATTTGCAGTTAGAGTTTTGATATTTCATAACATTTAATTTAGGAAAAGTTTATTGGTGTCAAAACAAACAGGAAAATACATTTGTATTAGTGTTATAATCATACATTTATCACTTAATTTAAGATAAATGTTTTTTGTTTTTTTTTATCTTCAAAATTTATTTAAAAAAACAAAATATATAGTACATCAGCGATTCTCAACCTTTCTAGTGATGCAACTCTTTGATAAAATTATCCAACTGCATATGTAAAGTAAGACGTACGCCGTTCGATGAACCTTAATGTATATGGTAAAAAATAGTAAAGTTACGAGAATTAAAACATTTGTGATCATTATGATTAAACTAGCGACTTGCCCAACAAAAAAATTACGGCAATCAAATTTGAAGCCATGGCAATGTTGTTTGCCACAGAATGTAAGGCTTTTGCTCTTCTGAATATGTTCGGCGCTCATTGCAAGCCTTGCGCTGTGCGCCTTCGGCGCTCATCACGTGGCTCACAATGACCGGCTTTCTCACTCAATGAGTCACCCCCCTTGTGTTAAATATACAAATTTTTTTAGTGCAGTGTAAATTAGAAAATGTTTTCAGGTCTCAGAGCATAATAAAATGATTTGAATATGTATCTGTCCTATCGCTGTCAGCCAATGAGCAGTAATCCAGATGTATAAGTAGAGTGTAAATTATTATTATTATTATTTTTTTTTAGGTGCAGTTTTATTTTCCATTACTAATTAATAATTATTAAATTAATGTACGTTTAATAATTAATTAGTAATGAATACATGTATTGGTAAGTGTGAAGCATTAATGTATTCATAAAGTAATAGCAGTGTATATGCTATTTTGTGTATTTTTATTTTTTATATATATATTTTTATAATAATAATTAATTAATTGATTATTATAGTTTACCTATTTCTAATTAATATATCCAGCAACCAATATCCTTAAGAGCTAACAATGTCTTTTTATTTTCCTGCAGCATACAATGTACAGTTAGACTGTTGCTGCCCTGAGGAGAAAGTGTCAGCAATGTGCCAAGTGTGCAGTGTAAAAAGGCTGCGTGCGCAAGAGCAAACCGTTTGTTTAGTTTTGTAAATCACCATTTTAGAATCGTAATGTTAGTGTTGTAAAACGGCGGCGATTGTCTATGTGTTACGGGTCTCGCAAGCATTTTCCGTATTTTGTACCTTGTACGTTCCTGGGTAAAAGTCTTACGTGACTTGCTGTGTTTTGCGCGATTAGGGGTCGTGTAGCCTTGTTTTTTTTTTTTTCGGGCCTCCATTGTTTTTATCGCTTTGGCTGGTGAAACTCTGCAAATTTGGCTTAAATTTGTATGCAACCTCTTTCCCATATGTCCTGGTTGTCCATCCGTGCTGTGTGAGGTTTTTTTTTTTTTTTTTTTTGTGTGTGTTTTTCAATTTGCGTTTGATTTGCCTGGTTCGGCCTCTAAATTTGTATTTTTTCCGGGGTCCTGGTTTTTGTAAAGTGTTACAATCCGTAACTTTTTTACGCAATTTTTCCAAACTGCTACGGGTCTCGCACTGTGAATTGGATAATTGAGATTTCTGTTGATCTGTAGTCCCGTGGGTCGTAGGGATGAGCTCATCTCCACCAGCGCAGTGAGCACCTTTGGCACTCACTGCCTAGGTTGCGCGGGGTCGTAGGGATATAAGTCGTACATCGATCATCTCCTTCGGCGCACATTGCCTGCAACTGCAGCCCTGGCTTCGCGAGCCCGCAAGCGTTAGCAACAACCATTAATGCTCACAACTATATATATATATATATATAATATATATGATGGTCTGACAACATCTATCAAATTACAGTAAGAAAGTATGAACTACCAGTGGAAAATAATTTGTGCAATTACAAATTAGTATAAACAACAACAAAAAAAATCTGATAGTTTTAGGTGAGGGAGAAGGCGAAGAGAGACACAGGGATAGTGAGGGGGGGGGGAGGAGAGACACAGGGGAGGATAAAGGGGGGGAGACACAGGGGAGGGAGAGGGGAAGAGACACACAGAGAAGGGAGGGAGAGGGGGGAAGAGAGTCACAGAGAAGGGAGGGGGAAGAGAGATACAGGGGGAGGGAGAGGATGGGAAGAGAGACACAGAGAAGGGAGGGAGAGGGGGGAAGAGAGTCACAGAGAAGGGAGGGGGAAGAGAGATACAGGGGGAGGGAGAGGATGGGAAGAGAGACACAGAGGGGAGGGAGAGGGTGGGAAGAGAGACACAGAGGGGAGGGAGAGGGTGGGAAGAGAGACACAGAGGGAAGGGAGAGGGGGAAGAGAGACACAGGGATGGATAGTGGGGAAAGAGAGACACAGGAGGGAGGTGGGGGGGGGAGAGACACCGGGGAGGGAGGTGGGGGACGGGAAGAGACACTGGGGAGGGAGTGGAGGGAAGAGAGACACAGGGTAGGGAGAGGGAGGAGAAGAGACACAGGGTAGGGAGAGGGAGGAGAAGAGACACAGGGGGGGGAGAGGGAGGAGAAGAGACACAGGGGGGGAGAGGGAGGAGAAGAGACACAGGAGAGGGAGAGGGAGGAGAAGAGACACAGGGGGGGGGGAGAGGGAGGAGAAGAGACACAGGGGGGGAGAGGGAGGAGAAGAGACACAGGGGGGGGAGAGGGAGGAGAAGAGACACAGGGGGGGGAGAGGGAGGAGAAGAGACACAGGGGGGGGAGAGGGAGGAGAAGAGACACAGGGGGGGGAGAGGGAGGAGAAGAGACACAGGGGGGGAGAGGGAGGAGAAGAGACACAGGGGGGGGAGAGGGAGGAGAAGAGACACAGGGGGGGAGAGGGAGGAGAAGAGACACAGGGGGGGGAGAGGGAGGAGAAGAGACACAGGGGGGGAGAGGGAGGAGAAGAGACACAGGGGGGGGGGGAGAGGGAGGAGAAGAGATACACCGGGGAGGGAGAGGGTGGAGAAGAGAGACGCCGGGGAGGGAGAGGGTGGAGAAGAGAGACGCCGGGGAGGGAGAGGGTGGAGAAGAGAGACGCCGGGGAGGGAGAGGGTGGAGAAGAGAGACGCCGGGGAGGGAGAGGGTGGAGAAGAGAGACGCCGGGGAGGGAGAGGGTGGAGAAGAGAGACGCCGGGGAGGGAGAGGGTGGAGAAGAGAGACGCCGGGGAGGGAGAGGGTGGAGAAGAGAGACGCCGGGGAGGGAGAGGGTGGAGAAGAGAGACGCCGGGGAGGGAGAGGGTGGAGAAGAGAGACGCCGGGGAGGGAGAGGGTGGAGAAGAGAGACGCCGGGGAGGGAGAGGGTGGAGAAGAGAGACGCCGGGGAGGGAGAGGGTGGAGAAGAGAGACGCCGGGGAGGGAGAGGGTGGAGAAGAGAGACGCCGGGGAGGGAGAGGGTGGAGAAGAGAGACGCCGGGGAGGGAGAGGGTGGAGAAGAGAGACGCCGGGGAGGGAGAGGGTGGAGAAGAGAGACGCCGGGGAGGGAGAGGGTGGAGAAGAGAGACGCCGGGGAGGGAGAGGGTGGAGAAGAGAGACGCCGGGGAGGGAGGGAGTGGGCATGAAGAGAGACACCGGGGAGGGAGGGAGTGGGCATGAAGAGAGACACCGGGGAGGGAGGGAGTGGGCATGAAGAGAGACACTGGGGAGGGAGAGGGGAGAAGAGAGACACTGGGGAGGGAGAGGAGAGATGAGAGACACTGGGGAGGGAGAGGGGAGAAGAGAGACACTGGGGAGGGAGAGGGTGGGAAGAGAGACACAGAGGGGAGGGAGAGGGTGGGGAGAGAGACACAGAGGGGAGGGAGAGGGTGGGAAGAGAGACACAGAGGGGAGGGAGAGGGTGGGAAGAGAGACACAGAGGGGAGGGAGAGGGTGGGAAGAGAGACACAGAGGGGAGGGAGAGGGTGGGAAGAGAGACACAGAGGGAAGGGAGAGGGGGAAGAGAGACACAGGGGAGGGAGAGGGGAGAAGAGAGACGCAGGGGAGGGAGAGGGGAGAAGAGAGACACAGGGGAGGGAGAGGGGAGAAGAGAGACACTGGGGAGGGAGGGAGTGGGCATGAAGAGAGACACTGGGGAGGGAGGGAGGGAGTGGGGAGAAGAGAGACACTGGGGAGGGAGAGGGGAGAAGAGAGACACTGGGGAGGGAGAAGAGAGACACTGGGGAGGGAGAGGGGAGAAGAGAGACACTGGGGAGGGAGAGGGGAGAAGAGAGACACTGGGGAGGGAGTGGGCATGAAGAGAGACACTGGGGAGGGAGAGGGGAGAAGAGAGACACCGGGGAGGGAGAGGGGAGAAGAGAGACGCAGGGGAGGGAGAGGGGAGAAGAGAGACGCAGGGGAGGGAGAGGGGAGAAGAGAGACGCAGGGGAGGGAGAGGGGAGAAGAGAGACGCAGGGGAGGGAGAGGGGAGAAGAGAGACGCAGGGGAGGGAGAGGGGAGAAGAGAGACACAGGGGAGGGAGAGGGGAGAAGAGAGACACTGGGGAGGGAGGGAGTGGGCATGAAGAGAGACACTGGGGAGGGAGGGAGGGAGTGGGGAGAAGAGAGACACTGGGGAGGGAGAGGGGAGAAGAGAGACACTGGGGAGGGAGAAGAGAGACACTGGGGAGGGAGAGGGGAGAAGAGAGACACTGGGGAGGGAGAGGGGAGAAGAGAGACACTGGGGAGGGAGTGGGCATGAAGAGAGACACTGGGGAGGGAGAGGGGAGAAGAGAGACACTGGGGAGGGAGAGGGGAGAAGAGAGACTCTGGGGAGGGAGAGGGGAGAAGAGACACTGGGGAGGGAGAGGGGAGAAGAGAGACACTGGGGAGGGAGAGGGGAGAAGAGAGACACTGGGGAGGGAGAGGGGAGAAGAGAGACACTGGGGAGGGAGGGAGTGAGCATGAAGAGAGACACTGGGGAGGGAGAGGGGAGAAGAGAGACACTGGGGAGGGAGAGGGGAGAAGAGAGACACTGGGGAGGGAGAGGGGAGAAGAGAGACACTGGGGAGGGAGAGGGGAGAAGAGATACACTGGGGAGGGAGAAGAGAGACACTGGGGAGGGAGGGAGTGGGCATGAAGAGAGACACTGTGGAGGGAGAGGGGAGAAGAGAGACACTGTTAAGGGAGAGGGGAGAAGAGAGACACTGGGGAGGGAGAGGGGAGAAGAGAGACACTGGGGAGGGAGAGGGGAGAAGAGAGACACTGGGGAGGGAGGGAGTGGGCATGAAGAGAGACACTGGGGAGGGAGAGGGGAGAAGAGAGACACTGGGGAGGGAGGGAGTGGGCATGAAGAGAGACACTGGGGAGGGAGAGGGGAGAAGAGAGACACTGGGGAGGGAGAGGGGAGAAGAGAGACACTGGGGAGGGAGAGGGGAGAAGAGAGACACTGGGGAGGGAGGGAGTGGGCATGAAGAGAGACACTGGGGAGGGAGGGAGTGGGCATGAAGAGAGACACACTGGGGAGGGAGTGGGCATGAAGAGAGACACACAGGGAGGGAGGGAGTGGGCATGAAGAGAGACACACAGGGAGGGAGGGAGTGGGCATGAAGAGAGACACGGAGGGAGGGAGTGGGCATGAAGAGAGACACAGAGGGAGGGAGGGAGAGGGGGAAGAGTCACGGGTGAGGTAGGGGTGTAAGAGTCACAGGGGAGGGGGGAAGAGGGTCACAGGGGAGGGGGAAGAGAGTCACAGGGGAGGGGGAAGGGGGGAAGAGATACACAGGGGAGGGGGAGGGGGAAGAGAGACACAGGGGAGGGCGGGAGTGGGCATGAAGAGAGACACAGGGGAGGGAGAGGGGGGAGAAGAGACACAGGGGAGGGAGAGGGGAGAAGAGAGACACAGGGGAGGAGAGGGGAGAAGAGAGACACAGGGGAGGGGAGGGAGAGGGGAGAAGAGAGACACAGGGGAGAGGGGGGCAAAGTCAGACACAGGGGAGAGGGGGAGGAATAGAGACACAGGGGAGAGGGGGAGGAAGAGAGAGAGAGAGAGAGAGGGGGGAGAGACACAAGGGATGGGGTAGAGGGGGAAAAGAGACACAGAAGGGGGGAGTAGGGGTGGATAAGAGACAAAGGGGGAAGAAAGACAAAGGAAGGGGGGATGAGACACAGAGGGTGAAGGAGGGGTGGAAAGAGAGATGGGGAGAGATAGGGAGGGGGGAGAGACACCGGGGAGAGACACATGGGAAAGAGAGGGGAGAATGACACAGGGTGGGAGGGAGGGCGGAGAATGACACAGGGTGGGAGGGAGGGGGGAGAGAGACACAGGGTGGGAGGGAGGGGGAGAGAGACACATAGGCTGAAGGAGGGGTGGAAAGAGAGATGGGGAGGGAGGGGGGAGAGGCACGGTGGAGGGGGGGAAGAGTCACAGGGGAGGGAGAGTGGAGAAAGACACAGGGGAGGGAGAGTGGAGAAGGAAGGAAGAGAGACACGGGGGCAAGGAAGAAAGACACAGGTGAGGAGGGGGGGGACAGATCAAATATTATACCGTCAATTCTGGCAGGCAGGTTACAAGTCAATTTATATATCTGATTAGCTAGAGATGTTTATGGGTCTTTGGATGGTCGAAAGAATATGAGAATTGATTAAAGTGATCTACAAAAGTTAAAATTGTAGGATACGGAGACCACAGAGACAGTAAGAGAAAAAGGCATAGAGAAAGGTGGGCACCAGTGGCGGAGCTACTGCTGGTACAGTAGGTGCAAAGCAAAGGAGCCCATAACAATTTAAGAGCCCTCTGCTGTTGTAAGTAAATGAGTTGAGCAGATGAAGCATTGAAACCCGCAGAAATGAGCGCCGAAGTCGCTCCTGCAAGCCTTGCAAAGCGAGGTGAGCCGTTGAGGCATTGAAAAATGCAGGACTTGGGCAGTAATGCCAGGCGAGCAGTTCAGGCATTAAAGGAAGTGGGACTTAGCCACCAAGCAGTTAGGAAACAATATTGCCTTAGGCTGCAAGAAGATGAGGAACGCAGGACATAGAAAAAATTGTGAGGCGAGGGACTTTAAAAAAATAAAATAAAATTACGAGGTCGCAAAAATACGAAGTTAACGGCCGAACCGTGAAAATCGAAACCCCCCCCCAAAAAACATCACACACAGCACGGGGGGACAGCCAGGACGTCTGGGAGTGAGGTTGCACAGGGATTTAAGCCGAATTTGCAGAGTTTCGGTAATCGAAGAGTTACATATTTAAATCAATTTATTATGCTCTGAGACCTGAAAACATTTTCTAGTTTACACTGCACTAAAAAAATTGTATATTTAACACGGTACTTATATATCTTTGAGATGAGCGCCAAAAATGATCGTTGCAAAGCACAAACCTTGAAGGACACGAGGGGAGAGGCTCACAAGGAGCGCTGAAGGTGTTCAGAGGAACAAAACTACACAAGAGGAGAGGCTCGCGCTGAGCACCATCAGCGCGGGGTTCGCAATGAGAGCTGAATGTCCTCAGAGTAGCAAAAGCTTTACATTGTGTGGCAAACAGCATTGCCATAGCTTCAACTTTTATTGCCCTATCATTTTTGACGGGCAAGTCACTAGTGTGTGTGTATATGTGTATATATGTATATGTGTGTATATATATATATATATATATATATATATATATATATATATATGTATGTATGTATGTATGTATATGTGTATATATATATATATATATATATATATATATATATATATAGTGTACATCTGTGTTCACATTTGAACATCTTAAGCACGTAAAAAAACCTGCTTCCAGCTCAGAATTCCGAGAAAAACAGCTATTACACTGCATTCTGGAAAGCTGAGCTGGGACAAGCAAATGTGCCCACAAATGCCTCGCTCTTCAATCCATAGCCATTATCAAACATGGCTTCCTTTAAGCTTTAGAGCAATGCCAAGGCTGGATTTTACGCAAGCTGAGAATCCTATCCATGTCCAGCTGTTTCAAGCATACTGGCTATCATCAGCATGGAGTGGGATTGTGTTGTGGATTTTATGAGTAGGTAGTTCACAACAATCATTTATAATATGGTGGGCAAAAGAGCGATAGAAGCCCTCCACCGTACAGTAAATAAATAGTACATCTGTGCTCACATTTGAATGTCTAAAACAATTTAAAAAACCTGCTTCTAGCTCAGAATTCCAAGAAAAACCGTTATTACACTGCATTCTGGGAAGTTGAGCTGGGACATGCAAATTTGCCCACAAATGCCCCATAAGATTAGGGAGAACAGATATTTGTACTTGCAAGCAAAATACAAGTGCAGGTATCTCATAAAATCTATATCAAATACAGTGATGAATAATAGTACATTATTATCTCTTTTTTTTAAAGTTTTTTTTTACACTTGATTACAAAGTATTTTTGTTTTAATTAATAGTGTGTCTGAAATCTTTCTCAGTGGTCCTAAAAACTTTGAGACTAAACAGTTGTTAGTCTTACATTGTTTGGTCACACAACTAGAGACTTGTTATATCCTTTTGTATTTATCACTGGGGTATCCAGAGGTATATGACCCCCCCCCCCCCCCCATATCAGTTTGTAAGTCATCTAAAGCTCTGAACAGTTTAGAGATATAAAACTGATGTATTTCCTTTTTGTTAATGTGTTTTCTAAGTAGCACCTATAGAATTATATTAGCAGAAACAATGTTTTTTTTTCTCAGGATTTTGAAGTGTTGTTCTTTGAAAGAGCATACTATAAATATTGTATTGCAGCAATCCTTTGCAGGCACTCTGTCATCCCAACATGGAGTTAATTTAATTGTAAAGAACATAAAAAGCTTGCTATACATTGTACTAGCAGTTTTTCTCTACATTTTTTAAATATTTAGAATTGATTTTGCAGCTCCAGTATGGTAAAGTGCAGCTCAGAGTGCCTGATAAGGGTGTGAGAGGGGTCTAACTGCCAGATAACATTGCAGGTCTTCATTTTGGCCATTACAGAGAGAGACCAGCATATTGTAATCCTAATTAGCACATTAAAGCAGCTAATTAATTTGCACAAGCTGCTCATTTGCATAGAAATAGAACAACTATAACGTGGAATTTCCTAGTATTGAATCACAGTAGAAAAAAACATATTGCCAGTTTTTCATGCTGTTTAAGAATAAACAGGAAAAAGCTTCATTTTACGGCCATTTATATCCATCCCCAACAAATGATCTAAGAATAGTAATGCCTTTTACAAACTTGCAAGGTGGCTTTGGGTAGAGAAGGTGAACAGCATTCTTCCCACACTCTAGTCAAAACCTATTTAAGAACACAATTGGTGACATATATTTAAATATTGTTTTACTATTATAGCTAGTATGCCTTGTTTTTTAAACCGTTTTCAAGTAAACACAAAATAAATATATTGCATTGTGCTGTGACGTGACATTAAGGGAAGACATACTAGATCTGAAATATAGAGACAAAAGGACACGTAACCTCAGAGACACATAGACACACTGAGGTTACGTGTCCTTTTGTCTCTATATTTGAGTCAGTGTGCCCATGTGTCTGAGGTTACGTGTCCTTTTTCTTTCTATATTTGAGTCAGTGTGTCTAGGTGTCTCTGACTCAAATATAGAGACAAAAGAACACGTAAACTCAGACACATAGCCCCATTCAATTGGCTAAATTGTAATTACCGGAGCCCATAATGAAGCCTGTAAAGGTTACTGATATTTAATTGGCCTCTTCTAGCTATCTGCAATCAATTTGGGAGTTACAGGCTCACTGTGGTTGTCAGAAATGTAACTCCGTCCTATCTTTTCCTTTGTTTCAAGCCCGCAATTTTTACCAGTGCTAAAGACACAAAATACATATTCAATTGCAACAATTCAAAAAGCCCGCAATTGCCTTCAAATTCATAAATGGCAAATGTATCAAAAATTTCTAAGAGTTTTAGATAGGACTCGCAAGTGGGTTAAACACCTGTTCATAACACTGTAAAAGCAAGTATAAACATACTACTGTACTTTAAAATACTGGTAAAGCAATTAAATACATTGGCATTAATTGCACAACAGTCTCAAGCTCGCAAATCTGCAATAAAAAAATATTTTGTTTATGTTTATTTCAGTGTTATATTGATCTCCGGAATAAAAGATTTAATACATATCAGGCCACCCACATGTATTAGACCAGTTTTATTTGTTATTTATTTTTTATTTCTACATTTCTGGATTGTGTGTCATCGCAAATCGTACTTCTAAAACCTAATTAATTGTAGTGCAAACTCCATGTTTTACTGACATCGTGATGATGGTCTCCTTTACTTTTGGCTCTAAATTGTAACTTACGGGCTTGCTCACGATCATGCCCATGCTACGTACAAGTTCATGGTTTATGTAGGGTGCCTGTACTTGTGGGCTTGAGCAATTAAATACACCTGTAGCAATTATTTTACCTGCAGACATACAGGCTGTGTTATGGTAATTACAGGCTTGGAATTGAATGGGGGCCATAGACACACTGACTCAAATATTGATACGAAAAGACACGCAACCTAGACACACTAACTGTGTAAAAGAGAAACACTATGGGCCTCATTCAATTAACGGCCATAGGAGATGCGTGGCCGCAAGGACCGGCCGCAGGCTATATGCGTCTTCTATTCCCATGCGGCCGAGGGCTCGTCAGGCTTGCGACCGGCGCCCTGTTATCCCTTGCTGCCGCCCGCGCAGCAGGAAAGCCTTTGATCTTACACGGCCGCAAGAGTTTCGGCCCCCTAGAAAGCCAAGGTTGATCTTAAAATGCTACGTGAACCCTTTCGTCAAGGCCATAATTAGCTAAAACTGAGCCGCAGCTTACTTACACCAAAAAGGTCCCGTGAGCACCAGTTAAGCACATAAAAAAGCCATCCTGTACTTTGAGGAGACGTGAAAGTGATTGGGGGTGTTAGAATTCATAGCACAACATTCCTTACACTCAAATCTGAAAATCATTTTTATTGTAATGCATGTCCAATTTCTGTGTCCAGAGTCCCACGGGCTTGGAGCACATCAGTCCCGCAAAGGCTGGGATTAGCCTCCGTCAAGTCCGTAAATGGGTAAAATAGACCCACGGGTCGTAAAGGGCTTACTTACAAATCGTAGCATAGAAAAGCCATCCTGTACTTTTATTAAAAGTGAATGTGATGTTTGGTCTTAGAATTAATAGCTCAACATTCCCCTACTCTCAAATCTGCAAATAAAGAAATGTAATTTCATGTTCTATCAACCATGCAAGTGGGCTTGAATAACGAGCTACGGGCTTGGTCATTGAAGTCCGTGGGACTTGGACGGATTTTAAAATCAAAGTCTAGTTTGGCGATGTGGAAGCTTGAGAATGTTTTTCTATTAATCCTCATGCCCCCCATTGTGTTCCCCATCATTTACAGTGCTTTGCAGTGCTGGATTGAATATATATTGGCTTCTACAATGCTTTGAGTTTGCGCCCTTCAACCTCCGAACCCGTACGGGTTTTAACAAGGACGAGCCCGCGGGACTTGGGACGGAAAATAAACCGGAAATGAAATATTGGATTTGGCCGATATGCAAGCTTGAGAGGGTGTTGCTATTAATCCTCATGTCCCCCATTATGATGCCTAGCATTTACAGAGCTTTACAGTGCTATCTTGAATTTTTATTTGCATTTACAGTTTTCCGACTTTAAAACAAGATTTACGGGCGCAGGAGAAACGCTTGCGGCGATTGCATGAATAGCGGCTGGCCGTAAGGAAGATATCCTTGCGGCGCCGTCCATTTAAATAGCAGGGTAGCAGTAGCGCTACACAGGGCCATAAGATGGCCGCAAGGAATCGCAGCATTGCGGCCATTTTACGGCCTTTAATTGAATGAGGCCCTATGTCGGAGACAAAGACACATAAACATGCTAACCCTGAAATATAGAGACAGAGACAGACATGCTAACTCAAACTAAAATATAGAGAAAAATAGACATGCTACCTTAGTATTTATATTTCAGAATCTGTGTGTCTCTGACTCTAATAGACATGCCAACTGAAAAATAGAGATAAGTGGACATGATAATTATTTTGATCTAATTCTGTAATCTCCTGAATCAGAACGTATCTAAAAATGAGGTTTAAAAATATCTACACCATCAAAGCTGAACTGATGAGTTTGAGAAAAATGTCCCTTGTTTGTAAAGTACGTAACGGCATCAGCGATTGTGTTAGCTATGAACATAAAACCATTTAAAAAATAAAATAAAACAAAGGCTCTGTTTATGTATAGAATGATCTATCTTGTTTTGTTGGATCATTTCCTGAGATCTGAATAATGAGGGTGTGTTATTTATCTATCAGTAGAGAAGGGAAGTAGGAGCAGTCAGGAATATTTGTTAGCTGTGAATACATAGTGCCACCAGTGATAAGTCTCAATACTCTCACATTACATGTGATCTTATCTGGACTAGGTTATTGTAACGGAACCCATCACTGTTTTACCCTGTTTTATGTTTATTTAATTATTATGGTTAAAATATGATCCTACTATATATATATTGGTTGATGTTCTACAGAATATATTGGCTCAGAATATTAGCCAGACTTTTGCAGACCTAGGCTAATAGATAATCCTGTTACAGAGATTCAAGAGATAAGAAAGTTGTAAAGGATCCTTGCATTTTCCACAGTGTTTTCATTCTCTGATAAGAATGATCTAATTAATGTCTGATTGTATCCAAGTTGCCAGGGAGGTGTGACTCACCTATTGTCCTATATGTGTATTGTGTGGGGGATATGTGCAATGTCTGTGTGTTATGTGTAAAAACATACTTTTACTAACTTTTGAACCCCTGGTCTGATTCATGCCATTTTTGTATATGTTGTTCCCCTGGGTGAGAGATATTGAATGGTGCGGGACTTAAAGGTGTACCCCCTGTATTTGGGGTACATCCAGAATGTGGTTAAAATTGTGTCTGTTTTAATTGTGTTATCTGTTATCTGAGGGGAGGAGACGTGGGGGTTGAACCATGTATATAATTGGCTGTTGTGATAATTATGTGGGTGTAGCCCTTCAGAGGGCAACATTGCATAAAAGGAGTTTCCCTGTCATTAAAAGAGAGTTCTACTTGACCCTTCAAAACGTAGCATCGTCTCGTTCTTTGGGGGGGATTTATGGTACCGTTACTCTGCCGCATTTTACAGCACTCCTGGATTATACAATGGGATATCGTGGATGGGAATAAACATTTCATTACTGCACAGCACCTTGCTTCAGAAAAGGACGTCTCCAACGGCTGGTACCCTCTCACTACCGGGGTAGCCGTTACAGTTATGTTCTATCTCTGTACTGCCAATAAATGTGTAAAACTAGAATATTTTTAGATTGAAAATAACACACAAACCGATTAAAAAGTTAAATATTTAATTGTATACAGATTATTAAAACTGTGTTTCGTTACATTACAAAGAACATTTCTTTCTAATTAAGTGGTCTATTCTGTAGAAAAATAAAATTAAAATGAGATTGTGAGATTTTTTTTTTCTCCAATATCCTGAGAAGACCTAGAAGGGTGGTGAGATATATTGATGTCTGTGCTGAAACAATCTTCAATTATTTTATTTAGATTGATTTGAATGTAAACAGATACGGAAAAAAAAGTTGTTTAAACTTCCTCCAAATTCACTAATAGGAAAATTATCACTAAAACAATAAATAAATAAAAAACAAAGTTCCTGATCCACTTTTGTCTTAACTCAATCTAATCTATTTTCCTGCAAAAGAACAGTATGGTAATGTATAAAACATGTTCTTTAAAATGTATGATAGAAAATTTGTGTTAACAGAATGGTTGCCCCTTATTTGCCAAATTAGTTAAAATTGAATGATTAAAGGGCCACACATTGCATTATTATAATTCTTGTACATTTTTATATCTCTGCTAAAACATAATTTACCTTTCTCCCTATAGAGATAAAAGTGAAGAAAGCCCGGCCTAAAAAGTCAGAAGTCAAACGTAAGGTACACAGAACTTGTGTTTCATGTGTAAGAATTCAGGGCTGCCACCAAGAGATCATAAACTAATGTTGCTATTAATATAACAGGTGGAATTCCCAGTGAGATAATTCCACTACTTATAAAAAAAATGTTATCGTTCCAGAGGAAATGATTAAAAAAATAGTCTAAAATGAGATCAGCATTTCCTGGATGAATTTCCACCCATGAAACTCCTCAGAAGTTGTTTATTGAAGCCTCGGCACAATGGCATTACCTAAAATTCCAGTTCCATCAAGAAAGACTTTGTGTATATTCTTTATTTATGTGTTTATCACTATATCACTTGTCACTCTCTGTCTATTTTATATCAAAGTTAATTTCAATTATCAGAAATATAAACTGATGGCAAGAGAGTCTCTACAAGAGGCTTATAAAGGAGGTCTACCATCCAGAGAAAATCTACAAATTGCTGTGAAGATGATTGTAGAGGAATATTTTGAAACCGAAATGCCAACCATGGACCATCTGGACATACGTTCCTATCCATATCTTCTCAATGAGCCAGTTAAGTGCAAAAAGAAGACCCCATTCTTGATATTATTAATAGCTACAGTAGCAAGAGATGTAGAACACAGACAAGCCATTAGGATGACCTGGGGCAATGTGGTAAATGAGTCTGGAGTTCCCATTGTCCGTTTGTTCATGTTGGGCATGGATAAGACTGCCAACCAAACTGCCATTTTGAATGAAAGCTTGAAGTATCATGATATTATCCAGAAAGATTTCCAGGATACATACAAGAACCTGACTATCAAAACCATTATGGGTATGGAATGGGTGACTACCTACTGTCCAAAAGCAATGTATGTCATGAAGACAGACAGTGATATGTTTGTTAATACTGAACTTCTCCTGAAACTTCTCCAACCAGAATTGCCTCCCAAACAGAACTTCTTCACTGGTTTTGTTATGCGTAACAGCCAGCCCCACAGAGACAGGAGAAGTAAATGGCATATGCCTCCATCCATCTATCCAGAAGAAGTGTATCCCGATTTCTGTTCAGGAACTGGTTATGTGTTTTCTGCCGACTTGGCTTCCAGGATATTTAGGTCATCTTTCCACATTAAATACTTATATCTTGAAGATGTTTTTGTGGGACTCTGTCTCAGGAAGGAGAGAGTTCCAATAACCTCACAAAGTCTAGATACTTTATTTAATAATTTTCATGTAAGGTTTGAACCATGTACATATATCAACATTATTACCTCTCATGAATTAACACCAAGTGAACAAATTGATTACTGGAATATTATAAATTATTTTAAAAGTATATGTTAAATACACGTATAATGGTTAAAATGTCTTTAAAGAAAATCTATAACCCCAATCAAGCTTTTTTATTGATTTATTCTTCTATAACACCAAAAATGGTTTATACATTGTATTAGCCGTTATTTTCTTAAAGTAATCTTAAGGTAATCTATTTTTAAGATCCCCAATATGGTTTCTGCTACATTATTAAGCTAATTAGTTTGTTAGTTAGTGGCATTCAGATGGCTTATTTGTTTCTGTGGTGACAAAAGGAATGTACCCTATGGTTATCATGCAGTAAGGTCTCCTCCCCATGCTTTACAGAGAGAGAATATGTATTATAATACTTCAAAGTAACAGGGAGATCTGTTTGAGTGGAGAAGGATTTTTTTTCATTTAAAGGGACATGGATATTTTTTCTTTGTTTCATCATAAAGCAAGTATTTGATAATGTGCAGCAGTGTGATTTATTATTTCAAATAAACATCTCAGATTCCACAAAAAATGTATTTCCACATTTACATGCTCTTGGACGCTTTACAGACTACAGTATTCTCTCTGCACTTCCTGTAGTTTCAATGAAACAGGTTTTACTTAATATTTTTATCATGCAAAAAAATACTTTTATAAGGTTTAAAATTTGAACTTTTAAACACTTAAAAAAAAAAAATTGTGCTCCAGGTCCCTTTAACCCAGTAAGTGCAAAGCAACCAGGTTATTTAAAGGCATATTTAAGTGAGGTGGGGTATGAATGCGTCCTGTAGAGGAGCACAATAACCCACCTAGCAAATATGTTTGCATGGAAAAATGCAAATCATTTTTGCAAAAAAAAATTAGCTGGGTTTGATGTAGACACCCCAAGCAATAGGTGCTACACATATAGGGTGCTAAATTTAAAAAAAGTGTACCCTATCTAACAGCACAGGCTTGTGCTGATTGGCTTTTCAGACAATCGGCAAATGGCGGTGACGTCACCGCTGCTTCTGATTATCTCCGAGCACAGCTCAGTGTTTGAGTGTGTGTATGTCTGTGTGAGTGTGTCTGTCTCTGTGAATGTCTGAGTGAGTGTTTTTCTGTGAGTCTCTGTGAATATGTGAGTGTGTCTATCTGTGAGTCTCTGTGAATCTGTGAGAGTGTGTCTCTGTTAATGTGTGAGTGTCTGTGTGAGTCTGGTTCTCTGTGATTGTGTTTGTGTGACTGTGTCTCTGTGAATGTGAATAACTGTCTGTGTGAGAGTGTCTGAGCGAGTTTGCCACGGGGCAATTCACTGGGGCTGGGGGAGGTGATGGGGGCAATTCACTGGGGCTGGGGGGGTTACAGGGGCAATGCACTAGGGCTGGGGGGGTCATGTGGTAAATCACTGGTGCAGGTAATGGGGCAATTCACTGGGGCTGGGGGAGGTCACGGGGCAATTCACTGGGACAGGAGGGCAATTCACTGGGGCTGGGGCAGGTGATGGGGGCAATTCATTGGGGTGGGTGGAGGTCACCGAGCAATTCACTGGGGCTAGGGGAAGTATCACCTGCAATGTACATAAAACAATCAGTGGGGGGGGGGGTCACGTGGTAATTCGCTGGGGCAGGTGATAGGGCAATTCACTGGGGCTGGGGCATGTGATGGGGGGAATTCACTGGGGTTGGGGGAGGTCACAGGGCAATTCACTGGGGATGCTTCAATTCACTAGGGCTGAGGTTGGTGATGGGGCAATTTGCTGGGGCAGGTGACAGGGGAATTCACTGGGTATGGTGCAATTTTCTGGGGCTGGAAAGCAATTCACTGGGGCTGGGGCAGGTGATTGTAGCAATTCACTGGGGCAGGTGATGGGGAAATTCACTGGTGTTGATGGTGGTCATGGGGCAATTCACTGGGGCTGGAGGGTAATTCACTGGGGCTGTGGCAAGTGATGGGGGCAATTCACTGGGGCTGGGGGAGGTCACAGAGGAATTCACGGGGGATGGGGCAATTAACTGAGGCTAAAGCAGGTGATGGGGGCAATTCACTGGTGTTGGTGCATTCAAGGGGCAATTCACTGGGGTTAGAGGGCAAATCACTGGGGCTGGGGCAGGTGATGGGGCAATTCACTGTGCCTTGGGAAGGTCACAGGGCTTTTCAGTGGGGTTGGAGGGCAATTCAGTGGGGCTGGGGCAGGTGATGGGTGTAATTCAGTGGTGTTGGTGGTGGTTACAGGGGCAATTCCCCTCCCTCTCCCTCTCCTTCCCCCCTCCCCCTCCCCCTCCCTTGAGTCTTTTTTCCCCATCTCTCCCCCTCTCTCTCCTTTGTATATTGCTCCCCTCTCCCTCTTTGTGTCTCCTTCCCTCCTCTGTGCCTCTTCCCCCTTCTCCCTCCCTTGTGTCCCTTTCTCCTTACCTTATGTGTCTTCCTGTACAATAGCATGCATGTCAATAAAGTTTGTTTAAAACAAAAAATAATAATCATGAAGTGATGTATGTGCCCAGTTGGTCACCCTGTGCACTGTGCTGTCAGCTCACAGGAGCAGCTGGAGATCAGCACTAAATGAGTACAGGAATCTTACACCCGAGCAGTGCAGCTGGGTCATATCAGGAATGATCCTAAAGTATCGATACACAGGAACCCTGTATAGTCAGGAGCCCTGCAATGAGCGCTGAAGGCAGAGAGCACAGCCCAGCTGACCTCCTCATAACGCTCTCACCCTGTGATCGTCTCCCAGGGACCCCTATGCTGCTCGAGTGTCGAGGACCTGCATGAGGAGCATCCAGCAGCTACTGCTGATCACGGCCCTCCTGTCTTGCTAAAGCCAACCACAAAGTCCTGCGAGCCTCGCTTTGGTGCTCATTGCGCATGCGCAACTCCGCAAAATGTAACCTTGCGTGACCAACATACGTAAGATCCACAACTATATATATAACTAGCGACTTGCCTGTCAAAAATGACGGCAGTACAATTTGTGTGGCAAACAGCATTGCCAGGCTTCAATGCAATGTTCTGCCCCCTCTGAGCACCTTTGGCGCTCATCGCGAGCCCAGCTCATTGCAGGCCTCCGGGACCTGCAACTTTTGTGCTTGAGAATGCCATGTGTCTCTTTCCACCATCTCCCCCCCCCCTGTCCCTTCCTCTGTGTCTCTGCTGAGTCTTCGCATGGCTCGCGCTGACTGCCGTTGTTTGTATTTTGAAAGTCCTGCGTGTCTGGCGTTGTTCATGTAAGTGTTACTGGCTTTTGTGTAGTGTATTTTCTAATTCCTGCGTACCTGTCGTTCGGGTAACTGTTAATTGCTTTGGGCCCCTTTTAAAAAAATAAATTACATTTTTTTTTCAGTCGCCATTTTTTCTTTTGCTTGGCCTATATAAATATAAATATATAAATATAAATATAAATATATATATATATATATATATATATATATATATATATATATATAGCTCAAATTTGCTTGCAACCTCACTCACAGGCTTAATGGCTCTCCCCTGTGCTGTGTGTGTGAGTGTGTTAGTCATTTTTTTTATTATTTGGCTTGTTTTGGGGGTCTTTCGAGTTACGCAGTTGAGACGTTTTCAGCCATTAAAATTGTAAACTGTTGCGTGCCTGACAATCAGCGGGAAAGTGCTACGTGTTTCGTCTGTGATCGCAGCCATTGACATAAGCGCCTTTTGTGCTCATGTGTAGGCTGTTTTTTAAAGTCTTGCGGGGCTCGCGATGAGCGCCTTCGGGGCTTCTCGCATGGCCTGCAATGAGCACCGAAGGCACTCATTGCAGCCCCTGTCATTTGTAAAGTCTTGCAAGCAAGCCCTGCAATACATGCAGAAGGCGCTTATTGCAGCCTCTAAGTCCCGCGGGCAACGCGAAGAGCACCTGCGGCGTTCATTGTCAGGCCTGCCAAGTCATACGTGCCTCGCGTTGTGTGCCTGCGCCACTCATCGTGAGGCGCGTATTGCGCATCCGCAAGGTCGTAACATTCCAGAGCATTTTCAACAAACTTGCAAGATTCACAACTATTATATGTGATTATGTGATGATAGAAAATGAAATGTAATCATGTAAAGGCTGTTTTTATTTATTTATTTATTCATTGTTTATTCTTGATTTCCAAAAACATTTAGCACACTATCACATTTAGTTATTCAAAAAATGTTTAGAAAATATTGAAAAACAAAAGAAAGGCCCTTGAAATATAATCCACACTAGAGCACATCACAATAAGCTTTGTACTTATCACATGACTTTCTTTTGGGTGGGTTATGATCATACCTAACATTTTTCTAGTGTTATTTCTGGGATTTGTCTCTAGTGACATTGAAACCAGTTAATCCAGTTTTCTCGATTCTAAACTGTCACTTAGTGAGAGCAGTTGGGCTTCATTTGAGCTTGGTGGAAAAGTCTATAAAAACAACTAAAAATTGCCTTTTCAATTGACAACAACATTTAGTTTTGATCCACATGAATAATTAAATCATCTGCCTACAGTTTGGACCAACCAGTAAGAACCTTTCCCCCAGGGCTTGGGGGAGGACATCTCTTACTTCATGTAATTCACTAGGGACCTAAACTCCACACAGGAAGAGACTCACTAGAAAATATACAGAAAACATTATATTAACCTCTTCATCGTCTCTACGCCAAGGATGTCACTCCTCCCTACTTAACCACCCTTCCTCAAAGACACAAGCACGAGTAATCATTACCATACAAACAAGCAGGCTTCAAAGCTACTGACCTAAAGAAGGCCTTAAAAAAAAAAAAAAAAATAAGAATAAGAGAAACAACAAAAATTCTGTTGGTAACATACTTCACTGAATTTTGATACCAGAAGCAAAACTTATAGCCACAACTAGCAACAACAAAAAACAACAAAAAAACATCTCACAACTGGAAGAAAAGAGACATTTAAACAAAGTAAGACCTCAAGATCAGCAACCTAAGAAATAAAAATGCTGCCTTAAAGAAAAACAAACAGCCTAAAGAGGTTCTTCCAAGCATCAATGTATGTGCCCCATAGAATTATACCAATAACTATTCACAATTTAAAAAAAAATAAGCATGTAAATAAAAAATGTAACCAATATACATAACTAATAGATAAAATTGAATCCACAAACCAGATCTTCAACACTTTCTCTACGCATCAGATAAAATAGCCAGACACCAAGATGGATAAACCAAAAAAGAACGCAACTAATACAACCATTCCAGAAATGTTTAAAACTACAAAACCTCAGCAACTACCATCTCAATGCTCAGGATCTGGGCAATCTGATAATTCAGATGCAGAGAAAAAGCACAAGGTACATCCCATCACATGGATGTCTCTGAGAAATCTTTGACTAAAATTGAGAGGATACTCCAAACACATATAGACAGTCTAAGAGAAGAAATAAACAAACCATGGGTCAAAGGACACACTTCTTGGAAGAAGTTACAGACCAACTCATTGAGACCCAGGAACGGGACAGAATGGAGACCACTCTACATGTCTCTAAGATAAATACTCTTGAGGACAAAATAGAAGATCTGGAAAACAGGTCACACAGACATAATTTGAAATTCAGGGGTATTCCCAAAAAGATAACCAACATAAGTCAATATTTATCAGCTACATTCAATCGTATCCTGCCGGACCACCCAGAAAATACCTGGGAAATAGAGAGGGCTCACAGAACCCTAGGGGCCAATAACAACTCAGAACTCCCCAAAGACATAATTGTAAGATTTGTGAAACAAAAGGCAAGAGACATGATACTAACAGCCACTAGAAAAATAAACTCGATCAAAGGAACAGATGGAACTAAAATACAGTGACTCTTGAGAAAAGAAGGGCAATGAAACCAATACTTGCAGCTCTAACCAAACACAAAAATACATACAGATGGGGATTTCCCTTTGCACTGATCTTTCAATCTAAAGGAGACACATACAAAACTCACTTACTTGAGGACAGCCAAACACTGCTCACCTGGCTACAATTAATACAGAGAGAAGACCAAGAGTCATCACAAACCTTACATCTTGAACAAAGACCAATACGCCCATGGACAGACACTCCAAAAAACAAAAGACCAAAAAACGAATGGAAAATAGAGCAGGATTACCAAACAGACATGAAGAAAGACAATGTGAAATAGAGACCTGAAAGAGAAACATAGATCTGCTATCCTATCCAGCCCGGGTTAAAAAACTCAAATGAAGAGCAAATCAAAGACTTTAATAGTCATATTACTCTCACCAATTTTACTAACCTTAGGAGAAAAATGTAGTCCTAATGTCTTCTTTGTATATTTTCGTTCCTGGTTATAACCAGAGATAAATTACTTAATATTCTCATTTGGGGGATTAAAGAGGGAGATAGAATCAGACCCCCCGCACCGAAAGAAAGGGACACTAATGTGCATAATTAATGTAATGATGATAATCAAATTGACACAAGTAAAAATGTTAATGTTATCTTTTTACTTCCCCTCTGCCCTACACTTGAGCAACTTTACTCCAGAAGATAACCTGGATCCGGCTTCCGCAAATTCCACTTCAAAAAAGAGGGAAAATCAAAGCCAAAAAATAAGACACAGCCTACTCCCAGGTAATTATCAATCTGCTTCACGCCACATTAATACACGACCACAATGGTAGATATAACATATTGTAACGGATCTACTGGCACCCCGACCGGGTACCTCCGTTGATGGACGCGTCCTAGTTTGCGTCGAGGCCTACAAGCACCGCACCGGACACCAAAACCACCAACAGACTCCAAGGATAGTACATCAGGAACAAGGGTTCAGTTGGTACAGCTCAAGGGAGTATGCAAAAGCATAGCAATCCCCAGTATGATAGCAATCCCCTCCAATAACGAGACAAGACTACGTTTTGAAGGGTCAAGTAGAACTATATTTTAATGACAGGGAATCTCCTTTTATGCAATGGTGCCCTCTGAAGGGCTACACCCAAATAATTATCACAACAGCCAATTATCTGCATGGTTCAACCCCCACGTCTCCTCCCCTCAGATAACAGGTAACACAATTAAAACAGACACAATTTTAACCACATTCTGGATGTACCCCAAATACAGGGGGTACACCTTTAAGTCCCGCACCATTCTATATCTTTCACCCAGGGGAACAACATATACAAAAATGGCATGAATCAGACCAGGGGTTCAAAAGTTAGTAAAAGTATGTTTTTACACATAACACACAGACATTGCACATATCCCCCATACAATACACATATAGGACAATAGGTGAGTCACACCTCCCTGGCAACTTGGATACAATCAGACATTAATTAGATCATTCTTATCAGAGAATGAAAACACTTTGGAAAATGCAAGGATCCTTTACAACTTTCTTATCTCTTGAATCTCTGTAACAGGATTATCTATTAGCCTAGGTCTGCAAAAGTCTGGCTAATATTCTGAGCCAATATATTCTGTAGAACATCAACCAACATACATATAGTAGGATCATATTTTAACCATAATAATCATAAAACAGTTTAAAACAGTGATGGGTTCCGCTACACACCTCCCCCGTGACCATAAGCCGGCATACACGGTCTGATCCCAACGGATCGGCCTGGGGATGTCCGGACAAAAGTATTTGTTGGTCAATTCTCTAGTTTGACAACCCATCAGCATTACTGCAATTCACATTTACTCACATTTCCCATATCCCCAGATAGCTGGGATCTGAGCGCACAAAACCACCGAATAGCGCTCAGATCCTCTTCACACAGTTCAATTGCCATGTAGCTAAAGTCTTTCCCATAGTCTTTCATTATATGAATGGGCTTCATGGCACAGTTATCTGGGGTATCATGGTTCACACAGGGCAAGTACAGAATGACCCCCTGTATGTAAAGGGCCAGAATGAGTGACATACACTCTGGTATGGCCGAACACTGGTTCCAAAGGGCAATATGTACCAGGGCCATAGTCGCAGGGCAGGAGGCTGGCAAACAGTCCTCTCCAAGCCAAAGTGGCGAAGGGCACTTCGTCACACATCTCGCCTTTGGGGGGAAGTCTAAACAGGCACCTGGATATTTTGCTGGGGTGATGGTGCAACACGCTGAGGGGACTTGAGGGGCAGAGGCCAGCGGCACTCTTCCCTGATGCCAGCTCTTCTGCTGGTATAACCTGCAGGACCTCCTGCTCTGTACAAGGGACAAAGGGAGGGCAGAGGCCGACTGCACTGTGCCCCGCTGTCAGCTCTTCTGCTGGGGTACTTGGGACATATTCCGGCTCAGTAGCCAGGGAAACGTGGGGGTCAGTGGGGGTTAACATTTCCTCTGTTAACCCTGGGGCCACATTAGAAGTTAGCTGGGGAGGGGAATTTGTACTTACCCCCTCCTCCGGTTGTCCCAGTGACGGTAGTTGGGGATCTGGACAAGCTGTGGGCGCAGAGACCACGGTCCCATCTGCGCCGTCTGGGAGATTGGTGTCTCCCCTGGTTAGGGTAAACTGTCGCTGGGGGGGAAGGACGACACCTTCTGCCCCCTGGGGTTCACACTGCCGCTGGGGGGGAAGGACGACACCTTTGGCCCCCTGGGGTACCCACTGACGCTGTGGAGGAAGGTCGACACCTTCTGCTCCCTGGGGTACACACTGCCGCTGGGGGGGAAGGACGACACCTTCTGCCCCCTGGGGTTCACACTGCCGCTGAGGGGGAAGGACGACACCTTCTGCCCCCTGGGGTTCACACTGCCGCTGGGGGGAAAGGACGACACCTTCTGCCCCCTGGGGTTCACACTGCTGCTGGGGAGGAAGGACAGCCCCTTCTGCTCCCTGGGGTACACACTACTGCTGTGGGGGAAGGCCGACACCTTCAGCTCCCTGGGGTACACACTGCCGCTGGGGAGGAAGGACGACACCTTCAGCTCCCTTGGGTACACACTGCCGCTGGGGGGGAAGGCCGACACCTTCAGCTCCCTGGGGTACACACTGCCGCTGGGGAGGAAGGACGACACCTTCAGCTCCCTGGGGTACACACTGCCGCTGGGGGGAAAGGACGACACCTTCTGCCCCCTGGGGTTCACACTGCCGCTGGGGAGGAAGGACGGCCCCTTCTGCTCCCTGGGGTACACACTGCCGCTGGGGGGAAAGGCCGACACCTTCAGCTCCCTGGGGTACACACTGCTGCTGGGGGGGAAGGATGACACCTTCGGCCCCCTGGGGTACACACTGCCGCTGGGGAGGAAGGACGACACCTTCGGCTCCCTGGGGAACACACTGCCGCTGGGGAGGAAGGACAACACCTTCGGCTCCCTGGGGTACACACTGGCGCTGGGGGGGAAGGACGACACCTTCGGCCCCCTGGGGTACACACTGCTGCTGGGGAGGAAGGACGACACCTTCAGCTCCCTGGGGTACACACTGTCGCTGGGGAGGGGAATTAGTTGGAGTTTTCCACGTGGAGCGGTTTCTGTTTCTGGGACAGTCTCGCTGCATGTGACCCTGCTGGTTACACGTGTGGCACCTGATGTACCGTGCAGGGGTTTGGTAGTTCCCACCACCTGGACGCAGTGCTGGGGGGGGGGTTAATGGTGGGAGGTGGGTTAGCAGCTCCCAAGATGGACCGCTCCCGTGCCCGCTGCTTTTCCATTATGAATTTGTGGACATCTGTCATTAACCATTCCAAGGTTTTCATGGGAAGCGTACCTGGGAAAAAGGCCAGTCTGCTTTGGAGTTCTCTTCCAAACTCATTCTGTGGGGTAATACGAGGTACTGTAACCATGAGTTCCTTTCTGTCTGCATCCCTCTAGTCCGCGGCCGCCTCCTCCTCCTCATGATGGAACGTTGTCTGAAAACTAGCCGGTTCCATCCTGCTGTAGCCAGGGGCGCTGTACGGATACTAGCGTTGCCCTCAATTTGTACTCCACGGAATGGTGTCTCCTGTAGCTGTCCTTCTGACCGTGGGAATAATCCCGCCACTTGCCAACAAATGTAACGGATCTACTGGCACCCCGACCGGGTACCTCCGTTGATGGACGCGTCCTAGTTTGCGTCGAGGCCTACAAGCACCGCACCGGACACCAAAACCACCAACAGACTCCAAGGATAGTACATCAGGAACAAGGGTTCAGTTGGTACAGCTCAAGGGAGTATGCAAAAGCATAGCAATCCCCAGTATGATAGCGATCCCCTCCAATAACGAGACAAGACTACGTTTTGAAGGGTCAAGTAGAACTATATTTTAATGACAGGGAATCTCCTTTTATGCAATGGTGCCCTCTGAAGGGCTACACCCACATAATTATCACAACAGCCAATTATCTGCATGGTTCAACCCCCACGTCTCCTCCCCTCAGATAACAGGTAACACAATTAAAACAGACACAATTTTAACCACATTCTGGATGTACCCCAAATACAGGGGGTACACCTTAAAGTCCCGCGCCATTCAATATCTCTCACCCAGGGGAACAACATATACAAAAATGGCATGAATCAGACCAGGGGTTCAAAAGTTAGTAAAAGTATGTTTTTACACATAACACACAGACATTGCACATATCCCCCATACAATACACATATAGGACAATAGGTGAGTCACACCTCCCTGGCAACTTGGATACAATCAGACATTAATTAGATCATTCTTATCAGAGAATGAAAACACTTTGGAAAATGCAAGGATCCTTTACAACTTTCTTATCTCTTGAATCTCTGTAACAGGATTATCTATTAGCCTAGGTCTGCAAAAGTCTGGCTAATATTCTGAGCCAATATATTCTGTAGAACATCAACCAACATACATATAGTAGGATCATATTTTAACCATAATAATCATAAAACAGTTTAAAACAGTGATGGGTTCCGCTACACATATCATTTTGTAACTCATAATGTACGGGGGTTTAACTCAAAAAATATAAACCTTTAGTAATATTCTTACAAGAGACCCATTTTGCTAAAAACAGTGTCCCAACATTCAACACTATTACCCAACATTCTACACTATTAATCAGGAAACCAGAAAAGCGGGAGCTGGTATTTTGGTACACAAAGACTTCCCATTAAAATATGAGAGCAAGAAAATAGACAAGGAAGAGAATTATCTAATCATGAGCCATATTAAACTCCAGCCTTGTAAGTCCAACTTGTAGCACTAAAGGGCTGCGTGCTATCAGTTCTAAGACCTAACATCACTTTCCCTTACAATAAATGTACAGTAGAGTGATTTTATGTACATTAGAAGTGCTACATATTGTACTTTACCCCCTTTGCAGGTGCTTTAGAGCTCACATTGGCCTTTGGGCTCCATTTGTGTGTTAAGTGCTTCCTCGCGAATGACAACGTAGCACTTTAATAGCTGAATTAAACAATTAGCGGTTACGGGCATTAAAGATCAAAGGATTTACGTGTGCAAAGTTCAACGTAGCTCTCCACATAGTCGATTCTCGGCCGTCCTACGTGTTAACATGCAAAGTCGGCTGCGAGCAGAGTTAAAATGCATCTTGGCATGCAAATAGTGCTAAGATGACATTTACGAGCTACGTGTTAACACGTAGCTCCAATTTAATATGGCTACATAATGGGGACAAAACTGGAAAAAATTATATCTCGAGTAAACATATACGCCTCTACGACCTCTCTGCACTACTACCTACTCAAACTACTTAACATGCTGCATTCCTTAAACACAGGTAAAATAATAATGGGGGGGAGACTTAAACATACCTCTTAACCATGGATTGGATAGATCCATGGACACCTGAAGGAACAGATATTCCCCAAAAATTCTAAAAATAAATATTCTGCTGGAGAAAAATAGTTTGGTGGATGCATGGAGAGGACATCACCCCAAAGAAAGGGAATAAACATATTTTTCACCCAATCACAACTCCTACTCTAGAATAGATGCAATACTATTTGACTCAGGGCTGTTTGAAGGCTCAAGTATTGAGCAAATTTTTCCTGCCTCTGGTCTGATCATGCAGCAATGCTCATTAACATTGATATAGGTCTGAATCTCCAATCTCAGTATAGATGGAGATTAAATAAATTTGTTAATAACAAATCTTGAATTTTAAAACCAAATAGAAACAGACCTAGATTTATACTTCACATGTAATGACCAACCAGCACAATGACCAACTTGAAACAAAAATAGAGTGGCTATGGCTGACTCACAAAGCATGCACAAGAGGGACAATACTGAGAATAGCATCTATATAAAAAAAAATAATAATAATAATCGCCTCAAAGAGACTAAACTCTTAGGGCCTCATTCTATTATCGGCCGTAAATCGGCCGTAAGGCTGCGATTCCTTGCAGGGGTTCAGTTAACTCGCGATTCTATTATACGGCCCCGCAAGGATCTCCTTTTACGGCCGGCCGCATATCTTGGAACCGGCCGTAATCTGTGAAATATAAAAACTCAAAAATAAATTCAAGCCTGCACTGTACAGCTCTGTAAATGCTAGGGATCATATTGGGGGACATGAGGAAAAGGAACCCACTCTCAAGCTTGCACATCTGCCCAAACCCGAGTTCAAATTAACTCTTTATTTTCCGGCTGCGGCGTGGGTGTGTCTGAGGTGCTCCAAGCACTCTGGACTTTTTACATGGATATTTTACGGATATTAAAAATAAAATATTTTACGGATTTGAGTACAGGATAATTATGTGCTATTTTTTCTAACACCTAAAATCCCGTTATAGTCTTCTAAAAGTGCAGGATGGCTTTATTTGAGCTATTTTATGTGCTTAATTGGTGCTAGCGAGACCTCTTTCCTGCAAGTAAGCTGCGGCTCGCTTTTAGCCTTGCAGAGAGATTTCCCGGAGCAATTGAATTGCAAATCTCTTGCGGCCGTTTTAGATCAAAGGCTTTCCTCCCGCGCGAGTGGCCGCAAGAGATAGCAAGGCAATGGCCGCAAGCCTGCCGGAATCCCCGGCCGTAAGGGAATAGAATAGCAGAATAGCTTGCGGCCGGTCCTTGCGGCCCCGCAACGGCTGCGGCCGCTAATAGAATGAGGCCCATAGAAACTGAGGTCCAAGCAAAATCAAATTTACCAGATCAGAACCCCGGGAAGACAGATAAAGCCTGAACCAAACAAAAATAAAAGAAACGTTTCTTAATTATTATCAAAAAATATATTCATCCCAATCAAAAACTAGTAACTTCATAATAACAGAATTTTTAAACAAATACAATATCCCATCCATTTCAAGACCTGGAAAATCTAAATGCTAAAACTGTCGAAGACATTTTAGAAACCATAACATCTTTAAAACTAGGCAAATTCCCAGGTCCAGATGGCTTCTCCAACATTTATTATAAAACTCACGCCAATAAACTTGCTTCATACCTAAATGGATTATTAATTAAATCCTAGGAGGGGAACACATGCCACCCAAATTCAGCCAGGCTCACTTGGTGTTCTTCCCTAAACCTGAACGAGACCCATTGCAAGTCAAAAACTTCCATCCACTCTCATTGCTAAATGGAGATATTAAAATACTAGCAAAGTTGATGGCAATTAGATTCTCCAGGTTCTTAACTAAACTGGTTCACAAGGACCAGTTAGAATTTGTGCCATTCAGACAGGTGGGGGACAATGTTAGGTGGATTCTCAACATATTATATCATATAGCCAAATCTAAGAAAATCCCTTTATGCACAATAGCCTTAGATTTAGAGAAGGCCATTGATTCACTGGAATGGTCATATTTGCACAAGGTCTTGGCCAAGATAGGCGTTAAGGGTAATTTTCTTAATCTACTTAAAACTTATTATAGAAATCCAATAGCGCACCTAAAACAACAAGGCTCAAATAGAGACCATATCTCCATACAAAGATGTACTAGACAGGGGTGCCCTCTCTCCCCACTTTTATTCGCTTTAGAGATAGAGCCCCTGGGCCAAGAAATTAGGTCCATGTCACGAGTAAAGGGAGTCACGGTTGGACTGCAACTATTTAAGTGCTGCATGTTCACTGATGATCTCTTGTGAACATTAGTAGATCTGGTAAACTCCATACCACCCCTGATGGGCATCTTGGATTCCTTTGGAAAGATCTCAGGACTCAGGGTAAATGTAGATAAAAACGGAAGCGATAGCATCATTGCTCTGCCTACAAGAACTAGATCCTCTTAAAAGACAATATCCATTCTCTTGGCCTAAACACCACATAATATACCTGGGATTGAACATAACCCCTAACCTGTCTGGACGGTACAATGCAAACTACAGTCAGGTCCATAAATATTGGGACATCGACACAATTCTAATCTTTTTGGCTCTATACACCACCACAATGGATTTACAATTAAACAAACAAGATGTGCTTTAACTGCAGACTTTTAGCTTTAATTTGAGGGTATTTACATCCAAATCAGGTGAACGGTGTAGGAATTACAACAGTTTGTATATGTGCCTCCCACTTTTTAAGGGGCCAAAAGTAATGGGACAGATTAACAGTCATAAATCAAACTTTCACTTTTTAATACTTGGTTGCAAATCCTTTGCAGTCAATTACAGCCTGAAGTCTGGAACGCATAGACATCACTAGACGCTGGGTTTCATCCCTGGTGATGCTCTGCCAGGCCTCTACTGCAACTGTCTTCAGTTCCTGCTTGTTCTTGGGGCATTTTCCCTTCAGTTTTGTCTTCAGCAATTGAAATATATGCTCAATCGGATTCAGGTCAGGTGAATGACTTGGCCATTGCATAACATTCCACTTCTTTCCCTTAAAAAACTCTTTGGTTGCTTTTGCAGTATGCTTCGGGTCATTGTCCATCTGCACTGTGAAGCGCCGTCCAATGAGTTCTGAAGCATTTGGCTGAATATGAGCAGATAATATTGCCCGAAACAATTCAAAATTCATCCTGCTGCTTTTGTCAGCAGTCACATCATCAATAAATACAAGAGAACCAGTTCCATTGGGAGCCATACATGCCCACGCCATGACACTACCACCACCATGCTTCACTGATGAGGTGGTATGCTTTGGATCATGAGCAGTTCCTTTCCTTCTCCACACTCTTCTCATCCCATCACTCTGGTATAAGTTGATCTTGGTCTCATCTGTCCATAGGATGTTGTTCCAGAACTGTGAAGGCTTTTTTTAGATGTTGTTTGGCAAACTCTAATCTGGCCTTTCTGTTTTTGAGGCTCACCAATGGTTTACATCTTCTGGTGAACCCTCTGTATTCACTCTGGTGAAGTCTTCTCTTGATTGTTGACTTTGACACACATGCACCTTCCTCCTGGGGAGTGTTCTTGATCTGGCCAACTGTTGTGAAGGGTGTTTTCTTCACCAGGGAAATAATTATTTGGTCATCCACCACAGTTGTTTTCCGTGGTCTTCCGGGTCTTTTAGTGTTGCTGAGCTCCTTGGTGCATTCTTTCTTTTTAAGGATGTTCCAAACAGTTGATTTGGCCACACCTAATGTTTTTGCTATCTCTCTGATGGGTTTGTTTTGTTTTTTTCAGCGTAATGATGGCTTGCTTCACTGATAGTGACAGCCCTTTGGATCTCATATTGAGAGTTAACAGCAACAAATGCAAATAGCACACTTGAAATGAACACTGGACCTTTAATCTGCTCCTTGTAAATGGGATAATGAGGGAATAATACACAACTGGCCATGAAACAGCTGAGCAGCCAATTGTCCCATTACTTTTGGTCCCTTAAAAAGTGGGAGGCACATATACAAACTGTTGTAATTCCTACACCGTTCACCTGATTTGGATGTAAATACCCTCAAATTAAAGCTGAAAGTCTGCAGTTAAAGCACATCTTGTTTATTTAATTTTAAATCCATTGTGGTGGTGTATAGAGCCAAAAAGATTAGAATTGTGTCGATGTCCCAATATTTATGGACCTGACTGTGTATCCTATTATTTAAGTCCCGTTGGGAATGATATTAACAAATGAAGCAAATATCCATTCTCATGGACAGGGCATATAAACACCATTAAGATGAATATATTACCAAAAATATTATATCTGTTCAGATCCTTACCTATACCAATTATTCCCCAAAAGTTAGAGAATTTTCAAAAATATATAACTAGATTTATATGGAAAAATGAAAGCCCGAAGATAGCCCATGCACACTGAGAAATAAAAGAAACAGGAGGGCAATCGTGCCCCAACCTAAAATTATATCATAACGCGGCCCAGATCACATTCATGCCCCAAGCACACTCCAGTGAACAACAACCAGCCTAGGTATTTCTGGAAAATTCCCAAATGAAACCCCAAACATGGGAATCCATTATCTGGAATCCATCAATCCCTCCACATATACTGAAACATAACAGCCCTATGATAAAGCTTTTGATAACTAACTTGAAAAGGGCTTACTTAAAAAAATCAATTAGCATCCAGATTAACAGAACTAACCCCCACACTTACATCTCAACCTATTTGGGACAGCTTGAGTGAGAATTCTAAAAATTGGTGGACAACAGCTAAACTTGACAAATTAGGTAATTGACAATACCTTACATTTGACCAATTGAGGATTAACTATAACATCCCACTCAAGGAGCATTACAATTATTGTAAAATAAAACATTTCATGACCACACTAAAAAAAATGGCGTAAACCACAAACCAACTGGTTATCCCTTATATGCAGCAAAGCCCCACTAACCAGAGGTGACCTTGGATCTATTTACTCTATACTAAATGCCCCGACAAGAATTTCAAAACTAACTTTACGAAACAATGGGAATCGGACTCAATGGGATCCACATAAGCGGGAAAAAATCTGCACAGATATAAGCAAAGACTCACAAAATTACAGTCTACTTGAAACTTCTATAAAGGTGCTGCACAAAGCTTATCTCCCACCCCATAGATTACATAAAATTAACACACAAACATCTTCAAGTTGCTATAGACTATGCCAAACTACAGGTACATTTCTATGCACTTGGTGGGAACATTTGGGCCAAAGTCATGGAATTGGCATGTTAATTTGATATGTTTTAGGTTCATTTAGTTAATATGTTTTACTGAATCTACAGCTACAGTCAAACGGAGAAAAGAAAAAAGGGAAAAAACTGGAGGAAGGTCACAGTAAAACAAAAGAACTACAACAGCATTTTTTTATACACACTTTCAGATTTTATTAAATGTTGTTTATGTTATGACATACGACTGTGAAAAATAAAGCTTAATGATTAAAGAAAAAAAACTCAGTTTTCGCCAATCTTTATAGAATAAAGATAAACTAGTGTAGTGGGTCTTGAGCTTTTTGATCTGGCTGCCTTAAAACTCTCATAGGATCGACTTAGATCCAGGGAAGTACTACACTCAACACAATACATTTTCCTTTAGTTTTCCCCAAATTTGAATAAAATAGATTTTAACTGCAGATATATAATTACATAGTAATGGAGGTTGAAAAAAGACTTAAGTCCATCAAGTTCAACCTTTTTAGATCTCTCTGATATGCAATATGCAGATTCATTGTTAATTGATCCAGAGGAAGCAAACAGAAAAAAAAAAACATTAAAACATTGCCATTTGTGTCAAAAGGGCAAACAAAAAAAATTCCTTCCTGACCCCAGATACTGGTGATGGGCCTCCTCCCTCTATCAATACTCCCTCTTTAATTAACCAGGATAACTGTGAATGCCATTTTTACTTAAAAATATATCCAATCCTTTTTTTAAATGATCTATCAAATCCGCTTTCACCACAATACAAGGCCTTGTATTGAGCCTGGATGTATTTATATAAAGTAATTATATCCCCTCTTAGACGTCTTTTATTCTCGATTAAAATTAGTTTAATTTGATTAGTCTTTCTTCATAACTTAGCCCCTCCATTCACCATATTAGTTTTGTTGCCATTCTCTGTACATTTTCCAGCTCTAAAATGTCCTTTTTATGAAGTGGTGCCCAAAATTGTATTCCATATTCCAAATGAGGGTGTACTATGGATTTATATAGTGGCAGAATTATATTTGACTACCTTGTTTCTATACCCTTCTTAATACATGCTAATATTGTACTTGCCTTTGCAGCTGCTGCTTGGCATTGCGCACTGTTACCTAGGTGGTTGTCCACAAGCACTCCCAAATCGCTTTCAATATTGGCTACCCCTAGATTTGCTCCATTAAGATTATAAATTGCATGGCTATTTTTCCTTCCCAGATGCATAACTACATTTATTCATATTAAATGTCATCTGCAATTTAGTCGCCCTTTCTCTAATTTATGCAAATCCCTCTGGATGGAAAGTACATCATCATCTGATTTAATTACCTTGTGCAACTTAGTGTCATCAGTAAAAATGGAGATAATACTTTTCAGTCCCACCTCGAAGTCATTAATAAATAAGTTAAAATGGACCTAATACTGAACCTGAGGAACCCCCCTTACCACATTAGACCAATCTGAGTTCCATTTACAACAACCCTTTGCTTCCTGTCTTTTAGCCAGCTCTCAATACATCTGCATATATTTACTACAATTCCTGTGTCTCTTAGTTTGCACAATAGTCTCCCATGTGGCTCTGTATCAAAAGCCTTTGCAAAATCCAAAAACACTACATCCACCAAGTTGCCCTGATTCATGTTCTTACTCCTCATATAAACTAATTAGGTTTGTTTGACATGACCTATCCCTCATAAATCTGTGTTAACTCTTACTTATAATCTTTTTTTAAAACAGCAATATTCTTGTATACTATCCCTTATTAACGCTTCAAAAATCTTTCCCACTATAGAAGTAAGGCTTACAGGTCTGTTATTTCCTGGTTTTATTCTTGCTACCTTCTTAAATATAGGTATCACATTTGCTTTTCTCCAGTCATCTGGTAGAGATCCTGTGTTGAGTGAATCTTGAAAAATTAGATATAATGGTTTGGCTATTAGAGAGCTTAGTTTCCTGAGTACCCTTGGATGTATTCCATCAGGACCCAGGGCTTTATTAACATTTATTTTTTTCAACCTCTTTTGGATTTCTTACTTAGTTAACCAATTATTTGGTGAAGGTAGTGTAGCCCCATTATGTTGCAGTGTCCCAACCACTGGTACCTTCCTTGTTTATATCGAAGAAAATAATCTATTTAGCTCATCTGCATTTTCCTGTTCACTAATTTTCAGATGGCCTGTGTCACATTGTAATGTTCCTATAGCTTCCTTCCTGGCCTTCTTCCCATTAATATATTTAATAAATATGTTAGGGTTTGTCTTACTCTACTTTGCAACTAATTTTTCATTTTCTATTTTAGCCAGTCTAATCGCCTTTTTCGCAAGCCTTGTTGACTTCCTTGTACTCACGTAAAGCAGCCTCTGTCCCCTCTTTTTTGTGTAACTTCATTGCCCGTTTTTTCTCCGTATATTGATCTTTAAATCGCTGTTAAGCCACATTGGTTGTGATTTACTTCTTCTACTTGTATTTCCACATGGTATATGGTAAGTATCTATATTTAGTAATGATTTAAATGTTGTCCATTTATGTTCAGTATTTTTACCTGTGAGTTCTTTGTCCCAGTCTATACTTTGTATTGCTGTCCTTAGACCATTAATATCTGCCCTTTTAAAATTGAGAGTTTTGCTTATTTACTTCAATCTCAAATGAGAATTTGTCGTGATCACTGTTTCCCAAAGGTTGCCCTATTTCAACATTTGATGACTAAATCCAAGATGGCTTAATTTCTAGTAGGTTCTTGTATAGCCTGAGACAGATAAAGATCCCTGAGTGTACTCAAGAACCTACTTCCCTTAGCTGAAATGCTGGTCTCATTCATCCACTTTATTTCAGGGTAGTTAAAATCTCCCATTATTAAAACGTGACCATTCTACGCTGCATTTCCAATTTGTAACAATATTTGCACTTCCTTACTTTCAGTTATATTTAGGGGTTTATAGCATACTCCTACCAATATTCTTTTCAAATTTGATGCTCCATTATTTACTCTACCCACAAACATTCAATTTTATCACTATTTCCACCATAAATATCTTCTTTGACTATAGGCTTAAATTCAGGCTTAACATACAGACAAATCCCCCCTTGTCTTTTACCTTTGCCGCTATCTTTCCTAAATAGGTTATAACCGTCCAGATTGACAGAGCAGTCATCAGATTCAGAGCACCATGTTTCAGTAATACCTATTAAATCCCATTTTTCATGAACTGCTAATAATTCTAATTCTCCCATTTTTCCTGTCAAGCTTCAATACTCAACCTATATTGGTGACCAATGGTAGTACTACATTTAAAGTGTTTGGCTCTTTATATTCCTATTTGTTCTTGAGAACCGACAGATAAGATCTTAGGGACTAACACTAGTCATAGAACTATGTGTCAAGAACCACCTCTATCAGACAAGGAGACCTTTGAGGTTGGGCAAGTTCTTTTAATTCAAATTTGTAAACTAAATTGAGACCTTAGGAACCAGGGACCCTGGAACTCCAGTGACCCAGACTTCGGCCCTTTTTTAATTGTACAAATCGCAATTACTGGAGCCTAAAATGTAGCCCGTAAAAGTTACTGAAAAGTTACTGATATTTAATTTGCTTCTTTTAGCTACCCACAATCGATTTGTGAGTTACAGGCTCAAAATCACTGCAGTTATCAAAAACATAACTTTGTCCTATCTCCTCCTTTGATGTTTCAAGCCTGCAAATGTTACCAGTGCTAAAGATGCAAATTCAATATATATTTGCAACAATTCATCAATTAGTGTTGAAAATATAGAGACAGAAGGGCCCGAAAAAGAAGAAACTGGAGAGAGTGTCTTATCACTAATGAAGCTGCAAAAGAGACAGTGAAACGTGTTTGCTATGATAACATAATTGACAGATTTATATTATCAATTATACATATAGTTTTGACCTACAATCTATCTGAATTCATTGTATTCATAATATTTATTAAAATAAATTACATCTGATTATACAAGTTCTGTGTGAAAGATTCACATAAACATACTATAAAGCACACACAGTGAACTCAAGAATACCATTTTATCTCAAGTGGAAGAGAGTATGAAAATATAAGTTGCTGACTGAATAGGCATTATACAACGGATGCTTTCTTGATACCTTATACATTGGGGTGGAACAAGGTGAGCATTATTAATATACTAGCGACTTGCCCGTCAAAAAATGACGGCAATGTGATGTATATGTTTGTAAAGTTGTTTAGTTAATAATATAGATATTTGACACTTGTAATTATTGTGATATGAACGTGTATTTTTGTAAAATATTGAGGTAATGGTTTTTTAACATGAAATTTGTATCTGAAGAATTGTTAACTTCAATATACATTGAATCCAGAGGAAAGCAAAGAGTAAAAAGCCTTGTTCAAACATCCACAATTTTAACATGAAGTTTGAAATATATGTAAGCAATAAACTTGAAAGTATATTTTTTGAAACTTGAACTTTATTTTCTTTGTAACTTTGTAACTTGACAAAACATTTGTAGAATTTGGAACATTATAAACAGTAACATAGTGAATACATTTTGTAACATAATTTTGTATTAAAAGTATTAACAATTGAATGTAAAACCAGTTGCACTTTAAAGTAATCATTATAGTAAACTTCAGGTAATGGTTTTTTAACATGCAATTTCTATCTGAAGAATTGTTAAATTGAATATACATTTAATGCAGAGTAAGAGAAACATTATAAAAACCCTCCTTTAAACGTACCCAATTTTAACATGAAGTTTGTAATATGTTTAAGTCAAATACTTATTATGTGTGTAAGTAAGAAACTTAAAAAAAATTTTTTACAACTTGTAACATAGTGAATTAATATTTAAACATAATTTTGTATTAAAAGTATTAACATTTGAATGTAAAAACAGTTGAACTTTAAAGTAATCAGTATTAACATGCAATTTCTATCAGAATAATTGTTAACTTTAATATACATTGAATGCAGAGGAAGGCATACAGTAAAAACTCTCCTTAAAAAGTACCCAATGAAATTAATTACTTCCTGACCACATGAACTGGCGATAAACATTAATCCAGGGAGTAATCTTAAGATAACAGACAATATTTACATTGTGACTTAAAAGGTGCTTGAGCTCTTAACATGAACTTTGTAATATGTTGAATGAAAGAACTTGAAAATATTGTTTTCAAACTTGTAACATTAGAAACAGTAACATAGTGACTTAACATTTTAACATCAATTGTCCGAAAAAATGCAAGGCAAGTATTTTGTGAGGCGAATTATCCATAAACAGTACTTCCATTAATTATGACTGAATTAAACAACAAATTGTAATGTATTTTTGAATGCTTTAAAACATTTTTTGCATGTCTTTAATTTGTATCCTGCAAAGTTATAGTACTTCATAGTAGACAATGCTTTTAGTAAAAATACGTCCATCTTCTAATAAATCACCTTGACTTTCATTGTTTTCAATGTAAACTTTAATAGCCTGTGGATTTTTGCACCGTGACAACACAACGTACAATTGACCATGTGCAAATACTGGTTCTTCCAAGAAAATACCCACAGATTTGAAAGTTTGACCTTGTGATTTATTAATGGTCATGGCAAATGCCATAATAATGGGAAATTGTCTTCTTTGAAGTATAAAAGGGAGACTACTTTCACTTGGTGCTAAATCTATTCTTGGTATGAAAACTCTCTCTCCTTTATGGGTACCAGTTAAAATGTCAGCATCTATAAAATGGTCCTTTAATTGTTGAACAATTAATCTTGTCCCATTGCATAGGCCTTTTTTGGGGTTCATATTTCGCAGTAACATGATAATTGCACCTTCTTTAGCTGCAAAATATGTAGTGGCATTCCAGAAGGAGTTAGTGAGTTTATGAATTCAGTCGAAAAGTTAGCCTGACTTTCATTGTCATCAGCAAGTACAGAATCAGCACTGTGATAATTTCTTTGTGGTGCATTCATTTTTTTAAAGATTTCATTATTTAATGCATCTTTATTTTTACACGTCAGTATGACTTGGTTGGCAAGCTCGGAATATTCTTCGTTATTTATGCTCCCTTCAAATATAGCCGATATAATATCTTGTTGACAAATCATATGAGGTGGGATCTCTACAGTGTCGTCCGCTAAATGTAGTATTTTTTCTGTTCTGCCTTCTCCAATTTTAATAAGCCAATCATTGAAATCAGTTTGGCCTTCTGATCTCATATTTTGTTGCAGTTGAAGATGGGTGAAATGTTTCCATACTGTGCTTGACTTTATACAGGTTTCGATAATGTCAGTTCGATTTCCATGTACAACGACAGGTAATGTTTGTCTAAAATCGCCACCCAACAACATTACCTTTCCACCAAATGGAAAAATATTATCCATGACTTCACAAAGCAAACGGTCAATACATTGGAGGGCATAGCATGACATCATTGTGGCTTCATCTATTATAATTAATTTACATTTCTTCAATTTCTTTGCTTGTAATGATGTCATGCGAATATCTGACACAGAAGTTTCTAAAATAGGCACTGGCAGATTAAATCCCCTATGAACAGTTCTTCCACCTTCTAATAAAAGTGCAGCAATTCCAGTAGTTGCAAACGCCATTGCTATTTGACCTTGTGCTCGTACGGAACTCATTAATAAATTATACAGATAGGTTTTTCCTGATCCGCCAGGTCCATCAAGATAGAAATAACGCTCTGTCACCATGTCATCATCTATTGCATTTTTAATGGCATGAAATGCTTGCAATTGTAGTGTATTTAAAGTTGCAAGTCTTTCTTCTGTTCTTTCTGCTTGTAGTTGAATGTCATAGTCTTCAAAGTTTATGTCATCTATAAGACCTGGATCAGGCAAATTAAAACTTGCACAACTTAATCCATGAGTTAAAAATACTTTTTGGATTTCCATTAACGCTTTTAAGTGTGCAATGGGTTCATTGTATCGTCGCATAAAGTCTTCAGCCATATTACTTTTAAAAGTCTCCCACAAAGCTAATGCATTTGGAGCATTTGAGAAGATACAAATAAAAGCAAATTGTTCTCTCATCTGTCGTGGCATTTGACATTGTGCTGCTTCTTCTAAACATATTTCCCACTCTGTATCATCAGCAAGTAAGTTTCTATGTCTTGCAGCTAAATGGAAGGTGTAGCGGAACCCATCACTGTTTTAAACTGTTTTATGATTATTATGGTTAAAATATGATCCTACTATATATATGTTGGTTGATGTTCTACAGAATATATTGGCTCAGAATATTAGCCAGACTTTTGCAGACCTAGGCTAATAGATAATCCTGTTACAGAGATTCAAGAGATAAGAAAGTTGTAAAGGATCCTTGCATTTTCCAAAGTGTTTTCATTCTCTGATAAGAACAAAGAAGAATGATCTAATTAATGTCTGATTGTATCCAAGTTGCCAGGGAGGTGTGACTCACCTATTGTCCTATATGTGTATTGTATGGGGGATATGTGCAATGTCTGTGTGTTATGTGTAAAAACATACTTTTACTAACTTTTGAACCCCTGGTCTGATTCATGCCATTTTTGTATATGTTGTTCCCCTGGGTGAGAGATATTGAATGGTGCGGGACTTAAAGGTGTACCCCCTGTATTTGGGGTACATCCAGAATGTGGTTAAAATTGTGTCTGTTTTAATTGTGTTACCTGTTATCTGAGGGGAGGAGATGTGGGGGTTGAACCATGTAGATAATTGGCTGTTGTGATAATTATGTGGGTGTAGCCCTTCAGAGGGCACCATTGCATAAAAGGAGATTCCCTGTCATTAAAAGTTAGTTCTACTTGACCCTTCAAAACGTAGCCTCGTCTCGTTATTGAAGGGATCGCTATCATACTGGGGATTGCTATGCTTTTGCATACTCCCTTGAGCTGTAACTACTGAACGCTTGTTCCTGATGTACTATCCTTGGAGTCTGTGGTGGTTTTGGTGTCCGGTGCGGTTCTTGTAGGCCTCGACGCAAGCTAGGACGCGTCCATCAACGGAGGTACCCGGTCGGGGTGCCAGTAGATCCGTTACATTGGTGGCAGTGGTGGGATGGCGTCCTAGTAAGAGGAACAGCAGCACGGAGACACCGGTAACGTTTGGAGTTACAAATTGAGGGCAACGCTAGTATCCGTACAGCGCCCCTGGCTACAGCAGGATGGAACCGGCTAGTTTTCAGACAGCGTTTCATGATGAGGAGGAGGAGGCGGCCGCGGACTACAGGGATGCAGACAGCAAGGAACTCTGGTTTGATGCCCTGGAAGATGCCCAATGGCGGCGAGGTGAGAGTCTCCCCAGTGATGAGCAGCGGCTACAGAAGCGTGTGGCGATGCGGATGTATCTATTGGGAGAGCAGCCCCTGGATGAGTGGGTGACAAGACTAGAGACCCTGGTATGGCGAGAGCTCTGGCTAGACAACGCATACCAGGCCCTCTGGTGGCATACCGTTCGACATACCCCCTGGACGTCTGAACACGACTTACCGGAGGGAGATGATTATGATGGCCCGGGTTTATTATGGGATGCCTTGGAGGACGATATTGATCTTGGCAGCACGGAGGGGTCTAGGTTTTGGGACATCTACGACTACCGAATGGGCATGTATGTCTGGGATGAAGAAGGCGAGGTCAGCAAAGACATGACGCACTTGGTAACGAGAGAGTGGGAGCTGGAGCAGGACTACCAACACCTGCTCAGCTTCGTGCAGCCCCAACCTACTCGACAAGCAGAACCAGACTTCATTGACTGGTCCTGGGATGACCTCCAGATGGCAGGTAGAGATGGAACCGAGGTCTCTCTACCGGCCCTACAGGGGGCAGAAGGTGTCGTCTTTCCCCCCCAGCGGCAGTGTGAACCCCAGGGGGCAGAAGGTGTCTTCCTTTCCCCCCAGCAGCAGTGTGTACCCCAGGGAGCTGAAGGTGTCGTCCTTCCTCCCCAGCGACAGTGTGTACCCCAGGGAGCTGAAGGTGTCGTCCTTCCTCCCCAGCGACAGTGTGTACCCCAGGGAGCTGAAGGTGTCGTCCTTCCTCCCCAGCGGCAGTGTGTACCCCAGGGAGCTGAAGGTGTCGGCCTTCCCCCCCAGCGGCAGTGTGTACCCCAGGGAGCAGAAGGGGCCGTCCTTCCTACCCAGCGGCAGTGTGAACCCCAGGGGGCAGAAGGTGTCGTCCTTCCCCCCCAGCGGCAGTGTGTACCCCAGGGAGCCGAAGGTGTCGTCCTTCCTCCCCAGCGGCAGTGTGTACCCAAGGGAGCTGAAGGTGTCGTCCTTCATCCCCAGCGGCAGTGTGTACCCCAGGGAGCTGAAGGTGGCGGCCTTCCCCCCAAGCGGCAGTGTGTACCCCAGGGAGCAGAAGGGGCCGTCCTTCCTCCCCAGCGGCAGTGTGAACCCCGGGGGGCAGAAGGTGTCGTCCTTTCCCCCGAGCAGCAGTGTGAACCCCAGGGGGCAGAAGGTGTTGTCCTTCCCCCTCAGCGGCAGTGTGAACCCCAGGGGGCAGAAGGTGTCGTCCTTCCCCCCCAGCGGCAGTGTGTACCCCAGGGAGCAGAAGGTGTCGACCTTCCTCCACAGCGGCAGTGGGTACCCCAGGGGGCCAAAGGTTTCGTCCTTCCCCCCCAGCGGCAGTGTGAAACACAGGGGGCAGAAGGTGTCGTCCTTCCCCCCCAGCGACAGTTTACCCTAACCAGGGGAGACACCAATCTCCCAGACGGCGCAGATGGGACCGTGGTCTCTGCGCCCACAGCTTGTCCAGATCCCCAACTACCGTCACTGGGACAACCGGAGGAGGGGGTAAGTACAAATTCCCTTCCCCAGCTAACTTCTAATTTGGCCCCAGGGTTAACAGAGGAAATGTTAACCCCCACTGACCCCCACGTTTCCCTTGCTACTGAGTCGGAATATGTCCCAAGTACCCCAGCAGAAGAGCTGACAGCGGGGCAGAGTGCAGTTGGCCTCTGCCCTCCCTTTGTCCCTTGTACAGAGCAGGATGTCATGCAGGTTATACCAGCAGAAGAGCTGGCATCAGGGCAGAGTGCCGCTGGCCTCTGCCCCTCAAGTTCCCTCAGCGTGTTGCCCCATCACCACAGCGAAATATCCAGTTGCAGTAACGGTTTGTTGTGGGTGGGCTGCTCTTGCACTTTGTTGTTGTGGGGGGCTGCTCTAGCACTGGTTTATTGTGGGTTGGTGGATCCTCTAACGGAGGCACGGACCGGCAGAAGGTCAGGTGCCTGGTTAGACTTCCCCCCAAAGGGGAGATGTGTGACGAAGTGCCCTTCGCCACTTTGGCTTGGAGAGGACTGTTTGCCAGCCTCCTGCCCTGCGACTATGGCCCTGGTACATATTGCCCTTTGGAACCAGTGTTCGGCCATACCAGAGTGTAAGTCACTCATTCTGGCCCTTTACATACAGGGGTGTCATTCTGTACTTGCCCTGTGTGAACCATGATACCCCAGATAACTGTGCCATGAAGCCCATTCATATAATGAAAGACTATGGGAAAGACTTTAGCTACATGGCAATTGAACTGTGTGAAGAGGATCTGAGCGCTATTCGGTAGTTTTGTCCGCTCAGATCCCAGCTATCTGGGGATATGGGAAATGTGAGTAAATGTGAATTGCAGTAATGCTGATGGGTTGTCAAACTAGAGAATTGACCAACAAATACTTTTGTCCGGACATCCCCAGGCCGATCCGTTGGGATCAGACCGTGTATGCCGGCTTATGGTCACGGGGGAGGTGTGTAGCGGAACCCATCACTGTTTTAAACTGTTTTATGATTATTATGGTTAAAATATGATCCTACTATATATATGTTGGTTGATGTTCTACAGAATATATTGGCTCAGAATATTAGCCAGACTTTTGCAGACCTAGGCTGATAGATAATCCTGTTACAGAGATTCAAGAGATAAGAAAGTTGTAAAGGATCCTTGCATTTTCCAAAGTGTTTTCATTCTCTGATAAGAACAAAGAAGAATGATCTAATTAATGTCTGATTGTATCCAAGTTGCCAGGGAGGTGTGACTCACCTATTGTCCTATATGTGTATTGTATGGGGCATATGTGCAATGTCTGTGTGTTATGTGTAAAAACATACTTTTACTAACTTTTGAACCCCTGGTCTGATTCATGCCATTTTTGTATATGGGTTTCCCCTGGGTGAGAGATATTGAATGGTGCGGGACTTAAAGGTGTACCCCCTGTATTTGGGGTACATCCAGAATGTGGTTAAAATTGTGTCTGTTTTAATTGTGTTACCTGTTATCTGAGGGGAGGAGATGTGGGGGTTGAACCATGTATATAATTGGCTGTTGTGATAATTATGTGGGTGTAGCCCTTCAGAGGGCACCATTGCATAAAAGGAGATTCCCTGTCATTAAAAGTTAGTTCTACTTGACCCTTCAAAACGTAGCCTCGTCTCGTTATTGAAGGGATCGCTATCATACTGGGGATTGCTATGCTTTTGCATACTCCCTTGAGCTGTAACTACTGAACGCTTGTTCCTGATGTACTATCCTTGGAGTCTGTGGTGGTTTTGGTGTCCGGTGCGGTGCTTGTAGGCCTCGACGCAAGCTAGGACGCATCCATCAACGGAGGTACCCGGTCAGGGTGCCAGTAGATCCGTTACAGAAGGATTCATATACAATGTCATTAACAGTTCTTAAGTGTTCAAAACTTTGTGCTCCTGGAACATTTAAAAGTAATATCCGTAAGCAAAAACGTTCAACATCTCTTTGACTGACTGTGTAAATTCTTGGAATTATTTTATTGCCTCTGGTTTTTCTTGGTCTCCATAATCCATTCACAAAAACATAGTGATATGGAATTTCAATATATAAGTATTGTGTTGCTTGTGAATCTGTGGAATTGAATTCAAACCATGCAGTTAGTGTAGTGTGACGATCTTCACTTTGGGCCAATGCATTCATTTCATTTCCAGCATGGAAATAGACTAAATGTCGTTGTGGCAAATGTACTGCTAATCTATATACTGCATGTGATCTATCATGCATTTGAAATTTTAAAAGCCGCCACATAGCTTCTGGCGCACTGACATAGCGAGCATCTACATGAGATGCAAGTTCATCATGTACTAACTCACTACATTCAGGGTTGTCTGCACTTTTGACGACTACAGTAGCTGCATCATAGCCTTTGTAAATATATTTGTAGACATATTTAATGGATTTGATGGAAGTGCAGGCTTCTACGTTGATGTGGGCGTTGTACTTCATGAGTAAATGTGGATTGTAGGGTACTACATATCTATTGTCCCCTTTTTTTCCACGAATAATGGCACTATCTCCTTCTCTTCTTTTATAAAGTGGATAGCCATCACAATTTGCATATGTTTTGTCTCTATAATCTTTTGGAAATTCTTTTGAACATTTATTATTTTCCATACATGGTGATTGTGGATTAAGGTCTCCATAGGGTCCATGAATCATGCGATGAGTAACAATCTCATATAGTCTACCATATAGTTCTGGATCTGGTAGTTCAGCAACTATGACTGCATCCACTTTGTCCGAAGTATCTAATTTATCTTTCTCTTGAAGAATTATGAGAAGATGTGCATGTGGAAGGCCTCTTTTTTGAAATTCAATGGTATATACATAAGCAAGACATTTGCCAAATAACTGATTTATAGTGAAGTCACGTATTAATTCATTTAATTTGATCTTAAAAACTCTGGCTACTAAATCTGGTCGATCAGAAGCAGTGTGTCCAAGAAGTAGATTTTGTGTAATTTCTGGCCATTGTGGATTACATGTAAATGTCAGAAATAAATCGGGTTTGCCAAATTTGGTGACAATAGCCATAGCATCATTGTATCTTTCTCTCATATTTCGAGGAGATCCTTGAAAGGAAGATGGTAAAATGATGGCTTTGCCAGCTGTCATGTCTCTGCTTGTAGCCACGTCAGCAACATAGTCCATGAGTCCAGAATATTGTTCTACACGTAGTTTATCTTGTTGATATTTTATAAAGTTTAAATTATTTGCCTCAACTTGCAAATATGAATCAATAATCCATTGTTGGGTTAGTTTTCCACCACATAAAATTGGATTAAATCCATGTCGAATGGCAATTTGAGCTACTTTAAATTCAAGCATAGAAACATTATTTCGGATTCTGGCTTTAGCATTTGGGTAACTGGGAAGGGTTATTTTTGGTTGCCAACCTGCTTCTCCGTGTGGGAAAAAGATGGGATATGTCATTGGATCTAAATTTGGACTTAAGATATTCATATTAATAAATGGTTGCTCCTCATTTCTGGGATATATTCTAATGTCTCTTTGAAATGGTGGTTCTCCTTCATCATTTTGAAACACCATTGCAACCTCATTTGATGTTGGCAAGTTATAACGACGTTTATCAGTATGTCTGTCTCTTTTAAGCACCATATTAACCTTTGGCATTGGTAATTGATGTCTTTGTGCATGAAGTTGTTGTTCATTTTCTACTTCTGCCAATTTTTTGTAAGCTTTACTGTAGGGATTATTGTCCATAATGTTATTTAGCTCTATGAAAACACTGGGTAAGCATTTTTTATTTTCTTCCATCTGCATACGTTGGTCAACAGCTTCCATTGTATCTAGGACATATAGTTGAGCAAATTTTTCTTTGCTCTCCTTCCTCTGGATGTAAATGGGAAGTACAATGATAAATTTGGCCTTGGGCTTTAAAACAGTAAGGACCATGTCCTGGTACATTAGCAGCTAATGTTGCCCCCATAGATGCAAAGGATATGGCACTATTGTAGGATCTTATGTTTGTCTTAAAATTTTTGTAGTTTGGAAAAGTAGGTTCAGTCATAATATTTTGTAAATAGATTGGAAATTCTTTCCTTTCTGGAAGTTTGAACTTGCCTTTTTGACAGCAACTAATAAATTGGCCATCTCTGGGTCTCTCTTGTTTAAAATAATAAGCCTCACAAAACTGACATTGAGTAGTCATGTCCCCACAACTATGAATCTCTACTGCTAAAGACTTGAGTAAAGGACAATTTGCAAAGCATATAGGAGTTTGACTTGCATATTCATCAGGTGAAAAGTCATGGAATGTTTGAACAACAGGTTCTAAATGCTTAGTTTTTTTCGTGGCTTTTCTTGTTATATGTTGTCCTGGTTTTGGTGAAATGTCCTGTAAGGTTTCCGTAACAGGTTGTAAATGCTTTGTTTTTGTAGTTGCTTTTTTTGGTCTGTCTTTAATTGTATCTTGTAAAATGTCATCTGATGTTTGAGGAACAGGTTGTAAAGGCTTTATTTGCTTTGTAGTTTTTTTGGGCATATCTTTCATTTTTGCAGCTGATAGTCTTTTGCTTGCAAGTCTTTTGCGTTCTTTTTCTCGTCAAATTTCTTTCTCCTCTGGTGTCTGCTGGGCGGCCCATCTCTCTTGTCTTTTTCTCTAGTTTGACGTCTTTTCTTCTCTTGTTTGCTCTCGTTATTAGCCATGTTAATCTGTAAAGGCAAAAAAAGAAATGTAATTGGGTATATTTAAATTTGTAATTACTGTAGCGGAACCCATCACTGTTTTACCCTGTTTTATGATTATTATGGTTAAAATATGATCCTACTATATGTATGTTGGTTGATGCTCTGCAGAATATTGTCCCAGACATTTGCAGCTACTTGGCATGGGAGATAATCCTGTTACAGCGACTCCGCATAAGATAAAGGAAGTCTATTGTATACAGTGTTTTCATTCTCAGATAAGAACAAAGAAGTGTAATTGAATCAATGTCTGATTGTATCAAAGTTGCCAGGGAGCCTCGGAGACGTGTGACCCACCTATTGTTCTCTTTATGTGTATTGTGCGGCCAAATATGGGCATGTGTATTGCCTGTGGGAAGAGATGGGTATAAATATTTCTGCAATAACAAAATAAAGTCAGTATTCATTTGACTCCCAAATTGTGTGTCGTCCAATATGGGAGGTTGGGAATGGTGAGACTGTAGTGCCTCTTGGGTATTTCACCGGATACCAGCGGAGATTTTGGACTGCGTGTTCCAGCTCCGTTACATTTGTTGGCAAGTGGCGGGATTGTTCCCACGGTCAGAAGGACAGCTACAGGAGACACCATTCCGTGGAGTACAAATTGAGGGCAACGCTAGTATCCGTACAGCGCCCCTGGCTACAGCAGGATGGAACCGGCTAGTTTTTAGACAGCGTTCCATGAGGAGGAGGAGGAGGCGGCCGCGGACTACAGGGATGCAGACAGAAAGGAACTCATGGTTACAGTACCTCTTATTACCCCACAGACTGAGTTTCAAAGAGAACTCCAAAGCAGACTGGCCTTTTTCCCAGGTACGCTTCCCATAAAAACCTTGGAATGGTTAATGACAGATGTCCACAAATTCATAATGGAAAAGCAGCGGGCACGGGAGCGGTCCATCTTGGGAGCTGCTAACCCACCTCCCACCATTAACCCCGCCCCAGCACTGCGTCCGGGTGGTGGGAACTACCAAACCCCTACACGGTACATCAGGTGCCACACGTGTAACCAGCAGGGCCACATGCAGAGAGACTGTCCCAGAAACAGAAACCGCTCCACGTGGAATACTCCAACTAATTCCACCTCCCAGCAGCAGTGTGTACCCCAGGGGGCCGAAGGTGTCGTCCTTCCCCCCAGCGACAGTGTGTACCCCAGGGAGCTGAAGGTGTCGTCCTTCCTCCCCAGCAGCAGTGTGTACCCCAGGGGGCCGAAGGTGTCGTCCTTCCCCCCCAGCAGCAGTGTGTACCCCAGGGAGCAGAAGGTGTCGTCCTCCCCCCCCAGCGACAGTGTGTACCCCAGGGAGCTGAAGGTGTCGTCCTTCCTCCCCAGCAGCATTGTGTATGCCAGGGAGCTGAAGGTGTCGTCCTTCCTCCCCAGCTGCAGTGTGTTCCCCAGGGAGCCGAAGGTGTCGTCCTTCCTCCCCAGCGGCAGTGTGTACCCCAGGGAGCTGAAGGTGGTGTCGTCCTTCCTCCCCAGCGGCAGTGTGTACCCCAGGGAGCTGAAGGTGTCGTCCTTCCTCCCCAGCAGCAGTGTGTACCCCAGGGAGCTGAAGGTGTCGTCCTTCCTCCCCAGCGACAGTGTGTACCCCAGGGGGCCGAAGGTGTCGTCCTTCCCCCCCAGTGGCAGTGTGTACCCCAGGGAGCAGAAGGGGCTGTCCTTCCTCCCCAGCGGCAGTGTGAACCCCAGGGGGCAGAAGGTCTCGTCCTTTCCCCCCAGCGGCAGTGTGAACCCCAGGGGGCAGAAGGTGTCGTCCTTCCCCCTCAGTGGCAGTGTGAACCCCAGGGGGCAGAAGGTGTCGTCCTTCCCCCTCAGCGGCAGTGTGAACCCCAGGGGGCAGAAGGTGTCGTCCTTCCTCCCCAGCGGCAGTGTGAACCCCAGGGGGCAGAAGGTGTCGTCCTTCCCCCCCAGCGGCAGTGTGTACCCCAGGGAGCAGAAGGTGTCGACCTTCCTCCACAGCGGCAGTGGGTACCCCAGGGGGCCAAAGGTGTCGTCCTTCCCCCCCAGCGGCAGTGTGAAACACAGGGGGCAGAAGGTGTCGTCCTACCCCCCCCGGCGACAGTTTACCCTAACCAAGGGAGACACCAATCTCCCAGACGGCGCAGATGGGACCGTGGTCTCTGCGCCCACAGCCTGTCCAGATCCCCAACTACCCTCACTGGGACAACCGGAGGAGGGGGTAAGTACAAATTCCCCTCCCCAGCTAACTTCTAATGTGGCCCCAGGGTTAACAGAGGAAATGTTAACCCCCACTGACCCCCACGTTTCCCTGGCTACTGAGCCGGAATATGTCCCAGGTACCCCAGCAGAAGAGCTGACAGTGGGGCGGAGTGCAGTCGGCCTCTGCCCTCCCTTTGTCCCTTGTACAGAGCAGGGTGTCCTGCAGGTTATACCAGCAGAAGAGCTGGCATCAGGGCAGAGTGCCGCTGGCCTCTGCCACTCAAGTCCCCTCAGCGTGTTGCACCATCACCCCAGCGAAATATCCAGGTGCCTGGTTAGACTTCCCCCCAAAGGGGAGATGTGTGACGAAGTGCCCTTCGCCACTTTGGCTTGGAGAGGACTGTTTGCCAGCCTCCTGCCCTGCGACTATGGCCCTGGGACATATTGCCCTTTGGAACCAGTGTTCGGCCATACCAGAGTGTATGTCACTCATTCTGGCCCTTTACATACAGGGGGGTCATTCGGTACTTGCCCTGTATGAACCATGATACCCCAGATAACTGTGCCATGAAGCCCATTCATATAATGAAAGACTATGGGAAAGACTTTAGCTACATGGCAATTGAACTGTGTGAAGAGGATCTGAGCGCTATTCGGTAGTTTTGTGCGCTCAGATCCCAGCTATCTGGGGATATGGGAAATGTGAGTAAATGTGAATTGCAGTAATGCTGATGGGTTGTCAAACTAGAGAATTGACCAACAAATACTTTTGTCCGGACATCCCCAGGCCGATCCGTTGGGATCAGACCGTGTATGCCGGCTTATGGTCACGGGGGAGGTGTGTAGCGGAACCCATCACTGTTTTACCCTGTTTTATGATTATTATGGTTAAAATATGATCCTACTATATGTATGTTGGTTGATGCTCTGCAGAATATTGTCCCAGACATTTGCAGCTACTTGGCATGGGAGATAATCCTGTTACAGCGACTCCGCATAAGATAAAGGAAGTCTATTGTATACAGTGTTTTCATTCTCAGATAAGAACAAAGAAGTGTAATTGAATCAATGTCTGATTGTATCAAAGTTGCCAGGGAGCCTCAGAGACGTGTGACCCACCTATTGTTCTCTTTATGTGTATTGTGCGGCCAAATATGGGCATGTGTATTGCTTGTGGGAAGAGATGGGTATAAATATTTCTGCAATAACAAAATAAAGTCAGTATTCATTTGACTCCCAAATTGTGTGTCGTCCAATATGGGAGGTTGGGAATGGTGAGACTGTAGTGCCTCTTGGGTATTTTACCGGATACCAGCGGAGATTTTGGACTGCGTGTTCCAGCTCCGTTACAATTACTGTTAAAGATTATTGTGCATAATTGAGAAATAAGAGGTAAATCATTAATGTATCAGTTATATTTTGTTAAAAGTTATAAGTCCTGGCCTCATTGAATAACAATTTGGCCAATTGAATACTGCTGTAAATAAGCAGTTAACACCTTTTTTTGAAGTAAGTTTTTAGTTATTGAAAACCTTGTTTGTGGATAGATGTTTACCAATTAAAAACTTCTTTTTTTTTAAAAACATTGATGTGGTTATTGACACATGTATTGCATATTGCCAATTTAAATAGAATAAGGGACATAGTTCTTAATTTTCTTATTTTTTTTTCTGTTGACACGGATGCAGATGAAACATGTTTCTTTAGTTTTCTCCTTTTGTACTTATTATACTGTACCTTGGTTGAAGTGTGATTTGAATCCGAATGTTTGTTGGTCCTCGGTTGAAAATCTTTGTCCAATGGTCTGGTCCTCTGTTGGAAGTCCTCGTCCGATGGTGTGGTCCTCTGGCGATAGCCCTCGTCCGATGTTGTGGTCCTCTGGCGATAGCCCTCGTCCGATGTTGTGGTCCTCTGGCGATAGCCCTCGTCCGATGTTGTGGTCCTCTGGTGAAAGTCCTCGTCCGATGGTCTGGTCCTGTCTTAAAAGTCCTCGTCCGATTGTCTTCACGCAGAATCTGTTGTAACATAAAATTTAAAATGTTGTTTGAGTTAAATGTCTTTTAAATAAAGCAAAAATGTCTTAATTTTGGTGTATTGTATTGTTTATGGTTATTTTTTTCTATGTGTTTGTCTAACTTTATCTACAATCCTGATTTGTTCGCACCACTTTTGTTATGCTTATTTAAGCTTCTTAGTAATGCTTGTAGGTTGTGAAACATTAAAGAAGAATATTAATTCAGTTTGCTATGTGTTTGTGTTTTTTTTTTCTATAATCCTGTTTTGTGCGCACCACTTGTGGTATACTTATTTAGTCTTCATTGTAATGGTTATAGGTTGTTAAACATTAACTAAGAATATGAATTTAGTTTGCTATGTGTTTGTGGGAGTTTTTCTACAATCCTTTTTTGTGCGCACCACTTGTGGTATACTTATTTAGTGTTCTTTGTAAGGCTTATAGGTTGTTAAACATTAAAGAAGAATATAAATTTAGTTTGCTATGTGTTTGTGTTATTTTTGTACAATCCTGTTTTGTGTGTATAGTTATTTATGTTTTTTTGTAAGGCTTATAGGTTGCTAAACATTAAAGAAGAATATGAATTTTGTTTTGTATTTGTTATTTTTTTTTGTGTTCAAGCCTATTTTGTGTGTACCATATGGTGCATAGTTGGGGCCTCATTCAATTGCAATTTGCCCAATTGAATTGGACCCTAAATAAGCACATAACATATATTTTTTTAAATAATTTTTTAGCTATTGAAAACCTTTCTTTTGAATAGATGCTTGCTGACAAAAAACTTATTTAAAAAATATATGTAATGTGGTTATTTAGGGCCCTATTCAATTGTTCAAATTGCAATTGAATGAGGGCCTTGATTCACTTAATGAGACCGTCATTCAATTGCGATGTTGCCAATTCAATATGGCTGTAAATAAGCACATAACATATATTTTTTTAATAAAGTTTGTAGTTCGTGCAAACCTTGCTTTTAGATAGATGCTTAGAGCCTCATTCAATTCCGAGTTGCCCAATTGAATAGGGCTCTATATAAGCACATAAAAAAATGTAAACAAACTTTTTAGTTACTGAACCTCTATCCAAAACCAAGGTTTTCACTAACGAAAAACGTCAGTCAAAAATATATGTGATGTGCTTATATAGAGCCCTATTCAATTGACAAATTTCAAATTGAATGAGGACCTTAGTAAGTAAAAAGTTACTTAAAAAAATATGTTATGTTTTTATTTAGAGCCCTATTCAATTGTCCAAAATAGCAATTAAATGAGGGCCTTTGATTGCTGCATTTGTTAAATTGTCACCATTAAACATACAATCAGGTCCATAAATATTGGGACATCGACACAATTCTAATCTTTTTGGCTCTATACACCACCACAATGGATTTGAAATGAAACAAACATGTGCTTTAACTGCAGACTTTCAGCTTTAATTTGAGGGTATTTACATCCAAGTCAGGTGAACGGTGTAGGAATTACAACAGTTTGTATATGTGCCTCCCACTTTTTAAGGAACCAAAAGTAATGGGACAGATTAACAGTCATAATTCAAACTTTCACTTTTTAATACTTGGTTGCAAATCCTTTGCAGTCAATTACAGCCTGAAGTCTGGAACGCATAGACATCACCAGACGCTGGGTTTCATCCCTGGTGATGCTCTGCCAGACCTCTATTGCAACTGTCTTCAGTTACTGCTTGTTCTTGGGGCATTTTCCCTTCAGTTTTGTCTTCAGCAAGTGAAATGCATGCTCAATCGGATTCAGGTCAGGTGATTGACTTGGCTATTGCATAACATTCCACTTCTTTCCCTTAAAAAACTCTTTGGTTGCTTTTGCAGTATGCTTCAGGTCATTGTCCATCTGCACTGTGAAGCGCCGTCCAATGAGTTCTGAAGCATTTGGCTGAATATGAGCAGATAATATTGACGGAAAAACTTCAGAATTCATCCTGCTGCTTTTGTCAGCAGTCACATTATCAATAAATACAAGAGAACCAGTTCCATTGGCAGCCATACATGCCCACGCCATGACACTACCACCACCATGCTTCACTGATGAGGTGGTACGCTTTGGATCATGAGCAGTTCCTTTCCTTCTCCATACTCTTCTCTTCCCATCACTCTGGTACAAGTTGATCTTAGTCTCATCTGTCCATAGGATGTTGTTACAGAACTGTGAAGGCTTTTATAGATGTTGTTTGGCAAACTCTAATCTGGCCTTCCTGTTTTTGAGGCTCACCAATGGGTTACATCTTGTGGTGAACCCTCTGTATTTACTCTAGTGAAGTCTTCTCTTAATTGTTGACTTTGACACACATACACCTACCTCCTGGAGAGTGTTCTTGATCTGGCCAACTGTAGTGAAGGGTGTTTTCTTCACCAGGGAAAGAATTATTTGGTCATCCACCACAGTTGTTTTCCATGGTCTTCCGGGTCTTTTGGTGTTGCTGAGCTCACCGGTGCGTTCTTTATTTTTAAGGATGTTCCAAACAGTTGATTTGGCAACACCTAATGTTTTTGCTATCTCTCTGATGGGTTTGTTTTTTTTTTTTTCAGCCTAATGATGGCTTGCTTCACTGATAGTGACTCTTTGGATCTCATATTGAAAGTTAACAGCAACAAATGCAAATAGCACACTTGAAATGAACACTGGAGCTTGTATCTGCTCTTTGTAAATGGGATAATGAGGGAATAACACACACCTGGTCATGGAACAGCTGAGCAGCCAATTGTCCCATTACTTTTGGTCCCTTAAAAAGTGGGAGGCACATATACAAACTGTTGTAATTCCTACACCGTTCACCTGATTTGGATGTAAATACTCTCAAATTAAAGCTGAAAGTCTGCAATTAAAGCACATCTTGTTTGTTTCATTTCAAATCCATTGTGGTGGTGTATAGAGCCAAAACGATTAGAATTGTGTCGATGTCCCAATATTTATGGACCTGACTGTATATAGGTCCTCATTCAATGTGAAAGTTGTCAATTGAATAGGGCTCTATATAAGCACATAAGATATTTTTTTGACAGAAGTTTTTAGCTAGTGAAAACCTTTGTTTTGGATAGAGGTTCAGTAACTAAAAAGTTTGTTTAGATTTTTTTGTATGTGCTTATATAGAGGCCTATTCAATTGGGCAACTCGGAATTGAATGAGGCTCATTGTTGTTTTCTTTTTTATACTTTATACTTTACCTTGTTTGAAGTGTCGAATGACAGAGGGTCCCCTCCTGCCAATCTTAATCCGCCGCTCTTCTTGTAGTGTCTGTTTTAAAAAGAAAGTGAAATGGTTAATTGTATATTTCTTCATTTTGATTTAGCAAAGCATGGTCTTTTTCAGCATGTAATGCATTTTTCTATCTTACCTCTTGTTCTTTCTTGGAGTTGTTTAAAAGGGATTGTGGGTCACAATGCACGGTGCAAATCCTTGAGTGACGCTGTTGATGCTGAGTCTGTTGCAATAGTAAAAAAAGGTGAAAGATTGATGTTTAGGTTATATAGTGAATTCCAATAAATTAATGTCATGTAAAGATATACTTCTGTAATTACTTTCAATGAACATGACTCTTTTTTGGGGGCTCCACAATAAATGTGCGTGTGACATGTGACTATACGTGATACACATATATATGCGTGTCACATATCAGTATACCAAATTTTTTTTGTTACTGTCATTACAATATAGTTGTTTAATTATTTGTGATTAATATTAGTTATTTGCAGGGACTATACACAGAAATCTGCGTGTGACATGTCACATACATGAAGCACATTTTCATAGTTAAATATATTTATCTTTTGTGCGAGTCACATATCACTATACAGAAATCATATTTTAATAGTTAAATGAACATAATGTTTTTTTTTGGGCCTACACACATAAATGTGTGTGTGACATGTGTAACGGAACCCATCACTGTTTTACCCTGTTTTATGATTATTATGGTTAAAATATGATCCTACTATATGTATTCTGGTTTATGCTCTGCAGAATATTAGCCAGACTTTTGCAGACCTAGGCTAATAGATAATCCTATTACAGAGATTCAAGAGATAAGAAAGTTGTAAAGGATCCTTGCATTTTCCAAAGTGTTTTCATTCTCTGATAACAAAGAAGGATGATCTAATTAATGTCTGATTGTATCCAAGTTGCCAGGGAGGTGTGACTCACCTATTGTCCTATATGTGTATTGTATGGGGGATATGTGACATGTTTGTGTGTTATGTGTAAAAACATACTTTTACTAACTTTTGAACCCCTGGTCTGATTCATGCAATTTTTGTATATGTTGTTCCCCTGGGTGAGAGCTATTGAACGGTGCTGGACTTAAAGGTGTACCCCCTGTATTTGGGGTACATCCAGAATGTGGTTAAAATTGTGTCTGTTTTAATTGTGTTACCTGTTATCTGAGGGGAGGAGACGTGGGGGTTGAACCATGTATATAATTGGCTGTTGTGATAATTATGTGGGTGTAGCCCTTCAGAGGGCACCATTGCATAAAAGGAGATTCCCTGTCATTAAAAGTTAGTTCCTCTTGACCCCTCAAAACGTAGCCTCGTCTCGTTATTTGAGGGGATCGCTATCATACTGGGGATTGCTATGCTTCTGCATACTCCCTTGAGCTGTAACTACTGAACGCTTGTTCCTGATGTACTATCCTTGGAGTCTGTGGTGGTTTTGGTGTCCGGTGCGGTGCTTGTAGGCCTCGACGCAAGCTAGGACGCATCCATCAACGGAGGTACCCGGTCGGGGTGCCAGTAGATCCGTTACATTGGTGGCAAGTGTCGGAATTGTTCCCACGGTCAGAAGGACAGCTACAGGAGACACCATTCCGTGGAGTACAAATTGAGGGCAACGCTAGTATCCGTACAGCGCCCCTGGCTACAGCAGGATGGAACCGGCTAGTTTTCGGACAGCGTTCCATCATGAGGAGGAGGAGGCGGCCGCGGACTACAGGGATGCAGACAGAAAGGAACTCATGGTTACAGTACCTCTTATTACCCCACAGACTGAGTTTCAAAGAGAACTCCAAAGCAGACTGGCCTTTTTCCCAGGTACGCTTCCCATGAAAACCTTGGAATGGTTAATGACAGATGTCCACAAATCCATAATGGAAAAGCTGCGGGCCAGGGAGCGGTCCATCTTAGGAGCTGCTAACCCACCTCCCACCATTAACCCCCCCCCAACACTGCGTCCGGGTGGTGGGAACTACCAAACCCCTGCACGGTACATCAGGTGCCACACGTGTAACCAGCAGGGCCACATGCAGAGAGACTGTCCCAGAAACAGAAACCGCTCCACGTGGAATACTCCAACTAATTCCCCTCCCCAGCGACAGTGTGTACCCCAGGGAGCTGAAGGTGTCGTCCTTCCTCCCCAGCAGCAGTGTGTACCCCAGGGGGCCGAAGGTGTCGTCCTCCCCCCCCCAGCGCCAGTGTGTACCCCAGGGAGCCGAAGGTGTTGTCCTTCCTCCCCAGCGGCAGTGTGTTCCCCAGGGAGCCGAAGGTGTCGTCCTTCCTCCCCAGCGGCAGTGTGTACCCCAGGGGGCTGAAGGTGTCATCCTTCCCCCCCAGCAGCATTGTGTACCCCAGGGAGCTGAAGGTGTCGGCCTTCCCCCCCAGCGGCAGTGTGTACCCCAGGGAGCAGAAGGGGCCATCCTTCCTCCCCAGCGGCAGTGTGAACCCCAGGGGGCAGAAGGTGTCGTCCTTCCCCCTCAGCGGCAGTGTGAACCCCAGGGGGCAGAAGGTGTCGTCCTTCACCCCCAGCGGCAGTGTGAACCCCAGGGGGCAGAAGGTGTCGTCCTTCCCCCCCAGCGGCAGTGTGAACTCCAGGGGGCAGAAGGTGTTGTCCTTTCCCCCCAGCGGCAGTGTGAACCCCAGGGGGCTGAAGGTGTCGTCCTTCCCCCCCAGCGGCATTGTGAACCCCAGGGGGCAGAAGGTGTCGTCCTTCCCCCCCAGCGGCAGTGTGAACCCCAGGGGGCAGAAGGTGTCGTCCTTCCCCCCCAGCGGCAGTGTGAACCCCAGGGGGCAGAAGGTGTCGTCCTTCCCCCCCAGCGGCAGTGTGAACCCCAGGGGGCAGAAGGTGTCGTCCTTTCCCCCCAGCGACAGTTTACCCTAACCAGGGGAGACACCAATCTCCCAGACGGCGCAGATGGGACTGTGGTCTCTGCGCCCACAGCTTGTCCAGACCCCCAACTACCCTCACTGGGACAACCGAAGGAGGGGGTAAGTACAAACTCCCCTCCCCAGCTAACTTCTAATGTGGCCCCAGGGTTAACAGAGGAAATGTTAACCCCCACTGACCCCCACGTTTCCCTGGCTACTGAGCCGGAATATGTCCCAAGTACCCCAGCAGAAGAGCTGACAGCGGGGCAGAGTGCAGTCGGCCTCTGCCCTCCCTTTGTCCCTTGTACAGAGCAGGATGTCCTGCAGGTTATACCAGCAGAAGAGCTGGCATCAGGGCAGAGTGCCGCTGGCCTCTGCCCCTCAAGTCCCCTCAGCGTGTTGCCCCATCACCACAGCAAAATATCCAGGTACCTGGTTAGACTTCCCCCCAAAGGAGAGATGTGTGACGAAGTGCCCTTCGCCACTTTGGCTTGGAGAGGACTGTTTGCCAGCCTCCTGCCCTGCGACTATGGCCCTGGGACATATTGCCCTTCAAACACAGTATTCGGCCATACCAGAGTGTATGTCACTCATTCTGGCCCTTTACACACAGGGGGGTCATTCTGTACTTGCCCTGTGGGAGCGGTGATACCCCAGATAGCTATGCCATGGAGCCCATTCATAGGATGAAAGACTATGGGAAAGACTTTAGCTACATGGCAATTGAACTGTGTGAAGAGGATCTGAGCGCTATTCGGTAGTTTTCTGCTCTCAGATCCCAGCTATCTGGGGATATGTGAAACGTGAGTCAATGTGAATTGCAGTAATGCTGATGGGTTGTCAAACTAGAGAATTGACCAACAAATACTTTTGTCCGGACATCCCCAGGCCGATCCGTTGGGATCAGACCGTGTATGCCGGCTTATGGTCACGGGGGAGGTGTGTAACGGAACCCATCACTGTTTTACCCTGTTTTATGATTATTATGGTTAAAATATGATCCTACTATATGTATGCTGGTTTATGCTCTGCAGAATATTAGCCAGACTTTTGCAGACCTAGGCTAATAGATAATCCTATTACAGAGATTCAAGAGATAAGAAAGTTGTAAAGGATCCTTGCATTTTCCAAAGTGTTTTCATTCTCTGATAACAAAGAAGGATGATCTAATTAATGTCTGATTGTATCCAAGTTGCCAGGGAGGTGTGACTCACCTATTGTCCTATATGTGTATTGTATGGGGGATATGTGACATGTTTGTGTGTTATGTGTAAAAACATACTTTTACTAACTTATGAACCCCTGGTCTGATTCATGCCATTTTTGTATATGTTGTTCCCCTGGGTGAGAGCTATTGAATGGTGCTGGGCTTAAAGGTGTACCCCCTGTATTTGGGGTACATCCAGAATGTGGTTAAAATTGTGTCTGTTTTAATTGTGTTACCTGTTATCTGAGGGGAGGAGACGTGGGGGTTGAACCATGTATATAATTGGCTGTTGTGATAATTATGTGGGTGTAGCCCTTCAGAGGGCACCATTGCATAAAAGGAGATTCCCTGTCATTAAAAGTTAGTTCCTCTTAACCCTTCAAAACGTAGCCTCGTCTCGTTATTTGAGGGGATCGCTATCATACTGGGGATTGCTATGCTTCTGCATACTCCCTTGAGCTGTAACTACTGAACGCTTGTTCCTGATGTACTATCCTTGGAGTCTGTGGTGGTTTTGGTGTCCGGTGCGGTTCTTGTAGGCCTCGACGCAAGCTAGGACGCATCCATCAACGGAGGTACCCGGTCGGGGTGCCAGTAGAACCGTTACAACATGTGACTATACAGTCATTAAGTATTCATTTTTGGTAATGTAATTTAAAGATTAGTTTGTTGCAGGGCCTATACACACAAATGTGCGTGTCACATGTCACTATACAGAAATCACATTTTCATACTTATAATTTAATTATTTTTTTGTCCTGTCTTGATAATAAAATGTAATATATTATAGCTTACCTCTCAGGAGTAATTTGCACAGTGTAAAGTAGTAAATTAGGAAAGAATTGTCTTCTCAAGTAAAAGCAGCAGTTACCTATCCAGTCACTCCGTTCATCACCTGAGGAGAAATGTAGATTTTTGTGGAAAGCAGGGAGTATTTATAAACTTGTAGAAATTTCTAGAAAGTTAGACCGTTAGAACGCAATACGCATGCGCTATTTGCGTTCCAGCTTACAATTTGCATTCCATCCTCCATTTAGTGCGTAGTAGTGGTCAAAATGGTGTTTAATATGAGTGTGATACGTTCCGCATAGTATGTATTTCATTATTGCGAGTAAGTGTAGTATAGTTACGCCTGAAACCTCGTATTCGTTTTGTTCGTCGGCCATTTTTTCTCTCGCTTAGCGATTTTATTAGTGTCTAAAGTGTTTTATTTTTATTTAAATGAAGGTGTAACTTGGTTTTTTGAGGTGCTGGATGGTTCCTCTTGCTGTAGGTAAGCTTTTTATGTGTTTGTTGTGTGTATTTATTGTGTTTTAAATGTTTGTATGTCGGCGTGTTGCGTCCGATGTTTGCAAGGTCGTAATGTCTGGTAACGTGTGTCGTATGGTGTTTGCGTGTGTAGCCTTGTTTTTGTTTTGTTCGGCGGCCATTTTTTCTCTCACTTAGCAAATTTTTTAGTGTCTAAACTCTTTTATTTCGAGTGAAATGAAGGTGTAAGTTGAATTTTTGAGGTCCTGGATGCTACCTCTTGCTGTAGGTAAGCTTTTTATGCTATTTTATTTTATGTATGTATTGTGTTTTGAATTTTGTAATGTTCGTGAGTTGCGCCCGAGTGTTGCGAGGCCGTAATGTGTGTTAACGTGTGTCGTATGTTGTTTGCGTTGGTCGTAAAATTTAGCGAGTGTCGTAATTGGTGTGTCGTGTAGTTGGCGTTGCGAGGTGAAGTTTGCGAGGGTCGCAGTTGCTGGCATGGAGCGCCTTCGGCGCTCCATGCCAGCAACTGAGGCCCTCGCCCACTGCCCTCGTTTCACGAGGGCCTTGGCTCGCTACGCGAGCCCGCAAGCGTTCGCAACAACTCGCATGCTCACAACAATATATGTGATGTGTTGTGATGTGTATCCTCATATTAATTTGAAGACATCTACACCAGGAGAGTTTGCGCTGTCTTCCCTTCCCTCTTATCTTTTAACAATTCACAAAGCCCGCAATTTGCCTTTTAGCCCTTAAATGGCAAATGTAGCAAAGAATATTACAGGTTCCAAATAGGACTCGCAAAGGCATTTTCAAAGGCATATATAAAAAGACAGTAAACCACTTTTAAACAATACAAAAGCACAACATTCTCCAATGAACAAAAACTCTAAAAAAAGATATATTTCTGAAAATATGTTGGACAGTAAATATGCATAATTATTTGATAAGGATGCTGTGCTATTCCCCTATGTATTAGACCTCTGGGTGTATGGTGACATGTATGTTGTTCCATGGTTCGGTTCCATTAATGTATCATTGTTCCAATGTATGCTGATTATTACATGTATTGCATGTAGATTGTTGAAATATTATGTGGATTGTGACAACCCAGGGGACCAGGGGCCCGGTGCACCCCAAAATCTTTCCGATATAGCTTCAAAAATCCCCTAGACTGTCTGGGTTCTGTTGATCTTAGTGACCAGAGTGCTTCTCTAGGTCAGTAACCGATGAAGGAACCCAGGATACAGCAGGAACAAGCAGGCATATGTAGGTCACTTTAAGGCAGGACTAGAGAGATTGATAGCAGAATACCCTCAAGTGATTTTAGCTCAGGAAGCCCTACCCAAGAATGACAGTACACAGTGGTTATGTAAAGGCAGACTAGACTGATTTACTGAGCCCAGATGCACTAGTATTTATGCAAAACAAACCAGTGTAAGACAGCTCACAATACAATACATACCTCCCAGAGGGCTGCACCACCTCTGGATTGCAATATGAGTCATTTGTTAATTGGTTATCAATGTGGCTGATTACTACCTCTTGGGAAAACAATAGAAGGGGAATTTATGCGAAACCAGTAACAATATTTTTACTTCTAACCTCAAAGGATGTCCTCTTGTCAGTTGAAAACCTCTTGGCACAAAAAGCTCCCTTGACAAATCTTTATACTGACTTTGGATGTATTTATATTGGGTAATCATATCTCCTCTTAGACACCTTTTTTTCTAGAGAAAATATGTTTAGTTTGGTTAGTCTTTCTTCAAACCTTAGCCTCTTCATTCCCCTTATTAGTTTTGTTCTCCTTCTCTGTTCTTTTTCTACCTCTAAAATGTCCTTTTTATGAAGTGGTGGCCAAAACTGTACTCCATATTGCAAATGAGGGCTTACTAGGAATTTGTATAGTGGCAGAATTATATTTGCCTGCCTTGCTTCTTTAACCTTCTTAATACATGCTAATATTTTATTTGCCTTTGCAGCTGCTGCTTGGATTTGAGCACTGTTACCTAGGTGGTTGTCCACAAGCACTCCCAAATCCCTTTCAATATCTGATACACCAAGATTTACTCCATTAAGATGATAAATTGCATGGCTATTTTTCCTTCCCAGATGCATAACTTTATGTGTATTCGTATTTAATCTCATCTGCCATTTAGTCGCCCAATTTATGTAAATCCCTTTGGAGGGAAAGCACATCATTCTCTAATTTAATTACCTTAGTGTCATCAGCAAAAATGGAGACAATACTTTCTAGTCCTACTTCTAAGTTGTTAATAAATATGTTAAAAAGGAGAGGACCTTGTAACGGAGCTGGGACACGAATCCAATATCTCCGCTGGTATGCGGTAAAATACCCAAGAGGCACTACAGTTTCACCATTCCCGACCTCCCATATTGGACGACACACAATTTGGGAGTCAAATGAATACTGACTTTATTTACCTTTACAGAAATATTTATACATCTCTTTGGCCACAGGTAATACACATGCCCATATTTGGCCACACACAATACACATAAAGAGAACAATAGGGGGGTCACACCTCCCTGGCAACTTTGATACAATCAGACATTGATTCAATTACACTTCTTTGTTCTTATCTGAGAATGAAAACACTTTGGAAAATGCAAGGATCCTTTACAACTTTCTTATCTCTTGAATCTCTGTAATAGGATTATCTATTAGCCTAGGTCTGCAAAAGTCTGGCTAATATTCTGCAGAGCATAAACCAGCATACATATTGTAGGATCATATTTTAACCATAATAATCATAAAACAGGGTAAAACAGTGATGGGTTCCGCTACACACCTCCCCCGTGACCATAAGCCGGCATACACGGTCTGATCCCGACGGATCGGCCTGGGGATGTCCGGACAAAAGTATTTGTTGGTCAATTCTCTAGTTTGACAACCCATCAGCATTACTGCAATTCACATTTACTCACATTTCCCATATCCCCAGATAGCTGGGATCTGAGCGCACAAACCACCGAATAGCGCTCAGATCCTCTTCACACAGTTCAATTGCCATGTAGCTAAAGTCTTTCCCATAGTCTTTCATTATATGAATGGGCTTCATGGCACAGTTATCTGGGGTATCATGGTTCACACAGGGCAAGTACAGAATGACCCCCCCTGTATGTAAAGGGCCAGAATGAGTGACTTACACTCTGGTATGGCCGAACACTGGTTCCAAAGGGCAATATGTACCAGGGCCATAGTCGCAGGGCAGGAGGCTGGCAAACAGTCCTCTCCAAGCCAAAGTGGCGAAGGGCACTTCGTCACACATCTCTCCTTTGGGGGGAAGTCTAACCAGGTACCTGGATATTTTGCTGTGGTGATGGGGCAACACGCTGAGGGGCACTCTGCCCTGATGCCAGCTCTTCTGCTGGTATAACCTGCAGGACATCCTGCTCTGTACAAGGGACAAAGGGAGGGCAGAGGCCGACTGCACTCTGCCCCGCTGTCAGCTCTTCTGCTGGGGTACTTGGGACATATTCCGGCTCAGTAGCCAGGGAAACGTGGGGGTCAGTGGGGGTTAACATTTCCACTGTTAACCCTGGGGCCACATTAGAAGTTGTACTTACCCCCTCCACCGGTTGTCCCAGTGAGGGTAGTTGGGGATCTGGACAAGCTGTGGGCGCAGAGACCACGGTCCCATCTGCGCCGTCTGGGAGATTGGTGTCTCCCCTGGTTAGGGTAAACTGTCGCTGGGGGGGAAGGACGACACCTTCTGCCCCCTGTGTTTCACACTGCCGCTGGGGGGAAAGGACGACACCTTCTGCCCCCTGTGTTTCACACTGCCGCTGGGGGGAAAGGACGACACCTTCTGCCCCCTGGGGTTCACACTGCCGCTGGGGTGGAAGGACGACACCTTCTGCCCCCTGTGTTTCACACTGCCGCTGTGGAGGAAGGTCGACACCTTCTGCTCCCTGGGGTACACACTGCCGCTGGGGGGGAAGGACGACACCTTTTGCCCCCTGGGGTTCACACTGCCGCTGAGGGGGAAGGACGACACCTTCTGCCCCCTGGGGTTCACACTGCCGCTGGGGGGAAAGGACGACACCTTCTGCCCCCTGGGGTTCACACTGCCGCTGGGGAGGAAGGACGGCCCCTTCTGCTCCCTGGGGTACACACTGCCGCTGGGGGGGAAGGACGACACCTTCGGCCCCCTGGGGTACACACTGTCGCTGGGGAGGAAGGACGACACCTTCAGCTCCCTGGGGTACACACTGCCGCTGGGGAGGAAGGACGACACCTTCGGCCCCCTGGGGTACACACTGCTGCTGGGGAGGAAGGACGACACCTTCAGCTCCCTGGGGTACACACTGCCGCTGGGGAGGAAGGACGACACCTTCAGCTCCCTGGGGTACACACTGCCGCTGGGGAGGAAGGACGACACCTTCGGCTCCCTGGGGTACACACTGTCGCTGGGGAGGAAGGACGACACCTTCAGCTCCCTGGGGTACACACTGCCGCTGGGGAGGAAGGACGACACCTTCGGCCCCCTGGGGTACACACTGCTGCTGGGGAGGAAGGACGACACCTTCAGCTCCCTGGGGTACACACTGCCGCTGGGGAGGAAGGACGACACCTTCAGCTCCCTGGGGTACACACTGCCGCTGGGGAGGAAGGACGACACCTTCGGCTCCCTGGGGAACACACTGCCGCTGGGGAGGAAGGATGACACCTTCGGCTCCCTGGGGTACACACTGCCGCTGCGGGGGAAGGACGACACCTTCGGCCCACTGGGGTACACACTGCTGCTGGGGAGGAAGGACGACACCTTCAGCTCCCTGGGTTACACACTGTCGCTGGGGAGGAAGGACGACACCTTCAGCTCCCTGGGGTACACACTGTCGCTGGGGAGGAAGGACGACACCTTCTGCCCCCTGGGGTACACACTGCCGCTGGGGAGGAAGGACGACACCTTCAGCTCCCTGGGGTACACACTGCCGCTGGGGGGGAAGGACGACACCTTCGGCCCCCTGGGGTACACACTGCCGCTGGGGGGGGGGGAATTAGTTGGAGTATTCCACGTGGAGCGGTTTCTGTTTCTGGGACAGTCTCTCTGCATGTGGCCCTGCTGGTAACACGTGTGGCACCTGGCGTACCGTGGAGGGGTTTGGTAGTTCCCACCACCCGGACGCAGTGCTGGGGGGGGGTTAATGGTGGGAGGTGGGTTAGCAGCTCCCAAGATGGACCGCTCCCGTGCCCGCTGCTTTTCCATTATGGATTTGTGGACATCTGTCATTAACCATTCCAAGGTTTTCATGGGAAGCGTACCTGGGAAAAAGGCCAGTCTGCTTTTGGAGTTCTCTTTGAAACTCAGTCTGTGGGGTAATAAGAGGTACTGTAACCATGAGTTCCTTTCTGTCTGCATCCCTGTAGTCCGCGGCCGCCTCCTCCTCCTTATGATGGAACTCTGTCTGAAAACTAGCCGGTTCCATCCTGCTGTAGCCAGGGGCGCTGTGCGGATACTAGCGTTGCCCTCAATTTGTACTCCACGGAATGGTGTCTCCTGTAGCTGTCCTTCTGACCGTGGGAACAATCCCGCCCTTGCCAACAAATGTAACGGAGCAGGAACACGCAGTCCAAAATCTCCGCTGGTATACGATAAAATACCCAAGAGGCACTACAGTTTCACCATTCCCGACCTCCCATATTTGAACGACACACAATTTGGGAGTCAAATGAATACTGACTTTATTTACCTTTACAGAAATATTTATACATCTCTTTGGCCACAGGTAATACACATGCCCATATTTGGCCACACACAATACACATAAAGAGAACAATAGGGGGGTCACACCTCCCTGGCAACTTTGATACAATCAGACATTGATTCAATTACACTTCTTTGTTCTTATCTGAGAATGAAAACACTTTGGAAAATGCAAGGATCCTTTACAACTTTCTTATCTCTTGAATCTCTGTAATAGGATTATCTATTAGCCTAGGTCTGCAAAAGTCTGGCTAATATTCTGCAGAGCATAAACCAGCATACATATTGTAGGATCATATTTTAACCATAATAATCATAAAACAGGGTAAAACAGTGATGGGTTCCGCTACAGACCTAATACTGAACCCTGAGGAACCCCACATACCACTTTAGTCCAATCTGAGTTTGTTCCATTTACAACAACCCTTTTCTTCCTGTCTTTTAGCCAGCTTTCAATCCATGTGCATATATTTTCTGCAATTCCTGTATCCCTTAGTTTGAACAATAGTCTTTCATGTGGCACTGTATCAAAAGCCTTTGCAAAATCTAAAAATGTCCTTAGAAAATAAGGAATACTTCTTATTAGGTGGGCATGGTAGACAATTACTCTATGCACGGGCGATCCAATCTATATAAGTAACCCGTTATAATAGATTCTTTCATCTTTACTGCCCACTCTATACCTATAAGGATACAAAGGGGTTGGAAAACCTTCTGGGGAAAGGAGGGCACTTGGGCAAAGACTCTACACTTACAAAAATATCATTAAATTATAAAATTACATATGCACTCGTAAAAAACTAAATGTAACACAATAAAATCTTTAACTTTAAAAATTACAACTTTTTTACCAGCTGGATTGAAAATGATGGAGCAGAAAAGAACATACATAGCAAAACACAAAGATTACAAAACTAATCCTAATACCATCCTCAACCTAATTAAGTAATTTACACATAAAATACAACAGGAACTAAGATGCAGGAACTAAAATAATCTATCTACTATAAAAACCTATAGTTATCTCTTTGAAGTTTACAAAAGAGGACCTAGCCAAAATCTAACTTTACCATTATTACTGTAATCTAATTAATGATCTCTGCCAGTTTTCTGCAAGCTACACAGCCCACACAAAAATAACATATTAAATGAAAATGAACAATAATGGGGGGCTGCCTGTTTCAGTTTCCTTTAATTACTCTTTGCAATTCATTTCAAAAACAATCTTTTATGATCTCACATTTGATTAAGGTCACATGCCCAAAAAAAAAATTCATATCACTTGCTAAATTCTTCTAAGGAACTAACTTTACAAAGAAATTATCCCGTTTCTAATATTTCCAAACTCCAAATTCCATAACAACATTCCATAAACAAGAGACATAACAGTTAATTCTTCTCTTTTTCTATAACATTTTAGATTACCTTAAAAATAAAAAAAATTCAGCGTTGAGCTGCGCACTTTGTCAAATTCCTAAGACAGAGAGGGAAGGGAATGGGAGAGACAGAGAGAGAAGAAGATGGGAGAGACAGAGAGGGAAGAAGATGGGAGAAACAGAAGGGAGAGGGTGGGAGAGACAGGACAGGGGGAGAGTGTGGGAGAAAAAAGGGGGGGAGAAGTGGTCAGAGGGTGGGAGAGACAGAGATGTGAGAGGGTGGGAGAGACAGATAAGGGAGAGGGTGGGAGAGACAGGGGAGAGGGTGAAAGAGACAAGGGGGGAGGGTGGGAAAGAGAGAGAGACAGAAGGGGTGAGAGGGAGAGGCAGAAGGGAGAAGAAAGAAGGGGGAGATGAAAGAGGAGGGAGAGAAAGAAAAGAAAAAGAAGGGAGAGTGTGAGACAGAAGGTGAAGAGATACAGAGGCAGAAGGAGAGAAGGGATAAGGAGAAGAAAGAAAAGTGTTTTATTTTTATGAAGGTGTAACTTGGTTTTTTGAGGTGCTGGATGGTTCCTCTTGCTGTAGGTAAGCTTTTTATGTGTGTGTTGTGTGTATTTATTGTGTTTTAAATGTTTGTATGTCGGCGTGTTGCGCCCGATGTTTGCGAGGTCGTAATGTCTGGTAACGTGTGTCGTATGGTGTTTGCGTGTGTAGCCTCGTTTTCGTTTTGTTCGGCGGCCATTTTTTCTCTCGCTTAGCAAATTTTTTAGTGTATAAACTCTTATTTCGAGTGAAATGAAGGTGTAAGTTGCATTTTTGAGGTCCTGGATGCTACCTCTTGCTGTAGGTAAGCTTTTTATGTATGTGCTGTGTGTATGTATTGTGTTTTGAATTTTGTAATGTTCGCGAGTTGCGTCCGAGTGTTGCGAGGCCGTAATGTGTGTTAACATGTGTCGTATGTTATTTGCGTTGGTCGTAAAATTTAGCGAGTGTCGTAATTGGTGTGTCGTGTAGTTTGCGTTGCGAGGTGAAGTTTGCGAGGGTCGCAGTTGCTGGCATGGAGCGCCTTCGGCGCTCCATGCCAGCAACTGAGGCCCTCGCCCACTGCCCTCGTTTCACGAGGGCCTTGGCTCGCTACGCGAGCCCGCAAGCATTCGCAACAACTCGCATGCTCACAACTATATATGTGATGTGTTGTGATGTGTATCCTCATATTAATTTGAAAACCTCTACACCAGGAGAGTTTGCGCTGTCTTCCCTTCCCTCTTATCTTTTAACAATTCACAAAGCCCGCAATTTGCCTTTTAGCCCTTAAATGGCAAATGTAGCAAAGAATATTACAGGTTCCAAATAGGACTCGCAAAGGCATTTTCAAAGGCATACGAGTGCCCTAGCAGCCACTAAAAAGACAGTAAACCACTTTTAAACAATACAAAAGCACAACATTCTCCAATGAACAAAAACTCTAAAAAAAGATATATTTCTGAAAATATGTTGGACAGTAAATATGCATAATTATTTGATAAGGATGCTGTGCTGTTCCCCTATGTATTAGACCTCTGGGTGTATGGTGACATGTATGTTGTTCCATGGTTCGGTTCCATTAATGTATCATTGTTCCAATGTATGCTGATTATTACATGTATTGCATGTAGATTGTTGAAATATTATGTGGATTGTGACAACCCAGGGGCCCGGTGCACCCCAAAACCTTTCCGCTACAGCTTCAAAAATCCCCTAGACTGTCGGAGTTCTGTTGATCTTAGTGACCAGAGTGCTTCTCTAGGTCAGTAACCGATGAAGGAACCCAGGATACAGCAGGAACAAGCAGGCATATGTAGGTCACTTTAAGGCAGGACTAGAGAGATTGATAGCAGAATACCCTCAAGTGATTTTAGCTCAGGAAGCCCTACCCAAGAATGACAGTACACAGTGGTTATGTAAAGGCAGACTAGACTGATTTACTGAGCCCAGATGCACTAGTATGTATGCAAAACAAACCAGTGTGGGACAGCTCACAATACAATACATACCTCCCAGAGGGCTGCACCACCTCTGGATTGCAATATGAGTCATTTGTTAATTGGTTATCAATGTGGCTGATTACTACCTCTTGGGAAAACAATAGAAGGGGAATTTATGCGAAACCAGTAACAATATTTTTACTTCTAACCTCAAAGGATGTCCTCTTGTCAGTTGAAAACCTCTTGGCACAAAAAGCTCCCTTGACAAATCTTTATACTGACTTTGGATGTACAGGGAGCGCAGAATTATTAGGCAAGTTGTATTTTTGAGGATTAATTTTATTATTGAACAACAACCATGTTCTCAATGAACCCAAAAAACTCATTAATATCAAAGCTGAATATTTTTGGAAGTAGTTTTTAGTTTGTTTTTAGTTTTAGCTATTTTAGGGGGATATCTGTGTGTGCAGGTGACTATTACTGTGCATAATTATTAGGCAACTTAACAAAAAACAAATATATACCCATTTCAATTATTTATTTTTACCAGTGAAACCAATATAACATCTCAACATTCACAAATATACATTTCTGACATTCAAAAACAAAACAAAAACAAATCAGTGACCAATATAGCCACCTTTCTTTGCAAGGACACTCAAAAGCCTGCCATCCATGGATTCTGTCAGTGTTTTGATCTGTTCACCATCAACATTGCGTGCAGCAGCAACCACAGCCTCCCAGACACTGTTCAGAGAGGTGTACTGTTTTCCCTCCTTGTAAATCTCACATTTGATGATGGACCACAGGTTCTCAATGGGGTTCAGATCAGGTGAACAAGGAGGCCATGTCATTAGATTTTCTTCTTTTATACCCATTCTTGCCAGCCACGCTGTGGAGTACTTGGACGCGTGTGATGGAGCATTGTCCTGCATGAAAATCATGTTTTTCTTGAATGATGCAGACTTCTTCCTGTACCACTGCTTGAAGAAGGTGTCTTCCAGGAACTGGCAGTAGGACTGGGAGTTGAGCTTGACTCCATCCTCAACCCGAAAAGGCCCCACAAGCTCATCTTTGATGATACCAGCCCAAACCAGTACTCCACCTCCACCTTGCTGGCGTCTGAGTCGGACTGGAGCTCTCTGCCCTTTACCAATCCGGCCACGGGCCCATCTATCTGGCCCATCAAGACTCACTCTCATTTCATCAGTCCATAAAACCTTAGAAAAATCAGTCTTGAGATATTTCTTGGCCCAGTCTTGACGTTTCAGCTTGTGTGTCTTGTTCAGTGGTGGTCGTCTTTCAGCCTTTCTTACCTTGGCTATGTCTCTGAGTATTGCACACCTTGTGCTTTTGGGCACTCCAGTGATGTTGCAGCTCTGAAATATGGCCAAACTGGTGGCAAGTGGCATCGTGACAGCTGCACGCTGGACTTTTCTCAGTTCATGGGCAGTTATTTTGCGCCTTGGTTTTTCCACACGCTTCTTGCGACCCTGTTGACTATTTTGAATGAAACGCTTGATTGTTCGATGATCACGCTTCAGAAGCTTTGCAATTTTAAGAGTGCTGCATTCCTCTGCAAGATATCTCACTATTTTTGACTTTTCTGAGCCTGTCAAGTCCTTCTTTTGACCCATTTTGCCAAAGGAAAGGAAGTTGCCTAATAATTATGCACACCTGATATAGGGTGTTGATGTCATTAGACCACACCCCTTCTCATTACAGAGATGCACATCACCTAATATGCTTAATTGGTAGTAGGCTTTCGAGCCTATACAGCTTGGAGTAAGACAACAAGCATAAAGAGGATGATGTGGTCAAAATACTCATTTGCCTAATAATTCTGCACTCCCTGTATTTATATTGGGTAATCATATCTCCTCTTAGATGCCTTTTTTTCTAGAGAAAATATGTTTAGTTTGGTTAGTCTTTCTTCATAACTTAGCCCATTCATTCCCCTTATTAGTTTTGTTCTCCTTCTCTGTTCTTTTTCTACCTCTAAAATGTCCTTTTTATGAAGTGGTGGCCAAAACTGTACTCCATATTCCAAATGAGGGCTTACTAGGAATTTGTATAGTGGCAGAATTATATTTGCCTGCCTTGCTTCTTTACCCTTCTTAATACATGCTAATATTTTATTTGCCTTTGCAGCTGCTGCTTGGATTTGAGCACTGTTACCTAGGTGGTTGTCCACAAGCACTCCCAAATCCCTTTCAATATCTGATACACCAAGATTTACTCCATTAAGATTATAAATTGCATGGCTATTTTTCCTTCCCAGGTGCATAACTTTATGTGTATTCGTATTTAATCTCATCTGCCATTTAGTCGCCCAATTTATGTAAATCCCTTTGGAGGGAAAGCACATAATTCTCTAATTTAATTACCTTAGTGTCATCAGCAAAAATGGAGACAATACTTTCTAGTCCTACTTCTAAGTTGTTAATAAATATGTTAAAAAGGAGAGGACCTAATACTGAACCCTGAGGAACCCCACATACCACTTTAGTCCAATCTGAGTTTGTTCCATTTACAACAACCCTGTTCTTCCTGTCTTTTAGCCAGCTTTCAATCCATGTGCATATATTTTCTGCAATTCCTGTATCCCTTAGTTTGAACAATAGTCTTTCATGTGGCACTGTATCAAAAGCCTTTGCAAAATCTAAAAATGTCCTTAGAAAATAAGGAATACTTCTTATTAGGTGGGCATGGTAGACAATTACTCTTTGGCGATCCAATCTATATAAGTAACCCGTTATAATACATTCTTTCATCTTTACTGCCCACTCTATACCTATAAGGATACAAAGGGGTTGGAAAACCTTCTGGGGAAAGGAGGGCACTTGGGCAAAGACGCTACACTTACAAAAATATCATTAAATTATAAAATTACATATGCACTCGTAAAAAACTAAATGTAACACAATAAAATCTTTAACTATAAAAATTACAACTTTTTTACCAGCTGGATTGAAAATGATGGAGCAGAAAAGAACATACATAGCAAAACACAAAGATTACAAAACTAATCTGTAGCGGAACCCATCACTGTTTTACCCTGTTTTATGATTATTCTTGGTTAAAATATGATCCTACAATATGTATGCTGGTTGATGCTCTGCAGAATATTAGCCAGACTTTTGCAGACCTAGGCTAATAGATAATCCTATTACAGAGATTCAAGAGATAAGAAAGTTGTAAAGGATCCTTGCATTTTCCAAAGTGTTTTAATTCTCTGATAAGAACAAAGAGGTGTAATTGAATCAATGTCTGATTGTATCAAAGTTGCCAGGGAGGTGTGACCCACCTATTGTTCTCTTTATGGGTATTGTGCAGCCAAATATGGGGGATGTGGATTGCCTGTGGGAAGAGATGTATAAATATTTCTGCAATAACAAAATAAAGTCAGTATTCATTTGACTCCCAAATTGTGTGTCGTCCAATATGGGAGGTCGGGGATGGTGAAACTGTAGCGCCTCGTGGGTATTTTATCGTATACCAGCGGAGATTTTGGACTGCGTGTCCCAGCTCCGTTACATTTGATGGCAGCGACGGGATTCAAACCTCACAGCAGACCGTTGTTCGGCAGTTACAGCCATTTGGGAAATTTGCTATTTCGTATGGAACCGAAAGGAAAGGGTATGTGAATAGACCCGAATGTTGAAACGGGCCACGCTAAAAGAGCTATTGGAAGCAAGGGGAATTATTGCCAGCAATAAAACCAAAGCTACCCTTATTGTTGAACTCATGGAGGGAGACCGGGCAGCTGCTGCAGCACCTCTTACGGACAGCACACAGAATGAGTTTGGAAGAGAACTCCAATGCAGACTGGCCCATTTCCCAGGTACGCCTCCCACAGAAACCTTGGAAAGGATTATGTCCGATGTCCACGAATACATAATGGGAAAGCAGCGGGCAGACTGGAGGTCCAGAGAGGGGTCCCTAATCACACCACACATAGTACCGGGGAAGCCTAAACTCCCGTACCATGCTTTTAAAAACTATGTGGAGACCGAAGACATTGATGGCTACTTGCATGACTTTGAGAGATTATGCCAATTACATGAGATCAACGCCGCCGACCAGGTAACCCTGTTGGTGAGTAAGCTAGCGGGCCGGGCAGCAGAAGCCTACCGCACCATGCCAGACGAGGATAGCAGAGACTACCAGAAAGTAAAGCAGGCGATCCTGGACAGGTACGCAATTACCCCGGAGGCATACCGGCAGCGGTTCCGAGAAAGCCGAAAGACAGAGAAAGATACTCACATGGAGTGGGCGCACCGCTTAACTAGGGCGGGCAAAGGTTGGGTACAAGCCGCACAAGCAACCACAGTGGAGGACATGCTACAATTACTGCTACTGGAGCAATTCTTCCAGGGGTTAACCCCGGATTTACAAAACTGGCTGAGAGATCGGAAACCGCGCATCTTAACTGAAGCGGCCAGGTGGGCAGATGAGTACCAAGATGCCAGGAGGGCACAGCAGGCACAGGCACGGTCCATCTTGGGAGCTGCTAACCGACCGCCCACCATTAACCCCACCCCAGCACTGCGTCCGGGTGGTGGGAACTACCAAACCCCTCCACGGTACAACAATGCCCGATCTTTCATCAGGTGCCACACGTGTAACCAGCAGGGCCACATGCAAAGAGACTGTCCCAGAAACAGAAACCGCTCCACGTGGAATACTCCAACCAATTTCCCTGCAAACCGGGCAGCAGTACACTGCTACCAGAGTGAGCCTCGACAACCTTTCTTCGGGACCCAGTCTAATAAAGAATCTTTGGGCACCCTCCACGAGGTTAACCCAGTACAAGCAGCTCCAGACAACCGACAGGGACACCGCCAAGGGGTACACGTAGAGGGAAAACGCCTTCAGGGTCTGCGCGATTCTGGGGCCACCATAACCCTGGTTCGCAATCACCTAGTCCCCAAGCACCAGCTCACTGGAGAATATGTGGCAGTCCGGGTGGCAGGGGGGGCGATTTACAAAATTCCCACTGCTAAAGTACATTTGGATTGGGGAGCGGGGTCGGGGAATGTGGAAGTGGGCCTCATGCAGGACTTACCAGCTGATGTCATCCTGGGTAACGACTTGGGGGAGCTGACCTCCGCTTTTGTTTCTCCCAGCAGCAGTGTGTACCCCAGGGAGCTGAAGGTGTCGTCCTTCCTCCCCAGCAGCAGTGTGTACCCCAGGGGGCCGAAGGTGTCGTCCTTCCCCCCCAGCGGCAGTGTGTACCCCAGGGGGCCAAAGGTGTCGTCCTTCCCCCCAAGCGGCAGTGTGTACCCCAGGGAGCAGAAGGGGCCGTCCTTCCTCCCCAGCGGCAGTGTGAACCCCAGGGGGCAGAAGGTGTCGTCCTTCCCCCTCAGCGGCAGTGTGAACCCCAGGGGGCAGAAGGTGTCGTCCTTCATCCCCAGCGGCAGTGTGAACCCCAGGGGGCAGAAGGTGTCGTCCTTCCCCCCCAGCGGCAGTGTGTACCCCAGGGAGCAGAAGGTGTCGACCTTCCTCCACAGCGGTAGTGGGTACCCCAGGGGGCCAAAGGTGTCGTCCTTCCCCCCCAGCGGCAGTGTGAAACACAGGGGGCAGAAGGTGTCGTCCTTCCCCCCCAGCGACAGTTTACACAAACCAGGGGAGACACCAATCTCCCAGACGGCGCAGATGGGACCGTGGTCTCTGCGCCCACAGCTTGTCCAGATCCCCAACTACCGTCACTGGGACAACCGGAGGAGGGGGTAAGTACAAATTCCCCTCCCCAGCTAACTTCTAATGTGGCCCCAGGGTTAACAGAGGAAATGTTAACCCCCACTGACCCCCACGTTTCCCTGGCTACTGAGCCGGAATATGTCCCAAGTACCCCAGCAGAAGAGCTGACAGCGGGGCAGAGTGCAGTCGGCCTCTGCCCTCCCTTTGTCCCTTGTACAGAGCAGGAGGTCCTGCAGGTTATACCAGCAGAAGAGCTGGCATCAGGGCAGAGTGCCGCTGGCCTCTGCCCCTCAAGTCCCCTCAGCGTGTTGCCCCCTCACCACAGCAAAATATCCAGGTGCCTGGTTAGACTTCCCCCCAAAGGAGAGATGTGTGACGAAGTGCCCTTCGCCACCTTGGCTTGGAGAGGACTGTTTGCCAGCCTCCTGCCCTGCGACTATGGCCCTGGTACATATTGCCCTTTGGAACCAGTGTTCGGCCATACCAGAGTGTAAGTCACTCATTCTGGCCCTTTACATACAGGGGGGGCATTCTGTACTTGCCCTGTGTGAACCATGATACCCCAGATAACTGTGCCATGGAGCCCATTCATATAATGAAAGACTATGGGAAAGACTTTAGCTACATGGCAATTGAACTGTGTGAAGAGGATCTGAGCGCTATTCGGTGGTTTTGTGCGCGCAGATCCCAGCTATCTGGGGATATGGGAAATGTGAATTGCAGTAATGCTGATGGGTTGTCAAACTAGAGAATTGACCAACAAATACTTTTGTCCGGACATCCCCAGGCCGATCCGTTGGGATCAGACCGTGTATGCCGGCTTATGGTCACGGGGGAGGTGTGTAGCGGAACCCATCACTGTTTTACCCTGTTTTATGATTATTCTTGGTTAAAATATGATCCTACAATATGTATGCTGGTTGATGCTCTGCAGAATATTAGCCAGACTTTTGCAGACCTAGGCTAATAGATAATCCTATTACAGAGATTCAAGAGATAAGAAAGTTGTAAAGGATCCTTGCATTTTCCAAAGTGTTTTAATTCTCTGATAAGAACAAAGAGGTGTAATTGAATCAATGTCTGATTGTATCAAAGTTGCCAGGGAGGTGTGACCCACCTATTGTTCTCTTTATGGGTATTGTGCAGCCAAATATGGGGGATGTGGATTGCCTGTGGGAAGAGATGTATAAATATTTCTGCAATAACAAAATAAAGTCAGTATTCATTTGACTCCCAAATTGTGTGTCGTCCAATATGGGAGGTCGGGGATGGTGAAACTGTAGTGCCTCGTGGGTATTTTATCGTATACCAGCGGAGATTTTGGACTGCGTGTCCCAGCTCCGTTACATAATCCTAATACCATCCTCAACCTAATTAAGTAACTTACACATAAAATACAACAGGAACTAAGATGCAGGAACTAAAATAATCTATCTACTATAAAAACCTATAGTTATCTCTTTGAAGTTTACAAATAAGGACCTAGCCAAAATCTAACTTTACCATTACTGTAATCTAATTAATGATCTCTGCCAGTTTTCTGCAAGCTACACAGCCTACACAAAAATAACATATTAAATGAAAATGAACAATAATGGGGGGCTGCCTGTTTCAGTTTCCATTAATTACTCTTTGCAATTCATTTCAAAAACAATCTTTTATGATCTCACATTTGATTAAGGTCACATGCCCAAAAAAAAAAATCATATCACTTGCTAAATTCTTCTAAGGAACTAACTTAACAAAGAAATTATCCCGTTTCTAATATTTCCAAACTCCAAATTCCATAACAACATCTCATAAACAAGAGACATAACCGTTAATTCTTCTCTTTTTCTATAACATTTTAGATTACCTTAAAAATAAAAAAAAATTAGCGTTGAGCTGCACACTTTGTCAAATTCCTAAGACAGAGAGGGAAGAAGATGGGAGAGACAGATAGGGAAGAAGATGGGAGAAACAGAAGGGAGAGGGTGGGAGAGACAGGACAGGGGGAGAGTGTGGGAGAAACAAGGGGGGGGAGAAGTGGTCAGAGGGTGGGAGAGACAGAGATGTGAGAGGGTGGGAGAGACAGATAAGGGAGAGGGTGGGAGAGACAGGGGAGAGGGTGAAAGAGACAAGGGGGGAGGGTGGGAAAGAGAGAGAGACAGAAGGGGTGAGAGGGAGAGGCAGAAGGGAGAAGAAAGAAGGGGGAGATGAAAGAGGAGGGAGAGAAAGAAAAGAAAAAGAAGGGAGAGTGTGAGACAGAAGGTGAAGAGATACAGAGGCAGAAGGGAGAGAAGGGATAAGGAGAAGAAAGAAAAGATAGAGAGGTGAGATTGAGAGAGGGAGGGGGGAGGAAGGCAAATAGGACAATAGGGTGAGAGAGACAGGGAGGAAGGAAGAGTGAGAGTGAAAAGGGGAAAAATAAGGGGGGGAGAGAAAGAAGGGTAGAGTGAGAGAAGGGGAGAGGATGGGAGAGACAGAGGGGGAGAGGATGGAAGACACAGAGGGGAGAGGATGGAAGACACCGAGGGAGAGAGGATGGGAGAGGAAGAGGGGTTAGAGGATGGGCGAGACAAATGGGGAACGGATGGGAGAGAAAAAGGGGGGGAGAGGATAGGATAGACAGTGGAGAGGATGGGAGATAAAGATAGGGGAGAGGATGGGAGAGACAGAGGGGGGAGAGGAGAGGAGAGACAGAGGGGGGAAAGGAGTTAAGAGACAGAGGGGGGAGGATGGGATTGACAGAGGGGGGAAGGGGATGGGAGAGACAGAGGGGAGGGGATGGGAGAGACAGAGGGGGAGAGGATGGGAGAGACAGAGAAGGCAGAAAGGAGGAGAGAAAGAAGGGAGAGATGAAAGAGGAGGGAGAGAAAGACGAGAAAAATATTGGAGAATGTGAGGCAGAAGGGGAGGAGATACAGAGGCAGAAGGGAGAGAAGGGATAAGGAGAAGAAAAAAGATAGAGAGGTGGGAGGGAGGGGGGAAGGCAAAGAGAGAGGGCAATAGAGTGAGAGAGACAGGGAGGAAGGAAGAGTGAGAGAGAAAAGGGGAAAAATAAGGGGGGGAGAAAGAAGGGTAGAGTGAGAGAAGGGAAGAGGATGAGAGAGAGAGACAGGGAGAGGATGGGAAAGAAAAAGGGGGGAGAGGATACGTGAGACAGAGGGGGAAGAGGATGGGAGAGACAGAGAAGGGAGAGGATGGGAGAGACAGAGAGGAGAGAGGACGGAAGAGGCAGAGGGGGCAGAGGACGGGGGAGACAGAGGGGGAGAGGACGTGAGAGACAGAAGGGGGAGGATGGGAGAGACAAAGGGGGGAGAAGAAGTGGGAGACAGAAGGGGGAGGATGGGAGAGACAGAGGGCGGAGAGGACGGGAGAGACAGACTGGGGAAGAGGATGGGAGAGACAGTGAGGGGAGGGAATGGGAGAGACAGAGAGGGGAGAGGATGGGAGAGACAGAGAAGGGAGAGGATGGGAGAGACAGCGAGGGGAAACAGAGAGAGTAGAAATGATGGGAGAGACAGAGGGGGCAGAGGATAAGAGAGACAGGGGAAGAGGGTTGGAGAGACAGGATGGTGGAAGACAAGTGGTGAGAGGATGGTGGGAGAGCCTGGAGAAGGGGGTAGGAGAGACAAGGTGGGGGGCTATTCCTCCTTGGTACTAAAATGAGTGGACAGTAGTGACAAGGTGGCGGGCTAGTCCTCCTTGGTACTGAAATGAGTGGACAGTAGGGTGAGAGAGAAAGGGAGGAAGGAAGAGTGAGAGAGAAAAGGGGGAAAATAAGGGGGGGAGAGAAAGAAGGGGAGAGTGAGAGAAGGGGGAGAGGATGGGAGAGACAGAGGGAGTCTGCTCTGTGTGTATCAGTGTGTGTATCTCATTCACTCTGCTCTGTGTGTATCAGTGTGTGTATGTCAGTCAGTCTGCTCTGTGTGTATCAGTGTGTGTATCTCAGTTAGTCTGTTCTGTGTGTATCAGTGTGTGTATCTCAGTGTGTCTTTTCTGTGTGTATCAGTGTGTGTTTCTCAGTCAGTATGCTCTGTGTGTATCAGTGTGTGTATCCGAGTCAGTCCGTTCTGTGTGTATCAGTGTGTGTATCTCAGTGAGTCTACTCTGTGTGTATCAGTGTGTGTATCTGAGTCAGTCTGTCCTGTGAGTATCAGTGTGTGTATCTCAGTCAGTCTGTCGTGTGTGTATCTCAGTCAGTCTCCTCTGTGTGTATCAGTGTGTGTATCTCAGTCAGTCTGCTCTATGTGTATCAGTGTGTGTTTCTCATTCACTCTGCTCTGTGTGTATCAGTGTGTGTATCTGAATCAGTCTGTCCTGTGAGTATCAGTGTGTGTATCTCAATCAGTCTCCTGTGTGTGTATCTGAGTCAGTCTGTTCTGTGTATCAGTGTGTGTATCTCAGTAAGTCTGCCCTGTGTGTATAAGTGTGTGTATCTCAGTCAGTATGCTCTGTGTGTATCAGTGTGTGTATGTCAGTCAGTCTGCTCTGTGTGTATCAGTGTGTGTATCTCAGTTAGTCTGTTCTGTGTGTATCAGTGTGTGTATCTCAGTGTCTCAGTGTGTCTTTTCTGTGTGTATCAGTGTGTGTTTCTCAGTCAGTATGCTCTGTATGTATCAGTGTGTGTATCTGAGTCCGTCTGTCCTGAGAGTATCAGTGTGTGTATCTGAGTCAGTCTGTCTTGTTTGTATCAGTGTGTGTATCTCAGTCAGTCTGCTCTGTGTGTATCTATGTGTGTATCCGAGTCAGTCCGTTCTGTGTGTAAAAGTGTGTGTATCTCAGTGAGTCTACTCTGTGTGCATCAGTGTGTGTATCTGAGTCAGTCTTACCTGTGAGTATCAGTGTGTGTATCTCAGTCAGTCTGTTGTGTGTGTATCTCAGTCAGTCTCCTCTGTGTGTATCAGTGTGTGTATCTCAGTCAGTCTGCTCTGTGTATCAGTGTGTGTATCTCATTCACTCTGCTCTGTGTGTATCAGTGTGTGTATATGAGTCAGTCTGTCCTGTGTGTATCGGTGTGTGTATCTGAGTCAGTCTGTTGTGTGTGTATCTCAGTCAGTCTGCTCTGTGTGTATCAGTGTGTGTATCTCAGTCAGTCTGCTCTGTGTGTATTAGTGTGTGTATCTCAGTAAGTCTGCCCTGTGTGTATCAGTGTGTGTATCTCAGTCAGTCTGCTCTGTGTGTATCGGTGTGTGTATCTGAGTCAGTCTGCTGTTTGTGTGTCTCAGTCAGTCTGCACTGTGTGTATCAGTGTGTGTATCTCAGTAAGTCTGCTCTGTGTGTATCGGTCTCTGTATCTCAGTCAGTCTGCCCTGTGTGTATCAGTGTGTGTATCTCAGTCAGTCTGCTCTCTGTGTATCGGTGTGTGTATCTGAGTCAGTCTCCTCTATGTGTATCAGTGTGTGTATCTCAGTCAGTCTGCTCTGTGTGTATCAGTGTGTGTATCTCAGTAAGTCTGCCCTGTGTGTATCAGTGTGTGTATCTCAGTCAGTCTGCTCTGTGTGTATCGGTGTGTGTATCTGAGTCAGTCTGCTGTGTGTGTCTCAGTCAGTCTGCTCTGTGTGTATCAGTGTGTGTATCTCAGTAAGTCTGCTCTGTGTGTATCGGTCTCTTTATCTCAGTCAGTCTGCCCTGTGTGTATCAGTGTGTGTATCTCAGTCAGTGTGCTCTCTGTGTATCGGTGTGTGTATCTGAGTCAGTCTCCTCTATGTGTATCAGTGTGTGTATCTCAGTCAGTCTGCTCTGTGTGTATCGGTGTGTTTATCTGAGTCAGTATGTTCTGTGTGTATCTTAGTCAGTCTGCTCTGTGTGTATCGGTGTGTGTATGTCAGAAAGTCTGCTCTGTGTGTATCGGTGTGTGTATGTCAGTCAGTCTGCTCTCTGTATCGGTGTGTGTATCTCAGTCAGTCTGTTTTGTGTATATCAGTGTGTGTATCTCAGTCACTCTGCTCTGTGTGTATCAGTGTGTGTATGTCAGTCAGTCTGCTCTGTGTGTATCAGTGTGTGTATCTCAGTTAGTCTGTTCTGTGTGTATCAGTGTGTGTATCTCAGTGTGTCTTTTCTGTGAGTATCAGTGTGTGTTTCTCAGTCAGTATGCTCTGTGTGTATCAGTGTGTGTATCCGAGTCAGTCCGTTCTGTGTGTATCAGTGTGTGTATCTCAGTGAGTCTACTCTGTGTGTATCAGTGTGTGTATCTGAGTCAGTCTGTCCTGTGAGTATCAGTGTGTGTATCTCAGTCAGTCTGTCGTGTGTGTATCTCAGTCAGTCTCCTCTGTGTGTATCAGTGTGTGTATCTCAGTCAGTCTGCTCTATGTGTATCAGTGTGTGTTTCTCATTCACTCTGCTCTGTGTGTATCAGTGTGTGTATCTGAATCAGTCTGTCCTGTGAGTATCAGTGTGTGTATCTCAATCAGTCTCCTGTGTGTGTATCTGAGTCAGTCTGTTCTGTGTATCAGTGTGTGTATCTCAGTAAGTCTGCCCTGTGTGTATAAGTGTGTGTATCTCAGTCAGTATGCTCTGTGTGTATCAGTGTGTGTATGTCAGTCAGTCTGCTCTGTGTGTATCAGTGTGTGTATCTCAGTTAGTCTGTTCTGTGTGTATCAGTGTGTGTATCTCAGTGTCTCAGTGTGTCTTTTCTGTGTGTATCAGTGTGTGTTTCTCAGTCAGTATGCTCTGTATGTATCAGTGTGTGTATCTGAGTCCGTCTGTCCTGAGAGTATCAGTGTGTGTATCTGAGTCAGTCTGTCTTGTTTGTATCAGTGTGTGTATCTCAGTCAGTCTGCTCTGTGTGTATCTATTTGTGTATCGGAGTCAGTCCGTTCTGTGTGTAAAAGTGTGTGTATCTCAGTGAGTCTACTCTGTGTGCATCAGTGTGTGTATCTGAGTCAGTCTTACCTGTGAGTATCAGTGTGTGTATCTCAGTCAGTCTGTTGTGTGTGTATCTCAGTCAGTCTCCTCTGTGTGTATCAGTGTGTGTATCTCAGTCAGTCTGCTCTGTGTATCAGTGTGTGTATCTCATTCACTCTGCTCTGTGTGTATCAGTGTGTGTATATGAGTCAGTCTGTCCTGTGTGTATCGGTGTGTGTATCTGAGTCAGTCTGTTGTGTGTGTATCTCAGTCAGTCTGCTCTGTGTGTATCAGTGTGTGTATCTCAGTCAGTCTGCTCTGTGTGTATTAGTGTGTGTATCTCAGTAAGTCTGCCCTGTGTGTATCAGTGTGTGTATCTCAGTCAGTCTGCTCTGTGTGTATCGGTGTGTGTATCTGAGTCAGTCTGCTGTTTGTGTGTCTCAGTCAGTCTGCACTGTGTGTATCAGTGTGTGTATCTCAGTAAGTCTGCTCTGTGTGTATCGGTCTCTGTATCTCAGTCAGTCTGCCCTGTGTGTATCAGTGTGTGTATCTCAGTCAGTCTGCTCTCTGTGTATCGGTGTGTGTATCTGAGTCAGTCTCCTCTATGTGTATCAGTGTGTGTATCTCAGTCAGTCTGCTCTGTGTGTATCAGTGTGTGTATCTCAGTAAGTCTGCCCTGTGTGTATCAGTGTGTGTATCTCAGTCAGTCTGCTCTGTGTGTATCGGTGTGTGTATCTGAGTCAGTCTGCTGTGTGTGTCTCAGTCAGTCTGCTCTGTGTGTATCAGTGTGTGTATCTCAGTAAGTCTGCTCTGTGTGTATCGGTCTCTTTATCTCAGTCAGTCTGCCCTGTGTGTATCAGTGTGTGTATCTCAGTCAGTGTGCTCTCTGTGTATCGGTGTGTGTATCTGAGTCAGTCTCCTCTATGTGTATCAGTGTGTGTATCTCAGTCAGTCTGCTCTGTGTGTATCGGTGTGTTTATCTGAGTCAGTATGTTCTGTGTGTATCTTAGTCAGTCTGCTCTGTGTGTATCGGTGTGTGTATGTCAGAAAGTCTGCTCTGTGTGTATCGGTGTGTGTATGTCAGTCAGTCTGCTCTCTGTATCGGTGTGTGTATCTCAGTCAGTCTGTTTTGTGTATATCAGTGTGTGTATCTCAGTCAGTCTGTTTTGTGTGTATCAGTGTGTGTATCACAGTCAGTATGCTGTGTGTGTATCTGAATCAGTCGGTCCTGTGAGTATCAGTGTGTGTATCTGAGTCAGTCTGTCCTGTGTGTATCAGTGTGTGTATCTGAGTCAGTCTGCTCTGTGTGTATCAGTGTGTGTATCTCAGTCAGTCTGTTCTGTGTGTATCAGTGTGTGTATCTGAATCAGTCTGTCCTGTGTGTTTCAGTATGTGTATCTCAGTGAGACTGTTCTGTGTGTATCCGAGTGTGTATCTCACTCAATCTGCTCTGTGTGTATCTGTGTATGTATCTGAGTCAGTCTGTCCTGTGTGTATCAGTGTGTGTATCTGAGTCAGTCTGCTCTGTGTATATCAGTGTGTGTATCTGAGTCAGTTTGTCCTGTGTGTATCGGTGTGTGTATCTGAGTCAGTCTGTTGTGTGTGTGTATCTCAGTCAGTCTGCTCTGTGTGTATCAGTGTGTGTATCTCAGTCAGTCTGCTCTGTGTGTATCAGTGTGTGTATCTCAGTCAGTCTGCTCTGTGTGTATCAGTGTTTGTATCTCAGTCAGTCTGCCCTGTGTATATCAGTGTGTGTATCTCAGTCAGTCTGTTCTATGTGTATCAGTGTGTGTATCTTAGTTAGTATGTCCTGTGTGTATCAGTGTGTGTATCTCATTAAGTCTGCTGTGTGTGTATCTCAGTCAGTCTGCTCTGTGTGTATCAGTGTGTGTATCTCAGTCAGTCTGCTCTGTGTGTATCAGTGTGTGTATCTCAGTAAGTCTGCCCTGTGTGTATCAGTGTGTGTATCTCAGTCAGTCTGCTCTGTGTGTATCGGTGTGTGTATCTGAGTCAGTCTGCTGTTTGTGTGTCTCAGTCAGTCTGCACTGTGTGTATCAGTGTGTGTATCTCAGTAAGTCTGCTCTGTGTGTATCGGTCTCTGTATCTCAGTCAGTCTGCCCTGTGTGTATCAGTGTGTGTATCTCAGTCAGTCTGCTCTCTGTGTATCGGTGTGTGTATCTGAGTCAGTCTCCTCTATGTGTATCAGTGTGTGTATCTCAGTCAGTCTGCTCTGTGTGTATCAGTGTGTGTATCTCAGTAAGTCTGCCCTGTGTGTATCAGTGTGTGTATCTCAGTCAGTCTGCTCTGTGTGTATCGGTGTGTGTATCTGAGTCAGTCTGCTGTGTGTGTGTCTCAGTCAGTCTGCTCTGTGTGTATCAGTGTGTGTATCTCAGTAAGTCTGCTCTGTGTGTATCGGTCTCTTTATCTCAGTCAGTCTGCCCTGTGTGTATCAGTGTGTGTATCTCAGTCAGTGTGCTCTCTGTGTATCGGTGTGTGTATCTGAGTCAGTCTCCTCTATGTGTATCAGTGTGTGTATCTCAGTCAGTCTGCTCTGTGTGTATCGGTGTGTTTATCTGAGTCAGTATGTTCTGTGTGTATCTTAGTCAGTCTGCTCTGTGTGTATCGGTGTGTGTATGTCAGAAAGTCTGCTCTGTGTGTATCGGTGTGTGTATGTCAGTCAGTCTGCTCTCTGTATCGGTGTGTGTATCTCAGTCAGTCTGTTTTGTGTATATCAGTGTGTGTATCTCAGTCAGTCTGTTTTGTGTGTATCAGTGTGTGTATCACAGTCAGTATGCTGTGTGTGTATCTGAATCAGTCGGTCCTGTGAGTATCAGTGTGTGTATCTGAGTCAGTCTGTCCTGTGTGTATCAGTGTGTGTATCTGAGTCAGTCTGCTCTGTGTGTATCAGTGTGTGTATCTCAGTCAGTCTGTTCTGTGTGTATCAGTGTGTGTATCTCAGTTAGTCTGTTCTGTGAGTATCAGTGTGTGTATCTCAGTCAGTATGTTTTGTGTGTATCAGTGTGGGTATCTCAGTCAGTATGCTCTGTGTGTATCAGTGTGTGTATCTGAATCAGTCTGTCCTGTGTGTTTCAGTATGTGTATCTCAGTGAGACTGTTCTGTGTGTATCCGAGTGTGTATCTCACTCAATCTGCTCTGTGTGTATCTGTGTATGTATCTGAGTCAGTCTGTCCTGTGTGTATCAGTGTGTGTATCTGAGTCAGTCTGCTCTGTGTATATCAGTGTGTGTATCTGAGTCAGTCTGTCCTGTGTGTATCGGTGTGTGTATCTGAGTCAGTCTGTTGTGTGTGTGTATCTCAGTCAGTCTGCTCTGTGTGTATCAGTGTGTGTATCTCAGTCAGTCTGCTCTGTGTGTATCAGTGTGTGTATCTCAGTCAGTCTGCTCTGTGTGTATCAGTGTTTGTATCTCAGTCAGTCTGCCCTGTGTATATCAGTGTGTGTATCTCAGTCAGTCTGTTCTATGTGTATCAGTGTGTGTATCTTAGTTAGTATGTCCTGTGTGTATCAGTGTGTGTATCTCAGTCAGTCTGCTCTGTGTGTATCGGTGTGTGTATCTGAGTCAGTCTGCTGTTTGTGTGTCTCAGTCAGTCTGCACTGTGTGTATCAGTGTGTGTATCTCAGTAAGTCTGCTCTGTGTGTATCGGTCTCTGTATCTCAGTCAGTCTGCCCTGTGTGTATCAGTGTGTGTATCTCAGTCAGTCTGCTCTCTGTGTATCGGTGTGTGTATCTGAGTCAGTCTCCTCTATGTGTATCAGTGTGTGTATCTCAGTCAGTCTGCTCTGTGTGTATCAGTGTGTGTATCTCAGTAAGTCTGCCCTGTGTGTATCAGTGTGTGTATCTCAGTCAGTCTGCTCTGTGTGTATCGGTGTGTGTATCTGAGTCAGTCTGCTGTGTGTTTGTCTCAGTCAGTCTGCTCTGTGTGTATCAGTGTGTGTATCTCAGTAAGTCTGCTCTGTGTGTATCGGTCTCTTTATCTCAGTCAGTCTGCCCTGTGTGTATCAGTGTGTGTATCTCAGTCAGTGTGCTCTCTGTGTATCGGTGTGTGTATCTGAGTCAGTCTCCTCTATGTGTATCAGTGTGTGTATCTCAGTCAGTCTGCTCTGTGTGTATCGGTGTGTTTATCTGAGTCAGTATGTTCTGTGTGTATCTTAGTCAGTCTGCTCTGTGTGTATCGGTGTGTGTATGTCAGAAAGTCTGCTCTGTGTGTATCGGTGTGTGTATGTCAGTCAGTCTGCTCTCTGTATCGGTGTGTGTATCTCAGTCAGTCTGTTTTGTGTATATCAGTGTGTGTATCTCAGTCAGTCTGTTTTGTGTGTATCAGTGTGTGTATCACAGTCAGTATGCTGTGTGTGTATCTGAATCAGTCGGTCCTGTGAGTATCAGTGTGTGTATCTGAGTCAGTCTGTCCTGTGTGTATCAGTGTGTGTATCTGAGTCAGTCTGCTCTGTGTGTATCAGTGTGTGTATCTCAGTCAGTCTGTTCTGTGTGTATCAGTGTGTGTATCTCAGTTAGTCTGTTCTGTGAGTATCAGTGTGTGTATCTCAGTCAGTATGTTTTGTGTGTATCAGTGTGGGTATCTCAGTCAGTATGCTCTGTGTGTATCAGTGTGTGTATCTGAATCAGTCTGTCCTGTGTGTTTCAGTATGTGTATCTCAGTGAGACTGTTCTGTGTGTATCCGAGTGTGTATCTCACTCAATCTGCTCTGTGTGTATCTGTGTATGTATCTGAGTCAGTCTGTCCTGTGTGTATCAGTGTGTGTATCTGAGTCAGTCTGCTCTGTGTATATCAGTGTGTGTATCTGAGTCAGTCTGTCCTGTGTGTATCGGTGTGTGTATCTGAGTCAGTCTGCCCTGTGTATATCAGAGTGTGTATCTCAGTCAGTCTGTTCTATGTGTATCAGTGTGTGTATCTTAGTTAGTATGTCCTGTGTGTATCAGTGTGTGTATCTCAGTCAGTCTGCTGTGTGTGTATCAGTGTGTGTATCTCAGTCAGTCTGTTCTGTGTGTATTGGTGTGTGTATCTGGGTCAGTCTATTCTGTGTCTATCGGTGTGTGTATCTCAGTCAGTCTGCTCTGTGTGTATCAGTGTGTGTATCTGAATCAGTCTGTCCTGTGAGTATCAGTGTGTCTTTTCTGTGTGTATCAGTGTGTGTATCTCAGTCAGTCTGCTCTGTGTGTATCGGTATGTGTATCTGAGTCTTTCTGTCGTGTGTGTCTCAGTGTGTCTTTTCTGTGTGTATCAGTGTGTGTATCTCAGTCAGTCTGCCCTGTGTGTATCAGTTTGTGTATCCCAGTCAGTCTGTCCTGTGAGAATCAGTGTGTGTATCTGGCCCAGTCCATTCTGTGTGTATCATTGTGTGTATCTCAGTCTGTTCTTTGTGTATCAGTGTGTGTATCTCAGTCAGTCTCCACTGTGTGTATCACTGTGTGTGTATCTCAGTCAGTCTGTTCTGTGTGTATTGGTGTGTGTATCTGGGTCAGTCTATTCTGTGTGTATCGGTGTGTATCTCAGTCAGTCTGCTCTGTGTGTATCAGTGTGTGTATCTGAATCAGTCTGTCCTGTGAGTATCAGTGTGTGTATCTCAGTCAGTCTGCTCTGTGTGTATCAGTGTGTGTATCTCAGTCAGTCTGTTCTGTGTGTATTGGTGTGTGTATCTGGGTCAGTCTATTCTGTGTCTATCGGTGTGTGTATCTCAGTCAGTCTGCTCTGTGTGTATCAGTGTGTGTATCTGAATCAGTCTGTCCTGTGAGTATCAGTGTGTGTATCTGGGTCAGTCTATTGTGTGTGTATCTCAGTCAGTCTGTTCTGTGTGTATCAGTGTGTGTATCTCAGTGTCTCAGTGTGTCGTTTCTGTGTGTATCTCAGTCAGTCTGTTCTGTGTGTATTGGTGTGTGTATCTGGGTCAGTCTATTCTGTGTCTATCGGTGTGTGTATCTCAGTCAGTCTGCTCTGTGTGTATCAGTGTGTGTATCTGAATCAGTCTGTCCTGTGAGTATCAGTGTGTGTATCTGGGTCAGTCTATTGTGTGTGTATCTCAGTCAGTCTGCTCTGTGTGTATCAGTGTATGTATCTCCGTCAGTCTGTTCTGTGTGTATCAGTGTGTGTATCTCAGTCAGTCTGCTCTGTGTGTATCAGTGTGTGTATCTCAGTCAGTATGCTCTGTGTGTATCATTGTGTGTATCTGGATCAGTCTTTGAGTATCTGTGTGTGTATCTCAGTCAGTCTGCTCTGTGTGTATCAGTGTGTGTATCTCAGTCAGTCTGTTGTGTGTGTATCTCAGTCAGTCTGTTCTGTGTGTATCTGTGTGTGTATCTCAGTCAGTCTGCTCTGTGTGTATCAGTGTGTGTATCTCAGTCAGTCTGCTCTGTGTGTATCAGTGTGTGTATCTCAGTAAGTCTGCTCTGTGTGTATCGGTCTCTGTATCTCAGTCAGTCTGCCCTGTGTGTATCAGTGTGTGTATCTCAGTAAGTCTGCTCTGTGTGTATCAGTGTGTGTATCTCAGTTAGTCTGCCCTGTGTGTATCAGTGTGTGTATCTCAGTCAGTCTACTCTGTGTGTATTGGTGTGTATGTGAGTCAGTCTGCTGTGTGTGTGTCTCAGTCAGTCTGCTCTGTGTGTATCAGTGTGTGTATCTCAGTAAGTCTGCTCTGTGTGTATCGGTCTCTGTATCTCAGTCAGTCTGCTCTGTGTGTATTGGTGTGTGTATCTGAGTCAGTCTCCTCTATGTGTATCAGTGTGTGTATCTCAGTCAGTCTGCTCTGTGTGTATCAGTGTGTGTATCTCAGTCAGTCTAATCTGTGTGTATCAGTGTGTTTATCACAGTCAGTCTGCTGTGTGTGTTTCTCAGTCAGTCTGCTCTGTGTGTGTCAGTGTGTGTATCTCAGTCAGTCTGCTCTGTGAGTATCAGTGTGTGTATCTGGGTCAGTCTATTGTGTGTGTATCTCAGTCAGTCTGTTCTGTGTGTATCGGTGTGTGTATCTCAGTGTCTCAGTGTGTCGTTTCTGTGTGTATCAGTGTGTGTATCTCAGACAGTCTGCTCTGTGTGTATCAGTGTGTGTATCTCAATCAGTCTGCTCTGTGTTTATCAGTGTGTTTATCTTAGTCAGTCTGTTCTGTGTGTATCAGTGTGTGTATCTGAGTCAGTCTGCTCTGTGTGTATCAGTGTGTGTATCTCAGTCAATCTGCTCTGTGTGTATTGGTGTGTTTATCTGAGTCAGTATGTTCTGTGTGTATCAGTGTGTGTATCTCAATCAGTCTGTTTTGTGTGTATCTTAGTCAGTCTGCTCTGTGTGTATCGGTGTGTGTATGTCAGAAAGTCTGCTCTGTGTGTATCGGTGTGTGTATGTCAGTCAGTCTGCTCTCTGTATCGGTGTGTGTATCTCAGTCAGTCTGTTTTGTGTATATCAGTGTGTGTATCTCAGTCAGTCTGTTTTGTGTGTATCAGTGTGTGTATCACAGTCAGTATGCTGTGTGTGTATCTGAATCAGTCTGTCCTGTGAGTATCAGTGTGTGTATCTGAGTCAGTCTGTCCTGTGTGTATCAGTGTGTGTATCTGAGTCAGTCTGCTCTGTGTGTATCAGTGTGTGTATCTCAGTCAGTCTGTTCTGTGTGTATCAGTGTGTGTATCTCAGTTAGTCTGTTCTGTGAGTATCAGTGTGTGTATCTCAGTCAGTCTGTTTTGTGTGTATCAGTGTGGGTATCTCAGTCAGTATGCTCTGTGTGTATCAGTGTGTGTATCTGAATCAGTCTGTCCTGTGTGTTTCAGTATGTGTATCTCAGTGAGACTGTTCTGTGTGTATCTGAGTGTGTATCTCAGTCAGTCTGTTCTGTGTGTATCGGTGTTTGTATCTCAGTCAGTATGCTCTGTGTGTATCATTGTGTGTATCTGAATCAGTCTGTCCTGTGAGTATCAGTGTGAGTATCTGGGTCAGTCTTTTCTGTGTGTATCAGTGTGTGTATCTAAGTCAGTCTACTCTGTGTGTATCAGTGTGTTTATCTCAGTCAGTCTTTTCTGTGTGTATCAGTGTGTGTATCTCAGTCAGTCTGTTCTATGTGTATCAGTGTGTGTATCTTAGTTAGTATGTCCTGTGTGTATCAGTGTGTGTATCTCAGTCAGTCTGCTGTGTGTGTATCTCAGTCAGTCTGCTCTGTGTGTATCAGTGTGTGTATCTCAGTCAGTCTGCTCTGTGTGTATCGATGTGTGTATGTCAGTCAGTCTGCTCTGTGTGTATCGGTATGTGTATCTCAGTCAGTCTGTTTTGTGTATATCAGTGTGTGTATCTCAGTCAGTCTGCTCTGTGTGTATCAGTGTGTGTATATGAGTCAGTCTGTCCTGTGAGTATCAGTGTGTGTATCTCATTCAGTATGCTGTGTGTGTATCTGAATCAGTCTGTCCTGTAAGTATCAGTGTGTGTATCTCAGTCAGCCTGTTCTGTGTGTATCATTGTGTGTTTGTCAGTAAGTCTGCTCTGTGTGTATCAGTGTGTGTATCTGAGTCAGTCTGCTCTGTGTGTATCAGTGTGTGTATCTCAGTCAGTCTCCTTTGTGTGTATCAGTGTGTGTATCTCAGTCAGTCTGCTCTGTGTGTATCAGTGTGTGTATCTCAGTCAGTCTGATTTGTGTTTATCAGTGTTTGTATCTCAGTCAGTCTGCCCTGTGTGTATCAGTGTGTGTATCTCAGTCAGTCTGCTCTGTTTGTATCAGTGTGTGTATCTCAGTCAGTCTCCTTTGTGTGTATCAGTGTGTGTATCTCAGTCAGTCTGCTCTGTGTGTATCAGTGTGTGTATCTCAGTCAGTCTGCTCTGTGTTTATCAGTGTTTGTATCTCAGTCAGTCTGTTCTGTGTGTATCAGTGTGTGTATATGAGTCATTCTGTCCTGTGAGTATCAGTGTGTGTATCTCAGTCAGTCTGCTATGTGTGTATCTGTGTGTGTATCTCAGTCAGTCTGCTGTGTGTGTATCTCAGTCAGTCTGCTCTGTGTGTATCAGTGTGTGTATCAGAGTCAGTCTTATCTGTGTGTATCAGTGTGTGTATCTCAGTCAGTCTGCTTTGTGTGTATCAGTGTGTGTATCTCAGTCAGTATGTTCTGTGTGTTTCAATGTGTGTATCTCAACCAGTCTGCTCTGTGTATCAGTGTGTGTATCTCAGTCAGTCTGTTCTGTGGGTTTTGGTCTGTGTATCTCAGTCAGTCTGTCCTGTGTGTATCAGTGTGTGTATCTCAGTCAGTATGCTCTGTGTGTATCAGTGTTTGTATCTCAGTGTCTCAGTGTGTCTTTTCTGTGTGTATGAGTGTGTGTATCTCAGTCAGTCTGTTCTGTGTGTATCAGTGTGTGTATTTCAGTGTCTCAGTGTGTCTTTTCTGTGTGTATCAGTGTGTGTATCTCAGTCAGACTCTCCTGTGTGAATCAGTTTGTGTATCTCAGTCAGCCTGTCATGTGTGTATCAGTGTGTGTATCTCAGTCAGTCTGCTCTGTGTGTATCAGTGTGTGTATCTCAGTAAGTCTGCTCTGTGTGTATCGGTCTCTGTATCTCAGTCAGTCTGCCCTGTGTGTATCAGTGTGTGTATCTCAGTAAGTCTGCTCTGTGTGTATCGGTGTGTGTATCTGAGTCAGTCTGTTGTGTGTGTATCTCAGTCAGTCTGCTCTGTGTGTATCAGTGTGAGTATCTCAGTAAGTCTGCCCTGTGTGTATCAGTGTGTGTATCTCAGTCAGTCTGCTCTGTGTGTATTGGTGTGTGTATCTGAATCAGTCTGTCCTGTGTGTATCAGTGTGTGTATCTGGGTCAGTCTATTCTGTGTGTATCAGTGTGTGTATCTGAGTCAGTATGTTCAGTGTGTATCAGTGTGTGTATCTGAGTCAGTCTGCTCTGTGTGTATCAGTGTGTGTATCTCAGTCAGTGTGTGTGTGTATCTCAGTCAGTGTGTGTGTATCTGAGTCTTTCTGTTCTGTGTGTATCAGTGTTGTTCTGTGTGTATCAGTGTGTTTATCTCAGTGAGACTGGTCTGTGTGTATCAGTGTGTGTATCTCAGTCAGTCTGCTCTGTGTGTATCGGTATGTGTATCTGAGTCTTTCTGTTGTGTGTGTCTCAGTGTGTCTTTTCTGTGTGTATCAGTGTGTGTATCTCAGTCAGTCTGCCCTGTGTGTATCAGTGTGTGTATCTCAGTGAGACTGGTCTGTGTGTATCATTGTGTGTATCTGAATCAGTCTGTCCTGTGAGGATCAGTGTGAGTATCTGGGTCAGTCTATTCTGTGTGTATCAGTGAGTGTATCTCAGTCTTTCTGTTCTGTGTGTATCGCTGTGTGTATCTCAGTCAGTGTGTGTGTATCTCAGTCAGTGTGTGTGTATCTCAGTCTTTCTGTTCTGTGTGTATCAGTGTGTGTATCTCAGTCAGTCTGCTCTGTGTGTATCGGTATGTGTATCTGAGTCTTTCTGTCGTGTGTGTCTCAGTGTGTCTTTTCTGTGTGTATCAGTGTGTGTATCTCAGTCAGTCTGCCCTGTGTGTATCAGTGTGTGTATCTCAGTGAGACTGGTCTGTGTGTATCATTGTGTGTATCTGAATCAGTCTGTCCTGTGAGGATCAGTGTGAGTATCTGGGTCAGTCTATTCTGTGTGTATCAGTGAGTGTATCTCAGTCTTTCTGTTCTGTGTGTATCGCTGTGTGTATCTCAGTCAGTGTGTGTGTATCTCAGTCAGTGTGTGTGTATCTCAGTCTTTCTGTTCTGTGTGTATCAGTGTGTGTATCTCAGTCAGTATGTTCTGTGTGTATCAGTGTTTGTATCTCAGTCAGTCTGTTCTGTGTGTATCAGTGTGTGTATCTGAATCAGTCTGCTCTGTGTTTATCAGTGTGTGTATCTCAGTCAGTATGCTCTGTGTGTATCATTGTGTGTATCTGAATCAGTCTGTCCTGTGAGGATCGGTGTGAGTATCTGGGTCAGTCTATTCTGTGTGTATCAGTGAGTGTATCTCAGTCTTTCTGTTCTGTGTGTATCGCTGTGTGTATCTCAGTCAGTGTGTGTGTATCTCAGTCAGTGTGTGTGTATCTCAGTCTTTCTGTTCTGTGTGTATCAGTGTGTGTATCTCAGTCAGTATGTTCTGTGTGTATCAGAGTATGTATCTCAGTAAGACTGTCCTGTGTGTATCTGTGTGTGTATCTGAGTCAGCCTGTCATGTGTTTATCAGTGTGCGTATCTCAGTCAGTCTGCTGTGTGTGTATCTCAGTCAGTCTACTCTGTGTGTATCTGTGTGTGTATCTCAGTCAGTCTGCTCTGTGTGTATCTGTGTGTGTATCTCAGTCAGTCTGCTCTGTGTGTATCGATGTGTGTATCTCAGTCAGTCTGCTCTGTGTGTATCAGTGTGTGTATCTCAGTCAGTCTGCCCTGTGTGTACAGTGTGTGTATCTCAGTCCCTTTTCTGTGTGTATCAGTGTGAGTATCTCAGTAAGTCTGCCCTGTGTGTATCAGTGTGTGTATCTCAGTCATCTGCTCTGTGTGTATTGTGTGTGTATCTGAATCAGTCTGTCCTGTGTGTATCAGTGTGTGTATCTGGGTCATCTATTCTGTGTGTATCAGTGTGTGTATCTGAGTCAATGTTCAGTGTGTATCAGTGTGTGTATCTGAGTCAGTCTGCTCTGTGTGTATCAGTGTGTGTATCTCAGTCAGTGTGTGTGTATCTCAGTCAGTGTGTGTGTATCTGAGTCTTTCTGTTCTGTGTGTATCAGTGTTGTTCTGTGTGTATCAGTGTGTTTATCTCAGTGAGACTGGTCTGTGTGTATCAGTGTGTGTATCACAGTCAGTCTGCTCTGTGTGTATCGGTATGTGTATCTGAGTCTTTCTGTTGTGTGTGTCTCAGTGTGTCTTTTCTGTGTGTATCAGTGTGTGTATCTCAGTCAGTCTGCCCTGTGTGTATCAGTGTGTGTATCTCAGTGAGACTGGTCTGTGTGTATCATTGTGTGTATCTGAATCAGTCTGTCCTGTGAGGATCAGTGTGAGTATCTGGGTCAGTCTATTCTGTGTGTATCAGTGAGTGTATCTCAGTCTTTCTGTTCTGTGTGTATCGCTGTGTGTATCTCAGTCAGTGTGTGTGTATCTCAGTCAGTGTGTGTGTATCTCAGTCTTTCTGTTCTGTGTGTATCAGTGTGTGTATCTCAGTCAGTCTGCTCTGTGTGTATCGGTATGTGTATCTGAGTCTTTCTGTCGTGTGTGTCTCAGTGTGTCTTTTCTGTGTGTATCAGTGTGTGTATCTCAGTCAGTCTGCCCTGTGTGTATCAGTGTGTGTATCTCAGTGAGACTGGTCTGTGTGTATCAGTGTGTGTATCTGAATCAGTCTGTCCTGTGAGGATCAGTGTGAGTATCTGGGTCAGTCTATTCTGTGTGTATCAGTGAGTGTATCTCAGTCTTTCTGTTCTGTGTGTATCGCTGTGTGTATCTCAGTCAGTGTGTGTGTATCTCAGTCAGTGTGTGTGTATCTCAGTCTTTCTGTTCTGTGTGTATCAGTGTGTGTATCTCAGTCAGTATGTTCTGTGTGTATCAGTGTGTGTATCTCAGTCAGTCTGTTCTGTGTGTATCAGTGTGTGTATCTGAATCAGTCTGCTCTGTGTTTATCAGTGTGTGTATCTCAGTCAGTATGCTCTGTGTGTATCATTGTGTGTATCTGAATCAGTCTGTCCTGTGAGGATCGGTGTGAGTATCTGGGTCAGTCTATTCTGTGTGTATCAGTGAGTGTATCTCAGTCTTTCTGTTCTGTGTGTATCGCTGTGTGTATCTCAGTCAGTGTGTGTGTATCTCAGTCAGTGTGTGTGTATCTCAGTCTTTCTGTTCTGTGTGTATCAGTGTGTGTATCTCAGTCAGTATGTTCTGTGTGTATCAGAGTATGTATCTCAGTAAGACTGTCCTGTGTGTATCTGTGTGTGTATCTGAGTCAGCCTGTCATGTGTTTATCAGTGTGCGTATCTCAGTCAGTCTGCTGTGTGTGTATCTCAGTCAGTCTACTCTGTGTGTATCTGTGTGTGTATCTCAGTCAGTCTACTCTGTGTGTATCTGTGTGTGTATCTCAGTCAGTCTGCTCTGTGTGTATCGATGTGTGTATCTCAGTCAGTCTGCTCTGTGTGTATCAGTGTGTGTATCTCAGTCAGTCTGCCCTGTGTGTTACAGTGTGTGTATCTCAGTCAGTCTTTTCTGTGTGTATCAGTGTGAGTATCTCAGTAAGTCTGCCCTGTGTGTATCAGTGTGTGTATCTCAGTCAGTCTGCTCTGTGTGTATTGGTGTGTGTATCTGAATCAGTCTGTCCTGTGTGTATCAGTGTGTGTATCTGGGTCAGTCTATTCTGTGTGTATCAGTGTGTGTATCTGAGTCAGTATGTTCAGTGTGTATCAGTGTGTGTATCTGAGTCAGTCTGCTCTGTGTGTATCAGTGTGTGTATCTCAGTCAGTGTGTGTGTGTATCTCAGTCAGTGTGTGTGTATCTGAGTCTTTCTGTTCTGTGTGTATCAGTGTTGTTCTGTGTGTATCAGTGTGTTTATCTCAGTGAGACTGGTCTGTGTGTATCAGTGTGTGTATCTCAGTCAGTCTGCTCTGTGTGTATCGGTATGTGTATCTGAGTCTTTCTGTTGTGTGTGTCTCAGTGTGTCTTTTCTGTGTGTATCAGTGTGTGTATCTCAGTCAGTCTGCCCTGTGTGTATCAGTGTGTGTATCTCAGTGAGACTGGTCTGTGTGTATCATTGTGTGTATCTGAATCAGTCTGTCCTGTGAGGATCAGTGTGAGTATCTGGGTCAGTCTATTCTGTGTGTATCAGTGAGTGTATCTCAGTCTTTCTGTTCTGTGTGTATCGCTGTGTGTATCTCAGTCAGTGTGTGTGTATCTCAGTCAGTGTGTGTGTATCTCAGTCTTTCTGTTCTGTGTGTATCAGTGTGTGTATCTCAGTCAGTCTGCTCTGTGTGTATCGGTATGTGTATCTGAGTCTTTCTGTCGTGTGTGTCTCAGTGTGTCTTTTCTGTGTGTATCAGTGTGTGTATCTCAGTCAGTCTGCCCTGTGTGTATCAGTGTGTGTATCTCAGTGAGACTGGTCTGTGTGTATCATTGTGTGTATCTGAATCAGTCTGTCCTGTGAGGATCAGTGTGAGTATCTGGGTCAGTCTATTCTGTGTGTATCAGTGAGTGTATCTCAGTCTTTCTGTTCTGTGTGTATCGCTGTGTGTATCTCAGTCAGTGTGTGTGTATCTCAGTCAGTGTGTGTGTATCTCAGTCTTTCTGTTCTGTGTGTATCAGTGTGTGTATCTCAGTCAGTATGTTCTGTGTGTATCAGTGTTTGTATCTCAGTCAGTCTGCTCTGTGTGTATCAGTGTGTGTATCTCAGTCAGTCTGTTCTGTGTGTATCAGTGTGTGTATCTGAATCAGTCTGCTCTGTGTTTATCAGTGTGTGTATCTCAGTCAGTATGCTCTGTGTGTATCATTGTGTGTATCTGAATCAGTCTGTCCTGTGAGGATCGGTGTGAGTATCTGGGTCAGTCTATTCTGTGTGTATCAGTGAGTGTATCTCAGTCTTTCTGTTCTGTGTGTATCGCTGTGTGTATCTCAGTCAGTGTGTGTGTATCTCAGTCAGTGTGTGTGTATCTCAGTCTTTCTGTTCTGTGTGTATCAGTGTGTGTATCTCAGTCAGTATGTTCTGTGTGTATCAGAGTATGTATCTCAGTAAGACTGTCCTGTGTGTATCTGTGTGTGTATCTGAGTCAGCCTGTCATGTGTTTATCAGTGTGCGTATCTCAGTCAGTCTGCTGTGTGTGTATCTCAGTCAGTCTACTCTGTGTGTATCTGTGTGTGTATCTCAGTCAGTCTACTCTGTGTGTATCTGTGTGTGTATCTCAGTCAGTCTGCTCTGTGTGTATCGATGTGTGTATCTCAGTCAGTCTGCTCTGTGTGTATCAGTGTGTGTATCTCAGTCAGTCTGCCCTGTGTGTTACAGTGTGTGTATCTCAGTCAGTCTTTTCTGTGTGTATCAGTGTGTGTATCTCAGTGAGACTGGTCTGTGTGTATCTCAGTCAGTCTGTTCTGTGTGTATCAGCGTGTGTATCTGAATCAGTCTGTTCTGTGTGTATCAGTGTGTGTATCTGAATCAGTCTGCTCTGTGTGTATAATTGTATGTATCTCAGTCAGTCTTTTGTGTGTGTGTGTGTGTGTGTGTATCTCAGTCAGTCTGTTCTGTGTGTATCAGTGTGTGTATCTCAGTCAGTCTGTTGTGTGTGTGTATCTCAGTCAGTCTGCTCTGTGTGTATTGGTGTGTGTATCTGAATCAGTCTGTCCTGTGTGTATCAGTGTGTGTATCTGGGTCAGTCTATTCTGTGTGTATCAGTGTGTGTATCTGAGTCAGTATGTTCAGTGTGTATCAGTGTGTGTATCTGAGTCAGTCTGCTCTGTGTGTATCAGTGTGTGTATCTCAGTCAGTGTGTGTGTATCTCAGTCAGTGTGTGTGTATCTGAGTCTTTCTGTTCTGTGTGTATCAGTGTGTGTATCTCAGTCAGTATGTTCTGTGTGTATCAGTGTGTTTATCTCAGTGAGACTGGTCTGTGTGTATCAGTGTGTGTATCTCAGTCAGTCTGCTCTGTGTGTATCAGTATGTGTATCTGAGTCTTTCTGTCGTGTGTGTCTCAGTGTGTCTTTTCTGTGTGTATCAGTGTGTGTATCTCAGTCAGTCTGCCCTGTGTGTATCAGTTTGTGTATCCCAGTCAGTCTGTCCTGTGAGAATCAGTGTGTGTATCTGGCCCAGTCCATTCTGTGTGTATCATTGTGTGTATCTCAGTCTGTTCTTTGTGTATCAGTGTGTGTATCTCAGTCAGTCTCCACTGTGTGTATCACTGTGTGTGTATCTCAGTCAGTCTGTTCTGTGTGTATTGGTGTGTGTATCTGGGTCAGTCTATTCTGTGTGTATCGGTGTGTGTATCTCAGTCAGTCTGCTCTGTGTGTATCAGTGTGTGTATCTGAATCAGTCTGTCCTGTGAGTATCAGTGTGTGTATCTCAGTCAGTCTGCTCTGTGTGTATCAGTGTGTGTATCTCAGTCAGTCTGTTCTGTGTGTATTGGTGTGTGTATCTGGGTCAGTCTATTCTGTGTCTATCGGTGTGTGTATCTCAGTCAGTCTGCTCTGTGTGTATCAGTGTGTGTATCTGAATCAGTCTGTCCTGTGAGTATCAGTGTGTGTATCTGGGTCAGTCTATTGTGTGTGTATCTCAGTCAGTCTGTTCTGTGTGTATCAGTGTGTGTATCTCAGTGTCTCAGTGTGTCGTTTCTGTGTGTATCACTGTGTGTATCTCAGTCAGTCTGCTCTGTGTGTATCAGTGTATGTATCTCCGTCAGTCTGTTCTGTGTGTATCAGTGTGTGTATCTCAGTCAGTCTGCTCTGTGTGTATCAGTGTGTGTATCTCAGTCAGTATGCTCTGTGTGTATCATTGTGTGTATCTGGATCAGTCTTTGAGTATCTGTGTGTGTATCTCAGTCAGTCTGCTCTGTGTGTATCAGTGTGTGTATCTCACTCAGTCTGTTGTGTGTGTATCTCAGTCAGTCTGTTCTGTGTGTATCTGTGTGTGTATCTCAGTCAGTCTGCTCTGTGTGTATCAGTGTGTGTATCTCAGTCAGTCTGCTCTGTGTGTATCAGTGTGTGTATCTCAGTAAGTCTGCTCTGTGTGTATCGGTCTCTGTATCTCAGTCAGTCTGCCCTGTGTGTATCAGTGTGTGTATCTCAGTAAGTCTGCTCTGTGTGTATCAGTGTGTGTATCTCAGTTAGTCTGCCCTGTGTGTATCAGTGTGTGTATCTCAGTCAGTCTACTCTGTGTGTATCGGTGTGTATGTGAGTCAGTCTGCTGTGTGTGTGTCTCAGTCAGTCTGCTCTGTGTGTATCAGTGTGTGTATCTCAGTAAGTCTGCTCTGTGTGTATCGGTCTCTGTATCTCAGTCAGTCTGCTCTGTGTGTATTGGTGTGTGTATCTGAGTCAGTCTCCTCTATGTGTATCAGTGTGTGTATCTCAGTCAGTCTGCTCTGTGTGTATCAGTGTGTGTATCTCAGTCAGTCTAATCTGTGTGTATCAGTGTGTTTATCACAGTCAGTCTGCTGTGTGTGTATCTCAGTAAGTCTGCTCTGTGTGTGTCAGTGTGTGTATCTCAGTCAGTCTGCTCTGTGTGTATCGATGTGTGTATCTCAGTCAGTCTGCTCTGTGTGTATCAGTGTGTGTATCTCAGTCAGTCTGCCCTGTGTGTTACAGTGTGTGTATCTCAGTCAGTCTTTTCTGTGTGTATCAGTGTGTGTATCTCAGTGAGACTGGTCTGTGTGTATCTCAGTCAGTCTGTTCTGTGTGTATCAGCGTGTGTATCTGAATCAGTCTGTTCTGTGTGTATCAGTGTGTGTATCTGAATCAGTCTGCTCTGTGTGTATAATTGTGTGTATCTCAGTCAGTCTTTTGTGTGTGTGTGTGTGTGTGTGTATCTCAGTCAGTCTGTTCTGTGTGTATCAGTGTGTGTATCTCAGTCAGTCTGTTGTGTGTGTGTATCTCAGTCAGTCTGCTCTGTGTGTATTGGTGTGTGTATCTGAATCAGTCTGTCCTGTGTGTATCAGTGTGTGTATCTGGGTCAGTCTATTCTGTGTGTATCAGTGTGTGTATCTGAGTCAGTATGTTCAGTGTGTATCAGTGTGTGTATCTGAGTCAGTCTGCTCTGTGTGTATCAGTGTGTGTATCTCAGTCAGTGTGTGTGTATCTCAGTCAGTGTGTGTGTATCTGAGTCTTTCTGTTCTGTGTGTATCAGTGTGTGTATCTCAGTCAGTATGTTCTGTGTGTATCAGTGTGTTTATCTCAGTGAGACTGGTCTGTGTGTATCAGTGTGTGTATCTCAGTCAGTCTGCTCTGTGTGTATCGGTATGTGTATCTGAGTCTTTCTGTCGTGTGTGTCTCAGTGTGTCTTTTCTGTGTGTATCAGTGTGTGTATCTCAGTCAGTCTGCCCTGTGTGTATCAGTTTGTGTATCCCAGTCAGTCTGTCCTGTGAGAATCGGTGTGTGTATCTGGCCCAGTCCATTCTGTGTGTATCATTGTGTGTATCTCAGTCTGTTCTTTGTGTATCAGTGTGTGTATCTCAGTCAGTCTCCACTGTGTGTATCACTGTGTGTGTATCTCAGTCAGTCTGTTCTGTGTGTATTGGTGTGTGTATCTGGGTCAGTCTATTCTGTGTGTATCGGTGTGTATCTCAGTCAGTCTGCTCTGTGTGTATCAGTGTGTGTATCTGAATCAGTCTGTCCTGTGAGTATCAGTGTGTGTATCTCAGTCAGTCTGCTCTGTGTGTATCAGTGTGTGTATCTCAGTCAGTCTGTTCTGTGTGTATTGGTGTGTGTATCTGGGTCAGTCTATTCTGTGTCTATCGGTGTGTGTATCTCAGTCAGTCTGCTCTGTGTGTATCAGTGTGTGTATCTGAATCAGTCTGTCCTGTGAGTATCAGTGTGTGTATCTGGGTCAGTCTATTGTGTGTGTATCTCAGTCAGTCTGTTCTGTGTGTATCAGTGTGTGTATCTCAGTGTCTCAGTGTGTCGTTTCTGTGTGTATCACTGTGTGTATCTCAGTCAGTCTGCTCTGTGTGTATCAGTGTATGTATCTCCGTCAGTCTGTTCTGTGTGTATCAGTGTGTGTATCTCAGTCAGTCTGCTCTGTGTGTATCAGTGTGTGTATCTCAGTCAGTATGCTCTGTGTGTATCATTGTGTGTATCTGGATCAGTCTTTGAGTATCTGTGTGTGTATCTCAGTCAGTCTGCTCTGTGTGTATCAGTGTGTGTATCTCAGTCAGTCTGTTGTGTGTGTATCTCAGTCAGTCTGTTCTGTGTGTATCTGTGTGTGTATCTCAGTCAGTCTGCTCTCTGTGTATCAGTGTGTGTATCTCAGTCAGTCTGCTCTGTGTGTATCAGTGTGTGTATCTCAGTAAGTCTGCTCTGTGTGTATTGGTCTCTGTATCTCAGTCAGTCTGCCCTGTGTGTATCAGTGTGTGTATCTCAGTAAGTCTGCTCTGTGTGTATCAGTGTGTGTATCTCAGTTAGTCTGCCCTGTGTGTATCAGTGTGTGTATCTCAGTCAGTCTACTCTGTGTGTATCGGTGTGTATGTGAGTCAGTCTGCTGTGTGTGTGTCTCAGTCAGTCTGCTCTGTGTGTATCAGTGTGTGTATCTCAGTAAGTCTGCTCTGTGTGTATCGGTCTCTGTATCTCAGTCAGTCTGCTCTGTGTGTATTGGTGTGTGTATCTGAGTCAGTCTCCTCTATGTGTATCAGTGTGTGTATCTCAGTCAGTCTGCTCTGTGTGTATCAGTGTGTGTATCTCAGTCAGTCTAATCTGTGTGTATCAGTGTGTTTATCACAGTCAGTCTGCTGTGTGTGTATCTCAGTCAGTCTGCTCTGTGTGTGTCAGTGTGTGTATCTCAGTCAGTCTGCTCTGTGAGTATCAGTGTGTGTATCTGGGTCAGTCTATTGTGTGTGTATCTCAGTCAGTCTGTTCTGTGTGTATCGGTGTGTGTATCTCAGTGTCTCAGTGTGTCGTTTCTGTGTGTATCAGTGTGTGTATCTCAGACAGTCTGCTCTGTGTGTATCAGTGTGTGTATCTCAATCAGTCTGCTCTGTGTTTATCAGTGTGTTTATCTTAGTCAGTCTGTTCTGTGTGTATCAGTGTGTGTATCTGAGTCAGTCTGCTCTGTGTGTATCAGTGTGTGTATCTCAGTCAATCTGCTCTGTGTGTATTGGTGTGTTTATCTTAGTCAGTCTGTTCTGTGTGTATCAGTGTGTGTATCTTAGTCAGTCTGTTCTGTGTGTATCAGTGTGTGTATCTTAGTCAGTCTGCTCTGTGTGTATCGGTGTGTGTATGTCAGAAAGTCTGCTCTGTGTGTATCGGTGTGTGTATGTCAGTCAGTCTGCTCTCTGTATCGGTGTGTGTATCTCAGTCAGTCTGTTTTGTGTATATCAGTGTGTGTATCTCAGTCAGTCTGTTTTGTGTGTATCAGTGTGTGTATCACAGTCAGTATGCTGTGTGTGTATCTGAATCAGTCTGTCCTGTGAGTATCAGTGTGTGTATCTGAGTCAGTCTGTCCTGTGTGTATCAGTGTGTGTATCTGAGTCAGTCTGCTCTGTGTGTATCAGTGTGTGTATCTCAGTCAGTCTGTTCTGTGTGTATCAGTGTGTGTATCTCAGTTAGTCTGTTCTGTGAGTATCAGTGTGTGTATCTCAGTCAGTCTGTTTTGTGTGTATCAGTGTGGGTATCTCAGTCAGTATGCTCTGTGTGTATCAGTGTGTGTATCTGAATCAGTCTGTCCTGTGTGTTTCAGTATGTGTATCTCAGTGAGACTGTTCTGTGTGTATCTGAGTGTGTATCTCAGTCAGTCTGTTCTGTGTGTATCGGTGTTTGTATCTCAGTCAGTATGCTCTGTGTGTATCATTGTGTGTATCTGAATCAGTCTGTCCTGTGAGTATCAGTGTGAGTATCTGGGTCAGTCTTTTCTGTGTGTATCAGTGTGTGTATCTAAGTCAGTCTACTCTGTGTGTATCAGTGTGTTTATCTCAGTCAGTCTTTTCTGTGTGTATCAGTGTGTGTATCTCAGTCAGTCTTTTCTGTGTGTATCAGTGTGTGTATCTCAGTCAGTCTTTTCTGTGTGTATCAGTGTGTGTATCTCAGTCAGTATGCTCTGTGTGTATCAGTGTGTGTATCTGAGTAAGTGTGTCCTGTGTGTATCAGAGTATGTATCTCAGTAAGACTGTCCTGTGTGTATCTGTGTGTGTATCTGAGTAAGCCTGTCATGTGTTTATCAGTGTGTGTATCTCAGTCAGTCTGCTGTGTGTGTATCTAAGTCAGTCTACTCTGTGTGTATCCGTGTGTGTATCTCAGTCAGTCTGCTATGTGTGTATCTGTGTGTGTATCTCAGTCAGTCTGCTCTGTGTGTATCGATGTGTGTATCTCAGTCAGTCTGCTCTGTGTGTATCAGTGTGTGTATCTCAGTCAGTCTGCCCTGTGTGTTACAGTGTGTGTATCTCAGTCAGTCTTTTCTGTGTGTATCAGTGTGTGTATCTCAGTGAGACTGGTCTGTGTGTATCTCAGTCAGTCTGTTCTGTGTGTATCAGTGTGTGTATCTGAATCAGTCTGTTCTGTGTGTATCAGTGTGTGTATCTGAATCAGTCTGCTCTGTGTGTATAATTGTGTGTATCTCAGACAGTCTGTTGTGTGTGTGTGTGTGTGTATCTCAGTCAGTCTGCCCTGTGTGTATCAGTGTGTGTATCTCAGTAAGTCTGCTCTGTGTGTATCAGTGTGTGTATCTCAGTTAGTCTGCCCTGTGTGTATCAGTGTGTGTATCTCAGTCAGTCTACTCTGTGTGTATCGGTGTGTATGTGAGTCAGTCTGCTGTGTGTGTGTCTCAGTCAGTCTGCTCTGTGTGTATCAGTGTGTGTATCTCAGTAAGTCTGCTCTGTGTGTATCGGTCTCTGTATCTCAGTCAGTCTGCTCTGTGTGTATTGGTGTGTGTATCTGAGTCAGTCTCCTCTATGTGTATCAGTGTGTGTATCTCAGTCAGTCTGCTCTGTGTGTATCAGTGTGTGTATCTCAGTCAGTCTAATCTGTGTGTATCAGTGTGTTTATCACAGTCAGTCTGCTGTGTGTGTATCTCAGTCAGTCTGCTCTGTGTGTGTCAGTGTGTGTATCTCAGTCAGTCTGCTCTGTGAGTATCAGTGTGTGTATCTGGGTCAGTCTATTGTGTGTGTATCTCAGTCAGTCTGTTCTGTGTGTATCGGTGTGTGTATCTCAGTGTCTCAGTGTGTCGTTTCTGTGTGTATCAGTGTGTGTATCTCAGACAGTCTGCTCTGTGTGTATCAGTGTGTGTATCTCAATCAGTCTGCTCTGTGTTTATCAGTGTGTTTATCTTAGTCAGTCTGTTCTGTGTGTATCAGTGTGTGTATCTGAGTCAGTCTGCTCTGTGTGTATCAGTGTGTGTATCTCAGTCAATCTGCTCTGTGTGTATTGGTGTGTTTATCTGAGTCAGTATGTTCTGTGTGTATCAGTGTGTGTATCTCAATCAGTCTGCTGTGTGTGTATCTTAGTCAGTCTGCTCTGTGTGTATCGGTGTGTGTATGTCAGAAAGTCTGCTCTGTGTGTATCGGTGTGTGTATGTCAGTCAGTCTGCTCTCTGTATCGGTGTGTGTATCTCAGTCAGTCTGTTTTGTGTATATCAGTGTGTGTATCTCAGTCAGTCTGTTTTGTGTGTATCAGTGTGTGTATCACAGTCAGTATGCTGTGTGTGTATCTGAATCAGTCTGTCCTGTGAGTATCAGTGTGTGTATCTGAGTCAGTCTGTCCTGTGTGTATCAGTGTGTGTATCTGAGTCAGTCTGCTCTGTGTGTATCAGTGTGTGTATCTCAGTCAGTCTGTTCTGTGTGTATCAGTGTGTGTATCTCAGTTAGTCTGTTCTGTGAGTATCAGTGTGTGTATCTCAGTCAGTCTGTTTTGTGTGTATCAGTGTGGGTATCTCAGTCAGTATGCTCTGTGTGTATCAGTGTGTGTATCTGAATCAGTCTGTCCTGTGTGTTTCAGTATGTGTATCTCAGTGAGACTGTTCTGTGTGTATCTGAGTGTGTATCTCAGTCAGTCTGTTCTGTGTGTATCGGTGTTTGTATCTCAGTCAGTATGCTCTGTGTGTATCATTGTGTGTATCTGAATCAGTCTGTCCTGTGAGTATCAGTGTGAGTATCTGGGTCAGTCTTTTCTGTGTGTATCAGTGTGTGTATCTAAGTCAGTCTACTCTGTGTGTATCAGTGTGTTTATCTCAGTCAGTCTTTTCTGTGTGTATCAGTGTGTGTATCTCAGTCAGTCTTTTCTGTGTGTATCAGTGTGTGTATCTCAGTCAGTCTTTTCTGTGTGTATCAGTGTGTGTATCTCAGTCAGTATGCTCTGTGTGTATCAGTGTGTGTATCTGAGTAAGTGTGTCCTGTGTGTATCAGAGTATGTATCTCAGTAAGACTGTCCTGTGTGTATCTGTGTGTGTATCTGAGTAAGCCTGTCATGTGTTTATCAGTGTGTGTATCTCAGTCAGTCTGCTGTGTGTGTATCTAAGTCAGTCTACTCTGTGTGTATCCGTGTGTGTATCTCAGTCAGTCTGCTATGTGTGTATCTGTGTGTGTATCTCAGTCAGTCTGCTCTGTGTGTATCGATGTGTGTATCTCAGTCAGTCTGCTCTGTGTGTATCAGTGTGTGTATCTCAGTCAGTCTGCCCTGTGTGTTACAGTGTGTGTATCTCAGTCAGTCTTTTCTGTGTGTATCAGTGTGTGTATCTCAGTGAGACTGGTCTGTGTGTATCTCAGTCAGTCTGTTCTGTGTGTATCAGTGTGTGTATCTGAATCAGTCTGTTCTGTGTGTATCAGTGTGTGTATCTGAATCAGTCTGCTCTGTGTGTATAATTGTGTGTATCTCAGACAGTCTGTTGTGTGTGTGTGTGTGTGTATCTCAGTCAGTCTGTTCTGTGTGTATCAGTGTGTGTATTTCAGTCAGTCTGTTGTGTGTGTGTATCTCAGTCAGTCTGCTCTGTGTGTATTGGTGTGTGTATCTGAATCAGTCTGTCCTGTGAGTATCAGTGTGTGTATCTTGGTCAGTCTATTCTGTGTGTATCAGTGTGTGTATCTGAGTCAGTATGTTCAGTGTGCATCAGTGTGTGTATCCGAGTAAGTCTGCTCTGTGTGTATCAGTGTGTGTATCTCAGTCAGTGTGTGTGTATCTCAGTCAGTATGTTCTGTGTGTATCAGTGTGTTTAACTCAGTCAGTCTGCTCTGTGTGTATCGGTATGTGTATCTCAGTGAGAATGGTCTGTGTGTATCAGTGTGTGTATCCCAGTCAGTCTGTCCTGTAAGAATCAGTGTGTGTATCTGGCCCAGTCCATTCTGTGTGTATCATTGTGTGTATCTCAGTCTGTTCTTTGTGTATCAGTGTGTGTATCTCAGTCTGTTCTGTGTGTATCAGTGTGTGTATCTCAGTCAGTCTCCACTGTGTGTATCACTGTGTGTGTCTCAGTCAGTTTGCTCTGTGAATTTTCAGTGTGTGTATCTCAATCAGTCTGTCCTGTGAATATCATTGTGTGTATCTCAGTCAGTCTGCTCTGTGTGTATCAGTGTGTGTATCTCAGTCAGTCTGTTCTGTGTGTATTGGTGTGTGTATCTGGGTCAGTCTATTCTGTGTGTATCGGTGTGTGTATCTCAGTCAGTCTGCTCTGTGTGTATCAGTGTGTGTATCTGAATCAGTCTGTCCTGTGAGTATCAGTGTGTGTATCTGGGTCAGTCTATTGTGTGTGTATCTCAGTCAGTCTGTTCTGTGTGTATCGGTGTGTGTATCTCAGTGTCTCAGTGTGTCGTTTCTGTGTGTATCAGTGTGTGTATCTCAGTCAGTCTGCTCTGTGTGTATCAGTGTGTGTATCTCAGTCAGTCTGTTCTGTGTGTATCGGTGTGTGTATCTCAGTGTCTCAGTGTGTCGTTTCTGTGTGTATCAGTGTGTGTATCTCAATCAGTCTGCTCTGTGTTTATCAGTGTGTTTATCTTAGTCAGTCTGTTCTGTGTGTATCAGTGTGTGTATCTGAATCAGTCTGCTCTGTGTTTATCAGTGTGTGTATCTCAGTCAGTATGCTCTGTGTGTATCATTGTGTGTATCTGGATCAGTCTTTGAGTATCAGTGTGTGTATCTCAGTCAGTCTGCTCTGTGTGTATCAGTGTGTGTATCTCAGTCAGTCTGTTCTGTGTGTATCAGTGTGTGTATCTGAATCAGTCTGCTCTGTGTGTTTCAGTGTGTGTATCTCAGTCATTCTGCTCTGTGTGTATAGGTGTGTGTATCTGAATCATTTTGTCCTGTGAGTATTAGTGTGTGTATCTGGGTCAGTCTATTCTGTGTGTATCAGTGTATGTATCTCAGTCAGTCTGCTCTGTGTGTATCAGTGTGTGTATTTGAATCAGTCTGTCCTGTGAGTATCTGTGTGTGTATCTCAGTCAGTCTGTTCTGTGTGTATCGGTGTTTGTATCTCAGAGTCTCAGTGTGTCTTTTCTGTGTGTATCAGTGTGTGTGTCTAAGTCAGTTTGCTCTGTGAATTTTCAGTGTGTGTATCTCAATCAGTCTGTCCTGTGAGTATCAGTGTGTGTATCTGGGTCAGTCTATTCTGTGTGTATCAGTGTGTGTATCTCAGTCAGTCTGTTTTGTGTGTATCAGTCTGTGTATCTGAATCAGTCTCCTCTGTGTGTTTCAGTGTGTGTATCTCAGTCAGTCTGCTCTGTGTGTATTCGTGTGTGTATCTGAATCAGTCTGTCCTGTGAGTATCAGTGTGTGTATCTGGGTCAGTCTATTCTGTGTGTATCAGTGTGTGTATCTTAGTAAGTCTGCTCTGTGTGTATCAGTGTGTGTATCTGAATCAGTCTGTCCTGTGTGTATCAGTGTGTGTAGCTCAGTCAGTCTGCTGTGTGTATCTCAGTGTCTCAGTGTGTCTTTTCTGTGTGTATATGTGTGCATATCTCAGTCAGTCTGTTCTGTGTGTATCTCAGTGTCTCAGTGTGTCTTTTCTGTGTGTATCATTGTGTGTATCTCAGTGAGTATGCTCTGTGTGTATCAGTGTGTGTATCTCAGTTAGTCTACTCTGTGTGTATCAGTGTGTGTATCTCAGTGAGTATGCTCTGAGTGTATCAGTGTGTGTATCTCAGTCAGTCTGCTCTGTGTGTATCTGTGTGTGTATTTCAGTCACTATGCTTTGTGTGTATCAGTATGTGTATCTCAATCAGTCTGCTCTGTCAGTATCAGTGTGTGTATCTGAGTCAGTATGTTCTGCAGGTACCAATTTGCCTGTCAATGTGTGTATCAGTGTGTGTATTTCAGTCAGTCTCTGTATGTATCAATGTGTGTATCTCAGTCAGTCTGGTCTGTGTGTATCAGTGTGTGTATCTCAGTGAGTCTGCTCTGTGTGTATCAGTGTGTGTATCTCAGTCAGTCTGTTCTGTGTGTATCAGTGTGTGTATCTAAGTCAGTCTACTCTGTGTGTATCAGCGTGTGTATCTCAGTCAGTCTGTCCCGTGTGTATCAGTGTGTGTATGTGAGTCAGTATGCTCTGTGTGTATCAGTGTGTGTATCAGTGTGTGTATCTCAGTCAGTCCGCTCTGTGTGTATCTGTGTGTGTATGTCAGTCAGTCTGCTCTGTGTATATCAGTGTGTGTATCTGTCAGTCTGCTTTGTGTGTATCATTGTGTGTATCTATGTCAGTCTGTCCTGTGAGAATCAGTGTGTGTATTTGGGCCAGTCCGTTCTGTGTGTATCATTGTGTGTATCTATGTAAGTCTGTTCTGTGTGTATCAGTGTGTGTATCTAAGTCAGGCTGTTCTTTGTGTGTCAGTGTGTGTATCTCATTCACTCTGCTCTGTGTGTATCAGTGTGTGTATGTCAGTCAGTCTCCACCGTGTGTATCATTGTGTGTATCTCAGTCAGTCCGTCTGTTCTGTGTGTATCAGTGTGTGTATCTCAGTCAGTCCGTCTGTTCTGTGTGTATCAGTGTTTGTATCTCAGTCAGTCTCCTCTGTGTGTATAAGTGTGTGCATCTCAGTCAGTCTGTCCTGTGTGTATAAGTGTGTGTATCTTAGTCAGTATGTTCTGTGTGTATTAGTGTGTGTATCTGAGTCAGTATGTTCCGTGTGTATCAGTGTGTGTATCTCAGTCTGTCTGCTCTGTGTGTATCAGTGTGTGTATATGAGTCAGTCTGTCCTGTGAGTATCAGTGTGTGTATCTCAGTCAGTCTGTTTTGTGTGTATCAATGTGTGTATCTCAGTCTGTCTGCTCTGTGTATATCAGTGTGTGTATCTCAGTAAGTCGTCTCTGTGTGTATCAGTGTGTGTATCTCAGTCAGTATGTTCTGTGTGTATCAGTGTGTGTATCTCAGTCAGTCTGCTCTGTGTGTATCAGTGTGTGTGTCTCAGTCAATTTGCTCTGTGAATTTTCAGTGTGTGTATCTCAGTCAGTATGTTCTGTGAGTATCAGTGTGGTTATCTCAGTCAGTCTGTCATGTGTGTATCAGTGTGTGTATCTCAGTAAGTCGTCTCTGTGTGTATCAGTGTGTGTATCTCAGTCAGTTTGCTCTGTGTGTATCAGTGTGTATATCTCAGTCAGTCTGTTCTGTGTGTATCAGTGTATGTATCTCAGTCAGTATGTTCTGCAGGTACCAATTTGCCTGTCAATGTGTGTATCAGTGTGTGTATTTCAGTCAGTCTCTGTATGTATCAATGTGTGTATCTCAGTCAGTCTGCTCTGTGTGTATCTGTGTTTGTATCTCAGTCAGTCTCCACCGTGTGTATCAGTGTGTGTATCTCAGTCAGTCAGTCTGTTCTGTGTGTATCAGTGTGTCTATCTCAGTGTTTCTTTTCTGTGTGTATCAGTGTGTGTATCTCAGTCAGTCTGGTCTGTGTGTATCAGTGTGTGTATCTAAGTCAGTCTGGTCTGTGTGTATCAGTGTGTGTATGTAAGTCAGTCTCCACCGTGTGTATCAGTGTGTGTATCTCAGTCAGTCAGTCTGTTCTGTGTGTATCGGTGTTTGTATCTCAGTCACTCTGTTCTGTGTGTATCTGAGTCAGTCTGTTCTGTGTGTATCAGTGTTTGTATCTCAGTCAGTCTCCTCTGTGTATATCAGTGTTTGTATCTCAGTCAGTCTCCTCTGTGTGTATAAGTGTGTGTTATGGGTTTAAATGGTGCTAATGGCAAAAGAGATCGTCATCATTAAGTCACTGAAAAAAATGGATGTTGGATTTCAAAGCCTTACAGGCTTCAATTACGAATTTCAATAGGACCAACATTCCAGATATAATGCAAAATTGATAAGTCAGTAAATATAATATTAGTGTCCATACGAGTTCCATTCTATGTGTTAACACATTGATTGCCGGGAACGATATAGCACAGAAATTAGACAGAAAATAATGTATTTTATATTGCAGATTTGCAAGCTTGAGAATGCTGTGCTATTAATTGTAATCAATTTCCCTTTAATTATACAGTCAGGTCCATAAATATTGGGACATCGACATAATTCTAATCTTTTTGGCTCTATACACCGCCACAATGGATTTGAAATGAAACGAACAAGATGTGCTTTAACTGCAGACTTTCAGCTTTAATTTGAGGGTATTTACATCCAAATCAGGTGAACGGTGTAGGAATTACAACAGTTTGTATATGTGCCTCCCACTTTTTAAGGGACCAAAAGTAATGGGACAGATTAACAGTCATAAAACATACTTTCACTTTTTAATACTTGGTTGCAAATCCTTTGCAGTCAATTACAGCCTGAAGTCTGGAACGCATAGACATCACCAGACGCTGTGTTTCATCCCTGGTGATGCTCTGCCAGACCTCTATTGCAACTGTCTTCAGTTCCTGCTTGTTCTTGGGGCATTTTCCCTTCAGTTTTGTCTTCAGCAAGTGAAATGCATGCTCAATCGGATTCAGATCAGGTGATTGACTTGGCCATTGCATAACATTCCACTTCTTTACCTTAAAAAACTCTTTGGTTGCTTTTGCAGTATGCTTCGGGTCATTTTCCATCTGCACTGTGAAGCGCCGTCCAATGATTTCTGAAGCATTTGGCTGAATATGAGCAGATAATATTGCCCGAAACACTTTAGAATTGTGTATCATTGTGTGTATCTCAGTCAGTCCGTCTGTTCTGTGTGTATCAGTGTTTGTATCTCAGTCAGTCTCCTCTGTGTGTATAAGTGTGTGCATCTCAGTCAGTCTGTCCTGTGTGTATAAGTGTGTGTATCTTAGTCAGTATGTTCTGTGTGTATTAGTGTGTGCATCTGGGTCAGTCTGTTGTGTGTGTATTAGTGTGTGCATCTCAGTCAGTCTGTTCTGTGTGTATCAGTGTATGTATCTCAGTCAGTCTGTCCTGTGTGTATCAGTGGCTGTATCTGAGTCAGTTACCTCTGTGTGTATCAATGTGTATATCTGAGACAGTCTGGTCTGTGTGTATTAGGTTGTGAATATGAATCATTCTGTTCTGTGTGTATCTGAGTCAGTCTGCTCTGTGTGTATCAGTGTCTGTATCTGAGTCAGTCTGTTCTGTGTGAATCAATGTGTATATCTGTGTCAGTCTGTTCTGTGTGTATCAGTGTGTATATCTGTGTCAGTCTGTTCTGTGTGTATCAATGTGTGTATCTGAGTCAGTCTCCTCTGTGTGTATAAGTGTGTGCATCTCAGTCAGTCTGTCCTGTGTGTATAAGTGTGTGTATCTTAGTCAGTATGTTCTGTGTGTATTTGTGTGTGTATCTGAGTCAGTATGTTCCGTGTGTATCAGTGTGTGTATCTGAGTCTGTCTGTTCTGTGTGTATCAGTGTGTGTATCTCAGTCAGTCTGTTTTGTGTGTATCAATGTGTGTATCTCAGTCTGTCTGCTCTGTGTATATCAGTGTGTGTATCTCAGTCAGTCTGCTCTGTGTGTATTAGTGTGTGTATATGAGTCAGTCTGTCCTGTGAGTATCAGTGTGTGTATCTCAGTCAGTCTGTTTTGTGTGTATCAATGTGTGTATCTCAGTCTGTCTGCTCTGTGTATATCAGTGTGTGTATCTCAGTCACTCTGCTCTGTGTGTATCAATGTGTGTATCTCAGTCTGTCTGCTCTGTGTGTATCAGTGTGTGTATCTCAGTCAGTTTGCTCTGTGTGTATCAGTGTGTGTATCTCAGTCAGTATGTTCTGCAGGTACCAATTTGCCTGTCAATGTGTGTATCAGTGTGTGTATTTCAGTCAGTCTCTGTATGTATCAATGTGTGTATCTCAGTCAGTCTGCTCTGTGTGTATCTGTGTGTGTATCTGAGTCAGTATTTTCTGTGTGTATCAGTGTGTGTATCTCAGTGAGTCTACTCTGTGTGTATCAGCGTGTGTATCTCAGTCAGTCTGTCCCGTGTGTATCAGTGTGTGTATCTCAGTGAGTCTACTCTGTGTGTATCAGCGTGTGTATCTCAGTCAGTCTGTCCCGTGTGTATCAGTGTGTGTATGTGAGTCAGTATGCTCTGTGTGTATCAGTGTGTGAATCAGTGTGTGTATCTCAGTCAGTCCGCTCTGTGTCTATCTGTGTGTGCATGTCAGTCAGTCTGCTTTGTGTATATCAGTGTGTGTATCTTAGTCAGTATGCTTTGTGTGTATCATTGTGTGTATCTATGTCGGTCTGTCCTGTGTGTATCAGTGTGTGTATCTCAGTCAGTCTCCACCGTGTGTATCAGTGTGTGTATCTCAGTCAGTCAGTCTGTTCTGTGTGTATCAGTGTTTGTATCTCAGTCAGTCTCCTCTGTGTGTATCAGTGTTTGTATCTCAGTCAGTCTCCTCTGTGTGTATAAGTGTGTGTTATGGGTTTAAATGGAGCTAATGGCAAAAGAGATCGTCATCATTAAGTCACTGAAAAAAATGGATGTTGGATTTCAAAGCCTTACAGGCTTCAATTACTAATTTCAATCGTACTAACATTCCAGATATAATGCAAAATTTATAAGTCAGTAAATATAATATTAGAGTCCATGCGAGTTTCATTCTATGTGTTAACACATTGATTGCCGGGAACGATATAGCACAGAAATTAAACAGAAAATAATGTATTTTATATTGCAGATTTGCAAGCTTGAGAATGCTGTGCTATTAATTGTAATCAATTTCCCTTTAATTATACAGTCAGGTCCATAAATATTGGGACATCGACATAATTCTAATCTTTTTGGCTCTATACACCACCACAATGGATTTGAAATGAAACGAACAAGATGTGCTTTAACTGCAGACTTTCAGCTTTAATTTGAGGGTATTTACATCCAAATCAGGTGAACGGTGTAGGAATTACAACAGTTTGTATATGTGCCTCCCACTTTTTAAGGGACCAAAAGTAATGGGACAGATTAACAGTCATAAAACATACTTTCACTTTTTAATACTTGGTTGCAAATCCTTTGCAGTCAATTACAGCCTGAAGTCTGGAACGCATAGACATCACCAGACGCTGTGTTTCATCCCTGGTGATGCTCTGCCAGACCTCTATTGCAACTGTCTTTAGTTCCTGCTTGTTCTTGGGGCATTTTCCCTTCAGTTTTGTCTTCAGCAAGTGAAATGCATGCTCAATCGGATTCAGATCAGGTGATTGACTTGGCCATTGCATAACATTCCACTTCTTTACCTTAAAAAACTCTTTGGTTGCTTTTGCAGTATGCTTCGGGTCATTTTCCATCTGCACTGTGAAGCGCCGTCCAATGATTTCTAAAGCATTTGGCTGAATATGAGCAGATAATATTGCCCGAAACACTTTAGAATTGTGTATCATTGTGTGTATCTCAGTCAGTCCGTCTGTTCTGTGTGTATCAGTGTTTGTATCTCAGTCAGTCTCCTCTGTGTGTATAAGTGTGTGCATCTCAGTCAGTCTGTCCTGTGTGTATAAGTGTGTGTATCTTAGTCAGTATGTTCTGTGTGTAATAGTGTGTGTATCTGAGTCAGTATGTTCCGTGTGTATCAGTGTGTGTATCTGAGTCTGTCTGTTCTGTGTGTATCATTGTGTGTATCTCAGTCAGTCTGTTTTGTGTGTATCAATGTGTGATTCTCAGTCTGTCTGCTCTGTGTATATCAGTGTGTGTATCTCAGTCAGTCTGCTCTGTGTGTATCAGTGTGTGTATCTCAGTAAGTCGTCTCTGTGTGTATCAGTGTGTGTATCTCAGTCAGTATGTTCTGTGTGTATCAGTGTGTGTATCTCAGTCAGTATGTTCTGTGTGTATCAGTGTGTGTATCTCAGTCAGTCTGCTCTGTGTGTATCAGTGTGTGTGTCTCAGTCAGTTTGCTCTGTGAATTTTCAGTGTGTGTATCTCAGTCAGTATGTTCTGTGTGTATCAGTGTGTATATGGGTCAGACTGTTCTGTCTGTATCAGTGTGTGTTTCTCAGTCAGTTTGCTCTGTGTGTATCAGTGTGTGTATCTCAGTCAGTCTGTTCTGTGTGTATCAGTGTGTGTGTATCTCAGTCAGTATGTTCTGCAGGTACCAATTTGCCTGTCAATGTGTGTATCAGTGTGTGTATTTCAGTCAGTCTCTGTATGTATCAATGTGTGTATCTCAGTCAGTCTCATCTGTTTTTATCAGTGTGTGTATCTCAGTCAGTCTGCTCTGTGTGTATCTGTGTGTCTATCTCAGTGAGTCTGGTCTGTGTGTATCAGTGTGTGTATCTAAGTCAGTCTGTCCTGTGTGTATCAGTGTGTGTATGTGAGTCAGTATGCTCTGTGTGTATCAGTGTGTGTATCAGTGTGTGTGTCTCAGTCAGTCCGCTCTGTGTCTATCTGTGTGTGTATGTCAGTCAGTCTGTTTTGTGCATATCGGTGTGTGTATCTCAGTCAGTCTCGTCTGTGTATATCAGTGTATGTATCTTAGTCAGTATGCTCTGTGTGTATCTATGTCAGTCTGTCCTGTGTGTATCAGTGTGTGTATCTGGGCCAGTCCGTTTTGTGTGTATCTATGTCAGTCTGTTCTGTGTGTGTCAGTGTCTGTATCTCAGTCAGTCTCCACCGTGTGTATCAGTGTGTGTATCTCAGTCAGTCAGTCTGTTCTGTGTGTATCAGTGTTTGTATCTCAGTCAGTCTCCTCTGTGTGTATCAGTGTTTGTGTCTCAGTCAGTCTCCTCTGTGTGTATAAGTGTGTGTTATGGGTTTAAATGGAGCTAATGGCAAAAGAGATCGTCATCATTAAGTCACTGAAAAAAATGGATGTTGGATTTCAAAGCCTTACAGGCTTCAATTACGAATTTCAATCGGACCAACATTCCAGATAAAATGCAAAATTGATAAGTCAGTAAATATAATATTAGAGTCCATGCGAGTTCCATTCTATGTGTTAACACATTAATTGCCGGGAACGATATAGCACAGAAATTAAACAGAAAATAATGTATTTTATATTGCAGATTTGAAAGCTAGAGAATGCTGTGCTATTAATTGTAATCAATTTCCCTTTAATTATACAGTCAGGGCAATAAATATTGGGACATCGACATAATTCTAATCTTTTTGGCTCTATACACCACCACAATGGATTTGAAATGAAACGAACAAGATGTGCTTTAACTGCATACTTACAGCTTTACTTTGAGGGTATTTACATCCAAATCAGGTGAACGGTGTAGGAATTACAACAGTTTGTATATGTGCCTCCCACTTTTTAAGGGACCAAAAGTAATGGGACAGATTAACAGTCATAAAACATACTTTCACTTTTTAATACTTGGTTGCAAATCCTTTGCAGTCAATTACAGCCTGAAGTCTGGAACGCATAGACATCACCAGATGCTGGGTTTCATCCCTGGTGATGCTCTGCCAGACCTCTATTGCAACTGTCTTTAGTTCCTGCTTGTTCTTGGGGCATTTTCCCTTCAGTTTTGTCTTCAGCAAGTGAAATGCATGCTCAATCGGATTCAGATCAGGTGATTGACTTGGCCATTGCATAACATTCCACTTCTTTACCTTAAAAAACTCTTTGGTTGCTTTTGCAGTATGCTTCGGGTCATTTTCCATCTGCACTGTGAAGCGCCTTCCAATGAGTTCTGAAGCATTTGGCTGAATATGAGCAGATAATATTGCCCGAAACACTTCAGAATTGTGTATCATTGTGTGTATCTCAGTCAGTCCGTCTGTTCTGTGTGTATCAGTGTGTGTATCTCAGTCAATCCGTCTGTTCTGTGTGTATCAGTGTTTGTATCTCAGTCAGTCTCCTCTGTGTGTATAAGTGTGTGCATCTCAGTCAGTCTGTCCTGTGTGTATAAGTGTGTGTATCTTAGTCAGTATGTTCTGTGTGTATTTGTGTGTGTATCTGAGTCAGTATGTTCCGTGTGTATGAGTGTGTGTATCTGAGTCTGTCTGACTTTATTTACCTTTACAGAAATATTTATACATCTCTTTGGCCACAGGTAATACACATGCCCATATTTGACCACACAATAAACATAGAGAGAACAATAGGTGGGGTCACACCTCCCAGGGACTAGCCGGCTACTTTGATACAATAACAGACATTAATAAGATAATGCTTCTCTTTGTTCCGTCTTTCACAATGTGAACACTTTACACAATAGGGCTCTCCTGCCTCTAGGAGACCTTAATAGGATTATGTATTCTGCAAGGTGTCTGTAATATTCTGAGCTAAAATCCTGCAGAGCATCAACCAACATACATATAATATAACAGTAGGATCATATTTTAACCAAGAATTAAATAACCATAAAACAGGGTAAAACAGTGATGGGTTCCGCTACACACCTCCCCCGTGACCATAAGCCGGCATACACGGTCTGATCCCAATGGATCGGCCTGGGGATGTCCGGACAAAAGTATTTGTTGGTCAATTCTCTAGTTTGACAACCCATCAGCATTACTGCAATTCACATTTAATCACATTTCCCATATCCCCAGATAGCTGGGATCTGAGCGCACAAAACTACCGAACAGCGCTCAGATCCTCTTCACACAGTTCAATTGCCATGTAGCTAAAGTCTTTTCCAATATCTTTCATTATATGAATGGGCTCCATGGCATAGCTATCTGTGGTATCACCGCTCCCACAGGGCAAGTACAGAATGACCCCCCTGTATGTAAAGGCCAGAATGAGTGACAAACACTCTGGTATGGCCGAACACTGGTTCCAAAGGGCAATATGTACCAGGGCCATAGTCGCAGGGCAGGAGGCTGGCAAACAGTCCTCTCCAAGCCAAAGTGGCGAAGGGCACTTCGTCACACATCTCCCCTTTGGGGGGAAGTCTAACCAGGCACCTGGATATTTCGCTGGGGTGATGGGGCAACACGCTGAGGGGACTTGAGGGGCAGAGGCCAGCGGCACTCTGCCCTGATGCCAGCTCTTCCGCTGGTATAACCTGCAGGACATCCTGCTCTGTACAAGGGACAAAGGGAGGGCAGAGGCCGACTGCACTCTGCCACACTGTCAGCTCTTCTGCTGGGGCACTTGGGACATATTCCGGCTCAGTAGCCAGGGAAAGGTGGGGATCAGTGGGGGTTAACATTTCCTCTGTTAACCCTGGGGCCACATTAGGAGTTAGCTGGGGAGGGGAATTTGTACTTACCCCCTCCTCCGGTTGTCCCAGTGAGAGTAGTTGGGGATCTGGACAGGCTGTCCAGCATCCCGGTAGATCAGGCACAGAGACCACGGTCCCATCTGCGCGGTCTGGGAGATTAGGGTCTCCCCTGGTTAGGGTAAACTGTCGTTGGGGAGGAAGGACGACACCTTCTGCCCCCTGTGGTTCACACTGCCGCTGGGGGGGAAGGATGACACCTTCTGCCCCCTGGGGTTTACACTGCCGCCGGGGAGGAAGGACGACACCTTCTGCTTCCTGTGGTACACACTGTCGCTGGGGAGGAAGGACGACTCCTTCTGCTCCCTGGGGTACACACTGTCGCAGGGGAGGCATGACGACACCTTCAGCTCCCTGGGGTACACACTGCCGCTGGGGAGGAAGGACGGCCCCTACTGCTCCCTGGGGTACACACTGCCGCTGGGGGGAAAGGACGACACCTTCGGCCCCCTGGGGTACACACTGCCGCTGGGGGGGAAGGATGACACCTTCGGCCCCCTGGGGTACACACTGCCGCTGGGGAGGAAGGACGGCACCTTCTGCTCCCTTGGGTACACACTGTCGCTTGGGAGGAAGGACGACACCTTCAGCTCCCTGGGGTACACACTGCCGCTGGGGAGGTAGGACGACACCTTCAGTTCCCTGGGGTACACACTGCCGCTGGGGAGGAAGGACGGCCCCTTCAGCTCCCTGGGGTACACACTGCCGCTGGGGAGGAAGGACGACACCTTCAGCTCCCTGGGGAACACACTGCCGCTGGGGGGGAAGGACGACACCTTCGCCCCCCTCGGGTACACACTGCTGCTGGGGAGGAAGGACAACACCTTCAGCTCCCTGGGGTACACACTGTCGCTGGGGAGGAAGGACGACACCTTCAGCTCCCTGGGGTACACACTGCCGCTGGGGGGGAAGGACGACACCTTCGGCCCCCTGGGATACACACTGTCGCTGGGGAGGAGAATTAGTTGGAGTATTCCACGTGGAGCGGTTTCTGTTTCTGGGACAGTCTCTCTGCATGTGGCCCTGCTGGTTACACGTGTGGCACCTGATGTACCGTGGAGGGGTTTGGTAGTTCCCACCACCCGGACGCAGTGCTGGGGGGGGGGGTTAATGGTGGGAGGTGGGTTAGCAGCTCCCAAGATGGACCGCTCCCGTGCCCGCTGCTTTTCCATTATGAATTTGTGGACATCTGTCATTAACCATTCCAAGGTTTTTATGGGAAGCGTACCTGGGAAAAAGGCCAGTCTGCTTTGGAGTTCTCTTTTAAACTCAGTCTGTGGGGTAATAAGAGGTACTGTAACCATGAGTTCCTTTCTGTCTGCATCCCTGTAGTCCGCTGCCGCCTCCTCCTCCTCATGATGGAACGCTGTCTGAAAACTAGCCGGTTCCATCCTGCTGTAGCCAGGGGCGCTGTACGGATACTAGCGTTGCCCTCAATTTGTACTCCACGGAATGGTGTCTCCTGTAGCTGTCCTTCTGACCGTGGGAACAATCCCACCACTGCCACCAAATGTAACGGAGCTGGAACACGCAGTCCAATATCTCCGCTGGTATACGGTAAAATATCCAAGAAGCACTACAGTCTCACCATTCCCAACCTCCCATATTGGACGACACACAATTTGGGAGTCAAATAAATACTGACTTTATTTACCTTTACAGAAATATTTATACATCTCTTTGGCCACAGGTAATACACATGCCCGTTTTCCGTGGTCTTCCGGGTCTTTTGGTGTTGCTGAGCTCACTGGTGCGTTCTTTCTTTTTAAGTATGTTCCAAACAGTTGATTTGGCCACACCTAATTTTTTTGCTATCTCTCTGATGGGTTTGTTTTGTTTTTTCAGCCTAATGATGGCTTGCTTCACTGATAGTGACAGCTCTTTGGATCTCATATTGAGAGTTAACAGCAACAAATGCAAATAGCACACTTGAAATGAACACTGGAGCTTGTATCTGCTCTTTGTAAATGGGATAATGAGGGAATAACACACACCTGGCCATGTAACAGCTGAGCAGCCAATTGTCCCATTACTTTTGGTCCCTTAAAAAGCGGGAGGCACATATACAAACTGTTGTAATTCCTACACCGTTCACCTGATTTGGATGTATATACCCTCAAATTAAAGCTGAAAGTCTGCAGTTAAAGCACATCTTGTTCGTTTCATTTCAAATCCATTGTGGTGGTGTATAGAGCCAAAAAGTTTAGAATTGTGTCGATGTCCCAATATTTATGGACCTGACTGTATATACAGTAGTGTGTTTATATTTGTATTTACAGTGCTACGGATAGGACTTTAACCCCCTAGTTAATTACAATCTAGTTGCTGTTGGCTTCTTGGCACCATTTGCGGGTTACGGGCTTGAACTCCAGTGGATTTGTTGCAATTTAATTGCGTGATTGGAACATAACAGTTATGGTTTTGACAGATCAAAGGACTGGCGGTGCACAGTTCAAATATCCATGTCCCAAAGTATTTTTCGCCCTTACCCCGCAAGTCATTGCCGCGTTGCTTTACGGGGCCAATTTAATAGCTGCAGGTCTTGCAGGCTATGTTACGGGCTACGGTTTTAGACGTGGAGGGAATTTAATAGGGCTACTAATGTATCAGTGTGTGTATCTGAGTCAGTATGTTCTGCAGGTACCAGTCAGTCTGCTGTGTGTGTATCTCAGCCAGTCTGATCTGTGTGTATCGATGTGTGTATCTCAGTCAGTCTGCTCTGTGTGTATCAGTGGGTGTATCTCAGTCAGTCAGCTCTTTGTGTATCAGTGTGTGTATCTCAGTCAGTCTGTTCTGTGTATATCAGTGTGTGTATCTCAGTCAGTCTGCTCTGTGTGTATCAGTGTGTGTTTCTCAGTCAGTCTGCTCTGTGCTTATCGGTGTGTGTATCTCAGCCAGTCTGCTCTGTGTGTATCAGTGTGTATATCTGAGTCAGTCTGTACTATGTGTATTAGTATGTGTATCTGAGTCAGTCTGTCCTGTGTGTGTCAGTGTGTGTATTTCAGTCAGTCTGCCCCGTGTGTATCAGTTTGTGTATCTGAGTCAGTCGGCTCTGTGTGTATCAGTGTGTGTGTATCTCAGTCAGTCTACTCTGTGTGTATCAGTGTGTGTGTATCTCAGTCAGTCTGCTCTGTGTGTATCAGTGTGTGTATCTGTCAGTCTGTTCTGTGTGTATCAGTGCGTGTATCTCAGTGTGTCTTTTCTGTGGGTATCAGTGTGTGTATCTCAGTCAGTCTGTACTGTGTGTATCAGTGTGTGTATCTCAGTCAGTCTGTCCTGTGTGTATCAGTGTGTGTATCTCAGTGTGTTTTTTTCCGTGTGTATCAGTGTGTGTATCTAAGTCAGTTTGCTCTGTGTGTATCAGTGTGTATATCTGAGTCAGTCTGTACTGTGTGTATCTGTGTGTGTGTATCTCAGTTAGTCTGTTCTGTGTGTATCAGTGTGTGTATCTTAGTGTGTTTTTTCTGTGTGTATCCAAGTCAGTCTACTCTGTGTGTATCAGCGTGTGTATTTCAGTCAGTCTGTCTGTGTGTATCAGTGTGTGTGTATCTCAGTCAGTCTGCTCTGTGTGTATCTGTCAGTCTGTTCTGTGTGTATCAGTGCGTGTATCTCAGTGTGTCTTTTCTGTGTGTATCAGTGTGTGTATCTCAGTCAGTCTGTACTGTGTGTATCAGTGTGTGTATCTCAGTCACTCTGTCCCGTGTGTATCAGTGTGTGTATGTCAGTCAGTCTGCTCTGTGTGTATCAGTGTGTGTATGTCAGTCAGTATGCTCTGTGTGTATCAGTGTGTGTATCTCAGTCAGTCTGCTCTGTGTGCATCATTGTGTGTATCTCAGTCACTCTGTCCCGTGTGTATCAGTGTGTGTATGTCAGTCAGTCTGCTCTGTGTGTATCAGTGTGTGTATGTCAGTCAGTCTGCTCTGTGTGTATCAGTGTGTGTATCTCAGTCAGTCTGCTGTGTGTGTATCTTAGTCAGTCTGCTCTGTGTGTATCGGTGTGTGTATATCAGTCAGTCTGCTCTGTGTGTATCAGTGTGTGTATGTCAGTCAGTATGCTCTGTGTGTATCAGTGTGTGTATCTCAGTCAGTCTGCTCTGTGTGTATCGTTGTGTGTATCTCAGTCACTCTGTCCCGTGTGTATCAGTGTGTGTATGTCAGTCAGTCTGCTCTGTGTGTATCAGTGTGTGTATGTCAGTCAGTTTGCTCTGTGTGTATCAGTGTGTGTATCTCAGTCAGTCTGCTCTGTGTGTATCAGTGTGTGTACCTCAGTCTGTCTGCTCTGTATGTATCAGTGTTTGTATCTCAGTCAGTCTCCTCTGTGTGTATCAATGTGTATATCTCAGTCAGTCTGTCCTGTGTGTATCAGTGTGTGTATCTCAGCCAGTCTGCTGTGTGTGTATCTGAGTCAGTCTGTTCTGTGTGTATCAGTGTGTGTATCTCAGTTAGTCTGTCCTGTGTGTATCAGTGTGTGTATCTGAGTCAGTCTGTCATCTGTATGTATCAGTGTTTGTATCTCAGTCAGTCTGTTCTGTGTGTATCAGTGTGTGTATCTCAGTTAATCTGCTCTGTGTGTATCAGTGTGTGTATCTGAGTCAGTCTGTTCTGTGTGTATCAGTGCGTGTATCTCAGTGTGTCTTTTCTGTGTGTATCAGTGTGTGTATCTCAGTCAGTCTGTACTGTGTGTATCAGTGTGTGTATCTCAGTCACTCTGTCCCGTGTGTATCAGTGTGTGTATGTCAGTCAGTCTGCTCTGTGTGTATCAGTGTGTGTATGTCAGTCAGTATGCTCTGTGTGTATCAGTGTGTGTATCTCAGTCAGTCTGCTCTGTGTGTATCGTTGTGTGTATCTCAGTCACTCTGTCCCGTGTGTATCAGTGTGTGTATGTCAGTCAGTCTGCTCTGTGTGTATCAGTGTGTGTATGTCAGTCAGTCTGCTCTGTGTGTATCAGTGTGTGTATCTCAGTCAGTCTGCTGTGTGTGTATCTCAGTCAGTCTGCTCTGTGTGTATCGGTGTGTGTATATCAGTCAGTCTGCTCTGTGTGTATCAGTGTGTGTATGTCAGTCAGTATGCTCTGTGTGTATCAGTGTGTGTATCTCAGTCAGTCTGCTCTGTGTGTATCGTTGTGTGTATCTCAGTCACTCTGTCCCGTGTGTATCAGTGTGTGTATGTCAGTCAGTCTGCTCTGTGTGTATCAGTGTGTGTATGTCAGTCAGTTTGCTCTGTGTGTATCAGTGTGTGTATCTCAGTCAGTCTGCTCTGTGTGTATCAGTGTGTGTACCTCAGTCTGTCTGCTCTGTATGTATCAGTGTTTGTATCTCAGTCAGTCTCCTCTGTGTGTATCAATGTGTTTATCTCAGTCAGTCTGTCCTGTGTGTATCAGTGTGTGTATCTCAGCCAGTCTGCTGTGTGTGTATCTGAGTCAGTCTGTTCTGTGTGTATCAGTGTGTGTATCTCAGTTAGTCTGTCCTGTGTGTATCAGTGTGTGTATCTGAGTCAATCTGTCATCTGTATGTATCAGTGTTTGTATCTCAGTCAGTCTGTTCTGTGTGTATCAGTGTGTGTATCTCAGTTAGTCTGTCCTGTGTGTATCAGTGTGTGTATCTGAGTCAATCTGTCATCTGTATGTATCAGTGTTTGTATCTCAGTCAGTCTGCTCTGTGTGTATCAGTGTGTGTATCTCAGTTAGTCTGTCCTGTGTGTATCAGTGTGTGTATCTGAGTCAGTCTGTCATCTGTATGTATCAGTGTTTGTATCTCAGTCAGTCTGTTCTGTGTGTATCAGTGTGTGTATCTGAGTCAGTCTGTCATCTGTATGTATCAGTGTTTGTATCTCAGTCAGTCTGCTCTGTGTGTATCAGTGCGTGTATCTGGGCCAGTCCGTTCTGTGTGTATCAGTGTGTGTATCTCAGTCAGTCTGCTCTGTGTGTATCAGTTTGTGTATCTCAGTCAGTCTCCTCTGTGTTTATCAGTGTTTGTATCTGAGTCAGTCTGCCCTGTGTTTATCATTGTGTGTATCTGAGTCAGTCTGTCTGCTCTGTATGTATCAGTGTTTGTATCTCAGTCAGTCTGTCCTGTGTGTATCAGTTTGTGAACTCGGTAGTCTCCTCCGTGTGTATCAGTGTGTGTATCTCAGTCAGTCTGCTCTGTGTGTATCGGTGTGTGTATCTCAGTCAGTCCGTTCTGTGTGTATCAGTGTGTGTATCTCAGTCAGTCTGTTCTGTGTGTATCGGTGTGTATATCTGAGTCAGCCAGTCTATCAGCCCTGATAAATTCCAAGTAGCGGCAAACGTGAGCCCGCAATGGCTGTGGGCTTGAAATTTGGCCGAGTTACAGAGCTATTAAATTAGACCATGGTGCAAGTTACGGGCTTGATACGCAAACCTGTACACTATATTTTGCACGTTGGATGTGCGGCAGTGAGCATGATCAATTAGTCAAACCTGTAGTTAAGGGTTTAAATGGAGCTAATGGCAAAAGAGATCGTCATCATTAAGTCACTGAAAAAAATGGATGTTGGATTTCAAAGCCTTACAGGCTTCAATTACGAATTTCAATCGGACCAACATTCCAGATATAATGCAAAATTGATAAGTCAGTAAATATAATATTAGAGTCCATGCGAGTTCCATTCTATGTGTTAACACATTGATTGCCGGGAACGATATAGCACAGAAATTAAACAGAAAATAATGTATTTTATATTGCAGATTTGCAAGCTTGAGAATGCTGTGCGATTAATTGTAATCAATTTCCCTTTAATTATATATACAGTAGTGTGTTTATATTTGTATTTACAGTGCTACGGATAGGACTTTAACCCCCTAGTGATTACAATCTAGTTGCTGTTGGTTTCTTGGCACCATTTGCGGGTTACGGGCTTGAACACCAGTGGATTTGTTGCAATTTAAATGCGTGATTGGAACATAACAGTTATGGTTTTGACAGATCAAAGGACTGGCGGTGCACAGTTCAAATATCCATGTCCCAAAGTATTTTTCGCCCTTACCCCGCAAGTCGTTGCCGGTTTGCTTTACGGGGCCAATTTATTAGCTGCAGGTCTTGCAGGCTATGTTACGGGCTACGGTTTTAGACGTGGAGGGAATTTAATAGGGCTACTAATGTATCAGTGTGTGTATCTGAGTCAGTATGTTCTGTAGGTACCAGTCAGTCTGCTGTGTGTGTATCTCAGCCAGTCTGCTCTGTGTGTATCAGTGTGTGTATCTCAGTCAGTCTGCTCTGTGTATCAGTGTTTGTATCCGAGTCAGTCTGTCCTCTGTGTATCAGTATTTGTATCTCAGTCATTCTGCTCTGTGTGTATCAGTGTGTGTATCTCAGTCAGTCTGCTCTGTGTGTATCGGTGTGTGTATCTGAGTCAGTCTGTCCTGTGTGTATCAGTGTGTGTATCTCAGTCAGTCTGCTCTGTGTGTATTAGGTTGTGAATATGAATCAGTCTGTTCTGTGTATATCTGAGTCCGTTTCCTCTGTGTGTATCAGTGTGTGTCTCGGTCAGTCTGCTTTGTATCAGTGTGTGTATATGAGTCAGTCTGTTCTGTGTGTGTATCTGGATGAGTCTGTTCTGTGTGTATTAATGTGTGTATCTGATTCAGTCTGCTTTGTATCAGTGTGTGTATCTGAATCAGTCTGCTCTGTGTGTGTATCTGGACGAGTCTGTTCTGTGTGTATTAATGTGTGTATCTGATTCAGTGTGCTTTGTGTGTATCAAGTATTTGTCTGTGTAATATTATATTGTACTTCATTTTCTTTTTGCCAATTATTATTATTTGTAAATATTATTTGAAATTATTACTGTCAATGATTGTAAATAGGAGAATTTAATTATGTGGCAACAATTTGTTTAAAAAAAATTAAAGTATGAGGAACAGGAAAATAATAAGAATATATTTGTGTATATACAATGACTCCCACCACTTCAAATTGTAAAGCTATACCAACCAATTGGTGTGCCCAAACATCAACACAAAGTAAGTCTAACACCACATACAAAAAAAAAGGCTTTCAGTTAAAACAATGCAAATGCATTGAAAGATCTAAAAAAGTCAAGGACTTACTAAAAGAAAACAAACTGGTCATTCAGGAATGGTAAGACCTCATTCCTCTTCAACTCAACAAAAAATTTTGCCAGCCCTTACATTTAAAAATTGTTTCTCATACACTCTTCAGTGGTTCACTGATTAGTTCACTACACTGCTAAAGAGGATCTACAAAATGAGTTACAGTTACTATACCTTTTCTACACTGGAACCTCCATTGTTGGAGTGACTGGCAGTCTGACAACTGGGAGACATCCGTAGACCACTTGGCATGTGAGTACAAAAAATAAGAATACAGTAGACAGGTTCTTCTTTTTCCCAAGCCACTGTAAACCTGGCATAGTGTGGAAACACATTTTATTCAGATTTCTTATTATAAAGGTTTAATAAGGAGTGTTGCATATCTCCCATATTCCAAAAGGTGAAGTGTTGGAGAGCTTTTGGAGATGGTTCTCCAACACTTTGCTCTTTACTCTTGGCCCTTGATTGATTTAAACTTTTTTAGAACATTGTAAATGTATATGTTATGGATGTCTTGGCAGATTATGACACATTGTTGTTTATTGCATGCCTTATATAACTATTTTTTTTTCTTATGGAGCAAATAACTCTATTATGGAGCACTTTTGACATGGGCAGTGGATTTTTGCATATTAAAACTGTACTTGAGTGAGAGAAAACATTTCTTATCTCATTGTAAAACAAATACTTCCTTTCTCTAAGTGTCTAAGAAAGATTGTAAGATTATAAGTCTGCACATTTTCAATCTTGCATGGCGCTTTCGAGAAAGCGCTATGGACACCGGATTCGAAGCTCAAACACAGGGCCCTCCATTCTTTGCAAGGTGTTAATATTGAATTTGTCTTTGCCTGGAAATTAACTTATGTATATCGCTACGGAATATGTTGGCGCATTACAAATAAACAATAATAATAATAATACATGGAGAGTCAGCAGAGAAGAGGAGTATGTGATATTCTTAAATATACAAGAAACAGGGAAACCAATCTTAATACTGTCAACACCTCCAGCATGGACTATAACTGATCCTGGCTGGATAGAAGTCCACAAAAACCAATTTATGTTTGTGTTACATACGTTATATCCACCAGACTTGAATCATCCAAATGTAATCATTTTCGGGGGATAGTACATTAGTAGCACAATAGGCTCTAGATATCTTACCTATGTGCCCTAAACTTGTCATAACATCACGGGTGTTTTAGGGGGAGAAGTTTTTCCCTCTAACAGTTGGATTACATCATTATATACTGACTAGCGTATTGCCCGTCAAAAAATGACGGCAATGAGATGTGTATGTTTGGAAAGTTGTTTAGTTATTAATATACATATGGAATTGTAAGTTAGCTAATGTTGTTTTGTGTGCACTACTGAAATATATAATTCAAATTAATAAATGAATATAATTTACGTATTTTTATGCATTGTGTTGAAGAGCTGGCAATCTGTGTTGATGTTGCTGCAGTAATGTGTGTTATGCGTCTTAGCGGATCATCCGTACGTCGTTTAATGGTGGGTAATGTGTGTTATGCGTCTTAGCGGATTATCCGTAAGTGTTTTCCGTGGCTATAGTGCTGTAGCCTCGTTTTCGTTTTCTTCGGCCTCCATTTTTTCTCTCGCTTCGAGAATTTTTTAGTGTCTAAACTGTTTTATCTTGAGCTAACTGAAGGTGTAACTTGTTTTTTTGTGGTCGTGGATGCTCCCTCTTGCTGTCGGTAAGCTTTTTCTGTATGTGCTGTGTGTATTTATTGTGTTTTTGCTTTATTCCTGTCCGCGTGTTGCGTCCGATTTTTGCGATGTCGTAATGTGTGGTATGCGTTTTAGCGGATTATCCGTACGTGTTTTTCGTGTTGAGAGTGTTGTAGCCTCGTTTTCATTTTGTTCGGCCGCCATTTTTTCTCTCGCTTAGCGTCTTTTTTAGTGTCGGAATGTTTTTATTTTGAGGTAAATGAAGGTGTAACTTGCTTTTTTGAGGTTGTGGATGCTCCCTCTTGCTGTCGGTAAGATTTTTATGTATGTGCTGTGTGTATTTATAGTGTTTTTTTTTTTTTTTTGATGTTCGCGAGTTGCAGCCGTATTTTTGTGCTACGTTTTAACGGCTCGCCTGCGGCGCTCATTGCTAAAGTGCTCCGTATTAACGGCTCGCCTTGCTACGCGAGGCTCCCCTGCAATGAGCGCCTGCGGCGCTCATTGCCAAATTGCTACGGTTTAACGGCTCGTCTCGCTGCGCGAGGCTCGCAAGGCGATGAGCACCTGCGGCGCTCATCGCTAAGCCCGCTAAAGTACTACGGTTTAACGGCTCTCCCCGCTAAGCCCGCTAAATCGTACGGACCACGCAAACAGCGTGACGCCGACTCGTAGCAGGACAATTATAATATGTGATACCCCTATCAATATTATCCTATCTACTCTACATTTGTACGTGCAGGAACAATACTCCCTTATTGAACACTGAATGGTTAGGTAGGACATTGGTATTCTTATTTTCCTTGCACAAGGATACAGTATATACAATTTTATTTTGTGGATAAATACATTTAAGATATACCATGGATATTTTTATGTGCGTAGATCTGATTGTGGATCCTATAGCTAATGTAGGGCAGAGTAGTGAGAAAGCACATATTTTCCATATTTGCACCACATTTATTATGTCCTTTGAGTTTTAATATTGTCTTTTGACTTTTGTACTGTATATGTCACATCCATTATATTTGGATTATTCAACCCAACTGTTCTTGTGATATTACATCGGTATCATTATAGGATCCTGGTAACTGTTCTATGTTCTTTAATAACCTTGTTATATTATTACTGATATTTTGGGAGTAGCTTTACTTAATTAGCTGCATTAAACCACTATACATTGTTTCTCCTTGATATCCTTATAATTATTATCCTACCTACCTTTGTACTTATTACTTAGTTTATCTGGGGGACTGTTGTACATTTTTTATGGTTTTATACATCATTAATTCACATAATTTTTTTTAACTATTACTAATAGAAGTTATATTTGTGTGTAATTGGTCCTCAGGGCTATATATAGATTTTCTTGGGCCATGGAGACAATAACTAGTACCATCATATGTGATATACTCCGATAAATGCCAGCAACTTGGCTTTTGGGGACTTACTATCTGTGGTTAATACAGCCAGGATTAGTTATAGTCCATGGTGGAGGTGTTGGCAGGTTTAAGAGTGGTTTCTATTTTTCTTCTATATGTAAGCATTCTGATCTATGGACATTCTCAAAAAGAGTCTGAAATGGCAGTTTGGGATAGGGGCTGTTACGCCAAGACTTACAGCCCCATTAAATTAGTCCTCGTAGTTCCCTCGGTCTTCACAAAATACATGTTTTTGATGTTTGCGAGGATCGATTCTTCAATATGTCCCTCGCATGCTCCTTTGAGAGATAACGTCCAAACGGCTGTGAATAGGCTCTGTGAGAGCTACGTAGTAACACGCAGCCATAAATCTATGAGATGAATCTCGCACCCCAGAGGAATCCCTGTGGGCACAAAAAAGTGCCCGCAAGGGATCCTAAAGCCTATAAGTGCTGCATTGGAGCAGCCCGACACTGCTGTCTGTTGCTCCCCCTGCTCCCTAAACACATCGCCATGCTGCAGGGGTCCCTATCGGGACTACTGCAGCCTTTCCACATTAACTCCTTGCAGCGGGGATCCCCGATCAGCATTAATCAGGACCCTGCTGCATTTAAAGGGGCCAAGGCACACCATTAGCCAATCCCGGCCTTGGAGGTACTGTAACATTAACCCCCCTCTATGCTAGGGGACCTCATCAGGACCCCCAAAGTGTCAACATATTAGCCCCATGCTGCAGGAGTCCATAGGGACCCCCGCAGCCCCTCCACATTAACACCTTGCAACGGGTGTCCCCGATCCGCATCAATCAGGCCCTCACTGCATTTAAAATTTGTAAACTTAAAGGGCCCACGGCACACTATCAACCAATCTCGGGAGCAAGGGTACTGCAAGTTCCCCCACGGCCCCTAATATTGGCGGGTTGCTTTACGGGGCAAATTTGCAGACTACGTTGCGGGCTACGGTTTTAAACGTGGAGGGAATTTAATAGGGCTACTAATGTATCAGTGTATGTATCTCAGTCAGTCTGTTCTGTGTGTATCAGTGTGTGTAGCTCAGTCAGCCTGTTCTGTGTGTATAAGTGTGTGCATCTGGGTCAGTCTGTTGTGTGTGTATTAGTGTGTGTATCTCAGTCAGTCTGTTCTGTGTGTATCAGTGTATGTATCTCAGTCAGTCTGTTCTGTGTGTATCAGTGTATGTATCTCAGTCAGTCTGTCCTGTGTGTATCAGTGGCTGTATCTGAGTCAGTTACCTCTGTGTGTATCAATGTGTATATCTGAGACAGTCTGGTCTGTGTGTATTAGGTTGTGAATATGAATCATTCTGTTCTGTGTGTATCTGAGTCAGTCGGCTCTGTGTGTATCAGTGTGTGTGTATCTCAGTCAGTCTGCTCTGTGTGTATCAGTGTCTGTATCTGAGTCAGTCTGTTCTGTGTGAATCAATGTGTATATCTGTGTCAGTCTGTTCTGTGTGAATCAATGTGTATATCTGTGTCAGTCTGTTCTGTGTGTATCAATGTGTGTATCTGAGTCAGTCTCTTCTGGGTGTATAAGTGTGTGTATTTCAGTCAGTCTGTTCTGTGTGTATCAGTGTGTGTATTTCAGTCAGTCTGCTGTGTGTGTATCTAAATAAGTCTGTCCTGTGTGTATCATTGTGTGTATCTGAGTCAGTCTGTTCTGTGTGTATTACTGTGTGTATCTAAATCAGTCTGTCCTGTGTGCATCATTGTGTGTATCAGAGTCAGTCTGTTCTGTGTGTATCAGTGTGTGTGTTTCAGTCAGTCTGTTCTGTGTGTATCAGTGTGTGTATCTCAGTCAGTTTGCTCTGTGTGTATCATTGTGTGTATCTCAGTTAGTCTGCTCTTTGTGTATCAGTGTGTGTATCTAAGTCAGTCTGCTCTGTATCAGTGTGTGTATCTCAGTCAGTCTGTCCTGTATGTATCAGTGTGTGTATCTCAGTCAGACTGCTATGTGTGTATCAGTGTGTGTATCTGAGTCAGTCTGCTCTGTGTGTATCAATGTGTGTATCTGATTCAGTCTCTTCTTTGTGTGTCAGTGTGTGTATCTCAGTCAGTCTGCTCTGTGTGTATCAGTGTATGTATCTCAGTCAGTCTGCTCTGTGTGTATCAGTGTGTGTATCTGAGTCAGTCTCTTCTGGGTGTATAAGTGTGTGTATCTCAGTCAGTCTCTTCTGGGTGTATCAGTGTGTGTATCTCAGTCAGTCTGTCCTGTGTTGTAGCGGAACCCATCACTGTTTTACCCTGTTTTATGATTATTATGGTTAAAATATGATCCTACTATATGTATGTTGGTTGATGCTCTGCAGAATATTGTCCCAGACATTTACAGCTACTTGGCATGGGAGATAATCTTGTTACAGCGACTCTGCATAAGATAAAGGAAGTCTATTGTATACAGTGTTTTCATTCTCAGATAAGAACAAAGAAGTGTAATTGAATCAATGTCTGATTGTATCAAAGTTGCCAGGGAGGTGTGACCCCCCTATTGTTCTCTTTATGTGTATTGTGTGTGGCCAAATATGGGCATGGGTATTACCTGTGGCCAAAGAGATGTATAAATATTTCTGCAATAACAAAATAAAGTCAGTATTCATTTGACTCCCAAATTGTGTGTCGTCCAATATGGGAGGTCGGGAATGGTGAGCCTGTAGTGCTTCTTGGATATTTTACCGTATACCAGCGGAGATTTTGGACTGCGTGTCTCAGCTCCGTTACATTTGGTGGCAGTGGTGGGATGGCGTCCTAGTAAGAGGAAAAGCAGCACGGAGACACCGGTAACGTTTGGAGTTACAAATTGAGGGCAACGCTAGTATCCGTACAGCGCCCCTGGCTACAGCAGGATGGAACCGGCTAGTTTTCAGACAGCGTTTCATGATGAGGAGGAGGAGGCGGCCGCGGACTACAGGGATGCAGACAGAAAGGGACTCTGGTATGATGCCCTGGAAGATGCCCAATGGCGGCGAGGTGAGAGTCTCCCCAGTGATGAGCAGCGGCTACAGAAGCGTGTGGCGATGCGGATGTATCTATTGGGAGAGCAGCCCCTGGATGAGTGGGTGACAAGACTAGAGACCCTGGTGTGGCGAGAGATCTGGCTAGACAACGCATACCAGGCCCTCTGGTGGCATACCGTTCGACTAACCCCCTGGATGGCTGAACACGACTTACCGGAGGGAGATGATTATGGTGGCCCGGGTTTATTATGGGATGCCTTGGAGGACGACATTGATCTTGGCAGCACGGAGGAGTCTAGGTTTTGCGACATGTACGACTACCGGATGGGCATGTATGTCTGGGATGACGAAGGCGAGGTGAGCAAAGACATGACCCACCTGGTAACAAGAGAGTGGGAGCTGGAGCAGGACTACCAACACCTGCTCAGCTTCGTGCAGCCCCAACCTACTCGACAAGCGGAACCAGACTTCATTGACTGGTCCTGGGATGACCTCCAGATGGCAGGTAGAGATGGGACCGAGGTCTCTCTACCGGCCCTACAGGGGGCAGAAGGTGTCGTCCTTCCCCCCCAGCGGCAATGTGAACCCCCGGGGGCAGAAGGTGTCATCCTTCCCCCCCAGCAGCAGTGTGAACCCCAGGGGTCAGAAGGTGTCGTCCTTCCCCCCCAGCGGCAGTGTGAACCCCAGGGGGCAGAAGGTGTCGTCCTTCCTCCCCAGCGGCAGTGTGAACCCTAGGGGGCAGAAGGTGTCGTCCTTTCCCCCCAGCGGCAGTGTGAACCCCAGGGGGCAGAAGGTGTCGTCCTTCCCCCCCAGCGGCAGTGTGTACCCCAGGGAGCCGAAGGTGTCGTCCTTCCTCCCCAGCGGCAGTGTGTACCCCAGGGAGCTGAAGGTGTCGTCCTTCCTCCCCAGCGACAGTGTGTACCCCAGGGGGCCGAAGGTGTCGTCCTTCCCCCCCAGCGGCAGTGTGTACCCCAGGGAGCAGAAGGGGCCATCCTTCCTCCCCAGAGGCAGTGTGAACCCCAGGGGGCAGAAGGTGTCATCCTTCCCCCTCAGCGGCAGTGTGAACCCCAGGGGGCAGAAGGTGTCGTCCTTTCCCCCCAGCGGCAGTGTGAACCCCAGGGGGCAGAAGGTGTCGTCCTTCCCCCTCAGCAGCAGTGTGAACCCCCGGGGCAGAAGGTGTCGTCCTTCCTCCCCAGCGGCAGTGTGAACCCCAGGGGGCAGAAGGTGTCGTCCTTCCCCCCCAGAGGCAGTGTGTACCCCAGGGGGCAGAAGGTGTCGTCCTTCCCCCCCAGAGGCAGTGTGTACCCCAGGGAGCAGAAGGTGTCGTCCTTCCCCCCCAGCGGCAGTGTGAAACACAGGGGGCAGAAGGTGTCGTCCTTCCCCCCCAGCGACAGTTTGCCCTAACCAGGGGAGACACCAATCTCCCAGACGGCGCAGATGGGACCGTGGTCTCTGCGCCCACAGCCTGTCCAGATCCCCAACTACTCTCACTGGGACAACCGGAGGAGGGGGTAAGTACAAATTCCCCTCCCCAGCTAACTCCTAATGTGACCCCAGGGTTAACAGAGGAAATGTTAACCCCCACTGACCCCCACGTTTCCCTGGCTACTGAGCCGGAATATGTCCCAAGTACCCCAGCAGAAGAGCTGACAGCGGGGCAGAGTGCAGTCGGCCTCTGCCCTCCCTTTGTCCCTTGTACAGAGCAGGAGGTCCTGCAGGTTATACCAGCAGAAGAGCTGGCATCAGGGCAGAGTGCCGCTGGCCTCTGCCCCTCAAGTCCCCTCAGCGTGTTGCACCATCACCCCAGCGAAATATCCAGGTGCCTGTTTAGACTTCCCCCCAAAGGGGAGATGTGTGACGAAGTGCCCTTCGCCACTTTGGCTTGGAGAGGACTGTTTGCCAGCCTCCTGCCCTGCGACTATGGCCCTGGGACATATTGCCCTTTGGAACCAGTGTTCGGCCATACCAGAGTGTATGTCACTCATTCTGGCCCTTTACATAGAGGGGGGTCATTCGGTACTTGCCCTGTGTGAGCCATGATACCCCAGATAACTGTGCCATGAAGCCCATTCATATAATGAAAGACTATGGGAAAGACTTTAGCTACATGGCAATTGAACTGTGTGAATAGGATCTGAGCGCTATTCGGTAGTTTTGTGCGCTCAGATCCCAGCAATCTGGGGATATTGGAAATGTGAGTAAATGTGAATTGCAGTAATGCTGATGGGTTGTCAAACTAGAGAATTGACCAACAAATACTTTTGTCCGGACATCCCCAGGCCGATCCGTCGGGATCAGACCGTGTATGCCGGCTTATGGTCACGGGGGAGGTGTGTAGCGGAACCCATCACTGTTTTACCCTGTTTTATGATTATTATGGTTAAAATATGATCCTACTATATGTATGTTGGTTGATGCTCTGCAGAATATTGTCCCAGACATTTACAGCTACTTGGCATGGGAGATAATCTTGTTACAGCGACTCTGCATAAGATAAAGGAAGTCTATTGTATACAGTGTTTTCATTCTCAGATAAGAACAAAGAAGTGTAATTGAATCAATGTCTGATTGTATCAAAGTTGCCAGGGAGGTGTGACCCCCCTATTGTTCTCTTTATGTGTATTGTGTGTGGCCAAATATGGGCATGGGTATTACCTGTGGCCAAAGAGATGTATAAATATTTCTGCAATAACAAAATAAAGTCAGTATTCATTTGACTCCCAAATTGTGTGTCGTCCAATATGGGAGGTCGGGAATGGTGAGCCTGTAGTGCTTCTTGGATATTTTACCGTATACCAGCGGAGATTTTGGACTGCGTGTCTCAGCTCCGTTACATTTGGTGGCAGTGGTGGGATGGCGTCCTAGTAAGAGGAAAAGCAGCACGGAGACACCGGTAACGTTTGGAGTTACAAATTGAGGGCAACGCTAGTATCCGTACAGCGCCCCTGGCTACAGCAGGATGGAACCGGCTAGTTTTCAGACAGCGTTTCATGATGAGGAGGAGGAGGCGGCCGCGGACTACAGCGATGCAGAGAGAAAGGAGCTCTGGTATGATGCCCTGGAAGATGCCCAATGGCGGCGAGGTGAGAGTCTCCCCAGTGATGAGCAGCGGCTACAGAAGCGTGTGGCGATGCGGATGTATCTATTGGGAGAGCAGCCCCTGGATGAGTGGGTGACAAGACTAGAGACCCTGGTGTGGCGAGAGATCTGGCTAGACAACGCATACCAGGCCCTCTGGTGGCATACCGTTCGACTTACCCCCTGGACGGCTGAACACGACTTACCGGAGGGAGATGATTATGATGGCCCGGGTTTATTATGGGATGCCTTGGAGGACGACATTGATCTTGGCAGCACGGAGGAGTCTAGGTTTTGGGACATCTACGACTACCGGATGGGCATGTATGTCTGGGATGACGAAGGCGAGGTGAGCAAAGACATGACCCACCTGGTAACAAGAGAGTGGGAGCTGGAGCAGGACTACCAACATCTGCTCAGCTTCGTGCAGCCCCAACCTACTCGACAAGTGGAACCAGACTTCATTGACTGGTCCTGGGATGACCTCCAGATGGCAGGTAGAGATGGGACCGAGGTCTCTCTACCGGCCCTACAGGGGGCAGAAGGTGTCGTCCTTCCCCCCCAGCGGCAGTGTGAACCCCAGGGGGCAGAAGGTGTCGTCCTTCCCCCCCAGCGGCAGTGTGAACCCCAGGGGGCAGAAGGTGTCGTCCTTCCTCCCCAGCGGCAGTGTGAACCCTAGGGGGCAGAAGGTGTCGTCCTTTCCCCCCAGCGGCAGTGTGAACCCCAGGGGGCAGAAGGTGTCGTCCTTCCCCCCCAGCGGCAGTGTGTACCCCAGGGAGCCGAAGGTGTCGTCCTTCCTCCCCAGCGGCAGTGTGTACACCAGGGAGCTGAAGGTGTCGTCCTTCCTCCCCAGCGACAGTGTGTACCCCAGGAGGCCGAAGGTGTCGTCCTTCCCCCCCCAGCGGCAGTGTGTACCCCAGGGAGCAGAAGGGGCCATCCTTCCTCCCCAGAGGCAGTGTGAACCCCAGGGGGCAGAAGGTGTCGTCCTTCCCCCTCAGCGGCAGTGTGTACCCCAGGGGGCAGAAGGTGTCGTCCTTTCCCCCCAGCGGCAGTGTGAACCCCAGGGGGCAGAAGGTGTCGTCCTTCCCCCTCAGCGGCAGTGTGAACCCCAGGGGGCAGAAGGTGTCGTCCTTCCTCCCCAGCGGCAGTGTGAACCCCAGGGGGCAGAAGGTGTCGTCCTTCCCCCCCAGAGGCAGTGTGTACCCCAGGGGGCAGAAGGTGTCGTCCTTCCCCCCCAGAGGCAGTGTGTACCCCAGGGAGCAGAAGGTGTCGTCCTTCCCCCCCAGCGGCAGTGTGAAACACAGGGGGCAGAAGGTGTTGTCCTCCCCCCCCAGCGACAGTTTGCCCTAACCAGGGGAGACACCAATCTCCCAGACGGCGCAGATGGGACCGTGGTCTCTGCGCCCACAGCCTGTCCAGATCCCCAACTACTCTCACTGGGACAACCGGAGGAGGGGGTAAGTACAAATTCCCCTCCCCAGCTAACTCCTAATGTGGCCACAGGGTTAACAGAGGAAATGTTAACCCCCACTGACCCCCACGTTTCCCTGGCTACTGAGCCGGAATATGTCCCAAGTACCCCAGCAGAAGAGCTGACAGCGGGGCAGAGTGCAGTCGGCCTCTGCCCTCCCTTTGTCCCTTGTACAGAGCAGGAGGTCCTGCAGGTTATACCAGCAGAAGAGCTGGCATCAGGGCAGAGTGCCGCTGGCCTCTGCCCCTCAAGTCCCCTCAGCGTGTTGCACCATCACCCCAGCAAAATATCCAGGTGCCTGTTTAGACTTCCCCCCAAAGGGGAGATGTGTGACGAAGTGCCCTTCGCCACTTTGGCTTGGAGAGGACTGTTTGCCAGCCTCCTGCCCTGCGACTATGGCCCTGGGACATATTGCCCTTTGGAACCAGTGTTCGGCCATACCAGAGTGTATGTCACTCATTCTGGCCCTTTACATAGAGGGGGGTCATTCGGTACTTGCCCTGTGTGAGCCATGATACCCCAGATAACTGTGCCATGAAGCCCATTCATATAATGAAAGACTATGGGAAAGACTTTAGCTACATGGCAATTGAACTGTGTGAATAGGATCTGAGCGCTATTCGGTAGTTTTGTGCGCTCAGATCCCAGCTATCTGGGGATATGGGAAATGTGAGTAAATGTGAATTGCAGTAATGCTGATGGGTTGTCAAACTAGAGAATTGACCAACAAATACTTTTGTCCGGACATCCCCAGGCCGATCCGTCGGGATCAGACCGTGTATGCCGGCTTATGGTCACGGGGGAGGTGTGTAGCGGAACCCATCACTGTTTTACCCTGTTTTATGATTATTATGGTTAAAATATGATCCTACTATATGTATGTTGGTTGATGCTCTGCAGAATATTGTCCCAGACATTTACAGCTACTTGGCATGGGAGATAATCTTGTTACAGCGACTCTGCATAAGATAAAGGAAGTCTATTGTATACAGTGTTTTCATTCTCAGATAAGAACAAAGAAGTGTAATTGAATCAATGTCTGATTGTATCAAAGTTGCCAGGGAGGTGTGACCCCCCTATTGTTCTCTTTATGTGTATTGTGTGTGGCCAAATATGGGCATGGGTATTACCTGTGGCCAAAGAGATGTATAAATATTTCTGCAATAACAAAATAAAGTCAGTATTCATTTGACTCCCAAATTGTGTGTCGTCCAATATGGGAGGTCGGGAATGGTGAGCCTGTAGTGCTTCTTGGATATTTTACCGTATACCAGCGGAGATTTTAGACTGCGTGTCTCAGCTCCGTTACATGTGTGTATCAGTGTGTGTATCTCAGTCAGTCTGTCCTTTGTGTATTAGTGTGTGTATCTGAGTCAGTCTGTTCTGTGTGTATCATTGTGTGTATGTGAGTCAGTCTCTTCTGGGTGTATCATTGTGTGTATCTGAGTCAGTCTGCTCTGTGTGTATCAGTGTGTGTATCTCAGTCAGTCTGTTCTGTGTGCATCAGTGTGTGTATCTCAGTCAGTCTGTCCTGTGTGTATCAGTGTGTGTATCTCAGTCAGACTGCTATGTGTGTATCAGTGTGTGTATCTGAGTCAGTCTGCTCTGTGTGTATCAGTGTGTGTATCTGAGTCAGTCTGTTCTCTGTGTATCGGTGTGTGTATCTCAGTTAGTCTGTCCTGTGTGTATAAGTGTGTGTATCTCAGTCAGTCTGTTCTGTGTGTATCAGTGTGTGTATTTCAGTCAGTCTGCTCTGAGTATATCAGTGTGTGTATCTAAATCAGTCTGTCCTGTGTGCATCATTGTGTGTATCTGAGTCAGTCTGTTCTGTGTGTATTAGTGTGTGTATCTAAATCAGTCTGTCCTGTGTGTATCATTGTGTATATCTGAGTCAGTCTGTTCTGTGTGTATAAGTGTGTGTATCTCAGTCAGTCTTTCCTGTGTGTATCAGTGTGTGTATCTCAGTCAGTCTGTCCAGTGTGTATCATTGTGTGTATCTGAGTCAGTCTGTTCTGTGTGTATAAGTGTGTGTATCTGAGTCAGTCTGCTCTGTGTGTATCAGTGTATGTTTCTCAGTCAATCTGTTCTGTGTGTATCAGTGTGTGTATCTCAGTCAGTCTGCTCTGTGTGTATCAGTGTGTGTATCTGAGTCAGTCTGCTCTGTGTGTATCTGTGTATTTTTCTCAGTCAGTCTGTACTGTGTGTATCAGTGTATGTTTCTCATTCAGTCTATACTGTGTGTATAAGTGTGTGTATCTCAGTCAGTCTATTATGTGTGTATCAGTGTGTGTATTTCAGTCAGTCTGTTCTGTGTGTATCAGTGTGTGTGTCTGAATCAGTTTCCTCTATGTGTATTAGTGTGTGTGTCTCAGTCAGTCTGTTTTGTATTAGTGTGTGTATCTCAGTCAGTCTGTTCTGTGAGTAACAGTGTGTGTATCTGAATCAGTCTGTTCTGTGAGTATCAGTGTGTGTATCTCAGTCAGTCTGTCCTGTGTGTATCAGTGTGTGTATCTCAGTCAGACTGCTCTGTGTGTATCAGTGTGTGTATCTCAAACAGCCTGTTCTGTGTGTATCAGTGTGTATCTGGGTCAGTCTTTTGTGTGTGTATTAGTGTGTGTATCTCAGTCAGTCTGTTCTGTGTGTATCAGTGTATGTATCTCAGTCAGTCTGTCCTGTGTGTATCTGTGGCTGTACCTGAGTCAGTTACCTCTGTGTGTATCAATGTGTATATCTGAGACAGTGTGGTCTGTGTGTATTAGGTTGTGAATATGAATCAGTCTGTTCTGTATGTATCTGAGTCAGTCGGCTCTGTGTGTATCAGTGTCTGTATCTGAGTCAATCTGTTCTGTGTGTATCAATGTGTGTATCTGAGTCAGTCTCTTCTATGTGTGTCAGTGTGTGTATCTCAGTCAGTCTGCTCTGTATGTATCAGTGTGTGTATCTGAGTCTGTCTCTTCTGGGTGTATAAGTGTGTGTATCTCAGTCAGTCTGTTCTGTGTGCATCAGTGTGTGTATTTCAATCAGTCTGCTCTGTGTGTATCAGTGTGTGTATCTAAATCAGTCTGTCCTGTGTGCATCAGTGTGTGTATCTAAATCAGTCTGTTCTGTGTGTCAGTGTGTGTATCTCAGTCAGTCTGTCCTGTGTGTATCAGTGTGTGTATCTCAGTCAGACTGCTATGTGTGTATCAGTGTGTGTATCTGAGTCAGTCTGTCCTGTGTGTATCAGTATGTGTATCTGAGTCAGTCTGTTCTGTGTGTATTAGTGTGTGTATCTCAATCAGCTTGTTCTGTGTGTATCAGTGTGTGCATCTGGGTCAGTCTGTTGTGTGTGCATCTCAGTCAGTCTGTTCTGTGTGTATCAGTGTGTGTATCTCAGTCAGTCTGCTCTGTATCAGTGTGTGTATCTCAGTCAGTCTGTCCTGTGTGTATCAGTGTGTGTATCTGAGTCAGTCTGCTCTGTGTGTATCAGTGTGTGTATCTGAGTCAGTCTGCTCTGTGTGTATCATTGTGTGTATCTCAGTCAGTCTTTCCTGTGTGTATCAGTGTGTGTATCTCAGTCAGTCTGTCCAGTGTGTATCATTGTGTGTATCTGAGTCAGTCTGTTCTGTGTGTATAAGTGTGTGTATCTGAGTCAGTCTGCTCTGTGTGTATCAGTGTATGTTTCTCAGTCAATCTGTTCTGTGTGTATCAATGTGTGTATCTGAGTCAGTCTCTTCTATGTGTGTCAGTGTGTGTATCTCAGTCAGTCTGCTCTGTGTGTATCAGTGTGTGTATCTGAGTAAGTCTCTTCTGGGTGTATATGTGAGTGTATCTCAGTCAGTCTGTTCTGTGTGCATCAGTGTGTGTATTTCAATCAGTCTGCTCTGTGTGTACCAGTGTGTGTATCTAAATCAGTCTGTCCTGTGTGCATCAGTGTGTGGATCTAAATCAGTATGTTCTGTGTGTCAGTGTGTGTATCTCAGTCAGCTTGTTCTGTGTGTATCAGTGTGTGCATCTGGGTCAGTCTGTTGTGTGTGCATCTCAGTCAGTCTGTTCTGTGTGTATCAGTGTATGTATCTCAGTCAGTCTCTCCTGTGTGTATCAGTGGCTGTATCTGAGTCAGTTACCTCTGTGTGTATCAATGTGTATATCTGAGTCAGTCTGTCCTGTGTGTATCAGTATGTGTATCTGAGTCAGTCTGTTCTGTGTGTATTAGTGTGTGTATCTCAATCAGCTTGTTCTGTGTGTATCAGTGTGTGCATCTGGGTCAGTCTGTTGTGTGTGCATCTCAGTCAGTCTGTTCTGTGTGTATCAGTGTATGTATCTCAGTCAGTCTCTCCTGTGTGTATCAGTGGCTGTATCTGAGTCAGTTACCTCTATGTGTATCAATGTTTATATCTGAGTCAGTCTGTTCTGTGTGTATCAGTGTGTGTATCTCAGTCAGTCTGCTCTGTATCAGTGTGTGTATCTCAGTCAGTCTGTCCTGTGTGTATCAGTGTGTGTATCTGAGTCAGTCTGCTCTGAGTGTATCAGTGTGTGTATCTGAGTCAGTCTGCTCTGTGTGTATCAGTGTGTGTATCTGAGTCAGTCTGCTCTGTGTGTATCAGTATGTGTATCTGAATAAGTCTGGCCTGTATGTATCAGTATGTGTATCTGAATCAGTCTGCTCTGTGTGTATCAGTGTGTGTATCAGAGTCAGTAAATTATGTGTGTATAAGTGTGTGTATCTGAGTCAGTCTGTTCTGTGTGTATCAATGTGTGTATCTGATTCAGTCTCTTCTATGTGTGTCAGTGTGTGTATCTAAGTCAGTCTGCCCTTTGTGTATCAGTGTGTGTATCTGAGTCAGTCGGCTCTGTGTGTATCTCAGTCAGTGTGTCCTGTGTGTGTATCTCAGTCAGTCTGCTCTGTGTGTATCAGTGTGTGTATCTCAGCCAGTCTGTTCTGTGTGTATCAGTGTGTGTATTTCAGTCAGTCTGCTCTGAGTATATCAGTGTATCTATCTAAATCAGTCTGTCCTGTGTGCATCATTGTGTGTATCTGAGTCAGTCTGTTCTGTGTGTATTAGTGTGTGTATCTAAATCAGTCTGTCCTGTGTGTATCATTGTGTATATCTGAGTCAGTCTGTTCTGTGTGTATCAGTGTGTGTATCTGAGTCTGTCTCTTCTGTGTGTATAAGTGTGTGTATCTGAGTCAGTCTGCTCTGTGTGTATCATTGTGTGTATCTCAGTCAGTCTTTCCTGTGTGTATCAGTGTGTGTATCTCAGTCAGTCTGTCCAGTGTGTATCATTGTGTGTATCTGAGTCAGTCTGCTCTGTGTGTATCAGTGTATGTTTCTCAGTCAATCTGTTCTGTGTGTATCAGTGTGTGTATCTCAGTCAGTCTGCTCTGTGTGTATCAGTGTGTGTATCTGAGACAGTCTGCTCTGTGTGTATCAGTGTATGTTTCTCAGTCAGTCTGTACTGTGTGTATAAGTGTGTGTATCTCAGTCAGTCTATTATGTGTGTATCAGTGTGTGTATTTCAGTCAGTCTGTTCTGTGTGTATCAGTGTGTGTGTCTGAATCAGTTTCCTCTATGTGTATTAGTGTGTGTCTCAGTCAGTCTGTTTTGTATTAGTGTGTGTATCTCAGTCAGTCTGTTCTGTGAGTAACAGTGTGTGTATCTGAATCAGTCTATTCTGTGAGTATCAGTGTGTGTATCTCAGTCAGTCTGTCATGTGTGTATCAGTGTGTGTATCTCAGTCAGACTGCTCTGTGTGTATCAGTGTGTGTATCTCAAACAGCCTGTTCTGTGTGTATCAGTGTGTATCTCGGTCAGTCTTTTGTGTGTGTATTAGTGTGTGTATCTCAGTCAGTCTGTTCTGTGTGTATCAGTGTATGTATCTCAGTCAGTCTGTCCTGTGTGTATCAGTGTGTGTATCTCAGTCAGTCTCTCCTGTGTGTATCAGTGGCTGTACCTGAGTCAGTTACCTCTGTGTGTATCAATGTGTATATCTGAGACAGTCTGGTCTGTTTGTATTAGGTTGTGAATATGAATCAGTCTGTTCTGTATCTATCTGAGTCAGTCGGCTCTGTGTGTATCAGTGTCTGTATCTGAGTCAGTCTGTTCTGTGTGAATCAATGTGTGTATCTGAGTCAGTTTGTTCTGTGTGTATCAATGTGTGTATCTGAGTCAGTCTCTTCTATGTGTGTCAGTGTGTGTATCTAAGTCAGTCTGCTCTGTGTGTATCAGTGTGTGTATCCGAGTCAGTCTCTTCTGGGTGTATAAGTGTGTGTATCTCAGTCAGTATGTCCTGTGTGCATCAGTGTGTGTATCTCAGTCAGTCTGTCCTGTGTGTATCAGTGTGTGTATCTCAGTCAGTCTGTCCTTTGTGTATCAGTGTCTGTATCTGAGTCAGTCTGTTCTGTGTGAATCAATGTGTGTATCTGAGTCAGTCTGTTCTGTGTGTATCAATGTGTGTATCTGAGTCAGTCTCTTCTATGTGTGTCAGTGTGTGTATCTAAGTCAGTCTGCTCTGTGTGTATCAGTGTGTGTATCCGAGTCAGTCTCTTCTGGGTGTATAAGTGTGTGTATCTCAGTCAGTATGTCCTGTGTGTATCAGTGTGTGTATCTCAGTCAGTCTGTCCTGTGTGTATCAGTGTGTGTATCTCAGTCAGTCTGTCCTTTGTGTATTAGTGTGTGTATCTGAGTCAGTCTGTTCTGTGTGTATCATTGTGTGTATGTGAGTCAGTCTCTTCTGGGTGTATCATTGTGTGTATCTAAATCAGTCTCCTCTTGGTGTATCAGTGTGTTTTTCTCATTCAGTCTGTTCTGTGTGTATCAGTGTATGTATCTCAGTCAGTCTCTCCTGTGTGTATCAGTGGCTGTATCTGAGTCCGTTACCTCTGTGTGTATCAATGTGTATATCTGAGTCAGTCTGTTCTGTGTGTATCAGTGTGTGTGTTTCAGTCAGTCTATTCTGTGTCTATCAGTGTGTGTATCTCAGTCAGTCTGCTCTGTATCAGTGTGTGTATCTCAGTCAGTCTGTCCTGTGTGTATCAGTGTGTGTATCTCAGTCAGTCTGCTCTGTATCAGTGTGTGTATCTCAGTCAGTCTGCTCTGTGTGTATCAGTGTGTGTATCTGAATCAGTCTGGCCTGTGTGTATCAGTATGTGTATCTGAATCAGTCTGCTCTGTTTCTATCAGTTTGTGTATCAGAGTCAGTCAACTCTGTGTGTATCAGTGTCTGTATCTGAGTCAGTCTGTTCTGTGTGAATCAATGTGTGTATCTGAGTCAGTCTGTTCTGTGTGTATCAATGTGTGTATCTGATTCAGTCTCTTCTATGTGTGTCAGTGTGTGTATCTCAGTCAGTCTGCTCTGTGTGTATCAGTGTATGTATCTCAGTCAGTCTGCCCTGTGTGTATCAGTGTGTGTATCTGAGTCAGTCGGCTCTGTGTGTATCAGTGTGTGTGTATCTCAGTCAGTCTGCTCTGTGTGTATCAGTGTGTGTATCTCAGTCAGTCTGTCCTGTGTGTGTATCTCAGTCAGTCTGCTCTGTGTGTATTAGTGTGTGTATCTAAATCAGTCTGTCCTGTGTGTATCATTGTGTATATCTGAGTCAGTCTGTTCTGTGTGTATCAGTGTGTGTGTTTCAGTCAGTCTGTTCTGTGTCTATCAGTGTGTCTATCTCAGTCAGTCTGCTCTATATCAGTGTGTGTATCTCAGTCAGTCTGTCCTGTGTGTATCATTGTGTGTATCTCAGTCAGTCTGCTGTGTGTGTATCTGAGTCAGTCTCTTCTGTGTGTATCATTGTGTGTATCTCAGTCAGTCTTTCCTGTGTGTATCAGTGTGTGTATCTCAGTCAGTCTGTCCTGTGTGTATCATTGTGTGTATCTGAGTCAGTCTGCTCTGTGTGTATCAGTGTATGTTTCTCAGTCAGTCTGTACTGTGTGTATCAGTGTGTGTATTTCAGTCAGTCTGTTCTTTGTGTATCAGTGTGTGTGTCTGAATCAGTTTCCTCTATGTGTATCAGTGTGTGTCTCAGTCAGTCTGTTTTGTATTAGTGTGTGTATCTCAGTCAGTCTGCTCTGTGTGTATCAGTGTGTGTATATCAGTCAGTCTGTCCTGTGTGTATCAGTGTGTGTATCTCAGTCAGACTGCTGTGTGTGTATCTGAGTCAGTCTGTTCTGTGTGTATCAGTGTGTGTATCTCAAACAGCCTGTTCTGTGTGTATCAGTGTGTTTCTGGGTCAGTCTTTTGTGTGTGTATTAGTGTGTGTATCTGAGTCAGTCTGTTCTGTTTGTATCAGTGTATCTATCTCAGTCAGTCAGTTCTGTGTGTATCAGTGTATGTATCTCAGTCAGTCTGTCCTGTGTGTATCAGTGGCTGTACCTGAGTCAGTTACCTCTGTGTGTATCAATGTGTATATCTGAGACAGTCTGGTCTGTGTGTATTAGGTTGTGAATATGAATCAGTCTGTTCTGTGTGTATCAGTGTATGTATCTGAGTCAGTCTGCTCTGTGTGTATCAGTGTGTGTATCTGAGTCAGTCGGCTCTGTGTGTGTTAGGTTGTGAATATGAATCAGTCTGTCCTGTGTGTGTATCTCAGACAGTCTGTCCTGTGTGTATCAGTGTGTGTATCTGAGTCAGTCTGCTCTGTGTGTATCAGTGTGTGTATCTGAGTAAGTCTGTCCTCTGTGTATCAGTATTTGTATCTCAGTCAGTCTGTTCTGTGTGTATCAGTGTGTGTATCTCAGTCAGACTGCTCTGTGTGTATCTGTGTGTGTATCTGAGTCAGTCTGCTCTGTGTGTATCAGTGTGTGTATCTGAGTCAGTCTGTCCTCTGTGTATCAGTATTTGTATCTCAGTCAGTCTGTTCTGTGTGTATCAGTGTGTGTATCTCAGTCAGACTGCTCTGTGTGTATCTGTGTGTGTATCTGAGTCAGTCTGCTCTGTGTGTATCAGTGTGTGTATCTGAGTCAGTCTGTCCTCTGTGTATCAGTATTTGTATCTCAGTCAGTCTGTTCTGTGTGTATCAGTGTGTGTATCTGAGTCAGTCTGCTCTGTGTGTATCAGTTTGTGTATCTGAGTCAGTCTGTCCTGTTTTGTATCAGTGTGTTTATCTCAGTCAGTCTGCTGTGTTTATCAGTGTGTGTATCTGAGTCAGTCTGTTCTGTGTGAATCAATGTGTGTATCTGAGTCAGTTTGTTCTGTGTGTATCAATGTGTGTATCTGTCAGACTCTTCTATGTGTATCAGTGTGTGTATCTCAGTCAGTCTGCTCTGTGTGTATCAGTGTGTGTATCTCAGTCAGTATGCTCTGTGTGTATCTGAGTAAGTCTGTTTTGTGTATATGTGTGTGTATCTGAGTCAGTCTGCTCTGTGTGTATCAGTGTGTGTATCTGAGTCAGTCGGCTCTGTGTGTATCAGTGTGTGTATCTCAGTCAGTCTGCTGTGTGTGTATCAGTGTGTGTATCTGAGTCAGTCTCTTCTGTGTGTATCATTGTGTGTATCTCAGTCAGTCTGTCCTGTGTGTATCAGTGTGTGTATCTGAGTCAGTCTGGTCTGTGTGTATCAGTGTGTGCATCTGAGTCATTCTGGTCTGTGTGTATTAGGTTGTGAGTATGAATCAGTCTGTTCTGTGTGTTTCAATGTGTGTATCTGTCAGTCTCTTCTATGTATATCAGTGTGTGTATCTCAGTCAGTCTGCTCTGTGTGTATCAGTGTGTGTATCTGAGTCAGTCTCTTCTGTGTGTATCATTGTGTGTATCTCAGTCAGTCTGTCCTGTGTGTATCAGTGTGTGTATCTGAGTCAGTCTGGTCTGTGTGTATCAGTGTGTGCATCTGAGTCATTCTGGTCTGTGTGTATTAGGTTGTGAGTGAATCAGTCTGTTCTGTGTGTATCTGAGTAAGTCTGTTCTGTGTGTATCAGTGTGTGTATCTCAGTCAGTCTGCTCTGTTTGTATCAGTGTATGTATCTGAGTCAGTCTCTTCTGTGTATCATTGTGTGTATCTCAGTCAGTCTGTCCTGTGTGTATCAGTGTGTGTATCTCAGTCAGTCGGCTCTGTGTGTATCAGTGTGTGTGTATCTCAGTCAGTCTGCTCTGTGTGTATCAGTGTGTGTATCTCAGTCAGTCTGTCCTGTGTGTATCAGTGTGTGTATCTCAGTCAGTCTGCTCTGTGTGTATCATTGTGTGTATCTCAGTCAGTCTGTCCTGTGTGTATCATTGTGTGTATCTCAGTCAGTCTGCTCTGTGTGTATCATTGTGTGTATCTCAGTCAGTCTGTCCTGTGTGTATCAGTGTGTGTATCTCAGTCAGTTTGTCCTGTGTGTATCAGTGTGTGTATCTCAGTCAGTCTGTTCTGTGTGTATAAGTGTGTGTATCTGAGTCAGTCTGCTCTGTGTGTATCAGTGTGTGTATCTGAGTCAGTCTGCTCTGTGTGTGTAACGGAACCCATCACTGTTTTACCCTGTTTTATGATTATTATGGTTAAAATATGATCCTACTATTATACTGCATGTATGTTGGTTGATGCTCTGCAGAATATTGTCCCAGACATTTGCAGCTACTTAGCATGGGAGATAATCCTGTTACAGAGACTCCGCATAAGATAAAGGAAGTCTATTGTATACAGTGTTTTCATTCTCAGATAAGAACAAAGAAGTGTAATTGAATCAATGTCTGATTGTATCAAAGTTGCCAGGGAGCCTCGGAGAGGTGTGACCCACCTATTGTTCTCTTTATGTGTATTGTGCGGCAAAATCTGGGCATGTGTATTGCCTGTGGGAAAAGATGGTGTAACGGAGCAGGAACACGCAGTCCAAAATCTCCGTAGGTATACGATAAAATACCCAAGAGGCACTACAGTTTCACCATTCCCGACCTCCCATATTGGACGACACACAATTTGGGAGTGAAATGAATACTCACTTTATTTTGTTATTGTAGAAATATATATACATCTCTTCCCACAGGCAATACACATGCCCATATTTGGCCGCACAATACACATAAAGAGAACAATAGGTGGGTCACACCTCTCTGGCAACTTTGATACAATCAGACATTGATTCAATTACACTTCTTTGTTCTTATCTGAGAATGAAAACACTGTATACAATAGACTTCCTTTATCTTATGCGGAGTCGCTGTAACAGGATTATCTCCCATGCTAAGTAGCTGCAAATGTCTGGGACAATATTCTGCAGAGCATCAACCAACATACATATAGTAGGATCATATTTTAACCATAATAATCATAAAACAGGGTAAAACAGTGATGGGTTCCGCTACACACCTCCCCAGTGACCATAAGCCGGCATACACGGTCTGATCCCAACGGATCGGCCTGGGGATGTCCGGACAAAAGTATTTGTTGGTCCATTCTCTAGTTTGACAACCCATCAGCATTACTGCAATTCACATTTACTCACATTTCCCATATCCCCAGATAGCTGGGATCTGAGCGCACAAAACCACCGAATAGCGCTCAGATCCTATTCACACAGTTCAATTGCCATGTAGCTAAAGTCTTTCCCATAGTCTTTCATCATATGAATGGGCTCCATGGCATAGCTATCTGGGGTATCACCGCTCCCACAGGGCAAGTACAGAATGACCCCCTGTATGTAAAGGGCCAGAATGAGTGACATACACTCTGGTATGGCCGAACACTGGTTCCAAAGGGCAATATGTACCAGGGCCATAGTCGCAGGGCAGGAGGCTGGCAAACAGTCCTCTCCAAGCCAAAGTGGCGAAGGGCACTTCGTCACACATCTCCCCTTTGGGGGGAAGTCTAACCAGGCACCTGGATATTTTGCTGGGGTGATGGTGCAACACGCTGAGGGGACTTGAGGGGCAGAGGCCAGCGGCACTCTGCCCTGATGCCAGCTCTTCTGCTGGTATAACCTGCAGGACCTCCTGCTCTGTACTAAGGAAAAAGGGAGGGCAGAGGCCGACTGCACTCTGCCCCGCTGTCAGCTCTTCTGCTGGGGTACTTGGGACATATTCCGGCTCAGTAGCCAGGGAAACGTGGGGGTCAGTGGGGGTTAACATTTCCTCTGTTAACCCTGGGGCCACATTAGAAGTTAGCTGGGGAGGGGAATTTGTACTTACCCCCTCCTCCGGTTGTCCCAGTGACGGTAGTTGGGGATCTGGACAAGCTGTGGGCGCAGAGACCACGGTCCCATCTGCGCCGTCTGGGAGATTGGTGTCTCCCCTGGTTAGGGTAAACTGTCGCTGGGGGGGGAAGGACGACACCTTCTGCCCCCTGTGTTTCACACTGCCGCTGGGGGGGAAGGATGACACCTTTGGCCCCCTGGGGTACCCACTGCCGCTGTGGAGGAAGGTCGACACCTTCTGCTCCCTGGGGTACACACTGCCGCTGGGGGGGAAGGATGACACCTTCTGCCCCCTGGGGTTCACACTGCCGCTGAGGGGGAAGGACGACACCTTCTGCCCCCTGGGGTTCACACTGCTGCTGGGGAGGAAGGACGGCCCCTTCTGCTCCCTGGGGTACACACTGCCGCTGTGGGGGAAGGCCGACACCTTCAGCTCCCTGGGGTACACACTGCCGCTGGGGAGGAAGGACGACACCTTCAGCTCCCTGGGGTACACACTGCCGCTGGGGGGGAAGGCCGACACCTTCAGCTCCCTGGGGTACACACTGCCGCTGGGGAGGAAGGACGACACCTTCAGCTCCCTGGGGTACACACTGCCGCTGGGGGGAAAGGACGACACCTTCTGCCCCCTGGGGTTCACTGCCGCTGGGGAGGAAGGACGGCCCCTTCTGCTCCCTGGGGTACACACTGCCGCTGGGGGGGAAGGCCGACACCTTCAGCTCCCTGGGGTACACACTGCTGCGGGGGGGGGAAGGATGACACCTTTGGCCCCCTGGGGTACACACTGCCGCTGGGGAGGAAGGACGACACCTTCAGCTCCCTGGGGAACACACTGCCGCTGGGGAGGAAGGACAACACCTTCGGCTCCCTGGGGTACACACTGGCGCTGGGGGGGAAGGACGACACCTTCGGCCCCCTGGGGTATACACTGCTGCTGGGGAGGAAGGACGACACCTTCAGCTCCCTGGGGTACACACTGTCGCTGGGGAGGGGAATTAGTTGGAGTATTCCACGTGGAGCGGTTTCTGTTTCTGGGACAGTCTCTCTGCATGTGACCCTGCTGGTTACACGTGTGGCACCTGATGTACCGTGCAGGGGTTTGGTAGTTCCCACCACCCGTACGCAGTGCTGGTGGGGGGGGGTTAATGGTGGTAGGTGGGTTAGCAGCTCCCAAGATGGACCGCTCCCGTGCCCGCTGCTTTTCCATTATGAATTTGTGGACATCTGTCATTAACCATTCCAAGGTTTTCATGGGAAGCGTACCTGGGAAAAAGGCCAGTCTGCTTTGGAGTTCTCTTCCAAACTCATTCTGTGGGGTAATACGAGGTACTGTAACCATGAGTTCCTTTCTGTCTGCATCCCTGTAGTCCGCGGCCGCCTCCTCCTCCTCATGATGGAACGCTGTCTGAAAACTAGCCGGTTCCATCCTGCTGTAGCCAGGGGCGCTGTACGGATACTAGCGTTGCCCTCAATTTGTACTCCACGGAATGGTGTCTCCTGTAGCTGTCCTTCTGACCGTGGGAACAATCCCACCACTTGCCAACAAATGTAACGGAGCAGGAACACGCAGTCCAAAATCTCCACTGGTATACGATAAAATACCCAAGAGGCACTACAGTTGCACCATTCCCGACCTCCCATATTGGACGACACACAATTTGGGAGTCAAATGAATACTCACTTTATTTTGTTATTGTAGAAATATATATACATCTCTTCCCACAGGCAATACACATGCCCATATTTGGCCGCACAATACACATAAAGAGAACAATAGGTGGGTCACACCTCTCTGGCAACTTTGATACAATCAGACATTGATTCAATTACACTTCTTTGTTCTTATCTGAGAATGAAAACACTGTATACAATAGACTTCCTTTATCTTATGCGGAGTCGCTGTAACAGGATTATCTCCCATGCTAAGTAGCTGCAAATGTCTGGGACAATATTCTGCAGAGCATCAACCAACATACATATAGTAGGATCATATTTTAACCATAATAATCATAAAAAAGGGTAAAACAGGGATGGGTTCCGCTACAGATGGGTATAAATATTTCTGCAGAAAAGAATAAAGTCAGTATTCATTTGACTCCCAAATTGTGTGTCGTCCAATATGGGAGGTCGGGAATGGTGAAACAGTAGTGCCTCTTGGGTATTTTACCGTATACCAGCGGAGATATTGGACTGCGTGTTCCAGCTCCGTTACATTTGGTGGCAAGTGGCGGAATTGTTCCCACGGTCAGAAGGACAGCTACAGGAGACACCATTCCGTGGAGTACAAATTGAGGGCAACGCTAATATCCGTATAGCGCCCCTGGCTACAGCAGGATGGAACCGCTAGTTTTCAGACAGCGTTCCATCATGAGGAGGAGGAGGCCGCCGCGGACTACAGGGATGCAGACAGAAAGGAACTCATGGTTACAGTACCTCTTATTACCCCACAGACTGAGTTTGAAAGAGAACTCCAAAGCAGACTGGCCTTTTTCCCAGGTACGCTTCCCATAAAAACCTTGGAATGGTTAATGACAGATGTCAACAAATTCATAATGGAAAAGCAGCGGGCACGGGAGCGGTCCATCTTGGGAGCTGCTAACCCACCTCCCACCATTAACCCCCCGCCCCAGCACTGCGTCCAGGTGGTGGGAACTACCAAACCCCTCCACGGTACATCAGGTGCCACACGTGTAACCAGCAGGGCCACATGCATAGAGACTGTCCCAGAAACAGAAACCGCTCCACGTGGAATACTCCAACTAATTCCCCCTCCCAGCAGCAGTGTGTACCCCAGGGGGCCGAAGGTGTCATCCTTCCCCCCCCAGCGGCCGTGTGAACCCCAGGGAGCTGAAGGTGTCGTCCTTCCTCCCCAGCGGCAGTGTGTACCCCAGGGAGCTGAAGGTGTCGTCCTTCCTCCCCAGCTGCAGTGTGTTTCACAGGGAGCTGAAGGTGTCGTCCTTCCTCCCCAGCGGCAGTGTGTACCCCAGGGATCTGAAGGTGTCGTCCTTCCTCCCCAGCGGCAGTGTGTACCCCAGGGAGCTGAAGGTGTCGTCCTTCCTCCCCAGCGACAGTGTGTACCCCAGGGAGCAGAAGGTGCCGTCCTTCCTCCCCAGCGACAGTGTGTACCCCAGGGAGCTGAAGGTGTCGTCCTTTCCCCCCAACGGCAGTGTGAACCCCAGGGGGCAGAAGGTGTCATCCTTCCCCCCCAGCGGCAGTGTGAACCCCAGGGGGCAGAAGGTGTCGTCCTTTCCCCCCAGCGGCAGTGTAAACCCCAGGGGGAAGAAGGTGTCGTCCTTCACCCCCAGCGGCAGTGTGAACCACAGGGGGCAGAAGGTGTTGTCCTTTCCCCCCAGCGGCAGTGTGAACCCCAGGGGGCAGAAGGTGTCGTCTTTCCCCCCCAGCGGCAGTGTGAACCCCAGGGGACAGAAGGTGTCGTCTTTCCCCCCCAGCGGCAGTGTGAACCCCAGGGGGCAGAAGGTGTCGTCCTTCCCCCCCAGCGGCACTGTGAACCCCAGGGGGCAGAAGGTGTCATCCTTCCTCCCCAGCGGCAGTGTGAACCCCAGGGGGCAGAAGGTGTCATCCTTCCCCCCCAGCTTCAGTGTGAACCCCAGGGGGCAGAAGGTGTCGTCCTTTCCCCCCAGCGGCAGTGTAAACCCCAGGGGGAAGAAGGTGTCGTCCTTCACCCCCAGCGGCAGTGTGAACCACAGTGGGCAGAAGGTGTTGTCCTTTCCCCCCAGCGGCAGTGTGAACCCCAGGGGGCAGAAGGTGTCGTCTTTCCCCCCCAGCGGCAGTGTGAACCCCAGGGGACAGAAGGTGTCGTCTTTCCCCCCCAGCGGCAGTGTGAACCCCAGGGGGCAGAAGGTGTCGTCCTTCCCCCCCAGCGGCAGTGTGAACCCCAGGGGGCAGAAGGTGTCATCCTTCCTCCCCAGCGGTAGTGTGAACCCCAGGGGGCAGAAGGTGTCATCCTTCCCCCCCAGCGGCAGTGTGAACCACAGGGGGCAGAAGGTGTCGTCCTTCCTCCCCAACGACAGTTTACCCTAACCAGGGGAGACCCCAATCTCCCAGACGGCGCAGATGGGACCGTGGTCTCTGCGCCCACAGCCTGTCCAGATCCCCAACTACTCTCACTGGGACAACCGGAGGAGGGGGTAAGTACAAATTCCCCTCCCCAGCTAACTCCTAATGTGGCCCCAGGGTTAACAGAGGAAATGTTAACCCCCACTGACCCCCACCTTTCCCTGGCTACTGAGCCGGAATATGTCCCAAGTACCCCAGCAGAAGAGTTGGCATCAGGGCAGAGTGCCGCTGGCCTCTGCCCCTCAAGTCCCCTCAGCGCGTTGCCCCATCACCACAGCAAAGGGGAGATGTGTGACGAAGTGCCCTTCGCAACTTTGTCTTGGAGAGGACTGTTTGCCAGCCTCCTGCCCTGCGACTGTGGCCCTGGGACACATTGCCCTTTGGAACCAGTGTTCGGCCATACCAGAGTGTATGTCACTCATTCTGGCCCTTTACATACAGGGGGTTCATTCTGTACTTGCCCTGTGTGAACCATGATACCCCAGATAACTGTGCCATGGAGCCCATTCATATAATGAAAGACTATGGGAAAGACTTTAGCTACATGGCCATTGAACTGTGTGAAGAGGATCTGAGCGCTATTCGGTAGTTTTGTGCTCTCAGATCCCAGGTATCTGGGGATATGTGAAATGTGAGTAAATGTGAATTGCAGTAATGCTGATGGGTTGCCAAACTAGAGAATTGACCAACAAATACTTTTGTCCGGACATCCCAAGGCCGATCCGTTGGGATCAGACCGTGTATGCCGGCTTATGGTCACGGGGGAGGTGTGTAACGGAACCCATCACTGTTTTATGATTATTATGGTTAAAATATGATCCTACTATTATACTGCATGTATGTTGGTTGATGCTCTGCAGAATATTGTCCCAGACATTTGCAGCAACTTAGCATGGGAGATAATCCTGTTACAGAGACTCTGCATAAGATAAAGGAAGTCTATTGTATACAGTGTTTTCATTCTCAGATAAGAACAAAGAAGTGTAATTGAATCAATGTCTGATTGTATCAAAGTTGCCAGGGAGCCTCGGGGAGGTGTGACCCACCTATTGTTCTCTTTATGTGTATTGTGCGGCCAAATCTGGGCATGTGTATTGCCTGTGGGAAGGGATGGGTATAAATATTTCTGCAGAACAGAATAAAGTCAGTATTCATTTGACTCCCAAATTGTGTGTCGTCCAATATGGGAGGTCGGGAATGGTGAAACTGTAGTGCCTCTTGGGTATTTTACCGTATACCAGCAAAGATATTGGACTGCGTGTTCCAGCTCCGTTACAGTGTGTATCAGTGTATGTTTCTCAGTCAGTCTCTTCTGTGTGTATCAGTGTGTGTATCTCAGTCAGTCTGCTCTGTGTGTATCAGTGTGTGTTTCTCAGTCAGTCTGCTCTGTGTGTATCAGTGTGTGTATCTCAGTCAGTCTGCTCAGTGTGTGTATCTCAGTCAGTCAGTACTGTGTGTATAAGTGGGTGTATCTCAGTCAGTCTGTTATGTGTTGTAACGGATCTACTGGCACCCCGACCGGGTACCTCCGTTGATGGATGCGTCCTAGCTTGCGTCGAGGCCTACAAGCACCGCACCGGACACCAAAACCACCACAGACTCCAAGGATAGTACATCAGGAACAAGCGTTCAGTAGTTACAGCTCAAGGGAGTATGCAGAAGCATAGCAATCCCCAGTATGATAGCGATCCCCTCAAATAACGAGACGAGGCTACGTTTTGAAGGGTCAAGAAGAACTATATTTTAATGACAGGGAATCACCTTTTATGCAATGGTGCCCTCTGTAGGGCTACACCCACATAATTATCACAACAGCCAATTATCTGCATGGTTCAACCCCCACGTCTCCTCCCCTCAGATAACAGGTAACACAATTAAAACAGACACAATTTTAACCACATTCTGGATGTACCCCAAATACAGGGGGTACACATTTAAGTCCCGCACCATTCAATATCTCTCACCCAGGGGAACAACATATACAAAAATGGCATGAATCAGACCAGGGGTTCAAAAGTTAGTAAAAGTATGTTTTTACACATAACACACAGACATTGCACATATCCCCCATACAATACACATATAGGACAATAGGTGAGTCACACCTCCCTGGCAACTTGGATACAATCAGACATTAATTAGATCATTCTTATCAGAGAATGAAAACACTTTGGAAAATGCAAGGATCCTTTACAACTTTCTTATCTCTTGAATCTCTGTAACAGGATTATCTATTAGCCTAGGTCTGCAAAAGTCTGGCTAATATTCTGAGCAAATATATTCTGTAGAACATCAACCAACATATATATAGTAGGATCATATTTTAACCATAATAATCATAAAACGGTTTAAAACAGTGATGGGTTCCGCTACATGTGTGTATCAGTGTGTGTATTTCAGTCAGTCTGTTCTGTGTGTATCAGTGTGTGTATCTGAATCAGTTTCTTCTATGTGTATCAGTGTGTGTCTCAGTCAGTCTGTTTTGTATCAGTGTGAGTATCTCAGTCAGTCTGTTCTTTGAGTATCAGTGTGTGTATCTGAGTCAGTCATTTCTATGTGTATCAGTGTGTGTATCTGTCAGTCTGCTCTGTGTGTATCTCAGTCAGTCTGTCCTGTGTGTATCAGTGTGTGTATCTCAGTCAGACTGCTCTTTGTGTATCAGTGTGTGTATCTGAGTCAGTCTGCTCTGTGTGTATCAGTGTGTGTATCTGAGTCATTCTGTCCTGTGTTTATCAGTATGTGTATCTGAGTCAGTCTGTTCTGTGTGTATCAGTGTGTGTATCTGAGTCAGTCGGCTCTGTGTGTATCAGCGTGTGTCTCAGTCAGTCTGTCCTGTGTGTATCAGTGTGTGTATCTGAGTCAGTCTGGTCTGTGTGTGTTAGGTTGTGAATATGAATCAGTCTGTTCTGTGTGTATCTGAGTAAGTCTGTTCTGTGTGTATCAGTGTGTGTCTCAGTCAGTCTGTCCTGTGTGTATCAGTGTGTGTATATCAGTCAGTCTGCCCTGTGTGTCAGTGTGTGTTTCTGAGTCAGTCGGCTCTGTGTGTATCAGTGTATGTATCTGAGTCAGTCTGTCCTGTGTGTATCATTGTGTGTATCTGAGTCAGTCTGTCCTGTGTGTATCAGTGTGTGTATCTGAGTCAGTCTGGTCTGTGTGTATTAGGTTGTGAATATGAATCAGTCTGTTCTGTGTGTATCCGAGTCAGTCTGTTCTGTGTGTATCAGTGGGTGTATCTGAGTCAGTCTGCTTTGTGTGTATCAGTGTGTGTATCTGAGTCAGTCTGCTCTGTGTGTATCAGTGTATGTTTCTCAGTCAGTCTGTTCTGTGTGTATCAGTGTGTGTATCTCAGTCAGTCTGTCCTGTGTGTATCAGTGTGTGTATCTCAGTCAGTGTGTACTGTGTGTATAAGTGTGTGTATCTCAGTCAGTCTGTTATGTGTGTATCAGTGTGTGTATTTCAGTCAGTCTGTTCTGTGTGTATCAGTGTGTGTGTCTGAATCAGTTTCTTCTATGTGTATCAGTGTGTGTCTCAGTCAGTCTGTTTTGTATCAGTGTGTGTATCTCAGTCAGTCTGTTCTGTGTGTATCAATGTGTGTATCTGAGTCAGGTTCTTCTGTGTGTATCAGTGTGTGTATATCATTCAGTCTGTCCTGTGTGTATCAGTGTGTGTATCTCAGTCAGTCTGTCCTGTGTGTATCAGTGTGTGTATCTCAGTCAGACTGCTCTGTGTGTATCAATGTGTGTATCTGAGTCAGTCTGCTCTGTGTGTATCAGTGTGTGTATCTGAGTTAGTTACCTCTGTGTGTATCAATGTGTATATCTGAGACAGTCTGGTCTGTGTGTATCAGTGTATGTATCTGAGTCAGTCTGCTCTGTGTGTATCAGTGTGTGTATCTGAGTCAGTCGGCTCTGTGTGTATCAGTGTGTGTCTCAGTCAGTCTGTCTTGTGTGTATCAGTGTGTGTATCTGAGTCAGTCTGGTCTGTGTGTGTTAGGTTGTGAATATGAATCAGTCTGTTCTGTGTGTATCTGAGTCAGTCGGCTCTGTGTGTATCAGTGTGTGTCTCAGTCAGTCTGTCCTGTGTGTATTAGTGTGTGTATATCAGTCAGTCGGCTCTGTGTGTATCAGTGTGTGTGTATCTCAGTAAGTCTGCTCTGTGTGTATCAGTGTGTGTATCTGAGTCAGTCTGTTCTGTGTGTATCAGTGTGTGTATTAGAGTCTGTCTGTTCTGTGTGTATAAGTGTGTATATCTGAGTCAGTCTGCTCTGTGTGTATCAGTGTGTGTATCTGAGTCAGTCTGCTCTGTGTGTATCAGTGTTTGTTTCTCAGTCACTCTGTACAGTGTGTATCAGTGTGTGTATCTCAGTAAGTCTGTCCTGTGTGTATCAGTGTGTGTATCTGAGTCAGTCTGCTCTGTGTGTATCAGTGTGTGTATCTCAGTCAGTCTCTCCTGTGTGTATCAGTGTGTGTATCTCAGTCAGTCTGTCCCGTGTGTATCAGTGTGTGTATCTCAGTCAGTCGGCTCTGTGTGTATCAGTGTGTGTCTCAGTCAGTCTGTCTTGTGTGTATCAGTGTGTGTATCTGAGTCAGTCTGGTCTGTGTGTGTTAGGTTGTGAATATGAATCAGTCTGTTCTGTGTGTATCTGAGTCAGTCGGCTCTGTGTGTATCAGTGTGTGTCTCAGTCAGTCTGTCCTGTGTGTATTAGTGTGTGTATATCAGTCAGTCGGCTCTGTGTGTATCAGTGTGTGTGTATCTCAGTAAGTCTGCTCTGTGTGTATCAGTGTGTGTATCTGAGTCAGTCTGTTCTGTGTGTATCAGTGTGTGTATTAGAGTCTGTCTGTTCTGTGTGTATAAGTGTGTATATCTGAGTCAGTCTGCTCTGTGTGTATCAGTGTGTGTATCTGAGTCAGTCTGCTCTGTGTGTATCAGTGTTTGTTTCTCAGTCACTCTGTACAGTGTGTATCAGTGTGTGTATCTCAGTAAGTCTGTCCTGTGTGTATCAGTGTGTGTATCTGAGTCAGTCTGCTCTGTGTGTATCAGTGTGTGTATCTCAGTCAGTCTCTCCTGTGTGTATCAGTGTGTGTATCTCAGTCAGTCTGTCCCGTGTGTATCAGTGTGTGTATCTCAGTCAGTCTCTTCTGTGTGTATCAGTGTTGTGTATCTCAGGCAGTCTGTCCTGTGTGTATTAGTGTGTGTATCTGAGTCAGTCTGGTCTGTGTGTACTAGGTTGTGAATATGAATCAGTCTGTTCTGTGTGTATCTGAGTAAGTCTGTTCTGTGTGTATCTGAGTCATTCTGCTCTGTGTGTATCAATGTGTGTATCTCAGTCAGTCTGTCCTGTGTGTATCAGTGTGTGTATCTGAGTCAGTCTGTTGTGTGTGTATCTGAGTCAGTCTGCTCTGTGTGTATCGGTTTGTATCTCAGTCAGTTAGCTCTGTGTGTATCAGTGTGTGTGTCTCAGTCAGTCTGCTGTGTGTATGTGTGTGTATCTCAGTCAGTCTGTCCTGTGTGTATCAGTGTGTGTATCTCAGTCAGTCTGCTGTGTGTATGTGTGTGTATCTGAGTCAGTTTGTTCTGTGTGTATCAGTGTGTGTATCTGAGTCAGTCTCTTCTATGTGTATCAGTGTGTGTATCTAAGTCAGTCTGCTCTGTGTGAATCAATGTGTGTATTTCAGTCAGTCTGTTCTGTGTGTATCAGTGTGTGTATCTAAGTCAGTCTGTCCTGTGTGTATCAGTGTGTGTATGTGAGTCAGTATGCTCTGTGTGTATCAGTGTGTGTATCAGTGTGTGTATCTCAGTCAGTCCGCTCTGTGTGTATCTGTGTGTGTATGTCAGTCAGTCTGCTCTGTGTGTATCAGTGTGTGTATCTCAATCAGTCTGCTCTGTGTGTGTATCTGAGTTAGTCTGCTCTGTGTGTATCGTTGTTTGTATCTGTCAGTCTTCCCTGTGTGTTTCAGTGTGTGTATCTGAGTCAGTCTGTCCTGTGTGTATTAGTATGTGTATCTGAGTCAGTCTGTCCTGTGTGTATCATTGTGTGTATCTGAGTCAGTCTGTTCTGTATGTATCAGTGTGTGTATCTCAGTCAGCCTGTTCTGTGTGTATCAGTGTATGTATCTCAGTCAGTCTGTCCTGTGTGTATCAGTGTGTGTATCTCAGTCAGTCTGTTCTGTGTGTATCAGTGTGTGTATCTGGGTCAGTCTGTTGTGTGTGTATTAGTGTGTGTATCTCAGTCAGTCTGTTCTGTGTGTATCAGTGTATGTATCTCAGTCAGTCTGTCCTGTGTGTATCAGTGGCTGTATCTGAGTCGGTCTGCTCTGTGTGTATTAGGTTGTGAATATGAATCAGTCTGTTCTGTGTGTATCATTATGTGTATCTGAGTCAGTCGGCTCTGTGTGTATCAGTGTGTGTATCTCAGTCAGCCTGTTCTGTGTGTATCAGTGTGTGTATCTCAGTCAGCCTGTTGTGTGTGTATTAGTGTGTGTATCTCAGTCAGTCTGTTCTGTGTGTATCAGTGTATGTATCTCAGTCAGTCTGTCCTGTGTGTATCAGTGGCTGTATCTGAGTCGGTCTGCTCTGTGTGTATTAGGTTGTGAATATGAATCAGTCTGTTCTGTGTGTATCTGAGTAAGTCTCTTCTGTGTGTATTATTGTGTGTATCTCAGTCCGTCTGTCCTGTGTGTATCAGTGTGTGTATCTGAGTCAGTCTGTCCTGTGTGTATCATTGTGTGTATCTGAGTCAGTCTGTTCTGTGTGTATCAGTGTGTGTATTTCAGTCAGTCTGTTCTGTGAGTATCAGTGTGTGTATCTCAGTCAGTCTGCTCTGTGTGTATCAGTGTGTGTATCTCAGTCAGTCTGCTCTGTGTGTATCAGTGTGTGTATCTGAGTCAGTCTGTCCTGTGTGTATCAGTATGTGTATCTGAGTCAGTCTGTTGTGTGTGTATCTCAGTCAGCCTGTTCTGTGTGTATCAGTGTGTGTATCTAGGTCAGTCTGTTGTGTGTGTATTAGTGTGTGTATCTCAGTCAGTCTGTCCTGTGTGCATCAGTGGCTGTATCTGAGTCAGTCTGCTCTGTGTGTATCAGTGTGTGTATCTGAGTCAGTTTGCTCTGTGTGTATCAGTGTGTGTATCTGAGTCAGTCTGTCCTGTGTGTATCAGTATGTGTATCTGAGTCAGTCTGTTCTGTGTGTATCAGTGTGTGTATCTCAGTCAGCCTATTGTGTGTGTATCTAGGTCAGTCTGTTGTGTGTGTATTAGTGTGTGTATCTCAGTCAGTCTGTCCTGTGTGCATCAGTGGCTGTATCTGAGTCAGTCTGCTCTGTGTGTGTATCTGAGTCAGCCGGCTCTGTGTGTATCAGTGTGTGACTCAGTCAGTCTGTCCTGTGTGTATCAGTGTGTGTATATCAGTCAGTCTGCCCTGTGTGTATCAGTGTGTGTATCTGAGTCAGTCGGCTCTGTGTGTATCAGTGTGTGTGTATCTCAGTCAGTCTGCTTTGTGTGTATCAGTGTGTGTGTATCTCAGTCAGTCTGCTCTGTGTGTATCATTGTGTGTATCTGAGTCAGTCTCTTCTGTGTGTATCATTGTGTGTATCTCAGTCAGTCTGTCCTGTGTGTATCAGTGTGTGTTTATCTCAGTCAGTCTGTCGTGTGTGTATCTCAGTCTGTCTGTCCTGTGTGTATCATTGTGTGTATCTGAGTCAGTCTGTTCTGTGTTTATAAGTGTGTGTATCTCAGTCAGTCTGTCCTGTGTGTATCAGTGTGTGTATCTCAGTCAGTCTGCTCTGTGTGTATCAGTGTGTGTATCTCAGTCAGTCTGTCCTGTGTGTATCAGTGTGTGAATCTCAGTCAGTCTGTACTGTGTGTATAAATGTGTGTATCTCAGTCAGTCTGTTATGTGTGTATCAGTGTGTGTATTTCAGTAAGTCTGTCCTGTGTGTATCAGTGTGTGTATTTCAGTCAGTCTGTCCTGTGTGTATCAGTGGCTGTATCTGAGCCAGTTTCCTCTGTGTATATCAGTGTGTGTATCTGAGACAGTCTGGTCTGTGTGTATTAGGTTGTGAATATGAATCAGTCTGTTCTGTGTGTATCATTGTGTGTATCTGAATCAGTTACCTCTATGTGTATCAGTGTGTGTCTCAGTCAGTCTGCTTTGTATCAGTGTGTGTATCTGAGTAAGTATGTTCTGTGTGTATTAATGTGTGTATTTGATTCAGTGTGCTTTTTGTGTATCAAGTATTGGTCTGTGTGATATTATTTTGTACTTCATTTTCTTTTAGACAATTATTATTATTTGTAAATATTATTTGAAATTATTACTGTCAATAATAGTAAATAGGAGAATTTAATTCTGTGGCAACAATTTAGATAAAAAAAATGTAAAGTATGAGGAACAGGAAAATAATAATATATTTGTGTATATACAATGACTCCCACCACTTCAAATTGAAAAGCTATACTAACCAATCGGTGTGCAAAAACATCAACACAAAGGAAGTCTAACACCACATACAAAAAAAGGCTTTAAGTTAAAACAATGTAAATGCATTGAAAGATCTAACAGCTTAAGAGGGATACATTTTAGGTCCCATTCCCTGTCACTTCTCCTGCACTGTTGCTCTGTGTTTGACACGGAGGGCCCTGCTGTGTAGCTCACACATTGCTTGCAGCAGGGCTAATTTAATAGTGTTGTAACTTTTCTAAATTTGCAGCACATAGGGCTGGAATTTAATAGGGCTGTTAATATATAATTCAGTATTTAAAGTTTTAGAATATAAGAAGAAATAAACCTATGCTAAGAAGCAAATACCAAGCCCCAGAATATTCACAAGTTCTTTATGTGGGGCTGTTTAATAGTGATTTTTTATTTTAAACAATAACAATTAAAAGTTTAGTTCAATACACAAATAGCCACAACCCAGTTCAAGAGTGCTCCATAAGAAAATTCTTCCTAAGAAATATAAATTGTTAAGCCCAAGCAATTCATGAAGCAACAATAAATACTTATAGTATCTTTTGGCACAGAAAGCGAGAGGACAACATCTATCTTTTTGTTGTATTTTTTGTCAGATGGAAAGACTGCTTCTTCCTTCCCTTCAAGACTTGATGTCAATCCTATAAAGAAAAGTAATCTCAATTTTGTCCTGATTTCCAAAGTGAACAAAAATATGAAAAAATCATGATATTTGCATTTCCTGGATAAATTTGCAACCACAAAACTATTGGTGTTGTGCACACTCCCAGCTCCACAATGACATTTTTAAAAGCCCCAATCCTTTCTAGGAGGACATTTTTAATAATATTTATGTGCACACTTGCCTGTTTTTCTCTTTTGATGATCTATCAACTTTATAACCAAATACATTTTAAATACCTCCATGAAGATGGAAGGAATCCATTGCTGCAAAAAGAAAAATTGAGCTTCAGGAATGTCAATAAAACAGTTTTGAAATTGGCTGAAAATGCAGTTCCTACCGTACTGATTACTACTGTTCATCACCAATCTGCATCTTGGGATCATTTAGACATCCGTTCTTATCCATATGTCATCAATGAAACAAGTAAGTGTGAGAAGCAAATCCCATTCTTGATACTTTTAATACCAACCATTCCAAAAGAAATACAAAACAGAGACGCCATAAGACAAACTTGGGGTAACGAGACAGGGCTTCCAATTATCCGTTTATTCTTGATGGGTATGGATACCAGTGTGGATCAAACAGCCATTTCAAATGAAAGCCTAAAATACCATGATATTATCCAAAAAGATTTTATTGACACATATAGGAATTTGACTATCAAAACCATCATGGGTATGGAATGGGTGGCCACCTACTGTCCCAATGCTAGTTATGTCATGAAGACAGACAGTGATATGTTTGTTAATATTGGACGTCTCTTCAGTCTCCTCCAACCGGACCAGCCTCCCAAAAATAATTTTTTTACTGGGCATTTCATTGCAGGAGTACCCCACAGAAACAAAGACAGCAAATGGTACATGCCTCCATCCCTCTATCCAGATGCCAAATACCCAGACTTTTGTTCAGGAACTGGCTACGTGTTTTCTGCTGATGTGGTGCTAAAGATATATAGGTCATCTTTCAAAGTAAACTTTTTATATCTTGAGGATGTTTTTGTAGGACTCTGTCTGCGTAGAGAAAGAATTGCTATAACCCGAGATCAACATCATTTGTTTAATAATTACCTAGTGCCATTCACCCCATGCACCTATCGCAATCTTATTACCTCGCATGGTTTAACAGCAACACAGAAGATTGAGTATTGGATAGGAGTAAAGAAATATGAAGGAGCATGTTAAGTATCTGACATTGGGTTTAAATATAGTTGGGATTTAAACAGGTGTGATATATTGAGTGATATAATGGACAAAAGAAAGTACAAAGGGAAGAAAAGACATGGGCAAATATTTGGAGAGTAAGATGTAAAATGGAATGCTAGAGAGGGACCATTGTGAATGAGATGAGAGACATGAAATAAAGACAGGATAAATATGAACAAAGGTCAAATATGACAACAACAGGAGAAATAAAGAAGAGAAGCATGGAGGTGAAAAGGTATCAAAAGAGAGACTGGGAGCTAAGGGAGTAGTGAGATGTTTATATATGTTCTCTAACACATAGAAGAGGATTTTCTACTCTAAAATGCAAATAATATAATATAATTTTTCTTATAAATGTTTATATAAAACTGGAAGATATACAGATTGTGGTGTAACATTACTCTTGAGGCATTTACTGTCTCATAAAAATGATTGGTATAGTTTACATTACAAATAATATAATAACTTTACTTATTACGAATATATATCTTTAGATTATGTTGAATGTATTGTACTATATATAATATATAACAATTTAAACATCATAACAGATTTTGCAGCTTCCTAATGTAAAAATGAGGTTTATATAATGAGGAACATTGTTTTATAGAAATGTTGTGATGGCTTAACATGAACAACAAAGCTATAGATGTTTAAATGACTCTCAATAATTAATAACATAATTTTCTCATTTTCTTAGCATCCGTATATATTTTGTTTATATATGTTCTCTAACACATAGAAGAGGATTTTCTACTCCAAAATGCAAATATTATAATATAATTTTTCTTATAAATGTTTATATAAAACTGGAAGATATACAGATTGTGGTGTAACATTACTCTTGAGGCATTTACTGTCTCATAAAAATGATTGGTATAGTTTACATTACAAATAATATAATAACTTTACTTATTACGAATATATATCTTTAGATTATGTTGAATGTATTGTACTATGTATAATATATAACAATTTAAACATCATAACAGATTTTGCAGCTTCCTAATGTAAAAATGAGGTTTATATAATGAGGAACATTGTTCTATAGAAATGTTGTGATGGCTTAACATGAACAACAAAGCTATAGATGTTTAAATGACTCTCAATAATTAATAACATAATTTTCTCATTTTCTTAGCATCCGTATATATTTTGTATATGAAAAATTTCAGATATCCATGATCAGCGTGTGAGTTTCAATTTAAGGTTACAAGTGATACAAGAAAGGTTCAACTAACAACAGAACCAAAAAGTACATACTGTATATAAATAAATATAATTGCAATTGGTTGTATTGTGGTGAAATACAAATATCCTTAATTTTTTTTAGTGTATATATATATATATATATATAGCGTTCATCACTTTTGTAGCACTTGTGAACTTTAGCTCTGAAGCAGTACTTATTCCATTGCAGGCCGTGAGGTATGAGTGAATTATGCCTTTTAATTAAATTCATTGGTTTTTTTTCTCTATAAGTGTAAACAGTCCTCCTTCCCATAATAAATTGCTCTCTGTCAACAAGGTCAGCTTCTTTTACCAAAAATAATATACCCAAGGTTAACAACAAGTTATTGACTGCGCAGAATTGTAAAGTGCAGAGGGGATATACGCACAGATTTAGCCTAGGTAGGTGTTTTTCATTATAATTGGCTTAATAATAAAAATAATAGTTTATTGGCCTAGCAATGGGGTGTGGGAGGGTTATACCAAGTTTCTAAAAGGTAGAACGGGTTATACCATGTTCTTTATGTAATTCGCTATAAAAAGCTATGTTGTTTATGTTCAGTCAGTCAGTCAGTAGCAGACATTTTTTGGATGCTTCTCTGTTGCTGACCCACGTTTGTACAAATAAAATCTAATAATAAGAAAATAATCAGAGGCCTCTGTGTTTTGGCATCATGACTGGGTTTTGGAGTAAAATTTGTTTTGTGTTGATGATTTTGCCACAACATTTGTTATTAAACATTTTCAGTGAATATGTTAGATAATTGAGCTTAAAAGTTGAAATTATCTATTTATCCAGGAGATGAACTAAAGCCCCCATTCAATTGAGAAAATGATAATTACTGGAGCCTGTAATGTAGCCCGTAAATTTTTTTGATATTCAATTGGCTTCTTCTAGCTACTTGCAATCGTTTTGCGGGTTACAGACACAAAAATCAGGTGGGTTGTCAAAATCGGATCTCTGACCCATCTCCGCTAAACCCACCCATTGCTAAAATCGGATATCGCGATCCAATTACAACAATTCTACAAGCCCGCAATTGCCTTCAAACCTGTAAATGACAAATGTAGCAAATATTTCTACAAGTACCAGATAGGACTCGCAAGTGGGTTAAACACCTGTTTGTAACACTGTAAAAGCAACTATGAACACACTAGTGTACTTTAAAACACTGGGAAAGCAAAGAAAGTCATTAGAATTAAGTGTACAGCAGTTTTAAGCTTGCAAATCTGCAATTAAAAAATATTTATTTCACGTTTTATTTCCATGTTATATTGAACACAGGAATCAATGAGTTAATAAATATCAGGCCACCCACATGGACTAGAACAGTTTCTTCCTTTATTTTTGTTGATTTCTACATTTCTGGAATGCGAGTCCGATTGCAAATCAGACTTCTAAACACTAATTGATTGTAGTTTAAACTCCATGTTTTACTAACGTCATGATGACGGTCTCATTTACTCTTGTCTCTGTCTAAATTGTAACTTACGGGCTTCCTTAATTGATCATGATCATGCCCTGAAATACTACGAAAAGGTTCATGGTTTATGGTTTTAGACTTTAGCCCTGTAATTGCGGGCTTGAGTCAATTTAATACAACCAAAATTGTAACAAATGTCTAACCTGCATAAATTATTTATGTATCCAGGACCATAAACTAACTCTCACAGAATTTTTTTTGTATTATTAACTTTTTTTTGTAACGCGCCAACATATGCCGTAGCGCTATACAGGGGATAAAAACAAGGAAAAATACAGTATTAACAACCTTCCAAAAATGGAGGGGTTGATACGGTAGAGGAGCAAATCCTGTTTGTATAAATATGTATAATGATACAGACTTTAAGAAATAAACATCTCTGTGGCTATTATTCACCCAAATGGGTGTGCTCTACTTACTCATCACTCATTTATGAGAGTTAAATATTGCCCCCTGATAAGGAAAGTTAGTTATGCATTTTTTGTACCTGGAATAGATTTAGATACAAGTATTTGCATTACTTAAACCTGCAAGAAAAACTCAAACAAAATGTGTGTGTTAAGGCTCCTTAGAGTATAATAATTGAAACATTAAATATATGAATTCCTCTTGCAGGTTGTCTGACGTGTTAAAATGTCTCTGTGTATCACACTATTTATGTTTTTTGTTTGTTTAAATTCTATGAATATTTTAACAAGATTATTTAATTAATTGTATCATTCTCAGTGTATATGCAATTTGACATTCATTTACTAGAAGGTAAAAAATGTAAGCTTCTTAGAAGTAATTGAAATGTATTGTGTCCATCATAATTACATTAAAGAGGCAAGTATTAATTACTTACTCTAGTTAAAATATTTAAACAAAACAAAACAAAAATGCCTAAATAGGCTCCTTTTAAAGGAACTATATAACATATGTTCTATTCGTCAAAATCTTTTTGGGTTCCAGAAATGTCATTACCAAGAACTGCAATACATTGTTTAATGACGTCCTGAGGAAAATTAAATATATCCATTTGATGGGCATTATATCCCCTGAAATATATGTGAACTACAAAAAATGGGCATCTTGCTGCAACATCTGGAGCTTGAAAACTGGCTGGCAATAAGAAAAAAGATGTCAACTTTTACAGTGGTTCCATGTGGCGTGGACTAACTGAAATTCATTTGTTCCCCCAACCTCCAAACATTTTCCTTTTCTATTTTATGTTTGTTTTTAGTTTATTTGTGTAAATAAACCATGTTTAAATGAAGATTATAAAGAGAAAGAAAAGAAAAAAAAATGTAAAAAGAAAGGAAAAGTTGAGAAATAGTCCCATTGCAGTTTTCCTTGTATGTCAATGTTGAGTCTCGATTGTATCACTTATGCAATGTATCCCTAATTGTGATGTAAGCTCCTTTCCCATCAATAAAAATGATTTGTTTGTTTGTTTTTTTTAAACCTTATCCTTTTCCCTCAGGAGAGGAATAGATGTAAATATCTGTCATACATGAAGTCATAGCATTTATGTTCGGTTTACTCCTAATATGAAACAACCTGTTGAGTGAACTGTCTTCTATCTGCCTGTCTGTTTGTCTATCTATCTATCTGTAATTTCAACTTTCATATTAAAATATTGTGTTGAGTGGGTACCTGAGGAGTCCTTGTCTATGAGGACCAGATATGTAAATCTTCCCCAGTCAGTACAGTTTGTGACTGGTAGCTTAAAAGACCATCAGCCACATTAAATTAGAAGCTTGTATCTGCAACATGAGACCCGCAAAGGCTGCAAGCTTGAAGTGTTGCGGATTTACGGTGCTATTAAATTAGATCAGGCTGCGAGTCACGGGCTTGAGAGGCAAACCCATAAACCATCTTTCGCTCGTCGGATGTGTGGCCGTGGATGTGATCAATTAGTTTAACTCATTGTTACGAGTTGGGATGGAGCCACTGGCAAAAGAGATCGTCAGAATTACTTCACTGAAAAATGGCGGTGGGATTTCCAAAGTCTTACAGGCTTCAATTACGAGTTACGATCGGACCCACATTCCAAATGTAATGCAATATTGATAAAGCCGTAAAAATGATAGTTTATCACATGCGAGTTACATTATATGTATGCATACATTGATTTCCAGGATCGATATAACACAAAAATTATACGTGAAATAAAGTATTTTTCTGAGCCGATTTGCGGGCTTGAGAATGTTGTGCTATTAATTCTAAGACCTAACATCACTTTGCCTTTTAATATTAGTGCAGTAGTGTGTTTTTATTTGCAGTTAAAGTGCTATGTATTGGATTTACCCCCCTTTGCGGGTACTCTCCAGCACTCGTTGGGCTTTGGGCTCCATTTGCGTGTTAAGGGTTTGCTCGCGGGTGACTTTTTTGCAATTTAATAGCATGATAGGAATTGTAGCAATTACGGGCTTGACATATCAAAGGATTTATGGGCGCAAAGTTCAACGTTCCATGTCCCATAGGCTTTTTTCTTAACCCACAAGTCATCTGCGGGTAGAGGCCAATTTAATACCTTGAAATCTTACGAGCTACGTTACAAGCTACGATTCATAAAATCGTTGCAATTTAATGGGGCTGCATGTTGTTAGTTTTCCTTCCTTTTAAATAATTGTGTCCCACATGACATCTGATTTTATGAGTACAATCTTGCTATCACACTATCCCATCATTGAACTGTGAATTGTGGCTGTACATATATAGAACTATGTAAATGCACATACAGTACATACATTTTATTCTGTTCAATACATTTCACTTCCTTTTCCTTATTACCTGCAGCTGTGACATCGCCACTATGGATGCTGGGAGATTCTAACTCACTGATCTAACAATCGCATCCAGCTCATTACCTTCTCTAATTAATCCCTGTGGAATGAAAGGCTAGAGCAAGCTCCAACAGTGACATCACCACTGTTTTGAAAATGCTTAGAGGGCCTAACTGACATAGCTGTTATGCACATAGACCCCAATGCACCATGCAGGATATAGCTTATTTTTTGAAACTGCTACAAACTTCTGCTCACTACTAATGTGTGACACTGGAGGATGACTATAAGGAGCATCAGAAGCCCATATAAACATAAAGCTTTCACTTTCATGTGTGCAGTTCTGAAACCTTTCTCAAGAGCATTAAAACCGTAAATACATTTTACTAGTTAACCTAAAACTTAATAATGAAGATATGTGTTATTTTCTTCTACATTACCACATTAGGTTAATTACTGATAAAAAATGCAAAATACACTTTTAAGATGATCGGTTCTATCATTTAAGTAATTTCATAATGATGTACTTCCCCTCCAAAGGGATTTGCATGAATTAGAATAATGGCCGACTAAGATAAGATTTAATATGAATAAATGTAAAGTTATGCATTTTGGAAGGAAAAATAGCCATGCAATTTATAACCTTAATGGAGTAAATCTCGGGGTATCGGCTATTGAAAAGGATTTGGGAGTGTTTGTGGACAACTCTCTAGGTACTCAATACCAAGCAGCAGCTTCAAAGGGAAATACAATTTTAGCATGTACTAAGAAGGGTATAGAAGCAAGGGAAGCAAATATAATTCTTTCACTATACAAATCCCTAGTACACCCTCATTTGAAATATGGAGTACAACTTCATAAAAAGGACATTTTAGAGCTTGAAAAAGTACAGAGAAGGGCAACAAAACTAATAAGGGAAATGGAGGGGCTAAGTTATGAAGAAAGACTAAGCAAATTAAACTTATTTTCCCTAGAAAAAAGGTGTCTAAGAGGGGATATGATTACCTTATATAAATATATCCAGGGTAAGGCTTTGTCAAATTAACTTTTTGTGCCAAGAGGTTTTCAACTGAGAAGAGGACACCCTTTGAGGTTAGAAGTAAAAGGATTTCTACCTTATAGAAAGAAAAGGGTTCTTCACAGTGAGGGTGGTTAATCTGTGGAATTCTCTACTAAAGGAGGTGGTGACAGCGAATTTGATAGATAAGTTTAAAAAGGGATTGGATATATTTTGAAATAAAAAGGGCATTCAGTGTATCCTGGTTAATTAGAGAGGATTGATCCAGGGAGGAATTTGATCACCAGTTTCTGGGGTCAAGAGGGCATTATTTTTTTCCCTTTTGAAACATTTGGCAAAGTTCCACTTTTTTTTTCTGTTTGCCTTCCTCTGCATCAATTAACAATTAATAATTAATCTGAATACTGCAGATCAGAGGAGATCTTAAACGGTTGAACTTGATGGACTAAAAGTATTTTTTTCAACATCAATTACTATGTAACTATGTGTGTGTATCTGTGTATCTGGGTCAGTCTGTTCTATGTGTATCAGTGTGTGTATCTCAGTCCGTCTATTCTGTGTGTATTGTTGTGTGTATCTCAGTCAGTCTATTCTGTGTGTATTGTTGTGTGTATTCAGTCCGTCTATTCTGTGTGTATCAGTGAGTGTATCTCCATCAGTCTATTTTCTGAGTGTATGAATGTGTGTATCTGACACTGTGAGATACCTGCTGGAAGGGAAAGCTTGTTTAAGTTTTTGCCTTGCTGTATGGGTGCAAAGATCAGTCTGCAGCTGAGTAGTTTGGATACAATTTTAGATAGGTGAAGGAGTGAACTTGGAAGCTTGTAAACAGTCCTAGTGTAAATGCAATTGTAATGAGCCCGTCCAGTGGCAACCTCACCTGACATCCTGACACATATATGCTAGATCATTCCTCTGTGGCATGTCATCTTTCTTGAACATCAAATTGGAGAACTGGAGAGGAGATTTGCAGCACTTAGTGATATTGTTCCACTGGAAAGACAGTTGGTGCTAAACGAGCACAGTTTAGCTGGGCCTAGCATGGAGGGTAAAGTTGGGGCTAGTGAGGATGTCCAGGGAGGTAGCTGGGTTACAGTTACAAGGGGAAGCAGGGGGATCAGGAGAAGGAGGTAGGCCAGTTCTGAGTTGACAAAAACCAACAGATTTGCCAAATATCCATTCAGGAATGGCAATTCCAGTTAAAGCTATTCTCTCTAACAGCTCTACTGGAGGAGAGGTAGAGAAGATACGGCAGAGCAACAGACATGTTTTTGTGGTAGAGGACTCTTTATTAGACTATTATTAGGAAGGTAAAAATATCAACACAAAGGAGGTCAGACAACATGTTCCAATAAAAAATTTATTGTCAAAGAATGTAAAAGCATTGAAACATCTAATAAGTCAAGAACCTACTAAAAAAAAGGTCATTCAGGAATGGTCAGACCTCATTTCTCATTGACTCAACACTTTTTGCTGTCCGTCAACTTTTAAATTGTTTCTCATACATTCTTCAATTTTTGTTTTTTAAATTTCAATGGAACTCCAATTTTGTGGAGTAGAGGTTAATTTATTTGGGTGTGTTATCAATCTCTCTGAACGGAATAAACTCCACCTACAGCAGGTGCAATATGAGGTTTATGAGTAAGCTGTAATATCTAATATTTCCTCCTCTGTGGTTCTCTGAGGAGTTCACTACACTGCTGATAATACAGTAAAGAAGTGATTTATCCTTACTACACCTCTTATACACTAGAACCTCACTAAGACTGGCACTCTGGAGATCAGGAGACAGCCTCAGTCCACTTCACATGTGAGTACAAAAAAAGAGAATAGAGGTTTTTATTTTTCCCGAGCCACTTTAAACCTGGCACAGTGTGGAGAAATGTCTTATTTAGATTATTATAAAGGTATGTAATATTGAGAGTTGTATGTTTCTTAACATATGAAATGACAAAAGAAGAACAAATATTCTTGAAAAATAATGCAATAAAAGGTAGTGTTAAATCAATTTTTATGACTTAAGTTAATTTTTAGATAAGTTTTACCCATAGTATTAGTAGGATGCTCTATAAGCACCTATATTCTATTGAACATTCCAAGCTTTTATCTTTCCCCTGGAATAAAAAAAAAACTACATAAATATTCAGAGATAATGGGACATTATCATGTTAGAAAGTGGAGTTTGCAATACGAACGTTCAGCATTTCCATACACATGAAACTTCCAGTTTGGGCTTATTTTGCGTCAAATTCCCCTGAACTGTGGCTTATTGAGAACAAAGAGTTTTTTTTTTTTTTTTTCTAATGTATTGTTGCTAGACTTTGAGTCATACGTGAAGTGTTGGAGAACTATTGGAGTTGTTTTTCCAACACGTTGCTCTTTACGCTTGCTCGTTGACTATTTTTATTTTTACATTTTTAGAATGTTGTGAATTTATATGTTATTGATCTTGGTGGATTATGACACATTTTTGTGTATTGAATGTCTTATATAACAATGTATAATAATATATATTGAAATTTTTCTTTGTAAGATTACAACACACAAATTGCATGTGTTCTCTATCACTGATTTAAAAGATTATGCATTAAGTTTTTTGATAATTTGTACTTTTTTTTGGTAGGAAATTGTATGACGATCAGAAAACAGATGGAAAGACTTGCAGTTCCTCCCCTGCAAGACTTTATTGAAATGTTATAAAGAAACTTCATATCAATTTTATCCTGCTTTCCACAGGGAAAAAAAAATGAAAAAAACATGATATTTGCATTTCCTGGATAAATTTGCAACCAAGAAGTGGTTGGTGTGCACCACTCCCAAATTCACAATGAGATTTTTTAAACTCCCAATGATTTGTAAGAGGACAAATTCTGTATTATTTATGTGCACTCTTGCCTGTTTCTCTGTTTTAATACTTTATCAACTTTATAACCAAATACATTTTAAAATCCTCCATGAAAATATAATGAAAGCATCACAGAAAATATCTCAACAACACTGGATATTCAGGAATATTAGCAAAAATGTTGTGAAATTGACTGATCAGCAATCTACACCTTTTGATCATTTAGACATCCGTTCTTATCCATATGTCATCAATGAACTGAGTAAGTGTGAGAAGCAAATCCCATTCTTGATACTTTTAGTACCAACCATTCCAAAAGAAATAGAAAACAGAGACGCCATAAGACAGACTTGGGGTAACGAGACAGGGCTTCCAATTATCCGTCTATTCTTGATGGGTATGGATACCAGTGTGGATCAAACAGCCATTTTAAATGAAAGCCTAAAATGTCATGATATTATCCAAAAAGATTTTATTGACACATATAGGAATTTGACTATCAAAACCATCATGGGTATGGAATGGGTGGCCACCTACTGTCCCAATGCTAGTTATGTCATGAAGACAGACAGTGATATGTTTGTTAATATTGGACGTCTCTTCAGTCTCCTCCAACCGGACCAACCTCACAAAAATAATTTCTTTACTGGGCATTTCATTGGTGGAGTACCCCACAGAAACAAAGACAGCAAATGGTACATGCCTCCATCCCTCTATCCAGATGCCAAATACCCAGACTTTTGTTCAGGAACTGGCTACGTGTTTTCTGCTGATGTGGTGCTAAAGATATATAGGTCATCTTTCAAAGTAAACTTTTTATATCTTGAGGATGTTTTTGTGGGACTCTGTCTGCGTAGAGAAAGAATCGCTATAACCCGAGATCAACGTAATTTGTTTAATAATTACCTAGTGCCATTTACCCCATGTACCTATCGCAATCTTATTACCTCGCATGGTTTAACAGCAACACAGAAGATTGAGTATTGGATAAGAGTAAAGAAATATGAAGGAGCATGTTAAGTATCTGACATTGGGTTCAAATACAGGTAGGATTTAAACACTCTGTCTCCGTACACAGGTATCAGAATTATCCTATGAGGTGGAGACATTGACATATACTGGGAGAGTAAGAAAGAAAATTGAAAAAGAATGGGTAGAGAGAAACCATTGTGAAAGAGATTAAAGTCATGAAAGGAAGCAAGTCCAAACAAATTTTTTCAAATTTTTTTATGTTTAATTTCTTTTTATATTTGCTTTGATGCTGTTAAAGAAATAGAGGGGCCAGGAAAGGGAGAGAGTTAGAAAAAATCATTGAGTGCACTAAATAATATAAAAATAAAAATATAAATATATTTTTTCTTATAATTATTTATAAAAAGGTGGGAGATATAAAAAGTGTTGTGAAAAAAAAGCACCTGAAACATTTAAAGTCTCATAAAAATATGATATGATATATGAATAATATAATATTTGATATAGTTTTAATTATAAATAATGTAATAACATGCTTTTTATGAATATATTTCTTTAGATTATGTTGAATGTATTTTACTATGTATTTTCATTTTGACACCATAATGGATTTTGCAGCTTCCTAACAGAAAAATATGGAGTTTAACATAGGTAATAAGGAACATTCTTCTATAGAAATGTTGTTATGGCTTAACATGTACAAAAAAGCTTTAAATGGTTAAATGATTCCTGTATTTTATCAAGAATGAAGAGCTTACTTTTCTTATTATCTAGTCAACCGTATATTTTGCATACAGAAATTCTCAGATATCCGTGATCAGAGTTTGACTTTCAGTTTAAGGTCATACAGCAAATGTCACACGAGAACCAAAAGGTACATATATAAATGAATATAATGGCAAATTGGTTGTTATTAAACATTTTGAGTGAATATGTTAGATAATTGAGCTTCAAAGTTGGGTATTTAAGCATAAATTCTATCTATCTATCTATCCATCTGTGTGTATGTATGTAATATAAACTTTAATATTGAATAGGTACCTGAGGAGTCCTTCTCTATGGGCACCAGTTATGTAAATCTTTCCTTCTTATGATGTGTCTTATGATGTGTGACTTGTAGCTTAAAATATCATTTTGTCTTCTTTTAAGTAAGTGTCCCATCTGTTCTTCGAGATCTGCTTGTGTCCTACTCAACTTTATCTGAAATTTCTGAGTGCAATCTCACTATTCTTAAATTTTGAACTGTGGCCTCTATTTAAATGCATGCCCGGAATTACCTTTTGGCTGCAGGTTCCACATTTGTCACAGTTACAGATGTATTTAATTGACTCAAGTCGGTAATTACACAGAGGAGGGGGGGGGGGTAGAGACACAGGGGAGGGAGAGGAGGGGGAAGAGACACAGGGGAGGGTGGAAAGACACAGGGGAGGGAAATAGGGGAAGAGACACAAGGGAGAGCGGTAGAGACACAGGGGAGAGACACAGGGGAAAAGAGACACAGGGGGGAAGAGACACAGGGGAGGGAGAGGGGGGAAAGAGACAGAGGGGAGGGAGAGGGGGGAAAGAGACACAGGGGACAGGGGGGAAGACACAGGGGAGGGAGAGGGGGTAAAAACACACGGGGGAGGAGACAAAAGGGAGGTTGAGGAGGAGGGAAGGAGACAAATGAGACACAAGGGAGGAAGTAGACAGAGGGAGAGACTCGCAATGATCGCCAAAGGCATTCATTGCGAGGACAGTAAAGTAGAGCATTGCAAGGCTTCAAATTTTATTGCCGTAATTTTTTGACGGGGAAGTTGCTAGTATATATATAATAGTTAAAAAGGCATAAAAACAGAAAAAAAGCCTTAGGTCCACTTGTGTTATCAATGCCACCTCCCTACAATTCCTGGATCTTGTCATTAGCAAAGATGATTATCACATATATAGTTGTGAGCAATACCAGTTGTTGCCAACACTTGCAGGCTCGCATAGCGAGCCCGGCGCAACTGCGGCCCTCGCAAAGCGAGTGCCGCAGTTGCTGGCAAGAATCGCCGAAGGCGCTCCTTGCGCTTGTGGAGATGAGCGCCATAGGCGTTCATACCTACAACCCCACACAACTTAGGCAGTGAGCGCCGAAGGTGCTCACTGCGCTGGTGGAGATGAGACCCGCGGAACTACACATCAACAGAAATCTCAATTACACAATTCAGAATGCGAGACCCATAGCAGTTTGAAAAAATCGCCTGAAAAAAATACAGCCTGTAACACTTGCAACAAGGAAAGTAGAAAATAAAAAATATGACCCACGGCTTTTAGAAAAAAAAGAAAATACGAGGTCCAAAGAATACGACATTAACGGCCGAACCGCCCACATACAAAAACAACACCAAAATTTTAAAAAATACAAAATAAACATCACAGCACAGAGGGACAGCCACAACGTCTGGGAGTGAGGTAGCACGACAATTTTACCACTATTTGCCGAGTTTCGGCACACAAAAATATCCTAAGCAACAACAAAAAATGGCGGCCGCAAAAAACGAAAACGAGCCTACACAACCAATAAACAAGCAAAATACCACCAGCCACATAAGACTTTTACACAAGAACGTAAGAGGTATAGAATACAATATTAGGGAGGACCCAAAATGCTCCACACCCGCGTAACACATAGACAATCACAACCATAGTACAACTTGCAACTAATAACATTACCATTCCAAAATGCCGAATTACACACCGAAACAAACGCTTTGCGCACGCAGCCTACTTATACTACACACTTCACACATTGCTGACACTTACACCTCAGCTCAGCAAGAGTGCAAATGTACATTGTATGCTGCAGAAAAATCTAAAAAGATTGTTAGCTCTTCAAGATATTGCTTGCTGCATATATTAATTACAAATAAGTAAAGTATATTAATTCATGATTTTATTAACTAATTAATTATCATAAAAAAATACATATATAGAAAAAAAAAGGACCAGGTGAGAGGATCGCAATAAATGCCGAAGGCGTCCAGCGCACGGCTCACAATGAGTGCCAAGGGTGTTCAGAGGAGCAAAGGTACACCAGGGGAAAGGCACGTAATGAGTGTCAAAGGCGCTCAGCGCGGTCTTTGCAATGAGCGCCAAAAAATATACCACAGAGAGGCTCACAATGAGCGCCAAAGGCACTCAGACAACCAAAAGTCTTACTTTGTGTGCCAAAAAGCATTACCTGCCTTACAATTTTATGGCCGTCATTTTTTGACGGGCAATTTGCTAGTAGAAATATAAAGACCGGTTGCTATAAGAAACTAATGGCAACCAATTCTTTATTAGATTAGCATAGCCATCGCCCTAAAAAAAACTAAAATGGGGCATACCGATCAGGCAATATATGCAGATACGGCGCAACTGCACGGACGAGTCTGACTTCAAAAGTGAAGCGAGCCTGGCAATCTGGCTGTGAGCAGCTACTTCATGTGCCAAAAAAAAAAATACCACTAATAAGAATAATAGAGCTATATTTGCATACTAGCGACTTGCCCTTCAAAAATGACAGCAATAAAATGTGAAGCCTTGCAATGCTGTTTGGCACACAATGAAAGGCTCTCCCCCCTCTAACTTTAGGCCTTGCGTAGAGCGCCTTCGGCGCTCATTGCAAGCCTCTCTCCCTCTCTACTTTACGGGCTCCTCAAAGAGCGCCTTTGGCGCTCATCACAAGCTCTGCAATGAGCGACTTCATCGCTCATTGCAGGCCTCTGCCAACCCGCAACTTTCGCGCCTCACTGCGAGCACCAAAGGCGCTCATTGCAAGCCTTTTCCCACTCCACTTTACGGGCCTCATGATGAGCATCTTCACTCATTGCAGGCGTCCGCCAACCCACAACTTTTTGGCATCGCGATGAGCCCCGTGTTTGAGCACCTTCATCGTGAGCCCCAAAGTTTAAGCACCTTTGCGCTTATCCCGAGCCCCGCGATAGTCGCTTTTGGTGCTCATCAATGTTCTAAAATGAGCGCCTTTGGCGCTCATTGTGAGCTTTCCCCCACTCTCTCACTCCCATGTCTCTTTGCCCCCCCTTTTGCCCCTTTTTTCCTCGCTTAGCCGTTTTCAAACTTTCCAAAAACACCAATGAAATATCAAATTAGCTTGCAACCTCATTTACAGGCTCCCTGCCTCTCCACCTCTGCTTTGTGTGATGTTTTGAGTAAATTTATTTATTAATAGACGTGTTTTGGCGGTCTTCCGACGGCTTCCGAGTTACAGTAGTTTTTTTGAAGCCTGTAACTCGTCAGCCATTTTGAGCCTCTCCCCTCCTCAAGCCAATTATGTACGAGGCTCATTGCAGCCCCATCAAGCCGGTCACGTACGGGCCTCGCAATGAGCGCCTTTGGCCTTCATCCTTCGGCGCTCATTGCAGCCCCCGTCAAACCGGTAACTTTCGGGCCTCGCGGGGAGCACCTTCGGAACTAATTGTGCATGCGCAAGCCCATAACTTTTAACATTGCGTGACAACAACTCACAGTTACGACAACTATTATAGTTGATACAGTAGTAAAAACCGGAAAGTAATAACGGATATTTTGAAAAAATACTGGCACATCCTGCTCCTTGATAAGGATTTTTCACTGAGAATCAAATAAAATAAAATCTGTGTTTACATGCTGGGGCATACTGCCGCCAATCAGGTTGCAGTGGTGTGCCTCCCATTCAAGTCAATGGTAAGATAGCTTATATTTCAAGGACCAAGACAACAGATCTCGTTTAATTCTTTCTCATGGCAAAAAATTCAGGTTTCTGCTCTCTGGCCTCTCTGGAATTTAAGCAATTCAGCTCAAAGGGGCTATTGCTCACCACAGCACACACATGCACTTATCTGTTATTACTCATGCAACAGCCAGTAGACAGGAAATACTTGTATGTAAACAGTGAAATAAAAAAATAGATAATTTTAACATACAATCTTGTACTCTTTCACACCATAAAGAGCACTTACAGTGAAGTAAAGGGCCCTTTAGGGTAAGATTTCACTACCCTCTCATCTTAAATGACTTGTATTGACCCTGAACCTCCATTTGACACATACTTTCAAAGGAGCAGTTCCAATTAACCTTAATGAAATGTATCTTTGAAATGCCATAATTCAATGTCATAGTTCAATGTCATATTTCAAGGCCATAGTTAATTGCCAGAGTTAAAGGTCACGGTTCAAGGTCACAGTTCATACCAAAGATCAAATGCCTATAATAACAACCATCCACATGCAGAATTTGTCTTCCCATTATTGGCTTCGTACATGTATAAAATTATATTTCTGTGTTAAACATCTTCAGTCAGTGTAATGTCCAAAAACATATCCAGTTCTTATTGTTTTCAAATGTGAAATTTATACCACAAAAAACTATCACTGACATATTAACGTCCCATCCAAATCATGACCATCTATACATTGTTGATACAGTTATACGATGACTTCATGGGGTAGCATCTCCAAAGATGTGGGGCAACTCCCACCATGAATGAACAGGTTGGCACAAATATCCTTACCACGAGGAAACTTTTTAGCATTGTAATATCTACAGAAATCTAGCTCAGGTTATTCTGTCAATTTTCCTTATCCAATATATGCAATAAATCCTGGATATCCCTGAGGTAACTACTAAACTGATTAGAACTGACTGCAAAAAATAGAGTCAGTCCATTGCTCACCACAGCACACACATGCACTTATCTGTTATTACTCATGCAACAGCCAGTAGACAGGAAATACTTGTATGTAAACAGGGAAATAAAAAATAGATAATTTTAACATACAATCTTGTACTCTTTCACACCATAAAGAGCACTTACAGTGAAGTAAAGGGCCCGTTAGGGTAAGATTTTACTACCCTCTCATCTTAAATAACTTGTATTGATCCTGAACCTCCATTTGACACATACTTTCAAAGGAGCAGTTCCAATTAACCTTAATGAAATGTATCTTTGGAATGCCATATTTCAAGGCCATAGTTATTGCAATAAATCCTGGATATCCCTGAGGTAACTACTAAACTGATTAGAACTGACTGCAAAAAATAGAGTCAGTCCAATCTGACATGGGTTCAAAAAAGGAAACCAATTCTGGAACTCATACGATAGTTCTTATGTGATTAATCTTTAAAATCCACCGATTCGCTCAATTAATAAAGCCAACATCCATTTCTACGATCCACCTTAGACACATTAGTAAACCTGCCTTAATCCATACAACCCACGTAATTCTCAAGCTTCACGTACAAGTCAGTGTTTATTCTCGTTTAAGGCTTCCTAGTTACAAATAAAAGATAATAATAATAATAATATTAATAAATTACATTAATGGTACACAAAGGTATTTTTGTAATAAGCTGATGATCTTCCTATTGTGGGCTCTGTCCCAACCCAAGTGCTTATACAGTAACCACATCTGTCACGTAAGATTTTGTGGGTTCAAGTTAATTTTTTTGCTTGGAGTATCAAACTCAGCTTTGTGATTTTGCATATAAATCAACTCAACTGATCTAAATAAATCTTCTCTATATTTTTCATCCACTGTTCATTCAGTCATTGGTCAAATCAAAACCTTCTTCAGAAGCGGTGACTACTATATCAAAACTTATAATTAATCTAAATCTATGAATAAATACTAAAATTAAGTTCTTGGAGAAGCATTCTGGAAAATTAGATATTGAATAGTGTGGTAAAGGAGGCCTAAATGGAAAAATACTCTTCAGGCTATTCAATGATTCATTTAAGTCCAAAGTTCTGATAATTATTGTTTTATTGCATTGATTTAAACCACTTGGAACCACCTCTTATTCATCTTGACTTTAACAGAAAATAACAATGGTTATTTATTGGGAAATAAAATGTATTTGTCTGACTGTGCACAAGCCAAACTCATACAGTTTTATTAAAGCTCATCTATTCCAAAAGGAGTTTGGACCCACTGTGGGTGTTGCCTAAGATTAGCACCTACAATGCGGTGTGCTAGGCCAAGAGTATATCTCAGTTGGTCATAGCAGAGCCATATATGGACCGCCATCAGAGAGATACAGTGGATACTGATGTCATGTGAAACATATATGAATAAGCATGTATTGAGTTAGGTTTTATGCACATATTAAGATTGGTTACAAATGGCTCAAATTGACACTTCCCTGTGTGATGCAGCATGCACTGTCTGGACAGGAAACAAGATCAGAGTCAAGGGCATAAAAAATTGAAAACAATCTGGAGTTATAGAGGAAGACAAAGGCCCAAGCAGTGACTGAATAGACAAGAGCAATATCACTACATAAGAGCAATATCACTACATAAGGAGCAATACTACTGTGCTACAGTAAACATGCAAACAAACAAAGGGTACAATGTGTCTCCTCTGAAGCAAAGGTGTGTAAAGGAAGCCAAGTAGGGGTACAGGCAAGATATATATCTGGGGGATCAGAATGTTCAACAGCCAAACACCTATGTACAGTAGATGGTAAATAAATTGTACATTTTTGCACTGCACTCTGGGAACCTGGGCAGGGACATGCAAATGAGCCCACAAAGGTTCAGCTCTTTAATTCAATGACATTTTAAACATGGCTCCTTTTAAGCATAAGTCTGCTGTATTATACAGCTCTAAAGTATAGCATAGGATGGATTGTGCAGGAATTATATCTATATATTATATATACACTAGGAAATTGCCCGTCAAAAATGACAGGAATAAAATTTAAAATCTGGCAATGCTGTTTGCCAGACAATGCTTGACTCTTTCCCCTGTAACTTGCAAGCCTCTTGCCAGCGTTTACTTTACGGGCGTCGTCTTGGGCGTTAAGAGCGAGCCACACAATGAGTGGCTTTTCCGCTCATTGCTTGCCTTGGAAAACCCACCACTTGTCTTGGCCAACCCGCCCTGTGTCTTTTCCCCACCTCTCCCTCCCTGTGTCTCCCTCCCCCCTCCCCTGTGTCTCCTTCCCCCTCTCTGACAGGTGCGTCCTTTCTCCCTCTCCCTCACCCATTGCCTCCTTTCCCCCTCTCCCATTCCCCCCTCTCTCTCTCCCATTGCCTCCTTTGCCTGCTCCTATTCCCCCCTCTCCCTCCCCTATGTCTCCTTTACCCCCTCTCTCCCCTATGTCTCCTCCCCCCTCCCTCTTCTGTTCCTCCTTTCCCCCTCTCCCTTTCCCCCTCTCCCTTCCCTGTGTCTTCTCTCCCTCCCCTGTGTCTCCTTTCCCCCCTCTCCCTCTCCTGTACCATCTTTCCCCCTCTCCCTTTCCTTACTCTCCCTCCCCTGTGTCTCCTTTTCCCCTCTTGTATCCTTTCCCCCTCTCCCTTTCCCCCCTCGTGTCTCCTTTCCCCCTCTCCCTTTCCACCCTTGTGTCTCCTTCTCCCCTTCTCCCGCCCTTGTGTCTCCTTCCCCCCTCTCCCTCCCCCCTTGTGTCTCCATTCCCCCTCCTCTGCTTCCCTTGTCTCCTTTCCCCCCACTTCTGTGTCTCGTACCTGGATGCAACCCTGCCTGCAGCACCGCACTCACCTCCTCTGCCGGAACTACTTTCTAGATCAATCCGCGCATTTGCTTTGCGGGGCTCGCAGGCAGCCCTCAAGTGCGTTACCAACATTGCAAACGTCCTGAACAGCCCCGCAGATCCACAGCTATTATAGTGATATATACTATATATAGTAAATAAATAGTACATCTGTGTTCACATTTGAATGTCTAAAACAAGGTAAAAATAACACTGCATTCTGGGAAGCTGAGCTTGGACTCATATATACACCGATACAGATATGTAGATAGAAAGGGAGCCATGCATAAAGTGGTATTGGATTAAAGAGTGAAAATACATTGTGGCCAATTGCATGTCTCCGCCCAGTTTCCCAGAGTGCAGTGCAAAAACTGTCTTTTTATTTCTATTATATATATATATACAGCATTCACACGTAAGAGAGTTTTGCTAGGAATGGAGTGAGTGTAATAATAAGAAGTAACGCGCTTTAATTGGAGTTTCTATAGTATATATATATATATATATATATATATATATATATATATATATATACATATATAATATTATTATATATATTATGCACCAGAAAAATTTCAGAGCAACAAATGGAATACATTTTATTGCCCACATTTTAGACATTTTAGACAGTAAAATGGTGTAAAATTCCTCATTTTATATCTTATTAGAACATCTATCTATCTATCTATCTATCTGTCTATCTATCTAATCTGTTCATTTTTTTAAACATTTTGCTAATGCAAATTTAGTAAATCGACCTCCTCATTTCATTCATTTCATTCACTTAGTTCATTTGTGCGGATTTGCCAAACGTAAATATATAGATAGCATGACACAATAAGACACATACATTACATTTACTAACAAAATAAATAAACAGGACTAGATTACTAACACAAAAAGATACATTTTACCACTTGGTGTTGGTTACCAATTGTAACTACACAAATCACGCACATTTCTGCCTCAGTGGAATTTTATGTATTTTGCACACAAAAAAACTAAAAAACAACTAAAATGTTTGGAGATTTTGGCCCTGTTCTTTGCTGAAACCCAGAGATGATCTCAGTACATTAATTTTGCCAAAATTGAGGATACAGAAAGATCCCATTGAGTTCCTAGGCTGATAGGATTGAAAACAACAAGGCCACTGTCCACCCCAGAAACTAAGCAATTATTGTTAATAATCCCCAATTATAATAAGACATCAGTCTGTGCTTGCTGGGTGGACCAGAAGTGAGTTTGACAGATACAAATATTTCTGTGTAAGTTTACAGAATTAAAAATGTATTTTTAACAATATTATGTACTTGCTATTATTTATAGTTTTGAATTATATCATATTTTGGAACCTCTGTGGTCCTTTTTAGCATATGAATATGATTCGTATATGCAGTTTAAGAATATTTAAATACACCCATATACATATGGGAACCATCAATGTCAGGTAGAGATTGGAAACTAACATTAGTAGCCACCTACTTGTCCGTCATCATAATTTGTAACTACAATTTATTGGCTAGCAGCTGGGCTTTGCGTTAGTGGATGGACTTTGTGTTGGGTGTAATGTTTTTATTAATCTTATCTCTGACTGTTATGCCTATGTTTTACCACCCACAGATTTCCCGGTTGGCAGTTGTTCCTCTGTTACTGGATAATTAAGACAATTCTGATTAATGTCAGGTTCCTCCTCATTCATTACTTGTGTGGGACATGGGAAGTTGTTGTCTAAGTTGTTGTTGAGCTTTCTTGCCAGACAGTTTTCTAAAACAAATTAGCATAATGTGCCACTGAACAAATAATGTGCCACCGCTGGTCCACTCAATACATTTGCTTGATGTGCTTATTTATAATTTCCCACATTACAGCACAGTGTATAATTTCATTAAACAGTGTTCATTAAGGCACTCAGCGTTGTTTTATGTGATCCTTCTAAATAAATTGACTAACTCTACTCAATTGGTTATATGGAGATAGGGTGTGATATCTATCAGCTCTCTAATACATTACTAGGTATGGTCTTGGTGCAGTGGGGATGTGTATTGCAGAGAAATACATTAAACAAACTGTCACTGATTAGAAAGCACAGCTGTATGCTAATTAGATCCAAGCACCAATAGGTTAGTAGGCTTGTTCAATAACTTGATGTCCAGTTGAAGGAAAAATCCTCCTTCTTCAGTCTTCAAGACTCCTGGGCCTCCATTCAATTGAAATTTGCAACAGTTTACAGAGCAATTCAATTGAACAAGCCCGCAGCTACCTGGCCAAAAGCCTAAACCATAAACCATGCCCGTAAGTAGCATTTCAGAGCATTATCATGATCAGTTAAGCAAGGCCGTAACTACTGATTTAGAAACAGCCAATATTAAATGAGAACGTCATCATGACGTCAGTAAAACATGGAGGTTAAACGTCAATCATTTAGCGTTTAGATGTCCGATATGCGATCAGACTCGCAATCCGGCAATGTACAAAATAATAAAAATGAATGGCGATACTGTTCTAGTCCATGTGGGTGGCCTAATATGTATTAACCCCTTGGTTACCGAGATTTAACATGATGAAAATTGCAGATTTGAGAGCTTGAGTCTGTTGTGCAATTAATTCTAATGTCTTTCTTCACTTTCCACTGTATTTTAATTTTTATTTGTATTTACAATGCTAAGAACGGGTGTTTAACCCCCTTGCGAGTCCTATCTGGTACTTGTAGTATTTTCTTCTACATTTTCCATTTACTGTGTGAAAATATTTGCAGGCTTGAGGAATTGTAGCAATTGAATAGCGATTTGTGATTGTAACATTTACGGGCTTGAAAGATCAAAGGCTTAGCCGGGTTGGTGTTACGATTTTTTTTTTAAAATCATTAATCTTAATTTTTTCTTAACATGTCATAACTTTTTTCATACTTGTAAATGTAAACATACATGGCATTGCATTTAATAAAATCTGAAAGTCTTTGTATAAAAATGTTGTAGTTCTTTTGTTTAACTGTGACCTTACTCAAGTTTTTTCCTTTTTTTTTTCTTTTCTCCGTTTGACTGTAGCTGTAGATTCAGTAAAAGATATTAACTAAATTAACTTAAAACATATCAAATTAAACTGAGCTAACCCTAACATTCAGGTGAGGGGGATACACTTGAGTAAGACATAGTTGATTTTGTTTCTTTCTTTTATCCCTAATGGGTTTGAACTCCAGATTACAATTTTGTCAATAAAGTTGTCATTGAATTCTGTACTTCAGCTCCCATTTTTCACTCCAAGAGGTTATCAATTCAGCAAGTTTTAATATCATTTTTTAGTGTTTGTTTTGTGATATTTGTATTTTTTATATGATTGTGATTGAGTATGGGGAATTGATCCATACATCCCATATTTATGTAAATATTGGATATGTATTGGATATGACATGAGACATTTTTTCATTAATCATTATGAAATGTAGTTTATGTATTATTTCTTAGAGGTGAAGTTGTGGCTTCTTCCATTTTTTTGCAATGTGGCCTTTTGTGGCCATAAGCAGGAATTGTAGCTATTTATCATGTCGCTTTTGTAGTAGAGGAAAATTGTCTCCCAATAGGCAAATGTCTATCGAAGGGTGTATTGTTGTCTTCAAAATGGTAGATGCCAATTCCATGACTTTGATACAAATGTTCTGAACTATCGGGCATTCCCACCAAGTGTGGAGAAATGTACCTGTAGTTTGACATAGTCTATAGCAACTTGAAGATGTTTGTGTGTTCATTTTATGTAATCTATCGGGTGTGAGATAAGCTCTCTGCAGCACCTTTATAGAAATTTCAAGCTTTATAATGGGGTTGTTATTTTTCAGTATATGTGGAGGGATTTATGGATTCCATATAATGGATTCCCATGTTTGGGGTTTCATTTAATAATTTTCCAGAAATACCCAGGCTGGTTGTTGTTCACTGGAGTGTTCTTGGGGTATGAATGCAATCTGGGCCACGTTATGATATAATTTTAGGTTAGGCACGACAACCCTCCTGTTTTTTTTATTTCTGAATATGTGTGTATGGGCTATCTTCGCTCTTTTATTTTTCCATATAAATCTAGTTATATATTTTTGAAAATGATCTAACTCTTTGGGAATAATTGGTATAGGTAAGGATCAGAACAGATATAATATTCTTGGTAATATACCGTATATACTCGAGTATAAGCCGACCCGAGTATAAGCCGAGGCACCTATTTTACCACAAAATACTGGGAAAACTTAGTGACTCGAGTATAAGCCGAGGGTGGGAAATGTGCTGCCCCCGTGTCCCTCTTGTGTACCCTCTGTGCCCCTTTCTTGTGTCCCCCCTCTCTCCCCCCTCTCCCTCCCCTGTGTCTCTCCCCCCATCTCCCTCCCCTGTGTCTCTCCCCCATCTCCCTCTCCTGTGTCTCTTCCCCTGCTCTCCCTCCCCTGTGTCTTTTCCCTCCTCTCTCTTCCCTGTGTCTCTTTCCCTCCTCTCCCCTGTGTCTCTTTCCCCCTCTCCCTTGTGTCTCTTTCCCTCCACCTCCCTTATCACCCGCCTCAAACCCCTCCTCAACCTCCCTTCCCCTCCTCAACCCCCCTCCTCATCCTCCCTCCTCTTCATTACCTCCCTCCCTCCTCATTACCTCCCTCCCTTCTCATTACCTCCCTCCTCATTACCTCCCTGCTCATTACCTCCCTCCCTCATTATCTCCCACCCTCCCTCATTACCTCCCTCCCTCATCCTCATTACCTCCCTGCCTCATCCTCCCTCCCTCCCTCATTACCTCCCTCCCTCCTCCTCATTACCTCCCTCCCTCCTCCTCATTACCTCCCTCCTCCTCCTTACCTCCCTCCTCCTTACCTTTCTCCTCATTAACTCCCTCCTCCTCATTGCCTCCCTCCTCATTACCTCCCTCCTCCTCATTACCTCCCTCCTCCTCATTACATCCCTCCTCATTACCTTCCTCCCTCATTTCCTCCCTCCTCATTACCTCCCTCCCTCCACATTACCTCCCTCCTCATTATCTCCCTCCTCCTCATTACCTCCCAGCTCATTACCTCCCTCCCTCATCCTCATTACCTCCCTCCCTTCTCCTCATTACCTCCCTCCCTCCTCCTCCTCATTACCTCCCTCCCTCCTCCTCATTACCTCCCTCCCTTCTCATTACCTCCCTCCCTCCCTCCTCATTACCTCCCTCCTCCTCATTACCACCCTACTCATTACCTCCCTCCCTCCTCCCTCCCTCCGCATTACCTCCCTCTCTCCTCCTCATTACCACCCTCCTCATTACCTCCCTCCCTCCTCCCTCCCTCCTCATTACCTCCCTCCCTTCCTCTCTTCCTCCGTCCCTACTCATTACCTCCTTCCCTCCTCATTACCTCCGTCCCTACTCATTACCTCCCCCTCTCCCTTTCCCCTCACTTACCTTCCATACGCAGCTGCTCCTCCGCTCTTCCGTATGTCTTCCGGCTGTGTCTGGACCCGGCCAATGCCAATGACGTGACGCGCATATGACTTCACGTCATTACCATATGCCAGGTCCCGACACAGCCGGAAGATGCGGAGGAGCAGCTGCGTATGGAAGGTAAGTGAGGGCAAAGGGAGAGGGGGAGGTTATTAGAAGGGGGGATGGAGAGACATGGGAGGGGGGGATGGAGAGACATGGGAGAGACACGGGAGAGGGAGAGGGGGGATGGAGAGACACAGGAGAGGGAGAGGCGGGATGGAGAGACACGGGAGAGGGAGAGGGGGGATGGAGAGACACAGGAAAGGGAGAGGGGGTTCAGGGCTATCTGTGCTTCCGGGGTTCTGATCTGGTAAATTTGATTTTGATTTTGCTTGCACCTCAGTTTCCTAGCCAGCATAGGTGATAATTTATTTGCATGTAGGAAAAATGTATGCTGTGTTTTTCTGATGGCTTTCTCTGTTTTTTCTGACATGATGTTATCCAGCTCTAGACGGATTTTTTCAATTTTTTGCCTAAGCGAATTTTGAGAAGCTATTTTGATTTTGTCTCTCTAGTATGTGTAATTATTTTTAGAGTTTGGTCTCTTTGAGGCGATGTTTTTTTATATGTAGATGCTATTCTCAGTAGAGTCCCTCTTATGTATGCTTTGTGAGTCAGCCAGAGCCACCCTATGTTTGTTTCTGGTTGGTCATTACATGTGAAGTATAAATATAGGTATGCTTCTATTTGCATTTGAAATTCAGGATTTGTTATTAACAAATTATTTAAGCTCCAGCTATATTGATATTTGAGGTTCAGACCTAGATATATGTTTAGGAACACTGCTGCGTAATCAGACCACGGGCAGGGCAAAATGTGTGCATTGTTTGTTTGGTTAAACAACCCTGAGTCAAGTAGTATTGCATCTATTCTGGAGTATGAATTATGATTGGGTGAAAAATACGTATATTCCCTTTTGGTGGGGTAATGTCCTCTCCATGCATCCACCAAAGTATTTTTCTCCAGTAAGATATTTATTTTTAGACATTTTGGGGAATATCTGTTTCTTAAGTTGTCCCTGGATCTATCCAATCCATGGTCGAGATCTAAGTTTATGTATCCCCCCATTATTATTTTACCTGTGTCTAAGGAATGCAGCATGTTAAGTAGCTTGATTAGGGAGTTGTGCGGAGAGGTTGTAGGAGTGTATATGTTTACTAGAGATATATTTTTGCTCAGTAATGTCCCTGTTATGATCAGATAATTCCCTTCCTTGTCTATTTTCTTGCTCTCATATTTCAATGGGAAGTCTTTGTGTACTAAAATAGCAGCCCGCGCTTTTCTGGTTTCCTGACTAATGGTGCAAAATGTTGGGTAATCTCCATGGAAATAAGAGGGGACACTGTTTTTAGCAAAATGGGTCTCTTGTAAGAATATTACTGAAGATTTATGTTTTTGTAAAATGAAAAAGCTTTCCTTCTTTTAAACTGGGAGTTAAACTCCCGTACATTATGAGTTACAAAATTATACGTTATATCTGCCATTGTGGTCGTGTATCAGTGTGTCTTAAAGCAGATTGATAATTACCTAGGAGTAGGCTGTGTCTAGTTTTTTGGCTTTGATTTTCCCTCTTTTTTTAAGTGGAATTTGAGGAAGCCGGATCCAGGTTATCTTCTGTAGTAATGTTGCTCAAGTGTAGGACATAGGGGAAGTAAAAAGATAACATTAACATTTTAACTTGTGTCAATTCGATTATCATTATTACATTAATTATTCTCTTAACACTAACATTAGTCTCCCTTTCTTTCGGGGTGGGGAGTCTGATTCTATTTCCATCTTTAATCCCCCAAATGAGAATATTAAGTAATTTATCTCTGGTTATAACCAGGAACGAAAATAAATAAAAAAGTAGTTGAGGTATAACATTACCATTGGTAGTATAAATATAGTTACACATTCTAATGCAATAAGCGTTTCTTACAAGCGTTATATATACAGAACTATTTAAAAACATTTTGACTACAATTTTTCTCCTAAGGTTTGTAAAATTGGTGTTAAGATTTTGACAACCGCAGGGATTTTCAGCCTGTACCCACATAAAGAAGAGGACCCGATTTCTTGCACACATACTCAACCATATTATTCATATAATTTGAATTTCTAATCCACACATTTGGACATTCTCATATAATATATAGCCCTGAGTGTTTTGATGATCGTCATGCCAAAGGTGTCTGATTTATAGAAGAGAGCATTTTAAAGCCTTATTCTATTTATTTTACCTCTGTTTTGCATCACAAAACCAAGGAGTACTACGCTACATTATGGATAAAGACAAGAAATGTCGGAGATATGTCTCATCACTATACAGTGCTACTGCAGATGGAAGAGTGCTTCCTTGCAGATGTCCAGTCTCCTTCTGCCAATGAAGCTCTGAATTCTGCAGGTACTTTCCAAGACCCCCATTTAATTCCAAGCCCGTAATTACCTTCATATTCACCGTTTGTCTGGGGGTTAGAAATTTGTTACATATATGGATGTATTTAATTGACTCAAGTCTATAATTACAGGCTCACGGCATTTCAGGGCATGATCATGATCAATTAAGCAAGACCATAAGTTACAATTTAGAAAGAGCCAAGATTAAATGAGACCATCATCATGACGTCAGTAAAACATGGAGTTTAAACTACAATTAATTAGTGTTTAGAAGTACGACTAGCAGTCACACTCACAATCCAGACATGTAGAAATCAATAAATCATCTGATCTAGTCCATGCAGGTTCCATTATATGTATTAACTCTTTGATTCCCGGGATCGAGATAACACAGAATTATAATATTAAAAAAATATGTTTTTCTGTCAGACTTGCAAGATTGAGACTGTTGTGCAATTAATTCCAACGTCTTTTATCACTATCCAGTATTTTTAAGTACAGTAGTGTGTTTATATTTGCTTTTACAGTGCTCCGGACAGGTGTTTAACCCACTTGTGAGTCCTATCTAGTACTCGTAAGATTTTTTAATATTTTGCCATTTACAGGTTTGAAGGCAATTGTGGGCTTATTAAATTGTTGTAATTAAATATGGATTTTGTGTCTTTAGCACTGGTAACATTTACGGGTTTTAAACATCAAAGGAGGAACTAGGATGGAGTTACTTTTTTGATAACCCCAGTGATTTTGAGCCTGTAACGAGCAATTGGAATGCGAGTTGCAAAATGTAGCCAATTAAATATGGGTAACATTTATGGGATCCATTACAGGCTCATGTAATTGTGATTTGGACAATTAAATAGGGACCCTAATCACTTACTTGAAGTACTTTCTTATTAAATTACTACAGTACTGCAAGTACTTTCCTTGCTTTACTCTCAGTACAGTGTCTCTGGCATCTCTGGATCTTTAAACACCTTTGCTGTGAACTATTTTTGTATTTTCAACATTTTCATGTCTGGTACATCATCACCATCTAGTGTTTATTTTGGGAATCTGCAGTCAGATTAATAAACATAGTTATCCACTGTATTTGTGTAACATACAAGGGGATTAAAATAGTAATTTTCAATAAACACATTATTCAACTGGATTGAGGAAATAGAGAAGTCCATTTTGTACAAATAACATTTGCATTTTCAGTTTAAGGAACTTTTCCACAATAAACCAATTATATTAGTTACATGTTAGAGAAGCCACTGTAATTCAAAGCTGCATATTTAGATTATGCTACTTTGAACAACGAGAATATCTTGACTTACAAAGAAGCTATAACACCAAGAGGTGAAATGTGGAGCAGTTCAGCACGTTGGTGATGTGAACTCAGGAAGAGGTGAGAAAGCAAGGGTTGGATGACAGCAAATTACAGAGGGATGTGTTCAACATGGGGGAGGGGGCAAAGAAGATAGAGATGGGTGTTATGTGAGGTGGATGCTAAGAGAGCTGGATGCTACAGTGGATATAAAAAGTCTACACACCCCTGTTAAAATGTCAGGTTTCTGTGCTGTAAAAAAATGAGACAAAGATAAATCATTTCAGAATTTTTTCCACCTTTAATGTGGCCTATAAACTGTACAACTCAATTGAAAAACAAACTGAAATATTTTAGGTAGAGGGAAGAAAAAATATACAGTAAAAATCAAATAATATGGTTGCATAAGTATGCACACCCTTAAACTAATACTTTGTTGAAGCACCTTTTGATTTTATTACAGCACTCAGTCTTTTTGGGTATGAGTCTATCAGCATGGCACATTTTGACTTGGCAAGATTTGCCCACTCTTCTTTGCAAAAACACTCCAAATCTGTCAGATTGCGAGGGCATCTCCTGTGCACAGCCCTCTTCAGATCACCCCACAGATTTTCAATCGGATTCAGGTCTGGGCTCTGGCTGGGCCATTCCAAAACTTTAATCTTTAAGCCATTCCTTTGTTGATTTGGATGTATGCTTTGGGTCGTTGTCATGCTGAAAGATGAAGTTCCTCTTCATGTTCAGCTTTCTAGCAGAAGCCTGAAGGTTTTGTGCCAAAATTGACTGGTATTTGGAACTGTTCATAATTCCCTCTATCTTAACTAAGGCCCCAGTTCCAGCTGAAGAAAAACAGCCCCAAAGCATGATGCTGCCACCACCATGCTTCACTGTGGGTATGGTGTTCTTTTGGTGATGTGCAGTGTTGTTTTTGCGCCAAACATATCTTTTGGAATTATGGCCAAATGTTCAACCTTGGTTTCATCAGACCATAAAACCTTTTCCCACATGCTTTTGGAGACTTCAGATGTGTATTTGCAAAATGTAGCCCGGCTTGGATGTTTTTATTTTATTTCGTAAGAAAAGGCTTTTGTCTTGCCACTCTACCCCATAGCCCAGACATATGAAGAATACAGGAGATTGTTGTCACATGTACCACACAGCCAGTACTTGCCAGATATTCCTGCAGCTCCTTTAATGTTGCTGTAGGCCTCTTGGTATCCTCCCAGACCAGTTTTCTTCTCGTCTTTTCATTAATTTTGGTGGGAGCTCCAGTCCTTGGTTACGTCTTTGTTGTGCCATATTTTCTCCACTTGATGATGACTTCACTGTGTTCCATGGTATATCTAATGCCTTGGAAATTCTTTTGTATCCTTCTCCTGACTGATACCCTTTAACAATGAGATCCCTCTGATGCTTTGGAAGCTCTCTGTGGCCCATGGCTTTTGCTGTGAGATGCGACTAAGAAAATGTCAGGAAAGACCAACTAGAGCAGCTGAACTTTATTTGGGGTTAATCAGAGGCACTTTAAATGATGGCAGGTGTATGCTGACTGCTATTTAACACGATTTGGAATGTGATTGCTTAGTTCTGAACACAGCTACATCCCCAGTTATAAGAGGGTGTGCAGACTTATGCAACCACATTATTTTTCTTTTTTTCTTTTCTTCCCTCAATCTAAAAGTTTTTAGTTTGTTTTTCAATTGAGTTGTACAGTTTATAGGTCACATTAAAGGTGGAAAAAGTTCTGAAATGATTTATCTTTGTCTAATTTTTTTACAGCATGGAAACCTGACATTTTAACAGGGGTGTGTAGACTTTTTTTATGCACTGTATGTGGAGATGGATGCTGAGAGGGGAAAGCTGCATACAAGGACTGGGTGTTATGTAGGGATGGATGGTAAGAGGGGGGTGTGTTGAGAGGGACTGGGTGCTATCTGAAGTCCTGATCCAATCCTGATAGAGACTGGCTGCTATGTAGAGATACACGGATGTAGGAAATGGGGGGATAGGGGGAACAAATCCCCCCCCCCCCCAGATTTTTCTATGCTTGTAAGTAAGCTAATCTACAGTCTGTGTATACAATTTATTACTTGCTTCAACACCCCTGTAGAGATTATAGATATATAGAGAGAGACTGGCTGCTATGTAGAGATAATATACAGTATCTCACAAATGTGAGTACACCCTCACATTTTTGTAAATATTTTAATATATCTTTTCATGTGACAACACTGAATACATGGCACTCTGCTACAATGTAAAGTAGTAAGTTTTCAGCCTGTATAACAATGTAAATTTGCTGTCCCTCAAAATAACTCAACACACAGCCATTAATGTCTAAACCGTTGGCAGTAAAAGTGAGTACAAATTGGGCACAAAGTGTCAATATTTTGTGTGGCCACCATTATTTCCCAGCACTGTCTTAACCCTCATGGACATGGAGTTCACCAGAGCTTCACAGGTTGCCTCTGGAGTCCTCTTCCACTTCTCCATGAGGACATCACGGAGCTGGTAGATGTTAGAGACCTTGCACTCCCCCACCTTCCATTTGAGCATGCCCCACAAATGCTCAATAGGGTTTAGGTCTGGAGACATGCTTGGCCAGTCCAGCACCTTTACCTTCAGCTTCTTTAGAAAGGCAGTGGTCGTCTTGGAGTTGTGTTTGGGGTCTTTATCATGTTGGAATACTGCCCTGCGGCCCAGTCTCTGAAGGGAGGGGATCATGCTCTGCTTCAGTATGTCACAGTACATTTTGGCATCCCTCAATGAACTGTAAACTCTCCATTGCCGGCAGCATTCATGCAGGCCCCGACCAATATATATACACATATGTCTATTCGGTTGCGGCCGCTCCGCTGGTGTTAATGAGCGCCATAGGCGCTTATCCCTACATCCACATAGGACTTAGGCAGGGATCGCCGAAGGAGCTAACTATGCTGGTGGAGATGAGCGCCATAGGCGCTCATCCCTACGACCCCACACACGACTTAAGCATCATACCTATGAACCGTGGACTACAGATCAACACAATGCTCAATTACACAATTCCCAGTGCGAGACCCGTAGCACTTTGTAAAAATCGCCTACAAAAATTACGGCCCATAACACTTTGGAAAGGAAATCTGCACTTAAAACAAAAAAAAATACGACCCGCGGCACTATGAAAAAAAAAATTATATGAGGTAAAAAAAACACGAAGTTAACAGCCGAACCGCGCACATCCAAAAACACAAAAAACATAAAAACAATAACACACAAAAAACATCACACACAGCACGGGGGGACAGCCAGGACATCTGGAAGTGAGGTTGAATGAGAATTTAGGTAGAATTAAGCAAGAAAAAAAATGGCAGGCGAAATAAATGAACACGAGGCTACACGACCCCTAAGCATGTGCCTGGCACATACGACTTTTAACCAGGAACGTACGAGGTACAAAATAAACTATTAGGAAGGACGGAAAATGATCTTGACCCGCGTAACACATAGACATTCGCAGCCATTTTACAACACTAATTTCAAACTATTATAATATGGTGCTTTACACAACTACACAAACGGGTAAGCCTCACGCACGCAGCCTATTTACACTGCACACTTGACACATTGCTGACACAACTCAGCTCAACAACAGTCCAAATGTAAATTGGATGCTGCACCAACATCAAATGGGATTGTAAGCTCTTCAGCATATTGATTGCAGGACATATTAATTACAAATAGGTAAAGTACATTCATTTATTAATTAATTATTTCATTAAATATTATTAAAAAAATATATATTTAAAAAATACAAATAGCAGAGGAGAGCCTCGCAATGAGTGCCGCCAAAGGTGCTCAGCGCGGGGCTTACAATGAACTCACAGGATGCACAGAGAACCAAAAGTACACAAGGGGAGAGGCTCGCAATAAGCGCTGAAGGTGCTCATTGCAGGTCTCGCATGAGCACAGAAGGCACTCAGTGTGGGGCTTGCAGTAAGTGCCAAAGGTGCTCAGACCACCAAAACTATACCAGGGAGAGGCTCGCAGAAGGCGCTCAGCGCACGGCTTGCAATGAGCAGCGAAGGAGCTCACAAGACCAAAAATATACCATGGAGAGAGGCTCGCAATGAGCGCCCAAGGTACTCAGAGGACCAAATGCCTTACATTGGGTGGCAAACAGCATTCCCTGGCTTACAATTTTCTTGCCGTAATTTTTTGACGGGCAAGTCGCTAGTATATATATATATCACATATATAGTTGTGAGCGTACGAGTTGTTGCTAACGCTGCGGGCTCGCATAGCGAGCCCGCGGCCCTCGCGAAGCGAGGGCACTGTGCCAGGTTCTCAGTTGCTGGCATGGAGCGCCGAAGGCGCTCCTTGCCAGCAACTGAGGACCCTCGCGAAGCGAGGGCCTCAGTTGCTGGCTTGGAGCGCCGCAGGCGCTCCATGCCAGCACCTGAGGACCTCGCAAAGCGAGGTCTTCAGTTGCAGCAACTGCGACCCTTGCAAAAAAAAGTTTACACATTACGACACTCGCAAACAACATACGACACACGTTCACACACATTACGACACTCGCAAACAACATACGACACACGTTCACACACATTACGGCCTCGCAACACTCGGACGCAACTTGCGAACATTACAAAATTACAAACACAATACATACACACAGCACATACATAAAAACCTTACCTACACAAACAGGAAGCACCCAGGACCTCAAAAATGCAACTTACAACTTAATTGCACTCAAAATAAAAGAGTTTAGACAATAAATAGTTTGTTAAGCGACACAAAAAATGGCTGACGAATAAAACGAAAACGAGGCTACACACGCAAACACCATACGAGACACGTTACCACACATTACGACTTCGCAAACATCGGACGCAACACGCCGACATACAAACATTTAACACTTAACAAAGACACACAACAAACACATAAAAAGCTTACCTACAGCAAGAGGAACCAGCCAGCACCTCAAAAAAACAAGTTACACCTACATTTTAATCAAAATAAAACACTTTAGACACTAATACCATCGCTAAGCGAGAGAAAAAATGGCCGACGAACAAAACGAAAACGAGGCTTCAGACGTAACTATACTACACTTACTCGCAATAATGAAACACATACTATGCGGAACGTATCACAATCATATTAAACACCATTTTGAACAGTAATACGCAGAAAATGGCGGATGGAACGCAAATTGTAAGCTGGAACGCAAATAGCGCATGCGTATTGCGTTCTAACGGTCTCACTCTCCAGAACTTTCTACAAGATTATAAATACTGCCTATTTCACACACAAAAATACATTTCTCCTCAGGTGATGAACGGAGTGACTTCTGAGATAACTGCTGCTTTTACTTCAGAAGACAATTCTTTACTAATTTACTACTTTACATTGTGCAAATTACAACTGAGAGGTAAGCTATAATATATTACATTTTATTATCAGGACAGGTCAAACAAATAAAAAAATAAACTAGGATTTATGTAGTCATCATGTATGGCACATTTATGTGTATAGGCTCCAAAAAAAATACGGTTCATTTAACAAAACAACAAAAAAACATAATTCAATATTAAACAGAGGTTTATGTATACTGACATGTGACACGCACATATATGTCTATAATGTATAGTGACATCTGACACGCACATATATGTCTATAATTTATAGTGACATCTGACACGCACATATATGTCTATAATGCATAGTGACATCTCACACGCACATTTCTGTGTATTGCCCCTTCATAGTGACATGTGACACGGACATATATGTGTATAATGTATAGTGACATCTGACACGCACATTTATGTGTATTGCCCCTTCATAGTGACATGTGACACGCACGTATATGTGTATAATGTATAGTGACATGTGACACGCACATTTCTGTGTATTGCCCCTTCATAGTGACATGTGACACGGACATATATGTGTATAATGTATAGTGACATGTGACACGCACATTTATGTGTATTGCCAATGCAACAAAATTAGCTTAAAACAAAATCAGTAAACAACTACATTTAAATGACATTATATGTCATGTATACTGATATGTCACACGCACATATATGTATATCATCTATAGTTACATCTCACACACAGACATTTATGTGTGTTGGAAAAAAAAAATATAAGGTTAATTTAACCATTTAAATATGAGTCATGTATACTGATATGTCACACGTACACAAAATAATTACATTAAACTATGGAATGTGCTTCATGTATGTGACATATGTGTGTAGCCCCCAACAAAAAATAAGGTTAATTGAAAAAAATTACACAACTATATTTAAATTACATTCCTTTACTGCAATTCAATAGATCATATAAAGCTGAATCGTTTTATTTCTTTGAATATTCAAACAGACTCTGCATCAATAGCGTCTCTCAACAATTTGCACCGTGCACTGTGAAGCACAATCCCTTTTAAAGAACACCAACAAAGAAGAAGAGGTAAGATACAACAAGACATTACATGCTCAAAAGGCCATGCTTTGCTAGATGAAAAATTATAAATATACAAATAACTATTTCACTTTCTTTTTCAAACAGACACTACAAGAAGACCGGCGGATTAAGATTGGCAGGAGGGGACCGTCTGTCATTCAAAACTTCAAGCAAGGTAAAGTATTAAGTATAAACAAGAAATAACCATGAGCCTTATTCAATTGCGACTTCCTCAATTGAATAGGGCTCTATATAAGCACATAACATATTTTTTATACAGAACTTTTTAGTTACTGAATTTCTAACCACAATCAAGGTTTTCAATAACTAAAAAATTTGCTCAATAAATATGTTATGTGATTATATAGAGCCCTCTTCAATTGGCAAAATTGCAATTCAATGAGGACCTATATATCTTTAATGGCCAAGGGCCTCACTCAAATGTGATTTGCCCATTTCAATAGGGCTCTATATAAGCACAGAGCATATTTTTTAAAGGAAATTTTTCTTTTGTGAACACGTTGCTTTTGGATACAAGTTAACTAAATACAAAATTCCGTTACAAAATATGCTCTGTGCTGATATTGAGGTCTATTCCATTGGCCAAAACACAATTGAATGAGGAGCTCACAATATAACAAATGCAGTAACCAAAGGCCCTCATTCAATTGCTATTTTGCACAATTAAATATGGCTATAAATAAGCACTTTTAGGCCCTTATTCTATTTTAACAAATATATGTGATGTGCTTATTTACAACCCTATTCAAATTTCTACATTGCAATTCAATTACGGCCTTAGAGTACTATTACATTGTAAAAAATGCAATTGAATGAGGGGCAAACTATGCAACATAGGGTACACACAAAGGCCCTCATTCAATTGCAATTTGCCCAATTAAATAGGGCTCTAAATAACAACATAACAATTTCTTTAAAATAAGTTTTTAGTTACTAAAAAGATATCAAAAATAAAGTTTTTCAATGACTAAAAACTTATTTAAAAAAATATGCTATGTGCTTATTTAGGGCTCGATTCAATTAGCCAAATCGCAATTAAATGAGACACAAACTGCTACACACAAAACAGAATTTCTTATTCAATGTTTAACAACCTATAAGCCTTACAAAGAAGCAAAAATAAGAATAACAAAAGTGTTGTGCACCTAATAGCATTGTACAAAAAATCACACAAACTCATAGCAAACTACATTAACATTCTTCTTTAATGTTTAACAACCTATAACCAGTACAATCAAGAAGAAATAAGTTTTGCACAAGTGCTGCGCACCAAACAGGATTGTCAAAAACTAACACAAACACATAGCAAACTACATTAATTATATTATTTCATGTTTCACTAACTATAAGCATCCCAATAAAGGTTAAATAAGTATACCACAAGTGGTGTGCACAAAACAGGATTGTACAAAAAATAACATAAACACATCTTATTTAATATATCACAACCCACAAGCCTTACTAAGAACCTTCAATAAGAATAACAAAAGTTGTCGGATTGTACAGAAAGTAAAAAAAAAACAAAGATAGAAAAAAATAACCATAACTCATACAATACAGTCAAATTAATACATTTTTAAATTATTTAAAAGACATTTCACTCAAACAACATTTTCTATTTTATATTACAACAGATACTGCGTGAAGACAATCGGACGAGGACTTTTTCCACAGGACCGGACCATCGGACGAGGACTCGGACTAGACCAGCAGACGAGGAATTTCAACACAGGACCAGACCAGCAGACGAGGAATTTCAACACAGGACCAGACCATCGGACGAGGACTTTTACCAACGGACCACAACATCGGACGAGGGATATCGCCACAGGACCACAACATCGGACGAGGGCTATCGCCACAGGACCACACCATCGGACGAGGACTTCCAACAAAGGACCACACCATTGGACAACGATTTGGAACCGAGGACCAACAAACATTCGGATTTAAATCACACTTCAACCAAGGTAAAGTATAATAAGTACTAAAGTATAAAACTAAAGAAACTGCTTTCAGTTGCATCTGTGTCAACAGAAAAATACAATAATTAATTTACTATCTCCCTTATTTTATTTAAATTGCTACTATGCAATACATAGCTCAATAACCACATCACTTTTTTTTTTAGCAAAGAAGTTTTGCAGTGGTAAATATCTATCCACAAACAACGTTTTTAATAAATAAAACCATTATTTGAAACAAATATGTTACATGCTTATTTACAGCAGGATTCCATTGGCCAAATTCTTAGCCAGTGAGGACAGGAATTATAAATTTAACTAAATATAAATGATACATTAATGATTTGCCTTTTAATTCACCAATTGTGCACAAGAATCTTTAACAGGAATTACAATTTTAAATATACACAATTACATTTATTTTTTTTCCTTTACAGATTAATATGGCTGATAACGAGACCAAAGAAGAGAAGAAAAGACGTCAAATTAGAGAAAGACAAGAGAGATGGGCCGCCCAGCAGACATCGGAGGAGAAAGAAATTCGACGAGAAAAAGAACGCAAAAGACTTGCAAATAAAAGAATATCAGCTGCAAAAATGAAAGATACAACCAAAAAAAAAAAAAAAAATAATAAAGCATTTACAAACTGTTCCTAAAACATCAGATGACATTTTACAACATACCAGTCAAGACAGACCAAAAAAAGCAACTACAAAAACAAAGCATTTACAAACTCTTACTAAAAACTTACAGGACATTTCAACCAAACAAGTCCAACATATACCAAGAAAATCTACGAAAAAAACTAAACATTTAGAACCTGTTGTTGAAACATTTCATGACTTTTCATCTGATGAATATGAAAGTCAACATCCAATATGCTTTGCAAATTGTCCTTTACTGAAGTCTTTAGCAGTAGAGGTTCATAGTTGTGGGGACATGACTACTCAATGTCAATTTTGTGAGGCTTATTATTTTAAACAGGAGAGACCCCGAGATGGACAATTTATTAGTTGTTGTCAAAAAGGAAAGTTCAAACTTCCACAAAGGAAACAATTTCCAACCTATTTACAAAATATTATGACTGAACCTACTTTTCCAAATTACAAAAATTTTAAGACAAACATAAGATCCTACAATAGTGCCATATCATTTGCATCTATGGGGGCAACATTGGCTGCTAATGTACCAGGACATGGTCCTTACTGTTTTAAAGTCCAAGGACAAATTTATCATCAGACTTCACATTTACATCCAGAGGAAGGAGAGCAAAGAAAATTCGCTCAACTATATGTCCTAGATACAATGGAAGCTGTTGACCAACGTATGCAGATGGAAGAAAATAAAAAATGCTTACCCAGTGTTTTTATAGAACTAAATAACATTATGGACAACAATCCCTACAGTAAAGCTTACAAAAAATTGGCAGAAGTAGAAAATGAACAACTACTTCATGCACAAAGACATCAATTACCCATGCCAAAGGTTAATATGGTGCTTAAAAGAGACAGACATACTGATAAACGTCGTTATAACTTGCCAACATCAAATGAGGTTGCAATGGTCTTTCAGAATGATGAAGGAGAACCACCATTTCAAAGAGACATTAGAGTATATCCCAGAAATGAGGACCAACCATTTATTAATATTAATATCTTAAGTCCAAATTTAGATCCAATGACATATCCCATCTTTTTCCCACACGGAGAAGCAGGTTGGCAACCAAAATTAACCCTTCCCAGTTACCCAAATGCTAAAGCCAGAATCCGAAATAATGTTTCTATGCTTGAATTTAAAGTTGCTCAAATTGCCATTAGAGATGAATTTAATCCAATTTTATGTGGTGGGAAACTAACACAACAATGGATTATTGATTCATATTTGCAAGTTGAGGCAAATAATTTAAACTTTATAAAATATCAACAAGATAAACTACGTGTAGAACAATATTGTGGACTCATGGACTATGTTGCTGACGTGGCTACAAGCAGAGACATGACAGCTGGCAAAGCCATCATTTTACCATCTTCCTTTCAAGGATCTCCTCGAAATATGAGAGAAAGATACAATGATGCTATGGCTATTGTGACAAAATTTGGAAAACCAGATTTATTTGTGACATTTACATGTAATCCACAATGGCCAGAAATTAATCAAAATCTACTTCTTGGACAAAGTGCTTCAGATCGACCAGATTTAGTAGCCAGAGTTTTTAAGATAAAATTAAATGAATTAATACGTGACTTCACTATAAATCAGTTATTTGGCAAATGTCTTGCTTATGTATATACCATTGAATTTCAAAAAAGAGGCCTTCCACATGCACATCTTCTCATAATACTTCAAGAGAAAGATAAATTAGATACTTCGGAAAAAGTGGATGCAGTCATAGTTGCTGAACTACCAGATCCAGAACTATATGGTAGACTATATGAGATTGTTACTCATCGCATGATTCATGGACCCTGTGGAGACCTTAATCCACAATCACCATGTATGGAAAATAATCAATGTTCAAAAGATTTTCCAAAAGATTATAGAGACAAAACATATGCAAATTGTGATGGATATCCACTTTATAAAAGAAGAGAAGGAGATAGTGCCATTATTCGTGGAAAAAAAGTGGACAATAGATATGTAGTACCCTACAATCCACATTTACTCATGAAGTACAACGCCCACATCAACGTAGAAGCCTGCACTTCCATCAAATCCATTAAATATGTCTACAAATATATTTACAAAGGTTACGATGCAGCTACTGTAGTCGTCAAAAGTGCAGACAACCCTGAAAGTAGTGAGTTAGTACATGATGAACTTGCATCTCATGTAGATGCTCGCTATGTTAGTGCGCCAGAAGCTATGTGGCGGCTTTTAAAATTTGAAATGCATGATAGATCACATGCAGTATATAGGTTAGCAGTACATTTGCCACAACGACATTTAGTCTATTTCCATGCTGGAAATGAAATGAATGCATTGGCCCAAAGTGAAGATCGTCACACTACACTAACTGCATGGTTTGCATTAAATTCCACTGATGCTCAAGCAACACAATACTTATATATTGAAATTCCATATCACTATGTTTTTGTGAATGGATTATGGAGAGCAAGAAAAACCAGAGGCAATAAAATAATTCCACGAATTTACACAGTCAGTCCAAGAGATGTTGAACGATTTTGCTTACGGATATTACTTTTAAATGTTCCAGGAGCACAAAGTTTTGAACAATTAAGAACTGTTAATGACATTGTATATGAATCCTTCCATTTAGCTGCAAGAAATAGAAACTTACTCGCTGATGATACAGAGTGGGAAAGATGTTTAGAAGAAGCAGCACAATGTCAAATGCCACGACAGATGAGAGAACAATTTGCTTTTATTTGTATCTTCTCAAATGCTCCAAATGCATTAGCTTTGTGGGAGACTTTTAAAAGTAATATGGCTGAAGACTTTATGCGACGATACAATGAACCCATTGCACACTTAAAAGCTTTAATGGAAATTCAAGAAGTCTTTTTAACTCATGGATTAAGTTGTGCAAGTTTTAATTTGCCTGATCCAGGTCTAATAGATGACATTAACTTTGAAGACTATGACATTCAACTACAAGCAGAAAGAACAGAAGAAAGACTTGCAACTTTAAATACACTACAATTGCAAGCATTTCATGCCATTAAAAATGCTATAGATAATGACATGGTGACAGAGCGTTATTTCTATCTTGATGGACCTGGCGGATCAGGGAAAACATATTTGTACAATTTATTAATGAGTTCAGTACGAGCACAAGGACAAATAGCAATGGCGTTTGCCACTACTGGAATTGCTGCACTTTTATTAGAAGGTGGAAGAACTGTTCATAGTGGATTTAAACTGCCAGTGCCTATTTTGGAAAATTCAGTGTCAGATATTCGCATGACATCCTTACAAGCAAAGAAATTGAAGAAATGTAAATTAATTATAATAGATGAGGCCACAATGATGTCATGCTATGCCCTCCAATGTATTGACCGTTTGCTTCGTGAAGTCATGGATAATATTTTTCCATTTGGTGGAAAGGTAATTTTGTTGGGTGGCGATTTTAGACAAACATTACCTGTCGTTGTACATGGAAATCGAACAGACATTATTGAAACATGTATAAAGTCAAGTACAGTATGGAAACATTTTACCCATCTTCAACTGCAACAAAATATGAGATCAGAAGGCCAAACTGATTTCAATGATTGGCTTATTAAAATTGGAGAAGGCAGAACAGAAAAAATACTACATTTACCTGACGACACTGTAGAGATCCCACCTCATATGATTTGTCAACAAGATATTATATCGGCTATATTTGAAAGGAGCATAAATAACGAAGAATATTCTGAGCTTGCCAACCAAGTTATACTGACGTGTAAAAATAAAGATGCATTAATACTCAATAATGAAATCTTAAAAAAAATTAAAGCACCACAAAGAAATTATCACAGTGCTGATTCTGTACTTGCTGATGACAATGAAAGTCAGGCTAACTTTTCAACTGAATTCATTAACTCTTTAACTCCTTCTGGAATGCCACCACATATTTTGCAGCTAAAGAAAGGTGCAATTATCATGTTACTGCGAAATATGAACCCCAAAAAAGGCCTATGCAATGGCACAAGATTAATTGTTCAACAATTAAAAGACCATTTTATAGATGCTGAAATTTTAACTGGGACCCAAAAAGGAGATAGAGTTTTCATACCAAGAATAGATTTAGCACCAAGTGAAAGTAGTCTCCCTTTTATACTTCAAAGAAGACAATTTCCCATTATTATGGCATTTGCCATGACCATTAATAAATCACAAGGTCAAACTTTCAAATCTGTGGGTATTTACTTTGAAGAACCAGTTTTTGCACATGGTCAATTGTACGTTGCGTTGTCACGGTGCAAAAATCCACAGGCTATTAAAGTTTACATTGAAAACAATGAAAGTCAAGGTGATTTATTAGAAGATGGACGTATTTTTACTAAAAACATTGTCTACTATGAAGTACTATAACTTTGCAGGATACAAATTCAAGATGCAAACATTTTTTAAAACCATTGCAAAATACATAACAATTAGTTGTTTAATTCAGTCATAATTAATGAAAGTACTGTTTAGGAATGATTCGCCTCACAAAATACTTGCCTTGCATTGTTAGTAAAAATTATGTTAAAATGTTAAGTCACTATGTTAATGTTTCTAATGTTACAAGTTTAAAAAATATATTTGCAAGTTATTTCATTCAACAGATTACAAAGTGGATGTTAACAGGTCAAGCACCTTTTAAGTCACAATGTAAATATTGTCTGTTATCTTAAGATTACTAACTACATTAATGTTTATCGCCAGTTTATGTGCTCAGTAATGAATTACTTTAATTACGTACGTTTTAAGCAGAGTTTTACTGTATGCCTTCCTCTACATTCAATGTATATTCAAGTTAACAATTATTGTGATAGAAATTGCATGTTAATACTGATTAATTTAAAGGTCAATTGTTTTTACATTCAAATGTTAATACTTTTAATAAAAAATTAGGTTACAAAATGTATTCACTATGTTCCTGTTTATAATGTTCAAAATTATACAAATGTTTTGTCAACTTCTAAACTTACATAAAAAATAAAGTTAAAGTTTCAAAATATATACTTTGAAGGTTATTGCTTACATATATTTTAAACTTCATGTTAAAATTCGCAACGTTTCAAGAAGGCTTTTTACTTTTTGCTTTCCTATTCATTCAATGTATATTAAAGTTAACAATTCTTCAGATACAAATTACATTTTAAAAAACCATTACATCAACATTTTACAAAAATACACGTTCATATTAAAATACTTACAAGTGTCAAAAATATATGTTAATAACTAAACAACTTGACAAACATATACATCACATTGCCGTCATTTTTTGACGGGCAAGTCGCTAGTATATATATATATATATATGTATATTTATAATTATTATTATTATTTTAATAAATAAATACCATTTAATTTTATGTTATGTGTAGTATTTGGCCCGAAAGCTATTTTTACAAATTATGTCAGTTGATTTTACAAGTTATTCTGTCAGATGGTGACTATCTGCTCATATAAAAGACTTTTCATGCATTTGTTATCAATGACTCATTTAGTTGTTTGAACTATTATGTAATTAGGCTGTCTAGAAAATGCATTTTGCCTTGATATTAAAGAAAAACATCAAGTTAATTGTTGTTTATTAGTATTTATGCATGTCAAGAGGCTATGAGACACTGAACGGTACTTAAAGAAAAATAGAAAAATAGACCAGGTTATAGGGCCTTGCGAGATTACAGTTTAGTAAAGGAGAGTTGACTTCAGTCCTCGAGATCTACAAATGGGATTTAATGATCTGTCTTTACAGAGCATTTGGTTCAATCAAAATTGGCTGTGCTCAGTTATTTTCTTTCTTAATTTTATTTTCAAATTTTATAAGATTACAAACATTAAAATTAAAACATCAAAACAACTACAAAAAAAAACACAAGGAAACCACAAAACAATTAAGTTGAATCAAATTAAGTAATTTGAAATAACATTTTTCATAACATCAAAACATGGTAGTATTTAGTCTTTTTCCCTTTATAAAGGTAATGGTGAGTGGATGAGAGGAGTCAAAGGATTTATGGGATTATTCTCTTCTTTCTTTCTTTTCTTTGTTTACATTTTGCCCCTTGTCTCTTCCATCCCTTCCTTTATTAACTTTCTTTTAAACATTATTGCTTAAAGCAAATTGCTATGTCTTCCAAAGAGACCATTTTGAGTAAAATGTTTTGGAAGAACGGTCTGATAATGTTAAATACTCTAATTCCATCTACAATGGTTACAAGTTCAGTCCATGTTAGTAAAGATTGTTTTTTCCATCCTCTGACTATAAGCCACTTAGCCGCCATTAAAATATTTATAATCACATTACTTTGTTTATAATTAATTTTACTTGGGAAAATATTAAATAGTACAATCTCAGGGGTTTATTCCAATTGAAATGTTATAGTTTGATATGATAAAAAATGCTTGCACAGTTCCACCACATGTGTTCTTGAGTTCTTATTTGATTTTTGCATCTCCAAAAATAACCTTGATTTTTCTGTGGGGCTATTTTTTTTTTATTTAATTGGGATCATATACCAACGCTGCACTAGTTTAAAATATATTTCTCTTAAAGATGAGTTCATTATGTTTTTCTCTGTTATAAAAAAATATTTATACTACTGGTCTATAAGCCATGTTGCCCCAAAATTTTCTTCCCATTTTTGCATCCTTTCAGTTTTTTTCTATTTCTAATCGTGATCTTATAATTTTATGATATCTTGATATTGTACATTTCTTCTTAGTGTCATTTAAGGTTTTTTCAAATTGTGTCAAATCTCTAATTACCAATTTTTCCTAATCTGTATTTATTATCGATGTGTAAAAAATGTCATAGAATAACCATTTAGTGGATAGCATTTGGTATTCATTGGATATTAATTTGAGTTTTTAGGCCCCATTTTTCCCAGGTTATATTTAGGAAAGGAGTTAGTTCCAATTACAATTTATGTATTGGAGTATTTGGGGCAGGAAATTTTACCAATTCATTTTTTTTATTGTATTTATACCACCTTTTTATTTAAGTTCTAGGAATAAGTGGTAATTTATTAAGTATCTTATTATCTATCTTCTTATCCAAAAATATATATTGTAGGTAATATTTTTAACTAACTCATTTTCTATAAGTAAAAATGTAGGTTTATTTTCTTTTATTGTAAATTTTAAAAGATGGACCAGATTAATAGCATTTGAGTACTGTATAATATTCGGTGCAGCGAGGCCTCCTTTACAAAAGGTTCTTGAAGCAATTTCTTGTTAAATGCATGGTCTTTTATCTCTATATAAAAAATTATCCAATATTTTTTTTAATTGTTTTAAATTTTTGATTGAGATCTTTAATGAAAGACTTCTTAAAATATAAGTTATTTTGCGAAGAATATTCTTTTTAATTAATGATATTCTTCCCAAACAGGACAAATTTAAAGATTTCCAACTCACTAAGGTAGATGAAATTTGCAAAAAATAACCTATCCATTTTATTTTGAACCATATTATTTAAGTTTTGATTAAATATTATACCTAAGTGTGTTATTTGATTGTTTCTACAATTATAAGGAAATCTTTCTTTTAATTCAAATGTATCTTTGTCAGATATATTAGAATATAACACTTCAGTTTTAGTAATATTTACTTTATAATAGGATAAGTCACTGTACTCTTCAATAAGCTGAAGTAGGTTGATTATTGAGTTCATTGGATCAGTAACTGTAACCAATAAATCATCAGCAAAAATGGTGACTTTATTTGTAATAGAGCCAATAACTATACCTTTTATTTGTTTACAGGTTCTGATCATTTCCAATAAAGGTTCAATAATTAAAGCAAATTTAAGTGGTAACATAGGGCAGCCCTGTCGAGTTCCATTTCTTAAATCAAATAATTGAGTTTTAAAACCTACTCCTGTTATATATGCATTGACTTCTGTAGAGAGCGCTCTAATCGCATATGATCCAAAAGATCCAAAACCATATTTTTCGAACATTAAATATATAAAGTCCAAATTCACTCTATCAAATGCTTTTTCAGCATCAAATGATAGAGCAACCAATGGTTTGTTCCTCTTATGTACAAAGTCAATGATATTTAAAAGTTTTCGGGTATTATCTGTTGATTCTCTAAACTTAATAAAACCTGTTTGGTCTTTATTAATTAAATTGTTTAATAATGGATTTAGACGAGCAGCCAATATGCTGGTATATATCTTTATGCCGGTATTAATAAGTGATATTGGACGATAATTACAGCATTTTGAAGGATCTTTATCAGTTTTTGGTATAACAGTTATTGCTGCCTCTAATGTTTCTGCCGATGCTTTACCATTTATTTTAATTTCATTATACATTTTTTGTAAATGTTTCACTATAGATGAGGAGAATAGTTTATAATATATATTTGGAAATTCGTCTGGGCCCGGAGATTTCCCAATTTTGAGGGATGTTATACTTTGACGGATTTCAACTTCTGTAATATCTCTTTCCAATTCTTTTAATTGTGTTTCTGATATCTTCGGTAGTGTTATTTTTTTTAAATATTCATCAATTTGTTTAATTGTAGGCTTCTGAAAATCTTCTATTTGTTCAAGATTATATAAGGTTTTATAATAATTAAAAAAGGATTTCCCTATGTCTATTGGGTTTCTATGAATTACACCCTTATCGTCATATATCATATGGATTCTTTTACTAGAATGTATTCCTTTAATTTGTTTTGTAATTAATTTTCCCAGTTTGTTACCTAAATGATAGTATTTTAACTGGTATAACCAGATTAAATTATCAGTTTTTTCCTGTTGAATCTTTTTAATCGCTGTTTGAATTTTAGATATTTCTAGAGTTGTAATAGTTGTTGGTAACAATTAATTTTTTTGTTGTAATTGTGTAAGTTTGATGAACAGATCTCTATATGAAGTCTCTTTGTGTTTTGTTCTATGTTTGTACCACGCACAAAGAACACCTCTCACGTATGCTTTGTGCGTGTTCCAAAGCAATAATTGCGATGTTACGGAATTTTCATTAATTTCAAAAAAGGTTTTAATTTCCATATTTTATTTTTCTCTATCTATAAATGATTTAAAAAGAGTTGAATCTATATTACGTGATTTGCTATATTGTATTCTATACCCATCTTCCACTATCATTGTTATCAATGCATGGTCTAACCATGTTATTGGACTAATTTCAATTTTTTTGATCTTATTTAATACATTTAAATTCACTAGAAAATAATCAAGTCTTGTATGTGTCTTATATTTATTGGAGAAATAGGTAACCGCTTTATCAAGTGGATGTAATACCCTCCAGACATCATCCAATTTATAATTCAATAGAGTCTTATCACAATTATTTGCATTTCTTATCATCATTTTATCTGGTTCTGGTTTTACCATAGATCTCCTATCCATAAATAAATCTAAGCAGATATTTAGGTCACCACATATAACCAAATTACCTTTTTCATATCATTTATATGTTTTATTATTTTATTCAAAAATGTATATTGATTCTTATTAGGAGCATAGATATTCACTATTGTGTAAACTTAATCATTTATTGTACCTATGCAAATGATATAGCGACCTTCTATATCTTTTTCTATAAACTCTTCAACAACTTTATAGAACTAAGTCAAGAGGTGTCTGTATACTCTTTAATAATAGAAATAATTAGAAAAGAGTTTTATATTATACTTTTTGTCTGATAGCTTAAGAATATTTTTATTTTTAAGGTGGGTCTCCTGTACACATACAACATCAACATTAATTTCATGGAAAAAATTCATAACCATTGCTCTTTTTGACGGAATATTCAATCCATTTACATTCTGAAATATAAAGTCCCATAATACTTTAATATTTTAATTGTTCATATCCATTACCTTTAATTTCTCTCTTCCACCACCCATCCATATTGTTAAAACTCTCCTCCTTTCCAATATATAACATACAATACTCCACAGTTACATTGTAATTAATCTTCATTAATATTTCTTTGACTAAGACATAAAAATGCGGTTTCAATTACATAATAGAGAAAAAAATAAATAAATAGATAAATAAATAAAAAATAAGGTAGTATTGTGGCAGCAAGGTAATTGTAATTGCTACCATTTTTGTAGTTTTAATCGGATCGTTGACTCACCTATTCCTAATTTCATTTAACGATGAGCTATCTGTTTCTTTCCTTATTTCTTTCTTAATATTCATCAAATATTGATGTCTTAAATAGAATGAATAAGGTCTAATAGATCTTTTAATTACAAAAGCTTATATCAAATGGAGTTTCCTTTTTCTTTTTCTTTTTTTTCCCCGTTTTTTCCTTTCTTTTCCTTTTTCTTTTCCTTTTTCTTTACCTTTTTCTCTTCATTTTCTCCTCTTTTCTTTTCCTTTTTATATAAATAAATGGAGATTTCCATAGATAGTCAACAAAAACCATCTATCAATATAAAATGTTCTCTATAATCTGAAGTGTTAATTGCTTTAGTGTTTTATTATCAGTGAATTTCTATAGTGTCAATTTAAGAACTTTTCCTTTCAATCCCTTAATTTTCTTTTTACTTTTACTTTCGGTTCTTATTTATAAATATTTCTTCTCATGTAATTATTTTCCTATAAGTGATTTAAATGTCAATTGTGAATTTGTTTCTTGAAATTATTATCTTAAGGTTTTCCCTTTTACAGCTTACTAAAAGAAAAGAAAAACGTTATTAATTCCTTAAGTGCATACATTTTTTGATTGTTAATCTATTTATTTATTTAAAGTGATCCAATGTGATTTATTATTACATAGTGTTGAGTGTGTATATATATTTTTCTTTTTTTTTCTTTCTTTTATTGGTTTCAGTATCTTCAGTTTATCTCCACTCCATTTATCAATTTATAACAAACAAGTCAAATCTAGCGCTCCACCAAAATCATTAATAATTAGCTTATGATCTATTAGTATATAGCCCTCTCAGTTTATTTTACAGTGATTTTCTCAGTTTATTTTACATTTTTGAGTGGCTGTGCTCAATTATTGACTCATAAACCCTGCACTATTTGCAGTTTGTGACTACTGGAATTTGACACCCTCTAGTTTGATGTCAGGTTTGACATCCTGTGCAGCTTTAGGCTCCAGAGTATCCCCATGTCCATGACCACCCAACCAAAGATAGTTTGACATATACTATATTTTATAATACTACATGTATGATTTATATAATTTCAGTGAGTCGGTCATTTATCATATGGATATAGAATATTTATTGGTTTGTATCCTTTTATTGATGCTCCAAAGCAGGGGTAACCAAACTCGGTCCTGGAGGGCCGCACCCAGGCCTGGATTTGATGATTTCCTTCCTGTGCACAGGTGAGTCAATCAGGATGGTGGAAGAAGCAATAGTATCACCTGCTTGCAGCAAGGATATCCACAAATCCAGGCCTGGGTGCGGCCCTCCAGGACCGAGTTTGGTGACCCCTGCTCCAAAGTGTGTGTGGGGATAGAGTTTGGTGTAAAATCCAATGGGATCCAATTATTAAAGGAAATCCACCTCCACTGATATAAAACAACCCCTAATGCTCAAAGCAGGAAGTAATTAAACAAAAGCAATTGAACTTTCTACACATAACCCGAGCCTTCTGATGTTTATGCTCATTGCTTACTCAACTACTAATGTTGTTGGTTTGTTACTTCCCAAAAAAGTGCAGTTTTTCTTGAATGACAGTGGGGCATTGAAACATGCGGGACCTAGGCAGAAATTAGTGCCGAAAGCGTTCCTGCGAGCCTCGCAAAGCGTAGAAGATGATCGTTGCAAAGCACAAAACTTGAAGGACACGAGGGGAAAGGCTCGCAATGAGCACCAAAGGTGCTCAGAGGAGCAAAAGTACACGAGAGGAGGCTCGCAATGAGCACAAAGGCGCTCATTGTGAGCTGCACGATGAGCGCAGAAGGTGCTCAGTGCGAGACTCGCAAACAGCGTTGAAGGTCTTCAGAGGACCAAAAGCTTTACATTGTGTTGCAAACAGCATTGCCATGGCTTCAAATTGTATTGCCCCGTCATTTTGAATGGCAAGTTGCTAGTAAATAATAATAGTAATGATAGCTCAGCCAGTTAGATACATTGTTCTTTCCAGTGTAAATATGCCCATTCAATTCAGGAGGATATTAGTATAAGCTATGCTGTAAGCTAACAGCTTCATTGCACCCGTTGCTGCTGCGGTCTGTCGTTTGTTCTTTACTGTACCAGGTTGGCCACTCTCCTTGGCTCGTGACACACTTTTCTACAAGGACATATGACATTACCTGGTGGTGCACCAATCAAATTGAATTTCCTGCCTTCGAATGTCACCCACCCTGCTAAATTGATCACATGGATTGTGACACAGGTTAATTCATCTGTATTCAACCTGAGCTGTTGATAGCCCTTCAAGATGCAATTTTATGTTTTTGGTCTAAGAGGAATAGCTCAAAAGAACACAAAGTGGAAAGTGATGTGACGGTTGAGCAAAATCCTTATCATGGGCCTCATTCAAATGCGATTTGGCCAATTGAATAGGGCTCTATATAAGCACATAGTATATTTTTTCACAGAAGTTTTTAGTTCGTGAACTTCTATCCAAAAGCAAGGTCTTCACTAACTAAAAACTTTTGGGGGAAAAAAATATGCTATGTGCTTATATAGAGCACTATTCAATTGGCCAAAGCGCATTTGAATGAGGCCCCATGGTGTCTTCACCAACCTTGATGCAAACATAGACTCACACATACAGGACATGTAATCTACTGGGCTGAGAAAGACAAATAGAATAGAATATACAATATATAAGAGAGGCCCAAAACAAGATGATATATAAACACGTTTATATTAGAAATACTGTAAACGTCCAAGCATTTCATTAATCCTTAGAAGAGTGATATTAAATCTGTGTCCTGTGAAACTCTGGGGGGGGGTAAGCGGGGGTTACTTAAAATGTTTTCATAAAGAAGATACCTTTCCAAGTATTTATAAATTATATGGCTACAACTGGCTACATTGGGACGTCTCTGAACCAGCCATTATGAACAGGTCAGTTACCTATCACCTAGATGTTGTAATTAGGAATTGATCAATAATAAATTTCAAATTCATTTATTAAAAAAACATTTTCAATATTAAACTTGACTTACCGGTAATTGCTGGTGGGCTTCACAAACTATGGTCAATAGGGGAATGTGTCTTTGTCTAGAAGTTACATTTCCATGTACAAAGTTATATCAACAAAATGTTCTCCATTGATGGAGACTTGCTGTGTTAAAGTGGTTTCCCTTTGCAGTAAGCTTTTGCTGAGGGGGCAGCCTATGCATTCTTCTTTCATTTGTTATATAATCGGATTATTCTTGATTCTGTCTATTAGCCAACCCCACCTTGTTCACAGCAGTCACAGCTTAGCTGGAGGCCAATACTGTAATCTATTGAAGATAATTTAATATTGAATGATTCTGTATTATAATTCATCATTAAATAAGAGTTTCATTAATGACCAATGAATTAAAACAACTGGCTCATCTTGTTAGAACTTTGCAGCGGCCCTTTAAGTCCCTCCTCATTATCAGTTTCCCACAACAGTCATGCACCTTTCTCAGCCCACCTCTCATTTCCCTGTGCTATGACATATACCAAGATTTGGACCTGCAGTTCACTGACTGGCTTGTGTCCACAATGGCCTAAAATTGCCGGAATGGATGGGTTAAAACACACTCTATGTTTTTTCTGCCTTTTGATATCTTAATGTGATTTGCAACTCTGTTATGTAAAGTAAGTTATTTACTTAATCCAGTAAGAAAAGACGAAACAATTAGAGTTAATTGGTAAAAGGACAACGCGAGTGTAAGGTAATAAACTGTGAATATCTAGCTTATTATTTGTTAATTCAGGAAATATGTGTTTGTAGTCAATAAAGCCTTCGGTAAGTAAAATAGTTTTAAAATGAATGTTAACCTGGCTGAAATACTGGTTTGTCTCCATCTGTCACATGACTTGTGTTGTTTGCCAGGAAGCCATTGAAGTTATCTGAAAACTGTTTAATTATTCAGGATTTGTGACTTAGGCATTTTAATCTGGTAAATTAACTATTGTGTGGTAAATCAGGCAAACAAAACCCACTGACATCACTATTGAGGTCAGGAGGGGACCTGGTCACATCTCCACATAGCACAATAGCACAGATAGCTTCCTGTTGACTTTAATAGCTTCCAGACAAACAATATGAATCATGTGTGGCCAGATGTTGGTGAAGACAGACCCAGCACATCAGGCAGTCATTTTATTGACTTCAATTCTTGAACTATCAAATTATACTAACTAGACACTCACAGCTCTTGGACTAACTCTTCAAGGAAAAATATAAACTGGTCAAGACATAAATTTCAGGATACTAAAAAAACTCCAAACATGCCCAAAATGATGATAAACATTTGTAAACTTTAGTTTCTTTCCTATAAATTACAATAGTCATTACAAACACATATGACATATTTATATGTTGCCTTTTGTTCTTTTTTGTACATCTTGTATACAATATAAAATAAAGTAATTCTTACTTTTATATTTTAAATAACTTGTTCAAAAAGATATTTTATGGAGTGTTTTTTTTTTGTAGCAGGCACAAGTACATTTTTAAAGACAGAAAATTGTAATTAAAGAATTAAGCAATAAAATATATTTTTCTATACTTCATTTTTGTAGTTATTTTGCTGCCAATTAAATTATTCCTTATGCACTATCCCTGAACACTCTTATCCAATGTTCAGAGACTCTCTAGAAGTTGATAAAATTACCCTTTAGAAGTGAATATTTTTAACAGAAAAGTTTAAATAACTGGACATAGTTATTTGGCAGTGGTGAGGTCCATTTGGACAAGCCTTTCTTTGGAGAAAGCCATGTTGGTACATGATGGGGTAGTTTACATTCAGAACAAATTTTTGTACAATTTTGTAAAAATGAAGAGGAATCTGGTGGTTTTCGAGGGCTCTGTGCCTTTGAGGTTTATTGTTTAGAACAGTCCACCATGCTGGATGAAAATCGTGAATGTCAGTCTTGGACGCAATGGCCTACTATTCATCATGAATGATCCACGTACACTCAAGATTTTAACTCACTCTTCATATAACTATAGCACAAAACTTTGCCAATAAAAATTATGTTACCAAATGTACCCATCCTTAGTGTGTATTGTACCTGTTACTGAAATTAGCTATATTTGAGAGGACCTATAAAACGTATACTTACTAAAGGTAGATGAGGAACAGAGCTTGAAGCTTGAAGGTTTCTCATTTAAGTAGAAACATTTGACCCTTTAGGACTGATAACTACAAGTATAATTTATGAAGATTGTTTTTCCTTAATGTTGGCCGGTAGAGCACCCACATTACTTTGGCAAATTACTTTGCCAGAACCAATATGCAAATCAATATTTTATACTTTTGTTGTATGTAAGAAGCACTAAAGATATATTGTTCTTTACTAACATAATTAAAAGGAGGCCAATACCTTGACTTTTCCTTTCCTTCCCCATGAGGAGTTTTTGCTTGGGTACAATTCTCTTTATTCAGAGCCTAGGTAGAGAGATCTGGGCTTATTGATCCATCTTCCCTTCAATATTTATTATAGATTTGATTATTTCCTCTGTTTTGGTAAATGGAAACATGGATATTTCAGACTCAAAATAATGTGGCTTCTTAATGATGATCAGTTGTGTTGAGAAGTCAGTTTCCCTTTAAAGTCAATACATCTTGACACCATATATGACAAGCAAATGGGACCAATAAGAATCTAAAATGTTCTTTCCAAATCTTGACCATCTCCAACAACCCTACAACCAAATACCAAATCCAGTCCTTTTTCATGTGTTTATATTTCTTTTTATCTAGGAATTGGAGAGTCCGGAGGCCAAATATTTACAGCTACTTGATTTTATAATTTCAAGGAACAGTATTTTCTGGATAAAAACATGAACTGTCTTGGCAAGTCTTAAAACTGATGATATGACAAATATTTTTTTAGCAGCTATAGATCATAATGTATAAAACATGTTCGAACAATTAATAAATAATAAGAAATTAGCCTGTGTCTGTACTGCTGATGTCACAGACCCTCAAGTGCATGCACAATCAACTTGTCCTGGACATCCCTAATTAAAAAATCTTTAAGCATTCACAGGCATCAATTACTCACGGATGGTGATTACTAACACTGATATGACATTGTAAGGCATGTATAAAATCATGTGATCACTAAAAGATAGATTAGTATTCATTTCTTTGAGATATGTTTCTGTGCTTTATAAATAAACATAAATATCTAATAAAATTGTAGTACTGGCTATCATTTCTTGGTAATGTTTGTATGTAGATAGATGCTGACAAAGATCTCCTTACTATTAGGAAGTGGAGACATTATCTACATTGGCAGTACTAAAAGCTTTGTATGAATTGGACTCATCTAGCAAACTTTATATTTAAAAAATATTATAAATCTTGTGGGACAACGTTGTTAGCCCCAAAAGTGCTTAGGAGATTAAACTCTAAGTTGGACATAAAGAACCAACCATCTGAAACATTGTGCATTAACCAGCCACTGACTACAACCTGGATCACCAGTTCATACGGAGGAGTATGGACAATATATATCAACAGATGACAAGACAAAGTGGTCAGTGATTATAACCACTGGCCAGTTACTCTGAGCAGAGTAACAAGGTTTTCTGATATCACCAAAATGTAAATATAAAAGGTCTTTCTGGGAATGCAGGTGTTACATTCAATTTGTTTTGTTAACCCGATCATGAAATCCTATGAAAGGGGCAATATTATGAGATATGCTATGAAAAGTAAAAAGTTACATCAATTCTTATTAACTTGGGGCAATAGACAAAGTTGAACACAACATGGCCCAGTCCTTTGATCAAGACCTCTTAACAATAATCCCAAATTAACGTTTTTCACCAAATAAACTTGAGAATTGAAATACAAAAACTGTTTGACATTAAGATGCTGATGAAACATTCAAGTTCTGTACAAGACCAAGATATTTTAAAAACCTATGTAAGTGTCCATCTTCAAACTGAAACCACAAGTGTTCTCCAGGGTGGCTGATATCCCTTGTGGAGTTGGGGAATATCACTAGTGGAGCAGAGTAGTGATATGACTTGGTCACTGGTAGATACAACAGTTTGTAGAAGCAGTTGAATAGTCTATACTTGGATTTGATGGCTTGATGGTTTATGCTGATGTTACAGATACCAGGTCCGTTCTTAGTGAAGTTCTAGATGCATCAAAGCTGAGTCTCGTCCCTTGTTTCTTGCGCCGTTGTGTTGCAGAAGCTGCTTTTCCTGCTGGGTGAGTTGGTCGGAACGTACAACAGAGGATCTGGTCTTATCAGGTACCTAAAATAAAGAAACTAAATATGGTCAATCCTCTCTTAGGTCCCGCCAAGACCTTCACAGATAGAACAGACTGTAGAAAAAATGAATATTCTGGATTTGTTCATTTCTCAGAATTGAGGCACTAGGGAAGTGAACTGTAACAAAGATTAACTGAGTAAAGTTTATGCAGTTTACAAATACTATTATAATAAACTAAAATACACCAAAGATATAGATGTTCATAGTGCTATGTACTCTACAGCAGCCACAAATTGAAATGTTTAGATGTAAACTGAATTATTTAAAAATGAACACTTGGGCATTTAAAACTTTCTTAGTCACCCAATACATCAATTATTCTTGTGGGCATCAATACTTATGTACCAGTGGTGACACTATTGCTTTATTTATAAAGCTTCATAATGCTTCTTCCCTCAGGGTAATACTGTTTTTTTTTTTGTATTTATAACATTCGATAAGGTGACAAGTTTCTTATACAGTGAGCAAATATAGGTGTCCTTGAAATATTGGCAAAGAATTCACAGTTGTTTCTACTGTACTAAGTTCAACACTTTCACACTTGGAGATCTAAAAGCCGATTTTAAGAAACTTGTAGCAAACTTGCAGCAAAGTACATATTTTAATTGCCTTCATAAATACTGTGTGCTCTCTGTCTTCATTCAGCAAATTGGACAAGAACTAAGAACCATTATTTTTCTATCTTCCTTTTATTTAGGAATATTTTTAGCTTTGTGATTTGCGGAGTCAATTATTACAAAGTCCATGGCACTAAGTTGAGACCTTCACTCCTAATTTTAGTATCTCTGCCAACATTGATATATTTATTAAAATGGTCTACAAAGACCTAAAACACTTAAAGATAAGACAAATACCAACTTTAACCTAACAAGGTCAGAACAAACAGTCATGTTGGAGTTACAAAATAATGACACCATTGTCATTAAACTTTCAGATAAAGGTGGGAATATGCTAATTTTGGATGAAAACCAAGTATCATTTAGAAAAATTTAGACTATTAGGTCACAGTGAGTGTTACAAAAAAACAAATATTTGACCCTACTTTAAATTTCACAAAATACATATGAATCTTAATAGATGAGTGTTTAAAAGGGTTCCCTGGTGGTCCAATGGTTAGGATTCGGTGCTTTCACTACCGTGACTTAGGTTCAATTCCATTCAGGGAACCAATAGGTCCCACCATCCTGAAGTCATGCAGTGTTGGGCCTGGTCAGTACTTGGATGAGCGACCACAAAGGAATACCAGTAGCTGTTTGCTGTGGCCTACTGGTGAAGGAACTGGCAACCCACTCCAGTATCCCCCATGAGGTCATGGAGAGTTGGACATGACTGAATGATGCAAACAAAACAATTTCTTTAAAATAATCACATTTTCTCAAAGTTAAACACCCAATAATTGCCACCTTTTATTCCAATTAAAATATTCATAAAAATCAAATGAACCACTGGTACGCCAATTGTAATACAGCCTTATTATTATTCTAAAGGGCTCTAAATAAGCACATAGCATATTTTTTTTTTACAGAAGTTTTTAGTTCGAGAAGATCTTGCTTTTGGATAGAAGTTTACTGACTAAAAACTTCTGTAAAAAAATATGCTGTGTGCTTATATAGAGCCCTTTAGATTTTGCCGAATTGCAATTTAATAAGGCTGATAGTGTCTTGCAGAATCCTAGAATTTACGTTGATCAAGTTTTAAGACCATTTGTAACAGAGGGTGTCGAAATAGGTCCAGATTCAATGCTGGTGGGGCTGGACGTGGAAACTCTCCATACCTCAATACCTTAACAAAGCATATGAATTTCATCTGTCAGCTACAATTGTATGTTATCAGAAACAAAATAAATTCATCATTGACTTGTTAAGATTTCTCCTAACCAACAATTACATAATCTATGACAAATGCTACTACTTACAGGTTTGCGGTATGGCAATGGGGACTCCATATGCTCCAAGGTACACAAAGCTGTATTTAGGTTTGTGGGAGACATATTATTTGTCTATGTATGCTTACTACATTGAATTAGGGCTCAGGCACATAAACAATGTGTTCACAAAACCTACTGGAATAACTAATCAATAAGCTAAAATCAAATACATGTAGACTAAAATTGACCTGTAACATCTGCAATGAAAGTATTGAATCTCTTGACTTGATCCTAAAACAGAATTCTAACAACACCATCTCCACAAAAGCATAAAGGATAAAAACTGCAACAAACAGCCTGCTCTTAGAAACTAGTCCCCATTCTAAGCAATTAAGTATACCATATATTTAGTATCTGTTTCTTAAAATACAGTTGTGCTCAAAAGTTTGCATACCCTGGCAGAAATTATGAAATGTTGACATCTATTTTGAAAATATGACTGACTATGCAAAAAAATGTCTTTTATTGAAGGATAGTGATCATATGAAGCCATTTACTATCACATAGCTGTTTGGCTCCTTTTTAATCCATAATGGTAACATAAATCACGCAAATGGTCCGGATCAAAAGTTTGCATACCCTTAGTTCTTAATACTGGGTATTGCCCCCTTTAGCATCAATGAGAGGGTGCAGCCTTTTGTAATAGTTGTTTATGAGGCCCCTAATTCTTGCAGGTGGTATAACTGCCTATTCATCTTGGCAAAATGCTTCCAGGTCATGCAAAGTCTTTGGTCATCTTACATGAACCGCACGTTTGAGATGTCCTCAGAGTGGCTCGATGATATCAAGGTCAGGAGACTATGATGGCCACTACAGAGCCTTCACCTTTTTCTGCTGTAAACACTAGAGGGTCTACTTGGCCTTGTTTTTAGGGTCATTGTCATGCTGGAAAGTCCAAGAGTGTCCCATGTGCAGCCTTCGTGCAGAAGAATGCAAATTGTCTGCCAGTATGTTCTGATAACATGCTGCATTCATCTTACCATCAATTTTTACAAGATTCCCCGTGCCTTTAGAGCTCCCGCCCCCCCAAGCACCAGTGAGCCACAACCATGTTTCACAGTGGGGATGGTATTCTTTTCACTATAGGCCTTGTTGACCCCTCTTTGTGACCATAAAGCTCTATTTTGGTCTTGTCACTCCAAAATTACAGTGTGCTAGAAGCTGTGAGGCATGTCAATGTGTTGTGGGGCATGTTGTAGCTAGGCTTTTTTGTTGCATTGGCGCAGTAAATGCTTCTTTCTGGCAACTTGACCATGCAGCTCATTTTTGTTCAAGTATCATCGTATTGTGCTCCTTGAAACAACCACACCGTCTTTTTCCAGAGCAGCCTGTATTTCCTTTGAGGTTACCTGTGGGTTTTTCTTTGTATTCTGAAAAATTCTTCTGGCAGTTGTGGCTGAAATCTTTCTTTTTAAAAAACAAGTCAGCACTCTTTAGTAAATTGATCTTCAAATTGTAAAGATCCTTAGCGTGAATGATGTAGTTAAGGAAAAACTCAAGATCACATGCAAACTATGTAAAAAAAGGACCAGACATGCTGCAACTAGCCATGTAGTAATATGAAGTGAGGTTTAACAAGCAATAAGGTGCCGTTTAAAGGTTAATTAAATTAGAATTGTTAATGCAGAAAAAGTTTTCTAGTGCTCAGAAAACAGAATGAGCCAAAGAACAGGCACCACTACAGCAAATAAGGAAAAGTGTCTGTCAGTTATCAAAAAAAGAGCACAGCCAAAATAGGCTTTTAACGCTGCAAAATTATAAAGTGAAAGTGTTAATTGGGGAACGTAAAATAGATGAAACTCACTTCTAAGCTGGTACAATAAAATTAAGTAACAAGCAGTGGAAACAGTAACAAGTTAAAGATACACCAAACTAACATATGTATAGCAGTACCTCTTGGAATGGATAAATGTACCAGTTAAAGGCAATGTTGTGACTGTGTAATGTAGTTAATTGGCACAAGAAAGTGATCATGGTATTAATCATGTAACAATCCATACAACCTAATACGAACTACCAATAGGAGCCCAATTAGGATCGCTGCACTTTGTAATAATTGATACTGGGACTCAGCAGTAGGAAGGTAGAAAAATTGTGGTTCTTAGTTGTTGTCCAATTTGCTGAATCAAAAGACAGCAAACACAGTATTTATGAAAGCAATTATCTCAGTCTAAAAAATTAAAATAATATTTATTCTGCTGCAATTTTTTTTTCGAGATTGCAGCATCAGAAAGCTATTGCCTCGGAGGTTATTATTCAATATAAAAAAACATATTAGAAGTGGAAGTATCTGCTAGAGATTAAAAACACTTAGTAGCAGAAACTGTTTTCTAATCGTAAATTGACGCATCAGCAATGAGCACTATAGATGTCGTACCTAACACAGAGAGATCACAATAGTGCTAAAGTCTAAGATTTGGTATCAAACCAAAATTGAAATTTAGAGGCCAAACAGAACGGACTAAAATCGCCTTTTTAGATAGTGTTGAACTTAGTACAGTAGAAACAACTGTGAATTCACTGCCAATTTTTCAGACACCTATCATTGCCCACTGTATAAGAAAATGTGTCACCTTATCGAATGTTATAAATACAAGAAAAAACAGTATTACCCTGAGGGAAGACGCATTATAAGGCTTTATAAATAAAGCAAGATGGCCAGCACTGGTACATACAGTAAGTATTGATGCCCACAAGAATTGAGGTGTAGGGTGACTATGGAAATTTGAATTCCCTGTGTGCTTATTTTTTTTTTAAACATTTTAAAGTTTAAAATGTAACGTAGAGCCACTGTGGCTGCTGTAGATTACATAACATAATACAGATTAGACAAAATTTCTTAAAGGAATACAGATAGATAACATAGTAATATTATGTAAAAATTAATTAAACTAACCAACATTTAACAACTCTCATTCCCTTAAGATGTATTTCTGTGCTTTATAAGTAAACATGAATATCTGACAAGCCCAAGATTGTCTGCCAAAGGTATGTACTTCATTATGTGCCTCAACATCAGTGGATACAATCTATGAATCTATGAAAAGTGTTGGAATATGTTCTTAGAGCAGAACCAATATGGGACAGAGGTGAATGCTATCTACACTAATCTCAACAGGGTTCTTGATTCAGGAAGTACACTATGGGGCACTGCTGACGCACATATCACAAGTCAAATTTATACAAAGGGTCATCTTCCAAGTCCTTTACCACAGCAGGATGTTTGGATACATAGCACAACACCACTCCATATTATATCTTATCTCTTGGATCCAAATATTTCCCAAACAGCTCCCTTCACTCCACCAATAACCGACAACTCTATTTATCCACCATCACTTCTTTCGAGACCTAGATCCCATTCAGTGGAGCTCCATACCTCAAATACTACAGATCTTCCACAGTTTCATACTCTATTTGAAATATCATCTCTTTAGATATCTCCTACCTACTAAAAAACACAGTTGTGTCACACACTACTGTCTGATACACAGTTTCTACCAAAATGTCTTCCTGTCTCTTCCACCCATTGCCCTCTAGATTGACAGCGCTCACAAGAACACAGATTTCTTCCACTAACTATCTATTATTGGAAGGAGTGGTACTGGAGAACAGACAAGGGTTTTTTGGAATTTGATACCTGCCATTTTCCCTGCAGACAGCTGGAAGCAGACAGCTTGCAACCATAACGGTCAGCCTGCTCTTGCAGAAATATAAATGCCACTCTCATACATGAAGCCTTTGATAAAGTATCATGGAAGCTTACAAGTTCTAGCAGAGGCATCAGCATTCATTTTTATAATTAAAGACTAGCCTAGTGCCTAATTATGCTCTTAGGCTCGCCATTTTCAAACATATATATATATTGCACCACTCAGAGGTCATTTAATCACTAAAACTTTGGAATTTGCTACATTTTGATGGGTGAGAAATGGCAACTCAACGAAAGTAAATATCCTGCATAGTAAAATATATAATTATTATAATTTTAGCTGTTGAATTAGCAAAGTTGGAAATGCTTTAAATATATAGTAAATTATGAAACGGCTATAAAAATATATTGAGGTGTTCTCTGTGTAAGAGCTGAGAGCTCTCTGTGTACTTTGCATTTTAATGGCATTTAATCCAAACTGCACAAAAATGCTCAGTCAGGCTGAATAAGTGTTTTTTTAATAGTAGTTACGGCAATGAACACGTCCATAGAACTGCACTTTGCAGAAGTGTTTAAATACTTGCTCTACTCACGCATTCCCCGGCAGCGCTTCCCCATTCAGCGAATGACTGTCAGCGCACGGCGAATTAGCACTAAATGATGACCTTGCTCCAGATTTACATTAGAAAATCAGAGGCCGGTTAAGTTCCATTTGTAAAGCTTTTAAAGCCAAATACACAGAGAGCTCTTCCAATACAGAGAGATCCATTCATTTATCATAGGGTGAGACATTCCACTGTCAGGGGAAATAGGTAATAACGAACATGGCCTTAATATATGAAGAATTGCACTGCAACCACAATGTTATGAGAGAGGAGGGAGTACAGGCTAATAAAATCTGAAATTATTTTACAGGTTCATATTTCTAAAGGGAAATCAAAATGAAATAAAAATAAAAAATACAATATTGAAAAAATAGTTTAGCACCAATAAATACAATTAATTACTGATTTATTGGTTATGTTTGTTTATAATTTTGTTGTTTTGGAAAAGCTTAATATCTTTATGCAATAAGTAATTGTAACAACAACCTTTATGCGGGAGGGTCTTGAGGTGAAGTGCTGTGGTGTTGTGGGTTGACATGGCGATAGTGACATTTGAGAAGTGAACATTAGCTTTCTGCATGAGACAAAGTGCTGTTTGGCTAATGAACTCAGAGGAATAGGAGCAAAACATTATCCAAAAATTATGGATACCTAATACTTCTCTACTTATTGCTGTGTGCTTGAGACATATTGAGGAAACATGATGACCTAAAACCATTTCCTATTCAGTGATTGGGTCATAGTCACTTACTAACTGTCACCAATACACAGAAACCCGCATAGGAGGGGAGCTAACCGGTGGGATCCATTCATTGATGGGTGCAACTGGTCTTTCCTTTTGGCAGTAACAACAGTAGGTGCTATGAGTATAAAAGCATTTTTAGAGAAAAAGATTCTGTTAACAGGCAATACTTTCCTTTTTGTGTCTTCAATATTTCCTGGTGTATTGCAGAGTGAGTGGAATTTATTATTTTTGTATTATCTATTTAGGAGGAGACAGAGGGGAAAGGGAGGAGGAATGGAGATTTGTTAACTCATTGTTTGATTCAGGTCAGCATATGTTTGGTAGAAGGCAGTAACTAGTAAACAAATAAACCTTTCTTGCCCTGCTCTGTACCTGTCCCATCATGGAAGTGTTATGGCAGCTTTGGGGGCACTTGTATAGCCTGCTAATATAAAGATTAACTCTAAATTGCTTATATGCTCATGTCTCAAGCATCTGCTAATATTGTTCATATATATATATATAAACAATGTATTATGCAGCTGCTAATATTGTATATATATATGTACAAATTATACATATATATATATATATATATATATATATATATAATGTAAATACTTGAGTCTGATTAAAGGCATAGTTAGGCTGAGGAAAAGTCAATTACTTAGTTTTTGGTGCAGGTTATGTAAGGTAAGAGGGACACTTACATTTCTGGAAGCAGTACTTAGAACTAATCATGTAAGCTGTCTGTTTCTGGGACTGTGAGGAAGAAGAGGGTTGGTGTCCAATTCAATGAGATTTGACAAATACTCCTTCTCCCACACTGCTTCTTCCACTTGTAAAAAACCCACCCCTCATACTCCAACTATTGGGAAATGATAATGATGATGTGGGTCTGTTTGCAACAGTAATTTACTTCTGAAAAGTAAAGGGTGTTTCTTTGCTGTCTGCACTTATTATTGTACAGGTGAGTAGTCAGAATCTCATTTAAACAAAGGAAGGAGCAAACTTGTGTGCTTGAGAACAGTTCTAGTACATGTGCAGGTATGGTTTAAAATATTTTTTGGCGGGTTACATAAGAACAAGCTTTATCACATATATAGTTGTGAGCGTACGAGTTGTTGCTCACGCTTGCGGGCTCGCGTAGCGAGCCCGCGGCCCTCGCGAAGCGAGGGCCGTGGCTCGCGAAGCGAGCCGCGGCCCTCGCGTAGCGAGCCGCGGCCCTCGCGTAGATAGGTCACTGGGCAAGGGCCTCAGTTGCTGGCATGGAGCGCCGAAGGCGCTCCATGCCAGCAACTGAGGTCCTCGCGAAGCGAGGGCCTCAGTTGCTGGCGAGGTCACTAGGCACGGGCCTCAGTTGCTGGCATGGAGAGCCGAAGGCGCTCCATGTCAGCAACTGAGGCCCCTCGCAAAGCGAGGGCCTCAGTTGCTGGCGAGGTCACTGGGCAAGGGCCTCAAACCCTCGCAAAATTCACGTCGCTACTCAAAAAACACGACACACAAATTACGACACTCGCTAAATTTTACGAGGAACGCAAACAACGTACGAAACACGTTACCACACATTACGACCTCGCAAACATCGGACGCAACACGCCGACATACAAACATTTAAAACACAATACATACACACAGCACATACATAAAAAACTTACCTACACCAAGAGGGAGCACCCAGGACCTCAAAAATGCAACTTACACCTCGATTTTACTCTAAATAAAACAGTTTAGAGACTAAAAAAAAATCTAAGCGAGAGAAAAAATGGCCGCCGAACAAAACGAAAACGAGGCTACAGCACTCTAAACTCGCAAAACACCACAAAACACCTACGGATATTCCGATACAGACCTATACCACACATTACTCGCCATTTTACACCAATGCGGAAGTACACGACTACGCTAACGGTTTGGTCTCGCGCACGCACAGTGTTACACTGCACACATTCAGCATGCTTATACAGCAGCTCCACACCACTAATGCTGCAGCAACATCAACACAGATTGCCAGCTCTTCATCACAATGCTTCAAAATAGGTACACTATATTCATTTACTAATTTAGCTACCTTACAATTTCATTGCCGTCATTTTTTGACGGGCAATTCGCTAGTACATATATAGTTGTGAGCATCACGGGTTGTTGCTAACACTTGCAGGCTCTCACAGTGAGCCCGCTGCAACATTGCAGGCAATGAGGATTATACGTAGGAGTCAACATGGATTTATGAGGGATAGGTCATGTCAGACAAATCTAGGGCCTCATTAAATTCCAGCCTCGTAAATAAGAGGCTTCTACTTAAGCCCTACGTACTGCAAAGTTTCTCTAACTTACAATGCTATTAAATTAGCCCTGCTGCGAGCAACGTATGAGCTACGCAGCAGGCCCGTACGTATCTACACTGCGTAAATGTACATGAGGAGTGACAGCCTGCGAGATGATATCGCAGGCTCCCACTCCTCATCAAGTGCTGCGGGGGTCCTAAAAGGGACCTTCGCGGCAGTCCCCCACATAAGCCCTGCCGTGGGGGGTACTCCAAACCCCCCCCTAGGCACCTAAAATGAACCCCCCCTCAATGCGGGGGTCCCTGTCGGGACCCCCGAAGTGTCCTCGCATGAACACCTTGCTGCAGGGGTCCATAGGAACCCCCGCAGCCCCCACACATTAACCCCTTGCAGCGGGGGTCCCCGATCGGCACCGATCAGGCCCCCGCTGCATTTAAAACTTTTAAATTCCCCGCCGCGGCTCCTTAAAGGGACCGCGGCACACTATTACCCAATCCCGGCCGCGGCACTTAAAATTAACCCCCCTCTATGCTGGGGGTCCCCATCGGGACCCCCGAAGTGTCCCCACATAAACCCATTGCAGGGGGGGTCCCCGATCTGCATAGATCAGGCCCTCCGCTGCATTTAAAACTTTTAAATTCCCCGCCGCGGCTCCTTAAAGGGACCGCGGCACACTATTACCCAATCCCGGCCGCGTCACTTAAAATTAACCCCCCTCTATGCTGGGGGTCCCCATCGGGACCCCCGAAGTGTTCCCATATAAACCCCCTGCTGCGGGGGGCCCCGATCGGCACCGATCGTGACCCTGCTGCAATTCAATTTTAAATTTCCCGCCTCACGGGTCCTCAAAGGACCGTAAAGGTCCTGAAAGGACTCGAACTAAAAATATTAACCCCAGGCAACTATAATTACCCCATTAACTCATGGTGGTCAATCCAGACCACCATAAGGCTCTAATTAACCCATTAACTCATGGTGGTCAATCCAGACCACCATAAGGCCTAAATTAACCCATTAACTCATGGTGGTCAATACAGACCACCATAAGGCTCTAATTAACCCATTAACTCATGGTGGTCAATCCAGACCACCATAAGGCTCTAATTACCCCATTAACTCATGATGGTCAATCCAGACCACCATAAGGCCTAAATTAACCCATTAACTCATGGTGGTCAATACAGACCACCATAAGGCTCTAATTAACCCCATCAGTCCCATAAGGGTATATTATTACCATTATGGGCCTGTTACAACCCAACATTAACCACATAAGTGCCATGATGGTCCTCAAGGACCATCATGACACTAACTACAAACACTACACTATAACCCCCAATAAACCATTTAATCTAAACTAACCCCCCTCTACACTAATCTATTAACACTTACACTACCTACCTACACTACCTACCCCCTAATAAACCTTCCCACCACTCTAATTACAAAAAATAAAAAACCTACAGCACAGAAAACAAAAAACCTACAGTACAAAAAACAAAAAAACCTACAGTACAGAAAACAAAAAACAATTACAACCCCACCCCCCACTACAGAAAACAAAAAAATACATTACAACCCCACCCCCCACTACAGAAAATAAAAAAATTACACACCTGAAAAGGAAAGACAGATAAACACAATACAATACATACATATAATACATTACATACATTACATACAATACATGACATTACATATAATATATTACATATAATATATTACATATAATACATTACATACATTACATACAATACATGACATTACATACATTAAATATAATATATTACATATAATATATTACATATAATATATTACATATAGTCCTAATCAAATACCCCCTATCTATCTAACATACAATCTATTTAATTTAAAAAAAATCCTAACTATATCAAATACATCTCCCTATCTATCTAATATACAACAAATCCTAACTACATACACAGACCCTAATTTTAAAATAAAATAAAATAATTACAGTCCTAACTACATACACAGACCCTTATTCTAAAATAAAATAAAATAATTACAGTCCTAACAACACAGACCCTAATTCTAAGCTAAAATCAATAAATTAAGACCACTTACCTTTAAGATGTTGCTTCAGATCACTAACCTATGGGTCAAACAAAAAATAAAAATTAGTACAAAACATTAACATCAAATAAATAAACATTCTATACATTCTAAATATTCAACTCACCTTTACAGCATGTCCAGTCACTGTTTAGCTCTTCCGGCGCGGCCCTGTTAAAAAAAAAAACACAATACATGAATACATGAATACAATATATAAACAATAAATAAAATACACAAATAAACATCTAAATATACATTGAACTTACCTCCCCGCGATGTCCCCGGCCTTCTCTCCTTCAGCCCCGGCTGGGCCGCGGAACCATCCGCGCTCTAAAAAAAAAAAAAAAAAAAACTAACGGAGGTCTGCACTGGCAGACCTCCCCGACGCTACTGAACCTCCCGGAGTCGTTTCCGGGAGGAAATTGGCATTGTCGGCTTGTGATTGGCTGAAAAAGCTGTCAGCCAATCAAAAGTCGTCAATGTAGGAGCCAATCAGGATGCGCAGATGTCTTCTACCAATCACTCCGTGGGGGTGTATCCCATAGTGATTGGCTGAAGGCATCTGAGCGTTGTGATTGGTTCCCAGAAAGATAGACAAGTGTTTAAGCCAATCAGGGTGGGATATTGGGGTGTATCCCATCCTGATTGGCTCACACATTGACGACTTTTGATTGGCTGAAATTGATAGACAGCTTTTTCAGCCAATCACAAGCCGCCAATGCCAATTTCCTCCCGGAAACGACTCCGGGAGGTTCAGTAGCGTCGGGGAGGTCTGCCAGTGCAGACCTCCGTTAGTTTTTTTTCTTTTTTTTTTTTAGAGCGCGAATGGTTCCGCGGCCCAGCCGGGGCTGAAGGAGAGAAGGCCGGGGACATCGCGGGTAGGTAAGTGAAATGTATATTTAGATGTTTATTTGTGTATTTTATTTATTGTTTATATATTGTATTCATGTATTCATGTATTGTGTTTTTTTTTTAACAGGGCCGCGCCGGAAGAGCTAAACAGTGACTGGACATGCTGTAAAGGTGAGTTGAATATTTAGAATGTATAGAATGTTTATTTATTTGATGTTAATGTTTTGTACTAATTTTTATTTTTTGTTTGACCCATAGGTTAGTGATCTGAAGCAACATCTTAAAGGTAAGTGGTCTTAATTTATTGATTTTAGCTTAGAATTAGGGTCTGTGTATGTAGTTAGGACTGTAATTATTTTATTTTACTTTAGAATAATGGTCTGTGTATGTAGTTAGGATTTTTTGTATATTAGATAGATAGGGGGATGTATTTGATATAGTTAGGATTTATTTTAAATTAAATAGATTGTATGTTAGATAGATAGGGGGTATTTGATTAGGACTATATGTAATATATTATATGTAATATATTATATGTAATATATTATATTTAATATATTATATGTAATGTATGTAATGTCATGTATTGTATGTAATGTATGTAATGTATTATATGTAATATATTATATGTAATATATTATATTTAATATATTATATGTAATGTCATGTATTGTATGTAATGTATGTAATGTATTATATGTATGTATTGTATTGTGTTTATCTGTCTTTCCTTTTCAGGTGTGTAATTTTTTTATTTTCTGTAGTGGGGGGTGGGGTTGTAATGTATTTTTTTGTTTTCTGTAGTGGGGGGTGGGGTTGTAATTGTTTTTTGTTTTCTGTACTGTAGGTTTTTTTGTTTTTTGTACTGTAGGTTTTTTGTTTTCTGTGCTGTAGGTTTTTTATTTTTTGTAATTAGAGTGGTGGGAAGGTTTATTAGGGGGTAGGTAGTGTAGGTAGGTAGTGTAAGTGTTAATAGATTAGTGTAGAGGGGGGTTAGTTTAGATTAAATGGTTTATTGGGGGTTATAGTGTAGTGTTTGTAGTTAGTGTCATGATGGTCCTTGAGGACCATCATGGCACTTATGTGGTTAATGTTGGGTTGTAACAGGCCCATAATGGTAATAATATACCCTTATGGGACTGATGGGGTTAAATAGAGCCTTATGGTGGTCTGGATTGACCATCATGAGTTAATGGGTTAATTTAGGCCTTATGGTGGTCTGTATTGACCACCATGAGTTAATGGGTTAATTAGAGCCTTATGGTGGTCTGGATTGACCATCATGAGTTAATGGGTTAATTAGAGCCTTATGGTGGTCTGGATTGACCATCATGAGTTAATGGGTTATTTAGAGCCTTATGGTGGTCTGGATTGACCATCATGAGTTAATGGGTTAATTAGAGCCTTATGGTGGTCTGGATTGACCACCATGAGTTAATGGGTTAAATAGAGCCTTATGGTGGTCTGGATTGACCATCATGAGTTAATGGGTTAATTTAGGCCTTATGGTGGTCTGTATTGACCACCATGAGTTAATGGGTTAATTAGAGCCTTATGGTGGTCTGGATTGACCATCATGAGTTAATGGGTTAATTAGAGCCTTATGGTGGTCTGGATTGACCATCATGAGTTAATGGGTTAATTTAGGCCTTATGGTGGTCTGTATAGACCACCATGAGTTAATGGGTTAATTAGAGCCTTATGGTGGTCTGGATTGACCACCATGAGTTAATGGGGTAATTATAGTTGCCTGGGGTTAATATTTTTAGTGCGAGTCCTTTCAGGACCTTTACGGTCCTTTGAGGACCCGCGAGGCGGGAAATTTAAAATTGAATTGCAGCAGGGTCACGATCGGTGCCGATCGGGGCCCCCCGCTGCAGGGGGTTTATGTGGGGACACTTCGGGGGTCCCGATGGGGACCCCCAGCATAGAGGGGGGTTAATTTTAAGTGCCGCGGCCGGGATTGGGTAATAGTGTGCCGCGGTCCCTTTAAGGAGCCGCGGCGGGGAATTTAAAAGTTTTAAATGCTGCGGGGGGCCTGATCTATGCAGATCGGGGCCCCCCCCTGCAATGGGTTTATGTGGGGACACTTCGGGGGTCCCGATGGGGACCCCCAGCATAGAGGGGGGTTAATTTTAAGTGCCGCGGCCGGGATTGGGTAATAGTGTGCCGCGGTTCCTTTAAGGAGCCGCGGCGGGGAATTTAAAAGTTTTAAATGCTGCGGGGGGCCTGATCTATGCAGATCGGGGCCCCCCCCTGCAATGGGTTTATGTGGGGACACTTCGGGGGTCCCGATGGGGCCCCCCAGCATAGAGGGGGGTTAATTTTAAGTGCCGCGGCCGGGATTGGGTAATAGTGTGCCGCGGTCCCTTTAAGGAGCCGCGGCGGGGAATTTAAAAGTTTTAAATGCAGCGGGGGGCCTGATCTATGCAGATCGGGGACCCCCGCTGCAAGGGGTTAATGTGGGGTGCTGCAGGGGTCCCGATAGAGACCCCTGCAGCATGGGGATGTGTATAGGGTGCAGGGGGGAGCCTCACACTGCTGTCTCGGGCTGTTCCGAGGCAGCACGTAGAGGCTTTCGGATCCCTTGCGTGGACTTTTTGTCCACGTAGGGATTCTTACGATATGCGAGACTCGTGCATAGATTTAAGGCTACGTAGCTCTCTCGGAGCCTATTCTCGGCCATTTTCTCGCAGTCATATCGTAAAGCAGGCTGCGAGAGATTCGGTTCTCGCAAACAGCAGGAAAACTGCCTTTTGCGAGCACCGAGAGAACTACGAGGGAGAATTTAATAGGGCCCCTAGTTAGGCTCTATGAGGAGGTTAGTAGGAACTTGGATCAAGGCAACTCAGTGGATGCAGTCTCTTTGGATTTTGCAAAGGCTTTTGATACATTGCAAAATGGAAGACAATTGTGTAAACTAAGGGATACAGGGATTGCAATAAATATCTGCATATGGATTGAGAGCTGGCTAAAAGACAGGAAGCAAAGGGTTGTTGTAAATGGAACATACTCAGATTGAACTAATGTGGTAAGTGGGGTTCCTCAGGGTTCAGTATTAGGTCATCTACTTTTTAACATATTTATTAATGACTTTGATGTGGGACTGGAAAGTATTGACTCGATTTGTCTGATGACACTAAGTTGTGCAAGGTAATTAAATCAGAAAGTTATGAACTTTCCCTTCCAAGGGATTTGCAGAAATTACATAAATTGGCATCTCAATGGCAGATGAGATTTAATATGAATAAATGTAATGTTATGTATCTGGGGAGGAAAATAGCCATGTAAGTTATCATTTTCATAGAGCAAATCTAGGGGTTGTAGGTATTGAAAGAGATTTGGGAGTACATTTGGATAACCACCTAGGTAACAGTGCTCAATGCCAAGCGTCAACTGCAAAGGCAAGTAAAATATACGCATGTATTAGGAACGGTATAGGATCAAGGAAAGCAAATAATTCTGCCACCATATATATCCCTAGCACGCCCTCGTTTTAAATATGGAGTACAATTTCGGGTAACCACTTCATACAAAGGACATTTTAGAGCTGGAAAAAGTACAGACAAGGGCAACAAAACCAATAAGGGGAATAGAGGGGCTAAGTTATGAAGAAAGACTAACCAAATTAAACGTAATTTCTCTAGAAAAAAGGCATCTAAGAGGGGATATGATTACCTTATATAAATACATCCAGGGTCAGTATAAAGATTTGTCAAGTGAACTTTTTGTGCCAATAGGTTTTTTACTGGCAAGAGGATATCCTTTGAGGTTAGAAAGTAATAAGATTTTACCTTAAAGAAAGAAAAGGGTTCTTCACAGTAAGGGTGGTTAATCTGTGGAATTCTCTACCAAAGGAGGTGGTGACAGCAGATTCAAAAGATAACTTTAAAAAGGGATTGAATATATTCTTGAATAAAAAGGTAATTCAGGGTTATCCTGGATAATTAGAGATGGAGTATTAATCCATGGAGGAATCCGATCGCCAGTATCTGGTGTCGGAAATACATTTTATTTTTTTCCCCTTTTTAAACAATTGGTAATGTTTCAATGTTTGCCTTTCCCTGGATCAATTATCAATTGACAAGTAATCTGCATATTACAAAGATTAGAGAAGTTCTGAAAAGGTTGAAATTGATGGACTAAAAGTATTTTTTCAGCTTCAATTACTATGTAACTATACTATGTAACATGATGGTTGGATTTAAACATAAACAAAGTCTTCAATACTTCTGATTTTCTCAAAAAAATTTAAATACAATGTATATATTTATGGGGCACACGGCTGATCATGATTTTAGTTTCTTACATACTTCACACACAAGCAATTACAGAATGTCTCTATGAGATCCAGAAATAATATTGTGCAAAATGTTAGAAATACAAACTATATTTTTCAATGATTACATGCAATAATGCTGTACTGGGGCAGTCAATCTGCGTTTTGTTTTTCTGCTTTCAGAGACATACAGAAAAACTTTTGATAGTAATTGAAAACTTGCTTTATCCCTAGTTTAAACCATTTGTTAGTCAAAAGACTGGGCATACACAGATCCTAGGGAGTAACATTAATCAGATTAAATACTCTTAGGGCACTTTTTGGGCAATGATTTGTCATTAATAAGAGTTATAGACTGTACGGACTGGCTGACTGGCAGGTAAAAACTGCAAACTTCAATGCTAGTTTACTGTAAGGAAATGCAATTTTGTAATAGCATTCAGTTGATAGAGTGCTAGCTATTACATACTGTTTTAAATTCAAACATACTTGGAACATCCACTCTGTCAATTTAAGCTCTTATTGAAGCAGAACAAAATAATTTCCTCTAGCAGTGAATGCGTTAAAATAATAATTACATGGAATGGTGCTGATATTGGAGAGATACATAAAATGAACTCCCTCTGATAGATAAAAAACAGACAGAGTGGGTGAGACTGGCACTTTATTTGACAACTTACACAACATCACTCAGCTCCAGCCGCGTGTCTGGGGATGGATTGATGAGGATGTAGGACAAGGTGTTCTGCTGGTCGTTCATTTCATCTGTAGGGCAAAGCAGAGAGGAGGGTTAGGCCTGGGGTATGTGCAGACTGACCAGAGGGTGCACACTGAGGGTGGATATCCTATGTGCTCATGGGAAGCCAAGGACACTCAAGGACACTGATGGGAATCATTCACAAGTGATCACTATTAGTGGGGAGACATAAATTAGTCATTATCTGTGTATCAGTGTGTATATGGGTCAGACTGTTCTGTCTGTATCTGTGTGTGTATCTCAGTCAGTCTGCTCTGTGTGTATCAGTGTGTGTATCTGGGTCAGTCTGCTGTGTGTGTATCAGTGTGTGTATCTGGGTCAGTCTGCTGTGTGTGTATCAGTGTGTGTATCTGAGTCAGTCTGCTCTGTGTGTATCTCAGTCAGTCTGTTCTGTGTGTATCAGTGTGTGTATCTCAGTCAGTCTGCTCTGTGTGTATCAGTGTGTGTATCTCAGTCACTCTGTTCTGTGTGTATCTCAGTCAGTCTGCTCTGTGTGTATCAGTGTGTGTATCTGAGTCAGTCTGCTCTGTGTGTATCAGTGTGTGTATCTGAGTCACTCTGTTCTGTGTGTATCAGTGTGTGTATCTCAGTCACTCTGTTCTGTGTGTATCTCAGTCAGTCTGCTCTGTGTGTATCAGTGTGTGTATCTCAGTCAGTCTGCTCTGTGTGTATCAGTGTGTGTATCTCAGTCAGTCTGCTCTGTGTGTATCAGTGTGTGTATCTCAGTCAGTCTGCTCTGTGTGTATCAGTGTCTGTATCTCAGTCAGCCTGCTCTGTGTGTATCAGTGTGTGTATCTCAGTCACTCTGTTATGTGTGTATCTGAGTCAGTCTGCTCTGTGTGTATCGGTGTGTGTATCTGAGTCCGTCTGTTCTGTGTGTATCAGTGTGTGTATCTGAGTCAGTCTGTTCTGTGTGTATCAGTGTGTGTATCTGAGTCAGTCTGTTCTGTGTGTATCAGTGTGTGTATCTCAGTCACTCTGTTCTGTGTGTATCTCAGTCAGTCTGCTCTGTGTGTATCAGTGTGTGTATCTGAGTCAGTCTGCTCTGTGTGTATCAGTGTGTGTATCTCAGTCACTCTGTTCTGTGTGTATCTCAGTCAGTCTGCTCTGTGTGTATCAGTGTGTGTATCTGAGTCAGTCTGCTCTGTGTGTATCAGTGTGTGTATCTCAGTCAGTCTGCTCTGTGTGTATCAGTGTCTGTATCTCAGTCAGCCTGCTCTGTGTGTATCAGTGTGTGTATCTCAGTCACTCTGTTATGTGTGTATCTGAGTCAGTCTGCTCTGTGTGTATCAGTGTGAGTATCTGAGTCAGTCTGCTCTGTGTGTATCAGTGTGTGTATCTCAGTCAGTCTGTCCTGTGTGTATCAGTGTGAGTATCTGAGTCAGTCTGCTCTGTGTGTATCAGTGTGTGTATCTGAGTTAGTCTGCTCTGTGTGTATCAGTGTGTGTATCTGAGTCAGTCTGTTCTGTGTGTATCAGTGTGAGTATCTGAGTCAGTCTGCTCTGTGTGTATCAGTGTGTGTATCTGAGTCAGTCTGTTCTGTGTGTATCAGTGTGTGTATCTCAGTCACTCTGTTCTGTGTGTATCTCAGTCAGTCTGCTCTGTGTGTATCAGTGTGAGTATCTGAGTCAGTCTGCTCTGTGTGTATCAGTGTGTGTATCTGAGTCAGTCTGTTCTGTGTGTATCAGTGTGTGTATCTGAGTCAGTCTGTTCTGTGTGTATCAGTGTGTGTATCTCAGTCAGTCTGCTCTGTGTGTATCAGTGTGTGTATCTGGGTCAGTCTGCTGTGTGTGTATCAGTGTGTGTATCTGAGTCAGTCTGCTCTGTGTGTATCAGTGTGTGTATCTCAGTCACTCTGTTCTGTGTGTATCAGTGTGTGTATCTGAGTCAGTCTGCTCTGTGTGTATCAGTGTGTGTATCTCAGTCACTCTGTTCTGTGTGTATCAGTGTGTGTATCTGAGTCAGTCTGCTCTGTGTGTATCAGTGTGTGTATCTCAGTCACTCTGTTCTGTGTGTATCTCAGTCAGTCTGCTCTGTGTGTATCAGTGTGTGTATCTGAGTCAGTCTGCTCTGTGTGTATCAGTGTGTGTATCTCAGTCACTCTGTTCTGTGTGTATCTCAGTCAGTCTGCTCTGTGTGTATTAGTGTGTGTATCTCAGTCAGTCTGCTCTGTGTGTATCAGTGTGTGTATCTCAGTCAGTCTGCTCTGTGTGTATCAGTGTCTGTATCTCAGTCAGCAAGCTCTGTGTGTATCAGTGTGTGTATCTCAGTCACTCTGTTATGTGTGTATCTCAGTCAGTCTGTTCTGTGTGTATCAGTGTGTGTATCTGAGTCCGTCTGTTCTGTGTGTATCAGTGTGTGTATCTCAGTCAGTCTGCTCTGTGTGTATCAGTGTGTGTATCTGAGTCAGTCTGCTCTGTGTGTATCAGTGTGTGTATCTCAGTCACTCTGTTCTGTGTGTATCTCAGTCAGTCTGCTCTGTGTGTATCAGTGTTTGTATCTCAGTCAGCCTGCTCTGTGTGTATCAGTGTGTGTATCTCAGTCACTCTGTTATGTGTGTATCTGAGTCAGTCTGCTCTGTGTGTATCAGTGTGAGTATCTGAGTCAGTCTGCTCTGTGTGTATCAGTGTGAGTATCTGAGTCAGTCTGCTCTGTGTGTATCAGTGTGTGTATCTGAGTCAGTCTGCTCTGTGTGTATCAGTGTGTGTATCTGAGTCAGTCTGTTCTGTGTGTATCAGTGTGTGTATGTGAGTCAGTCTGTTCTGTGTGTATCAGTGTGTGTATCTGAGTCAGTCTGTTCTGTGTGTATCAGTGTGTGTATCTCAGTCACTCTGTTCTGTGTGTATCAGTGTGTGTATCTCAGTCAGTCTGCTCTGTGTGTATCAGTGTGTGTATCTCAGTCAGTCTGTTCTGTGTGTATCAGTGTGTGTATCTCAGACAGTCTGTTCTGTGTGTATCAGTGTGTGTATCTCAGTCAGTCTGCTCTGTGTGTATCAGTGTGTGTATCTGAGTCAGCCTGCTCTGTGTGTATCAGTGTGTGTATCTCAGTCACTCTGTTATGTGTGTATCTGAGTCAGTCTGCTCTGTGTGTATCAGTGTGTGTATCTCAGTCACTCTGTTCTGTGTGTATCAGTGTGTGTCTCAGTCAGTCACTCTGTTCTGTGTGTATCAGTGTGTGTATCTGAGTCAGTCTGTCCTGTGTGTATCAGTGTGTGTATCTGAGTCAGTCTGGTCTGTGTGTATCAGTGTGTGTATCTGAGTCAGTCTGCTCTGTGTGTATCAGTGTGTGTATCTGAGTCAGTCTGCTCTGTGTGTATCAGTGTGTGTATCTCAGTCAGTCTGCTCTGTGTGTATCAGTGTGTGTATCTGAGTCAGTCTGTTCTGTGTGTATCAGTGTGTTTATCTCAGTCAGTTTGCTCTGTGTGTATCAGTGTGTGTATCTGAGTCAGTCTGTTCTGTGTGTATCAGTGTGTGTATCTCAGTCACTCTGTTCTGTGTGTATCTCAGTCAGTCTGCTCTGTGTGTATCAGTGTGTGTATCTGAGTCAGTCTGCTCTGTGTTTATCAGTGTGTGTATCTCAGTCAGTCTGCTCTGTGTGTATCAGTGTGTGTATCTCAGTCACTTTGTCATGTGTGTATCTGAGTCAGTCTGCTCTGTGTGTATCAGTGTGAGTATCTGAGTCAGTCTGCTCTGTGTGTATCAGTGTGTGTATCTGAGTCAGTCTGTTCTGTGTGTATCAGTGTGTGTATGTGAGTCAGTCTGTTCTGTGTGTATCAGTGTGTGTATCTGAGTCAGTCTGTTCTGTGTGTATCAGTGTGTGTATCTCAGTCACTCTGTTCTGTGTGTATCTCAGTCAGTCTGCTCTGTGTGTATCAGTGTGTGTATCTCAGTCAGTCTGCTCTGTGTGTATCAGTGTGTGTATCTCAGACAGTCTGTTCTGTGTGTATCAGTGTGTGTATCTCAGTCAGTCTGCTCTGTGTGTATCAGTGTGTGTATCTGAGTCAGTCTGTTCTGTGTGTATCAGTGTGTGTATCTGAGTCAGTCTGCTCTGTGTGTATCAGTGTGTGTATCTCAGTCACTCTGTTCTGTGTGTATCAGTGTGTGTCTCAGTCAGTCAGTCTGTTCTGTGTGTATCAGTGTGTGTATCTGAGTCAGTCTGTTCTGTGTGTATCAGTGTGTGTATCTCAGTCAGTCTGCTCTGTGTGTATCAGTGTGTGTATCTGAGTCAGTCTGTTCTGTGTGTATCAGTGTGTGTATCTGAGTCAGTCTGTTCTGTGTGTATCAGTGTGTTTATCTCAGTCAGTTTGCTCTGTGTGTATCAGTGTGTGTATCTGAGTCAGTCTGTTCTGTGTGTATCCGTGTGTGTATCTCAGTCACTCTGTTCTGTGTGTATCTCAGTCAGTCTGCTCTGTATGTATCAGTGTGTGTATCTCAGTCAGTCTGCTCTGTGTGTATCAGTGTGTGTATCTGAGTCAGTCTGCTGTGTGTGTATCTCAGTCACTCTGTTCTGTGTATATCAGTGTGTGTCTCAGTCAGTCACTCTGTTCTGTGTGTATCAGTGTGTGTATCTGAGTCAGTCTGTCCTGTGTGTATCAGTGTGTGTATCTCAGTCAGTCTGTTCTGTGTGTATCAGTGTGTGTATCTGAGTCAGTCTGTTCTGTGTGTATCAGTGTGTGTATCTGAGTCAGTCGGCTCTGTGTGTATCCGTGTGTGTATCTGAATTTGTCTCCTCTGTGTGTATCAGTGTGTGTATCTGAATTAGTCTGCTCTGTGTGTATCAGTGTGTGTATCTGAGTTAGTCTGCTCTGTGTGTATCAGTGTGTGTATCTCAGTCAGTCTGTTCTGTGTGTATCAGTGTGTGTATCTGAGTCAGTCTGCTCTGTGTGTATCAGTGTGTGTATCTCAGTCAGTATTTTATGTGTGTATCAGTGTGTGTATCTCAGTCAGTCTGCTCTGTGTGTATCAGTGTGTGTATCTCAGTCAGTCTGCTTTGTGTGTATCAGTGTGTGTATCTCAGTCAGTCTGTTCTGTGTGTATCAGTGTGTGTATCTCAGTCAGTCTGGTCTGTGTGTATCAGTGCATTATAATATTGTGCATCTCTATGACACTGGTGCCACATACTCACCCCGGTCCCCCTTTTCTCATTACACCCCAATGTGTCAATTGCAGCCTTTGATCACAACAATATAACTGCAGGGGACCTTCCTGACTCACCCACGTTTTCGTTTTTACATTAGCTAACATCACAGGAGCCCATGGGATGACATGAAGAGAGAGAGAGATTTCAGCTTTATTAGAAGAGCACAGTGCCATGGAGCTGCAAAGAAAATGATCATGTGGTACCTGCGCTCTCCTAATATCCCCCTCCCTTGCCCTCCTACGCTCTCATATCTCTTATGAGTTATTTTCAGTAATATTTCAGCTCAAACTGCTGCAGCCTGTGCTGAGCATTGCCTCTGAAATCTCAGTGTCTACAAAGCACATTTTGGAGCCTTTTACAATCCTTCGCCTCTCGCTGCCACATTAGTATTCCTGGCGCGCCACTGAGCGTGAAATTCTGGGGAGAGATGTTTTGCTTTTTATTGCACTTTTCTCGTCGGTGGAAGCTGTGGGATGCAAATGAGGACCTTTCTTGCCTTACTTGCAAGTCTTTCTTGGAAAACAATATATTTAGATATAAAACAGATACTAGCTTCAACTTAATTCTCATGGCTAACACTAAAATACACAGCATTTAGCCCAGTTTCACTTCTGTTTTTAATACCGCTCTGGCTTTATTTTATGTTCTGGATTTACATATGTCCTGGTCCTGAGCTTTTAATTGTCAGCTTTCTTGGAGTTTTTTGCCTCAAAAAGGCTGACAAGCCTCTGGTTTGTATCAATAACAGAAAGCATTGCATTACATTGTGTTTAAGATATCAACAAAAGGTGGGAGAGTGTCTGGCCAGGATGCTGCCCTGATTGGTGTATTTTTCTGCCACATTCCAAGCAGTGGCCTCTGCACACAAAACTAGGTTAGTCTAGTAGAAATGTTAGGTAAGCCTCCTGGTCAGAGCCTCTACAATGCTTGGGATTCTGATAAGTAAGAAACAACACTCAGATAAAATAAAATGTATGTTTTAATTTATCTGTGAAAAATTCACATATTTAAAAAATAAAAAACAATTTTAACATGTTTTTAGGAGATCTTTATTGTGATGTGGTCCAGAATGTGCTGAATTTACAAGCCCTTTAAGTCACACAAGATAGAAATGTACTATATACAAAGAGAATCTTCAAAAAAAGTAAGATTTCCTCTAACAATGACTGTTTGTGGCTTAAACAGTTGACAAGTTTAGATTTTTCCTAAAATGGAGTGCTCCATAAACATATTACACAATAAAAACAATATGAGAAAAAAACAATAATAGTATGTGTATAGAAACGTACTCTGAGAGCAACACTCTTATAGCTCACTTGTGCTCTATAACAAGTAATGTATGATTACGTTTAATTTTGCTATTATTTGAGTCCCCTATTCATTTTATCTGGAGGGAATTTGCATCACTGTAGTTTCATTGTATTTTTAAGAAAAACAAATCAATATAGTTTATAAAAGTTACATTTGTATTTTAGCATTGTAGCTTCACACAAATGTGATGGTCTACAATACACCCCTGTTAGGCATCCAGGAGGTGAAAAAGGATCAGCCCAGCAGGCTGCTTTAAAAAAAAACTTGTCCTGCATAGGTTTGTCTGCAATATCCACTGCAATTAAGTAGGCAAGTAAAGAATGCAATCAGGATAACTGATAAAGGCGCCTATCAGGATAGTCTTCTTGGCAGATGCTCTACCACCTCCTTAAAATACAATAGAGGGTAGAGGTTTATAAATGTTACAAAATGAAGACAAATAGGAAAAAATAACACATTTTTATTCAAACACTGACAGCGGTCCAGTTAAATACAAAATTGCAATAAGTCAGATTTGGGGTCATTTTATTATCTGCTTATTTGCCCTATTTAGTAATGATATACAAAGGGTTTCAATTATATGTTTTAAATTATTTTAATTTGGTTTTTAACTGCACTGCTGTTGGTGTTTGAATAAATATTTGTTATTTTCCCATTTTTCTCTATTTTATAACTTTACTAGTTTTAAGCACTTCGAGAATTATATATTTTACTGCTAATACGTTCTCAAATAAAACCCTATTGTAAGAGAACTATATAATTCTAATATTATATTTTAATTCTATAATCACTGCACTTAAAATAAATTGAAACACAGATTAGATTAGAATAGTTAGGTTGTAAAACCATACTAAACACTTTAGCACTTTAATATTATATGGGACCTCTAAAAACATAGTAAAATGGAGAAATGGTTACATTTGCACTATAATATAAGAAGGAATGCACTTTAAATATTTAAAATTATATTACAATAAGTAAAAGTCAGGAGGACTATAAAAACTTTAGACCAATCTCGCATATAAACCCAGACATCAAAATATATAGTCAAAAATCCTAGCCGAAAGGTTGAATAATAGAATGCCTAAAATAATACATCCAGATCAGTCCGGATTTGTTAAAGGACGTCAAGGCCCAGACAACATAAGGAGACTGATGGATGTATTGTCATATTCAATTAGAAGGAATGTTCCCATGCTGACTCTGTCATTAGCTGCTGAAAAAGCATTTGACATAGTCAGCTGGGCATTTGTAAGATCAGTACTATTAAAATTTGGACTGGCAGATTTTGCAGCCAAGTCGAAAGGAGCCCTATATGTGAATCCTATTACCAAAATCATTGGCTGTGGATTTGAATCTGAGAAATTTTCCATTAAAAATGGCAGCCAACAGGGATGTCCTCTATCCCCTCTACTTTTTGTTTTATATTTAGAGCCATTGGCGGAACTAATAAGATCTTAAAAGGAAGAGGGAGGAGTGACGATTGGAGGTAGGGAGTATAAAATTCTCATCTTTGCAGATGATGTCATCTTGACATTGTCTAACCCGGAACAATCATTAGAAAAGTTACATCAAATTTTGGAAGAATTTGATAAGATATCGTATTTGAGAATAAATTATTCCAAATCAGACGCTATCTGTAGAGGAATAAAAAAAGAGATAATTTTGAGACTAAGACAGATATACCCTTATAACTGGGACACAGGCTTTATAACCCACTTGGAAATTAAGATATCTTATCAAATAGACAAAATAATGTAAGAGAACCTAAAGATAATATGTAACCAGATTAGATTAAAATTCCAAGATCTGAAAAACTTAAGGCTATCATGGATGGCAAGGATTGCCATAACAAAAATGAGTATTATTCACAAAATGCTGTATGTTTTTAGGTCCACTTCGGAAATAGTACCAAAATATATATTGAAAGATCTTCAGAGTATGTTGGATAATTTTATATTAAATGGAAGAAAAGCAAGAATTAACATCAGCATTACATCAAAGAAACTTCATAATGGAGGTTTGGGGTATCCCAAATTAATAGACATACACGATAATATTATTCTTTCTCATATTATAAAATGGAACCTAAAGAGTTCTAAACATATATGGATAGACAATGAGGAAGCACTGATTGAAACAATGCCTATTAAATTGGCCATTTGGCAATCAAAATACGAACATTTAAAATTAAGGAATAAAAACATTAATACAATTGTGATACAAAAATAGATCTAAGAGGAATTCTTCATGTTACCCTTCGATAGGGGCACCACTAGAGATACTGGCGTGTCCAACAAAACCCCTAGATATGTCACCCTTGATAAAAAGTGGTATCACCAGCATAGGAGACTTATTTCATAATGAAGTTCTTTTGGAGTATGAACAGAATGAATAGAAACTTTATGTGGCTGGGGTACATTTTATTGAAGAAAACTTTGTAGCATTTAGGATTTGATATCAGAAATTATAGAGATAACCCTGATTGAAAAACGAATTCAATCTGAGAACTATTTACATATTATCGCTTAGTGCTCCAAAGCAATCGAGGTTGGTGTTACGGTACAAAGACCTATATGTCCCAGCATTTGGGTAGTGTGCTCTGGGCAGCCTGAATAGTAAGTCTGACGATCTTTACTACCAGCATCTCCTTTGGTCAATAATACATATTTACTCAAGTTGTGATGAAAATGAAGAACAGTTTATTGAATTGGTTCAGCTTATTTAAAACCTTGCACAACACATTATAGGGAGTGGCTACCTTTAGCCAAACCCCCATCCCCCCTGGGCCAATGGAGTAACTCTTACAATCAGTTAATTACCTCTGTCTAATCAGACGGGGCTAATCTGTGGGAACTTTTAGTCTCCGCCCCCGGGGCCGCCTTTAGAGGTGTCAACCTAATTCATTCTTGCCCAGGTAGGAGAAGGAAGAACATGTATTTCTCTCTCTCCCTGCCTCTGGTTCTGGGGCAGAGAAACCCTGTAGACAGGCCATATAGTTGGTGCCTGTATGTCTGCCCTTCTGCAGTGCATGTTAGATAACCTTTGCCCTCCAACCATCTGGCACCAGCTGGTACTAATCTGTAACACATTTTCATATTTGTCCCCATAACTCACCGGTCATGCCACTCACATACCACTCACACATCACATTGACTCTATCACCTGATTCTCATTAAAATGAGTATAAACATCATGCATGGGGGGACATTGTAAGGGATATATCCATGTCTATGGGTACATACACGTTTAATACTTATACTATACAGATGGATCTGTCACAGTTGGTGCTCAAAAGGAAAAATCATATAGAATGATAGCTTGGGAGATAAAGATAAAGAAAAAATGGGAAGTAGATATATGGTATATATCATTCTTATTAGTAAAGAATTCTGTGAGTTATATTTCCTATTTGGAATTATTTTTTTAAAAGGTGGTACCTTTTCCAGAGAGATTAAATAGCTATGATACTAATAATACATTTAAATGTTGGAAGGGATATGGCAAAGCGGGGACATTGTTGCATCAGTGGTGGGAGCGTGAAAACGTCCGGCCTTTCTGGAAGCAATGTGCAAAACAAATATCCATCATTTTGTGGAAAGAGATTGTTTTAGATATATAATTAGCTATATTGCACTTGAAAATAGAAATTACATTTCCATCTAATAAATATTTGATAACACATATTTTATCAATTATAAAATGGATGATGATAAAAAAATGGAACTCAGTGAATGTCCCATAGTGTTAAAGCTAGGATATTAAGAATTAAGAGAAATTGGAAACAAGCAAAATCAAAGAATAAACTTCTTATGAATAAATGGTCTATACCCTTTGATTGATAAATGTTATATTTGTATATTATGGAAACCATGAGATAGAATGGGGAATGTAAATTGTATGGATTATTTGTGATGTTGTTTGTTGTTTGTCTATCTCTTCCTTAAGTAAGAAATGGAAACATATGGAAATTGTAAACTATAAAAAAAAAAATTGGGGCAAAAATGAGTGAGGAAGGGGAGATGGTTACAGTAGGAAGTATAGAGATGGGAGAGATTGGAAGTAAGAGAGGAATAAAAACAGTAAGGAAAGAGAAGAGAAAGTGGTTGGTGATAGATGGTGAAGAGAGAGAGGAGGGGTAAGAGGAGGGAGAAAAGGGAAAAAGAGGAAATGAGGGTAGAGTAGATAAGATGAGAGTGTGTGAGAAAGAAGAGGATGGCAGTAAGTAGAGAGAAGAAAGGAAGAGGACAAAGAATGAGGGCGATGAAGTGGAGACAAACAGGCAGATGTGAGATGGGCATTATAGAGATGGGGAGAATGTAGGAGGTGAGGAATAGAGGGAAGGGAGAGAAGGAAGAGAAGAGAGATTGAGCAGGTGAAAAAATGTGGATTTAAAACTACTACAAAATTGGGAGGGCCCAGACACATACAATGTTTAGTATAAAGCAATACCTGCCACATATAATCATTGAAGGGACTCTGAGGCAATAGGGCTATAGGTTGGACAGCCATGTTTTATATGATCAACTAAAAAATGCTTTATAGAAGGTTTAAGGGTTCTTCCCCAAGTCCTTTTCTAAAGACGAAGCCCTTGGGCTTGGAAAAAACGTGTCATCTGGTGCTCTGGGTATCACCTACTACTACTAAATGCTATGGCGTGTGTCAAGTAGCGATGTATCCTACCAGTATTGTTTTTAAATAGTTACCGTAACCCGCTGTGGACAGCCCTAAGTGCTTCATTCTGTTTTTCACCAGTTCTGCCAGTTCTTGTCTCTCCGACCTTCGGCACAGAGTCATCCTCTGCTGACTGATCCTCTCAGCTGTTTTGTTGGAATGTCGGGGGACTTTTCTGCTCAGTCTCCTGGCCCATTGCATGCTTTTCCGTCTCAGTAATGGGTGGTCTGACTGGTCACTGGACGTTGAATTTCTATGGTTGTTGCGGTTTGCAGGTTGCTCTTTGGTTTCTTTCGTGTCCTCCCATTCTTCCACACTAATGGAAATCTGGGACTATGAAAGAGGGAGAATGATAACACTAGTTACTGGAGAGAGATACCACACAACTGAGATTTTAATATTTTCTTTCAATTAACTCTATTTAAAGAGACTGAATGTACAGGGAGTGCAGAATTATTAGGCAAATTAGTATTTTGACCACATCATCCTCTTTATGCATGTTGTCTTACTCCAAGCTGTATAGGCTCGAAAGCCTACTACCAATTAAGCATATTAGGTGATGTGCATCTCTGTAATGAGAAGGGGTGTGGTCTAATGACATCAACACCCTATATCAGGTGTGCATAATTATTAGGCAACTTCCTTTCCTTTGGCAAAATGGGTCAAAAGAAGGACTTGACAGGCTCAGAAAAGTCAAAAATAGTGAGATATCTTGCAGAGGGATGCAGCACTCTTAAAATTGCAAAGCTTCTGAAGCGTGATCATCGAACAATCAAGCGTTTCATTCAAAATAGTCAACAGGGTCGCAAGAAGCATGTGGAAAAACCAAGGCGCAAAATAACTGCCCATGAACTGAGAAAAGTCAAGCGTGCAGCTGCCACGATGCCACTTGCCACCAGTTTGGCCATATTTCAGAGCTGCAACATCACTGGAGTGCCCAAAAGCACAAGGTGTGCAATACTCAGAGACATGGCCAAGGTAAGAAAGGCTGAAAGACGACCACCACTGAACAAGACACACAAGCTGAAACGTCAAGACTGGGCCAAGAAATATCTCAAGACTGATTTTTCTAAGGTTTTATGGACTGATGAAATGAGATTGAGTCTTGATGGGCCAGATGGATGGGCCGTGGCTGGATTGGTAAAGGGCAGAGAGCTCCAGTCCGACTCAGACGCCAGCAAGGTAGAGGTGGAGTACTGGTTTGGGCTGGTATCATCAAAGATGAGCTTGTGGGGCCTTTTCGGGTTGAGGATGGAGTCAAGCTCAACTCCCAGTCCTACTGCCAGTTCCTGGAAGACACCTTCTTCAAGCAGTGGTACAGGAAGAAGTCTGCATCCTTCAAGAAAAACATGATTTTCATGCAGGACAATGCTCCATCACACGCGTCCAAGTACTCCACAGCGTGGCTGGCAAGAAAGGGTATAAAAGAAGAAAATCTAATGACATGGCCTCCTTGTTCACCTGATCTGAACCCCATTGAGAACCTGTGGTCCATCATCAAATGTGAGATTTACAAAGAGGGAAAACAGTACACCTCTCTGAACAGTGTCTGGGAGGCTGTGGTTGCTGCTGCACGCAATGTTGATGGTGAACAGATCAAAACACTGACAGAATCCATGGATGGCAGGCTTTTGAGTGTCCTTGCAAAGAAAGGTGGCTATATTGGTCACTGATTTGTTTTTGTTTTGTTTTTGAATGTCAGAAATGTATATTTGTGAATGTTGAGATGTTATATTGGTTTCACTGGTAAAAATAAATAATTGAAATGGGTATATATTTGTTTTTTGTTAAGTTGCCTAATAATTATACACAGTAATAGTTACCTGCACACACAGATATCCCCCTAAAATAGCTAAAACTAAAAACAAACTAAAAACTACTTCCAAAAATATTCAGCTTTGATATTAATGAGTTTTTTGGGTTAATTGAGAACATGGTTGTTGTTCAATAATAAAATTGATCCTCAAAAATACAACTTGCCTAATAATTCTGCACTCCCTGTATATATTTTTTGCTTTTATATAAATTATATATTGTATGAAAACAACATTTAAATGTTATTTTACTATTTAAGTTTAATTTCAATAAAACACTAAAATATATTCACACTAGCAACATATTGGCTTAAAGTGACTTTGTCACCCCAAAACCAAGTAGTTTTTAGATTATTCTAAAAGAGCAGGAAAAACTGGCTATATGTTGTTTTATCCATTTATTTCTAAAAATAATCAGTTCTGGGAAATCCCATGTTGTTGCTGCATTTATATGCAAATGAATGGCTTGTGCATATTAATTAGCTCCTTAAATATGCACATTAGGATCACAGTCAGCTTGTCTGCCTCTGTAGTTGACAACATAAAGATCATATAGATCTTCAGCTTTATCTGGCAGTTAGACCCCTCTCACACTATTATGAAGCATTCTGAGCTGACCATTAGCATGTATATATATAGATATATATCTATATATATATATATATATATATATATATAACCCATCAGTAGTCATCTAAACACACTGTGATTTAACTACTAACAGAACCCATTTACACTTGACTTCCCATTATCTAAAGGCCACATAGCCAATTTAATTTCATGTCTACACAACATTGTGACATTGGACAACACAAGGAAAGTGAAGACACACACTTACTTGAGAAGCCATTTCTCGAGACTGACAGAGGAGAGGGAGGGAAAAACAGAGACAGAAAACTTGTTTAACCACGTTGGACTAACAGGAACATACAGAAAAAAAGTTACAGCATAGTTGGATATACATTAAACCAAATTAAAGGAACAACAAACTCACATATCTATAACAATAAGATCTTCTTTTGATAACTCTAGAGGGTGTTTAATTTCCGCACCAACTGAGTTATGGGTTTCTATGGAGACATAAGTTACTTCCTATTGACTGAATGATTTTTGCTCACACTCTGAAACGAGGGAGGTCCTCACAGGGCTGCAAAGTTACACTTCTACATTATCACAAGTATACATTTAACATTTGCAGTAGTCATTCGTCATTGAAAACAATTTCAGTAATGGTTCTGCTTCTTTATATTCATGCAAACACATATGTGAGTTCTATGTAATTTTAATGTCAACTAAGGCAGCAATTGTATGTGTTTATGAATGAATTCCTCATCCCATAGTTACTTAACTATGTGATGGATGACCTACTACATAACATTTTATAACAAGAACACATTTGCCTTCATCCATAATGTTAATGTCTCTAGGGTCAGAAACAAGAGGCACCAGATTTAGAAGCTACACTCCAGTATATTAATCCATTCAAGTGTGAAGAACTCAATAGAAACAGATGAATAGAAGTTAAACCATAATCAGTGCCAAATCTACTTTTTTGGAGCCACTGGGCAGTGAATTGGAGGAGCCCCTGCAAGCATGTGCGCAAGGTATGCACACACCCATTTTTCCTTTGTAACCATAACAGCTATTTTAACCACATACAGTATTACAGTAAAACACAAAAGTATGTACACCCCTCACATCTTTGTACATATTTTATTATATCTTTTCATGTGACAACACTGAAGAAATGACACTCTGCTACGATGTAAAGTAGGAAGTGTACAGCCTGTATAACAGTGTAAATTTGCTGACCACTCAAAATAACTCAACACACAGCCATTAATGTCTAAACCGTTGGCAACAAAAGTGAGTACACCCCTAAGTGGAAATGTCCAAATTGGGCCCAATTAGCCATTATCCCTTCCCAGTGTCATGGGACTCGTTAGTGTTACAAGGTCTCATGTGTGAATGGGGAGAAGTGTGTTAAATGTTATGTTATCGCTCTCACACTCTCTCATACTGGTCACTGGAAGTTCAACATGGCACCTCATGGCAAAGAACTCTCTGAGTATCTGAAAAAAAGAATTGTTGCTCTACATAATGATGGCCTAGGCTATAAGAAGATTGCCAAGACCCTGAAACTGAGCTGTAGCACGGTGGGCAAGACCATACATCGGTATCACAGGACGGGTTCCACTCAGAACATTGCTGCAGAGGTTGCAGGTATAGGGGTGTTAGTCTGTCAGTGCTAAGACCATTCACCACACAGCCTCAAGTTGGTCTGCATGGCTGTCGTCACAGAAGGAAGCCTCTTCTAAAGATGCTGCACAAGAAAGCCCGCAAACAGTTTGCTGAAGACAAGCAGACTAAGGACATTGATTACTGGAACCATGTCCTGTGGTCCAATGAGACCATGATAAACTTATTCGGTTCAGATGGTGTCAAGCGTGTGTGGCGGCAACCAGGTGAGGAGTACAAAGACAAGTGTGTATTGCCTACAGTGAAGCATGGTGGTGGTAGTGTCATGGTCTGGGTCTGCATGAGTGCTGCCGGCACTGGGGAGCTACAGTTAATTGAGGGAACCATGAATGCTACCATGTACTGTGACATACTGAAGCAGAGCATGATCCCCTCCCTTCGGAGACTGGGCTGCAGGGCAGTATTCCAACATGATAATGACCCCAAACACACTGGCAAGATGACCACTGCCTTGCTAAAGAAGCTGAAGGTAACGGTGATGGACTGTCCAAGCATGTCTCCAGACCTAAACCCAATTGAGCATCTTTTGGGCATTCTCAAACAAAAGGTGGAGGGGGGGGGGGGCGTAAGGTCTCTAACATCCATCAGCTCTGTGATGTCATCAAGGAGGAGTGGAAGAGGACTCCAGTGCAACATGTGAATCTCTGGTGAACTCCATGCCCATGAGGGTTAAGGCAGTGCTGGAAACTAATGGTGGCCACACAAACTATTGACACTTTGGGCCCAATTTAGACATTTCTACTTAGGGGTGTACTCACTTTTGTTGCCAACAGTTTAGACATTAATGGCTGTGTGTTGAGTAATGTTGAGGGGACAGCAAATTTACACTGTTAAACAGGCTGTACAATTACTACTTTACATTGTCACATGAAAAGATTTAATAAAATATGTACAAAAGTGTGAGGGGTGTTCTCACTTTTGTGAGATACTGTAACTACTCATACACACACCAAGCTATTACTTGTTTATTAAATGCATTTGATTTTGGGCCAGTCTGTACTGCAGTATTTTGTTTTTAAGCCAGAAATATTTTTTGGGGTTTTTAAGCTAAAAAATGGGCACCCTTTACAGCAAAGTGCCCATATCCAGATGCCTAGTTGGCCTAATGGGTAACCTGGCCATGACCACAATATATTGTAAAACTGATACATTAAGCATTACAGGTAACACCAAGTATTCAAGTAATGTTCTTACCATGGAAGCAGTATGAATGGTGTTTCCGTTATTATTCTTGAGTTATGATTGGCTCACCAACTCCAACAAGGGTTTTGTTATAATTGTGGCACTTTTTTAGGTTCATGGCTCCAATGGTAGCTAAAGCTCAAGCATTGCATACAAATTTGTCTAAAAGTGAGGTCATTTCTTTCACTAGAATCAGACATATTTTGTGTGCTTTTTGAGGTCATAAAGCAAAAGAAAAGTTAAGAAAGGTTACTTATAAAAAGTAGGTTTAAATGCTGGGCTATCAGCATTTTAAACTTATTTATCAGTAATTGCCAATAGCATAAAATTATATTGTTTTGCCGAATAAAGTTTAAATAACACAACATGTAAATGGCATCTAAAACACAACTCTGTTTGTTAAAAAGCCCCATTTAAATTATAATAATATTCTGGATAAAACTTCTATATTGATAGGGAATGCTGTGAAAATAGCGGTTTGTTGGCCATGATGTTTTTAAAGATACTATTCATCTAAGTCCACCTTAAGAGATTTAGATGATTTCACCTTAACTTAAATAGCCTGAGAAAGTCATGAAGTTGGTCGTCAGCTACTCCAGGGCCATCATTAAAAAAAATGAAATATGGCTTTAGTCAATGAGAAGAATATTTAACCAACCTCTGAGGTTGTCAGTTTCTGGGTTTCTGTCCTGTAGATCCCAATTGGAATGTCTCCCGTAGAGGAACAGAGTTTCTGATAAAGACGTCCGTACGTCCTGATCCACAAATCATCCTCTGTAATCTTCATCTGTGAAGACAAAGGGTGAGTGTGAATAGTCGTATTGCTAGTAGTGCTGTCTGAGATCACATTTAGAGGATTCCATTGAACAATTCCATTTTTAATCCCTGAATTTACAGTCGTTGGCGATGATCATTTCGAGTCAATTTGAATGTCTTTTTAATCAATATTTCAGTTATTCTTCCAAAGATGTACATATTGTACTGCATGTTTTGCTAAAGGTAGAGGGATGCTGAATTCCTTGTTTACAAGGACATACATTAAGCAGTACAAAAAAGGACCCTGATTCCTACATTTTGAGGAAATTGCAATAAAAATTTGCAGTTTAATAAAATGTTATTACCCATTTGATTTAGCATAAAAAATAACTTTTGTAGGTCACAAAAAAAATACTATTTTCAACCTAGGACTCAAAAATGTATGCTTTGTATAATCAACACTTAAGAAAAGTTTAAGAAAAGCAAATTTAACTCCCAAAAACAGTATTTATTTGTATGAGCACTATCACAAAGCACAGTTAACTGCCACATCTGGCCGTCCCCACTTTGGTCATAGAGTCAACACTCAACAGAGATGTCGGGCTGGGAGAGAAAGAGCTGTCCCTCGGGTGTAATGGCAGGACTCAAAAAGGAAAAACAAACCAAACTAAATAGAGAAAATATTAGGTTATTTGACTTTTTCTTATTTTTTTCAGGTTCAAATTTCCTTTGATGTGTCTCAAAGAACACTGGTAGGATTATATCTGTAATGTACTTCTGTTCTAAAGAGCCTGATACTCTGTTGTTTCCTTCTTATGTTCTTCTAAACACCATATAAAGTGTGTGAGTGCATTTGGCTCTTACTAAAAGAGCTTATAGTTTCTTTCTCTCCAAGCAACAGAAAATAATCCCGTAATAGCCTTTTAGTTGACTTATTTGTAACTTACAGAACAAAGGAAGCCAGATCCCGGGGTGGTGTCCAGGCCCAGGAGCAGTCGTGTGATGGAGATCATGTAATCTTTTACGAAGGACTGTGAGATACAAAAAAAAATGTGGGTGTGTGGGGTGATGGTACAACCACTTAATTAAAGAATCTAAAAACTAGAAAGTGTAGAAATATAAAATATAAAAAAATATATAAACAAAGTGTAATATTTGTAGAAATATTAATCCAATATGATAAAAGAGTATTTTAAAGCAATAAAAACACTAATTATCCCATTCTGATTATATATATTAGAGTGAATATTTCAGGTAGGAATATATAGAGTCCATACAAACCATCCTTCCATTTAGCCATACATTGTTTACCAGAACGTGTAAAGAGACATCAAAGTCTCAAGATGTGCTGTACACCCTGAAAGTGCTGCTAAATTAATTGAGTTATGAGCTTTTGAAGTTACTGATTTTAGACTGTTTCTATCCTGCCCTGCACCAGGTGAATACATAATGAGCAGCTCTAGCTGTGTTTAAAAATTTATTAGAACCATCAGTTAAGGCTGAGTAAGAAAATGTTACATTTCCTATATTATCTCTCTCTTCGTTATATTATTCTTTTTCACCCATTAAAAAGAGTATACTGTAATATTTTAGTGGTTAAGAGGTATCATATGATACTCTTGCCTACTCATGCTTCTATTAGCTCACCTGTTCTATTCACAAATGGGAAACTTCTGTAGCAAATCCATTGTCTCCTTTCTGCCAGAACAGTCCAGTCCCTAAGTGTTAGTCTGATCTTCTCTGCAAAGAGTACCATCAAACCAGTGATGGAGGAATATACTTTTTTATAATCTATATTATATATATATATATATATATATATATATATATATATATATATATATATATATATATATAAAATATTGCACCTGAACGGGGTCAACAAAAAAATGTTTACCCCTGTTTTTTGGGGGGCCCTCCTTTCACTAGCTCCCCCACTGCATCAAACCCCAATATTTTGCTTTTAGTTTGCCCCATCAGTTAGAAAGAACCTGGAGCAAGGGGTAACATTTAGATTTCTCTAGAACCCTTAGAGCAGTGATTCCCAACCATCTCCTCAAGAACCCACAGACAGGTCATGATTTAGGTTTAATGCAGGTAAGGCAATTAGTATTCGACAGACAATGGAGCCTCTAATGGAATCACCTGTATTCACATATCCTTAAACCTAAATTGTGTCCTGTCCTGTGGTCCTGTAGAAGACTGTGGGACTCAGTGCCTTAGGGTTACAATGGCCCGCCGATGGTCCAGTCTCTTTTATAGCTTTTGTGCTATTATCACAGTAGAAATACCCTGTAGTAGGACCATGCTCACAAAGATTGTCAATCCCTGAAATGCCAGGCAAATCACTTCTGCACAGAATAGACAGCAATGTTCAGTCTCGTCAGTGATCTTTCCATCTTTGTTTATGGCACTCGTAAAGAGAGTGAACCCTGAGTAAGTAAACTGCTGTATAACATGCTACAGTATTTAGAGTGCGCTAATTTGAGTAACCTCTATATCTTCCATAGGACAGGTCATGATGCTGGAGGCCCCTTATCTTCAGTCCACAATGTTGGGAGGTGACCTTACCTGGTATAGCAGTGTGTCCAGCATACTAATACTAAACACCCTCCCGGCAGCAAAAGGCAGGCGGAACATGAACGCCAGGTTGGAGCCGCGCTCTCGCTCTTTCTGAAACAGATACACCATTTATTTTCTATATTTATATAGTAACTGGAAATATAGCACATGGGGTTTGTTTCTGACTTGAGTGGAATTGTTACAACTTACTCTACAAGCTTGAACGTCTTTTCCTGATCTAAAGTGACACAGCAGAGGTTTCAAATATGGTATAATGTAAACTATAGTAATGCATGGCTCATGTCCTTATTTAAATTATTATTATTATTATTATCCATTATTTGTAACATATTCTGTAGCGCTATACAGGGGTTTAGTACAAGGCAAAACAATACTAAGACATTGCGCAGAATGGGGGGCCCCGTCTTGGAGCTTAAAAGCAATATGGAAGATTTCTCCATTTTACTAAGTATATAATATTCCTGTGTATATATTTATTTGCATGTACTTTATTTTATTAAGAAGTTCTTCTAAGCTCTGTATTTACTGTGTAAAATCAAACAAATTAAATTTATGGCCCACAGCTGTTTCAAGGTTACTGCCTCTCATCAGCGTAGGGCTGATACCTTCTCAAAAAATCTGCTACACAAGCCAGGAACTGGCCCCACGCTAATGAGAGGCAGTAACCTTGAAACAGCTGTACGTGGGTAGGATTCCCGGTTTGTGTAGAATCCATCCTGAGCTTTGCTTAAAGCTGTGTGATACAGCAGGCATATGCTTAAGGGAAGCCATGTTTAAAATGGTAATGGATTGCAAGAGTGAAGCCTTCGTGGGCACATTTGCATGTCCCTGCTCAGGTTCCCAGAATGCAGTGTAAAACTGTATTTCTCAGAATTCTGGGCATGAAACAAGTTGTTTTAACTTATTTTTAGACATTCAAATGTGAACACAAATTTACTATTTATTTACTGTACTACTGTACGGTGGAGCGCTTCTATTGCTCTTTTGCCCACCATATATTAAAATATTGTAATAGTAAATAGATATACAGGGATATTGTATACCTAGCAACATCCAAGAACCTTCCATATCCCTTTAATATCTCGCATGCATAGAGTTTTTTTTAACTCCAGAAATCTGGTGAAATATAAAGAAATTAATTTCATGATTTTAGCAAATCGTCTTCCACATCAAACTGATTGTAAAATAAATGTTCTGCTCTCCGGCTCTGGACCAGACATTTCTATGTGTGTTTGTTTAAATAATTAATAGGATAAATTCAGATTGTCCTCAGACTCATGTAATTGCTTGTAAATCAAGATAAGCCTCAATATGGAGCAATAGAGTAGGCCAAACCTCGTTAATATTTGATAAATTCATTTACACATAAAAATGACTTAAAAACACCATATATTGTAGATGATTACACAGCGAGGATCGACACCTTTACGATGCCATCACTGGGACAGAAATAAACATATCAGGGGGGGTAGTCTTGTCTGAATTTGTTATCACATATAATAGTTGTCAAAATGCGAGACGTGATCACGCTTTGCGAGGTGCGTACGACTTAGGCGCTCATCGCTGCAAGCCTCACGAAGCGAGACGAGCCGTTAAACAGTAGCGCAAAGTGAGGCGAGCCGTTAAAATAGGAGACGCGGGACTTGGAAAAAAAAATGACAAGACGCGGGACTTAGAAAAAAAAAGATACAAGACACAAAAATGTACGAGATTAGCGGCCGAACAAAAAAACCTGAAAAACACAATAAATACACCAAAAAAATTCCGTCTGTGAGTGAAGTGGAACGCAAATTTAACTCCATGTAGACGATTTTCGCAATGAGCGCTGAAGGTCCTCACAGTACAAAACGGTTTCAATTAAGTCTCAAACAGCATTCCCATGGCTTCAAATTTTATTACCCCGTCATTTTTGATGGGCAAGTCACTAGTTTTAATTTATAAGACAGTCACCCCAACAAGTTGGTTCCATCTTAAATAGCACTGAAAACTGATTATACGTTGTACTAGCCATTTTCTCTACAGTAAAAATAGCTAGCATTGTCAGTATGGCTCTTCTATGCTAATGGACAGGACAAGATGCTAATTTGGGATCGTTCCTGTTAACCGTCCACCAGCCCACCAATGGCCATTAGGTGGTGAAATATTCTTCAATTTCTTCTTTGTTTAAATGTTTGATTTAACCCTAAACCCTAACCCTAAAATCTAACCCCTAGCTGTAAATCCTAACCCTAATTCCAAGCCCTAATCCATTTCCCTAAGACCTAACTCCTAGTCCTAAACCCTAACCCTATGAACAAATGAAAGAAAGTCTTGGCGAGTCATCCTTTCGCCATCTGCTGGAGGGTAAATAATAGGAAAGGTCCCTCAGAGTTTGAGAGTTTGATAAGTATAGGGAGTGGGTCTAAATACATGATAACATTGAGGGACATTGTTTTGCCCCATAGAATACAGCTTTACTAATAAGCACATCAGATAATAATAGCCAGTTTTTCATGGACTTTAGTTTAAACAAAAAAGCTATTTGTATCCTATTAATTAACCAAATTAAATAAACCTCTAACTAAACATTATGATTGATTCTATCTACATTGTAACAAACAATTTCAGAATTTCTATTCATTTCCAAGAAAATAAAGGGCATAAACTTATACTAACATAAATACATTTTAAACCAACAAGTGCCTATATGCCTACAAGTAAAAGGGACTCTGCTCCAACAGGAATTAGATTTAATTGTTAAAGAGCATTAAAAGCTGGCTATTCATTGTATTAGCAGTCTTTCACTACAGTAAATTATTTCTGAAATATTTAGAATTGATTTTGCTATGCCCATATGCTAGTGTGCAGCTGCTGTATGCTAATGTTCAGCTCAGAGCACTTGGTAAGTGTGCGGGAGGGGATCTAGCTGCCATATAACATTGGCGATCTTTATTTTGGCCAATAAAGAGACAGATAAACAGACTGTAATCGTATTTACCAAATTAAGGCAGCTAATTAATATGCATGATTAGCTCATTTGCATATAAGTAGAGCAACAACAACATGAATATAAAGGACCACTGACCTTCTCCAGCTTGGACAGAGCTAATGAGTAACAGTCCTTGGCCCTGAATTGCATAAACCTCATATTGGCCGGATGGGTCAGTTCCGTAATGATGCTAAGACTGGAAAATAACCTGTGGGAGGAAAAGTGACATCATCAAAATGGGACACATGACTCGTCATCGTGGCAGGTTCCAGCACTGATGGCTGTTTTCTTCAGAAGTCATGATGTATACTATTTTATGTTATAATATTTTATTTAAAAGACCCTGGAAGGTTCCCGGATGTTACAAGGTATATAATGTTCCAGTGTATCTATTTACTTGTATGTACTTTATATTATTAAGAAGTGCTCATAAGCTCTGTATTTACTGTTTAAAACCAAACAAATAGTTCCTGTATGAGTCTGCCCTCTGCAGCTCATGAATACACCGACTCTGCAGTAATTGCTATGCAGTGTCTCAAACTAACCAATCAGTGATCATCTTTCAGCAATGTGCTGTTGAAACGTGGTCCCTGATAGGCTAGAACACTACATTGCACATCCAGCCCTACAGAGTCTGTCTGCATATGCTGCAGTGGGCAGACCCATACAGGGACTATTTGTTTGCTTCTAGGCAGTAAAAACAAAGCTAATAAGCACTCCTTAATAAGATAAAGTACATATAAGTAAATAGACACACAGGGATATAACATTCCTAGTAACATCCAGGATGTTGTTAGTTTGGTACACAGGGGAAAAACAAGTGTCTTTATTCTTATACTGCCCTACTACTTTAAAAATATCCTGCCCATTAAAATGTTGACAATGTTATTTTTCTTCTGTAGCCACCAGAGTAGGCGCCTTATCTGTCAGCCCCGGTGATTTCTCACCTTCTATAACTCAGTATTGAATTCTGGAGCCTGAGAAATAAGTCTGATTTCCACACAAAATTGTCGCTGGGACTCAAAGCACCAAAGGCAGCAGCATTCAAATTATTCAGCTGAGAATGATTCAAATAAATAATATATCAAGATCAGCTCTTGAGGTGGTGGGATAGAGCACCTCAAGTGGATGAGATGAGGTGAGAAGGGCTGTGATCTTAATGTATCCCCACTGGAAACAGAGCTTTGGATATAGAGGGGTACACTATAAACATATAAAGTTGTGCTCAAAAGTTTGCATACCCTTGGTGAATTGGTAATATATGTACCATTTTTAAAGAAAACATGAGTGAGCAGGCAAAACACATTTTTTTTTTATTTCTTATGGAATTCATATTCAACTGTAGGTTGTAACAGAATGGCACAATCATAAAACAAAACATGGCAAATAAGAGAAAAATAAAATGACCCTGTTCAAAAGTTTGCATACCCTTAGTTCTTAATACTGGGTATTGCCCCCTTTAGCATCAATGACAGCGTGCCGCCTTTTGTAATAGTTGTCTATGAGGCCCCTAATTCTTGCAGGTGGTATAGCTGCCCATTCGTCTTGGCAAAATGCCTCCAGGTCATGCCAAGTCTTTGGTCGTTTTGCATGAACCGCACATTTGCGATCTCCCCAGAGTGGCTTGATGATATTAAGGTCAGCAGACTGTGATGGCCACTCCACAACCTTCACCTTTTTCTGCTGTAACCACTGAGGGGTTAACTTGGCCTTGTGCTTAGGGTCATTGTCATGCTGGAAAGTCCAAGAGCGTCCCATGAGCAGCCTTCGTGCAGAAGAATTCAAATTGTCTGCCAGTATTTTCTGATAACATGCTGCATTTATCTTTCTATGAATTTTCACAAGATTCCCAGTGCCTTTAGAGCTCACCCCTGCCCCCCCCCCCCCCCCCCAAAAAAAAACAGTGAGCCACCACCATGCTTCACCTTGGGGATGGTATTCTTTTCACTTAGGCTTTGTTGACCCTTCTATTTTGGTCTCGTCACTCCAAATTACAGTGTGCCAGAAGTTGTGACATGTGTAAGGTGTTGTCGGCATATTGTAACCGGGCTTTTTGTGACATTGGCGCAGTAAAGGCTTCTTTCTGGCAACTCGACCATACAGCTCATTTTCGTTCAAGTATCGTCATATTGTGGGCCTTGAAACAACCACACCGTATTTTTCCAGAGCAGCCTGTATTTCTCCTGAGGTTACCTGTGGGTTTTTCTTTGTATTCTGAACAATTCTTCTGGCAGTTGTGGCTGAAATCTTTCTTGATCTACCTGACCTTGGCTTGGTATCAAGAGCTCCCCAAATTTTCCACTTCTTATTAAGTGATTGAACAGTGCTGACTGGCATTTTCAAAGCTTTGGATATCTTTTTATATATATTTTGACAGTTCTTTTCTGCTCCCATGGCTAGGTATCTAGCCTGCTCAGGTCATCCACGTGAGAGCTAACAAACACATTGACTATTTACTCACAGACACTAATTGAAATTTAAAAAGCCATAGGTGTAGGAAATGAACCTTTAATTGCCAGTTTAACAAGGCCTAACATTCAAGGTTATGTAATCTTTTAATCAGGGCCATGTAGGTGATTTCTGTTATCATTATGATTAAAAAAAGAGACAAACAACTATGTGATAATAAATGGCTTCATATGATCACTAGCCTTCAATAAAATACATTGTTTTTGCATGATCAGTCATATTTTCAAAATAAATGCCAACATTTTATAATTACTGACAGGGTATGCAAAGATAGATAGATAGACAGATAGATACATAGATATAGAGAGAGAGAGAGAGGAGGAATACCCCATTTAGTGCTGTAGTTAGGTTCCGGGCAATATGAGTGTTCAGCTCTAAATTAGGTCATTTTAACATAGGGTAGATAGTTATAAGGAACTCATGTGGAAAAAAAGACACAAAACCAATAGGATTTTCTAAATGTTTGGCTTTAAATGAAGTTTTAAAAAACTGCAAACTTAACAACAAACACAAAAATAAGTTAAAAAAAATAAGAAAAATCAAAGAAACAGCACACATTAACTAAACAATCCACTTTAAAATGGCAGATGTAGAAGCTTGAGGCTCATCCTCCATTCTGGATTTTTTGGACACAGATTCATCCAAGGACATCTTTCTTTGCTTTTTATCCAGCAGATGCGGATAGCAAGAAACTGCCCCAAGAACGCTGAATCTCACATTTGTGCTCCTGACATTGTTCCGAATCATTGGCCACAAAATCATCCATTAGGTCATGGATGGACCGCAAATTGTTGGTGAGGAACTCGATGGAAAGTTCTTTTGGTTCCTCATTGTCAGAGTCACTGCTTTCCTGGGCTTTGCCCTATTCTGCTAATTGTTGGAGATTCTTGTTTATCAGGCTTTTGCCTGAAGCTTGTACCAACTCCTCAATGACATGGGCATCTGATTCTCCCAGTCCAGCTGTATTGACCAGGTCTTCTATTTCCAGAAATGTTCCCTGAACCCATTTTAAAGATGTCCATTGTGATCCAAGCCTTCTGGTTGAATTGCTGGCAAGTTGGATTTTGGAATACCATTCATACCTCTAGGTGTTGTGGAATAGTGCCCCAGCAATGGCTTGATCTTGAAGTCACCACTGTCGTTCTCACCCAGAAAAAGGGTTAGTAGGTCTTTGGCTGCTTTGAACCCTGGTGCTTGCTTCTGCTCGCATAATATGAAGGTGGGGCTTGTCCTGTATCATTAATGTTGAACACCAGTTCTGTAGGATAATTGCCTCTTTCCACAATCTCCTTCAAATTGTCTTGAAAGGCTGCAGCACCTTCGGTTTCAGTGCTCTCCACTATTCCCATGATTCTGATGTTATACAAGTTGTTTCACTTCTTGAAGCGGTTTAACCAACCTCGGCTAACTAGGAAGCTTTCGGTCACATCTGGTGTTTGCCTTTGGATATGACCACAGATGCTTCTGCACTTCTCCATGATGATGGCCTGGCTGAGAGGCATGTTGCACTCTATTTCGTCATCAATCCAGATGGAAAGACGCTTCTCCAATTCCTTCAGGGTGTAGACCGATAATCTTCTTCACTGAAGATGCATTGTGGGTGCTTGTGGAAGACTTGATTTTCTTCTTATTTTTAAGGATGGTGTGAAATGTGGAGATTGGCAACTTTAAATCCGCTCTAAAGTTCACATGGCGTTCTCCTTTTTCCAAGCAGTCCAGCACCTGCATCTTCACATCCAGAGGAATACTTTGATGAATTGGTGTTCTTTTGTGGCACTTTTCTTCTTTGCTCTCTCTTTGTATCTCTGTTTCTCTTCTACTCTGTCTCTCTTAATACTGTGACGCTGTTCTGAGTGTTAACCGGTGTCCCGCTACAAAAAAACAGTGTTATAGAGGAGCACAGCGTTCTATGGGGATCAACAGCGAAAAAACAGCGCTATAGCGGGATTTAGCGCAAAGCAGAGAAATTACAGTAAAAACAGAGCTATCGCAAATCAGAGCTAAACAGGGTAGCATTAAGCGGGGTATGCCTCTCTCTCTCTCTCTCTCTCTCTCTCTCTCTCTCATATATATATATATATATATATATATATATATATATATATATATATATTTCTATACAGATATGTAGATACATTTGTATACAGATTTCAGTAGAGGTAATGATTGTCAGTATTTACAGGAGACAGGTGATTTTTAATAGAGGAATATTTTGTAAATTTGCTAAAAGTTTACTTTTTCTTTTTGATTTTATTCCATGTCATAAACTTTACTTTTTGAAAGATTATTTAAAGGGCCGGTCACACACTGACTCCCCTTCACTCTCCTCTCACCTGCACATTCCTGACAGGCGTTCGGATCTTTCTTTTCAAAACGTCAAACCTTTAAGTCTGTGAGATAATAAGGTACGTACAGGAATCCACTGTGGGCACTGGAAACATTTCTCCTGTCAGGAGCTGAGGGACCCAGAGTATTTAAAACTGATGTGACCTCTGTACAGTGGCTCTGTCATGTGGACAGGTGTTTGCCTTTAACTGTCCAGGACAGATGATAAATTACAGGACTCTTCTATAGAGCAAGGTCAGCCATAAAATGACTTATTTACTATCAATGTGGTAAATAGAAGAATTAGGCACGGAATCCACCAAGAAAATGTTTCAATACGTCTTGAGTATCCTACCTAGAGAATTCTCAATAATGGCCAGTGGCAGAGCTACCACCGGTGCAATGCATTATTTTATTATATATTTAATACAACTATATATACATATATATTTATATTTACTTATACATTACTACACACACAAATATATATATATATATATATATATATATATATATATATATATAGTAAATAAATAGTACATCTGTGTTCACATTTGACAGTCTAAAACAAGTTAAAAAAAACCTGCTTCCAGCTCAGAACTTCGAGAAAATTACACTGCATTCTGGGAAGCTGAGCTGGGATGCAAATGTGCCCACAAATGCCTCGCTCTTCATTCCATAAACCATTTTAAACATGGCTTCCTTTAAGCTTATGCCTGCTGTATAACACAGCTTTAATGCAAAGCCAAGGTTGGGTTATACACAAGCTGAGAATCTCATATCATCAGCGCGGAGTGGGATATATGCTCTCTGAAATAAACACATTTAAAATTACAGCTAAGGTCCAGTCATTGCAGAAAGAAAATACAGTAAATATAAGTTCAATTGGTTGTTATTAAAAATTTAAGTGGACGTCATATTTGGTGAGAATGCCATAACATTCAAAAGGTTTGGAGAACAGTAGAAGAAATGATAAAAGATATGTCAGCTTATGATTTAAAGTTAGACCCTGCAATAATGCTACTAAATGGGCCTCTGGAAGGTATAGGGAGAGGTTGACAAAAGTTAATTATGCAAATATTAATTAGGCCCTTGGAGTGTTATAGCTGTTCACTGGGTATAAAAACAAATGCAAGGTATTATCCAACTAGAATAACGGAAGAACAATTGCTGGTGCACATAGTGCAAAGCACCTGCACCCCACAGCAGGGTATAGGCCAAGTGGTGTCAAGTAGTGGTGTCAAGTTTTAATTTATTTGGGCGAGGAGCAAATAATTATTTTTTATACAATGGTGCCCTGACAACCTACAAATATTTTTTAGGCTTTTTATTAACCCTTACATGCACCTACAAGGTTGCAAGGTAGGGACCAAAATTATTTTGCACCAGGGTCCTCCATTTACTAGCTCCGTCACTATATACTGTATATATTCTCCTGCCATTGTGATGGACTCACCTGAAGAGTGTCTGCACGTTGACGATGGTCTTGGCATCAGCCATATAGTCCTCCTCGGCGCTCATGGTGCTTTCCTTATCTACAACCACCATGTTGGCTGCAAACGTGACTCCGCACTTCAGCAAGTCATCTAGGCTTTTAGAAACACAACACGGGCATTATAGGTCTGGATTATATGGATGGGTAGGAAACTGTATCTAAAAGTGATGCTGAAATTAAATATTTCACCTCACGCATTTAAAAGAGCAGACTGTAAATAAATCAACAGTTTTTGTTTGCATGAAAATGTGGGCTGCAACGTGTTGAAAGGGTTCTTTTAATCTCTGTACAAATTAGGGGGTAATGTTATATTTATATATATATATATATATATATATATATATATATATATATATGATTTGTTTTTCTGGTTGTTCTTATACATATGGTTTTATTGGCAAAGATATGGAAGTGGGTTGCCAGTTCTTTCTCCAGTGGACCACAATTTGACCTCTCTTCTATGACCTGTCCATCTTTGGTGACGCTACATGTTATAGCTCATTTAGCTCATAGCTTCATTGAGATACAGAAGCACCTTCACCATGACACAGTAGCGATCCAGAAGGAGACATTTTATATATATATATATATATATATATATATATATATATATATATATATATATATTTGCACCAGTTGAGTTATGGAGCTCTATGGAAAAATTAGTTACTCCCCCTAGTGGCTAAACTTGATACAACTAAAAATAAGAAAGGGGGCATTTCTGGCTTTGTTCCAAATGACAGGGATAAAAAAAACCTTTGCAACACTAATTGTTATGCAAATATAATGTTTTAAACTGCTCTTTTAAATGCCTGATGGTGATTTTAGACTCCAATGCTAATTAAACCAGATCTTCATGTATGAGACCACCACTGAAAGTAAGAAGAGATCTTGTAAAGACAGGTCAGAGACCAAGATATCTACCCGTGAGACAATATCATTTACCCAGTTATTCTACAAGGTAATTTATAGATCACCATCTTTAATAAATTAACCCCAAAGAATGCATTTGCAGAGTAAGACCAACATGAATCTGTTTATCAAGTAGAGGAGTGCGAGAACAAGAGGTTAGGGTTTGTAGTTGGAAGATAACAGTAAAACAGAGTAATAGTGGTAGATAAGAGGAACAGCCTTTCAATTGTGGGGTCAAACTAAGCAAAATAATTCAGTCATATCCAAAGGAAGGCCAATATTTAGGCAGATAAAATGGGCACACTAGATGGGCTGTTTAGTTTGTTATCTGCTATCAAATATATGTTTCTACCAAGAGAAGCAAATGACAAGAAGCTAAATATTTAGAGTTCATCAGTTCTAAATGTTACATTAAAAAAACCTTCTAATACTGATCTTAAAGGGACTCTGTCATCCCAACGGGAATTGACCATTAAAAACTAAGTAAACATTGGACTAGCAATTTTTTTTTCTATAGTTAATAATTTCTGAGATTTTTAGAACCTAATTTGTGGATCAGTTTGCTAATGCGCATCTCAGGGTGTTTGATAAGGGTGAAGAGAGGTCTAACTGCAACATAACAATGGGGTCTTTATTTTGGCCTCTTCAGAAAAAAACAAGCAGACCGTAATCCAGTGGTTCCCAAACCTCTCCTCGGGGCTCCCCAGACATGTCAGGATTTCAATGTGACACTGTGTGAACACAGGTGAGGAAATTAGAGGCTCCATTGTCTGTTGAATACTAATTGCCTCACACAGTGTTACATTGAAATCCCGACCTGTCTGGGGAGGAGAGGTTTTGGAACCACTGCCATAATCCTAATTAGTACACATAATTAGCTAATTAATATCCATGGGTTACTCATTTCTATATAAATGTGCCATCAACAACATGGTCAACTCCTGACCACTGCTTCCACCCACTAGTGGGCTCAGGTGCTTTGCACCTGCTGCACCAGCAGTAGCTCCACCACTGGATGGATCGGTGTGCATGGACCCATAATCAGACTGACACGTACAGTAATGTTCACTCTAAATTCATGAACAGGATGCAGCTTTAAAACATAACATAAGAGGAAGCGAATGCATGAATCACCTGCTGAGAAGTATCGTCTACCTGCATTATAGGGGAATAATGAGTTAATTTATGGCCCATAAATGCATCTGAACATCAGACGGGTGTCAGGCTGTGGATAAAACCTCTGCGTGTATCGCTCCTCTATTATTGTGTTTTCTAATAATTCTGATGTATTATATTCCTACAGCTCAGGATACATGTGTATGTATCAGACAAAAGGGTTATACATTATATCCTGGATTGTGTTGGCTGCCATTGCTTTAAAGGGATGTGGAAGGTTCCTGGATGTTACTAGGTATATAATATCCCTGTGTATCTATTTACTGTTATGTGCTTTATTTTATTAACAAGTGCTTATAAACTCTACCTAAAATCAAGCAAATAGTTTCTTTCATATTAAAGAACACAGATTCAATAAGTTGCAGATCTTTCTTTCATTTTTATGTAATTTGATGATATTTCAGATATTACTGAGATACCTCAAGTTGTCTTTAGTATCTTGGTGTTGTGTTACTTTCATCGGTGGTATAAAACATAAGATCAAAAGTCAAACATTAAATCAAACACAGGTACATCCCAGCTTGTAGGCCACTTTCTCCCATCCCAATGGACCTATGTGAGAGGTTTGTGACGTTACATTGAGGTCTTCGATACCAAATACTTCTAGGTCAACTGTCCAAGTTGCAGCCTGAAACGGTGAAAACATTTCACTCATCCAGAAATTAGTTGGGGCTTATAAGGTGTGGGAAGCAAAATAAGATTGGGATAAGAAAATGGGCCCCTTCTGGATCGCCACCTTGTTGTGGTGAAGGGGCTTGTGTACCCCAATGATGCTGTGAGCAATGCTATGTAGGGTCCAGTATCTTTGCCATGAAAACTATTTGGATAAGCATGACCAGAGACATGAGCTGGTGTGCCGAGGTCCAGAGAGTCATGGACAGTCAGACATGAGTGAACAACAACAACAAGAAATTGGGCAACATTAAAGGGAAGGTGGCCACACAAATACAAATGTTCATCTGGTGGTCAGCTCTGTCTCCCATAATGTGAGATTTATCTTGAATTTGGGATCAGACTAATACATTTTAAGAAAATGTCCCTCTAAAGGTTCGAAAGAACTATAACGAAAGAATGCACCATGAGTGGGTACTAGTGGGTAGGTTGAGATGAGGATTCAAGATCCAAGACAGCATTAATATAAAGACGTTCCGTGTGTCTTGTATAAAGTTCACAGTATTTAGAGAGGAGTTATCTGTTGCAGGCACTTTTGGCCTTGCTAACCAGCAATATATACAAGGAGTATCCAAGCAGTTCAAGGAATCAATACAAGAGCATTGTAAATCCCCCCCCCCCCCCCTCCAGAAGTCATGCACCACAATACACCACCACACAGCACCACAACATTTAGTATTGCAAGGCAAAGGTGTTTTTACCTACTTGTCAATGCACCCCACCATGTAGTAGACCATTGGAAACCAACAGATTGCATCCAGAAAATGCATATCTGGCCTAGCACACAAGTAGAAAGCACATTGTACCAACCAATAAGGAACACATGGATAGTATTTGTATGTCTGAGAGTAATGTACACATTGAAGGTCATAAGCAAGGTCAGATGATTAAAGTAGAGACCTCAATACATTACCAGAAACTAATCAGCACTATGAACCTCTAATTAATAAGCAATGGCACTAATTATCCTACTGCTCTGTTAATTAGCATTCTGTACAACGTCAATATACATTTCAATTTAGTTTAAAAGATCTGACTAGAAAATTTGGGCTGCTCCTTAAAAATAACTAATGTGTCATGGTTCACAATAAATACCAGACCGAGCCTCTCAGAGAGAATAATGTGTATTTCCAGAAAGTGTTAGTAAATGGAAAGTGCAATTTTAATCATATTTTAATATGTTATATAAATATATGATATTTATAATCAGCTAAAAATAATTTGCCTCTTATCAAGCGTAGTTTTTCAAAAGAGTATATTGTAAATTTCAGGCTACAGTCAACAATTTATATATAATATATTATAATAATTTATATATATATATATATATATATATATTATTATATATACATTATTATATTATTATTATATTTTATCTATAAATTATTATATTTTTATTATATATTATAAATAAATTATTACATATAAATTATATATATATATATATATATATATATATATATATATATAAATTATTATAATATATGATATATAAATTGTTATATTATTATTATATATTATGTATAGAAATTCCTAACAGCCTAAAATAATACATCAGCATAGCTTCCGCTGGCACATTTCCCAAGTCCCTCCAACCTGCAGTAATGTGCTGAGGTATCCTCCGCCCCTCGCGGGTTACACATATGCTCTTGCACCTACAGCACAATCCTAATTGCCCATCTGAGTTTTATTATACCCCAGGAGGCCAGCAGCAAAGTAATTCAAGTTTCAGCTCTGATGAGCACCCGCTGCAAGCACAAAGTCATCATGTTTCCTCTAGTACAGGAACAGATTGCTAAAGTGCAGAGATAGGAAGTGTAGAGACTGACCGGACGGTGCCAGAACTACAGTGCTCTAAATGACAAGTCAACACGCCGTCCTATATAGAAAAATACTAGAAAATAGGCAAAATGCAAAAAAAAATACAGCTGATTTATTAAATTTTTATATGCAATTATGCTGCAGTGGAATCTGCCGGTTTAGTTTCTGTTGATCAACTTTCTTGGATGGGATTGACTTTGTATCATATGGAAAATATAGGACCACTGAGGTCATTTAAATAAATAGGGGTCTAGATTCAGGGCCTAAAAGTTCATTTATCTCCTATAAAGCAGCATGTTGCAAAGCAGTAACCTAAAGCCACACCCACAAGGAGTGGCTTCACACTAACACGCCGCTACAGTGTGAAGCAGACAGGGACATGCTGCATGTTTGAGCATCATGAGACACTGGTAGTGAAGCTCCTGCCTATGTGCGTGGCTTTATATTACAGCTGTGATACATGGCACCTTACATGAGAAAGAACAGGAATAAAGTGAGAGGTTCCAGAAGGTGATGATTGGTTACTCTGCTGACTTTTTAGAATTGTAATTGTTCAACTACATGTACATTTTCAATTACATTGAGAAGGTTAAAATGAATTAAGTAACATCATTTAAAACATTTATATAAAGCAAAAACATGTCTCAATTGTCACTTTAGTGTTATATGTGGAAAAAAGACTCTCCATTAAATAACATGGTAAGTAATTTAAATTCCTAGTACAATATATAGTAAATGTAACACAGCAAAGGTCACTATTACTGCTGTACTGACAAGTACATATATATATAAATATATTTACTGTTGATTAGTATTAAAAAATGAATGAAAACTTAAACATTAAAGATTTTAAGTGTGAATTGCTTAAAAAGATAATCCTCTTTTAATGACTTTATACATAACTGTATTTCACATGAGTTATTATTGCTTTACAGTGGGGCTTGATGTGTAGGAAGAGCATGGCCAAGAATAATAATAGAATTTAAAGGGACTCTATCACCCAAAATCAAGTTTATTTTTTAGGTTATTTTTAGAAAGCATGAAAAACTGGCTATACATGTTGTGTTATACATTTTTTTCTAGAGTGAATCAATCCTGGAGAATACCAATTCAATTAGAAGCCCTCATCTCGCTGGATATAGGCCATATGTCTGCCAGCGTGCTTCATGCTCGCAGTCTGCTACAATTCTGGTGCTATTAAATTGAACAAACCCGCAAGTTACGGGCCGAAAGCAGAAACTGTAAACCATGCACTCCTCTGTAGCAGTTCAGGACGGGAGTATAATCAATTAACTGATTTAGCGGTAATCCCGAGCATGGCTCAGGGTTAATTTTCAGTTACTAAAGCGATAACCCCGAGCCACGCTCGGGATTACACACTTCCTCCTTCCTACCCCTCCCCATCCTCTTACTGTGTAAGCTGCTCATCCTTCCCCTGCAGCACATCTTCTGGCAGTGTCCGAGAGTCCCGAGTGACGTCACACGCACGTCACATCAATAGTGATTCCCGGCCACAGCCAGAAGATGTGCTGCAGGGGATGGATGAGCAGCTCATACAGTAAGAGGATGGGTGAAGGGGGAGGAAGGAGGGGGCAGGGGAGGAGAAGGGAGAGGGGGAAGGGGAGGAGAAGGGAGAGGGGGGAGGGAAGAAGAATAGTGAGGGGTAGGGGGAATGGTGCTGCAGGGCCTGGGGGTAAGGGGTCACTACACTACATAAAAAAAAAAAATGTAGGAGCAGGGTGGCGAAAGAAGGCGGTTTGGCCATGTCAGTACCCCAGAGTGTACCTCTTTAAGACTCGGGGTTACTGACACGAGCAAGACCGTAACCACCCATTTTGAAACAGCTAATACAAAATGAGACCATTATCATTACGTCAGTAAAACATGGAGGTTACATGTCAATCAACTAGCGTTTGGGGGTCCGATATGCGATGGGACTCGCAAAACCTCAAAATACAAAATAATAAAAGTGAATGCTAATACTGTTCTAGCCCATGTGGGTGGCCTGATATGTATTAACTCATTGATTTCCGAGATTGATATAATCCCAAAATGAAGCATAAAAAAATAATAATTTTCCATTGCCGATTTGCGAGGTTGAGACTGTTGTGCAATTAATTCTAATGTCTATCATCGCTTTCCCTGTCGTTTACAGTGCAGTATTTTTTCTTATTTGCATTTACAGTGCTACAGACAGGGATTAAACTCCCTTGCGGGTCCTCTCTAGCACTCCTAGGATTTTCTCCTACATTTACAGTTTACGGGTGTGAAAACATTTGCGGGCTTAGGGAATTGTAGCAATTGAATTTGCAATTTTAGCGATTTCATAACTCTTGCGGACGGGAAAGATCAAAGGCATTGGGAGGCTGTAAATTCCTGGTTTAACAACAGCAACGTTTCCAAGCCAATAACTCTTAAACCCTTTGGAGCCCTCAGAAAGACGCTCATTGATTTCAAATTATTTTACGGCCTCACTTACGGGCACCAGTAACTTACGATTGCTCAATTGAATCTGGCTCTTTATTTCGAAATGAGTGGCCTGTGCATATTAATTGGCTGCTTTGATGTGCTAATTAGGATTGCAGTCTGCTTGTTTGTCTGCAATGTTACTGTATCTAGCAGTTAGACCCCTCTCCCACCCTTATCAAGTACTCTCAGACACACGTTATCATAATAAGCAGGATATTTAGCTGCACATTAGCATATCGGTCGCAACCGCTGCAAAATCAATTCTAAATATTTCAGAAATGATTTACTGGAGAGAAAAAGTGCTAGTACAATGTATAGCCGGTATTTAATGGTCTTTATAGTTAAATATACATCTTGTCTGGGTGACAGAGTCCCTTTAAACAGTTAAAAGTCTCTGTGACAATATTTTTTATCCAGCTGGCCATGCTGATCACCCCCACTGTGAAAGATAATTAATAAGATAATAAGGAGAGAGGGGGACATTTTTGTGTAGTTTAATACTAAACATTCTAACACTTAAAATGCTTAACAGTAATTACATCTATTTGTATGCATGTTTTTTATTTGTCCAGTTCCTGGGACCTTTTCTGTGTCCCTTTAATAGAAAACAGCTATTCTTGCTGTTAATTGTGTTGATATTTCACATAATGTATTTTTTCATATTACAAGTGAACAAATAAGAGGTTTAACAGACACATTATTTCCAGCAGCATTCTATACTGTAATTTGAGGAAACTGACAGAGAAATGGCAGAAAAAAATGCGTTCTCTGTGCAGTAATATTCCCAGGCAGTGCTGTGTCATTTTCTGTGGCCTACAATATATTTTCTGTAAATTTCTTGCAAAGCTATTACACAAATAGCTGCATCTCATAAAAGCCCATTAGGGCCCCCTGGAATAAAGCCCTAGAAATAAAATGAATATGTTTCATTCAGGCGTATTGCGGGATGTTTATTTGTGTCCTAATTACAGTGTTTAGCTATTTCTACAGTTACAGAAAAGAGATTATTAAGAGAGAAAAACCATGAAAATCAACTTAGATTTGGTCAACAATGTCCATAAATGTATTATCTTTAAATGAATAGTGTAATTAGATTCCCAGAATTCCTTGCGTGGTCTGATCTCAGTCATTGGCTTCCATTGCCAAATGCCTGAATGGACGGTATGGCGGGTTTGATCTTGAATATAATGGTTTACCTGCAGTGGGCGTTCATAATGAATTAAGGAGTGAAAGGTGAAAAGTAGAGTCGTCATCATTAGGGCTCTGGAAAGGTATCAATAAAAGGAATACTATCTGTCGGATATAAAGTCTCATATCATCATTTTATTGAGGAATTCTGTAAATTTGTAATTCAAAGTACATTTGAAATTTCTTATGTAAGCTCCATCCCAAGGCACCTCTGTAGACAGAGTGTCTTAGCCAATGAGCTGTGTGGACTTATGTCCTAACCAATCAGCTATCAGTATCAACGCTGCAGCCAGTGAGTGGAACAATATACCTTGATGTACCTGTCTCTGATTGCCCATCTAATTACACATTTTATGCAAATTTACCCTTGGATTTTCAGGGGTGTTCCTTCTCAAAATCAACTGCCTGAAAGTTGAAGAAATATTGCAATCTTCGCTTATTATTGTTTATTTTTTTTCATGTAAAACATGTTTTCATACACTACTGATTCTCCTCTATCAGATGCATTCATAATCCATGAAACTTCCATATACCTTTAACATCACATGAAATACAGAATGATACTGAAGAGCTGTCACTACAAGGAAAGCAATTTAAAGGGAATGTTAAAAAGTTTGCCATACAAGAAAAGGTGAAGATTTAAAGGCATATTTGAGTCTCCTGGATTATGAATGCATCATATAGAGGAAAATCATTAGTGTATGCAAACTATTTGTTTGCATGAAAAAATACCAAAATAAACATTTGCAAACTCACCCTGATGTTTCCTAAATCTTTTCAATTTGCAAGCCAATGCTTTTGTCAGTTGACTTCCCTGGAAATCCCTGCTAAGATTAGCATAATTAATTTTGGCCAATCAGGAGAAAGCAGGTACATTTGTATCATACTCTGGGGTTTCTGTGTTGCAAAGAAGCCTGGGATATGTAGTGACTTTCTCTATTTATCCTTGTGATCTGATTCAGTTGTAAACTCAGACCCCACCCAACCATGTGATGCAATCCAGCACCAAGTACCTTCTTTGAAAGGTCAAACTCCATACCTAACTACATTTCCTGCATACTTGGTAATATCAGTTTCCTCTGGGTGTGCACAGCTGGAATTTACTTTCCTGCATAAAACTGTGTAAGTACACTTTTCTATATAACACATATGTTTCTGATAATCACTGCCTGTTTCTTACCAAACATTTAAAACCCAGGAAACATATATACCTTTAACTATACAAGGAATTGAGAAGAGCAGGCAATTCATGGAATTATAACAAACTTAAGGAATGGAACCTAGAGGGAATGTTAAAGAGTTGGCAACATATGTGTTTTTGAAGTGTTGGCACTGCTGGGAATCGAGAAAAGATGCCAACAAAAGTAACTGAAAGGAGTCAACCCAAAGAATGAGGAGATGTTGACAGCAGAAGGAATGGAGTATATTTAGCAGCACAAGGAATAAAGAAGAGTTTGCAACACAAGGAATAGTGAATAATTGGCTACACAAGAAATAAAAAGGAATTGACTGCACAAACAATGGTGAAAACTTGGAACACAAGGAATAGAAAAGAGTTGGAAAAAACAAGGAATGGAGAAGAGTTGGCAAAACAAAGAATGCTGCAAAGCAAGCAGCACAATGAATGGAAAATAGAGGGAAATTTTTAAATATTTATGGAGAAAATAATATAGAAAATAAATATTACTGACAGTCATGGTTTTACTCTTAATTAAGGGGAAAAATACAGATGTTATTCATTTCCAAGTTGTCTAACAATGGATAAGATTAATTGAAGGCTACTGATATGTCTCGCAAATCACCCTGGCCAATAGAAATTACACCTTAACTATGACTTCAAATCAATATGTCCAAGTCAAGATGTGACCCAAACCAAACTGGCCTTCAGAAAAACAGCACTTACGGGTTGTCCAGCAGTAAGATGATTGGGTTGAGCTCTTTCTTTGGTCTGTAATAAGCTCTGAGTGGAACAATGAAATTATATAATCCATTGCCTGCTGTCTCTGCCGCGACTATGATGATTTTATTCTTGAAGCCATAGGCTTTGGCATCTTCATAGTAGTTGTGTTGGCAACCCTAAAACAAAAAGGAGCAATAAACAGTCTAGAATTCTAAAGTATAATGAAAGGCCTGTGGTTACCAGTAGGGCTGGATACGTTTATACATATACAACACAAAATATGAATATTACACATTTTTTATATATTTAATGCACAACATCTAATTGTCCCAAGAAGATGGCCAACATTCCCACTTTACCTTGTCTAGTCGCAGGCAGCAGAAGGGCACTTTTTCTTGCAGAAGATGACAGAAGGTTGGTGAGCTCCCTATATATGGTGAATTAGGAGGATATCCCTTAGCATATCTACAACAAAGGATAGAACATGAGCTGCAAATGGATCTTGGGATCTGAATATCTCAGTATATCTCCGATGTGTGTCTGTGACTGGTGTTACTCAGTTCTACTCGGACCCCAAATGTGGGATTGTATGCAATAAATATTAGTGAAACTGGATGACCTTATAGTAATGTGACCATGAGCTTGAGGGAGCTCAGAGGGCAGTGGCTGGAGTGTTGAGGTCCATAGGGTCACAGGGAGTTGGACATGACTGAACAACAACACACATGTGACCAAAAGTAATAGATATCCATATATGTGCTAGAATACATATTGAGCACTATTGCTTAATATCAATTAAAGAATCACTGTGATAAGTTTTTTTTTCTGCCGTCTTTTGACGGCAGAAAACTGTGCAGATACAAACTTCCTGTGTATTCAAACTAAAATGGTGGATTCCACAGCAGAATTATTGCATATAAAATAATAAATTAGAGGCATTATTTTTTTACATTCTAAAAACATGTTGCAAAGTATTTCTTCAAAAGTTGGGATTTTAACGTTACATCAATAACTTCCATAATATTTATATTTATAAATGAAAATCCAGAACATATACACTTGTGGTAAACATTCCTTTAAGAATATTAGTGATTGAAAGTGATTGGACTCTTCCGGCTCATAAAACTCAGAATTTAGACCAGTGAACCAGCCTCTTTATACATACTCTTTAGCTTCAGAACATTCATCATCTGAAGGGTTGGTCTCATCTTCCGACTGGTCACTTAGAAGGTCACAGGGCTGCATGGATGAATTGTCGGCCACTTCCAGAACAGGGGCGATACTGGGTCTCCGACCTTCTTTACCTCCCTCTGATGGGAGGGTCAAGGTTGGTCCACTGGAGGAGTGGCAGCCGGTATCTTGTAGGTCTATGGCTACAGTTCCTAAAACAAAGTGTATTACAAGTTTACTGTCAGTTGGATTGCAGCATAAATACTTGGGAGAAAAGAATTTGAGGGGACAAATCCTTAGGCTAATTTAATGGAAGCAACCACTAGCCATGGTCTCCTTTGAATTTATGAACAGGTTAGGATATTGGTATAGTACTCTATGGATGATGATTTGGTTTTCTGCCCTTTGTATGAAGTTGGTTGTAAAAATAATGTAGCTGTGAACCTTCAGTATTGAGAAAAACAAGAATGCTAGTACCAAGCATTGAGTGACTCTACCCTTGAAGGCTCAGCTTTGTGTGAAGATATATGAGGGTATGTGGGAGTATTGAGCAGTGTCTTGCTTTACCCATGAAGGCTGCACTTTGTGTGAAGGTTGATGAGGGTATGTGAGAGTATTAAGCTTTGAGTGACTTTACTCATGAAGGCTCGGCTTTGTTTGAAGGTGTATGAGGGTTCATAAGAGTACTAAGCATTGTGTGACTTTACCTTTGATGGCTCAGCTTTGTGCGACGGTGTATGTGGGTACGTGAGAGTATGTGAGGGTACTAAGCATTGAGTGGCTTTACCGATGAAGGCTCAGCTTTCTATGAAGATGTATGAGGGTACTGAGTATTGAGTGAATTTACCCATGAAGGCTCAACTTTGTGTAAAGATATATGATGGTACATGAGAGTATTATGAATTGAGTGACTTTACCAATGAAGTCTCAGCTTTGTGTGAAGGTGTATGAGGGTAAGTGATAGTACTATATATTTGATAAAATAACCAAGAAAGCTGAAGTCCTATATCTACCCAAACCAGCTGCACATATAGCTTGAGGGACAAAGTCAATGAAAGACTTCATTGGCTAAACTGATTTGTATGCAGAGTTAATGTACTCCCCCCCCAAACAATGAACTATAATGTACACAGACTCGGCATAGACCTTAGTCATAAAGTAATATAAACAATTTTTACATCCGTCAGTTGCAAGAGAGGGGGCTTAAAACTTTCTCTTGATCACGGTCTTCTAATGAATTGGGTGCCTATAAAAAGATCCCAGAGAAAGGACTCTACCCACCCATGCTGGCAATTATACTATGGACGGGTAGCCGGGACGGCCCATGGTAGGATGACTTGTATTTGCGTAACTTCTCAAGCTGTTCTTGTTTTTTGAAAGCAGAGTTCTCCTCCTTGGTAACATGGATATAGAAGCAGGTGTCTGTGGAGTTCATAATGTATCTCGGTCCTGGGTTCAGCAAGATATTCTTGTTATCCTCCCTCCTAACACCGGTCAGACAAACACCAAACCTGTAGAAAATGACAACATCACTCAGACATATCACTGTTTATATAATTCAGAAGTATTGATTTTTTTAAGGCACACAAGCAACTAATATCTGACACCTATTAATATAAAAAATTAATATATACCAAAATTGGTAAACCCATTTGCTGCACAGTGATACATGTTAAAGTCCGAAGGCATCACCAAAACTGCTGTGGGGGGTGGAAAATCATATGAGAAACCTATCTTTAAACCTAATTTATTTATAAGCATCTTAGTTTATAACTCTACACTTATGAGTTATAGGGTGTGATTCATAGTTATTTTCTGAACACTATTATCAGTGTGTCAGGTTTAGAAGTATCAAAATAATGCAATTTAGACCACCTTAATCAGGCAAAATATGTCTTAGTGATGTCTCTCTGAGACTTCTTCAAGAGATCTGCATTTTAGTGAGTTTATGTCTATTTGAAAATAGGTTTCAGTTTACCTACTTTTTATGTGCATGGAACGAGGCATAGGTGAAGCTTTTGCCCTCATATTCAGCGAAGAAGATGCTCTCTTCCATCTTGATGTGGTAGACCTCATTGCCTGAACATCGACCGTACATCTTCTGCCACTGCTCTGGTGATTGCTGCCCCTCCCTGCAACAAGTAACAGAGAGAGGTATGTCCAAAATGTCCAAACCCACAGAAAATACGTCCAAAGCATCTAAGAAGCCCCCTGTGCCCCATGGACCTCCCGCTGGACTCCAATGGCCCCTGTGCATCCTTAGTGGCCCCCACAGGCCCTTTGGGGCCCCAGTGGTTCCACTGTGGCCCCCCTATGGATCCCATGTGGCCCTTGTAGCCTCTGAAACCCCTCATGGCCCACTCCAGGCCCTGGAAGGCCCCCAAGACCCTTTGTGGCCTCCCTCAACCCCCTGGGGCTTCCGGCTCCAACCTGTGGCCTCCCTAGGCCCCCCTCAGTCCTTGAAGACCGCCGGCAGACCTCTGTAGCCTCCCTCAACCACCTTTGTCCCCTCATTGACCTCTGTGGCCCCCTCGGACTTCTATGGCCCTCTCAAACCTCTATAACCCCTGTGGCCCCTCTCGAATCTCTGGCATGACCCCAGGAAGTGGAGTGCAGCATCAGCAGGTAAGGAAGTATTTATATAGGTGTATAAATATATATATATATATATATATATATATATATAAATATGTGTGTGTGTGTTGTAATGAAGTGCAGCAGGAATCCCTGATAACCTGCAACAGAGTGCATCAGGGAAGATATATAAGTCGCAGATGGAGCAGGGCCATATACCCTGGACTGACATAGAGAGGGTTAATACAAAAAATCTTCAGCCTAATTAGGCCAACACCTGACCCTGCTCAAGAGCAGTTAAAAAGCCTGCTCAGTAAAGTTTGCGGTCTGCCTAGCAGTCTGAGGAGGAGGGTGACTAAGAGACTGTTTCAAAGGAAAAGAGCGGCTCTCTACAGTACAGGAGAGATCCAGCTGAGGAAGGAGCCACCTGAAAAAGACCCCATTCCAGCTAAGCCGGAGGAATGAAGGGATAAAAGGTTGGTGCCACCTACATGTATTTTGAGCACACCCGAAAAAGGATTACAAATGCCCCAGGGAGAAAAGAGTGCTAAGCAAGCCTAACCGTCACTCTTCACAAGAGGGTGTCAAGGGTCCCTGGGGTGAAGCATAAGGGAGAGCAGGGTGGGCCCTATGCTTCACCCACTATTGGCAGAAGCCGTAGCGGAAAATAAGAGACTGTTTGCACTCTGGCCACAAGGTGGCGACATAACAAGAATAAGAGACTGTTTTGCATCCTGGCCACAAGGTGGCACTCTCCGGAACCAGAGAAGCTGGCCGGATATAGTTAGGGTGTTCCAGGTGATAGTAAGCACGTATATGCAGGGTTTTATTTTATTTGCTGAAGATAAGCACTGTTTTTGTTTTGTTATTTTGGTGCTATGAATAAATAGCAGTAAAAGTCTGTCAAGCCTGCTGTGTCTTCCTCCCTGCATAAAGAAAAGATAAGAAAGTGCAGGACGCAAACCCCGCCAGAAGGGGGCGCCCTGCTACAGTGTATAGCTGTATATTTAAATGTAAAAAAATAGTAAATAAATAATACATCTGTGTTCACGTTTGAATGTCTAAAGCAAGTTAAAAAAAAAATGTTTCCAGCTCCGAATTCTGAGAAAAACAGTTATTACACTGCATTCTGGGAAGCTGAGCAGAGACATGCAAATGTGCCCACAAATGCCTCGCTCTTCAATCCATAGCCCATTTTAAACATGTATACATGTGTGTGTAGATGTACAGTGGATATAAAAAGTCTACACACCCCTGTTAAAATGTCAGGTTTCTGTGCTGTAAAAAAATGAGACCAAGATAAATCCTTTTAGAACTTTTTCCACCTTTTTAATGTGACCTATAAACTGTACAACTCAATTGAAAAACAAACTGAAATCTTTTAGGTAGAGGGAAGAAAAAATATAAAATAATATGGTTGCATAAGTATGCACACCCTTAAACTAATACTTTGTTGAAGCACCTTTTGATTTTATTACAGCACTCTATCAGCATGGCACATTTTGACTTGGCAAGATTTGCCCACTCTTCTTTGCAAAAACACTCCAAATCTGTCAGATTGCGAGGGCATCTCCTGTGCACAGCCCTCTTCAGATCACACCACAGATTTTCAATCGGATTCAGGTCTGGGCTCTGGCTGGGCCATTCCAAAACTTTAATCTTCTTCTGGTGAAGCCATTCCTTTGTTGATTTGGATGTATGCTTTGGGTCGTTGTCATGCTGAAAGATGAAGTTCCTCTTCATGTTCAGCTTTCTAGCAGAAGCCTGAAGTTTTTGTGCCAATATTGACTGGTATGTGGAACTGTTCATAATTCCCTCTATCTTAACTAAGGCCCCAGTTCCAGCTGAAGAAAAACAGCCCCAAAGCATGATGCTGCCACCACCATGCGTCACTGTGGGTATGGTGTTCTTTTGGTGATGTGCAGTGTTGTTTTTGCGCCAAACATATCTTTTGGAATTATGGCCAAAAAGTTCAACCTTGGTTTCATCAGATCATAACACCTTTTCCCACATGCTTTTGGGAGACTTCAGATGTGTTTTTGCAAAGTGTAGCCTGGCTTGGATGTTTTTCTTCGTAAGAAAAGGCTTTCATCTTGCCACTCTACCCCATAGCCCAGACATATGAAGAATACGGGAGATTGTTGTCACATGTACCACACAGCCAGTACTTGCCAGATATTTATGCAGCTCCTTTAATGTTGTTGTAGGCCTCTTGGTAGTCTCCCAGACCAGTTTTCTTCTCGTCTTTTCATCAATTTTGGAGGGAGCTACAGTTCTTGGTAATGTCACTGTTGTGCCATATTTTCTCCACTTGATGATGACTTTCTTCACTGTGTTCCATGGTATATCTAATGCCTTGGAAATTCTTTTGTACCCTTCTTCTGACTGATACCTTTTAACAATGAAATCCCTCTGATGCTTTGGAAGCTCTCGGTGGACCATGGCTTTTGCTGTGGGATGCGTCTAAGAAAATTTCAGGAAAGACCAACTAGAGCAGCTGAACTTTATTTGGGGTTAATCAGAGGCACTTTAAATGATGGCAGGTGTATGCTGACTCCTATTTAACACGATTTGGAATGTGATTGCTTTATTCTGAACACAACTACATCCCCACTTATAAGAGGGTGTGCAGACTTATACAACTACATTATTTTTCTTTTTTTTTTTCTTCCCTCCACCTAAAAGATTTCAGTTTGTTTTTCAATTGAGTTGTACAGTTTATAGGTCACATTAAAGGTGGAAAAAGTTCTGAAATTATTTATCTTTGTCTCATTTTTTTACAACACAGAAACCTGACATTTTAACAGGGGTGTGTAGACTTTTTATATCCACTGTATATGTAAATTTATATGGGGAGGGGAGGCGCACATTTTTTTTTTTTTGCACCGGGGCCCACCATGCACTAGCTCCGCCACTGCACAGAGAGTATGTCCAAATCCACAGAGATTACATCCAAACTGTCAAAACCCACAAACAGTTTGTCCAACCCACAGAGAGTGCTTCCAAACCATCCAAACCCACAAAGAGTATACCCAAACCCACAGAGAGTGCTTCCAAACCGTCCAAACCCACAGAGAGTGCTTCCAAACCGTCCAAACCCACAGAGAGTGCTTCCAAACCATCCAAACCCACAGAGAGTGCTTCCAAACCGTCCAAACCCACAGAGAGTGCTTCCAAACCGTCCAAACCCACAGAGAGTGCTTCCAAACCGTCCAAACCCACAGAGAGTGGTTCCAAACCGTCCAAACCCACAGAGTGCTTCCAAATTGTCCAACCCCACAGAGAGTGCTTCCAAACCATCCAAACCCACAGAGAGTGCTTCCAAACCGTCCAAACCCACAGAGAGTGCTTCCAAACCATCCAAACCCACAGAGAGTGCTTCCAAACCGTCCAAACCCACAGAGAGTGCTTCCAAACCGTCCAAACCCACAGAGAGTGCTTCCAAACTGTCCAAACCCACAGAGAGTGCTTCCAAACTGTCCAAACCCACAGAGAGTGCTTCCAAACTGTCCAAACCCACAGAGAGTGCTTCCAAACTGTCCAAACCCACAGAGAGTGCTTCCAAACTGTCCAAACCCACAGAGAGTGCTTCCAAACTGTCCAAACCCACAGAGAGTGCTTCCAAACTGTCCAAACCCACAGAGAGTGCTTCCAAACTGTCCAAACCCACAGAGAGTGCTTCCAAACTGTCCAAACCCACAGAGAGTGCTTCCAAACTGTCCAAACCCACAGAGAGTGCTTCCAAACTGTCCAAACCCACAGAGAGTGCTTCCAAACTGTCCAAACCCACAGAGTGTGCTTCCAAAACATCCAAAGACCACACTGAGTATGTCCAAACTATCTAAACCAATATGGAGTAGTTCAAACCATCCAAAGCTACTGAGAGTCCATCCAAATCCAGTATGTCCAAACTCACATAGAGCACGTCCAAACCGTACAACCTCACAGAGTACATCCAAACTGTCCCATCCCAAAAAGAGTACGTCTAAACCCACAAAGAGCACATCAAAACCATCAAACCCCACATGGAGTACATCCAAACCTTTCAACCCCACATAAAGAATGCCCAAGCTGTCCAAACCCACAGAGTACTTCTTAACCCACAGAGAGTGTATCAAAATCAACTCCACATGGAGTACATCCAATCCATCCAACCCCACATAGATAACGTCCATGCTGTCCAAACCCACAGAGTACTTCTAAACCCACAGAGAGTGCGTCCAAATTATCCAAACTCTCAGAGTATGTCCAAACCATCCAAACCCACAGAGAGCATGTCCAAATCATCCAAACCCACAGAGAGTACGTCCAAAACCACAGAGTATGTCCAAATCATCCAATGCAGACAGAGAGTACGTCCATCTCCACACAGAGTGCATCCAAATCAGCCTGGTAGACTAAAACACACATGCACACATAAATATATAAAAATAATTATATCCTCCTAAACCATTAAGTCTTTGAAGGGTCTCTAATCTGAAAAACTGTATTACAATTTGGAATCAAATTAAATGGCAGCGACTCTTTTCTAGTCTTACAGCACCACTGTGTGGCACTTTGTGATAATACATCATGTGTAGTTACTAAAATATCATATTGTAAATATAGGACTAAAATGATTCTTTTCTAAAAATACACAATATCAGCTGGAGTAGCCAACACTTCAATCAAAGGAATGTGTTAAAACATAAACTGCATTTAAATGCAGTGTGGTGACAAAAAAGATGAAGGAATTGTATTCCCCCTTAAAAAATAATTTATGACTAGCCTAGCAAATGAATGCATTCTGTAAGGGCCTGCACAATCACTTAACCAATGCATGCACTTGCTGAGACAGCAGTAACAACTGGGCCAGATTTCCCAGTAGGCAGAGTAGACAGCTGTGTACGAGATGCCATGTGCCAGCACAGACAAATGTGTTAAATCACTGCTAGAAACTTCTGTGGCTTACACAGTGTTTCACCGTGTACTGTATAAACTGGGGACAGGAATAACAAACTGATCTCGGTGTATCAAGTACAGGCAAAAGAACCGGAACGTATGGAATTCGGTTTGAATCTATTCTATTATCTGAGGTTAAAGGACAATCATCGCCATAAATTTGAAATATACTATTTTAAAGAGCTACGCTTGAAAATATGGAAATAATTCTAAAATATGCAAAAACAAAGTACAGAATCTAATTTATCACGTTTTACATGAAATTGTACCATTTTGCTTTCTGTTAATCAACTTTCTGAGATGGGAGGAGCCACTGAATGCACAGGAACAATGGTTGAGCTAGTGAAGGCAGAGCCCCAGTGCAAAATAATTTGGGGGGCCCTTCCAACTTGTCTATACAAGGTAGATACCTGTAGGGGTGAGTAAACAGCCAAAACATATGTAAGTGATCAGATTACACCTGTTCCACTATTAAAGACTCTATTCTCTCCAGACTTTTGCTGCTGGTAGTAAAGGGCCCCTGTCCAGTTGTGGACCCCAGTGCTTTACACCTGCTGCACCAGCAATAGCTATGCCACTGCACAAAAAGTATCATGGTGAGTGGGCCAGCTACAACATCAAGAGCTTTTATTCGGTCTAATGGAAAACTAGTTTCTAGCGGCAGAATAAGTTGATTGAGGACAATGTACCCAGCAATAAAGTATAACTTCATATAGAAGTTATAAAAAAACAGTAATACCCCTAATGGTGCATTGCACACTTATTATTTGCCTCTTTCTCAACATTAACATGTCATTTACAAGACACTGTTCAGTGGTCCTTTAACCCCTGGTTCATTATTACAGAAATGTATGAGCATAATGAACATGCAGCTTACCAGTATAAACCTGCAAATACATTTTTAACCTTTGCAGTGTTTATTTTATTATAATGGAAGTATTTAGTAGTTTTAGAGCCTGATGTTTAGAACTCATCTAGACAAATTTGATAATTCAATGTCCTTCAGCAGGGTTTAGAAATGTGAGCAGAACGTCCCTGTATAATTCTTCCACTGCAGCTCGGTTGTGGTCGGGACCTTCTCGTGGATAGTAGCTGCTGGGTGGCAATTGCTACTGGACCCATTTTTGCCTGATTAGAGGGCATAGAGATAGAGGAAAAGGGGGGAGGTGGGTGGGTTAAGAAGATCTCACAAGTAAGGAATGAGGCTAGAGGAGGGAGTTTAAAGGGGGAGGAGAGTTTCCTCCCACAACTTCCAAGTGCACACCTGGCTATTAATATGGCCGGGTGTTGGCTGTATCCACATTACACATCTATTTCCGAGGCTGCACAATGTACAAATTGCAAAACAAATCATTGGATTCTGAACTTACTATTACATTTGAATTTGTCATTTATTAAAAATATACAGTAATATTGATAGACAGCAGGCGAGGGGGATCTATCCCATTGTGTATGCGCATGAAATCGCCAGCACTGACAGCTGCAGTGCCAGCAAGTTTCTGCTAGATGGCGCTGTCAGGTTTCAGGAAGGATTATAATTATCCCCCCCTCTGATGTGGCGCAACTCGACGGCGCTGAATCAACAACGAGATCATCTCTGTGTTCGGCGCTGGCACTCGGTGCTCCAGGGACTCTCATAGCAAAAGGCCTCTTCTGTCAGCGCGCCTTATATGCAATGTGCAGCAGTATTCTGAAAATCGGCAGTGCCATCTAGAGGTTGGCAGCGGCACTGCAGCTGCCAATGTTTTGGGTAAGGGAAGAGGGAAAGGACTGATATTAAAATGCAAATACGTGTTTAAAAATCACTTTTAAAATGTGTAATTAAGTCACACTAAGAGATTATTTTCCTCCCACCTATTGCTTTTTGGTTACTTACTTTTTGGTAATTTTGTTCTGTTGTTCAGTCAATCAGTTTTGTCCGACTCTCTGTGACCCTATGGACCACAGTACACTATTGTTATGTCTCTGGTTGTGCTTATCCATAAGGTTATCTTGGCTTAGGTACTGCAGTGGGTTGCCAGTTCCTACTCCAGTGGACATAGATTTGTCTGACCTCTCTGCAATGACCTGATTATCTTGGGTCACCCTATATGGTATAGCTCACAGCTTCATTGAAGCACTCAAGCACCTTCACAATGACAAGGTAGCGATCCAGAAGGGCTTTTTTTTTTATTCTACATTAACCCAATAAAGAGAGCATTGGTTCCATTTCTAAATTAATGTATAAAATATGATTAATTCATTTGTAAAGCATGCACCAAAAGTGATCAACACATGGGCATGTCCACCAACACTGGATGACACCTACATTATCTTTACCAACAGTTTTTCCAGCATCTATATGTGGGGAGAGCAATGCCCCCTACATTATTCTCTGCAAGCATCCTTTTAATGCAAACTTCATTATATAACCATGGTCCAGATATGTTACATTTTGCAAATACCTGTATCTGTTTTCATTTTTAACATTCTTTTTCCTTTTTGTTCATTATTCTTGAAAAGTAAAATGAAGATCTTTTATATTATACCTCTAATAATATTTACTGCAAAATCTCATAGCACAATAAATGCAATATTTAGAGGGATATTGTTTATGCAGCGCCCAAACCTATTTTCCATTTTTATATAATGAATGCTATTTACATTATCCTTAAATAGTTTTCTTATATTTTAACAACAGCAAAAAAACTTGACTTTAAAGAGACAAAGAATTTTAGGACTCTAAATCTGGTCAAAATGTAATTTATAAGTGTGTGTTCAGTGCTTCAGTTGTGTCTGACTCTCAGTGACCATATGGACGCAGTACACCAGGCACATCTGTCTGTGTTTTGGCTGTGCTGATTAGAGATGTCGCGGACAGTTCGCCCGCGGACTATTCGCGGCGATTTTGGCATGTTCGCGTTCACATCGGACGGCGAACACATGCGCTTTTCTGTTCGCCCCCTATTCTTTATCATTGAGGAAACTTTGACCCGGCACCTCACAGTTAGCAGACACATTCCAGCCAATCAGCAGCATACACTCCCTTTTTAGAGCCTTCCATCTGAAGGACAGCATACATTTTAGAATCATTCTGAAGCTGCATTCGTTGTGAGAGGACAGATTGTGTAGTTGCTGGAGATTTAATAGGGAAATAGATAGCCAGGCTGTGTATTTAGCTTCCACTACAGACCTGAAGGACTCATCTGATATCTGCTGCAAGTACAGCAACCCAAAAAGCCCTTTTTAGGGCTAGAACATCATTTATTTTATTTTATATTTTTTTTCTGTGTAATCTAATTGCATATGCCTGCCAGCGTGTGTGTGTGACAGGCTAACACCTAACAGCTTATATTGTGTTTATTTTCACGACTCATTAGAACCGCCATAGACTTCAATGGGCAGGCGAATTTCAAAACCCACAGTCACTCTTTCTGGCCACAATAGTGATGGGAAAGTTGTTTCAACAGGACTAACACCTGGACTGTGGCATGCCGGAGGGGGATCCATGGCAAAACTCCCACGGAAAATGACATAGTTGATGCAGAGTCTGGTTTTAAGCCATAAAAGGTATAAATCACCTAACATTCCAAAATTGTTTGGAATAACATGCTTTAAAACATCAAGTATGATGTTGTATCGATCAGGTAGTGTAAGGTTTACACCCGCTTCACGGTAAAAGACCAATCTCCCCTTTTAATGCACCACAAACAACCGCAAACAGTCCCTTTGCACAACCGCAAACTCCCCATTTGCACAAGGTTGGATACCAAGCTAGCCATGTCCCGTTCCTTGTCCTCACTGATGTCATTGAATGTCTCTTCCTCCACCCAGCCACCAAGGGTACCCGAAAGGTGACAACAAGCCCCCTGGGACGCCTGCTGTTATTGGTCTTCCACCTCCTCAAAGCCACCTTCCTCCTCTGACTCCTCTTCTTCAGACTCCCAGAGTCTGGGGGCTTCCACTTCCCAGCATGGAAGATTATACACAGGTCAGAGTCTGGGGGCTTCCACTGCCCAGCATGGAATATTATACACAGGTCAGAGTCTGGGGGCTTCCACTGCCCAGCATGGAATATTATACACAGGTCAGAGTCTGGGGGCTTCCAATGCACAGCATGGAATATTATACACAGGTCAGAGTCTTGGGGCTTCCACTGCCCAGCATGGAATATTATACACAGGTCAGAGTCTGGGGGCTTCCACTGCCCAGCATGGAATATTATACACAGGTCAGAGTCTGGGGGCTTCCAATGCACAGCATGGAATATTATACACAGGTCAGAGTCTGGGGGCTTCCAATGCACAGCATGGAATATTATACACAGGTCAGAGTCTTGGGGCTTCCACTGCCCAGCATGGAATATTATACACAGGTCAGAGTCTGGGGGCTTCCACTGCACAGCATGGAAGATTATACGCGTTGCCTCTGTCTGCGTTATTATAAGGTGTGTACTGTTAAGTAGTACTATTCCTATCGGTTTAATCCCTGTTACATCCACTATTAGGGGACATGTATATGGCATGGATTTTTGGAACAGGGAGATGGAAAAAGATGCTTGGTTGGACCTCCTACTTCGAATTTGGGGCACTGCACGTGCAATCTAAGGTGCCACCAGATAGGAGAGGTGTATTAAGTTGTACTACTCATTCCTATCAGTTTAATACCTGTCCTGTCACCTATCTTTCCTCCCAATAGCACATCAACCGGCCTGTGTGTATTTAGAGAACCACACTTTAAGGCCCTTAACCTGGGACAAGGTGGCTTAGCTATCAGAATTGCCTCAGAGCCTTAAAAACTCGCCAAGCCCCCTAATCAGACACTCACTATCATACTGGAAATGGGCCAAGAAACACACAGGTTTGTTCCCTGGATCCACCCAAATGACCCCAATTCTTGACCACCCTCAGGCCCCGAAACACATGAGCACAACATCACAACACTGGTGGAGGTCAAGGAAACTAGATAGACTGGGAGACTGGTTAGTAAAGGGCCAGATGCTCACCTATGAGGAACTGAGGGACAAGCATGAGCTACCACTGTCAGAACATTACAATTACTGTAGGCTGAGGCATTTCACACACTCCCTGACCCAGAAACAGGGGACACCGGTCTTAAATTGGTTCTCCAAAATTTGTAAAGATAAACCTCTATCAAGGGGGATCATTGGGTCGCTTTACAAATATAAAACATTTGTTACTGGTTGAAGCCACATTGGGGGAAGGACCGGAGTGGGGGAGCCCTGGAGACCCTTCAGAAGCAACCGGCGGCAAAATCATCCCAGGAAAGGAGAGGTCGCTTACTGAAGCCTGCCCTAGGGTAACCCAAGGGTGATTGCCCAGGTTAGATATTGTAAATAATAATCTAATACTGCTGGAGGTATGAAAGCTAATAGGACTTTGGTGTTTCCTGCAAATATACTCTTTACTATTGTCTGTTTTACCATGGTATCTGTTAGGTATCTCTTAAATTGCAATCACAGTAAAAAATAAGAAAAATTATTAACCTAAAAAGTAAAAATAAGAAGGAATAGCCAGCTAACTTTCACACAATGTCTCTATTGTAAATATGTATTTTTGCACAACTGTTATGCAAGACTGTTCAAAAATGCTTTATTTTTCATTACATGCTGTACGCCTTCTAAAATAAAATAATTTAAATGCAAAAATTAGGTATTGTTGCAGCGACCAGAAAATTTGATGTTAGTTTGCCAGGCAGAAAGTGCCCTAAAACATTGCGTCTTGAACCCTAGTTGGTGGCGGATAAGTCACGCAAGTCATCCGGCATTCAGGGATAAAATACAGCAGCGTGTGGACCATTATTAGCTCAAGGCAGCTCATCTATCAGGCCTTTTTTAATCGAATGTATCGCCCACTGTCAGTCCCTTCGGGATCCATCCCTCATTCATCTTAATAAAGGTGAGGTAATCTAGACTTTTTTGCCCTAGGCGACTTCTCTTATCAGTGACAAAACCTCCTGCTGCACTGAAGGTCCTTTCTGACAGGACACTTGAAGCGGGGCAGGACAGAAGTTCTATGGCAAATTGGGATAGCTCAGGCCACAGGGCAAGCGTGCACACCCAGTAGTCAAGGGGTTCATCGCTTCTCATAGTGTCTATCTGTAGTTTCTGTAGTTATAGCGAGGTAGTCTGTTACCTGATGGTCGAGTCGTTCTCTGAGGGTGGACCCCGACGGGCTGTGGCGATGCATAGGACTTAAAAAGCTCTGCATGTCCTCCATCAACAACAGGTCTGTAAAGCGTCCTCTCCTTGCCGGCGTGGTCGTGGGAGGAGGAGGATTATGTTCACCTCTTCCGCTGATAGATTGCCTTTGTGCTGTGACATCACCCTTAAACGCTGTGTAAAGCATACTTTTTAATTTATTTTGGTAGTGCTGCATCCTTTCCGACTTGTGGTAATTTGATAACATTTCAGGCACTTTCTGCTTATACCGGGGGTCTAGTAGCGTGGACACCCAGTACAGGTCATTCTCCTTCATCCTTTTTATACGAGGGTCCCTCAACAGGCACGACAGCATGAAAGACCCCATTTGCACAAGGTTGGATGCCGAGCTAGTCATGTCCCGTTCCTCGTCCTCAGTGATCTCACTGAAGGTATGTTCTTCCCCCCCAGCCACGTACAACACCACTGGTACCAGATAGGTGACAACGAGCACCCTGGGATGCCTGTTGTGGTTGGTCTTCCTCCTCCTCCTCAAAGCCACATTCCTCCTCTGACTCCTCTTCCTCACAGTCCTCTTCCAGCGTTGCCGCAGGTCCAGCAAGCGATGCTAATAAGGCTGTTTCTGGCGGTGATGGTGACCACAACTCTTCCTCTTCAAGCTCATCTACAGCCTGATCCAGCACTCTTCGCAGGGCACGCTCCAGGAAGAAAACAAATGGTATGATGTCGCTGATGGTGCCCTGGGTGCGACTGACCAGGTTTGTCACCTCCTCAAAAGGACGCATAAGCCTACAGGCATTGCGCATGAGCGTCCAGTAACGTGGCAAAAAAATCCCCAGCTCCGCAGAGGCTGTCCTAGCACCCCGGTCATACAAATACTCGTTAACGGTATTTTCTTTTTGGAGCAGGCGGTCGAACATTAGGAGTGTTAAATTCCAACGTGTCGGGCTGTCTAGAATCAAGCTCCTCGCTGGCAAGTTGTTTCACGGCTGGATATCTGTAAAGTGCGCCATGGCCGTGTAGGAACGCCTGAAATGGGCACACACCTTCCTGGCCTGCTTCAGGATGTCCTGTAAGCCTGGGTGCTTATGCACAAAGCGTTGTACAATCAGATTACACACATGTGCCATGCACGGCACATGTGTCAACTTGCCCAAATTCAATGCCGCCAACAAATTTCTTCCGTTGTCACAAACCACTTTGCCGATCTCCAGTTGGTGAAGTGTCAGCCACTGATCCACCTGTGCGTTCAGGGCGGACAGGAGTGCTGGTCCGGTGTGACTCTCTGCTTTCAGGGAAGTCAACCCCAAGACGGCGTGACACTGCCGTATCCGGGATGTGGAATAGTACCTGTGGAGCTGGGGGGGTGCCGTTGATGTGGAGCAAGACATAGCAGCAGCAGAAGAGGACTCAGCCGAGGAGGTTATGGAAGAAGATGGAGTAGGAGGAGTAGAGGAGGTGGCAGCAGGCCTGCAAGTCGTGGCGGTGTCACCAACTCCTCTGCAGAGCCACGTATTCCAGGTTTACCCAATGCGCAGTGTAGGTGATATACCTGCCCTGACCATGCTTTGCAGACCAGGTATCCGTGGTCAAATGGACCCTTGCCCCAACACTGTGTGCCAGAGATGCCATTACTTCCTTTTGCACAATCGTGTACAGGTTGGGGATTGCTTTTTGTGCAAAGAAATTTCGACCGGGTACCTTCCACTGCGGTGTCCCAATAGCTACAAATTTTTTGAACGCCTCAGACTCCACCAGCTTGTATGGTAAAATCTGGCGGGCTAAGAGTTCAGACAAGCCAGCTGTCAGTTGCCGGGCAAGGGGGTGACTTTGTGACATTGGCTTTTTATGCTCAAACATGTCCTTGACAGACACCTGACTGTGGGCAGATGAGCAGGGACTGCTCAGGGTGAGACACGGAGTGGCGGATGGTTGAGAGGGGGCAAGCAGGGCAGCAGTGGTTGACGTGGCTGAAGATGCTGGACCAGGAGGAGGATGGCGGCTTTGACTTTGTGTGCTGCTTGTACTGATGTGTTCATCCCATAGGCGTTTGTGATGTGACATCATGTGCCTTCGCAAAGAAGTTGTACCTAGGTCGGTGTTGGACTTCCCACGACTCAGTTTCTTTTCGCACCGGTTGCAAATGGCATCACTGTTGTCACAGGCAGACACACGAAAAAAATGCCACCCTTCTGAGCTCTGCAATGACGGCATTCTGGTGGTGGCAAAAGCATGCGTTGACTGGCGTGCTGTCTGGCTGACCCCTGGTGCCGGTGCATGCTGTCTGACTGTGCCACTAACTACTTTCGACGACCTCCTGCTGCTTCCAACTCGTCTCATCCTCCTCTCTGTCTCCCCATCTGAACTTTCCTCCTGTTCTTCTTCTCTTATAGTGACATCCACGGACGCATCGTCATCATCAGCCGCTTCACTTGTATCTGACAACTCAACAAAGGAAGCAGCACCGGGTACAACATCATCATCATCATCAGACCGTACGTCCATGTGTGTAATGCTGCCTGACTGGGACATATCCCTGTTATCTACATCCTCTGGCACTAATGTTTGGAATGAAGCGGCTGTGGTGCTAGTGTTGGTGGTGGCGGCAGGCGGGCGAGTGGTAACTGGAGAGGTGCCCGAAGCTAAGCTGGAGGAGGATGGTGCGTCTAGGTTCCGAGCGGAAGCTGTAGAAGATTGGGTGTCCTGTGTTAGCCAATCAACCATGTCCTCAGAACTGTTCAAGTTCAGGGTACGTTGCCTCTGAAAACTGGGCATTATTCTAGGGCCAAAGGGAATCACAGCAACACGGCCACGACTGCCCCTGCGGGGTGGCCTGCCTCTGCCTGTCATTTTTTTTTACGATTAGTGGTACTATGCGTGCAAGCTACTGTGACACCAGATATGAGTGTCACTGCGCACTGGCAAAAGTTGGCAGACTAGATTCAATAGGCCTCACACATACGCCTTTAGGCAGGCTACTGATATTCAATCGTTTACAGTAAAAAAAGGGTTGTTTGATTTCACTGCACACTACGGTGGCACTAGATATGAGTGTCACTGTGCACTAGCAAAAGTTGGCAGACTAGATGCAATAGGCCTCACACACACGCTAGCAGGCTGGCATATGCAATTAGATTACACAGAAAAAAGTAATAAGATAAAATAAAAAGGGCTTTTTGGGTTGCTGTCCTTGCAGCAGATATAAAAGGAGTCCTTCAGGTGTGTAGTTAAAGCTAAATACACAGTCTGGCTATCTATTTCCCTATTAAATCAAGAGCAGGTAGAATATATCTCCTCTCTCCATGAATGCAGCTACAGAATGATTCTAAAATGGAGGCTGTCATACAGATGGAAGGCTCTGGAAGGGAGTGTATGCTGCTGATTGGCTGGAATGTGTCTGCTGACTGTAAGGTGCAGGGTCAAAGTTTCCTCAATGATAAAGAATAGGGGGCGGACCGAAAAGCGCATATGTTCGCCGTTCGTTGCGAACGCGAACATGTGAAAATCGCCGCGAATAGTTCTACGGCGAACTGTTCGGGACATCACTACTACTCATAACTGGTGGTGTACCATACATTGAAAACAACCATTTTTTTTCCTGTAATCTAATTTCAGTTGCCTGCCTGTGTCAGGCTCACAGCTAATATTCTGCTCTGTTTCACCAGTCATAGTTGGTGTACCATACATTGAAAAAAAACAACCCTTTTTTCCTTTAATCTAATTTCAGTTGCCTGCCTGTGTCAGTCTCACAGCTTATATTGTGCTCAGTGAAATAAAACAACACTTTTTTGACTGTAATAGATTGAATAGCAATTGCCTGCCTACAGGCGTGTGTGTGAAGCCTATTGCATCTACTCTGCCAACTTTTGCCAGTGCACAGTGATACGTCATATCTGGTGCAACCGTAGTGTACAGTGGCATAAAACAACACTTTTTTGACTGTAGTCAATTGAATATCAGTTGCCTGCCTACAGGCGTGTGTGTGAGCCCTACAGCGCCTACTCTGCCAACTTTTGCCAGTGCACAGTGACACTCATATCTGGTGGCACCTTAGATTGCACGCGCAGTGCCCCAAATTTGAAGTAGGAGGTGCGACCAAGCATCTTTTTCCATCTCCCTGTTCCAAAAATCAATGCCATCTACACGTCCCCTAATAGTGGACGTAACAGGGATTAAACCGATAGGAATAGTACTACTTAACAGTACACACCTTATAATAACGCAGACAGAGGCAACACAGAGAGAGGAGTCTGAAGAAGAGGAGTCAGAGAAGAAGGTGGCTTTGAGGAGGTGGAAGACCAAACACAGCAGGCATCCCAGGGGGCTTGTTGTCACCATTCGGGGACCCTTGGTGGCTGGGTGGAGGAAGAGACCTTCAATGACATCAGTGAGGACAAGGAACGGGACATGGCTAGCTTGGTATCCAAACTTGTGCAAATAGGGAGTTTGCGGTTGTGCAAAGGGACTGTTTGCGGTGGTTTGCGGTGCATTAAACGGGGAGATTGGTCTGTTACTGTGAAGCGGATGTAACCCTTACACTACCTGATCGATGTTATGCCAAACAATTTAGGAATGTTAGGTGATTTATGACCTTTATGGCTTAAAACCAGACTCTGCATCAACTATGTAATTTTCCGTGGGAGTTTTGCCATGGATCCCCCATCCGGCATTCCACAGTCCAGGTGTTAGTCCCCTTGAAACAACTTTCCCATCACTATTGTGGCCAGAAAGAGTCCCTGTGGGTTTTGAAATTCGCCTGCCCATTGAAGTCTATGGCGGTTCGCCCGGTTCACCCGTTCGCGAACCGAAAATGTGATGTTTGCGACATCACTTGTGCTGATACATTTTGGCTAATATACTGGAGTGGGTTGCCAGTTCCTTCTCCAGTGGACTGAGATTTGTCTGACCTCTCTGCTGTGATCTGCCCATCTACATGATATAGCTTACAGCTTCACTGAAGTACACAAGCCCCTTCACCACAACAAGGTAGCAATCCACAGCCTCATTTAATTGCTACTTTTTTCAGCTCCGAGTTCGCAAGTGCAAAACGGAGGCAACTTTCGTATTCAATTGCCTCCATTTTGCGACCACGGATCGAGTTCCGAGTGAAGACCCTGCGAAAATTGCCGACCTGCAACTCGGAGCTTACAAAACTCTGAAGCCTTTAATGTTCCACTTTCGCAGGACAATTTAAGCAAATCCATATTCATTTGCCTAATGCCTTCAACTATGAAAAAGTATCCCAGCCGCAAATCGCGAATGCGGAACCTAGTCCTGCTTGTGCTCAGGAGGACTCGCAAGGGCATTAGAATCCCTTACGTATGCTCCCCGATATGTCCCCAGTGCTCCTAACACCCCTTAACACTCCTACAATGAGGCAGTGGTCCCCACAATTACCCTTGCTGTGGGGGTCCCGATTGGTCCCCCCATAGTGTGCCCACATTAACCCCATGCTGGGGGTCCCCATCGGGACCCCCAGAGGGTCCCCACATTAACCCTTGCAGTGGGGGTCGCCCAATGCATTTAAAAAGTTTAAATTCCGCACCGCGGGTCTTTAAAGGGCCCGCGGCACACTAACAGAAAAGGCATGCAGCTGGGGTTCTGTAAGTATCCCCACCGGCACCTAAAATTAACCACCCAATGCAGGGGTTTCCCCATGTTTATATTCCCCGCAGCGGGTCCTTAAAGGGTCCATGGCACACTAATAGTTATGTCCGGCAGCAGGGGTATTGTAAGTACCCCCACCAGCAGGATCCCCACATTAACCCCATGCTGGGGGTCCGCATCGAGGACCCCTGCAATGTCCCCACATTAACCCTTGCAGTCGGGGTCACAATCGTAACCCTGACTGCATTTAAAATGTTAATATTCCCCACCGTGGGTCCTTAAAGGGCCTGCGATACACAAATAGTTAAGGCCGGCAGTGAGGGTACTGTAAGTTCCCTCACCGGCACTTACAAGTAAACTAACCCACCAATGCTAGAGGGACCTCCACATGGGCCCCACACTAACTCTCGCAGAGGGGGTACTCGATCGCACGCGATAAGCCGCTAATTAACCCTGTCACTCATGTGGTCAATACAGACCCCCATAAGCCCCTAATTTATCCTGTCACTCATGGGGGTCAATACAGACCCCCATGAGCCCCTAATTAACCCTGTCACTCATGGGGGTCCCCAGAAACCTTTATTTAGCACCATCAGTCCAATAGAGCACACATTAACCTCTATAATAACACTATAAGTGCCATGAGGGTCATTCAAGACCCTCATGACACAAAGTCTAAGCACTACACTATTAACCCTAACTATACCCCATTAACCCAACCCTGGGCCTATATAACCCTAACTGTTCCTATTTAATCCTAACTGGACCCAAGAACCCTAACTAGGCCTATTTAACCCTAACAGACCATATTTAACCCTATCTGGACCCAGTAACACAAGCTAGGCCTATTTAACCCTAACTGGGCCTATGAAACCCTAACTGGGCCTATCTAATCCTAACTGGGCTTATGTAACCCTAACTGTGCCTATCTAACCCTAACTGGGCCTATTTAACCCCATCTCTTATAAACCACTAAATCTAAACATACCCCCCTCTACCCTAACCGATTAACCCCTACACTACCTACCTAACCCCCTATTAACCCCACCACCCCACTAATTACAAAAATAAAAAAAATACAAATACATTAAACCCTATCTACAATACAATAACCCTTATCTAAAATACATTAAACCCTACCTACAATACAATAAAGTATATCTTTAATACATTAAACCCTATCTGTGCCATCTAATTGGCTGCAGTCTGATTGACAGTGACAACAGCCAATCAGAATGCGCAGATGCCTTCAGCCAATCACCCCATGGGGGTGTATCCCATTTTGATTGGCTGAAGGCAATAGTGCCTTCTGATTGGTTTCAAAAAGAATGACAGGTCCATCGACCAATCAAAATGGGATATAGGGGTGTATCCCATTCTGATTGGCTCACACCTTGGCTTCTTCTGATTGGCTGAAATTTGTTTGACAGCCATTCAGCCAACCAGAAGGCGCCATTCTGATTATTTTACCGGAAGCAACTCTAGAAGCCTCATAAGCATCTTTTTTTTTTTTTTCTAGAGCGCCAGATTCTTCAAGGGCCCAGCCGGGGCCGACTTCCAGGAGGATGGGGACATTGCGCCAAAGTTAGTTTAATGTATAGTATGTTTACTGTTGTTTTTATGTGTATGTGTATTTGTGACAAATTTTATGTTTATTTATTTCCAGGGGCAGAGCAGGAGAAGACAATAAGAAGGACGGGGACATACTGGAAATGTATGTTGAATATTTAGAATATTTAAAATGTTTTTTTTTTTTTATGTAGTGTTGAATTTTGTACTAATTTGATGTTTCTTTTTTTCCTAGGGGTTAGATAGGCCCAGTTAGTGTTAGATATGCCCAGTTAGTGTCAGATGGGCCCAGTTAGTGTCAGATGGGCCCAGTTAGGGTTAGATGGGCCTAGTTAGGGTTATATAGGCCCAGTTAGGGTTACTGGGTCCAGTTAGGGTTACATAGGTACTGTTAGGGTAAAATATGCCCAGTTAGGGTTAGATAGGTACTGTTAGGGTTTAATAGGCTAGTTAGGATTAAATAGGCCCAGTTAGGGTTAAATAGGCCTAGACAGTGTTACTAGGTCCAGATAGGGTCAAATAGGTACTGTTTGGGTTAAATAGGTACTATTAGGGCTAAATAGGGCCAGTTAGGGTTAGATAGGCCCAATTAGGGTTAAATAGGCCTAGCTAGTGTTACTGGGTCCCCTATAGGGTTAAATAGGTACTGTTAGGGTTAAATAGGCCCAGTTAGGGTTAGATAGGTACTGTAAGGGTTAAATAGGCACTGCTAGGATTATATAGGTACCGTTAGGGTTTAATAGGCCCAGTTAGGATTTAGTAGGCCCAGTCAGAGCTCAATAGGTACTCTTAGGGCCGGCCTTAACTATTTGTGTGCTGCGGGCCCTTTAAGGCCCCCCCTGTGGGGAATATTAACATTTTAAATGCAGTGTGGTTCACGATTGTGACCCCCACTGCAAGGATTAATGTGGGGACATTGCGGGGTCCCCGATGCAGACCCCCTGCATTCTGGACCTCAGCATAGTGTGGGTCATGTGTGGGGACCCCTGCATCATTGGATAATGTGGGGACACTGCAGGAGTCCCCGATGCGGACCCCCCGCATTCGGGACCCCCGCATAATCTGGGTTATATGTGGGGATCCTTGCATCATTGGGTTTATGTGGGGACACTGCAGGGGTCCGATTGGGACCCCTGCAGCAGGGTTATATATTGGAAGGCTGCGAGAACACTCGCAGCTTTGAGAACAGTCAATCATGATGGTCTCATCTCCCATTGGCTAACAGTGAGCAGAAGCTGTGACCTTGCACTCGCAAGCACCGCTCTGCCTACGTGGGAAACCTGGGTTTCCGAAATTGGATGTCAGGCAGCGTGACTCGCCCTTGCCTAATTGAATAGTCACAGAAACGCAGGACAAAAGCAGCTCACAGCTAACTCAGAGACATTCGACCCTCTGTGAGTGAGCTGCGAGCTGACAATTGAATGACGCTGCCAGATGGGGGGTCCATTAACCGAAAATATTGAAAGTTCACATGATGTACTAAAGATCTCCACCAGATGGTGCTAAAGTTCCAAATAAACCATTCAGTGTTTTAAGTTTCAAATCCATTACAGCAAAATATTGTATAATAAATAAAACTATAAATGCTTAAATAATTAATATATATTGTATACCGCATATATAATAATAAATGTAAATATATAAATAAATATCTATTTGCACTATTATGTCCTCACTGCTCAATTACATTTTTAAATAAGATTAATGGCCTGGAATTACTGTACAAACCTTCCTAATCATAGTATTGAGAGGTGAGGTGTTGTGAGACCCTCCTTCCCGTAGACTACCACTTTAGTCTTATACTTTCAGTGAGCTCTTTTGAAGAATTTGATAGAAAAAATAAAATGAATATACCTAATATATGCAATTATTTTACTGTGGTCAGTCATTGCCTTGCCTGAGTAGGTTGTTTAAGCTGCTTTCTCAATAGGAAGGGGCTTGAAAAATAACAATATTTGCACTAGACTTATTAATAGAACTGACAATATGGACTGTCACATTTCACATCTTATCCCACCTGTAGCAGCTATTAAGCATAAACAAAATTGGTGGCTACCACAGCACCAAAGCTGTATATATTGGTTAATAAATTAAACAGACAGTAATACCAGAACAACAAGTTTGTTTCAGCTTAAAGAGCATTAAAAACTGTATATTCATTAGCCATCTACAGCTAATCATTCCTGAGATATTCTGCATTATATGTGAGGCTCTTTAATGCTGGTGTGTGGCTCGATGTGCTAAGTAGTGGCTCAGACTGCTTGATAAGTATTAGGAATCATGCAAAGTTTATATAAAATGCTGCTGTATGGTAGAAAGACCTCCCCCCTTAGTTCCATACTGGTCTGTATGAAGGAGGGGAAGAAGTAGGTCCATTTTATTTACCTAAAAACAATCTGATGATGAGAATAGATGAGATAATTGAAGGAAAGAGCATGAGCTTGAGGGAGCTCATAGGGACAGTGGCTAACAGATGTACCCAGCTAATAGTCATGGAGAGTCGGACACGATTAAACAACAACAAAGATGAATGCCTAGTCGTTCACTGACACATGCCGATGTGTGTAGGAGAAGTTAATAACAGACATTTTATCTATCATTGTACTGACATTTCCAGGATATTCATACATTTTTCTCAGCATAATGCTAAGATGTGTACAATTTTTTTGAACAGATCCAGGGCCGGCTCTGTCATATGGGCAAAGTGGGTGCCAACTTAAGAAGGGAAACTTCAAGCACATAAAAAGTCCCTGCGTGTAACCTGTCAGAACTTTTGTATGAATAAAGTTCTATCTTCTATGGATATTATAGTATAATATGATATTCCAATTATTAACCACTATTTTATATCCAATGTATTAATATTTTAAATGCTTTATATATTTATATATATATATCTATGCATGCAATTCCATTATTTGAATATATCTATGTAAAAGATGTGTTTTCACAGCTTCTCACAAGTGAGTTCTTCATGTTTAAATAGTTCTTTGTTCTGTAGAGACAAATATTTGAGTGAATTCCTAAACTAATTGATAAAGGTCTATAAAGGTTATGTTTCTTAGAAATAATGGAATCCTCCCCAAAATTTCACATGTGAAGAATGTGTTTCTAGACATTCAGTCTCTTTCCCAGAATAATAAATCTGTTAAGAGGTATCTAACTAATAACCATTCTTATGACCCTATCTTGTTTATAGGTTGTGGGTCAAAGGGGTCATTAGTTAATTTAAGGTATGAAAATTCAAAGGTCTGAGAGCGCCATCTTATGGTTCAAGGAATAAATGTCTCTATAGAAAAATATATTCACTATAAAATATAAATATGTGATGACATCATGAGAGATTCTATTGGTTACTAGATACTTTAACTGATTTGGGATTCTGGCAAATTAAGTTGGAGGTATAATTATGGATAGAAACAGGATCTGGGGAGAAGGGGCTGGAGAGAAAAAGAAAGTAAGAGAGGAAAACATTGATCCTGTGGAAAAGGCTAGGCAATTTTGGAATTGACCAGTGGGATCTTGTCATAATTGGTAATGTATAAATTGAATTATTTTATTTTATGATATAATTGAAAACCCTTACCATAATTTCTCTATTTGGTTTATTTCTTACCAAAAAGTTATTTAGATTTCATTTTGTCATTGAAATTTATAAATCCGGATATACATTTTAGTACAAAATTTGATATCTCATTTTTCTTTTTGACCAATATGAATAAATTAATTTTACTTAGCTAACTTATCAATTATATTATAAAATACTTTACCATAATTGTGTTATATTTAATACATTCCTGTATAGTTATATTATACTATAATTAGACATTATTAGTACATGTTAAACGTTATTTTGGGTGAATTTTTATTAACTGATTTATCTAATTTTATTCTTTGGGTTGCTATTCCAGGTTTTATTGTACATGTGATTGAGATAAACTTTTATATTGAGATTTAAGGATTGTATAGAAGATGTCATAAAGGAATAAGTTATACAATATGATGGATTAATTTTCTTTTAATATCTGGCTGGTTATATTTTGTTTTATTTGCATTTGATTTGATACATTACATTTTTATCATTAGACTAGTTGATTTTGTTATTGTCAATAAATGTTATTTTATAAAAAGGAATATGTGTCTATAAATTGATTCTGAACTCAAAATGTATTATTCTATATTATTTAGAAAAAAATATGTCGTATTAATCCCGACAAACCATATATGGGATGAAATAGATTCTATTTAAAAATAGGTGACTCAAGAAAGACTTGTCGGTGTCTCAATGATGAACGCTGAGGCAGGAATCACAGCCAAACAGCTAGTGAGTGGTTGTGTAAAAAAGAAAGGATGAAAGAAAATATTCCTTTGTACCTTTATTTTACAGTATAACTATCGTCTAAGTTTTTTTGTTACTGATATACAGCCTACCATCGTACTGCTATCTTATAGTTATGGTATCATTGTACTGTGAAAATATTATCAAATCAAGTGATCCATTAAAAAGAAGATATTAAGAGTTCACAGTGCTGTAAAAATCTCCACTAGATGGTGGTAAAAGTCAAAATAAATCATCCACAGAGCTCCTTTATTACAAATCAATTAGAGTGCAATATTGTATAATATATAAATAAATAAAGAATGTATTTTGATGTGACTGATAATACTACCTTATGATTATAGCATCATTGTACTTTGACTTGTAAAAAACAATCTTGACCTTCATTTTAACCACACTAAAATTCTAATTTTGTAAGCAGTCCAGCAGGTTTTAAGTTTCCCTATAACTTATATAGGGCACTACTTCACACCCCGGGGTGCTGAATTAGCTTGAGATGACCCTCAATAATAAAATGAAAATAATTGTTCATAAGGTGTCAAGAGGATGGACCAGTTTGAGTGGCCAATGAATGGATCCCACTGGTTAGGTCATGAGGAAGGTCCAGCTAGACCGGCCAATTAATGAACCCAACAGTTAGGTCATGAGGAGGGACCAGCTGATCCAGCCAGTCAGTGGATCCCACCATTTGGGTCAAAAGGAGGGACCAGCTGGATCAGCCAATGAATGAATACCACTGGTTAGTTCCTCTCCTCTGTCGGTTTCTAAATAGTGGTGCTAGAGATTCTCTGGAAGGACGCCTGCTCAGATCGGCAGTTAGTAAGTGACTGTGTCCCAAGTACTGAATAGGAAATGCTTTTAATGCATAATGTTTACTCACAATGTATCAAGCACACAGCAATAAATCAAGAAGTATTAGGTATCCATAATGTTAGGATAATGTTCTGCTCCCATTCCTTTGAGCTCATTAGCGAGACTGCACTTAGTCTCATGAAGAAAGCTAATGTTCAGTTTTCACCTGTCACTGTTGTCATGGCAACTCAAAACAACAGCACTTCACTTTAAGATTCTCTTCCATCAAAGCAGTAGTCATTTATGCTTTTTATTTTCTGCTCTGAATCTCTAATTAGCTTAAAACTATAAGCAATATTTGTTTTATTTATTGAAACTAAACTTAATTGGACTTTGTGCCCCCACACAACAATATAACAAAACAGAAATAATACTCATTCAGCAGGGAGCCATAATCTCCTTAAAGAAAGACAGAGAAATAATATAGAGAGTATTAAACAAGGTGTATCACCCCATGGTTGGTTTAATCTCTCTTTCCCTTCAAGCTTTCTTTATCTCATTAAACAAGAATAGTCTAGGAACATTTTTCACTTCAGGAAAAGAACGTTTAAAAAAAGATACCAAAAGATCAAAAATGTCAGATAATATGATTTTGGTTTCCAGCAGCTTCATATAAAAGCTGTGTTCTTACTCCCTAATCCTACAGCCACAGGGAGCCAGATCAAACACTCTGTGCCTCCTCCCGCCATTTACCACTTGAGATTCGTGTCCAGGTTTAAGTGTCAGATTTCTCAATGTACATCGGCTCAATGATCACTTGCAGAGGGGTCAGAGGACAACATGTATTTTATTAAATCTGTATGTTTCTATTTTTTAAAACTTTAGAAGATTACAGTACATGTACCCAAAGTGAAATTGATGCACATTTTTCAAAAATGTCTGGACCTTTCGGTTCTAGGCTTCGGAGTTATTTTCAAAAGCATTAATATTTGTTTCTTGAGAGGAAAGCAATTGCAAGACTGGACAAGTTATTAAAAAGTAAAGACATTACACTATCAACAAGAATATTGGCAGGAGTATGCTATAAACCCCCAAATATAATGATAAGTGATACAATTACAGGTTCTTGAGTACTCTCAGGGATCATTATCTGGCCCAGGTTATACAAGAGCCTACTAGAAATTAAGCTATCTTGGATTTAGTCATCACAAATAATATTGATATGGTATCAAATGTTGAAATAGGGCAACCTTTGGAAAACAGCGATCCCAACACAGTCTCATTTGAGATTCAATTAAAAAAACAAAACTGTAAGGGGCCAACAAAAACTCTGCATTTTAAAAGGGCAGAGTTTAACGGTCTAAGGGCAGCAATACAAAGTATAGAATGGGACAGAGAACCGATAGGTACAAATATTGAACATAGATGGACAACATTTAAATCTGTACTAAATATACCATACCATATACATATTTATCACCATATACCATGTGGGAATAAAAGTAAAAGGAGTAAATTACATCTAACATGGCTTAAAAATGATTTATGATCAAGATACGGAGTAAAAAACAGGCAATTAAATTATACAAACAAGAGGGGACATAGACTGCTTTACGGGAGTACAAGGAAATCAACAAGGCTTGCAAAAGCGCGATTAGACTGGCTAAAATAGAACATGAACATTTATTGCAAAAGAGAATAAAACTAACCCTAAAATATTTTGTAAGTATATTAATGGGAAGAAGGGGAGGAAGGAAGCTATAGGAACATTACAATGTGACACAGGCCATCTGATAATTAGTGACCAGGAAAAGGCAGATGAGCTAAATAGGTTCTTTTCTTCTGTATACACAAGGGAGGTACCAGTGGTTGGGACACTGCAACATAATGAGGCTACACTACCTTAATTGGTTAATGCAGGGAGTAATCCAAAAGAGGTTGGAAAAAATAAATGTAAATAAAGCCCCGGGTCCTGATGGAATACATCCAAGGGTACTGGGGGAACTGGGTTCTGTAATAGCCAAACCATTATATCTAATTTTTCAAGATTCATTTAACACAGGGTCTCTACCAGATGACTGGAGAAAAGCAGAGGTGATCCCTATATTTATGAAGGGAGCAAGAGCAAATTCGAAGAATTATAGACATGTAAGCCTCACTTCTGTAGTGGGAAAGCTTTTAGAAGGGTTAATAAGCGATAATATACAAGAATATGTCAATTCAAACAGGATTATAAGTAGGAGCCAACATGGATTTATGAGGGATAGGTCATGTCAAACAAATCTAATTAGTATCTATGAGGAGGTTAGTAGGAACTTGGATCAAGGCAACTTAGTGGATGTAGTCTTTTTAGATTTTGCAAAGGCTTTTGATACAGTGCCACATGGGAGACTATTGTGCAAACTAAGGGATACAGGAATTGCACTAAATATATGCACATGGATTGAAAGCTGGCTAAAAGACAGGAAGCAAAGGGTTGTGGTAAATGCAACACACTCAGATTGGGCAAATGTGGTAAGTGGGGTTCCTCAGGGCTCAGTACTAGGTCCTCTCCTTTTTAACATATTTATTAACAACTTAAAAGTAGGACTGGAAAGTATTGTCTCCATTTTTGCTGATGATAGGAAGTTGTGCAAAGAAATTAAGTCAGAAAATTACATACTTTCCCTCCAAATGGATTTGCATAAATTAGAGAAATGGGCAATTAAATGGCATATGAGATTTAATATGAATAAATGTAAGGTTATGCATCTGGGAAGGAAACATAACCATGCAATTTATAAGCTTAATGAAACAAATCTAGGGGTATCAGATATTGAAAGGGATTTGGGAGTGCTTGTGGACAACCACATAAGTAACAGTTCTCAATGCCAAGCAGCAGCTGAAAAGGCAAATAAACTATTAGCATGTATTAAAAAGGTATAGAAGCCAAGGAAGCAAATATAATTTTACCACTATACAAATCCCTCATTTGGAACATGGAGTACAGTTTTTGGCACCACTTGATAAAAAGGACATTTTAGAACTGGAAAATGTACAGAGAAGGACAACAAAACTAATAAGGGGCATGGAGGGGCTAAATTATGAAGAAAGACTAACCAAATTAAACTTATTTTCTCTCGAAAAAAGGTGTCTAAGAGGGGATATGATTACCCTATATAAATACATCCAGGGTCAGTATAAAGATTTGTCAAGGGAGCTCTTTGTGCCAAGAGGTTTTCATTTGACACAAGGACAACCTTTGAGGTTAGAATTAAAAAGATTCCACCTTAAGGAAAGAAAAGGGTTATTCACAGTAAGGGTAGTTAATCTATGGAATTCTCTACCAAGAGAAGTGGTGATAGCGGATTCAATAGATTACTTAAAATAGGTATTGGATGTATTTTTAAATAAAAAGGGTATCCAGGGTTATACTAGTTAATTAGAGAGGGAGTATTGATCCAGGGAGAAATCCAGGAAGGAATACATTTGTTTTCCCTTTTGAGATAATTGGCAAAGTTTCACTTTTTTTCTGTTCGCCTTCCTCTGGATCAATTAACATCTAATCCGCATATTGCAGATCAGAAAAGATCTTAAAAAGTATTTTTTCAACCTCAATTACTATGTAACTATGTAACAAAGGTCTGCATAGTTAGAACTATAGTATTACCTGTAGTAACATACAGGTGTGAGAGTTGGACCATAAAGAAGGCTGAGCGCCGTATAATTGATGCCTTTGAATTGTGGTGTTGAAAAAAACTGCTTGGAGTCCCTTGGACTGCAAGAATTTTTAATCACTACTACAGGAAATTAGGCCAAACTGTTCATTCCAACGTTTGACCATCAGACTGAAGATCAAATATTTTGTCCATATCAAGAGAAGGCAGGAATCCCTAGAGAAAACTCAGTAGGAAAAGAATAAAGCATGCAAAGAAGAGGACAGCAGAGGCGGTGATGGATAGATGAGGTAATTGAAGCAGGTCACATGCTCTTGATGGAGCTCAGAGGGGCAGTAGGTGACAGATGGGATTGGTGTGCTGCAGACCATTTGTACAAAGAGAGTCGGACATGACTGAACAATAAAAACTGCTATATATTGTGCTTATCATTTTGTATAAATATAATAATTTTTGAGATATGCACAATTTACTCTTAAAGGGACACTGAAGTCACCACGTGTGCTGTGCACCATGAGATATAGGGGAAAAGCATGTGGAAAATGTAATTTCCTTTTTTAAATTGTTGCTAAATTAACTTTATGATCTTTTCTTAGTGGGTTTAGGCAGCTTCTATGATCCTCTGCATCAGCAAAACACAAGATGAGCTGCACCATCCGGCATAGCTGGATTTATAATTAGGTCATCTAGGCAGCTGATTAGGGTCATGTTACAAAGAAGTTCACCTTCTTCATATATTATAATATATATTTGTTATTATTTTATATATTTACAATATAATAACTCCCATTCATTGTCCACTCCAACCACAGTATGCATTACAGAGAGGGAGTGGCATTTCAACTAATTAAACCGAGAGCACTAGCTACAAGGCCAAGTAGGAGGTGAAGTCAATGTGACATGCTGCTGTGAGTGAGGCTGATGTCTCTTTTCTCTGTTACCAGTTTCCTGCCTGCTTGAGGTGCTCTCTCTACACTTTGGACATCTAGTTCCACCATCAGGTAATTCCTTGCTTATCCTATTTCCAACATTACATTTGACTTGCTCAACTTTATTTACACCATTTGTTAGTCTGCTCTTTGTGATCTCAAAAATTCACATGCAGACTCTCCAATGTGTAGACTTACTAAACCTTTAGTGTTTCAACACATACCAGACTGTGTGAGTGTTCACAATAGAAATGTCCAAGTCAACTGGCTATGACCCGAAATATAGAAGCTTAACAGTAAAACAACATGTAGATATGTAGACACTCCACTTGGTACAGTATTATCATATTTCAGCATCTAAAACACCATACATACTCATACTTTAAGTTCTTCTCTAGAAAGGTATTCATTAAAGAGGTTTCTTCAACTACATTTTCATGATCCAATCCCATCAGCAGTCTGAAACTATTCAATATAGTGTCACATGGAGAAAATTAAACCATGAGCTCATCTCTCAAGCTAGATAGCTGGCATTCTTAGGCAAGGATAGAAGATCACCTCAGCAGTGCCTCCAAAATGCAATAAACACCCATGAGATATATATTGATTGCCATGGTTGCCCCTAATTTCCTTGTGAATTCAGTTATATTTTACATGTTCCAATAGATGTGATGAAACTCCTTCAGAAAACAGATACACTAAATAAAATAAAAAACTGTTATTGACCACAACTGTGAAATAACATGCAAAAGAAAATAGCAAAAGACTTATATATCACATACCTGACTATGTTTTAAATATGCAATGGATTGTGCTAGATTATGGCATAGAGTTCTATCGCTGTTTACAATAAGCGCCGATACAAGTGGATCATTTGTATGAGACCTCCCAGTAAGGTGTTTATTTGTTATAAGAAAACTTTAAAGGAATCATATGAACAATTTTAATCTGACTGGAGAAATGTAAAGAGACAAAAGCTTCTATTAATAAAAATATGATTGCCAGATAATCAATGTCAGGTCTGATCACTGTGGTCAGTTGGTCTATAAATCCTAAAAAAAAAAAAAATTTAAACTTTTTACTTTTTATGCAATAATTCAATTGATTTTACTGCCATATTTCCAGGAGGGTGTATCCTTGTAAAGTAATGAGACTTCATTAAGTCCACTTGAAAGCACTGGTATTTTTTAGCATTCAAAGTCTCCTGACACCTCAGAAATTTGATCAACAGAAACCAAAGTTGTAGATGCAACATAATTGTTTAGGCTGTTTAGTCATTCAGTTGTGTCCGACTCTCTGTGACTCTATGGACCGCAGGACAGCAAGTACATCTGGCAGCCAATTCCATGTTCATTGCTTCAATTACCTCATCTATTCATCTCCGCCTCTGCCATACCCCTTCGTGTGCCTTTAATCTTTACCACCATCAAAGTCTTCTTTAGGGAATCATGTCTTATGATATAGACAAAATATTAGAGCTTCAGCCTCATGATCAAACCTTCCAGTGAACAATTTGGCTTAATTTGAGTGATTTGATCTTGTTGCAGTCCAAGGGACTCTAAGTAGTTTTTCCCAACACCACAATGCAAAGGCATCAATCCTAGGCACTCAGCCTTCTTTATGGTCCAGCTCTCACATCCATATGTTACTACTGGGAATACCATAGTTCTAACTATGCAGACTTTTGTTTAAAGTGTAATACATTTACTTTTGTACTAGCTTTCATGACTGCAGTCACCAACTGGAGAGACCTTGGAGCATATACTATATAATTGCAAATACAAGGTAATACATTAGAGGCTGTATGTTAAATTCTGAAATAAGTTTGCCTTTTTTAAATATATGGTCCTTTGTAAAATGCTTATTATCTATAAGCCATTTTCCATGATATCTTGCATTATAGTCACATTTTTCATTTATTTCCAAACCAAAGCAATACAATAACTCAGTTCAGACAAGCAGCTTATAAGATGTTCCCACTTCCATCTAAATTGCAGATCAGTTTAAGTCTTTGACGCCACATTTGTCTCATTTTCTGACTTTTCCATATCTTAATAAAACAGAAGGGGACGGAGTGACAAAAACTCCAACAATTTATATGAGCAACTGAAATCCTCCAAAACCTAGCATTAATAAAACGTACAAAATTATCATTGTGGTAATTTTGTACGTTTTGTTAATGTAGAAAAGAGAACTTGAAAGGGACACAGTGAAGGTTCTACTATTTGCATAATTTACCATTTTAGATTACAGCAAGTAATCCAAAGTTATTTAAAATTTATTTTCTTACAGTAAATTTATATTTAAGTGACATGGAAGTTGCCTTGTTTCAATATCAATTTCCATATGTAAACGTTATTTTATTAAAAGCTCTGTTTATTTTATGAGATTATGGTTATCAGATAATTACTTTATAGAAGTTGACCTGATCACCATAGGGGTTATCTGATCATATAGATATATGTTTGGCTTTTTATTGACCCCAATGGATGGAAAAAGAAGTTGCAAGGGGCCCCCAAATTGTTTTGTCCAGGGGCCCTCCATTCATTTGTTTTGCCACTGCTTTGTAGTGCCATTTTAACAATATCCCTCAACTCCCAATAAAAAAAGAGACCCTTATGAGCCAAGACTTCTTGTAAAATACTTGGGACCTCATTCAAATTGAATAGGGCTCTTTATAAGCACATAGCATTTTTAGTTAATGAAGACCTTGCTTTTGGATAGAAGTTCACTAACTAAAAACTTCTGTAAAAAAATAGGCTATGTGCTTATATAGAGCCCCATTCAATTGGCCAAATCACCTTTGAATGAGGCCCTTAGTGAAAACCGTATAGACTGAAGCTGCATTGGGGTGAAGCTGCACAGTAAATTTTAGTGAATTTGGCCCAAAGACTTATTTAGACTTTGTAGATTTATGACCATTAACTACAGGAATCAAAAATGATCATCAGCTTCCACATATATATCTATTAATCCAATCCTGCCTACATGATACTGCTATATATATATATATATATATATATATATATATATATATATATATATATATATATATACAGTATATATATCCCTGTAGTTTTTAATCCGAGCAATATAAGACAAGGTAACAGGCCAGAATGTATCTCGTAATTTCGTGATCAGATCTAAGTCATTTTAATTGTTCTCAGAGAGGGATATTCAGAAATCATGGTCTGTTATTTGGTTTACTGCAGGCAGTTTTAAGCAAAACCTCATGCTAAATGTAATAAAACTTGCCAGGAGTTAAGTATTTTCTAGCTGTTTATTGATAAGATTGGTTGTTACTTTAGCAAAAATCATATATGTAGCAGGAAGTCTGATACCTTAAAATGATTGACTATTGTATATCCACTTACTGTCCTCTGGAGGTGTGTACCAGCAGGGTGATCAGGGTGGAGGTGGCTGGGCAGATGCAGTTCAGAGCCAGCATGGCATATTTGAATTCTTCTTCACACACGACATGATCTGATAGGAAGATAGAAATCAGATTGGAAAATAGGTCAAATTTTATTTCCACTGCAACAATGTACCTTGGAAAAAATCATATATATATATAACTGGGAGGGGATAAGGTCAAATCACAGTTGTGTGGTATTTTTAAATTATATGCGGTATCCCCCCCCCCAGATTTTCTTTGGCTCCTTCATCCATGTGTGAAGCCCTCAAAATGGGGGGTGAGGCCGAGGTGGGACAGGGGAAATCAAAGTGGAATACACTACAGGAATAAAAAAAAATAATATAAAAATAAATTTAGACTGCACTGGGGCCCCTCGGAAAGGAGGGCAACCAGGCATTGCAAAGCCTGCACTGGTGGTAGATCCGCCCATGACAGGTGCCTCTACTTTTTATTTTTTACACACTTTTGTTGATCTCAAGAACAAAATGCATTATAGACTCACATTAAACCTAATTTCAGATTTTATGAGGATATAAAGACAATTCGACTTTAACCCAATGAGGTTTATTCCAGCAGCTATACTGTGTGGTTTATACAGTTGCTGGGATACAGGGAGATTTAAATAAACCAAATAATGAGTTAATCAAGTATAAAACATTCTCTATGCTCATTAGCAAAGATTTGCATATCACGAAGCTGGAATAAAAAGCCTTTTATTTTATGTAAATGTCCCATCACAGGCAAAAATAATCAGTAATAACTCTATAGAGTCTTGTAATAGGTGCACACAGCACAGAGCATTAAAGCATAAAGCACTGAGACTTGGGGGATGTAAAGAATTTTTTATTATTCATAAAGTCGTATAATTATTGTAGTAATTAGAGCATGGAAAGAAAAATCAATTCTTTGTATATTTATATGACTCATGCAGGTTAGGAGACCATTATAGGTGCCTTGGTGGGTGAGATCACACAAGAAATATCAAATGTACTTTGAATTCCTCAATAAAATGATTTGATATAAGACGCCCAAATAGACAAACTTACACACAGGATATCCCACAAACTGCCTAGCCAGTAAGCTGTGCGGAGTTGTGTACTAGCCAATCAGTTGTCAGTATCACAGCTGGCTCCTGAGAAGCTTTGTCTCAGCCATTGTCAGGGAAACAGATACAGTGCCTTGCAAAAGTATTCACCCTCTTGACTTTTTCCCTTTTTGTTACAGTACAGCCTTAAGTTCAATGTTTTGTTAAACTGAATTTTATGTGATGGATCAGAACACAATAGTCTAAGTTGGTGAAGTGAAATGAGAAAAATATATACATAAACAATTTCTTAGAAATAGAAAACAGAAAATTGGCATGTGCGTATGTATTCACCCCCTTTGTTATGAAGCCCATAAAAAGTGATGTACACCTGTGTGCAATCTAAATGTCACATGATCTATCATTACATATACACACCATTTTTGAAAGGCCCCAGAGGCTGCAACACCTAAGCAAGAGGCACCACTAACCAAACACTGCCATGAAGACCAAGGAACTCTCCAAACAAGTAAGGGACAATGTTGTTGAAAAGTGCAAGTCAGGGTTAGGTTATAAAAAATATCCAAATCTTTGATGATCCCCAGGAGCACCATCAAATCTATCATAACCAAATGGAAAGAGCATGGCACAACAGCAAACTTGCCAAGAGACGGCCACCCACCAAAACTCATGGAACGGGCAAGGAGGGCATTAATCAGAGAGGCAGCACGGAGACCTAAGGTAACCCTAGAGGAGCTGCAGAGTTCCACAGGAGAGACTGGAGTATCTGTACATAGGACGACAATAAGCCGTACGCTCCATAGATTTGGGCTTTATAGCAGAGTGGCCATTAATTTCAGCAAAAAACAAATTGGCACGTTTTGAGTTTGCGAAAAAGGCATGTGGGAAACTCCCAAAATGTATGGAGGAAGGTGCTCTGGTCTGATGAGACTAAAATTTAACTTTTCAGCCATCAAAGAAAACGCTATGTCTTGTGCAAAGCCAACACATCACATCACCCAAAGAACACCACTATATTTTTCAGCAGCTGGGCCTGAGAAACTGGTCAGAGTTGAGGGAAAGATGGATGGTGCTAAATACAGGGATATTCTTGACCAAAAACCTGTCCCACTCTGTGCGTGATTTGAGGCTAGGATGGAGGTTCACCTTCCAGCAGGACAATGACCCCAAACACACTGCTAAAACAACACTTGAGTGGTTTAAGGGGACACATATACATTTTTTGGAATGGCCTAGTCAATGCCCAAACCTAAATCCAATAGAAAATCTGTGGTCAGCCTTAACGATTGCTGTTCACAAGTGCAAACCATCCAACTTGAAGGAGCTGCAACAGTTTTGCAAGGAGAAATGGGCAAAAATCCCAGTGGTAAGATGTGGCAAGCTCATAGAGACTTATCCAAAGCGTCTTGGAGCTGTGATTGCCGCAAAAGGTGGCTCTACAAAGTATTGGCTTTAGGGGGTTAAAAGTTATGCACATTGACTTTTTCTGTTATTTTGTATTATTTGTTGTTTGCTTCACGATAAAAAAAATAAAACATCTTCAAAGTTGTGGGCATGTTCTGTAAATCAAATGATGCAAATCCTCAAACAATACATGTTAATTCCAGGTTGTGAGGCAACAAAACACGAAAAATGCAAAGGGGGGTTAATACTTTTGCAAGGCACTGTACCTTGTTGTACCTGCCTCTGACTGGCCACATCTATTTATGAATTGTATGCTAATGTTGCTTGGAAATTCAGGGGGTGTTCCTTCTCAAAGCCAATTACCTGAAAACTGTAGAAATTTTAGTGTAAGATAATTAATGTTTATTTGAGGATTTTTTTCATACAAAACAAAGTTTTCATACACCACTGATTCTCCTCTATCAGATACATTCATAATACATAACATTTCTATATACCTTTAAGTTCAAGTTCGTGCCAGTTTGTGCCAAGCCTGGGGCAGGCATATGATTCACTTATTCACTTCACTGATGACTTCTAGTAATTTAATGTGATTTTAAATAAATCCATAAATCCCCCTCAAACAATACAGGTACTAATGGGTTTATTTGCATATCAAGCATGTGCTGCTGCTATTAATTCCTTTCTCTAATCTGCTCACCCAGGCGTAGGATCCTGCTCTTAACTGAACTTGTTTTGCTTCTGGTAATTACTTCTTCTGTAATTTACTGATAACGGCTGATCCTAGACATGACTCTGCTGTCTGAATATCAGGTTCATTTTTATTTTCAGAGGTTTTATAGTTAATCCATATTTATATTAATAATATTTTATAGAATCGGCCTTCTGCCATATGAGTCAGGGAGCCAATATGGTAACAGCTTAAAACCCCTGATCTGGGTCCCTCTTGTTACAACCCAGTGTTTCTGTGATCTGACTCGTTACGGTCCATTGTTCATGGGATCTGGCTCATTGTGGTCCAGTCCTCATGGGGTCTAACTCGTTATGATCCAGTGCTCATTGGATCTGGATCATTAGTGCTCATGAGGTCTGGCTTTTTAAGGTCCAGTGTTTATGGGGACTAGCTCATTATGGTCCAGTGTTTAAGGGGACTTGCTCATTGCTATCCAAAGCTCATGGGAACTCCCTCTTTATGACCCAATGCTCATGGAGACTGGTTATTTGTGGTCCAGTGCTCATGGGGTCTGGCTCATTACGATCCACAAGCTGCTGTGGTGGTAAGGGCCAAAGCCATTTAAAAAGAAAAAAATGAAATAAACAAAAAATGCTTGGCAGACCTGCCCCCACTAGAGCAGGGCCCCGGGTTCACCAGTGGTAGTTCTTCCCTGCATTCCACATACCCTGTCCACATACATCCACCTATGATTGGTGTTACTTTACAGGGCAGGTTTCTGCACTATCACCTGCATTCATCACAGATGATTTCATCACTAATTAACTCTTTACACTCTTTTCAATAACTCCCCAAACCCTTGTTTGTCCCTTTTAAAAAGGGTAACAGGCTGAGGATTGATCCCTGAGTCTCTCTGTATATTTATCAGGGCTGAGACGCTACTGAGGTGGCAGAGTCCATGAATTATGAATAGAAAGCTTTGCCGAGCCTGAGAGACGATCCGACTGTTAATACAATCCCACGGAGGGTCCTGTCATGTTCTGGGTGATGCAGTTGCGTCTCAGGGATTTCAGAAAATGAATAAAAATTGGTGTCAGAGACGAAACTGCAATAAATTTATCTGAGCCGGATCATAAACCTGATACAGTAACATCCATCTCAACTGTTAGCACCGGCAAAGATGTAGAAAATTGTTGTTGATTTCAGATTATTTAAAAGTAGGAAAACTATTCAACAAAGCCAGGAAAAGACAGTAGGACATTGGATGGATTGGAAGAAGAATTAGCAGTAGATACTAATTTCACTCTATAGGTTCCTCTGCTGGGTCCCTACATAGTATAATTTACTTTAATAGTTAATATATTTGGCCATTATTAAGTTGAGTTTATCATATGAGCCCACTATAAATAAGGGATTTCGGTGCTCCTTCAAATCTCAGATTTTGTTTTTTAAATCATGTTCTAAGATAAAAATGCATAAGAATAAGTGATAAGAAGTTTTTTTAGGCTTTCTTTTTATGTTATAAAATAATGCTAATTGTGGGTGTCTTTAAAAGGCCCTTGCAGTGCTCAAACAATAGGGGTGCACTTAAATACCATAGTAACTTATTAGCAGCCAAGAGTCTCATTCAATTCAAGACAAGAAATGTTACACACATAGGGCCTCATTCTATTATCGGCCGTAAATCGGCCGTAAGGCTGCGATTCCTTGCGAGGGTTCTGTTAACTCGCGATTCTATTATACGGCCCCGCAAGGATCTCCTTTTACGGCCGGCCGCATATCTTGGAACCGGCCGTAATCTGTGAAATATAAAAACTCAAAAATAAATTCAAGCCTGCACTGTACAGCTCTGTAAATGCTAGGGATCATATTGGGGGACATGAGGATTAAAAGGAACCCACTCTCAAGCTTGCACATCTGCCCAAACCCGAGTTCAAATTAACTGTTTATTTGCCGGCTGCGGCGTGGGTGTGTCTGAGGTGCTCCAAGCACTATGGACTTTTTACATGGATATTTTACGGATATTAAAAATTAAATATTTTACGGATTTGAGTACAGGATAATTATGTGCTATTTTTTCTAACAACTAAAATCCCTTTATAGTCTTCTCAAAGTGCAGGATGGCTTTATTTGAGCTATTTTATGTGCTTAATTGGTGCTAGCGAGACCTCTTTCCTGCAAGTAAGCTGCGGCTCGTTTTTAGCCTTGCAGAGAGGTTTCCCGGAGCAATTGAATTGCAAATCTCTTGCGGCCGTTTTAGATCAAAGGCTTTCCTCCGGCGCGAGCGGCCGCAAGAGATAGCAAGGCACCGGCCGCAAGCCTGCCGGAGCCTACGGCCGTAAGGGAATAGAATAGCAGAATAGCTTGCGGCCGGTCCTTGCGGCCCCGCAACGGCTGCGGCCGATAATAGAATGAGGCCCATATTCAGTGGCCCCCAGCCGTAATATTACGTTTCTCACTGGATATCCGTAAACCCATGTCTTGTCAATATCAAAGAGCCATATTCTGTTAGAAACCCATAAGATACTATAGACCGTGATTTTGCTGTGGGTGTTTTTTCTCTAAATGTTTAGATTTATTCTATTGACTCCAGCTTGAAATTTATGTTTCATAGCCTCCACACGTAAACCTGTCTTTTTAGGTAGGATTTCACGGGTTGTGATCATATGATCTGACAATATTTAGGCAAGCCCCTAATTTACTTCTTAGACACAGCCAATAGTAAATGAGTCCGTCATCATGACGTTCGTAAAAAAAAATGGAAGTTAGACGTGATCTGCAATCGGTGGCTAAGAATTAGTTAGTGCCAATAAGTAATATTTGCAGATCAGGCTATCAAGCACTCTAGCAATCTATTTTAATCCATGTGGGTTTCATGATATGTTTTAACCCCTTGAGTCCCGGGATCAATATTACTGAGAAATAACATTTAAAAATAATATTTTTTAATTGCATATTTGTGGGTTTGAGACCATGGTGCAATTAATTATAATATGTTTCCATGCCTTCTCATGCTTTTGAAGTAAAATATTGTGTGTTTATTTCCTGCTACGGCTATAATAAGTGTTTGAAAAAGCCCTTGTGTGTCCTATTTAGTACTCATAATATTTTGACAGCAATTTGATACTTTTTTCAGTTGCAGGTCAGACTTTATTTGCGATCTAGAGATACGCGACTAACAAAATATCGACTTTGTATAACTTTAATTATTTGGCACTCGTAATATTTGAGCTGTGCTAAAACCAATGGAGATTTAAGCCCTAAATTGCTTTTTTGTCTGTTGATTGTGGGTGGGAAACTTGTAATCTGATTTTAAGAGTGGCTTTTAAGTGTGTATAAATTTACGATTTGGCCAATAGGATATGGCCCATACTTGGTGTAGAATTATGTGTCTACTTGTAATATTACACCAAACCTGGCAAGTAAAATTGCTTATCAGGCCAGCACTTTAATTGACAATACGTTAGAGCATTTGTTTTAATCCATATAGGTTTTTTATGATATGTATTAACCTTTTCAGTACTGGGTTCAATATTGCCCTTCAAAATATATAATGACACAAATATAATAATTACAAATACAATTTTTTAATTGCATATTTTAGCCTATGGGACTGCTATGCATTAAATTCTAATGTACTTACATACTTGTGTATGTTTTTAGTATTTTACTGTCTTTTTATCTGCTGCTTCAGTTATCAGAAATGCTGTTAAAACCATTTCAATAGAATAGCATACTGATTTTGTGTAAAATTAAGAAACAGTCACTTGTAATTGTTTGATGTAAAAAAATCAATGGGAAAGCTTGCCGTAATTTGCGTATCTGCCTTTGTTTCATATTTTACAAGTAGCTCACATGAAAAAAGGGGGTGAATGGAATAGTTAGGGAAAGTTACTTACCACTTTTTAACTTTAATAAATGGGGAATTGAATGAAGCCCCAAATTAGTATGTTAAGAAAATCAATTAAATGCAGCTTTTAAAAGTTACATTTGAAATCTAGTGGTGCACGCTGTAGCAGATATGTTTCTGTCTGTCCCCTATTAGGTGTTCAGGGAGTAGGAGAAGATCTGCCCAAGAGGCTTCCCTAACACCTCCCTGGGAAGATCCCCTCCTAACCCTTCTACACCTAATATGGGGTGGAGAGTAGAAGATCTGCTGAAGTCTGTAACTAAAGTACATTTCAAAAGCAGCAGCTACATTTTTGTCTTAAAATATTGATTTAATTTCAATCATTTATTATATAAACAAATAAACCCTATTGAATGAACACTACTGTGCAAGCTTTCATTCTGTGCTGTGACACTAAATGCACCATTCACTTCACAGGAGTGGTGGTCTTGAAGAACAGGTGGTACAAACTGAAAAAAAAAGAATCATATGGTTTAAAGTCTGTATATTATGCAAAAAGGGGGCTAAATAATGTTGGTCCCACCCACAGAGCTACTGCGGTAGCTCCATTGAAGTATTTTATTATTATTTTTTTTTATTCTCCCAGAAGCCACCCACCACCTTTGCCCATACACCCAACATTCCTGGCCCCCCTCTGCCTCACCACCCCTTGCGGGCTTCCTATGATGCATAGCCTGGCAACACCAGTGTGAATGGGAGCCTCGGAAAAAGGAGGAGCCGCCAGACCCCAAATACCAGGCAGAGTGAGGAGGAAGAGAGAGAAAGGTAAGAGAGGAGAAAGGAAGCAAAGGTGTGATAAGATAAAAAAAGAGGTTAGAGATCAGCCTGATCATGATGGTGGGACCTTGCACAAAATAAGTAATCAATATATCTATCCATTATAAATATATATTGGCACTAGAAAGAGGGCCTAACAAAAAAATTATATTTTTTATATTTTTTTTCACCATGCCACTCTATTCCCAATCTCCGCCACTGATCTGACCTCATGTAATGAAGTAACCAATAGTGACACTAGCTTTTATTATCTGCTACATTGTGATCCATGTGACTAAAGATCAGTGAAAGCAGTAATACTGAGCTTTTTCTGAGGGATTCCAGCTGTGTTAAAGTATCTTTTATGTATGAGATATTATCTCTGAAAGCTGCTCAGGTCAATCCCCAATCAGTAATCATCACTTGTAAGAGGACCCTTCTTGCAACCTCCTGTGATAATGAATCTCTTAAAGCATAAAAATGTCTTTATTCTGTCAGCTGAATCGCAGATGATTTCACTGAGAAGAGCAAAGAAATAAACTAAACTGCAATAAGAATCAAAGAATCAGTTTATAACATAAAGATATAAAGAATATATATATATATATATATATATATATATATATATATATAATTCTATATAAAGATTGAGATAGCCGTTAGTGTCCAGCAATCCACTTAAATAATCAGCATTGCAGTAAATAGTGATACCTTTTTTATTGGACAAACGTAATCATAATATAGCAACGAGCCTTCGAGAGAAGATCCTCTCTTTATCAAGTCAAAAAGCAAAACTGATATGAAATATGAACTAAAACAGTTAACAGAAAGAGAGGAAAGGAAAAAAAATTGGAAAAACAAAAACAAAATTAATTGGGCAGAGTTAAGTGATAGGTCAGTATTTATTCACAATGCTGGTCTGTTTCTCACTTAACTCTGCCCAATGAATTTTTTTTCTCTTGTTTTTCCATTTTTTTTTCCTTTCATCTTTTTCTGTTTACTGTTTTTAGTTCATATTTGTATCAGTTTTGCTTATCGACTTTATAAAGAGAGGATCCTCTCTCTCGAAAGCTTGTCATTATATTATGAATAAGCTTGTCCAATAAAAAAGGTATCACTATTTACTGCAATACTCTGATTATGCAACTAAATATATATATATATATATATATATATATATATATATATATATATACACATACATATAACAATGTAAAGTGGGGTACCTACAGATGGCAAAAAAAATTGTTTAGTAGTAAACTAAACCTAAATTGTGTAAATGCTATACATTTAGAGGGAAAAGTCATATGGTATAGTTCAATGCAGTAAAAATATTCACCCTCACCAATCATATAACTTCTTAAACATCAACCACGCTCACTGTACCTTCTCATAGATTAAAATCCCATACATATATCGTACTCTCTTCCCTCATAGATCATCAGCCATTAGTGATTCCTGAACTCAAATATGTCATCTAGTCTCTTCCTGCAGCCCCCAAAAACCTTCACCCCTTACAACTCATCTACTCTCTCCCAGCAGCTTGTATAGATAGTCACCTACTAGATATCATCAACCATCTGGCTGTACCCCTCATAAATCATCATCTGTTAGTGATCATCCAACCTTTCTCTGCACTCCCTCATAAATCATCCACTCTATCTTCCATCTCATCAAGGGTCATCATCTTTATAGATCATCCACTTGCACCCTGCACCCCCTGACAGATCATTACCCCATACAAATCATTCACAATCTCCCTACACCTCAATAGATCATCACCTTTTACAGATCACCTCTCTCTCCGTACACCTTCTTGTAAATCATCTCTTCTTACAGATCATTCACCTTCTCCCTACTTCTCCTTTTGGATCTTCTCCCATTACAGATCATCCATTCTCTCCATGTACCCCCTTTTTGTTCATTGTCTCTTAAAGATCATCCCCCCTCTCCCTACATCTCCTTGTGTATCACCATTTACAGATCATCCATTCTCTCCCTGAACCCTCTTGTGGATCTTCTCCCCTTACAGATCACTACCCTCTTCCTGCACCTACTCATAGATCTTTACCCCTTGCAGATCATCCATTTATCCCTGTAGCTCCTCATATATCATCACCCCTTACATGTCAACCATTATCTCCCTGCATCTACTTGTGGATCCTCTCCCCTTACAGATCATCAATTCTCTCCCTGCACCTCCCTGAGGATCACCACCCTTTACAGATCACCCATTATCTCCCTTCGGCTCCTTGTGAATCCTCTCCCCTTACAGATCATCCATTCTCTCTGAGCACCTCCCCATGGATCACCACCCCGTACAGATCATCCATTCTCTCTCAGCACCTCCCCATGGATCACCACCCCGTACAGATCATCTATTTTCTCTCAGCACCTCCCTATGGATCACCACCCCGTACAGATCATCCATTCTCTCTCAGCACCTCACCATGGTTTACCACCCCGTACAGACCATCCATTCTCTCTCAGCACCTCCCCATGGATCACCACCCCGTACAGATCATCCATTCTCTCTCACCCCTTAAGTGGATTCTCTCCTCGTACAGATGATCTACCATTTCCCTGCACCTTTCCACAGATCATCACCCCTTACAGATCTTTAACTCTTCTATGCTCACACCTCACAGATCTTCTATGTTTCACCCAGCTCTTTCCTGGAGTGAAGTTCCTCACACAGATCAGACTCTGACCCTACCTGCAAATTTAACATGAAATTTGTTTTCAGGCTTCAGGATCTGAACATACAGGGGGCAGTTGGGAGCAAAGTCCTTCACAGCCCAGGCTCTCAGTATCGTCTGATGGTCCTGAATAGGAATCAAAGGAGATGAGGAGCAGTAAGTACCCAGCAGAGAGCATTAAATGAGAAAACACAGTGAATGAAGACAATAACACCTCTCAAAACATCTCACAGCTATTTGACTCCATTTAATGGATTTGAAGAGGTCTGAACACACACAATGAAATGAAGCATAATACATGGTGTGATTCTCTTGGCCACTAATGGATTATGTGTGAAAATGAATTGGTTTCAGCATTAATTTCTTTGATAGACCATTAGCCCTATTAGATTCCCTCAACGTTGAAAACCATTGCACATAACATAGGTCGCAAGCCCTGCGGCTTTTAAATTGGCCCCATAAAACAACCAATCAACAACATGCACGGTAAGGGCGAGAAATGGCTACAGAACTAGGAAATTTGATGTTAGGTATTAAAATAAATAGCACAACATTCTGAAGCTCGCAAATCTGAAATATAAAATATTTTTTTTATGTTTAAATTCCGTAATTGCAGCCCGTAAGACTTTGAAATTCAACCTCCATTTTTTTTGTGATCTCTGTTGCCATTGGCTCCATCTAAACCCGTAACTACGGGTTTAAATAACTGATCATGTTAACGGCTGCTCATACAACATTTGAAAAATAGTTTACGGGTTTGCATCTCAAGCCCGTAACTCGCGGCACGTTCTAATTTTATAGTTATGTAACGCAGCTGAATTTCCAGCCTGCAGCCCTTGGCGGCTTGCCAATGCCACTACGGGCTTCTAATTTAATACAGCTGCATCAGTCTCAGCTTCCTTCATCCTAGTGATCTTCTGTATTAATGTCTTTTTTTCCAGAGGTATCATCTACTCAAAAGTGTTTCGCAATCAACCACCATATTTTTTGGCTCTCCCACATGGCAAACCTGCACCAAGCTTCCAAGATGGACAATGGTCTAAAGCTTCTCATTTTTGTAGTGGAATTTGGTGAACTGTTGGGTCGAAACATAGTCTATGGGCAATAATTGGGAATATTATAGTAAAACAAATAATAACCCTTTAAAAGAAGATGTTGCATCCAGCTAATGAAAGCCTTATTAACTCAAATATATTAAACAAAAAAAATTGTATTTTCCAGGTGTATAACACGAAGGTACATATAGAAAGCAAAAAAGAGGTATTTGAAAATATTTATTAAAAAGTAGGAGTTTATAGGTATATTATTATTATTATACTTATTATCCTTTATTTGTTATGCATTGATAGGGTAGTTTCCAGTCTTGTAGGGTGCTTTGGGATAAAGCACTTTCTGCTAAGATTCTAAGCTCAAAACAGGGCTCTTCAACTTTTTTTTTTAATTTTGTTAAACGTGTTTTTCCCTTGTTCTTATCCCCTGTACAGCGCTACGGAATATGTTGGCGCAATACAAATAAAAGATAATAATAATAATAGGGTATAGAGACCATACAAAGAAACCAGTCTATGATGCTGGAAGGGATACCTCCTATCCGGAAGGTTCTGGCCCTGCTAAGACAGGAGGTATCCCCCCGGGGATCATAAACTGGTTTACTTGTATGGTCTCTATACCCTATTAATACTTCTATTTTTATATATCTTACTTTTATATGCAGGGTAGTTTTTCAACATAATAAAAAAAATTCCAAACCCTTATTTTTGCTTTCTATAACCCAAATATATGAAAGGAAGTTGTATAGAAGGTGCAGAATGTGCTAGATGAAGTTCTTGTTCCTGTGACTGGAGATTTTTTTTTCAAATATATTATGTGGTATTCATTATCTCTGAGATTTAATGCTGAGACAAACATCATCCCTGACTCTATACAGAGAACTTGTATGTTAATTATTGTGTGTGTATATTGTTATTTTGCTAAATAAATATTAGCAATGTCTTATTGGCCTACTAGAACATTACATGGTATTGGCCTCTGCAATATATATATATATATATATATATATACTGTATATATATATATATATATATATATATATATATATATATATATATATATAATGTGCCTTGATGTCATTTGCCCTGAAACAACTCTGGGACTCGGCAACTTGCGCCATTTTTTATACTGGTCTATTGTCTGTACTCTGTACTCCCATATTTAAATTGTACTATTTTGAAGAATTACGTTTAAAAATATGCAAAAATATATTTAGATTGCAAAAAAATAACTGCCAAAGTTATCATTAGGACTAATGGAAAATTATTCCATTAGAGACAGAATAATTGCATATAAAAATGATAAAATGCTAAAATGTTTTGTTCATTATTAAATTTAGTAATTCAAAGAACCAAATAGAAGAAATGTGACCGGAGCGTGCCTTTATCGAGCTCCCTGCTCCATATTGCATATTGTTTCTACCAGCAATGCAGAGTACCATCAAGTTTCAGTTAGTACTAAATTGGTGCCCCCTCCCAGCCGGACACTCTATTAGTGCTAATAATGTAACTGATTAGTTAACTCTCCCATCTAAATGCTAATCTGCTCAGAACACTCACCTGCTGCCTCTAATCAACCTGCTGAACACTCTTCACAACTGAAGTGTGGCCACCTATCACAGCCCGGGTCAAGGGTCAAGATAATTATATTTTATAACTATCACATTAACCCCTAAAAGCCTGTGGTTTCCTCTATAGTCAAGTTATATTATAAAGTTATATCAACGATTAAAGGAAAGCTGACGCATCAAGTCATTTGGTTCTTGGATACTGCTCTGCACCATCATGTAGAGAAGTCACACTTACGCGGAGACAGTGTAAAACATTTTAGATTGACGGGGCCTTTTTTTTATATTTCTAGTATTACTAGATGTTGTAGAGTTCACTTTTAAAACCATCAATGTTTCTACTTACCTTGTTATCTGTCATTTAAATGCACCAGCTCATATATTATATTTCTGGAGAAAAAGATGTAGAAAAGTTCCATATCCTGAAGGGGCCATATATTAAAAGCTCCCTCTAAATACATTATCTATTCAAAGCAATAGTACATTTCAGCTTTTATGCTTTTGGGTTTAGTACGTCTGGCAAAGCCAAGAGAAAATGTTTGTTGCGACAGAATAAAGTTTTGCTGAGTATGTGAGAATTTACAGGGAACTTGTGATTTTTGATACTTTCACAAACTACTATTAATGGCGTACAGCAATGTTTAAGAATACATTCCAAAGAGCATCTTACAAAGGCAGAACATAAAGGGTTATGATCAATGAGACTTACAGCTGCTGTTCTGTCTACTTCACATCTGCTGCTTAGTATAAAGCAAGCCTCAGCATCGTCCATCCTACAGACAGGAAGAGAGCAAGGGCATTAGTACACAAGTCCTAGCAGGGACTGAGTCATTAAACATGTCCTTCCCATTAGTACACTAGGCCTAGCAGGGACTTAACCCCTATATATGTTCTTTCCATTAGTACACTGATCCTAGCAGGGACCGAGCCCTTATACATGTCCTTTCCATTAGTACACTGGTCCTAGCAGGGACCATGCCCTTATACATGTCCTTTCCATTAGTACACTGGTCCTAGCAGGGGCCGAGCCCTTATATATGTTCTTTCCATTAGTACACTGGTCTTAACAGGGACCGAGCCCTTATACATGTCCTTTCCATTAGTACACTGGTCCTAGCAGGGACCGAGCCCTTATACATGTCCTTTCCATTTGTGCACTGGTCCAAGCAGGGACCGAGCCCTTATACATGTCCTTTCAATTAGTACACTGGTCCTTGTACATGTTGGGCCTGTTTTTAGCACATTACAATTAGAAACTCTCAGGAGTTGCCCAAATTAGAGCTGTCAAGGAGTACAGGGGCCAATATCAGGTATAAACACTACCAGAGCCATCAGTGATCACAGGGGCAAATATGAGGTATAAACCCCACCAGAGCCATTAGTGATCACAGGGGCCAAAATCAGGTTCAAACCCTACCAGAGCAATCAATGATCACAGGGGCCAATATGAGGTATAAACCCCACCAGAGCCATTAGTGATCACAGGGGCCAAAATCAGGTACAAACCCTACCAGAGCCATCAATGATCCCAGGGGCCAATATCAGGTACAAACCCTACCAGAGCCATCAATGATCACAGGGGCCAGTATCAGAACAAACCCTACCAAAGCTATCAATGATCACAGGGGCCAGTATCAGAACAAACCCTACCAAAGCTATCAATGATCACAGGGGCCAGTATCAGAACAAACCCTACCAGAGCTGTCAATGATCACAGGGGCCTATATCAGGTACAATCCCTACCAGAGCTGTCAGTGATCACAAGGGCCAAAATCAGATACAAACCCTACAGAGCCATCAAGGATCACAGGGGCCAAAATCAGGTACAAACCCTACCAGAGCCATCAATGAGCATATGGGCCAATGTCAGGTAAAAACCCTACCAGAGCCGTCAATGAGCACAGGGGCCAATATCAGGCACAAACACTACAAGAGCTATCAATGAGCAGATTGGCCAATATCAGGTACAAACCATACCAGAGCCATTAATGACCACAGGGGCCAATATCAAGCACAATCCCCACCAGAGCCCTTAACAAGCACATGGCCCAATATCAGGTACAAACCCTACCAGAGCCATCAATGAGCACATGAACCAATATCAGGTGAAAACCGTACCAGACCCATCAATGATCACAGGGGCCAATATCAGGTACAAACCCTACCAGAGCCATCAATGAGCACATGGGTCAATATCAGATAAAAACCCTACCAGAGCCAATAATGAGCACATGGGCCAATTTCAGGTACAAACCCTACCAAAGCTGTCAATGAGTACATGGGCCATTATCAGGTACAAACCCTACCAGAGTGATCAATGAGCACATTAGCCAATGTCAGGCACAAACCCTACCAGAGCCATCAACGAGCACTTGAGTCAATATCGTATTAGCCACATTCAGGTGTTCTGAGGATGACCTTGGTGTATAATACAATGAAAGAAGCAAACAGAATAATAAACCCTGATACACTTTTCAATATATAATCACACTATGACTCACACTAAACAATACACTGGGAAATTCCCATTATTTAGAGTTCCCATTATTCAGTCACCAGAAAATCCAATGGGGCCGACAAAAAAAAAACCCATCCTCTAAGAAATTAGCTATGCAAAAACTCAAAGGGGCCACTGCAAAATACAAGGCTATGTTACCAAATATAAATGGGCAATCCGCAAAACTCAATAGAATCCCAAACATAATGGAACCTCAAAATTCACTCAACCTTAAACCAAAAGAATAAAATACTAATAAAGCAGGGCCATTATAAAAATGTTATGGGTATGGAATCTTCCTTGATGTTACTAGGTATATAATGATCATGTGTATCTATTTACTTTTATGTACCCTATTTTATTAAGAAGCTCTTATAATGTGTTAGTATGAGACACAGCACAACAAGTACAGTAGAATCTGTGTCTGCATACAATGCAAAGGGCAGGCCCATACAGGGACTGTTTGTTTGATTTTAGGCAGTAATAACAGAGCTTATAAGCACTTCTTAATAAAATAAAATACATAAAAGTAAACAGATACACAGGGATATACAGCCTTATTATATTGCGATTTGGCCAGGAATAGGGCTCTATATAAGCACAGAGCATATTTTTTATAGAAGTTTTTAGTTAGTGAAGACCTTGCTTTTGGATAGAAGTTCTCTAACTAAAAACTTCTGTAAAAAAAATATGCTCTGTGCTTATATAGAGCCCTATTCAATTGGCTAAATCGCAATTTAATAAGGCAGATAATATACATAGTAACATTCAGGAACCTTCCATTTCCCTTCAAGAAGACTTCTCAAAGTCAGTGGGACAATCCCAAAAAAACTCAATATGACAAACTATCAGACTTGAAGGGCCCCCATAATGTTGCAGCTTTCATTATCGTTAAATGTTTTAATGTCCTCTGACTTTTTATAAACTGTGATTTTGTTGAGTTTACTGTGACTGTACTGTATGCTCAGCGTTAATGACTGGGAAGTGGTAGCACACTCTGCCTCCGTACTAAGCAGTTTGGTAAAGATTAGAGGAGCCTGAATATAAAGATGAAGGGAAAAATCAACTATTTGCAGTGTACATTTTCTCACAAATGATCAATATTTTATAGTTGTTTATAAGGATTATTATGAAAGCTGGACTATTACATAGGTATTTAATGAACCTGTGTAGTTTAGGAAACACTTCACATATGTGAAGCATGTGATAAACTAGCATCTATGATAGCAGTGAGCATAAAAACATGGTTAGAGAAAATGTGAATCTTTGTGTAATAATGATCAGTTGTTTTGTAACCTTGGAGCATGAGGAATTGTGTTTTTTCTATCTAACAGCATGAGGAATGGGGGATAAGAGAAGATGGTCGATTTGTTAAATATATTTTTTTTTTTAATGATTTGACACCTACCCCCTTCCCCCACTTATGCACAGTTTATAAGCATAACAAGTCCCGCTCCTGCCAAGATGTAAACACCCCTTTCACACGCACATATAAAATTAATCACTTTAAATAAAGTTTGTCAACTTAACAAAAGTTCCCAAATCCAGTAAAAGCCAGCGCTAGGCTTCTCCCACATTTAATTTCACAAGGAACTATAACTTTATAAAAATGTGTTTAAATCAGTTGACATATACAGGAAATAAAAGCAATGCTGAATCCACTGGAGACAGAGCCAGACTTTCATAATGAGGCGCGTGCAGCACAAAGCTTTATAATGTTCCTGAGCTGCATAAATCCTGCCAGATATTGGGAATATCTTAGAGGAGGGAGAAACCGACTGGAGTTGGAGTCACTGCTGATTGTCTATAGATGCCGACTATCATTATGACAGATGAGACCTACGAGAACCCTCTGCCCATTTGACCCCTCACTGGATATAAATTCATACTGTGGGAGGTCACTTTAATGCACAAGTGCAAATGCAAGAAGCTCATTGGATACTGTGGCATTACTATTTAGCATTAAGCAATATCTTGCATTGAGGAGTGTTTATTAACCAATTAAGTCAGACAAAAACCCATTTAACTGGTCTATTCCCTTGACGACCAAATGGCAGTTCCATATTAGTCATTTTATACTGACCCTACATGAATATGATCTGACTACTTACTTGGCCCTCAGCAGGTCCTGGTCCTTCAAGGCTGATCCCTGCAGGTAGATGACTCTTTGGGACCACATTGGGATCTGGAGGACCCGTCTCACCTGAACGTCCATTTCAGTGGGACACAAAATCACCACATAGTAATCCTGGAGACACAAGGAGAGGTTGGAAGAGCTGTAATGTACAGATATTCTAATTTGTAGAAAGTATCATGCATACGTGGATTGACCTCCAGCATATGTGGTAGGAGCTAGGTTATACATAAGCATACCCTCATAACATAATGATTCTTACGTAGGTTCAACTGACCTATTGGTTCTTACTTTAGGAAATCTCAGAGGCTTTTAACAAGTTATAAATGTTTGTGATTGTTATGATTCAACCAACTGGGCATGCTCTTCCTATTTATCTCCACTTTGGGTGTTAATTACTGAACTGAGATAAGAGACAGAGGATGATCTTGAGAAGTTACATTCATGTTTGATTATCTTACACAAATATAGATTTTCCTACTTTGTCCTCACAGTTTTCCTGCCCCTCCTCCTGATCACCAGTTTAGTCTCTGCTAATTCCATCACCAGTGACAGGAAATGTGAGCAATGCACTGTACATCTTGATAACAACCTGCCTGATTGGATTATCTAGCTGTGGGCATGACGTTTAAAAAGGTTAAGTGGGCTAACTAGTTTAGAAGGGGAATTTGAAGCTGTTTAAATTTGTGATGTAATTCTAAGCTTACCCTGTGGTCAAATTAACATGCACATCCCCCAAATTGCCCATTGTGGTATTACATGGGGCTGATTGGGCAGATAATATAATCTGGTTTGTGGATTGAACCAAAGCTGTATTGTTCTGTTTGCCTATAAATGTTCCAACTTTTCCAAATAAAGACTCTTCAAGGGAACATAATCTTGGTCTCTCTTATTAAGAGGTTATAACCTCTGTTTGTTATTATTAACTCTTTGATCCCTATTCTTCATCGTGGTTACCAAGAAGCCCATCCACTCCCAGATCCAAGGGAGGATTCCTGTATCCAAGGCAGGAGGATTCTGAAGCTGAGCTGGACCCCCTCCACTGGGCTATGACAACATGGGAATGTACAGCCATTTTAATAAGTTGATTATTTAAATTGGTTTATAAACTTTTTTATGGCCTCCATAATTTAAATGAACAAGTTTTTTTTACATCTGCTTTGTTATTTTTAGCTGTCTATGTCCCTTTATTTGTACATGCCATTACAATGTCATAAACCAGAGTTTTAATGCTTTTGCTATATAATAACACCATTGTGGAAATATCACCAGGCAACAAAATAAAGAAAATAGATAAATAAACACCATTTGCCATCAGTCTGTGCACACGAACAAAGGATTAATAACATTACATAAGAGTATTGAGTGAGAGAGAAAGAGCGAGAGGCATAAAAACATGAACAAAACAGATGTAAACTGTCAGGAAACTGATAATACAAACACCTTGAACAGGGATTTTACTGGGAGCATCTCGGGTCAGTGCAACAAATTAGCAACACACAGAATTAGTAAAGAAAACAATGTAATTATAATGAGAGCTAATTGGAAAAGACTGAACGCTGAGAATAGGTAACATCACTCTCATTCAGGGGCAGTGGGCTTTATTTCTGTAATATTAATTTCTCAGAGGAGGTATTAGATTTTCATATTTGTGTTTCCCTCAAGCTATGGGTTCAATAAAAGCGCACTTTCTAACGTAATTTACTGGGAAAACTACTGAAAACTACTGCCCAAATAAGTTTGCAAATGAATGTTATTACATTTAGCATGTTTACATAATTTTAAGGGAATACACCCCAAATATCAAGATTATGTAGAGTAAATAATGAATGATTAACAGATAAACAATTACATAGAAATAAGTGGGTATCTAAAGACTCTAGTTTAAATAGTATAAGTAGTAATGTAGCAACTTTAAAAACACTCTATTATAATTCTTAAAAAAGGGTAATTTTTAAAATATTGTCACAGGTAGAAACAGGCTTTCCTAATTGTAAGGTGTAAACTACCATTGATTCCACCACTTGTAGTACTTCTACTGCATATTAATAATGTATCATAAAGACATATCATATGCTCCACTACACAGGGCTACTAAACCTCTTTGCTGGAAACAATGTCGCAGCTCCACTGGTAATTAATAGATACAAAGTGTACTGGATACAGAATATACTGTATCCAGCTACAAAATATACTGCTTGCTACTGACACAGTTGCAAATTATTAAACTCCCAATATATGGTCGACAAAACACAGCACCCGCTGTGCACTTACCATTCCAGGGTGCTGAGAGGTAAACAAATGTCTTTGCTTACTATAGCTGCCACGCTGCTATCTAGTACTGCTTAAATGATAGTATGTAGTATATACTTAACAAATAAGGTAGAATGCTCAGTAAGTATTACCAGCCTAAGAGGTCTAATATAGAAACATGTATGTATTCAATAATCATTAACTTATGTATTTCTCCAGGAGCCCTCTATCCTGCAACCGATACCAACGCGCGTTTCAGTACTCTCCCTAATGCGGATTCATCATGGGATGAAAAATAAACAGGATAGAATTGCCTGTCATTTGGGTCTGGAGCACTCCATCAGGTGGGACCAGACTGATATACTACTGGATATTTCTTCCTGTGAAGGGTACAAGTGGCTAAAAGAGGTTGCTCTCTGAGTGTGTCATGTCCATAGAACTAACCTATTAAGGTTAGTTTGCTCACAGATTGAGCGACCCTTGAGACTTAGTCTCCCTATGGGTGATGGTGGATCTATACGTGGACTTCTTGCTCACTGTGCCTTAGGGAGTTATCAGCTGCACCTCACCGACGGGGCCCAATGAAGGGCGAAACGTACATCTGGGGTATGCTGTTTGTCCTGTTCAAGTTAGAATTGCCTGGTATTTTTGGATCACTCTATTGGGTGAGACCAGACTGATATTACAAGATATTTCTCCCTGTGAAAAGCACAAATGAGCTAAAAGATCTTAGAGGGTTATCGCGTCCATAGAATCAACCTATTAAGGTCAGGTCATTCTTGGGCTGAAGACTTCTATTTTGTTTTTATGTTTATAATAAGCTCGAAGTAGCTGTTTTGTGACTACAAATAAGCTTTAGTGATCCTCCCCTGGCTTCTGCATGTTACCTAATAGGGAAAAGTCTTAGAGAACCCTTGGAGGTAGAAGAGCTAACACATTCTTATAGTGATTTAAGTAATTTGAAGACAAAGTTGAAAAATCTAAAGTAATGATAAACTGTACATATGATACACATGTATATTATATACCTAGTAAAATCCAGAAATCTTCCATATCCCTTTAAGAAGTGCAGCTTGTTTCCCTACATACACGTACCTGCAGCCTGGGGTGTGCATAAAATTCATTGAGGAAATCCATGAGCAAATCGATCTTCAGAGAGCTGACACACAACACTACGTGCTTCTCAGTCTGTGCTCGGTGACGGCTGTAATTGCCACCAGACTTCTGTCTTTCCATCCACAAGTAGGCCAGCTGCTCAAACTAAGAGGATGATAATGTGGATAAGAATAATGTGGGTATGGAAAGTACTCATCTTAAAGTAAACCATAAGAAAATCACAATTTAGAATGATTCTAAGGATAATTGTATAGTTTCATATCTGGACCTTTCCAGTTGATGGCCTAGTTATTGTGGCAAGGAATTATATCAATGTATAGCTCAAGTAAAGTGTGTTAAGAATGTTCTTGGAATACCTGGATGGGAAGAACCACCAGCGCCACACAGATCATGATGACCACTAGTAGCTTGGAAGGCCAAATTTTTGGGGTCACATCTCCAAAACCAACAGTGGAAAATGTCACAATACAAAAATAAAGAGAGTCGAAGAGCGACAAGGAATTGCCAGCTCGCTCCAAGTGCTGGATACCACAAATGCTGAAAAATATAAATACAGAACATCAGAATGAGATGACTTTCACATTGGCTTGTAATTAAATATGGCTTCATTACACAGTGTCGCTGGGGGTGCAATGCATTAGTGCCTTCATCTGTGGGGGCAGTGATGTGTAACATTTTTTGCATTTACTTTTTTTTTCTTCCCTGGACCTCCTTGGCCGCACACACCCTCGGGCCAGAAATTGGTCAATGCCTGTTTAAAAAAGAGCATTTCTGCTGAAGCTCCAAGGGGTGGTAGTGTGGAGCAGTTGAACATGCATATGAGGGAAGAGGTGAGAGAGAGGATGGGTGACAGCAAAGAACAGGGGGGAATGGGTTATGTGAGGGGGGAGCAAAGGAGATAGGGTTGGTGCTATGTGAGGTGGGTGCTGAGAGGGGTTGGGTGCTGAGAGGTAAAGGCTGAGTGAGTTGGCACAAGGAGGCTAATGTTTGCACCTGAGCCCTATATTCTCTAGCCATTGTCCTCACATCTCATATTGAATAGTAAGGCAACAGTATGTTTCAGTGTCCCCATCTTCTTGGGGAAATACAAAATCCTCAGAAACCCTGAGCTATAATTAAAGGAACATGGAATTCCTAAATTTTAATGTAAATAAAAAGGTTTAAAAGATTCAAACAGTTTTTTTTTCTTTTAAATGAGTCCTATGCAAACAATAAAGGCAAACATTTATTTACAATCCAAAAACAATGTTGCACAATGTTAGCACTCCTTCTGATAAACTCTAAATTGGGTGGTAGGGCACTGCACCAGCTGAGTTATGGAGCTCAGTGTTATTTATTTGTCTATATTTTCTCCCCACCTCCATAATATCTTCCAAATGCATCTTATTATGGAAATGCAGATGTGCAGATGGGGCAATGCAGGAGCTTGTTCTTTTTTTCTTTTCTTTTTTAGTATTTGCATTTTTTTATTCCTGTAGTGTAGTGGGCTACTCCCAGAGGTACTTTACATAGACAGGAGGAGAGAAGCTATGTGAAAGTGTCATGGGGAGGGGAGCAGCTATGGGAAGGGGTTTTGAGGAGGGAGCCGCTATGGGAAGGGGTTTTAGGTGGAGCAGCTATGGGAAAGAAAGTTGGTATGGGAAGTAGTCTTGGGGAGGGGAGCTGTTATGGGAAGGGGCCTTGGGCATGAGCACTGAGTTGGTACTGGTCGGGCAGGAAGCACAGCACAAAAGTATGGTGGCACTAAGTGATTTGATACCGGGGGAACCGGCGGGCCAGCACAAAAACCATTACTTCAATCCATGCTCTCATCATGTTCCAACTTAATTGGCCTTCTATTCACCTGTCTATCCCAACCCCAATCCAACCTGAACCCTTCTGCCACGCAACCCCCACACACAACACTCATCAACCACGGATCGCTTCTGACTGTCCTACTCTGGCACCCTATCTTATCAAGGATAAACAGCAACAGACCCCAACAAATGTTATCCATCTTTTTATTAAACATCTAATGTTACAAAATAACTAGTGACAATGGACACGGTACCGTACCCAGTGCCTAGGATCCAGCCGAGCCACAACTATGCTAGATTTGTTCACCTTACTTTTTTCCCTGCTTGCACCACAGGTGTAAGATGTGCCTATCTGCAGTCTACATGTACAGGGAAACTTAAGATAAGGGATGCAACCTGCTGGCACCATGGCCACACATGCAAATCCCCCACCTGCTGACATCAGCATCCTGGACTTGGTACCTTGGTTAAGTTGGGTATGTGGATGTGTCGTTTGTTTCCTGTTACTGGCCTTTGTTCAGTCCCCTATAAAACTGCTTACCCATCCCCAATAAAGTCATGTCTTGTCATGATTACAAGTGTACGCTAAGTTCAAAAGAGAATCTCTCTACTCTGCCTGTGGACATGGAGGATAGCCATATCAACCCTATACGAGGACCTAACTGGTGGGAGGTCCAGAGTGTGCTGTCCTGCTGGTCCCGTATCATGACAATAACTAATAATGAATAATCATAATTTAGAAGTTATCAGAGGGAATGGGGCAACACATAATGGCTGTTGCCATGCAGATACGAAAAGCCCATTTGTGTCTCTTGACAAAAGACATAGTTCAGTGGGTATAGATATAGAGAATTAACAATCCATAGAATGATCTAAGAACAAGCACCTTTAACTCATTATGAAGTGACCCTGCATGTAAATCATTGTGACATCTGTGTCATCAGCTTGTTGAATAAATACCTTAATGTTTCCTCACACAAGTCCCTGGACTCTGCCTGATCTCTCCCTGATGGATGGCACACTCACTGTTTTATTATCTTTAATGAATAAAGAATTAACAGAGTTACCAATATCTGTTTAAAACAAGGGGTTCCCAACCTTATCATATAAGTGACCCCACTGGAATTGAGTATATTTTTGAAATAGCTACATAGTTACATAGTTACATAGTAATTAAGGTTGAAAAAAGACTTTCAGTCCATCAAGTTCAACCTGTTAAGATCTCCTCTGATCTGCAATATGCGGATTAGTTATTAATTAAATTATTGATTAAATAATTATTAATAGTATAGTATTGGAGAATGAATAAAGAGTTAGTCCATCAAGTTCAACCTTTTTAGATCTCTATTGATCTTTTTAATTTGGAATATTTATTATTATTGTTAATTGTTAATTATTGTTAATTGATCCAGAGGAAGGCAAACATAAAAAAAATAGTATTTTATATCGATAAATATTATTTATTTATATTATGTATTGATATATATATATATATATATATATATATATATATATATGTATAAATATATATATATACAAATCAAGTCAGAAAATAAATTGTCATTGAAGAATATTTATTTTTATGATGTATTATTTGTTAAGTATGTACCAAACTAACAATATTAAAAGCTGTGTAAGTCGGGGGCATAAAGCATTTTTGGGGAAAATCTGACATAGCAAAGTTTCACACTATAAATGTTCGGCCCCTTAAAGACTCTGCTCATACCTCAAGGATCAACAGATATGGTCTCAGGAACCACATAGGACCATCCATTGAGGACCACTAGCCTAGAGAACACAGGTAAATTACAAATTTTCAATCAATCCCAAAGAGACAATGCCACCTAATGGGAATCCTCAACACACATATAATCGATCAATCCCAAACTAGCAGTGATTCCAAGTGCATCACAACCTGGGACACAACCTACAACTAAATACTTCTCCACTGGAGCGTATAGTTCAGTCTTGCTCCAAACACACGGAGGAAGCTCCTTTTATATCTGTAGGCTTAACGAAAGATAGAATATATCCCAATGTATTACAAATACTTAAAATGCTGAAATAGAGTCACAGACATTTGGCGTTTGCATGATTAATTGATTTAGCTGTTTATTTGTTCCACTGCAAAGATCATCAGAATTAAGTCAGCTGTTTTTAATTAGTATCACCAAATGTCAGAGAGGAGAGAGTGGCAGTTACAAGCAGAGGGGAGAGTGACAGATATGAGGAGAGAATAGTAGATACAAGCAGAGGGGAGAGTGACAGATACAATGAGAGGGGAGAGTGACAGATACATGGAGAGGGGAGAGTGACAGATATGAGGAGAGAGTAGTAGATACAAGCAGAGGGGAGAGTGACAGATATGAGGAGAGAGTAGTAGATACAAGCAGAGGGGAGAGTGACAGATACAATGAGAGGGGAGAGTGACAGATACATGGAGAGGGGAGAGTGACAGATATGAGGAGAGAGTAGTAGATACAAGCAGAGGGGAGAGTGACAGATACAAGGAGAGGGGAGAGTGACAGATACAAGAAGAGGGGAGAGTGACAGATACAAGAAGAGGGGAGAGTGACAGATACAAGCAGAGGGGAGAGTGACAGATACAAGCAGAGGGAAGAGTGACAGATACAAGGAGAGGGAAGAGTGACAGATACAAGGAGAGGGGAGAGTGACAGATACAAGCAGAGGGGAGAGTGACAGATACAAGGAGAGGGGAGAGTGACAGATACAAGCAGAGGGGAGAGTGACAGATACAAGGAGAGGGGAGAATGACAGATACAAGGAGAGGGGAGAGTGACAGATAGAAGCAGAGGGGAGAGTGACAGATAGGATGAGAGAGTAGTAGATACAAGCAGAGGGGAGAGTGATAGATACGAGGGGAGAGTGGCAGATACAAGCAGAGCAGAGAGTGGCAGATGCAAGCAGAGGAAAGAGTGACAGATACAAGGAGGGGGGAGACTGACAGATACAAACAGAGGGGAGAGCTACAGATATGAAGAGAGAGTGGCAGATACAAGCAGAGGAGAGAGTAGTAGATACAAGCAGAGGAGAGAGTGACAGATATGAGGAGAGGGGAGAGTGACAGATATGAGGAGAGAGTAATAGATACAAGCAGAGTGGAGAGTGACAGATATGAGGAGAGGGGTGAGTGACAGATATGAGGAGATAGTAATAGATACAATCAGAGGGGTAAATGACAGATACAAGGAGAGGGGAGAGTGACAGATACAAGGAGAGGGGGGAGTGACAGATACAAGCAGAGGGGAGAGATACAGATACAAGGAGAGGGGAGAGTGACAGATACAAGGAGAGGGGAGAATGACAGATACAAGCAGAGGAGAGAGTGACAGATACAAGGAGGGGAGAGAGTAGTAGATACAAGCAGAGGAGAGAGTGACAGATATGAGGAGAGAGTAATAGATACAAGCAGAGGGGAGAGTGACAGATACAAGCAGAGGGGGGGGGGAGACAGACACAAGGAGGGGAGAGAGTTACAGATACAAGGAGAGGAGAGAGTTACAGATACAAGGAGAGGAGAGAGTTACAGATACAAGCAGAGGGGCGAGTGACAGATGCGAGGAGAGAGTTACAGATACAAGCAGAAGGGTGAGTGACAGATACAAGGAGAGAGTTACAGATACAAGCAGAGGGGAGAGTGACAGATACAAGGAGGGGAGAGAGTGACAGATACAAGGAGGGGAGAGAGTGACAGACACAAGGAGGGGAGAGAGTTACAGATACAAGGAGGGGAGAGAATTACAGATACGAGCCCAGGGGAGAGTGACAAATACAAGGAGAGGGGAGAGTGGCATATACATAGAGAGGGGGGGGGTGACAGATACAAGGAGAGGAGAGAGTGACAGATACAAGCAGAGGGGAGAGTGAAATATACAAGGAGGGGAGAGAGAGAGACAGATACATGGAGAGGGGAGGGTGACCGATACAAGGAGAGGAGAGAGTGACAGATGCAAGCAGAGGGGGAGAGTGACATATACAAGGAGGGGAGAGAGAGAGAGAGATACAAGGAGAGGAGAGAGTGTGACAGATACAAGGAGAGGAGAGAGTGACAGATACAAGCAAATGGGTGAGTGACAGGTACAAGGAGAGGGGAGAGTGACATATACAAGGAGAGGGGAGAGTGACAGGTACAAGGAGAGGGGAGAGTGACAGGTACAAGCAGATGAGAGAGTGACAGATACAAGGAGAGGCGAGAGTGGCATATACATGGAGAGGGGAGGATGACAGATACAAGGGGGGAAGAGAGTGACAGATACAAGCAGATGAGAGACTGATAGATACAAGCAGAGGGGAGAGTGACAGATATATGGAGAGGGGGAAGTGGCTGATATATGGAGATGAGAGAGTGACAGCGAGTACACATAGAGTTAACAATGCCATAATTTTACACTACAGTTTTAATAATAGCGCTACTATAAGCTGAAGGGGTTAACATATTCTGCTGATGAAGGGGTTACCATATTTTGCTGACATATTCACATGAGATATAGCCTAACCATAATAACATGTTCTCGTCCTTGGGATATCTTGCGACCTTACTAAAACACGAAACATTTCTTATTGTTCTAAGAAACAGAAAACACCTGATTATCCGTCCTTGTACCGACTAACGTGTACTGTGTAAATCGCCTCCAATATCCACCTTCTTTAGCAAGTATATAACCTATGCTATGACGTAGCAATAAACAAATTTGTACTGAGAATGATTGTGTGAGCGTTACTTCCAGTACGGCTCCTCAGAATTCTGACAGGGGCCTCTGTGTTCCAAGCTGCCAACTACTGAATTAGGAACCCTTAACAAACTGGTGTCAGACAAGTGGGATACAGATCATCAAAGTACGATGACGGAGTAGAGTGAATTGTGTTTATTTACACCTTCCTTTGCTCCCACTCTCATCGTCCTTTGTAAACTGTATACAAGTAAATAAGTTGGGCACACTCCCTGAGGTAGGGAGAATTAAGTCTTGGGTAGACTACAGGTATAGTCTCTGAGGTAGGGACACTCCCTGAGGTAGGGAGACTCTCTAAGGTAGAGAGGGTAAAGCCTTGGAAGGCTAAAATTAGGCCTCTGAAAGGCCATATATATATATCAAGGAGATATATATATATATATTATATATATATTATTCCTAAGGTAGGAATAGAAAGGATAAAATTGATATAAATATATACTTGACAGCTTGGTTGACAGTGCCCCGAATCCGCTTTTGCTTGCTGAATTTTGCTGTATTGCTGTGCTGTTTAAGATAAGAAATGTTTGTTATTCTGTGTAACAATCAGGAAGTAAGGTCTCTGGAGACTGTAAGACGCACCATCTCTGTGTCTAGAGGCAACTCGTTAACTCGAGAATATCTGTCGGAATTGTCAGAGCTTTTTCAGCTCAGTACAGCCGCTCCTATTCTCTGATTGACAACCGTGATAGCAAATAAGGTTACGCTGTCTATTGAGACAACCACCTAAAGTTTTTAAGAATAGAAGGATAGTTGGAAATGGGTACTTCCCAGTCTAAACAATACCCACCTTCCAACCCGGAAGAATCATGCAAAGCTGTCATATGTAGTTATATACACAGAGCAACATCAAGTCCCATGAAAGAGCAAACGAGATAAGGGATAATAAAAGAAATAGGAACACAAGAATATAAAATAACTTTTTTCTTTACATATAATATTTATATAATATTCTTAATGCTTTTGTTTATAAAGTAGATGGATTGTCTTGTGTTTTGCTGCAAATAAATTTGTGAGTGTTTGCTGTACTTTCTTTCTTTGCAATACAACTGAGAAATGCAGGTTAGAGAATTTTCCTCTGTGTCTTTAAGGGTGTAGAGATCGTGTCCACCACTGAGATATATTTCTAAAGCCGGCATAAATATAAAAAAAGGGAAATCTTTCTCCAGAAATATGTAACAGTGGAGGATTTATGGTCTATCTTTTTTGTAAGTTTAAGACAATGTGTTCTTTCTGTTTCAAAGCTTATCTCCTCGTCCCAAATTTGAGTTTTTGTGACAGGATTCCCCCTCCAGGCAGAAAATTCTTAAGGTCGTATTAAGTTTGGATAAGAAAACTGTCATGTATATGGAATGTTGTTGTTGAACTTTTTAAGGTGGATTCCAGTATTTGTAGTTAAATGTTTGTGGCGAGGTCTCAGGAAGCGGAGTGTTAGTTGGCAGCCCCCCCCCCCCCCCCCTTTTTTTTTCCCCGCTCAAGAGCAGGGACCGAGAGAACAGAAACTGCAGCACCAATCAGAAGTACACACTGAAAACGAAACTAGTAAAAACAGATAACACATAGCAAGTACAAAGAGTCGCAATGATTTTATATCTAGAGGTAATGCTTAGCTGACCGGGTAGCAAACAGCTGCAACTGTCATTTTGCATCAGAAATTTTAAATCACACTGCCATACATATATACAAAGATGTATACAGTGTCTACAGAATAACTCTACAGTACCTAACAAAGCATTACATGATCACTTGCCTCCACCCACAGCTCCATTCACCCATCTACAAATTGATTTTAAACATATCCCAAAGACAGGATCAAAGCAATTGTACCTGTTGGTGATAGTAGATCAGTTCTCACGGTGGCCTGAGGCCTTTATAACACAAAGAGAGGATGCTAAGAGGGTAGCTAAAATATTAACTACCGAGATAATACTGAGATATGAATGTCCATTGCAAATTAACTCTGATAATGGACCAGCCTTTATTAGTGCGGTAATTAAGGAACTGGTACAATGGCTACAGATGACCTGGAAATTCCATATCCCTTACCTCAGAATTCAGGCATAGTGGAAGGAATGAACCGCACTATTAAGGAGAAACTTACAAAGGCCACTGCAGGTACATGGGTGAACTGGCAGAAATACTTACCTGCCATTCTAGCAGAAATTAGGATGACTCCTAATCAGTCTACTAAATTGCCCCCTTTTGAGATTCTAATGGGAAGACCATTTCCAACTCCTTGGGTAAAAGGCCCACTTGTAATTATGTCTGGTGATCTTGATCTTATAAGAGAACAATATGTGCAACATTTGATTGATAAATTGAATGGCATCTATGGTGATGTGTCTTCTCGCTTTCCTTTGCCCTCACAGGAACCAACACATCCGTTCCAGCCAGGTGACCTCGCCTGTGTCCGACAACTGAACAGAGCAAAGAAGGGAGGCTTCCCATTTGGACCACCGACTACCATTGTAGCAGTAACCAGGACTGCCGTCCTCACTGACTCACAGGACATCTGGATCCACGCATTACATCTGAAGCTGTGTCCAAAGAGGGGTGAAGCAGGTGACAAAGTCCCTGTGAAAGCGATTGAATACAGCGATAATAAAAATATCAGACCTACTCCGGCATCCACAGAATGCATGGAAGAACTTTCTCCTGTTTTTGTGCATTATGCTCCTGATTTATTTGCCCTTATGGACATTTCTTAATTGCCATTATGACCCAGATGAACTGGGACCATTAAAGTCTGTTTGTGGTAAACACAATAACACTCACACCAATACTAGTTCACCTCATAGGCACAAGAGATCCACACGTGATACACAATTATAAAAAATCATCCCTGGGAACGCAATGCATTTTCCATAATGTTACAAGGATTTGATCACTCCTTTAACCTTTCTAATTGCTGGGTATGTGCACAGGTCTCTACACATGGGGAAATGGGTATGCCCCTATTTAGCCTTCCAGAAGAAAACTTCACCCAGAGTCACATATATTACAATGGCAGTACACAACCCCGCAAATGGAATTTCTTTACTTATGTACAGTTGGCCACACCACTTAACTCTATATGGATGCAACACCTCATATGCACGTATTTCCCATCAAAATATAATAAGAGTGTATCATTTATGTTAGCCCACACTAACCCGGGGTATAACTGTTTTAAGGCCCTTGGGAAAGGTAAATTTGTTGGTTGGTCCACTTGCTCCAATACCACAATTATTTTTTATAGGATCTCCTCTGGTTCCTAACTTTCTGACCTGTACAAGATTGTTCACCTTGGAGCTGTAGTGGTCCTGGATGTCCCTACTTATTTTCTCTTTTATATAATATAGTAATTAATGGTACTGGTTGTAGCAATAATAATGGATCCGTGTCTAATCTCTTCCACCTTATGCCACCTTCTCCAGCCACGGATGTATACTTTATCTGTGGCAGGAACGCCTATTGATGGGTGCCCCCTAATTGGGTGGGCAGTTGTTATTTAGGTCAAGTAATCCTATATATATACACAACCCCAACACTTCCACAAGGCCGCATCAGGAACATGTGGGATATAGAGCAGAAAAGAGGGTGGAAAATATTCCTAGACGTCCTGGGTATAACCTTCCCAAATGTAGGCGTAGGGAGACTACAGGAAGAACTAGCCATCCTTTCTCTACGAGTACAGAAGGCCTTGAATAGCTCTGCTGAAGCAATTGAGAAACTAAACCAGGAGCAGGTACAAATTAGAATGGTCACTTAGCAGAATAGAATGGCTTTAGATTATGTTTTAGCTTCCAAAGGCGGTGTGTGTGCTTTAATAGGTAAAGAATATTGTTCTTATATTGCTGATAATTCTGTTTGCTCTGTGTCATTCCTTCCCTTCCTTTGTGTTTTTATTACATGCTGCAAGGCTTTATTCCTAAGAATTTTTAGCTAAATACTGTGACTTAACACTACCTGGTCACAGGTATATCTCATGTACTGATACCCTTGAGGGTCTATAGCCCTCCAGTGTCTCGGTCCGCTTCCTATCATATATATACACCACTGCTTACATCCCAAATGAAGATCACGTTGTGATCTAAGAGGGGAATGAAGGGGTTAACATATTCTGCTGATGAAGGGGTTAACATATTTTGCTGACATATTCACATGAGATATAGCCTAACCATAATAACATGTTCTCGTCCTTGGGATATCTTGCGACCTTACTAAAACACAAAACATTTCTTATCGTTCTAAGAAACAGAAAACACCTGATTATCCGTCCTTGTACAGACTAACGTGTACTGTGTAAATCGCCTCTAATATCTGCCTTCTTTAGCAAGTATATAACCTATGCTATGACGTAGCAATAAACACATTTGTACTGAGAATGATTGTGTGTGCGTTACTTCCAGTACGGGTCCCCAGAATTCTGACTGGGGCCTGTGTGTTCCAAGCTGCCAACTACTGAATTAGGAAGCCCCAACATAAGCCAACATAAATAACCTTGTAAAGTGGAAAGGCATAATACATAAGGACTTTCTCCTATTGAGAGCTCTAGTAACACCCAGGGAGCTCACATGGACACAGCACAACTTTTCTATTACTTTATAACACATGGAGAGGTCTGTGAAGAGGGTGACTCCAATTGAAGGTTAAATATTTCACTAGTCAAAGCAATGACATCTCAAATGGTGAATAAGAGACGTTTACCATCTTGGCAATCCTGCACTATTAGGCCATGTTCTCATCACTATGTATTAGTGATACACACAGTGCTCACAAGGCTCCGTACACACATATGTTCTTCCGAGCTGACAATCCAGGCTTCTGTCTGTCTCCTGGACAGAAAACAACAAGAGGAACCAGAAAAGTGCTCATGTTCCCCTGGCAATCACTTCGTAATTGGTGTATCATAGTGTTTACAGAGACTTCACTAACAAGAATAATGTTCATAAATAATAAATATTCCTCCCATCCCTCAGCTCAGGGAATTACAATTTACCATGAACTTTTTATGAGCTGTCAACATTTCTTTAAGAACTATCTGTGCTCAATGCTTAATATGAGAGAGCCAAGATCAAGAAAATGACATCCTGAAACTCGTGCCAATCTAAGACATTGTCACCTGAGCCTGACACATGTCTCATAATGAGCATCTCAACAAGAGGTCAGGGAGGAAGCGATGTATGACCCAAAGAGAAGCATGCCCAATGGACAGACTGTCACCAATGTACTGATATCTCTTTTATATTCAATAGATGTGTTTCCTGGATATTCAGCAACCTGAGGGGACATATGATATAGATCTTACAAACTACAGATCTGCAAAACCTGTTAGTACATTGGAAAGTGCTGAAGTGGCAACGTTTTCGGGGTGTCATCATATCAACTAAGCCCTAAAGAGACACTGCAGTATGATCTTGTTCTCATTTATTAAAAGATCATATTTTAAACACTACAATGTTTTAAGTATTCTGCAGGGTATGGAAAATTACAATAAAGGCAGGAGTTTTACAGGCATTCCCACTTCTTTTTAGCTTCTTGTCTATTGCTATTCTAGTCATGAGTAATATTACTATTAACCTGAAATTATATGTGATTTATTGAATAAATGTTAAGTGTTATTATTTTTAATAAAGAAAGAATCTGTGTGTGATCTCTCTTCAGTTATTGAAAGACCACAGTATGATGAAAAAAATTACATATGTTTGAAATATTTCTAAAAGACAGGGCTTGCATTTATTGTTGAAAGCTTCCTGTTCCGCGTGTGGAAAAAGTGGATAGGTACCAAATTTTAGGACTACAGTGGTCCTTTAAATGATCAGTTAATAATGAAATTATGTATATATATATATATATATATATATATATATATATATATATATATATATATATGTATATATATATATACCGTATTTATCGGCGTATAACACACACCTGCGTATAACACGCACCTCATTTTAAGAAGGAAATTTCAGGGAAAAAAATACATTTCAAATAAAGAACTTTGAAGCAAAATCCTCAACCTCAACCTCCCTCCTCAACCTCCCTCCTCAACCCCCCCATCCTCAACCCCCTCCTCAAAACCCCTTCCTCAAACCCCCTCCTCAAACCCCCTCCTCCACCCCCCTATCCTCATCCTCCTTCCTCAACCCCCTATCCTCAACGCCCTCCTCAACCCCCCTCCTCAACCTCAACTCCCCTCCTCAACCCCCCTCCTCATCCTCAACCCCCCTCCTCATCCTCAACCTCCCTCCTCATCCTCAACCTCCCTCCTCATCCTCAACCCCCTCCCCAACCTCCCTCCTCAAACCCCCCATCCTCAACCCCCTCCTCAACCTCCCTCCTCGAACTCCCTCCTCAATCCCCCCCATCCTCACCCGGTATATGCTAATGACGTGGCGCGCATGTGACATCACATGCGCGCCGGGTCAAGGAGTGGAGCGGAGCAGAAGAAGGTAAGTGAGGGGGAGGTATTTTGGGGGGTTTAGGTTGAGGAGGGGGGTTTAGGTTGAGGAGGGGGGGTTAGAATGAGGAGGGAAGGTTAGAATGCGGAGGGGGGTTTAGAATGCGGAGGGAGGTTGAGGATGAGGAGGGGGAGGGAATATCGGCGTATAACACGCACATATCATTTGCCCACTATTTTCAGGGAGAAAAAGTGCGTGTTATACGCCGATAAATACGGCGAAGCGAGGGGCAGCATTTCCGGAAGGTGGAGGCTCCAACGACGTATGTGTTTGTCCGCAAATTTGGTCCCTCGCAAAGCGAGGCGCCACATTTGCGGAGGTGGAGGCTCCAACGTTGTATGTGTTTGTCCGTATTTGCGGAGGTGGAGGCTCAAAGGCGCCTCACACACGGTGACAAACACCCACACGCACAAATTACTCAGAAAAAAAAACATTCCGCCTCACACGAGGTTACAAACACCCACACGCACGACTTACTTAGAAAACAAAACATTACGACCTCGAAACCAACCTTAACGTCATAAACTCTTAGAAAAAAAAACATTACGACTAAGGAAAAATACGACCTTAACGGCCGAACTGGGAGCAACGGAAAACAGTTAAAACACAATAAATACACACAAAAAAACACATAAAAAACTTACCCACAGCAAGGGGGGGGGGGGCTCCAGGACCTCTGCAAGTGAAGTTACAACTCCATTTAAGTCCAAATTCACGAGTTTAGACACACGAAAATCCCCTAAGCGAGAGAAAAAATGGCCGCCGAAAAAAACGAAAACGAGGCTACAGGACCCTAAACACGCAAAACAGAGCCCAACACGTAGGACAACAGGTAGTACAACAGAGTATCGCAAAATCATTCCGATGCGCGTAACACACATACAATATAGCTGCCATTTTAAGACAATCTACACAATAACGTATCTGAAATGGCGGATTTCCCGCCTAAAATAACGGCTTTGCCTCGCGCACAAAGCCTATATATAGGGCACAATTGCCACAGAGCTCACACTTTCTCCTCAGGTGATTACAGTCTGACTGGACGTTTTCGGCTGCCGGAAAATCCAAAGAGATTGTTAGCTCTTCAGGATATTGATTGCTGGATATTTCTTATTGATAGGTAAAGTATATTAATTAATTTATTAGTAATTAATAAAAAATAAAAATAAATACATTACTGCATTTTGCAATATCTGTACTTTAGCACGGTATTAATCATTAACCATTTGAAATATGTTTATTTATTGATTAATTAATTTTTAATGGACATTAATTTTATTAATTACTAATTATTATTAAAAAATATATATATATACATTACTGCATTTTGCAATACCTGTACTTTAGCATGGTATTAATAATTAACCCTTTCAAATATGTTTATTCATTGATTAATTAATATTTAATGGACATTAATTTTATTAATAACTAATTATTTTAAAAAAAAGTAGTTTATAACAAAAAACAGAATGTCACTGGAATTAGATTTTGACCTTGATGCTGAACTATTAATGTTCATTTATTATTTTATTCATCATTATGATTATTATTAATGTTAATTAATTAATAATTAGTCATAATAACACATTTAGTAAAAGAAAAAAAATGTATAGTTGTTTTTGTGCTTGCTATTCAACTATTAATGTTCATTGATCATTCATACAAGAAATTTAAAATAAAAAATTTGTAAAAATATATCTCCCTTTTGCACTGAATTTAGATATTACTGTTGTTGATGATTCTTTAAGCTCATTGTATTAAAGGTATAGGATCCTCAAACCGTGTACATATTTATATTACTTACTTACATTTTACAGTGCATTGAATTCTATTTTGCAGCTATGCTAATTAAAACATAGCAAACATTAACAAGCCCTTTTTTCAGTTTCTTTTCTCACAGTTTGATTATCTGCCCATGTGACTACACAGAGGGCTGTTTGCAGCATTTTATCTGCAATTACATCACCTTCACAGGTATATCATTTTAAAATATTTATATTTACTTTACAGCATGCATGTATGAAAAGGACAAGTACTTTAAGTAATATCAATGATTCATGCATTTATGAAAACAAAAATAACATATGATTTTTACTTCTTTTCACAGATTTGTGACATCGCCACCTGCCTCAATACAGAAGTCTAACGTTACAGAATATTAAATTGACAGGTAAATGATTTTGTGATGACATTTGTTAACACAATATAATATGAACTATTGATTTGCATTGAGTAATGGTATTTCATACATTCATTCAATAAAAAAAATAATTATGATTTCTGCATCTTTTTACAGATTTCTCACGTCTACACCCGCCTCAAAACAGGAGCATTTTCAATTATAGAACAGCTAATTTACAGGTATATAAGAAGGAAAAAAAATTAAAATAAAGATTTTATGTGTATTCCTGTATTCATTCATTCATCATTATGTTACTGCTTATTGACAGGGATAGCACCTTAGAAGCAGTTAAATATTTTGTATTATATTCATGTATTATATTAGGTCAATTGCTCTTTTGTGTAGCTCTTCTTTAGGAACACGATAACTGTTTCTGTTTTTCCATTCATGATATAGACACACCTACAGAGAGACACCCAGAGACACAGACACCTAGAGACACAGACACCCAGAGACACAGACACCCAGAGACACAGACACCCACCTGCAAACAACCAGTGAAATAGAATCCTATACACACACGCACCTGCAAACAACCAGAGAAATAGAATCCTATACACACATGCAGACACACAGACACCCACCTGCAAACAACCAGAGAAATAGAATCCTGTACACACACACAGACACCCAACTGCAAACAACCAGAGAAAAAGAATTCTATACACACACGCAGACACCCACCTGCAAACAACCAGAGAAATAGAATCCTATACACACACCAAGACACACAGACACAGAAATACAGAAGCCCACACAGACACACAGACCCACAGACATACAAACACACGCCCAGAGAGATACACAGACCCACAGACATACAAACACACACCCAGAGAGATACACACCCACAGACATACAGGGAGAAACCCAGAGAGACACAAACCCACAGATATCCAGATACACACCCAGAGAGACACACACCCAGAGACACACATCCACAGACACGCAGAGACACAGACACCCAGAGACACAGACACCCACCTGCAAACAACCAGAGAAATAGAATCCTACAAACACACGCAGACACACAGACACCCACCTGCAAACAACAAGAGAAATAGAATCCTATACACACTCCTAGACACACAGACACAGAAATACAGAAGCCCACACAGACACACAAACACACACCAAGAGAGATACACAGACCCACAGACACACAAACACACACCCAGAGAGATACACAGACCCACAGACACACAAACACACACCCAGAGAGATACACAGACCCACAGACATACAAACACACACCCAGAGAGATACACAGATATACAAACACACACCCAGAGAGATACACAGACCCACAGACATACAAACACACACCCAGAGAGATACACAGACCCACAGACATACAAACACACACCCAGAGACATACACACCCACAGACATACAGGGAGAAACCCGGAGAGACACAAACCCACAGATATCCAGACACACACCCAGAGAGACACACACCCACAGACACGCAAATACACAGATACCCAGAGACACAGACACCCAGAGACACAGACACTCACCTGCAAACAACCAGAGAAATAGAATCCTATACACACACACACCTGCAAACAACCAGAGAAATAGAATCCTATACACACACGCAGACACACAGACACCCACCTGCAAACAACCAGAGAAATAGAATCCTATACACACACCAAGACACACAGACACAGAAATACAGAAGCCCACACAGACACACAAACACACACTCAGAGAGATACACAGACCCACAGACACACAAACACACACCCAGAGAGATACACAGACCCACAGACACACAAACACACACCCAGAGAGATACACAGACCCCAAACATACAAACACACACCCAGAGAGATACACAGACATACAAACACACACCCAGAGAGATACACAGACCCACAGACATACAAACACACACCCAGAAAGATACACAGACCCACAGACATACAAACACACACCCAGAGACATACACACCCACAGACACACAAACACACACCCAGAGAGATACACAGACACACAGACATACAAACACACACCCAGAGAGATACATAGACATTCAAACACACACCCAGAGAGATACACAGACCCACAGACATACAAACACACACCCAGAGAGATACACACCCAGACATACAGGGAGAAACCCAGAGAGACACAAACCCACAGATATCCAGACACACACCCAGAGAGACACACACCCACAAACACGCAGAGAGACAGACAGCCAGAGACACAGACACACACCCACAAACCTCCAGGGACAAACCCAGAGAGACACATACCCACAGATATCCAGACACACACCAACAAACATAGACACGCAGACACCCATAGACACGCAGACACCCATGGACACGCAGACAATCATAGACACGCAGACACCCATAGACACGCAGACAACCATAGACACGCAGACAGCCATAGACACGCAGACAGCCATAGAGACGCAGAAAGCCAGAGAGATGCAGACAGCCAGAGAGAAGCAGACAGCCAGAGAGACGCAGACAGCCAGAGAGATTCAGACAGCCAGAGAGAGAGAGAGAGACGCAGACAGCCATCATTTTTAGAAATATATGACAGGGTAAAAAATATGTGTAATAAAATTAAGGTCATTCTTAATAGTCTGTTTCCAATTACAGATTACAATGGCGGACAATGCAGAAGATAAGAAAGAATATAAAAGAAGAATGGCAAGGGAAAGGAAGCAGAGATGGAGAGATGCACAGACCCCCTGAGACTTCACAACGTTTAAGAGAAGAAGATCGACAGAGACTTCTAAATAAAAGAAAAATGGCTAAAAAACAACAAAATGAATCTGCTGGAGTTTCAAAAAAAAGAAAGAGTAAACAAAAAAATGTCTGTAAAACTGTCTCAAATGAACCTATTTTGCCTGCTGATACCCATGTTGATAGAGATGACACCAATGTAGATGTACAAAGTTCAAATGAAATTTACATTGATGAAGGTCATGATAGTCCTATCTTTAGAGCACTAACAGTAGACACTCATTATTGTGGATTAATGAATGTGGTTTGTCAGTTTTGTGGGGCTTATCGTTTTCAGAAAGAACGACCAACTGATGGAGAGTTTTTTAGTTTCTGTCAGAAAGGAAAGGTAAGACTTCCAGAAATACAGACATTCCCAGAATATTTAAAAGTATCATGAGTGATCCTACATTTCCCAATTACACCAATTTTAAGAAAAAGATTTGCTCTTATAACAGTGCAATTTCATTTGCTTCAATGGGTGCAACATTAGCCGAAAATGTACCAGGACATGGTCCTTATTGTTTTAAAGTCCAAGGACAAATATACCACCGGACTTCACATTTACACCCAGAAACAGGAGAGCAAAGGAAATTTGCACAGTAATATGTACTCGATACAATGGAAGCTGTGGAACAACGAATGCTGCTTCCTGAAAATAGACAATGCTTACCCATAGTCTTTGAACAGCTTGATAACATTATGGCGAACAACCCTTATAGTCAAGCATACAAAAAATTAGCGGAGGTTGAAAAAGAACAACTGATATCACTAAAGCAGACTTATTTGGAAAATGTGTGGCTTTTGTTTATACTATTGAATTTCAAAAAAGAGGCCTGCCACATGCACATATACTTTTAATCTTGCAAGAAAAAGATAAATTAAATACAGCAGATAGAGTGGATTCAGTGATTAGTGCTGAACTGCCACATCCAGAAAAGCATTCAAGTCTTTATGAGATTGTAACTCATAGAATGATACATGGCCCATTTGGAGAGAGCAATCCAAACTCACCATGTATGGAAATTAAGAAATGCATAAAAGAGTTTCCAAAACAATTTCAAATGCAGACTTATGTTAATTGTGATGAATACCATTTGTATAAAAGAAGAGAAGGACAAACAGCTATTATCCATGGCCAAAAGGTCGATAATGGATATGTGGTTCCATACAATCCACATTTGCTGATGAAGTACAATGCACATATCAATGTGGAACCTTGCACTTCCATCAAATCCATAAAATATGTGTATAAGTATATATATAAAGTATATGATGCAGCAACTGTTATTGTGCAAGGTGCAGACAATGAAAAAGACAACACCATTTTACATGATAAACTTTCTTCTTATTTAGATGCTCGCTATGTAAGTGCTCCTGAAGCAATGTGGCGTCTTCTCAAATTTGAGATGCATGATCGGTCACATGCTGTGTATCGATTAGCTGTCCATCTGCACAAAGTGAATTTGTTTGCTTCACGGCCGGCAATGAAACAAATGCTTTAGCACAAAGTGAACATAGAGCAACAACGCTTACCGCTTGCTTTCAATTAAATTGTCAGGACACTGAGGCCAGACAATCTTTATACATTGACATTCCAAATCACTATGTATTCGTAAATGGTGAATGGAGACAACGAAAGAAACATAATTATAAACTTATACCAAGAATATAAACAGACATTGAACGTTTCAGTTTAAGATTACTGCTTTTACATGTTCCCGGTGCACAAAGTTATGAACATTTACACACAGTCAATGACATAGTTTATGACACTTTCCAGTTAGCTGCAAGACATCAAAACTTTCTAGCAGATGATACAGAATGGGAGAGATGTTTTGAGGAAGCAGCACTAAGTCAAATGCCAAAGCAAATGAGAGAACAATTTGCTTTTATTTGTATATTTTGCAATGTACCAGATGCCTTAACTTTGTGGGAAAAATTTAAATTACATATGTGTGAAGATTTCTTGCAACGTTATAATGAGACCATTGCACAATTTAAAGCATTAATCGAAATACAGGAAATCTTTCTTTGTCATGGATTAAATTGTGCCAACTTTAATCTGCCTGATCCAGGATTTATAGATGAAATTAACTTTGATGAGTATGACACGGACATTGAATACCAAAAAACACAAGAAAAAATTGGAACTTTAAATGTATTGCAATTGGAAGCATTTAATGCCATCACAAATGCAATAGAAGATGAAATGCTCAAAGAGCGTTATTTCTATCTGGATGGTCCGGGTGGATCAGGAAAAACGTACCTATATAATTTGTTGATGAGTTGCATTCAAGCACAGGGTCAAATAGCACTGCCATTTGCAACCACTGGAATTGCCGCACTTTTGTTAGAAGGTGGTAGAACTGTGCATAGTGGATTTAAACTGCCAGTTCCCATTCTGGAAACATCAGTGTCGGATATTTGAATGAATTCATTACAAGCCAAAAAATTGCACAAGAGTAAATTAATTATAATAGATGAGGCAACTATGATGTCATGTCATGCCCTCCAATGTATTGATCGATTATTAAAAGAAGTTATGGCTAATGGTTTGCCATTTGGTGGAAAGGTGATGAGGAGGAGATTTTCGGCAAACATTACCTGTGGTGCCACATGGCAATCGTACTGACATAGTGGAAATGTGTATTAAAAGAAGTAAGCTGTGGAAAATATTTACACACCTGAGATTAGAAGTAAATATGAGATCTGAAGGGTGAAATCAATTCAATGATTGGCTCATTAACATTGGAGAAGGAAAACAGCCCAAAATAACTAATTTACCTGGTAACGCAGTGCAAATTCCACCAGAAATGATTTCAACAGAACCACTAATTTCAACAATCTTCCTCAATACCATCAATAATCAGGATTACTCAGACATTGCAAGCAAAGTCATATTGACATCAAAAACTTACGATGCCTTAAATTTAAACAACGAAATATTAAAATTAATCAATGCTCCCCAAAAAAATTATTACAGTGCAGATTCTGTTCTGGCTGATGACAAAGAGAGTGAAGCAAACTTTAGTATGGAATTCATTAATTCTTTAACTCCCTCTGGAATGCCACCACATGTTTTGCAACTTAAAAAAGGGGCAATTATCATGCTATTGAGAAATATGAATCCAAAAAAAGGACTTTGTAATGGGACCAGATTAATTGTGAAGGAATTAAAGGATCATTTTATACCTGCAAAAATTATGAGTGGTACCCATAAAGGCGAACCAGTTCTTATACCGAGAATTTATTTGGCTCCAAGTGAGAGTGGTTTGCCTTTTGTCCTTCAAAGGAGACAATTTCCCATTATCATGGCATTTGCCATGACCATCAATAAATCCCAAGGACAAACTTTTGAGTCTGTTGGTATTTTTTTGAAGGAACCTGTGTTTGCACATGGACAACTACATGTTGCATTTTCAAGATGCAATAATCCAGAGGAAATTAAAGTACATGTTGAAGAAAATACAAGCCAGGGTGATTTATTGGAAGATGCATGTGTTTTTACAAAAAACATTGTGTACTATGAGGTGCTGTAAATATACAGTACAGTGCTTTCATTTTGCCGAAAAAATTTGATGTTACTCCAACTGATTTTAAAGTAGCAATACTTTAAGAAGAAACTTAATACAATGGCAAAAAAAACATAGAGAACAGTGGTTTTACTTCCAGGACAAAATTAGAGGTCTCTGGGACTCTTTAAATAGATATTTTCAATAGGAAACTCGATGTGCCATCTCAACAAAGTACAACAAGAAAAAACAAAAAAGTATCAAAAACAACACAAAACAGTGGTTACACAGATTGTAAGGTCTTACAAGTTACCTTTTCAGATGATTGGCCCCACAAAACAATTAGGTGCCATTTACTTTAATTGGAAGCTTACATTTAAATGTTTTAAAGTAGTATTTAACATGTTAACATTGTCTTTAAAAGTTATGTAAAGTTATTTAAAGCTATATTGTATAACATTGTATTTTCAAAGTTGTGGAAAGCTACTTCAAGCTATATTAAATATAGTCAAACATTTATGTTACGACAAGTTTAAGCATTTGTTAATACATTCAACTGTATAATTTTAAGATGGAGTATTGATACAGGGAGCAATCCAATCGCCAGTTAATGGGGTCAGGAAGGAATTATTTTTTTCCCCTCTTTGATACAATTGGCCAAGTTTCAATGGGGGGTTTTATTGTTTGCCTTCCTCTGGATTCAATGCAAATTTAATTTAACATGAGTTTTAAAAAAAAAGGTTACAAAACATGTTAGTGTACAAAATACTTAGTTTTGGAAACTTTACATAGTCCTTTGTTATTTATAGATAAATATCAATTCAAAATGTTATTATTGTTTAAAATACAAGTTGCATGTTAAAACCTTTGTTATGGTTTACAATATTTATTCATAAAAAATTAAAACATTGTTATATTGTTATTACATGTATGACAAATAAAAAAGTTAATATTTACAAAAAAACATATATATACCTGTTGGTTAAATACAAGTTGAAAGTTAAAAAAATAAAAAAGTATTATTCAAAATGTTCTATTTATTGGTACTTAATAAAACAAAAGGTTAAGAATGTCATAGACCAATATTGTGTGGCAAACAGTTTTCCCAGCATTAAAAATTCTATTGACCGTCATTTTTTGACGGTCAAGTCACTAGTATATATATATATATATATCTATATATATGTGTATATATATTTGAGTCTTAATAAGAGCATACTCGCACATGGACCACAGTGGTTTTATTTAGAACTTATTTCAATAATGCTGTGATGGTTTTTATTATTTATAAAAATTACAAGCACCTAATTAGGTTTTTCCTTTAGATCTGGTGACCTACTCTGACAGCAGCCTCTTTTAGTCACTTGTGCCCTTCCCACCAAGAAATATCCTGTATATATCACCCTGGTCTCACTCAACAGAGTGATCCAGCCCCGAAATACCAGGCAATTCTACCCTGAACAGGAGAAACAGTAAACCCCAGACGTGCATCAGTAGGGTGTAGCTTAACTCCCTTAGGCACAGTGAGAGAGGGTCTGGAGCTCCTTATCATCTTATGGGTGAGAAAAACTAAACAAAAAGAGTAGATAAGTGGCTCCAGACGTGGACTCCTTGCTCAAAGTGCCTTAGGAAGTGCAGATGCACATCACTGTCGAGGCCCAAGAGAGGTTGAAGCATACGTCTGGGGTTTGCTGTTTCTTCTGTTCAGGGTAGAATCGCCTGGTATTTCGGGGCTGGATCACTGTTCTGAGTGGGACCAGACTGATATACTACAGGATATTTCTCCCTGTGAAGAGCACAAGTGAGATGGAAGAGGCTGCTCTCTGAGTAGGTAACTAGACATATAAAAAAAAAATATTTATGAGTATGTTCTCAGATGAGCCCTTCTGACTCTTTTTGTTAAAACAATATATTGTATTATTAAGCTCCAAATATTATATATTACTGCTGACTGGGGTAAATATGGAGGTCCTTATCAGTAAGAATTGTATTTTATTTACCAAAAGTCAGTAGAACATAATTATTCTGGTATATTATACAGTATTAAGATTACAAGTAACATTTCAGTAAACAGAGGATACCAGAAATAGCAGCACCTTCCCTGGAACAGTAATCATCCTGGACAGGCTGTGTGTGGGCGAGCGTGTAGCTGTGCGCTTGTTTATGTGCTCTTGTGCGCTGTTATGTGTGTGTTTGTGTACATATCTGCTCTTACACATGTGCATCTATTCTACCCATTCTATCTATCTACAACTTGTGGCTTAAAGGACCAATATTCAATATAAAAAACGAAATATATGTTTGAAAACTTTGAGTCTGACTCAGGATTTTAATTAGAAAAAAAATAAATGGTGATGTCTCTGCTGGGCCCAGGAGGCATTCATGATACATTAGTAGAAGTTGTGTGTATGAGAGGGGTATTTATATTTCTGGAGATCACTATTTGCAACTATTGATGCAAGCTATTTGTTTGTGAACCTGTGATGACTGGGCTTGATGTCAATGACGATGAGATCACAAAGTTTCTTGACCTCTCCATGTTCTCTCTCTGGCCGCCCCACCCTCCATTGACACACATTAAACTCTCAGGAATTGATGTAACAAAGACACAATGGATTCCTTTACTCATAAGTAGATAAATAAACAAATAATACAGCTTTTAATTTATCAATTAGACCATTGTGGTATGTGCCATTTTGGTTTCTTCCTGACATAGGAGGAGCCTTTGAATGGACATAATACTGGGGATTTGGCAGGTTTAACAGACAAGCACATTACTTTACAAGGGTAATGAGAAAGTAACAGAGAGAATCAGTTGAAAAAAAGGAAGACGGAGCCCTACAGCAAAAAATAATGGCATGTAAAAGAGGTCACAATTCCTCTTTAAGATGCACAGTATATATTCAAATGGGTTCCCGAGTAAAACAGTAGTTAGGATTTGGTGTTTCACCACTGCAACTTGGATACAGTTCCAATTAGGGAACCAAGAGGTCACACCACCCTGAATCCAAGCATGGTTGGGCCTGGTCAGTACTTGGATGGGAGACCACACAGCGATACCCAGGCACTGTATGCAGTGGCCTACTGGAGAAGGAATTGGCAACCCACGTCAGTATCTCTGCCATGAATACCAAGTGGATCAGCATGGTGTGAGGACATGGAGTGTTGGACCCGACTGAACAATGCAATAACAACAAATATGTATACAATTGTTGCATTTACACAGTGTCTAAGATCATTAAGCTAGAGCATTTAGATCATTTTTCTATTATCTGTGCGCTGCTTAGTGATTCTGCACCAACTTGCTCAGTAATGAGATGTAAACCGTGTCCTTATCAGACTTCCAGCTGTTACATTGCAAGTTATCTGCTCATTATCTGTAGAAAATGTAGTTCCCTGCAAAAGGTATTTAGCAGGAGGGGGAAGAGGGGGGGAAGAGAGGAGGACAGGGAGAGAGGAGGAGGGGAGAGGGGGAGGAGGGAGGAGGAGGGGGAAGGGGAAGAGAGAGAAGGAGGGAAGGGGAGAGAGAAGGGGGAGAGAGAAAAGGAGGGAAGGGGGAGAGAGGGAAGGAGGGAAGGGAAGAGCGGAGGAGGGAAGGGGAGAGCAGAGGAGGGGGAGTGAGAGGAGGAATGGGAAGGGAGCAGCGGTGGAGAGAGAGAGTGAAGGATGGGAGAGGAAGGGAGGGGAAGGGGTGAGGGGTGGAAGGGCAGATAGAGGAGGATCGGAGAGGAGAGAAGGGGGAGAGAGGAGGAGGAGAGGGAGAGAGGAGAGAGATAGCAAAGGAGGGGGAGAGAGGAAGAGGGGGAGAGAGGAGAAAGTGGGGAGGAGGGGGAAGGGGGAGAGAAGAGGAGGGAAGAGGGGAGGAGAAGTAGAGGTGGCAGGGAAGCAGGAGAAGTGTAGGAGAAGAACAAGGGGAGGAGAGAGGGGAGAGGGAGGAGGAGAGCAGGAGGTGGAGGTAGGACAGGAAAGGGAGAAGGGGGAGGAGAGGGAGAAGTAGGAGTGGGACAAGGGTGAGGGTGTGGGAGGGAGGAGGATAGGGAGGAAATAGGGAGTAGAGGGAGAGGTAGTAGGAGGAGGGAGAGGAGAGGAGGAGGTGATATATGGGGGAGAGAGGAGGAGGGAGGGGAGGAGTAGGGGGAGTAAGAATTGCAGATATCTCTGTATTATACAGATATGTAACAATGACCAGAATTGATATCAAACATCTGTGCAAGTTATGATGTTTAGTAGATGGCCGTGGAAAATATCAATACAAGGAAGTAAGTTATCAGAATGGTAGATTCCACTGCAGCATTATTGTGTATAAAATGTGCTACATTAAATACTGTATTATTATTATTACTAGCGACTTGCCGGACAAAAATGACGGCAAGAAAATGTTAAGGCTGATTATGCTGTTTGCCACACAGTGCGAGCCTCTGCTCCCTCTGAGCACCTTCGGTGCTCATTGCGAGCCTCTCCTCCCGTCTACTTTGGTGCTTTGCAATGATCACCTTCGGTGCTCATCGCGAGCCCCGTGATGAGCACCTTTGGCGCTCATTGCGTGGCGCTCATTGCGAGCCTCTCCCCCCGTGTAGTTTGGTGCTTATCTCAAGGCCTGCAATGTGCGCTCATTACAGACGTATTGCACTTTGGCGCTCATCACGAAGTCCTGCGTGCCTAGCGTTGTTCTGCTAAGTGTTACTGGCTTGGGCTAAGTGTTACTGGCTTCGGCCTCGTTTTGATCCTGTTTGAGAAAATTTAAGTTTTTCGGCTGCCATTGTTTTCCTTGCTTAGCCAATTTTCTGGCTCAAATTAGCTTGCAATCTCCCTGGCTGTCCCCCTGAGTTGTGTGTGATTTTTTTTAAATTTATTTTGTACATTATTTTTCTTTTTGATGGTCTTTCGAGTTACGGGCTTCGGCTAAGTGTTACTGGCTAAGGTTAAGTGTTACTGGCTTTGGCTATGGGTGTCTTCAATCTATTTCCATCCTCCATTGGTAGAGCATAATGGGGCAAATTACATCTCTGATGGGACAGAGGACCCTTAGAGGGACCCTGAAAAGGCACTATTGCGAGAGCTGCAATGAGCGCCTTTGGCGCTCATCTTGAGGCCATCGTCAATCCGTTTTAAAGTCCTCCGTGCGTGCCTCGCGATGAGCACCTAGGTCCTACGGCCTTGCGATGAGTGCCTGTGGCGCTCATAGCGAGCCCAGCAATGAGCGCCTTCGACGCACATTGCAGGCCTGCAAGTTGCAATATTTAACATTGCGTTACCAACAAACTCACAATTACGACAACTATATATGTGATTATTATTATTTAAAGAAGTCTATCGTAAAAACTGAACTACTCTGGTCCTTTAAGTTTAAATCCTTTAAGTTTAAATCCTTTAAGTGAACTTGTGGAAATAATATGAAGTAATGGATTGTGCAAGACGTGAGTGGCAACGCTGATTGCCAGCCAAGTTGCAGACTGAAGGTTTATTTGTTAGAATATTTAATCTTATGAGTTATGTGCTCTAACCAGACAAATACCTGCAGGCACACAAGGAATTAGTGATATTGTTTATTCCTGTGGACTCGCCCTGAGCCGTCTGCAAACAAAAGATTCTCATTATCAGTTGTTTTATCTGATTTAAATATGCAGGGAAAAAACATTTACTTTGTATAATCCGTAAAATGACGAAATGTATCACGGAGGATGGTAGCAGCATGTTTACATACTGTTCTTTTGATTAGCCAGACATGATAGGTAGAATATAAAAACAAATGTTTTTATATTATATGCAATCATGCTCAGTGTGTGCTGCCATTTTTGTTTATATTGATATGATTCAAGAAGCGGAAAGATCTTGAAGTTTTTCATATTTTCATCCTTAGTATCACTGATTTCAATATATATGATGGAAATCTTATCAGTTTACAGTTTAAGCAAGGCAATGGCTGCTCACAGTAAATAGTAATTATATGTGATATTGAATGAAAGGCAGCATTTATTTTCAGATCTAGTTTTTGCAAGAGCATAATGTAAATATGGGGCTTAAGTGGTGATGGACCTTATGGGTTTTGGCTGCGCCAATTGGACGCGCGCACTGACATTGCGCGCCTGATCCGGTATTGCACGCCCGCCTTACAGCGCGTCACAGCAGCATCTAGTGGCAGGAGTTGCAGAGCCGACCCTCCATACACCAGCATTCAAAGGCAATATTAACAACTGCAATAAAAGAGACAAGGGGTGCAGAGAGACAGTTGGGGAGGGGGACAGCCATGGGGGGCAGTCCTGTATGTGATGGGGATTTCTTACAGGAGGAACCAAAGGGTAGAGAGGTAAGGGGTGCAGAGAGATAGCTGGGGAGGGGGACAGGCATGGGTGAGGGAAGAGAGAGGAAAAGGAGAACATTGAGGGAGAGACTGAGCAAGAGGGGGTAGAGAGATAAGGGGGGCAGAGAAACAGCTGAGGAGGGGGACAGTAATGGGGGGAGAGGGAGAGGAGAAAACTGGGGGTGGGAGTGTAGGAGTTCATAATGGGGGTGCAGGGGGAGAGACTGAGCAAGAGGGGCTAGAGAGGGAGAAAGGGTAGAGAGATAAGGGGGGCAGAGAGACAGCTGGGGAGGGGGGACAGCCATGGGGGGCAGAGGGAAAGGAGAAATCTGGGGATGGGGGTGTAGGAGATCAAAATGGGGGTGTAGGAGATCTTAATGTCAAGAAGCTAGTTTTTATTTAGAAAAACAATGTACATCTAGATGTCTCTGCTGGTCATTGGAGACATCCATGATACTTTGATGAAGGATGCATAAATATTAAAGGGTTCTACATCTCTGCAGGAGCATGGGTTGGACAAGGGGCTTGAATCAAGTACTAAAATATCTAATGTTATAATAATACCTCTCTCACTCTTCTCTACTGATAGCTATGATAAAAACACACCCTCAGGCTCCACACTAGCAGGAAGTGCCAATGTCAGACAAGATGGAAGTTTCTATATACAAACCTAAAAACGTTATGTTCACAGCCGACAATGTTGTTAGTTTGTCACAAACATATAAGGTATTTGGTAAACTACAGCAGGGAGTTCCCAGGAAAATTCTAATGTTCCTAGTTCTCTACCCTGAACAGGCTCCCAGAATCCCTTGAAGGCAAAAGCTTACAGCAGCCAATGAAAAACAACACGTATCACATGTATTTTTTCATATTTTTATAAATGAACAAATAAAAACTATATGTAATTAAGGTGGGCTTGTGCACAACCTACCAAATCAAACAAAGGCTGTGTAATTATTTATTTTAAATGGTGTAAAACCTATTGCCCATTATCAAGTCTTCAAAAGAGAAAAGTGACACTTCTGGGGTAGTTTAACCATGGCAGCACTATCTGACAAAAACATTTTTTAAATCTTTGTTTTTTTTTAGTAATTTATGGGCCATAATATAAAGTATTTAGTACTCTAGGAGTAATGAAATGTTGAATGGAGGTGTGTTCATCTTTATCCGTAGAATATCCCAGTGTATCTATTTACGTTAATGTACTTTATTTTATTAAGAAGTGCTTATAAGCTCTGTTTTTACTGCCTAAGATCATACAAATAGTCCCTGTATGGGTCTGCCCTCTACAGCATATGTAGACCCAGACTATCTGTGCTATACTAACCATCCAATGTTCATTTCTCAGTAATATGAGACGTGATCCCTGATAGACTAGGACACTACACTGCACATCCAGCCATACCGAGTCTGGGTCTGCATACACTGCATTGGGCAGACCTATACAGAGACTATTTGTTTGATGTAGGCAATAAAAACAGAGCTTATAAGCCCTTCTTAATATAATACAGTATATATATATATATATATATATATATATATATATATATATATAGTAATAACCAGGAACCTGCCATATCCATTTAACACTGCGGTGTGCATAGCTGGTATCATGCACATAGGGGTATCCATATAACCTGGTGCTGTGTATACTTTAATCTGTTTATTCAGCATTTTGCAGCTTTCCTAGGAAATTTAAACACTCACGCCTTGTTTACACGGAGTTAAACTTTGTATTATGGTGTAAAAGGGGAGGGGGTTAGAGGGGGGATTATTGGGTCATTTACGGAAAGCGCTAAAGATTCCAGTAAACAGTGTCGGTGCCAGGATTACAACACAGGCCTTGACTTCCAGGGTGAATGATTTTACTAGGCCTTAAAGGGGCAGGAAGACCCTACAACAGAAGGTGACAAATGAAAGAGAGATTAATAAGACACATGTCTTTAAATGATTTGTCTTGTTTTTCTATATGATCTTTCAAACAGCTAAACTTCATAACGGGCAAAAGTTTTTAGAAAGCAAAGCAAAAAAAAATTCTATCATCACATATAATAGTTGTCAAACTACAAAACATTGTCACGCTTTGCAAGCTTGCGAAGCGAGGGACGTAGTTCGGGCCACAAATAAGCTGCATTTGATGAAGGTGGAGGCTCCAACGTCGGCTGCAATGACCCAAAGGCTCATTGCAGGTCGCAAATGCGGACCCTCACAAAGCGGTTACAGCCACAGAAGTGGGACTTAGAAAAAATAAACGATAGCAGGCAATGACTAAATATGGACTTACACAAAAAAATACGAGCCGCGCATTTAGAAAAAAAAAATGACCGACTTACACAAAAAACCACAAAAAAGCGAGACTTAAAAAAAAAAATTACGAACTCGCAAAAGTACGAACTTAACAGCCGAACCGCGCACAGCGAAAAACATTACAAAAACACAAAATACAAACAACAAAAAAAACATTACACACAGCAAGGGGGGACAGCCAGGACGTCTGGGAGTCAGGTTGCACGCAAAGAGTTTAGACACTCGAAAATCCCCTAAGCGAGAGAAAAAATGGCGGCAAAAAAAAAAAAAAACGAGGTTACACGACCCGTAAACCCTCAAAACAACACCAAGCACATACGACTTTTACAAAAATTTGGAAGAAGTACAAAATACACTATTATTAGCAAGGAAGCAAAATCATCCACACCCGCATACCACATACACACATACACAATCGTCGCCATTTTACAACACTAACTTATAGAATGCAGAACTACAAAGCTACACAAATGGCTTCTCCTTGCGCACGCAGCCTATTTACACTACACACTGCACACATTGCTGACACTTACACCTCAGCTCAACAACACTGCAAATCTACATTGTATGCTGCAGAAGCATAAAAACAGATTGTTATCTCTTCAGTACATTGCTTGCTGCATATATTAATTACAAATAGGTAAAGTATATCACATATAATATTTGTCAAACTGCAAGACGTCGTCATCCTTTGCAAGTTGCGTACGACTTAGGCGATGAGCATCGCAGGCGAGCCGTTAACGCGTAGGACTTAGCCGATGATCGCCTCGCAAAGCGAGGCAAGCTGTTAAATAGTAGCACTTAGCCGATGCGAGTCTCGCAAAGCGAAGCGAGCCGTTAAAATACGAGACGCGGGACTTAGAAGAAAAAAGATACGAGACATAGAAATTTACGAGATTAGTGGTCGAACAAAAAAACTGAAAAACACACTAAATACACAAAAAAAATTACAAAAACATCACAGACAGCATGGGGCAACAGCCAGGACGCCTGTGAGTGAGGTGGAACACAAATTTAACTCGATTTTTCGCCACTCGAAAATCAACTAAGCGAGGAAAAAAACGGCTGCGAAAAAAAAAATGAAAAAGAAGCTACACGAACCCAGACCGCGCGAAGCACTGCAAAACGCGTAGCACTTTACACATCACACTACGACCTACAAGATACACTATTACAAAAGCCGCAAAATGCTCACGAGACGCGTACCACATTAATAACATTACGACTATACAATGCCACTTTACACAATAAACCAACGGCTTTACCTCGCGCACGCAGCCTCAGTGGCGTAGCTAGAGTAAACATCACCCGGGGCGGTCCGTTCAAATGTCACCCCAGTGACCTGCGACTGCGATGTGCGCCGCAGGTGCTCATCGCAAGGCTTATGGGAGAGGCTTCAATGCCTCCCATGTCTGTCCCCTTCCTCCTCCTTTCAGAGGCCCACACTGCTCCCCCTGCCCCACTGATGATCCCCCTGCCCCACTGATGATCCCCCTGATCTGCCGCGCTGATGCTCCCCCTGATCTGCCCCGCTCATGCTCCCCCTGATCTGCCCCGCTCATGCTCCCCCTGATCTGCCCCGCTGATGCTCCCCCTGATCTGCCCCGCTGATCTGCCCCGCTCATGCTCCCCCTGCTCTGCCCCGCTCCTGCTCCCCCTGCTCTGCCCCGCTGATGCTCCCCCTGCTCTGCCCCGCTGATGCTCCCCCGCTGATGCTTCCCCTGATCTGCCCCGCTGATGCTCCCCCTGATCTGCCCCGCTGATCTGCCCCGCTCATGCTCCCCCTGCTCTGACCCGCTCATGCTCCGCCCTGCTCGGCCCCGCTCATGATCCCCCTGATCTGCCCCGCTGATGCTCCCCCTGATCTGCCCCGCTGATGCTCCCCCTTACCTGCCCCGCTGATGCTCCCCCTTACCTGCCCCGCTGATGCTCCCCCTGATCTGCCCCGCTGATCTGCCCCGCTCATGCTCCCCCTGCTCTGACCCGCTCATGCTCCCCCTGCTCTGCCCCACTGATGATTCCCCTGCCCCACTGATGCTCCCCCTGATCTGCCCCGCTGATGCTCGTACCTGGTTCCAATCCTGCCAGCATCGCAGCACTCACCGTCTTCTCCTCTGCGCCGACCGTCCTCCAGCCAGAACTACTTCTTGGATCAAGCCGCGAATCGCGCAGGCGGGATGCGCATGCGCAATGCAAGGCTTGATCCAGAAAATAGTTCCGGCCAGAGGATGGGAGCCACAGAGAGGGCTAATTTTTTTTATTGGAGGTGACATAGTGTCACCGGGTGACATTATGTCACCTCCAACAAAAGATTTCAGGCCTTTCTGTCACCCCTCCAGATGCTGTCACCCGGGGCGGTCCGCCCCCCTCGCCCCCCCTTAGCTACGCCACTGCGCAGCCTATTTATAATGCACACTTCAAACATTCATTACACTTTATAAGCAGGGCACGAACACTCAAAATGTATATTGTATGCAGACGCAAAATACAAACAGCTAGCTCTTTAGCTCTGTTAGCTCTTCAGCCTATTGCTCGCTGCATATATCAATTATAAATAGTTAAAGTATATTAATTGATTTAAGAAATCATTCATTATTACTTAATTACATATACATACAAATACAGGGAGTGCAGAATTATTAGGCAAATTAGTATTTTGACCACATCATCCTCTTTATGCATGTTGTCTTACTCCAAGCTGTATAGGCTCGAAAGCCTACTACCAATTAAGCATATTAGGTGATGTGCATCTCTGTAATGAGAAGGGGTGTGGTCTAATGACATCAACACCCTATATCAGGTGTGCATAATTATTAGGCAACTTCCTTTCCTTTGGCAAAATGGGTCAAAAGAAGGACTTGACAGGCTCAGAAAAGTCAAAAATAGTGAGATATCTTGCAGAGGGATGCAGCACTCTTAAAATTGCAAAGCTTCTGAAGCGTGATCATCGAACAATCAAGCGTTTCATTCAAAATAGTCAACAGGGTCGCAAGAAGCGTGTGGAAAAACCAAGGCACAAAATAACTGCCCATGAACTGAGAAAAGCCAAGCGTGCAGCTGCCACGATGCCACTTGCAACCAGTTTGGCCATATTTCAGAGCTGCAACATCACTGGAGTGCCCAAAAGCATAAGGTGTGCAATACTCAGAGACATGGCCAAGGTAAGAAAGGCTGAAAGACGACCACCACTGAACAAGACACACAAGCTGAAACGTCAAGACTGGGCCAAGAAATATCTCAAGACTGATTTTTCTAAGGTTTTATGGACTGATGAAATGAGAGTGAGTCTTGATGGGCCAGATGGATGGGCCCGTGGCTGGATTGGTAAAGGGCAGAGAGCTCCAGTCCGACTCAGACGCCAGCAAGGTGGAGGTGGAGTACTGGTTTGGGCTGGTATCAAAGATGAGCTTGTGGGGCCTTTTCTGGTTGAGGATGGAGTCAAGCTCAACTCCCAGTCCTACTGCCAGTTCCTGGAAGACACCTTCTTCAAGCAGTGGTACAGGAAGAAGTCTGCATCCTTCAAGAAAAACATGATTTTCATGCAGGACAATGCTCCATCACACGCGTCCAAGTACTCCACAGCGTGGCTGGCAAGAAAGGGTATAAAAGAAGAAAATCTAATGACATGGCCTCATTGTTCACCTGATCTGAACCCCATTGAGAACCTGTGGTCCATCATCAAATGTGAGATTTACAAGGAGGGAAAACAGTACACCTCTCTGAACAGTGTCTGGGAGGCTGTGGTTGCTGCTGCACGCAATGTTGATGGTGAACAGATCAAAACACTGACAGAATCCATGGATGGCAGGCTTTTGAGTGTCCTTGCAAAGAAAGGTGGCTATATTGGTCACTGATTTGTTTTTGTTTTGTTTTTGAATGTCAGAAATGTATATTTGTGAATGTTGAGATGTTATATTGGTTTCACTGGTAAAAATAAATAATTGAAATGGGTATATATTTGTTTTTTGTTAAGTTGCCTAATAATTATGCACAGTAATAGTCACCTGCACACACAGATATCCCCCTAAAATAGCTAAAACTAAAAACAAACTAAAAACTACTTCCAAAAATATTCAGCTTTGATATTAATTAGTTTTTTGGGTTCATTGAGAACATGGTTGTTGTTCAATAATAAAATTAATCCTCAAAAATACAACTTGCCTAATAATTCTGCACTCCCTGTACATATCTCTCTCAGAGGACCAAAAGTACATGACAGGAGAGGCTCGCAATGAGCGCCGAAGGTCCTCACATTACAAAAAGGTTTCAATTATGTCTCAAACAGCATTCCAATGGCTTCAAATTTTATTGCCCCGTCATTTTTGACGGGCAAGTCGCTAGTTAATTTATGATTTAATTAATTAATTGATTATCATGAACAAATACATATACAGAACAACAACAAAAAAACTGTATCAAAATAAATGACAAAGGCCTTCACTGCGCGCCTCACAAGGAGCGCCAACGGTGCTCATAGGACACAAAGTACACCATGGGAGAGGCTCGCAATGAGCACCAAAAGAAGATCAGCGCGGACCTTACAATGATAGCAAAAGTGCCTCTGATAACAAAAAATACACCATCGAGAGGCTCGCAATGAGCACCGAAGGATGCAAGCCACACAATGAGCGCCAAAGGACCTCATCGCTAGGCTTGTAATGAGCGCCGAAGGATCTCAGACGACCAAAACAGCATAACCTGCCTTACAATTTTATTGCCCGTCATTTTTGACGGGCAAGTCGCTAGTTATATTATAATAAATATAAATATATACTTGGTTGGGCTAATATGATCCTTGATTGTTTGTGTGTGGAAACCACAGTCCTTGTTTAGGTGCTATCAAATTTCAAATTGTTTATCTCCTAAAAAATAATTAGACCTCAATACTACCAGGTAGATAAAAGCTACACCTATTATTTACCAGAAATGTCAATTTACTAAAATATACCTTTTATTAATTTAATCCTAAAAACAACCACAATAATAAATAATAATAAAATAAATACAACTGTTACATTCTGAACTTCTTTACAGAAGGTTTCTATTTGTCTTTTCTTCTGCCCTCTACTTGTGTGTCCTTATAAACTAATGAGCTTTGCTATAATCCTGCTGAGAGCACTGGCAGTTGTAGCTGCCACATTCCAATTGGGCAGCTTTTGCATTCAACATCTCCACCCACCTCAGGAAGTTGATGCTTAAATTCCACTACAGCCCAATTACATATATAAGATAATTCATTAGATTTGGTGTTTTTTAGATTGTAAAAACATTAATAAATACAGCCAACAAATATATGCAATAATGATTTGCTAAGGCTAAGTGGCACTGTAAATGAATGATATTTCCAATGAAAGTCCTAATGAAAGCACTGGTGATAAGGATTGCTTGGCAGCAGCTGAAAGATTTTCGGTCACTCACACTACTGAATGATTGCATATAATAGTTATCACAGTAAATGCTTTAATTACAGAGATACATAGTGTATCATCTATGAAATAAAGTTGTTCAAAACCCATTTTTTAAAAATGCCATTGCCCAGTATCTGGATTTCTTATCCAAAAGAGTATTTGCGTACAGGTAGCAGATTCCAGTGTGTGCCTCTAGGGGGCGGTATGCTAAGTTGTACTATGTCTGAAGTTATTTACATGGAGACAGGGCTGATACAGAAAAAAAACCACTGGAAGGTTTGATCATAAAGTTAAAGCTCAAATATTTTGTCCATATCATGACAAGACAGGATTCCCTAGAGAAGACTCTGAGGCTAGGACAGATTGAAGACACACAAAGAAGAAGATGGCAGAGGTGGAGATGGATAGATGAGGTAATTGAAGCACTGAAAATGAGCTTGATGGATATCAGAGGCTCCGTGACAGATGTGCCTTGAGTGCTGCGTTCCATAGGGTCATGGAGAATCGGACCCGACTGAATGATTAAACAATAACAATAGATAACCACTGGGGCTCTGAAATTATTGGATCTCTGAATGAATATATATATATATTACGATCTAAACATTTTTGGCCTATTTTTACATGTAGTCTCCAAAAGGATATATATGTTATAGTGATCCTGTATAGCCAGTATTTATAGAACCTTTTACCCAAAACACAGTAGTTCCACTTTAAAATATAATATTATTAAATTGTACAAAAATATAATTATGCCTATTAGCTAAACATTGAATAAAATATAATTTAACATTTATTTTGTTTGTTTCAGAACTTGATGTATTTTCTGCAAACGTATAAAGAGTAATAAGTGACTTATTACGGATTACAGACGGCAGAGTTAGATAGTGCTGGGCGTTTATATCAGTGTGTACTGTGTGTTTAAGAATGAACCACTCTCACAGCCCTCCAACATCTCGCAGCCTGTTTCCACATGCAGTGCCCTTGGCAGGAATCCCATCCCACGCTCTCTATCAGTAACTGATGTAAGATCTAATTACAGACAATCCTGAACAAGGAGCATTATAATCTAATCACACCGGTCAGTCTAAATAATAAATCTCTCCTTAGGGAGCAGACCCTCAACCTGCGCTGTCATGTTAAATATAATTGATTATACCCATATATGTAATTATAATTACAATTAAAGGGGCAGGGATTTCACAAGGAAAATATTATCCCTGTGTATCTACTTTTTTTAAATGTAATTTATTGTATTAAGAAGAGCTTATAAGCTCTGTTTTTACTGAATAAAAGTATACAATGTTGCCTGTTGGTGCCCTCCGCAGTTCATGAATATAGAGTGTGAAGAGCCCTAATTAAAATTAGCTTGTCAGTGACCTCTCTCAAGCAGCATGTTGCAGAATGTTGCCACTGATTGGTTACTTTAAGACAAGGCACACACCCCTCTTAGAAGTACACTGTCTTCATGAGCTGCAAAAAATAGAGCTTGTAAGCACTTCTTAACACAATAAAGCACATAACAGTAAATACACACAGATGAATATTATATACCCAGTAACATCCAGGACCCTTCCATGTCCCTTTAATTGTTTACATTTGCACTTTTCATTTCTTCAATAATTTTTTTGTGAGCAACAATCCTCAATTATTTTATTTTTCAGTCACTTTTTATTTTTAACTAGTCAGTTGCCCATCAAAAATTACAGCATAATATTGACTTAAAAACTGTGTACACTCTCTTTGCGCCCTCTCTCTCTGCGCCCTCTCTCTCCCTCCATCCCTCCTTCTATCTCGCATTGCAATTCTTCTCTCTCTCTCTCCCCCCCTCTCTCCTTCTCTCTCTCTTCCTCTCCCTCTCCTTCTTTCTCTCTTCCTCTCCTTTTCTGTCTCCCGCCCCCTCCTTCTCTCTCTCCCTCTCCTTTCTCCTTCTCGCTCTCTCTCTCCCTGTCCTTCTCCTTCTCTCGCTCCCTCTCTCCCTCTCTCCTTCTCACTCTCCCTCTCTCTCTCCTTCTCACTCTCCCTCTCTCTCTCCTTCTCACTCTCTATCTCCCCCTCCTTCCTTCTTTCTCCTTCCCTCCTTTTCTCTCCTTCCCTCCTTTTCTCGCCCTCCTTCTCCTTCCCTCCTCTTTCCCTCCCTCCTCTCTCCCTCTTCGGTGCCCATTGCAAGGCTCTCTCTCTCTCTGTACTCACCCTGTCTCCTTCTCTCTCCCTCCCTCAATCTCTCCCCTCTCTCTCTCTCTCTCTCACATAATATAATTGTCAAACTACGAGATGTCGTCACGCTTTGTGTGGTGCGTACGCCTTTTGCGCTCATCGCTTGTGAGCCTCGCAAAGCGAACCCTAAAATCAGAGCATTTCGGCGATGAGCGCCTTTGGCGCTCATCGCCTGCAAGCCTTGCATAGCGAGACGAGCCATTACCTCGCAGCACTTAGGCGATGAGCGCCAAAGCGCTCATTGCCAGCGAGCCTCGAGTAGACAGGTGAGCCATTAAGGCGCTAAAACTCACAGCACAGCACTTAGACAATGAGCGCCAAAGGCACTCATCGCCTGCGAGCCTCGCATAGCAAGGCGAGCCGTTAAGGCACTAACACACACAGCACTTGGGCGATAATCGGCTTTTAGACTTATTAAATTGTCATTCGCCCAATTGAGAAGCGAGGCGAACCCTTAACTCGGAGCTCATGGCCAGTGAGCCTCGCATAGCGAGGCGAGCCGTCAAGGCACTACAACTCCCAGTACTTGGACGATGAGCGCCAAAGGCGCTTATTGGCTGCGAGCCTCACGAAGCGAGGCGAGCAGTGGAGGCAATGAAACACGCGGGACTTAGCCTACAAACACTTAGGAAATGCGGGATCGCCTTACAGACTTATTAAATTGCCATTCACCCAATTGAATAGGGCTCTATATAAGCACAAAGCATCTTTTTTTAAATACATTTTTAGTTAGTGAAGACCTTGCTTTTGCATAGAAGTTCACTAACTAAACACTTCTGTAAAGAAAAATATGCTGTGTGCTTATATAGAGCTCACAGCTCCAAGTCGCTTTGGATAAGTCTCTATGAGCCTGCCACATCTTACCACTGGGATTTTTGCCCATTCCTCCTTGCAAAAATGCTTCAGCTCCTTCAGGTTGGATGGTTTGCGCTTGTGAACAGCAATCTTTAAGTCTGACCACAGATTTTCTATTGGGTTGAGGTCTGGGCTTTGACTAGGCCATTCCAACACATTTACATGTTTCCCCTTAAACCACTCAAGTGCTGCTTTTGCAGTGTGTTTGTGGTCATTGTCCTGCTGGAAGGTAAACCTCTGTCCTAGCCACAAATTACACACAGAGTGGTACAGGTTTTGCTCCAGAATATCCCTGTATTTAGCACCATCCATCTTTCCCTCAACTCTGACCAGTTTCCCAGTCCTGGCTGAAAAACATCCCCCACAGCATGATGGTGTTCTTTGGGTGATGTGATGTGTTGGGTTTGCGTCAGACATAGCATTTTCTTTGATGGCCTAAAAGTTAAATTTTAGTCTCATCAGACCAGGGCACCTTCCTCCATACATTTTGGGAGTCTCCCACATGCCTTTTCGCAAACTCAAAACGTGCCATTTTGTTTTTTGCTGAAAGTAATGGCTTTCTTCTGGCCACTCTGCCATAAAGCCCAACTCCATGGAGTGTACGGCTTATTGTCGTCCTATTTACAGATACTCCAGTCTCTGCTGTGGAACTCTGCAGCTCCCCCAGGGTTACTTTAGGTCTCTGTGCTGCCTCTATGATTAATGCTCTCCTTTCCATTTGGTTATGATAGATTTGATGGTTCTCCTGGGGATCAAAGATTTGGATATTTTTTATAACCTAATCCTGACTTGTACTTCTCAACAACATTGCCTCTTACTTGTTTGGAGAGTTCCTTGGTCTTCATGGCAGTGTTTGGTTAGTGGTGCCTCTTGCTTGGGTGTTGCAGCCTCTGGGGCCTTTCGAAAAAGGTGTGTATATGTAATGACAGATCATGTGACACTTAGATTGCCCACAGGTGGACATCATTTCACTAATTATGTGACTTTTGAAAGTAATTGGTTGCACCAGAGCTTTTTATGGGCTTCATAACAAAGGGGGTGAATACATACGCACATGACAATTTTCTGTTTTCTATTTCTAAAAAATAGTTTTATGTATATATTTTTCGAATTTCACTTCACCAACTTAGACTATTGTGTTCTGATCCATCACATGAAATTAGGATTAACAAAACATTGAACTTAAGGCTGTAATGTAACAAAATAGGTAAAAAGTAAAGGGGGGTAAATACTTTTGCAAGGCACTGTATATATATATATATATATATATATATATATATATATATATATATATATATATATACAGTTGCAAGCAAAAGTATGTGAACCCTTTGGAATGATAAGTCACAACAATAGACAATCACAGTCTGCTTAAACAAATAACACACAAAGTATTAAATGTTGCCATGTTTTTATTCAACACACCATGTAAACATTCACAGTGCAGGTGGAAAAAGTATGTGAACCCTTGGATTTAATAACTGGTTGAACCTCCTTTGGCAGCAATAACTACAACCAAACGTTTGCTGTAGTTGCAGATCAGATGTGCACAACTGTCAGGAGTAATTCTTGACCATTTCTCTTTACAGAACTGTTTCAGTTCAGCAATATTCTTGGGATGTCTGGTGTGAATTGCTTTCTTGAGGTCATGCCACAACATCTCAATCGGGTTGAGGTCAGGACTCTGACTGGGCCACTTCAGAAGGCGTATTTTCTTCTGTTTAACCCATTCTGTTGTTGATTTACTTCGATGCTTTGGGTCGTTGTCCTGTTGTAACACCCATCTTCTGTTGAGCTTCAGCTGGTGGACAGATGGCCTTAAGTTCTCCTGCAAAATGTCTTCATTAACTTGGGAATTCATTTTTTCCTTTGATGATAGCAATCCTTCCAGGCCCTGATGCAGCAAAGCAGCCCCAAACCATGATGCCCCCACCACCGTGCTTCACAGTTGGGATGAGGTTTTGATGTTGGTGTGCTGTGCCTCTTTTTCTCCACACATAGTGTTGTGTGTTTCTTCCAAACAACTCAACTTTAGTTTCATCTGTCCACAGAATATTTTGCCAGTACTGCTGTGAAACATCCAGGTGCTCTTGTGCAAACTGTAAACGTGCAGCAATGTTTTGCTTGGATAGCAGTGGCTTGCTCTGTGATATCCGCCCATGAAATCCATTCTTGTTTAGTGTTTTACATATCGTAGATTCGCTAACAGGGATGTTAGCATATGCCAGAGACTTTTGTAAGTCTTTAGCTGACACTCTAGGATTCTTCTTCACCTCATTGAGCAGTCTGCGCTGTGCTCTTGCAGTCAACTTTACAGGACGGCCACTCCTAGGTAGAGTTGCAGCAGTGCTGAACTTTCTCCATTTATAGACAATTTGACTTACCGTGGACTGATGAACAGCAAGGCTTTTGGAGATACTTTTATAACCCTTTCCAGCTTTATACAAGTGAACAATTCTTAATCGTAGGTCTTCTGAGAGCTCTTTTGTGTGAGGCATCATTTACATCAGGCAATGCTTCTTGTGAAAAGCAAACCTAGAACTGGTGTATGTTTTTTATAGGACTGGGCAGCTGTAACCAACACCTCCAATCTCATCTCATTGATTGGACTTCAGTTGGCTGACACCTCACTCCAATTAGCTTTTGGAGATGTCATTAGTCTAGGGGTTCACATACTTTTCCCACCTGCACTGTGAATGTTTACATGGTGTGTTCAATAACAACATGGTAACATTTAATTATTTGTGTGTTATTAGTTTAAGCAGAGTGTGATTGTCTATTGTTGTGACTTAGATGAAGATCAGATCACATTTTATGACCAATTTGTGCAGAAATCCATATCATTCACATACTTTTGCTTGCAACTGTATATATACAAATTTTAAATGAATATTTATTATACATTAAATTGCCCATCAAAAATGACTGTAGTAAAATAGTAAGGCTGGCAATGATGTTTGCACATAATGCTAGGCTATGGGCCCTCTGAGCAGTTTTTACGTCCTTGTGGCTAGTCTTGCGTCCTTTGGGCTAGTTTTACGTCCTTATGCCTCGTTTTCGTTGTGTCAAGGTTTTTTCGGCAGCCATTTCTTTTCTCGCTTAGGCGATTTTCGTTGGTGAAAAAATGCCAAATATGCCTCAAATCAACGTGCAACCTGACTCACAGGCTCCCTGTCTCTCCCACTGTGCTGTGTGTAAGTTAATTTGAGGCATATTTGTGTGTTTTTGAAGTCTTTACTACCCGAACCACAGAACTGCAAAGTCAGATTTTTGAGAGCCGTACAGTGCATGTACGGGTTTTGGTCCTAAGTCCTACGGATCGTATAGTACCGTATTTATTGTCGTGTAACACGCACTTTTTCTCCCTGAAAATAGGGGGCAAATGATATCTGCTCTATTATACGCCGATATTCCCTCCCCCATCCTCATCCTCAACCTCCCTCCTCACTCTAAACCCCCTCCGCATTCTAACCCCCCCTCCTCAACCTAAACCCCCCTCCTCCTCAACCTAAACCCCCGTCCTCAACCTAAACCCCCCTAAATACCGGTATATGCTAATGACGTGGCTCGCTGGCACGCATGTGACGTCAACGGGTCAAGGAGCGGAGTGGAGGCCGGAGCAGAAGCAGGTAAATGAGGGGGAGGTATTAAGGGGGGTTTAGGTTGAGGAGGAGGGGGGTTTTATGTTGAAGAGGGGGGTTTAGAATGAGGAGGGGGATTAGAATGCGGAGGGGGGGTTAGAATGAGGAGGGAGGTTGAGGAGGAGGGTTGAGGTTGAGGAGGGGGGTTGATGATAGGGGGTTGAGGATAGGGGGGTTGAGGAGGGAGGATGAGGATGGGGGTTGAGAAGGGGGGTTGAGGGGGTTCGAGGATGGGGGGTTGAGGAGGGGGTTTGAGGAGAGAGGTTGAGGAGGGGGTTGAGGATTGGGGGTTGAGGAGGGAGGATGAGGAGGGAGGTTGAGAAGGGGGTTGAGGATGAGGAGGGGGGTTCAGGATGAGGAGGGGGGTTGAGGATGAGGAGGGGGGTTGAGGATGAGGAGGGAGGTTGAGGAGGGGGGTTGAGGTTGAGGAGGGGGGTTGAGGAAGGAGGATGAGGATGGGGGGTGGAGGAGGGGGTTGAGGATGGGGGGTTGAGGAGGGGGTTTGAGGAGAGAGGTTGAGGAGGAGGTTGAGGATGGGGGGGTCGAGGAGGGAGGATGAGGAGGGAGGTTGAGGAGGGAGGTTGAGGAGGGGGTTGAGGATGAGGAGGGGGGTTGAGGATGAGGAGGAGGGTTGAGGATGAGGAGGGAGGTTGAGGAGAGGGGTTGAGGTTGAGGAGGGGGGTTGAGTAAGGAGGATGAGGATGGGGGTTTGAGGAGGGGGTTGAGGAGGGAGGATGAGGAGGGAGGTTAAGGAGGGGGTTGAGGATGAGGAGGGAGGTTTAGGTTGAGGATTTTGCTTCAAAGTTCTTTATTTGAGAAAAAAATTCCCCCTGAAATTCCCTTCTTAAAATGAGGTGCGTGTTATACGCCGGTGCGTGTTATATGCCGATAAATACGGTATATATATATATATATATATATATATATATATATATATATATGTAGTACAATCACGTCATTATCAGTTTTTCTTCTATAGCAGCAGACTTTACATTTTTCTTCTATCAGGATTAGGCACCTGAGAGGAATGGGTGGAGTCTTCATTTAATATCTTTTTTCAGTTCTATTGAAAGACTAGCACTTTCAATTACCACTCGAGAACAGAACTAATTAACATAGCAACTCCCAGGGAGATAATCCTCCCCTGTAGGATACAGGTAGACAAGTAGTCCAAGATGGCTTGAAACTAAAGGCTCTATATAAAAACCTTGACATTATATGGCAGTTTGAGGGATATCCTGTCTGATTTGGCATCAATTTATTAAGGGAATTCTGCATATTTGTAATTCAAAGTACATTTGACATTTCTCTTGTGTGATCCACCCCCAAGGCACCTATGTACGTAGAGCATCCTAGCCATAGAGCTGTGTGGAGTTGTGTCCTGGCCAACCGGCTGTCAGTATAATGGCTGCCTAGCTTTGTCTCACCCAGTGAAAGGGAAACAGATACATTGTTGGACCTGCTTCTGATTGGCCACAACTAATTATGAATTAGTACAAATAAGTACAGAATGAAGCAGGTCAGAGATTAGTAGAATTTTGTCAAGATAATTCTCTGGTCAGAGCAAACACCCCCTTCCAACAGCCTCTGAGACGACTCTACACATGGACATCACCAGGTGGACAATATAGAAATCAGATTGACTATAAACTTTGTAGCCACAGATGGAGAAGCTCTATACAGTCAGTAAAAACTAGACCTGGAGCTGATTACGGCTCAGACCATGAGCTTCTTATTGCTAAGGTAGGAATTAAACTGAAGAAAATAGAGAAAATCATCAGACACAGCAGATACAGAATAAATAATATCACTTGTGAATATGCAGTGGAGGTAAATAATAGATTTAAGGGACTAGACATGGAAGATAGGGAACCTGAAGAACATTGGACCAAAGTTTGCAATACTATCCAGGAAACAGCAACAAAGAATATCCCCAAAAGAAAGAAAAGTAAGAAGTCAAACTGTCTGCCTGACGAGGCTTTGAAAGTAGCCCAGGAAAGAAGGAAAGCGAAAGGTAGTGGAGATAAGAAAAGATTTGTCCAACTGAATGCAGAATTCCAGAGGATAGCAAGAAGAGACAAGGAGAGATTCTACAATAAGCGATGTAAAGAAGAAGATAACTGAATGGGTAAATCAAGAGATCTCTTTAAGATTGGGAACCTAAAAGGCACCTTTCATGCCAAAGTTGTCGCGATAACAGAAAAAAATAGTATGGACTTAACAGAAGAAGATCATATAAAAAGGTTGGATGAATACACTGAAGATCTATACAGGAAGGATCTTAACAGCAGTGATGATGTCAACAGTTTCTCCAATGAGCTGGAGCCAGATATCTTGGATAGTGAATTAAGATGGGCCCTAGGATGCCTTGTTGACTGTGTGGATCACAACAAAATGTGGCATGTTTTTAAAGAGATGGGAGTACCAGATCATCTCATCCTCCTCCTAAAGAATCTGTATGTGGACCAAGAAAGCCATGGTCAGAACCAATCATGGGACAACAGAATGGTTCAAGATTGGAAAAGGAGCGCAACAAGGTTGCATATTGTCACCTTATTTATACAACTTATATGCAGATTACATCATGCGTAAGGCTTGACTGGATGAATCCAAAGCCGGAATCAATATTGCTGGAAGGAATATCAACAACCTCAGATATGTGGATGATACTACTCCGATGGCTGAAAGTGAGGAGGAACTTAAGGACTTATTGATGAGGTTAAAAGAAGAGAGTGCAAAAGTTGGCCTGCTGCTCAACGTTAAAAAGACGAAGATCATGGAAAATGGCAAACTCACTTCCTGACAAATAGATGAGGAAGAAGTGGAGGCAGTGACATAATTTATTTTTCTGGGATCCAAGATCTCTGCAGATGATGACTGTAGTCATGAAATTAAAAGACATTTGCTTCTGAGGAGGAAAGCTATGGCAAGCTTGGACAAGCTAGTAAAAAGTAAAGGTATTAAACTATCAACACAGGTCTGTATAGTTTGAACTATGGTATTCCCAGTAGTAACATATACATGTGAGAGCTGGACCATAAAGTCTGAGCACCGTAGAATTGACCCATTTGAAATGTGGTATTGGAGAAGACTGCTTATATTCCCTTAGACTGCGAGAAGATCCAATAAATCAATATTTCAGGAAATCAAGACGAACTGTTCACTAGACGCTATGATCATGAGAATGACGCCAAAATATTTTGAGACAGGATTCCCTAGAACTCTCATGCTGGGAAATAATGAAGGCAGAAGAAGAAGAACAGAGGCAGAGATGGATAGATGAAGTCACTGAAGTAATGAGCATGAACTTGATGAGGCTCAGAGGGGCAGTGAGTGAGAGATGCACCAGGCGCGCTGTGGTCTCTAGCGTACAATTATGAATTGTATGCTAATTTGGCTTAGATTTTCAGGGGTATTCCTTCTCAAAATCAAATGAATACATTTTGCAAACTTTAGTTTATTAATGATTGTTTGGGGATTTTTTCATACAAAAAATATTTTCACACACTACAGATTCTACTCTCAGATGCATTCGTAATCCAGGAAACTTCCATCTACCTTTAAGGAATTTTCACACTGTCTAGAAACCTTGGTGAATATATAATCCTTGTGTCTGCTCTTTAAAGATCAACTTGTCACATAATAAAGTGAACAAGGGCCAAGGGGTTAATAACAATAAATCTGATAAAATCAGATTTTTCATTAACACAATGTGAAACTCTTAACTGTAATTGCATAGAATTGCAACATTGCTGCATTTGTTATAAATTACTGAAAGAACTAAGGTAATTAAAGTATGACATGGCTCAGGTTCATAATTTCTAGACTATGATTCGGGAATGAGTAATTAAGTGTAGGAGTGCTTTAAAATATATAGAAATATGTAAATTAACAACAGGAGGAATAAAAGGGATTTGCAAGCGCTCAAGAAACTATATAGGGACTAATGTGTTTAATCTTACGCAACATATGCTGAAAATTATTTAAATAAAATAGATTAATAGAAAAGTGTACGGCAATTAATATATAATTTGAATAGATTTACATGTGTGCAGAGATTAGTGGAATCGGGGGGGGGGGGGGGGGGGGCGGGCAATCAAGGAACATTTGTATGTCTCTTGTAAAACAATAATAATAATCATTTTAAACAACACAAGCGTATTTATTACATAAATAATGAGTAATTTAAAGTCCTGTCATTGTAAAATGTTTATACATTTTTTTTTTAAATACCATAAAATATGCAAAAAGAAGGATCACCTCAACACTGACCAGTGCCTCTCAAGCTCTGCTTACAACTGCTTTCTACATTAATCAAACTTGTTTGGTTATCAGATTCACTTTATAAAGAGAAGAATTATATACTTTGCTTATTGTTTAAGCAGAGAGATAATTCCAATCTATTTTATTAATTGAGTTGGCAACTCATATTAGTTTTTTTTAACACTATAAGACACTGGGGGATAGAATCCAAATGGTAGAAATGTTCACCACTGTATTTACTATGGAGAAAGATGAGCTCACATCTTTCTCACCTCATCTCAGCCACTTGGGATGTTTAATAGATCCACCCCACTGTGTAGTGAGAGAACTTACAATGTAAACATAAATTAAAGATAATATATACAACCTCAGACTCTGGACTCCGAAGCGCCTTAGTTACACTCTCCTCTACTTTCAATTGGAACCCAAGCTCAAAACCAGCTAAGACTCTGGGCTCAAAACCACCTTAGTTACACTCTCCTCTGCTTTCAACTGGAACCCAAGCTCAAAACCAGCTAAGACTCTGGGCTCAAAACCACCTTGCCGAGACGAGTTGCCCTCTTGTCTGCTTTTAACTGGAACCAAGGCTTCACACCAGCTAAAATTCTGGACAGAGAACAACCCTAGTTGTCCTCTCCTCTGCTCTGCTTTCAACTGGAACGCAGACTCCACAATGGCTAGGACTCTAAACAGAGAACCACACTAGCTGTCCTCTGCTTTCAACTGGAACCCAAGCTCCACACCAACTAATACTCTGGACTCAGAACTACCCTAGTTGCCCTCTCCTCTGCTTTCAACTGGAACCCAGGATCCACACCAGCTAAGTTTCTGGATTCAGAACCACCTTAGTTGCCCTCTCCTCTGCTTTCAACTGGAACTACACCTCCACACCACCTGAGACTCTGAACAGGGAACCACCCTAGTAGTACTCGCCTCTGCTTTAAATTTGTACCTAGGCTCAACACCAGCTAAGACTCTGGACAGAGAACCACCATTGTTGCCCTCTCCTCTGCTCTGCTTTCAACTGGAATCCAGGCTCCACATCAGCTAAGACTTTGGAAAGAGAACCACCTTAGTTGTCCTCTCCTCTACTTTCAACTGGAACCAAAGCTCCACACCATCTAAGACTATGGACAGAGAACCATCTTATTTGCCCTCTCCTCTGCTTTCAACTGGAATCTAAGATCCACACCAGCTAAAACTCTTGACTAAGAATTACCCTAGTTGTCCTCTCCTCAGCTTTCAACTGGTACCCAGGCTCCACACCAGCTAAGACTCTGGACTCAGAACCACCTTAGTCACCCTCTCCTCTGCTTTCAACTGGAATCCAAGCTCCCCATTAGCTAAGACTCTGGACAGAGAACCATGCTATTATTATTATTTCATTATTATCCTTTATTTATAATGCGCCAAGATATTCCACAGCTCAATACAGGGGTTAGGTACAAGTATAAACAATAGCCCCACAATGAAAAATAAGAGAAGACCCTGTTATTGAGCTTTCAATCAGATATACACAGTGCTTTCCCTAAAGCACCTCACAAGATTGAAACTCACAAACTTACATTCTAAAGGAATGTAAGTTTGTTGCCCTCTCCTCTGCTTTTAACTAGAACCAAGACTCCACAATGACTAGGACTCTGGACAGAGAACCACCCTAGTTGTCCTCTCCTCTGCTTTCAACTGGAACCCAAGCTCCACACCAGCTAAGATTCTGGACAGAGAACCATCCTATTTGCCCTCTCCTCTGCTTTCAACTGGAATCTAAGATCCACACCAGCTAAGACTCTTGACTAAGAATCACCCTAATTGTCCTCTCCTCTGCTTTCATCAGGTACCCAAGCTCCACACCAGCTAAGATTCTGGATAGAGGACCATCCTAGTTGCCCTGTTCTCTGTTTTCAACTGGAATCCAAGCTCCACATCAACTAAGACTCTGGATTCATACCCACCTTAGTTGACCTCTCCTCTGCTTTCAACTGCAACCCAGGCTCCACACGAGCTATGACTCTGGAGAGAAAACCATCCTAGTTGCCCTCTCCTCTGCTTTCAACTAGAACCAAGACTCCACAATGACTAGGACTCTGGACAGAGAACCACCCTAGTTGTCCTCTCCTCTGCTTTCAACTGGAATTTAAGATCCACACCAGCTAAGACCCTTGACTAAGAATCACCCTAATTGTCCTCTCCTCTGCTATCAACTGGAACCCAAGCTCCACACCAGCTAAGATTCTGGACAGAGAACCATCCTATTTGCCCTCTCGTCTGCTTTCAACTGGAATTTAAGATCCACACCAGCTAAGACCCTTGACTAAGAATCACCCTAATTGTCCTCTCCTCTGCTTTCAACTGGTACCCAAGCTCCACACCAGCTAAGATTCTGAATAGAGGACCATCCTAGTTGCCCTGTCCTCTGTTTTCAACTGGAATCCAAGCTCCACATCAACTAAGACTCTGGATTCATACCCACCTTAGCTGACCTCTCCTCTGCTTTCAACTGCAACCCAGGCTCCACACGAGCTATGACTCTGGAGAGAAAACCATCCTTGTTGCCCTCTCCTCTGCTTTGCATTGGAACCCAAGCTCCACATCAGCTAAGACTCTGGACTCAAACCACCTTAGTTGCGCCCTCCTCTACTTTCAGCTGGAACCCTCTTTCTCATCTGCCTATGATTCTTGTTCTTTTATCGCACAAGTCTTTGCACTGTCAACTGCATTTCCCACAGCTACTACAGACACATAATCATTAATTAACTCATTACTCTCCAGACACACCTCAACCTCCCTTGCTCTTTGTAACTTCACTCTCCCTCTTCTCTCAGCATGCATCCTGACACGTCACTTCAGTACTCATGCATGGATTCCTTCCTACTCTTTCCTACTATATGGAAACATCTTCCAAGCTATGCACATGTTCTACCCAGGCAAACTTTACACCTGTCTGACTGCCGCAGAGCTGTCTGCTCTAGAACAGAGGTCATCAACCTTTTAATACCTACCACCCACTTTTGATGGTAATATTTCCTTACCGCCCACCAGTACCTCAGTAACTCTCTTTTCTGGTTACATAAATGATATGGCCCTAGCTATGTATCGCCCTGTCCTTATAGTGATTCGGTCCCGACTGCTGTCCCTAGGCTCTCTCACCAGCGCTCCAGCCAGCCAAGCACAATGCTGCGGGTCTCTGGAGTGTGACGTCACTGGTCAGCGATACCACTTATCGAGTACCCTGACACCCACCATGAAAGCTTGAGTCACCCACTAGTGGGTGGTAGGGACCACTTTGACTACCACTGGTCTAGAACTACCCAGACACCATTGCGGCAGTAATGATTCAGATGAAGATAATTCCAAAAGTTGAAATTTGTACAAAATATTTAACTACTGAAAGAAATATAACTGTAGATCATCCAGTGGCCCAGTCAATATTATTGTAATGAGATACTTCACAGCCTGTACTTAGAAGTACACTGTCTTCATGAGCTGCATAGTGAGGAAACCAGTTAGGAACTATTTGTAAGATTTTAGGAAGTAAAGTATTTATGCAGCCTATAAGCACTTTTTAATAAAATAAAGTACAAAAAGTAAATAGATACAGAGGGATATTATATACAGAAAACAAAGTTAAAGGAGCTCAATCAGAGAACGAACTAAACTTAATAGGTTAGTTCTGTGGACATGATAACCCACTCTGAGAGCACCTCTTTTGGCTCACTTATGCCCCAGGGAGAAATATCCTGTAGTATATCAGTCTGGTCTCACACACTAGAGTGATCCAGCCCTGAAATACCAGGCAATTCTACCCTGAAGTGAGCTAAAAGAGGTTGCTCTCAGAGTGGGTTACCATGTCCATAGAACCAACCTATTAAGGTTAGTTTGTTCGCTGATTGAGCACCTCTATTTTGGTATTTTGTGATATTATATACCTAGTAACATTCAAGAACCTTCCACATCCCCTTAACTCTCCAGGTGCTGGCCTGGTGGAAACAGGTACTAAGTAGATGAGATCTGTAGGGGGAGATGTGGGTCTTTCAACGCATATCCTGTCCATATAATAAGACACAAGCTCGGTAAATTGCTGATTTAGGAGTTTAAGTGTATTATACCATACCAAAGTATTGTACTATTTATAGAAAAGCTACGAGTGGAAGGTTCTTTTGGTGGAAGTGGAAAACACAGCAAAAAATTCAAGCATCCCCTGAATAAGCATAACCCCATCCTGATGATTAATTAAACTAAGTTTTTGGGTAGATAGAATGGGTACACTATATGGAGGTTTGTTTTGCGTCTGCTTTCAAATCTATGTATGAAATACCCTCAGACACTGCATCAGAGCACCAGATAACTTACCACGTGAAGATCAGACACAGCAATGTTGATATTAAGATAAGAACTTGATTGAACATGGCCGACTGTGTGCGCTGAATGGCTCGATGGAGATCATTCTAGAACATGGAAAACCACAGGTGGGGTTAGACTTATTTAGAAAGGTCATGGGGATAAATAGATGGATTTGCAGTAAATAAAGGAGAAAGTTCATTAAGAAACCAATATGTTATTTACCTGCCACATAATACCATGGTAGGAACATTATTTTGTTACTAAGTTAATATGTACCAGTGGGAACCATCATTCTTCTTATCTGCTTCAATGGGTGGGAGGAGACATGGGATGTACAGAGGCTTTCAGTTGCTACAATTGATATGTAGCAATAATAATGGAGAGTGTCTTCAATGGAATGGATGGAGATCTCATTAAATTACAACAACCCTCCTTGTTTAGAAAGCAACTCAAGCAAGCTGCTCAGAGAAAGCAATAGAAAGTAAAGCAGAACTCTATATATAATAAATGCTCTGCTAGCCCAAAGTTCCTATTGCTTTCCCCTAGGAGATTGCCATATTGACCTCACTCCCTCCTCCTATTCCTCAGAGTGTGTCACTGTGCAAGCCATGTTTTCTAAAATAAATTATTTCTAAGAAATACAGTAAATATCTTAGAAATAAGTAATAAAAGTACTCAAAACTGCAAATGAGCATACCGAGCCACTAATGTGTGATTGAGTGTGCTAATTTGTTGCTCAGATTACTTGATAAGAGGGGAGGAGGGGGGTCTAACAGAATAACAATATTGGGGGGGGGGGGGGTCATTGTTTTGGCCACCATAAGAACGCGCAAGCAGACTGTCCTTCTAATTTAAGCCGCTAATTAGTTTTCATGAGCTACATAAAAAATAGTTAATTTCTCAGGAATTGTCCACTTTAGAATAAAATGGCTAATGCGAAGTATAGTCAGTTTTTCATGCTCTTTAAGAATAACCTTAAAAAAAACTTGATTTTAAAGTGACAGGGTCCCTTTTCCAGACAATAAGTTTATTTTTTATGTAATGTAACCCAGCGGTTCTTCATCTAAGTTTTATTATTAAGCATGAAGGAAATGTAATTTAATTTTAGCAATATTTACAGCTGGATATATGCAAATGATCCGGCTAATTGTTGGATGTGCTGCAAATTTTAACAGATTTTAATCATATAGTGAAGTTAATTGGAACAAGAATGGCATAGAAAAAGAGCTCATGCACAAATCAAACAGATCAGCCTGGGATCACGGACTGCGCTACTAATTCTCACATCTGTACTCTCCTCCTGACTCCTCAGCATCCTCATATTGAAAGGTTGTCACGGCAACCATGGCTGGACCAGTATCTCACACCCATACAGAGCCGCCTGCGCCTGGATACATCTCATACTTACGATCATGTTCTCCAGAGCATGCTTAGCCAGCCAGCAGTTTAAGAAAACAGGAACAAACAAATTCCTTAAAGGTGGCCAGAAAATCTGAAAAGAAAAACAGAACCATCTGGGAGTATTTCAAAAACTATTCTTGGTTTATGAGTAATGGAAATAAACATCTAAAAACAAAATATGGGATTTTAAGTAAAAAAAAAAAAAAGAATGCTCAATAAAACAGACATATAAATTATTTCAATTTACTGTGAAGCATTCCTTTACAGTGAATATCCATGTTGAATTTGCAGCTAATAACATATTATATCATGAAAAGTTTCCCTTTAAGGGATATGGGATGTTTCTTATATTAAGAAGTTTCTAGACAAAAGTGAATGGAGTTATCTCTTTAGTGCCGTAGATAATGTCTGTAACATTACATAATTGTACATTTTCAAAGTCTAATTGTCTTTCTTTGGCCTCCAGTAGGACGTAATGGTATTGTTGTGTAATTACTTTGTAGAATTGAATCAAGTGTGGATCAACATCAGGTTCTTGGTATGAATGGGGTGCTGTAATAGAAATGCTCCATGCCCTTGCATTCCAGCACAGGTCACACTATTAGGATTGAAATATCAGTGGGTTTGCAGGAATGATATATTTTAATTATTTTTTTTGTAATTTGTGGGATGACCGCTAGCAAATTTGGCACAGAAACATAGGTTTTGATGGCACATAGAAACCAATAGGCCTCGATTATATCTATTGTATCTACCTAGCTTGATGAATTGTTGTAACAGACTTATGTATATCCTAGCCATACTTAAAATATGTCCATATATTTGTCCATACCACCTCTGTTGGCAGGTTGTGTTACTTTTCAATCATCATTATTGAGACAAAAGGCAATTGGGTGAAACAGAGTTCAGGTCCCTACTCCTTTGAGCTAAGGTAAGTCTACAACGTAAGGGTGGGATGTGAGACTGGAGGGTGACAGATGCATGATGGCAGTGACCAATACAATATGCTGCAGTCATTGGGAGTGACTGTGCATTGCAGCCAGTTGAACAGAAGGGCAAGAAGAGATTGGACCTGTTAAGACTGAAGGGGACAATCATATTTAAACAAGTATATTTTAGTGAGTTTTTGAAGCTTTAAAAGCAAGGAAATAGTCTGACAGAACGAGGCAAGGAGTTCCACAGAGTAAGGCTGCTCAAGAAAAGTCCTGAAGGCTGAGTGAGAGGAGGTGACAAGAGAGGAGAAAGAAGAAGATAATTTGCAGAGTGAAGACGGAGTTGGAGGAGTACTTGGAGATATGCACAAAGCTATAAAGGGTTGATTAACTACTTTATGTGTTGAGATCAGTGTGTGATAATGGACATTGTACCAGACTCAGTGCCAAGGATCCAACCGAGCCCCAGTTAAGTTAAAATCTGTTTCCCTCACTTTTTACCTTGTTTGCACCCTGGGTGGAAGATGTGCATACGACATATACACTATTTAGTAAAGATAATCTATGTACACTGCCTGTGGTCACTGAAGGTAGTTATGCCCATCCAATATAAGGACCTAACTGGTGGGACTTCCAGAGCATGCTGACCCTGCTTGTCCCGTATCGTGACTCAGGGTCTACATCCGTGTCAACGTAATAATTCATTCAAAGTGTTCTGTCTGAGATCAAACCAATGAAAAATGGATAGTCAGAGAGAAACTCAAATTGTTCTATAGTGTTTTATAAAAGTATATTGAAAAAGTTGCCCAATGCACTTCAATCACAATACATATTTTTGTAAAGGCATATTCCTTTTTTCTGAGATTTAGAACTGAGTCTGAAGCAATAAGACTTGTTTGTTTAGGTCCCAGAAAAATAAATGATTTCTCATAGCCCAGAGGTTACACAAGCTAGATAATTAGAGAATAGAGTTTAAAAGATAGACTTGGGTTGTGGTGAGCCAGAGGCAGTGGGATTAAGTTTAGATGCCAAACAGTAATTCATCGGGAGTGTGCAAATGACAAGAGATAATTTATAGCTACAATGTTATCCAATATAGTCCAGCAGAATGACCAAGACTCAAATATGGTGGTATTCATAGTTGTATGCTCGGAATAGCCTTGTGCCACCCAAAACTTTATTCAATTGGCCATTTATTATAATAATTACTAATTATTATTAGTATCATTATTATCATATTTTATTTGTATAGCACCAGCAGGTACTGTAAAGCTGTCAGTATAATAAATACATTGATTACATACATTATACAACATTGTACAATTTTTTATGCTCTTTAAGAAACCAATTTGTTGTTGGGGTGACAGTGTCCCTTTAAGTGGTTGAGGGCTGCATTATACATATCTGGCCCACAGTAGAATTCCAGATATTAATAAAGAGGACAATTAAATAGTAGATAGAGCTCCAGCTCCTACACACTCAATGCCATTAAAGCATTAGCACCTACACTTCACCCATAACCCTTAACAGACTTCCATTCAAGGACCTCTTACAGCATGTTAGTAATTTACCACTCTCACATTAATGGCTGGCATAAAAGCTTCCAGTCAATAGAAATCCTGATCAACCCACTCCGAGTCCAACATGAAACATCTAAAGTATCTGCAAACTGCTGGTAACCTTGAAAAAAGCTCTGAAATCCAACAAGCATATGCTTAAAAGGAGCCATGTATATATGGTTGTTGGATTAATGACAGTGAGCATGCATTGTGGTCTCAGAGTGCAGTGTATCAACTGTATTTGTGAGAAATTTGAGTAGGAAATAAGTTTATTAACTTATTTTTTAGACATTCAAATGGAATCACAAATGCACTATTCATTGTCTGTACTACTGTAGTCTGTATGGGCGAGTGTGTGTATATTATAGTGCAGCACACTGCAACCCTGCCACTTCATACCCCCCTATTTCACCTCTCCTGAGAAAGAACTTGCTCATGGCACCTGGCTAGAAAAGGCAGGGGATATGCGTGAAACATGAAAATGCATTGCTATGCAAATGAGGCGCCGCTAGGCAGCCACCTTGTTTACCTAGTTATAGATCCAGCCAATCTCATAGATCTTATAAGACAACAATGGAGATGGCCAGGACTGCATAAAACTATATATAAAATATATAAACCTTGTTTTTGATTTGTATTTACTTACTAAAAGTTATTTTTGTCCATTATCAGTACTAGTTCTTTAGGAAAGCATAAACATATCATACTAGTGTGTCCATTTAAAGAGTCAAAAGTGAGCTCTCCATTTTGGGATTTGTTTTTAGATCAATCTCTTTTAGATGTTCCACAAATCAGCAGAAAAGAGAAGAAACAAATGGACAGAAACATATTTGAAGTTTTTCCATGTGAATTACCATTTTGTCACCAATTTCTAAATTTCCATTACAAATAAGCAGAATAATTATGTATACAGAGTTTCTATTTCAGTATTCTCCAGTGTTTACAGATAATAATCCTTAATTAAGGGATAATTATGTAGAACTGCCCTAGTCAAAAGAGGGCCCCATGCTGTTCACATATTAATCACACGCTGGGTAATACTTACAGTGAATATAAATGGAACAGTGTTGATAATTTCCAAGATAAAGGGTATTCGTAAAATTTGTTCCCAAATATTTCCCTTTGAAGAGAAAGAAAAGGTCAAAAAAGGAAATAAGCAAAAATACATTGAAAAAAAGCATTAATAATGATTAGATAGATAGCCCCTCCCCTTTGTAAATGTACTATTACAACAGGGTGCACCAGCTGATGCATCACTCATAATGTGCTGAACAGACATTGTCTTTTGTACATCTAAAAGGAGGTTGTTTAACATTTCTTTAACATAATATTTTCACCTAAATATAGTTAAAATACTAGAAAACACGTGTAAAGTGTCTGTTTCTTTAAAGATCATTTTAAAAAGTTGTGTTTGCTTAACTGGTTGTGCATTGAAAGAATATTATTAATTCAAGGGAATTTTAAATTAATATCCCTTTGGATAATTTAAAACTTCAAGACAAGAGGAGGAACCAAAGCTTCCATTGCAGCTCTTTCTATGTAAGGTTGATGAAGCGTTTCTATAATATAGATCACTCATATTTCATGGGAAGAACAGTAACGTTTAAAACAATCTCTTTTAGATATATGTTTTCCATTAAATAGATATAATTATCAGTGATAAGAATATTTTGTTAGGGAAAATAGGAAAATTATTGTTATTAAAGCAAAGTATATTGTAAAACACCATGTACACACAAATGGAATATTTGTTTGTTTGTTCCTGTGAATAATATTTATGTGTAAACAATTCTTATTTTTTGCGTTATTGAGATTTTATGGGAAAGCTTCTTGGATGGCAGATACAACCTGTCTCCTTCAGTACACAAAGCTCAAGAGACCTTTAATTCATATTTACACAGATTTGCTAATTAGAACAGTTATATCTGCGTCTAAATGAACACAAAGATTCCGTGATAATTACTAAGAGCTGGCAGCGCAGGTACAAAGCGGCAACTAATTCATACATAATTCAGGTAAATATTTGCAAACAGCTGCGTTCCAACACTGGCACCGGAGCCACGAAACAGTGTGCAGATGTTTAGACATTTCTGGCCAGAAACTCTCAGCATTAAAGCTGGCAAATGCAGGGACAAGCAAATGTATATGTATGATTATTATTATTATTATCGTTTATTTGTAACGCTGCAACATATTCCGTAGCGCTATACATACGTTGTGATCAAGGCAAAACAATATTAACACATTACAAAGATGGAGGGCCCTGTCTTTGAGCCAAGAATTCAGTGCCCATACTGCTTTCTCCAAAGCACCCTGCAAGACTGAAAACTTGCAGACTTACAATATGTATATATATATATATATATATATATATATATATATATATATATATATATATATATATAATGTATAATTTCAATATATATATATATTTATATATATATATATATATTTATATATATATATATATATATATATATATATATATGAATGAATATATATATATATATATATATATATATATATATATATATATATATATAATTCAGATAAATACAGGGAGCTTGGGCAGGGACATGCAAATGTGCACACAAAGGCTTCACTCTTTAATCCAAAAGCCAGTTCAAACATGCCTTCCTTTAAGCATATAGCTACTCTATTACACAGCTGTAAGCAAAGCCCAGGCTGTATTAGACACAAGCTAGGAAACCTACCCATAGACGGCACTGTTTCAAGGTCACTGCCTCTCATTAGCTTGGGGCCAGTTCCTAGCTTGTGTAGTAGATTTTGTGGGGAGGTAGTTTACATAATTATTTTATTTATAGTGGACAAAAGAGTGATAGAAGCCCTCCACCGTACAGTAGCACAGTATATAAATAGTACATTTGTGATCAGACTTGAACGTCTAAAACTAATCAAAAAACGTATTTCCTGCTCAGAATTCTGAGAAATACAGTTATTACACTGCATTCTGGGAAGCTGAACAGGGACATGCAAATGAGCCCACAAAGGCTTTAATACAAAAATAATTATATATATATATATATATATATATATATATATATATATATATATATACACTCAATATATCCACCAGAATGTAACTTACCTTATAACTGAGGTAACTAAGCAAGATTGTTTCAAAAAGGCTGATTATTGCCACTGTCACCTGGAAAAATAAAGGGATATTTATTGCACCATTTGGTATCAATGAACATAATGACAGAACCTTTAATACCTATACATGTCTGCGATTATTCGGATTTAACCATCTGGCCATGTTCTCCCTGCCCCCCCCCCCCCCATAAGAGTTAATAAATTCCATCACAATACAAATGTAACAAACTTTTGTTTATTTACATAACTTTTAATTTCTGTAGTAATTATTTGTGTCCCTTTTATATTATAACACTACATTACATGGTATTTTCAATTCATGTTCCTCACATAGCTGGGCCCTTTTCTGTGTTCCTTTAAATGTGAGCCACAACTATCCCTCCGTTTTAGGAGCTAGTTTAAATGGTGTGGCTTCTTGTACAGATTCTGATTGGGTCAATCCGATTTTCTTATTAGTTAAGTCCCCTTTTCTCATTGGATCCGTTCCCTTTTTCTCATTGGGTCAGTCCCTTTTTCTCATTGGGTTAGTACCTCTTTCTCATCGGATGAATCTCTTTTTCTCATTAGGTCAGTCCCTATTTCTCATTGGTTAGACCCTTTTTCTCATTGAGTCCATCATTTTGCTCATTGGATCAGTCCCTTTTTCTCATTGGATCAGTCCCTTTTTTCTCATTGGATCAATCCGTTTTTTTTATTGGATCAGTCATTTTGCTAATTGGATCAGACCCTTTTTCTCATTGGTTAGTCCATTTTTCTCATTGAGTCTGTCCTTTTTCTCATTGGATAAGTTCTTTTTCTCATTGGATCAGTCCCCTTTTCTCATTGTGCCAGTCTATTTTTCTCATTAGGTCAGTCCCTTTTGCTTATTGGATCAGTCCCTTTTGCTCATTGCATCAGTCCCTTTTTCTCATTGTGTCAGTCCCTTTTTCTCATTGGAACAATCTCTTTTTCTCATTGTGTCAGTCCCTTTTTGTCATTAGGTCAGTCCCTTTTTGTCATTCTGTCAGTCCCTTTTTCTCATTAGGTCAGTCCCTTTTTCTCATTGGACCAGTCCCTTTTCATGTTCGGACCAGTGCCTTTTCCTGATTGGATCAGTCTCTTTTCCTAATTGGACCAGTCCCTTTTCCTGATTGGACCAGTCCCTTCCCCTATAGGATCAGTCCCTTTTTCAACAACGAAAACTATCAGACACTGTGCAACATTCACTTCTTAATGCAATCTATGGATATAACACTTACAACTTGCTTTTTAATAAACATTATGTGAAAATTATACTTTTGTAGTTTTAAAAAAGAATAAAAAAAAGCGTAAATATTTTCTAAAAAATGACTGTAATAATTTCCCAGCTGTGAGCAGAGTTTTATTTGCTCCATAAAGCAGACGTTGGTTGGGAGTCTCTGGTAAACTCATTTTTCTCCGAGTTAGCCGAGTAATTACAGTTAATCACGCAGAATAGAACCGGCTATAATGACATTCAATGTTCCCTAAGAAATGTAATTTTCAATTTAACGATGATAGAAGTTTTCTTTATCAAACTAATTACGTTGACCATGCTGGAATATGCATTTCTGGAGATCCCCAAAGCTCAAGCCTAAAATCACAGAATTAATACAATTTCCTTGGACCATTTCTGTATGTTTATTTACATATTTACATCTGTCGTAATCTCTGGTGTAAAGGAATCTTTTTTTAAAAAAAAACTAAAATTAATAAACATTTTTGAGAGTAAAAATATAAATAAAGGCAGTTTTCTTTTTTTACAGGAGGCATCCATTTCCATTTGTCATCTGATTCTCTATGTTAGTTTCTCAGTAGGCAGTGATGTTATAAACTATTAAGCTTTTCATTAAAAACTCAGAAATGTGTAGTTGCCACATTCCAATAGAAACTTCCTGTGCAATCAAAGTGATCCATAAATAGAATATTTATGGTTATAAATGAATAACTATGTTTTTTAAAGGGACATTGTAACCCCAGAATCAAGCAGATTTGTTTAGGTTATTTATGAAAAACTAGCGCTGTGATGTGTTATCCATTTTTTTCTAACGTGAATCAATCCTCAGAAATTCCATGTTATAATTTCTATGCATATGATCAGATCACTCATATTAATTAGCTGCTTTGATGTGCTAATTAGGATTACAGTCTGCATGCCTTTCTCTGTCTTGGCCAAAACTAAATACCCCAATGTTATCTGGCAGTTAGACTCCTCTCCAACCCTTATAAAGCACTCTAAGCCGCACATACTGAGACGCTCATTAGCATACAGGAGCTGCACATTAGCATACAAGAGCTGCAATTTAGCATACAGGAGCCACAAAATCAATTCAACATATTTCAGAAATAATTAACTGTATAGAACAACTGCTAGTACAATGTATAGCCAGTTCTTAATGCTCTTTAACATGAAATCAAATTCCTGTTGTGCTAGCAGGTCCCTTTAATCATACCCAGTAGTTGGCAATGCCTTGCTTGGTGCAGCCTTATTATATATAATATGAAGATATTACACCCAGTCTACACCCCAGAACTAAAAAGTCTCTGTCTCCATCAATTCAAAAAGAAACAGTGTTTTATTTTTTTATTTTTTTTGTAAAGTTCTTGTAAGATCATGTAAAATAAAAACATAATGTTTGAAAATAGAGTAGAAAATATATCCTTAATTTATAAAACACATGTAAGTGTTCTCAGTTTTGTTCTACTGTACCCCTCCCATCTCCAATGGCGGAGCTACTGCCAATGCAGCAGGTGCAAAGCACTGGGTAGGGGTCCTCTGCCATCTGCGCTGCTCCTAATTTATTAGAGAAGGGCAGATAATAACTTTTATAGAAAGGTGATCTGACCAATGGGTGGTGTGCAAGAGATGTGCAAGGGGAGTCCCCAAATTATCTTGCACCAGGGCCCTCCATTGCCCATCTCTATTTGTACCTGGCTTAGAGAAAAGGACTTGGGATGAATGCTGTGCTGCTCACCGATGCATCTTTAGATGCACTGCAGCCTGAGCACACTTACAGCAATGGATATTGCAGCCTATAGCAACTTTGTGGGCTGCAGAGTATCTAAAGATGTAAAATTTCAGCCCCTGCAGATGTCACACACATATAAAGATGTGGGGGTGCAGGGGAACAAATTAGAGCCCCCCCTGCAGGGCGAGCACCTTTTACAAACTAAGAAGAAATATTATTTGATTTATTTTTAAACTGTATATGTTTTAATTTACTTTACCTTACACATACTTTGCAGATATAATTTCTTATCACATTTCTCGGGGGGGCCTTTAAGCAAATTATGTGGGAGCTTAGAACACAAAGAGAAGTTTATTTTTACTGCACTGCTGAGCCGGTGAATTGTTTTAGTAAAACTATAATATTCTCTTTTTTGACACCGCACACCTCCTCCCTATGGTACCAGAGCAATATTCAGGAAAATCCTTTTCAAACTGTATCATGAACATTAATAATAAAACTACATATACCGGAAACTAATAATGTGAGAGCACTTTCCACTTAGGAAATCAAGTGATTCATTTGGGAGAAGTTACCCAGACGCAGCCAATGTCTCAAACACTTACACATATAATAAGGCTCGTTCTGTCTGAGTGCCTTATTGCAATCAAATTTGTACCCTGTACACTGCTGAGTTTAATAATTACATGTATTGATATTTTTATATATCTGTTACATGAATTTTCCAAAAACCCAACTTTTAAAGTAATTAAAGAGATATGAACTCACATTTGACTAAGCAAGCCTTTAATAAATCACTGTATTTCATGAGTTTCTATCAAGCATTTAAAAGAGCTGGTTTTAAATCCTGCAAAAGTATTTTACACAGTGTCTCTCACCTTTTTTGAGCTGAGGATGGGAGGGGGACCTTACAATACGTATAGGAACCAGCTTTAAGATCCAGAACATTATGAACAGGGTGATAGTACTGTACTTCTGGTTTAGAACTAAATTGAATAGAGTACATTTTAATTGCAGGTAAATTCATCAATAATCCATCTGTAATTGTGACTAATGACAGTGTGTGTTTAAAGTGTTGGGTTCTCCTCATTCTTTTTTCCTTTTTATTGCTGAGTTCTGGCCTATAGGGTCTCAGGTATACTATTATCTATCTATCTATCTATCTATCTATCTATAAATACATCTATCTATCTATCTATCTATCTATCTATCTATATATCTATATATATATATATATATATATCTATATATATATATATAAATATATTTAAATAATTTATATATATATATATATATATATATATATATATATATAAATATTATATTATAATAATTTCTGTAGTGTTGCCCCTCCTATACGCCCCGGGCCCCCTCGGCCTCACTGCCCCCTCCACCCCCAGGGCTTCCAATGAAATCCTGCCAGAGTTTCTTCTCGCCGGTGCAGGGAATCCCAGATCACATCACAAACACATCTACACTACAGAATTGGACAAATGTACTGCACTGATACGCCTCACCTACAATGGCGTTAGCCCTGCCCGTGCTCTAGTTACATGCAACATAATCACGTGCATGAACTATGACATCACTACACACTGCCGATATACCCCAGAGGTATATGTAAGGAAGAGGTAGCAGAAATCCCCCCTAACTTGTCCTTGGCATTAGCAATTGGACAGCCATAAAAGACAAATGGGAGGCTCAAGAGTGCCTCAACTCCTCCCCTGCAACTAAGGGGTTAAAACATGATCTTTTAAATGCATGTAGTACATGTAAGTTTACAGTGTCCCTTTAAGCCTGATTTGTTTCAAATGTAAGGAAATGCCAAGAGGTTTTTAGGTTCCTTGTCTCTAGCACTGAGCTGGCAGACTGACAGATTCCACTTTTTTCAAGCATTTTGTTAGCAACTTAAAGGTCATTAACTCAGAATTTCATTAAATCTGTGATCAAGGTAAATTAGCTCTAAATCCTTGTAATACAAGGAAGTCTGAAGCTAATTGCAGAATTCTAACAATGATGTCACTTTAAGGTTAATACAGTAGAAGAATTGATAAAAAGGAAAGAGCGGGAAAAACCCAAATATGGTGAAGTACATCAAGAACCATTTATTAAACACCACTATTTTGTTTGGGTTCGCATCTGAATCTGAATGTCTGCAAATGTGTACAAAAAAAACAATCCTAAATAATTATCTTATACAAATATTAATATGATACCATAAGATAAAGAGGGATAATATAACTACTGAGAAGAGAAGGACAAAATCATAATAATAATAATAACTATAAAAAATGCAATAATGCCATTAAAAGTGTATAATATAACCATATTCCTTCTCTAATCACAATAAATTAATACATGGGCTTAAAGCAGTGCTGCTTTATCTGGCTAAAAGTATAAATGTCCTCCTCACCAAAGCATTTCGTAAAAAATAACTTTCTCAGGGCTATCCTCAAAAATTTATATACCACATTATTCCATTTATTGAAAGTGCAAGTGGTGCAGATTGATGTTTTCCATGTCTACTCACACACAGGAAAACAAAGACCCCCACATGCAGAGTTTTGTCAGGCAGTCCTGCAAGTGTTTGAGGTGCATATCCCCCTAATAGTAACTAAGTAAACAATCACATATACATTGTATTATAATAAAAATCCCAGCCATACTCATCTAGATCAATCAATTATACTTTGATAAAAGACTCAAGTTAACTCATATTTTCTGAATGACATATTAGATATAATTAGAATTTAATATTAAATATATAAATGACATATTAGATGTAATTAGAGGATAATATTAAAACTTAAAAATAATATCTAAAACACCAAATATATTTTATTATAATACAAGTCACAGTCATACTATTCTCGATATATGGTTTATATTATAATAGAATATAATATAAAATAATAAAAGCCTTACGTTAACTTATATTAGATGTACATAGAAGTTAATATTAAAAAGTTTTCTAAATTACTTTTTTGTAATAATATAGATTAACAGAACAAATGAGTCTTGTAGTGCTTTTACAGTCACGGTCTCTTCACTACAAATGGTGGAAAGAGTGAAACTGTGTCCTGAGAAAGATTTCCCATTAATGCCAGTGCACTATAGTCTATCTTTCGACCTAATAAAATATATTTATTTTATATATGAGGAGATTGGTATTTGAACACAGCCTCTTGTATCAGAGGTAATTACTTCTATGCCATTTCTTTACATGATTGAAAGAGTGTTGAGTGACTATGCAGTTTCTTGTAGGAGAGCTTCAAGCCAACAATAACTGAACCTGACAATATTAAAGTACATTTTTACTATTTGATTTGGTTTAAACCGCTTCCCTACACAATTTTCAATTATCAGTATGATAAAGCCTGGTTTAACTTTTCATGCACTTCTTACCATTATTCACACTAACTCTTTAAGATTGCTGAGAGAAATTTTGTACATGTATATACAATGAATGTTGTTATGAACATGTATGTACAAATGTGTTCATGTGTTGATTAGAGCTACAGTATATGGGGGCACATTCTAAGTAACATATAATAATAAAAATGTAATCTTCTGTGCCCTATAAAGACATGAGAAGATCATAACTAAATATATGTCCCAATAATATATATGGTACAATTTCCTTGTAATGTGATTGGACATTACCTGCAGCCCCCAGAGGGGTAAGCTCCTGTTCACCCAGATTATTGTGGACCTATTAAATACAGAAACAGAGATTAAGTACTGAGTAACCAGGAATAATATTGTGCACTAATGAGGCCCACGCTGGTTTTGTTATAAGATGTCATACTGAAAAAAGGGGGAAAAGGGACCTTCAGAACAAGATGTCATACTGCACAAACTGTATAATAAAATACTGGACATACATTTTTATTTAAACTTCCAAATATGGTATAATGTAAAACTATAGGTAATATCAAGCACTTTATGAAATTAATATTAATAAAAGATTGCATTTTCCAAAACTTAAACTAACATTGAATTTGCCATTTTGAGCTGTCAGTCAGCTTTTCTGATCCACCTACAAACAGAGATTCAAATATTTTGTTAATGAGAGAACAATGTTATGAAGTAGTGATTAGCCCATGAGGCACTGGGCCCAGGGAGCATACCTATTGAATCAAATATCTCAGTGGCTAATCAGTAATTTGCATGTCTCACTAGCAAAAAAAATACAATTACTGTTTGTGGGTGGATCAGAGAGACTGACTGATTTAGTGAAAGTACATTTTAGGGACGGGGTGTCCTTGGAAACTAATTAGCATTCCATTAGTCCTATTGAAATCTATGAAATTTTTATCTGCCACATTCCCACTTTGCAGATATACAGCCTTATTCAAGTGTGATTTGGCAAATTGAATAGGGGTCTATATAAGCACACAGCATATTTTTTTTACAGAAGTTTCTAGTTTGTAAACTTCAATCCAAAAACAAGGTTTTCACAAACTAAAAACTTCTGTAAAAAAAAATTGCTATGTGATTATATAGAGGCATTTTCAATTGGCTGAATCGCAATTTAATAAGTCTGACTGCATCCAACTCAGGGAGTAGATTAGTAAAAACTAAAGTAATATATCCCTACAGCATAATCGCATTAAGGTGAAATGTTAGAAGACACATTTTTTCCAAGTTAAAAACATTTTGCCTGTATTAAATTTATATTTTGCAAACAAATATATTTTTTTCTTAATTATTTGACTACGGTGGTCATATATTTAAAATGTACGATATTACTAAATGCAGTTAAAAGTATTCAACATTTTTTATAATGTAAAATAACCCGCTAATGTATTATCTTTTAAGCATTTATTTTGCTACAATTTTGGCTTCACACTTTGAAAACAGAGGGAATTGAGCAGCTACATCTGGCAGTGCTCTCAGCAGGACTAAACTTAAGCTCATTAGCTTCCAAGGACACATCTATATGAGAAAATAACAGGCAACAACAGAGAAGAAAGCAAGCAGGAGCCACAAAGTATACAATAATTGCATATCAAATTTGCAAAGTATAAAAGTTGTGTTTTTTATCTATGTTTGCCTTCTAAAAATATTTTGTTTAATTAGTCAATTAACAATAAAGAAAAACATTTTAACACAAAAGTCATTTAATGATTTTCTAAACCATACTTTATTATTGGGGGAAAAAGTGTTTTCCTTTGACAAATAATGTGCCCACCCCCCATAATGAAATAATCCCTCCCTCACCATCCTTTCATTGTAGCCGGCTCCTCCAGCAGGACTCTCGCTATGTACAACATACAACTGAGGAGTTTCAGGGAGAAATTAAACAGCCGGATTCTGAGACCTGCAACAAAGTAACAAGAGAATCCATCAATCACATATATAGTTGTAATTGCGATTTGTCGGTCACTCGATGTTAAAAGTTATGGACTTGCGTATGCGAAATGAGTGCCGACAGTGCTCATCACGAGGCCCAAAATGGCATCCTCCCAATGGCTGCCGAGTTACGGCCTTGGAAAAAATTGGCGGCGTTAAACCCGTAACTTGTTTTCAAGCCTACAAGGCTTGGAGCAATACCAATTTAAGCTTCAAGTCTTGCAGGCTTAAAAAAAAATGATAGGTTCAACCGCTGCCAAGCCAGCAAATGAGAGAGGCGAGGGAGAGGGACGGGAAAGGGACATAGGGGAGGGTGAGAAGGGGAAGAGATGAAGGGGAGGGAGAGGGGGAAAGAGGCACAGAGGAGCGAGAGGGGGGAAAGAGACGCTAGGGAGGGAGGAGGGGGAAAGAGACACGGGAGGGAGAGAGGGGGAAAGAGACACAGGGGAGGGAGGGGGGGCAAAGAGACACAGGGGAGGGAGAAAGGGGGAAAGAGACACAGGGGAGAGAGAGAGGGGGAAAGTGACACAGGAGAGGGGGAAGAGACACAGGGGGGGAAATGTAATATTATCCCGTCAAGGGCGCTCATTGTGAGGCTCGCAGAGAGGAGAGAGAAGAGGGAGGAGAGGACACAGAACAAGGGAAGGAGAGAGAGAGAAGCTGTGCATAGCGAGGCTTGCATAGCCTGGCTTTGCTGCGCATGGGGAGCCTCACAGTGTGTGGCAAACAACTGCATTGCGAGGCTTCAAATTTGTATGCCGTCATTTTTGACGGGCAAGTCGCTAGGATATATATATTTAATGCCACCATATATGTCCAGTTGAAAGACTGCCACAATGTAAACAGGAATAACTGTAAGTTCAACAACCAGGTAAAATTAAGGAAAGCAAATAAATTAGTATATGTGCAGAGTTAAGATAAATTGCTCAGAACAGTTAATAGGGCTCTTTAAGCAAAACATTTTATTTATTTAATTTATTTGAACCTCCTCAATTTAATTGCCATATAAAATGTATAGAAGGGAGGGAGGGCACCAGGACCAACTAGTGTAGCATGATAATGCTTACACTTACAAAATATACTCATGAAAACAGTGGTATCAGCAAAATAATAACATAACAGGAAAGAAGAAGGAAGGTGAAATCTGTTACTCTGGGGGCATCTTAGACATTAGTGTAGTGTAAATGTCATATGACAAATACATTGGCAATAATAAAATTAATTAAGCCCCCTCATTAAAAGGCTTTTTACATTCTTTAAACATGTTGCCCACTTTCCTCAGAAAGGCATATTGTAAACATAGAACTTCAGTGGTCCTTGAAGGAATCCAGAGAACAGATGGAGAGAACCGTTTTGACAGCTACAAAGGCCCTGGAGTTATTATTTAAGATGAATTAAAGGTCACAAGATGTGTAATAAAATACTGGGAAAAGTCATAAGCCTGAGAGAGAGAGGGCGATGAGAAAGGAGAGAGAGAGAGACGGGGAGAGGGGGAAGAGAGAGAGAAAGGAAAGCGAGAGATGAGGGAGAGAGAGAGAAAGAGAGTGAGAACTGAAAGAGGGTGGGGGGGAGAGAAAGGAAAAAGAGAGATGAAGGAGAGAGAAAGAGAGGAGAGAGGGATAGAGAGAAAAAGAAAGGAGAGAGAAGGAGAGACAGGGGAGAGAGAGATAGAGGGAGAGAGAGAGAGAAAAGAGAGAGAGAGGTGGAGAAAGGGAAAGAGAGATGAGAGAAGGAGAGAGAGAGAAAGGAAAGCGAGAAATGAGGGAGAGAGAGAAAGCGAGAGAAAGAGGGTGAGAAAAGACAGAGGGGTGGGGTGGAGAGATAAAGGACAGAGAGAGATGAAGGAGAGAGAAAGAGAGGAGAGTGTGGGAGAGAGAAAAAGAAAGGAGAGAGAAGGGGAGACGGGGATGGGGGAGAGAGATAGATAGAGGGAGAGAGAGGGAGAAAGAGAAAGGAGAGCAAGAGGTGGAGAAAGGAAAAGAGAGAGAAGGAGAGAGAAGAAAGTGAGAGAGGAGAATCAAGAGATGGGAGAGAGGGAGAGATAGAGAGAATATAGAGAGAGCAAGGAGGAGAAAGGGAGATAGAGAGGGTTGATGTCCAGGAGGCAGGACTTTATGGCACTACTGGACTATGGGGGGCCCTGGATTAACAAGAGCTTTTGCTATTCTTTTTTCCTTCTCTCCCCTGACGCTGTTCTCCCAGCTTGCACTCTTGAACTGTGACAGCTAAAATCTTATTGTATGGGATGGGGGAGCCAGGTTGCACATGGAAGGGTCCACAATATGGGGGTGATCAGAATTATTATATTATTGTGTAAATGTATTGATGTAAAGGTGGTACCCAGGCATGTTTGGTATTTAAATGCTGCATATTACTGGGGACCCCGGGGTGAAGGGTGTCCAGTTATGGGAGTTACCTGTTTAGGGAGACAGCAGAGTGGTGGTGGTGGTGGTGGTGGGGGGGGGGGGTACCTAGTCAATTTGTCTTCGAAGTGTGTTTTCAATATTACCCTGTCTTAGATAAAGGCTTTGTGACAGAGGAATGCCACCTCCTAACATGAATGTGTGCATTTTTCCTCTCCCTGGATAAACAGGCATCAAAAGACCCCCCTGCCAAGTACACAGAGCAGGAAGGAAATTGGGCCTATGGGCTGACCGCCTCCCTATGGTGAAGTGTGGTGATGGGACATGCTTGGGCTGGGGGCACATAAATACTGTACTATGTCAATAAAGGTTAATTGTCAGTTTAAACATTCATATCTGAAGTGTGTGTTTCATTCTGAGGGAAAATAATCCTTATTGCTGGGGTTATTGCTGCAAAATCTGCATTGGACTCATTGGACTCATTGCTAAATGGATATTGGTTCCTGTGGTTTGTTGGACCCTTTGGTGGCTGTAAGCTGGGTTGGTTCTGTTCCTGCTATCAGGGTTGAACTAGGTTCTTATCAAGCCCAACTGAAGCAGTAGGTCTTCACTAAGGGAGGGGAAGAGAGAGAGAGAGAGAGAAAAGAGAAAGAAAGTGTGGGGCGAGAAAAAGAGAGACGAGAGAGGGGGAGAAACGTAGAGAGGAAAAGAGAGAGAGAGAGAGATCCTTATATTCACTATCACTATAAACTATTAGGTGGGGGGTAGGAACTAGATAGAAGTAATGGGGTAGAAAGTGTAGAGGGGATAAGGGATGAATTAACTACTCATGGGGGAGGAGATGGGGGGAGGGTTAGTATAGTCAATAGGGAGGTATTACTAAGTAATTCAAGTACAGAGGCACCTCAAAACTACAAACTCATAACATAAGATGTATGCTTACTAATGCCAGAAGCTTGCCAGGAAAAATGGGAGAGCTAGAATTTTTGGCAATTAACAAAAAATGGGATTTAATAGACATTACAGAGACATGGTGGGATGAATCTCATGACTGGACTGTTAATCTGGATGGTTAAAACCTATTTAGGAAAGATAGGGGCAGTGGTAAAAGGGGAGGAGGGATTTGTCTGTATGTTAAGCCTCAATTTAAGTCTATAGTCAGGGAAGATATTTATTCTGGAATTAGCTGTAATGTTGAATGCGGAGCAGCCAATTCCAAAAGAATATTAGTAGGAGTATGCTATAAACCCCCAAATATAATTGAAAGTGAGGAAATACAATTATTGTTACAGATTGGAAATGCAGCTAAGCATGGGCAAGTACTAATAATGGGAGATTTTAACTACCCTGAAATAAACTGGATAAATGAGACCAGCAGTTCAGCTAAGGGGAGCAGGTTCTTGAGTACACTCAGGGATCATTATCTGGCCCAGGTTATACAAGAACCTACTAGAAATGAGGCTATCTTGGATTAGCCATAACAAATAATATTGATATGGTATCAAATGTTGAAATAGGGCAACCTTTGGGAAATAGTGATCACAACACAGTCTCATTTGATATTGAATTACAAAAACAAAACTGTAAGAGGCCAACAAAAACTCTTAATTTTAAAAGGACAGATTGTAACGGTCTAAGGGCAGCGATACAATGCATAGACTGTGACAGAGAACTGGCAGGTAAAAATACTGAACATAAATGGACAACATTTAAATCCGTACTAAATATACATACACATAGGCATATACCATGCAGGAATAAAAGTAAGAGGAGTAAATTACATCCACGATTTTACGTGAGTACAAGGTAATCAACAAGGCTTGCAAAAGGGCTATCAGACTGGCTAAAATAGAAAATGAAAAATTAGTTGCAAAAGAGAGTAAGACTAACCCTAAAATATTTTTTAAGTATATAAATGGGAAGACGGCCAGGATGGAATCTAAAGGAACATTACAATGTGAAACAGGCGGTCTGACAATTAGTGACCAGGAAAAGGCAGATGAGCAAAATAGGTTATTTTCTTCAGTATATACAAGGGAGGTACTATGGTTGGGTCACTTCACCATAATGGGGCTACACGACCTTCACCAAATAACTGGTTAACGCAGGAAGAAATCCAGAAGAGTTTGGAAAAAATAAAAAAATAAATGTCAATAAAGCCCCGGGTCCTGATGGAATACATCCAACGGTACAGAGGGAACTGGGTTCTATAATAGCCAAACCATTATATATAATTTTTCAGGATTCACTCAACACTGGGTCACTACCAAATGACTGGAGAAAAGCGGAGGTGATACCTATATTTAAGAAAGGAGCAAGAGCAAATCCGGGGAATTATACACCTGAAAGCCTTACTTCTGTAGTGGGAAAGCTTTTAGAAGTGTTAATAAGAGATAGTATAAATGTCTATTTGAACATGATTATAAGTAGGAGTCAACATGAATTTATGAGGGATAGGTCATGTCTGTCAGACAAATCTAATTAGGCTCTATGAGGAGGTTAGTAGGAACTTGGATCAAGGCAGCTCAGTGGATGCAGTCTCTTTGGATTTTGCAAAGGCTTTTGATACATTGCAAAATGGAAGACGATTGTGTAAACTAAGGGATACAGGGATTGCACTAAATATATGCACATGGATTGAGAGCTGGCTAAAAGACAGGAAACAAATTGTTGTAAATGGAACATACTCGGATTGGACTAATGTGGTAAGTGGCGTTCCTCCGGGCTCAGTATTAGGTCCTCTCCTTTTAAACATATTTATTAAGGACTTAGAAGTAGGTTTGGAAAGTAGTGTCTCCATTTTTGCTGATGACACAAAGTTGTGCAAGGTAATTAAATCAGAAAATTTCGTACTTTCCCTCCAAAAGGATTTGCATAAATTAGAGAAATGGGCAATTACATGGCAGATGAGATTTAATATGAATAAATGTAAGGTTATGCATCTGGGAAGGAAAAATAACCATACAATCTATAAACTTAATGAAGCAAATCTAGGGGTATCTGATATTGAAAGGGATTTGGGAGTGCTTGTGGACAACCACCTACATAACAGTTCTCAATGCCAAGCAGCAGCTGCAAAGGCAAATAAAATATTAGCATGTATTAAGAAGGGTATAGAAGCAAGGTAAGCAAATATAATTCTGCCACTATACAAATCCCTAGTATGCCCTCATTTGGAATATGGAGTACAGTTTTCATAAAAAGGACATTTTAGAACTGGAAAAAGTAAAGAGAAGGGCTACAAAACTAATAAGGGGAATGGAGGGGCTAAGTTATGAAGAAAGACTATCTAAATTAAACTTATTTTCTCTAGAAAAAAGGCATCTAAGAGGGGATATGATTACCCTATATAAATACATCCAGGGTCAGTATAGAGATTTGTCAAGGGAGCTTTTTGTGCCAAGAGGTTTTCAACTGACAAGAGGACATCCTTTGAGGTTAGAACTGAAAAGATTCCACCTTAAAGAAAGAAAAGGTTTCTTCACGGTAAGGGTGGTTAATCTGTGGAATTCTCTACCATGGGAGGTGGTGAGAGCGGATTCAATAGATAGAACTTTAAAAAGGGATTGGATATATTTTTAATTAAAAAGGGCATTCAGGGTTATCCTGGTTAATTAGAGAGGGAGTATTGATGCAGGGAGAAATTCGATCGCCAGTATCTGGGGTCAGGAAGGAATTTTTTTTTTCCCTTTTGAGACAATTGGCAAAGTTTCACTGGAGTTTTTTTTGTTTGCCTTCCCCTGGATTAATTAACAACTAAACCGCATATTGCAGATCAGAGGAGTTCTTAAAAGGTTGAACTTGATGGCCTAAAAGTATTTTTTCAACCTCAATTACTACTAATGCTACTAATAATGCCACTATAGCCTCAGTAAAGCACTTCACAGCCCATCTAGGAAAAAGAGAAATATGTAGATGAGGGGAGAATAAAAAGATTAAATTGTGAGGGAGATGTAAAGGGGAAATGGGAAGAGAAACACTGGTAGAGAGAGAATTAAAAATATCACAGCATCTAAATAACTTTTCCACATTATTTTTCATGTATCAAAAGGCAACCTCAGTGTCCTTTTAAACAAGGGGATAAACAGAGTGCAAAACGGGGAAATAGATACAGGAAAGGATATAGATATAGTGAGATATATAGAGGGAGATCATTATGAAGAGATATGTTATAGTATCCTTCTATCTATCTATCTATCTATCTATCTATCTATCTATCTATCTATATGAGAGTGCATATGCAGTGCCATAGATCCTGAGGTCAGTTAGGAAATTACTCTGACTAATCCTAAAATGTATTTATAATTTAGCTCTAGTAACCACAGCAAAGCTACTGCCGGCCTTGATGGTGCAATGCACCGGGGCCTTTGTCCTCCTGGTGGCCCCAGTGCATTCTATATATATATATATTTTTTTATTAAGTTTATTTTTCAAAATTTCTTGTAGTGTAGAGACCACCTAGATGCAGGTCAGGGGTGAGAGAAGAGGGACAATGGGATAGAGAAGTGATGTAGGAAAGGGGAGAGAGAGATGGGAGGAGAGAAGAGAGTGGAGAGCTAACAGAGGGAGAGAGGAAGAAGATGAGATGAGAGAGTGAAAGGCTGACAGGGAGAGAGAGAGAGAGAGAAGGGAGAGGGAGAGAGAGAAGGGAGAATCATGAAGGAGTGGAAAGTTGACAGGAAGAGAAGGAGGAGATAAGAGAGTGAAGGACTGACGGAAAGATAGATGAAGGGAGAGGGAGAGAAAGAGAGACTGAGAGAGAGAGGAGATGAGAGAGGGAATGGCTGATAGGGAGAGAAAGAGAAGGGAGAGATAAGAGAGGAGATGTGAGAGTGAAGGGCTGATAGGGAAAGAGAGATAAGGGAGGAGATGGAGGAGTGGATAGCTGACAGGGAAAGATAGATGAAGGGGGGAGAGAGAGAGAGAGAGAGAAAGAGAGGAGATGAGAGAGTGAAGGGCTGACAGGGAGAGAAAGAGAAGGGGGAGAGAGAGAGAGGAGACAAGAGAGTGAAGGTCTGACAGGAAAAAAGAGAGAAGGGAAGAGATAGAGGAGTGGAAAGCTGACAGGGAAAGATAGATGAAGGGAGAGAGAGAGACAGGAGATGAGAGAGTGAATGGCTGTCAGTGAGAGAAAGAGAAGGGGGAGAGAGAGAGGAGATGAGAGTGAAGGGCTGACAGGGAAAGAGAGAGAAGGGAGTAAGATGGAGGAGTGGAAAGCTGACGGAGAGAAGGGGGAGATATGGAGGTGTGGAGAGCTGACAGGGAGAGAGAAGTGAGAGAGAGGGGGCTGACAGGAAGAGAGAGAAGGGGGATAGGAGAGTTTGGAGGGCTGACAGGGAGAGAGAGAGGGGAGAGAGATGGAGAAATGGAGAGCCGACATAGAGTGAGAGATGGTGGAGAGGAGAGAGTGGATAGCAGACAGGGAGAGAGAGTGGAGTGCTGACAGGGAGAGAGAGGGAGGAGATTGTAAAGACTGACAGAGGGAGAGAGAGGGAAGGGTGATAGAGATGTGGGAGAGGAGAGAGTTGACAGAGGGAGAGAGAGGGAAGGATGAGAGAGATGGAGGGTAGAGAGGAAAGCAGACACAGAGAGAGGGAGGAAAGGAGAGAGATAGAGGAGAGGAGACAGATGGAGAGCAGGCAGGGAGAGAGGGAGGAAAGAGATAGAGGAGAGGCGAGAGATGTGAGAGCAGGCGGGGAGAGAGGGAGGAGAGGAAAGAGATAGAGGAGAGGAGAGAGATGGAGGGCAGGTGGGGAGAGAGGGAGGAGAGGAAAGAGATGGAGCAGAGGAGAAAGTGGAGAGCTGATAGAGAGAGAGATAGAGATAAAGAAGAGTGGAGAGAGAAGTGAGCGCACAGGGTATATATATATATATATATATATATATATATATATATATATATATACACACATTCGCTATTTCCAGCACTGCTAGTAATAGCACTTTGATAAGGATAAAGCTACTCATTATAAGGCCAGAGATGTTATCACACTGTGTCAGCAATGATACAAAGTGATAAATGGAAGTTAATACTGTCCAGTCCTGTAGAATGTAAGCTTCCAGGACCAGGGATCTCTACTTCTTCTGTATCATGTCTTTTGCACTTGCTCTATTATTCACCCCTCCTGTATATTGTTCTAAATAAATTATCTATAATAATACTTAGAGTAATAATAATAATAGTAATAATAAAATAACAGAAACCAACCATACCATGGTGTGGTGAAATAACTTAGCTATACATTTATTTTTTGCAGGCTGTTAAAATATTGACTGTTAAACTGATGTTTGGTAAAAGATCTTGCAATATTTTATTTATATATCTTAGTAGGTTGTGTTATTTTTGAATTAGTAATAGCTCTCATTAAAGAAACAGTTGGAGCCCCCGAGGAATGACAATGCATACCCGCTAGGCAGATACCTGGGCAACCTCCGCCGCATTGTGCCTTTGTGTTATTGTAAAGGAACAGTCAGTGCTTTGCTTTTATGAAGTCAGCTATTTATAGTTAAATCATTTTATTAAAGAAAATAAAAAATAGATTATAATTAACTCAGATATGTGGTCACGGCTGCCAAGAAAGTGCGGCCAATCAAACCGTAACATAACTATAAATAAACATAAAGTATATTTAAAAAGGTGGAAATATTGTATTTTCTTTTGTTTTGTTTGAATAAAGAATTCAAGGTGTCCAAGTTTTCATAGATTCTTTAACACGTTCCTTAAAGGAGCACAGGCAGTTCAAGAAAATAGACCCTTGTTTGCCAAGTATGAACAAAACTGGCAAATGTTTAATAACATAACAATGACAGCACCACAATTAAAAAGGAAGCCCTTTCTCTAATGAAGGATTACTTCTCATAGTATTCACAGCTTATATTACATAGTTACACAGTAATTGAGGTTGAAAAAATACTTTCAGTCCATCAAGTTCAACCTTTTTACATCTCCTCTGATCTGCAATCTGCAGATTAATTGTTAATTGATATTGAGGGTTAAAATTCTCATAACTGGATGGGATTCGCCATAGCCACAGTACAGGACATCAAAAACTTTGATTCCAATTACAGTACTCTCCAGTTCATATGTGTACAGTGGTACCTCGGCTTAAGTCCATTGCGGTATTTGGTTAAAGTTGCGTCGCATAGGGAAAAATTTCCTTAGATAAGTCGCTTGCTTGGATTGAGACCTGTCTGCAATGCAAATACAAGTTGTAGCAGTGCAGGAAGTGCACACATTACTCAAACAACCTGTGTTTTGGGCTTGTCTAATGGTCAAGATATATCACACTTCAAAAACATTTTGAAACAAAGGCAAAAGGAAGTTTCCATGAATAGGTTTCTAGTGAAACTTCCTACAGCGCAGACTGCAGCAGACTCTCCGGCAGGGTCCAGTGGTGTTAAGAGACAGAATGGACAAGCATCCCCTGTGCAAGTGCCAGATGTTGTAATGGAAGAGGACTTCCCTTCCAAGCAATAAACTTTCTCCTCCATCCCCTCCTCTGCATTGCCTCCATCCCATTGGTCCCTCAAGTTCTCTCAGAACTGTAGAGTTAAGTTCTCTGTTATTGATCTCAGTAAAGTTAAAGAGAAGGTAAATTATCTGTTATTTGATGTAATTATTGTTTTTTAGTTATACCTGTTCGGTTTTAAGGTTTTGTATCCAAAAACAAGTCCATCAGTTTTAAATAAAATGTGAAAGATCTGGGGTCCATGAAGCATTATTTCAGTTTACATTGATTCCTATGGGAAATGCTTGTTTGGTTCACATCCTGTTGGTTCGCATCCTGCGGTCCAGAATGGATAAATGACTTGAGCCAAGGTACCACTGTATGTGCACAAAAGGGGAACTTCTTAGTTCAAAAAAAGATAGTAAGAAGAGAGTAAACTATATGACCACTTTATCTGGGAGGCGCAACTAATGACAACTGGTTGTCATTAAACATTTTAAGAGGAAGTGTTAGATAATTGAAAGCATGCACAACTGGATAAATAATAATATTCACAGTGTTTTTTAATTGTCTGGAGATAGGATAAGAAACATTAAACTAATTAATAAAATAACCCAATTTCATGAATTAGTTTATATGTTTCTTACCTACTTACTTTCTCGTCACACATGAAATTAAGTATCACACTAACCCCCTGCGTCATGCAAGTCAGGGGCTCACAACCTTTTTTTATCCAGAAACCAGGCTTCCTGTAATACTAAGGGGGGCAGCTTTGGGATCCAGATTATTTTTAACAGGGGATACTACACGTGACACTACATTTTCCCCACATTTATTGAAGGTCAAACAGGAAGATCATCCAAAAAAATTCTACTTCACTTCTAAGAAGCTTCTTTCTGGAAGCCCAGACTTTTCTTCCTGTTCTCTTTCATGTACACTGCCATTTTTGATCAGCATTATAAAAGCAGTTGAATTTTAAATGCAAATAAATCCATCAATAATAATGCACAGGTAAATATAACTATTCATATGGATGTGTTTAATGTATCAGGCTTCTTATCTCTCTTAGATCCTGAAGACTGGCAGATAAGGACTCAAGGACCGGCCCTGACTGTTGAGAACCTCTGATATAATTGTTCAGCTATAGGAAAATAAATAATTTACAGATAGGTTAATTTGCAGGTGATATTCTTCTATTTTTTACTCAACAATTAATATCACTTATTCATTAATACAAATTAACCAATAATTTCAAATATATCTGGTTTCAGTATAAATGAAAATAAATGTGAATATCTAAATATGTATTTACTTTCCAAAACTAAACATTAGCTTTAAATAATCAAAAAAAGAGTTTAACAAATTTAGGTTTTAAAATCTCAGAATGAGATATGGGAACTTAATTCTAATTAATTGTTAAATAAAATAAAAATTAAATAAATAAATAATAATAGTAATAATAAATAACAATAAATCATTAAATGACAACTATTTAAAGTATCTTGGAATGGTAGAATTTGTGCAATAAATATTACTGTATTTTTAGAATGTAAAGTATTTAAACATCCTTCAAATTTTTATAATTATTATACCATTACACTTATTTATACCATTTGAGCATGCTTTTTTTACCTTATTAATAATAGTGAGAATTAATTGATGTCATGGTAAGGGTAATTAGACGGATTCTGTATAGATACCCCAAATTTCAAGCTCAGTTATCTAACACTTCCACTCAAAAAACATAACAAGAACCATTGCAATTATTTCCTGGCATGATATCTTCCAGTATTGAGTGAGGAGGCTTTGCCCTTTCCTGCCTATATGGATTAACGTTTACCCAATGCCAAGTAAGGGGACATGTTCCTGGCGGCACTCTGCTTCCCACTCTGTGTGGGGGGGGGCTTTGGATTTTATAGATATACACAGAGACCTTCATATTGGATCTAGCATGAGTCAAAAGGAATATCTGGAAAAACATATTCTGGTATAAATAACATATTTTGTTTTCTCAAAGTAAATGTCAGAGTGTTTGCAATGACATATGCTTGTGGGGATGTGACTTAAACAGAAAAAAGCAACATTGTAACAGCATGTTAAATAGTTTAACTGGTTAATTAGTATATATATATATATATATATATATATATATATATATATATATATATATATATAAACATATATATATATACCTTTTACTATTATTTGTTAACGTTCTTATTCATTCTCTGTTCAGTGATTTTTATGCTTTTGACTTCTATGGGGAAATTAATTAAGTCTTATGTGCGGCAATGGCAATTTCTCCTATAGGAAATAGCCATTGCAGCCATTCCCAATATACATAAGGACCATTGAGCCACTTGGTAAATATCCCCCAGTAAAATATTACTGTAAAAAAATAAAGGAGAATTCAAAGCCAGAACCTGCAACACCAAACAGACGATGCCAGCAGCACAGTTTCCCCTCTATCCCCCTGCCCAACACTTACTTGATCTTTGGTTTTTGATGAAGAACAGCTTCAGTCTCTCTTTAAATGTGTTCTCATTCACATAAAATTCCACTTGGACCCTGGGGAGAAAACACATTGAGACAATTAGACATTTCTGTATTTTGCTTAAATGTCACACTGTTTCAGCCAATATCTGACACGCCGCACACACACCTGCACTGAACTGAATTAATTACAGCTCATAGTTGTCTGGGTGGCAGGCAAAAAGAGAGAGCACTTGTATTACATAGAGACAGCTTGTATAACAAAAAGACAGCGCTTGTATTACAAATAGAGAGAACTTGTATTACAAGTAGAGAGCACTTGTATTACAAATAGAGATAACTTGTATTACAAATAGAGACAGAGTTTGTATTACAAATAGAGAGAGCTTGTATTACAAATAGAGAGTGCTTGTGTGACAGATAGAGATTTCAAGTATTACAAATCAAGATAACCTGTATTACAAATACCAAGATTTTATTGTATTTGTATTGTATTTCAAATAGAGAGGCTTTATCATCATGAAACATTGCAGAAAAAAATGAGCCCTTATACAAGTCCTTTCCATTAGTACACTGGTCCTAGCAGGGACTGAGTCCTTGAGTATGTCCTTTCCATTTGTACACTGGTCCTAGCAGAGACTGAGCCCCTAAACATGTCCTTTCCATTAGCACACTGGTCCGAGCAGTGACTGAGCTCTTATACATTTCATTTCCATTAGTACACTGGTCCTAGTTGTGACTGAGCCCTTATACAAGTCCTTTCCATTAGTACACTGGTCCTAGCAGGAACTGAGCCCTTATACATGTCCTTTCCATTAGTACACTGGTCCTAGCAGGAACTGAGCCCTTGTACATGCCCTTTCCATTAGTACACTGGTCCTAGCAGGGACTGGGCACTTATACAAGTCCTATCTATTAGTACACTGGTCCTAGCACAGACCGAGCCCTTATACATGTTCTTTCCATTAGTACACTAGTCCTAGCAGTGACTGAGCCCTAAAACATGTCCTTTGCATTAGTACGCTGGTCCTAGCAGTAAATGAGCTCTTATACATTTCATTTCCATTAGTACACTGGTCCTAGTTGTGACTGAGCCCTTATACAAGTCCTTTCCATTAGTACACTGGTCCTAGCAGGAACTGAGCCCTTATACATGTCCTTTCCATTAGTACACTGGTCCTAGCAGGAACTGAGCCCTTGTACATGCCCTTTCCATTAGTACACTGGTCCTAGCAGGGACTGAGCCCTTATACAAGTCCTTTCCATTAGTACACTGGCCCTAGCAGGGACTAAGCCCTTATACAAGTCCTTTCCATTAGTACACTGTTCCGTGCAGTGACCAAGCTCTTATACTTGTCCTTTCCATTAGTACACTGTTCCGTGCACTTAGTGAGCTCTTATACAAGTCCTTTCCATTAGTACACTGGTCCTAGCAGAGACTGAGCCCTTATACAAGTCCTTTCCATTATTACACTGTTCCGTGCAGTGACTGAGCCCTTATACATCTCCTTTCCATTAGTACACTGTTCCTAGCAGGGACTGAGCCCTTATAAAAGTCCTTTCCATTAGTACACTAGTCCTAGCAGGCACTGAGCCCTTATACAAGTCCTTTCCATTAGTACACTGTTCCGTGCAGTGACTGAGCCCTTATATGGCCTGTATAATTTGCCTAGATCTCCTCCTTTCCATATGTCTCTGCATTTCCTCTCTGCTAACTGCTCTCTCTCTCTATCCCTCTCTCCCCCTCTCCCTCTCTCTCCCTCTCTCTCCCTCTCTCTCCCTCTCTCTCCCTCTCTCTCCCTCTCTCTCCCTCTCTCTCTCTCTCTCTCTCTCTCTCTCTCTCTCTCTCTCTCTCCCCCCCCTCTTCTATTGGTCCCTTATACCATATTTTATTGTTTTCTTTTAGCCCCAAATTTTACCTGCATTTGGTTTCAGAAGGCGTCACTGGTTACTCTGAATTCTGGGAGTTCTGCCCTCCCACCCCAATTCTGATTAAATATATAGTGAAATGGGAATCACCTGACTTTCCTACTGGCATATATTATCTCACCACTAGGGGCAGACAACATTTTGAATGCTAGAGCCCTCACCTCTGTTCCTTCTCTCTCTCTCTAAATGAAAAACTTTTCTAACTTTCACTTCTCTTCTGACCCTTTTTATTTCTTATCTGTTTAATCTTTCCCTGACTTCTGCCCCTTCCATTCCCTTTAGATTGTAAGTGGTGAGTTTTCAGTCTTCTAGGATGCTTTGGGAAAAAGCACTTTCTGCAAAGATTCTAAGCTCAAACCAGGGTCCTCCATTTTTTGAATTTTGTTAATGCTGTATTTTCCCTTGTTTTTATCCCCTGTATTGTGCTACGGAATATGTCGGCGCGTTACAAATAAAAGTTAATAATAATAATAATAATAATAGTCCTTTCCATTAGTACACTGTTCCGTGCAGTGACTGAGCTCTTATACATGTCATTTCTATTAGTACACTGGTCCTAGCAGGGGCTAAGTCCGTATACAAGACCTTTCCATTAGTTCACTGGTCCTAGCAGAGACTGAGCCCTTATACAGGTCCTTTCCATTAGTACACTGGTCCTAGCAGGTGCTGAGTCCTTATACAAGTGCTTTCCATTAGTACACTGGACCTAGCAGGGGCTGAGTCCTTATACAAGTCCTTTCCATTAGTACACTGTTCAGTGCAGTGACTGAGCTCTTAGAGGTCCTTTCCATTAGTACACTGGTCCTAGCAGAGACTGAGTCCTTATACAGGTCCTTTCCAGTACACTTTTCCTAGCAGGCACTGAGCTCTTATACAAGTCCTTTCCATTAGTACACTGTTCCGTGCAGTGACTGAGCCCTTATACAAGTCCTTTCCATTAGTACACTGTTCCGTGCAGTGACTGAGCCCTTATACATGTCCTTTCCATTAGTACACTGGTCCTAGCAGAGACTGAGCCCTTATACAGGTCCTTTCCATTAGTACACTGGTCCTAGCAGGGGCTGAGTCCTTATACAAGTCCTTTCCATTAGTACACTGGACCTTGCAGGGACTGAGCCCTTATACAAGTCCTTTCCATTAGTACACTGTTCCGTGCAGTGACTGAGCTCTTATACATGTCCTTTCCATTAGTACTCTAGTGCTAGCAGAGACTGCGCCCTTATACATGTCCTTTCCATTAGTACACTGGACCTAGCAGTGTTTGAGCCCTTATACATGTCATTTCCATTAGTACACTGGTCCTAGCAGGGACTGAGCTATTATACAAGTCCTTTCCATTAGAACACTGGTCCTAGCTGGGACTGAGCCCTTATACAAGTCCTTTCCATTAGTACACTGTTCCGTGCAGGGACTGAGCCCTTATACATGTCCTTTCCATTAGTACACTGGTCCTAGCAGGCACTGAGCCCTTATACATGTCCTTTCCATTAGTACACTGTGTCACAACCTACAATGATGATGGAGTATAGAGGATCCTAGTCCTCTTATCTCCTGTAGGTTTTAGACCTAAGATTTGGGTGACTCAGACCAATGGACCTTCCTTACGGATGCAAGAGCATAAGTCCTAGCTTTTGGTAGTGTGCGCTGGGAACCCTGGAAGGGAGTCAAAAACGATCTCCTCTGCCAGCATATGCCCCTGGGTCAATAATACACCTGCACACAAAGTCTTGATGAAAATTATGAACCACTTTATTTGGAACACAACATCTTTTAAACAGGCATACAAAATCACCAGGAGGGCTATCTTTAGTCAGCCCCTAACTGCCTCTGGCCAATCAGGCAGGGAACCATGAGACTCCTCCCGGGTCCGCCCACTAGGTGTGGCTACCTAATTAAGTTGCTGCCTGGCTCTCAAGGGAGAAACATCTCCCTGTCCTCTGGACTTTGCCCTGATTCTCTGAGTGAGAATACCTGTAGACCCCCTGGGGTTATGGTGCCTCAATGTCTGTATAGACCCCTTTGTTCTGGCCTTGCTATCACTTCAAGTGTTTACTTTAGGTGATAGCTGGAAGGCAGATGGGTGATCAACTCAGGTTACATATGCAGTCAATATGGATGACTGCACACAACATGGCTCCAACATTCCAATACAATATATTTACAGATACAACACACAATGTTTCACACACATACAACCAACACATCCCACCAGCTCCCTCACATGACACCCATTACAATGAGCCTAAACATGGAAGGGATGGGGATATGCTAAGGGGTAAACTTATAATACTTTATCCCCTAGACCACAACATAACAATATAACCTTATAACAGTATAACAGGGTGTCTGGGAGCCCCAAACCCCCAGGTATCGTCTCTTGTGTCATCAGTCTGTGACAGACATCTGTCCAAGTCCCAGATGACTGCCAAGTGAGCCATGACACACTGGTCCTAGCAGGAACTGAGCCCTTATACATGTCCTTTCCATTAGTACACTGTTCCGTGCTGTGACTGAGGTCTTATACGGGTCCTTTCCATTAGTACACTGGTCCTATTAGGGACTGCGCCCTTATACATGTCCTTTCCATTAGTACACTGGACCTATCAGTGTTTGAGCCCTTATACAAGTCCTTTCCATTAGTACACTGATCCTAGCAGGGACTGAGCTCTTATACAAGTCATTTCCATTAGTACACTAGTGCTAGCAGAGACTGAGCCCTTATACATGTCCTTTCCATTAGTACACGGGACCTAGCCGTGTTTGAGCCCTTATACAAGTCCTTTCCATTAGTACACTGGTCCTAGCAGGGACTGAACCCTTATACAAGTCCTTTCCATTAGTACACTGGTCCTAGCAGGGACTGAGCCCTTATACAAGTTCTTTCCATTAGTACACTGTTCCGTGCAGTGACTGAGCCCTTATACATGTTTTTTCCATTAGTACACTGTACCGTGCAGTGATTGAGCCCTTACACAAATCCTTTCCATTAGTACACTAGTCCTAGCAGGGACTGAGCCCTTATACAAGTACTTTCCATTAGTACACTGGTCCTAGCAGCCACTGAGCCCTTATACAAGTCCTTTCCATTAGTACACTGGTCCTAGCAGGGACTAAGCCCTTATACATGTCCTTTCCATTAGTACACTGTGCCATGCAGTGACTGAGCCCTTATACAAAACCTTTCCATTAGTACACTAGTCCTAGCAGGGACTGAGCCCTTATACAAGTCCTTTCCATTTGTACACTGGTCCTAGCAGCCACTGAGCCCTTATACATGTCCTTTCCATTAGTACACTGGTCCTAGGAGAGACTGAGCCCTTATACATGTCCTTTCCATTAGTACACTGGTGCTAGCAGAGACTGATCCCTTATACTAGTAATTTCCATTAGTACACTGATCCTAGCAGGCACTGATTCCTGATACAAGTAATTTCCATTAGTACACTAGTCCTAGCAGGCACTGTGCCCTTATACAAGTCCTTTCCATTAGTACACTGGTCCTAGCAGAGACTGAGCCCTTAAACATGCCCTTTTCATTAGTACACTGGTCCTAGCAGAGTTCTTAGATGCCACTAGTACAACTACATTTATTCTGAAGGAGTAAACCATTCAGAAAACAATGTTCAGCATTGTTTGTGCTGCATTATTATGCAAATCAGTCACACCTGAATACTAATAAGCTCTGTCAATTTGTAACACTGTCTACCCTGATTATATTCGTCGAGAAAACAACAATGTTCACAGATGTTAGCATGCAATTAGATTCCTTCCCCCTTCAAATAATGCTGATTATCTCAGTAATGATTTACTTTATAGAAAAATACCCAATATACTTTGTAGACAGATTTGAATGTAGTTATAGAAATACATGGGCAATCGTTTTAGCGCCTGCTTTTATTCCTACAAGAGCTTGTTTATATTCGGTGATGTGAGCTAATGTGACATCCGTGTCCCAACTCTTTGTCCTTATTTACACTGCCCCTTTAAGTCCCATTTCTAATGAGATAACAGCATGGAGTGATTTGCAATTAAGACTAACGAGAATTAAACACAACGCCAATGAATCTCTCCTCGTCTCGTTATGTGGGGGGCTGCCAGCTGTTTGCTGCTAAAGTAACACAATCACGGTGATTGTTTGCACCATAAAGTACATTATTATTTGGCCTCTAATGAGTTCTGCTAATCATGGTGTATTGCTGTTTGTGTGCAACGCATGGCTTGTTCTGACAAAGCTCTTTTATACAAAGTCAGTCGTATAATTAAAGACGAGATGGCCGAGGAATACCGTGGGAAACTCACACAATGGAAGGACCGAACCGGTTTTATGTGCGCTGCTGTTGAAGCGCCTCCCGCGGTATAGCAAAATAACTATTCTATCCTCCAGAGTGGTGCTACTCGACGGGGCGAGCTTGTGCACGCGGCGGCGCTTGAACAGTGGCGCACATACAACAGGATAGGACCCAATGGAATCTGCAGAATCAGAGTATGTACTAAATCATCCTGCCCCAGAAATGCCACGAACAGTGATATTCAAGGTGCCCTTCTCGGTCGGAGCCAAATCAGAGATCACTACTTTATTAAACGTAAAGCTTATCAACGGCCACTACCCTAACCCTAACTCTAACCCTAACCCCTAGAGCTGAACCCTCACCCTAAACCCTAACCAGAACCAAAACCCTAAGACTAACCCTAACAACAAATTAAGCAAAGTCTTGGCTCTGCCTCACCCTATGGCCGATGAACGCCACTGTTGGCGGGGATGAAACAGGACAATTCCTGGATGTTACTACCTATATAATATAATATCTATTTACTAAATCAGTGGGAACATTCTGCAACATGCTTGAGAGAGATCACTGATAGGTTAATTTGATACACTGCACTTCACAGAGCTGCATGAGCTGCAATAGACAGACCCAAACAGATACAAATTGTATGATTTTATTCGCTGAAGCCTGAAACACTAATGTTAAGTGCAATGACATTGTCATTTTTGGTTAATTAAAGTAAATAAACAAATACAACTTTATTATATGATTGCAGCAGACCTTTTAACATTAGTGTTTCAGGCTTAAGCAGTTATGTTTATTTTCACCTTTCCATTGGGGTGCACGGAGAAACTGTTACAAGGCTGTCCTGATAGGAGTCCTTATATGCCTCCTTCCCTGCAGGAGCCATTCAAGGCAGACAACTCCATCTTGAAGAAACTCTAGATCCTCTCTAACCTCTGGACGTCCAAAAGATGGTGATGATGATCTTCCCTGAAACAGTATGGTTCAAATGTAAGATTTTTTTAATATTTTTTTCCTGATATTTTGGCTAATTAAATACTTAATACTAAATACCGGTACTAAATAATATCAAATCAGAGGAAGCTTTTTCTCTGTCTAAGTTTATGGTATTGGTAACAGATCAAGCCTGTGACCAGAGGAGAGCGGTCGAGGATCTTCTTAAACAAGGACACTGCCTGATGACTGTGTAAAGTATAATTTTTATAGTTTGTGTCTGTCTCTGAGCTGTCTGTCTGTGTGCTCTTCCTCTATGTGCTCTCCCTCTCTGTTCTGTCTGTCTATATGCTGTCCCTCTTTCCCATCAAGCGTGACAGACAAACTGACAATTATATTATAACATTATATATATATATATATACAGGGAGTGCAGAATTATTAGGCAAGTTGTATTTATGAGGATTAATTTTATTATTGAACAACAACCATGTTCTCAATGAACCCAAAAAACTCATTAATATCAAAGCTGAATATTTTTGGAAGTAGTTTTTAGTTTGTTTTTAGTTTTAGCTATTTTAGGGGGATATCTGTGTGTGCAGGTGACTATTACTGTGCATAATTATTAGGCAACTTAACAAAAAACAAATATATACCCATTTCAATTATTTATTTTTACCAGTGAAACCAATATAACATCTCAACATTCACAAATATACAATTCTGACATAAAAAACAAAAAACAAAAACAAATCAGTGACCAATATAGCCACCTTTCTTTGCAAGGACACTCAAAAGCCTGCCATCCATGGATTCTGTCAGTGTTTTGATCTGTTCACCATCAACATTGCGTGCAGCAGCAACCACAGCCTCCCAGACACTGTTCAGAGAGGTGTACTGTTTTCCCTCCTTGTAAATCTCACATTTGATGATGGACCACAGGTTCTCAATGGGGTTCAGATCAGGTGAACAAGAAGGCCATGTCATTAGATTTTCTTCTTTTATATCCTTTCTTGCCAGCCACGCTGTGGAGTACTTGGACGCGTGTGATGGAGCATTGTCCTGCATGAAAATCATGTTTTTCTTGAAGGATGCAGACTTCTTCCTGTACCACTGCTTGAAGAAGGTGTCTTCCAGGAACTGGCAGTAGGACTGGGAGTTGAGCTTGACTCCATCCTCAACCCGAAAAGGCCCCACAAGCTCATCTTTGATGATACCAGCCCAAACCAGTACTCCACCTCCACCTTGCTGGCGTCTGAGTCGGACTGGAGCTCTCTGCCCTTTACCAATCCAGCCACAGGCCCATCCATCTGGCCCATCAAGACTCACTCTCATTTCATCAGTCCATAAAACCTTAGAAAAATCAGTCTTGAGATATTTCTTGGCCCAGTCTTGACGTTTCAGCTTGTGTGTCTTGTTCAGTGGTGGTCGTCTTTCAGCCTTTCTTACCTTGGCCATGTCTCTGAGTATTGCACACCTTGTGCTTTTGGGCACTCCAGTGATGTTGCAGCTCTGAAATATGGCCAAACTGGTGGCAAGTGGCATCGTGGCAGCTGCACGCTTGACTTTTCTCAGTTCATGGGCAGTTATTTTACGCCTTGGTTTTTCCACATGCTTCTTGCGACCCTGTTGACTATTTTGAATGAAACGCTTGATTGTTCGATGATCACGCTTCAGAAGCTTTGCAATTTTAAGAGTGCTGCATCCCTCTGCAAGATATCTCACTATTTTTGACTTTTCTGAGCCTGTCAAGTCCTTCTTTTGACCCATTTTGCCAAAGGAAAGGAAGTTGCCTAATAATTATGCACACTTGATATAGGGTGTTGATGTCATTAGACCACACCCCTTCTCATTACAGAGATGCACATCACCTAATATGCTTAATTGGTAGTAGGCTTTTGAGCCTATACAGCTTGGAGTAAGACAACATGCATAAAGAGGATGATGTGGTCAAAATACTAATTTGCCTAATAATTCTGCACTCCCTGTATATATATATACATACAAACATACATACATATAGATGCGTAATCAGAGTATTTGTGAAAATCCATCTGTTGATATGCCTAAAACTGTGAAATACAGTAAGCATATGCTTAAAAGGAGCCATGTTTACAATGGTTTGGATTGACAGAGTGATGGTGCATTGTCTGGCCTCATTTGCATGTCCCACCCAGTTGTCCCAGACTGCAGTGCATATACTGTATTTCTGAGAAATTTGAGCAAAAAACTAGTTTTCATCAACTTATTTTTAGACATTCAAATAGAATCACTAATGTACTATTCCTTATTGGTACTACTGTACTTTGTACTTTGTGTGGGCTTCTATCACTCTTAGCCCACCATATGTGAAACAATTGCTGTATAGAACTACTCTCTACAACAATCACCACACAAACCAGGCACTCACACACTGAGGATCGGTAGGAACTGTGAAACAGTACTGTATGTTGTTAAGTGACCTGGTTTGTGAAAAATCCATCTGTTGCTATGCCTAAAACTGTGAAATACAGTAAGCATATGCTTAAAAGGAGCCATGTTGACAATGGTTTGGTGCATTATCTGGCCTCATTTGCATGTCCCGCCCAGTTGTACCAGACTGCAGTGCATATACTGTATTTCTGAGAAATTTGAGCAAAACAAAAGTTTTCATCAACTTATTTTTAGACATTCAAATAGAATCACTAATGTACTATTCCTTATTGGTACTACTATTTAAATATATATATATATATTCTGATATATTGGACTGTAGAATTGACATATAAAGAACCATAGAAGGAAGACAATATATCACATTGAGACATCATAATGCAGAAATCTATGGAGAGTAAGTTTGAATCCACCTATGCTTAGGCAAGTGCAGGCAGTGACAGATTTTATTTTCCTGTTCTCCAAGACTGCAGCCATAAAATTAAGACATTTGCTTCTGGGGAGGAAAGCTTTGGCAAGTCTGGACAATCTAGTAAAAAGTAAATATATTACACTATCAACAAAGGTCCTCATAGTTAGAACTCTGATATTCCCAGTAGTAACATACGGATGTGAGAGCTGGACCATAAAGAAGTCTGAGCGCCATAGAATTGACGCCTTTGAATTGAGGTGTTGGAGAAAACTGCTTAGAGCCCCTTGGACTGCAAGAAGATCCAGTCAATCCATACTACAGGACATGAAGACAAACTGTTCACTGGAAGGTTTGATCATAAGTAGTGATGTCCCGAACAGTTCGCCGGAGAACTATTCGCTGCGATTTTCACATGTTAGCGTCCGCCACGAACGGCGAACACATGAGCTTTTCAGTTCGCCCCCTATACTTTATCATTGAGGAAACTTTGAACATCATTTATTTTATTTTATAATTCTTTTTGTGTAATCTATGCCTGCCTGCCAGTGTGTGTGTGTGACAGGCTAACACCTAACAGCTTATATTGTGCTTATTTTCACTACTCATACCTGGTGGTGTAACATACATTGCAAACAACCAATTTTTTCCTGTAATCTAATTTCAGTTGCCTGCCTGTGTCAGGCTCACAGCTTATATTGTGCTCAGTGACATAAAACAACACTTTTTTGACTGTAATAGATTGAATAGCAATTGCCTGCCTATAGGCGTGTGTGTGAAGCCTATTGCATCTACTCGGCCAACTTTTGCCAGTGCACAGTGATACGTTATATCTGGTGCAACCGTAGTGTACAGTGACATAAAACAACACTTTTTTGACTGTAATAGATTGAATAGCAATTGCCTGCCTACAGGCGTGTGTGTGAAGCCTATTGCATCTACTCTGCCAACTTTTGCCAGTGCACAGTGACACTCATATCTGGTGGCACCTTAGATTGCACGCGCAGTGCCCCAAATTTGAAGTAGTAGGTCCGACCAAGCAATCTTTCCATCTCCCTGTTCCTAAAAATCAATGCCATATACACGTCCCCTAATAGTGGACGTAACAGGGATTAAACCGATAGGAATAGTACTACTTAACAGTACACACCTTATAATAACGCAGACAGAGGCAACGCAGAGAGAGGAGTCTGAAGAAGAGGAGTCAGAGGAGGAAGGTGGCTTTGAGGAGGTGGAAGACCAAACACAGCAGGCGTCCCAGGGGGCTTGTTGTCACCTTTCGGGGACCCTTGACTTCAATAACATCAGTGAGGACAAGGAACGGGACATGGCTAGCTTGGTATCCAACCTTGTGCAAATGGGGAGTTTGCGGTTGTGCAAAGGGACTGTTTGCGGTTGTTTGCGGTGCATTAAATGGGGAGATTGGTCTGTTACTGTGAAGCGGGTGTAACCCTTACACTACCTGATCGATACAACATCATACCTGATGTTTTAAAGCATGTTATTCCAAACAATTTAGGAATGTTAGGTGATTCATGCCCTTTATGGCTTAAAACCAGACTCTGCATCAACTATGTAATTTTCCGTGGGAGTTTTGCCATGGATCCCCCTCCGGCATGCCACAGTCCAGGTGTTAGTCCCCTTGAAACAACTTTCCCATCACTATTGTGGCCAGAAAGAGTCCCTGTGGGTTTTGAAATTCGCCTGCCCATTGAAGTCTATGGCGGTTCGCCCGGTTCGCCCGTTCGCGACCATTTGATTGAAGTTTGTGTCCGATGTTCGCAAACTGAAAATTTGATCTTCGCAACATCACTAATCGTAAGGCTAAAGATCAAATTTTGTGTCCACATCACAAGAAGAGAAGAAAGATTGGGAAAGATTTAAGGCACAAGAAGAGGACGACAGAGCGGAGATGGATAGTTGAGGTAATTGCAGCAATGAACATGAGCTTGATAAAGCTCAGAGGGGCAGTGACTGACAGATGTGCCTGGCAAGCTGTGGTTCATAGGGTCACGAAGAGTCAGGCATGACTGAACAACAACAACAACAACCCAGGAACTCTTTAACACTTTTTCTGTATTAGACCTTACCGGTTTTCCTTGAAGTCTCTTAAAAGTATTTACTTTGTATTTATAATTCTAATTACTTTTTAGTTAATTTGTTTTAATTACTTCTGAATCCTGGCCTCTTGTTGTAGCTCCAAAGATTACTTACTCCTTTAATACTCAGTCTGTTACTGTGTGTTTTGTGCTTATTACAAATCCAATAATGGCAGAGGGGGCCATAAAAACTCGTACAAATTATTTACCGTCACTATCGTGGCCCCCGTGGCCCCCGTATGTTCCGTCTAACATGTGCAGCCTCACGTGCAAGAAATCTCGGATTTATACAGAAGAGCGCAAACACTCAAACTGCTGCGGTGCCCTGAAAAGAGGTGATTAAAACGCTACACTTTTGTTCTGCAACACCTGCCATGTTGCTTTGCTGGAGCCAGATACGATTAAAGGATCATTATCTAGCGCCCCGAGAGCAGAAACAGAGAGCAGAAGGAAATAAGCCTCGAGGATTCAGACAAGGATATTGGCAGCGAAGTGAATATTAACGAGACTTCGATACAGATAGAGAAGGTTAGGACTCTGCATCCCTAATGGAGGCCGATTACAGCGACTTCAGTATTAAATCTTTAAAGTAATGGGACACTGAAAAGGTTCCAGTTGTTGCATTAAAGTAAAATACAAGAAGAAATAAGCAAAATTGCAGTTTATTGTTAATCACAAAAAGAGGAAATCTAATGCCAGAAATGTTACTGGGAAAACTGCATTTTCTTAACCATAATAAGACAAACAAATCCTCAGTAAGCCTCTTATTAGCACTAAGTTGTTGTTGTTCATTCCTTCAGTCGTGTCTGACTCTCGGTGACCATATGGATGCAGTACACCAGGCATATCTGTCTATGTTTCTGATTGTGCTCATCCATATGGTTTTCTTGGCAATGATACTGGAGTTGGGGCCAGTTCCTTCATCAGTGGACCCAATTTGTCTGACCTCTCTGCTATGACCTGCACATCTTGAGTAACAATATATGGTGTAACGGATCTACTGGCACCCCGACCGGGTACCTCCGTTGACGGACGCGTCCTAGCTTGCGCCGAGGCCTACAAGCACCGCACCGGACACCACACTACCACAGACTCCACAACCGCCATAGCTTAAAGCTCCCAGGGAGTATGCAGCGCATAGCAATCCCCAGTATGATATAGCAATCCCCTCCAAGATCGAGACGAGGCTACGTTTTGAAGGTTCAAGGAGCACTCTTTATTATTAATTACAAAACACATTTTTAAACACTTCACATACACAGTAGGGGCAGTGACTACCTTTGGTCAACCCCTAATTACCTCTGGCCAATCAGACAGGGTTAAGGTGTGGGAGCCAGGAGTCCCCTCCCCCAGGAGCCGCCCACTAGGCGTGGCTAACTGCTCATTCTATCTCTGGCGGTGGAGAGAGTAACATCTCTAGCTCACTTATTCCCCTGCTGAAAGTATGGGGAAACCCCAGGTCATCTCATTATTCAAGAGTCCCTACCCCCATTGTTCATGGTGCCATCTTGTCTGCTAAAACCCTTTTGTTCTGCTATCTCTTGTGTGGTTTAGCAGATACTATTAAGAGGCAGATGGGCAACTCCTGACCAAGTGTATGAGACCAAAGATATTTGACTGCATACCACACAATACAATATTTTTACAGATATAATAACAACATTTTATAACCCAGAACATATCTGCAGATAGCTTAGGTCTGAGCACACATTATTACTGAATGGCGCTCAGACCACATACATACAGTTCAATGGCCATGGAACCAAAGTCTTTCTGCATAGGAAAATAAAGTATTTAAATGCCGGTCCATAGTCAAAAGGCAGGAGGCTGGCAAACAGTCCTCTCCAAGACAAAGTGGCGAAGGGCACTTCGTCACATATGGTATAGCTCACAGCTTCATTGAAGTACACAAGCCCCTTCACCACAACAAAGCAGTGATCCAGAAGTGGAGTACTGTGTTACTTAAAGGGATATGGGAGGTTCCCTGGATATAATAATATCCTTATGTATAAATTTACTTTTATGTAATTTGTTTTATTAAGAAGTGATTATAAACTCTGTTTTTCCTGCCTAAAATCAACCAAATAGTTCCTGTATGGGTCTGCTCTCTACAGCTAATGAAAGCAAAGGCTCTGATGTAGTTCCCATGCTGTGTTTCATACTAACCAATCAGTGACCATCTCTCAGAAACATTCTGCTCCCCATACTGTATATATAAACTACATTAAAACAGTGATAGATATTTTGTAACTTAACTTGTTACAAGTGCCATTATCCGCAGCTTGGAGCCTTCCTGTTGTGTTCACGACTGTACAGCCAGATTATCAGTACATTTTATTGCCTCCTGTACATGGCCCTCCTGTGCCCCATCCGTCATGCAGCAGATGCCCCCGCTCCCGCAGGTTAAGCAGCAGGAGTCATACATGTAGTAATATTCTGTAGAGTTTGAGCGTGGAATTAACATAACAAGAAGCTGCCATTAATTATGTATAAAATACATTTCATTGTTGGCCCGATTTATTCAGATTCTATGCAATTTCATGATGAGATTAGTTAGGCAAATATCGCATGAATTTCAGAGATGTGTTCAGGAATTATATGATCTGCTTTTTGTGCAGATAGAGAGTTCATATAGAAAAAAGAATGATATTCTAAGAATGTAATTATCCTTTTTTGTTATTTCTTTAAATGAAAAAGGCTGTTCTTTGAATGGGATATGAAATCTGCCAAGCAACTCATGGGTGACAATGAGTTAATTAAATGTATCTATCAGATTGGGTTAAATGGGATTTATATTCATAGAGATATTATATCAGCTCTCTCAAGGAAGCTGGTAGATTTTATATGAAATTTAATAATTGAAAGCTATGGCAATACTGGACAATCTATTGAAAAATAAAAATATTACACTATCAACAAAAGTCTGCATAGTTAGATCTATGGTATTCCCAGTAGTAACATACGGATGTTAGAGCTGGACCATAAAGAAGTATGAGCGCTGTAGAATTGACGCCTTTGAATTGTGGTGTTGGAGAAAACTGCTTAGAGCCCCTTGGACTGCAAGAAGATCCAATTAATCAGTACTACAGGAAATGAAGCCAAACTGTTCACTGGAAGGTTTGATCATGAGGCTGAAGCACAAATATTTTGTCCATATCATGAGAAGACAGGATTCCTGGAGAAGACTCTGATACTGAGAAAGATTGAAGGCACATGAATAAGAGGATGGCAGTGGTGGAGATGGATAGATTAGATCATAGAAGCAGTGAACATGAGCTGGAGGAAGCTCAAAGCGGCATTGGCTGACAGATGTGCCTGGCGTGCTGTGATCCATAGAGTCACAGAGAGTTAAACACATCTGGACAACTGAACAACAACAAAAAATAAAGGAGAATTAGTCACTAATAGGACTAATGTAATAATGCACTATTTTACATTAATTATATTTTTTGTAAAATAAGCAAATGAAACCAATTTTTTTATATTAAAGAAACTTTGAAGTCACACATTTGCTACCAGGCATTTTAAAAATCAGATTGAGTACGGTGAACACCAGGACCCCCCCTCAAATAACTTTAATTAGGCTGTGTCTGGGTGATACATTGTTAACAAACATAGTTAACAAACTAATATAACGCAACTTGCTGCTAAATATGTCATTATATTTCTACATTCTAATTTGAATAAGCCCCTCGTTATGTCCCAGGTGTCTCATTTACATTCCAGCTCTACGAACTTTAATTGTAAAACCTTGACTCAATGACCTTGAATCTGAACCACAGAGTAACTGTACCTGGGATATTCAGCGGGGTATTAAATACATGTTTTTGTAAAGCTCATTTACATGTGTCTAATTATGCATAATTACAGCAAGGTATGAACACCTGCAGGAAGGATACATCAATCTGTTTATACCATTTGGATTCAGTTTAATGTTCTGTGCTGACAGTCACACCCGTGATCTCATTTGCTTCTGATCCAAGACTGTCGGGATATTAACTCTTGTCGATACTTAAGGCTTAATTTATCCTAAGGCCTAAGGACCTACCCCCAAAGGGGCTCCTGCCTGTCTAGTATGTTACAGATTTCATCATTTTGGGGATCTGTCAACCTTCAGATGCATCAGCATGACAGGAGGACTTCATGCAAAATAGACAGCTCCTTCCACTTTCTAGGTTGCTTCAATATTACATGACGGTTGGAGATACATTACTCTAAACTCCACTGTTGGTAATGCAGGACAAACATCAAATGGGGCTTCTCACCTTAGGGATGTCCAACCTAAGACAAATATATGTTCTGTGACATCAAACTAGAGAGACAGACATGTCCTGGGACATCCCACCAGAGGGAAAGATGTCTCCTGGAATATCTCATTAGAAGGAGAAAAATATTTTAAGACATCCCACCTGGGAGAAAGGCATCTTATGGGAGAAACCACCCGAGGGAGCAGAATCCAGGGAGAGATGTCCATTCACTCATCCAGAGGTACAGATATCTGACCTAAAGAAACAAAATCTCCCATTTATCCTATCTGAGAGGAAGACGTTTCTGGGTTATCCCACCTGACGAAACATAACTTATTGGTCATCCGAAGGAGAAATCTACTTGGACATCATATTTGATGGAAAGATGTCTTCTAGGACATCCTACCTGAAAAAGAGCTGTTTCCTGAGCCATTACATCTACGGAAAATATATCTTCTGACATATAGCACTAGAAGCTGTATATTTCATCTTAGACATCTCATCTAAAGAAGAAGAGATGTCCTCTGAGACATTCAACCTGGTGTTTACAACTTGTTGGAATGACAACTTCTGGAATATTGGAGGATATCCTACCTGAGGAAGGGGCAGCTTCTGGTATCTTACAATCATGTAGAGAGATGAGACATCCAACCATCGGAGAGAATACTATTCTGCAACTCAAATAAAGGAAAGACATTTTCTGGGACATTCTATCTGAATGAAAGTCATCTTATGGGACATCCCTATCTAAGTAAAAGATGTCTTCTGGCAACCTGAAAGTAACTGCTCCCATTCCATTTGACAAATTATTTGTCAATGGGTAGAATACACTATTACTTGAGGGACAGGGTCTGTAATGTGAAAGCAAAGTGGTTTAGGTAGGAAGGGTTACATAGGTTACGATGGATAGATAGATAGATAGATAGATAGATAGATAGATAGATAGATAGATAGATAGATAGATAGATAGATATACATGTAGATAGATAGATATATAGATAGATAGAGGGATAGATAGATGGATAGAGGGATAGATAGATGGAGATATATATATATAAAAAAAAAAAAAACTCCATATTTGTTTGTCACCAGCTTGTACAATATTATGTATAGCAGATTATTTTAACAGCATAATGATCTCATCCCATCACTTTGGAGAATTGCTGAAGTACAAGAAATCTGAAGGAGAGCTAAACAGGGTCTGTCTTTGTATCAGCAATACAGGCCGACTTCAGGTACTCAAGGATTAGACAGGTTCCAGGTTATTTTTTCCCTGACCTGTAATTCTCACCCTCTACTGTAGTTATTGGACTCATGATCCCAATATCAATCCACAATAATTCCATATCTGGCAGGAAATGTCCTTACAGAGCAGTGAATCAATTAAGTGCTCAGTCTGAGAAGTTATGAAAACAGAATCAATTCTACACTTTGAGATACAGAGCGAGTGGACTATCAGCAGCGGCCTGCGAGATCAGCTCTACCTTTCATGCAAAATTATTAGCATCAAAGGCTGCACATAATGGAAATGACATTTAAAAGGAATTACAAAATGTTTCTACTGAAGTGTCGTAATAATAACTTATTACAGGTAATTAGTATATTCCTCTTGTTCCAGACTATATACACAATTTATTTCTAGCCTGGCGCTCGGCTAATACAAGTTCCAGGATCCCAGAGTTTTATTGCTTCTGCACAGCAAGGTCTTCCCCAATTCTTATTCATTAATATACTGCTGCTGAGTTTTACTATCCAGTCTGTATAAATCCAATGGGACAATCCACCGTCCTGTTATTAGACGTGTCTCAGTGATCCAAAGTCTGACTCTCTTTCCTATTATTTTTTCCCAATTTTTGATCATCAGCCATCGTTTGAACACTCACAGCCTTATTAAATTGCTATTCGGTCAATTGAATAGGGCTCTATATAAGCATACAGAATATTTTTTAACAGAAGTTTTTAGTTAGTGAAGACCTTGCTTTTGGATAGAAGTTCACTAACTAAAAACTTCTGTAAATAAAATATGCTCTGTGCTTATATAGAGCCCTATTCAATTGGCTGAATCGCAATTTAATAAGGCTTTAAATGTGATACTTCGAGACCCAACCCCTGAAGATGGTTTTAGTACCCAGACCTTTGAGTTGGATAAGTTAGTGGGATTAATATTCCAACTACCCCCATAAGATGAAGCGTCATCGAGAAACCAAAGCAGCATTTCGGCACTTCCTTTCCCAATTACAGACCACGGGACCCTTTTGTTTACATACTCCAAAAATGTGCATATAAATACACTACTAAATGTAAGACTTATGTGCATTTGTTTTTTGATATATACATTGGTTTTAATAATACAACACTTAGTGATTTGTTTGTGTCATATTTACTCTGTATTTCATGATCATCCATCTGGTGAAAGAGATTGATCAATAACAAAAGGATAAAGAAAAGATCAGAAATTCAAAAAAATTTAAAGATAAAAAGGACTTTTAATTCTGTTTTTAATTATTTTTTGTTTGATCAAAAATTGGGAAAACAATTGTGATTTTTGTGTGATGTAACGCACGTGTTTTGACACAGCTGAAAGTTTTTTGATACAATGTATTGGATGAAATAGGTTTATTATCACAAGTATAGTTGTAGTACTGCGAGTTTGTGTGTAACACTCGCAATGTAAGCGAGTTGCGCATGCACATTGCGCAATGAGAGCCGCACATGCGCATTGCATGAGAGCCACGCATGCGCAATGCACAACGAGAGCTATGCATGCGCAGTGCACGACAAGAGGGTGGGGAGAGAGACAAGGGAGACAGTGGGAGAGAGACAGGAGAGTGGGTAAGAGGCACAGGGGAGGGAGAGAGGGGGAAAGAGACACAGGGGAGGGAGATGGGTGAAGGAGAAATAGGGGAGGGATATGGGGTGGAAAAAGACACAGGGAAGGAAGAGAAGGGAAGAGACACAGGGGAGGGAGAGGGGGAGAAAGAGAAACAGGGACGGGAGAGGGAGTGAAATATACAAGGGGAGGGACAGGGGGGAAAGAGAAACAGGGGAGGGAGAGGGGGGAAGAGATGTGACAGGCAAGTGATTAGTAGTTTATAATAACCAGAAAACCTTCTATATTTTAGTGATCTTTATTATCCTGGACGTTTCCGACTAATCTTGTTACTGCAGATAACATTCCACATTTTGCATCAATAAATCTCAATTGAAGCCTGAAATTAACATGGATTGTTTGAGGATTTGCATAATTTCATTTACAGAACATGCCCACAACTTCGGAGATGTTTTTTTTTTTTATTATTGGGAAGCAAGCAACAAATAGGACAAGATAACAGAAAAAGTCAATGTGCATAACTATTCAACCCCATAAAGTCAATACTTTGTAGAGCCACTTTTTGCGGCAATCACAGCTCCAAGACACTTTGGATAAGTCTCTTTGAGCTTGCCACATCTTACCACTGGGATTTTTGTCCATTCCTCCTTGCAAAACTGCTCCAGCTCCTTCAAGTTGGATGGTTTGCGCTTGTGAACAGCAATCTTTAAGTCTGACCACAGATTTTCTATTGGATTGAGGTCTGGGCATTGACTAGGCCATTCCAACACATTTACATGTTTCCCCTTGAACCACTCAAGTGTTGCTTTAGCACTGTGTTTGGGGTCATTGTCCTGCTGGAAGGTGAACCTCCGTCCTAGCCCCAAATCACACACACAGTGGTACAGGTTTTGCTCAAGAATATCCCTGTATTTAGCACCATCCATCTTTCCAGTCCTGGCTGCTGAAAAACATCCCCCCGGCATGATGCTGCCACCTCCATGTTACACTGTGGGGATGGTGTTCTTTTCATGATGTGTTTGGTTTGCACCAGACATAGCCTTTTCTTTGATGGCCGAAAAGTTCAATTTTAGTCTCATCAGATCAGACCACCTTCCTCCATACATTTTGGGAGTCTCCGACATGCCTTTTCGCAAGCTCAAAACGTGCCATTTTGTTTTTTGCTAAAAGTAATGGCTTTCTTCTGGCCACTCTGCCATAAAGCCCAACTCTATGGAGTGTACAGCTTATTGTCGTCCTATGTACAGATGCTCCAGTTTCTGCTGTGGAACTCTGCAGCTCCTCTAGGGTTACCTTAGGTCTCTGTGCTGCCTCTCTGATTAATGCCCTCCTTGCCCGGTCCAGGAGTTTTGGTGGGCGGTCGTCTCTTGACAGGTTTGCTGTTGTGCCATGTTCTTTCCATTTGGTTATGATAGATTTGATGGTGCTCCTGCGGATCATCAAATATTTGGATATTTCTTTATAACCTTACGCTTACTTGCACTTCTCAACAACATTGCCCTTTACTTGTTTGGAGAGTTCCTTGGTCTTCATGGCAGTGTGTGGTTAGTGGTGCCTCTTGCTTAGGTTTTGCAGCCTCTGGGACCTTTCAAAAAAGGTGTGTATATGTAATGACAGATCATGTGACACTTAGATTGCACAAAGGGGGACATCATTTCACTAATTATGTGACTTCTGAAGGTAATTGGTTGCACCAGAGCTTTTTATGGGCTTCATAACAAAGGGGGTGAATTCATATGCAAATGCCAATTTTCTGTTTTATATTTCTACAAAGTATTTTTATGTATATATTTTTCTCATTTCACTTCACCAACTTGGACTATTGTGTTCTGATCCATCACATAAAATTCAGATTAACAAAACATTGAACTTAAGGCTGTAATGTAACAAAATAGGTAAAAAGTCAAGGGGGGGGGTGAATAATTTTGCAAGGCACTGTATATATAAAGAATGAGGCAGCTGAGAGTGTAGAGTAGTCTAGATGAATGAGCAGTGGAATACATAGAAGACAAAGTGACAAACGTTATGAATAATATTCTGTTCAGTCAAGTGTGCATGTGTCTGCATCCTATATAAGATAAGAGAAAACTAGGGTGATGCAAGTTAAGGCTGTAAATATCACCACATATTAGGAAGTAGAAAAACAACAATAAAGCATGGCAGGGAATGTGGCAGGGTTTTGATAATGTGATAAAAATCCCCAGTCAACATTATGTCCGGTATCTTCAGTGTTGAAGACTTTCATCATCTTAATTTCAAATGTTTTCCTATCCTGGGTGTAAGTTTTGACTGGTTTCCCCAATGTAACATCCCCTCTCACATACAGTAAATTGTATTATGTACACTACATTGGAGGATGTGCATGAATATGAGCCTCTGATGTTATAGCTGTTGTTATTGTGTGTGACTGTGTCCTCTATACAGATATGTTGACATAAGGCCTCATTCAATTCCGGGCCGTTACTTGCAAGTAACTTTCCGATTTGCTACTTTTGGGCTACTTTCTCCAGTAGCTCTACTTTTACTTACCTATTCAATTGGCAAGTTAGTCCCCCCCTTCCCGATAATCGCAAACCATGCTATTGGCAGTAAGCATTTGCGTGCTTAAACATGATCTGGGCCGCAAGCCCGTAACTCGTGTTTCAAGTCCGCAAACTAGGAGCACTGTAAATGCAAATATAAATTCAATACAGCACTGCCAAGCCCTGTAAATAATGGGGAACACAAAAGGTGACATGAGGATCAAAAGCACAACATTCTCCAGCTTGCACATCGCCAAAATGAAATACTTTATTTCATGTTTAATTTCCGTCCAAAGTCCCATGGGCAAGAATGACCTCCAAGCCGTAACTCGTTATTCAAGCCCGTAGGACTTCAATGAAATATGGAAGTTTGATTCCATAGGACTTTATGATGAAAACTGAACATGAAATAAAGTATTTATCTTTGCCGATTTGCGAGCTGAAGCATGTTGTGCTATTAATTCTAAGACCAAACATCACTTTCACTTCTAATAAAAGTACAGGATTGCTTTCTTGTTTGCTTAATTAGTGCTATGATTTGTAAGACCTTTGCGAGAGCTCCTTGGTACCAGTTACCTGTTGTTCATGTTTAGCCATTTACGGGCTTGACAGAAGGGTAAATCGGAGCAATTGTATAGCAATTTGTGTTTTTTGTGGCTTTGATGAAAGTAACTTGCAATTATAAATAAAACTAGAGAATTGCCCGTGAAAAAATGACGGCAATGAAATTGTAAGGTAGCTAATGCTGTTTGGTGTATAATAATGAAATATATAATACATTAATAAATGAATATACTTTACCTTTTTAGAAGCATTGTGTTGAAAAGCTGCAATCTGTTTTGATGTTGCTGCAGCATTAGTGGTGTGGAGCTGCTGTGTAAGCGTGTTGAATGTGTGCAGTGTAATAGTGTGCGTGAGCGAGACCAAACCGTTAGCGTAGTTGTGTACTTCCGCATTGGCGTAAAATGGAGGGTAATGTGTGGTATGCGTCTTAGCGGAATATCCGTATGTCGTTTGTGGTGTTTTGCGAGTTTCTTGTGGTGTTTTGCGTGTTTAGAGTGCTTTAGCCTCGTTTTCGTTTTGGTCGGCGGCCATTTTTTATCTCCCTTAGCGAATTGTTTAGTGTCTAAACTCTTTTATTTTTAGTTAAATGAAGGTGTAAATTGTTTTTTTGAGGTCCTGGATGCTTCCTCTTGCTGTAGGTAAGCTATTTATGTATGTGCTGTGTGTATTGATTGTGTATTGATTTTTGCGAGGTCGTAATGTGTGGTAACGTGTCTCGTATGTATTTTGCGTTGCAACGTAAAGTTTGCGAGGGTCGCAGTTGCTGGCAAGGAGCGCCTAAGGCGCTCCAGTTCAGCAAATGAGGCCCTCGCCCGCGGCACTCGCTACCCGTGCCCACAAGCATGAGCAATAGCTCTGGCTGGCTCGCCTGCTCACAACTATATATGTGATAAGGGAAAGTAGCGTGCCGTAAGTAACATAAACGGGGCCTGCAAGTAGGAGGCATTTGAATAGCAAAGTAACTTGCTATCTCTACTTGCGGCCCTGATCTTAAGTAAGTAGCAAGTGAATGAGGCCCTTAGTTTGCAGAGAGTTCTACTGCAAGGTCTGGTACTATTTTCTTTTTTGTGCTTTTCCTTGGCCATTCTTCTGCTGACCAATATTTATCTCCGATTGTGTGGCTGTCTAAATGCAAAAATGGGAGTCTTGGGAAATAAATGTTTTTAATCTGCGTCCTCTGTTAGTGGTGTGCAAATCCTTATATCCTTACATATTTTCTTCTAGAGCAGAATGATATGTGGTCACCAGAGGTGTACGTGAAGTACTTTTTTTAGTCTTGTATTGTAATAGGAGTACACATGTTTTTTTAATGGCAGAGGTTATTTTCTGTATAACGACATAGGGCTTGTAACCCTTCTACCGTACAAATACTGCCAATAAAGGCTTGGCTATAGATGATGGCTTGCTTGGTGAGTGAGGGATGAAAACTGGAGCTATAGAGGTAGCTGCATCTTGTCCCATTGGTGATGGACATGGTAGTGTCCATATCCAATTGTATATATATATATATATATATATATATATATATATATATATATATATATATATATATATTTACTAATGGTCCTGTTATAAGATGCTGAAGGAAAAGGAAACATCATACTTGTATCTCATTTTCCAGGCACTTCCGAGGTAACCTCAGGACACTGATTCGTATGAGCCTCTGATCACAGCTTTTTAAGAACAAGCTCTACATAAAATTAAGTAATATTGAACCACAGATCCAACATCTCAGGTCTCAAGGGCTCTTGTTCTGCGCTTGGTGTTTGGCAGGTTACATCTCTCTATCTTGTACCTCCTTGACAGGTATCTCCAGGGGACATTGTACAGAGCTGTATGGTTCCAGGTATCATCCCATGTACCAATAATGTATATAAGTAATAATAATTATAAAAATAATGTAACATGGGTGAGATCTCTTCTACATTCAGGGTTTTTAGAGAACTATTGCATGATAACATTTTTGCATAGATAGATGTATAGATAGATAGACAGATAGATAGATAGATAGATAGATAGATAGATAGATAGATAGATAGATAGATAGATAGATTATGGACAGATAGAAAATCACACAAAAAAGAGCATTGCTTATTTTATATCAGAAAATTAACACCATGTCAGATAAACTATACAGCTTCTGGGTAAGATTTAATTTAATCTTTGATTTTGCACAACTTGTTTTGAATGTAAAATAAATGAAAGTAATTTTTAGACTTCTCTGTTTTTTCTAGTGAAGGGTGGTGGAAGGGAGGGGAGCACCAAAGTCATGGCCTAAAGTTCCTGAGAACCCTTGGGCCTGCCCTGGGGACCCTCCATCAAACGCTCCTACAGTAATAATAAATTCTCTAAAGCTGCTGCTTTTATGTCTTTGAAGCTTTGAAAGCTCCAGAGGGAAGAACGTGCGATCTCAGAGCGACATGCGGCAATGAGAAAAACACATTAAAGGACTCTTGTTATTTGGGAAAAACTTTACATGTTTGAGAAGTACGTAACAAACCCACAACTATTTGCAGATAATTGTTGAATTAGGTCTTAAAGGGATTCTCACCTAAATTGGAGCTTATTCTTAAAGAGAATGAATAACTGGCTATACTGTATATTGTGTTATCCATTTTTTTTCTAAAGTGAATCAATCCTTGGAAATTCCATGTTGTTGTTGCTATATTAACATATTAATTAGCTGTTTTAGGATTACAGTCTGCTTGTCTTTCTCTGTAGTGACCAAAATATACACCCCATTGTTATCTGACAGCTCAACCCCTATCCCACATTTATCAAGTGCTATTAACTGCAAATCAGAATATTGAGTTGTACATTACAATGCAGGGGCCTCAAAATGAATTCTAAATATTCAGAAATTATTTACTGCAGAGAAAAACTGCTAGTACAATGTATAGCCAGATTATAAAGCTTTTTAAAATACAATCAACTTCCTGTTGGGGCAACAGAATACCTTTAAAGGTAGGTGGCAGACAAACTCCAGGGTATCATTGGAGGGTAACAGAAGCCCTCAATCCTAAATAGTAGAACATGAGACAATAATAAGGGACATTTGGAAAGGATAAAAATATAAATTGTGAAATAACAAATATCTATATAGAAGTAGAAAAGTAACATATATATATATATATATATATATATATATATATATATATATATATATATATATTTATATTTATTAATGTTTATAACATATCTCAATAATTTAATTAGAAATATAATGAAATACTAAAAGACACTGTATTGGCATTAAAGCCAAATTAAAAAACTAAAAACATAGAGGAAATGTAAGGTATGAAAAATCTAAGTGAGGACAGGACCAGAAACCCTATTTAAATCTCTGCAAAAGCAAATAAAAGTGCCCTAGCAGCACAGTAAATCCTACCTAGCTATGTTAATCCCCCATACCTAAAACATTGTGAGGGTCACTGCTACGTGTGAACTCCACAACAAAGACGAAAAGCAAAGAGTAAATCTCCATTGCTTTTTGCACTGACAATAAATTACGAGTTTCCCCGTTGGACTTTAACACTCAAACCCTGTGCTAATAAGATTTTACAGATCACTCGCAAATGAGGGCACTGCCTTAAATTCAAAAAGCAAAAGAAAGATGGACGTGTACCAAAGACCACTCACATGTAGTTTTCAAACCTTTGCTGTGTCCCCCAGAAGCATTTAAAGCAACGGTATAGAACAAAAAGCACTACAAAATGATGACATCTCAACATTATTTGATACTTAATAATCCAATATTAACACATGTGTAATTAAAAATTACCAACTACTTCATATTCAAATATGCTCAGAATGATGTCATCCAATCAGCAACAGCTGCATCTGATTGGATGACATAATTCTGCTGCTCTACCCAATCTTGATGGGACCATGACTTTAAATCTTATCACGCTGTCTCTTTTGAGCCCTTAGGCCCACTTGAAAGTCTATTGTATGGTGAAAAATTTTCAAATGTTTGTGAAGTATTTAACAAACCAACAACATAAGCTATGAGCATAAAGACATTATTTAAATAATATCTATATTTTCGCTGACTCTGTTTTGGAACAGGGTCAATGGATGTGCCATGAAAAAGGCTCAAACCACATTATATGACATGAAACTGTGTCCAATGCCTTAGATATTGTACTCTCTTCACTGCTTTATGAATGGGACCTTTCCAAAATACTGATGATGAATTCTCCACCATTGTGATTCCCTGTAAAGGGTCCCGGCTGTGCCTTGTTGTTGTTGTTTAATAATTCATTCATGTCTGACTGTCAGTGACCTTATGGTTCACAGCATGCCAGGTACATCTGTCAGCCACTGCCCCTCTGAGCTCCCTCAAGCTCATGTTCATTGCTTCAATGACCCCATCTATTCATCTATGCCTCTGTCGTCTCCTACTTCTTGTGCCTTCAATCTTTCCAACATCAAAGTCTTCTCTAGAGAATCCTGTCTTCTCATCATTTGGACAAAGTATTTGAGCTTAAGCCTCATGATCATTCCTTCCAGTGAACAGTTTGTCTTCATTTCCTGTAGAATTGATTGATTGAATCTTTTTACAGTCCAATGGACTCTAAGCGGTTTTCTCTAACACTGCAATTCAAAAGCGTCAATTCTCTGTTGCTCATCCTTTTTTATGGTCCATCTCTCACATCTATATGTTACTACTGGGAATACCAGAGTTTTAAATATGTGAATATTTGTGGATAGTGACATATATGAACTTTTTAAAAGCTTTCCTCCCCAGAAGCAAACATCTTTCAATTTCATTGCTGCAGTCACTATCTGAAGAGATCTTGGCTGTACCTTAGGGGTCTAGAAAATCTTGGGAAAACCCTGGCTGGAGTATTGGCTCTTGGCCATGTTTGTAGGTCCAATAAACCAACATAAAAGTAAAAAAAAGCACAGTTCTATCTAGTTCCTGGTAGTAATATTTAAAATACATATTTTAAATTAAATAATGGATCCGCAAAATATTGAAAAGCGGCCTCACTGAGTTCTTTTAAGGAGCTATTACCCACTATAAGTATTTTCTGAAGCTATATTTCATATTTTCATATTAGCGAGGGCAGGGGTCTCTCTTGCTCCACCACGGCACAATCTGTGTAAATACTATAAATGGGAGCATGGGTGTAGGAACTGGGGGGATGAGTGGGGCAACCGCCCCGCCCCAGCCCCCCAAGATTTCTCATTGTGTGTATGTATTCGTATAGAAGCTGTTAAGTGTCCTGTGTATAATATGAGCTGTATCTCCCCCAGAATTATTTTGGTTCCTACACCCCTGAATGGGAGTGATGTCTAATCAGCCCCCAAATCTTGCAATATCCTATTTTATTACTATTTTACAGAGCAATAAAACAAAACAGACTGATATCCCATAGTGCACTCCCACTTGTATTCTTTACCCAGTGTGTGGCCAGTGTGGAGATTGAATGTACTTATTTATTGACGGTATTACAAGGGACACATTTATTGAAATTATTTGTAGAGAAAGCTATTAAGTGGTTAATAGTTGTTGTTAAGAGATTCTTTTGAAGATTGTGTTGAGTATCTTTGCTGCACATCGTTAAATGCCTCTAATGTATAAAAACAACGCAACTCATCCTCAGGTGAAGAAATAGAGCAAAAAATAAACTGCAAATGGAACCCAAAATCTCTAAGTAGGAGCCTTGAAGGAGCCACCTACACAGTGTGTCTCGAGGTAATTATAGCCCCGGAGTTGCAATGTAAGCAATCGTGTACAATGTGTGCAGAGAGATACCTGAATAATGGATGCAGCAACTTGCTAGCAAACAACATGATGCAGGGATGTTATGGCAGATAATAACATTAAATTGTAAGCTCAGTGGGGCATACTACATTTTCTAAATAAGGTGTTATTAAAACATTAGGTGGTAACAAAACCTTAAAAACTTGCATAGATTCACATATATCAATTAATTTTCTGATCCGCCACTAGTTACTCCCTAGGGGCTTGCACATGCTCATAGTGTTTGAAGTACATGCCAACTGAAATTAGAGGAATTGTTCTTAGCTTTCATCAAACTACCACAATCATTCTGAACATTAATAAAAAGTGCTTTGTCAGCTGAATGTTCATAATACATAATTATATTGACATTTGGAGTTTCTACCTGTCAATCGGTCTTTCTTATCCACTTACCAAGCATATACTGATATCTCTTTTTAATGGTTGATTACTGATAATAGAATTTACCCCCTAAATGTAATTTTTACATGCAAATTAAAAGATTGAGAATGTACAGACTAGACTTGAATATGTCTTTTCACTGAAAGCAATATATTCAAAACCTCAAGTGCAGTCTAATTTTTATATTAATATTTTTTTTAATTTTTGTAGTGGAGTGTTTATTTGTGTGAATGAATATATATATATATATATATATATATACAGAGGCGGAGCTACCGCTGGTGCAAATGATGCAAGGTACCAAGGCTACTGGCCTATGAGGTGCCCCTGTGGACCCCCTGCGGGTCCCCTGTGGCCCCCACAAGTTCTTTGTGGCCCCCTTGCCCCCCTTGTGGCTTCCAATGGTCCACAGAGGCCCCATCGGTCTTCTGTGGTCCACAGCCCCACGGTGGCCCGCACAGATCCTCTGTGGCCCTGTGGATCCTCTGTGGCCCCCATGGTCCTGTGGCCTCCAGGCAGCTCTGTGGCCCTCTTGGGGTTTCTGTGCCCTTACAGCCTTATATGTCCCCTGCAGGCCCTGTGGCCCTCCACAGCCCCCTGTGTTCCCCTCAGTCTCCTGTGGCCCCTCACGGACATTAGCGGCCTCCCTCAGCCTCCTGTGCCCCCCCCCCCCCATGGTCTCCTGTGGCCTCTGTCCATGCAGTCCCCCTCGGTCCATGCAGTATATATATATTTAAATATGTAGGTGTGTATATGTAAATATATATATATATATATATATATATATATATATATATAGAGAGAGAGAGAGAGAGAGAGAGAGAAAGAGAGAGAGAGGGAGAAAAAAAAAATCAGAAGTGCTCATTTTAGCTCACTTGTGCCCTTCACAGAGAGAAATATCCTGTAGTTTATAAATCTGGTCTCACTCAAAAGAGTGACCCAGCCCCGAAAATATCAGGCAATTCTGCTGCCATTTCCGCCAGCATTGCTTCAGATGTTAAAGGGGTGGGGGGTCAGTGCTCAGACCATATATATATATATATATATATATATATATATATATTTATATTTATATTTAACTGTATACGTATATATATATATATATATATATATATATATATATATATATATATATAAATATATGTTATATGTAAACTGCGCTGATCCATAAGGTTTTCATGGCAAAGATACTGGAGTGAGTTGCCAGTTCCTTCCAGTGAGTTGCCAGATCCGCCCAACTTGGGTGATATATATATACAGTATAAATATATATATATCACATATATAGTTGTGAGCGTACGAGTTGTTGCTAACGCTGCGGGCTCGCGTAGCGAGGGCCGCGGCTCGCGCAGCGAGACCCGGGCCTCGCGTAGCGCGAGGGCCGCGGCTCGCGTAGCGAGCCCGCGGCCCTCGCAAAGCGAGGGCACTGTGCCAGGTTGTCAGTTGCTGGCATGGAGCGCCGAAGGCGCTCCTTGCCAGCAACTGAGGACCCTCGCGAAGCGAGGGCCTCAGTTGCTGGCTTGGAGCGCCGCAGGCGCTCCATGCCAGCACCTGAGGACTTTGCAAAGCGAGGTCTTCAGTTGCAGCAACTGCGACCCTTGCAAAATTTCAAAAAAAGTTTACGTCGCAACACATTACGACACTCGCAAACAACATACGACACACGTTCACACACATTACGACACTCGCAAACAACATACGACACACGTTCACACACATTACGGCCTCGCAAGACTCGGACGCAACTCGCGAACATTACAAAATTAAAAACACAATACATACACACAGCACATACATACAAACCTTACCTACACCAAGAGGGAGCACCCAGGACCTCAAAAATGCAACTTACAACTTAATTGCACTCAAAATAAAAGAGTTTACACACTAAATAGTTTGTTAAGCGACACAAAAAATGGCCGACGAATAAAACGAAAACGAGGCTACACACGCAAACACCATACGAGACACGTTACCACACATTACGACTTCGCAAACATCGGACCAACACGCCGACATACAAACATTTAAAACTTAAGAAATACACACAACAAACACATAAAAAGCTTACCTACAGCAAGAGGAACCAGCCAGCACCTCAAAAAAACAAGTTACACCTACATTTAAATCAAAATAAAACACTTTAGACACTAATACAATCGCTAAGCGACAGAAAAAATGGCCGACGAACAAAACGAAAACGAGGCTTCAGACGTAACTACACTACACTTACTCGCAATAATGAAACACATACTATGCGGAACGTATCACAATCATATTAAACACCATTTTGAACAGTAATACGCACAAAATGGCGGATGGAACGCAAATTGTAAGCTGGAACGCAAATAGCGCATGCGTATTACGTTCTAACGGTCTCACTTTCCAGAACTTTCTACAAGTTTATAAATACTGCCTATTTCACACAAAAAAATACATTTCTCCTCAGGTGATCAACGGAGTGACTTCTGAGATAACTGCTGCTTTTACTTGAGAAGACAATTCTTTACTAATTTACTACTTGGCATTGTGTAAATTACAACTGAGAGGTAAGCTATAATTTATTACATTTTATTATCAGGACAGGTCAAACAAATACAAAAATAAACTAGGATTTATGTTGTGACATATATGGCACATTTATGTGTATAGGCTCAAAAAAACCCCAACAAAAACACTAAATTCTATATTAAACAGAGGTTTATGTATAGTGACATGTGACATGCACATTTATGTCTATAATGTATAGTGACATCTGACACGCAGGTATATGTATAGAATGTATAGTGACATGTGACACGGACATATATGTGTATCATGTATATTGACATGTGACACACACATTTATGTGTACTGCCCCTTCATAGTGACATGTGACACGGACATATATGTGTATAATGTATAGTGACATGTGACACGCACATTTATGTGTACTGCCCCTTCATAGTGACATGTGACACGGACATATATGTGTATAATGTATAGTGACATGTGACACGCACATTTATGTGTACTGCCCCTTCATAGTGACATGTCACACGGACATATATCTGTATAATGTATAGTGACATGTGATACGCACATTTATGTGTATTGGCACTGCAACAAAATTAGCTTAAAACAAAATCTGTAACTACATTTAAATGACATTATATGTCATGTATACTGATATGTCACACGCACATATATGTGTATCGTCTATAGTTACATCTCACACACACACATTTATGTGTGTTGGAAAAAACAAATATAAGGTTAATTTAACCATTTAAATATGAGTCATGTATACTGATATGTCACACGTACACAAAATAATTACATTTCACTATGGAAGGAGAGTTTTTAATGTATGCCTTCCTCTACATTCAATGTATATTAAACTTAACAATTTTTCTGATATAAATTGCATGTTAATACTGATTAATTTCAAGTTAAACTGTTTTTACATTCAAATGTTAATACTTTTAATTCACAATTATGTTACAAAATGTATTTACTATGTTCCTGTTTATAATGTTCAAAATTAGACAAATGTTTTGCAAAAATTACAAAGTTACATAAAAAATAAAGTTCAATTTTAAAAATATATACTTTCAACGTTATTGCTTACATATATTTTAAAATTCCGCACGTTTAAAAAAGTCTTTTTACTTTTTACTTTTCTCTGGATTCTATGTATATTAAAGTGAACAATTCTTCAGATACAAATTTCATTTTAAAAAACCATTACATCAACATTTTACAAAAATACACGTTCATATCACAATACTTACAAGGGTCAAAAATATATATAAATAACTAAACAACTTCACAAACATATACATCACATTGCCGTCATTTTTTGACGGGCAAGTCGCTAGTATATATATATCCTTTGGGTGTGACCAATTTTTTTGCACCACTTACTGGATCGATCAGAAAGGCTGATTGTCAGGTATAGATTTTAAACATAAATGGAACTTCCGCTGTATCCATGTCATTGTGATGTTGAACACGATGCATTTGTTTGTTAGTACAGAATAAGAGACAAATTAACTACACAAATAGCAACATTTCAATGGATAACACAGTGATCCCAATTCATGCATTAAAAGCAAAGTATTTTCCCAGGGACATTTCTTCAATACCAATTTAGAAAATGCTGAAAAAAAAACAAACTTCAAAGTTCAGATTTGATCTGAGAACCATATTTATATTTATCATTTTCTTCTGTGATTCAGCCCTTTCTAAGTGTGCTGTGACCCAGCTGTGTATTTAACGTGAGCAGCATTACTGCGCATTATACTTGAACATTAATTGTGCGCTGTGCAGGGAGGTGATACAGGGATTACTGGAGCAGCAACGTGCACAGGATTTAAAAGGGCATTTTCTGCCCAGTATGCTATGAAAAATAATATGCGACCCAGGGGAGAGGAAAATCTCTATTTTGACTGTAACGGGAAGTAATTAGAGTTTGGTTTATCAAGTCTTTGCATAAGTCACTGCTACTAAGCAATTAGATGACAATTACTGTGTGTTGCCTGGACTGGAGCGCAATAAAATGTCATATCTGGTCTGAAGAAGGAACATTAATCCTTTTATTGACCCATTGTTAACCAAAAGGAGATATAATAGAATACATGGACCCAATACATGGCCAAAGTTTGTTATATACAAGTTATGTTCCAGCACATATTGGTTCCTATAATGTATATTTAAATTTTATACACGTTTTAATTTTTTGCTTGTTTCTAGTTGGACTCGGGGGAGAGAGGGGACTGGAGGCTCCAGAACCACTTTGAAGATTACAGAGAGACTCAACACATACACAAACATCTGTCCCATGACCTTGCCAAGTCATCAGTGATGTTACATGAGTTACTGGCTACAAGAAACCACCAATAAACTCAGGGGACTGACATCAAATGTAGCACCATACAGTCATGGGCCCCAGTAGGCTTGGTTGCTCCCCAAGGAAATTGCAAATATATATATATATACCCCTATATACTTGCGTATAAGCCGACCCGAGTGTAAGCAGAGGCACCCATTTTACCACACAATACTGGGTAAAATGAGTGATTCGAGTATAAGCCGAGGGTGGGAAATGTGCTGCCCCCTGTGTCCCTCTTGTGCCCTCTGTGTCCCCCTCTTGTGTCCCCCTCTCCCTTCCCTGTGTCTCTTCTCCCCTCTCCCTTCCCTGTGTCTCTTCTCCCCTCTCCCTTCCCTGTGTCTCTTCCAACCTCTCCTTTCCCTGTGTCTCTTCCCCCATCCCTTATCACCCTCCTCAACCCCACTCCTCAACCTTTCTCTTCATCCTTAACCTCCCTCCTCATCCTCAACCTCCCTCCTCATCCTCAACCTCCCTCCTCATCCTCAACCTCCCTCCTCAACCTCAACCTCCCTCCTCAACCTCCCTCCTCATCCTCAACCTCCCTCCTCATCCTCAAGCTCCCTCCTCAACCTCAACCTCCCTCCTCAACCTCCCTCCTCATCCTCAACCCCCTCAACCTCCCTCCTCATCCTCAACCTCCCTCCTCAAGCCCCCCATCCTCAACCCCTTCCTCAACCTCCCTCCTCAACCCCCCCATCCTCAACCCCCTCCTCAACCCCCCATCCTCATCCTCAACCCCCCAACCTCAACCTCCCTCCTCAACCTCAACCCCCCTCAACCCCCCTCCTCAACCTCAACCCCCTCCAACCCCAACCCACCTCCTCAACCCCCCCTCAATCACATCACATGCGCGCCGGCGCTGGGTCAAGGAGCGGAGGCCGGAGCACAAGCAGGTAAGTTAGGGTAGAGGCGGGAGGTATTTAGGTGGGTCAAGGTGGAGGAGGGGGTTGAGTGGGGTTTAGGTTGAGGAGGGGGGAGGGAAAGAGACACGGGGGGGTAGAGAGACACACGGGGGTTAGAGACACACGGGGGGGTTAGAGACACGGGGGGGAGAGTGACTCGAGTATAAGCTGAGGGGGGCCTTTTTTGCCTTAAAAAAAGGGCTGAAAAACTCGGCTTATACTTATACAGGAAGCAATGTGCTGAAGAGCTGACAATCTGTTTTGATGTTCCTGCAGCATATAATGTAGTTTTGCACTGTTGTGGAGCTGAGGTGTAAGTGTCAGCAATGTGTGCAGTGTGTAGTGTAAGTAGACTGAGTGCGCGAGGGAAAGCCGTTTGTTTAGCTGTGTAGTTCCTCATTTTGTAATGGCAATGTTATTAGTTGCAAGTTAGTGTCGTTGGTGTCCTGGTTTGTGCATAATCAATTCTGGTGCTGTGCTTAAAGGTATGAAATACAGCAAGAATAAGCTTAAAAGGAGCCATGTATAAAATAGTTATTGGATTAATTAGAGTGAGCATGCATGGTGGGCTCATTTGCATGTACCCAGACAGTATTTCCAGAGTGCAGTGCATCAACTGTATTTCTGAGAAATTTGAGCATGAAATAAGTTTATTAACTTATTTTTTAGACATTCAAATGTAATCACTAGTGTACTATTCATTGTCTGTACTAATATATATATAAAGAAGTTGAGAGAGGGGTCCCAACTTATTTTGCACCGGGCCCACCATTCTCTAGCTCTGCCACTGTTCACAAAATGTATATAGCACTATAAAGAGGTGAGGAGGCATGCACTAAATAATCAAAAGTATATACTGTATATACTCGAGTATAAGCCGGCACCCATTTTACCACAAAATACTGGGTAAAATGAGTGACTTGAGTATAAGCTGAGGGTGGGAAATGTGCTGCCCCCGTGTCCCTCTTGTGCCCTCTGTGTCCCCCTCTCTCTCCTTGTCTCTTCTCCCCTCTCCCTTCCCTGTGTCTCTTCTCCCCTCCCTTATCACCCTCCTCAACCCCACTCCTCAACCTCCCTCCTCATCCTCAACCTCCCTCCTCAACCTCCCTCCTCAACCTCCCTCCTCATCCTCAACCTCCCTCCTCATCCTCAACCTCACTCCTCATCCTCAACCCCCTCCTCAACCTCCCTCCTCATCCTCCCTCCTCAACCCCCCCATCCTCAACCCCCCATCCTCATCCTCTCTCCTCAACCCCCCATCCTCAACCCCTCATCCTCATCCTCAACCTCCCTCCTCATCCTTAACCTCCATCCTCAACCTCCCTCCTCAACCTCAACCTCCCTCCTCATCCTCAACCTCCCTCCTCATCCTCAACCCCCTCCTCAACCTCCCTCCTCATCCTCAACCCCTCCTCAACCTCCTCATTCTCCCTCCTCAACCCCCCCTCAACTCCCCTCCTCAACCCCCCCATCCTCATCCTCTCTCCTCAACCCCCCATCCTCAACCCCTCCTCCTCATACTCAAGATCCCTCCTCATCCTCAACCTCCCTCCTCAACCCCCCCATCCTCAACCCCTTCCTCAACCCCCCCATCCTCAACCCCTTCCTCAACCTCCCTCCTCAAGCCCACCATCCTCAACCCCCTCCTCAAGCCCCCCATCCTCATCCTCCATCCTCAACCCCTCATCCTCAACGCCCCATCCTCAACCTCCCTTCTCAACCTCAACCCCCCTCAACCCCCCCCCCTGCCGGCACCCGGTATATACTAATGACGCGGCGCACATGTGACGTCACATGTGCGCCGGGTCAAGGAGCGGAGGCCGGAGCAAGAGCAGGTAAGTGAGGGGAGAGGGTGGAGGTATTTAGGGGGGTTTAGGTGGAGGAGGGGGGTTGAGGGGGGTTTAGGTGGAGGAGGGGGAGGGAAAGAGACACGGGGTAGAGAGACACAATGGAGGGTTAGAGACACACGGGGGGATAGAGACACACAGGGGGGTTAGAGAGACACGGGAGGGTTAGAGAGACACGGGGGGGGGGGGGAGAGTGACTTGAGTATAGGCCGAGGGGGCCATTTTTTGCCTTAAAAAAAGGGCTGAAAAACTCGGCTTATACTCGAGTATATACGGTAATAGCCTTCTATGTGAAATTCAACAGGCAAATGCTGAGAGGACAAAGCACACTGGAATCAAAAGAAAGTTTTGTAGCAAATATATGTGTGCCTTGTATACTTAAAGAACCAATAGGAATGGAAAAAACAATCAGAGTCTGATCTGCAACACTTGAATCAATCAGGGAGTGACCTGCATAAATGGTGAACCAATAGGAGTGTCATCTGCAACACTCAGAGACCAAATTGGAGTGTGACCTGCAACACTTGGAGAACCAATGATAGCATGACTTTCAACAATGGGAGAACCAATAGGAGTGTAATGTTACGGCACACTCCCTTATGGTTTTCTATATATAATTTGTGCATTTGTACATTTAAGCTATTTTTTCTAGATCATGATATTTATACTTCATTACTTCAACATATATCCTGTTATGTTGTTAGGACAGGTCCGCTGCTGCAGTGCGGCCTCCAACTGCTAGATGGCGCTGCCAATATTTTGCAGCGCTGACGATATGTGAGAGAAGTTCTAAGCTTATAATGTTAGCCTAACCCTTCAACTAACCCTCACCATAACCCTGCACATCCATCCCTACAAAGTCTGTGTCTGCATCGGCTGCAGACCTGTGCGGGTCTCTTTGTTTGATGTTAGGCAGTAAAAACAGAACTTATAAGCACTTCCTAATAAAATAAAGTACATAAAAGTAAATAAATACACAGAGATATTATATACCTAGTAACATCCAGTAACCTTCCATGTCGCTTTAGGTTAATAAATCTTCAGTGTAAAAAAATATGTGGGTTATGAAACTGACAAAATATGTATTGTTTTTTTGTGCTTCCATTGAAATAAGAGGATTTTTTGTTTACTTCAAGGACCACTGTAGTTTACATGCTTGTGAGTTACGCAACAAACTGATAACAATCCCCACTATGTGAGCCAAGGGCATAAAAACATACATTTACGAAAATATTAGTTTTATTAGAGTCTGTTTTTGTCTGGGAACTTCCATTTTGGAGGTTTAGATGGTTGACCTGGAGTCCGAGGAGAAAGTTGATTCTATTGTGATTTGCACTTCCATTTAATCCTGTTGTTAAGTGTCACAACATCCTATCTTCAAATACAGGTGACCAATCCAGATAGGAAAAGGGCAGATATCTCCTTCAACTAATCAAATGTAATATAATAAGTGAAAATTAAATGCTTTATTTTTAATTAATTTACATTTTTAAAACTATTATCAAGCCAAGTTTTTCAAAAGACATATTATTATTATTATGTTTATTTATATTGCACCAACACATTCTGTAGCGCTGTACATGGCAAAAAACAAACTTAACACCTTATAAGGAAGGGAGGGCCCTGTTTTTGTGCTTAGAATCAAATATACATGGAGCTTGTTTCCAAGGCACTGACACAAGATTGAAAACTCGCAAACTTACAATCAAAGGGGACACATTATATCACTTTGGTGGTCTTCATCCCAGTGAGAAATGCACAATACACAGAGAGTACATTTTAACCCATCTGTATAAGAAACACTATTATTGGGATCCAAGCACACGAGAAGGATCATCATCCTCCTAGTCCATGCTAGCTGCTTGCTCTGATGTTAATTAGCCTGAGGCTGTATGTTCATCTCCATCAATCTAGGGATGTGCGACATGAAGGGGAAATGCATCCAAGCACCTGGATAAGCACCTTCATTGGACTGGACCAATCCACCTGCGGTCTAATTTGTCAGCGAGCAGAAGTCTGAATGCTCGAACCTTTAGGATAGACTTCAGCTCGAGCCTTATAGTGATGTACTGCTGAGAATACGTCACAGAGAGACTGCAACACTTACAAGGATAGACTGCGCCAGTGGGAGAGCGTGACTGGGAGAGGGCCGTGCAGAGCCAGGAGAAATAAGACCACCAAATGAAGGTGCTTAGATACATTTTGGGTTTGTATAGCTCTGCTATGTTCAAATAAACCTCTCATCAAGTCCTTAAACCCCTGTACCCCTTCTCCAAATTCACTGCACCAGTGCTGGGCAACCTATTTTCTTCAAATGATTAAAAGACATTCAAAGTCCTCAAAAGGTCTACACAATGCATTGCAACCTTTTGATGAATATGTAGCAAAAATAATAAAATTACCTTTGGGTAAAAGCAAATTAAACAAAGGGGAGACAAAAAAATAGAATGTGATAAAAAATGGGTGGTTGGACACTAAAGGACTGGCTATACCCTATGGTAGAGGGGTGAATAATTTTGCACAAAACTGGTGTGTCATGTCAAAACTAAGCATCTGTCCTGTATCATGTGTTGGGTTAGGTTATATTTATACCATTTTTCTGACTTTCAGTTGGTATTTTGTTGTCTTTTGGTTCATTTTCATGTCATTACGGTTATTTATTTGATCCAAAAATAAAAACATAATAAGCTTTGGAAAGTGATCCGGTCACACCTTTCATCAAAGGGTCAAGAGAGACTTGTTGGACTCTGTATGATCTCTACAGAAGCAGAAATAACAGCTAAATGGGATGCCAAAAACTTTACAAAGAAGACAGGAAAGAAAACAAATGAGCCAAACGAAAATACTCCTACCTTTACCTTAAAGTGTACCATTATTGTTTCCTTAAGTTACTGTTACATAGAGTAGCCCAGTACAGTTTATGATTATCGTATGTAAGTATTGTGACTTGTAAAAATTAAACTTGACCACGACTTAAACCACATTGGAATTCTAGATAGGTTTTCCAAGAACCCAAGTAGATGTTCACTTTTCTTGTATCTTTGGTTTGCCTCAGGAAGGAGAACAAGCTTAGGGCCACATTGGAAGAGCCCATTATATACACAAGAGTCGAAGTGACCAACCGAAACCAAAGAGCAGTGAGGGACCTCACCGGATCAGGCTCTAGTGCTCGGCTAATCCGTTATCCCTGAACAAATAAACCTGAGGGGTTAAGCTGAGATACCCCCACACAGGAAGATGATGTATTACACCACTCATTGCGGAAAATCCAAATTACTGCCTACAATATTGCAGTCAACTGTAAGTTATAAAGTAAGGCTCCAATGTAATAAAAGTGGAATTTCACCGTGGAAACCCTCATAAAGGCCCAGATAAAAGCTGCCATCCTTCTTCCATAAATGTCTTCAGATTGTTTTTAAATGGCCCAGGAAATTACAGATCTAACCCTGGGGCAATAATTCCATGGAACCCACCTCAGAGAGGAGTAAAAATACAACTGTCTCCATTAAAGTGAGTGCTACAGGAAATATAAATGTAACAGGGCTTGCTAGGAGATGAGAGGATCCACGCACCCTTGTGTTATAGAGAGAGTGGGGAATCTTTCTTTATTACCTCCAAGTGCTGGGACTCGAAGTGTGAGACGATCAGTAATATGGCAGAGGAGTATTTTAATTGCCTGTATTTCAAACAATAATAATAATAATAACAGATAATTCTTTGGACAACTGCAGATATATATATATAGAATCGTAAAGGGATCTCCCAATCCTCTAAAAAATACATAGAAATGGGTAACAGGTAATTTTCCAATCTGATACATTGCACCATATGTTATTATAAGGATGCACCATTGTGAGAAAGTAGTAGACAGAATCAACTCAGGGAATAAAATGGAACCCTGCACTAAATTATAATGCTTAAAAATGTAATAATGCAAAATTGTATTTATTGTAATTATTTATTGATTGCTTTCTAATAATATCCACCCTTAGATTAGTTCTTCAAAAGACCATATAGAAACAATGTGACCACATAGGTCCTTTCATTAAAAGTGAGCTTTTAGAATGAGCAGACTTGATGGGCTTATTGGTTCTCATAAACCATCAATGTTTTAGCTTCTATTGCAATTATGTATAAAATAACTAAATAAATATATTTGCAATGTACAGGACAGCAGTAATATGCTCAGTTACTCAATTCCAGTGACATCTCTCGAGTAACAAGTTATAGAATACTGATGATTTCTATAGAACTGAGTGAAAGTCATTAATAAATTACTTTTTCTTTTGTAATTTAGACTCTTTGCTGAGCATTGAGAGCCAGCCTCATCTTAAGAGAAAATTTAAAATAAATTACAGATTATTGCATGTAAAGCTTAAGAATTTTAGAACATAAATTGTGGATAAATCATAATTAATAACACAATGATGTACCAGAGGGGAGAGACTGACAGAAGGTCACATAGAGTCGGACCCAACTGAACAACAAAACATTTTGAGGGGAAGTGTTAACTGCAGGAAAAAGTTGGACATTTTACACATAACTCACCTGAAAATATCCTTTCTCTATGCTAATAACTTGTATATAACCATAAAGTAACCATAAAGTGTAAATGAAAGTGATATTATATAGGAAAATACTCTTAATAAGAACATATTTTATTATTGCCACTGAGCTAAACTACAAAACGGACCTCACTTCTGATTAATGTAATCAACGAAGGTCTGGAGAAAGAATCCGATTTATAAGAATGACAAATACGCCGGCACTGAGGGTGCACAATGAGGATGTACTGGGCCTCTCTGCTGGTATGGGATGTCCAGGATGGAGACAATAAGATCACAAGCAAGAGCAGAGCACGGGGCGACTGCAAGCAAGGAAAGCCATTACACATTGTCCTTGTCACTTCATACAGAGCTCAGAATTATATATGTAACTGGGGCAGGGAATCCAGAATGATGTCACAGACGCCATTAAGGATTCCCTGCCCAGATGAAAAGATGTGGCAGAAGGGGAGTCATAGAAGCCCTTGAGGGAGGGAAGGAGTGCTGAGGCTCAGGGAGGCCCACTGGGCTGGGGGGTGGATTTTCTGGGGGGGAGAGGGTTCCCTACATAAATTAAAAAGAACATTGTATAAAAAAAGAGTCTGCACTGGGACCCCAAGAGGAGGGCCGCAGTGCATTACACTGCCTGCACCAGCGATAGCTCCACCCATGTGTCACTACTGCTCTTGTGAAGTAGTAATTTCTTACTATGCAATTGAAACAAGGCCCTCTTGTTCTTGTCCCCCTTTTTCTGGAAGATAATTCCCAGCTAAACTTTATTAAATCCTGTGATAGATTTTAAGAGTTTTTATCATATCATTGCTCTAACTTCTCTCAACCTAGCTAGAGATAGTAAAGGGATATTTAATTAACTAAATACTGTAGAAATGCAGCTTTGTAGCACTGTCAGGACCTCCCTCTAATACATTGTGATTCCAGAGTGCCATATGCAGTAAGTAATTTCTCCATATAACACTATAATCGGTCTGGAGCAGTTCATTTTAACACAAGTTTGTTAGAATTAGGTCTTAAGATTGTTGCAAAGGCAGTCTGCAGAAGGAAGAACCCTTTAACTGCTAAGGTTTGGAGACTCCTCAGGATTGTACAGATAGATTAACATTTCTTAGCAATTCAGTATTTTCATATGTAAACTAGGTTGTTTTTTTTCAACGTATATTATTTTTATGTTGGTATAATTTATTTAATAAAACAGTTACTAATATATAAAAAAATATATACAAATTGTTCTCTAGTCATTCCTTAACTATACAAATGATCTGCTTCCTCCCCAGGGCAATCAGATCATCTTTATTTATTCTCCCAATTGTATTTATTTTATGAACCTTTATTAATTTACTGCCTGGCATGTCCAATGGGTAAGCTGAACCCAACAACTGTGATTAATATTCATTGGTGTCAGTGGGTATTGCATTAAAAGCATCTGATCCCCCCCTAGGAAAATATATCTTATTTATAGTGTATTTGGACCCCGAGGGTACATGTGGCGGGGAGACTTATTCATTGGTGGCCAGTGGTAGTAATATGCCTTGTTGTCAGCATTTATAAAAGTGATCTGATCACTCCCCAGGGCAATCAGATAATTATTATACACAGCCCAATACCCACTGGCACAAAGGCATACTGTACTAATATCCTATCCCCGTGGTCACAAGTGCGTTAATGACATGGTGGAAGGGGGAATTATAAAAAGCATGAACCCCTGACCACCTTGCCCATTTGTACTCTAATTTATGTGGTTGTGGGACTGTGCTCAGTAGGTTTACGGTATATTTTATAGTTATTTAATATGTTATATTGATTACCCTATGTATGTTAATTACTGTATGTTATGTTGTTTCTCTATGCGTGTTAGATTCTGTATGTTGCATGTTTGGTTCATGAAGAGTTAACTGACTTAGAATGTGATGATGTAATCTGCAACTATCATGTAGAGATTCAGTTTTGTAAACGGTCAGTTATGTAATTGTGTGTATGCTCCTGGCTGGAAAAGAGAGGGTAACAGCTATCACTGTCTGACTGGATTAATATATATATATATATATATATATATATATATATATATGGAATAAGATATCTGGAAGCGATATATATGTGTCAGAATCCTTAGTGAAGATAATAGCTGTCCTGGTCCTGTACAATCAGTGAAGTGGATGTTATGATACCATGCATATGAAACATTGTCAATGACTGTGTTAGCAATTCAGCACCTTAGGCGCTCATTGCGAACCTCTCCCCTGTGTACTTCAGCTTTACAGCTTTGCACTGATCACCTTCGGCACTCATCATGAGCCCCACGCTGAGCTCCTTTATTGCTCATCACAAAGCTCACAATAAGCACCAAAGTCACTCATTGCAAGCCTCTCCCACTGTCGGTGTTCATCATGAGCCCCGCAATGAGAGCCTTTGGCGCTCATTGCAAGCTTTTCCTCCCGCCAACTTTAAGGCCCGCTCATTGCAGGTTTCGTTAACCTGCAAGTTTTGTGCTTGGGAATGCCATGTGTGTTTTTCCACCATTTCCCCCCTGTCCCTTCCCTGTTTTTCTCCTCCATGTGTCTGCTGAATGTATGCGTGTTACACGCTGACTGCTGTTTGTTTTATTCCCAAAGTCCTGCGTGCCTGGCGTTGTTGGTGTGAATGTTAGTGTCTTTGCCGTCGTGTATTTTCTAAGTCCCTCGTGCCTGGCTTTGCTCAGCATCATTTTCATGCAGTTTCAGAATTTTTTACGTTTTTTTTGTCCAACTTTTTTTTCCCTTGCTTAGCCGATTTTGTATTGAGGAAAAACCCCAAATATGGCTCAAAATCGCTTGTAACCTCACGCCCAGGCTTCCTGGCTCTCACCCTGTCCTGTGTGTGAGTGTGTTATTATATTTATAAATGTATTTATTTTTTATGGTTTTTAGAGTTACGCACTTGGCTCTCAGTTGCGCCCCTCACATTGCAGCCTAAGTGCTGCGTGGCTGCTTCACAAGGCTTTCATGTGTGACTGCGCCGCTGGCTGCAATGAGCGCCTTTGGCACTCATTAAAGCCTAAATCATCCAGTCTAAGTCCTGCGCCATACACTGCTTGCCTCGCTTTGCTTTTGGCGCTCATCCAGCCTAAGTCCAGCACAGTATATGTCTCGCCTCGCTTTGTGAGGCTTTGCAGATGAGCCTAAGTCGTGAGCCATACACGGTTCACATCGCTTTGCAATGCTTCAATGGCGTCTCTCGCTTCGCGAGGGACGCAAGTGCGTGACCAACATCGCAAATGTTACGAACAGTGTTCTTGGTCCACAACTATATATGTGATACTGTGTTCATATTTTTTAAATGCTGTAATAATGGAAGGGAATGTTAGAGACATCAGCTGCCTTGGTGAAGAGATCAAAAGAAACGCAAAGACCTGCTGGGTAGGTTTGGCAATAACAGCCTTATCAAGCCCAACTGAAGAAAGTAGATCCTCACAGGCACCCCAAGAATTTTCATAGCCACCTTCACTGTAAGATAAGATCAGTCTAGCAATAATTTCCCCTTCTTGCTCACTACCTTGCCATTGTGAATGAAACTGTGAGCTATACCATGTAGTGTCACTCAATATGTGAAGGTGATATCAGAGAGGTCAGACAATTTGCGGTTCACTGGAGAAAGAACTGGCAACCCACTTCAGTATCTTTGCCAAGAAAACCTTATAGATATGCACAACCAGACACAAAACGTGCCTGCAAGCTGTGGTGACTGGTTTACGGAGAGTTGGACATGACTGAATCACTAAACAACAACAAAACAATAATTTAATTTGTTCTACCAACATCTATGCTATAGAGACATTAAAACTGTGTCAGGTTTTGCCGCAGGAAAAGTATTTAATTAAGACCCAAAAACTAATGTTAAGGAGATTGGAATTAACTCATCTGCTCGGAATTTAAAACAAAAATATTTTCAAATCCTTTTTGTCTTATTAGTAAATATTTTCCTATTTTCTTATAAAAAAATATTTCCCCTATCTTTTAGGAAAATATTAGTATTGCCTGCTCTTTGCTTTTCTTGTGTTGTTCAGTTGTTTCCGACTCTCTGTGATTTCATGGACTGTAACATATCAGGCACATCCTTATGTCCAAGGTCATGCTGATCCACTTGGTATTCATGGCAGAGATACTGGAGGGGGCTGCCAGTTCCTTCTCCAGTGAGCCGCAGCATACAGCTCCTGGTATTCCTAGGTGGTCTCCTATCCAAGTACTGACCAGGCCCAACCCTGCATGGCTTCAAAGTGGTGTGGCCTCTTGGTTCCCTGACTGGAATCAAACCCAGGTTGCAGCAGTGAAAGCACCAAATCCTAACCACTGGACCACTAGTGAACCTTAATTTATTGGAACAGCTTTGAGAACGTATATCAAATACACTTTCAAACCTTTTAAAGGCATACTACCTATGTAGGCAATGTAAGAATTGTGCATAATAAAAAAAAATGTTTGAGTTGTTAGCCTTTCTGATCCACCCACAAGGAAAAACATATTCCTCATTGCCTTAATTACTTGCAGAATGTTTTTGGGTGTCCGTCGGGGCCCAAAATAACCACCAGACGACTGCTCACAGCCTGACTCTGTAAATGGGAATCTTTAATGACATTTAATATCCGCTAATAACCAATTTTCCAGCAATATAATGATCTTTGTCTGTTATTAGCAACATAATCAGTTTATATGAAACAAGGACAACAACAGCAGAAATAAAAACCTGACCGTCTGTCAGGAAATATATGTTAGAAAGGTGCACTCTAACTTAAAACAATCTGTTTAAGACAAACAACTTTTCCAATATACTTTTTCATGCAGCTATTGTTTCTTATTTTTTGTTAAAGGTACAAAGAAAGTTCCTGGAATATGATGCATTGAATAGAGGAGAATCAGTACTGTATGAAAACATTTTGTGCATGAAAAAATCCCAAAATAAACATTAATAAACTTACTATAATGTTTGCAAAATGTCTTCTGTTTTCAGACAGTTCACTTTGTCATCACTTTTTATCATAAAATCCATAATGAGTTTTGGACAATCAGAAGCAGGTACATTAATATATCTGTTTCCCTCTCACTGGCTGAGAATAAAGCTGCAGTAGTGATACTGACAGCTGATTCGCTAGGACACAACTATGCACAGCTCATTGGCTAGGACGCTCTGCCTACATGGATGCCTCAGGGGGTGGAGCTCACATATGAAATATCAAATGTACTTTGAAATACAAATATACAGAAATAGCGACTTGCCTGTCAAAAATGACGGGGCAATAAAATTTGAAGCCATGGGAATGCTGTTTGACACACAATGTAAAGCTTTTTGTACTGTGAGGACCTTTGGCGCTCATTGCGAGCCTCTCATCAGAAAGAGAGATATATATTTATCTATATTTAGTTAACTAATAATGAATGAATTATTGCTTGAATAGATAAATATACTTTACCTATTTGTAACTAATATATCCAGCAATCAATAGCCTGAAGAGCTAACAATCCGTTTGTATTTTCCGGAAGCATACAATGTACAGTTTGAGTGTTGGTGCCCTGATGATAAAGTGTAATGAATGTACCAACTGTGCATTACAAAATAGTCTGCATGCGCGAGGGAAAGCCGTTGGTTTAGTTTAGTAAAGCGCCATTGTAGATTCGTAATGTTATTAATGTGTTAGGCGGCTTGTGAGCATTTTGCGTCTTTTGTAACAGTGTATTTTGTAGTTCGTACGTTCCTGTGTGAAAGTGCTACACGTTTGTCAGTGTTTTGCGCGGTCCGGGGTTGTGTAGCGTTGTTTTCATTTTTTTTGTCAGACATTTTTTTTCTCGCTTAGGCGCTTTTCGAGTGTTGAAACTCTTCTAAAGCGCCTTAAATTTGCGTTCCACCTCACTCCCAAATGTTCTGGCTGTTCTCCCGTGATGTGTGTGATGTTTTTGTATTATTTTTTTGTGTATTTAGTGTGTTTTTATTGTTTTTGTGTTTTCGCGGTTCGGCCATCAACCTCGTATTTTTTTTTTCAAAGTCCTGTGTCTCATAATTTTTTTTTCTAAGTACAGCGTTTGTCAACTGCCTACAGTCTGAGGCGATCCCGCGTTTAGTAAGTGTTTGGTGGCTAAGTCCCACCTGTTTCATTGCCTTCACTGCTCACTGCAATGATCGTCTTTGGCACTCATCGCCTTTGAGCTGAGAGTTTTAGTGACTTAATGGCTCGCCTAGCTATGCGAGGCTCGCAGGCGATGAGCACCTTTGGCGCTCATCGCCTAAGTGCTACGCGTTAATAACTTCCCTTGCTTCACGAGGCTCGCAGCCTTGGGGTTTGTGTCTCTTAGCTCTCACATTTAAATCAGAATATCCTCTCCTCTTAGAATGACCATGTCCACATGGACAGTCTAGCCTTAAAATGGCTAGCAAGTCTCCTAAACTCAAACATAGATTTTGCTTTCATGGACCTCGGTTACATAATGAGCAACCAATAAATGATTAAGATTCAATTATGATGCTCTAGATTTCAACTGATTTTCTGAGTTTTACTCTTAAAGGGCCATTACTCCAATATTCTAGCATTATATATATAAAAAACATAAACAATTTTTGAACTCATTTGTCTTTTTACTTTGTTCTTAAAAATGTAGATCTGAACAGCTGATCAGAGCTTTTACTCATCCCCAGAGAACATACAGTATCATCATCTACATTATTGGTGTTGAGTGCTATAAAACACCTGGTTTGATATTGACCCAGGAAAGAATACAGAAAAACAATATACAGCTTGGTTCAGGGCCAGATTTTCTATTAGGCATTAAAGGTAGCTGCCTAGGGGTGCCTGTCTTTAGAGGCTGCCATGTTATTACACTGACATATTAAAACATACATAATCTGTGCTTGAAGTAGGAAGTCCTGAGCACCTTGGGGGCGGGTAGAGTCAAGCATCCCACTGATTGGCTGGATTGGGCTGCCAATCTATGCATTCCCGCTCTTCTCTTCTGGGTGCTTTTATATATATATATATATATATATATATATATATATATATATAATGCAGTTGAACACCCGCTGGAATAAGTTATTTATTTGTATAAAAAAACAGCTGTGTTGCTTGTGATTAGCTATACCAGCAATAATCTACTGTTTATTGTTGATTTTAATAAACTGCCATTGTACAGGGATAAATGTGATAGAGGAGAGTTTCCAAAGATGGTAAAATGTATAACTAGAAGGTGTGACAGAGTCATACAAGGTGTGTATGTGAGTCTCAGGAAGACTGAAGGAGTTAACTTACCTACTCAATTAATTTAGCTGCACCTGGGCAGCCCTAATTTTAGACTGCTCCTGGAATATGAGAGTGTCTGCTTATGGACTGGTTATTTACAGTTTGTTTAAGCTGGAAGGAAACACACACAGTGAGACAGCAGCTTATGATCATATGGAGCAGAGTGTAGACCTGGAAATCTGAAGAATATACAGGCCAGTGATTTTTAACAAACAATCAGACTTTTTGTTCTGCTCCACCCAGGTTTATCTGGATGAGAACTGGTTAGTGAGGAAACTGTATATTAGCTAAGCTTGTGCTACAATGAAAGCTAGGAATATTTAATTTCTTTGGTTTGTTTGGTTTGTTATCTGTGTATCACTGGCTACATTTTAGTAAAACTTGGAAAAGTATCTTGTATTGTGTCTTCCATCAAAGTGCCTGAAAAACAGACACAAACCCTGAGAAGACCGGGAACTTGTTACAAAGATAAAAACAAATACTTTATCAATTGAATATTAGTGTTAAAAAATGTATTTTCCTACAGTAAAATACATTGAAGTTTGAAATGTTGTCCCTGTTAGCCTTTCTGATCCACCCGCAAATCAATTACTCCCTGTGGCTTGAGCATGCCCAGTGTATTGTTCTACATATGACTTACACTGGAAACAATACATTCAGAGCTTCAGGGGATAGTCAGCAATTATTGGACAATATCTGTCATTAGCAAGAGATATCATATTGTCTTTAGCAGGCAGACTAGAATTTTTTCTGACAGGTAAAAATTGCAAACTTTAATGTAATTGTACTGTAGGTAAATGTTTTTTAAAGCATTCTGTTGTCAAAACACTTGTTATTACATATAGTTTTAAATAAAATATATTACTTTAAACTACAAAATATAATATTTATTTATTATTTATTTGTTTATTTTCTATTGCCTATGCTTGTGTTTAGTTATTTATGAACAATATATATATATATATATATATATATATATATATATATATATATATATATATATATGCAAAGTGGTACCTCAGGTTACAATGCCCTCGTTTTCATATAAAACTACAGAATTGTAAAAGATGCTAAAGTTTCTGAGGAGTCTCAGTTAAAGGGTTCTTCATTCTGCAGACTGCCTTTGCAACAATGTTAAGCCCTAATTCTGACAAATACCTAGTAGAATGACTGTTTTCGGGTTACACCACCTCTCTTCTGCAATTTTCTGCCTCGGGTTACAACGCTATCTCGAGTTACGCAATCGAAAATGAAAGAAGTATCAAGGCAAACGCTGCTGTACACGCGACAGCAAGCTGTAAACACAGTAATCGCAATTGCCATATAGTCTGTGCCTGCAAGTGCTTCCAAGAGCCCAATTTGCCTGTGCCTGCAAAAGCCCAATTTGCCAGTGCCGATAGGCACAGGCTGTTTGGGCTCTTATGTGCCAATGTACCCAGCCTGTGCCTATGAGCAATATGCCCAGCCTGTGCCTATGAGTCAGTGTACCCAGCCCGTGCCTATAAAAGCCAAAGTTCCAAGCAATAACCTGTGTCCTCCTTCTCCTCCTCTACATCTCCACCATTCGATTGGGCCTTCAAGTGCTCTTAGTACAGGTAAAGTGAAGTTAAATTTTAAGTTATTTGATGTAATTATTGTTGTTTATTCATTTCTGTTTAGTTTTAAGGGTTTGTATCTAAAAACAAGATAACCAGTTCAAACTAAAATGTGAAAAATCTGTGGTCTGGAACAGATTCATTGAATTTACATTGATAAATATATATATATATATATATATATATATATATATATATATATATATATATATATATATATATATATATTTCTGTGTCCTTTAATACACAGAAAATAACTTGTGACAAGTCCCTTCTGATCCTTCTGTGTTCTTGAAAATGTCTCCACTTTCCTCTCCTGTTACTTTGCTGCTTCTCTCTATAAATGCTCTTCTCTTTCATGTGCAATCCATGAGGATTCATCTCAATCTCGCTCCCCTCCTAAATCTGGCTTGGGAGGAGATGTCAGGAGCTTATGAATCTCATTCATTTCCACAGGGTTAAACTCAGATCTGCCCTTAAAGAAAGTCTGTTTTTTCTAAGGCTCCTCCAGCTCTCTCTCTCTGGGGATTCTCCCAGTGTACGGGAAGGAGCTGACATTAAACACTTAAAGAAGGGCAAATGTAATCAGGAAAAACTAAATATAATTGGAAAGTTATAGAGTGAAGAAAAAGAGGCTCTAATATCCAGAAATTAATACTAATCGAAAATGAATTTATTGTTGAAGCGACTAAATCTCAGCTGCAAAGGTGACTTGTATTAGGGTGACGGCAGTTTGCAAAATGCAGGAGCTGTAAAAGAGGTCTGATAATTAGCATTTTCAAAGAAACATGAAGCATCCAAAAAGGCTAAATACTTGCAGCCACATTAAATTACAAGCCCGTAACAGCTACGGGAATCCCGCAAGGGCTGCAGGCTTGAAATTCTGCTGCTTTACAGAGCTCTTACATTCAACTAGGCCGGAGAAGCAAGCCCGTAAATCATTCTTGCACTTGTTGCACGTGCGACCGTGAACGCGATCAATTAGTTAAACCCGTAGATACGGGTTTAGACGGAGCTAATGATAAAAGAGATCGTCATCATTACGTCACTGAAAAATGGAGGTTAGATTTCAAAGTCTTACTGGTTTCAATTACGAGTTACGATCGGACCCGCATTCCAGAAATAATACAACATGAATAAATCAGTAAATATGATATTCTATTCCATGCGAGTTCCATTATATGTATTAGCACATTGATTGCCGGGATCAATATAACCCAGAAATGTAATATTTTTTATAGCAGACTTGCCAGCTTGAAAATGTTGTGCTATTAACATTAATACCTAACATCACTTTCCCTTTCATTTTATGTACAGTAGTGTGTTGATATTTGCATTTACAGTGCTATGGATAGGACTCTAACCCCCTTGCGGGTTATCTCTAATACCCGTTGGCTTTTTGGCTCCATTTGCGGGTTATGGGTTTGAACGCCAGTGGATTAGTAGGAATTTAATAGCGATTTGCGAAGGTAACAGTTACGGGCTTGACAGATCAAAGGATTTGCGGCAACGTAGTTCAGATTTCGACATCCCGTAGGGTTTTTCCGCCTGTAACCCCCAGATCATTTGCGGGTAGCTTTACAAGTCCAATTTAATAGCCGTAAGACTTGCGGGGTATGGTTTTCATAAAAACTGCAAAATTATTTGATGTGCCAACAGTATCAAAATTAATGATAAGTATAGGACAAACATGGACAAGCTGCATTGGGAAAGGGGACCCATGGTAGTCAAATGATGCCTTCAAGACGCAGCTTTTAAATATGTTGTGGCCAGTCACTTAGAGTCATTAGGTCCAATAATTGCTATGCATAATGACATAATGGCCAAGGAATATGAGGTCATCTTACAGGACCAGGTGCATCCTATGGTGCAAACATTGTGCTTCATGATGCTCCATATTCCAGGGTGATAATTTTCCTGTGCACACTGCTAAACAAATGGACGAGTGGTTTAATAAACAATAGAATGGAGTCAAACACCTTCCATGACCTCCCCATTGCCAGATCTAAACGTTATTGAAGTTTCATGGGAAGTTCTGTAGTGCAGAGTGTGAAGTAGATCTCCACCTCCTTCATTACTCAAAGAACTGGATGTTTTTCATCTTGAAGAGTGTACAATATCCCCCTACACAGAAATCAGGACCTGTATGACACCAAGAAGGACTAAAGATTTTTTTTTGCTATTACATTTTACCTAAAAAAACTGTCCAAAGGCCCTTTAAGTTGAAGCAAATATTATAATAACATATTTGCAGCCGATTGACAGACGTCAACGGAATTGAGGATTTTTAATGTAATTTATAATACTTATAATACTTATAATAATAATAATAATATAATACTTATAATAATAATGTATTATTCCTAGATTATTAATACAAATACTAGTCTGGTGTAGTCTATCACATGCTGCACCACCCGACAATGTCAGAATTGAGGCAGTCTTGGTTCTGGATTATTATAATCAGCCAGTGGCTGAGCATGTTTGTACATGACATGTTTGTCATGAGTCATCCATGGCATCATGGTGTTGAAGTGGGCATCCCACCCCCCAATAACTCTGTATTTTAAGTCCATTCTAAGCAGGTTGGCGCAGCCTGTGATTGATGTAGTTGGAATTTCTGACCTTGATTCCCTTCAGGTTAAAACATTTTTAAGAAAAATGCTTTTACACCAGCAGCCGAAAAATAATAATTTCACAATCAGCTATAGTAATGAAAATGTGAAAAAACGACAAGTTTTACAATAACATGTTTTTTTCCCCAATAAAATGATACTGGCAACTGCGGCTTATCTTTTATACTCCGTGAAATGTAACCCCTGCCGGAGCCGCACTTGGCTGCTGGAGCCTCGTTAGATTTCAGCTTTAATCTCGGTGAACAATCAGGCACCCACTGAGTCTGTGAAAAGTGTTTCATCCAGAAAGAAACACAGAGCAAATCTATTAAAGCGTTGAGGGAAAAAAAAGTCCTTTCATTCAGAGAGAATAGAAATGTGCAAGAACCCAATCAGAAGACAATCTAATAGAAATCCCATCATTGCTGGTGGCTAATCTATATCCACCTTTATTTTTTGCTGATGATTGATTTACTGTTTTCTTACCATAGGCACCATCAGTATTCAGATGTTCAGACAGTATTAGCACTATATGAAGATTACTACTAAATATATGTTAGGTAATATTCATATGTTTTAAAATGTCCTTCCCATATTTTACATATCTAATGATTTTATATTATAGTGGACTCTTGGTTACTATTAAAAGGGGACTAGATTAGCTGCACATAGGATGAGCTGCTAAGTATATTTGTCAGTGAGGGCTGTTCTAGCAGCAGCAGCAGCTTTCACTCCTCACTTACACACAGGACGTTCAGCTGGAGGGTCCACTGCTGAACCCAGGGAAAGTAACCCCAACACTGCCTTGGTTCAGTCACTCATGTCTGTCTGCTTCCAGATAACATTAAATTGCAGGCATACAGTGGATGCAAGCTAGGTGCCTGTAAGCATTTTGTGGCACGACAACCTGGCTTCTGGCATTTGTTGAGCCCTGTAAAATTTATTTTTTATTTAAAGTACGGGATTACACTTTGTTTCTGGTTCTTTTCTTTGAGTTCAGATTAACTGAGAGTCTACTGTATTGAGAATAGAAAGTTCAATAAATCATGTAAGTCCACCTTACGTGATGACAAATGTGAAGGACTATGAAGCAAATTCTATAGACTGTAATGTCTTTTTACCATTGGGCAATTTACCATTGCAGGCCCGTCAGAGACCATGTGACAGCTTAGTGAGCTTACTCTCTATCCTTTGATATGAGTGGAAAATGGTTGGATTCACCTTGAGCAATGATAACCTGAACTGGTTATTGGACGTATTTTTGCCCTCTTTATTTATTAGGGAATATACATATGTTTTAAAATGTCCTTCCTAACTATTTTTTATATATCTAGTTGCTATATATTATTGAGAATACAACGTTTAATAACTCAAGTGGAGCCATGAGCGATACCTTAACTGAACACTGAAGTTACAGACTTTGAGTCCAATTCAATTGAGCTATCGTAATTTACTGGAGCCATTAAGTGAGGCCGTAAGTTAATTTGCTACTCAATTGGCTTCTTTTTGCAGGCTCCAAATGGTTTACGGGTTACGGGCTTGAAATCTTTGCAGTTGTTAAACCCACAACTTACAGTCTCCCAAAGCCTTTCATCTTTCCCGTCCACAATAGTTACAATTCGTTAAAATTGCAAATCACTATTCAATTGCTACAAATCCCCAAGCCCGCAAATGTTTCCACACCCGTAAACGGCAAATGTAGGAGAAATCCTACTAGTGCTGGAAAGGACCCGCAACGGGGCTTAAGCCCTGACCATAGCACTGTAAAAGCAAATAAAAACTCAATACTGCACTGTAAATGACGGGGAAAGCGATGAAAGAGATTATAATTAATTGCACAACAGTCTCAAGCTCGCAAATCGGCAATGAAAAATTCATTTTATTTTGGGGTTATATCGATCTCGGGAATCAATGAGTTAATACATTTCAGGCCATCCACATGGACTAGAACAGTTTAGCTAAACGCTAACTTATTGAGTTACCTCCATATTTTACTGACATCATGATGTCGTTCTCGTTTTCTATTGGCTGTTTCGAAATGGGTGGTTACGGTCTTGCTTAATTGATCATATTCCTGCCCTGAACTGCTACGGATGAGTGCATGGTTTACGGTTTTGGCTTTTGGCCCGTAACTTGCTGGCTGGATCAAATGAATGGAATATAAATAAGTATTTTTTACAAAATTAGAGCTAAATATGTAAAATAGGTAATCCTTGTGCAAACTGCTTTTGCAACAATGTCGGGAACTCCTTTAAGTGGACTGATTTAGGTTGTCTCATGTGCATACAGTTGGTTTATAGAAAATTACTGATTTGTTCATATTTAAAATCAAATCAACCTAATTTAAAAAGGCTCTGTCACCACAAAATCAAGTTTAGTTTGTCCTTAAAGGGCATTTAAAACTGGCTGTATATTTGTTACCTATTTTTTCCAAAATGAATCAATCCTGGGAAATGAGTGGGTCACATATGTTAATTAGCTGCTTTGATGCACTAATTAGGATTACAATCGGCTGTTATCTGGCAGTTTGATCCCTCTAACATCCAAATCAAGCACTCTGAGACACACATTAGCATACAGGAGCCTCAGAATTAATTCTTAATATTCCCAAAATGATTTACTGTAGAGAAAAACTGCTAGTACAGTGTATAGCCAGTTTTTCATGCTCTTTGAAATTAAAATCAACTTTCTGCTAGGGTGACAGAGTCCCTTTAAGTTAGAAGAAGATTTAGCTGTGTTATAAAGCTGCGTCTTCATAGACTTAAAAGTTTGTTAAACGTTACAGTATTCATTTTCATTAAAACATTCTGTAATGTTAAAAACATTACTTTTACATTGATGCAAGCAAGTTTGACGCTTCAGCGTCAAGAGAAAATCAACCAGATTTATTACTTTTTGTCCTCCCAGACAGCTTGGGTACGTTTAAATGCCTTCACAATTATGTTACCCAAATAAAATTAGCTTCTATTTTTCTCCAGCCTAGTGTAAATTATCTAAATGATTCTATGCTGTTTTATATTAATCCCCAAGAAAACCTAAGAATGTGAGGGACAATGAAGCAAATTTCTGAAGACGGAAATGTTTTTTTTACCATTGGGAAATTTACCATTTTAGGCCTTCAGAGACCCAATGATAGCTCAGTGAGTCTATCGCATTGACGTTCTGCATCACATCATAAAATACACTCTGTCCATTGATATGGTGTCTTATTGTGTAAATTTATTGTGCGTGTTACTATCCCCCTGACCACCAGCCCTTTTAGACTCATATGATCGGTCCAGGATCGACTAACATTTTTAAAACAGGCCATTACTCTGGCTGCATAATGACTTGAGGGAGTTAATAATATCTGGCCTCTTATTTATGTGGTTGTGGGACTGGGCTCAGTAGTTGTTTTATAGTTATTTAATATGTTTTTATGTTATGTTGATGACCCTTTTTTTATATTGATTACCCTATGTTATGTTTACCTCATGATGTTAGATGCTGTTTCCACTCTTCGTGCATCACAGTTTATGTTCAAACAGAAAGTTACATTTCTGTTCAGTTCTGGTCCAGACTTGATAAAGTGAGGTCATAGATATAGGTGGATGTTAGGATGTTATGATGCCCTGCAGAAGAAATATTTTCTATGATTGTATTAGCAATTTATTCAAAATCCAGAAGTCTCACAAACTATTAAGTTCAAATGTAAATATACACCCATTGAACCTTTCTGAATATCAACAGAAATAAAAGCAGTTCCAGCACAGCTTGTCTAGATGTAGTATCCTGATTTTGTATGCTGGTTCTGTGTTCATATTTTAAAATGCTGCATCCGAGGAAGGGGATTTTAGAGACATCTGCTGCCTTTCGGAAGGGACCAAAAAAGCCTGAAGGATCTGCTAGGTGGGTTTGGCCATAACAGTCTTATCAAGCCCAACGGAAGAAAGTAGATCTCCACACTGTGGATCTTATCATATCAATTCTCCCTGTTCTTGAGAGCCAGTCCCTATTTTCCATGTGTATTCAAAATATTTTCCTTGTATCCTCCAAATGTCACACTTTTGAAGATAAGTCCAACATTTATGGGCAAAGCCATGTATTTCATCCCTGACCACTTTCCTTGTTCTCTAGCTCCTCCTGTTGTTTTCTCTAAAATTCTAAATAAGAGAAAGGTTGAAGCCATGGGTGTCAGCTGTCATGATTGATATTGGGCCCTCCAGCCCCCCCCCCCCCCCGAACTCCACAAGCAACCATGCTATTTTGAACTCTGGCACACTGGGATGCTAATATCCAAGACTATTAACATGGACATGGGACTGGTTGTAAGGATGGTGACAATTAGTCTTTCATTTATGTGTCATGTTTAAATAATTTATGTGTGCTCAGAATGTGGTAAGAATATGCTAAGCTATGACACTATTAGAGAGTGCAGTGTAATTTTCCCCATTATAAAGCAGTCCTGTTAGAGGGTCATAAAGTAATTAACCGAATTGGGTTCCAAGGGGGGGTGGGGTGGAGAAGATAATGGGGGTTTGTTCTTGGTATTTTTTTAAATATATATCTGTGAAAGATAAAGGAAGTCTGGCTCTAGCATTCTAATCAATGGGATGTCTGGTGTTATGATTTGATCCTAATCAAGGGGATGTAACAAAGTTTATTATTTTTTAATAAAGCTGTAACATTAGAGCTGAGCTTGCAAACTGTGATTGCCAGAGTTTCTCTAAAAGGTGTTTGCTTGGAGATGTGAGATTGAACACAAAAGGCATGACCTAGATGGAGAAAATTGAGGTGCATGTGGCCCTTCAACTCTGAGTTGTCACATCAGCTCTACTGAATATTATGTATAAATATGCATATCTCTAAAACATACACAATTGCTGTGGCACTGTAGTATTTAATAATATGAGTGTCCCTCTTTGACCATATGAAATTTTGGGATGGATGACACAGCAAATGAGCCGCCAACTAATTGTGAAGCCTGTTCCTTTATCACACCAAGAATCATCAGAACTGTCCTTATATTATGTGCTGCTCATGTGATACCTAATTAGCTCAGTAAAATATATCTTGTGCTCAGTGCAACATAAAATGATGGTGCTTCTTCTTGCTATATTATTAAAACAATATAAATGTATATGAGCTGTATAATCCATTCTTACGTTATCCTGGAGGTCAAATACACTGAAATGTGACGTTTGCAAGAATCACATAATTCTTTCCGTCAACAAATTGCCCAACTCCAATGGAGTAAATTCTAAAATGGTGCATAGTCTAAACCATTGGTACTCAACATCTGGTGGTAGGACTGATGCCCATCCCTAATATATATCATTGTGATATCTTGCCCCCATTGCATCTCCCACTGGCAGTGAGTATCACCCCAGGGTCTGTCTCTCAGAGCTTCTCCGGCCGGGAGATCTCAGCAGGCAGCTTTCATTGATGTCATTGATCCCAGGAAATGCTTCAGATAATAAAGAGAATTACACCCCCTGATTACATTAGCTCTGAATTTCCAGCTCTGTCCATACGTGTTGTGTCATGCACGGAAATAATCACGTCCTATGCTGAATGTACTGAAGGGGGCTTTATAAATGCACTGGAGTGGGACTACATAGCATCTCTCTATGAACATAGTCCATTATAATACATGTCATTTTAAGTAAAATGAATTGTGTAAAATAAAACCTATTATTATGAGAATTAACTTACTGTGGAAAGCAGTGGTACTGTGCAGGAAACTGATATAGTTATGGAACCTATGGAATGAAATCCCATTCCCTTTAGATTGTAAGTCTGTGAGTTTTCTGTCTTGTAAGGTGCTTTAGAAAAATCACTTTGTATGTAAGATTTTAAACACAAAGATAGCGCCCTTCATTTCTGCCATGCTTAATATTGTATTTTGTACTTAATCCCTGAATAGCACTATTACTACTAGTATATTAATATATTACTACAGTAGTCCTTTAAAATGAATTCCCTTCCATATATACATTACCCACATTGCAATGCTGTTTTCATTAATCTGAGGGCTGCATGTCTTGCTTCTCATATTTTAGAAATACAAGTAATAATAAAACTAACAATAATAATAATACTAGTGTTTATATGTTTCTATATATTTCATGAACCCTTCTTCTCCATATCCCTTTAAAAAAACACTATGGTTAAATTTGGCAAAATGTTTTTTGAGAACAACAATACACAAATAAACAGAACCATTGCATTGAGAAAATTTTCAAAATGTAACAGTTGTTTACTATGATGCTCTGTTTTGCTTTCTTCCAGGGGAGTAGGAACTGCAGAGAGGAGGGGGACAAATCCCACCCAGATTATTGGAGGGGCAGGGGCATTGATAATTTAAACAAAGTAATGACAAATTATTTTTGAGGGCACTGCAGTCGTGGGGGCCCTTAGAGCAGGGTCCTAGTGCATTGCACTGTGTTCCCCAGCTGTAGATCAACCCTGGTTCCTGAGTTGAATTATCCCCCCTCAAATTTTTTTGGGCTCCTATGCCTATGCTTTCTTTCCTGCTGCTGAATGTTACTTTTTCTTGAGAATGTGTCCTTGCAATCTAATGAGATTACATTTAGTCCAGCTGAGAGCACTGGCAGTTGCATGTACCATATTCTGCATTCCAACTTTCTCCCACCTGATAAAGTTGATCTGTTGAAACCTGAGACCATAAATTGGAAGATGTCACAGCAACACAACAGGATACAGAAGATAATAAATTACACACTTTATTATTTTTCTTTACAATCAAAAAATGTCTTGCATATTTTCAAAGGTAGTTCTTCAGAATAGCAATTTTTAAAATATATTTTTTTAATATTTTAAATATTTATATATATATTTTTTTAATTTTTAAATATGATGACATTGGTCATTTAATCCTCCATCTGTATTACCTGAAGTCTTCTTCTTCTAATCATCTCTTTACTGTCATTGGCTCCATTATGTGGATATCAAGTAATACTAATTATGTCCTATATTTGTTGCCTGAAATAAAAACATTCTACCTACTACTCATTGTATATCCACCACCAGATTGCCAAACTCACTGTTTCCTCCAGATTTGACTCATGGATCACATATTTATTCTCTATATTTCCAACTTCCAAAAAGCTGCCCCCATTTTTGTATACAGTGGGATATTTCCCCAGATGCTCCCCGAGCCCACACTGGCTTCTTGTTTTCAAATATTGAACATATCGAGAATATGACATTTTCTGATAGTAGTCAGTACCAGAATTACATGACACTATCTCACTGTATCATCTCCCTCATCAAACACTAAAACTCCCCGTCTGACCTTTCCATCAATTAATTGTACTTACTCCAATAGAATAAACTCTAAATTGGTACATGGTCTAAAACAGGGGTCAGCAAGTTCGGTCCTAGAGGGCCACACACAGACCTGGATTTGAGGATTCCCTTTCTGTGCCCAGGTAAGTCAATCAGGATGACTGAAGAAGCAATTGACTCACCTGTATGCACATCAGGGATATATGATCAGTTCCAGGCATGTGTTGCCCTCCACTCCTAGTCTAAAAACATTGGTACTCAACCACTGGCACTAGGACTGAAGCCCATCCTTAAGAGAAAATGTAGTGTGCCACGTGTAGTATCTCCCTGTTAAAAAAGTGCTCCGGATCTCAAAAACAGCCTCCACAGATCAAAACCGTTGAGAGACACCATCTAAAAGACAAAACATATAAGTACCGACTTCATGTCCTTAAAAGCTAGCTTAGAAGAGAGAAGGGAGTTGACAAAGATGATAAAAAAACTTTCAAATATATTGATATGATTTAGAGGTATTTCATGAAAAATTCACCACACATCACTTGCTGTCCATTAAGTCACTACATTACCTATTTGTACCTTCCAGAATCAATTAAACTATGATTACCCTAGTAATGGTTTCAATCACACTGCACCCCTTTGATATCTATGATTTTGTTGCTGCCCTACCAGCTTCCACTTCCATTGCTGCTCCCACTGTACCCTTCTATATAATATGGTGTTTTGACCTCCCAATCCTATCTCGTCTAAAACTGCCAATGCCATAGATTTAGTGTCTTCTCTCCTTGCTTGGTGGACCTGTTCTCTTCTGCCAATTTTCTATCAGGTTCCTAACCTCAAACCTTCAGAAAACAGTGAAAACCTATCTTTCCAAAGAAGCCTGTCATTTAGTCTCTTAATATCTAAAAGGAACATTAGCTGTCAAGACCAACTATTCGGTCCGTTCATACTTCATCCTGAGCCACCATCTCTTCTTCTAAGTAAATCTGACTTGATGACACTACCATCGTCCACAAGGTAGAATTCCTGAAATCTGAAATCCTCTTTGAACTTCTAAAAAAAACTTTTAACAGTGTCGCTGCTACTTACATCTCAAACATAATTTCTATAGCATTTGCATTGTTAGTTATACAGTTAGGTTACCCTTCTCCAGATGTAATAACACTTTAGGAAGCAGCATTCGTACACCTCGTCTCAACCCCATCTTCCAACACTGATACATTAATAGTGATCAAGACAGGTTGTGCAGAACCATGTAGTGGTCCTCAGGTTCAGCATCTGATACCACTGTCTCCCATCCCATAAAGCACTATATCATCCATAAACCTTGGCTATGGATGGGCAAATGGGATGCAGGGACACATAATGAGTTATATTTCTGAATTCAGTTATAGCAGATTTACATTTCTGTATGAAAATATCTGCAGGGTGTTTGTGTGCAGACAGCTGTATATCTAGAGGCCTGCAGCACATCACTGACATTACTGGGACATAGAAGGGCCACTGAGTGATGTTAACACTGTCCTCCCTGTACAATAACAGGAAAAATCCCCGCTAATAGAAGACAAATACATTTTTTTAAATGTACTTGATATTAAACATGATATTAATGATGGAATTAATCATTCAAAATAATATGTCACATCATATTGAAAATTAAATCTAAAATGTTGTCTTGAGCCTTTTGCTGTTCTTTCATCATAATATGTGCCTTAACATACAACTGTATGATTTTCTACAATAACTTTAAGAGAGCATATTTTGTTTCACATGAGTGATCTAAAGTTTTAAAAATATATTTATTGACAGCAGTCAACAGTTCGACATCAATCTCAAGTTTACTAAATAAATCTACTTTTGTTTGGCCAATGGATTACTGTGCAATGTGGAGAGGCCAAGCCCTAATTATAAGACTATATGGGTGGGGCTTATTCTGACAACATCTGAGATTGCAATAGATTGCTATACTATGGGCCCAATTCAATTGCCCAATTTCGTAAATTTGGACACACTTAAAATCACTCTTAATATTGCTACATATTCAGTAAATATTACTTATTGCACTAATTAATTCTTAAGTCATTAGAATGCATATAAACATTTATAAAAAAAGCACCCAAAGCCAAATTTATGAGTTCAAGGCATTTGCAATTAGCTAATTGAATAAGGCTATATATGTATATGAATTAAAATATATTTTAAATACATGATAAAAAGAAACATAGAAACCTAGTCTTGACCAAAAATAACAACGAAAGAAGCTCATCTAATCTGTCAATTTTACCTACATAAAAGCTTGGCTTAATTAAATCTCAAGATAACTTTATGCTTATCCTAGGCATGCTTAAGTACCTTAACTGTATCTGGCCCTACCACTTCCATTGGAAGACTGTGTCAGTTATCTACTACTCTTATTGTAAAGTAGTAACCAAAAGAGAAAAACGAATGAGAGGTGACAAAGTCTGGTCCTCAATGGAAGTGAACAGACCAGATTTCAAGGAATACCTGTGTGAGCAGAGATAGAAAAATCAAACTGATTGTGTCACAGATTGATCCACGTATCATTATATCAGGTCTTCAGTTCTCTAAATGCAATAAATTATAAATAATATTATAAGTTTTTACCTCTGTCCTGCATCAAACAGGGACGGCTCCAGTCCAGGGAAAGGCACAAAGGTGGCCCCACATGGCACGAGCCGCGGGGACATCCTTTGCTCAGCAAGCTGTGATCCCACTTTGTGTTAATCCACCAGCAGCCTGTGAAGCGACTGTACCCATAGCTCCATTTCCATATATACTACAAAGCTCCCCGTCCCTCTGCTGTTCCCCTGCCTGATGTGATGCTGCTGGCAGCTCTCACTACATCTCGCCTACAAGCCAGGCTCTCTGGGAACAGGAAGAGCCGTGTTCTGTTTAACATGATTATATTACAAATCCCTGTAACACTCATTAATAAGAAGCAGGTTGCCACATTGTCTCATTACAATGATTTTTACTTCTCTTGTTCTGCTCCCTCCATTCTCGGATTTATCCACTTCCAGGATCACAAGTCTCCTGGATAAAGCCGTGAGCAGGGAGGGCCATGCCGGATCATTATTTTAGATTGTGTTAATGTTACAAGGAGGGTATATTGTGTATACAGAACAACAAAGTCAGAGGTGCTCATCAGAGAACGAATCAACCCTAATAGGTGAGTTCTATAGCCATGATACGCCACTCTGAGAGCAACCTCTTTTAGCTCACTTGTGCCCTTCACAGGGAGAAATATCTGTAGTATATCAGTCTGGTGCCACTCAAAAGAGTGACCCAGCCCCGAAATACCAGGCAATTCTACCCTGAACAGGAGAAACAGCAAACCCCAGACGCGTTTCGGCCTTTATGGGCCTCGTCAGTGAGGTGCAGCTGAACTCCCTAAGGCACAGTGAGCAAGGGGTCCACGTCTGGAGTCCCCTATTACCCTTAGGGAGACTAAACCCTAAAGGTAATTTGCATATACAGAACAACAAAGTCAGAGGTGCTCATCAGAGAACGAACCAACCTTAATAGGTGAGTTCTATAGCCATGATAAGCCACTCTGAGAGCAACCTCTTTTAGTTCACATATTGTGACAACAGATTACAGGTGCCTGCCCCAGCTATATTTCCTAATGGACAAACTTTTGATATCAATTGTGATATATTTTATTTCATGTACATCTTGTTTTAATCAGTACGTCGGAAGCACTGTCCTTCAAGTCTCAGCTCTTGTCTCCAAATAAAACCCAACTTGGCCTCTTCTATCTGCCCATGATTTGCCCCTCTCATAATGATAAATTATTATCTACTCAATCAACTTTCCCCACTCCAGGATATCTTGAACATATCTGCCAGGGTCATCCACCACATCCAATGCTGAACCATCATAATCGGTTGCTCCCCTCTTCCAGTCTCTAAACTGGCGCTCTATCTTATCAAGAAAAACATTCTAAATAAGTCTAATTCACAAAGCTTTCAGCTGCTCTGCACCTCCCTATATCTCAGCTTTCGTCTCCAGATACACCCCAACTCATCCTCTCCTCCCTGCCATGATTTGCCCCTCTCAAATTATTATTATTATTGTTTATTTGTAACACACCAACATATTCTGTAACGCTATACATGGGTTATGATCAAGGCAAAAAACATTAGCAGTATTAACACGTTGTTAAGTATGGAGGGCCCTGTCTTTAAGCTTAGAATCCAGTGCCCAAAGTGCTTTCCCCAAAGCACTTGCAAACTTACAATCATCCACTCAACCGGCCATTCCCCACTCCAATCTATCTTGCCAGGTCATCCAACTCACCCATTACTGACCAATCATTGCTTGCTCTGTTCTGCCAGTCTCTACATTGGCTCTCTATCTTACCAAGGATACAATTCAAAATCCTAAGGCTAATTTACAAAGCACTCAACTGCACGGCTCGACAACTCTGCATGCTCCTGCATATTAGATCTAATCTCCAGATACTCCCCTAATTGCCCACCATATATGCCTCTCTGTCATCATCTATATCTCATCTCGCCAATTAGTATTATACTATTTTTTCTGGTCAAAAGAGCAAATTTTGCTATTACTTGTACATTATTATTAGGGATTGGCCTTGGGATTATTCTTAATTAATTATGCTAATTGCTTTATTACCTTAACTATATATGCCATGTAATTTACAAATTTTAAATTCTATGACTAAGGAATTGTGCAAGAAACACGTAAAGGCACTGAACCTCATCTCCACTTCTTCATCTACATAACTTAAGAGCCAAATAAACTCCATGTTTTTAGAAGATGTACTTACATTACTGGTCCTGTTAGTAACATTTCACAGTGGTTGCAGAAGCAGCTTTAATCTTATACAGTTCACAGATTTCTTACACATATTATCTTATTCTCCTTTGATTATATTAACACCCAGATATTTCTATATTATGATATTTCTGTGTGCCTTGAATTGAAAGAAAATAATTTATTTAATTAACACAGTAAGAAATCTCCTAGCACAAGGAGTATTAGCCCATGTATACCACCCAATGCACTACCATTTTTGCAATTCATTAAATTATTACAAAATGATTGGCTTTAGATTAACATTTATCAGGTTTTCAGTTCAGATTCAAATTAAGTTGTTGGTTATAATTATATTCTTGCAGTTGCATATAATCGAAAATTAAGACTGTTACTTTAATTTACTTTATATTACCATATCATATTTCTTATTGGGGTATAGTTTTACCTCTTAAATTAACAGCAGATATTCTAAAACTGTATATAATAATAAGGACTTTATTAACTGAATGTCATTTAAAATAATTGCATTTTCTACAGTAAATGAGGATAGATGATGTCACTGAAGCAATTAACATGAGCTTGAGGAAGCTCAGAGGAGCAGTGGCTGACAGATGTGCCTAGCATGCTGTGGTCCATGGAGAGTTTGACCTGACTGTACAGTAAATATACGTACATTACATTTTTTTCATTTATTGTCAATCAGTCAGTCTTTCTGAGCCACCCAGTAAGGAAGCTATGTATCGCTTCCTAGTAGAAAATATTTGTTGATTATTCTCTTGGTCTCGTCAGTGTAAGGCATAGGAAAACCAAATGACTGGGCATGCTCAGAGCCTGGGGACTGATTGATTAGATAAATGCTTCTTGTTTTATTGAGTTAGGCCAATGATAACACATTCAGAATCCCAGGGAACAACCACCAAATATTACTAATGCACTGAATGACAGGTAAAAACAAGACCATAAAAATGCAATTATTTGATAATATTCAACTGATAAAGTAGTTATTACAAATATTTTTAAATTATACCATATTTATGTCACTTTAACACATCATTACATTATATATTAAATCTTATAATAGGAAAAATGTATAAAAAAAACTATGTAGAGTGACGCACCTCACAACCGATTTGCACGCCATCACTTTGAATATTAGTAAATCAGGCCCCATATGTGAAGATATATGAAATTATATGAACAGCAATGAAGAGCGAAACACCACTCCCCATCACTTCGACTGTTAGTCAATTTGGTCCCTTATGTGAAGATATATGAAAGATACAAACAGCGATGTAGAGTGGCGAACCTCACAACCAATATGCACGCCATCACTTTGAATGTTAGTAAATCTGGCCCCTTATGTGAAGATATATGAAGGATACCATCAGTGATGAAGAATAGCGCACCACTCCGCATCACTTTGAATGTTAGTAAATCATGTGAAGGTATATGAAAGATTCTAGTCCTACAGCAAAGAAAAGTCTTGCGTATCAGCAGTAGGAACATAATGTTTCCTCTCTGTTCAATAAAAGCCCAGATGTTATTTTCCTGAAAATAGATTGTAATTGAAAAGTCAGGAATGAGAGCGTCATCTGTGGTGTGAGAGCGCTCAGGCTGTATTAATGAGAGGCATCTGTTATATCGGCGCAGAGCGTCCTCCTCCTGGAGGCTGCAGCCCACATTAGTGCTGGGATTACAAGTTTGAGCATGTACAGAGCGCATCGCCTGCGAGGGGACAGGCGGCAGACATCTTTAATGCATGGCTGCCTACAATTAACTGTTAATAATGATTAGTTTTGTTTCTACGTTCATTAGCAGAGGGTGATTAGGTTAATAAAGACCCTGTAACAGATTAATTACCTGATGATCACAGATTAATTAGACTGATCAACAGCTGATCAATAAATAACTAATAATGTAATAGGCCTACAAAGAGTCAGCTGATGCACAAGGGGCTGCACGGGGGGCACATACGGATGTTACTAGGTATATAATAATCCTGTTTATTTACTTTATCTACTTTATTTTATTAAGAAGTGCTTATAAGCTCTGTTTTAACTGCCTAAAACCAAACAAATAGTTTATGTATGGGTGTGCCCCTCTGCATCGTATGCAGTGGGCTGAATGTACGGTATCTCATACTAACCAATCAGTGAACATCTCTCAGCAACATTCTATAATTCTACTGAGACATGGTCCCTGATAGGCTACAGAGTCTGTGTCTGCATACAGTACAGTGGGACTATATGTTGGAATTTAGGCAGAGCATATAAGCACTTCTTAATAAAATATAAGAAATAAATAGATACACAGGGTTATTATATGCCAAGTGAAATCCAGAAATCTCCATTTCCATTTCATGGAAAATAAATTGTCTTATTTTATTAAAATCAGTAAGAAGGGGATGGCAGAGGTGGAAACAGCTATATTTAGTCATTGAAGCAATGGACATGAGCTTGAGGGAGTTCAAAGGGGCAGTAGCTGACAAGTTTCTAGCTTTCTACAGGCAGTAGGGTCATGGGGAGTCGGACACAACTGAATGACTGAACAACAACAAAGTGTCTCTTTCAAGCAGGATTGACTAATTCTGGACCTGGAGTATCAAACGCAGACTTGAGTCGAGTCACTGATTGCCCACTTGTAGGCAAAGAAAATCTGAAAACTTGCTCTGGAGGACTGGAGCTGGGAAAGTCACGTTTAAAGCATCAATAGGGCTACTAAAGTAGAGCATTAGACCATCTAGAAGTGGTTCATTCCCAGGTTATCATTTCCATGTAATCCCCTTGTCATTGCATTAAAATGACAGGGCATTCCCCTCGGTCCCATGTTCCAGAAACTTTCCTTTACATGGTAAAATAATTATCAGAAGGACTTTGTGACAGACACCGGAGAGGAAACTGAAGGAAGGAGCGTATCGCTCTGCAGGCAGAGCCGGCACAGAATCACGCTTTGTATCCTAGGTCTGTAAAAAGAGAATTCAATCACAGGAAACAGTCCCACAATCCCTCAGCAACTGGCACTGAAAAATGCAGCAAAGATCTGATCTGAAGACTCCGAAGACTCTAGTCAAGTGTTCCAGTTTTGTTACACTGACAGGGCAAGATATGTTGAGTGGTGTTTAGCAAGGATACATCATTAAACAAACTTTGAAAGTGGAAAAGCAATAACGACCCAATGAAGCAACTTTGGGCACTCATGCTCTCTAAGATGCAACTATTTAACTTTCACATTCTAATTCAATCTCATTTAATTTGATGTATTAATTACTATTACAGTATTCATAAAATAATATAAAGCTCACATCATCCATACAGACATTAACATTAACTCTTGGGCAACTTTTGCTAATATATATATATATATCCTAGTAAATTGTAAATTTGCCAGCCATAAATGACGGGATCATAACATGTTATCTTTAATTGTCTGTGCTGTCTCTCTATGTCATGTCTCTCTCTCTGTCCTGTCCATCTTTCTCTCTCTTTCTCTCTATCTCTCTCTTTCACTGCCCTGTCTCTCTCTCTGCCTTGTTTCTCTCTCAGAAAGCGTAGAGAGAGTGCAAAGAGAGAGACAGTGCACAGAGAGAGAGTACACAGAGCACAAAGAGAGCGTGCACAGAGAGAGAGCGCACAGACTGCTAGACTCCATATGACTGAATTCCAGCCTCTTATCTTATTGGTAATGTGAGTGTTAATCAACCACTGAAGTTTAGGAAAAACACTGTATTTGTGTGAAGTAAGTAAGTAAGATATATATATATATATATATATATATATATATATATATATATATATATATATATATATATATATATACTGTATTTTTCCATGTATAAGACAATATCTTTTACCCAAATTTTTAAGTTTAAAATAGGAGGTCGTCTTATACATGGAATATGGAGCTGTTGTTGTTTTGCAGGCGCTGCCCGGGGAACATGACCGGGTGTCTATCATACAAGGTCCCTCCTGGCTCTGTATGGGGGTTGCTGGGGGCTCCTGGTTCTGGATGGGGCCTGCCCAGGGTGAGGGTCTTCTGGGGGCTCCTTGCTCTGGATGGGGGGCTGCATGGGGTGAGGGTCTGCTGGGGGCTCCTGGCTCTGGATGGAGGGATGAGTGAGGTGTGGAAGAATACTCAGGGTGGGGGTCCCCATATTTATTTCTTCATTTTGGGCTAAAAAAATAGGGGTCGTCTTATTCATGGGGGCGTCTTATACATGGAAAAATACGGTGTATATATATATATATATATATATATATATATATATATATATATATATATATATATATAGACATAGTGGTGTATATAAAGTTATATATCGTGATAGTCATCAGAGTCATACAAGGCATGTATGTGAGTCACAGCCTCAGGAGGACTGAATGAGTTAATCTCTCTTATCTGTTGATTGACTGCACCTGACCAGACCTGATTTAAGACTGCTCCTGGAGTATGGTAGGGGCTACTTATGAACATATTGTTTGCATTTTGTCTAAGCTGGAGAAAGACACACAAAGCATTAGCAGGGATGTAAGAGCTGAGCATAAAATGCCTGACATGTTTATTCACTTACTGTTATTTATTGCATACCTCACAGATGTGCAGTTTTTCCTAATCTACACTTTTTACCACCTCCATACTTTTGTTCTTTGACTTCAGGTAGCCCACACACACAAGCAAAGTGCCAGTGGCCCTACAGAAGGGCTTGTGTTGGATTTTTATTTAACGTGTATTTACCGCCACGATTGTTCCTGGCTACATTTCGCTCCCGTACTGTTTCAATTTCATGCCTCTTTAGAATAAACGCACCCCAGTAAAACCCCATCAAGCTGCATTTGACTGAAATTATGTTTCTAAATCGTGTTGCGAATCTGAAACAAATTGAAGTTGTTTGAGTCTAATTTCAGATTTCAACTACAGAGAAATTGCTTTTCATGTAAAAAAAAAATTAAACGTAAGCGTTCAGCGAATGGGTTCCTGAGATGAATTATTTTATTTTCATAATCTGTTTGATTACTGTGATAACCCTTTGGTACCTGGAGCTCAAAAGTGCTATTGTACCAAGTACAAAAAGATAAATAACTGGGCACTCTCTATCATGAACAATTCTCATTAAAATTTAATTGAACGTGAATCATTTCTGTGATTTTTGAAGTGATAACCAAAATTCATTAGAAGACATTGAAATAATTTTTGTAATAAACTAGAGTACTGCAGTTTAAAAAGAGAGCAGAATATATTTCAGATACATTGTTGGTAAGTGGTACTAGAGTGCAACATTGTATCCTTCAGATGGAAGAATAGCAGGCTTATAAAATACAGGGTTTATTATTCATAAAAAGATAGAAAATGATTGAAAAGAAGAGAAAAGGTAAGGAAGGAAAAAGAGAAGAATGTTTAATGGAGGAAAAGAAATGCTAAATAATAAAGAGAAGGAAGAAAAGATGAGAGTGATGTTTGATGGGTGAGAAGATGAGTACAGTATGAACATGAATTAATTAGACATCAGTGTAACCCCATTCTGTATTGACCTTGTCGTGGTGAAGGAGCTTGTGTACTTCAATGAAGCTGTGAGCTATACCATGTAGGGTCACACAAAATGGTAAGGTCCTAGCAGAGAGGTCAGACAAGTTGTGGTCCACTGGACAAGGAACTGGCAACCCATTCCAGTATCTTTGCTTTGAAAACCTTATGGATAAGCAGAACCAGATACAAGATGTGCCTGGAGTGATGTGGTCCATAGGGTCACGGAGAGTCAGACACAAGTGAATGCCTAAACAACAAAAATCAGTGTAATATGAGAGTTGAAGTAAATAGATGATCAGATATAGGTACAAGAGTGGTCATTGAACGAGGCTGGAGTGGAAAGTGTTAAATCCAATATTCCGTTGAAAAGGTGTAGGTTTTATCATTTTTCTGAAGGTAAAGTTTAAACAAAGATGCTTGTGACAAGTAAATGTAGTTCCAGAAATGTTACTGTGAAAACTGCATTTTCTGGGCAGTCATCAGACTAATGGATTCTCCTTAATCTGCAGGATTTAAGGATGTGCCTTCATGGTCACAGGTATAAGAAACTCAGAGTAATGTTCATAACATGTGGAGCCCTATTAAATTCCGGCTACGTGTTGAAACGTAGCCCGTAACTCCCAATTGACATGTAACGGATATTATTAGCCCTATTAAATTCCAACCTTATATGTCGCAAGTGTAGCTCTTAAGCCCTTCGTGCATCAAATGCTCCAAAGTTACAACGCTATTAAATTAGAAGGGCTGCGAGCCACGTGCTAGACACGCCAAATCTTAGCCCAGTCTCTCCCACGTTGCATGCACGGCCGTCCTAAAATGAACTAGTCAAACATGGAGCAATGTGTTTATCTCAGCCAATGGCTGAACAGATCGCCATCATGTCAAGTAAAAGCCTTTGAGATGATCTTCAGGCTCCCCACATCATCACTTGCCACGTGGGTCCCGATCTAGGCCTCCACGGCAGTTCTGAACACAAGTACTGCCGCAGGGGTACTTCAATTACCCCCCTCGGCACCTAATATTAACCCCCCAGTGTCCCTACTTTACCCCTTGCTGTGGGGGTCCTGATAGCCTCTAATTAACCCCACTGTCCCAGAAGCGGTCAATATAGACCCCTATAGGACACTATTAACCCTTATATAAACACTATCCTCCAGAACCCTCATGAGACAAAGTCTAAGCACTATACTATTAACCCCCCCTCTACCCTATCAAACTATATGTAGTTAGGGGTTTAATGTATATTTAGGGAGTTAATGTATGTATTTAAAGGGTTAATTATGGGGTTAATATATGTAGTTAGGGGGTTAATGTATAGTTAGGGGGTTAATATATGTAGTTAGGGGTTTAATTGAATGTGTTTAGGGGTTAATGTAATGTAGTTAGGGGGTTTGTGTAATGTATTTAGGGGTTCATGTAATGTAGTTAGGGGTTAATAATATGTATTTAGGGGTTAATTGAATGTAGTTAAGGGTTTATTGTATGTATTATTGTATGTATTGTATGTATAATTGTATGTATAGTATGTTTTAATTTCTGTAATGTATGCTTTTTGGGGGGAAGTAGTTTATTTTTATTTTTGATAATGTTCTTTTTTTATTTTTGATAATGTCCTTTTTTATTTTCATTAATTCTAGTTTTTTTATTTTGTGTAATTAGGTGATTTTTTTATTTTGTGTAATTAGGTGGGTTATAGGGTATTATTAGGGTGATAGGTAGGCAGTACAGGGTTTAACAGGGTAGAGGGTGGGGGTTAATAGTGTAGAGGGGGTTAATGGGGTAGAGGGGGTTTAATTATGGGGTTATTATAGGGGTAAATTAGTGTCCTATAGGGGTCTATATAGATCCCCATAAGTGATGGTGTTAACTAGAGGCTTATGGGGGTCTGTAAAGAATCCTATAAGTGATGGGGTTAAATAGAGGCTTTTGTGGGGTCTGTATAGACCCAATAAGTGATGGGTTTAATAGTCTAGATGGGGGCTTAATAGGGTTGAGGAGGGTTAATAGGGGGGTTAATAGTGTAGGAGCCTGTGGGGGGCCCGGGACCCCTGCAGCATAAGGATGTACTTAGGTAGAAGGGGGAAACTTTAGAGGCCGGAGTTGGGCTGCTCCAAAGAAGCACGTTGGGCTTTAGTAGCCTGTGCTGTTTTTTTTGTGTGCCTGTACAGATTCTTGCGAGGTATAAGCTTCCCGCCATGGATTTCTGTGTGCGTGTTAACACGTTGCTCTCTCTGAGCCTATTCTCAGACGTTTTTGTGTGTTAGCACACAACGGCGGCTGCGAGGAATGTATTGTGGAATCTGTCCTCGCAAACAACACTAATATGACTTTTTTGACGTCCGTATTAACACCGATTTCTAATTTAATATGCCCCGAAATTAGCCCTGTAACATTGCTCGCAGCCGCCATTGCGTGTTAACCAGCAGGACAGCCGAGAATAGGCTAAGTGCTGAGCAACGTTGAACTTCACGCACGTAAATCCTATGATCTCACCAGCCCTTAACCGCTACCTGTTCCATTCAGCTATTAAATTGCAACATGGTCACTCGCTAGCACGTAACACGCAAATGAAGCCCAAAGGCCAAAGTGTGCTCTAGAGCACCCGCAAGGGGGGTAAAGTCCAACACATAGCATTTATAATGCAAATAACAGCACTCTACTGTACATTTATTATAAGGGAAAGTGATGTTAGGTCTTAGAATTAATAGCACAATATTCTCAAGCCCGCAAATCTGCCCCGAAAAATACTTTATTTCATGTTTACATTTTGTGTTATATCAACCCCTGCAATCAATGTGTTACAACATATACTGTAACTCGCATGTAATAGAATATCGTATTTACGGATTTATAAATATTCCATTGTATCTTCAATGTGGGGCCGATCGCAAACTGTAATTGTAGCACGTAGGACTTTGAAATCTACCTCCCCGTTTTCAGTGATGTAACGCTAACAATCTCTTTTTCCATTGGCTCCATCTCAACCAGTAATTACGAGCATGCTTAATTGTTTGCACACAACTCCGACGGCCGTGAACTGGTTTACGAAATAGCATCTCTCGCTCATAGCTCTCAGCCCTTTGTAATTTAATAGTGACGTAAAATGGCCAAATTTGAAGCACGCAGCCCTTAAGTGCTATACATTGGGCTTACGGGCTGGAATTTAATAGGGCCCTTAGTAAGTAAAATGTGCTCAAGCAGGAATGCCCTTAATGTACATTGTATATTTATTCATAGTTACATTTCACTTGCACCGGTCTAGGCAGAACACAGCAATATCTCTTAAAATTAGTTTGGTGTTATTACTTTTTTAACTTTTTGCTTATATATAAAATATCTTGTATAATAAAAAAACAATACAGAGACAATACAAATCTTTCTTTGGAGCTACACCAAAGAGTTCTTCTCCTCCTTCTCATTCTCTGAAACCAAAGAGTGCACCATTAGATGACCTATTCTTATCTACCTTTGACTTCTTAAATTGACAATTGTATTTAAAGGCATTGGTTGTGTTTACATTGATATTGGGTGCTTTTTTTCCCATTTAAATAGTATGTAGCAGTAGTAAGTCATGTTAGATATGCAGCCCCATTAAATCCCAAGCCCGCAGCGGCCCTGGTACAGACGCAAAGCCTGGGGGCTTCAAATTCGTCTGAGTTACAGAGCGATAAAATTAGACAAGTGGAGTGTAGGTGGAGTCCAGTAGCAGACGTAGGCTACAATACAGTGCAAGAGAGTAAAGGGCAAGGTGCAATATCAAGGCTATGGTACAATTCAGAAGTTGAAGCAGATGACAGAAAGGAGAAACCCAGGTAAGAGTAACAGAGGTCAGAGAGCCAGAGGTCAGGAGGCTAAGGGGCGCAGATACAAGACCGAAGGTAGAGGAGTCCAAAATGGAGGCCAAAATACAGAAATGAAAGTAGTCAAACGTACCCGAATTCACAACAAATCGGATTATACCTGAATTCACAAACTCCAAGATGCAGCACAGAGCAAAACAACTGAGCACTGTTCCTTAGCTATAGGCAATTTTAATAGTGTAAGCTGACACACAAATCATGTCACTCACATGATGATAAGCATGCACAAATATTATAATGTGTGTCATTTTGTGGCACAACATACAGAGGATTGCATGTACATGCATATCTATATGAGCAGCAGTGCTGATGTATATACAAATGGCATATATTCTGGTTCCATGAGCAAAACAGCTTAACTTTAAGGTCAACTACTTTGGAAATTACATCAGGGTAGTAATATCAATCAACACATATATATATTTTTCACATATTTTCATTCCCAATTTCAAATATATAAATACAAATAGTTCCCAATTTGATTGATACTGTATATGGGGAAGGAATGAGCAAAATGTAATTTACCTTGGAGCACAGAAGCCCTTGGGTCAGCTTAGAACAGCCATATCAGAATCTAATTTGCTTTTTAGGATAGTTTTGGTTGAGTACATATCAGCAAAACAGAATTACTGTATCACTGGTTAAGCCACCTGCCCTCAAGGACAAGGATAGAGATGTGCCTGCATGTCATCCAGCTGCTTAGAAGGAGGGAGCGATGATACCAGCCCACATAATGACGCTAAATGAAGCAGGGTATTTGGATTTATTTCCATCACTCACTTCCATGATGATAGGATGAAGATTTCTTGTCACTATCCCTGAGTAGCCTTGAGATGCAGACACTATTGCGTTTTGCTCCTTCCCAAGTTTGACTCAGACTCTTATTTAGATAACGACACTTCTTGAAGATGAATGTTCTCTTTTTTAGACAGCTAAACTAGACTGTCTGCCAGAATCATCACACAGTGCTGGTCCACTGCAGTTCTTCTTTGTAACAAATTGCGATGTGAGCACCAAGCTAACAGCCTTATCAGCTATGTGTAGATCATGGGCATATAAGCATCTGCCCAGAAATATACATTTTAGCAGACTCTGCTAGTAAATAGAAGCTGCCACGATAGTCATATTTCCTTTTTAACGCAGACAAGTTAAAGAACATGACAAACAAGGCTTGGAAGTATACTTGCAAACAAGCCTATTGGAGAGGGAGAGGTGTCCTGTAATGTAATCGTATCCAAATTCACCAATGATCACACTCCTTCCACTCTTAAATAGATCATAAAAATAAGAACGCCACCACTCAGTCGGAAGTGTGGAACACACAAACATGGAATCCTTCAGGTACAAGCAGTGTCTACAAAAACAAAGGGCCTCATTCAATTGCAATGCTGCAACTCATGGTATACAGCAGTATGCAGGCGTACTGCGGGCTTGAACTCTGCTACAATTACGGAGCAATTAAATTGAACAAGTCCGCAAGTTCCGTCTCGAAAGCCGAAACTATAAACCATTCAATTATATGTAGCATTTCAGAGCAGGAACATGATCAATTAAGCAAGGCTGTAACTTCTGATTTAGGAACTGCCAATAGAAAATGAGACTGTCTCATTAGGTCAGTAAAACATGGAGGTTACAAGTCAATCAATTAGCATTCAGGGGTCCGATATGCGATCAGACCCGCAATCCTGCAATGTACAAATTAATAAAAATGAATGCAGAAAATGTTCTAGTCCATGTGGGTGGCCTGATATGTATTAACTCATTGATTCCCGAGATTGATATAACACAGAAATGACACAGATTTACGATCTTGAGACTATTGTGCAATTAATTATAAGGTCTTTCATCACTTTCCCTGTCTTTTAAAGTGCAGTATTGATTTTTTTTATTGCATTTACTGTGCTATGATCAGGGGTTAAACCTCCTTGAGAGTCCTATCTGGTACTCGTAGGATTGGATCTGGGTTTGGAAATTGTAGCAACTGAATAGCAATTTGCAATTGTAATTGCGGTCTTGAAAGATCAAAAGCTTAGATTGGGTGTAAGTTACAGTTGTAACAACCGCAGGGATTTTCAGCCCGTAACACATAGATCGCTTTCGACTCGCAAAAAGACATCAATTGAATAGCAAAATAGTTTATGTGCTACATTACGGGCTCCCGTAAGCTACGATTTCTCAATTGAATGAGGCCCAAAGATTTTACCTATTTGTATGCCCACCACTTACCCAGCTTCTAATGTGGTTATTTTTTTACAAACTTCACATGCATATGAAGCACTGGCAGAGCTACTGAATGAAAGGTCCAGTGCAAAAAAAAGTTTTTGTGTTGGGCCCCAACCTCCGATGCCAACTCATAATATATCATAATGGGGGGTATGGGGGTTGTATGGGCTGGGATGGGGGTTTACACTTCAGAAATCAAGAATGTATCTATTTTTATGCCCAAACATGTGAAGCATTGCTGGAGCTCGTGAATGAAGGGCCACAGTGCAAAAAAAAGTTTTGCTTTCCCCAAGGGGGGCCAAAAAATGGGTTGACGCCAACTCATTATATGCCATAATGTGGGGTATGAGGGTGGCATTTGCCAGGATGGAGGCCTACACTACAGAAATGTAAAAAAGACTGCAATGTAAAAATAATTAGATTACACCTTGCACCACCTGCATGTGGTGGTAGCTGAACCTGTGATATGAAGTTTTTCCCAAGAGCCATTTTAGCAGCACTGCTTTGTAGAAGCACTCAGTAGTAAAACATTTACCTCTAGTAGTCTCAAATCCAAGTGCCCTCACTTTTTTTCAATATTTGAATTAATGCACATAATAAAAATGTCAGAGGCCAGAGATAAATAGTAAGTGGTGGGTATCAGACAGCTCCGAGATCATTTATACATTCACAGTCACAGTCAGACATTCATAGTTTCTCATTTTAATACTTGCACAACGTTGCAGAACATCAATTCTTCCCTGCAGAGCAGGCACAAGATGCTTTTATGTCCCAGGCCAGATCTGCAGGGGAGAATTGATGATCTGTGATGCTCTGCACTTTTTTGAAGTGTCAAATTTTTAATGTGTGTGGCATGAGAATAAGTGAAGATGCCCACCAGAGCCCCAACGTTCCTATACCCACCTCTTACGGTGTATACCTAAACCCTGTTCATTTTATCCGCTAAACCGAAGATAAAATAGTTTGAAAAAAATGTATTGAGGCAGATGTTTTAACACTGAACTATCTATGCATGAATTTAACCTATAAAGCTACAATGTTATTGGGGTGACAGCTCCTGAGTCCGCTCTGGTCCCAGTGATGCCAGATGATAAAAGTTACCACTAGATAACATGTCTGCATTACAATCTGTAGCTACTGAGTGATATAGATAAAGTTGTTAATCTGTCTGGCGCTATTACTCTGATGATTTTTGTTTCTCTTATAGTTGTCCCAACCCAGATCCATTCACTTGCTTGCTGGCCACAAGAAGCTACTCATTGGTTAAGTGGCAAATTCAATCCTCATTATCTATACAGCTGTGTGTAGGAGGGCAAAAAAACACTATAACTAAGTTAAAAATTACCAGTATTAAAAATGAAACAGTTATTCCAAATGATTTTAATGTTACAATAGAAACTAGCCAACCTCTCCAGGTTACTGAAATAGGACGTGCAAATATCAGAGTTTCCTGCAAATAAATGGTAAATATGAATATTATGACTCAGCAATGATATAATTTATAACAAGCATTAGCAAATTGAATACCCACTGCTTTTTTAAGGGGTTTATATATGTATTTAGAATTATATGATCCGATCCTAAATAACATCTCATGTAACTATGAAGAGTGTGCTACTAATACATTAAAGAGAATGCATCTGATAGAGTAGTGCATAAGAAAAATCACTAAATAAATATTAATAAACTTACCCTAAAGTTTGCAAAATGTCTTCAGTTCTCAGGCAGTTTATTCCGAGACGGAGCGCCCCTAAAAATCCAAGCTAACTTTGCATAAAATTCATCTTTAGGTTTGGCCAATAAAAGCCAGGTACAACATTGTATCTGCTTCCCTCTGGCTAAGATAAAGCTGCTCAGGAGGCAGCCGTTATACAGATAGCTGATTGGCTAGGACACAACTCTACACAGCTCCTTGGCTAGGACGCTCCTCCTTCATAGGTGTCTTGGGGATGGAGATCACACAAGATATTTTTGAATTACAAATATACAGAATTCCTCAATTAAATGATTTGATAGGAGACACAGACAATTAAAAAACACTTGCACAAAGGATATTGAACAAATTGCCATATACCTTTCCATATACCTTTAACAGATTAGATAAACAGTAGCATGCACACACACACACACACACAGACCATCCTCAATAATGTCAACCTGAAACTTGGACGCATCTGTGCTGTGCAAAAAAATCACATTTGCAGAAAGACACATGTCAGCTTATTTTAAGGACAACAATTAGTTTAAATGAATAATTTATATCTTAATGAGAATTCATCTTTAATTGGCTGCAGCTGATTCCTGTTAATCTGGCAGCTGTGTCTCCCCACAGGTAATGTCCTTAATCTGCATTATATGGAGTAGAGGGGGGTCCATGTATTAATGTTTCATTACAAGTTACTGTATGCATGTTTATATTTCCTGGGTATTGCAATAAGTAATTACATCTCTCTCACTTAGCAACAGCCTTAAAGGGCCACTGTGGTCAATTTTATTTCAACATTGTCATGACCCAGAGATAAGGGGCTCAGTACACCCCTAGTTACCTTCAATCTGCAGGTTGTGACTTTATATTCATCTCAGCAACCAGCAATTCAAATTAGAACATCATTCATGGAGAACAGGGGAATCAGATTACATTGTTTCTTAGAGCAGAGCAGACTGTCAATTTTATTCTTCTTACACAAACACAAAAACATTTCCCCACACCCCTTTCTAATTCCCCTCCCTTTAAGAGGGTGTTTGAATCCTTAGTGTGACCTCCTCACCCTGTCACTAGGCCATAAACCCCCCTCCCATCCCAGATACACCAGAGCCTGTTGATAATCTGGCTAGGTCAATTCATATCCCAGACCTGTGCTTTGCCATTAGGTGAAGTGTATGACTTTATGTCCATCTGAGGCCAAGAGTGGATGCCTGGCTGCTCTGAGGGGCCAAATACATTTTTTGCAGAAACCTTGGGTTTAACCCTATGCGGGCCCACAATATGGCAAAAAGTGTATCTCTGTTAGTTCATAGGTAAAATAACATTTTTATAGTGCACAAAACACCATATAGCAACCCCAACATTAATTATTGTGGCCCACACTACACTACACACAAAAATAGTCCTTAAACAAATCTCATGTCCATTTTAATAACCTTGGATATTGGTAACCCAATGTGCCAGAGTAAAAAATAACAGGGTTGCTTGTGGGGTTCAGAGGAGTCCCAAAATCAGTCATGACAAATATGGTCTTCTTAGAAACAAAAAAGTTGAACAGAACTTTTGCATTTTGCAGCTTTTATACGAAATTATTCTTTACTGCTGTTACATGTCATTGTTAACTAATACGCTTCCATTAAAGGGATATGGAAAGTTCCACATATGTAATATCCCTGTGTATCTACTGTATTTACTTTAATGTACTTTAAGTTATTACGAAGTCCTTTTAAGCTCTGTTTTTATTGCCTAAAATCAAACAAATAGTCCCTGTATGGATCTGCCCGCTGCAGCTCATGGAGACAAAGACTGCTGTATTTTGCTGTGCAGTGTCTCCTACTAATCAGTAATCATATCTCCCCAACATTCTAGGAAACATACTGCTGAGACGTGGTACCAATAGGCCAGGAGACTACATTTCAAATCCAGACCTACAAAGTCTGTGTGTGCTTATGCTGCTGTGGACAGACCCAACTACTTGTTGGATATTAGTCAGTAAAAACAGAGTTTAATAAAATAAAGTAAAAACTTAGCTTAATAAAATAAAGTACATGGAAGTAAATAGATATGCAGGGATATTACATACCTAGTAACGCCCAGGAACCTTCCATATCCCTTTAAGTGCTACTGTTAGCATCGGCAGTTACATAGGCCAGGCTTCACTGGTGCAGAAACAACTTCTCCCACCTCAGGAAGCTGATCTTCAGTGCAGTATATATGTATAAAAAAAACAAAAACAAATTAGAGACTGTAATTATTTTTAGATTCTAAAAACATTTTCAATTTCAATCCATGAACTTCTATATTAAAAGTGAGAAATTATTACATTCACTGGATACATAAAGCATATGGAGATAATCACCAATAACAGTTGTGGGTATAAGGGCCGTTGGTCACGCTTTACGGGCCGCAACTGCGAGTCTCGTGGAGCAAGGCGAGCAGCTGAGGCACTCCACTGCAAAGCCCGCAGGACTTAGGCTGCAATTAGCACCGAAGGCACTCATTGCAGGCGCCGCAATGAGCGCCACAGGCGCTGACCGCGAAGCCAGCGGGACTTACTCTTAGGCTGCAAACGCTCATCGCGAGGCCCAGAGGGACTTAGCAAGGGCCGCAATATTACGGACCGTAAGACTTAGGACCAGAGGCACGTATATGAACTGTGGGCCTCGCAAAATTATGATTTTAAAGGCTGAATCACTGAACTGTAAAAACCTAAAAAACAACAACAAATATGCCTCAAATTAACTTACGCACTCACATACACCTCAGGGGGAGAGCCAGGGAGCCTGTGAGTGAGGTTGCAAGCTAATTTGAGCCATTTTGCCATTTTTAAACGACCGAAAATCGTCTAAGCGAGAAAAAAAATGGCTCCCGAAAAAACGCAACACAACGGAAACGGAGGCCGAAGGACGTAAAACTTGCATGTAGGACGTAAAAAAGAGTCCTTAGCAGTAACACTTAACCCAAGGCAGTAACACAACCCAAGACAGTAACACTGAAGAACGACGCCGATTAAGGGCCCAGGGTGAGAGGCTTGAAATGAGCGACAAAGGTGCTCATAGAGCATCCCATTGTGTGGCAAACAGCATTGCCAGGCTTACAATTTTACTCCCATCATTTTTGACGGGCAATTTCCTAGTAAGTTAATATTTACGGATCTGCTGTTCACACCAAATAACAACCTTAGAAAGATAGAGTTGATCAATACCCCTCCATAATTTACATTGATATCTACTAGAATGACATAGCAACAAAGGAGGGCAGCCAGTGCTTGATCAAAGCTGCAAATGGAGTAACACAAAATACAAATTTAAAATAAATAAAAAATAAAAAAATGTTTTTTGTTTTTTTTTATAATATGGTGAATTCTCATTCTTTAACAAAGTGGCTATATGGGCAGTATACCTTTTTGTAAATTCATACAGTGGTCTCTTAAAGGAAACTTTACACTCAAAATAAGATATAAAGCTTGTGCACACAATATTAGCTAGTTATAATGTCAAGGTTACATATACCATTAAAAGTCCCATTAATCAGGACAGTAAATATTTATTTAAAGATTTATTTAATTTTATGTACATCATGTTTAAATTGATTGTTATTGTTTAGTCATTCAGTCACGTCTGACTCTCCAGGACTATGCACCACAGCACGCCAGGTGCATCTCTCAGTCACTGCCCCTCTGAGCTCCATCAAGTTCATGTTCATTGCTTCAGTGATCTAATCTATCCATCTCCGCCTCTGTCGTCCCCTTCTTCTTGTGCCTTCAATCTTACCCAGCATCAGAGTCTTTTCTAGGGAATCCTGTCGTCTTATAATATGGCCAAAATATTTGAGCTTCAGCCTCATGCTCATACCTTATAGTGAACAGTTTGTCTTGATTTCCTGAAGTATTGATTTAGTGGATCTTCTTGCAGTCCAAGGAACTCTAAGCAGTCTTCTCCAACACCACAATTCAAAAGCGTCAATTATACAGCGCTTAGACTTCTTTATGGTCCAGCTCTCACATCCGTATGATATTACTGAGAATACCACAGTTTGAACTATGCGGACCTTTGTTGATAATTTAATATCTTTACTTTTTACAAGGTTGTCTAAGCTTGCCGTAGCTTTCCTCCCCTGAAGCAAACGTCTTTTAATTTCATGACTACAGTCACCAACTGCAGAGGTCTTGGATCCAAGGAAAATAAAATCTGTCACTGCCTCCACTTCTTCCCCATCTATTTGCCAGGAAGTGAGATTGCCATTGCCATGATTTTCGTCTTTTTAACGTTGAGCAGCAGGCCAACCTTTGCACTTTCTACTTTTACCCTCATCAATAAGTCCTTTAGTTCCTCTTCACTTTCAGCCATCAGAGTAGTATCATCCCCGTATCTGAGGTTGTTGATATTCCTTCCAGCAATACTGAATCTGGCTTTGGATCCATCCAGTCCAGCCTTACGCATGATGTACTCTGCATATAAGTTGAATAAATAAGGTGACAATATACAACCTTGTTGCACTCCTTTTCCCGATCTTGAACAATTCTGTTGTCCCATGTTCGCTTCTGACCGTGGCTTCTTGGTCGACATACATATTTTTTAGGAGGAGAATGAGATGATCTGGTACTCCCATCTCTTTAAGAACATTTTGTTGTGATCCACACAGTCAAAGGCTTTAGAATAGTCTATGAAGCAGAAGTATATGCTTTTTTGGAACACTCTTGCTTTCTCTATTAACCAGGGAACATTGGCAATTTGATCTCTTGTGACTCTCCCTCTGTGGAACCCGGCTTGCATATCTGGTAGTTCCTGGTCCATATATTGTTGGAGTCGAGTACTGTAGAATCTTAAGTATTACCTTGCTGACATGAGAAATGAGTGCAATTGTTCGATAATTGGAGCACTCTTTCGCACTGCCTTCTTTAGGGATTGGGATGTAGACTGACCTTTTCCAGTCTATTGGCCATTGTTGAGTTTTCCAAATTTGTTGTCATAAGGCAAGTAACACTTACACAGCACCATCCTGTAGAATTTTGAATAGTTCAACTGGGATTACATCACCTCCTGCAGCTTTATTATCAGCAAGACATCCTAGGGTCCATCTCACTTAATTCTCCAGGATGTCCGGCTCCAGCTCATTGGACAAACTATTGAGGTCATCACTGTTGTTAAGATCCTTCCTGTATAGATCTTCAGTGTATTCCTGACACCTCTTCTTTATCTGATCTTCTTCTGTTAAGTCCCTACCGTTTTTGTCTTTTATCACTCCCACTTTTGCATGAAAGGTACCTTTTAAGATCACAATTTTCTTGAAGAGATCTCTTGATTTACCCATTCGGTCATCTTCTTCAATCTCTTTACATCGCACATTGTAGAATGTCTCCTTGCCTCTTCTTGCTATCCTCTTGAATTCTGCATTCTTATCTCCACTACATTTCACTTTCCTTCTTTCCTGGGCTACTTTCAAAGCATCATCAGCCAGTCAGACTGCAAACTTTGCATCAGACTGCAGACTTTGGTCCAAAGTTCTTCAGGCATTCTATCTTCCATATCTAGTTCCTTAAATCTATTCTTTACTTCCACTGCATATCCACAAGGGATATTATTTATTTTGCATATACTTGGTCTGATGATTCTCCCTCTTTTCTTCAGTAATTTTCAACTTTGCAATAAGAAGCTCATGGTCTGAGCCGCAGTCAGCTCCAGGCAGGGCCGGATCTACCTTTTTGGAGCCCCTAGGCAGTAAAGTGGAGGAGCCCCTGCGAGTGAGTATGCAAGGTATGCTCGGACCCATATTTGCCTTTTCTGTGTGTGTAAGTTCCTTTTCCTGTTGTAATTCTCTTGTTCTAGAGTTACAACAGGAAAAGGCTTAAAACAATTAAATGCTACAGTCTATGAACTGTAGCATTTAATTGTTTTAAGCCTGGAACCATTTTTTCTTAAAGTGTCGCCCCTCACAGGGAGGCACCCCTGAGCGGCTGCCTAGTTTGCCTAATTGGTAATTCGGCCGTGGCTTAAGGTCTAATTTTCCTTTCCCCTCCAGACACATCCGCATGTGGGTGTCCTTTCGCCTTTGGCCCAACCACTTCATTAGATCTGGTGTTACTTGTACTTGCCCTCTGCTCTTCCTCAGTAATGTGGTAGGCACCTTCTGACCCGAGGGCTCATCTTCCGGTGCCATATCGTTATGTCTCTGGTTGTGCCTGTCCATAAAGTTTTCTTACCAAAGATACTGTAATAGGTTCCCAGCTTTTCTCCTGTGGACTGTGATTTATCTGACCTCTCTGCCATTACCTGCCCATCTTGGCTGACCCTACATGGTATAGCTCATAGCTTCATCGAAGTACACAAGCCCCTTCACCACGATGAGGTAGCAATCCAGAAAAGGGTTTAAATCGATATATTGGGAAAATTTCTAGACAGTTTAAAAGTATGCATTAGAGAACATATTAATGACATATTTATAGGAAAAGGTTGTTTTACATTTGCTAAACATTTTATTGATGTTAATCAATAGACACTTTACAGTTTCAAGCAGGGGCAAATCTGGTGCAGAAGGTATGTTGTATCTTTCAACTAAATACTACAACTCAGATTGGAATTAATTGTGAATGGGACGCTATTCATTATTTTTAAATTATCTTTTGCTTTTGCCTTGACATCTTTTTGATGATTTCCTCTTGGCCTAATTTAATATTTTGTTGTTGTTGGTTAGTGGTCCAACTCTCTGTGACCCTATGGACTGCAGCACGCCAGGCCACTGCTCCATAAAGCTCCATCAAGCTCATGTTCACCGCTTCAATTACCTAATTTATCCATCTGCCACCCCCTTCTTTGTTTGCCTTCAATATTTCCCAACATCAGAGCCTTCTCTAGGTAATCCTGCCTTCTTGTGATATGGCCATATTATTTGAGCCTCAGACTCATCCTTCCAGTGAACAGTTTGGCTTAATTTCCTGTAGTATGGATTAATTGGATCTTGTTGCAGTCCAAGGGACTCTAAGCAGTTTTCTCCATCCCCACAATTCAAAGGCATGGATTCTACGGCGCTCAGACTTCTTTATGGTCCAGCTCTCACATCCGTATGTTACTACTGGAAATACCAGAGTTCTAACTATGTGGACCTTAGTTGATAGTGTAATATCTTTACTTTATAATTGTTTATCCAGACTTGCCATAGCTTTCTTCCCAGATGAGAACCACTTAATTTCATGGCTGCAGTCACAATCTGAAGAAAACTTTGAGCCAGGAAAATAAAATATGTCACTACCTCTATGTGGACTTTTGTTGATAGTGTATCTTTTGATACAGTATACACTTTAGGCAGAATGTACAGAGGTGTATTTGAGTTATTGACAGCATCTATTTTATTCAATTACTGATTTTATTTTTGTTAGAGATTAAATAGTTACATTTTTGAGCAGGGAAGCAGTGAAGTATTTCCACAACTAAGCACAAAATGCGTGAGTGATTGCCTTTATGTCATCTGGCGTTTTGCTGTTTGTTATGACTTCTAATAAGATACATTGACAATCCCTCTCTGAGACACAACGTCCACCAATGTATTATGGATCTATGCAGGATCATGAAGAGGCATCAACATATTAGTTTTGCTTATCTATTTAAAATCTAGCTTATGACCTGCTTAATTATACTCTTAGTAAACTGTAACTTTTCAAATATACTGTATATATATATATATATATATATATATATATATATATATATATAGTAAGTAAGTAAGTAAATACAGCAGTACATTTGTGTTCACATTTCAACATTCGCTCTTGTAATCCATTTCCATTTTAAGCATGGCTTCATTTAAGCATGTGCCCGCTGTATTATACAGCATTAACCAAAGCTCAGGATGGCTTTTACACAAGCCAGGAACCCTACCCACATACAGCTTTTTTGAGGTTACTGCCTCTCATCACTGTGGGGCCAGTTCCTAGGTTTTGTAGTAGATTTTGTAAGGAGGTAGTTTACCATAACAATCATTTGATTTATGCTGGACAAAAGAGCGTTAGAAACCTTCACCCCACAGTAGTACAGTAAATAAATAGTACATTTGTGCTCATATTTGTGTATATATATATATATATATATATATATATATATATATATATATATATATTTATATATATATATATATATATATATATATATATATATAAACACACAAAGTTTATTTTAGTCCTTTAAATGTAGGTAAGAAATTTAGCCAAAAAAATTATGTAAAGCAACTACTCATAGCACTTTAAACATAACTAGTCTATCCCAGTATGCGCTGTCCTGTAGGACATAAATCACAAACCGCTCAAGTTGGGGCATGATGTAAAAGACACATAAACTATATCTGTATTTAAGGAGAGTGGCTAAGTATTGCTATACAGAAAGGGTGGTAGACACATAAAATGGCCTCCTAGCATAGGTAAGAATGATTTATGAGGCTATATTGAAGAGTAACCAGAGACATAATGAAGATGTGACTGTCGTGCTGGGGTCCATGGGGTCACGGGGAGTCAGACCCAACTGAATGACTAAATAGCAACAATTGAATATTAAAGTTATATCCACATTTCCTTGTTTTTCCCTTTCTCTAATCTATCACAAGCTGCTTATATCAGACACTTACATTGCATGGAGACATTCTATACACATACAGAATTATTTGGTTTCCACGACCCCCAGACATGGCCGGATTACCCATTAGGCCAACTAGGCAGCCGGCCAGGGGCACTTCCCTGTGAGGGGTGCCACTTTTTAAAAAAATGGTTCCTGGCTTAAAAAAATGAAATGTTGCAGTTCATAGACTAGCTACTAGGGGGTAATCAACGAGAACAAGATAGTTACAACAGGAAAGGGAACTTACACACACAAAAAAGGCAAAAATGGGTCTGTGGAGGGGCTCCTCCACTTCACTGTCTAAGGGCTCCAAAAAGCTAGATATGGCTCTGCCCCCAGAGCTCCTTACATAGACACCTGGTACTAACCAATAGAAACACTGCATTTGGTTTGATTTTTTAACCCTATACTAAACTTCAAGCCAACAGCAGCACAAATCCACAGCAATGTCTGAGCCCCTCCTAGCTTCCTATTACAGAGGAAAACAAGACTACACATTCCATGATGTTTTGCTGCAGAAACTGACTTCACAGATTGAAACAACATTATAACTGCCTGTGATTGGCCAAAGTGCATTATGAATTTTATGCACATTTTCCAGGGATTTTCAGGGTGTTAACTCTCAAAATCAGCTGCTTTCAAAAGAGATTTAGCAAACTTTAGGTTAAGTTTAATAACGTTTAGTTTGCTATTTTTTTATGCAAAAAGTGTTTTCATACAATACTGATTCTCCTCTATCAGATGCATTCATAATCCAGGAAACTTAAATATGACTTCAACTAAACCTGAGCTCAATAAACTAAATGGGCTGTATCGCTGTCATAGTGTGATTGATGTAGATCACAGTGTCGCCATTTAGTATCCGCGACAATATTTCATGCCACTTCTGTCTAGAACATTGTATTTAATGATTTCTGTGCTTAAGCATGCATTTTATCTTTTACAATATGTGAACTATTTCTGATAAACCGGAATGATATCTCCATAAAACATTTTAATAAGACTGATACTGTAAGACCATGTACAAATGCAGTGTGATTAATTTTGTTGTTCAGTTGTTAAGTCATATACAACACCCTTTGAACCTATGGACCACAGCACGCCAGGCACATCTTGTGTCTGGTTGTGCTTATCCATAAGGTTTTCATGCTAAAGATACTGGAGTGGATTGCAAGTTCCTTCTCCGGTAGACTGTGATTTGTCTGACCTCGCTGCTATGACCTGCCCATCTTCGGTGACCCTACATGGTATAACTCACAGCTTCAGTGAGTTACACAAGGGGATATCACATTAGTACTGTTAAAGTAAACGTGAGAGGTCATTATTAATGGATAATGCTATGAGTCGAACTAATGGCAACAAAATAACAGTTTAAATATAACATGTAAGCAGCTGATACGGTGAGCAGCAGTTTAAAAAAGTTCAGTGCAGTTCAGAATTGTGCCTAAATATGGAATATCCTAAGGATTTTTGAGTACTTGAATAAACTGCTTACTGGAGGCTGTTTGTACTAATGTACAGACTTTGAAGCTACCAAATCATTAAACCTTCAGGTTCACGGCATGGGCAAGAACATTTGCAAACTTCCTTACAGCTGACTAATTCTGACAATGGAGGCAAGATGCTGAATGCTAAAAGCATAATCACATATATAGTTGTGGACCAAAAACGCGAGCCGTGCAAAGCCCGGTGAGCCGTGTACAGTGAACGACTTAGGCTGCTTGAGCGCCGAAGGCACCCATCTGTGAAGCCTCGCAAAGCGAGGCGAGCCGTGTACAATGCACGACTTAGGCTGGATGAGCACCAAAGGCGCTCATCTGCAAAGTCTCTCAAAGCGATGCGAACCATTGAAGTACGCAGGGCTTAGACTGTATTGTGAGGGGCGCAACTGCGAGCCAAGTGCGTATCTCGAATAACCGTAAAAACAAAAATATTAACAAATATAATAACACACTCACAGACAGGACAGGGGGGAGCCAGGAAGCCTGGGAGTGAGGTTACAAGCGATTTTGAACAATATTTGGGGGTTTTCGTCAATCCAAAATCGTCTAAGCAAGATAAAATGATTGGACTAAAAACGTAAAAAATCTGAAAATGCGTGAAAACGAGGCTGAGCAAAGCCAGACATGCGAGACTTAGAAAATACACAAAGGCAAAGACAGTAACACTTACACCAACAACGCCAAAGATGCGGGAAAATAAAACAAAAGGCCTTCAGTGCATAACACGCAAACATTCAGCAGACAAACAGAGGAGAAACACACAGGGAAGGGACAGGGGGGAGATGGTGGAAAGAGATACATGGCATTCCCAAGCACAAAACTTGCAGGTTAATGAAACCTGCAATGAGCGGTCCGTACAGTAGATGGGAGGAAAGGCTTGTAATGAGTGCCGAAGGCGCTCAGCGTGGTGCTCGCGATGACCGCAAAAGTTGATCAGTGCAAAGCCAGAAAGTTGAAGTTCATTAGCGCAGGGCTCGCAATGAGCGCCGAAGGTACTCAGAGGTGCAACAGCCTCACATTGTGTGGCAAACAGCATTGCCAGCCTAATTTTAATGCCGTTATTTTTGACGAGCAAGTTCCTAGTTGAATAAAACTCACCCCTCAGGCTCCAAGACAACAAGAATTGTGGAAAACAGGCAACATGGAAGCTCTCAGCTACAAGTTTAGTCTGCTACAAATTAAGATTTCCTTTGAAAGTGATTTATACTAATCTCTTACACAGCTGCTAACATATATAAAGCTTTTCCCAAGAATACAGTGGTCCTTTTTAGGCTGTTTAATAATCCTAATTTTAATTGGGGCGTTTGCTTTCAGTAACTGTGGGCTCTATTCTATTGTCCAATTTGTAACTTTATACACACTTCTCTTAATATTGCCACATATTCTATTAGCTACTCACAATCTGATTACGAGTTACCCTCCCACAATCACTACGAGCCAGCCAAACCCCCAAAAATGGCATTAGAACTTCATTGGTTTTAGCACAGCTCGAATATTACGACCTCTAAAAAATTTAAGAAAAGCAAAATCGATATTCTATTAGACCCGTAGCACTAGCTCGCAGATAAAGTCTAACCGGCAACTGAAAAAAGTATCAAGTTTTTGTCAAAAATATTAAAAGTACTAAATAAGATTTACAATGGCTTTTTCAAACACTTATTAGAGCTGTAACAGCAATTAAACACACAATATTGTACTTTAAAAGCATGGGAAGACATGGAAAGGCATTAGAATTAATTGCACAGCAGTCTCAAACCCACATATATGCAATTAAAAAATATTATTTTTAAAAGCTATTTTTGAGTAATATCGATCCCGGGACTCAAGGAGTTAATACATATCATGAAACCGACATGGGCTAAAACAGATGTTCTAATGCATTTTATAGAGTGCTAGATTGTGCGCCTGATCAGCAAATATTACTTATTGGCACTCATTCATTCTTGGCCTCTGATTGCAGATTACGTGTAACTTCCATGTTTTAGTGACAACATAATAACAGTCTCATTTACTATTGGCTGTGTCTAAGAAGTAAATTACCATCTTGCGTAAATATTATCAGATCATACGATCTCATCCCCTGAATTCAGACTTAAAAAGGCAGGGTTTACGAGTTTAGGCTGAAGGAAGTAAATTGTCAACAGAACCACATCTAAACATTTAGAGAAAACAAAACCAGCAGCAAAAATTCCAGTTATAAGCATTTGCGAGCAGCATATAGAATAGGCCCCTGTGCTTCTGTTGGGTGACCCCTGTGCTAAATGTGTGTCTTTTGTGTCTTTGTTTTCAGTGACTGAATATTCCTATTACATTCAGATGAGGAGAAAATAGTCTAATTAATGCCTTTTAATTAAGTCTGGTTGTCATCTAACTTAAAGGGCTTGGCAAACTCACCAGTAATGAGATTTCAGTACTAAACATCAGCATAATTATATTTTACTTTCACTATAATTAAATATTTGATCTTTAGTAAAAACGAGTACAGAAAATTCCTCCTTATCCCCCCACGCTGAGTGCACTGCTATTTTCATTTTTAAAGGGATATTGCATGTTCCTGGATGTTACTAGGTATATAATATCCTTGTGTATCTATATTTAGTTTTATGTACTTTATTTTTATTAAGAAGTGATTATTAGATCTGTATTAACTGCTTAAAATCAAGCAAATAATCCCTGTATGCCCACTGTAGCTCATGAAGACACAGACTCTGTAGTACGTGCTCTGCTGTTTCTCATACTAACCAATCAGTGACCAACTCTGACACATGTTACAACATGCTGCTGCAACGTGGTCCCTGATAAACTAGGACCCTACGCTTAACATCTAGCATACAATGCATACAATGCAGTGGGCAGATCCATATATATATATATATATATACAGCAATAAAATTGTAAGGCAGGTAATGCTGTTTGTCACCCAATGTAAGGCTTTTAGTCCTCTGAGTACATTCGGCGCTCATTGCAAGCCTCTCCCCTCATGTACTTTTGGTCATCTGAGCACCTTCGGCGCTCATTGCGAGCCTCTCCCCTTTTTTATATGTATATATATATATAAATATGTTTTTATAATAATTAATTAATTAAATAATAAATGAATATACTTTACCTATATGTAATGAATATATGCAGCAATCAATATGCTGAAGCGCTAACAATCGCTGTTGTTTTTCTGCAGCATACAATGTACATTTGGACTGTTGGTGATCTGAGGAGAAAGTGGCAGCAATGTGGCAAATGTGCAGTGTAAACAAGGCTGCGTGCGTGAGGCCAAACCGTTTGTTTAGTTGTGTAAGGCGCCTTTTTAGGATGGTAATGTTAATAGTTTTAAGTTAGTGTTGTAAAATGGTGGCGATTGTGTATGTGTTACGTGGCTTGCAAGCATTTTCCGTCGTTCCTAATAGTGTATTTTGTACCTCGTATGTTCCTGGCTAAAAGGCGTATGTGCCTGGCGGTGTTTTGCGTGTTTAGGGGTTGTGTAGCCTCGTTTTAGTTTTTTTCGGCAGCCAATTTTTTTTCATGCGTAGGCGATTTTCTAGTGTCGAAACTCTAGAAATTCAACTTAAATTCACGCTCATCTTCACTCCCAGACGTCCTGGGTGTCCCCCCGTGCTGTGTGCGATGTTTTTTGTATTTTTTTTTTTTTTTCTGGGGATTTTTTCAAAGTGCTACAGGTCTCGCACTATGAATTGTGTATTTGAGATTTCTGTTGATCTGTAGTCCCGCGGGTCGTAGGTATGATGCTTAGGTCATGCGGGATCGTAGGGATGAGCGCCTATGGCGCTCATCTCCACCAGCACAGTGAGCTCCTTAGACGCTCCCTGCCAAAGTTGTGCGTGGACGTAGGGATGAGCGCCTATGGCACTCATCTCCACCAGCACAGTGAGCACCTTTGGCGCTTCCTGCCTAAGTCGTACGGCACTCATCTTCACCAGCGCAAGGAGCGCCTTTGGTGCTCCTTGCCTGGCTTCAGCCGCCTGGCCCCAGTTGCAGCGTGCTTGATTCGCGAGCCTGCAGTTTTAAAGTTGCGTTACCAATGGATTTTGGCAAGCCTGCGCTGCTGAGAACTATACATGTGATATATATATATATATATATATATATATATATATATATATATATACAGTATATACTCGAGTATAAGCCGACCAGAGTATGAGCCGAGGCACCTAATTTTACCACAAAAAATGGTAAAAGAGGGTCCTTCCTCCCTGATCATCCTCCTCCTTCCCCCCCTTATCATCCTCCTCCTTCCCCCCCTTATCATTCCCCTTCTTCCCCCTTATCATCCTCCCCCCCCTTATCATCATCCTCCTCCTTCTCCTCCTTACCCCCGTTATCATCATCCTCCTCCTTCCCCCAGTTATCCTCCTCTTCCTCCCCCCCTTATCATCATCCTCCTCCTTCTCCTCCTTCACCCACTTATCATCATCTTGTTAACCCCATAACCTCCGCCTTACTACACCCTCTCCAATCCCTATCCCCCTTCCTCCTTACTTGCTGCTATGCTCCGATGTTTATCCTGACGCTGCAGCACGTCTAATGGCGTGCCGCGCATGTGACGTCGCGTCATTAGCATATGCCGCTACAGAAGATGTGCTGCGGCATCAGGAGCTTGTGCCCTATTGGATGGCCTACATGGATTTATTCTCTATTTTGTCCTATTATGAAGTGACTCTTCAGAATTGCAATGTTTTAATAGAGACGTTATCTGAAGGTATCCCCCACTTAAATGTACTTCCAGGTGCCTAATATTGTTAGGAACGAGCAAATATCTACCACCATTAAAGCAAAATTGAATAAAGTAGTTAGAGGGTCATGGCATTGTGTATCTATTTATTATTTACTTTTATGTACTTTATGCTATTAAGAAGTGCTTCTAAGCTCTATTTTACTGCCTAAAATCAAGCAAAAATTCCCTGTTTGTGTCTGCCTACTGCGTTGTAGGCAGACACAGACTCTGTAGGGCTGGATATGCAGTGTAGTGTTCTAGCCTATCAGGGACCATGTCTCAGCAACACATTGTTAAGAAATGGTCACTGATTGTTTATGAGACACAAGACAGCATGTGCAGCGGAGTCTGTGTCTTTATGAGCTGTCGAGGGCGGATCCATACAGGGACTATTTGTTTGATTTTAGGCAACAAAAACAGAGCTTATAAGCACTTCTTGATCATATAAAGTATATAAAGATAAATAGATACACGTGATAGTTTAAATCTAATAGCATCCGGGAACCTTCCTTATCCCTTTAAAAATTAGAAGCTGTATTGATTTTTTTAAACTACTGTGCACTTTATCAAGTCAAGTTCTTCCTACTATAAATATAAATATTTTCCTTTACTACACTGACTAATCTATACAGCCTAAGCAGAACCAAACTGTTTGCTTTGCCTGGAAACCTAATGGCTGTCAACATATTTACTGCTAACATACTCCGGCACCTTATGTCTCTTTTGAAAAGGAAAATGTTAAATCTGCAAATCAGGGAATTTTTTTTAATCACCAGGTCTAGAAAAGCATTTTTTTCTTTGAGAATCTCAGCTTATTCCCCTCGTCTGTTCCTCCCCCCTTTGTCTCTTCCTCGCTCCCCTTTTCTCTTCCTCGCTCCATTGTCGCTTCTTTGCACCCTTGTCTCTTCCTCCACCTTTGTCGCTTCCTCACTCCCTTTTTTTCCCTTGCTCCATTGTCTCCTTCTTGGCCCCTTGTCTCTTCTTCCCCCCCTTGTCTATTCCTTGCCCCCCTCGTCTCTTCCTCGCTCCTATGTATCTTCCTTGCCCCTTGTTTCGTCCTTGCCCCCCTCCTCTTTTCTATGCTCCCATGTATCTTCCTCGCCACTTGTTTCTTCCTCGCTACCCCGTTCCCATTTTTCTTCCTTTCCCCCTTGTTTCTTTCTTCCTTCCTGCTTCATTGTCTCCTCACCCCCTTGTCTCTTCCTCACCCCCTTGTCTCTTCCTCACCCCCCTGTCTTTTCCACAGCACCTTATCTCTTCCTTGCCCACTTGTCTCTTCCTCGCCCCCTTGTCTTTTCCACATCGCCTTGTCTCTTCCTCGCCCCCTTGTCTCTTCCTCGCCCCCTTGTCTATTCCTCGCCTACTTTGTCTCTTCCTCGCCCCTTCATCTCTTCCTCGCCCCCTTGTCTCTTCCTCGCTTCCCTCGTCCCTTGCTCACTCCTTGTCTATTCCTCGCTCCTTGTCTTTTAGTTGCTCCTTCTCTTTTCCTCACTCCCCTCGTCTCTTCCTCGCTCACCTTGTCTCTTCCTCGCTTTCCTTGTCCCTTCCTCACTCCTTGTCTCTTCCTCGCTCCTTAGCTCTGCCTTGCTCCTTGACTTTTCCTCACTCCCCTCGTCTCTTCCCCACTCCCCTCGTCTCATCCTTGCTTCCCTAGTCACTTCCTCACTCCTTGTCTCTTCCTCGCTCCTTGTCTTTTCCTCACTCCCCTCGTCTTTTCCTTGCTCCTTGTCTCTTCCTCACTCCCCATGTCTCTTCCTCGCTCCCCTTGTCTCTTCCTCACTCCCCTCATCCCTTCCTCGCTCCCCTTGTCTCTTCCTTGCTCCTTGTCTCTTCCTCACTCCCCTTGTCTCTTCCTCGCTCCCCTTGTCTCTTCCTCGCTTCCCTCGTCCCTTGCTCACTCCTTGTCTATTCCTCGCTCCTTGTCTTTTAGTTGCTTCTTCTCTTTTCCTCACTCCCCTCGTCTCTTCCTCGCTCACCTTGTCTCTTCCTCGCTTCCCTCGTCCCTTCCTCACTCCTTGTCTCTTCCTCGCTCCTTAGCTCTGCCTTGCTACTTGACTTTTCCTCACTCCCCTCGTCTCTTCCTCACTCCCCTCGTCTCATCCTTGCTTCCCTCATCACTTCCTCACTCCTTGTCTCTTCCTCGCTCCTTGTCTTTTCCTCACTCCCCTCGTCTTTTCCTTGCTCCTTGTCTCTTCCTCACTCCCCATGTCTCTTCCTCGCTCCCCTTGTCTCTTCCTCGCTTCCCTCATCCCTTCCTCGCTCCCCTTGTCTCTTCCTTGCTCCTTGTCTCTTCCTCACTCCCCTTGTCTCTTCCTCGCTCCCCTTGTCTCTTCCTCGCTTCCCTCGTCCCTTCCTCATTCCTTGTCTCTTCCTCGCTTCCCTCGTCCCTTCCTCACTCCTTGTCTCTTCCTTGCTTCTTGTCTATTACTCACTCTCCTTGTCTCTTCCTTGCTCCCCTTGTCTCTTCCTTGCTCCTTGTCTCTTCCTCGCTCCCCTCGTCCCTTCCTCACCCCCCTCGTCTCCTCCTCCTGTACCACTGCAAATCACAACGGTCCCTGTGTCACATTAAATATGCGCTAAAGTGATTCTGGTAATTTACATAACAGAACAGTGCGGTGACACCCGTCAGTCAGCATGACACCCGTAGACAGCTTTGTACTGTCTGGGGGGGGGGGGGGGGGGTGAGCAGTTGGGGGGTGGGAAGATTATTTTCCTGTTCTGGAGCAGATTTATAATTCCAAATGAGAATTGGATAAACACTAAATATTTTACTACATTTTATCAGTTATATTCCAGAGGTGATTGTGACTGACACAACAAAAAGCATTAAAGGCATATGGAAGGGTCCCTGCTTTTAATATTAAAATAAACAACCTAAGTATTTGTCTTCATATCTTATTAACAAGTGTGTAAAAGCTCTCTTTTTACTCATTGAAACTTTCCAAACAGTCCCTACAAAGCTCTGCCCCTGTAGCCCATGCACACAGTGTTTCTATTGGTACTAGATGTGCTACCAATGAAAGACTTTCTAAACAACACTTTTTGAAATGCTGCTGAGAGACAATCTGTGATTGGCTAGAACAACTACAGACACACTGTGTGTATGAGCTGCTGGAGTAGAGCTTTATAAGAACTATTTGGAAGGTTTCAGTGAGTAAAAACTGAGCTTTTAAGCATCACATATATAGTTGTGAGCGTACGGGTCGTTGCTCACGCTTGCGGGCTCGCGAAGCGAGCCGCGGCCCTCGTGTAGCGAGCCGCGGCCCTCGTGTAGCGAGGTCACTGGGCAAGGGCCTCAGTTGCTGGCATGGAGCGCCGAAGGCGCTCCATGGCAGCAACTGAGGCCCCTCGCGAAGCGAGGGCCTCAGTTGCTGGCGAGGTCACTGGGCAAGGGCCTCAGTTGCTGGCGAGGTCACTGGGCAAGGGCCTCAAACCCTCGCAAACTTCACGTCGCTACTCAAAAAACACGACACACAAATTACGACACTCGCTAAATTTTACGAGGAACGCAAACAACCTACGAAACATGTTACCACACATTACGACCTCGCAAACATCGGACGCAACACGCCGACATACAAACATTTAAAACACAATACATACACACAGCACATACATAAAAACCTTACCTACACCAAGAGGGAGCACCCAGGACCTCAAAAATGCAACTTAGACCTCGATTTTACTCGAAATAAAAGAGTTTTGAGACTAATAAAAAATCTAAGAGACAGAAAAAATGGCCGCCGAACAAAATGAAAACGAGGCTACAGCACTCTAAACTCGCAAAACACCCCAAGAAACTCGCAAAACACCACAAGAAACTCGCAAAACGCCACAAACCACCTACGGATATTCATACCACACAGTGCACACATTCATCACACTTACACAGCAGCTCCACACCACTAATGCTGCAGCAACATCAACACAGATTGCCAGCTCTTCATCACAATGCTTCAAAATAGGTACAGTATATTCATTTAGTAATGTATTACATATTTCATTATTAGACACCAAACAGCATTAGCTACCTTACAATTTCATTGCCGTCATTTTTTGACGGGCAATTCGCTAGTGTGTTGATAAAATGGTGTTTAGATGCAAACACTTAGGTCATTTATTTTAATATTAAAACCAGAAAAACTTCTGTATCCCTTTAACATAAGTCTACTTGCCATTTGTATCTATAGTAAATAATTAATGAGATATTCATCATTGTTTGTGCATATACTTTATGTTGTGCATTTTTTTATGCTAATTTATAATCTTTGATCTAAAATATGATTTAGTAGCCCATTTATAAACAGGAGTCCCTTATTTGCATTATAACGCAGTACAAACATTGCTGCATATCTCAGGAATTATTTTCATTAGAACAAAAAGATTACTATAGCGTTTTTCATGCTCATGCTTTTGCTTTTAAAAACATGATTTTGGGTATATTTTCTACTGTTTCTCTTTTGAGCAAGAGTTATGTGATGTCACATTCACCCAACCATATAACTATGGACATAGCAAGGAGAGCAGCAGCATTATCTGACCCTTCTTTTGTCTGGACTATCCAAGGCGTCTACACCCGCATGCCAGTGGTCTGACCATGTGATAGTGTACAACAGGCTCCTATATAGGGTAGAAGAGGGTTCCTGCTAGGACCAGTGTAGTAATGGAAATGACTTGTATAAGGGCTCAGTCTCTGCTAGGACCAGTGTACTAATGGGAATGACTTGTATAAGTGCTCAGTCCCTGCACGGAACAGTGTACTAATGGAAAGGACATATATAAGTGCTCAGTCTCTGCTAGGACCAGTGTACTAATGGAAAGGACATATATACGTGCTCAGTCTCTGCTAGGACCAGTGTACTAATGGAAAGGACATATATAAGTGCTCAGTCCCTGCTAAGACCAGTTTACTAATGGAAAGGACATGTATAAGGGCTCAGTCCCTGCTAAGACCAGTGTACTAATGGAAAGGACATGTATAAGGGCACAGTCCCTGCTAGGACCAGTGTACTAATGACATTTTCCATCTCTATATCTCTGATTGTCCTTCCCCCACTTGTACTATTTCCTATAGTTGCTGGGTCGTGCGGTCTGATCGGAGCTGTCTACTGATGTAAACACAGCTCTCAAATACAAATTGCTCTATAATATAACCCTAAGGGGGCTGAGAGCGCTGAGATACAGAACAGATGCGCTCTCACTGCAATTACACTGTTCTGTGAATCTTTAGCTCAAGAAAATCACCAACTTCAAAGCAGAGCGAGAGCGCTGATACTCAAAGCAGAGCGAGAGTGCTGACACACAAAGCAGAGCGAGAATGCTAATGCACAAAGCAGAGCGAGAGCGCTGATGCACAAAGCAGAGCGAGAGCGCTGATGCACAAAGCAGAGCGAGAGCGCTGATGCACAAAGCAGAGCGAGAGCGCTGATACACAAAGCAGAGCGAGAGTGCTGACACACAAAGCAGAGCGAGAATGCTAATGCACAAAGCAGAGCGAGAGCGCTGATGCACAAAGCAGAGCGAGAGCGCTGATACACAAAGCAGAGCGAGAGTGCTGACACACAAAGCAGATCGAAAATGCTGATGCACAAAGCAGAGTTACAGCGCTGATGCACAAAGCAGAGCGAACGCACGGATGCACAAAGCAGAGCGAGAGTGCTGATACCCACGCAGAGCGCGAGCACTGACACTCAAAGCAGGCCAAGAGCGCTGACACTCAAAGCAGGTCGAGAGCGCTGACTCACAAAGCAGGCCGAGAGCGCTGATTCACAAAGCAGAGGGAGAGCGCTGACTCTCAAAGTAGGCCAAGAGCGCTGACTCATAAAGCAGGCCAAAAGCGCTGACACTCAAACCAGGCCGAGAGCGCTGACTCTCAAAGCAGAGTGAAAAACGCTGTGAGTGAAAAACGGGTGTATGTTGTGTTAACCATTTTTTTCTAAAGTGAATCGATCCTTGTAAATTCCATGTTGTAGTTGCTCTATTTATATGCAAATAAGCAGCTCATACATATTACTTAACTGGTGTGATATGACAATTAAGTAGGATTTCAGTCTGTCTGTCTCTGTAGTTCCCAAAATAAAGTTCTGCAATATTATGTGGCAGTTAGATCCCTCTCCCACCCTTATCAAGCATACCGAGCCTCGCTTTAGAATAAAGGAGCCACAAACTCAATTCTAAATATTTCAGAGACTACTATTGTTCAGAAAAACTGCTAGTACAATGTATAGACTGATTGTAATGCTCTTTAAGATGAAATCTTCATTTCCAGTTGCATCTATCATAATATAAGCTCTGTTTGTAGGTATAGAAGATCCACTTGTCCATGACACAAGTGGAGCCCTCCAACATTGTTTATTTACTGCTATTACTACGCAATAGTCAGCGCTAGATAATCAATAATGATATTTGCACAATTATATATGGTTACGAATTGCTGCTATTTTTGAAATTTTGCTCTGTTCATCTTTAGGCGCTGCCATGATGGCCTCTCTCTGCTCCCATCCCGCAATCTGCAAGTTATAAATCTCCATATTGCATCTTCAACTGCTACCACTAGAGCCAGTAGCTTTCTGCCAGTGCTCCCAACAGGATTAAAGGGACGTTTATTAAAGTATCAAGACACACACCTTAAAATGTAATAGACAGCAGCAGGGCAGAAAGCAAAATGGAGCCCTGCATTAAAGAATAATCACATATAATAGTTGTCAAACTGCGAGTCGCCGTCGCACAGGGACACAGTTGGGGCCGCATGCGGCCCCTCATTTGCGGAAGGTGGAGGCTCCAACGTCAGCTGCAAATAGCCGAAGGCCGAAGGCTCATTGCAGGCCGCAAAGGTGGATCCTCGCATAGCGATGGGCCGCAAAGTCGGAGGTGGAGGCTCTACGGCGCCTCACAAGCGTTTAAAAACAACCCAGAGAAGCAGGACTTTAAAAAAAAAACAATAACGCGCAAGGACTAAATACGGACATACACAAAAAAATTGCCGCGGAACTTAAAAAAAAAAAAAAAAATTACGACCTCACAAAAAAACTAAATTAACGGCCGTAACGCGGACATCCACAAACAACAAAAACACTTCAAAATAAAAATAAATAAATAGATAAACACACACACAGCATGGGGGGACAGCCTCGACATCTGCCAGTGAGGTTGCAGCCCAATTAAAGTCGAATTAAAGGAGTTTTGGAACTTCAAAATCGGCTAAGCAAGAAAAAAAATAACGGCCGAAAAAAATTAAAACGAGGCTACACGACCCAAAACCCGCAAATAACAGCCAGGCACGTACGACTTTTGACAAGGACGTATGAGGTACAAAAAATGCAAAATTACGAGGTCTCAAAAATACGAACTTAATGGCCGAAACAGCGCACAGCAAAAAATATGAGAAACACACAAAATACAAACACAAATAAATAAAAAAAACATTACATACAGCAAGGGGGGACAGCCAGGACATCTGGAAGTCAGGTTGCACGTAAATTTAAGTCCAATTTACAGAGTTTAGCCACTCCGAAATCCCCTAAGCGAGACAAAAAATGGCCACCGAAACAAATGAAAACGAGGCTACACGACCATTAAACCCTCAAAACCCCTGCCAGGCACATAGGACTTTTACACAAATCCATACGAGGTACAAAATACACTATTAGCAAGGACGCAATATCATCCACACCCGCGCACCACATACACAATCGCCGCCATTTTACACTAACACTAACTTACAGAATGCGGAATTACACAGCTAAACAAACGGTTTCCCCTCGCGCAAGCAGCCTATTTACACTACACACTGCACACATTACTGACACTTACACCTCAGCTCCACAACAGTGCAAACCTACAATGTATGCTGCAGGAACATCAAAACAGATTGTCAGCTCTTCAGCACAATGCTTCCTGCATATATTACTTCCAAATACGTAAAGTTTATTAATTTATAATTTTAATAATTAATTAATTATCATTAAAAAATACATGTACAGAAAAAGAAAATACACTACAGGATCGCAATGAACGACAATAGCCTTCACCGGGCGCCTCACAACGAGCGCCAACGGTGCTCAGAGGACACAAAGTACACCAGGGGAGAGGCTCGCAATGAGCGCCAAAAGGAGATCAGAGCAGACCTTACAATGACCGCAAAAGTGGCTCTGATAACAAAAAATACACCAACCGAAGGCGCTTATTGCGAGCCTTGCGATGAGCGCCAAAGGCGCTCAGCGCGAGGCTCGCAACAAGCGCCGAAGGTACTCAGATGACCAAAACACTTACTTTCTGTGGCAAACAGCATTACCTGCCTTACAATTTTATTGCCTCGTCATCCTTGACGGGCAAGTAGCTAGTGGCATATAAATGTTTAAAAATATAAAGGTTGTGTTTATCTATTTTTGCTTTCTAGATAAATTTTACACATTGTCATATTTAGTTATTAATAAAATATGGGTGAAAAAAAAGTTTAACTACAGTGACCCTTTAAAAGAAAGATTCCCTTTAAATAAAGATTTCATTACCATATTCCTGTATAACGCGGAGGCATCTTCTTGATTGAGTTATGTTAGCACACAAATAGGATTTACTCTGAATTATTCATTAATCTATTTAAGAGTTCATCTCCCGCGTATCTTCTATTAATCTCTGTTTCATATGCAGATGATAGTCAGTAGGATGCTTGGAGGGAAACGAGAGGTATGGATATAAATACTAATATATATGTATTTATATATAGTCCAATCACATTATTATGACCACCAGCTAATATCCCAAATAACCGTTGTGTACAGCAGCTAGACTGCGTGGTAGTGAGTCAATAAGATGCTAGACGGTTGGCAGGGGTATCTGGAGCCATGCAGACTGCAGTGCATCCGACAGCTGCTGAAGAGTGCGTGGTGGAGGATCCATACGGCGAACATGGAGATCGAGGTGGTCCCACAGGGGCTCTATGGGGTTCAAGTAAAGTGAATTTGGAGGCCACGGAAGTACTTGAAAGTCTGCATCGTGATTATCTAACCACTCCCAAGCAATTCTGGCCATATTACATGTTGCATTATCCTGCTGGAAGATCCCATCCTCTCCAGGGAAGACAGTCAACAAGTATGGGTGTAAGGATGGATAGATAGATAACCCAATCAGCTGAGAGAGCCTTTCAGAGGTATGAGTGGACCCAGACAATGCCAAGTAAACATTCCTCAGACTATAAAGCTGCCGCCACCAGCTAGTGTTCTTCCAACAATGGTTGCAGAGTGTTTGTTCTCTGAGGTTTCGTTGCTGACACGCCAACATCCGGCAAGTCGATTGAGCAGAATATGCGACTCATCTGAGAAAGCAACCCTTTGCCAATCAGAAGAGGTCCAATTTCAGTACGATTAACCCTCGTCAGCATGGCTGTATGGTCATTTTAGACACACGTCTGGTAGCCCCCTGGTATGTTTGGACAGTGAGTTGCTCAACAGTAGAGTGTCGTTTGGCTCTCACACACGTTCACAGCCAACGTTCACCTCTGACATCAATGGCACGCGGTGCTCCACAGTTTCGACAAAGTTTATTCATAATGGTGCCGTTTGTCCCGTCACGGTACACTTTAACCACAGCAGCATGCGAACAGTTCACAAATGTTTCACGAATTCTGCCACCCTTGGCCCGAAAGCCAATGATCATCTCCTTTTCAAAGTCGGATAAATCACACATTTTATCCATGACAGCGATTGTTGATATGCCTACATGCCACCAAACTAAAAAAAAAAAAAAAAAAAATATATATATATATATATATATATATATATATAAAAACCATGTACAAAATGGTTAATGAATTCATTCCAGTGAGTATGCATGGTGGCCTCATTTGCATGTCCACACCCAGTTTTACCAGAGTGCAGTGCATCAACTGTATTTCTGGGAAATTTGAGCAGGAAATACATGTATTAACTTATTTTTTAGACATTCCAATGTAATCACTAATGTACTATTCATTGTTTGTACTACTGCATGTATATATATATATATATATATATATATATATATATGTACTATTTATTTACTGTACTACTGTATGCTGGAGGGCTTCTATCGCTCTTTTGCCCACCATATATAAAAATGATTGTTGTGGTGAACTACCTACTCATAAGGTCCACAACACAGGCTGAGATCCCGCTCCATGCTGATCATAGCCAGTAAGCTTGAAACAGCTGTACATGGATAGGATACTCAGCTTGTGTTTAATCCAACCTTGGCTTTGCATTAAAGCTGTGTAATACAGTATGCACAGGCTTAAAGGAAGCCATGTTTGATAATGGCTATGGATTGAAGCGCCATGCATTTGTGGGCACATTTGCACGTCCCAGCTCAGCTTCCCAGAATGCAGTGTAATAACTGTTTTTCCCGGAACTCTGAGCTGGAAGCAGGTTTTTTAACTTGTTTTAGACATTCAAATGTGAATACTTTTTATTTACTATATGTATATATATATATATATATATATATATATATATATTTAAAGTATTGTACAGAAACAACAGATTAACTGGGAATATGTATAAATAAAGTTAATTATAGAAATTACAAGTGGAGCTGAATACCGAATAAACACAGAAAATAAGCATTTTTCATATGATTTCCAAAAAAAATAGATTGCTTAAAAGATAAATTAAAATTAGTTTTTCTTTTTCAATAAAAATAAAATATGGTGTATAGCATGAAAGGGTTTGTTTGAACAGATAAAGATTTGATGGACAGGATATCTCGGATTGTGGATGACAAAGTTCTTGAATGTTTGGCTTTTTTTATTTTATTATACATAAGTGATGTATAATACAACAGTAAATAATCCAATTTAAAACATTTATGAACACTACAGTGGCCCTTTAAGGTATGTTTTCATTGGATAATGAATTCAGATTTTATTTAATTAAGATTTCATTATGACTGTAATTACCAGGAGCTGTCTGACCCCCACAATCCCTATTTCATTTTATTAATCATCATTATGTTGATGCTTAATATAGTTATAATAAATATAATTACATTTATTGTTCCTGTCTTGTACATCTTGTATGTGTAAAAAGACTAAATAAACAATGTTGGGGGGCCCCCCGCTTGTGTCATGGACAAGTGGATCTTCTACACCTACTTTGACTGAAGCCTGAGGGGTAGGGTTATGCTACTATGACTTTCTCGTTCATTAGTCCTATTGTCACGTAGTTATTTACAGATGCAGTCTTTAAAATTAACTGAATAGAGATTCTACCTGATTCCAAGGTTCATCTCATTCCTTTCAGATGTCTAATCCTGTAATTAGAAAAAGCAAACATCTCCTCCCATTAATGTAAAATTAAATATAATAATTGCAGTTTAAAAGCTGTCTTTAATTATTCGAAACTTTCGAAAAATATGTTGCCCATTATCTACATCATACTATAAATATGTCAGTAGCTCTTTAACTTGATATATGTTTTATATAGATCACTAGTTCTGAGCACATGTAGTTATGGGGAATATATTTCCAGGGCATAGATAAATTAGAAAGTAATCAAAGTAGAGGGTAGGCATAAACAAAAGTATAAGTAATGACTGTGTGGCAGATTTATATATAACATAGGGAAGAGCGAGGAGGGGATGAGACCACTGGCAGAGGTACTACTGGAACAGCAGGTGCAAAAGACCAGGGCCCACAGCCGGTTAGGAGCCCCCTGTTACTGGCAGTGAGAGAGGAATCTTAATAATTTAGGAAAAGGACAGATAGTTATTTGATAGAGAGGTGGTCTGATCAACACAGGGTTGATATGACCATTAAAATAAGTTTTTGGCTTTTATTTGACTCCTATGGGCCCCCTATGGGATATATAGAGAAGCTCCACCACTGGGTGAGATGATTAAATAAAAATAACTTGAATTATTTTTTATATGTTATTTGGAATAGTAATAATGCTCAAAGTGTTTTTTGGAAACCAAATAAATAAAAATAAACACAACAATTATATGTGTATCTTTTATTCCCAGTTCTCCACAGCAGAATCACCTATAATAGTTCTCAGTTGTAAGATGCGTTCTGCGCATACTAACCAGTCAGTGACTATCTTTCAGCAACATTCTGCAACATGATGCTGAGACATGGTTTCTGATTGGCTGGGACACTGCACTGTACATCCAGCCCTAAAGAGCTGGTATCTGCATATGATGCAGAGGGCAGACCCATAGAGACAGGGGCAGATTTACTGCCGGAGAAACTGGTTTAATGTACCAGGGCATTCTTCTGGGGGGGCCAGTGCTTTTTATTATTTTTTCAAATTTGCCTTATTTTAACTGTACTAATCCACCTTAAGAGACTAAAATCCACCTTAAGCATATATATATATATAGGGGGGATCAAAAAAAATGTATGCACTGGGGCCCTCCATTCACTAGCTCCGCTAGAGACTATTTGTTTGATTTTATGCAGTAAAAACAGAGCTAATAAGCCCTTCTGGATCTATCCGGTTAGTGTGGACACGCACTCGCCACGCTAAAAGTAAAGGACCGCACTTCTTAATAAAATAAAGTCCATAAAAGGGAATAGATACACAGGGATATTATATAGCTAGTAATATCCAGGAACCTTCCAAATCCCTTTATCTGCAAGCCATTGTATCCATCTATATAGATTCTCCAGATCTATAAGAAAGAAATAGATCTGTAAGAAATATAATTAGTTAAAAATGTTTAAAAGCTTCAAAATGTAACAGTTAAATTAGGTAACACACTGTAGGATAAAATGCCAAGAGCACGTCAGATATCAAAGAACGTTTGGGAGAATCAGGGAACATTTTAACAAGCAAAGAGTTGGTGTCTTCGTTAGCAGCAAACACTAACGAGCAAAGAGAGAAAGAAGAGAGAGGGCACAGACAAATGTGGAATATTTGATGTCTTGTAAGGCCCCGAGCAAAAATCTTTCTTTGGTACAGAAGCATAAAAGGTGCATGGAAAGTCCCCTCTGCTAATGCGCAGTATCAAAAATATGTAAATATTGCCTAAAACATGTACATTGTTCAATAACACCTGATTTATAATATACACTGAATATACTCACAGGGCCTCATTCAAATGTGATTTGTCCAATTGAATAGGGCTCTATATAAGCACAGAGCATATATTTTTTTACATAAGTTTCTAGTTAGTGAACTTCTATCCAAAAGCAAAGCCTTCACTAACTAAAAACTTCTGTAAACAAAATTTGCTGTGTGCGTATATAGAGCCCTATTCAATTGGCCAAATCGCATTTGAATGAGGCCCACAGTCTGCTGCTATTTAATGCATTGGTATCGCCCAAAGTATAGAATAATGTTGTTTAGAAAAAATGTCACATGTTTCTAAAGTGTGTAATCCATCCTATGCTTTACAGCTGTGTAATACAGAGAGCATATACTTAAAAGGAGAAATGTATAAAGTGGTATTGGATTACCCAGGCCCTCATTCAATTGCAATTTGGCCAATTGAATATGGCTCTAAATAAGCACATAACATATATTTTTTAAATAAGTTTTTAGTTAGTAAACATCTATCCAAAAGCAAGGTTTTCACTAACTAAAAACTGCTTTAAAAAAAATATGTTACGTGCTTATTTAGAGCTCTATTCAATTGGCAAAATCGCAATTGAATGAGGCCCCCAGAGAGCAGTGCAATATCTGTATTTTTTGGAATTCTGAGCAGGTAATATGTTTTTTTACTTATATTAGACATTTAAATGTGATTGCAAATGTACTAATCAATTAATTAAAGTGTGTAACAAACTAACAAGATCAGCAACCACATAAACCATAAGAATACAATCACTTTTAGCAAAAATCTTAAATAGAAGCTGTCATTTTCAGCACATTTTTACTTTTCAGTAGAAGGAGTGGGACAGGAGGTAGGTGTTTGTCATCTCACACAGAGCTTTTGGTATTTGACACCTACTCCTGACCCCAAAAGTTCAAAAACAGGTAGCTTATGACTATAAATACAAGCCATATCTTGCAAAAAATATAAACACCCCTCTCATTTACACAGCCTTCACCAATAATCATGTATTCCTCCAGCAAAGCATCAAAATTAATTTTTTCATGGCATTTTCCCTGACTAATTATACTCAGTCCCTGCTCCTGCTAGACCCAACATATACTAATAGCAATGACATGTTCAACAGATCAGTCCCTGCTTGGACCAATGTACTAATGGCAGTGACATGTTTAAGGGCTCAGTCCCTACTAGACGGTAGGCATAGACGTCTTTAAGGGCTCAAATCTGGTCTTTGAAGAAACAAAGTTTTGATAAATACATTTCTAAAATAACAAATAAAACAGTTATCCTGGAACATTGCAAACAGTTCCAGATATTCCTATTTATAAAACCACTTTAAAGCTGTCCCTATGTTATAACAAACACTGCGCGTCCCATATGGCGGCACATCCACCGGAGGAAGCAGGAAAAGGCTGTAGTTTTAACTCTAATTTCCTTTAGCAAAAATCTCTCACCAAATCCTTAAATCTAAATGTGATTTAGGAACATGAATTGCTCATTCCGGCCCTTGGGACACAGAGCCATCTGGCAACTAGAAGAGTGGTGTGCCGAAAATATGTCGCTTGTTCCAGCAAACAGAACTAGCAGAATCTCTTATAGACAAACTACTGGGGAGAACTCAGTGTGATTAATATTTAGGAACACTTAGAAAGAAACACATGGCTCATTGTAGCATATATATATATATATATATATATATATATATATATATATATAGAGTATATATATATATATATATATATATATATATATATGTATGTGTGTGTGTGTGTGTGTGCAGATGTTACCTGGGATTGTGGGAGGGTTCCTCTCCCAGCTTACATATGCCCTTCTGGCCCACCTCAGTTATCTTTTTAGTCTGTGCTTGGAGGATGTCCCTCAGTGATGTCTTGTCTTTTTGGATTATCAAGCCCTACATTGCAGACTTTTGGACATCATCAAGCCATAGGGCTCATATTTTTGGCTTTCTTCAAGCAGTATGTTGCAGTTTTTGGCTGTCATCGAACCCTACAATGCTGCAGCTCTTCAGTTTCACGCCCCTGGTGTACATCAGAATCCAGGCTGATCACCTCTTCCTTGGAGTGCCCCGCCTCCGTGGCCGTCCACTAACATCTCCCATGCCTCGATTGCCGCTGTCTCCTTTTGTCTTTTCGGCTCTCAGCAAGCCCTACATTGCAGTTTATGCCCATCATCAAGCACTACAATGCAGTTTTGGCTCTCATCAAGCCCTACGTTGCCGCAGCTCAGCGGATTAACTCCCCTTAGTGCTCATCTGTATCCAAGCCGAAAACCTCTCATTTGGCATGCCCTGCCTCATCGGCCGCCCACCGACATCTCCGACGACTTGTTCTCCGATATCTCCCCTTGTCGTTTCGGCTTTACGCAAGTACTACATTGCAGATTTTGGCCCTCATCAAGCTCTACGGTGCAGTTTTTTGTTTTTATTCAAGTCCTATGTTGCAGTATTTTCGCTCTCATCCAGTCCTACTTTGCATATATTGGCCCTCATCAAGCTGTATGTTGCAGAGTTTTGGCCCTCATCAAGCCCTACTTTGCAACCCTATATTGCCTCAGGTTAGCGGCTTCATGCCCCCCATGCACATCATCATTTAGTGGACTGGTCAAGTCACTTTCATACATTATTAGATTAATTCGAAACCAAATCGCTTTCATAAGTCATTACGTTAATTCGAAAACCAAGTTGCTTTCTAACATCATTTACGTTCATTGGCCTTCATTTAATTTATCTAGTCTCTACCCCTTCTCGCCTAAGACACCAAGGGAAACATGCCTCCTTGCCCATGACCAAGGAAACACACACTTTTTCCGTACCCAGACTATTTGGTCCTCTAGGCAGGCTAGATTACGTAGCCTTGGCGACAATATCAGCTCCGTCTCGCCACAAGAGAGAGACTCGACAACAAATATATATATATCCCTCCTTTCACTCCCACTCAGTCTCCAAAACAGCAGGGAATGTGGAGGACACCAATTCCACAAAAATATAACTTTTTCTTTAAAGTAATTTTCTATTCTTGTCTTGCATACCTGCAAATGTTCTGAGTTTATTAAACAAGCCTGTGAAGTTTTTCCGAAACCACAGTGGTCCCAATAGACAAGCAAATAAAACAATGTAAGATCAAGATGCAAATGTGCCAGTGTTAGTGAGACCTTTTCGGTATTGCTTTAACCTCTGTAGTTTATGAATACACGTCCAACAGTTTTTTTTATATCTGGGTGACCTTTACTGCTTCTGGTTCTGTACAAGCAGCTCCCGCTATTTACAAGCTCACAATACAACAGTTGCTAAAACAAGAGAAACTCACCCAGAGAGGTGCAAATTGGAAGCCCCTCTCTCCATCTCTATGATGTGTCCACGAGGCACAGACATCACACAGAGAATTTAGCAGCTGCATTGGGTCTGGAAGATTGGATTTTTGTTGGTGGCTTTAATATCTATGAAAACTGTGCATTTAATTTTAAAATTCCACAAAAGAACTGTGAAAAAGGAAGCTTTTTGCAGGTGCTACCTCCCAACATTTTATAATGCAACTGGTGGGCATGGTGTTAGTGGGATGGGAGTGAGGATTTATGTTAATCTATCAGTGGGGGCAGAAGGGGAGAAGGGCAGAGGAAGGAAAATTTGTTAAATAATTAGATCTTTTCGAATTTGACAACTACCTACCCCTTCTCTCTCACATGCTCAGAATGTGACAGATTGCAACAATCATTGTAAATCCTGTCCTGCAGAAATGTAAGCACCCCTCTTACACACTGGACTGTCACAAAAGATGCATCAAAATTATTTATATATTTTTTTCTTAAACACTAGCTTTATGGTTCTTCTCTGCCTGGAGAGGCTGTTCCTCCAAAGAGGGTCAATTAATATGTATGCAGATAAGTAAAGATTCTAGCATGTAATGGATACACTATTGCTGCACCTGTCTTCGGATAGGATTATCCCAAAACCCTGGCCTGTATGGAGTTCCCTTGGAAATCACCATAAGGATTATAGAAAACTGGCTAAATGTTGTGTTATCTATTTTTTTCCTAAAATGAAGCAATCCTGGGAAATTCCATGTTGCTGTTTGTCTCTGTAGCAGCCAAAATAAAGACCACCAATGTTAAAATGAAAGCAACTTCCTGCTGAGATTAGTCCCTTTAATGGGATTCATCCCCTTTAATGGGTCTCATCCCATACCAGGACAGAATGCTGAATACATCAGAGCTTCTGTTTAGTATGACACTTGTTTTAAACACACAGTCACTTTTTACCCTGGAGGTTCTAGGATCTCTGGGCACGCTCTTATTGTATATACAACACAGGATTGAGGTTAGGGACACTTGTGTTCCACTGTTATTTTCAGATTTAAGAACCACTTTAAGACCTAACGACAGGAGCAAGATGCTTTAATCAGCCATTTCCCATTAATAAAAATGTAATATAATAATATACAATATTTATTGATTACAAAATAATATTCAGTATTAAACTTCCTTTTGTGTATAGTGCTATAAGGTCGCTCAAAGGCAGCTTTAACAAACAGGCCAGCTTGTGCCTAGACAGTGCTCTTCATTTGCTCCTTCCCTGCTGATAACCTAGTGTTTGAAAATAAGTTAATACTGAGTATTTTTTTTAAATAATTAAAGATAAGTCATCAGTACCTGTTTAAAACATCTACCCTTTGTTGTGGGTCCAAGCCAATCAGCTATGAGTATCACGGCTGTGTCCTGTGTCAGCCAGTGAGAGGAAAATAGATACATTGTTGTACCTACCTCTGATTGGCCACAACTAATTATGAATTTTATGTTAATTTACCTTGGATTTTCAGGGGTGTTCCTTCTCAAAATCAACTGCCTGAAAACTGAAAAAATTAGGGTAAGTTTATTAATGTTTCTTTTTTTTACAGTAAAAAAAAAATTCTACACTGCTAATTATCTTCTATTGGAGGCACTCAAAGTACAGGAAACGTCCAGATGCCTTAAAACTTTTTACCGCGGCTCTTGTTACATTGTAACATTTGTCATTTCTATTATTGATGAGTTGCATTTGTTTGTACTATTGCTACTTAGTATCCTATAATAAGTGGTTAGGATTCGCTGAAACCTGGGTTCGATTCTAGTCATGGAACCAAGGAGTCACACCACCCTGAAGCCATGCAGGTTTGGGCCTGGTCAGTACTTGGATGGGAGATCACCGAGGAATACCAGGAGCTGTATGCCTTGGCCCACTGGAAAAGGAACTGGCAACCCACTCCAGTACCTCTGCCATGAATACCAAGTGGATCAGCATGACCATGGACTTAAAGATGTTCCTGGTGTGTTATGGTCCATGAGATCACAGAGAGACGGAAAATGAACGGCGTAACCCCCCCCCCCCCCCCCCCAAAAAAAAAACACAGCTATTTATTTTTTGACTTTGTCCTTGTTTGGATTAAGTTTCTCTTATATTTCCTCAGAGTTCATGCCTTGGGCTCTGAGTTTGCTCACGTTCCCTCTTTCTTTCACTGGAGGATTTCTCTCTGATTGCTCTTTTCTATTAGTTGGTGAAAAGCTCCCATTATTTCTTTTGTTCCTTTCCTGACTCTGGCAATATACAGCTTTCAAGGATAGAGATTCACTAAAAGGTTTTGTTCAGGCATAAAACGACTTATATAGTAACTAATAAATGTTTCTCTGCCCAAGGTGAAAGCTCTTTCCTTTGAACTCAAGTGGAGACCTTGAGTTATCTCTACATTATTTTGGATTAGGAGATCCCTTGACAACACTCCAGTGACCCTAAGAGGTTTGTGTTTAATACCAAAGTCTCATCTCAAACACTTTTTATCTTAACTAAATAATTTTAGGCTTGTTTTTGGCATCAAGATTCCCTGTGCCGGTAATAAATAAAAAAAAACACAAAAACAGACATAATTAGCACAAAATAAATAAATTTGAAAACAAACCAAAAAATGTAACAAAAGCGGTTAACAGCACAGCAATTATCTAACCAGAAAAAGAAATGTTTCGTCTAAATTCCCCATACTGTCTCTTAAACCCTTTCATTGGTAGAAAAGGTAGAAAAGCCATCAGTGTTCTGCTAGTGAAAATATTAATACAATAATTATGATTTGTATCCAAATTGGACAATCCGCTGGTATTACAAGTCCTATAGTTACAGTATAATATACCCTTTTGAATAACTACCTTTGATATTAAGCCATGTATATATATATATATATATATATATATATATATATATATATATATATATATATATATCCAGTATAATAATTGACAATGTGTGTGTGTAACTCCCGCGCAATGCTTCCTGCGCAGGCGTCGCACACACATTGTCAGTAATGTTGCACCCCGGCCAGAAATGCGCATGAGCACACAGAGAAAGAGAGAGAGAGACAGAGTGCACAAAGACAGAGACAAAGGCAACAGGAGAGACAGAATGAACAAAAAGAGGGAACAGAGAGAGACTGGGGACAGAAAGACAGGGCACAGAGCGAGAGGGCATAGACTAAGGCAACAGGAGAGACAGAAGGAACAAAGAGAGGGCACAGAGAGAGACTGAGGGCAGAAAGACAGGGCACAGAGTGAGAGGGCATATACTAAGGCAACAAGAGAGACAGAAGGAACAAAAAGAGGGAAGACTAAGGACACATAGACAGGACACAGAGAATGGGAGAGGGCACAGAGAGAGAAAGAAGGCACAGAAGGCAGAGACAAAGGGCACAGAGAGGGCATAGCAAGAGATAGAGGGCACAGAGAGAGACAGAAGCCACAGAGGAGACAGAGGGCACTGAGAGAGAGAGGGTGCACACAGAGAGAGCACATACAGAGATATAGGGCAGAGACAGAGGGCACAGAGAGAGGGCACAGAGAGAGACAGAGGGCACGGGAGAGACAATGGGCACAGAGAGACGGGACAGGGTGCACACACAGAGAGAGAGAGAGAGCAGAGACAGAGGACACAGAGAGAAACACAGGACACAGAGAGAGGACACAGAGAGGAATAGAGGGCATACAGAGAGAGAGAGGGCAGAGGCAGAGGGCACAGTGAGAGACAAATATCACAGAGAGAGGGGACAGAGGGAAACAGAGGCACAGAGAGCAACAGAGGGCATAGATAGAGACAGTTGGCACAGAGAGAAATAGAGGATACAGAGAGAGGGCACAGAGGGCATATAGAGAGAGAGGGTAGAGGCAGAGGGCACATTGAGAGACAGGGGGCACAGAGAGAGACAGAGGGCACGGGAGAGACAATGGGCACAGAGAGACGGGACAGGGTGCACAGAGAGAGAGAGAGAGAGAGAGCAGAGACAGAGGACACAGAGAGAAACACAGGACACAGAGAGAGGACACAGAGAGGAATAGAGGGCATACAGAGAGAGAGGGCAGCGGCAGAGGGCACAGTGAGAGACAAATATCACAGAGAGAGGAGACAGAGGGCACAAACAAAGACAGAGGACAGGGAGATAGGGCACAGAGAGGAACATAAGGCACAGAGTGAGCGGACAGAGGCAGAGAGCACAGGAAACGACAGCGGGTACCAAGAGAAACAGAGGGCACAGAGAGAGAGAGAGAGAGAGAGAGAGAGGACAGAGGCAGAGAGCACAGTGAGAGACAGAGGGCACAGAGAGAGACAGAAGGCAAATAGAGAGACAGAGAGAGGGCACAGGGAGAAACAAAGGACACAAAGAGAGAGAGGGCCGAGACAAAGGGCACTGTGAGAGAAAGAGGGCACAGAGAGAGACAGAGAGAAACAGAGGCACAGAGAGAAACAGAGGCACAGAGAGCAACAGAGGGCACAGAGAGAGTACACAGAGGGCATACAAAGAGAGAGGGTAGAGGCAGAGGGCACGTTGAGAGACAAAGGGTACAGAGACAGAGGGTACAGAGACAGAGGGCACAGAGACAGGGCATAGAGAGAGAGGGCACAGTGAGAGACAGAGGACACAGAGAGGAAAAGAAGGCACAGAGTGAGAGGACAGAGGAAGAGAGCCCAGCAAGAGACAAAGAGCACAGAGAGTTGGTATAGAGAGGAACAGAGGGCATAGAGAGAGAGAGAGAGGGCAGAGGCAGAGAGCACAGAGAGAGACAGAAGGCAATTAAAGAGACAGAGAGGGGCCAGAGAGAAAAAAAGGGCACAGAGAGAGAGTGCTGAGGCAAAGGGCACTGTGAGAGACAGCAGGCACAAAGAGAGAAAGGGGGCACAGAGACAGAGGGCACAGAGAGAGACACAGGGCACAGAGAAAAACAGAGGCACAGAGCGAAACAAGGGCACAGAGATGGTAGAGACAGGGGGCACAGGGAGACAGAGAGAGGTCAGAGACAGAGGACACACAGAGAGACAGAGGTCAGAGCGAGAGAGATAGAGGGCACATTGAGAGGGCATATAGAGTGCATGATACCTTCATATATGATGGGCATGTTACTAGTATATATATATATTTATATATATATATATATATTTTTTTTTTTTTATATATATATATATATATATATATATATATATATTTATATATATATATATATATAAAATATTATGCTGCAGTGGATTCTACCATTTTGGTTTCTCCTGGTCAATTTCCTCAGGAGAGAAGAGACTCTGAATTAAGCTTATATATCTTTTATCTGCACAATGGAAATGTGACACATACAACTGCCCAATCTTTCAGCAGCTGTAATTAAATGCTAATTAGTTTACAAGGACACACACTCATAAGAAAATAGCAAAGAGAAGCCCTTCAGAAAAAATGGAACAATACAATAAAGAATATTTGCATATAAAAGTAAAAAATTTAAGAAAGAAATGTCCATTATTAGGATTAGTTAGACCATATAAACAATTGATTTCATGGGTCATTTTAATATAAACCAATCTGCGGTACTGCAGCTGCAAAAACCAAAATCATTGGTAGTGTATGAGCAGCGGTGACCACTGTGGCAACTAAGACTCTGTGATCTTTTTCATATTATTTAGTTGTCAGAAAACAAAATAAATCAGTTCTCAATTTTTCTTGAATGAAGCCAAAAGCTTAATTGTTTGTTTCTTCCTTTGCAATGTGTTTCTGAATCATTAATCAAATTGACGGAGGTGTTGCATTAATGAGCTCTGCCGCAGAGGGCGGATCCGCGTCCCGTCACTTTGTGAGATACAACGGCTCCCAAGAATTGTTTAACAAGAGCTAAATATAAAGGTGAGAAATCCAAGGAAACACATGGAAATAATGTTATATTGGATGTGAAATTCTACACAGCTGTACAAGCAACTTGAGGTTGCTCGGTGCCCACTGACAATGTGCTGCCCTAGGCCAGACCTGTGGGCAGAAATATATCACAGACCACTGCTCAAAAAAATAAAGGGAACACTTAAACAACACAATGTAACTCCAAGTCAATCACACTTCTGTAAAATCAAACTGTCCACTTAGGAAGCAACACTGAGTGACAATCAATTTCACATGCTGTTGTGCAAATGGGATAGACAACAGGTGGAAATTATGGGCAATTAGCAAGACACCCCCAATAAAGGAGTGATTCTGCAGGTGTGACCACAGACCACTTCTCAGTTCCTATGCTTTCTGGCTGATGTTTTGGTCACTTTTTAATGCTGGTGGTGCTTTCACTCTAGTGGTAGCATGAGACAGAGTCTACAACCCACACAAGTGGCTCAGGTAGTGCAGCTCATCCAGGATAGCACATCAATGCAAGCTGTGGCAAGAAGGTTTGCTGTGTCTGTCAGCGTAGTGTCCAGAGCATGGAGGCGCTACCAGGAGACAGGCCAGTACATCAGGAGATGTGGAGGAGGCCGTATGAGGGCAACAACCCAGCATCAGGACCGCTACCTCCGCCTTTGTGCAAGGAGGAACAGGAAGAGCACTGCTAGAGCCTTGCAAAATGACCTCCAGCAGGTCACAAATGTGCATGTGTCTGCTCAAACGGTCAGAAACAGACTCCATGAGGGTGGTATGAGGGCCCGACATCCACCGGTGGGGGTTGTGCTTACAGCCCAACATCGTGCAGTATGTTTGGCTTTTGCCAGAGAACACCAAGATTTGCAAATTTGCCACTGGCGCCCTGTGCTCTTCACAGATGAAAGCAGGTTCACACTGAGCACATGTGACAGACGTGATAGGGTCTGGAGACGCTGTGGAGAACATTCTGCTGCCTGCAACATCATCCAGCATGACTGGTTTGGCAGTGGATCAGTAATGGTGTGGGGTGGCATTTCTTTGGGGGGCCACACAGCCCTCCATGTGCTCGCCAGAGGTAGCCTGACTGCCAATAGGTACCGAGATGAGATCCTCAGACCCCTTGTGAGACCATATGCTAGTGTGGTTGGCCCTGGGTTCCTCCTAATGCAAGACAGTGCTAGACCTCATGTGGCTGGAGTGTATCAGCAGTTCCTGCAAGACAAAGGCATTGATGATATGGACTGGCCCGCCCGTTCCTCAGACTTGAATCCAATTGAGCACATCTGGGACATCATGTCTCGCTCCATCCACCAACGTCAAGTTGCACCACAGACTGTCCAGGAGTTGGCAGATGCTTTAGTCCAGGTCTTGGAGGAGATCCCTCAGGAGACCATCCGCCACCACATCAGGAGCATGCCCAGACGTTGTAGGTAGGTCATACAGGCACGTGGAGGCCACACACACTACTGAGCCTCATGTTGACTTGTTTTAAGGACATTACATCAAAGTTGGATCAGCCTGTAGTGTGTTTTTCCACTTTCATAATGGGGGTGACTCCAAATCCAGACCTCCATGGGTTGAAAAATGTGATTTCCATTTTTTTTATTTTTGTGTGATTTTGTTGTCAGCACATTTAACTATGTAAAGAACAAAGTATTTCATAAGAATATTTAATTCATTCAGATCTAGGCTGTGTTATTTTAGTGTTCCCTTTATTTTTTTGAGCAGTGTATTTAAAATGTATAACACAACTGGTTGATGAAAGCAGATGTATTACGGCTTGTCGAGGAATGAGTACTTGGTGACTTGGCTTAGATTGAAGTATATACATAAAGTATTCAGACTTCACAGGTCTCTTGATTGTGTGCAGAGATATCCAGAGATATCCTTTCTTCTCATGTACAGCTCACAAGTCTCTTCCTCTCATGTACAGATCTCAACAAACCTCACAGGTCTCTTCTTCACATGTGCAGATCTCAACAAACCTCACAGGTCTCTTCTTCTCATGTACAGATCTGAACAAACCTCACAGGTCTCTTCTTCTCATGTACAGATCTGAAAAAACCTCACAGGTCTCTTCTTCTCATGAACAGATCTCAACAAACCTCACAGGTCTCTTCTTCACATGTACAGATCTCCACAAACCTCACAGGTCTCTTATTCTCATGTACAGATCTCAACAAACCTCACAAGTCTCTTCCTCTCGTGTACAGATCTCAACAAACCTCACAGGTCTCTTCTTCTCATGTACAGATCTCAACAAACTTCACAGGTCTCTTCTTCACATGAACAGATCTCAACAAACCTCACAGGTCTCTCCCTCTCATGTACAGATCTCCACAAACCTCACAGGTCTCTTCTTCTCATGTACAGATCTCAACAAACTTCACAGGTCTCTTCTTCTCATATACAGATCTCAACAGGTCTCTTCTTCTCATTTACAGATCTCAACAAACCTCACAGGTCTCTTCCTCTCATGTACAGATCTCCACAAACCTCACAGGTCTCTTCTTCTCATGTACGTATCTGAACAACCTTTACAGGTCTCTTCTTCTCATGTACAGACCTCAACAAACCTCACAGGTCTCTTCCTCTCATGTACAGATCTCCACAAACCTCACAGGTCTCTTCTTCTCATGTACAGATCTCCACAAACCTCACAGGTCTCTTCTTCTCATGTACAGATCTCTACAAATCTCATGTATGTATCTGAACAAACCTCACAGGTCTCTTCTTCTCATGTACGGATCTCCACAAACCTCAGAGGTATCTTCTTTGTTTTGCAGAGCTTTCCAAAACTTCACGGTCTCTTCTTCACATATACACACCGTTTAAAGTCTCACCAGTCTCTTAATCATGTGTACACTTATCTTCAAGTCACGAGTAAATATATATCTGAGCCTCATCAATCTCTTGCTTAACTACAGAGGCCCTCAGGTCTCTTATTCATTCATTCGTCTCTCCAATTCAGACCTCATCAGTCTCTCCTTCATGTGTACCCCGTTTTTATTTCTTGGGAAATAGACTCAGAATCTGTACACGGTAAGCAAACCATGAAAATGTATTTTCATTCTGTTCTCTGAAGACATCAAACCTTTTGCACTAATCTGGTCCTTGGAGGCCTCTCTCAGCTACAGAACTTCCAATTACAAGGTAAGTGTGGAGCTAAACAGCCCCCTCTCCAGGTGAGATGTGTGCATGTGTGTGTGTGACATTATTGTCATGTCCTCACATCTTGTCCATATTGTCACACAGAGAGCTGGGGGCAAAGTGCACGAGCCAGACAAAGAGTAAATAATTTATGGCCTCCCGGAACACACCAGGTATTAACATTCTCCTCTGATTCAATTATGTATGTTGGAGATTTACACCCTGAGCAGGAGACTGTGCTGGCTCAGCGCTGGGTGTAAGAGCGGCTCACAGGACAGCTCTGCAATGTGCCACTCGAGTGCTCATAAAGTAGGGATATCACTATTACTGATACATAATTGAAGAAAAAGACAGTGTAGGTTTTATTACTTTCACTTGAACTTTATAGTTCCACAGACTAGCAGAGCTGCCTCTCTCTCCCCCTATAAAATTAATCAGCCCTATCAGCAGCCCTATCAGCAGAAAAATACTCCAAATAAAAGTGACTTTATAGACATGATCATCCCAAAATTTTTAATTGTTAAAGCTTTCATTGGCAAAAAGATCATTTTAAATCTCTTAAAGGTATATGAAAGTTTCCCTGATTATGAATGCATCTAATAGAGGAAAATCAATAGTATATGGAAAAAAGCCCCAAATAAACATTAATAAACTTACCCTAAAGTTTGCTAAATTACTTCAGTTGATTTAGAGAAGGATTGGTTAGGACACAACTCTGCACAGCTCATTGGCTAGGATGCACTGCCTACATTGGTGCCTTGGGGGTGGAGCTCACACAAGCAATTTCAAATGTACTTTGAATTACAAATATACAGAATTCCTCAATAACATTATTTGATATGAGATGCCCTAATCAGACAGACTTACACACATGGTATCCCACAAACTGCCATATATCTTTAAAGGCATTTTTTACCCCAATCTTCTGCCCTATGCAAGAAGACTTTGGTGCCTAACACAGAATCACGAGGGAGGGTCAGCTTGAGAATGTAACCAATCAAACGTGTGCAAGAAATCAGGAACTTTCACGGCCATCTTCTTTACCCTGTGTTAGGCACCATGGTCTCCTTGCATAAGTCAAAAGATTGCTTTAAAAAATGCCTTTAAAGATATATGGTATATGTTGTTTTTGTTAATCACAGGGACTCAGCACCCCTAGGCATCTGCCTATTGTGCCTGATAGGAATCCAGTACTGAGACAGACCGCAGAACTACAAAACGCACACAGAAATACAAGAGGAAACTTCTAGCAGAAAATGGGATGGAAGCCAATGAACCGAAGCAACATAAAATATATGTATGTATGGAGATGACCCATAGACAATACAGACGTGAGCGGTCAGTGTGTGGGTCATCGCTCTCTTGTGATTCACCAGAGAATAGCAACAATGTCATTTATTGTCAATCAAATAAATGGACCAGATAACAATGAGCGGCTGAGAGCTCAGGGACCAGACGTGAATAGAAGAACATGCACAGACCAGGCTGAGAGATCTATCAGTAATAACGCACCTAGGAAATATATATATAGGGGAGGGGTAGAGAGAGGGAAAGGGGAGAGACAAAGTAAAGAGAGAGGGATGGGAAGAGAGAGGGGAGAGACAGACAGATAGATGGGGAGAGAGAGAGGGAAAGCAAAGAAGTGGGAGAGAGGGAAAGAGAGAATACAATGGAAAACATAAAGACTGAGACAGCAGTAGAGACAGGGGAGAGAGATCGAGAGAGAGATCAGAGCAAAGGAAGAGTGAGAGGGGGAGAGATGCAGAAAGAGAGAGAGAGAGAGAGAGAGCAACAGAAGATACAGAGGGGAGAGAGAGAGGGAGAAAGAGACAGAGATGAGTGAGAGAGAAAGAGAGGAAGAGAAAATGAGAGAGGGGGAGAGAGGAAGAAAGAGAGAGGCATAGAGAGAGAAAGCAAAAAAAGAGATAGACAAAGAGAAAGAAAGACACAGTAAGACAGACTTTTAAGTCAATAAACAGACTAGGGTCCGGCTCAGGCACTTTCACCCTTTTCTTCCAGACATTCAGTAGACTTAAATTTGTCATAGATCTCACCCAAATTTTTCAAGCCATTAAACAAGCTTTCCATTAAATTGCGCCCTTTTCTAATGTCTTCTTCACAATACAAACATCCTTTCTCTGCTCTTCCTAATGTTATTATTGAAATATTTGTTTGTGTATTTATAAAAAGTATTTTTTCTGAAAAATAATTGACTACAGAATGTATAAAAGAAGGTATGGACCATAATGAGACCACTCCTGATGAAGCAGGGATAGAATTGGAGAAAGACTGATGATAAGGCATAGCCATATGGTAGTCACTCATTCTTTTAATAACAATTGTATTTTTATTTTGCCGTATTTTAATATTTAATAAATAATCAAAGTTATCTGTGTAGATCTGTTTCCCTAACCAAGAGACTTTCAGATTCTAAAGCCATTTGTGTCAGAAGAACCATTCAGTTTCACATTATGTGGCTAATTCACTGCTGAATTAGGGACAGTTCTATTTGTTATCCTGCAGTGACATCTTGTGGCTGTTTACATGTATTATTTTTCCTTTGTTTATGTGTTCCCGCCCTTTCTCTCTCTAGGTGCCTCCCAAAGACGCACCTCCAAGGCAAGCAAGCCAAGCCCACAGTTTTCCCTGCCTCCTGATTGCCTCTTTATAGACCAATCAGCTACATAACCCCGGAGGCACATCTGTTATTGGTTAGTTCTAATCTGGGAGGGGAGATTGCATATGTTCTGCCCACAAACATGTAAACCCTTTTTTGCTAAAATTGTATAAATACACTGCCTGTAACGAGAAATAAACGTGCTCTTCTTGGGAAACATAGACAATGGTGTGTTTCATTTAGAGGGAAGACTACTGAGCCAAAATCACTTTGTTGCCCTGAAGCTCTACTCTTCTCTTGGGAGAAGGGATTGAATATCGGGTTGGACTTGGTCTCCTTGCCTTTTCAAGCCCACTGAAGAAGCAGATGATACCGGTTAGCTGATCCAGTGATCCTGGGCTCCTGAGCTGATGCTGATGATCCTGATTTGACTGCCGGGCACCGAGAGGCTCATTCCTTCTAAGAAGATAACCTGAGAGGGGGATTCCTGTAGCCAAAGGCAGGAATTTCTGGAGCTGGATAGCGACCCTCCCTGGGATCTTCACATTATCTCTTTGTAGCGTTTGTTTCCTTGTCACTCGACTCTGAGTGGATCTCATTTCATCTCTTTCAGTAACGAGTGACAATCATTTAGTATGTACCACAGGGTTTATGTGTAATGCTAATTTAATATAAAAGTGAGTTTTATGGCTTATCACAAGGTGTTTGTAGAGTGTGTGAATTATATGAAAAATGTGTACTGGTTATAAATATTCACTAATTGTATAGTGGATAATATAATGTGTATCAGTCATTAAGCTCACATTTGTAAATTATATATGTTTGAGTGAAAGGAACTTTTACAGATCTAGAATATTGTATTTGGTTTACTAAATGTAGAAAGCACTTTTTTTAGAATTGTTTATTTTAGCCATTGTATTTCTTTGTTGGTTCTTTGTTGTATTTCTTTTGTGGGTGTGTAACCTCTCAATCTCCTTCTGGATCACTACCATATCATGGTAAAGGGGCTTGGGTACCTCAATGAAGCTGTGAGCTATATCATGTAGGGTCACCCAAGATGAGCAGGTCAAAGTCGAGTGGTCAGACAAATCACGGTCCACTGGAGACGGAATTGGCAACCCACTCCAGTATCTTTACTAATATAATTTTATTGATAAACACAACTAAAGACATTAAGATATAACTACCTGTCAGTCCATAGGTTCATGGGGAGTTGGACACGACTGAACAACTAAACAAACAAACCTTTCAATGTTACGAGCTGCCTAAGGAAATCAAGGTATTGCAAGAATGTTTCTATTTGTTCTGTTATATCTTACACTTACACTCAAAAACAACAAATGTACCCAAAAAGGCAACTGGACTCAGAAAAGAAAAAGTCTAATGAGATGCTAAATTAAGCTAATTTCTAGATGGTTAGAATGGGCAGACCAAATGGGACTTTTTGGTTCTTATCTATCGTCAAATCTATATTTTTATGTTTAAAAGGAATTTGGATCTTTATGAAGGGCCATCTCTATGGGTGATATACTTTAAGTGTGCATTGATTTTAATAATTTTTATTAAATATATATTGCTCAAGCTAGGGGAGCCTTTGTACATTCTGTGTTGTCTTCTGGATCAATACGAGTAAAATCGAACATCGGCAAACTAAGATAACGATGCATGACTGAGTTATATATTACATTTTTTATTTATTTTTGTAACTTTATCATTAGTTACTTGAAGCTTCTTTTCAGCTTAGGACTTAGGATTTGTGAACAGCTGTGTTTATAAAACAGGTATATTAAACAGTTACATTTAAAATATGAAGAAGGCTAGAAAGTAGGATTTATTTCACCATCCTTTGTACTAATGACTGCTAAAGTTAACTTCCCTTGTTAACCATTCTGAACAATCCTGCTTTTAATTCTGTATTATTATAATGTATACGTAAAGCACCAATATATTCCACAATGATAACTATCAAGATTTCCATAACTACTGTACAAAAACATTAAATGTGAGGCTTGTCACCTTAAAGGACCACTGGAAAAAATGTCATATGTTTGTGAAGTTTTTAACAAATTAACAATATTAGCAGATGTGTAAGCCGTGAGCATAAAAACAATAATAAGTAAAGTCTTTATTTTAGTAGGCACTGTTTGTGCCTAAAAGATTCCATGTTTGCGTCTTCCACACTTCGTGTCGGCTTGGAGACTGAGTGGGAGTTTTCTGTTAAATGTTCTGTACAAATGTTACAAAACACGTCTAGTCCGGTGGGCCCAGTGCCTTAGGTTGGGACAAAGCTGGCCTCGGTGATATTTCATTTTTCTATATCTGAAATATTATTTACAAGAAACAGTGAACATTTCCAACCAAGACAAATAATAAATCAAGAGGTCAGAAGGTTACATTACTTCAATACAAAATAATAAAATATATTGGTCATGCGAGGGAACATGGAGCGTAGACAAGTTCCAAGACGTCCCTAAGATAATACAATACTAAATAAGAACATTTAAATTAAACAGCAAAGGAAATGTGTGAGCGGCAGAGGGAGACCTTGGATTACTCTGAAGATTGTCTGATCTCCATTCAGCAGCAGGTTCTATTGATCAGTCAGGAGAAGTTATTATTGTTTGTAATGTGTGATCAGCATCTGGTACATGAACAAGGCTCAGATTCCTCTAATTAGTATTTTTTATTAGCATATGTGCATCTCTAAGGTTAAAACGGGCACAGATAAGCAGATTATACACAATGCCATATTTATATATCTGCTACACAGACAGCTTAGTATTTAGTCAATTATCCAGAATTATTTTTGTGAGCTACCCCCACTTCCATCTACTGAGCCTAACCCAAGTCTAAATCTAAGCCCAATCTAACACTTATTCTCAACATATGTCCTAACCATAAACCAAACCCTAACCCCCTACATAACTCCAACACTAACACCAATCCTCAACCCATATCCTAATCCATAACTCCAGGCATAACCACAACCCAACACTAACACCTATACTTAACCCATATCCTAATCCCTAACTCTAGATACAACCCCAATACTAACACCTATCCTAAACCCATATTCTAACTCCAGGCACAACTACAAACGTAACACTAATGCAGTATAATAGACATCACTAATAAATTCATAGTGTTGTGGTAAAATACAAATATTCATAATTTTATATATATATATATATATATATATATATATATATATATATATATATATATATATATAGCATTTATCACTTTTGCAGCATTTGTGATATTTGGCTAAGATGTAAGCCACTCAGCCAGTCAGCAGCAGCCATTTTGGATGTCTTTGTTGCTGACCCACGTTTTTGTCTAAATAAAATCTAATTATAAGAAAATTATCAGAGACCTCTGTTTTTTGGTATCATGACTGGTTTCGGAGTAAAATGTGGTTTGTGGGTATGGTTATTCCCACACAATATTTACTAATTATATTCAGCATTATCCCCATAATTTGTATATATATTTTTTTTTACTTATTTGTTTCGATAACAATAAAAATTACAACTTGAATGGAGAATAGTCAGGAAAACCTGAAATAGACAGTTATCTGTGTCATATTATAATGCAGTGCAAAAAATATCATGTGTTTTTATATTTTTAAATAACCCACATTAGTATTTATATAAGCCATGATTTTTAGAAAAAATATTATAATAAAAGAGCTTCTTTCGGGTCACTTCCATTTTGTATCTTTACAGAAGCTACCCAAGAGGGTGGATGCCTCTACCAGGACCTAATCCTAATGTAAAACAGCAAATTAAAGTGACATTCTTTCCGATGAACTGAATAGAGATTGAAGCTACATTTTATTAACTATGTCATGACCACATGACACTTCAACAACCTCATTACAATAAGGCAGTCTTACGGAATACATTGTAGCTTAGTGAATCCAGTCCAGTGTTGCCTATCATCTGAGCTAAGGCTCTGATACAAATCCGAGTCTCCAGAAATACAGAGGTTTTGAGTTTTGCCTCAAAGCAAAAGTATTTAATGAAAAAAATCAATTGATAAGATGCACAAAAAAAACTGAAATTCATGGCTGCTGTCTCCAAGCCAGAGACTCCTGTCTAATCGCACATTTCAGAGAATGTTTAATAATTTAAGGGGTAATTAGCTATGCAAATTTTGGCCTGAGAGCTGAAACAAAAACACACTTGATGCAGTATACAGAACTGATTCAAATCTAAATATTTACAAATCAACAGCAATTAATCAAATATCAACATTTACAGTTAAGACGTTTTTTTTAGATATAGACATTAAAAAAACTCATTTTTGAACATTTTTGGCCATTTATACATTAAAAGGCAAGTCATTAGGCAATTTTTTTTTTGGTTTCATATAAATGTTTTAGCTAGGTGACCTTATTCATTTTACATTAATCAATTGGATGGTCAGGTAAATTTACACTTCATTTACTTCTCACCTTCTTGGACCACCCCTGTCTTCCTGTTCTCTCTCATATAGGGTGCCATGTTTTAAAGCTTTGACCTAAAGCCACAGGAAGAGACTGCACACTATCCTAATGTCTCATGATGCTCAGACATTGCAGTACAATGAGACACTGGTAGTGTTACGCCCCTCCCTGAAGGCGTGGCCTCAGATCACCCTACATGACACTCTACATGGGATAAAACAGGGAGATGGAGAAGGTGGGGTTTCCTAGAAATAAGAGAAGTGTAAATTTAATATCAGTAGTACATGGAGGAGGATACCATTTATGGATTTTACAAGTTATATACTACTAGCGACTTTGACGGGGCAATAAAATTGTAAGGCAGGGAATGGTGTTTGGGCCAGACATTAATTTTTTTGTTGGTCCGAGATCCTTTGGCGCTCATTGCGAGCCTTGCGCTGAGTGCCTTTGGCGCTCATTGCAAGCCTCGCGCTGAGTGCCTTCGGCGCTCATTGCGAGGCTGTTGGTTGTTGTATTTTTTTTTTCTGATAGGCGCTTTTGCTGTTATTGTTGTGTCGGCGGTGATCTGCTTTTTGCGCTTATTGCAATGCTTTGTGTGCTATGAGCAGCATTGGCGCTCGTTGTGAGTCGTGCAGTGAATGGGTTTTGTGTTTATTGTGAGAGTGTTTTTTTGTTTTTTGTGTATATTTGTTTTTGTATGCTAACAAAATAATTAATACATTAATTAATGAATATACTTTACTTATTTTGAAGTAATATATGCAGGAAGCATTGTGCTGAAGAGCTGACAATCTGTTTTGATGTTCCTGCAGCATGTAATGTCGTTTTATCACTGTTGTGGAGCTGAGGTGTAAGTGTCAGCAATGTGTGCAGTGTGTAGTGTAAATAGGCTGTGTGCGCAAGGGAAAGCCGTTAGTGTAGCTGTGTACTTCTGCATTGTGTAAGTTAGTCTTGTGAAATGGCGGCGAATGTGTATGTGGTACGCGGCTGTGTATGATGTAGCGTCCTTGGTAAGAGTGTATCTTGTACCTCGTACAGCTTTTTTGAAAGTGTGTTTGGTGGTGTTTTGCGTGTTTAGGGTCCTGTAGCCTCATTTTTGTTTTTTCTCGACAGCTATTTTTTCTCTCGCTTAGGGGATTTTCGGGTGTCTAAACTTGGGAATTTGGACTTAAATTGAGGTGTAACTTCACTTGCAGAGGTCCTGGGTGCCCCCTCCCCCCTTGCTGTGGGTAAGCTTGTTATGTATTTTTTGTGTGTGTTTATTGAAGTGTAAATTTTCCGTTCTAAGTCTTGCAGTCCTTTTTTTTTTTGTGTAAGTCCGTATATAGTGATTGCGTGTTAGATCATTGCAGCTGATGTTGGAGACTCCACCTTCTGCAAATGCGGCCCCTCGCTTCGCGAGGGTCTGCATTTGCGGACCAAACTGTGCCCCTCGCAGTTTGACAACTATTATATGTGATACCTGGGTATCTATTTATTTTTATGTACTTTATTTTATTAAAAAGTGCTTATAAGCTCTGGAATATTTTTTTGAAGGGATAATCTTACAAATATTTGAGCACAGTGGCCCTTTACTCCTCAAATGAAATTAAATCTGAAACTCACAAGTTAGCATCAATTACCTGGTTTTACATTCTCTGTTATCGTCTGTAAGTAACTAAAGTACAACGTCTTATTCTGCTGCCGTGTATTGTGTGTCTCTTAATATGCGTCTGTAAGACGCTCTAACTAGACCCCATGGAGACTGTAATCAGCGGTGGGCTCCTGGGAGCAAGAAATACAATTTCACTGGAGGTAATTGAGAATAAATCAACTTTACTTTAAAGAAAATATACCAAAAATGTAGGATGTTTGTGTATTAGAGAAACAATCTCCCTGATTTATATCATCTGTATAGTTATCTTGTTCTCAAATCCACCCCCCCCCCGTATTTATTCTCTCTCCCTTTGACTCTTACTCTCGCCTCCTATGTGTTCTCCTATGTGTCTCTCTTTTGAATCATATTTCCTATTTTATTCCCCTTTGTGTCTTATTCTCTCCTTCTTCCCTCTTAATTTCTTTCTCTTATTCTCTCATTTTTAGTCTTATCCTCACCCTATGCCTTTCTTATTCTCGCCTTCTCTGTCTCTCATATTCTCACCTTCTCTTTCTCTCATATTCTCACCCTCTTTCTCTCATATTCTCATCCTCTGCCTCTAATATTCTCACCTTCCATCTCCCATATTCTCACCATCTCTGTCTGTCATATTCTCACCCTCCTTCTCTCATATTCTCACCCTCCATCTCTCATATTCTCACCCTCCGCCTCTCATATTCTCACCCTCCATCTCTGATATTCTCACCCTCCGCCTCTAATATTCTCACCTTCCATCTCTCATATTCTCACCCTCCGCCTCTAATATTCTCACCCTCCATCTCTCATATTCTCACCATCTCTGTCTGTAGTATTCTCTCCTTTCTCTCTATTATATTCACTCACTCTCCTGCCCTCTGGTTATTTTATCCTCACCCCTTCTTCTCCCTTATACTCACCCCTCTGTATCTTTGTATTCTCCCCTCTGTCACTTATGTTTTTCCTCTATGTAACTCCTATTCTATTCCCTCTAGACAGACATCTTATTTTACCATTCTGTCTCAGTTCTCCACTTCTCATATTCTCACCCTCCATCTCTGATATTCTCACCCTCCGCCTCTAATATTCTCACCTTCCATCTCTCATATTCTCACCCTCCGCCTCTAATATTCTCACCTTCCATCTCTCATATTCTCACCATCTCTGTCTGTAGTATTCTCTCCTTTCTCTCTATTATATTCACTCACTCTCCTGCCCTCTGGTTATTTTATCCTCACCCCTTCTTCTCCCTTATACTCACCCCTCTGTATCTTTGTATTCTCCCCTCTGTCACTTATGTTTTTCCTCTATGTAACTCCTATTCTATTCCCTCTAGACAGACATCTTATTTTACCATTCTGTCTCAGTTCTCCACTTCTCATATTCTCACCCTCTGTCTCTCATATTCTCATTGTTTCTATCTGTAGTATGCTCTCCCTTTCTCTTTCTCATATTCGCTCCCTCCATCGCAGTCTCCTGCCATCTGGTTCTTTTATCCTCACCCCTTCATCTCCCTAATACTCTTCCCCTAGGTATCTTTTATTCTCCCCTTTGTCACTTATTCTCATGCTCTTTATCACTATTGCTCTCATGCCCCCTTTATCTTTTATCCTGGTGTCTCTCTCTCTTTCTCACAGCCTCTCTCTCTCTTCCTTTCACCTCTTCCCAGTTTCACATCTCTGCTTTATAATCCCACTCTTACCCATTCCCCTCTCCCTTCCCCCCTCCACTTTCTCTCATCTTAACCCCATCACCACAATTCCTAGCTTATCTTGTTAAATGGTAGAAATCTGTATTTTTCATTCTCTGCTCTATGAGATTCCCTGCATGTCTGATATACAGAGGAGCAGAGTCCAATCTGTCCAACTCTAAACATGGAGTATAAATTAAAGATGAAGAAGACAATGGAATTGCAGCCATTACACTAATGTTACACTCGCACTCTGCTCTTCTGCGGCTTCTGATCTCCCCAAACACATCTAACATCTCAATACCAGGCCGACCTCTGACATGCGGAGCTCTCAAACACGTCAACAATAATCTATTATTAGAGCAGCTTCCGATGCTTTCACCTTCTGATAGACTAAAGCCATCGCCAAATAACATTGTCCGTCTAACTATAGGGATCCAGATATTATATAAATAAATCCATACTATATCACTCTGTCTATATCACGCTATCTATATCGCTAGGTCTATATATCAACTTTGTCGTGTTGAAGGTGCTTGTGTACTTCAATGAGGCTGTGATCTATACCATGTAGGGTCAACAAGCTGGGCAGGTCATAGCAGGGAGCTCAGACAAATCGCAATCCATTGGAGAAGGATCTGGCAACTCACTCTAGTATCTTATCCAATAAATCCTTATGGATAAGCACAAGGAGACATATGACTTGCTTGGCGTGCTGCAGTCCATAGGGTCACAGAGAGTCTGACCCAACTGAACAACTTAAAAACAAGAACATATCATTAGGTCTATATAACTAAGTCTATATCGCTCTGTCTATATCACTAGGTCTATATGGCTGTGTCTACATCATTAGGTCTATATTGTTAAGTCTATATCACTATATCTGTATCGTTGTGTCTGCATTTCTAGTTCTATATCACTAGGTCTATATCACTTTGTGTATATCACTAGGTCAGTATCACTAGGTCTATATCACTAGGTCTATATGTCTTGATCTATATGACTCTGCCTATATCACTCTGTCTATATCACTAGGTCTATATCGCTGTTCCATTTATCACTAGGTCTATATCACTATGTCTATATCACTAGATCTATATTGCTCTGTCTATATCCCTAGTTCTATATCACTAGGTCTATATCGTTGTGTCTTATCACTAGGTCTATGTCACTAGCTCTATATCACTCTGCCTATATCACTAGGTCTATATTGCTCTCTCTATATCGCTCTCTCTATATCACTATGACTATAAATGTTTGTATCATTAGGTCTATATCACTCTGTCTATATCACTAGGTCTATACCACTATCTCTATATTGTTATGTCTATATCATGCTGTCTATATCACTAGGTCTATATCACTAGGTGAGTATCACAAGATCAGTATCACTAGGGCTATATGACTCTTTCTATATCACTAGGTCTATACCACACTCTCCATATTGTTATGTCTATATCACTAGGTCTATACCACTATCTCTATATTGTTATGTCTATATCATGCTGTCTATATCACTAGGTCTATACCCCTCTCTCTGTATTGTTATGTATATATCATGCTGTCTATATCACTAGGTCTATATCACTAGGTGAGTATCACAAGATCAGTATCACTATGTCTATATGACTCTTTCTATATCACTAGGTCTATACCACTATCTCTATATTGATATGTCTATATCACTCTGTCTATATCACTAGGTCTATACCACTCTCTCTCTATATTGTTATGTCTATGTCATGCTGTCTATATCACAAGGTCTATATCACTAGGTGAGTATCACAAAATCAGTATCACTAGGTCTATATGACTCTTTCTATATCACTAGGTCTATACCACTCTCTCTATATTGCTATGTCTATATCACTAGGTCTATATCACTATGTAAGAATCAGAACGTCAGTGTCTGCAGCTCCTCTTTGTCAGTCACTCCACTGGCTTCCTGTAGCATCCAGAATAAAATGTAAAATCAGGACTCTAACGTATAAAGCCCTCAACAACAGTGCACCCCCTTATATCTCTGCTCTCATCTCAAAAGACTCCCCAACCAGCCTCTTCTCTCTGCTAATGACTTTCTTCTTTCCTTCTCTCTTATCACCTCCTTACACTCCCACCTTCAGGACTTTTCTTGTGCTACCCCTACTCTATGGAACTCCTTTCCTCGCTCCACAACTATCCATTTGTTTAAAGAAACTTAGCATATTCAGCCTTAATATGCACAACCCATATATCATCCTTCTATAGCTACCCATACCTTTAGTTTATACGTTCACATGTTTTTCATCTTAACAAGTGCTTTGGGGAAAGCACTGTGTGCGTTTGATTTTAAGCTCAAAGACAGGGCCCTCCATTCTTTTTCATTGTGTTAAGATTGTTTTGACTTGAACTCACCCTGTGTAGAGCTCTGGAATATTGTGGCACAACACAAATAAAGGAATAATAATAATAATATTGATTCTTCTTCTTATTATTATTATAATATACCACTCTCCCAATATTGTTCTGTAAATATCAAACTGTCTATATCACTGGATCTAAATCGCTCTGTCTATATCATTATGTCTATATCACTAGGTCTATATCAATTAAATATATTCACGAGTAGTATATATTATATATATTATATACCTAGTAAAATCCAGGAACCTTCCATATCCATTTAATTGTATTATAACATGTTACAAGGCAGTCAGGTAATAAATCAGGTTAAAAGGCAAAGTATTCCTTCTCCAGCTACTCCTGCAGAACGTTTTGCCCCAAAGATCTCATTCCGTATTCAGTGCACAAAGCAGAATAAAGTTGAAAACGTCATTTTGCAACAACACGATGTTATGAAATTGGCTATATGATTAGCAATTTTGTCACACCGACTGGCCACTTTCTATATGGAGACAGAGTCTCACCCACACAGTATAACATAGCTCCACTGATATAGGTAAGTACAATAAAACTAAACACGATTCTTAATCTATAATTACAGCAACCTGACCAGAAACTATGAGATACTGAGTAGCACTAAGTGACAAAGCAAGGTTGTCTAAGGAATGCAGCAAATGTCCCATTTATGGTTTGAAATTATAAAATAATTATATATAAAATGTGATTGGTTATTTAAAAAAATCTAATTAGAGTTTGACATTTGACATTGAATATTGTTATACTTAGTAACACTCTCTGTCTTCTCTCAGGTCATTAATTAATCTCTGTCACTAAAGGGATATGGAAGGCTTCTGAATTTCGCAAGGAATAAAATACTCCTGTGTATTTACTTACTTTTATGTACTTTATTTTATGAAGAAGTGATTATAAGCTCTGTTTTAAAATCATACAAATAGTTCCTAACTGGTTTGTCCCCTCTGCAGCTTATTAAGACAGTGTGCTTCTAAGTACAGGGGTTGCACTGTCTCATAGTAACCAATCAGTGGCATTCTGCAACATGCTAATTGAGAGAGGTCATTGACAGGTTAATTTGAAACATTTCACAGTGTAGTTCATGTGCTACAAGTAAAAAAATTGTATGATTTTAGACAGTAAAAAAAACATTTTTAATAAATAAATTACATACAACTAAACAGATACATATATATATATATATATATATATATATATATATATATATATATATATATATATATTATATTCCTAGTGAAAGCTTCCATGTCCCTTTAATTAAAACTTAATCTCGGTGCAAAAAGAGCATGACCAATTGGTTGAATCCTAACAATCTCATGGTCTGACAAGCATTGAAACATTCATTCAACTGAACTGCCCTTCCTATTTATACTCCCCACAGTGAGTTTTAATGTCATGAGATAAGATGGAGAGAAAGGAGTGAGGATCTTGAAAATTAATTTCTGCCTAAAAATCTCAACATTCATGATTTATCATAAATCCTTATTTATTAGTACATTTTCATTTTTATCATAACTGTGACCTTGAAATGTCAATAAAGCAGGGGTGGCAAGTTTGCTCTTGGAGGACCACACACAGGCCTGGATTTGAGGATATCCCAGCTGCATACAGGTGAGACTATTGTTTCTTCACTTGTGCACAGAAAATAAATCCACACCAGCCTGGATTTGAGGACCAAACCTGACCACCACTGCTATAAAGGAACTCATACTTCTATGCAAGAGATCTCATGGTATGTCATTTCTGTATGTAATCACTGCACTTATTTACTGACTCTCAATATAAAGCTTAGCTCAATACTGTCCATGTTAACAGAACATGGAGAGCTGTGTTGATGATACACATCACATATGGGGCCATATCTCTGTGGACATATTATAGTAGGTTATAATCAGATCAGACTCAATTTGAGCCAGAGAGTTTTTGTAGCCTTGTGGAAAAAGTTGATTTTCAATCAAAACAACAAATGTACCAAATTAATCTGTTACAGAAGCAATTACCTATTTTAGAATTGATTGACATGTATAGAGACATAAAGGAAATGGACAATGGTATAATGTGCATGGTATAAATAAGAGGGCCCTGGTGCAAAATAACCCCTCCCCCTTTTACAATGTAGGGGGCCCACAAATATATAGGGTAATCAGATCACCTTGCTATAAAATGAATTATCTGTCCCTCTCCCCTGATAAATTGAGAGCCTCTCACCCTTTATCCCAGACTGCTGCTGCTAGCAGTGGCCCCCTACCCTGTAGTGGGTCCCAGTGTTTTGCACCTCCTGCACCAGCAGTAGCTCCTCCACTGTGATGCAACTCTTAATAAATGCTGGGGTCGCAGCTTTTGAGTACAAGTAGAGTATCTGAAGGAAATAAATGCTGTTTTATACTCAAAATTCTCTTTTGCCCATAAATATATAAATCCGATGAGCCCCGAAGGTACAGCATTCCCAGACTTCAAATTTTATTCCCGTCATTTTTGACGGTCAAGTAGCTAGTAAATATATAAATCTATTCAAATAAGCATACAGCAAGTAAGTACAGCACTATGCTGATCCTTTAAATCACCTCCAATAATAATCTAGTCTTACCCTTATAATGTATTTATTTAAATAACCCCATAAAGCTGAATAACAGTTTTTCTGTGTTTAAATATCAAAGCGGTTGAAATTTACCATTTAATTGCTGGAAGTAAATGGCAAGCAAGGAAATCACACTTATAAAGAAAAAAAGCTGTTACATTGGGGGGTTACTAAAAGATGAGAGTGCGTGCGCGGGTGTGATAGCCACAGTAACCTGCAATCCAGCATCACAGGTCATCTTGGGTTTTACTAAAGCCTTTTTCTTCCTTAAAAGCAAAACAAACACTGCTCATGTTGAGTTATCATGGACAGGATGCTTAATGGAGCACTATGGAGTGTTATCAATGCCATACTGTGAAAACCTAAAAATGTATAAACATACACATGGCATGCGGTAACCAGAGGTGTACATGAAGTTTCTTTCATTTTGTAGTGTAATAGGTGTCCCCAGGGTGTTTTAATGGCAGAGCTTACTTTCAGTGTGATGACACAGGGTTTGTAACCCTTCTTCCTGATGAAGTCAGACAGTGGTTTTTTTTTAACACATGCTGTGATATCTGATCGCTTGACTAAGAATGATAGCTTGCTTAGTATGGGAGGGATGGAAACTGGAGCTGTGTAGGTAGCTGCATGTGTCCGTAGATTTCCTATACACAGATTAGTGGAGTGTGATATTTGTGATGGAAATGGTAGGGTCCAGAAAGTTCACTTGTTCTGCAAGGAAATCCATTTTAAATTTAATAGATGAATGGAAGGTATTGAAAGAGCTGTGAAAGTCTGAGTTTTTTTGTTCTCCTTTTGTCTATATGATGAACAGATCATCTATGTAACAGTAGTATCTGTAGACATATATGTACAGGAATCTCTGTTCCAGGTCAACCATAAATAGATAAGCATACACAAAACAAAATCACGTAATGCCTATTATTGTGTCTTTGCCAACCAATATGGCATGTTTGATGCATGGACTCTAAACACTATAGCATTGTGTTTTTAACACACAATTGCACCTATGCTGGTGGAATCACCTGTTAATCTGTGCATGCTTGGCTCCTCAAACACACCAAATACTTTGTGTGTGATTTGTAAAGGGGATGCTGGTGTAGAAACATAATGCTACAATGCATATTACCTCACCATTTTGTCGACCTAATTATAATACAGTGAGATTTTGTAAATTGTGTGTAGACAAGAGTCAAGATAATTCTACGGTAAATTATTTTCCTTAGTGTAATTGCATTAAAATTGTCATGTCACTAAGACGTTCCCAAAGTAAGAGATTCTCAATTTCTGGAACCTGCCCCTTTCTTTATGTTCGCACTCACGCAGGCTGCCATTTGTAAAAATCTGTGACCTAAGGTCATGCCCCGCAAGAAGGGCTTCCATCAGCATAACACTGATAGTGTGAAGCTCCCCCCCCCCCCCATGGGCTGACCTCAGGTCACAGATGGCAACCTGTATAAGAGAGAACAGAAAGAAAGCCGGAGGTTCCAAAATCTAAAAATCTGTTAGTATGAATAAAAACATGTATTTAAAACAAAATTATGTTTTAACAGTAAGTTGCAATTAAAGGGTATTCAAATCTCTCTACACATAACACTAAACTTTATTTTCTAACTTCTACATTTGAGGTATACACTCTCATCTCTCTTGCTTAATTAGTTGATGTGTGGGTTTGCGAGTACATAACATGCTTATCAGTCAAGAAGCAGCTAACGGACTACTGTGGATAACTCAAAAATGAGTTAATTTAGAAAAAATGCTAACACAATGTATATCCAGGTTTTAATTCTATTTAAAGAGACCCAGTCCCGCCAAATCATACCTAACACTCTAACACTGAAATATCTAACATATCTAATGCTGAAATGTTATAAACACATGTATTTGATGAGTTTCAATTCAACAGAAGAAATTGTGTTTTGGGCCAGATTCACCAAGGGTACCCTCAACATATCTGGTTACGCGATAGTTAATTCCCACACTTAAATATTCATGTGCGACTACAAAAATATACCCAGCAGTCACTGCTAGGATAATTATCCGTACTGTTCTGTGAACGCATTATCCTAACAAAGCCTTGTGGGATGCTTTCAAAATTTCTGCACAGCATAAGAAAAATATCATACTTAGGAAATATGACTATAAAAAATATGTTCTTACAATAAACGGCATACTGTATTATTTTTATGTTATGACTGCGCTAAAAGCTCCTGTACAATATGCCTAGTAATTTATTCAACAAAAGTTATTGCAACAGTAGCTAATTTAAAAAAAAATAGAGCGTAAGCTGTTTGAGTCAGTCTGCTGCATCAGGTTATTATCCGCTGTTCTATTTAATGTGTAATATATTACTTTCTTGTAAGCACTATGTAAGGATAAAATGCTTGTACATAACTTGTTTCTCCCCCTGCGTGCAGAAACTCTAGTTCTATTAATGCTTTTTAGATTTATTACTAAAAAAAGGAATTTCCTAAAAACTGTTTAACACAAATCCTCTCTTACTTGAGCTGCAGGATTTTACACCTAAACACTAGAGATTATTTTAATCTATGTATAACTGGGCTTTATTTAATGTAAACATCTGAGGCCAGATGTACTAAATGGTTATGTGCTGAAAAACCTTTCCATTTGTATGTTATCCCATAGCGCGTATGTATTAAGATTTAACATTTCCAGCACTTTTAGTGCCTTTTAGTTCACATGTTATGTACTAGGAATATCGACAGGGATTTGAATTAAAATAAGTTGTTTCAGAATTCATACTGATTATGCTTCTAGCATTAAAAGAAACAGTAAAACAATCACAAGTTAAAAAAGCAATATTAATGGGGGAAGTGGAAAAGAGAATGAGGAGGGGGATAAGGGAATGATGGGGAGGGAGAGAAGAGAATGATGGGGAGGGGGAGAAAGGAATGATGGGGAGGGGAGAAAGGAATGATGGAGAGGGGAGAAGGGATTGATGGAGAGGGGGAGAAGGGAGTATGGGGAGGGGGTGAAGGGAACGGTGGGGAGGGAGAGAAGGGAATGGTGTGGAGGGGGAGAAGGGAATGGTGGGAAAGAGAGAAGTGAATTATGGGGAGTGGGTGAAGGGAATGACGGGGAGGGAGAAAAGGGAATGTGGGTAGGGGGAGAAGAAAATGATGGGCAGGGGAGAAGAAAATGATGGGGAGGGGGATAAGGGAATGAAGGGAGACGGGGAAGGGGATTTGTGGAGAGGAAAAGAATGGAATGATGAGGAGAGGAAAAATGGAATGATGGGGCGAGGGAGAAGGGAATGGGGAGGGGGAGAAGAGAATGATGAGGAGGGGGAGGAGAGGGGGAATGGTTAAAGAATAAAGAGGGAGTTAATAAAAAGGGGAAGAAGGTAAAGGGGGAAATAATGGTGGGTTATTTTCAAATGTATGAACAATATTTTTTAATCTATAAAATTATTTTGCTTTATAAAATGTTGTCAAGAAAATTCATCTCAATAAAAATGCAATGAGGAAAAAAGTAGTATTATTGGTAAAAACTGCAGTGTATGAAAATAAGGAGTCTTGTTAAGAATTAGTTGGAAGTGCTGGACCATAAATTAAAAAGTCTCAGTACTTTGCAGGTGTCACCGCCATACAATGCACAGCATCCCTTACCTGTCATCGTTCTGCCATGCCTGGTCGCCTAGAAGCAAATCCCGGAATCTGTACCTTGGAGGTAGCGCAGGGACCTCACTGTCTAAATCCACCATGCTGCTAATTCATGGGGTGCAGGGTAGTGTCCCTGCTGGGCTCTGGGGGCTGTGGGTGCAGGAAGCAGGAGCTGGCAGCACAGATGCTGACTTGGATCCTTTGCAGCATCACCTTGCCTGTGAGCATCCAGACTCATCTCCAGCACGCTACATCAGGACCGCCTCTACTGAGCTCATTTGCCACTCAAGAAGCACCAAGGAAAATGTGACATGGACTGAATATCTCCAAAGAAAACAACCTGACAGTCTGATTTACACTTTAATCCTTCACTAGGACTGGCAGCGAGTGAAAGGAAGAGAGATACAGACACCAGCTTATCAGGAACAATAACCCCCTAAAATATGCATAATTCATCTATATATGTATATTATATATGTATATCTTTTTTTGCTATTTCAATATTTTATACAAAATGCATATTATATATATATATATATATATATATATATATATACGTGTGTGTGTATATATACAGTATCACATATATAGTTGTCAGTTCAAGGACGTTAGGCTGCAATGAGCACCAAATGAGCACCAAAGGCGTTCATTGCAGGGCTCGCAAAGCGAGGCGAGCAGTTGAAACACTCAGGACTCTGGCTGCGAATGAGGACTTAGGCTGCACTTAGCGAGGGACGCAAAATTACGTCCCGTAGGACTTAGGACCACAGGCACGTATATGGACTGTGGGCCTCGCAAAAATATGATATTAACGGCCGAATCACTGAACTGTAAAAATCTAAAAAAACAACAAATATGCTGCAAATTAACCTATGCTGCAAGAAAAAATATAGCAGACGAAAAACGCAAAAGGATGAAAACGAGGCCGAAGTTCGCAAAAAACAGCCCCAAACCCGTAACACTTAAGGAAAACCAGTAACACTTCCTCCACAACAGTAACATTTACACCAACGCAGTAACACTTTACCAAAAGCAGTAACACTTAACCCAAGCCAGTAACAATTAAGCCAAGCCAGTAACACTCATGGCGAGGCCCCTAGACTACACCGGGGGAGAGGCTCGGGATGAGCGCCTAAGGTGATCATCGCGGGTGCTGTAAAGTACACAGGGGGAGAGGCTCGCGATGAGCGCCAATGGTGCTCAGAGGGCCCTTAGCCTTGCATTGTGTGGCAAACAGCATTGCTAGCCTTACAATTTTACTCCTGTCATTTTTGACAGGCGATTTCCTAGTATATATATATGGATAAGCACAACCACACAAGATGTGCCGAGCATGCTGCGGTCCATAAGGTCATGACCATCTCTTATCACTATCCATTGAGTATCCCTGGAACACCTTCACTTCCTCCTGGCTTGGGTCAAGCTGTGCTGGTCAATCCATCTGAACTACAAATAAAAGATAATAATAACTAGACCTAGATCGTGAAATCCCAGATATACACTTTCCTCTTTTGAAGAATTATAAAACTGTCGTCCGATTTTTTCTATAAAGTATTTTTTTATAACTAAACTTGATAATGTTTTAGAAAGTAAAATATACCACAACCTCTTCTTTAACATTATTATTTCTTATTTGTTCCATTTTCCCTCAAAACCTTACCCTGCCTGCTATTTTCTCTGGAAAGTGTGTCCTTGTATACCAATTTAATTTCTGCTTGTCCTGTTGACAACACTGGCAGTTGAGGCTGCCAATTTCCTGTTGTGCAGATGGAAGCTTCTCCATACATCAAGAGACTTCTTTATACCTCTGGAATTTGATCTGCAGAAACCAACATGGTAGATTCCATAGCAGAATATATGGACCTCTACCATGTTGTGGTGAAGGGGCTTGTGTACTTCGATGAAGCTGTGAGCTATACCATGTAGGGTCAGCCAAGATGGGCAGGTCATGGTAGAGAGGTCAGACAAATCACAGTCCACTGGAGAAGAAACTGACAGCCCACTCCAGTATCTTTGCTAAGAAAACTTTATGGACAGGCATAACCAGAGACATTATGATATGGCACCGAAAGATGAGCCCCTCAGGTCAGAAGGTAATTACCACATTACTGAGGAAGAGCAGAGGGCAAATACAAGTAGCGCCAGATCTAATGAAGTGGGGTGGGCCAAAGCCGAAAGGGCACCCAGCTGCGGATGTGTCTGGAGGGAAAAGGAAAGTCCGCTGTTGCAAAGATCAATTCAGAACAGGAACCTGGAATGTTAGAATTATGAACCAAGGCAAACTAGATGTGGTCAAGAATGAAATGACAAGTTTAAACATTGATATTCTGGGAACTGGTGAACTTAAATGGACTGGAATGGGACATATCACATCAGACAACCACCAGATCTTCTACTGTGGTCAAGAATCCTGCAGAAGAAATGGAGTAGCCCTCATAGTCAATCAAAGAGTGGCCAAAGCAGGGCTCAGTTACAACCCAATAAATGACAGAATGATTTCAATTTGAATTCAAGGCAAGCCATGTAACATCACAGTGATCCAAGTCTATGCTCCAACTATGGATGCTGAAGAGACTGAAGTTGTCCAGTTCTATGACGATCTTCAACACGTCATAGATATAAAACCAAAAAAATATTTTATTATCATTATAGGAGATTGAAATGCTAAAGTAGGGAACCAACAGAAACCTGGAGTAACTGGCAAATTTGGCCTTGGAGTACAAAATGAACTGGGTCAGAGATTAGTAGAATGTTGTCAAGATAATTCTCTGGTCGTAGCAAACACCCTCTTCCAACAGCCTCCGAGACGACTCTACAAGATGGACAACATATAAATCAGATTGACTATATACTTTGTAGCCAAAGATGGAGGAGTTCTATACAGTCAGCAAAAACAAGACCATGAGCTTCTTATTGCAAAGTTGAAAATGAAACTGAATAAAAGAGGGAAAACCATCAGACCAAGTAGATATGGAAAAAATATTATCCCTTGTGAATATGCAGTGGAAGTAAAGAATAGATTTGAGGGATTAGACATGGAAGATAGAATGCCTGAAGAACTTTGGTCCGAAGTTTACAACATAATCCAGGAAACAGCAACAAAGACTATCCCTAAAAGAAAGAAAAGTAAGAAGTCAAATTGCCTGTCTGACAAGGCTTTGAATGTAGCCCAGGAAAGAAGGAAAGTGAAATATAGTGAGATAAGAAAATATTTGTCCAAGTGAATGCAGAATTCCAGAAGATAGCAAGAAGAGACAAGGAGACATTCTACAATGAGCAATGTAGAGAGATTGAAGAGGATAACAGAATGGTTAATCAAGAGATCTCTTCAAGGAAATTGGGAACCTAAAATGCACCATTTATGCAAAAGTGGGAGTGATAAAAGACAAAAATGGTAAGGACTTAACAGAAGATCAGATAAAGAACAGGTGGCAGTAATGCACTGAAGATCTATACAGGAAGGATCTTAACAGCAGTGATGACCTCAATCATTTGTCCAATGAGCTGGAGCCAGATATCTTGGAGAGGGAAGTGAGATGGGCCCTAGGATGTCTTGCTGATAATAAGGCCGCAGGAGGTGATGGAATCCCAATTGCACTATTCAAAATTCTACAGGATGGTGCTGTGTAAGTGTTACTGGCCTTATGCCAACAAATTTGGAAAACTCAACAATGGCAAATAGACTGGAAAAGGCCAGTCTACATCCCAATCCCAAAAAATGCTCTCCCAAAGAGTGCTCCAATTATCGAACAATTGCACTCATTTCACATGCCATCAACGTAATGCTTAAGATTCTACAAGCTTGACTCCAACAAAATATGGACCAGGAACTACAAGATGTGCAAGCCGGGTTCCGCAGAGGAAGAGGCACAAGAGATCAAATTGCCAATGTCCGCTGGATAATAGAGAAAGCAAGAGATTCTCAAAAAAACATTTACTTCTGCTTCATAGACTATTCAAAAGCCTTTGACTGTGTGGATAACAACAAAATGTAGCATGTCCTTAAAGATATGGGAGTAACAAATAATCTCCTCCTCCTAAAGAATCTGTATGTCGACCAAGAAGCCACGGTCAGAACTGAACATGGGACAACAGAATGGTTCATGATCAGAAAAGGAGTGCGACAAGATTGTATATTGCCACCTTATTTATTCAATTTATATGCAGAGTACATCATGCGTAAGGCTGGGCAGGATGAATCCAAAGCCGGAATCAATATTGCTGGAAGGAATGTCAACAACCTCAGATACGCCGATGATACTACTCTGATGGCTGAAAGTGAGGAGGAACTAAAGGACTTATTGATGAGGGTAAAAGAAGAGAGTGCAAAAGTTGGCCTGCTGCTCAACCGTGCATTTACGCACATTGCGCATGCACCGCCACGCAGGGCGCATTGCTAGATATAGTTTCTGTGGAGCGCATGCGCTAGCCAGCGTTACACACTACAGAAACTATAGTAGTGATACATAATAGCAATATTCACTATCAAATTCATTTTCAAACATTAAAACATCAATGTCCAGTTGAGCTCACTGTGTGTACCCTGATGAAGTCATCAAGCAGGAAGGGGGTACATTGGCAGATCTAAAGGGTTTTTAGACACACAGTAATTTCTAGGCTACATCTTCAACTAAAAATAAAGGTGCCAATGAGTTTCACATAAAAGGTTCATACAGTATACTGTAAGAGTTCATCAGGTGTCTTTTCTTGTTAAGAAGCTTATAGTTAAAAAGAGGTCAGCCCTTAAGGTTAGAGGAAAAATAATTTCACCTTAAAGAAAGTCAGATTGTGGAACTACCTGCCAAATGAGGTTGTTACAGCAGATTGTAATAAATTGGACTTATAAGGGTACATAGCTAACAGATAGCTAACTAAAAGTTAGTTCTTGGGAAACATTTTAGTTTTTGGGATCAGTTTTTTTGTCTTCTCTGGAACAATTGATATTTGCTATATTGCAAGGATTAGATGAGATCTAAACAGGTTCAGCTTCTCTGTAGCTATGTAATGTCCTCTCCACATAAAAATTGATTGTGAGGACTAAGGAGGTAGACTAATTTGATCAAAGGACTACTGAAGACATTAAAACTGCCCAGCACCATCAACAGCCCAATTAAATTCCAAGCCCGTAGCAGCAACGGCACACCCGCAAAGCCCGAAATTCTGTTACGTTACAGAGCTATTACATTCAACCATGCCGCGACCAACAGGCTAGAGACGCAAACCCGTAATCCATTCTTGCGCACGTTGCATGTGCGGCCGTGAACATGATCAATTAGTCAAACCTTAGTTATGGGTTTAGACGGAGCCAATGGCATTAGAGATCGTCATCATTACGTCAATTAAAAATGGAGGTTAGATTTCAAAGCCTTATGGGTTTCAATTACGAGTTTCGATCGGACCTGCATTCCAGATATAATGCAATATGAATAAATCAGTAAATATGATATTCTTGTCCATGCGAGTTTCATTATATGTATTAGCACATTGATTGCCGGGATCCATATAACACGGAAATTAAACATAAAAAAAGTATTTCATATTGCAGATTTGTGAGTTTGAGAATGTTGTGCTATTAATTTTAATACCTAACATCACTTTGCCTTTAATTATAAGTACAGTATTGTGTTGATATTCAAATTGACAGTGCTACGGATAGGTCTTTAACCCCCTTGCAGGTCCTCTCTAGTACCCGTAGGCTTTTTGGCTCCATTTGCGAGTAACGGTTTTGAACGCCAGTGGATTCGTACCAATTTAATAGCGATGTTCAAACATTACCCGCAGATCATTTGCAGGTAGCTTTAAGAGGCCAATATAATAGCAGTAAGTCTTGCGGCTCCGTTATGGGCTATGTTGGGGGGAATTTAATAGGGCTGCAGGTAGAGCAGATATAATTAAACTTGTATAATTTGAAGCTCTTTTTGCCTTTTGTTGTTGTTGTTTAGTCGTTAAGTTGAGACCAACTCTCCTTGACCCTGAGGATTGCAGCAAGCCAAGTATATCTCTCAGTCACTGCCCCGCTGAGCTCCATCAAGTTCATGTTCATTGCTTCAGTGACCAAATCTATCCTTCTCCACCTCTGTTGTCCCCTTCAACATTTCAACCTTCAAACTTTCCCAGCATCAGAGCCTTCTCTGGTGAATCTTGTCTTCTCAAGATATGGCCAAAATATGTGAGCTTCAGCCTCATGATCATACCCTCCAATGAACAGTTCGTTTTGAATTCCTGAAGTACTGATTTATTGGATCTTCTTGCAATCAAGAAGTCACCTATACGGCACTCAGCCTTCTTTGTGATCCAGCTCTCACATCTGTATGTTACTACTGAGAAATGCAGACCTTTGAATCATGGCCAGAAGGGCCCACCACTGAACTTTTGGGGCTATGGACTATTGTGGGCCATGAGGGGAACCTGGTACCCGAATCATGGACTCTATGATTTGTAACCCCAGACTGTGTGATTGCTAAATATTTCAATGGACTTGGGACTTGATAAGGAATATGACATAATGTTTCTATGTGTAATGTAATGTGGGCCACAATAATTAATGTTGGGATTACTATCTGATGTTATTGGCACAGGGCAGTGTGTGAGTATTATACAGGGCAGCATGTGTTTTATGCACAGAGCAGTGTGTGTGTCCTTAACAGCAGGATTTATTATTGTATAGATTTATTGATGTAAAGGGGGTACACAGGCATGTTTGGTGTCTACATGCTGCATTTTCCTCAGAGAGTTTAATGGGGTGTATTGCCAGGGTATCTGGGCAGAGGGGCCATCAGTTGTGAGATGCTTGCATATAGGGGGTCCAGTACAATAGGGAAGTCTCCATATTAGCATGTTCCTGAAATAAAATGTATTTAGCCAACCTCTCCATAGATGTTATGGTGCCATTTGTCACCTGCTAGCATGGGCAAGTCCCTGAATTTGTAGATCAAAAGAGGGAAGATAAAAGGAAAAACAATGTCTCTCTAATTACAGCAAATAGTTCAATCTTAGACATTCAGACTCTTAAGCCCCAGTAGGTAATTAATAACCCTGACATTATAAAAGTACTGGGACTGGTGATACACTTTTTTTGGACAAATGCTGGTTGCTGAAGGAAGGGGGGTGACACCAGGGTGAGTGAATAGGACACCTGTTGAGTTCAAAAGAAAGGAAGGTAAGCAGCTTCAAGGGTAATTAATAATCCTGACATGATATTAAGTGACCAGGTGTGAATATTAATAAACCTCTTGTGATTGGTCCCTGTATGCTATAAATACTGTATTGTGGTTCAATAAATGTAGTCAGTCTAAACATACATAATTTGAGGTGTGTGTTTTATTCTGTGGGAATATAACAATTTTAACCATTGGAATTATTGTTACGGATTGTAATGCTTTTCTGTGTTCCTGTATCATGGAGACTGGTCATTCCTGGACTGACTAGGCATGCTGGGCACTGAGAGTTAAACCCCCAAAATCCCCAAATAGAGGAATTCCTGTAAGCTAAAAGAAGGTGGTGTGGGGTGCCACCTAGCCAATAATCTCTGGGACGTGACACTTTGTTGATGGTTAAATATCTTTACTTTTTACTAGCTTGTCTAAGCTTGCCATAGCTTTCCTCCCCAGAAACAAAGTTGTTGTTTTTTTTATTTCAAGACTACAGTCACCATCTGAGGAGATCTTAGATCTCAGGAAAATAAAACTTGTCACTGCCTCCACTTCTTCTCTGTCTATTTGCCATGAATTGAGACTGCTGATTGCCATGATCTTCATCGTTTTAACATTGAGCAGCATGCCAGCTTTTGCACTCTCTTCTTTTACCCTCATCAATAAGTCATTTAGCTGCTCATTTTCAGCCATCCGTGTAGTATCATTGGCGTATCTGAGGTTGTTGATATTACTTCCAGCAATATTGATTCCGGCTTTGGATTCATCAAGCCCGGCCTTAGTCATGATATACTCTGCAGATAACTTGACTAAATAAAGTGACAATATACAATCTTGTTGCACTCCTTTTCTGATCTTGAACCATTCTGTTGTCCAGTGTTCGGTTCTGACGATGGCTTCTTGGTCCACATACAGATTATTCATGAGGAGGAGGATGAGATGATCTGGTACTCCCATCTCTTTATTTTGTTTAAATATACTGCCATGTTATCATGGCACTGAAGCTGTTAAATTAAAGGACCACCGAAATTCAAGTGAATAGGCACATATTTGTGAAGTAGGTAACAACCTTACAACAGAAGTAATTGTGTAAACCATAGAGATAAAATAATTTTTGTTGTCCTGGTTACATCACTTCCAGAGAGCTGAATCTTAAGGCTTTCATTTTTTTATCAGTGGAGAGAGGGTTGATGATGATCTTACGGAGAGAGGTCAAGAAGCTTTGTTAATTTGTTTTGATTGAACACTACAATCCTTCCCCCTGTTCTCATTAAACCCCTCTCACACACACAACTTCTACCAATATATCGTGGATGTCTGCAGAACCAGGATTGGCATCAGAATATTTTTTTCTTCTAACAATAAAACTAACTTATATGTTTAATTATGCTCTAAAGAATCAGTTTCTTGGTTGCAACAATGAGAGTTACATTATTTTGTAAAGGGTGCTTGTGATTTGTGGTCCTTATGAAACCTGCAGACATACTGTGCAGAGAGGAATCCAAGTGAAGAAATCACTAGGTTATATAAATGCTCTAATAGAATAGTGAAATATGAGTCAGTTTTAAAAATTCCAAACGTTTTCTTTTAATTGATTTTTTCAATGCTCTGTTGAATGATTTACAGGAGTGTTGATGGAGGATGAATTACTTATCCCGTAAAGGGATATTGAAGGTTCCTGGATGTTACTATGTATATAACATCCCTGTGTATCTATTTACTTTGATATGTGTTTTTTTTATTACAATGTGCTTACAGGATCTGTCTAAAATCAAACAAATAGTCCCTGTATGAGTCTGCCCACTGTAGCTTACAAAGACACAGACTCTGTTGTACTTGCTGTGCTGTGTCTCATACTAACCAATCAGTGACCATTTCTCAGCAACATTCTGAAACATGCTGCTGAGGTGCGGTCCCTCATAGGCTAGGACACTGGACATCCAACCTGAGTCTGTTGCAGATGCTGCGGTAGGTAGACCCATACAAGGCCTATTTGTCAAATTTTAGGCAGTAAAAATGGAGCTTATAAGCACTTCTTAATAAAATAAAGCACATAGAAGTAAACAGATACACAGGAATATTATATACCTAGTAACATCCAGGAACCTTCCATGTCTCACATGGACAGTTCTTGGGTCTCAGTACTGCGCGGTGGTGCTCTAATTACTCTTGGGATCTGTCACCTTTCAAAATGTCTCTTTTATGTTCACACAGAAAACAAGACCCTGACAAAACCTGAGACCCCATTGACCTTCCTAAATGCCAGAATCTTTAACTGTAGTAGTAGAGCATTTATTTGTAACAATGGTCTTCAGATGTACATATTATTTTTATTATCCTTTATTTGTATTCTCCAAGTGTATTTGTCCTTTGATACATGTATCACTGAGGGTCTATCAGCACACCTTGTACTTTATATTCATTAGGACAATTTCCTTTTGGCATGTGAGGGCCTTAAAGGGATGGCCTTGCAGCTGTCCCTTCTCAATTATTATGTGTTGTTAGTCCCCTGGAGGTGCCATCTCTGAAAAGGTCATTGACATTAACAAGATTCCCAATAAGGAAGACTGACATGCGAGCATTGGGGGACTTGTTAATAAAAGAGGTCACTGGGGAGAGGTTGTCTGTTTTGCGTCACTTCCAGATGGTTTGGGATTGTGCAAATGTATTAAAATGTCAGGTATATCTTATCAGACTTAGTCTGTATACAATAACAAGGTTTAAATTCTGTGTTGGTGCCTACTAGCAGCAGCCTTGGATAAAGGGGGAATGCAATCTATAAGGGTATAGAAGCACATCATTATTTTTATAGTATCTGATCATCCTGGGTTAATAAGACACCTACATATACCTTTTAGCCTTTAACTTGTCCCCCAGGGGTGCCTACATTATTTTGCACTGGGACATTCCAAACACTAGTTCTGCCATATACTGAGTACAAGGCATTTTGTGTCCATCAGTGAAAGATTCATCAGTCATAACGTGTGCATAATCCATCCTATGCTATGCATCAAAGCTGTGTAATAAAGCAGGTGTGTGCTAATAAGTAGCCATGTATAAAGTGGTTTTTGATTAACGAGTGAAAATGCATTGTGGACTCATTTACATGTCCCTGCCCAGTTTCCCCAGAGTACAGCGCAATTACTGTATTTCTCAGAATTCTGAGCAGTTAATACGTTTTTTAACTTATTTTTAGACATTCAAAAATGAAAACAAATGTATTATTTATTTACTGTATTCTGCACGGTGGAGGCTTCTATGATTCTTTTGCCCACCATAAGCTAAATGAGGTTAAATATTTCTGTAATACTTGCACCTTAATAAGTGTGCTTGTGAGTATGACAATAATAACATTATAATCATACGTCTCACAGAAGATTGAACCAGTATATTTACTTTTACTGCTCATTCAATGCAATGGCTCTGCATAGTAATCCATACTTTCATGTAATAGTTAATACATTTAAGGCTGTATATTTTGTATTTTACCCATTAATAAATCTTGTTCTGAATAGGCATGGTTTTCCTGCTTATCACCCCCACTATTATTATTTTTACTTATACCATCTAGGCATGATCTTCCTGCTTATCAGCCCCTTTTTTTAATTTTTTTTATACCAGCTAGGCATGCTCTTCCTGCTTATCATCCCCACTATTTTTATTCTTACTTATACCAACTAGGCATGCTCTTCCTGCTTAACAGCCCCTATTATTATTCTTATTTATACCAACAAGGTATGCTCTTCATGCATATCAGCCCCACTATTATTATTATTATTATTATTATTATTATTTGTACCAACTAGGCATGCTCTTCCTGCTTATCAACCCGCCCACACACACACACACACACACTAATAGTATTGTTATTTATACCAACTAGGCATGCCCTTCCTTATTATTATTTTTATTTATACAAACAAGACATGCTCTTCCTGCTTATCAGCCCCATTATTATTTTTCTTACTTATACCAACAAGACATGCTCTTCCTGCTTAGCAGCCTCATTATTATTATTCTTACTTATACCAACTAGGCATGCTCTTCCTGCTTATCAGCCACAACTGTTAATAACTGACTTGGATGATCTTTCAGGTGATGCATCCATAAAATACATAACTTTCCAGCTCAATTATCTAACACTGCCATTCAATCACATATATAGTTGTGAGCATGCGAGCTGTTGCTAACGCTTGCAGGCTCACGCAGCGAGCCTGCGGCCCTTGCCAGCAACTGCAGACCTCACAAAATTTACGTAGTTACAAAAGGAAAATACGAGACACGTTATGACCCATTACGACCTCGCAAAAATCGGCCGCAACCCGCGCACATCAAAACATGAAAAATACAACAAATACACACAACAAATACATAAAAAGCTTAATTACAGGAAGAGGGGGCATCCAGGACCTCGAAAACTAAAGTTACACCTCATTTCAACTCAAAATAAAAGATTTTAGACACTGAAAAATTATCTAAGCGAGAAAAAAAATGGCCGCCGAAAAAAACGAAAACGAAGCTACAGCAGTCTAAATATGGAAAACACCACCAAACACCTACGTATTTGCCGAAAAACACCTACGAGATTAAAAAACAAGGACGCAACCCGCGCGACCCCAAAAACATTACAAACACAATAAATACAAACACATAAAAAGCTTACCCACAGCAAGGGGGGGCACCCAGGACCTCTGCAAGTCAAGTTACACCTCGATTTAAGTACAAATTTCAGAGTTTAGAGACCCGAAAATCACCTAAGCGAGAGAAAAAATGGCAGCCGAACAAAACGAAAACGAGGCTAAAGGACACTAAACACGCAAAACACCACCAAACAGCTACGGATATTCCGAAAAAGTCAGGCGACATTGAAAATAAAAGACGCTAAATCAGCTACAGCCAAATACCACACATTAGCTGCCATTTTAGAACAATAACCTATACAATGCGGAAGTACACAGCTACCCTAACGGATTTGTCTCGCGCACGCACACTATTACACTGAACACATTCATGACGCTTACACAGCAGCTCCACACCACTAATGCTGCAGCAACATCAAAACAGATTGCCAGCTCTTCAACACAATGCTTCCTGCATATATTACTTCAAAATAGGTAAAGTATATTACTTTATTAATCTATTATTTATTTTATTATTATACACCAAACAGCATTAGCTCACTTACAATTTCATTGCGTCATTTTTTGACGGGCAATTCCTAGTCATCACAATAATAAAAAGTTGCAGTTATATTTATATGCCTACAGTTCATTGCTGCAACAACTAGAACCTTTGCCTGACCTTTAAAATCTCTATTATTATACCGAGAATGTCAGCTTGGAGTTACAGCTAATTTGAAAATTGTTCATTTTATTAGCAGTTGTACAACACATTTTATTGGACAATTTATTTTAATTCCTATCAGGGCGGCCATGGTTCTTATTTCCAAGAGATCATAGCAGAGCAACCTGGAAAACCAGTTACATTGTTACAAAGTTACATAGTTACATATATACAGACTTATTAAATTGCAATTTGGCCAGTTGAAAAGGGCTCTATATAAGCACAGAGCACATTTTTTTACAGAAGTTTTTAATTAGTGAAGTCCTTCATTTTGGATAAAAGTTCACTAACTAAAAACTTCTGTAAAAAGATATGCTCTATGCTTATATAGGGCCCTTTTCAATTGCCTGAATCTCAATTTAATTAGGCTGATACTTACAAAGTAATTGAGGTTGACAAAAATACCTTTAGTCAACCTTTTTTGATCTCCTCTGATTCTTATAATACGTTGATTAATTGATTCAGAGGAAGACAACAGAAGAAAACCCCATTGAAATATTTCCAATTGTCTTCTAAGGGAAAAAAGTAAAATTCCTTCCTGACCCCATATACTGGCAATTGGATTCCTCCCTGGATCAAAACTCCTCTAACTATCCAGGATAGCCTTGAATTTTTATTCAAGAATATATCCAAACCCTTTTTTTCTGAACATATGAACATAAAGGGCCCTATTAAATTCCAGCCTCGTAAATAAGGGGCTTCTACTTAAGCCCTACGTACTGCAAAGTTTCTCTAACTTACAATGCTATTACATTAGCCCTGCTGCGAGCAAGGTATGAGCTACACAGCAGGGCCGTACGTATCAACACTGCGTAAATATACATGAGGAGTGACAGCCTGCGATATGATATTGCAGGCTCCCACTCCTCATCAATTGCTGCGGGGGTCCTAAACGGGACCTCCGCGGCAGTCCCCCACATAAGCCCTGCCATGGGGGGTACTCCAACTACCCCCCTGGCACCTAAAATTAACCCCTCCTCTATGCGGGGGTCCCCATCGGGACCCCCAAAGTGTCCTCACATAAACACCTTGCTGCAGGGGTCCATAGGTACCCCCGTAGCCCCCACACATTAACCCATTGCAGCGGGGGTCCCCGATCGGCACCGATCAGGCCCCCGCTGCATTTAATACTTTTTAATTCCCCGCCGCGGCTCCTTAAAGGGCCCGCGGCACACTATTACGCAACCCCGGCCGCGGCACCTAAAATTAACCCCCCTTTATGCTGGGGGTCCCCATCGGGACCCCCCAAGTGTCCCTACATTAACCCCTTGCAGGGGGGTCCCCGATCTGCATAGATCAGGCCCCCCGCTGCATTTAAAAGTTTTAAATTCCCCGCCGCGGCTCCTTAAAGGGGCCGCGGCACACTATTACCCAATCCTGGCCGCGGCACCTACAATTAACTCCCCTCTATGCTGGGGGTCCCCATTGGGACCCCCGAAGTGTCCCCATATAAACCCCTTGCTGCAGGGGTCCATAGGGACCCCCGCAGCCCCACCTCATTAACCCCTTGCAGCGGGGGTTCCCGATCGGCCACGTCATTAATGAAGGTCAATACAGACCCCCATAAGGCCTTAATTAACCCTGTCACTCATGGTGGTCAATACAGACCCCCATAAGGCCTTAATTAACCCTATAACTCATGGTGGTCAATAAAGACCCCCATAAGCACTTAATTAACCAAGTCACTCATGGTGGTCAATACAGACCCCCATAAGGCCTTAATTAACCCTATAACTCATGGTGGTCAATACAGATCCCCAAAAGCACTTAATTAACCCCGTCACTCATGAAGGTCAATACAGACCCCTATAAGGCCTTAATTAACCCTATAACTCATGAAGGTCAATACAGACCCCCATAAGGCCATAATTAACCCTGTCACTCATGGTGGTCAATACAGACCCCCATAAGCACTTAATTAACCCTATAACTCATGGTGGTCAATACAGACCCCATAAGGCCTTAATTATCCCTATAACTCATGGTGGTCAATACAGACCCCCATAAGCACTTAATTAACCCTGTCACTCATGAAGGTCAATACAGGCCCCCATAAGGCCTTAATTAACCCTGTCACTCATGGTGGTCAATACAGACCCCCATAAGGCCTTAATTAACCCTGTCATTCATGAAGGTCAATACAGACCCCCATAAGCCCCTATTTAACCCCATCAGTCCCATAAGGGTATATTATGACCATTATGGGCCTGTTACAACCCAACATTAACCACATAAGTGCCATGACGGCAGTACAGAAAAAAAAATGCATTACAACCCCCCCCCCCCCCACTACAGAAAATAAAAAAATTACACACCTGAAAAGGAAAGACAGATATACACAATACAATACATACATACATATAATACATTACATACATTACATATATTACATACAATACATTACATTACATACATTACATATAATATATTACATATAATATATTACATACAATATATTACATATAATACATTACATATAATATATTACATATAATATATTACATATAATATATTACATATAATACATTACATACATTACATTACATATATTACATATAATATATTACATATACTATATTACATATAATACATTACATACAATACATTACATTACATACATTACATATAATATATTACATATAATATATTACATATAATACAAATCAAATACCCCCATCTATCTAACAACAATCTATTTAATATAAAATAAATCCTAACTATATCAAATACATCCCCCTATCTATCTAATATACAATAAATCCTAAATACATACACAGACCCTTATTCTAAGCTAAAATAAAATAATTACAGTCCTAACTACATATACAGACCCTTATTCTAAGCTAAAAGAAAATAATTACAGTCCTAACTACATACACAGACCCTAATTCTAAGCTAAAATAAAACAATTACAGTCCTAACTACACAGACCCTAATTCTAAGCTAAAATAAAATAATTACAGTCCTAACTACACAGACCCTAATTCTAAGCTAAAATAAAATAATTATAGTCCTAACTACACAGACCCTAATTCTAAGCTGAAATAAAATAATTAAGACCACTTACCTTTAAGATGTTGCTTTAGATCACTAACCTAGGGGTAAAACAAAACAAAATAATTAGTACAAAACATTAACATGAAATAAATAAACATTATATACATTCTAAATATTCTACTCACCTTTCCAGCATGTCCCGTCATTGTTCAGCTCTTCCGGCACGGCCCTGTTAAAAAAAACACAATACATTAATACATTAATACAATATACAAACAAGAAATAAAATAAACATATAAACATCTAAATATACATTTAAATTACCTTCCCGCAATGTCCCCGGCCTCCTCCACTTCAGCCCCGGCTGGGGTCCCCGGAACCATTCGCGCTCTAAAAAAAAAAAAAAAAAAAAACTAACGGAGATCTGCACTCGCAGACCTCCCCGACGCTAATGAGCCTCCCGGAGTCTTTTCCGGGAGGAAATTGGCAATGGCGGCTTGTGATTGGCTGAAAAAGCTGTCTATCAATTTCAGCCAATAAGAAGTCGTCAATGTGTGAGCCAATCAGGATGGGATACACCACAATATCCCACCCTGATTGGCTAAAACTCTTGTCTATCTTTATCGGAACCAATCACAAGGCTCAGATGCCTTCAGCCAATCACAATGGGATACACCCCCACGGAATGATTGGTAGAAGACATATGCGCATCTTGATTGGCTCGCACATTGACGATTTCTGATTGGCTGACAGCTTTTTCAGCCAATCACAAGCCGCCATTGCCAATTTCCACCCGGAAAAGACTCCAGGAGGCTCATTAGTGTCGGGGAGGTCTGCGAGTGCAGATCTCTGTTAGTTTATTTTTTTTTTTAGAGCGCGGATGGTTCTGGGGCCCAGCCGGGGCTGAAGGGGAGGAGGCCGGGGACATCGCGGGAAGGTAAGTTAAATGTATATTTAGATGTTTATATGTTTATTTTATTTCTTGTTTGTATATTGTATTAATGTATTAATGTATTGTGTTTTTTTTAACAGGGCCGTGCCGGAAGAGCTGAACAATGACCGGACATGCTGGAAAGGTGAGTAGAATATTTAGAATGTATATAATGTATATTTATTTCATGTTAATGTTTTGTACTAATTATTTTGTTTTGTTTTACCCCTAGGTTAGTGATCTGAAGCAACATCTTAAAGGTAAGTGGTCTTAATTATTTTATTTTAGCTTAGAATTAGGGTCAGTGTAGTTAGGAATGTAATTATTTTATTTTAGCTTAGAAATAGGGTCTGTGTAGTTAGGACTGTAATTATTTTATTTTAGCTTGGAATTAGGGTCTGTGTATGTAGTTAGGACTGTAATTATTTTATTTTAGCTTAGAATTAGGGTCTGTGTATGTAGTTAGGACTGTAATTATTTTATTTTAGCTTAGAATTAGGGTCTGTGTATGTAGTTAGGATTTATTGTATATTAGATAGATAGATAGGGGGATGTATTTGATATAGTTAGGATTTATTTTATATTAAATAGATTGTATGTTAGATAGATAGGGGGTATTTGATTTGTATTATATGTAATATATGTAATGTAATATATGTAATGTAATATATGTAATGTAATGTATTATATGTAATATATGAAATATATTATATGTAATATATTATATGTAATGTAATGTATGTAATGTATTATATGTAATATATTATATGTAATATATGTAATGTAATGTATTATATGTAATATATTATATGTAATATATGTAATGTAATATATGTAATGTAATGTATGTAATGTAATGTATTGAATGTAATATATGTAATGTATTATATGTATGTATGTATTGTATTGTGTATATCTGTCTTTCCTTTTCAGGTGTGTAATTTTTTTATTTTCTGTAGTGGGGGTGGGGGGTTGTAATGTATTTTTTTTTCTGTACTGTAGGTTTTTTTTTCTGTACTGTAGGTTTTTTTTTCTGTACTGTAGGTTTTTGTTTTTTTTCTGTATTGTAGGTTTTTTTTCTGTACTGTAGTTTTTTTTTCTGTACTGTAGGTTTTTGTTTTTTGTAAGGTAGGTTTTTTTTTATTTTTTGTAATTAGAGTGGTGGGTAGGTTTATTAGAGGGTAGGTAGTGTAAGTGTTAATAGATTAGTGAAGAGGGGGGTTAGTTTAGAATAAATGTTTTTTTGGGGGTTATAGTGTTTGTAGTTAGTGTCATGATGGTCCTTGAGGACCGTCATGGCACTTATGTGGTTAATGTTGGGTTGTAACAGGCCCATAATGGTCATAATATACCCTTATGGGACTGATGGGGTTAAATAGAGGCTTATGGGGGTCTGTATTGACCTTCATGAGTGACGGGGTTAATTAAGGCCTTATGGGGGTCTGTATTGACCTTCATGAGTGACGGGGTTAATTAAGTGCTTATGGGGGTCTGTATTGACCACCATGAGTTATAGGGTTAATTAAGGCCTTATGGGGGTCTGTATTGACCTTCATGAGTGACGGGGTTAATTAAGTGCTTATGGGGGTCTGTATTGACCACCATGAGTTATAGGGTTAATTATAGTTGCCTAGGGTTAATATTTTTTGTGCGAGTCCTTTTAGGACCTTTACGGTCCTTTAAGGACCCGTGAGGCGGGAAATTTAAAATTGAAATGCAGCAGGGTCATGATCGGTGCCGATCGGGGACCACCGCTGCAGGGGGTTAAAGTGGGGGGGCTGCGGGGGTCCCTATGGACCCCTGCAGCAAGGGGTTTATGTGGGTACAGTTCGGGGGTCCCGATGGGGACCCCCAGCATAGAGGGGGGTTAATTGTAGGTGCTGGGTCCGGGATTGGGTAATAGTGTGCCGCGGCCCTTTTAAGGAGCCGCGGCGGGGAATTTAAAACTTTTAAATGCAGCGGGGGGCCTGATCTATGCAGATCGGGGACCCCCCTGCAATGGGTTTACGTGGGTACAGTTCGGGGGTCCTGATGGGGACCCCCAGCATAGAGGGGGGTTAATTGTAGGTGCCAGGTCCAGGATTTGGTAATAGTGTGCCGCGGCCCCTTTAAGGAGCTGCGGCGGGGAAATTAAAACTTTTAAATGCAGCGGGGGGCCTGATCTATGCAGATCGGGGACCCCCCCTGCAATGGGTTTATGTGGGGACACTTCGGGGGTCCCAATGGGGAGGGGTTTTAATTGTCGGTGCCGCGGCCGGGATTGGGTAATAGTGTGCCGCGGCCCCTTTAAGGAGCCGCGGCGGGGAATTTTAAACTTTTAAATGCAGCGGGGGGCCTGATCTATGCAGATCGGGGACCCCCCCTGCAATGGGTTTATGTGGGGACACTTCGGGGGTCCCGATGGTGACCCCCAGCATAGAGGGGGGTTAATTGTAGGTGCCGCGGCCGGGATTGGGTAATAGTGTGCCGCGGCCCCTTTAAGGAGCCCCGGCGGGGAATTTAAAACTTTTAAATGCAGCGTGGGGACTGATCTATGCAGATCGGGGACCCCCCCTGCAATGGGTTTATGTGGGGACACTTTGGGGGTCCCGTGGGGACCCCCAGCATAGAGGGGGGTTAATTGTAGGTGCCGCGGCCGGGATTCGGTAATAGTGTGCCGCGGCCCCTTTAAGGAGCTGTGGCGGGGAATTTAAAACTTTTAAATGCAGCGGGGGCCTGATCGGTGCCGATTGGGGACCCCCGCTGCAAGGGGTTAATGTGGGTGTGCTGCAGGGGTCCCGATAGAGACCCCTGCAGCATGGGGATGTGTATAGAGAGCAGGGGGGAGCCTTACACTGCTGTCTCGGGCTGTTCCGAGGCAGCACGTAGAGGCTTTAGGATCCCTTGCAGGCACTTTTTGTGCCCGTAGGGATTCTTACGATATGCGATAATCATGCGTAGATTTGAGGCTGCGTGTGACTACGTAGCTCTCTCGGAGCCTATTCTCGGCCCTTTTTTCGTAGTCATATCGCAAAGCAGGCTGCGAGAGATTCGGTACTCGCAAACAGAAGAAAAACTTTTTGCGAGCACCGAGAGAACTACGAGGGATAATTTAATAGGGCCCATATTGTTTATATTGTGAAACAGTTTTGTTTTTATATTCATATAATAATGTAATAAATTACTTTAAATAAGAACGAATATTAATATCTTTATTGTCTTTTCCATTCAGTTTTTTTTTTCTTTTAATTTTTCCTTTATTATTATTCCTTTTTACTCATTCCTAAGATAGCAAAAAATGCATGGTGTTTCCTCTGTATATAGAACAATATCTAAAGTATGATTAATAGTTAGGATTATGTTGGGGGTTGAGTTTGTAGTTAATTTTGAGATGAATAGTCAGGGGATTTTCAAGTGTGTTGACAGGGAAATGTTTTTATAGACAGAGTAGTGTATCTTAAATAAAGTGATATCACTTTAATTCTAAGTATTGATATATGAGGAGTAAAATACAATAAAGCAAGTTGTATTACTATGTTAACAGGTATTTTAAAACCTATAATGAGAAACAAAAAACAGTAATACAAAGGAAACAGGGGGGATAATGGGGAACATGGGCGGAGCTACCACCGGTGCAGGCGGTGCAAGGCACTGGGGCCCTTGTGCTCCTTGGGGCCCCCGTGCAACCTATTTTCTTCTATAAATTAAAAGTATTTTTTTAAAGTTCTGTTGTTTCCAAATACCGACAACCAAGCCCCATCCAGGCCTCCACCCCATCCTGCGGGTTCCGACCTGTTACTAACTTCAGCAGTGCAAACGGAGCCCTGGTAGAGAAGGATGAGAGAGATGGAGGAGAGAAGAGAGTGGATAGATGACAGAATGAGAGAGACAGAAGGGAGTAAAGGTAAGGGAGAGAGAGAAAAAAGAGGAGGGAGAAGGGAGTGCACAGGGTAGCCTGCACCTGGGTGGCCTACACTACAGAAATTTAAAAAATAATATATATATATATATATATATATACGGTATATATATATATAATGTTGGCACCAGAGGGGAGCACCAGAAAAAATATTTTCTTAAGCCTCTGGTGCTTTTCACTGGGGCCCTCCATTCGCTAGCTCCGCCCCTGGGGAGATATATCTCTCCTCGTTCCCTGCACCACCAGCTTCTTAAAGAAAGAATATAGAGCCTTTTTCTATTCCAAGCTCACAACTCACTCGCTGACGACCGCATGTTTCCAAGTGAGTTGCGGGCTCTTGTTCCCTTCCGTTTGCGATGCTATTCAATTGCAGCGTGCCGAGACTCGCTGCCCAAGATCCGAAATCGGAAACCTAGCCAATCAGAATTGAGACTGTCATTATGACTACAATTTAACCTACGGGTGCTCCCGCAGGTCTCGTAGATGTAACCCTGCTGCAGGGGTCCTGATTGGGAACCCAGCAGGGCCCCCACATAAACCCCAATGATGCAGGGGTCCTGAATGGGACTCCCGAAGTGTCCCCACATAAACCCTTGCAGCAGGGGTCCCGATCGAGACCCCCGCTGCATTTAAACATTTTAAATTGCCCACCGCGTGTCCTTAAAGGGCCTGTGGCACAAAAATGTTTAACCCCATGCCGTGGGGGTACTGTACACTTTCAACCCCCCCTCTAGACTATTAATCCCACCTCTTGACTTTTATATCAAACCCCCCTCTAAGTAATTAACCCTATTTAACCCTCACCATACCTAATTAACCCTAAAAAAACAAAAAAAGTTACATAAAAAAAGCATGCATTACATAAAATAAAACATACATTACATCCAATTTAACCCCTAAATACATACAGTTAAACCCCTAACTACATACATTAATACCCTTAACTACATACAATTAAACCCCTAAACCCCCAAATGTCCCGCCCGCGACAATGGTTTTCTTGCCTTCGTCCCTAGCATAAGTGCCCTTCCTAGATGTGCACAGGTCCGGCACCCCTAGGATAAAAAGAAACATTAAAATTAAATAAAAAAATAACGCAACATATAATCATAAACATTATAAATAGTACACTTACTTTCACCAATGTCCCCGTCCTCCTAGTAGTCTTCGCTGGCAGGGCCCCTAAGAAAAAATCTGCAGCTCTAAAAAAATAAAAATAAATAATGGAGCCTTCTCCCTGGTGGAGTTCCCCGCTGCAAATGAGGCTTCTCGTGCATGCACCGGTAAAAAATTGGAATTGGCGCCTTCTGATTGGCTGAAAACGCTGTCAATCATATTTCAGCCAATCAGAAGGCGCCAAGGTGTGAGCCAATCCGAATGGTATACACCCCTATATCCCATTCTGATTGGCTGATGGACCTGTCAGTCATTTGTAAACAAATCATAAGGCACTATTGCCTTCAGTCAATCAGAATCAGATACACCACAAAGTTTTTATTTTTATTTTATGTAAAGTAGTTTTTTTATTTGATGTAACTTAGGTTCTTTTTTATTTTGAGTAACTATGTTTTTTTTTTCTGGTAATATTCTTTTTTATTTTTAGTAATGTTCTTTTTTATTCTGTATAATTATAGTTTTTCTTATTTTCTGTAATTATAGTTTTAGTTATTTTGTGTAATTAATGGGGTAATAGGGAATTTATTAGGGGTTAATAGGGTAGGAGTGGGTTTATGGGATGGGGTTTACTGAGTACATTTGGGGTTAAATAGGCCTAGCTAGAGTTAAATAGGTCTAGATGGGGTTATTGGGTCCATATAGGTTAAATAGGGACAGTTATGGTTAAATAGGCCTAGATAGGGTTATTGGTCCAGATAGGGTTATATAGGTCCAGATAGGGTTAAAAAGGCCTAGATAGAGTTTTTGGGTCCAGATAGGGTTAAATAGGTACACATGGTTAAATAGGCCTAGATAGGGTTATTGGGTCCAGATAGGGTTAACTATGTACAGTTAGGGTTAAATAGGCCTAGATAGGGTTATTGGGTCCAGATAGGTTAAATAGGCCTAGATATGGTCATTGGGTCCAGATAGGGTTATATGGGTCCACTTTGGGTTAAATAGGCCTAGATAGGGTTATTAAGTGCAGATAGGGTTATATAGGTCCAGTTAGGGTTAAATAGGCCTAGATAAGGTTATTGGGTCCAGATAGGGTTAAATAGGTAAAATTAGGGTTAAATAGGCCTATATAGGGTTATTGGGTGCAGATAGGGTTAACTAGGTACAGTTAGGGTTAAATAGGCCTAGATAGGGTTATTGGGTCCATATAGGTTAAATAGGCCTAGATATGGTTATTGGGGCCAGATAGAGTTATATAGGTCAAGTTATGGTTAAATAGGCCTATATAGGGTTATTAGGTCCAGATAGGGTAACATAGGTAGTACAGTTAGGGTTAAATAGGCCTAGAAAGGGTTATTGGGTCCAGATATGGTTACATGGTACAGTTAGGGTTAAATAGGCCTAGATAGAGTTATTGGGTCCAGATAGGGTTTAATATGCCTAGATATGGTTATTAGGTCCAGATAGGGTTATATAGGTCCAGTTAGGGTTAAATAGGCCTAGATAGGGTTATTGGGTCCAGATGGGGTTAAATAGGCCTAGATAGGGTTATTGGGTCCTGATAGGTTTAAATATGTACAGTTAGGGTTTAATAGGCCAAGTTAGGGTTATTGGGTCCAGGTAGGGTTAAATATGTACAGTCAGGGTTAAATAGGCCTAGATATGTTTATTGGGTACATATATGGTTACATTGGCCTAGATAGGGTTATTGGGTTCAGATGGGTTTAAATTAGATGGGGTTAATTAGTTAGAGGGGGATAAGTAGTTTGAGGAGGGTTTGATAGTTTAGATGGTGCATTATTGTCTAGAAGTGTGGTTAATACAGTAGTGTTTAGACTTTGCGTCATGAGGGTCCTGGTGGACCCTCGTGGCACTTATAGTGTTATTATAGGGGTTAATAATGTCCCAATAGGGTCTATATAGACCCTTATGGGATTGAGGGGGTTAAGTAGGGGCTCATGAGACACTGTATAGATCCCCATGAGTGATGGAGTTAATTAGTGTCCCATGAGGGTCTGTATAGACACTTATGGAACTGAGGGGGTTAATTAGAGGCTCATGGGGGTATCATGGGGGCTCATGGGGGTATGTATAGACCACCATGAGTAATGGGGTTAATTTTAGGTGCCAGGGGGTACTTATAGTACCCCCGCGGCAGGGGTTAATTTTTTATTTATCGCAAGTCCTTAAAGGACATTTTCGGTCCTTTAAGGTCCGGCAAGGCAGGAAATTTGATTTTTTTAATTCACGGGGGTTCCCGATTGGGACCCCCACTGCAAGGGGTAATATGGAGACACAGCAAGGGTCCCTATGGGGCCCCCCAGCATAGGGGGGTTAATTTTAGGTGCCGCAGGCACTTTAGGGACCTGCAGCGGGGAATTTAGCATTTTTAAATGCAGCAGGGGGTTAATGTGGGGACCCGAATGGGCCCCAAATGGGACCCCCGCATCATTGGGGTTTCATTTAGGAGTGTGGGGGGGGGCGTTAGGTGCAGTGGGGACATTTGGGGGAGCATACGTAAAGGCTTCTGAAGCCCTTGTGTGTCCTCCTTAGCTTATGTAGGACTTTGTCCTGCATTTGCCATTTGCGAGTTGGGATACGTTTGCGAACTTGGGGGAATTGAATAAGGATTTGCGATTTTAGCGCTGCGCAAGTGACAGATCAAAGACTTCAGAATGGTGTAAGTTCCGAGTTGTATGGCGGCCATTTTCGCAACGCCGTAACTCGTAATCCGAGATCGCAATATGACGGCAAATGGATAGCAATTTTGCCTACGATCGTCACCTGCGAGCTCGGATCTGAAAATTGCAGCAATAGAATATGGCCCAAAATATAGTCCAGAAACAATGTTAGTAAATAAGAGTACTAATTAAGGGATTACTCCTTGGCTTACCCTCAATGTCAGGACTCCAGGGTTTTCCGCCGCACCTCTCTCCATGAAGAAATTTTACAGGAGGCTGACTTTTGTCATATTGTGATACTATATGTAGAGCCTAGCCATGGCTCCTACATTTTTTAAGAATTTAAGAGAGGTGTCTGCTAGAAGAAGAATGATTCTTTCATTAACTAAGATGTAATTTATTTTTAATAGCTTGGAGACTCAAATTATCTGAGCGCCAATGTTTAGCAATATGGATTTTAGTGGCAAGGAAAATAAACTATAATAGAGTATTTCGAGGGGATGAATGGATTGGGGATGAAATACCTAGGAGACAATTTTCAACATATACATTTAGCTGGATGTTAAATAAATTTGAAGTCAGATTTATTATTTATTTCCAAAGTTTTTGGACTTTAGGGTGGGATCACCATATGTGGATAAAGCATCCAACATCTGGGCATTCCCTAAACAGCAAGAATTGGTAGAGCCTTTCCATTTATGTAACGTCTCTGGAGTGATATATATATATATATATATATATATATATATATATATATATATATATATATATATAAATATATATATATATATATATATTTATATATATATATATATATATATATATTCTATGTAAAACCTTAAGAGAGGTCTCTAAAATACTATAATTCAAGGAGCTTCTTGAGAGGTTGGTCCATGATTCATACCAAACATTTTGGTCCCAGTTTTGGGTTAAGTCTTCTTCCAGTTTGATTATGTAGGAATTTGTATCCTGGTAGAACTGAATTAAAAAAATCGTATATATATATATATATATATATATATATATATATATATATATATATATATATCCTGGGAAAACAAGAAATCAACACAGGTAAATAAACATATGCCTATATTTGGCTACACAGTACAGAGATAGAGAACAATAGTTGTGGTCACATCACACATCTCCCGTGGCCTAGCTAGCTACTCTTACACAATAACAGACATTACCATATAGTACAGAGATTGATAGGATCATCCCTCTCTTTGTCCTATCTGTCTCCACGAGGTCTACCAGATAGCTACCAAGTAATTCCCCATGACTGGCAGGGCAGAGGTTAACATTTTCACTGTCATACCCTCTAGCTCTGTGTATTATACCCTGCTCTCTGTATATTAACACATATCAATAATACAGTGTATTTGTAATAAGACTAGGTGGCTGTTTTTTTCCACAGTTTGAAAGCTCCATTTGCTGGGGGTCAAATTAGCCCACCTACAACCTGAACAACTAACAGATATCAGCTGTCTTACTGGCTCCATCCACCATATCCCCCACTTCTTCTGTATCACTTATCCAACCATCTAATTTAGATTGTAAGCTCTCAGGATCTTTACTCATTTTGTATGAACATATATTACTGTTAATGTTTTAATGTGAATATGGTAAATATGGAACTGATAAATGAAAAGGAATGGACCAAAACCTCAAATAGCAAAAACACTGAAAATATAAGGAATAATCCACTATCCAAAGAGCAAATGAATTTAAACCCCAGTACTCTGTAGAAGCTCTAAGCGAAATGAGCGTCAAACATCAATCTAGCTTTTTCCTACCATAATAATTATTGTATTGGCCATGTCCCTAATTAGCCAGATAAGAGAGATTAATAGATAAAGAGTTGCTCTATTTCTTTTTAAAAGCAAATATAGAACTCATGTCTCTTTAAGTAATCCTTAGCATGACCTTACTCATATTGAACTCCTTTGTGCTTATATGAGGTTTCTCCTCTGTTACATTGAAACAGACGTGACATTTATATATATAGTGCGCGGTGCCCTGAGCTTAGGTAAATAAGGCTATTTCTAGACAGAACTGGTAACTTCCAGTGGAGTGTGTCTGTATTACAAAAGCTGCACTTTATTACATTGCTATGGCTGCAATTCCAATTCAGACACCCTAAATAAACTGCATACTATTTAACTACTTTACATCAGTTATTGATCTGTGGATGTTTATTGAACAGTAGTTGTTAAATGTTTTATATGTGATGTCTGTCAGAAATATCTACTATTGATAATGTCATCCTTCGGCGCTCCATGCCAGCAACTGAGGCCCTCTCCCGCGGCCCTCGCTACACGAGGGCCGCGGCACGCTACGCGAGCCCGCAAGCATTAGCAACAATTCGTATGCTCACAACTATATATGTGATTGTTCTGTCCTGCTGAACAGTATTGGGACTAAATACCTTAGTGTCCATTAAAAATACCCTAGTGTCCATGAATTGTAGTAACATTCATGTAATGTTACAAGTATCTTCATGGCAATGTAACTAGTTTGTGGTGCACACCATGGCCCTTCAGATAGGATGTCTCTTTAATGAGACACAGGGTTTGGGGATTTAAAGACATTGATGTGGAGATCCTTTGAAATCAGGACTCATTGAGCTGTATTTTGGGGCATAATTAAGCCCTCCAGAGAGGAGATTCCTGTAGTGGGAGTAAGAAACAAGCTTTGCACCTTGTTACTAGCTATCAGCCTTATTAAATTGTGATTCGGCCAATTGAATAGGGCTCTATCTAAACATAGCATACTTTTTTTTACAGAAGTTTTAAGTTACTGAAGACCTTGCTTTTGGATAGAAGTTTACTAACTAAAAACTTCTGTAAAAAAAAATCTATGTGCTTATACAGAGCCCAATTCAATTGGCGAAATCTCAATTTAATAAGGCTGTATATATACCTAGAGCCCGATTTTATTGAGCAATTGTAAGTTACTGTAAGTGAGGCTGCAAGTAAATTTGCTATTCAATTGCAGTCTTTTTGCCGACTCCAAACGATTTACAGGTTACAGCCTTGAAAACCCTGCGGTTGTTAAACCCGGAACTTACAGCCTCCCAAAGCCTTTGATCTTTCCCGTCTGCAAGAGTTACAATCTCTAAAACCGCAAATCTCCATTCAATTGCTACAGTTCCCCAAGCCATCAAATGTTTCCACACCCGTAAACGGTAATTGTAGGAAAAAATACTACGAGTACTAGAGAGGACCCGTTAGGGGGGTTTAACCCCTGTTCGTAGAACTGTAAATGCAAATATAAAATCAATACTGCACTGTAAATGACAGGGAAAGCGATGAAAGACATTAGAATTAATTGCACAACCGTCTCAAGCTCAAAAATCGGCAATAACAAATTACATTTTTGAATGCGTCATTTCCGGGGTTATATCAATCTCGGGAATCAATGAGTTAATACATATCAAGCCACCCACATGGACTAGAACAGTATCGGCATTCATTTTATTATTTTGTATTCTGCGGTTTTGCAAGTCCGATTGCATATCAGACCTCTAAATGCTAATTGATTGACATGTAACCTCCATCTTATACTGCCGTAATGATAGCGGTCTCATTTTCTATTGGCCGTTTCAAAATGGGTAGTTACGGCCTTGCTTAATTGATCATGTTCCCGTCCTGAACTTCTACGTACGAGTGTATGATTTACGGTTTTGGAGTTTGGCCACTAACTTGCGGGCTTGTTCAATTGAATAGCACCAGAATTGTTGCAGAGTTCAAGCCTGCATCACGCTCGCAGACATACCGCCTGTAAACCGGGAGATGCGTTCTTCGAATTGAATTGGGTTTTTAGTCTATATTGACTTTCCCTTGTAATACTGTCTAGCAGTGGTTCCCAATCTGTGCGCCACAGCGTCCTGGTGCAGCGTGACTGGACTGCAGGGGGGCGCCGCAGGTGCTCCCCAAAATTATTAGGGCAGTCAGCGGGAGCTGCATGACAGGAAGTTGTTGCTCTCCCTTGAACACCACAATGAAGAGAGAAAGAGGGGCGGTAGAGAGAGAGAGAGAGAGAGAGAGAGAGAGAGAGAGAGAGTGAAAGAGAGTGAGTGTGAGAGAGAAAGACAGAAAGAGGGGAGAGAGAAAGAGGGAGAGAAAGTGAGGGGGAGACACAAAGAGTGTGAAGGGAGACAGAAAGTGGGAGAGAGAAAGATGGGAAGAGGGAGAGAGAGAGAAAGGGGGAGGGAGAAAAAGTGAGGGAGAGAGAGACAGAAGAAGAGAGAGACAGAAGAGGATAGATAAAGAGGAGGAGAGAGAAAGAGAGAGGGAGACAAAGAGAGGGGGAAACAGAGAAAGGGAGAGGGGAGAGATAGAGGGAGACACAGAGTGGGTAGAGAGACAGAAAGAGGAAGAGACAAAGAGAAAGAGGGAGAAGAGAGACAGAAATAGGGGGAGAGAGAGAAAAGGTAAGGGAGAAAAGGAGAGGGAGAGAGAGACAGAAGGAGAGAGAGACAGAAAGAGGTAGAGCGGGAGAGAAAGAGGAGGAGAGAAAGAGAGAGGGAGATACATAGAGAGGGGGGAGAGAGGGAGAGGCGAGAGATAGAGAGGGAGAGAGATAGAGAGGGAGACACATAGTGGGTAGAGAGACAGAAAGAGGAAGAGAGAAAGAGAAAGAGGGAGAAGAGAGACAGAAAGAGGGAGAGAAGGGGGAGAAAGAGAAGAGGAGAGAGAGAGGGGTGAGATGGAGAAAGAGGGGAGAGGGAGAGTTAGTTTGGGAGAAAGGGGAGAGAGACAGAAAGGGAGAGAAAGAGATGAGAGAGAGAGAAAGAGAGGCGAATAGAGAGAAAGGGGAGAGGGGGTGGGAGAGAGGAGACAGAGAGAACGAGGGTGAGAGGGAGAAAGGAAAGAGGAAGAGAGGGAGAAAAAGAGAGGTAGAGATAAAGAAAGAAAGAGACAAAGGGAGGGAGAGAGAGAGAGAGATAGGGAGACAAAAAGTAGGGAGAGAGACAGAAATAGGGAGAAGGAGGGTGAGAGAGAAAGAAGGGGAAAGATGGGGAGAGAGATAGAGGGGGAGATAGGGAGGGAAATGCCATTGGCCATATTGTAAAAATAGTGTATGTTCCCTTTCTTAATGTTGCACATGATATGAATCTTTTAATCTGTTGGCTCTAATTGATTGGTATGTAATTTTTTATGTCAAAAGGAAGCTTGCCACAAGTCCTGTGTGGATTCTCTGTGGTTCTCCTGGTTTATAAATGGGGGAGTGAGAGAGAGAAGGGGAGGGGGGGTGAGAGAGAATGGGGAGAAAGAAAGAAAAGGGAAGTGGGAGAGAGAGAACATTTTGTAATCATTTGCATTTCATTTTTATAACTAATCTCGCTATATATATATATATATATATATATATATATATATATATATATATATATAATATATATATATATATATATATATATATATATATTGTGGTAATGTGGCCTTTGGTGACTGTTTTCTCCTTTGAGATTCGTATAAACAGCAGAGATTCCAAGATTCTTTTTTGTACTTTTCATTAAAAAGTACAAAATACAAAAAATAAAATTCTGCATAAACGTACTGGCCTAACATCAGAAACACCCTTACTAGCCCTGAAGCCGCTTCTCGGCCTTTAGGTAAAAATACAGAGTCTTTGAATAGTCCATCTTTAATGGTTTAATGCGTCCTTTCTCTGCAGACAGTCGTCTTTAAATATCATACCATAGAGTGGGGTTCTGGCCCGCCCTACTCTCCAGATACCCCAACCTCCAGGGACCCTTAACACCGTCTTTTGGTGAAGGCTACAAAACTGTTAACTTCACAGACTTCTCTCTGGGGTTATCCGACTCTCTAATGGTACCTTGACATCCAGTCTCTCTCTCTCAGCTGTAATGCATCCTCTGCTCCAATCGCTGGGATAGCACTAATCAGTTTCCTCTGTAAACTTGTGTGGCAAAAACCTTACAGCAGCTCCTCTGCAAATCCATTTTTTCCTCTGCAGCTAACAGTCTCATGTGTAAAGGCTCTTTGTGGCACAAATCCTCTGCAGCAAACAGTTTCCTCTGTAAAGGCTCTTGTGGCGCAAATCCTTTTTCTCTGCAGCTCCAGCAATCCCTGTTGCAGACTTCTCAGTTTGCTCTCTGAGCTGTGCAAACTGCAGCAGTCCAAACCAAGCAGCCTTTTTACTCCAGACTATTAACTTTCAGGCTCCTCTCAGCCTGCTACAATTTCTGCTTCCAGCAGACAAAGTAAAAAATACTGCGTTCTTCTCACTGGCAGATACATACAAGTATCCTTCTTAGCTTGCTTCAGACTGAGGCCTTCACTCTCACTGGCCTCACTCTGCTAGGTCAAACAGAGACTAAATGCAGGGGACCACACCCATTTCTCTGTGTGTGTCTTTAACAGGCTTACAACACCTGCAGGTTCAATTAGTCTTTTAGTACTGCTCCAGGAAGTTAACTCTCTCTTTCCTGGGGAGAACTCTTCATAATGTGTTTTGCTCTCACCTCTGGGGGGCACTATGTTATAATATATATATATATATATATATATATATATATATATATATATAACTATTGTTTGACTTGGGGAGCCTTGGAAAAATCTTGAAACATTAAGTGCGCCTTGAACCAAAGAATTTTGGGAACCACTGTTATACCAGAAATCCCTTCCTCCCTCCCAATGCAAAGTGTTTTTTTCTGATAACATCATTCATGGCATTGTAAGTTTGCAAGTTTTCAGCTATGACGACATTCATGTAATCACGCATGATATAAATAATGACGTCAGCTATGACGTCATTCATGGGATCACGTAAGATTTAAATAATTACATCAGCTATAAAATTATTCATGGCATCACAATGATATGAAAAATGAAATCATGACATTAATAACAACAAAATGCAATCAAAATGTGTGGAGTCTGACAGTAACTCACGTGCACTCAATACATTATTTTTTAAAACCAATATACAGTGGTACTCATCGATCCAAACAGTCGGATGAGTACCAAGGTAGCATTTCCCATAGGAATCAATGTAAACTGAAATGATCCATTCCGATGATGATGGTCTTGTTTCTTGAAACAAACCTTAACAACAAACTGGCATATATAAAAAACAATAATTATATCAAATAACAAAGAATTTAACTTCACTTTACCTGTACTGAGAGAACTTGAGAGGGTGGCGATGTAGAGGAGGAGAAAGAGGAGAGGGGTTATTGCTTGGAACTTTGGTTATTATAGACAAAAGCTACACTTTAGTTCTTGTAAGCACAGGCTGCACTTTGATCCTTATAGACACAGGTTGAACTTTGTTTCTAATAGGCACATGCTGCTCTTGGTCTCTTGTAGGCATGTTACACTGCGCCACAGTACTTTTTATAACTTCCAGGTGAGGCAGGATTTGGGGTGGCAAGAAAGCAACGAGCACAGCGGAAGCATTGAATTCTGAACCAATCTTTTTTTTTTTTTAGATCACTATTGCACTGCAAACTTTCAAACAAATCCATTCAGCAGCTGTTGTCAGCAAAAATTTCAAGACATTCATATGGAAAATATACCATGTCATCACCACAAAATTCAGTATAAATAATCTTTTTTATTGGCTGGCCAAAAAATCAAACCCCAAATGCCTTATAAAATACAAGGTTTCAAACAGATACGTCAAACCAACAGAATGAAAAATGGGGTTTATAATGGGAGGTTGGAGAGAACCTCAACTATTAGAGCACAACTTTACTGTAATAGATATATATATATATATATATATATATATATATATATATATATATATATATATATATACAGTGGATATAAAAAGTCTACACACCCCTGTTAAAATGTCAGGTTTCTGTGCTGTAAAAAAATGAGGCAAAGATAAATCATTTCTGAACTTTTTCCACCTTTAATGTGACCTATAAACTGTACAACTCAATTGAAAAACAAACTTAAATCTTTTAGGTAGAGGGAAGAAAAAATATAAAAATAAAATAATATGGTTGCATAAGTATGCACACCCTTAAACTAATACTTTGTTGAAGCACCTTTTGATTTTATTACAGCAATCAGTCTTTTTGGGTATGAGTCTATCAGCATGGCACATTTTGACTTGGCAAGATTTGCCCACTCTTCTTTGCAAAAACACTCCAAATCTGTCAGATTGCGAGGGCATCTCCTGTGCACTGCCCTCTTCAGGTCACCCCACAGATGGCTGGACCATTCCAAAACTTTAATCTTATTCTGGTGAAGCCATGCCTTTGTTGATTTGGATGTATGCTTTGGGTCGTTGTCATGCTGAAAGATGAAGTTCCTGTTCATGTTCAACTTTCTAGCAGAAGCCTGAAGGTTTTGTGCCAATATTGACTGGTATTTGGAACTGTACATAATTCCCTCTATCTTAACTAAGGCCCTAGTTCCAGCTGCTGAAGAAAAACAGCCCCAAAGCATGATGCTGTCACCACCATGCTTCACTGTGGGTATGGTGTTCTTTTGATGATGTGCAGTGTTGTTTTTGCGCCAAACATATCTTTTGGAATTATGGCCAAAAAGTTCAACCTTGGTTTCATCAGACCGTAACACATTTTCCCACATGCTTTTGGGAGACTTCAGATGTGTTTTTGCAATATGTAGCCTGGCTTGGATGTTTTTCTTCGTAAGAAAAGGCTTTCGTCTTGCCACTCTACCCCATAGCCCAGACATATGAAGAATACGGGAGATTGTTGTCACATGTACCACACAGCCAGTACTTGCCAGATATTCCTGCAGCTCCTTTAATGTTGCTGTAGGCCTCTTGGTAGCCTCCCAGACCAGTTGTCTTCTCGTCTTTTCATCAATTTTGGAGGGAGCTCCAGTTCTTGGTAATGTCACTGTTGTGCCATATTTTCTCCACTTGATGATGACTGTCTTCACTGTGTTCCATGGTATATCTAATGCCTTGGAAATTCTTTTGTACCCTTCTCCTGACTGATACTTTTTAACAATGAGATCCCTCTGATGCTTTGGAAGCTCCATGTGGACCATGGCTTTTGCTGTGGGATGCGACTAAGAACATTTCAGGAAAGACCAACTAGAGCAGCTGAACTTTATTTGGGGTTAATCAGAGGCACTTTAAATGATGGCAGGTGTATGCTGACTCCTATTTAACACGATTTGGAATGTGAAATCCCCAGGTATAAGAGGGTGTGCAGACTTATGCAACCACATTATTTTTCTTTATTTTTTTCCTTCCCTCCACCTAAAAGATTTCAGTTTGTTTTTCAATTGAGTTGTACAATTTATAGGTCACGTTAAAGGTGGAAAAAGTTCTGAAATGATTTATCTTTGTCTCATTTTTTTACAGCACAGAAACCTGACATTTTAACAGGGTTGTGTAGACTTTTTATATCGACTGTATACCTGTATACTCATTTGCATATCCCAGTTTCCCAGAGTGCAATACAAAAAAATTATTTCTTGGAATTCTAAGCAGCGAATAAGTTTTTTTAAATTATTCAAATATACACTATCTATCTATTCTTCTTCTTCTTATTATTATAGTTTATTTATAATGCGCCGACGTATTCTGTAGCGCTGTACATAAATTAGGTTCAGACAAAGATAAATACAGATTAACATTTAGCAAAGGAAGGAGGAAGGAGGGCCTGTCTTTGTGCTAGGAATCAATGTCTATGGTGAATTCCCAAAGTACTTAGGATAGAAACTCGCAGACTTACAATCTAATGTATAGTGAGTGGTAAAAGTGGGAGAGAGAGGCAATAAGTGTGTTAGGATGGAAGGTGATACGCTTCTTTAAATAGATGCTTTTTAAGTGTGGTTTTAAATGTTTTGAGTCAAGAGGATAATCTAGTGGAGCGAGGCAAGGAGTTCTAGAGACTAGGGGCAGCACGAGAAAAGTCCTGGAGGCGGAAGTGAGAGGAGGTGACAAGAGTTGTAGAAAGAAAAAGGTCATTAGCAGAACGAAGAGGGTGGGTGGGGGAGTATTTGGAGATGAGAGCAGAGATGTAAGGGGGAGCATTATTGTTGAGGGCTTTTGTAAGTTAGGGTCATGATTTTACATTTTATTCTTGAGGCTAAGGGAAGCCAGTGGAGTGATTGACAGAGAGGTGATGCCGACACTGAACGTTGTGTACGGAAGATGAGTCTAGTAGAGGCATTCATAATGGATTGAAGTGGAGACAGTCGGGTGGTGGGTAGGCCAACAAGAGTTGCAGTAGTCTAGTCGAGAGATGATGAGAGAGTGTATAAGGATTTTAGTTGTGTCTTGTGTACGATAGTGAAGAATTCTGGAGATGTTTTTTAGACGGAGAAGACTCTATCTATCTATCTATCTATCTATCTATCTATCTACAATATCTATATATCTATACTTTGCCCCTCAGAACAACCTGATTTCTGTATGGTGCTAGAAACATTCCTTGCAGATTCCGGTCCGTGTTGACATGATAGTATCACCTAGTTACTGCAAATTTGTCAGATGTACATTCATGATGTGAGTCCCCTTTTCCACCACAGCACTGTAAAAACAGAGCTTATAAGCACTTCTTAATAAAATATAGTACATAAAGTAAATAGATAACACAGGGGAATTATGACACTTGGTCATGGTTGATGGAAGAGGAGTGTGCCCTTGAGTGATATGGACTCAGAAAGGGTTTTTTGTTAGAACCCCACTTATAAAAGTAACCTACACTTAAAGAGCTGAAAAGCCCTAATAGTGTGGCACATAGAAGTATGAGTACTCAATCACTACTATGGCGTATACATATAAAAAAAGGTACAATGCACTGATAATACAGATACAGCAGCTCTCACCATGCAAACATAGCTGTAAGTAATATCTATTGTGAACCGAAAAGCTCAACCATAAATGCATTTCTATCCTGGTTGGCCACTAATTCCATATCAGAAAAGTTTTTGACAGCCTGGCATCCTGCATCATGTGAAATTGAGGTATACAGCATAATATGTATCAATTCAACATCATATGTAATGAGAAAAGTCATATCATTTATCTGGATATCATCCAATATACTTAGTAGACCCATGGTATCTCTCTCATTAGAAGAGAGGCTAGTCACAAATTGTCTCAAACTAATGTCAATATATCTACTGGTGCTTCCCTGTGAGGAGCGTCACTCCTTAAAAAAAATGGTTCCTGGCTTCAAAAAAATGAAATGTTGCAGTTCATACACTGGCTACTAGGTTGTAACCATCTAGAACAAGACAGTTACAATAGTAAAGGCAAAAATGGATCCCTGCATACTTTGCGTACTTACTCGCAGGGGCAGAAATATATCCAGACACAGCTTTTATATTAGTTTATATAAGACAATGAAATAATCTATATTTTCCCCATCTAGCTACATCTAGCTACATAACCCACTAGCAACCAAAGACAGTTTATTTATATATGATATCCAATAAGAATATAACACATACTTTGGTAAAATCAGTGAGTAAACACTTATTAGACCGAAAATACATATTTATTATGACACTAAATCTGTGTACTGTCTGTAACTGAAATTGCTAAGTCATGAGTCAAGTAAACTTACTAAGTAGAGGTAAGATCTTTAGATTGGCATTTAAAGAAACTCATGGTCCCTTTAAAAATTCAGTCAGATGAGCTTCCTACAGTATGGAGATAATGGATCTTATCTCACAGAGTCCTTTGCACCTTTTACCTTAATACATTCCTAACAAGAACATTTCAAAAGAAAACATCAAAATACATAATAATAACGCAATTTTAATAAACTGATATGATTCGGAATAATAACAAATCTTTCAATAATGGGATACATAGCATGAAGTTTCACAGTCCAGATATTAAAGTCTGTTGAATGAAAGCTTTACAATTAGTAATTATAAAGCAGAAGCAAGAAAAGATGAAATCTTGATAAAATGGCCTTACTTAATTCTTCAACCAATTACCAATAACTAGGCAATAGAACCAATTTCCCTTTATGCTCATTGTCTTATGAGGCATTTAGATGATAGATGTAATTTAATAACCAATAAAGCTTGCACTGATATGACTAATAACCCAGAGTGTATGCATGAATAACTTCTTCTTTCCCTAATTACTATTCATTATCAGATGTTAGTATGTACTAGACCCTAGTAAGTTGATAGAAAAATGTGCAAACATGTTAGAAGCCAAACAATAGTAAAAAGGAAGACAGGTATAGAAAAGAGCAGAAAAAATGGAAAATGACAACACAGTGAAAACATATGCTCAGACAAACTTCATACAGGCCTAGTCTTACAAATCACACTTAGGTAGGTTCTTCTTTGTCCACACGGTAAACGATCACTTTCTTCTGGATGGTGAGATTCTCTGGTCAAAGCAATAGGCCATCACATGCAGATCTTCAGGCAGAAGACAAGGAGTATGTGGCTTTCATACAGGTCTTTACATCTTTTTTTTTCTTTTGCAGCAGATATATGTATTAGTGTATGGTAATGTCAATGAGCAAAAAGTTTGACAGTTATGCTTCATGGGGATGGGCCTTGATTTTAGGCATGATACTCGTATTCCTCTTTTTCCATGTCATTAGGCAAGCGTGCAGCGTAGAATTGCAAAGTTTCATATAGGTATTCTTTCTGGGTGATGGCTGTGTCAAACCATTTCTGTATCAGTCCCTTTATGCAGGGAACCATACAACAACCACAAGTGACCAAATTGGCAAGCATGACAACGATTGAAGTCGTCACAGAGAGGGCTATGCCTTTCCATCTTCTGAACCATGACTGAAGTCAGCTAGTGAATGGGTTTTCCATCCCTGAATATTCTGCTAGTTCATTAGACAGGGCGGTCAATCCTTCCAGGAACTTTGGTAACTGTCCCATCATTATTAGGGATGAAGGTGCAGCAGGCAGTGCAAAACTCTGTATCTGTTGTCATCACAATAGGTATACTTTCTCTCATCTCAGGGCATGCTTGTCTTTTCTTTGTCTTTACAGGCACTCACTCGCTGTCATTTTCTTCTGGGGTATGCAAGTGTGACAAAAAATCCAAATATACAAGAAACGGCCATACATCTTTTAACTAGACATCCTCACATCATATACACCTATCCTAAAATGTCCTAACTCTAACATAAATTTAACATATGCATATAATATATATAATAAACAAGGGGTGGTATAAACTAAAATTAAGTGATAATGTAAATCATGCAAAGCTAATAACCATATTAAATACTTGTAAAATATATAATAAACCATAATTTTGTACTCCTGCTAAAGCAGCAAAAAATGATCATTAGGACAGTTAAAACACTACTAATTATCAGCCTTATTAAATTGTGATTTGGCCAATTGAATAGTGCTCTATATAAGCACAGAGCATATTTTTTTTACAGAAGTTTTTAGTTAGTGAAGATCTTGCTTTTAGATAAAAGTTCCCTAACTAAAAAGTTCTGTAAAAAAATATGCTCTGTGCTTATATAGAGCACTATTGATTTTGCCAAATCGCAATTTAATAAGGCTATAAGTATTTATAAGTGATAAGACATTACTTGATTTATCTTGCAACAGTTTGTATATTTAAAAGGAAATTACTAATTTTATTATTGTCAAAATTCTTTTACTAATACAGCTCTAAAATCTTTTCTTAACTCATAATGTAATCCACCTCTTATCATGATTCTTTCTTAGAGTGATGACCCCCTGGAAGGCTGGGATCACAGAAGAGATTAGGCTAGCAGTCCTCCATGTGGCCCAGGGTATGGACTGTGGGGATTGGCTCATTCTATGTTTATCTAGGGTTGTTGCTCCTTGTGATTGGCTCCTGTTTTCCATAAATGTACTATACTGTTCCCATTACAGTTATGCTCTGTCGGACTCTACAAAACCATGGTGTATGTGTCTTTCTAGAGGGAAGACTTTTTTTAAATTTTACTGAGCTTATCACTTGCTGGGGTCTTGATCTCCTTGCTGGGTCCTATCTTAAAAGGACTATCACCTGCTCCTGTGTTCCTGCATCCTGATGACTGGTGTTGCTGAGCTGAATAAGCAGGCTAGGAGCTGAGATATCCAAATCCTCACCATCCAGGGGTTGTTCCTGTAAGCTAAAGCTGGAAGGGTTTGGGTTGTATGTGGTCCCCTCACCCCTGGGTCAGCTGGTGGAATCTCAGAGCAGAAACCAGCAGCATGGACGTGGCACTTCTATTCCCATAGGAGGCAGAAATCTTCTGCAGGCATGGAGGAGACAGAAAGGAGAAGAGCTAGGTGAAAAGGGAGCTATATAGCACAGAGTCATTCAAGCAGGATGAAGGCAAGAAGCTGTCGGGGAATGGCTTGTCTAAGTCAATGGATGGTATTTCTGGAATTATGGCAGAGCCTTGAGTGAACAGGCTGACTGGAGGATCAATGGATAAGGCTTGATAAGGGCTGTTGGTGCTCTCAGATGGGATCCCTATTTTCAGTTGGAGCTAATGGATGGGTTCTGGTAGATTGTATATGGTGATCCTACATGTGGCATGGAAACTGTGAAAAGGCAGATAAACTGTTGTGTCATAAATTCGGGCTACAACCAGGGTCCCGGGAGGCTACTTTGCTTTCAAACCTGATGTCGCAGGAATTGCAGCTGGAGGTTGAATATGCAAATTTATTGGATGAGGCATCCCTGGAGGTGCTTTGGCATGGCCATAGGAGCCCAAAAAAATCTGGGGGATGATAAGGTGCAAAGAGACAAAAAAAACTGTGTCCCTGAGGGGTGCAATTCAACTCAACTCCCAGGACGGTAAACGGTAGGAAGCAGGGGTGGATCTAGGGCCCCAGTGCTGCATTGCTTCACAAAAACGTAATTTTTTAATTCCTTTTTTTAAATTCTTAAAAATGATATATAGATTATTAAGCCAGAGGGAAAAACAAAACAAAACTAGCAGTATATTGGCTAGAGGAACAAAAAAAAAAAAAACCTACACAAACGGACTTACAGCAGTGCGGGTGTATACAGACTGCAGCTATATTCTTGTCTGCAGTCTTCCTCAGTTCAAACACTCCCTGTCTCCCTCACAACTGAGGCTTTGCCCTTGTGCTTGTGCTTCCTGGAGTTTAAATAACCTGGCTGTTGATCCAGGTGCAGTTAATAGCTTTAACTCCTTGAGTACTGGACACACTGACACACTGATCTGTTCCGTCTGCTGCTAACATTTTTGCCTTCTATGCCACATTATGTATATATATATATATATATATATATATATATATATATAAATTATGGATCAAAGCTTTCATGAGAAAGACATACTGCTCCTCTAGTAGCCAAATCTGGTCATGCATGATTGAGTTTAATTTTGCTATTTTTTGTGTCCCCTGTTCACATAATCTGGGGAGGTTGTGTCCCCCCCATCTCCCCAGTTCCCTGGTCTTTGGCCATCAAGTTGGTACTGTATTGAGAACCCTGGTGCTGTGGATTTACAACTGGACAAGGCTGACCTAATACCGGTGACCTGCCAGGCAGAGGGTGAGACTGAGTCATCATTTAGAGGACTAACTCTAGAGCAATTAAGGGAGCAGACAGATCTTGACGCCATAGCTCTGGGGCCAGCCCTAGTTCCAATAACCACACCAACAGCAGTGACAGCTACTGATGTGAAGTACCTGTACAGAGGCTCCCACTCTGGAGACCAGAGGATTGGTAAAATCTGGTCCAGGAACAAATGGGCCAATGATAATTCATTCTATGGTTGGGACAGATAACATTATGGATACATATCAGAAGCAATGGCATATTGGACTCAGAGACTCAGACCAGGGCCTAAAGGGAAGCTACCCTGGTCCCGGCGTCTGGGATGAACCAGAGATGGACTGTGAACTAATGGGCCTCCAGTGGATAACAACTGTCTGGGAACTAGCTACAGACCAAGAGGCAGCAAAAGGATGAGCCCTGGGATTCTGCCAGTCCAAAACCAGAAGGACCAGCCATACCAAGATAACTGGAGCACCATGGCTAACAGCAAGGTGGTGGGAGAGAAAGGGGACACCTGTCAGACTTCAGGCCCAAGGGAGAGTCTGGATTGGAGCAGCTATGCTCACCAGCCGTTGGATGAAATTATGATGGACTGTGCAGAGCTGATCCCTGAGGCTCTGAAAATGAGTCAAGGAGAAGGACAGTACTATGGTCATACAATGGTTCCAGATGAGGAGGGATAGCAATTCCCAGTTCAACCCCAAGGATTGGAAGCTGCAGCCAATGTCAGGAGGGTGGATGATAACTTGTGGATCCAGACGGTAGGTTCCATACCAAAGGCACTATGTTAAAGGAGCATATTTATCCTACTATACTGGAAAAGGCCAGGGATACTGGCCCTGGTCAGTGAGAGGTGGGTTGGCAACGGAACCTCTGAGACTGTTTAATTGTTTGGGGGGTTGAGGATGAGGATGGGGGTGAGGTTGAGGAGGGGGGTTGAGGAGAGGGATTGAGGAGGGAGGTTGAGGAGGGGGGTAGAGGAGGGAGGTTGAGGAGGGGGGTTGAGGAGGGAGGTTGAGGATAAGGAGGGGGGTTGATGAGGGGGGTTGAGGATGAGGGGGTTGAGGATGAGGATGGGGGGTTGAGGATGAGGATGTGGGTGAGGTTGAGGAGGGGGGTTGAGGAGAGGGGTTGAGGAGGGAGGTTGAGGAGGGGGGGTAGAGGAGGGGGGTTGAGAGGGGGGGTTGAGGAGGGAGGTTGAGGAGGGGGGTTGAGGAGGATGATAAGGGAGGGGAGGGAAAGAGACACAGGGAAGGGAGGGGGAGGGAAAGAGACACAGGGAAAGTTGAGGTGGGAAGAGACACATTGGAAGGAGAGGGGGAAGAGACACAGGGGAGGGAAAGGAGGGGAAGAGACACAGGGAAGGGAGAGGGGGAAGAGACACAGGGGAGGGAGAGGGGGGAGAGACACAGGGTAGGGAGAGGGGGAAGAGACAGGGGGGACACAATAAAGGGGCACAGAGGGCACACAAGAGGGGGACACAGAGGGCACAATAGGGACACAGGGGGCAGCACATTTCCCACCCTCGGCTTATACTCGAGTCACTACGTTTTCCCAGTATTTTGTGGTAAAATAGGTGCCTCGGCTTATACACGGGTCGGCCTATACTCAAGTATATACGGTATTCCCTTAGCACACTCCTCCATGCATCAACCATTATGGGTCTTCTTGGAAAATTTCCAGATGTCCCCCTACTCATGGGACTATATTTCCTAGTTACCAAAACCCTTAACATTTTTGGGACGAGAATTAACCCTTTTATTAAACTTTCACTCATACACTGGAACTGGGTGAAAGAGAAATGTAACCCAAGACCCACTTTCTCCACAATTACCCAAATAATTCCCCAACCACAATTCATACCCAACTTCTCTCAAAATTGACAGACCTGGTGGAAATCTACTGGGCTACTGAGAGTGGAGTTAATTAGAGGGCTAAAGTGAGTAGGGGGGGTTTAGGATGAGGAGGGTGGGTTGAGGATGGGGGGGTTGAGGATGAACGGGGGGTTGAGGAATGAGGAGAGGGGTTGAGGTTGAGGAGGGGGGTTGAGGATGGGGGGTTTGAGGATGAGGATGGGGTTGAGGATGAGGAGGGGGGTTGAGGATGAGGGGGTTGAAGATGAGGAGGGGGGTTGAGGATGGGGGGTTGAGGATGAGCATGGGGGGTTGAGAATGAGGATAGGGGGTTGAGGAGGGGGTTGAGGTTGAGGAGGGGGGTTGAGGAGGGAGGTTGGGGAGGGGGGTTGATGAGGGGGGTTGAGGAGGGGGTGTTGAGGATGGGGGGGTTGAGGATGAGGATGGGGGTGGAGAATGAGGATGGGGGTGAGGTTGAGGAGGGGGGTTGAGGAGAGGGGTTGAGGAGGGAGGTTGAGGAGGGGGTAGAGGAGGGAGGTTGAGGAGGGGGGTTGAGGATGGAGGTTGAGAATAAGGAGGGGGGTTGAGGAGGGGGGTTGAGGGGGGGGTTGAGGAGGGAGGTTGCAGAGGGGGTTGAGGAGGATGATAAGGGAGGGGAGGGAAAGAGACACAGGGAAGGGAGGGGAGGGAAAGAGACACAGGGAAGGTAGAGGTGGGAAGAGACACATTGGAGGGAGAGGGGGAAGAGACACAGGGGAGGGAGAGGAGGGGAAGAGACACAGAGGAGGGAGAGGGGGAAGAGACACAGGGGAGGGAGAGGGGGAGAGACACAGGGTAGGGAGAGGGGGAAGAGACACAGGGGAGAGAGAGGGGGGACACAATAAAGGGGCACAGAGGGCACACAAGAGGGGGACACAGAAGGCACAAGAGGAACACAGGGGGCAGCACATTTCCCATTTTCTGCTTATACTCGAGTCACTACGTTTTCCCAGTATTTTGTGATAAAATAGGTGCCTCGGCTTATACACGGGTCGGCTTATACTCGAGTATATACGGTATTCCCTTAGCACACTCCTCCATGCATCAACCACTATGGGTCTTCTTGGAAAATTTCCAGATGTCCCCCTACTCATGGGACTATATTTCCTGGTTACCAAAACCCTTAACATTTTTGGGACGAGAATTAACCCTTTTATTAAACTTTCACTCATACACTGGAACTGGGTGAAAGAGAAATGTAACCCAAGACCCACTTTCTCCACAATTACCCAAATAATTCCCCACCCACAATTCATACCCAACTTCTCTCAAAATTGACAGACCTGGTGGAAATCTACTGGGCTACTGAGAGTTATGCCATGGTACAGGGATAACCAAATACTCTCATTCGAACAGTTAGATCACATACAACATTTCCCTCTACATGAACGCTTTTCATACCAAAGATTTAAACAGTTCGTCCAAAAAAAAGAAAGAAACGTTAATCAACCTCAGGCATCTTGGTTCACGAGAGTGTGAGAAAAAGCCCCGTTGACCAATGGCATTTTAGGCCTTATATACGACTCACTTAACACAGATTTAAAGGTCCTAAAACCAAACAATATACATAAATGGGAGAACGATCTAAATTACTCATGGGATTTAGATGTGTGGGAAAACTCATGGGTAAACCTATTAAAGGGATCCCTTAATAGCAGCATACTAGAAACATCGATCAAAGTCCTCCACAGAATCTATATCACCCCAGTTAAACTTTATAATTAGAAAAATTCTCCCAACCCCAATTGCTTCAGAGAGTGTGGGTAAGTGGGCTCTTTTTTACATACATGGTGGACGTGTCCTCGAGTTGTATCCCTGTGGCAATACATTTTTGTAATTACCTCAGAAGTCTTTGAACAACAAATTTCTCCTAAAGCTGAAAAAAAGCCTTTTAGGACATTCTATCCCAAAAGCCTTTTAGGACATTCTATCCCCACCCTTTTCACTTCTCAGAACAGATTCATGCAATTCAAAATGCTGGCTACTAAATGCCATATAGCACGTCAATAGAAAACCCCTCTTTGCATCTCCACACTCACTAAAAAAAACTATCTCCTTATTAATGAAAACCTTTCACACACTATCAAGGACTCTCTATCTACCTTTTTTAATATATGAAATCCCTGGATAGAATCTCCACATAGTATTGCAATAGTTTAATTGGACTTGATATTGACTTATATTTATTTGTGCATTCTCTTAGCCGGGTCAGCTGATGGGGCCTCCACTCTGGAATTGGCGATTAGACCTAAGTTTGAGCATTTCCTTGTAACATATGCATTAGAAATTATTGTGACACTGTATTTAGTTAGCATTTTGTTGAATTTTTGTTTATGTTATTATCTAATTAAGAAAAAGAAAAACATGTTTTGGTAAATACACCATACTCTTTAATATGAGACACTTTCAAATGAAGACAAAGTTGTAATGAAAGGTCAATTACTATTTGATACTATATTTGACAACCATGTTTTGTTTTTCATACCAACCTGCTATTTTGTCTCTTGGTTAATTTTTCATAATCAAGAGTTATTGTAATCTTGGTTTCTTTATCTGCTAATAAAACTGATTGAAAAAAAAGGAAAGAACTTAATACTAAACCCTGAGGAACCACACTCACTACATTAGTCCAATTGAAGTATTCCATTTACCACAACCCTTTGCTTCCTGTCTTTTAGCCAACTCTCGATCTATGAGCATATTTACTGCAATTCCTGTATCCCTTAGTTTGCACAATAGTCTTCCATGTGGTACTGTATCAAAAGCCTTAGCAAAATCCAAAAATACTACATCCACTGAGTTGCCTTGATCCAGGTTCCTACTCACCTCCTCATAGCAACTAATTAGATTTGTTTGACATGACCTATCCCTCATAAATCCATGTTGACTCCTAATAATCCTGTATAAATAGACATATTTGTGTATACTATCCCTTATTAACACTTCTAAAAGCTTTTCCACTAAAGAAGTGAGACTCACTGGTCTATAATTCCCCAGATTTGTTTTTTCTCCCTTCTTGAATATAGGTATCACCTCTGCTTTTCACCAGTCATCTGGTAGCGACCCTGTGTTGAGTGAATCTTATGTTTATCTAAGGTGGTGGCTTTTTGTGATTCGTTCCTGTTTACCATAAATGTACTTTCTTGTTTTCCATAAATGTTTTATACTGTTTCCATTAAAGTTATGCTCTACATAAACATGAAGTTTGACGCTACATAAACATGGTGTATTTGTGATATACAGTATGTGAATACTTTTGCTCTTGTGTTCCTGTATCCTTATGACCAGTGTTCCTGAGCTGAATAATCAGCTGGGTGCTGAGATGTCCAAATCCATCACTTTCCAAGGGGTGTTCCTGGAAGCTAAAAGCAGGAAGTTTTGGGGTGTACGTGATACCCTGGATCATGACATGAAGGAGTTCAGACAGTTCAGAGTGCTGAGTTAAAAAAAAAGGAGATGGCTCTGATAATGACATGATCTCCAGTAGAAAGCAGGCATAATGCTATACCATGTAGGTTCACCAAAGATGGGCATAATATATCAGAGAGATCTGACAAATCATGGTCTACTGGAGAAGGAGCACCAGTATCTTTGCCATGAAAACCTTATGGATTAGCACAACCAGAGTCATAATGATAGATATGCATGGCATGATGTTGTCCACAGGGTCACAAAGAGTTGGACACAACTGAACAACAATAGGAAAGAGACAGCATAAAAACAAGGTCTACTGTATTAGTAAAAAACTTTGTATTTGGGTAGAATGCAACAAACTAACCAAATTAGCAGCTACGTAACATTTGGACATAAAGAATTCACAAAGAAAATCTTTATTTTAGGAGATGATCGTAGTACACGAAAGCTGCCATGATAGCTATGTAGTGGAATCTATATACTCAGCAGCCCCTATACTCATCAAATCCAATATGAGTCACATTTTGTAGGTAAAAAATGTTCCTACATTCATCCAAAAATAAAATATTAGGCACAAAATGTAAAAAACAGGCAGAAAGAGACACAGCACTGAATTTAAGCTAACTGATGTTTAATGGAATGGACTCCCCTTCTAAATAATAATGCCTTTGCTCCACTCCACGGATTATTCCAATTTTAGTTAATTCCCGTGGAAACCATTGATTCTTTATTCATTAGATTCAGTATCTGTCCATCCATCCAAGGCTGTAGGAATACAAATAAAAAACAATCTGGAGTTGGACAGGGTATATACAGTGCCTTGCAAAAGTATTCACCCTTTGACTTTTTACCTATTTTGTTACACTACAGCCGTAAATTCAATGTTTTGTTAATCTGAATTTTATGTGATGGATCAGAACACTATAGTCTAAGTTGGTGAAGTAAAATTAGAAAAATATATACATAAAACTATTTTTTAGAAATAGAAAACAGAAAATTGGCATGTGCGTATGTATTCACCCCCTTTGTTATGAAGCCTATAAAAAGCTCTGGTGCAACCAATTACCTTCAGAAATCACATAATTAGTGAAATGATGTCCACCTGTGTGCAATATAAGTCTCACATGATCTGTCATTACATATACATACCTTTTTTGAAAGGCCACAGAGGCTGCAACACCTAAGCAAGAGACACCACTAACCAAACACTGCCATGAAGACCAAGGAACTCTCCAAACAAGTAAGGGACAATGTTATTGAGAAGTACAAGTCAGGCTTAGGTTATAAAAAAATATCCAAATCTTTGATGATCCCCAGGAGCACCATCAAATCTATCATAGCCAAATGGAAAGAACATGTCACCAAAACTCACAGACCGGGCATTAATCAGAGAGGCAGCACATAGACGTAAGGTAACTATGGAGGAGCTGCAGAGTTCCACAGCAGAGACTAAAGTACCTGTACATAGGGCGACAATAAGCCGTACACTCTACAGAGTTGGGCTTTATGGCAAAGTGGCTAGAAGAAAGCCATTACTTTCAGCAAAAAAACAAAATGGCACATTTTGAGTTTGTGAAAAGGCATGTGGGAGATTCCAAAAATGTATGGAGGAAGGTGCTCTGGTCCGATGAGACTAAAATTTAACTTTTCAGCCATCAAAGAAAATGCTATGTCTGGCACAAACCCAACCCAACACATCACATCACCTGAAGAACACTATCCTCAAGGTGAAACATGGTGGTGGCAGCATCATCCTGTGGGGATGGTCAGAGTTGAGGGAAAGACGGATGGTGCTAAATACAGGGATATTTTTGAGTAAAACCTGTACCACTCTGTGTGTGATTTGAGGCTAGGACAGAGGTTCACCTTCCAGCAGGACAATTACCCCAAACACACTGCTAAAGCAGCACTTGAGTGGTTTAAGGGGAAACATGAAAATGTGTTGGAATGGCCTAGTCAAAGCCTAGAAAATCTGTGGTTAGACTTAAAGATTGCTATTCACAAGTGCAAACCATCCAACATAAAGGAGCTGGAGCAGTTTTGCAAGGAGGTATGGGCAAAAATCCCAGTGGTAAGATGTGGCAAGCTCATAGAGACTTATCTAAAGCGACTTGGAGCTGTGATTGCCGCAAAAGATGGCTCTACAAAGTATTGACTTTAGGGGGGTGAATAGTTATGCACATTGACTTTTTCTGTAATTTGTTCTATTTGTTATTAGTTTCACAATAAAAAAATAAATGAAAAAAAACATCTTCAAAGTTGTGGGAATGTTCTGTAAATTAAATGATATGATTTTTATTTGCTTTTAAATAGATTGACCAGGCTTGCCATAGCTTTCTTCCCCAGATGCAAACGTCTTTTCATTTCGTGGCTACAGTAACAATCTGAAGAGATCTTGGATCACAGTAAAATAAAATCTGTCACTGCCTCCATTTCTTCCCCATCTATTTGCCAGGACCTGAGATTGCCATTTGATCTTCATCTTTTTAATATTGAGCAGCAGGCCAGCTTTTGCACTTTCTTCTTTCACCTTCATTAACTGGTCCTTAAGTTCCTCCTCAATTTCCTCCTCAATTTTATTAATATATTTCAGACAGTGACAAAGTTAAAAACAACAAATCACAAAAAGTGACCATTTTAACTGTATATTCTCACAGGCTAATTGTACATTTTTTATGATGTTTTTAAAATTTCACTTCAGTATATTTGTGCTTATTGTTACACTTTTATAAATAACACAAGTCTGTTATTATGAAGATTTCACTGTTTATTTAGTACAGCAAGAGGTAGTTTGACCTTATGTTCAATACTAGGCAAGAAGCGCTGTTCAGACATGTAATGCGACAGTCCCTATAGAGAGTACTTCATAATAGTCCAAAGTAACAAACAATAAAGTACAAAAGTAGGCTATATGATGCATCTTGTTGCTGAGGTTTGCAGCTTCCTCTTGGAACACTGTTCACATAGGGTGGAAAACCAAGTAGGTAGGGGAGAGAAGAGCACCACCTCCTAGTGCAACATCAAAGATGATTTCAAACACGGTAAGTAATGTGCAATGCGCATGTACGGCTTACGCCGCACATTTTGCATGTGCCATTCGCATTGCACAATGTGCATGCGCCATTGACATAGTGTGATCCTTCGCAGCCAATGTGCATGCGCGGCGGGAGCGTTACACACTATGATCACTATTATGTGTGATTCCTTTTGAAAGTTTATTGTTGGGGACATTGTGGACGTGGATTACTTTGAATTAAATGGCACTCATCAGACCTATGTTGCCTAAAAACTCTACCTAAAGCAGGTAATATCTATCAGTTTTTACCTGGAAATTCTGCTGTTTATTAACTGGCCTCAAATAATCCATTAATTCCATAAGATATTCTCTTTTTAAGAGCAATTGTGGTAAAAAAAAATGCTAAGAGGCATCAAAACAGTTTATTAAGCGCTGTACTAAATAAAACTGGAAAACCAAGAAGGTAGAGGGAGAGAAGCGCACCACCTCCTAGTGCAACTTCAATGATGATTTCAAACACGGTAAGAAAAAAGAAAAATAAGAATAAACTGACATTTATCAACCTCAACTAATGAGGTATGGAATTCGCCTTCAACGCTGATCCTTCTCACGGATGGCACCAACCGGATCTCCTTGCTGTTCTTTTCTCTGTGTATGCAGAGGTGTTTCCCTTGGGTGTATCCAGAGTCTGTATCTCTTGTGAGTGAGGTCTTATGGACCCTCTGGACCAATAAGAATTAAAAAAGTATTGCATATTAAGTATGTATCTTGACAAAAGAAGACACTTTCAGTCTCGTGACTATGTCTAAAAACTGGTTTCACTTTGTTAAATCAATAAGTGGTGCTATGCACAACCCCTTATAATAGTAGTAAAATGGAGGTATCCACAGACAGATTAGAGTACAATGTACACTGTCAATGTGGTATATAAATCATATAAAATATCAATATAAAGAATAGATGCATAAGTGCAACACATATCCATACTATGATGATAATGAATAAAAAGTATATACAAAATGCATAAAACAAAATAAAAAACGAAAAAATAGCTCCAAACGCGTTTCAGCTGTTAGGCTTCTTCAGGGGTTACAAACAGGTGCTACTCCAAAAGCACGCTGCTGTGTAATAGCAAATGTGTGTAGGAGTCCTTATGTATTCAGCAAACGGGCACTATATGACAAAAACTAAACCGAAAGCAGAATGACATCACTACCGTTCCGGATTACGTCATATCCGGTTTCTGTATAAAGACTCAATCCCATGCGTGCTTTAACACTGACCAAAATTGTAGAAGGAATACATAATAAGGCAGGTTATCAATGGGGACTATCTATAATTAATGGCCCATAGATGCTCAAAAACCTGAGCACACAAAATAAAAAAATACAAAATAGTTCCAAACAGATCCAAAAGGGTGATGCAAAAGTTGGAAATTAAGATAAAGCAGAGTTAAATGGCAAATGTATAATCCTAGGGTGCCTTGGATAAGGTTTAATGTGCGCCTATAATATCGGCAAACAAAACCGGAAGTGGCAACCGAGTCACTCCCGGATCTGACGAGACAAAGTGAAAGTAACACATAAAAATATTATGGAAATGTTCAAATGTGCTGGGGCTATTTGCTACATATAGGCATAAAGGGGGCATACGAGGAGGCAAAAAATGGCAAAATATATATATAATATATTATAATATATTAATAATTGCTGCTGCACGTGTAAGCTGGCATAAATCTGGACAGACTCCATGGCTCATTCCAAGTGTGGTATAGGGAATAGCAGTGTATATAGAGACCCAGATCTCGAATGGCTTTTTCAAGCTATATTGATGGATATGTGTAATGTGTGTCCTTCATATCGACCCTGCACGAGCACACAAATCACATGCATGACCTGCACACAAAAACAAAAGACGTGTATGCCTGTGTTAAATATTTAATAGATATATAAATATATAATATGATGGGTAAGAAGAGACGATGAACATTTATTATGGAAGTATAGGTCCTCTCCATGTACCCGTGCACTGCAATGGCTAATACTATGTGGGTATAAGATGTATCATATGTTAGTATCCGGTGGAGAAGGATATCACATATATAGTTGTGAGCATGCGAGTTGTTGCTAACGCTTGCGGGCTTGCGCAGCGAAGGGCCGCATTTGCGGTGGTGGAGCATCCCAACGTACCCGCAAATGCATTTGCGGAGGTAGAGGCTCAACGTCGGCTGAGTTAACACAAACACACCACACACACAAATTTTTAACAAAAAAAACCCAACCTCCCAGCCCGAAAAAAAAACCAACGTAACGTCCCCGCAAATGCGGATCCTCGCGAAGCGAGGGTCCGCATTTGCGGAGGTGGAGGCTCCAACGTCGCCTGTGTTAACACACACACACAACTTTTTAACAAAAAAAACTCAAAGGCGCCTCACATCCGCTTACACACACACGCAAGACTTTAAATAAAAAAACACCTCAAAGGCCCCTCACACGCTCTTAACACACATACGCACGACTTAGAAAAAAATACACTGCGTCGTACACGTAAAAGCCAACTGCGTCTCTCACAAAAAAATACGGCCACATCGCAAACAAATACGGCCGCATCGCAAAAACGACCCATTCCAAACGCTGCGCATCAGAACATCACAAACACAAGAAATAAACACAACAAACACATAAAAAGCTTACTTACAGCAAGGGGGGGCATCCGGCACCTCCAAAAGTTAACTTACACGTCCATTTAAGTTAAAAAAAAAAGAGTTTAAACTGCCGAAAATCGCCTAAGCGAGAGAAAAAATCGCCGCCGAACAAAACGAAAACGAGGCTTCAGACGTAACTATACTACAGTGACTCGCAAGAATGAAATACATACTATACGGAACGTACCACACTGATATTAAACACCATTTTGAACACTACTACACACAAAATGGCGGATGGAACGCAATTTGTAAGCTGGAACGCAAATAGCGCATGCGTATTGCGTTCTAACGGTCTGAGGCACTTGAAAGTTTAAAAATACTGCCTACTTTCCAGAACTTTCTACAAGTTTAAAAATACTGACTACTTTACAGAAAATTCTACATTTCGACTCAGGTGATGAACGAAGTGACTGGATAGGTAACTGCTGCTGTTACTTGAGAAGAGAATTGTTTCCTAATTTCCTGCTTTACATTGTGCAAATTACAACTGAGAGGTAAGCTATAATATATTAAATTTTATTATCAAGACAGGACAAAAAAAAACAACACATTTTAAGTATGAAAATGTGATTTATGTATAGTGACATGTGACACGCACATTTATGTGTATATCCCCTGCAAGAAACTAATCTTAAGCCAAACTATTTAAACAAGTATATTTAAATAAAATTACAAAAAAAAAATTTGACTATTAAAATATGATTCATGTATAGTGATATGTGACACGCACATATATGTGTTTCATGTATAGTCACATGTCACACACACATTTATGTGTGTAGGCCCAAAAGCTAAGTAATGTTAATTGAAAGTAATTACAGAAGTATATTTAAATGACATTAATTTATTGTAATTCAATATATAACCTAAATATCAATCTTTCTCCTTTTTTTAACTATTTAAACAGACTCTGCATCAACAGCGTCACTCAAGAATTTGCACCATGCATTGTGAACCACAATCCCTTTTAAACAACTCCAAGAAAGAGGTAAGATAGAAAATACAGTACATGCTGAAAAAGACCATGCTTTGCTAAATCAAAAAGAAGAAATATACAATTAACCATTTAACTTTATTTCTCAAACAGACACTACAAGAAGACCGGCGGATTAAGATTGGCAGGAGGGGACTCTGTCATTCAACACTTCAATCAAGGAAAAGTATAAAGTACAAAAAAGAAATGAACTATATATGTTTAATGGCCGCCAATATAAAATAATATTCTTCTTTAATGTTTAACAGACTATAAGCCTTAGAAAAAAGCATAAATAAGCATACCAAAAGTGGTGTGCACAAAACAGGATTGTAGAAAAACTCACACAAACACATAGCAAACTAAATTAATATTCTTCTTTAATGTTTAAGAACCTATAAGCCTTACAAAGAAGCCTAAATAAGCATACCAAAAGTGGTGCGCACAAAACAGGATTGTAGAAAAACTCACACAAACACATAGCAAGCTAAATTAATATTCTTCTTTAATGTTTAAGAACCTATAAGCCTTACAAAGAAGCATAAATAAGCATACCCAAAAGTGGTGGGCACAAAACAGGATTGTACCAAAACTCAAACAAATACATAGCAAACTACATTAATATTCTTCTTTAATGTTTAAGAACCTTTAAGCCTTACAAAGAAGGATAAATAACATTACCAAAAGTGGTGGGCACAAAACAGGATTGTAGAAAAACTCACACAAACACATAGCAAACTAAATTAATATTCTTCTTTCATGTTTAAGAACCTATAAGCCTTACAAAGAAGCCTAAATAAGCATAACAAAAGTGGTGGGCACAAAACAGGATTGTAGAAAAACTCACACAAACACATAGCAAACTAAATTAATATTCTTCTTTAATGTTTAAGAACCTATAAGCCTTACAAAGAAGCATAAATAAGCATACCCAAAAGTGGTGGGCACAAAACAGGATTGTACCAAAACTCACACTAACACATAGCAAACTACATTAATATTCTTCTTTAATGTTTAACAACCTATAAGCCTTAGAAAGTTGGATAAATAAGCATACCAAAAGTGGTGGGCACAAAACAGGATTGTAGAAAAACTCACACAAACACATAGCAAACTAAATTACTATTCTTCTTTAATGTTTAAGAACCTATAAGCCTTACAAAGAAGCATAAATAAGCATACCCAAAAGTGGTGGGCACAAAACAGGATTGTACCAAAACTCAAACAAACACATAGCAAACTACATTATTCTTCTTCTTTAATGTTTAAGAACCTATAAGCCTTACAAAGAAGCATAAATAAGCATACCCAAAAGTGGTGGGCACAAAACAGGATTGTACCAAAACTCAAACAAATACATAGCAAACTACATTAATATTCTTCTTTAATGTTTAAGAACCTTTAAGCCTTACAAAGAAGGATAAATAACATTACCAAAAGTGGTGGGCACAAAACAGGATTGTAGAAAAACTCACACAAACACATAGCAAACTAAATTAATATTCTTCTTTCATGTTTAAGAACCTATAAGCCTTACAAAGAAGCCTAAATAAGCATAACAAAAGTGGTGGACACAAAACACGGAGTGAGCCAAAACTCACACTAACACATAGCAAACTAAATTAATATTCTTCTTTAATGTTTAACAACCTATAAGCCTTAGAAAGTTGGATAAATAAGCATACCAAAAGTGGTGGGCACAAAACAGGATTGTAGAAAAACTCACACAAACACATAGCAAACTAAATTACTATTCTTCTTTAATGTTTAAGAACCTATAAGCCTTACAAAGAAGCATAAATAAGCATACCCAAAAGTGGTGGGCACAAAACAGGATTGTACCAAAACTCAAACAAACACATAGCAAACTACATTATTCTTCTTCTTTAATGTTTAAGAACCTATAAGCCTTACAAAGAAGGATAAATAAGCATACCAAAAGTGGTGGGCACAAAACAGGATTGTAGAAAAACTCACACAAACACATAGCAAACTAAATTAATATTCTTCTTTAATGTTTAAGAACCTAAAACAGGATTGGAGAAAAACTCACACAAAAACATAGCAAACTAAATTAATATTCTTCTTTAATGTTTAAGAACCTAAAACAGGATTGGAGAAAAACTCACACAAAAACATAGCAAACTAAATTAGTATTCTTCTTTAATGTTTAAGAACCTATAATCCTGACAAAGAAGCCTAAATAAGTGTAACGGAACCCATCACTGTTTTACGCTGTTTTATGATTATTATGGTTAAAATATGATCCTACTATATGTATGTTGGTTGATGCTCTGCAGAATATTGTCCCACACATTTGCAGCTACTTGGCATGGGAGATAATCCTGTTACAGCGACTCCGCATAAGATAAGGGAAGTCTATTGTATACAGTGTTTTCATTCTCAGATAAGAACAAAGAAGTGTAATTGAATCAATGTCTGATTGTATCAAAGTTGCCAGGGAGCCTCGGAGAGGTGTGACCCACCTATTGTTCTCTTTATGTGTATTGTGCGGCCAAATATGGGCATGTGTATTGCCTGTGTGAAGAGATGGGTATAAATATTGCGGCAATAACAAAATAAAGTCAGTATTCATTTGACTACCAAATTGTGTGTCGTCCAATATGGGAGGTCGGGAATGGTGAGACTGTAGTGCCTCTTGGGTATTTTACTGTATACCAGCGGAGATATTGGACTGCGTGTTCCAGCTTCGTTACATTTGGTGGCAGCGACGGGATTCAAACCTCACAGCAAACCATTGTTCGGCAGTTACAGCCATTTGGGAAATTTGCTATTTCGTATGGAACCGAAAGGAAAGGGTATGTTAATATACCTGAATGGATAGTGAATGGAGACAGTCTATACCAAGTTGAAACGGGCCACGCTAAAAGAGCTATTGGAAGCAAGGGGAATTATTGCCAGCAATAAAACCAAAGCTACCCTTATTGTTGAACTCATGGAGGGAGACCGGGCAGCTGCTGCAGCACCTCTTACGGACAGCACACAGAATGAGTTTGGAAGAGAACTCCAATGCAGACTGGCCTATTTCCCAGGTACGCCTCCCACAGAAACCTTGGAAAGGATTATGTCAGATGTCCACGAATACATAATGGGAAAGCAGCGGGCAGACTGGAGGTCCAGAGAGGGGTCCCTAATCACACCACACATAGTACCGGGGAAGCCTAAACTCCCGTACCATGCTTTTAAAAACTATGTGGAGACCGAAGACATTGATGGCTACTTGCATGACTTTCAGAGGTTATGCCAATTACATGAGATCAACGCCGCCGACCAGGTAACCCTGTTGGTGAGTAAGCTAGCGGGCCGGGCAGCAGAAGCCTACCGCACCATGCCAGACGAGGATAGCAGAGACTACCAGAAAGTAAAGCAGGCGATCCTGGACAGGTACGCAATTACCCCGGAGGCATACCGGCAGCGGTTCAGAGAAAGCCGAAAGACGGAGAAAGATACTCACATGGAGTGGGCGCACCGCTTAACTAGGGCGGGCAAAGGTTGGGTACAAGCCGCACAAGCAACCACAGTGGAGGACATGCTACAATTACTGCTACTGGAGCAATTCTTCCAGGGGTTAACTCCGGATTTACAAAACTGTCTGAGTGATCGGAAACCGCGCATCTTAACTGAAGCCGCCAGATGGGCAGATGAGTACCAAGATGCCAGGAGGGCACAGCAGGCACAGGCACGGTCCATCTTGGGAGCTGCTAATCGACCGCCCACCATTAACCCCACCCGAGCACTGCGTCCGGGTGGTGGGAACTACCAAACCCCTCCACGGTACAACAATGCCCGATCTTTCATCAGGTGCCACACGTGTAACCAGCAGGGCCACATGCAAAGAGACTGTCCCAGAAACAGAAACCGCTCCACGTGGAATACTCCAACCAATGCCCCTGCAAACCGGGCAGCAGTACACTGCTACCAGAGTGAGCCTCGACAACCTTTCTTCGGGACCCAGTCTAATGAAGAATCTTTGGGCACCCTCCACGAGGTTAACCCAGTACAAGCAGCTGCAGACAACCGACAGGGACACCGCCAAGGGGTACACGTAGAGGGAAAACGCCTTCAGGGTCTGCGCGATTCTGGGGCCACCATAACCCTGGTTCGCAATCACCTAGTCCCCAAGCACCAGCTCACTGGAGAATATGTGGCAGTCTGGGTGGCAGGGGGGGCGATTTACAAAATTCCCACTGCTAAAGTACATTTGGATTGGGGAGCGGGGTCGGGGAATGTGGAAGTGGGCCTCATGCAGGACTTACCAGCTGATGTCATCCTGGGTAACGACTTGGGGGAGCTGACCTCCGCTTTTTTTTCTCCGCACCCCGCGCAGGAAGCGATACCCGTGGTAACACGGCAGCAGGCCCGCACCACCGCATCTTCTGAACACTCTGAGGCTCCGGTAAGTAATAGTACTGACCCACCTTTCATCCCCTGGGCTCCCCCTTTAGAGTTTGGTACTGAAGTAGTCACTGACCCGTCCCTGCAGGTATACCGGGATAGGGTTACACAGAATCAGGCAGGGTTGGAGGGGGAAAGATATGCTTGGGAGAAAGGATTATTGTATAGATATGCTGAGAAGGTAGTAGCAGGATCTGTACCCGTGACCCTCACACAATTAGTCGTGCCCCGAAAGTACAGGCAAGAATTACTACGTATTGCCCATGACATCCCTTTATCAAGACATCTAGGCATCAGTAGGACGAAGCATCGTTTGACCCAAAACTTCTTTTGGCCAGGGGTCTCCAAAGACATTCGGCAGTATTGCCAAACTTGTGACACATGCCAGAGAGTAGGGAAGAGAGGGGACCGGTACAAGGCAAAAATGCACTCCCTACCCATAATAGATGAGCCCTTCAGCAGAGTGGCAGTAGATATAATCGGACCCCTAGCAAAACCCAGCCCGTCAGGGAAGAAGTATATATTAACCGTAGTAGACTATGCCACCCGGTACCCAGAGGCCGTAGCCCTAACTAATATACATGCGGAGACTATAGTAGATGCCCTAATCCGGATATTCTCTAGAATGGGGTTCCCCAAAGAGATTATCTCAGATCGGGGTACCCAATTCACGGCCGAAGTCACTCATCAGTTATGGAGAACATGTGGGGTGAAACCTATTGTAAACTCAGCGTATCACCCCCAGTCCAATGGGCTCTGTGAACGGTTCAACGGAACATTAAAGCAAATGCTCCGTACCTTCATGGATACCCAGAAGAACTGGGAAAGGTTTCTTCCCCATCTGCTCTTCGCATACCGAGAGGTACCCCAGAAGTCCACGGGGTTCTCGCCATTCGAATTACTATTCGGAAGGAGAGTGCGGGGTCCCTTAGACCTCATTAGGGAACACTGGGAGGGAACGGTCACCAGTAACGGTACCCCTATCGTCCCATATGTACTAGAGTTCAGGGAACGCTTGGAGACCCTAATCCAGACGGTACGGTCTAATCTCCAGGCGGCCCAGCAACGACAGCGCAGATGGTACGATAAGGGAGCCAGAGACCGCAGTTTTCAAATAGGACAAAAGGTGTTAATCTTGAAGCCAGTTCAAAATGACAAACTGCAGGCCTCCTGGCAAGGCCCTTATAAGGTGGTGGAACAGGTATGTGACACCACCTATATTATTGCCCCATGTACAGGAGCAGGCGGTAGACGCATGCTCCACGTTAACATGCTGAAACCCTATCACGAGCGGACCGAAGAAGTAACTGCCATATGTGCCTCGGCCGCTGAGGACCCGAATAATCTACCCCTACCAGACCTATTAGCCCAAGGGGGGGGCAACACAGAATTAGGGGAAGTACGGCTAGGAGACAGGCTGAGCACTAGAGAGCGAGCTCAAATACTAGAGCTGACCCGGGAAAAAGGGGATACATTCTCCAACCAGCCCGGGTATACCCCGCTGGCTACCCACAGGGTAGAGACCCCAGGGCAACACCCTCTTCGACAAACCCCCTACCGCATACCAGAATCCGTAAAAGATCATATGCGGAAGGAGATTGACGAAATGTTACAACTAGGAGTGATAGAACACTCCGATAGCCCAAACTTAATGATAAAACAATTTCAGATGCCTATCCCATGCCCCGAATCGATGAGCTATTAGATAAAATGGCCAGGGGCCAGTACCTCACCACAATAGACTTGTGCAAAGGGTACTGGCAGATCCCACTAGCCGAGGATGCCATCCCAAAGTCTGCATTCGTCACCCCGTTTGGGCTATACCAATTCAAGGTGATGCCATTCGGGATGAAGAATGCGCCGGCTAAGTTTCAGCGGATGGTGGACCGGTTACTGGACGGATCCCAGGAGTATGCTTGCGCCTATTTAGATGACATAGCAATATTTAGCAACTCCTGGGACGAGCACTTGACCCATATAGGAGCCATCCTCGACCGCATCAGGGAGGCAGGTCTCACGTTAAAACCCAGCAAGTGCCACGTAGGGATGGCCGAAGTGCAGTACTTAGGCCACAGGGTGGGTAGTGGGCAGCAAAAGCCAGAACCCGCTAAGATAGAGGCAGTAGCTAAGTGGCCAACCCCTTGCACGAAAACTCAGGTTTTAGCTTTTCTAGGAACCGCCGGGTATTACCGTAAATTTGTACCTGATTATAGTGCCCTAGCCAAGCCCCTTACTGACCTCACCAAAAATAACTTACCCAAAGTAGTGACCTGGAGCCCAGAGTGTGAGAAGGCATTCCAAGAACTGAAATCTGCCCTAATTCATGCCCCTGTACTGGCCGCTCCCGATCCAACTAAACGCTTTCTCGTTCATACAGATGCTTCTATGTTTGGATTGGGAGCAGTGCTGAGCCAAGGTGGGGCCGATGGCGGCGAGCATCCAGTCGCTTACTTAAGTTGGAAACTACAACCCAGGGAAGTAAGCTATGCCGCCATCGAAAAGGAATGCCTGGCGGTGGTGTGGGCCCTCAAGAAACTACAGCCCTACTTATATGGCCAACAATTTGCCTTGCTCACAGATCACAACCCGTTGGTGTGGCTAAACCGGGTGTCAGGGGACAACGCTAGACTACTGAGATGGAGTTTGGCACTACAACCATTTGATTTCACCATCCAGTATCGCCCAGGGAAACAAAATGGTAACGCCGACGGGTTGTCCAGACAGACAGAACTCGAGAAATGATCTGTGAGCACTCCTCCGGACATCTCCAAGCAGATCCGTTGGGATCAGACCGTGTATGCCGGCTTATGGTCACGGGGGAGGTGTGTAACGGAACCCATCACTGTTTTACCCTGTTTTATGACTATTATGGTTAAAATATGATCCTACTATATGTATGTTGGTTGATGCTCTGCAGAATATTGTCCCAGACATTTGCAGCTACTTGGCATGGGAGATAATCCTGTTACAGCGACTCCGCATAAGATAAAGGAAGTCTATTGTATACAGTGTTTTCATTCTCAGATAAGAACAAAGAAGTGTAATTGAATCAATGTCTGATTGTATCAAAGTTGCCAGGGAGCCTCGGAGAGGTGTGACCCACCTATTGTTCTCTTTATGTGTATTGTGCGGCCAAATATGGGCATGTGTATTGCCTGTGTGAAGAGATGGGTATAAATATTTCTGCAATAACAAAATAAAGTCAGTATTCATTTGAGTCCCCAAATTGTGTGTCGTCCAATATGGGAGGTCGGGAATGGTGAGACTGTAGTGCCTCTTGGGTATTTTACTGTATAAAAGCGGAGATATTGGACTGCGTGTTCCAGCTCCGTTACAATAAGCATACCAAAAGTGGTGGGCACAAAACAGGATTGTACAAAAACTCACACAAACACGTAGCAAACTAAATTAATATTCTTCTTTAATGTTTAAGAACCTATAAGTCTTACAAAGAAGCCTAAATAAGCATACCCAAAAGTGATGGGCACAAAACAGGATTGTAGAAAAACTCACACAAACACATAGCAAACTAAATTAATATTCTTCTTTAATGTTTAAGAACCTATAAGCCTTACAAAGAAGCCTAAATAAGCATACCAAAAGTGCAGGGCACAAAATAGGATTGTAGAAAAACTCAAACAAACACGTAGCAAACTAAATTAATATTCTTCTTTAATGTTTAAGAACCTATAAGTCTTACAAAGAAGCCTAAATAAGCATACCCAAAAGTGGTGGGCACAAAACAGGATTGTAGAAAAACTCACACAAACACATAGCAAACTACATTAATATTCTTCTTTAATGTTTAACAACCTATAAGCCTTAGAAAGAAGCCTAAATAAGCATAACAAAAGTGGTGGACACAAAACAGGATTGTATAACAAAAGTGGTGGACACAAAACAGGAGAATGCTAGAAACATTGTAATCATATCCAAAATAAGAACAACAGTAATAATTACAGTATAAAAAAAAAATACTGCAATATACAAATACATTTAATTTATTTTTAAAACATTGCACAAAAAAACGCATAGCACAAAAATTCACCATAACAGATACAATACACCAAAATTATCACATTTTGCATTTATTACAAATACATTTAAATGAAATCACATTTTCATTTTTCTTTTACAACAGATACTGCGTGAAGACAATCGGACGAGGACTTTCAACAGAGGACCACACCATCGGACAAGGACTTTCACCAGAGGACCAGACCATCGGACGAGGACTTTCACCAGAGGACCAGACCATCGGACGAGGACTTTCAACAGAGGACCAGACCATCGGACGAGGACTTTCACCAGAGGACCAGACCATCGGACCAGGACTTTCAACTGAGGACCAGACCATCGGACGAGGACTTTCAACAGAGGACCACACCATCGGACGAAGACTTTCAACAGAGGACCAACAAACATTCTGATTGAAATCACACTTCAACCAAGGTACAGTATAATAAGTACAAAAGGAGAAAACTAAATAAACATGTTTGATCTGAATCTGTGTCAACAGAAAAAAAAAAAAAGAACAAGCAATAACTATGTCCCTTATTCAATTGCAATTTGCCCAATTCAATACATATGTAAATAAACACATAACTTTGTTTTTTATAACAATCAGTTTTTTATTAGGCAATGATATATCACATTATGTTTTTTAGACATTCATATCCGGTAAGTACAAAATACATAGGCATATTTTCCTCTTGCATTATATATTTGCTGATCTGGTTTTACAACTTAAAAGTCTCCAGGAGTTATATTTTTATTAGTTCTCTCACCGGAAAGCCATCTGCCATTGTCTGACTTTTTTTTTTAACAACAATACATATAACTTGAAATCATAAACAGTTCTTTTATATTGGAACCAGCTTGAAAGCAGTTCTTACCATCATCCGCCTCCTCCAGTGCCACCTTCTTCCCCTTTATCCCATCTATGGATTATCGGTTTGGTTGAGGTTCTAATGAGATGCTATCGGGTTCCATTAGCCAAGGAGCCCATACATCCATAAATTTTGAAATTGAGTCTTCCAAAAGATGGGTTATTCGTTCATTGATTAAGATAAAATTGATTTTATTTTTCACTGCCCGAAGGCTCAGATCCGAGGATTTCCACTGACGAGCAATATGGCTTTTTGTTGCCAGCATCATGAATTGCAATAGCCTGTTTTGGTCGGATGTTAAAAGTGTATTTGAAAGACCTAAGAGGCTGACCTCAATAGATTCTTGTATTTTAATTTTAAAAATTCTCGAGGCATAACTTTGTTTTTTAAAGAAGTTTTTAGTTGGCAAACATTTATCCACAAACAAGCTGTTCAATAACTAAAAACTTCTTTCAAAAAAATATGTTATCTTCTTATTTACAGCAGTATTGAATTGCCCAAATTGCTATTAAATGAGGTCCAATAACTTTTAACAAAATATAACTGATACATTAATGATTTACCTCTTATTTCTCTATTATGGACAATAATGTTTAACAGTATTTGAACATTTCAATATACCCAATTAATTTCATTTTTTTGCTTTACAGATTAACATGGCTACTAACGAGAGCAAACAAGAGAAGAAAAGACGTCAAACTAGACAAAGACAAGAGAGATGGGCCGACCAGCAGACACCAGAGGAGAAAGAAATTCAACGAGAAAAAGAACGCAAAAGACTTGCAAGCAAAAGACTATCAGCTGCAAAAATGAAAGATACGCCCAAAAAAACTACCAAGCAAATAAAGCATTTAGAACCTGTTCCTCAAACATCAGATGACATTTTACCAGAAAAAATAAAAGAGATACCAAAAAAAGCAACGAAAAAAACAAAGCATTTACAACCTGTTCCTGAAACATTACATGACATTTCACCAAAACAAGTAGAACATATACCAAGAAAAGAAACCAAAAAAACTAAGCATTTAGAACCTGTTGTTCAAACATTAAATGACATTTCGCCTGATGAATATGAAAGTCAAACTGGTATATGCTTTGCTAATTGTCCTTTACTCAAGTCTTTAGCAGTACAGGTTCATAGTTGTGGGGACATGACTACTCAATGTCAGTTTTGTGAAGCTTATTATTTTAAACAGGAGAAACCCAGAGTTGGCCAATTCCTTAGTTGCTGTCAAAAAGGCAAGTTCAAACTTCCACAAAGAAAAGAATTTCCAATCTATTTACAAAACATTATGACTGAACCTACTTTTCCAAACTACAAAAATTTTAAGACAAACATAAGATCCTACAATAGTGCCATATCCTTTGCATCTATGGGGGCAACATTAGCCGCTAATGTACCAGGACATGGTCCTTACTGTTTTAAGGTCCAAGGACAAATTTATCTTCGCACTTCCCATTTACATCCAGAGGAAGGAGAGCAAAATTCGCTCAACTATATGTCTTAGATACAATGGAAGCTGTTTACCAACGTATGCAGATGGAAGAAAATAAAAAATGTTTACCCAGTGTTTTTATAGAGCTAAATAACATTATGGACAATAACCCCTACTGTAAAGCTTATAAAAAATTGGCTGAAGTAGAAAATGAACAAATACTTAATGCACAAAGACATCAATTACCAATGCCAAAGGTTAATATGGTGCTGAAAAGAGACAGACATACTGATAAACGTCGTTATAACTTGCCAACATCAAATGAGGTTGCAATGGTGTTTCAAAATGATGAAGGAGAACCACCATTTCAAAGAGACATTAGAATATATCCCAGAAATGAGGAGCAACCATTCATTAATATGAGTATCTTAAGTCCAAATTTAGATCCAATGACATATCCCATTTTTTCCCACACAGAGATGCAGGTTGGCAACCAAAATTAACACTTCCAAGTTACCCAAATGCTAAAGCCAGAATCCGAAATAATGTTTCTATGCTTGAATTTAAAGTAGCTCAAATTGCCATTCGAAATACATTTAATCCAATTTTATGTGGTGAAAAACTAACACAACAATGGATTATTGATTCCTATTTGCAAGTTGAGGCCAATAATTTAAACTTTATAAAATACTAGCGACTTGCCCGTCAAAAAATGACGGCAATGTGATGTATATGTTTGTAAAGTTGTTTAGTTATTAATATACATATTTGACACTTGTAAGTATTGTGATATGAACGTGTTTTTTTGTAAAATGTTGAGCTAATGGTTTTTTAACATGAAATTTGTATCTGAAGAATTGTTAACTTCAATATACATTGAATCAAGAGGAAAGCAAAGAGTAAAAAGCCTTGTTCAAACGTACAAAATTTTAACATGAAGTTTGAAATATATGTAAGCAATAAACTTGAAAGTATATTTTTTGAAACTTGAACTTTATTTTCTTTGTAAGTTTGGAACTTGACAAAACATTTGTAGAATTTGGAACATTATAAACAGTAACATAGTGAATACATTTTGTAACATAATTTTGTATTAAAAGTATTAACAGTTGAATGTAAAAACAGTTGCACTTTAAAGTAATCATTATTGTAAACTTGAAGTAATGTTTTTTTAACATGCAATTTCTATCTGAATTGTTAAATTGAATATACATTTAATGCAGAGTAAGAGAAACATTATAAAAACCCTCCTTTAAAATTACCCAATTTTAACATGATGTTTGTAATATGTTTAAGTCAGAAATTTCTTATGTGTGTAACTAAGAAACTTGAAAAAACATTTTTACAACTTGGAACATTATAAACAGTACCATCTTGAATTAATATTTAAACATAATTTTGTATTAAAAGTATTAACATTTGAATGTAAAAACAGTTGAACTTTAAAGTAATCAGTATTAACATGCAATTTCTATCAGAAAAATTGTTAACTTCAATATACATTGAATGCAGAGGAAGGCATACAGTAAAAACTCTCCTTAAAACGTACCCAATGAAATTAGTTACTTCCTGACCACATGAAGTGGCGATAAACCATAATCCAGGGAGTAATCTTAAGATAACAGACAGTATTTACATTGTGACTTAAAAGGTGCTTTAGCTCTTATTATGAACTTTGTAATGTGTTGAAGTAAAGAACTTGAAAATATTGTTTTCAAACTTGTAACATTAGAAACAGTAACATAGTGAATGAACATTTTAAGATAATTGGTCCAAAAAATGCAAGTCAAGTATTTTGTGAGGCGAATCATCCATAAACAGTACTGCGATTAATTATGACTGAAGTAAACAACAAATTGTAATGTATTTTTGAAGACTTTTAAAACATTTTTGCATGGGTTTAATTTCTATACTGAAAAGTTATAGTACTTCATAGTTGACAATATTTTTAGTAAAAATACGTCCATCTTCTAATAAATCACCTTGACTTTCATTCTTTTCAATGTAAACTTTAATAGCCTGTGGATTTTTGCACCGTGACAACGCAACGTACCATTGACCATGTGCAAATACTGGTTCTTCCAAGAAAATACCCACAGATTTGAACGTTTGACCGTGTGATTTATTAATGGTCATGGCAAATGCCATAATAATGGGAAATTGTCTTCTTTGAAGTATAAAAAGGAGACTACTTTCACTTGGTGCTAAATCTATTCTTGGTATGAAAACTCTCTCTCCTGTATGGGTACCAGTTAAAATGTGAGCATCTATAAAATGGTCCTTTAATTGTTGAACAATTAATCTTGTCCCATTGCATAGGCCTTTTTTGGGGTTCCTATTTCGCAGTAACATGATAATTGCACCTTTCTTTAGCTGCAAAATATGTGGTGGCATTCCAGAAGGAGTTAGTGAGTTTATGAATTCAGTAGAAAAGTTAGCCTGACTTTCATTGTCATCAGCAAGTACAGAATCAGCACTGTGATAATTTCTTTGTGGTGCATTAATTTTTTTAAAGATTTCATTATTAAGGATTAATGCATCTTTATTTTTACACGTCAGTATGACTTGGTTGGCAAGCTCGGAATATTCTTCGTTATTTATGCTCCCTTCAAATATAGCCGATATAATATCTTGTTGACAAATCATATGAGGTGGGATCTCTACAGTGTCGTCAGCTAAATGTAGTATTTTTTCTGTTCTGCCTTCTCCAATTTTAATAAGCCAATCATTGAAATCAGTTTGGCCTTCTGATCTCATATTTTGTTGCAGTTGAAGATGGGTAAAATGTTTCCATACTGTGTTTGACTTTATACAGGTTTCGATAATGTCAGTTCGATTTCCATGTACAACGACAGGTAATGTTTGTCTAAAATCGCCACCCAACAACATTACCTTTCCACCAAATGGAAAAGTATTATCCATGACTTCACGAAGCAAACGGTCAATACATTGGAGGGCATAGCATGACATCATTGCGGCCTCATCTATTATAATTAATTTACATTTCTTTAATTTCTTTGCTTGTAATGATGTCCACCTTGGATTTCGATTAACGCTTTTAAGTGTGCAATGGGTTCATTGTATCGTCGCATAAAGTCTTCAGCTATATTACTTTTAAAAGTCTCCCACAAAGCTAATGCATTTGGAGCATTTGAGAAGATACAAATAAAAGCAAATTGTTCTCTCATCTGTCGTGGCATTTGACATTGTGCTGCTTCTTCTAAACATCTTTCCCACTCTGTATCATCAGCGAGTAAGTTTCTATGTCTTGCAGCTAAATGGAAGGATTCATATACAATGTCATTAACAGTTCTTAAGTGTTCAAAACTATGTGCTCCTGGAACATTTAAAAGTAATATCCTTAAGCAAAAACGTTAAACATCTCTTGGACTGACTGTGTAAATTCTTGGAATTATTTTATTGCCTCTGCTTTTTCTTGGTCTCCATAATCCATTCACAAAAACATAGTGATATGGAATTTCAATATATAAGTATTGTGTTGCTTGAGGATCAGTGGAATTTAATTCAAACCATGCAGTTAGTGTAGTGTGACGATCTTCACTTTGGGCCAATGCATTCATTTAATTTCCAGCATGCAAATAGACTAAATGTCGTTGTGGCAAATGTACTGCTAATTTATATACTGCATGTGATCTATCATGCATTTCAAATTTTAAAAGTCGCCACATAGCTTCTGGCGCACTGACATAGCGAGCATCTACATGAGATGCAAGTTCATCATGTACTAACTCACTACATTCAGGGTTGTCTGCACTTTTGACGACTACAGTAGCTGCATTGTAGCCTTTGTAAATATATTTGTAGACATATTTAATGGATTTGATGGAAGTGCAGGCTTCTACGTTGATGTGGGCGTTGTACTTCATGAGTAAATGTGGATTGTAGGGTACTACATATCTATTGTCTACTTTTTTTCCACAAATAATGGCACTATCTCCTTCTCTTCTTTTATAAAGTGGATAGCCATCACAATTTGCATATGTTTTGTCTCTATAATCTTTTGGAAATTCTTTTGAACATTTATTATTTTCCATACATGGTGATTGTGGATTAAGGTCTCCACAGGGTCCATGAATCATGCGATGAGTAACAATCTCATATAGTCTACCATATAGTTCTGGATCTGGTAGTTCAGCAACAATGACTGCATCCACTTTGTCAGAAGTATCTAATTTATCTTTCTCTTGAAGTATTATGAGAAGATGTGCATGTGGAAGTCCTCTTTTTTTAAATTCAATGGTATATACATAAGCAAAACATTTGCAAATAACTGACTGATAGTGATGTCACGTATTAATTCATTTAATTTAATCTTAAAAACTCTGGCTACTAAATCAGGTCTATCGGAAGCACTTTGTCCAAGAAGTAAATTTTGTGTAATTTCTGGCCATTGTGGATTACATGTAAATGTAAGAAATAAATCAGGTTTGCCAAATTTGGTGACAATAGCCATAGCATCATTGTATCTTTCTCTCATATTTCGAGGAGATCCTTGAAAGGAAGATGGTAAAATGATGGCTTTGCCAGCTGTCATGTCTCTGCTTGTAGCCACGTCAGCAACATAGTCCATTAGTCCAGAATATTGTTCTACACATAGTTTATCTTGTTGATATTTTATAAAGTTTAAATTATTTGCCTCAACTTGGAAATATGAATCAATAATCCATTGTTGGGTTAGTTTTCCACCACATAAAATTGGATTAAATCCATTTCGAATGGCAATTTGAGCTACTTTAAATTCAAGCATAGAAACATTATTTCGGATTCTAGCTTTAGCATTTGGGTAACTGGGAAGTGTTAATTTTGGTTGCCAACCTGCTTCTCCGTGTGGGAAAAAGATGGGATATGTCATTGGATCTAAATTTGGACTTAAGATATTCATAATAATAAATGGTTGCTCCTCATTTCTGGGATATATTCTAATGTCTCTTTGAAATGGTGGTTCTCCTTCATCATTTTGAAACACCATTGCAACCTAATTTGATGTTGACAAGTTATAACAACGTTTATCAGTATGTCTGTCTCTTTTAAGCACCATATTAACCTTTAGCATTGGTAATTGATGTCTTTGTGCATGAAGTAGTTGTTCATTTTCTACTTCTGCCAATTTTTTGTAAGCTTTACTGTAAGGATTATTGTCCATAATGTTATTTAGCTCTATAAAAACACTGTGTAAGCATTTTTTATTTTCTTCCATCTGCATACGTTGGTCAACAGCTTCCATTGTATCTAGGACATATAGTTGAGCGAATTTTCTTTGCTCTCCTTCCTCTGGATGTAAATGGGAAGTACGATGATAAATTTGGCCTTGGACTTTAAAACAGTAAGGACCATGTCCTGGTACATTAGCAGCTAATGTTGCCCCCATAGATGCAAAGGATATGGCACTATTGTAGGATATTATGTTTGTCTTAACATTTTTGTAGTTTGGAAAAGTAGGTTCAGTCATAATATTTTGTAAATAGATTGGAAATTCTTTCCTTTCTGGAAGTTTGAACTTGCCTTTTTGACAGCAACTAATAAATTGGCCATCTCTGGGTCTCTCTTGTTTAAAATAATAAGCCTCACAAAACTGATATTGAGTAGTCATATCCCCACAACTATGAACCTCTACTGCTAAAGACTTGAGTAAAGGACAATTTGCAAAGCATATAGGAGTTTGACTTTCATATTCATCAGGTGAAAAGTCATGGAATGTTTGAACAACAGGTTCTAAATGCTTAGGGCCTCATTCAATTAACGGCCGTAGGAGATGCGGGGCCGCAAGGACCGGCCGCAAGCTATTCGGCTATTCTATTCCCTTCCGGCCCGGGGGTTCCGGCAGGCTTGCGGCCGGGGCCTTGCTATCCCTTGCGGCCGCTAGCGCCAGAGGAAAGCCTTTGATCTTAAACGGACGCAAGAGTTTCGGCCGCAAGAAAGCCCCGGTTGCTATTCAATTGCTACGGGAAACCTCTCTGCAAGGCCAAAACCGAGCCGCAGCTTACTTGCACCAAAAAGGTCCCGCAGGCACACAAATAAGCACATAATAAAGCCATCCTGCACTCTGAGGAGACTATAAAGTGATTGTAGGTGTTAGCAAAAATAGCACAACATTCCCCTACACTCAAATCCGTAATTTTTGTATTTTTAAATTCTTGTCAAATATCCGTGGACAAAGTCCCGAGGGCTTGGAGCACCTCAGACCCTTCAAGGCTGCGGGATTAGCCTCCGTCAAGTCCGTAAATGGGTAAAATAGACCTACGGGTCGTAAAGGGCTAACTTACAAGTCGTAGCATAGAAAAGCCATCCTGTACTTTTATTAAAAGTGAAAGTGATGTTTGGTTTTAGAATCAATAGCTCAACATTCCCCTACTCTCAAATCAGCAAATAAAGATATTTAACTTCATCTATCATGCAAGCCCGCACAAGTTTGAATAACGAGCTACGGGCTTGGAGGGCAATTATCCGCCAAACCCGTACTTGCTTCACTAAGAAGCTACGGCCAAGTCTCAAGCCCGTAATCCTGAAATCAAACCTGAAATCAATTAACCAATAGGAAGATGACAATCAAGGGCACAAATAGTTTAAAAGGGAGGGAAATTCGTAAATCTGTGACTGTGTTGTATGCCGTGAGAGGAGGAGAGATGGAGGGAGAAGGCAGTGAAGGTCATGGAGAGCAGGCCCCCCAGCCACAGGCTGGCCAGCCAGCTGCTGCACGCAAAAGGGCAGCAAATTTCACCATCCAGGAAATCGAAACACTGGTTAGAGGAGTACAAGCCCACCACTCCATCCTAACCGGTGGGAGCGAAGTGAGGCCCAGGCAAAGGACAGATGCCTGGAAGGCGATCGCGGCTGAGGTCTCCTCGCTGGGGTATGCGAATCGTACCTGGCAGTCTGTCCAGCACCGGTACCAAGACTGCCACATTGATATCAAAAAGAAGATGGCGAATGAGGCCAATGCGGTACGTGGAACCGGTGGTGGGCCGCCAGAAACCTTCACATACCCCGGTTGGGAGGCCACAGTCCGCGACATGATCCAGCCAGCATCAGTCGTGGGCCTCCTTGGCCTGGTGGACACGGGGCGGTCACAAAGCCTGCAATGTGAGTACCATGTACACCGTAACACCCTCATATGTACGCACATGTACCCCACACAGATAGATAACTGACGTTGAATTGCACTGTAAGATATCTGGTTGTGACTACAGATATATGATGCCGCAAAAATCATGTAAATCCAGTGTAAAGAAATATACTAGTCAGAATTGTTAGCAATGAAATATATGTCCAATACCTCCTCCCACAACTGATTATGATACCGTTTTGCAAATCTATTGATGTTACTGTTTTGTTTGCTGTTGGTTCCCAGTGCATATAAAGCATACATGCCAACTCCATTGCAATTGTTTGTTTATTGTCATGAGTTCCCCTTTCACACTCTACTCCATGTTAAACTGGCCCATCCATAGCTGTTTGGCTTAACACTCCTACTGCTTAGAATTCATGTACATTTTGAAACTAGGTATAGCGGATGTATACTGTTTTATGTGGGCATTTCAGTATGTGCTGGAAGAGTGCCTCCGCCAACTCTAGGGATGCGGCTGCGCTTGCGTCCCCATGTAGCCGTCAAAAATATTTGGTACACCCAAAGCCCCTAACCCTCTAACCCTAACTCCCTAAACCCCACTTTCTAACTCTAACCCATACCCCCTAACTGTAGCCAGAACCTGAAACCCATAACCACTTACCTGGCCTGCTGGGCTGGCGTAGCTAGAGTCGTTGCGGTGCACTTCCAGAGATGCGCACATACGACAGGATAGGTCCGGTCTAGCTGGTACATCCCCATGAGACTACATGTATGGATGTGCACACTGCAGCATATGCGGATACAGATTTTGATGGACTGCAAGTTTGTGTTGTGTAACAGCATAATCTGGACCATGTTACATTAACATGTTAACTCACATTGCTGAGGATTGGTCACAGATTGGTCTGTCTCACACACTGGCCAACAGATTCAGATGAGCACGTGTCCTAATTAACTGCAGTTGGCACACCGCACCAGCATTACATATAGTCATATGAGCCATGGGCCCTTTGCTGTTATCTGACTGTGACTGCTGGTAGCAGCAGTGAGCAGCCTCTACATGTCACAGCATTTTCCTGGAGATTATATAATCATGCATATTTATTGGGTTATGGTGGTGTTAAGGTAAGGGGTTCGGATTAGTGTGAGGGCTAGTGCTTTTGGGCTTCTGTGTAAGGTGAAAATGATGTATATAACAGCGGCAGCGCCATCTATCAGCCCCTTGGTCCAACTGCTGCTGCCAGCAGTCGCTGTCACATAACAGGAAAGATCCCAGCCAGGATCCACAATACTAATAATGCAGATCAATTTTGATTTTCGTCAAACATTCACAGCCAATTACAAGTCACTCTGATCTCAGAGATATGGAAACAACAATACTCAAATCCAAATCTTGTCTCATTTCAGTACCAGCCAGGCATCCCCTGCCTCCGCAGGTTCCTGCACCATGCGAAGATGCAGGACCACCTGCAGCAACACCACCTGCAGCAGGACCGTCATACGAAAGTCCACCTGGGCCATCCACAAGATGCCACCAATTGCCTCCAGCAATGGCCCCTCCAGCCAGGATAATGGCACCGCCTGGCTCCCAGCCAATGTGGGCTGGACAAATGTGGGGCCACCCAATGTGGTCCCATCCCAGTTGGGCCCACAGTATGGATCCACAAGGAATGGTGCCCTGGAGCATGGGCCCCCGGCAGGGCATGTGGCCCCCGCAGGCCCAGCAGGCGACTCTGGCCACTCCGGCCCTGCAAGCCCAGCAGGCGACTCTGGCCACTCCGGCCCCGCAGGCCCAGCAGGCGACTCTGGCCACTCCGGCCCCGCAGGCCCAGCAGGCGACTCTGGCCACTCCGGCCCCGCAGGCCCTGCAGGTGACTCTGGCCACTCCGGCCCGCAGGCCCAGCAGGCGACTCTGGCCACTCCGGCCCCACAGGCCCAGCAGGTGACTCTGGCCACTCTGGCCCTGCAGGCCCAGCAGGCGACTCCGGTCAGGCAGGACACACCACCCAGCCGTGCATCCACCCAGAGGACACAGTGGTCTGGGTCGCCGCCAGTTAGTCCGGCGCTGTCAGCGGCCCAGTGCCATGATTTCCTGGCTCATCTCCAGCATGAGCGTGAGCAAAATCAACAGTTCATGCTGGAGATGAGACGCCACAATGACAGGATGTTCGAAGAGGTGAGGCGGCATAACCTGGTGATGGAGGAGTATGCCCGAAGGGCCGAAATGGCCCGAGAAGGCCATCCCCAAGACCGGGCTACCCCTTCAACCTCCCAGACCTTGTCACCAGCATCCAGGCCGGAAGAGCCGCCAACCGTTCGCCGAGGTCGTGGCCGGCCTAGGGCAACGGTTGCCAAAGGCCAGGAGAGCCAGGAAACACACAAGCGAAAGCGGAAATAGGTGAGAACATGTTCATGTTGCATATAGAAGCAATTGATGTCCAAGATCTATTGACGTTGAGGTGTTGCAGTCAATGCGTATATTGTTCTAATTGATGTCTTGTTCTTATCTCTTTAGGTTCCAATTTATGGAATTTACGGAATTCATGCCTCCAGTTTTCTTTTTTTTTGCTATCATTTGCAAGCATAAGATTAAAGATTATATATTGCTCACATTATCATTGTTTGTTTTCGTTTGTACTGTACCATGATTGGTAAACACCACATGAATGCTACACACCAACGTTATTGGATTAGTACATACATCTTCCTTCAATATACCAGCCCTGTGTTAATGTAGGGTTGGGGTAACAGCCACTAGTGCAGCTGAGGGTGGAGGTAATATTCCTGAGTTTGATTCCAGTAACGGTGATGCATGATATTCGTGTTTCTGACACATGGAGAGATTAATTCAGGGTAAATATCAAAAGTGAGTCCACCCCTAAGTGAAATTGTCAATATTTTGTGGGGCCACCATTATTTTCCTGCACTGACTTAACCCTCATGGGGATGGAGTTCCCCAGAGTTTCACAGGTTGCCACTGGAGTCCTCTTCCACTCCTTCATGATGATATCATGGAGCTGGTGGATGTTAGAGACCTTGCACTCCCTGTAACGGAGTTGGAACACGCAGTCCAATATCTCCGCTGGTATACGGTACAATATCCAAGAAGCACTACAGTCTCACCATTCCCAACCTCCAATATTGGACGACACTCAATTGGGAGTCAAATGAATACTGACTTTATTTTGTTGTGCAGAAATATATATATACACATCTCTTCCCACAGGCAATACACACATCCCCCATAGTTGGCCACACAATACACATAGAGGGACAATAGGTGGGTCACACCTCCCGGAGGCTACCTGGCTACTTTGATACAATCAGACATTGCTTTGATCATCCTTCTTTGTTATGTCTGATAATGAAAACACTTTATACAATAGACTTCCTTATCCTATGAGGAGTCTCTGTACTAGGATTATCTATTATGCCAAGGTTTGCAATAGTCTGGGCTAATATTCTGCAGAGCATAAACCAACATACATACAGTATAACAGTATGATCATATTTTAACCATAACCATAAAACAGGGTAAAACAGTGATGGGTTCCGTTACACTCCCCACCTTCCATTTGAGGATACCCCCACAGATGCTCAATAGGGTTTAGGTCTGGTTCATCAACTTTTGACCTTCAGCTTCTTTAGCCAGGCAGTGGTCGGTTTGGAGGTGTGTTTGGGGTCGTTATAATGTTGGAATAATGCCCTGCGGCCCGTTCTCCGAAGGGAGGGATCATGCTCTTTCTCAGTATGTCACAGTACATGTTGGCATTCATGGGTTCCCTCAAAAAACTGTAGCTCCTCAGTGCTGGCAGCATGCATGAAGGCCCAGACCAAACATATATGCATGTGTATATATGTTTTCGCTAATATGTTGTGTGGATTCCCCCTATATGCATTTACCTAATGATGTCAGATGCTGCCTCCCCTCTCTCTGCATCACTGTTTAGGTTCAAAATGATGGGTTCATCTCAAATCAATGTTTTTGTGTTCGTTGTGACTTCTTCATTTATCTCCGGCACTGGGGAGCTACAGTTCATTGAGGGAACCATGAATGCAAACATGTACTGTGACATACTGAAGCAGAACATGATCCCCTCCCTTGGGAGACTGGGCCGCAGGGCAACATAACATAACGACCCTAAACACACCGCCAAGACGACACTGCCTTGCTAAAGAAGGTAAAGGTGATGGACTGGCCAAGCTTGTCGCCAGACCTAAACCATATTGAGCATCTGTGGGGCATCCTCAAACTGACGGTGGGGGAGTGCAAGGTCTCTAGCATCAACCAGCTCTGATGTATCATTAAGGAGTGGAAGAGGACTCCAGTGGCAACCTGGGAAGCTCAGGTGAACTCCCTGGCCATGAGGGTTAAGGCAGTTCTGGCAAATAATGGTGGCCACACATAATTGACCTTTAGTGTCAATTTGGACATTTCAAATTAGGGGTGTACTCACTTTTGTTGCCAATGGTTTAGACATTAATGGCTGTGTATTGAGTTATTGATGGGTCAGCAAACTTACTTTACATTGTAGCAGAGTGTCATTTCTTCAGTGTTGTCACATGAAAAGATATACTAAAATATTAACAACAATGTGACGGGTGTACTCACTTCTGTTAGATACTGTGGCCCTCATTCAATTGCAATTTGGCCAATTGAATAGGGCTCGTAATAAGCACATAACATATATTCTTGGAAAAATGTTTTAGTTAGTAAACATCTATCCAAAAGCAAGGTTTTCACTAACTAAAAACTTTTGTAAACAATATATGTTCTGTGCTTAGTTTGAGCACTATTCAATTGGCCAAATCGCAATTGAATGAGGCCCTGTATGTTCACTATTAGGATGTGAGCCACTTACGGACACCTGTCTCATTTGTCTGTTTCTGTGTCATATAGATTGTTAATACCAACCTTCCCTCATGGTTGAAATCAGTAATGCAAACACACTGTGAAAATTCTATTGACACCCCTAACTGATGGTGCAGAGCACAGATGTGGAGTCTGAAGGTCCTTTCATTGATGTTACGGAAATGCTATGGTATCAACATTGACGAGGCAGACACAAACAACATCTCGGATAAATCATATTTACTATTTACAGAAATTAACAAAGCAAGCTTGCCACAAAGCCACAGGTTGACTAATCAACACAGGTATGCAAAGGATCATGGTGGAGGGGGGTAGGATACAAAATCCAAGTAACACAGGGAAATAGGGATATGAGAGCAGAATGCAGGCAGGGAAAATTACATTGATATAAATGATCATGGGATGTACAGTGTATCAACCAACATTAGGCAATATAATATATCTCATTATTGTTACTACATATATATAACAGTCAATAAGGCAAGACCATAATAATCCAGAATAAGGTGATATACATATGGGGAGAGCAAAATGTATGCTTGTGTGTTAAACGGACACTCTGATGCCACATAAGAAGTATAAGTGCTCAATCAGTGAATGCTATGGGCCCATAATGTCAGTTCTCAAGCAACAATAAGCAGCACATAGATAACCTTGGTCAAAAAGATGGTGACCTGACCAGGACCATATCAGTCAGATGTTACTTATTGCAGAGAACTCACAACAAACCAGGCAATATCAAGGATAGTTTGTTCTCTGATTGAGCATCTATACTCCCTGTTGTTGCATATGCATAACTGAAGATTAACGTAACCTCCTTAACTGTTAAGTACCAATCCTGGATTTACTCTTCCCCATATGCACAGGGAGGGTCACATCAGCACTGAAGAAAAGATCTGGAAGGGTTGGTGCTGCAGGCTTCACAACAGTCCAAGTAGAGGAGAGGATAGAATGTCTAAACCAATAGGTACATATGAATCTAGATAGTCTATATGAGCATACACATGCTGTGGATATACCAGGAACATCAGCTGACAGATGTCACATCACATCTGCATTGTATATTGAAATTGTCTCGTGACACATATCGGCTATTCAGTGAAGGTCATCAGATATCAAACTGGATCCAACAAAGCAATGAAACGGACACATGCACATACATGAGGACATTGACATGGCCATGGAATGTCAGGATGTTTATCGTCATGCCTTGTTCTGACCGGGATCTGGAATACAAACACACAAATAATATATTAGTGGAAACCTTACATATGCCATATGAGCAGCCACCAACAGATGTAGGTATGTCGGCACACATGTTATGCATTGGGATCTCGTACAAGCTAACCATCTGTCCGATGATAATGATGGCCCAGACTAATTTGTCCTGATGTGGGAATATTAGGATTAGTCTAATTCTCATTTATTTGTATTGTGCAAACATATTCCGTGGCGCTGTACAGGGGAGAAGAACACGAAAATATACAGCATGTAATATTGCCAACGCAAGAAAATGGAGGGCCCTGTTTTGAGCGTAAAGTCTGTTGATAACTGATTTGTTCCCAAAGGCCCCCACAAGATTCGAAAATCACCACTTCCAAGCTAAAGGTAATGGACATGGGGAAGAGTAGATAAGGAATAGCAAGGTTAATAAGTAAGTGAGAGATACATAGGAAGGAGGTTGTGTCAAGTAGAAAGATATGCATTAGTCAGAGAGGAAAGGGATCAGATGTAAAGTGCGATGCACTATTATGTAATAAGGTATCTGCCCCATGTGGACAGATAATGTAATCTGCAGATGGGACAGTCAGGAGACACATAGTTTAACCCCAGCTTGAGTAAGATTAGCTGATGGGCGAATAAAAGGAGAGAGGTGGGCATGAGAGTTGAAATGAAAATGTTGGAGACAAAAAGGGGAGAAGTAAAGAAGAGTCTGAGGAAAAGGCAGGGGATGTGAGGAAGAAGACAAGAGAAAACATAGTGGAAAGGGTTAATTGGGATAGTTAGCAGAAGTTGCTAATTGGTCATGTGTCGAAGACATGTGTGACTCAATAAATTAAGGGTAAACAGGGGTGGGTGGGATGAGGAGAGAGACAGACAGACAGACAGAGAGAGAGAGAGACAGAGAGACCAGTGCAGCCTGTAATAGAAAGGGAAGATCACAACTATCACACATTGATACATGTTCGGACATCCACATGTGGTTCTCTACCTTGGATAGATCAAGTGGAGTATTCAACGAAGAGATCTGTTCCCCCAGGACAGGTCTGCATGGTCCGATCAACATTTCGGACCGCTTCAGCAATACATAGGGGATGTCTTGGGGAAAAGAAAGTTAGGCCTACATTAATGGAGTTATTAGTCATTTCCACTCATGCATACATGCACATGTTTCCCGCAAATACTCACTTACAATGTAGACGACATTGATGTAGCTGATGTTCTGTTGCTGTCCAGGTCGTTTCCCATGTCTGTGTGGGTAAACAATGTGTTGACAAACGGCAACAGTTCTGTAATGGCAATATGATGATATGAGTCACACAATCCATATGATATATTGCACAATGATTCCTAGTTAACACATCCTTGAGACTATTCCTGTTATCTGACTGAGAATGCTTTTACCAGCATTCGCTGACAAAGAACTGGAGAGATCCCCTCTTTGCATCCAATGAGGTACATTTGTTATGGTTTACAATATGCTGGTATGTTCATATATCCAGATTGCTAGGAATTGCATTGACCTCCATGGGATGTGGAATAGCATGATCAGACAATGGGAACATTACTGTTCTGTGAAGATGTTTTCAAATACGATTGTGAGGCCTATATCCATTGACATTGTGGAATACATCAGACCATCCATTTAGCTTAGCTTCTTGAGGTTGGCAGATATCAATATATATGATGTGTATGGGAATGTGCGCATACTTACCATTAACGGATATCAGAGCAGGCTGTATTTGATCCAGTATGAAGAATGCGTCACGAGACATATGTTACATCACAAAGCTATCCTCTACTGTGGACTGTTGGATATTCTGGAAGACAATGGGGAAGGAGAAAAGAGATGTATTAGTAACCATAATCAAGGTACATTATAGTTGGTTGTTATTAGTTTCAGACTTACATGGGAAGTACTCCCGAATGACGTGGGCACGTAGTTGTGACCCCTGAACGTTATCCTCACCAGGGGGAGGTACTGGACGCTCCGCCGGTTCAAGCGGAGCATCATCAATGTTACCCAGACAGTTTTCCTGTACTGCTATATTGTGCAGACAACAGCAGGCCGTGATCATGTGACAAACCTTCACTGGTGTATACTGTAGCGCCCCGCCAGCGGAATGTAAACATCTGAAGCGCATCTTCAGGAGGCCAAAGGTGCGCTCTATTACATTCCGGGTTCTGGCATGGGCCGCATTGTACCTCTCCTCCCCCTCTGTGCGTGGATTGTTCACAGGGGTCAACAACCACGGCAAACACCTATATCCTGCATCACATGAAGGAAACAAAAATGGGAGATGTAGATATGAATGTGAGTTTGTGCTGCTCGTTAAAGCATCTGTAAATATACACAATGATTAATGTGACGTTAGTTTAGGGATCTCTGGGTTGGAACTTCATACTCCTATGACCACGTCACATCAGGTTAGGCACAGCAACAAGCTACGATGCAATGGCTCAGTCGGCACACCTTCTTTATGGCGCACGGCAAATGAGCACGGACAATACGGCGCTGCCAGAAGCCGGTGACAGTAGCGCACTGTTGGAAATTGTGTGCCAAAATGTGCGTCCATCAAAGAGCGCAAGTTGTAGAATCTATTGACTAATGGGCCAAAACCCTCTAACCCGAACCACTGAGACCCCATGCCTAACACTAACACTCATAATCCAAAGCCTTAGCCTAAAGACCCCTAACCCTAAAACCCCTAAGTCCACCTTTAAATCCTTATCTCAACTCCTGCGCGCAGATGTTGTGCGCGCTATTGAGGGACTCTATTTTGTCTGTTGGCGCATGCGTCGTTGCACATTTTTCACGCAACAATGGAATAGCATTACAGTGGAACATGATGTATATGTTAGGGGATCCTTTATGGGTACTCACCCAGTAGCCACCCAGGTGGAGCTTGTCCAGACTCAAAATAAAGATGAAAGGCTTGCCTGAGACATTCCTCCTACTATGCTAGCAGTGTTCTGAAAACTACCAGATGATAGGATGTGTATGGCGGCTAACATCCGTGTCATGCCTGGGATGGCTCTATTGGTCCGTGAGGAAGGCTCCATGTCCTCCCTCAGGACCGCATAGAGCTCCTCCAGGCTGGCACGGGTTAGCCTAAAACGCTCATACACTTCCACATCAGTTAACCCCTCTAATGTGACTCTCTCCCTGTACACCCTGGGTGCACAAATCCTCCTGGCAGGCTCCTGGGCCTGCTCACTCCCCTGTGGGTCTGGCTGTGCAGGAGCCCCCACTTCATGTGCCACACCCTCTAGGGGTCTCTCATCTGCCCCCCCCCCCCATCAGCTGATCACCCACATCAAGGTCCTCCTCCCTGTCTGCAGGTGCCCTCATATCCCCATGTCCCTGTGCCACTGGAGCTCTCTCCCCTAACTGACCCCCCACCATGACCCTAGGCATATCCTGTGATGAGCCACTTGCCTGGCTTGGTTCCGGACCACCATGATTGCATCAGCACGCTCACCCACATTCACTCCCAGCCGCCCCTCTCTGTCACGCCTCAGCCACTCCTCAGTCGCACGCCTGACAGCCCGGTTTCCACTCTGCAACATTCGAAACAAATATCCATTCCTACGACGCTGCGCTCTACTCACATACCTATACGCCGCACTCAGGTTGCTGCTATCCATGATGGTTCAGACTTGCTAATTCATGGATGAGGATGTGGTTTTATAGCTTGCTAATTACCCCAGATGTGATTATCCGGGTGGATTTCACAAATGGAAAAGCTCACTGGTGTATCTAAGCTTTATCATGTTATGAAGTTCCCTGATTATGGATTGGTTTAGCCATTTTAATTGGTAACCCCTAATATTCTGGCCCACATTTGAATTTGTGCCCATGCTACATGATCTATGTAATGTTGCGTTGAAATATATCCAATATTTGTGTTAAAAAATGTAGATGTGATAAAAGAGATGTAAATCAGATAATGTTGATATGTTTAGGGGACACATTCTAGCCTTTCTGAGTGCTAAAGGGTCAATATGGCCGCCATATTGAGGATGTACATGACAATAAAAAGATATCTTTTATTAACATATTGGATCATTGGGGATTGTTTTTACAGTAATTCGAATGCCTTTTATTGCTTCCTTTATACTTTTAGGGCCCTTTCAGCCCGGTTTCATTACAATGCCGTAAGTGCATCGTGTGTACTTCAACGGATGCGGCCGTAAATTAAATCTAGCAAGGCACGAATCGCGGCCTTCAGAATGTAGGAAGGCCGTGACGTTTAGGCGCGCACGCAAGCTGGAAGGGGGACGGACTCACGCATCGCGCCACAGGTCGCACAGCCAATCACTTACGGGATAGACCATTTGATTGACAGTGGGAGTGAATAAATAGGAATGACACGCGCCCACGCCTCGACTGTGTTGCGATTTCGGACGAAGTAGCACACGGTTCCAGGAGCTTGGTGGTTGAGAGGAGGTAAGTTGCTTTATTATCAAGTCGCGTTTTAAGTTCTTTTTACAGGAATCCGTTACTACATTTACGGATGCCGATGTAAAGAAGTACAATTGTGTTTTTTGCTTGTTTATAGGTGTTTGGAGTATTTTTGCTTGTTTGGGAGTTTTGATCCGGACCGTAGGAGTTTGGAGGGAGGTAAGTTGCATTGTACATGCTTTTCATCCTATCAAGCTGTCTTTTATTTGTATGTTTTGCCAATTTCTATATTTCCTGAATACACTGGCGAGAAGTACAATTGTGTTTTTTGCTTGTTTATAGGTGTTTGGAGTATTTTTGCTTGTTTGGGAGTTTTGATATGGCCCGGAAGGGGTTTGGAGGGAAGTAAGTTGCATTGTACATGCTTTTCATCCTATCAAGCTGTCTTTTATTTGTATGTTTAGCCAATTTCTATATTTACTGAATACACTGGCGAGAAGTACAATTGTGTTTTCTGCTTGTTTATAGGTGTTTGGAGTATTTTTGCTTGTTTGGGATTTTTGATCCGGCCCTTAGGGGTTTGGAGGGAGGTAAGTTGCATTGTACATGCTTTTCATCCTATCAAGCTGTATTTTATTTGTATGTTTTGCCAATTTCTATTTTTACTGAATACACTGGCGAGAAGTACAATTGTGTTTTTTTTGCTGTTGGCCTATAGGTTTTGAGAGTTTTTTGGTGTGGGGAGAGGAGTTTTGTGGAGGGAGGTAAGTTATTTATATTTTTCTGTTTCGTATTATATCTGGATATCTCTCTCTCTCTCTCTCTCTCTCTCTCTCTATATATATATATATATATATATATATATATATATATAGAGAGAGAGAGAGAGAGAGAGAGTATATATATATATATATAGAGAGAGAGAGAGATAGAGAGAGATTGAGAGAGAGAGAGAGATTGAGAGAGAGAGAGAGATTGAGAGAGAGAGAGATTGAGAGAGAGAGAGATTGAGATATATATATATATATATAGAGAGAGATAGATAGAGAGAGAGAGAGAGAGAGAGAGAGAGATTGAGAGAGAGAGATTGAGTTTGATTTTGAGTTTGAGTTTGATTGAGTTTGATTTTGAGTTTGAGTTTGAGTTTGATTGAGTTTGATTTTGAGTTTGACTAAGTTTGATTTTGACTTTGAGTTTGATTGAGTTTGATTTTGAGTTTTATTGAGTTTGATTTTGAGTTTGAGTTTGATTGAGTTTGATTTTGAGTTTGATTGAGTTTGAGTTTGATTTTGAGTTTGATTTTGAGTTTGAGTTTGATTGAGTTTGATTTTGAGTTTGAGTTTGATTGAGTTTGATTTTGATTTTGAGTTTGATTGAGTTTGATTTTGATTTTGAGTTTGATTTTGAGTTTGATTGAGTTTGAGTTTGATTTTGAGTTTGAGTTTGAGTTTGATTGAGTTTGATTTTGATTTTGATTGAGTTTGATTTTGAGTTTAATTGAGTTTGATTTTAAATTTGAGTTTGATTGAGTTTGATTTTGAGTTTTAATTTGATTAAGTTTGAGTTTGAGTTTGATTGAGTTTAATTTTGAGTTTGAGTTTGATTTTGAGTTTGAGTTTGAGTTTGATTGAGTTTGATTTTGAGTTTGATTGAGTTTGAGTTTGATTGAGTTTGATTTTGAGTTTGATTGAGTTTGATTGAGTTTGAGTTTGATTGAGTTTGATTTTGATTTTGATTGAGTTTGATTTTGAGTTTGATTGAGTTTGATTTTGAGTTTGAGTTTGATTGAGTTTGAGTTTGATTGAGTTTGATTTTGAGTTTGATTGAGTTTGAGTTTTATTGAGTTTGATTTTGAGTTTGATTGAGTTTGATTTTGAGTTTGAGTTTGATTGAGTTTGATTTTGAGTTTGAGTTTTATTGAGTTTGAGTTTGATTGAGTTTGATTTTGAGTTTGAGTTTGATTGAGTTTGATTTTGATTTTGAGTTTGATTGAGTTTGATTTTGAGTTTGAGTTTGATTGAGTTTGATTTTGTGTTTGAGTTTGATTGAGTTTGAGTTTGATTGAGTTTGATTTTGAGTTTGAGTTTGATTGAGTTTGATTTTGATTTTGAGTTTGATTGAGTTTGATTTTGAGTTTGAGTTTGATTGAGTTTGATTTTGTGTTTGAGTTTGATTGAGTTTGAGTTTGATTGAGTTTGATTTTGAGTTTGATTGAGTTTGATTTTGAGTTTGATTGAGTTTGAGTTTGATTGAGTTTGATTTTGAGTTTTATTGAGTTTGAGTTTGATTGAGTTTGATTTTGAGTTTGAGTTTGATTGAGTTTGATTTTGATTTTGAGTTTGATTGAGTTTGATTTTGAGTTTGATTGAGTTTGATTTTGTGTTTGAGTTTGATTGAGTTTGAGTTTGATTGAGTTTGATTTTGAGTTTGAGTTTGATTGAGTTTGATTTTGATTTTGAGTTTGATTGAGTTTGATTTTGAGTTTGAGTTTGATTGAGTTTGATTTTGTGTTTGAGTTTGATTGAGTTTGAGTTTGATTGAGTTTGATTTGGAGTTTGATTGAGTTTGATTTTGAGTTTGATTGAGTTTGAGTTTGATTGAGTTTGATTTTGAGTTTGAGTTTTATTGAGTTTGAGTTTGATTGAGTTTGATTTTGAGTTTGAGTTTGATTGAGTTTGATTTTGATTTTGAGTTTGATTGAGTTTGATTTTGAGTTTGAGTTTGATTGAGTTTGATTTTGTGTTTGAGTTTGATTGAGTTTGAGTTTGATTGAGTTTGATTTTGAGTTTGAGTTTGATTGAGTTTGATTTTGATTTTGAGTTTGATTGAGTTTGATTTTGAGTTTGAGTTTGATTGAGTTTGATTTTGTGTTTGAGTTTGATTGAGTTTGAGTTTGATTGAGTTTGATTTTGAGTTTGATTGAGTTTGATTTTGAGTTTGATTGAGTTTGAGTTTGATTGAGTTTGAGTTTGATTGAGTTTGATTTTGATTGAGTTTGAGTTTGATTTTGAGTTTGATTTTGAGTTTGAGTTTGATTGAGTTTGAGTTTGATTGAGTTTGATTTTGAGTTTGAGTTTGATTGAGATTTCTACACATATTTGCAATACACATAGTTGTTCCAAACTGCTTCTTCAATGGGGCTTGACAAGAACTTATTTTCAGCCTAGCCCAGCAGGACCATGTAGTTCCTACTACCTCTGGTACAGAAGATGGCTTCAGGATAGGTACCACTCCCAGGAATATGTGCAGAGTATAATGCAGATAGGATATTATTGGCCTCAGACATAGCCGCATGCCTTGTATATATGCAAACTGTAACTGACCCTTCCACATTGTTTAGGAAAGTATTGATCTAGCGTGTTTCATCAGCGCCACTCAGGTCCAGAGTGAGAGGTGCTGTACACCCCTCCCACTGCTGTCACAGGCTCTGTCCACTTAAGGTTGATTACTGCAGTTAGTTACAACATTGATATCCAAGCAGAAATAGTGTTAGAGGCGATCAGAATGGGGGACGAGGGTGGAGCAGGCAAACCCACTAAAACATTTCTTTATTTCTCTTTCTTTTCTTTTCAGGTGGTGATGGAGGGAGAGGAGCAGAGGGGAGAGGAGTGGCAGGGAGTCCAGGGGCGTGGAGGTGGGGAAGAGGAGGGGAGGAGTGAGGAGGAGGTACTAGTTGAGGAGGGGGAGGTAGTAGAGGAGGAGGAGGGAGGAGAGGAGGAGGAGGGAGGAGAGGAGGAGGAGGGAGGAGAGGAGGAGGAAGGGAGAGTAGGAGGAAGGAGGGAGGAGAGGAGGAGGGAGGAGAGGAGGAGAAGAAGGGAGGAGAGGAGGAGAAGGAGGGAGGAGAGGAGGGAAGGAGGAAGGAGGGAGGAGAGGAGAGGAAGGAGGGAGGAGAGGAGGAGGGAGAAGGGAGGAGAGTAGAGGAAGGAGGGAGGAGAGTAGAGGAAGGAGGGAGGAGAGGAGAGGAAGGAGGGAGGAGAGTAGAGGAAGGAGGGAGGAGAGTAGAGGAAGGAGGGAGGAGAGTAGGAGGAGGAAGGAGGAGGAGGAGGAGGATGGAGGAGGAGAGTGGAGAGGGTCCTCATCCCCAGTCTGGAGAGCAAGAGGCTGCCGGCAGGTCCAGGGCCCACAATTATAGCCGGGAGGAGAACAGGGTCCTCCTGGAGGCCATCCGTGCCCGTCCCGTCATCACCTCGGGGGGTAGGGAAGTCAAGGCTGGGCCCAGGGCTAATGCTTGGCAGCAGGTGGTGGATCTGGTCAATGGTGTGGCGGGCGGTGGACGGATTGCAGGGGATTGCAAGGGCCATGCTTGCACCCTCTGACGCAGCTGGAGCATCAGGCCCGGTGGAGCAGCAGGACCCAGCCTCCATGGCAGGTGAATATGACATACAGCAACATTCCACCACATGTGCATCACACACACTACACATGGACATGACACTGACATGTCAGCTCCATTAAATAACAAGGGATAGATGGATGCATCATTAAATTCATGAAGCTGACAAATCACTGTCATTCCTGGTCAACACAACAGTAATCAAGCAATAGAGCAGGTGTGTCCAAACTAGGTCCTGGTGGGCCACACACATGCCTGTATTTGATAACCCTGCTGCGCACAGGTGAGTCAATCGCTTCTTCAGTCATCCTGATTGACTCACCTGTGCACAGAAAGGATATCTTCCAATCCAGGAAAGAGTTTGGACACCCCTGTAATAGAGAGTCCATGTATTGGTGTGCCCGTTCAGCCTATGCAGTTACAGACAGCAGCCGTAATACAGATAGCGTTGTGAGCCAAAAACCATCAAGAACAGAAACCTAAGAATAGATAACAGCTAGTATAAGATAGCTAATCATAGAATCATCCATATTCAAGGCTAGATGTCAGATAATTAGAAATGAACACATATCAATGCGCTAATCAACATACTAATGACTTGTAACTTTCTTCTCTATCTATCAGCATCCAGGAGGAGCTCTGGGTCCTGTGACCAGGCAGAGAAGGCGGGGCCATCAGCCCCGTACCAGGATCTTCCAGCACAGGGGGAGGAGGAAGGAAGATCGGAGGGCCCTGGGTCAGAGGATGGGCTGGTCATTGACCTTGCAGGGTCACCTGCCACAAGCCCTGGGCCTATGCCCATCCTCGAAAGACTTGCTCTGGGGCCCTCCCACGCCCAAGGGACAGCACCTCCTTCCCCACACAGTGTGCTGGCCTGGTCACCACCGGGCACATTGTCACCCCAGGCTCCAGCTGTGGACCTCCCCGCTACACCTCACCAGGCCCACCCAGCGGTGTCGTCGCCGCAGAGCCAGGCTGTGCAGGTGGAGATGCTGGCCGTCATGAAGGAGCTTCTGGCAAGCTCCCAGAGGATCGAGGCCAGCCAGCTCCGGATGGAGGCCAGCATCTCTGCCCTCCGGTCACATATGACCCACAGCCTGGCCAGGCTGTCCAGGGAGGTAAGGAGGCACCACATGACCAGCGAACACCTTCAGGTCAGGCTGCTCAGACAGGCGATGGTCCCCTCCCCAACATCAACAGGGATCTCCCAATCCCCCAGCCAAGAGCAGCCTGGCCCCTCCTCTCCTCCCATGTGTCCGCCACCACCAAGACCACCGCTGCCTGGCACCGCCCCCCCCCCCCACACACACACCATCACCACCAGAGGGGAGACGGAGGATGGGCACAGGTGATGTGGGTCCTGGGCCCAAGCGGAAGAGGACATAGGGCCTCATTCAATTGCAATGTGGCCGATTGCTAAGGGCTCAATTTTAGCACAGAGCATATTTTCTACAGATGTTTGTAGTTAGTGAACTTCTATCCAAAAGCAAGGTCTTCACTAACTACAAACGTCTGTAACTAAATATATGCTCTGTGCTTATATAGAGCCCTTTTCAATCGGCCAAATCGCAATTGAATGACGCCCATAGGGTCTGCAGACATGTTTAAGCCTTCTCAACAGCACTCCTCAGTGACCATCAATTGGTGACAGATTAAACAGAACACAAAGGGCCTCATTAAAATGTGATTTGGTCAATTGAATAGGGCTCTATATAAGCACATAGGATATTTTGTTTACAGAAGTTTTTAGTTAGTGAAGACCTGGCTTTTGCATAGAAGTTCCCTAACTAAAAACTTCCTTTCAAAAATATGCTGTGTGCTTATATAGAGCCCTATTCAATTTGTTACATAGCAATTTAATGAGGCTGTTAATTAGTAGTGTGACCAATACATTGTCACTAAGGAGTGCTGTTGAGAAGAGATGCTGCAGGCCCTATGATGTTTTCAGGACTTATTTCTTAGATTTTGTCTTTTTTTGCTTCTTTCTTTTTTTTTTTTTGGTCCATGAAGGCATCTCCTGCATCTGCAAGCATTGTGGAGGAATTATGAGGTGGAGGGTTTTCCCAGTGCCTCTCAGGTAGACATGTCTTCAATGGCAGCCCCCTTAACATGTAGCTCCCACAATTTTACAGCTATCAAATAGCCAGATATCTCCGACATGATTGTTGGTAGCTTAAATGTAGACTAATACCGCTATGGCGGTGGACTTGCAAAGTCTCACAATGGCATGTTAATAACAGCCAGCATTAATATATGCACTAGTGAAGCATGTGATCCTGACCTCAATATCGGTCTGAGAACAGATCTTTGGGTCTGATGTAAGAAACAGTGAATCTGGCTGCTGACCTTTGTGTCCTCTCCATAATAATGGCTATTTGCCCATATTTCTGATTATCCACAGACCTAGCTAATAGTTAGTAATGCTTGCAGATGGGAATCAGGTGAGTTGGTATATTGGTACAGTATTTAGAACTGTACTGTACATACATCGTGATTCTAAATTGTTTTGGATCCTCCTCCGCATTTTTTGATTTGAACACTTATTTCAGATTTTTGTTTGGTCAACACACTGTATGTGTGAAACTGGATTGGATTACACAGTCCAAAGGTTGAATCATCTGTTTCATTGAGCAGATCTAGTTACAAGTTGTAAGTGCTATGCACATAAATGGTTTCTTCAGTTAAATGGAGAGATTTCTGGTTCCGGTTGCAGCATGTGACCCTGGTAGGTGCTATGCATCATGCTTATTCTAGACTATTAGATTGACCCGTGTAGGTTTTCCCTTTTTTCAAGCCTCTTGCTCTTCAAGGACCCGCCCACACCACACCCATGATATTAATGCAGTTTTAAACACTGCTGATTGTGGTCTGTCTATCAAATAAAGCTTTGTTATACTGTTATGTGAATGCACAATCTTGACCACTGCTGATTGTGGTCTGTCTATCAAATAAAGCTTTGTTATACTGTTATGTGAATGCACAATCTTGACCACTGCTGATGGTGGTCTGTCTATCAAATAAAGCTTTGTTATACTGTTATGTGAATGCACAATCTTGACCACTGCTGATTGTGGTCTGTCTATCAAATAAAGCTTTGTTATACTGTTATGTGAATGCACAATCTTGACCACTGCTGATTGTGGTCTGTGTAAAAAATAAAGCTTTGTTAGACCTTTATGACTGCGTCCATGTGTTATGAATATGTTTTGTTCTGTGAAATCCACATGCATTACATTAGTGTCACATTCCTATAAATGTAAACTGATAAGCCATAGTTAACATGCAATAGATCAATACATATAAAACTGTTGAGGAGTCAGAATAGCTTTAGATATCATATGATCCCAAATATCATATCTACTACTAATATAGGGTTAATACCCATGACAAGTCTGATTAGCGATACTGTGGAGTAGGAACATTCCCTTGAGGGCCTACAATGAATAGGACAGGTGACACTGGAGTGCTATTCCAGTTCCTTCTCTAGTTGATTGGGATTAGTCTGACCTCTCTGATAAGACGTACCCCCCTACACTGGCCCTATGTAGGATAGCTCACAGCTTCATTGAAGTACACAAACTCCTTCACCCACATCACTTAGCATATGTGTGAATACAGTTAGTTGCCCAATAATGAACATGCATTGGCTAAATATCCTTTGGTTATCATATGTTGTAATGGTCATGCACATGCCAATCTGACAAACCATGCTGCAACATGCATAATATGATTGAAGCCACACTACCCAATTCAATAGCAAGAGTAAAACATGAGTCAGGTCATATGAACCCTTTGCCACGCACATGAGCTCTATTGTGATCCCTTAAATCTCTATCTAATTGCATATACATCTCGCTCATCACATCTACATTTGGTAACACAATTATTTTTCAAATTACACAGCCACATGGCATATATTAAGTAGCAGGGAAACATTGTAATGTATGTTGTTCAGTTCTTCAGTTGTGTCTGACACTCTGTGACCCTATGAGCTGCAGCACATTCAGCTAGGTCTCTGCCTGTGCTGTTATCCACCGTTTCCAAGCTAAATATACTGGTGTGGTTTGTCAGTTCCTTCTCAAGTGGATTGGACCTTGTCTGATCTCTCTGCTATGATGTGCCCACCTACAGTGGCCCTACATGTTATAGCTCCCAGCTTCATTCAGGTACACAAGCCCCTTCACACCACTTAACAATGCTGAAGGTTGGACCAGGGGAACATACACCACACATATCTACTCTGACCCATCAGAAAGGCCGCAAGCTCCAGGATCGACAGCAAACTCACCGCCATCAGGCATAATCTCTGCTACGCCCATCCTGGTGGGAGCCATGTGCCAGGTGTCTAGTTATTCCCATTTGGTGAACTTCCAAACTGTTCTGCTATTTATCAATTTACATGGGTGAGGCTTGCTAAGTGGTGGTGGTGGTGAAGCAGCTTGTGTACCTGAATATAGCTGTGAGCTACTGTAGGTGGGCAGGTCATAGCAGAAAGATCAGACAAATCACAATCCACTAGAGGAGGAACTAACAACCCACTCCAATCTCTTTGGACTTCAAACTTTGGAGAACAGCACAGGCAGAGACCTAGCTGAATGTGCTGCAGTCCATAAGGCCACTGAGAGTCGGACACAACTGAAGAACTTAACCACATATAATGAAATATTCCCCTGGTACTTGATATATGCCAAGTGGCGGTCTGATTTGGCCACTATTTGTATTCTCTAATGTAGATGTGATGAGCGAGATGTGTATTCTATCGTTGATCAACCATATAGCTGTGGTAACTTGTCTTCCTTGCATGGTGGTTTATCTTCCTTTCGGGACCTCCTTGGGCAGGTCTAGGTGGGAGGGCTGGGAGTCTTTGCTTCCCTCCCACAATTGCTGGAGGAAGTGATGCATGGACAGGATGTGATGTAAATCACATCATCTCAACTAAGGGTATATAACATGGGGCCAGGCAGGAAATCGTTCTGTGTTGCTTCCTGTTTCTTCCTTGGTGGATGTGATGGCCTAACCGTGGGTGAGATCAAGCGTGTGGGGAAGGGGATTACTATATGGGTAGATAGATTTAAAAAGGGTTGTTGCTCCGTGGGTCTGGGCTGTGTGTTTGTGATACATTTATAGTATTGTGTTGTTGCCTTTTAATAAATACCTTTTAATATAGACGAACCTTGTGTAATATATATATATATTAATTTGGTGATACACCACATTTGGCGACCACGAATTTTAGACTTCTACAAAGGTTATTTATGAGGTAATATCACATTAATAGATAGTCAGATTTATTTTTTGGGGGGAAGAAAAAAAAAGTACTTTGTCTAATTATCCTCTGCATGGGAAATCAAGTGCTGATTGTGTGTGGAGTCTAGTTTGGGCCTCCATTTTAATATACAAGCTTGGGCATCAGGCCTCAATTTTAAATATATTAGCAGGCCTAGTAGTTTTTCAGGCCTTCATTTTTATTTTATTGTTATAGACTACCAGCATAGGCCTCAATTATTTTTTTTAATCCTTTATATCGTACTAGCTTATTTTGCTACATAAAACAAAGATATCATACAGGTTGTTTTTGTGGGTTTCAAATATCTGAGTTGAGTTTTGTTGTGCTTTTGACTATCAGAGTACAGGCCTAGCCCTGCATTTGAATACAATATAGTAGGCTCCATGCGGCTTCTTGTTGTATTTGAATGCTGATTTGATTCCTTTGTATCCTAGTTTGGGTCTCCATTTTAATAGACAAGCTTGGGCATCAGGCCTCAATTTTGAATATATTAGCAGGCCTAGTAGTTTTTCAGGCCTTCATTCTTATTTTATTGTAATAGACTACCAGCATAGGCCTCAATTATTATTTTTAATCCTTTATATCGTATTAGCTTATTTTGCTACATAAAACAAAGATATCATACAGGTTGTGTTTGTGGGTTTCAAATATCTGAGTTGAGTTTTGTTGTGCTTTTGACTATCAGAGTACAGGCCTAGCCCTGCATTTGAATACAATATAGTAGGCTCCATGCGGCTTCTTGTTATATTTGAATGCTGATTTGATTCCTTTGTATCCTAGTTTGGGTCTCCATTTTAATATACAAGCTTGGGCATCAGGCCTCAATTTTGAATATATTAGCAGGCCTAGTAGTTTTTCAGGCCTTAATTTTTATTTTATTGTAATAGACTACCAGCATAGGCCTCATTATTATTTTTAATCCTTTATATCGTATTAGCTTATTTTGCTACATAAAACAAAGATATCATACAGGTTGTTTTTGTGGGTTTCAAATATCTGAGTTGAGTTTTTTTGTGCTTTTGACTATCAGAGTACAGGCCTAGTCCTGCATTTGAATACAATATAGTAGGCTCCATGCGGCTTCTTGTTGTATTTGAATGCTGATTTGATTCCTTTGTATCCTAGTTTGGGCCTCCATTTTAATAGACAAGCTTGGGCATTAGGCCACAATTAGTTTTGTTGTGTGTTTCAAATACCTAAGTTTGTTAATACTATTATTTTTGTTTTGTTTTTGTCTTTTGTTTTTTTTTTAAAGAAAGAAAACATTTTTTTTTTTTTTCTCCTTTCTTTTTCTTTCTCTAATCCTTTATCATAGTACAGGCCTGGAGAAAAATAAATAAATAAACCATTTTAAATCTTATATATATATATATATATATATTATTTCAGGCTTGCATTTTAATACACTATAGGCTTCCATACCTTATACTTTTTGGGTGTCTTGCATATCCTAGTTCAGGTATATCTCCTACCCTGCAGGCCTTGCTATTATATTTTAAGTTAATTAGCAAGTATTACCTTCACCATACTAAGGTAAGTATAATTTGCATTGTGGGTACTAGTCTATTTTTCTACATATTACACCTTGCCTACTGAATAGTCATCAACTATTGTTGGCTACTCAGAAGCATGCTACTTTAGTCGCAAATTGATTTGGATTCTTACTTGGGTGAGTAAAAGAGTAGGAATGTCTTTTCAAGGGGCCAAATACTTTCCCACAGAAGTGCGTGAGTACTTTAGGAAACATATTCAAAAACATGATGGTCCATATGAGCTTCCAGAGCCAGCAAACCCAGACAGTGAAAAATAGGAGAGATTAATGGATGTTCTAACACAAATTGTAAATAACAAAAAGTATAGAACAAAGAAAAGAAAAAGTTTGGTCACACAAGCTGTTGTAGTTACAATAGGAGGCCTAATAAACTTAGTTGTAGAATTACGGCAGCATAATTTGGAAACAACAAATAAAATGGAGGAAGCAATGGACAAAAGGGATTGTTTAAAAATTGCAGCTTTGAGAACAACTACAATTGTTGGGGAACTAGAAAGGGAGTTAAGGGAAATAGAAGAGCAGAGGGATGCTTATGGAGTAAAAATAACAGAACTTCAAAACATAATAATGGACTATAAAAATAAAACAAAGTTAGAAGGGATAAAAGGAGTCAGAGACATTGCCAAAATATATCCAGATCTGGATATGTTCGTGGCACAAAATAAAGAACCAGGGCCGAAAATGAACCAAGATAGAAAATAGTTCTTATGTTATTCTGTTCCACAAGTAGATACCATACCACAAGCACCAGTTATTGTTTCAGAATTATTTAATGCAAGGCAAACACCTACAGGATTTTCTATGCAGACTCGACCGATGTCTATGGCAGATAAAGACAATTTCCAGAAATGGTGGGGAAGTATGCCAACTAACAACTTTAATACGTTTACACATTGGTTTATGAGGGGAGCAGATAGAGCTAAAAAAGGAGGTCTTAACTGAGAGGAATGGACAGAACTGTTAGAATACGCTATGGGTCCTTTGGCTACTAGACTATTGGGATTTAATAACAGTGTGTCTGATCAGGCAGGAAGAATTGCTGCAACTAATTTCTATCTACTTAGCATAGAGAAAGAAATAGCAAATATTACCATGAGGCCAACAGATGGTCCTAGAGAGGTAGCTCAAAGGATATTTTTTTGGTATACTCTACGACAACCTCAACAGCCTCTAGTGCTGGGCTCACCAGAACATATAGCAAAAGTAATGGAAGCCCTTCCCCGGGAGTGTCAAGAATTTGTCAGGCTTTTTGATCCAACACCAACAGACTTGGAAATGGTACTAACTAGAGCTGATAAGTGGTGGATCAAGCATCCTTTCACAGAACAGGCCTGCTCTGTTTCAGCTGTAAGAACATTTAAGGTCGAGTCTGGTAGAGATATAGATGGTAAATGGAGAAACCAGACGTGGGATGTACCCCAGAACAAGAAGGATGATCAAAACTGGAGACCAAAACAGAACTTTGACAAAAGATGGAGAGATCCACCTAGGGACTATAGGAATAGGGATGGCAGCAACTGGAGGGCTAATCAGGAGGGAGAGAGAAACGGTAACATGGGTTATTGGGAACTCAGGAGACAGAAGGATAGGATAGAAGAGGAAAATCGCATACTTAAAAACAAGGTAGCTGAGTCAGAGAGGAAATTGAAGGAAAGTGAGGCAAAGATGCAATATAGTGTTATAAAAGAGGGACAGAGTAGAAGTGAGTCACAATGACAAATCCCAACCCCTGCGCCTCAGCATCTCATTCACTCAGCTAATTTAACCATGGATGAGGCAGGTCGGCCTACCATTTATTCAGTCATCGCAGGGGTAGGGAAAAATATGTTGGTAGATACAGGAGCAGCAGTTACAATGACCAACAGGGTCAAAAATGGGGATTCTTCAGTAAGTATTATGGGAGTTACTGGGAATCCACAGGAGGTTAGAGCAGGTCCAATTGATGTAGCAGTTGGAGAAAAAACAATACAAGTAGAAGCAATAGTGGGTTGGCCAGAGGAAATATTGGGAATAGAAGCTTTAAAAAAAGGAAATTTCATTGTAGATCTTGCCAATTTTTGTTTGTGGAAGACAGAAAAGGTGAATCAGGTAAGTACAGAGTTGACGAAAGGGGTTGTGCTCCCAATGGCATATATTGTCTCTCCGATAAAAAGTCTGAAAAAAAACAAACTGAAACTAGACGGACAACCAGAATGGCTGCAGAAGCTAATCCAAGACATACCTGTTTGGGCTACAGATAAATAAGACTGTGGAAGAATGAAAGGAATGGTCTTGTTGGAAGGAGGAGACCCACAATGGCAAAAGCAATATCCAGTCCCAAGAGAATCAGTGGCATCAATCACCGAGATGATAGAAATGCTGGAGAGACGTGGAATAATTAAATCTGGAAATGGGTATGCATGCAACTCACCATGTTGGCCTGTGAGAAAAGCTGTGTTAAAAGGGAATGGTGATGAAAAAGCAGCCTCATCATGCAGACTTACCATTGATTACAGGGCCGTGTACAAACTTGCAAAAAGATATTTTTTATTTTTTTGTTTGTGTATGTATATGTTTCTAATGATGGAATCTAGTGTTCCCACAGAGCAGGGCTGTATAAGAATGAAGATGCGTGTCAACAGAAGATTGTGGTGGATCCTTGTTACAGGATGGATAAGTATAAGCTGTATCACAGTAGGAATAGGGAGACAGGCAATAAGGCCAGAAGATACCGCAAATAAGGGAGAGAGTTTGAAAAGATTGGAGTTACATTACGTTCAAGCAGATAGATTTATTTGGCCCAGGGAATTGGAAGTAAAAGAGGGTGGAGGGTTACAAGTAAACATTATTTTGCCACATAATAGTACCAGGGGATTAGCTCTTAGAGCTCCAATAAAAAGTATAGAGGGACATAACTGGGAATGGGTTAGAAGATATGGACAGATAATGAATACAGGAAACTTTAAAGGAAGGACTAAAATAACAACAAAGGTACAAGGGATGTTTACAAATACTACAGTAGTAGTGAGTAACTTAACATTAGAAGAAGGTGGAGAATGGGACGCTGCAGTTATAGCTGCCCAGCCTGACCTAGAGGAATTCTGCAATTTTGATACTGGAAAGGGGTGTGTTCTAACAATAGATGAAGTATTTGTCTCTTTAAAGGAGCTGCAACGTTGTAAAGATCAGAAGAAGGTACCATGGCCAATAGGCGGATTGGTGGTGGTACCAACACATGAAACAGTTGTGCAAGGGGTTGGGTGGACTTACTACCCAATAATTCTAAATTTTAATGATTTTTCTATTCCTCCAAAGTGCCCGGAATCACAGCGGCAGTGGTTTATGCAAAGTATACAAGAGACCATCATTGAGTGGACCGGAGCAGGGAGTCGAGAAAAACGGGACACACTTGCAGCCCTTTTAGGAAGAGTCGGAACTGAATTGGGAGTATGGAATTCAGCAGACATCATTGGACTGAACAGCAGGATAAACTCCCTTACTGATGGCATGGGACATGCTATGAAAACAGGTGGAGTAGCTGACTCCCTTATAGTGAGTAGACTGACAGACAATGTTGATGACATACACACCATTGCCAACAACCTGCATCTAGTTGAGGAAAATATTGCTTCCATTGCTAACAGCATTAAGAATGAAATAGTGGGAACTGCCATTTTCTGTTCTATGATTGGAGGAAAGCTGTTGGCAGATTTAAAGGAAACTATTAAAGACATCCAGGAAAACAAGTGGGCAAGACAAATCAATGCAACAAGGATTATCAGGTCATTGAAAAGAAAAGGAGTGGACATCACTGAGGACAATCTTAAATACAGCTATATTGAAGGCCCAGATCAATGGATGCCACATGGACTACAATCTGGGACAATAGGACTAATCCTGGCAATTCCCCGTTGGGAGGGGCAGGCAGAGCAACTGAACTTTATACATAGCATTGGCACGTTAAGTGACAAGCAACACTTCCCATCAAAAAGACTGGCCTCTATTACAGGATTGGAGATGGATGAAAGCTGTTGCAGGAAATCTCAACACCGGTGGCTGTGCAGTTGTGTTTGGGAGAAAGGAGCTGAGGAGGATGGCTGGGTGCAGTTGATAAAAGAAAACCTGGTGCAAGAGGTGATCCGCATAGGGGAAAAAGGAAATAGAAATTACTACAAAAAACTTTGAGCATCCCTGGTGGGGAATTCTTACCAATGCAGAGACACATCCAGTCCTACGAACACTGTCGCTGGTACTCATGTTCATTCAAGTATTAACGACAATTATAATAATATACTTTTGTGTGGCAATGAAACAAATGAGGAAGAAACTTGCAAGGAGGATATTGTCTTTTTCCTCTTCTTTCTCTCTCTCATACATTCTTCAATAAAGTTTTACATTGCACATACATAAACATTTATCACACACTCTCACCTAAATTCTATAAGTTCTGTTTTTGTGTAATATGTGGATTGACAGCCATAGGAAAGTACAGGAGAACTTATGTCGCTGAGGGAACTATTCTGGAGGGACGGTGGGTTGAATTTCTCCTGTATATCAGGTTTTTGCTCCCACTAGGTTCTCCTGTACTAGAGGGATAACTAGAAAACTGAGCAACATAGAAGAAGAAAAAGTGAGGGAATGTGGTAACTTGTCTTCCTTGCATGGTGGTTTATCTTCCTTTCGGGACCTCCTTGGGCAGGTCTAGGTGGGAGGGCTGGGAGTCTTTGCTTCCCTCCCACAATTGCTGGAGGAAGTAATGCATGGACAGGATGTGATGTAAATCACATCATCTCTACTAAGGGTATATAACATGGGGCCAGGCAGGAAATCGTTCTGTGTTGCTTCCTGTTTCTTCCTTGGTGGATGTGATGGCCTAACCGTGGGTGAGATCAAGCGTTTGGGGAAGGGGATTACTATATAGGTAGATAGATTTAAAAAGGGTTGTTGCTCCGTGGGTCTGGGCTGTGTGTTTGTGATACATTTATAGTATTGTGTTGTTGCCTTTTAAAAATACCTTTTAATGTAGACGAACCTTGTGTAATATATATATATTAATTTGGTGATACACCACAATAGCGTGCATCGAATGTGCGCTGTCATCTGCGCACCGACACATGCACGCATCAACAACAGCAGGCCCGACAGGAGGCTAGCGGTTTTAATGATTAGGATTAGGCTGTGGGGTGTAAGGGTTAGGATAAGCCTGCGGATACAAGGGTAAGAAGGGTTTATGGCATTAGGTCATATCACTTGCGCCCTTTCATCGACGCGCAGTAGTCAAAAATATTACAACTGCGCAATGATGTGGGACCGCTCATGTCAGCTACATGTTGTCAAAACACATTTGCTGTGCGCGCCAATGTTGGGGTGACATATTCTATTATAGGGCTGTTTTAGAGGCTACAATGGAACCTGTATGTGTGCTGACCAATCAAACATATGAGGAATATTAAACTAATTTGAACTATTGTTCATTTGGAGGCTGTAATGCTTGGGCCTCCATTTTAGGGTTACAAGCTTAAACCATGCAGACTGCAAAAACCGTAACAAAATGGATACCTTTAACCTCCAAGCACGTACGGCCTTTAAAAACGAGCTGCGGGCTTGGAGGACAGCCCGCACGGGCTTGAATACGGAGCTACGGGCTTGATCATTGAAGTCCGTGGGACTTGTACGGATTTTAAAATCAAAGTACAATTTGGCGATGTGCAAGCTTGAGAATGTTTGGCTAGTAATCCTCATGCCCCCCCCCCCCATTATGTTCCCCATCATTTACAGTGCTTTGCAGTGCTGGATTGAATATATATTGGCTATTACAATGCTTGGTTTGCGGCCCTCCATCTCCGAACCCGTACAGGTTTTAACAAGGACCAGCGAGCGGAACTACGGGACGTAAAGTAATCCGTTAATAATATATCGGATTTGGGCTGATGTGCAAGCTTGAGAGGGTGTTGCTATTAATCCTCATGTCCCCCATTATGATGCCTAGCATTTACGGAGCTTTACAGTGCATTCTCGATTTTATATTTGCATTTTCAGTTTTCGGACTTTGCGGCCGGAAAACAAGATTTACGGGCGCTGGGAAAAAGCTTCCGGCCGTTTGCATGATATGCGGCCGGCTGGAAGGGGATATCCTTGCGGCGCCGTATAATTGAATTGCAAGGTAAAGGTAGCTCTACACGGGGCTGTGAGACGGCCGCAAGGAATCGCAGCTTTGCGGCCGTTTTACGTCCGTTAATAGAATGAGGCCCTTATTATTCTGTCAAATGTACTGGGTACAGATTGAATCTGATTTAACAAACAGAGACAAGTAAGATGAGTGACCAGGAAACAGCGGCAGTCATTAATTGTACAAATATCCTGCATCTAGTTTGATTTTATGGAAAAATCATAGAGGCAATTCCACACTTAGGCCCTCATTCAATTGCAATTTGGCCAATAGCACATAGCATATTCATTTTACAGAAGTTTTTAGTTAATGAAGACCTTGCTTTTGGATAGAAGTTTACTAACTAAAAACTTTTGTAAAAAATATATGTTATGTGCCTATATAGAGCCCTATTCAATTGGCCAAATCACAATTGAATGAGGCCCATAGCATATTATTTTTACAGAAGTTTTTAGTTAGTGAAAAACTTGCTTTTGGATAGATGTTTACTAACTAAAAACTTATTTAAAAAATATATGTTATGTGCTTATTTAGAGCCCTATTGAATTGGCAAAACTGCAATTGAATGAGGGCCTTAGAAAGGAAAGTTTTACCTCTGTCACTGTTGGCTCTCAGGGTAAGTATAGAGTGAAGGATGAGTAATTATGTTCGTGAAAGGAGATATGAAAGGTGTGTGAATGTCCAGTAACAGTGTTTGAAGCCTTGTCGTGGCGTTACTGCCCTTATGGGAGTGCCCATGTGCTAATTCAACCAATTTGTATGTGGCTGGGTAAATGAAGTATCTTTTAGAATTAAACTGGGGTGTGTAGTTGTCTGCCATTGTGAGTGTATAAATCTTTTGCAATGTGTGTATAATAGTCTATGGGAGGTATGAAAGGTGTGTGAATGTCCAGTAACAGTGGTTGAAGCCTTCTCATGGTGTTACTGCTTATATGGGAGTGCCCATATGCTAATTCAACCAACTTGTATTTGATTGAATAACGGATGTATCTTTTTCAATTAATATGTGGTGTGGTTGTCTACCAGTGTTAGTGTATGAATATTTTGCAAATACTATAGTCTTTGTGAGATATGAAAGGTGGTATGTAAATGCCCAGTGACAGTGTTTGAAGCCTTGTAGTGGCATTACGTACTGCTCATATGGGAATGCCCATGTGCTAATTCAACCAATTTGAATGTGACAGGATAACTAATGTTTGTTTTTTTAATTGAATTGTGGTGTCTGTCATTGTGAGTGTATGAATCTTTTGCAAATGTATATAGTCTTCAGGAGATATGAGAGGTGGCATGTGAATGTCCAGTAACAGCGGTTGAAGCCTTGTTGTGCCCATATGCTAATTAAACCAATTTGTATGTGAGTGGATAACGTATGTGGTGTTTCAATAAATTGTGGTGTGGTTGTCTGCAAGTGTGAGTGGTATCAAACTCTTTTAAATGTATAGAATCCGTGGTGTCAAGGTATGAAAGCTATGTGAATATCCAGTAACAATGGTTGAAGCCTTGTTGTGGCTTTACTGCTCATATGGGAGTGCCCATATGCTAATTCAACCAACTTGTATTTGACTAGATAACTGATGTGTCTTTTTCAATTAAATTGTGGTGTGGTTGTCTACCTGTGTCGGTGTAGGAATCTTTTGCAAATGTATATAGTGTTAGGGAGATATGAGAGGTGGTATGTGAATGCCCAGAAACAGTGGCTGAATCCTTCTCGTGGCGTTACTGCTCATATGGGAGTGCCCATATTCTAATTCAACCAATGTATATGTGACTGGATAACTGATGTATCTTTTTTTCAATTAATTTGTGTTGTGGTTGTTTGTCATTGTGAGTGTATGAATATTTTGCAAATGTATATAGTCTTTGGGAGATATGAGAGGTGGTATGTGTGCCTAATAAAAGTCGTTGAAGCCTTGTCGTGGTGTTACTGCTTATATGGGAGTGCCCATATGCTAATTCAACCGATTTGTATGTAACTGGATAATGGATGTTTTTGTTCAATAAATTGTGGTGTGGTTGTCTACCAGTGTCAGTGTGTGAATATTTTACAAATCTATATAGTCTTTGTGAGATATGAATGCTATGTGAATGCCCAGTAACAGTGGTTGAAGCCTTGTTGTGGCGTTACTGCTCATATGGGAGTGCCCATATGCTAATTCAACCAACTTGTATGTGACTGTATAACTGATGTGTCTTTTTTAAATTAAATTGTGGTGTGGTTGTCTACCAGTGTCAGTGTATGAATATTTTGCAAATATATACAGTCTTTGTGAGATATGAAAAGTGGTATGTGAAAGCTCAGTAACAGTGGTTGAAGCCTTGTCGTGGCGTTACTGCTCATATGGGATCTCATATGTGTCTTTTTTTAATTAAATTGTGGTGTGGTTGTCTACCAGTGTCAGTGAATGAATATTTTGCAAATGTATTTAGTCTGTGTGAGATATGAAAGGTGGTATGTGAATTCCCAGTAACAGTAGTTGAAGCCTTGTCGTGGCATTATTGCTCATATGGGAGTGCCCATATGCTAATAAATGGGCAGCTCTGGGCACCCACCACTAGGATCACAATCCTTGGCTCCCTCCTCCTCCTCCTCAGCCCCTGCTCTCTGCTCTGAGTCCGCTGGAGGAGAGGAGGAGTTACCAGGTAAGGGAAGTGAGGGGGAATAAGAGGGGAGGGGGGAGATAGAGGAAAGGAGAGAGAAAGAGGGAGAGAGAGAGAGATGGAGAGAGAGAGAGGGCGAGAGAGAGAAACAGAGAGAGGGGAGGGAGAGAGAGAGGGAGGAGGGGACGAGAGAAAGAGGAGATGGGGAGAGAGAGACAAAGAGAGGGAAGAGAGAGAGATGTGTCGTGGTGTTTATAGTAAAATGATATTAGAAATAGTCAATTTTACTTATTGTCCGATTATAACGTCAATTTATAGGAAAGTATAGCTTTTAAACAAAACAGCGTTTATTATCATCAATATCACAATCGAGTTCTAGAGTAATAAAAAGTTCTAAACAGTACTATATGATTTTCAGATGTCAATAACCCAATTAAGTCTACTACAATATAATACGATAAAATGTTAATAAAACAAGAAAAACCTTCTAACTTCTTTATCAACAAAATCTTCTAGGGTAATAGAAAATAACAATAAATTACTATAATCAATATTCCTTATTTTAGCTATTTATAATAAACATGAGAATCAATCTTATTAATATAGTAAGTCCCAATAATATTGTTGGCAGAATATATAATATACCATATATTGAAATATCAAAATTAGTATAGGAACAGAGGAAAATATATCACAATTTTAATAAAACCTACAGTAGATATATTGGTAGCTTCTGTGATATAATTGATTTAGAGGAAGAAATAAGATCAATTTATCTTTTATATCACAGAAGTTTGAAATTAAATCTATACATTACCAGATACCAGAATCAACCCAATATCACGTAAAGTCCGCCTGGATAATCCCAAATCGATTATTATATGAAAAATTAAATATATCAGGAATCAAAAATAGGTCCTCTCTCTCTCAATGTATTGCATGTGTGTCTCTCAGCCTCACTCCTCTTTGTGTCTGTTTTTTTTTTTCTCTTGGGGCCTATTTTAAATAGCCATTCTTATCTAGATATCCCCTTAATCACATCCTGGAATTATTTCTCACTATTGTGCTAAGTGGGGATACATGAATATCGAATGCACAGTCAAACAAATATTGTCTATCAGAGCCAAATGGTGGATCTCTCGTCTCCAATTTGAGGTGTGACTATTTCATGACATTTGAGGATCAAAAGATTCTAGTATGAATACTAATGACTAGCCTTTTGGTGGCTTCACTGTTTACATTCTCATTACAATGTAGACAGTTAGTGAAGCTCAGAAAAGATGGAATATGTGTATAAATTTAAAACTCAAAATAAAATGATGATGTGCAATATAGGTACAACATAACACATAGATATGAAAAGTTTAAGATATTTCCTATCCGATGATATCAAACACAGTAATGTTTGAGGAATTTCTATATGTGTATTAATTAAAATATTAATAGGATATATTTAATCAGAAATATATAATGAAATGGTATAATATATAGGAGTATACTCATTTATATATTTAATAGGTAAAACCCCTGACAAATCCCCCTTTCTGGAATACTGTCTCCCCATTAGGTAGGTGACATTATTACAGTAGCAATATGTGTAATTAAATAGATAAGTATTCGGTTGTCTAAACATATTTCTTTACCTATGCATCATTTCTATTGGGGTATATTTTCTGACCTCATTGCTTACATGTACCAATAATATGGATGATCCAGAGGAAGGCAAACATAAAACCCAATAGTCTTAATTGGGAAAAATTAATTCCTTCCTGACCCCAAATATTGGCGATCGGATTCCTCCCTGGATCAATACTCCCTCCATGATTAAGCAGGATAACCCTGAATGTCCTTTTAATTAAAAGAGATGCAGTCCTGATTCATTATCTATTATTATCTTCCTGATAATAACTTCAATGGTCATGATTCGGCAAATGTTCTGACCGTTGATAACGGGAGTTATGTGAGTTTATGAAGTTTTCCTTAGTTGTTTCTACGTCTTCTTCACAGTGGCCTATGAACAGGCAATGTGGTCACGATACCACGTTTGAGTCTTTTCCACCCTGATGTGGAATATTCTGAATTGTCTTTTAATCATCCTGTGTGGATCGACACTGATGAAGGTCTTCGGCGACGTTATTCTCCTCCCGGGTTAGGATGAATCTTGGAGCCTCTTGGATAAAGACGCCTGAGGAAGGACCGTGCCACGATAGCTTCCGTCTGAACTTGTTGGCGTTAGGATCATCATTACCCTGATACGAGCGGCCTTTTCTTTTTTCAATTTGGATACTCTCTCTTTTGGCTTCTATGTTTAACCGAAATACAAGTGGTTTTAATAATACATTCCTAACATGATGGATTAGGTAGATAGATGAAGAGACAGAAGATTTTTTTTCGCGAAAAACATTTCACAAATCACGGTTCATCTGGGCAACTATTTTCAATGATTCTTAACTGAGATCTAGGATGACAGGTTCTCATTTGGTTAATATGGACCCATTTCTCTACCATTTCACCATCTTTTGGGATCTGAATCTTATACACGACGGGTGAAATTTTATCTATAATGGTATAAGGTCCTTTCCATGAGGGTAAAAACTTTTTCTCTTTTGCCTGATTACGTAGGAAGTTATATAGATAAACTTGATCTGTGATCTCATATTCTTTCTTAGAGGTTTTCAGATCGTAATATGTTTTAGTGCTTTCAGCAGATTTCTCTAGATTTTTCTGGGCAAATGCAAAAGCCTGTTGTAAATGTTTCCTCAAGTTCTCAATATACTGATGGGTCGTGGCGGCATTTACCAAGTTATGGTCTTGGGTCCTATAGATAAGGTGTTGTGGGAGTACCATACGTCTCCCAGTCATTAATTCAAAAGGGGACATTTTAGTAGCAGTACTAGGGGTAGATCTTATCGCCATTAAAACTAAGGGTAATTTTATGTCCCAGTCCTTACCTGATTCCTTGACATATTTCTTTAGGATACTTACAATAGATTGGTTGTACCGTTCTACCCCACCACTAGAAGCGGCGCGGTAAGCAATATGTAATTTACGTTTAACACCTAGGATTCTCCACATACGGCTCATCACCTCACTGGTGAAGTGACTTCCTCTATCTGACTCAATTCGTTGCGGTAGGCCAAAACGAGAAAACACATGGTTAATCAACAAAATTGCGGCAGTCTCCGCTTTACAGTTTGTCGCCGGAAGGCATTCTACCCATTTGGTGAATAGACATGTTACGGTTAACATATACTTATTACCCCTGGAAGAGGTAGTTACTGGGCCAATAAAGTCAATCTGTATGTCTGACCATGGCATGGACATCCCCCTTTTCTGAAGAGGAGCCCTATGGGTAGGTGAATGGGGTTGAAACTGGGGACATACTAAACATCCTTGACAGTAAATTTTTACATCCATCAACATGTGTGGCCAATATGCAAAATCACGAAGTATCTCATATGTAATCTTTTCACCTCTGTGGCCGGATGTTGGTGCATCGTGAGCATGTTGAAGCATTAGACCTCGATAAGCAGTAGGAACTACCCATTGATGTATACCATTCTTAGATGTGCGGATAAATAAACCATCTAAGATGTTAAACTGGGATTTTGACTTAATTAGGATCCTGAAATCTTCCTTATCTGACACACCTATTTTGTCCAGAGGATACTGTATTGGATCTTGTATATGGTTATAAAATGGACCTATGATAGGATCTTCTTTTTGACTATTGATCAAGTCCAAATTAGGAGTATCATGGGACCACTGTACTGTGGAGAGTTCTGTATCTTTCTGGGATTGCTGTCTAGTGATAGCCTGAATTTGCAATGGACCCATAAGGTGGTCCATCTCAATTGATTCCCCCTCTAGGGCACCTTGATTTGCTAGTTTATCAGCAAGATCATTTCCGTCTTTATCCTGACCCTTTACTTTGGAATGTCCTTTTGTTTTCTTCCAGTATATAGTCAGTTCATGAGAATTTACCATTTCATCAATGGCATGTATTAACTTACCATGTTTTATCGGTTTCTTTCGGACATTAGTCATATTATTTTGTTTCCATACTGGTAAATATTCAACAAAACTATTTCGGGCATATTCTGAATCAGTAATGATTACAAAGTCCTTAATGTTATGCTCTATTGCGGTGTAAACAGCATAATATATAGCCATCAATTCTGCTATCTGACTACTCTTGGGTCCTATTTTACACCCTTTTGGAGGAGCAGGAAAATTATCTATCCATACATTTCCAATTCCCGCAACTAGCTTATTATCTGTATCTACTTTTACGTGATAGGCACATCCATCTACATAAACTGTGGGTAAGGATTTACAAAATACCTCTTCATATATTTTATGAGGTGACAATTTATATTCCTCCAGAAGGTCTATATGAGGATCATCATCCTTAAAGGGGTCTGCGGCAGTACAATCATGTAAATCCGCTAATCCTTGGGCAACTAGATTCTTTTTATTTTGGGCATATCTTATCTCTAAAGGCCATCCTTGTAAGGATAAGGTCCAAGCAGTTATGCGGCTATTTGATAGATTACCAGATCTAATTTTATTGCTCTGAATATATTGCAATGGTTGGTGTGCCGTTTCCACTATTATTTTCTCACCTTGTATGAAATTTCGAAAATGTTGTAGTGCCCATACTGTAGCAAATAGAGCCTTCTCACAATCATTAAATTTTACCTCTACAGGTGATAGTGTTTTACTCGCACAAGAGATAATCTTGTTATGTTGGTCATATTTCTGATATAACACAGCACTTAAACAATTATCAGTATAACCGGTTTCTAAGAAGAAGGGCTTACCTCGTTCTGGATACGCTAGGCAAGGGGCCTGACTTAGTTTCTGTTTTAACTCATTTACAGCTTGGTTCTGAATCTCACCCCATTTCCATGGCTCACCTTTCTTTAACAATTGTATGAGGGGTCTTGTTATTTCGGCATAATTCTCAATAAATTTACGAGAATAATTGGTGATACCCAGGAATGATCTCAATTCTTTTGTAGTTGTAGGCATTTTAGTTTTAAGTAGGGCCTCTACCTTCTTTTTCTGTGGATTTACACCATCAGGAGTTATCTCATGACCTAAAAAGTTAACTTTAGTGCGGCACCACTGAGCCTTTTGGAGAGATATTTTAACTCCAGCGTGCTTTAATTGGTCCAAAACATGTTCAATTTCTGCGATATGTTTATCAAATTCGCAACTTTTAATCAAGATGTCGTCTACATAGGTTAATGTCCCTCGCTCTTGAGCATCAGGCATTGCCTTGTGCAAGAAGATGGCAAACTCATTCCCTGAATTTATAAATCCAAATGGAGTTCTAGTCCATGTAAATTGTTGATTACCGAATGTAAACGCTAATTTATGTTGGTCCTCTTCATTGACTTTAATAGTCCAATAACCTTGGGCACAATCAAGTGTCGTAAATAATTTAGACCCTTGGACTTGTGCTAAACACTGGTCTATATATGGGACAGGCCAAGCCGACATATGGACTCTCTTATTTAATTGCCTCAAATCAGCGCATAAGCGCCATGTCCCATTTGGCTTCAAAATACCTAGAACAGGATTATTATAAGAACTATGTACAGGACGTATAATTCCCCTTGATTCTAGATTCTTTATAATATCGTCTAATGATTCATAAGAGGCGAGGGGTAGTCTATATTGCTTAACAAATATAGGTGGCATACTGGGATCAGTTTTAATCTTAGTGACATGTAGATCCGTCAGGCCACAATCATATGAGTCTTTAGAAAATACATCTTGGTAATTCATAAGCACTTGTCTTAATTTTTGGCGTTCAGTATCATTAGAGCACCCATCGGCTAAAATTATCTGTTCTTCAACCCTTTCTTTAAACCCAGGGAATACCTCAGGTTGACTAATTTCATAGGCTTCCTCTAGTTGTGTAGATAGGTCGGTGGTAATGGAGTTTATCTGTATCTTATCGACCAAATTCTCTTCATACTCTTGTTCATCTATATTTTGATTAAAAATTAGCTCGTCATCTGTTATTTCACACTGGCCTTCCATGGAACTGAAGGGATAAACAGATTGAACAGTAAATAATCCTTCTGGCTGAGTATCGAAACATTGGTCAATCATTTTATCATCATTCATATATTCCTCTGGTATCAAACCAATAACTGAATTGGTAAATTCAGAGGTGAAATATTCTGCATCAATGGCCATTCCTACTATGGATCCCTTCTCCATATCTATTGGATGGGAAGCTATGTTATTTACTAGGATGACAAAAGGCAATTGTGTCACAGCAATTAAAGGAGTGTGGGTGGTGTTAAGGCCTTTTTGTTGGGTTTGATAGCTAAGATTAACATAAGCGTCTTTGCCTTGAATCATCTGCCCTCTTTTTACTTGCAAGGGTAGAGGGAATTGGGCTACTCCTTCTGGTATAATGACAGTTCGTTCCATCTGTATGGTTATTGCATAAGGCATCTGTTGGGCATATTTCAAGGCTTCTGAGTCATTACTGAAGTCTAATGGTGACTCATTCAACCGGGACCATAGAACGTTATGGATTAAATCAATTTGAAAAGCAAACCGATGTAACAAATCATTACCAATATATATTGGATATTGGGAATCCTCTATCACCTGGAACAAGTGCACAACCTTTTTATCTCCTATCGAAAGGGGTATTAAACATCTTGCTATAATAGGATGGGTTGAGGTTTCATGATCTATTTTATATATGTATTGGTCATATGGTTGGGAATTACGAATTAATCTTGGATTCTTTATTTGTTTTAATAGACTTTCATTAATGTAACTATGTTCATGGGTTAAGGCTATTTTGGCTTGTTTAGGATATCTCATACCTATAATATTTATGGGGATAAATAAACCCTTAGCTCTTATTTCTATGTTAGCCATAATTTTGGAATGTCTAGTTATTTCAAAAGGTTTAGAGGTTTTCCTATTTAGTGAAATAGTTAGGACATTTCCTTCTACATGAGTGTTATCTATGTGGTCCTGATTAATTTGGATCACATTTTCATCATTTATTTGTTCTTCAGAAATGTCATGGCATTGTATTATCGTCATTTCAGGTGTTTGATTATTTTGAAAATGAATTTCCACAGAATTTTCTTTTGTTTCTATTACATGACAATTCCTCGGCATATTGGATTGTTTAACCTTTTCATAGTTTATGGGAAAGCTAACTTGTGACCATATTACTCCATCTATACAGTCTATTATTGGACTTAATCGCCTCAGTAGATCTGTCCCAATTAAAAATTGAGACTCAGGAACATCTACGACTATCACTGGATGTTTTACCTGTTTATTTCCTATTTTAATACTCAACCATACACTACCTTTGGTCTTTATGGTAATTCCATCAAAATTCTTTACAATTCCGATGAATGATTTTAGAATAGTTTTCTTATTAGATCTACGTTCTATTTCTTGATACATATCTTGGGAAAGAACAGTTACTTGGGAGCCTGTGTCTATTAACCCTTTAATGTCCATGGAGTCTACATCTTGTAAGCTGACAGGGATATAGTATCTCCCCTGACATTCCTCCATCTCACATAGGAAATGGGAATGTTTTAACATATCTGACTTCTTCCATCGTTCGTTCTTATTTAGAGAGTCAGACTGGGGGGTATTATTTAACCAGTTTATGGTAATTTCGGGGGGGTTATCGGTCAGGTTAGGTATATCTTCAATTTTACCTGTATTATATTGTTTATTATCTTGACTAATTATTAACCCTGTTTCAATGATTTGTGGCTTGGTCAGTGATGCATCCTGTAAACAAAAAGGTTTAACCTGTGTATTGTTCATACCGTTCCCTCTGACTTCATTGATACCTCCTTCTTGCTCTGTGGGAGTTCCTGTGTACAAAGAAAACTTAGGGACAGAAGGAAGAAACATCTTATTATCATTTGTTTCAGGATTATCCATTACAGTTTTGCAAACGCCATTCAGTCACTGGTTTTGGTTTTCAGAATTTTGTCCCCTTTGGACTGGCTGGGCTCTCAGTGTTTGATTTCCCGGCATATTCATTCCTGCCATGAGGGCAGTCATTTGCTGGGTCAGTAATTTAACTTGTTCCTCTAGGTTGGAATTTTTTTCTACATTTTGGTTCCGGTTATACCTATTCGTAACTCTTTGGCTTTCTGAATTTTCTGAAGTACTGGGCCTTGGAGAGCTCAATCTTCTTTCTACATTGGGGTTTTTAGGTTGCCACCAATAATCTCTAATAGGATTATTTCCTTTGTAATTTGGGCTTACATAAAACAAATTATTATTTCTATTTTGGGGCCTTTCAGGGGTAACTTTTATAGGTCTAGGTCTGGGTGGTATGTATTTTGGTTTATTTTGACTTTTAACCACATCAGCATAGGATTTAGTATTTGTTTCAAAAGGTAGTTCTGGTTGGATAGAGATTTCCGCTATTTTATGGATTTGGCCCTTTTCTTTACGTTTAAAACTATTTTCCTCATCCTGTTGAATCTCATATATCTTGGAACATTCGTTTACCAACCAGCTAAGTGGTTTAGAGTCATCATAATCCCTGATTATATTTCTTTTCATAAATGATGGTAAGGCATGAAAATATATCCTCTTGAACTTTGCGGATTCTATATCTGCTCTTTTATCTGTCTGCCGATATGCATGTTTTAATGTGACTAAAAATTCTTTTGGACTTTCGTCAGGCTGGCATTTGAGATTGTGCAAGGCCCTTAAAGCTGCTTGGGGATTACGAAATTCAGAAAAGTACCTCCTCACCTCTGCTCTGTATTGATCCCAATCAGTTATATCGCTATCTTGAAGGGAAGTAAAGAATGATGTATATGAATTATCAAATGACCAAGGGAGATATGATATCTTTGCATGAGATCCCCGTACATTTAATTCAAGCATGATTCTCTCCACAGTATCTAGGTGATCCTCAATGGATAATTTAGATCCTTTAGTGTAGGGCTTTACCAATTTTCTGATAGCCTGCGCTGTCTCATGGAAAGATAATTTCTTATTATGAGTATCCCTGGAAGGGGATGAATCAAACTCCTCATCAAAATCTCTAGGATGCCTGGCAATCGTTATGTCTGGTACATGATTTTGGGCCTTATCTAGATCTGCTTTTAACCTGCCAATATCCTGCTGGTAATTTTTAATCTCCTTTTGGGCATTATCAAGTAAATTTTGAATCTTTCTAGCTTCCTGGTAATTTTCAGCTTCTCTTATTGTTCTTTTATTTATTTCATTAGTAAGGGTGGTAAGTTTATCTTCTAAACTTGATTTTTCTCTTTTTAACTCCTCACAGTCTTGTAAGTATTTTTGAGACAGTCCCTCAGCCTGATATACTTTTTGAGCTAAATGATCACATTGCCCAGACAACTCTTCAATTTGGTCAGTTTTTCTATCTCTGTCTTCAGATAACTCATCCCATTTTATTTGAAAATCCCCTAATTTCCTCATTAATTTATCACACATTGCTGTTAATCCTTCATATCCTCGTAATCTTTCCTTAGCATCTTCTAATTCCTTTTCTAACTCATCCAGTTTAACTACTTGATGTTCTGACATTTTTATCCTATCTTCGTGTAAGTCTCTCAAATGGTTGCATGCCTCAGATATCTCATTAATTGTCTTTTTTAAACCAGTTATGACCACCTCCTTTTCAATAGTCTGGCCTTTCCAGTGTCTGGCGACTTCCATCCAGCTAATCGCTACACGGGCAAGATTCTTTTTACGTTCAAAGTTATCCTGAACTGCATTTATGACACCATTAATATTTGGTAATAATTCTGTCTCCTGACTCCAATCGTCTATGGCATTTCCATCAATTATCGGTATAATGTTACTAAAGTATTCTGACAATCTTGATGGGTATTCACACAGAGGATACACATTGCTTATTAAACTTTTGATCAATGTTTCACATCCCATTGCATCTAGTCTCAATATCTCATCTGATGACAACACCCCTGTCCTTTCTGAACTGGATCGGCCTTCTGCCATTTTGTTTTTATTTTAATAAACGCTGTTGTATTAAAAAGTTTTAAATTGATAAATATCAATTCACTTATCTATAAAGACGTTATCTCAAGCAGTGCCTCCAAATTATGTCGTGGTGTTTATAGTAAAATGATATTAGAAATAGTCAATTTTACTTATTGTCCGATTATAACGTCAATTTATAGGAAAGTATAGCTTTTAAACAAAACAGCGTTTATTATCATCAATATCACAATCGAGTTCTAGAGTAATAAAAAGTTCTAAACAGTACTATATGATTTTCAGATGTCAATAACCCAATTAAGTCTACTACAATATAATACGATAAAATGTTAATAAAACAAGAAAAACCTTCTAACTTCTTTATCAACAAAATCTTCTAGGGTAATAGAAAATAACAATAAATTACTATAATCAATATTCCTTATTTTAGCTATTTATAATAAACATGAGAATCAATCTTATTAATATAGTAAGTCCCAATAATATTGTTGGCAGAATATATAATATACCATATATTGAAATATCAAAATTAGTATAGGAACAGAGGAAAATATATCACAATTTTAATAAAACCTACAGTAGATATATTGGTAGCTTCTGTGATATAATTGATTTAGAGGAAGAAATAAGATCAATTTATCTTTTATATCACAGAAGTTTGAAATTAAATCTATACATTACCAGATACCAGAATCAACCCAATATCACGTAAAGTCCGCCTGGATAATCCCAAATCGATTATTATATGAAAAATTAAATATATCAGGAATCAAAAATAGGTCCTCTCTCTCTCAATGTATTGCATGTGTGTCTCTCAGCCTCACTCCTCTTTGTGTCTGTTTTTTTTTTTCTCTTGGGCCTATTTTAAATAGCCATTCTTATCTAGATATCCCCTTAATCACATCCTGGAATTATTTCTCACTATTGTGCTAAGTGGGGATACATGAATATCGAATGCACAGTCAAACAAATATTGTCTATCAGAGCCAAATGGTGGATCTCTCGTCTCCAATTTGAGGTGTGACTATTTCATGACATTTGAGGATCAAAAGATTCTAGTATGAATACTAATGACTAGCCTTTTGGTGGCTTCACTGTTTACATTCTCATTACAATGTAGACAGTTAGTGAAGCTCAGAAAAGATGGAATATGTGTATAAATTTAAAACTCAAAATAAAATGATGATGTGCAATATAGGTACAACATAACACATAGATATGAAAAGTTTAAGATATTTCCTATCCGATGATATCAAACACAGTTATGTTTGAGGAATTTCTATATGTGTATTAATTAAAATATTAATAGGATATATTTAATCAGAAATATATAATGAAATGGTATAATATATAGGAGTATACTCATTTATATATTTAATAGGTAAAACCCCTGACAGATGGAGAGAAAGAGAGGGAGAGAGATGTAGAGGGAGACAAAGAGAGAGGGGAGAGAGAGATGGAGAGAAAGGGAGTGAGAGATGTAGAGGGAGACAAAGAGAGGGGAGAGAGACAGGAAGAGGGAGAGAGAGGGAGGGAGAGAGGGAAAGGGAAGAGAGAGAGAGGAGGTGGGGAGAAAAAGAGAGAAGGACAAAGAGAGGGGAGAGATAGAGATGGAGAGAGAGGGAGAGATATAGAGGGAGACAAAGAAAGGGGGAGAGACAGAAAGAGGGAGAGAGAGACATAGATAGATACAGAAAAAGGGTGAAGAGAGGAGAGGGAGAGAAAATGGGGAAGGAGAGAGGGAGAGAGTGGGAAGGGGAAAACAAGGAGGGAGGGAGAGAAAGTGAGGGGGCGAGAGAGAAAAAGGGAGAGAGAGCTAGAGAGGGAGACAAAGAGTGGGACAAGAGAGAGAAAGAAAGAGAGGGAAAGATGGAATGAAAGAGAGACAGTAAGAAGGGGAGAGAGAGAAAGAAAGAGAGAGAAAGAGAGGTGGTAGAGAGAAAAGGGAGCGTGAGGGAGACAAAGAGAGGGGAGAGAGACAAAAAGGGGAGAGGGAGATAGTGAGAGGGGAAAGAGACAGAAAGAGAGAGAGAAAGAGGAGAGAGGGGGACAAAAAGAGGGAGTAGAGAGAAGAGGGAAAAAGAGTGAGTGTGAGAGAGAGACAGAAGAGGGTGAGAGAAAGAGAGGGGGAGAGAGATAGGGAGGGAAACAAAGCATGGGAAGAGAGACAGAAAGAAGAAGAGAGAAAGAGGGAGAGAGGACAAGAGAGAAAGAGAGGGAGAGAAAGTGAGGGGGAGACACAAAGAGTGTGAAGAGAGACAGAAAGTGGGAGAGAGAAAGATGTGGAGAGGGAGAGAGAAAGAGGGGAGGGAGAGAGAGACAGAAAGAGGGAGTGCGAGAGAAAAAGGGGGAGAGACAGAACGAGCAAGAGCGTGAGAGAAAGAGAGAGGGAGGCAAAGAGAAGGGAGAGAGAGAGAGAGAGAGAGAGGGAGAGACATCTAAAGGGGGGGTAAGAGATGTAGAGGGAGACAAAGAGAGGAAAGAGGGAGAGAGAGAGAGAGGGAGGGAGAGAAGGAAAGGAGAGAAAGAGAGGGAGAGACATGTAAAGGGAGACAAAGAGAGGGGGAGAAACAGAAAGAGGGAGAGGGAGGGATGGAGAGAGGGAAAGGGAAGAGAGACAGAGGAGATGGGGAGAGAAAGAGAGGGGGACAAAGAGAGGGGAAAGAAAGAGAGGGAGAGGTATAGAGGGAGATAAAGAGAGGGGAGAGACAGAAAGAGGGAGGGAGAGGCGGAGATACAGAAAAAGGGTGAAGAGTGAAGGGGGAGAGAGAGAATGGGGAAGGAGAGAGTGAGAAAGTGGGAAGGGGAGAACAAGGAGGGAGGGAAAGTGAGGGGGAGAGAGAGAAAAAGGGAGAGAAAGCTAGAGAGGGAGACAAAGAGTGGGAAGAGTGACAGAAAGAGGGAGAAAGAAGAGAGAAAAAGAGGGAGAGGGAAAGATGGAATGAAAGAGACACAGAAAGAAGGGGAGAGAGAGAAAGAGAGGTGGTAGAGAGAAAAAGGCAGCGTGAGGGAGACAAAGAGAGGAGAGAGTGAAAAATAGGGGAGAGGGAGATAGTGAGAGGGGAAAGAGAGGGAGTAGAGAGATGAGGGAAAAAGAGTGAGTGTGAGAGAGAGACAGAAGAGGGTGAGAGAAAGAGAGGGGGAGAGAGATAGGGAGGGAAACAAAGCATGGGAAGAGAGACAGAAAGAAGAAGAGAGAAAGAGGGAGAGAGGACAAGAGAGAAAGAGAGGGAGAGAAAGTGAGGGGGAGACACAAAGAGTGTGAAGAGAGACAGAAAGTGGGAGAGAGAAAGATGTGGAGAGGGAGAGAGAAAGAGGGGAGGGAGAGAGAGACAGAAAGAGGGAGTGCGAGAGAAAAAGGGGGAGAGACAGAACGAGCAAGAGCGTGAGAGAAAGAGAGAGGGAGGCAAAGAAAAGGGAGAGAGAGAGAGAGAGAGGGAGAGAGATAGAGAGGGAGACACAGAGTGGGGAGACAGAAAGAGGTGGTGAAAGAGGGGGAGAGAAGAGAGAAAGAGAGGAGATGGCGAAAGAGGGCAGAGGGAGAGTTAGTAGGAGAGAAAGTGGAGAGAGATAGAAAGGAAGAGAAAGAGAGGACGATAGAGAGAAAAAGGGAGAGAGGGGTGGGAGAGAGAGAAACAGGGGGAGAGGGAGAAAGGGGTGAGGAAGAGAAGGAGACAGAGAGAAAGTGAGAGGTAGAGAGAGAAAGAGAGGGGGTAGAGAGAGAGAGCGAAAGAGAGTGGGTGTGAGAGACACAGGTAGAAAGAGGTAGAGAAAGAAAGAGAGAGGAAGACAAAGAAAGGGAGAGAGAGAGAGGGAGAAAAAGAGCAGAGAGAGAGAAAGAAAGAAAGAGGGAGAAGGAGGGTGAGAGAGAAAGAGGAGAAAGATGGGGAGAGAGATAGAGAGGGAGATAGAGAGAAAAAGAAGAAAAAGAGAGGGGGAGAGAGAAAGATAATGGGGAGAAAGAAAGAGAGGGGAGAGAGAGAAAGGGAGAGAGGAAGATGGAGACAATTTTAGGAGAGAGAGAAAGAGAGAGGGAGAAAGAGGGAGAGTCAGAGGGGGAGAAAGGAAGGGAGATGCTATTGGCCATATTGTAAAAATAGTGTATTTTTCCCTTTCTTAATGTTGCATGTGATATGAATCTTTTAATGTGTTGGCTCTAATTGATTGGTATGTCATGTTTTATGTCAAAAGTAAGCTTGCTTCAAGTCTTGTTGTTAGACTTGGGTAGCCTTGGAAAAATCTTGAAACATTTAGTGCGCCTTGAACCACAAAAGTTTGGGAAACACTGCTGTAAAGGATTACTTCACAGGCCATTTGTTACTAATCTGGTATATTTTTTCTACATTATAATATATCCAGAGAATGTTTATACAATGTAACTTCTAATACAACCCAGTATTGATTGAAGGGAGACTTTTAGAGACTGTGTTAACCACTGCTGGTAAATAATTATTTTATGCAGTGTCAATCACACATAATGGTTGTGGTAATTGTGAGTTGTCGTGGCGCAATGTTAAAATTTACGGGCTGCGTATTCTCCCTCTGTCCCCCCTTAGCAGTGTACCTGCTCATTCATTGGTGGTTCAGTGGACAAATGGAGTCCCACCCCTGGCAGCGCGTCCTCTCTGCAGTGTAGGGACATTGCTATGTCGTTAATCAGGAGTCCCTACACTGCAGAGAGGAAGGGCCGGCAGGGGTGGAACTGAACCACCAATAAATGAGCAGGTAGAGTGCAAAGGGGGGACAGAGGAAGCATCTGTGGGGACTTAGGCAGTGAGTGCCTAAGGCGCTCACTGCTTTGGTGGAACTACAGATAAACAGAAATCTCAATTACGCAATTCACAATGCGAGACCCGTAGCTGTTTGAAAAAAGCCATTGGAAAAATTACGGCCCGTAACACTTTGCAAAAAGGAAAGCGGGACTTAGAAAAAAAAATACGACAAGCAGTCCAAAAAATATGAAGTTAACGGCCAAACCGAGCACATACTAAAACAAAAACACAAATAAAAAAACATCACACACAGCACGGGGGGACAGCCAGGACGTCTGGGAGTGAGATTGCACGACAATTTAAACACAATTTGCAGAGTTTCGGCACTGGAAAATCGCCTAAGCTTAAGCGACAAGAAAAATGGCGGACGAAAAAAACGAAAACGAGGCGACACGACCCTGAACCACGATAAACACCGCCAGCCACATAAGACTTTTACCCAGGAACGTACGAGGTACAAAATACACAACTAGGAAAGACGGAAAATGATCCACGCCTGCGTAACACATAGACAATCGCACCCATTTTACAACACTAACTTGCAAATAATAACATTACCATTCAAAAATGGCACTTTACACAACTAAACAAACGGTTTGGCCTATTTATACTGCACACTTGCCACATTGCCGGTCAAAAAGTCAGTCAAAATGTACATTGTATGCTGCTGGAAAAACAAAACAGATTGTTAGCTCTTCAGGATATTGATTGCTGGATATATTAATTAGAAATAGGTAAATAATATCAATTTATTATTTAATTAATGAATTATTAATAAAATATATATATATATATATATATATATATATATATATATTAAAAAAAGAGCAGGGGAGAGGCTCGCAATGAGCGCCGAAGGTGCTCAGAGGACCAAAACCATTGGCCAGCCTTACAGTTTTATTCCCGTCATTGTTGACAGGCAAGTTACTAGTATCATTATATGGTTGAATGATTTTCTTAAATAAAAGAGGTACATACCACTGTGAAAGATAATTAATCCAATTAGATATACTCATTGGGTGAATGGGAGGACTTTTTTATTTAACTTTTGCTTAAAAAGCTCAAGTTTCAATTTCAGTTATTTAACAGTTACATTCAAAATATTAAATGTATCTGGCAGTCTGTGGGATATCCTGTGTGTAAGTCTGTCTGATTGGGGCGTCTCATATCAAATCATTTTATTGAGGAATTATGTATATTTGTAATTCAAAGTACATTTGATATTTCTTGTGTGATCACTACCCCCCAAGGCACCTATGTAGGTAGAGCATCCTAGCCAATGAGCTGTGTGGAGTTGTGTCCTAGTCAATATAACAGCTGCCTTTCGAGCAGCTTTTTCTCAGGCAGAGGGAAATAGATACATTGCTGTCCCTGTCTCTGATTGGCTACAACTAATTATGAATTTTATGCTAAATAAGCTTGATTTTTCAGGTGATTTCCTGCTCAAAATCAATGGAAGAAATTTTGCAACCATTAGGGTAAGCTTAATAATGTTTATTTGGGGGGTTTCATGCAAAAAAAAGGTCAGGTGCATTCATAATTCAGGAAACCTCCATATGCCTTCAAATAACTCCAAATATGAGTTATGTTTCTATGTGTACCTTTCTATGTGTAATTTTCATTTCTGCATTTGGTGTATCGTGTCAGTTATATTGTCTCATTCGTTCTCAGATATGTATTTATGAAGCTCCTTACTATAAGAGCTACAGAAGCATCATCATCTTTCAGTCCAGCGGTCACGCAGTGTTTGATCGCGGTCACATCTCCCATTAGGCAGCTCTGCACCACCTGTGTCACTGGCAATTTTGCAGCATTGTTGTTATGGCAGATAAGCATGTCTGTGAGATGGAGATGCCCTGTGCTGTCTGATATTGCTAATGGTGACACTGCCTGGCCTTCTCAACCTTGTGTGCGGATTTAGATTGTGGCTGATGGAAGATTCATCCGTCTATGACAGTCCAATCACAAGAATCATTTCTCTGCTATAAACATATTTTTCTGGTTTGGTGACAGTTCACTGCACCCATAGGTATTCCTGTCTAGCAAATTGCCCTGCTGCCCCCGGCTAACTCTTTATCTCATGTAGGCTGATTATTTATAGGCCTAGAGGACCAGATGGATGCAGATATAGGTGCTGTGCCTGCAGGACAGAACATTTTAGGACAGAGTATTAAATGACTGCTGTACAATGTGAAATTATATATATATATGAGTGTATGTGTGTTTTAAAATACTGTCTGTGTAGCTCAGCAGGGAACACGTTATACAGCTAGTTTTTCATTTGTTTGATCCTGGAAGCATTTAAAATACTTTGATGAAAGCATTTACATTTCAGCAAGACAGGGCTTGCAGTTATTTTTGCAAGCTGTCTGCTTCTGGGCATGCGTGGTGTGAGGGTGGGTGTCAAATTCTACAAAAATATGTTTTTCTCTAAAAATTTGATTATAATCATAATTTAAATGGCTACTAATGCTAAACTGTATGGAAAATGACAGGGGGGAGGTATTAAAAGGAAACTCTGGTTCTGGGTTTTACGAAGTAAATAACATCCCTGTGTATCTCTTTACTTTTATGTAGTTTATTTTAGAATAAGTGTTTATAAGCTTGTAGTATTGGTATGCCCACTGCAGCAAATGAAGACACAGATTTTGTAGCAGTGTCCTCTACTAACCAATCAGTGATCATCCCTTGGGTACATTCTACAATATGCTGCAGAGATGTAGTCCCTGATAGGCTAGAACACTACACTGCATATCCAGCCCTACAGAGTCTGTGTCTGCATATGCTGCAGTGGGCAGACCCATATACAGACTATTTGTTTTTTAGGCAGTAAAAACTGCTTATAAGCACTTCCTAATAAAATAAAGTACATACAAGTAAATAGATACAGAGATATTACTGTATATACCTTGTAAAATACAGAAACCATACATATCTTATTAAGAGAGCGCACATATTTCTAATAAACATCCATATGAGCATCCTGAGCTAATGTCCATCACAAGAGCTCTATGTAACTTGTACTTAACTTCTCTTAAAAAAAAAGTACAGAAATACAGGAAAGCAAAGCAAACCATTACAAGAGCAGATATATACAGAAGTGGAGCTACCAGGGCCCTTTGCTACAAGAAGCAGCCTAGACTAAATGGGAGACCCCTAGCTTATTTGCTACAAAGTGCATATAGTTGTTTTTATTGGGGTGATCTGTTCTCTTACCAGGGGTGGAACTACTGCCGGACCACCTGGTACATGTAAAAAAAATATTTTCTGAGATGTCCCTGTGGGCCCCCCACCCCAGCTCTTCCTGCTTCCACCATGTGTGGCCCCTCTACCCCCACCCTCTGCCTCACCAGCATCTTCACTTCCTCCCCTGTAGAGGAGAAAATGTTTTGGCACCAGAGGGGGGTTCAGGGCCCCAATTTTTTTGGGCACCGGGGCTCCCCATTCATTAGCTCCGCCACGGTAGGGGCTGCAGATTATTTTGCACTGGGGCTTTTGTTTCACTAGCTATGCTGCTGGATACAGAATAAACTGCTATATCTGTGCATTAGGGTCTCTTTCTGATGGGTCCTGTCATAAAGGGGTAGTTTAATCTGTGGTAGTCTCTACATGTTGGTTTTATCAGACATATAATAATCAATGTATTTATTACCCAGGGATGGATTTTTTTCAGCTTCTGACATGATTCTAATTTTGTTTTTGAGCCTCTCTCATATTATTATAGATAAAGTATGCAAATAACATAATAATAATAGGAATAATAATAACAACAACATAACAAAGAAAAGAAAAAATAACATTTCTAATGTATTGTTTATTCATTTGGGATTGATCATTCAAGAAGCTTTCATTTTGTAATACAGATAAAGAAAGCAGAAATACATACATTCCCTGATTTCTTTTCTACAAATGAAGAGCTGCAATTGTTGACAGTGACCTTTGATATTGTGTATATATATATTGAGTAATATTTGTATCTCTTGCCAGTAGAGCTTCTATGGAAATGCTGGTCACTTTCAGCAAAGAATAACTATATTTGTTCTATGGTAATAATTACAGAACTGTTATTACACCGAGCATAATATAAAGCCCAGGTAAATTCACCAGGGAACTCCAAGCAGAGATATATTACTAGCGAATTGCCTGTCAAAAAATGACGGCAATCAAATTGTAAGTGAGCTAATGGTGTTTGGTGTATATAATAATAAAACAAATAAGAGATTAATAAAGTAATATACTTTACCTATTTTGAAGTAATATATGCAGGAAGCCTTCTGTTGAAGAGCTGGCAATCTGTTTTGATGTTGCTGCATCATCAGTGCTGTGGAGCTGCTGTGTAAGCGTGATGAATGTGTGCAGTGTAATAGTGTGCGTGCGCGAGACAATTCCGTTAGCGTAGCTGTGTACTTCCGCATTGTATAAGCTATTGTTCTAAAATGGCGGCTAATGTGTGGTATGCGGCTGTGGCTGATTTAGCGTCCTTCGTTTTCTATGTCGTGCGACTTTTTCAGAATATCCGTAGCTGTTTGGTGGTGTTTTGCGTGTTTATGGTGGTGTTTTGCATCTCGTAGGTGTTTTTTTGGCAAATACATAGGTGTTTGGTGGTGTTTTGCGTCTTTAGACTGCTGTAGCCTCGTTTTCGTTTTTTTCGGCAGCCATTTTTTCTCTCGCGTAGAGAATTTTTAAGTGTGTAAACTTTTTTATTTTGAGTTAAATTGAGGTGTAAGTTTAGTTTTCGAAGGTCCTGGATGCCCCCTCTTCCTGTAAGTAATCTTTTTATGTATTTGTTGTGTGTATTTGTTGTATTTTTCATGTTTTCATGTGCTCCTATTGCGGACGATTTTTGCGAGGTCGTAATGGGTTGTAACTTTTTTCGTATTTTCCTTGCGTAACAATGTAAATTTTGTGAGAGTCACAGTTGTTGGCAAGGAGCGCCAAAGGTGCTCCTTGACAGCAACTGCGGCCCTCGCTTTGCGAAGGCCGCAGGCTCTCTGTGCGAGCCCACAAGCGTTAGCAACAGCTCGCATGCTCACAACTATATATGTGATGGATTCATTTAAAGAATTATAAAGAACCATTTTTATCATTTCTTTGCTTTGTACATTTGTGGCATTCTTTGTTGCCGGTGTTTTTAACAGAGTAATGTAATTGAATTGAGCTTGAAAGATCTCTGCTGAGTAAACAGCTCAATCAGTCTGTTTGCACAAGGCAATGGCTGCTCCAGTAAAGTATAATTGTGTAGAACACTTAAAGGTATATGATAGAGGAGAACCAGTCGTGTGTAAAAACATTTCCAATAAAAAAAAAAAAAAATGAACAAACTTACCTAAAGCCTGCAAAATGTCTTAAGTTGATTTTGAGAAGGAATGTTTCTGAAAATCCAAGAAAAATTAGCATCAAATTCATAATTAGTTGTGGCCAATCAGGGGCAGGTGCAACCATGTATCTGTTTCCCTCTAACAAAGCTGCTCTGGAGGCAGCCGTGATACTGACAGCTGATTGGCTATGACACAACTCTGCAACGCTCATTGGCTAGGACGCTCTGCCTACATAGGTACCTTCGTTGTGGATCTCAGACAAGTAATGTCAAATGTACTTTAAATTACAAATATACAGAATTCCTCAATAAAATGATTTGATATGAGACGCCCCAATCGGACAGACACACAGGATATCCACAAACTGCCAGATACATTTAATAAGGACTGTATTTTTACAAAGGGTCTCTGCTCCCTCCTTCCCCATCCCTCTCTTCACGGATATAAAATACATACCCTCATGACTCTGATTTTCCCATAAAATGCTTTATGCCGATGGTTACGCAGCTGCTAATATTGTTAGTTTGTTAAATCCTTGGCAGAAATTGTCTTTTTTATTGAATTGCAGTGCTCCTTTAACCCAGCCGTATACAACAATACTGAAGAACAATCAATAACATCACATTGTCAATTACAAATACCTGCTGACACAATTAAACACTGACACTCAACTAATGCTAAGCCACACCCCATTTATACAGAGCCCCAGGGGCTAATGTTGACCCACCTGCATTACAAATACAATTACAGTAATCCTGTTTTAGATTTCAATGTGTATTCCCTGTCACATAATAACATGTAATAAGTGTGAAAATAATATATGACATAATGTGTCTAAACTGAAATCTTAAGAAACCTTTATTTGTTTTTCAAGTTGAAGTGGGAAAAACACAGCTATATTACAATATTTACTGATGTTAATTAATTTTATTTTAATTACTATGTGGATTTATGGACTTTCAACATACTCACTACTGCTTATGAAACGCGTACGGATCCTGGCATGCACTCACCAGCTATTTTCCTTACATGACAAATCCCCTGGCCACGTTGTGAAGTAGCCTACAGGGGGAATGTAATAGCTCAGGAAAATCTCCCATAGAAACTCCAGTAGTGACATGACAACCTTTCAGGAGTTTCTACAGAAGCCATGTTATCGAGTTCTTATTCATTAATATAGGGCAAGGAAGAGGACCTGGAATCATAACAAACCTGTATACTTTATAACGTGTCAGTAAATATAATTGTAATTGATCTGGTGCAAGTCTTAATTTGGGACTGTGACAATGGACATGGTACCCGACCCAGTGCCTAGGATTCAGCCGAGCCCCAGTTAAGCTATAATCTGTTCCCCTTACTCTTTCCCTTGCTTGCACCCTGGATGGAAGATGTGCCTACATACTGAGGATAAGATTTGCTAGCACCTGGGAATCCCACTGATGATATCACTATCCTGGGCCTGGTGCCTTGGTTAATTAGTGTACAATGGTGGAGACTCAAGAGGGAGCAAGGTTGACATTGGGTATATGGACATTTTGTTTGGTTCCTGTTTAATATCTAACTGCTGTTTTTGTTCGATCCCCTATAAAACGGTTTACCTATTCAAACAAAGTGACTTCTGGTCAACAATTACAAGTGTTAGAGCTGTCCTTCGTTAGTTATAGTTAACTATTTTATACATTATACATTTAAACATTTACGCTATCTTAAAAAGGGAATTTCTGTACTCTGACTTTAATCAATGAGGATAGTCATACTCACCTGATACGAGGACCTAACCAGTTGGAGCCGGTCCTGCTGGTCATAACAGGGTCTCCCAAATCTATTCTATATGATCATAGACTGGCACTTTCAAATCAACAAAAACAGACAAGTGTGCACAACGCCAGTCCTCAGCTCATTTATTTTGCTGTGCTTATTGAGTCATTAAGGATGTACTTTTGTGATCGCAAGATCTGTACAAAAGACCAGTTTTTGTGGACAATCCCAACAAACCTCACATATATTTTACACTCCTCTATCAGACAATGCTTTCTATGCTAGGAGATTGATGTCACTAGGGATTGCAATATAATTTACTATTACCTGAAAAAAAACACTTAGTTCAGCATTGTGCTAATGTAATCCCTGGGTAATTTTGTAATATTTTTTATAATTCCTGTAATTTTTCTAAAAGCAGAACTGACAAATAACATGGATATTAGATGGACAGAACAATGACACTATAGTACTCACTATAAATGGGAATTTAATATTAGGAGTTATATAGGATTGCTGTGAAAAATGAAGCGAAGTTAAATAAAGATTTAAGCTGCAGAATATTAAATGATTGAATGAGGAACCTGAAGTGCATTCATTCTGCAGTCTTGCCATGATGGTCCTATAATAACCTGCATGAAAAGTATTTTTGTGAACTTTGAGTTATAGAAATGATTGAATATGTTCATGCCAGCTCTATCATTTCTTTTACTGCCCTAAAGGCATGTATCTTTACAGATATAATTGGATATTGGAAATACCAAAGGCCAATAGTAATAGTGACAGAAAAATATTAAGGTGCTATCCTGAGTGCCTAGTTTGATGTCAATGATTTATCACTTTGAATGTACATTGCATTAGCTGCAAAGGTCACAGCTTAGACATCATCACTTTAAGACACTGTCGAAGGTAGGTTAATTTTTATGTGCATGTGTTTATCTAAAGGATAGGTAAAATATGATTAATTGCAATTTTTATATTTAGCAATATTGAATTAAGGGAAGTCATTACCTAGACCAGCTATTGGACTAATGGTCAATGTGGTGGTAATTGGTGTGGCTGTGAACAAAAAGCAGTGATGCAGGGCAACAATTATATCTAAGACTCTCCTGACAACCACACCATACACATGTGTTTTTTAATGTAATTTTTTTTTTATTATTTTGAAAATGAAAGTGTAGTAAGTGAACAATGTGTAGGCCATTATATATATATATATATATATATATATATATATATATATATATATATATATTAAATAAATAGTACATCTGTGTTCACATTTGAATGTCTAAAACAAGTTTAAAAAAGCCTGCTACCAGCTCAGTTTTCCTAGAAGAACAGTTATTACACTGCATTCTGGGAAGCTGAGCAGGGACATGTAAATGTGCCCACAAATGCCTCGCTCTTCAATCCATAAACCATTTCAAACATGGCTTCCTTTAAGCTTAACCCGCTGCATAACACAGCTTATATGCAAAGCCAAGGTTGAATTATACACAAGCTGGGAATCCTATCTGAAGGGGTTAACATATTCTGCTGATGAAGGGGTTAACATATTTTGCTGACATATTCACGAGATATAGCCTAACCATAATATCACATTCCTATCCTTGGGATGTCTTACGACCTTACTAAAACACAAAACATTTCTAGTTGTTCTAAGAAACAGAAAAACACCTGATTATCTGTCCTTGCAACTAACATGAACTGTAAATCGCCTCTAATATCCGCCTTCTTTTGCAAGTATATAACCTATGCTATGACGCGGCAATAAACGGAATTAGCACTGAGAATGATTTTGTGTGTGTTACATCCAGTACGGTCCCCAAAATTCTGACTCGGGCCTGTGTTTCCAAGCCGCCAACTACTGATTAGGAAGTCCCAACACTATCCACGTACAGCTGTTTCAAGCTTGCTGGCTATAATCAGCGTGGAGCAGGATCCCAGCTTGTGTTGTGGAACTTATGAGTAGGTAGTTCAACGCAACAATCATTTAATATATGGTGGGCAAAAGAGTGATAGAAGCTCTCCATCGTACAGTAGTACAGTGAATAAATAGTACATCTGTGTTCACATTTGAATGTCTAAAACAAGTTAAAAAAATCCAGTTTCCTGCTCAAAATTTAGAGAAAAACTGTTATTACACTGCATTCTGGGAAGCTGAGCAGGGACATGCAAATGCAAAAAAAAAAAAATACGCACACTAAATACACCCCAAAAAATTCCCAAAACATCACAGACAGAATGGGGCAAAAGCCAGGTAGAATTTGATTTAGGCAATTGAGGTAGAATTTGATTTAGGCAATTTTCGCCACACGAAAATCGCCTAAGCGAGGAAAAAAATGGGCGCTGCAAAAAATTAAAACGAGGCTACACGACTTCGGACTGCGCAAAACACTGCAAACCGCATAGCACTTTACACATCACACTACGACCTACAAGATACACTATTACAAAAGCCAGAAAATGCTCACGAGACACGTACCACATTAATAACATTACGAGTATACAATGCCGCTTTAAACAATAAACCAACGGCTTTACCTCGCGCATGCAGCCTATTTAGAATGCACAGTTCAAACATTTATTACACTTTATAAGCAGGGCACTAACACTCACAATGTATATTCTATGCAGCCGCAAAATACAAACAGATTGTTAGCTCTTCAACCTATTGCTCGCTGCATATATCAATTATAAATAATTAAAGTATATTAATTTATTGCATAAATTGTTAATATTTATTTAATTAATTAATTGAATAAATCATTAATTATTACTTAACTACATATAAATAGAAAAATATATATCTCTCTGAGAGAACCAAAAGTACACGTCAGGAGAGGCTCGCAATGAGTGCCGAAGGTCCTGAGGCTCACAATGAGTGCCGAAGAAGCTCAGCGCAAGCCTCGCAATGAGCGCCGAAGGTCCGCACAGTATAAAATGGTTTCAATTATGTCCTCAAACAGCATTCCCATGGCTTCAAATTGTATTGCCCCGTCATTTTTGACAGGCAAGTCGCTAATATATATATATATATATATATATATATAATTTGAAGATGTATCTTTATATAAATAGATAGAGCATTGTTATTCCATGGCCGGATTAATAACTAGACAAATAAGGCACCTACTTTCTTCAGCCAGGTGCCATGAGCAAGGGGAAGAGGTGGGTGAGAAATCTCAGGCTTGCAGTTGGTTGCACTATAGAAAAACAAACAAGACAAGTAAAAAACAGTCCATCTTGAGAAATCATGCTTTATTTTGTGAGTTGAATATACAAATGTGATATTTTGTTTGTATCTACTGTATCTACATCAATAATCATATTCTGGCTTTTCTAGCACACTGTTTATTTTTAATTAGAGAAACGGTATGTATTGGAATAAATATTATTTCGAGAAAGATCATTTTAAGAAATTAATTAATAGCCATATTTAATTAGAGCTAAGATCAAACTCTTAGCACGTAGTGACATAAGTAGGACTACGTTGCTATTAAATTACCCTTTTAACCCGACACGCAGCTGACTTGAGTTTGAAAACGCAGGCTGGGCGAGAAATGCCTAAGAGACAGGCAACGTAAACCGTTGCAGCCTGAAAACCCATTGATCTGTCATCCAATCTTGCTATTAAATTGCTAAGATGTCACATGCGAGCTAGCACGTAACACGCAAATGGAGTCCGAAGCCCCTTGGGTGCTTCAGAGTATCTGCAAAGTCTAGTAAAGCCCTTACGTGCTTGCTCGGAGTAGCACAAAAGACCCTTATGGGACTGAGGGGGTTAATTAGAGGCACATGGGGGTCTGTATGAGTGATGGGGTTATTTTATATGCCTGGGGTTGTACTTATAGCACCCCCGCCGGCACCCCCGCCGCAGGGGTTAGTTTTTTATTTAGCGCAGGTCGCGACCCGCAGCGGGAGATTAAAATCATTATATGCAGCGGTGGTCCTGATCGGGTTAAGGTAGGGACACTGCGGGGGTCCAAATGGGCACCCCCAGCATCGGGGGGGGGGTTATTTTAGGTGCCGGGGAGTACATAAAGTACCCCCGTGGCTGGCCTTAACTATTTGTGTGCCACGGGCACTTTAAGGAACCGCGGTGGGAAATTTGAATTTTTAAAAGGGGTAATATGGGGACAATGTGAGGGGCCCGATGGAGACCCCAAGCATAGGGGGGGTTAAGTTTAGGTTCCGGGGGGTACTTGAAAAATTCTATCTGTATTATACTCTAGATGCCATTAGGCAGAGTAGACAAGTGCATAGGGCCTCCCTTAAGTACATCCTGCCACGTCCTAGGACGAAAGAATGTTTTCTTGAAAGCTATTTCTGATTGCCTTGGGGGCAAAATTTACATATCTGGCACCACTAGGCATATTTTGCTCTATACATTAAATTATTTAATTTTCAAGAGCTTAGAGCCACATTAAATTACAGCCTTGAAAGTCCAGCGTTTAGATCTTAAAACCTATGTGCTTCATATTCTCCTGGGTTACGTTGCTAGTAAATTAGAAGGGCTTGAAAGTGCCTGAGAGCAACGTGTGAGAGAAGCCAAATCTTAAGCCGGTCTTCTCGCAAGTTGGATATGGGGCCATGATAAGATCAATTAGTCAAACCCGTAGCAATGGGGTTGACTCCGCCAATGGCAGGATAGATTGTCATCATGGCTAATGAAAGCCTGCAGGATCTCCCACAGGCTTCCAACATCAGCACTTGCCACGGGGGTCCGGAACAGGACCTCCGCGGCAGTTAAAAACACAAACCCAGTCGCAGGGGGTACTCCAAGTACCCCTCAGCACCTAAAATGTATCACCCCAATCGAGACCTCTGCTGCATTTAAAAATTCAAATTTCCCGGCACAGCCTAGGGTGGCACGCCAAACATGTTTTAGATAAAGTTTTGAACATAACAACTTGATAGAAATAGCTCACTTAATTCGCCTGCACTGCTCCATCTTGTGGACAAATTTCAGGCCTTCAAATTCAGACCTGCAACAAATAAAACTACACCACACTGCCATCTGCTGGGCCTATAAATTATTTACAGCTATGTACAACATTGACTGAGAACTATAAGGCCTTCCAGTTAACCACTCCCTGCACCCCTCATCATTACCGGCTCCTCTCAGCTATCTCATGGGACAAGACTTTTTTCTCCCCACTCTTTATTATCAGCCAAGTCTTCCTATTATAATGCCTGAATAGCACTATAAGTATACCTGAAGGCCCCGGGCCCAATGACTTGATATAACCAGACTGGAGACCTCTTGGACATGATCCTTACCTAACAGATGAAAACCTAATCTCTATACCTGAGGGCACCCGGACTACTGGTGTGTTATGACTGGGACGGGGGCTTAGCGGATATGATCCCTATTTGTTAACAGAAAGAAAGCCTATCCCAGTGCCTCCTGATTGTCAGCTTGGATAGTGTCCCCTCACATTCTCGTGCCTCAGCTTCACCCGTTAAAAACAATATCTTCCTATCCATCATGAGGAAGTCCAGCAAGAAAACCCAGCGATCTAGAGGAATTAAGGATCACTTTCCAAAGCAAGCCCCTCCACTTGCTCCATCTCCGCGGCCAAATCCCACTTCTTCAGACAGTTCGGACATCGAGGATGCCCCGGATTGCCCCCCACCTGTGGACTTGACAGATGCGACAGTGGCAAAAATAGATGCTCTCTTGCAAGCCCGCCTGTCCACGGCGGTCAGGGAAATCAAGCAGGAAATCCAGGACCTGGTCCAACCACCTGGAAAAACCTAACAGATCAAATCATTGATTCACAATCTTCTGGTAGGCAGGTGATTGACCAACACTCATTGCAAATTTACACCCTTGAAGCCAAGCTAGAAGATCTGGAGAACCGCTCGAGATGATTCAATGTTTGCTTCCGTGGCATTCCTAAAGCGGTAACTAATATTTTGCCGTCCCTGCATACGACTATTCAATCCATCTTACCGACGCACCCAGAGTCAGCTTGGGAAATCGAGAGAGCTCATAGAGCCTTGGGTAGTCCCCCAAGCTCTGATCAACTGAAGGATGTGTTTGTCCGCTTTCTCCGCCAGAATGCAATAGACCTTCTTCTACAGGAAGCCAGAAAGTCCCCCCATTGAGGGTCCAGACGGCTCCCCAGTGCAGATTTATGCGGACCTAGCACCATCTACGCTATGGAAACGTAAACTCATGAAGCCCGCAATTGCAATCCTCATTCACAACAAAATTAAATATAGATGGGGCTTCCCATTCAGCCTCTCCTTTCAAGTGGGTTCATCTGCTTATACAGCTTTTTCACTGGAAGAATGTATGGCTTTCCTGGCTCAACTCCAACTAGTTCCAGATCCTGGATTGTCGGAACTATCAAACCCTCTGGACCCCAGCTTGGTGGAACCTGCAAATGTCCCGCCTTCTCAACCTCCGACTACGCAATGGGTGACAGCCTCGAAATTTAAGCAACCCCGGAGGCCTTCCCGAATAAAGGTCACACCAAACGTTTCTACACTCTTTTGTAAACCCGTGCTGGACATTCCTAGTAATCCGGTTGTGCGTTCCTCACCGCCGAAAATCTGATTTTGGATCGCTTCTCCTGATACTCATTAATGACTACTTAAGACTTGCAATCCAGAGTCATTTTTCTAGGCTTGCACTTTCCAATAGGATTTGCTGAACTCCTACATACTTAGCAAGGCAGCTTTGGAACTTTAGATTGCTCTTATCCAAACCTAGTTGATTCTCCCCTGGACCAGGTTTAGTACGCTCCCTATGTTTATTGCCCATAGAAGTCGGATCCTAAACTGCATCCACTATATGCCTGAGAAAGGGCTTTAACCCCCTCCCCATTCTCCTGTACAAGGCAACATCAAGCCCACTTGGATCTTTCCGTATAATTTAGACCTGTGGTGGATCCACTAACCTTCCCATAAAGGCCCCTGTCCTAGTCTCCACTCACCACTACCCCCCCCCCCCCCCCCCGGCATTGGGCTGGCCTAGACCGGAGTCCCTCAGGCCCCTCAACCTAAATCCAATCTTAGACCCAAAAACTCTCCTACACCGCAGCCTGTAACTACTGGCTGGGCCCCTTCAGGTCCATTAATTTAACCTTTATACACGCCTGGACCTATACTTTGTCCCACCTCACTAATAGGGATTCCAAGGTTGGGTAGATCCCCTCCTTGCCCTCTGCTCTTCGTGTGCCTTAAATTATTTAGTGAGGATCTACTCCCACTATACTGTTGATATGTTTTATATTGTTTGATAAAATGTTGATGTTCTGGATATTTTCTCAATGATTTAAACTGTTCTTTTTGTCTCTATTCTCCCCTGCATCCTGGGTTGTCTGGCTCCGGTCCCTCGCTCCTCCTGTGCCTCTGGTCCTTGGCCGCCATGAGCTTAGCGGCGGTCTCAACATCTTCCTGAGCATTCATAACTCCCACAGGTACAATGACTGACACTTCTTTCACCTTTCTCACTCACAATGTTAAAGGGTTTAACTCCCCATTCAAAAGGCATAACGCGTTTATCTCATATAAATCACTTCGACCCTCAGTAATATTTATGTAGGAAACTCATTTTGCTAAAGGAAAAGGTGTGGCTATACTACTCCGTAAAGACTTCCCTTTCACTGTGGAGAGTAAAAAAATTGACCCAGAGGGCAACTACATTTTTATTAACAGGTTCCCATCTGAATACTAAGATCTCTCTTGTAGGTCTGTAGGACTCCCCCACTACCGACCCCCATAATACTCTCATTAAACTCCATTCTCCTCTCAAATCAATAGATACAGGTAAAATAATTCATGGGGGGGATATCAACTTAGCTCTAGACCCTAGCATGGATAGGTCCTCTAAGTCCCAGGGAGATAAATTCTCAAAAAAAACTTAAGCACATCCAGAGACTGCTCGAGGAGCTTCATCTGCTGGATACTTGGAGACTGAAACATCAGGGAGAAAGGGAGTACACATTTTACTCCACAGTGCATGGCTCATACTCCAGAATAGATACACTGCTAATGGATTCATCTTTGTCGGATGGCTTAGTTGCCTCCGAAATACGCCCCTGTCCCTGGTCCGACCACTCTGTGGTCCACATGTCCCTTGATTTGGGCATGCATACAAACCCCCTTATACATGGAAGCTTAATGATATGCTCCTCTCCAATCAAACCTTTCAGGACCAGTTTGTCTCGGATCTCAGCCAATACTTCTTAGATAACTTGACCCCAGGAGCGGACATAGGGTGGGTTTGGGCAGCACACAAAGCCTTTGTTAGTGGCTCTTGCATTATACTATCTTCTCCACACAAGAGACAACAAAGAAAAAGGGAAGTTGAGATCAGGGCATCACTTTTAGCTTTAGAAAAATCTAACCAGTCCAATCCCTCAATCCAACGCCGTAAACAAATAGACCTATTACGAGCAGAATTGGATTTAATTCTTTCAGTGCAAACTGAAAAAGCATTGAGATGGACGGGCCATACATTTTACACAAAAGCTAACAAACCAGATTCTCTGCTTGCTAGAAAATTAAAGGTGAAGCTAGCCCACTCCAAAATTTTCAAAATCAAAATCCCCTCTGGGAACATCACGTATAGCCCAAATGAGATTAAAGAAATCTTTACCACCTTTTTTCAAAAGCTCTATTCTTCCACGCAGAAGCAACATACTAATCAAATCTCCACCTTTCTTGAGTCTTACGACCTTCCACATATTTTGGCTCAAGAGGGAGATGGTCTGAACTCTTTAATTACGGTGGAGGAAGTTTTGGAGACAATTAAAAAACTGAAATTAGGTAAAGCCCCAGGTCCGGACGGATTTTCTAACTTGTACTACAAGAAATACGCAAAAAATTTGGCTCCTTACTTGGTGACCTTATTTAATGCGATCTTAGACGGTCACAACATTCCACCTGAATTGAACCAAGCGGACATGGTCTTCTTTCCAAAGGTGGGCCGAGACCCACTGGAGGTTAAAAATTACAGGCCTATATCGCTACTAAATGGGAATGTCAAAATACTTGCTAAATTGATGGCCGATAGAATTTCTAATTTTCTGCCCTCACTAATTCATAAGGATCAAGTGGGTTTCATCCCCTTTAGGCAAGCAGGGGGTAATATTAGGCAGATTCTAGATACCATGCAATGGGCGGGTAAACACTGTACCCCCTTATGCCTTTTAGCCCTGGATATGGAGAAGGCATTTGACTCTCTAAAATGGCCCTATTTAAGAGCAGTATTGTCGAAATTCGGCCTTACAGGACGTTTTGTGAAGATGATTAATAGCTATTATAAATCCCCTCAAGCAGTCCTAAAACTTCCTGGTGAAGCAAGGGCTTCATTTACTATTCAGAGGGAGACCAGACAGGGCTGCCCTCTATCACCTTAACTCTTTGCTCTAGCCGTTGAACCCTTAGCTCAGGCTATTAGATCAAATGTAGACATTAAAGGCATTAATATAGGCCACCATCACTTTAAGTGTGCCTTATTCACAGATGATGTCCTCTGAACATTGACAGATCTCTGCACTTCAGTCCCTGCCCTCTTTTACTTACTGGGAACATTTAGTAAAATCTCTGGGCTCCACATAAATGTGGATAAAACGGAAGTTCTAAATATCTCCTTACCCCCCTCAGACTTAACTTTTTTGCATCAGCACTTTAATTTTAACTGGCCTTCTAACCATATCACCTGGGTGTGAATGTCACCCGTAACACCGCATATCTTCACAAGTCCAACTATGAGGCCATCTACAAAACATTCACCCAAAATCTACTGACATGGGCAAAACACCCTATCTCATGGTTAGGACGTATCCACTCTTTTAAAATGAACCTCCTTCCCCGCCTTATGTATTTATTTCGCTCTCTACCGATTGCCTTGAATTACATGGATTTAGACAAACTACAACGCCAAGTCTTTAAATTTATATGGCAGAATAAATCACATTGTATCTCTAAATCAACTATGTTCATCCATAAATCAAAAAGAGGTCTCTCCTGCCCCAATTTGAAATTATAATTAAAGTGGGACAATTGGCCTTTGTTCCAATTGCGCACTTCCCTACTCACCAGCCTCTTTGGATATTTATTGAGAACTTTATGATGGCCCCATATACGTGGAACTCCATTCCATAGTTCCCAAACCCCCTGACATGTTTGGGCAACTGGATAGTCCGTATATAAAACATTCCTTAAATATTTGGTCATGGGCTGTCCATAAATTCCAGCTGATCCCGAGGTACCCTACTCCTTCTCCCTTAATTCCCAATCCCAGATTCCCGGATACTCCCTTGCAGCCTCTTTATTATGGTGGAAAACCCATAACCTGACAGTGAATGCCTAGTATCGAGATAATACTACCTTAACATACACTCAACTAAAAGAAGAATTCAACATCCCCATTCAGGAACATTATACATTTTGTAGATTTAAATACTTTCTCTCCTTGTTAGAACATACACTAGGTAAACCGACTTCAAACTGGTTTAATAGGTTATGCCTGTCTGCTCCTCTTACAAAAGGTATTGTGGGTATCCTGTATCACACTTTTAATTCCCCTCCCGCCGCCCCCTTCCAAAATATATGCAAAAATGGGAAGAAGACTTAAATTGCAAGTGGGATATGGAGACTTGGCAAAACTCTTGGCCAAGCCTAACCAGTGGATCTTTGAGCAGTAATATTCTGAAGACCTCTATTAAGGTTCTCCACAGGATATATATCACCCCAGACAAACTATTTAGATGGAAACGCTCCCCCAATTCTAACTGCTTTAGAGCTTGTCAGATCTCTGGAACCTTTTTCCACACTTAGTGGTCATGTCCCCTGGTTCAGTCCCTTTGGAACAAGGTTTTCCAATTAGTATCACCCATATTTGGCAAGCCTGTTATGGCTAAGGCAGACATAGGCCTGCTAGGGCACTCTGTCCCCTCATTATCAAAATACCAAAATAGCATCCTTCAGTACTCATTTAGCCAGACAATGGAAATCTCCCACTCTTACTTGACAATCAGTCATCAATAAGATGAACTACATTGCAATAAATGAAAGGCTAACCCATTTACTGGAGGACCGTATGCCTATTTTTCTCCAGATATGGAATCCCTGGATTCATTCTCCCTATAGCCCCCCTATCACGTGAAAACTTTTGAATTAACATTGTGCTATCCTTTGCTAATACTTACATTGGACCTGCGGACCAGGGACTGGAGGAGGCGGGACGGGCGGTGGATCCGAGCTGGTAACCAACAGGACTTATACTTCAATACCCTTGAGACAAAAATCTGTTTGCAAATTTAAATTTCATATGTAGTCAACCGTGCTATTTATTTTTCTCTTTTATTATACTGTTTTAGCTCATTTAGAGTTATATTGTGTCTATACAACATAGTTTGTTTTTTGTCATTCTTTTTTGTTTGTTTTTTACTTAGGCTCTGGATGTTTGCTCTGCTAGACCGAGCCTACCAAACTGTTTTATCTTACGTAAACTTTTTCCTTAGAAAATTGGAAAAACTTAGGTAACCTGGCTACCCTTAGACCTTCCCACAAGTGGGGATAGATCTTTTTGGTTAACTTTATTTCGACTATTATATGGTATTTTCTTATGGTGTAATGTAATGTTAACCTTTTCTTCTTTCTTTGTCCCCTTAATTGGGTATGATTGTATGTGAATAATGTTAAACTGCTACTTGGCTTTTATGTTATCCTTCGGATTATTTGGTTACCCAATAAAAACCTTTGGGGAAAAAAAAATCTAATTTCCCGCCGCGGGTCCTTAAAGGGCCCCCAGCACACTATTGTGTAGTCCCGGCCACGGGGGTACTTGCAGCGAGACTCCCGCTGCAGATAAAATTACAAATTTCCCTTAGAGGTCCTTAAAGGACCCGCGCTAAATAAAATAATTACCTACTATAAGTATCCCCCCCCCCAGGCATCTAAAATTAACGCCCTCAGTCCCATAAGTGTCTATACAGACCCTTATGGAACACTAATTAACCCCATTAGTCTCATAAGGGTCTATATAGACCCTTATGGGACAATACTTGACCCCCATTAGTCCCATAAGGGTCTATACAGACCCTCATGGGACACTAATTAACCCCAATATTAATGCTATAAGTGCCATGAGGGTTCTCCAGGACCCTCATGACACTGAGTCTAAGCACTAACCTACACCACACTATTAGCCAACCGCAATAAGCCAATAAATCTAAATTAAACCCATCTAAGTAATAAACCCCCTTCAACTTATTATCCCTATTTAACCCTCACCATACCTAATTAACCCTATCAATAACCAAATAACACCATCTAGACCTATTTAACCCAGTCTAGTCCTATGTAACCCCATCTAGTCCTATTTAACCCTAACTGGGCCTATGTAACCCTATATAGTCATATTAAGCCCTAACCGGGCCTATGGGACCCTAGCTAGTCCTATTTAAAGGTATATGAAAGTGAGGTGGGTTACGAATGCATCCTGTAGAATGCATCATAACCCACCTAGCAACAAAATGTTTGCATGAATAATTTTTAATGAGATATCCAATATGCAGCACATGTGCATGCTGATTGTCTAAAGGAAAGGAAAGTGTCTGAAATCGTGTGACTTCCCACCATACGGCAGACTACAGGCACTAACTGAGCATTCCTGCACAATCCCCAGGCCAAAAAGAAACATTGTTTAAGTTATGCTTATCATCCCTGGGAATTTCAGCGGTGTCAACATTGAGAGCAAACTCTTTGCAAATGCAAGAAATACAGCAAACTTCAGGCTAACGGTTTAACTGTTTACCATATATACTAGAGTATAAGCCGAGTTTTTCAGCCCTTTTTTTAAGGCTAAAAAGGGCCCCCTCGGCTTATACTCGAGTCACGCCCCCCCCCCCCCCCCCCCTGTGTCTCTCTAACCCCGCCCCCATGTTTCTCTAACCCTCCCATGTCTTTCTAACCCCCCTGTGTCTCTCTAACTTCCCCATGTCTCTCTACCCCCCGTGTCTCTCTACCCCCCGTGTCTCTATAACCCCCCGTGTCTCTTTCCCTCCCCCCCCCTCATTCTCAACCCCCCTCCTCATTCTAAACCCCCCTCCTCACTTTACCCCTCTAAATACCTCCCCCTCTCCCTTTCCCCTCACTTACCTCCATCTGCAGCTACTCCTCCGGCCTCTGCTCCTTCCTGCGTCAGGACCCGGTATATGCTAATGACGTGACGTCACATGCACGCCACGTCATTAGCAGTGGCCGGGTCAAGATGCAGGAAGGAGGGGAGGCCGGAGGAGCAGCTGCAGATGGAGGTAAGTGAGGGGAAAGGGAGAGGGGGAGGTATCTAGAGGGGTAAAGTGAGGAGGGGGTTTAGAATGAGGAGGGGTAAAGTGAGGAGGGGGTTTTAGGATGAGGATGGCGGGTGGGGTTTAGGATGAGACTGGGGGGTTTAGGATGAGGATGGGCATGAGGATGGGGAGGGAGGAGGATGGGGGGTTGAGGATGAGGATGGGGAGGTTGAGGAGTGGGGCTGAGGAGAGAGGCTTTGGAGGGGGCTGAGGAGAGAGGTTGAGGAGGGAGGTTTAGGATGAGGATGGGGGGTTGAGGAGGGAGGTGTAGTATGGGGATGGGGGGGTTGAGGAGGGGGGATTGAGGATGTGGGGTTGAGGATGAGGATGGGGGGTTGAGGTTGAAGAAGGGGGTTGAGGAGGGGGTTTAGATTGATTAGGGGGATTGAGGATGAGGAGTGGGGTTGAGGAGGGAGGTTGAGGATGAGGAGGGAGAGGATGAGGAGGGAGGTTGAGGATGAGGAGGGAGGGGATGAGGAGGGAGGTTGAGGATGAGGAGGGAGGGGATGAGGAGGGAGGTTGAGGATGAGGAGGGAGGATGAGGAGGGAGGATGATGAGGGAGATTGAGGATGAGGAGGGGGGTTGAGGTTTAGGAGAGAGGTTGAGGAGGGGGTTGAGGATGAGGAGGGGGGTTGAGGGGGGGTTGAGGATGAGGAGGGGGGTTGAGGGGGGTTTGATGATGAGGAGGGGGGTTGAGGAGGGAGGATGAGAATGAGGAGGGGGGTTGAAGAGGGTGATAAGGGAGGGGGAGAAGAGACACAGGCAAGGGAGAGGTGGAAGAGACACAGGGAAGGGAGAGGGGTGAAGAGACACAGGGAAGGGAGAGGGTGGAAGAGACACAGGGGAGGGAGAGGGGAGAAGAGACACACGGGAGAGAGAGGGGGGACACAAGAAAAGGGCACACAAGAGGGGGACACAGAGGGCACATTTCCCCCTGCTTATACTTGAGTCACTAATTTTTCCCAGTATTTTGTGGTAAAATAGGTGCCTCGGCTTATACTCGGGTCGGTTTATACTCGAGTATATACAGTACTTTGGAATTTTTTCATACAAACAATTTTTTTTCAGACCCAGCTCACTTTCATATACCTTTACCCATCTTGTCAAACTGGGCCTATTTAAACCCAAATGTACACAGTAAACTCCATCCCATAAACTCCCTCCTACCCAACCCTCCCTCCACCCTGTTAACCCTTACACTACCCACTTAACAACCTAATAAAATCCCTATTACCCCACTAATTACACAAAATAAAAGAAACTAGAAATACAGAAAATAAAAAACCCACCTAATTACACAAAATACTAAAAGATTATTACAGAAAATAAAAAAAGAACATTGCCAAAAATATGAAAAAAAATAAGCTTCTCTTGCCTGCTCTGGTAAATTTTGGAAATAGCACCTTTGATTGGCTGAAAATGCTGTCAATCATTTTTCAGTCAATTAGAAGGCACCAAGGCGAGCCAATCAAAATGGGAAGCATCCCTATATCCTATTCTGATTGGCTGAAATAACTGTCAGTCAATTCTAATCCAATCAGAAGGAGCTATTGCCTTCAGCCAACCAGAATGGGGTGTTTCCCATTGTGATTGGCTCCAAACATCTGCATCTTCTGATTGGCTGAAACCTGATTGACAGTTACATCAGCCAATCAGAAGACGTGGTCCTATTTACCCTATTCTAAGTTTAGTGGCAGAGGTTGTTTTAGGTAAGATTTATATTTGTACTGTATGTAGTTAGGGGTTTAAATGTATGCATTTAGGGATTTAATTGTATGTTGTTATGGGTATTAATGTAAGTAGTTAGGGGTACTAATTGTATGTAGTTAGGGGTTTTAATTTATGTATTTGGGATTTGTATTGCATGTAATGAATGTTTTTTTTATATACTATAGTTTTTTTATTTTTATGTAATGTAGTCTTTTATTTTATGTAACGTAGGCTTTTTAATTTTGGGTAATGTTCTTTTTTATTTTCTGCAATGTTCTTTTTTATATACAGTAATGTCCTTTTTTGTGTAATTAGGTGAGTTTTTTATTTTCTTTAATTCTAGTTTTTTTATTTTGTGTAATTAGTGGGGTAATTGGGAGTTTATTAGCGTGTTAGGTGGGTAGTGTAGGGGTTAACAGGGTAGAGGGGGGTTGATGGGGAAGGGTAGGAGGGAGTTTATGGGATGGGTTCACTTGCTACATTTGAGGTTAAATAGGACTAGATAGGGTTAAATAGCCCAGTTAAGGGTAATAGGACTAGATAGGGTTAAATAGGACTAGATATGGTTAGATAGACCCAGTTAGGGTTAAATAGGACTAGATAGGGGTATATAGGACTAGATATGGTTACATAGGACTAGACAGGGTTGAATAGGTCTAGATGGGTTTAAGTGGTTAGTGATAGGGTTAATTAGGTATGGTGAGGGTTAAATATTGGGTTAATTAGTTAGAGGGGGTCTTATTACTTAAAGAGGAGGTTACTTACTTTGATGGGGTTATTTAGATTTATTGGTTTATTGGGGTGTCTGAGGGTGTTGAGTAGTGTCCCATAAGGGTCTGTATAGACACTTATGGGACTAATGGGGGTTCAGTATTGTCCCGATTGTCCCGCTGCACAGGTTGATATGGGGACCCTGCTGGAGTCCTGATGGGGACCCCCAGCATAGGGGGGATTCATTTTAGGTGCCGAGGGGTACTTGGAGTACCACCCACGGCAGCGCTTGTGTTTTTAACTGCAGCGGAGGTCCCGATCCGGATCCCGCAGGCTTTCATTAGCCATGATGACAATCTATCCTGCCATTGGCGGAGTCAAACCCATTGCTACGGGTTTGACTAATTGATCTTAGGACGGCCGCACATCCAACGTGCAAGAAGACTGGCTTAAGATTTGGCTTCTCTCACACGTTGCTCGCAGGCACTTCCAAGCCCTTCTAATTTAATAGCAACGGAACCCGGGAGAATTTGAAGCATGTCGGCTTTAAGATCTACACGTTGACTTTCAAGGCTGGAATTTAATATGGCTCTAAGCTCTTAAAAATTAAATAATTTGAGATCACACTTGGTGGGACTCTGATAAGTACACAACCCAGATCTGCTGGGGGCACTGAACTGCGGGGCATATCAGCCTAATGAGATGTAGCTGAAGGAGCCGAGCACAGTTCCCGCCGGCAGGGCCTGAGAGATGCCAAGATCTCAGTACAGAATCTAGATATGAACAGACAAGACAGACTACAACAGACCTAAATACTTGAGAGGTAAAAGCTAATACCGAGTGACCCCCCCAGTGGAATCCATCCGTTGTCTGGACACTCAATGGCTACCCCGGGTAGAAGCAGCTCCATAAAAATGGGGAAAAACAAAAAGTCATTAACATCCAAAAAAATTGACGAACATTTCAAGGCTTCAGAAACACAGGTGGCACTGATGAAGGACCCTGTCTCGGAGCAATCTGACACCTCTGACCTGGATCCCCTGGAGGGGGCCCCACAGCCTGAAGTCTCCATCAACAGCGATTCAATGGCAAGAATTGAGGCTCTCCTGGCCTCTCACATAGACAGGGCGGTCATATCTTTGCAGAAAGACATACATGAGATTGGCCAAAGGACCCATCAACTTGAAGAGACCGTTGAACAAGTGGTAGAGGCCCAGGAGAGAGACAGGGCCACCATTGCGGATAACACCTCCCGTATTTGTGGCATAGAAGATAAACTGGAGGATTTGGAGAATAGATCCAGGCGATTCAACCTGAGGATCAGAGGCGTGCCTACGGCAATAGTCGACCTTCCTCGCTACCTTAAGGCCACGATCGACGAGATCCTCTCAGGTCATCCAGACCACGAATGGGAAGTGGAGCGTGCCCATAGAGCCCTTGGGGGAAGTCGTAACCTAGACCTTCCCAAAGACATCATTGTAAGGCTACTACGCCAACAATCAAGGGATCTAATCCTGGCAACTACCCGCAAGAAGGCTGTGATCACAGGCCCAGACGGGGCCAAACTTCATTTTTTTGCGGATCTCTCCCCTTCCACACTTCAAAAACGGAGGCTGATGAGGCCAGCCCTGGAAGTTCTTCTCCACCACGGCATCAGGTACCGTTGGGGATTCCCATTTGCCCTTATTTTTTCAGTAGGGAGCACCCAGTATACAACACGTTCTCTAGAAGACTGCCAAGAACTTCTGAAGAGTCTGGATCTCTCTGGGGGGGATCCGACCTCGACATCACTTGCATCAACAGCTTTACCTCTCCCGAAAAGGCAATGGTCTGAAGTGACCAGGCACAAGAGGCCCACTGAACAAGCCTCAAAGACCACTCATAGACGACCCTCCCAGATCATGGACTCGTAAATGCAATAATTCATCTGCTGCCAACTCCAGTGACTTTCAAATAGGCTGGTCCGCTTGAAAAGACAATTGGCTAGCTAAGACTTATTTCGGCATCCTAAGGATTTACAAGGGCTTAAAAACACCATATCAAAATTCCCTGGTAGAGACTAACATGGAAGCCACCTGGAACTGACCTGGCCTTTTCCCAGGACGTGTTATTTTTCTTACTTTTTTTAATTAGGCCCTCAAAGGAGCCTGGGGCCCTTAGCGGGGCCATGTTTATCAAAGACTTTTGGAATGTTACTAATCCATGTTTTGCTTTTCCTCCCCTCTTCAGCAGGTGTTAGCTGACTGATAAAGCTATAAGTTTTAATGCACATGCAGATAGTATAGCCAGTCCGTCAGGATCTTTCTTTACTGGAACGTTTAAATAAGCTATTCATGGTTCTGTCTTTATTCTGTTTTCTTAATACTTTTCTAGGTTACTTTTGCTTGGCCTTGCCGGCGGGAATTGGTACGGAGGCTCGAGGGTTCCAAGAGGGTAGAATGTTTAAGACAAGACGGGTGGTCTTGGGACAGTCAGACCTTTTGGCAGCAACTGTTCTCTCTTCCCTCTGTGTTTTCTTCATTGCTGCTCTTCTCCTTGTCACCTATCAGCATGGGCTCTCTTGCCCCTGTACTCCCCCCTACTGCCTAAACGAAACTTGCCACTTGGTGCCTCCTAGTTCTTGTTTTCTCTTTCTCTATGGCTGTTTAGGGGATTTTGAGCCAAATCAGGGTTTGCTCTACATAGCTGGGCTTGAGGCGGCGGCCTGTCTGCTGGACAGTGGGCCAAGTTGCCTGGCCTCAGAGAGTGGAGGACCCCTGGTACTATTGGAACGGATCTCATTTCAGCCTATTGAGTTGGGTTCTAGTAGTTCTGAGATACTGCCAAGCTTGTCCGGTATAATCCTGCCTCCCTTAGACTTCTTGGGACCGCCTCTGCACTACTTATACTCATGCCTCTTTTCCCCCCACAGAGCTAATCATACTGGACCTCTTCTTGGCCGGGCTCAACCACTCCTATCCCCCAGAGGGGGAAATCCGCTCTGCACTCCCTCCTCTGCGCTCCTCCGGAAGGGTAAGGCTACATTAATGCACCAGAAATATACACCTCAAGTCTATCCATGACCGCACCAATGACACTACTTACCCTTAATGTGAAAGGTTTCAACTCCCCTTTCAAGCGAAGGAAGGCTTTCCTACACTATAAGACCCTTAACCCCATGGTGATCTTCTTACAGGAGACACATTTCGCCAGGAATAAAGCCCCAACCTACCTCGACAAAAATTATCCTCATTTTTACTACTCTACCCAGGTCTCCAAAAAAGAAGGAGTGGCGATTTTGCTCCACAAGAGCCTCCAATTTCAAATGACAACCAAGATAGTGGACCGGGAGGGCTATTACATCATTTTAAAGGGGACGATTCTGGGTTCTCCAGTTTCACTAGCCTCCTTCTATGCCCCCACGAAAGCACCACATAAGTCCCTGATCAGATTCTTAAGGGTCCTGGAGGGGGGAGAATGGGGCAAACTAATTATAGGAGGGGACTTTAATCTAGTATTAGACCCAGTGGCAGATAGATCTAAAACTTCACAAGAAGTTCGCTTCTCCAAAAAAAGCAGGCAAATCTTAAAACTTCTGCACTCCTTAGATCTGGTTGACGCCTGGAGAGGTCTGCACCCCAGAGGAAGGGACTATACTTTTTATTCCCCCACACACGGACCTATTCCCGTATAGACACAATATATATATGTAATTCGCTTCTAGACAGCTCAAACAAAGCGGCTATTGTTCCGTGCACCTGGTCGGACCACGCGGCGGTCACACTAGAGGTAGACCTGGGAGTTCAATTTCGGATGCCCTATACCTGGAGACTTAATGAATACTTAGTTTCGCAATCCAGATTCCAGGAGCAAACTGAGAGGGAGTTGGTGGAATTTTTTGAGTCCAATGCGGGTGGGGAGACAGGGGCGGGTTGGGTCTGGATGGCGCACAAAGCCTACATAAGGGGGGTGTTTATCAAGCTAGCCTCCCAATTCAGAAAACAGAACAGGCTAAAAGAAAAGGAGCTATCAGGGAAACTATCTCAATTGGAGCGGCAACATCAGCTTTCTCCCTCGATAGCTTTAAGGAAACAGATAGATAAGGCCAGGCTAGAGGTGGATAGTATTTTGACCATAAAAACGGATAAGGCATTAAGGAGGACTCAACATTTGGTTTATGCTAAGGCGAATAAACCTGACAAGCTACTAGCAAGGAGCTTAAAAGCTAAATATGCTCAAGCCAGGGTATCCCAAATCAAAAATAGGAAAGGCGATCTCACCTACAGCCAAAATGAAATCCAGGAGGTCTTTAGGGACTTTTATCAAAATATTTACTCCACTCAATTGGCCTCAGAAAATGTTATTCATTCCTACCTAAACTCCCTTGATTTGCCCCAAATTTCACCCCTGGACTTACAAAATTTGAATAAAGATGTGACGGTCAAAGAAATTTTAGATGCCATTAAAGAACTGAAGCTAGGGAAGTCCCCCGGTCCGGACGGGTTCACTAACATCTATTACAAAAAGTTCTCGGAAATACTGGCCCCCCATTTATGTAGTCTCTTCAATTCAATTCTAAGAGGAGAGACAACTCCCCCAGAGCTGAATCATGCAGACTTGACGCTCTTCCCCAAGGAGGGCCGGGATCCAAAGGAAGCTAAAAATGATAGACCAATCTCGCTTCTTAATGGGGACGTCAAACTGCTGGCCAAAATTTTCTCCCAGAGGATCTCGATCTTCCTACCCGCCTTAATACATAAGGACCAATCAGGCTTTATTCCAAACAGGCAGACTAGTGATAACATCAGGAGGACTTTAAATGTCATTCATTTGGCCAGGGCTAGGGGTCTCCCTGTGTGCCTACTCGCATTGGACATCGAAAAGGCGTTCGATACCCTGGAATTGCCCTTCCTATTTGCCACTTTGGATAAGTTTGGGTTCAGAGGAAACTTCTTAAACCTGTTGCGTACTTATTATACACTCCCCAGGGCCACACTAAAATTGCCTGGTTCGCATACGGCCTGTATTAAAATCGAGAGAGGTACGAGACAGGGCTGCCCATTGTCTCCTCTTCTCTTTGCTCTGGCCATTGAGCCTTTGGCTCAGGCGATCAGAGTTAACTCCTCTATAGAGGGGGTGCGGGTGGGACACCAGCAACTAAAATGCTCCTTGTTTGCTGATGACCTGCTTTGCACCCTTTCGAACCCTAGCTCTTCTGTAGGCGCCCTGATGGACACAATAGGAGTCTTTAGCAATGTGTCAAGCCTGAGGTTAAACCAGGACAAGACAGAAGCTTTGAGTGTTGGGATCCCTTTGGATATTTTGAATCACCTGAAGGGAGTACACAAATTTCTATGGCCCCCCTCACACATCAAATATCTAGGGATTAATTTGACCAACTCATTAACTAATTTGTATAAAGCTAACTATCCACCTCTCTATAGGGCTCTGCGGCGAGACCTGGAAAATTGGACAAACCGACATATCTCATGGACGGGTAGAGTAGTCACGGTTAAAATGAATATTTTGCCGAGGCTGCTCTATCTTGCCAGGACGCTGCCAATCCAGATAAAAAATACAGAATTGGCCCGCTTCCAGACCCAAGTGTTTAAGTTCATATGGAGAAATAGACCCCCTAAGATAGCGAGAAAAACGATGTACGTACATAAATCCAAGGGGGGCCTATCTTGCCCTAATTTCCTGAGTTACTTCAGAGCAGCCCAGCTTGCCTCTATCCCACTAGCTCACTCCATTCCACTTCAACCAAACTGGGTCTTTGTAGAGGAGTTGCAGATGGCCCCGCTTACGTGGGGTATTATCCTGTGGGCTCCAGGTGCTAGCGCTTTTTACTCTAGAATACAGAACCCCATAACTAAGTTTACACTGAGAGTTTGGATCTGGGCTAGGAGGAAATACAAACTGACTTACCCGGTTTCTCCCCTCACATCGATCTTTACATCGCCCTCCTTATTAACCACCATCACTGCAGAGTCCAAGGAATATTGGACTTCGCATGGTCTGGATAAGCTGGGGGCTTGGTTTGAGGGAGGGATTATGAGAACTTCAGAATCCATGATTAGGAACTTCGAGGTTCCACACCGGGAACACTTTAATTACATTAAAATAAGGAGCTGGATTGATGAGATACAAAGAACCCATGGACCCCCGAGGGAAACTTGGATGTCGGTGGTGTGTAAGAGTGAGGCCCTGTCCAAAGGAATCTTGGGGTCAATATACCAAATCTTCAATAGTCCACCAAGCACTTGGAGGCCTTCCTTTGTATCGAGGTGGGAGTTGGACCTAGGGCAAATTTGGGATGGGAATAAATGGGCTGAATCCTTAACGAACCTATCTAAGGGTTCACTTAATTATAGTTTATTAGAAACCTCCCTTAAGATTTTACATCGGGCATATACAACTCCAGTTCGACTAAATAAGATATCCCAAACAATCTCAGATAGATGTTTTAGGGGGTGTCACGGAAGGGGAGACTTCATTCATACTTGGTGGAGTTGTCCTAAGGTATTTAAAATTTGGTCTGAGACGACCAATCTAATTTCGCTAATACTCAAAACCCCACTCCAACCATCAATAGCAGTCTGTCTCCTGGGAGCACGCTTCTCAAAATTGGGAAGGGAGGGGAATAAACTGGCCCAACTGATATTTCTAGCAGCTAAGAACACCATCGCAAGACGATGGAAGAGTAGGGATATTAATTTCCATGATGTAACAAACAAAATAAACTTTATTTGCATTAATGAGCGGATGACCCATATCATATCAGATACACATCACTGCTTCCTGGAGGTTTGGGAACTCTGGATTCTATTCACAGACAGTAATATATAATAACTAAGTTAAGGGAACACAATAAAGAAGCCATTCCTGATGTGCGGCTGGGGAGTGGAGTGTGGAGCGGACGGGGAGAAGTGGTGAGAGGTCCCGGAGAGATATTTCTTCAGTACGCCAAAGGTACAGGGGGGGAGGATGGCTACCTTAAGATTGGCTGAGCGGGGAATTAATGGGGGATGACACCCCACCATAGGTGTTATATAATGTCACTTGTTTTTTTGTTTTTTTTCTATTTTATTTTCTTTTAACATATCTCCTGCTGCTCAGGTTCATCCATGGAAATGTGTATTACTGCAATTTGAGCAATGTGACTTTATAAGCTGTATATATTGCTGAGTATTAAGAAACTAGTGTGAATATTTTTGGACAGAATCACAAAAAAAAAGAAAAAGAGTTGGAATGGAGTTTTTATTTAAATTGAATGGTTTTAATATATTAGCAATATGATGTTAGTTATAAGACAACATGTGGACTATGTTTTTCATTATTCTTTTTGTTTTGTCATTGCAATTCCAGAACTTCTCAATAAAATTTATGTTATAAAAAAAAAAAAATTAAATAATTTAATGTATAGAGCAAAATATGGCTGTGGTGCCAGATATGTAAATTCTGCCCACAAGGAAATAACTTCCAAGAAAACATTCTTTCGTCCTAGGACGTGGCAGCATGTACTTGAAGGAGCCCCTATGCACTTGTCTACTCTGTCTAATGGCAGAGTTACCACCCATAACGACCTTGCAAAAAGATAGAATTTTTCACTCACTATACAATTTAACCTACAACTTGTATTTTAATAAAAGTCTTGTGGATACATCTACCAATTGAACTCATGATTTTTAATGTCAATGAAATAATAATACACATGGTATACTCTTAAACTGCACAGCCATGGGCACTACAAGACTAAGACATACACACCTTCCAAGATAATACCATAACTCGAAATACATTTTGCCCATTGTAACGGTACCCCCACACATATAAGGGGGTGCCAAGGCCGTTTTAGTCGATCTGCCCGTCCAGTGATATAGGGACAGCAACTGCAGGACACCCATTCCCCCAAACTGGATCCAAGGGGAATATGCTCTAAGCCTGGAACTGGAACCTCACGAATAGCGGCTAGCAGCTGAACAGGTAAAGCACCCCAAGATGCTTACACTCCTGGCAGTCAGTCTGTAACAGCATACCATGAATCCCCCCCAAGAACGAGACATAAGCTCTGTGTTTGAGGGTCAAGCAGTGAACTCACTTCTTTATTAATCAAGACATATTAAAACCATTTTCACATACACAGTAGAGGGAGGGGCTACCTGAGGTCAGCCCCTAATGGCCTCTGGCCAATCACATAGTGTCACACCGTGGGAAACATGAGACTCCTCCCAGGTCCGCCCACTAGGTGTGGCTAATAGAGTCATTTGGCTTCTGACCACCAGAGGGGAAGCATGGCTTTTGCTCTATCCTGTGCCCCTGCTAAGAAGGCTGAGAAACCCCATGGGGTTATGGAGCCTGTATGTCTGGAACTCTCTTTGTTCTGCTATCTCCCCTGTTGTGCATGTAGATAACCTTTGCTCTCAACCATCTGGCCTTAGTGACTCATAGATGGGGGGTGGTCAGAATCTGTAACACATTTCTACACATTTTTCCACATTATTCATAACTTTAAAAGTATGCATCACATTCACATAAAACGTGCATTTTCAGAATCAGCATACTCCAAATACAAACATATGTCCAAATCATATAAATTGGTCCAGTGGTTCAAAAGTTAGATCATAGTCCTTTCTGACCAAATGAAGCATGGCTTCCATGTCTTTGTAGGGGGAAAATCAACATGGGCCGTAGTCAAAAGGAAGAATTTGGGCAACCAGGCTCCTCCAATGTACAGTGACGAGACTGATCTCATCACACCCATTTATAGGATGATACTACTGTATAAATATGCCACATCATTGCACCTTTCAGGTACGGTTTTTCTATATTTCTATATAAATTTGCTCTTTTATAGCTCTAGTTCTTAATGAACGCTCATAACCTTTTGGTGATTTCTTCCTAGTCTGAGCAGAATTTCTCTCCTGAGCCAGCAGTTACAATAACAGAGGCTACACCTGCACCTTATAAAGTCTCCCTCGTCTCATTAAAGCGTCTCTGACCAAATCTACTGCCAGTGAAATCCTAATCACAGCATCTCAATAGCTTTTGCTAGAAGCAATTTTTATGTTCAGTTTCTGCAAATTAATTAGTTCATATCTCTTAAGGTTAGGAGTGAAAGCAAAAAAAAATATTACTAGGAAGCAAGTAAATCATGAATTATGCATGAATTCTACAAATTAAAATCAGTTATGGTCCGGGTGATGTATATGGTGCACATAGTAACACAGATGCAGTATATAAGCACTAAGGTGTCTCTATTAACCTTTATTTCTCATTTTATGAATATACAAAAACTTGCCTTTGAACCTTGCATTTGAAATATATCTATTGTGGCAAATTACCAGTCTCCTCTGGGTTTGTGATGTGTTTCAGGTACTTTGATGGAGGAACACAGTACAAGAGGCTGTTAAGACTTTTGCAAATTTTACTTTTTTATTTTATTTATCCAATCAAAATATTAATAACAAAACAATAGAAATCAAAGAAAATAATAGGCCTAGATTCAACTGAAGCACTGCCTAAATGAGCTCTCACCCATCTAGCCTTGAGTGGAGAATAATCAAAATACATAAATCCATATATTTACTAATCTGTGTATTTTTCACAGTCTTTCAGATGTTCCACTGTTGCTCCAAGTGGTCATAGGCTGCAAGCTGCTGTCTCTGTATCTTACTCACAGCACTGCAAAAACTGAATATAATCTACTCCACAAGTAGCCCTCCAATACTCCAGGAGCTATCTTAAATCTGGTATGCCCAGGTGCAGCTGATTTACTGAGCAGGAAAGCTAAAGTCTTCCTGAGGGAAGTCTTCCTGAGGGAAAATAGCTTTACTGAGTCTGTGACTCACATAGACCCCTGTTATGCCACAACATATAGATATATGTACATATATATATATATATATATATATATATATATATATATATATATATATATATATATAAAAAGTGAGGTAGCCGTGAATGTCCAGTAATCCAGATGAATAATCAGAGTATTGCAGTATATAGTGATACCTTTTTTATTGGACAAACATATACATAGGTTTCATGACGAGCTTTTGAGAGTGTTCCTCTCTTTGTAGAGTCAAAGTCAATACTGATTATAGATTCACAAATACAGCAAAAAATTCCAGGATTAACAAATAATGTTCTGATCAGCCAGCCGTGCAAGTGTGTGGGGATGCAGACCAGAGTAAGTAAATTGGGGTCGTAAATAGTTTTACATCTAAGGAACCATAGGGCTGTAACCAAACTCAGGATGAAGGCAGAGAACAAAAAATAAAAAAAACAATAAACACACATATATATTTACAAGCATGAATGTTGGAGGTTATAAGAAATGTTGATTATGAGATAAGAATTCAATGTCGACATTAGGTCCTGACTTATTATTTTTAAAGAACATAATCATTTTAATTTCAAATGTCTTTCTTTCCTTAGTGTTTAAAAAAAAAACTTTGAGTATTTTGATTTTGAGATTTTTCATGGAGTGGTTATTCTGGGTGAAATGGTGTCCAACTGGAGTACAGTAAGTCTCCTCATTGTGCTTATTGATGGAATGTCTGTGTAGATTCATCCTCATATGTAATTTCTGGCTGGTTTCTCCAATGTAGCAGCCTCTCTCGCATGCAGTACATTGTATCATGTAGACTACATTGGATGATTTACAAGAATATGATCCTCTGATGTTATAGGTCTTCTTGTTGTGCGTGGCTGTGTCCTCTTTGCAGATGTGTTGACACAATTTACACCGATTTTTATTGCAAGGTTTAGTGCCATTTTCTATGTTAAACTCTTCATTGGCCAATCTACTGTTCACCAACGTACATACATTCACCAACATATACACATACTTTGTATATATATATATATATATATATATATATATATATATATATATATAGTATCAAAAAAGGAAAAAATATTTTGCAAAAAATGGTGCATAACACCTAGGTATGAAGGATAAATAAAGAGTAAAAAATGAAAAAAATAAATAAATAAGCCTAATGGAAAATAAGAACACAGAAGATAAGAAAAAGAAACAAGTAGTAATTAGAAGAGAAGAGAGTATAAGCCAATCATAGCTTAAGATAGCCAGATGACTAAATAACTCAGAACTCTTGAATAGTAAGTCCTCATATTACTGTAAAAGTAAATCATAGGACTACTATATCATATACGTGGAAAAGGGGAAAAAACAAAAAATAATAAAAAGGCCAAGTGTGAAAAGGGGATAAAAAAGGAGTGACAAAAACGGATGTCTCCTAAGAAAAAAGTAAGTACACAGGGTATAGGAGAGTCTATTAAATGGTGTACAGTTCACCATATAGCAGCGCACAATGCGCTTACGGTATCATAGAAGGAATAATATCCCACTCTGTAGGCTCTTACCTTAGCTGTAGAGTATATCGCATAAGGTTGGAGAGTAGATAGGAGACATCTCCGTATGTCAGAAAGTGAAAAGAAGGTGGTAAAAAGACACGTTGCCGACCGGTTTAGATAGATACGTTGCTATCTTTCTCAAGGCTGTGTTGTTTGCAGACTCCAATTTTCATTTTCGCGGGTCTTTTTAAAGTTTCATTCAGCCAATAGGTATTTTTGGCATTGACTCCTTGTTATTTCCGGGTTTGACGTTAATAGAGCGTAGTAACGCTATGACGTTACTCGCGTATAGCGTTTCAGGAACGTAGTGACGTCATTAGCGTGTTGCGTAGTTCCTGTCAAAGACGCCCGACCTGGTAATGGCGGAAGTAATTAAGGAGTATGTCCATCGTAGTATTTTTTCTCCCCTCCTATTCCTGGTAATGTCTTTACTACTTTTTGGTATATAAGTTGAAAAACCTTTATAAACATAAAATAAAGGCATCTGTGTTCTATAGAAATGCACGAAGTTAGACTAATATTGTAGTATTTAAATGTGCATCTATAATCCATAAGGCTTATTGTTTTACACTTCTAGGTAAGGTTGTATGAAATTGAGGATAGTATAATTGAGATTATAATTGATAATGATTGTTAGAATTTGCATATAAGTAGAACTGGAAACTATATTAGTTTATTGTAACTATTGTTGAAGATAGTCAGATTATTATCTGGTTAGATTGAATTATTATTATAACATTCAATAGATACATATATATTGTGTTGTTGCTCAGTGTATCCAATAGTAGTGCTCTAGTCCATTTAAAAAGAAATGATATCAAATAAATGGGCTAAATGTAAATCCTTCGTTGAGGCCCCATTGGCCTTGGGCTCCCATCAGATAGATCCATTTGCATTCTTCCTGCCTTTTCACACTTGGCCTTTTTATTTTTTGTTTTTTCCCCTTTTCCACGTATATGATATAGTAGTCCTATGATTTACTTTTACAGTAATATGAGGACTTACTATTCAAGAGTTCTGAGTTATTTAGTCATCTGGCTATCTTAAGCTATGATTGGCTTATACTCTCTTCTCTTCTAATTACTACTTGTTTCTTTTTCTTATCTTCTGTGTTCTTATTTTCCATTAGGCTTATTTATTTATTTTTTTCATTTTTTACTCTTTATTTATCCTATATATATATATATAGTAAATTAATAGTACATTTGTTTTCACATTTGAATGTCTCAAACAAGTTTAAAACAAAAACTTGTTTCAAGACCAGAATTCTGAGAAATACAATTATACACAGCACTCTGGGAACCTTGGCAGGGACATGTGTCCACAAAGGCTTTGCTGTTGCAATCCATAACCATATGAAACAGGGCTTCCCATAAGCATTTGCCGCTGTATCAAACAGCTTTGAGCAAAGCTAGGGTTGGATTATACACAATCTTGGAATCCCACCCACGTACAGCTGTTTCAAGGTTACTGCCTTTCATCAGCGTGGGGCCAGTTCCTCAGCTTGTGTAGTGGATATTTTGAGTAGGTAGTTCACTACATCAATTATTTAAAATATCGTTGCCAAAAGAGCGATAGAAGCCTCCACCATACAGTAGTACAGTAAATAAATAGTGCATTTGTGTTCACATTTAAATGTCTAAAACAAGTTTAAAAAAATTGTTTCATGCCCAGAATTCTAAGAAATACAGTTATTACACTGCACTCTGGGAATCTTGGCAGGGACATGCAATTGTGCCCACAAAGGCTTCACTCTTGCAATCCATACCCATATATCCTGTATATATACACACATTGGAGTACCAAAGAGTATTTAGTAATACAAAAGTATGACAATAATATTGAGTATACAATACATTTTATGTTACAGTGATTAGTTTTCAACATTCTCTTGAAAGCTCCTCACTGTAAATGTTTTTTTTGTTCAATAGATAAGGTTTCACTGTATTTAGATTGTAAGTAGAGATTTTCTAGTCTTGTAGGGTGCTTTGGGATAAAGCACTTTCTGCTAAGATTCTAAGCTCAAAACAGGGTCCTTCAACTTTTGAATTTTTAAACTTGTATTTCCCCTGTTCTTATCCCATGTACAGCGCTACGGAATATGTTGGCGCGATACAAATAAAAGATAATAATAATAGTGCAATACTATTTTATGTATGCTGTACAAAAGCTCTGTAGCTGGTTGTAAAACATCTGATGGTTTACAAAGCTTTTGAAAGCTCAGTGACACTTGAAGAAGAAACCCATATGATTTTGAAAGCATTGAAACCCAACAATGTAAATTTTTTTTAGTTGGTTCACTAAAAGGTATCACCTACTTGCATTTTCCAGTACCAATAAAGCAATGTGTATGACTGTACTTTTGTATAAAAAACTCCTATAAATTGTTCCTTACCCCAACAAAACTAATCTAAACCACTTTGTGTGCATTGAAAGAATGAACATAATTCAGGTCCAAAAGGTGTGCCAAGAGCAAATGGAATAAACAATGAATTGCCATTAATCCAGTCTTGGCACCTTTCTTGTTTTGTCTCTACCAGCAACGACGTGCAGCAGCCACTAGGCTACACAACAGAGGCACTCCTAGAATATGTTCAGTTTGTTGTTAGGTTTATGGTTAGACCTAGGGTTTGCATTAAGGGTTAGTGTTTAGGGTTAGTGTAGTGGCAGATGTTAAGCTAACCCAATCCTTAAACCCTAAATCTAAACTCTAAGTATAACCCCTAACACTAACCCCTAAGTCTAGCCATCACTTTAACAACAAACTGAACACAGTCTTGGTGCTCCACCCAGTGGCCGCTACACGCCGCTGCCGACGGGGATGAAACAGGAAAAATCCCAGTCCTTTTTCACAGTCACATGCTGTTGTAGCCATCCTAGAACAACGGGTTCAATGTATTAAGTATTAAAAAATAAAATTCCATTAGAATGAAATGCAAGTTACCAATATACTAGAAACTAAATAGCAAAGTGAAAAAAAACATCCTGCTTTCATCTAGCAGGAGCTACTTCAACAGAAAATACTAATGTTTGCATGCTTTTCCTTATTCTGATTTTTTAAAAAGCCCATTTTTACAAGAAAGCATAAAGAGAAATGTGTTTTTCTCCTAGGTTTAGAATCATTTCGTTAATCAAAAAACAAACAAACATATATTTTGAATTTTAAACCTTCTTTTCGATAAAAATCAGTGTTTAAAAAGTAGAAGGTAAAATATTATTTGGTCAGTTTGTATTTAATACACAAAATAATTTATTATAGCAAAATGTAACCATCAACACAGTCAACAATTCCAAAGTTCAGATAAACATATGGAAGGGACGTTAATTCCAGAGCCACTTTCTTAATGCTCACAGATAACGTCTGTTTGTTCAAAGGAATCTGCTGCATTCTTAAAATGTTTAGAATATTCTGTATTTCCAGTAAAACACAGTTATCAAGAAACAGTTTGATTAATATCTTTTCTGTAATGGGTAATTTCTCCAAATACCACATAAATGTCATTATGATTACTGCCCACAACACATTTACATGGAAAAGGCAGCTCAGATTTATTTACTGATATGATGTTAATGCACAAGCTGCTAGAAGATTCCTTCATACACATGAGACAGACACAAAACCATAATTATCTATTTATTAGTGTTTATTGTATATGACAGCTCATTGCTAGGAGTAAAAGTGAAAGAAATAGATCAGCACAAAAATAGAAAAATTTACATTTGTATACTGTTACTTGGTCATGGAGGCATCCGTGATGAAAGTGGCATATGTGAGAGAGGTGTTTAAATGTTTTCAGCATATAGCCTGCATGTATTAAATAAAGATCTTTTTTTCTTAGTATTTGCAGGGAGAGTGGGTAGGCAGGGCTAGATTTACTTGTCCAACTCCCCTAGGTACAAATTTCTTAGCCATCCCATAAGTGCCCATTGCTAAAGGATCCTCTGCACACTGAAAAATAAATATAAATATATATATATATATATATATATATATATATATATATATATCCAAATTGCAAATTACAATGATTTCACAAATATCCCTCTGTCTTATTTTTCCCAACCCCTCAATACAATATTCAGGTGAAAAAATTTTGCGCTTGAGTTCAACTATCTCAAGAAGTACTTAAGTCGGTCCTTTCCTGTTATGGTTACGTCACCAGTCTGACGATGCAGTCCGGTGACCAACTGCTAGATGGCACTTTTCTAGTGCCATATGATAGAGTCAAGGCTTAGTTAAACTATTAGGGTTAGGGTGAGGGTTAGGGTTAGTTTAAGGGTTAGGCTACCATTCTAAGCTTAGAACATCTCTAACATATCGGCAGCTCTGCAAAATATCGGCAGCGCCACCTATTGGTTGGTCACCGCACTGCAGCAGCGGACTTGTGCCGTAACTATAAAAGGATAGATCCCTTATGGCAAACAACATGGAAGTGTTGCAAATACATGTGCAAACAGAAACTTCAAAAAGAAAAGATTTCTACAAGTGGCTTTCATTTCATGGTTTACACAGCTGCTGGTGTTAGCTTGTTACATACTTCACAGATATTGATGTCTTCTTTTTTTCTTAAATACAGTGGTCGGATCTATCCATTTTTGCCTGACTATTTCTTCAGCAGCACTGATAGCTGCAGTTACAGGTGTCATCTGCCAGAGTTTTCGGGCACCATCAAGTTCCAGGGAAGGCAACTAACTATTTTCCCCTCCAAACGTGGCGCAACTCGACGGTGCTGAATCGTCAGCGAGGCCATCGCTATGTTCGGCGCGGGCACTCGGCCCCCCAGGGCCTCGGGCGTGTCTCTCATAGCTCAAGGTCTTTTCTGTCGGCGCGCCTTTAGATTGTAAATCTGCGAGTTTCAATCCTGCAAGGTGCTTTGATGAATGCGCTATGGACACCGGATTCCACGCTCCAAGACAGGGCCCACCATTCATTGCAATGTGTGAATCTTTAACTTGTCATTGCCTGTAACTTAACTTATGTATAGCGGTACGGAATATGTTGGCGCGTAACAAATAAACGATAATAATAATAATAGTATGCTAAAATCGGCAGCGCCATCTGTCGGCCAGAGGCGGAACTGCAGCTGTCAGATTTTGCGATGGTGAAGAGGGAAAGGATCCAGTGGTCCCATAAATTAAAGGTCTGCTCCAAATAAACTTATGCGGAGTCACAGCTGTAGAAACATTGCTTTGAAGACAAGCATTAACCAAAAGACAAGTGCGGCAGTTACGATTACTACATTTGATATCTACCAGATACATTTACATAGTAAATGTGGATAAAATGGACCTCATTCAATTGTGATTTGGCCAATTGAAAATGGCTCTATATATGCACATAGCATATTTTTTTTTTACAGAAGTCAGTGAAGACCTTGCTTTTGGATAGAAGTTCACTAACTAAAAACATCTGTAAAAACAATATGCTATGTGCTTATATAGAGCCCTATTCATAATGCCAAATTGCAATTGAATGAGGCCCTAAGTGTTACAGAGAATGCAAATGTAAACAATGTCAAGCATGCCTGGGATAAGCATATGGTCATCCTGAAGATTAATGAAGACAAACTGGTTAATTAGATAGAATGGACAGACTAGATGTGACTTTTGATTAGCCATCAAAACGATGCTTCTATTTTTATCATTATTATCCTTTATGATGTAGAGTGACAGCATTACATGCCAGTAACTAACTGATTGAATATCAGGAGTGGTTGGTGGCTATTTCTGTGCCTTTAACTCACCCTCTGTGCCAATTAGAGGGGTCGGCTGTGGCTATGTGGACAGCAATCAACTGAACCAGGATTATCAATTACATCATATATAAACATGAGGGAAGCTGCCTCTTTAACATGGATGGTCTCATGACCATATAGCAAGTACAAAACCAATTGTTGTACAAATAACAGAGTAAAAAGTAGATCCAATTAATCAGTACTACAGGAAATGAAGCCAAACTGTTTACTGGAAGGTTTGATCATGAGGCTGAAGCTCAACTGAACTACTAGTAAATATGGATACAAACTAATATGGATTGCTTTAATTAGTCATTAGTGTAACTTAGTGGTACAGAGAATGAAATTGGTAAAGAAGCATGAACGGGAAAATTCCAAGCCATAGTTGTATAGTTCTTCATGGATGGATTATTTTACTGTACCTCCACCCTCACTCGACTTCTTGTACCTCCACCCTCACTCAATCACACTGTAACTATTATGTATAGAAATTAGACACAAGACTAATAATAGTGGTGGATGATGGAAACATTTTACAATGCTGCAGGCACTCAGTTGTTTTGGGAGGGGGTCACATTTATTGCTCCTTCAGGCCATAAGTCTGGCACATCTGGCATGGACCTATTTCATGTCATTTAAACAATGGAATGTGTAATTAAACCTGAGGCATGTGCACTATTCAAGTACTGTTGGATGTCTCATACATAGTATACACCTTCAGTGGTGAGAGATATCTCACAAACAACCTCCACATTAGTCTTTTTCAATTGGAGACATCAGGACTTTGCCTTTATTAAATCAAAATCATGTGATTAATCCACTTCTGCTACAAAATCCCCTGTTTTGTTTAATATATTAATTAGATATATTTCTAATGGGCTTCTCGGGAAAACTTGCATTTTTATAGATGACCCAATAAACTATAACTGGGTTGATATTAGTCGAGCGGTAAAACATGGTTTAAAATCTGGAGGAAATTTCAAGTATGAATCAAAAACCTTAATGTATAATACATTCTTAATGGCATTTCCATGAGTGTATCAGTAGAGTGAAGGAACCTGGGAGTTATAATATTAGTTGATTTAAAGCCAGTAGGACACTTGGATGTGTTGAAAAAGGAATTAGCAGCAGATAAAGAGAGGAAAAATGGCACTATATAGTTATATTCAGATCTTACCTACAATTTTGATAAACTATAACATATCAAAGAGGGCAACTAAAATGGTCCAGGACCTAAAAAGATCTTACAAGAAAGACTTCATGACCTGAATGTGTATAGATTAGATGGGAGACGGCAAGGATATAAACCTTTAAACTTATCAAAGGATTTAATATAGTTCAGAATGGAACAAGCTTCCAAAAAATAGGAAAGCAAGAACAAGAGGTCATGATTTAAAGTTGGAAGTTGAAATAACTAAAGGAAATGCGTACTAAAGGAAATGTTTATTAACATAAAGGGTAGTAGAAGATAAGCGTACTTATCTTCCAGTGGAATAGGTGGGAATAAACACAGTAAAGGAGTTTGAGCATGCCTGGGATAAACATAAGGCCACCCTGATGGTTAAATAATCCGAACTAGGTAGATAGGTAGACAGACAGCCAGGAAGACAGACAGACAGATAGATTTAACTTAGCAGTACAGAGAATGTAAATGTAAAGGAGGTCAAGGATGCCTGGGAGAAGCACAAAGCCATCCTGATGATTAATTAAGCCAAACTAGGTAGGTGGACAGGCCAGATGTGCCTTTTGGTTCTTATTCAATGTCAAACCTATGCTGACAGTATTATCTTATAGAATGTCATTAGTGGTTGGTGGCTATTTTTTAGCCTTTAACTCACCTTCTGTGCCACGTAGAGGGGTCTGCTGCTGCTATGTATACACCAATCAACTGAACCACCAATGACGTCACATATAAACATGAGGGAAGCTCCCTCTTTAACATGTGTGGTCTCATGACCATAGAGCAAATACAAAAGCAATTTAAGTACAAATGAAAAATTATCCAATTAATCAGTACTACAGGAAATGAAGCCAAACTGCTCACTGGAAGGTTTGATCATGAGGTTAAAGCTCAAATATTTTGGCCATATCATGAGAACACAGGATTCCCTAGAGAAGACTCTGATGCTGGGAAAGATTGTAGGCACACAAGGAAGGGGACGGCATAGACGGAGATGAATAGACAAGGTCATTAAAGAACTGTACATGAGCTTGATGGAGATCAGAGGGGCAGAAAATGTGCCTGGCATACTGCATTCCATGTCGGTGAGATGGGCAAGACGGAATGACTAAACAACTTTACATAATAGTGGAGAATAGCTGGTTAAGAGAGTTTGCCACATTGAAAGCAAATTGTTATTATTTGGAAGAAATCACATAAGAAAGCATAAGGCTTATCCTTTCAAAGCAACATGTAGCAAAATATTGAATGATTATATTATACTGAAAATATAAACATGGCGCCTCTGTAGGAAGCATAATCTGTGCATGGAACTATTCCAAGGTGCAGCTGAATGCAAGGACTAAAATGTTTTATGTCAGAGAGCGGTCCGTTCTGCACGGTGGGTTTGCAAAGCTGTGACACGGCTCAGAGTACACATTGCAATTGCTAAATCCATAATTTGTCGGTCCGTGCGACTCAGACGTGGTTCACTGAGTTGATCCAAAACAGCTGAAGCATCAGCGATACCAGGAGGTGCCTTGAGCATACAGTGTTATTGCACTTACAGAGGAAAGGCCCCATTTACTGAAGAAATGAAAAATACACATTTAAGTGAGTTTTCAGTCATGTAAGGTGTGTTGGAAACATGCTCTATGTATGTTTGATTTTAAAAGTATGTAGAAGTTTCCTGGATCATTAATGCATCTGACAGAGGAGAATCAGTAGTGTATGCAAACATTTTTTGCATGAAAAAATCCCCAAATAAAAATTAATAAACTTACCCTAAAGTTTGCTAACTTTCTTCAGTTTTCAGGCAGTTGATTTAGAGAAGGAACACCCCTGAAAATACAAACTAAATTAGCATATAATTCATTTTTAGTTACGGCCAATCAGAGAACAATGTAGCAGTATGTGGGGATTTGTATTCTTTTGTTTCAGTGCTGCTCTATAGGCTGGAAGGTTAGTTTAGGCTTCAAAACTGTACTTGAATGCAGTGTTTCTATTGGTTAGTACAAAGTGCCTATATAGGCACCTCTGGGGGGCAGGGGAGGAGAATGGAGACTGGGAAGGGGGAGGAGAAGGGAGAGGTGGAAGGGGGGGCAAGGGGAGGTGAAGGGACAGGGGGAAGGGGATGGAAGGGGGTGAGAGGAGGAAGGGGAGGAGAAGGGAGAGGGGTATGGAGGGGGAAGGGGGAGGAGAAGAGAGAGGGGGAAAGGGGAGGAAGGGGAGGAGAAGGTAGAGTGGGGAAGGAGAAGGAAAGATGGGGCAAGGGAGAAGGGAGAATGAGAAGGGGAGGAGAAGGGAGAGTGAGAAGGGGAGGCTAAGGGAGAGGGGGAAGGGAACGAAAAGTGTGAGGAGTAAGGGGAGATTGGGGGATGGTGTGCCGCAGGGGCTGGGGGGGCACTACACTACGGAAACATTTTAAAAGTAGGCGCAAGGGGGCAAAACAAGGCTGTCTGGCCTTCTCAGTATCCCAGAGTGTACCTCTTTATCACTTGGTGGTACTAACACGGCCAGGCCTCAGGGAGGTTAATTAAAATAAATCTGTATGTGTATAAAATGACTCAATGTAATGTGTGTGTCTGGTATAGGCAGTATGTGTTAGATTAGAAAAAGTTAAAAAATGGGAAACTTCCAGACACCTTCATGCTCAGACCGGACCCTCCATTTTGTGTTAATATCGTATTTTGCCTTGTATTTAACCCGTGTACAGCACTCCGGAAAATGTTGAGTCAAAACAAATAAATCATAATAAATCAAAAAAATACAAATAAACATTGTTGAAATAGGTTGTAATTAAAATGTGTAATCAGAAGAGACTTAAAAATTAGTTAGAATTATATATACATTAAATGAAAGATGTGCCTTCTGCTCTAATAGCTTTATCAACAGAAGTTTGTGAAGAGATTCTCCCTGGCACTTAATGGGCAATCAGTTGGCAGACCACATCCGGCCTTCAGGCTGTCAACTGGACAGTAATTAAAACATTCTCAAATATCAACAATGTCCAATATAAGTTACAACCTAATACAATAACCACAGATGTGAAACATTCTTACTTCACAGCATCTCTACAATAGCAGTTGTTTAATTTCAGTCGGTTCTGACTCTCCATGACTCTATGGTCTGTAGCATGCCAGACACATCCCCTCTTAGATTCCTCAAGCTCTACAGAGTCTGTGTCTGCATATGCTGCAATGGGCAGACCCGTAGATTTGTTTGATTTTAGGCAGTACAAACACTTCTTACTTACCTACTTCTAAAACAAAGAAAAGTAAATGGATAGAGGGCTCTACTGTAATAATTGACAATATGTCTGTAATTTCTGCACAGTGTCTTCTGCCTAGCTGCTGCTCACCACCGTTATTACGCAGCGCCGGGAGAGATATCGCAGAGAGAGAGACATAAGAGAGTGAGAGAGAGAGAGAGAGGAAAAAGAGAGAGAGAGACACGAGAGAGAGAGAGAGGCAGCAGAGAGAGAGAAACAGAGACAGAAGAGAGAGAGACATGAGACAGAGACACACACAGCACAGAGAGAGAGCGCAGTGAGAGAGACTACATTGACACAGAGAGAGAGAGAGAGAGTGGACAGAGAGAGTGCACAGAGAGAGACAGAGAGCGAACAGAAACAGAGAGCACAGAGAGAGAGGGCAGGGAGAGAACGAGGAGAGAGAGAGAACGCACAGTGACAGAGCGCACAGACAGAGCACGCATAGAGAGAGAGAGAGACAGACAGCAGACATACAGCACAGATAGAGACAGCATACTCGGCACATAACACAGAGAGAGAGACAGCACAGTGAGAAACAGCACAGACAATTCAAGATAACATTCTATGATACCCTCATTTATGACAGGTAAGTTACTAGTATTATATATCTAACATCCAGGAACCTTCCATGTCCCTGTGTAAATCAGATTATGACAGCACTGAAATGAAACTTGTTGTTCAGCTGTATAATGAGCACATTGTTCTCCTGGGTCATACAAGATACAATGTTATGAAATGCTCTGCAGAAATTTAGCTCTGACGCTGCAAATATGTGTTTATCTCTGGAAACAAAGGAAAACTGGTGTTTATCTCCATGTTTTACTCTTTACAAAACTGCAGTTAATTGAAATGTAAACCCCTTTTTTTCTAGAACATATTTAGCTGGAAATTGCAAAAATCTCACTTAGCTGATAATAATTTGTAGAATAAGGTCGGTGGTTGAATTTATTGGTAAAGTCTCTGTTGATCTCACTAAATTTATTGTAAAACATTTCATTTTGCTTAATGTTCTATATATAAGTGGTTGTGGCATTCAGTATTGGAGTTTGTCTTGCTGGTTAGGTTGTCCCAGGTCTTCATCACATTAGATAACTGTTAGCAGATGGGCGTCATTAGTGAAGCTACTGCTGGTGCGGCAGGTTCAGAACAAAGGAGAGGCCCTCTGCTACTGGGAGTAAATGAAGAATCTTACAATAGTTGTTGAATATGGCAGATAAATACTTTATAGATTTGTGATGGAATTACATATATTTGTGCTTTTGTATTGATGCCAAAAAAAAGTTGCAAGAGAGTCCCAAATTAGGATCTTGCATGTTTCACCAGCGCAAGGCTGGTCGGAGTTACACCCCTCCCAGTGCTCTGTCAGAGGCTCTGTTCACTTAAGGTGGATTACTACAGTTACAGTTCCAACAATAATATACAAGCAGAAAGAGTGTTATAAAAGATCAGAATGGGGGACCTGGGAGTGGTGGGGGGTAGTAGATCAGAATGGGGGTCCTCTGGGGCATAAGAGATCAGAATGGGGCACCTGGGAGGCTTGTGGGGCCCCCCAAAGCCCCCATCCCCCCAGGTACCCCATTCTGATCTCCTACCCACCCCCCAGGTCCACCATTCGGATCTCCTACCCCCCCCCCCGCAGGTCCCCCATTCTGATATCTGATAACACTCTTTCTGCTTGTATATCAGGAACCATAACTGTAGTAATCCACCTTAAGTGAACAGAGCCTCTGACAGAGCACTGGGAGGGGTGTAGCTCCGACCAGCCTTGTGCTGGTGAAACACGCAACATCCCCAAATTATTTTGCACTGGGGTCCTCCATTCACAAGCTCTGCCACTGATGGGCATATTTATGCTGCCCTGAACCCCCCATACCCCACTTGCAGCACTCTCTCTCTCTCTTTAACACTTTTCCACTAAGGGAAAATGCCAAGGAAGATATATTTAACAAACACAGTAAGAAAACCCAGCCTGTTTGTTCAATTTCCATAGAATTACCAAACAAGTAGTAGGAACTCTATCACCATCAACAAACGTCCACATAGTTAGAACTATGGTATTCCCAGTAGTAACATACGGATGTGGGTGCCGTAAAATGATACCTTTGAATTGTGATGTTGGATAAAACTGTTTAGGCTCCTTTGGACTGCAAGATCCAATAAATCAGTACTACAGGAAATCAAGACAAACTGGAAGTTCACTGGAAGGTTTGATCATGAGACTGAAGCTCAAATATTGTGTCCATATCAAGAGATGGCAGGATTCCCTTGAGAAGTCTCTGATGCTGGAAAGATTGAAGGTACACAAAAAAAGGTACACAGAGGTGGAGATGGATAGATGAGGTAATTGAAGCAATGCACATGAGCTTGAGGGAGCTCAGAGGGGGAATGGCTGACAGATGTGGTCCATAGGGTCATGGAGAGTTGGACACAATTGAACAGCAACAAAATAAATGAAAAGGTCTAGGAAACCCATTAAAATGTGTCTGCCTGATGTGAATATGAGAGACGCCAAATGTAATAGTTTCTTACAAGGAAATCTAATAGTCCGTACAAGGAATTCTAATCAGCCCCTCTGACCTATTACCTCCACTGGAAGACTTAAACACAGGTAAGGAATTTAATTGTATATGGTATAAAATAAAGGCAATCCAGAGGTTTAATTTATCCAAGCTTTTATGTAGATATGAGTCGGCTAAATGGGCCTTTTTGGTTCTTATCTGCCATGAATTTTCTATAAATAAGTGGAAAAGTCTATAAATAATTGGACATATTCTACAAACAGAAACATAGAAAATACGTTTAAGACTTAAAGGTATACAATCATTTTTTTGTCAATTAAAACATCAGATATAAATATTACTGAAGTAAATTTCTTAAACTTTCTTAAGTAAAATTTATTTAAACTTCTTGAAACAAACAAGAAATGCACAAAGCGCTCGTATGTCTAAATATTTCATTGGCAGACCATTGCGACTCATACATCTATTTTACGGCTCATTAGCAGACCCACAGATGTCACAGATACATTATAAGACAAGACAAGATACATTATGAGACACCCTCTTCCAGATGCAACAAAGATAAAAATGCTCTTAATATCCGTTAGAAATTAACTTATTTTTTTATCATATTTTCAAAAGATTTTGTAAGAAAAGGTAACGCACAATATGTAAAAAATATAAAATGTATCTTTTTAAGAAGAAAACTAGGGTAAAGCTTTTGTATTCAAGATGTTTGAGCAGTGGGGAGGGGCACTTATTTTTGCAGCATCATGGAGGGGGATTTGCCTTTTTACGATTTCCAGTAAGCCTTAAAGGACATCAGTAAACTGATTACCCTCCCTCGTCCCCTTTATTAAAGAACCACTTACTGGAAGCAGATGAATTGAATGTTTGCTCCTTTAACAAAGGATTTAGGGCATTTCATAATGGAGAATCCTATTGACTCCTAGCAATAAACCCCCTCGACCCTTCGTGTGTTTAGCCCCAGGGATATTGACACTAAATGTGTTTATTTGAGAAGTATTCAAGGCTGGATTCTTCTTTATTGTTCTCCTTTACTTTATTCTCTACAACTGAAGGTCAGTGACAAGAAAGTCCAAAGTACCTCCCAGGTGTGTTTAATTCCTTATCACCCTGTAGTAACAAATGGTCTTGGTGATAATTTACTAATTTAATAAATAATAAATACCAATTTATACTAAAAGAGAATCTCAGTGTAAGGATTTAGCAATTTAAAGGACCACTGCAGAAAAAAAAGGCACAAGTATGTACAAAACTAACAATATTAGCACCAGGGCATAAAACATTTTTATTGGGAAAATCTGATTTTTTTCAGAGATCCATTTTCTGTTGTTATATTATTTCCTCAGAGCTGACTCAGGAGGGGGTTTGGCTATCAGTGAAGAAGGACCCAGTAGAGTTTTTTTTTTCTAATTCAAACATAGCTTTATGACTAATTATGCTCTTAATTAGAATCAAACTTTCCAAACAAATATTTTGTTTTCATTGTGCCGTGTCTTTAGTTTAGTAAATATATCATGTTTGTGGAGTATGTAACCAAAAAACAACATTAACATGAACAAAAAAGCATTTATAGAGAAAACATTATACTCTGATCGTGTCATGGGATATTCCATATTAGACTGTAAGGCTGTCTGTAGCTTGAGGGGAGCCTTACTTTGCCACTGAGTGCTATTGTCAAGTGAGCTATTCGGGGAAGTTAATACAAATGTATCTAAATTAACAGTTCATCCAACTTCTGTTTTCTAACATTTTAGGAACAAAGATAAGCTGTTTCTCATCATTAAATTGAATTAATTAAAACAAATGGCTGTAATTAATTATTCTTAGGTTCTTCATAATAGCAAACTATAAGAACCAGAGCTTATAAGCACTTCCTAATAGAATAAAGTACATAAAAGTACATAAAAGTAAATAGATACCTAGGGGTATTATATACCTAGTAACATCCTAGTAATATACCTAGTAACATCCAGATCCCAACATCCAGCCAATAATGCTCAATATTATTTGGTTTTCAATTATTTGGGGTTTCTTAAATTGTAAGAAATGGTAATATAGCAAAAAAAAAAAAAACATATCACAAAGCAGAGTAGAATAATAACTCATTATACTTTTGGATCTATCCCTCTTCACCTTCGCATTTCTTCTGCAGCACTGACAGCTGCAGTAACAGGAGCTATCCGGCAGAGGGCGCTCCCCTCCGGCATGGTGCAACGCGGCGGCGACTGAGTCGACAGCAAGGCCATCTCTATGTTCGGCGCGGGCACTCGGCCCCCCAAGGCCTCGGGCACGCCTCTCATAGCTCAAGGCCTCTACTATCGGCGCGCCTTGTATGAAAATCGGCAGCTCCATCTGTCGGTTGGCGGCAGGATTGCAGCGAGTAGATTTTGAGAAGGTGAAGAGGGAAAGGACTGTACTTTTAAATGTTACATTAATTCATAATATTAAATTATTTGTCTCCAAGAAGATTCCAACTTTATTATTTTATACCTTATTTAGCTCTTGAGAGAAGCTCTTGCAAGTATACAGCTAAATGAATTTGCAATCACTCCACAAGACATGCCCCCACTTTTGTTTCATTTAAAGACGTCAGAAAAATCAAGTAATTCCCTCCATGAATTTCTGTAGGAAGAGGTTCCAGTTATAGTAGATACTAAAATACCCAGAAAAAAATAATATTTGCTACTGGAAGTTGTTAAAATATTGTTTAGTAATAGAAATCAGACTAGCATATTAATGCGGCTAATTAGTATTCTGGAGCTACCCTTATACATAAAAATTTAGCAGAAACAATGCTGATTATCTTAAGAATTATTTGTTTTAAAGGCAAATATCTAGCACAATGCCTAGCTAGTTTTTCATGCTATTTATTAATTGAATTCAAAAACCTCAGCATAAACGCTATAAACACATAAAGAGCTTTACATTTATTTCATTTGGCTGGTACACAGATCCACAGATTCTTCCACTGGCGTCTTCTCCTAATTATTGGATTAATGGCCTCCTTTAGCGTAGGGTTCCTAGGTTTAGCTGTTCACATACTGGTACCTCACGAGCCCTATGCAAAGGAAAGCCATCAATCCAGGGAGTCAATCATCAAATACTTATAACTTTATTAACCCTTTACTATTCTACCTCTGCTGTTGTTTTAAAAAAATATATATATATATCAGTATAGAGAATTGACCCCAGGACCTTTGGCACCACAGACTGTGGCACTACCTACTGAAGTGCTGAGTTGCTACACTATATAGTGAAGAAGTTACAATGACTCAGCCACTGCCTGATTCAAAGTTTCAACACCTAATCCTAATGAATATTTATTACATCTTGTGCAGGGTAGAGCTCATTACTTATTCAGGCAGAGGCAACACACAGAAATAGCCTGACTTCTATTGTTCATAACTCTTAAAAAATTCAGACACCTTTGTGCTTTTTCACCCTTATCTAGTGGTGCAGAGCACATATCGGGCACTTTTGTAATGCTTTAATGTAAGTTTTCTAAAATGACAAAGTGTCTATTCAAAATAAAAATAGAAAACTTAAAATATACAGTTTAAAGTATTTAATAAATTGACACCCTGCTAACCATTCCTAGTGTCAAATACAGATATCCTAAAATTCTGGCGTTTCAAGATGACAGATTTGGAAACCACATTTATATACAAAGATTCTGAAAGTGTGGTCCAAAAAACTACTGAAAATAATTACACAATATTACAAATAATTAATAAAAATATACCAACTAGTGGAACCAATGTGCGTAAATACTAGACTGTATTGGATGTATGTACACATGCTATACCCATAAATATAGCATAGAACAATCAAATAATTCTGATCTTAAAGGGACCCTCTTACTTACAAATAAAGTTATTTGTTTAGGTTTTTCTTAAATGGCATGGAATACTAGCTATACTTTATACTGGCCATTTGATTCTTCAGAGAATAATAAACATAAATATTAGCATGTATTGAGAAGAGTATAGAAGCAAGGGAAGAAAATATAATTCTGCCACTATGCAAATCCCTAGTACGCCCTCATTTGGAATATAGAGAACAAGAGGGTATAATAAAGGGAATGGAAGGCCTAAGTTATGAAGAAAGACTAACCAAACTAAACTTATTTTCTCTAGTAAAAAGGGGTCTAAGAGGGGATATGATTACCTTATATAAATGCATCCAGGGTCAGTATAAAGCTTTGTCAAGTGAACTTTTTGAGGTTTTCATCTGACACAAGGACATTCTTTGAGGTTAGAAGCAAAAAGATTCCACCTTAAAGAAAGAAAAGGGTTCTTCACAGTAAGGGTGGTTAATCTATGGGATTCTCAGCCAAAGGAGGTGGTGACAGCAGATTTCATGGATAACTTTATGTTGGATATATTTGTGTATACAAATGGCATTTGGGATTATCCTGGATAAATAGAGAAGGAGGACTATTGGCCCAGGAAGAAATCTGTGTGCCAGTATCTGGGGTCAGGAGACAATTGGCAATGTTTCAATGGGGTTTCTCTGTTTGCCTTCCTTCAATTAATCCACATATTGCAGATCAGAGGAGATCTACAAAGGCTGTACTTGATGGACTAAATTTCTTTTAACCGTTGTTATTATGTAACTATGTAACATCTGCAAATAACACCATGTAAATAACATGATTGTTTAATTGTACAGTCGTGTCTGACTCTCAGTAACCTTATGGATTGCGGCACCCAGACACATCTTGTGTTTGGTTCTGCTAATCCACAAGGTTTTCATGGCAAATATATTGTAGTGGGTTGTCAGGTCTTTTTTCCAGCAGACCGCGATTTGTCTGGCCTCTCTGCTATTACCTATGCATCTTGGGTGACCCATATGGTTTAGCACAAGGTAGCGATCCAGAAGGGGTAATAACATGATTACCCCATGCCAATACTCCAAATAAATATGCATCATGCCATTTACAGCTCCATATAATTTTGATGATCCAGTAAAATCACCACAGTACCTGCAAGCGGACCATAAACACACTTATGGCCTCAATAAGATAAGAGCTTAATGCACATCCCTCAGCGTCTCATATCCTGCTCCCCGAGACACTGCTTCATAATGTGCATTTTTACCAATCTGTTTTGCAAACAATATTATCTCATTATGGGCCTACAGGACGGGCTTTAAATAATTCAAACATTTACGTGATATTCAGTAAATGCTCATGACTTCTGCACAAAGGACTAAAAAACATTCTGTGTGTTTGACTGTTTGTATTTCTTATGAATTGTGGTGCTGGCGAAAACTGCTTAGAGTCCCTTGGACTGCAAGAAGATCCAATAAATCAATATTACAGGAAATTAAGACAAACTGTTCACTGGAAGGTTGTACCATGAGGCTGAAGCTGAAAAGTATTGTCATCCTTATTAAATTGCGATTCGGCCAATTGAATAGGGCTTTATATAAGCACAGAGCATATTTTATTTACAGAAGTTTTTAGTTAGTGAACTTCTATCCAAAAGCAAGGTCTTCACTAACTAAAAACTTCTGTGAAAAAAATATGCTATGTGCTTATATAGAGCCCTTTTAAACTGGCTGAATCACAATTTAATAAGGCTGTGTGTCGCTATCATGAAAAAACAGGATTCCCTAGAGAAGATTCTGATGCTGGGAAAGATTGAAGGCACAAGAAGAAGGGGACGACAGAGGCGGAGATGGATAGATGAGGTCACTGAAGCAATGAACATGAACTTGATGGAGCTCAGAGGGGCAGTGAATGAGAGATGTACCTGGGGGCTGCACCATAGGGTCACAGTGAGTAGGACATGACTGAACAAATAAAAAAACAACAATTACTTTTGAAATTAAAAGATGTTTGCTTCTGTGGAGGAAAGCTATGGCAAATCTGGATAAGCTATTCAAAAGTAAAGATATTACTCTATCATCAAAGGTCCACATGGTAAGAACTATGTTATTCCAAGTACTAACATATGGTTGTGTCTGAGAGTAGTAGAATTTACACGTTTGAATTATGGTGTTGGAGACAAACTGTTAACTGGAAGGTTTGATCATGAAACTGAAGCTCAAATTGTTTGTCCATATCATGAGACGGCAGAATTCCCTACAAAAGACTCTGATGGTGGAAAAGATTGAAAGCACAAGAAGGGGACGACAGAGGCGGAGATGGATAGATGAGGTCACTGAAGCAATGAACATGAACTTGAGAGAGCTCAGAGGCAGTGGCCACAGATGTGCCTGGTGTGCTGCAGTCCATAGGATCATGGAGAATCGGACACAACTAAACAACTAAACAACAACAATTTATTTGCAATGTTCCTTTCCAGACAATAAGATCTGGAGTCCTCCAGTTTCCAGACTTTATAAATTACAAGTAGTCATTAAATAGTGATTTTCATTTTGAAATCAAATGTTCTAAATCTGCTTAGTAAATAAACAAAAGATTGGTTCCAAGTCTGTGGTACCCAGCCTATTTATCAGTGGACGCTCATTAAGGCTCCTGGCTGACCAGTGAGTAATATTACTGTCTCTGACTGTCTCCTGTAATAGATTATCATGTATTGAATTGCGCTCTGATAAAAGCAGACTGTCTAATCCCGGGAAACTAATTACATTTGATGGGCTGCTTATGTATCCACAAACTATACTGACCACGTAATAAGTCAGTGCAGAAGGAAAGGAGACACAAATTTACTAAGCAATACAGGGGGTATGATGTGCATCCCTGTATGATGTGTATGATGTGCATCCCATCAGTTGTCTCATTACAGCCCTTGTAATCACATATAGAAGTTGTGGTAAGTTACAAATGTTGGTCACTCAATATTAAAAGTTACGGGCTTGCACATGCGCAATGAGCGCCAAAGGCCTCACGATGAGCACCGTAGGCTCTTATCTAGAGGCCCTCAAGACTTTTAAAATGACGGGGGCTGCAATGAGCGCAAGGCTTTGAAAAAGGCTGACGATGAGCGGGAGGCCTGCAAGACTTTGAAACAGGCTCAACATGAGCGCCAAAGGCTGTAGGCTGATCGTGAGGCATTCAAGACTTTGAAAAAATTACGTCTTTACTGGCCGAAATTTTTCTCAAGCCATCAGAAGACTGCCAAAAGACGCCAATTCATTAAAAAATTACTTACAACCTCACACACAACACGGGGGAGCCTGTGAGTACGGTTGCAAGCTAATTTAGAGCTTAATTGGCGTTTTTCGGAGATTGAAAACCGGCTAAGTGAGGAAAAAAATGGCGGCTGTAAAGACATAAATATTTTGAGAAATGCTCAAAACGAGGCCAAAGCCTGTAACACTTAGTTGATCAACGCAAAGGTGCTCTGCGTGAGGCACGCAAGTGGCGGGTTGGACGATGTCTGCAATGAGTGCTCATCGCAAGGCCCGTAAAGTAGAGGGGGGTAGAGGCCGAAGGCACTCATTGTGAGGCCCGTAAAGTAGACAGTGGGAGAGACTCACAATGAGTGCCAAAGGCGCTCATCGCAAGGCCCGCAAGTTAGAGGGGGGAGAGCCTTGCATTGTGTGGCAGACAGCATTGCCAGGCTTCAAATTATATTGCCTTCATTTTTGACGGGCAAGTCGGTAGTAGTAAATATTCCTCACTATGGGGAGAGTTGCTAAGCATGGAATGGGTGTAATGTGCCAGATATCTGCACATAGATATATTGTACTAGCGACTTGCCCGTCAAAAAATGACAGCAATAAGATTGTAAGGCAGGTAATGTTGTATGTGTGCGAAATTTATTTTGTTGGTGTTCCAAGATCCTTCGGCGCTTATTGCGAGCCTCGCGCTGAGTGCCTTCCACGCTCATCTTGGTTGTTTGTGTGCTATGAGCAGCGTCACATTCAGAGGGTTTTGAAATCCCTACAATGCTGTTGTGTGTGTGTGTGTGTGTGTGTGGGGGGGGGGGGGGGTGGTGTAAACAAAATAACACCAATCTCTTCCCTGCATTCCTTATCTGAGATTACGAAAGAATTTGAACAAGAGGTAAATTAAACCAGGGATTAAAAGCAGGAGGCTGCAGTGGACAGACACATTTTGGCACTAGCAGAGGTAGAGTGAGCAACTGAACTCTGCCACCAATGTTCAGTTAAAGGACTCTAAATCCAAGATGTCTTTGTTGGGATACCTTATTGTGCTCACGGCGCTGCACTATACTGTCCAAAGCGCAGGTAAGACTTGTAAAATATAACTTTTATTGAGCTTGTTTTGCAAACTCTTGCAATACTCAGTGCGGACTCCTCTCTGCTAAATGCAAAAATTTGCACCTGAAAAATGCTTAGTTTTGTGCATAAAAAGTATATAAGCGAATTCTGGTAATATTCATATTTTGTAACTCTTTAGTGAATTTGGACTTCTATCACTGTGGGTCTCTGTGATGTATTTTGTGTATGGTTATAATTGACTATATTAAATTGACACAGGAAAGGAACCAGTTATTGTAGTCAGAATACTTTTAATTTCTGCTATAACTGGGCCATTCGCTGTGTCACTTTAAGTTGTATTCTAAGTTTGCTTTACTAATGTCTGAGAGAACTGTGCAGTTTGTAGAAGATGGTATGCTTCAAAGGACCAAACTATTATTTTTTTCATAGACAAGATTTTCAAACCGTGAAGATTTCTAAATCTCTGTATGAAACTCTGGTTGGAATTTACTAGGTATTTTCTCACCTAAGATAAAGTGAGAGGGGCTGTTGTGTCCTGGGAAATAGTGCCTAGTAAATCAGGAGATGCTTGGTAAATCCCCCTTCCATATGTCAAATTTTAATACTTCTGTCTATTTGTATGTATTTATCTGCCATACACCATCATTATACTCAGCACTTAACAGCTGTAAAAATACAAGTTATGCATGATGCCTCTAGTCCAAAGGGTTAACAGTAGGTGAGACTTCCAGATACATGAGATTGGGCAAGTGCATATATTAGAGCAGGGGGCAGCAGTCTATAGCCAGATCAAAATGTGTCTGTTTTATTAAATTGAGATTTGACAGTGTGAATTGAAATCGTTGTTAGCTGTAAATTCAAGTCAGTGTCAGTTTGCTCCATTGACAAGGGCGATATAGACACGATTCATAAAACTGTGACATATGTCAGTGTGCTATCTCATATAAAGGTATCTACGTTATGGAGATGATCTATATACAGGCTCTTTTTGGTCCCTTGTTCTAACAGTTTGTCATGGATTGACTAGGAAATTATACAAGGTTGCAGACACTGGTGTTAGAGTTTATATACAAGTGTCCAAGCCGGTACTTTTAGGGGCATTGAATAAAAAAGCTATCATCTTATTGGAAGATCAAATCTTTAGACTGGAGTTCTATGCCGTTTAATACCTTGTTTGACTGACACCATGAGACATATTAACTAAAGTGGGAAGTTTGATAACCCTTTATAGTCTTCTCCATTGCTGTGTCATTACTATGATGTGATATCTCTAAGAGTTCAGATCATAGTTTATAACTCACACATTGACAAGGTACAGATACAATGTAACTTTACATAAACATAGTAATTATGTTCAAATTATAGTTTAGTCACTGAAAAAGACAGTACTGCACTAAATAAAATATAAAAAAACAAAAACAATTGACTACGACTGGTAGAGATGTATATTCAATTTCTGAATTAGCCAACTGTTCTCTTACTAGACAGAGATGGGTATATATACATAAATATTTCCGGAAAAACCTAATTCAGTGGTTCCAAACATCTGCACATGGACACCAGACAGGATTTATGGATATTCTGAATAAATTGAGGAGAGACAATTAGAGGCTAACAGCCTTATTAAATTGCGATTCAGCAAATTGAAAAGTGCTCTATTTAAGCACAGAGCATATTTTTTTTACAGAAGTTTTTAGTTAGTGAAGACCTTGATTTTGGATAGAAGTTCACTAACTAAAAACTTCTGTAAAAACAATATGCTATGTGCTTAGATAGAGCCTTTTCAATTTGCCGAATTGCAATTTAATAAGGCTGTATGTGTCCTGTTGAATACTAAATATTATCTATTCTTTATTTATCTTTGGCTATTTTTTTAAATGGCTGTATTAGTACAGGAGGAATGTGTGTGCACATTGACTATTTATGTGTGCAATATTGTCTATCTATCTATCTATCTATCTATCTATCTATCTATCTATCTATCTATCTGTCTGCCCGTCTATTTCTATCTATCTATCTATCTGTCATCTATCTTTACACTAAAATGCTGCTATGAAATGATCACAAGTGCTAATTATTAGCATGCATGATTAATTATACAGAAAGCCCCTAAATCTGTCTTGTACTTGTGTTTTAAGCTGTGAATGACATGACTGGTCCCACTGCCACTGACTGTCTAATGGTTAGCTCATTCGTTCCTCTCTCCTACCTTAGACTCTGACCCAGCAGCTGATATTTATTTATTATTTTATTTATTATCCTTTATTTGTAACGCACCAACATATTCCGTAGCGCTATACAGCTTTTAACTACATGGCAAAATACAATATTAACACAATGCAGATAATGGAAAGACCTGTCTGAGCTTAAAATCAAATGTACATTGAGCTTGTTCCTAAAACACAGACACTAGCTTGAAAACTCACAAACTTACAGTCTAATAGCCATATTAAATTCCAGCCTCGTAAGTCCCATTAGGGCTGCGAGGTCAAAATTTGCCCTACTTACGTTGCTATTAAATTAGAAAGAACTTCAAGCTACTAGCAAGAGAGTCTATTATGTAAACCAGTTCTCGGCCATTGGAGTTGAGTGCTCGAATGCAAACAATTAAACAATCACAGAGTTGCGGGTTCAGATGGAGCCAATGGAAAAAGAGATTGTTACTGTTATATCAGTGGAAAAGGGGAGGGTTGATTTCAAAGTTCTACGTGCTTCAATTATAGATTGCGATCGGCCCTGAAGTCCAGGTATAATGCAATATCAATAAAGAAGTAAATATGATATTCTATTACATGCGAGTTACAGTATATGTCGTAACACACTAATTGAAGGATCAATATAACACAAAATATAATCATGAAATAAAGTATTTTTCAGGGCTGATTTGCGGGCTTGAGAATGTTGTGCTATTAATTCTAAGACCTAACACCACTTTACCTTATAATAAATGTACAGTAGTGAGTTTTTATTTGATTACAAAGTGCTACATATTAGACTTTACCCCCCTTGCGGGTGCTCTCGAGCACACATAGGCCTTTGGGCTCTGTTTGAGTGTTACGTGCTTGCAAGTGACCATGTTGCAATTGAATAGCTGAATTTAACAAGTAGCGGTTATGGTTCAACATCGGCCATCCTGCGTGTTAACATGCAAGTCCTCTGCAAGCAACTTTACGGGGCTAATTTAATAGCCGTAACCTGTAAAATTTGAGTTACGGCTACGTTCTACAACGTTCTACAACGTAGCCCCAATTTAATAGGGCTATAAGTCAGTTCTTTCCAAACTGGTCCTCAAGGCACCTCAGACAGATCAGTTATGTGATCTAACAATGTGAACACAGGTGAGGCAATTAGTATTCAACAGGAGCCTCTAATTTTCTGACCTGTGTTCACACAGTTAAATCAAAAATCTGCCCTGTCTAGGGTGCCTTGAGGACAGGATCTAAGGGTTTGTGTTTGATACAGGAGGGTAATAGATACAAGATGACGATGTGTAGGCAATAGGCTCAAGCAAGAGGAGGTGTTGTAGATAGTGGGTGTCAGTGATATTATACTGTAGAGTGTACAGTTGTGCATATTAAGACTCTGAAGGTGATGAGCTTCTTTAAAAATGAGTTTTTGGTGATGTTTTTGAAGGTTTTAAAGCAGTAGGATGAGAGCAGTACAAGAAAAGTCCTGAAGTTGGAGTGAGAGGAGGTGATAAGAGAGAAGGTGAGACGAAATAAGAGCCTGGTTAGCTACTTAGTCACCTGAACTTTAATATAAGTAAAAACTAGAATCCTTGTATTTATTTATTTTTTTTGCTCTAAGAACACTTTGCATGGTTCGAACGACTTAGACGATTTGCTGCGAGCCTGGCAAAGTGAGCTGTTAACGCGTAGGACTCAGCCGATGAGCGCCGACTTAGCCGTGAAACGCAAATTTAACTAGATTTAGACGATTTTCGCCACTCGAAAATCGCCTAAGCAAAAAGAAAATTGGCCACCGAAAAAAATGAAAACGAGGCTACACAACCTCGGGCCGCGCAAAACACTGCCAAATGCGTAGCATTTTACACGTCACACTACGTCCTACAAAATACACTATTACAAAAGCCAGAAAATGCTCACGAGATACGAACGACATTAATAACATTACGACTATACAATGCCGCTTTACACAATAAACCAACGGCTTAAACTCACTCACGCGGCCTATTTAGAATGCACAGTTTAAACATTTATTACACTTTATAAGCACTAACACTCAAAATGTATATTGTATGCAGACGCAAAATACAAACAGATTGTTAGCTCTTCAGCCTATTGCTCGCTGCATATATGAATTTTAAATAATTAAAGTATATTAATTTATTTAATAAATCATTGATTATTACTTTACATATACATAGAAATATATATCTCTCTCAGAGGACCAAAAGTACAAGACAGGAGAGGCTCGCAATGAGCGCCGAAAGTCCTCACAGTACAAAATGGTTTCCATTCTGTGTCAAACAGCATTCCCATAACTTTAAATTTTATTGCCCCGTCATTTTTGAAGGGCAAGTCGCTAGTAAGAAATATGATATGGATTTGAATATCATCTGTTTTATTTTGGCCTTTGGTGTCAATCAAATTATAACTATGAATTCGGATTACTGTCAACAAAAAAGCACCAAAACAAATATTTAAAGGACCCATTTAGTATCATAATATGTTGTTATGGAACATGCTTGGGCCAACCTGGCTGATTCATAGAAGGTAAAAAATGTGCAGAAGCCCCAACACCGCCTGGGTTGTTCTGTCTGTGAGAACATTGCATTTTACACTCTTGTGAACCCAGATTAGTTGCATGGTGTATTTTGTGCATGTTGTTTATATCTGTTTTGTGAATGGAACAGGAAGGCTTCCAAAAAAAAAAAAATGAATGCAAAGATGCTTTCAGCTGCTAAAATGTGGCAATTAGTGACAGCGCTTTCGATAGTCATAATTAAAAAACATGTGTTAAGAAACTGACTTAAACCAGGCAATAACTATCCATAGTACAGATCGATAAATAGATAGATAGATATACATATAGATAGATAGATATATGTATACAGATGATAGATAGATAGATAGATATATAGAATAATATATTTTATATATGTATATATATATATATATATATATATATATATATATATATATATACATACATATACTGTATATATATATATATCACATATATAGTTGTGAGCGTACAAGTTGTTGCTAACGCTTGCGGGCTCGCGTAGCGAGGGCCTCAGTTGCCGCAGGCGCTCCTTGCCAACGTCATACTTCACGTCGTAACGCAAAAAACATACGAGACACGTTAACACACATTACGACCTCGCAAAAATCGCCCGCAACCCGCGTAAATGAAAAAAATAAAAACACAATAAATACACACAACACATACATAAAAAGCTTACCTACAGCAAGAGGGAGCATCCAGGACCTCCAAAAATCAAGTTACACCTTCATTTCACTCTAAATAAAAGAGTTCAGACACTAAAAAATTCTCTACGCGAGAGAAAAAATGTCCGCTGAACAAAACGAAAACGAGGCTACAGCACTAGAAACACGCAAAACACCACAAGAAACTTGCAAAACACCACAAAAGACATACGAGACACGTTACCACACAATACGACCACGCAAAAATAACCTACGGATATTCCGCTAAGACGCATACCACACATTACCCGCCATTTTAGAACAATGTGGAAGTACACAACTACTCTAACGGTTTGGTCTCGCGCACGCACACTATTACACTGCACACATTCATCACGCTTAGACAGCAGCTCCACACCACTAATGCTGCAGCAACATCAAAACAGATTGTCAGCTCTTCAACACAATGATTCCTGCATATATTACTTCAATATAGGTAAAGTATATTACTTTATTAATCTATTAGTTATTTTAGTATTATACACCAAACAGCATTAGCTCACTTACAATTTCATTGCCGTAATTTTTTGACGGGCAATTCGCTAGTATATATATATATATATATATATATATAGTCAAATCAAGTTATTATGACCACCAGCTAATATCCCTAATATTCACCATGTGCATCACTGACGACAGCTAGATGCTGTCAATAAGATGCTGGCTCACTTGGCAAAGGTATCTGGAGCCATGCAGACTGCAGTGCATCCAACCACTCCTCGACAATTCTGTCCATTTGACGTGTTGCATTGTCCTGCTAGAAGATTACATTTGCTCCAGGGAAGATAGTCAACACGTCTGGGTGTACTTGATGGATAGATAACCCAATTGGTTGAGAGTGCCTTCCATAAGTATGAGTGGACCCAGGCAATATGAAGAAAACATTCCCTAGACCATAACACTGCTGCCACCAGCTTGTATTCTTCCAACAATTGTTCCAGAGTGTTTGTTCTCTGAGGTTTTTACGCATGACATGCCAATGTCTGTCCAGCCGATGGAGCAGAAAACATGACTCATCAGAGAAGGCAACTGTTTGCCAATCAGAAGAGGTCCAATATTTGTACTGTCATGTAAATTTAAGCCGCTTTTGCAGATGAACCCTTGTCAGCATGGGTGCAGTGACCAGCCGTTTACTTAGGAGCCCCATATGTAATAGGGTTTGCTGTACTGTAATTTTAGACACACATCTGGTAGCCCTCTGTTCATTAGGACTATGAGTTGCTCAACTGCAGCTCGTGGGTTGGCCCTCACACACCTTCGCAGCTGACGTTCACCTCTGAAATCAATGACACGTGGTGCTTCAAAGTCCCTAGTTACCTTTTGCTTTCTTCTGATCAGCTTGCTGAGGTAGGAAGATAATTAAAATTCGGAGAGAGCTGCACAATGGGAATGTGGCAGCTTCAACTGCCAGTGGTTTTAACAAGACAGATGGAAAGGTCATTAGTTTACAAGGGTACATCATAATAAAAAGTAGCAAAGGAAATGGAGCACCACAGTAAAAAATAACTTTGTCTGAAAGTTAAAAATGTGAGGGTTGTGCTTATTTTCAGCTTATAGAAAATAATAAAATACATTGAAGAGATATGAAGTTATTGTTTAATATAGTTTAACCACTTTTAGAATTTGAATGTTAATGATTGTAATGTCAATTTCATCACATTGCTATGGAGATGAGACCGATTGTTTATTAGGATTATAGGAGGATATACAATGAATACTACTTCAACATCTGGATAAATACTGCAAGTTTAAATCATTCTCATTTATTGCCTATGAATTTATATATCAATTTACTGCCACTAAATTGATTTTGGATCTGTGAGCTATACCATGTAGGGTCACCCAAGATGGTCAGGTCGTAGCATAGAGCTCAGACAAATGGTGGTCCACTGGAGAAGGAAATTACAGCCCACTCCAGTATCTTTGCCACTAAAACCTTATGGATGTGCCTGGCATGCTGTGGTCCATAGGGCCACAGAAAGTTGACATGACTGAACGACTAAACAACAACAAAGAAGGGTACAACCATGCAAGACCCCCTTAATGTGGACACTACATTGTGAATTTCGATCTATTATTCATCCAGCTTTCAAACCACAAGCAAATATCAAACGCTTACAATTCAAACAAAGGACATGTGATTTGATATGGTCTTTTGTTTACATTAAATATGGAAAAAATAAGTAATTAGAAAACAAAATAAATAAGGCCCCTACCTTGCTGTGGGCTCCGATGCTTTGCACTTCTTGCACCAGCAGTAGCTCCTCCATTTTTAAATGAATGACCTGAAATTGCGGTATTTAAAGGCATATCTAAGTTTCAATTAATTACATACATTTCTGCAATCCTTAGGCAGAAAGCAGCTAAAAATCCCTCTAATGATTATGTTGACACCTCCAGAAGGGTCTGAACAGGCATCTGATCCCCCCAATCAGCATTCAGCATCAGGGGAGCAATGTTAACCCACTATTTACCTGCTGTAGCTTGCTCAGCCAATCTCCTTGCCGCTTCCTGTCTGTATGTCAGCAGCAATACATAGCACATATCAGTGATACACTACATATTCTAGACTCTTTTGCAGCACAAACAGGAACCCCAGAGATAATTCAAAAGTTTCAATTAACCTGACTGGCAAAAACATTTTTTTTTTTATTTGATGCTAATTTAGCCTGAATTTGGAGGGTGTTAACCCCAATTAGGAAATATCAAAGAGTACAAGACATTTTGCTGACTTCAATGTAAGTGTTTAAATGTTTTGGGTATTTTTTCATGCAAAAAAAGTTTGCATACACTACTAATTCTTCTCTATCAGATGCATTCATAACCCAGCAAACTTAAGTATGCCTTTAAGTGTTAGGGTAAAAGTACACAATCAAATGTCTACAGTAAGGACCTATTTATTTAACATTCTGGGTATGTAAATAAAGACCAAAATAAGTGATGTAAATGGAAAATCCTTTAGCTGTTTATAAAGTGACGTCTTATTAGGTATCTAACATAAAAACTTGTTAATCTCAGAATCCTCACATTAATATAATGGGGTCTCTGTCCCTCAGAGGAACGCTGTGCTGTCATTTTCCGTACTAATCAGCTGATTATGCCATGCCTCAGTGGTTTCTCTTCATGCTACTCCATGACTGGCATGTTAATTTCTGATAATTGCTGTGAAGGCCCCTTCAATTATGTTATTAAGACATGGCGTGTTTTGAGAAACAGTGTTAAGTGTCTGATGCTCAAAATTTCCTGGAGATTAAATCACTTGCGTTGCATCCACCTGGTTATAAAATGTTATTTACTTCTAAAAGCAAAACCAGACAGTCTCAGAAATTCAAATACTCCCAAAATTGAAAGTATTATAGGTCCTTTCCTGTTACGAGAACGACTACACACCTCCAACACAGGCGGCAGCAGTGGCGATAAGCATCCGCTATATGTCGCTGCCAATAATTTGCTGCCATTGTCTTAGCTTTAGGGTGAGGGTTAGGGGGTTAGGGTAAGGGTCAGGGGGTTAGGGTTAGGGTAAGGGTCAGGGGGTTAGGGTAAGAGTAATGGTTTAAGCTTGGAAATTGTACAGAATCTCAGCAGCGGTTACAAACTGTGTACAATATCGTCAGCGCCATCTAACAGCTCTTTATTGCAACTGCTGCCAATGCTGGCATTCTCAAAACAGGAAAGAGATGAATTATATATTTCCAAACTGATATCAGGCTAAATATTCGTTTTAATGACTGGTGTGTCAAATAAAGTCTGTGTGCAATATAAGTTTCAGAGAATCTCATCCTACCCTTTACACATTTTAGCAAATCAGGGCCAGAGTTAGTGAGGGGATCTTTTCTGTTTTCTGCCCACCATGAGTGTCAGCCAGCAGGCACTAGGTGGTGCGGCTGATATTTTCTTCAGTTTCTAAGGGTTAGATTTATGGGTTAGGGTTTTGATTTAAGGTTAGAGTTAAGGGTGAGGTTTAGGTTAAGGGTGTAAGGTAAGGGTAGGGCAGTTAAAAACAAGAATTTGAAGAAAATATCCCCTGCGCCAAGTAGTGGCTGCTGGCCGCCACTGCTTGCGATCACAAAATAGGAAAGATCTTGAGACGTCTGACCCTATGACTGTATGACTTGTTACCTGCTTAATAATTCTCTTAGTCAGGCTCATAATTTTCAAACATACTGTTTTGTGTTATGGCTCCTTAACTGCATACACCTGTGTAGTGAAGTAAAATATAACTGATTAACAATTAAGCCACATATTGTAAGGATCAGAAAAGATCTAAAAAGGTTAAACCTCAGTTACTATTTAATGAAACTAATATGACATGATCGCCCTCTGCTGTTATCATAGCAAAAGTGCTGATACAAAGCTAGTGGACCATGATCCCCCTCTGGTGGTCACATAGCAGAATTGACCACCAGATGGATCTGTTTTTTAGGAAATGAGTGTCCTCTTTTCTAATGATCAAATAATTGAGTCAATGATTTGACAAAACAGAAGCCAAATTGAATATTTTGTACATAAATGTACTACTGACCAACTTTTTGAAACACATTAATTTCATGAACCACTGTAGCGCTGTAACAGGAGGTGCTTGTTTTTCTAACTATGCATCAATCATTAAAGAGGTATATAATATCCCTGTGTATCTATTTACTTTTATGTACTTTATTTTATTAATTATTGCTTATAAGCTTTGTTTTTACTGCCTAAAATTAAACAAATAGTCCCTGTATGGGTCTGCCCTCTGCAGTGTATGCAGACACAAACTCTGTAACACTGAATGTGCAGTGTAGTTTCCTAGCCTATCAGATACCATGTCTCAGCAGTATGTTGCAGAATGTTACCGAGTGATGAGCATACTAAAGTGCATAAACTGCAGTGGGCAGACCCATACAGGGAGTATTTGTTTGATTTTAGAGGAAAATCAAAGTTTTTGTGAACACTTGTTGCCAAGACAAATTAATTTAACACAGCACGACCCCGGGCAATGGAGACCACTTTATTGGTTGTGCAGTGACAGATCAAGAGAATGGAGGGCCCCGGTGCAAAATAGTTTGTGGTCCCCTTGCAACTTCTCTATATACCTTGTAGAGGTCAATGAAAAAACAAAAATATATGTAGATGGTAAGACCACACCTAGGGGGATTAGTTCACCGTTCTATAAAATAATTATCTGGTCTTCTCTCTTAATAAATTAATAGCCCCATTTTACTTCAGGTTGAGCCAGTAGCAGAGGGCTCCTACTTGTTGTTGGACGGGTGCTTTGCACCTGCTGCACCAACAGTAGATCACCCACTACTTTGTGAGGGAGTTTAGTCAAATAAATTAGTCAAGTTTGTGCAAACTAAGGGATACAGGAATTGCAGTAAATATCTGCTCATGGATCGAGAGCTGGCTAAAAGACAGGAAGCAAAGGATTGTTGTAAATGGAACATACTCACATTGGACTAATGTGGTAAGTGGGGTTCCTCAGGGTTCAGTATTAGGTCCTCTCCTTTTTAAAATATTTATTAATGACCTAGAGGTGGGACTGGAAAGCAGTGTCTCCATTTTCGCTGATGACACTAAGTTGCGCAAGGTAATTAAATCAGATCATGATGTGCTTTCCCTCCAAAGGGATTTACATACAATTGAGAAATGGGCATCTGAATGGCAGATGAGATTTAATACGAATAAATGTAAAGTTATGCATCTGGTAAGGAAAAATAGCCATGCAATTTAAAATCTTAATGGAGCAAATCTAGGGTTATCAGATATTGAAAGGGATTTGTGAGTACTTGTGGACAACAACCGAGGTAACAGTGATCAAAGCCAAGCAGCGGCTGCAAAGGCAAATAAAATATTAGCATGTATTAGGAAGGGTATAGAAGCCAGGGAAGCACATATAATTCTGCCACTAAACAAATCTCTAGTACGCCCTCATTTGGAATATGGAGTACAATTTTGGGCACCACTTCATAAAAAAGACATTTGGAAAAAGTACAGAGGAGGGCAACAAAACTAATAAGGGGAATGGAGGGGCTAAGTTATGAAGAAAGACTAACCAAACTAAACTTATTTTCTCTAGAAAAAAAGTGTCTAAGAGGAGATATGATTACCTTATATAAATACATCCAGGGTCAGTATAAAGATTTGTCAAGGGAGCTTTTTGTGCCAAGAGGTTTTCAACTGGCAAGACGACATCCTTTGAGGTTAAAAGTAAAAAGATTCCACCTTAAAGAAAGAAATGGTTCTTTACAGTAAGGGCGGTTAATCTGTGGAATTCTCTACCAAAGGAGGTGGTGACAGTGGATTCAATAGATAACTTTAAAAGTGGACTGGATATATTTTTTTGATAAAAAGGGTATTCAGGGTTAGTCAGGGTTAGAGAGAGAGTATTGATCCAGGGAGGAATCTGATCGCCAGTATCTGGGGTCAGGGAGGATTTTTTTTTTTCATTTTGAGACAATTGGCCAAGTTTCACTCAGTATTTTTTCTGTTTGCCCTCCTCTGGATCAATTAATAACTAATCATATTGCAGATCAGAGGAGATCTTAAAAGGTTGAATTTGATGGACTGAAAGTCTTTTTTTCAACCTCAATTACTATGTAACTATGAAATTATAATTGTGTATATTTGCTCCAAGCTGTATTTGAACGTTTATATATATATATATATATATATATATATATATATATATATATATATATATATATATATATATATATATATAATGTGTGTGTGGTCGGGCCCCTCTCCTCGTGTAGCTGAGATGTGGCTGGTTGCTACTCCCTGTCTTGGCCTGCTAAGGGGGCACATATGAACAGGTAAGTGAGCATCGGGGGTTTATAAGTAGTGGAGGGAGAGGGAACCTCCCACAAACCCAGGTAATTAACCTGGTTATATATAGATGAATAATCAGAGTATTGCAGTATTTAGTGACACCTTTTTTATTGGACAAACTTATTCATAATATAGCGACAAGCTTTCTAGAGATAAAACTCTCTTTTATCAAGTCAAAATCTATACTGACTTGATAAGGAGAGGTTTATCTACCAAAAGCTTGTCACTATATTATCAATAAGTTTGTCCAATAAAAGAGATATCACTATACACTGCAATACACTGATTATTCATCTACAGTATGTGAGGAGGAATAATATGCATTTAGTCTGATATACTGGTATTATTTAATCTAATAACATTAATTTAATCTAATAAAATGTGTGAAATCCATTTAATTTGTAAATCCATTTAATTCAATATCACAAAAATCTGCAAGGGATTAAATGCATTTTATCTGATATGATGGTGAGGAAATGAAAACTAGTATGTCAAATAAATAAAAAAATAAAAAAAATCACATATATAGTTGTCAGCAATACGGGTTGTTGCTAACGCTTACAGGCTCGTGTTGCGAGCCCGCCGCAACTGCTGACCAAAGCGAGGGCCACAGTTGCTGGCAAGGCGCGCCGAAGACGCTCCTTGTGCTGGTGGAGATGAGCGCCATAGGCGCTCATCACTATGACCCCCTACGACTTTCGAACCGCAAATGCAGACCCTTGCAAAGCGAGGGGCAGCATTTGAAGAGGTGGAGCCTCCAACGTCGGCTGCAATGAGCCAAAGGCGAAGCGAGGGGCAGCATTTGCAGAGGTGGAGGCTCTACGGCGCCTCACAAATGGTTACAAATGCCCAGAAAAGCGGGACTTTGAAAAAAAACAAAAAACACGCAATGACTAACTACGGACTTCCACAAAAAAATACGACCCGCAGGACTTTGAAACAATCCATTACAGACTCACAAAAATACGACTTTAACGGACAACCCATGCACAGCGGCAAACATTAAAAAACACAAAAATACACACAAAAAAAAATAAAAACCTTACCCACAGCAAAGGGGGACACCCAGGACATCTGGAAGACAGGTTAAACATCAATTTCAGTCAAATTTACAAAGTTTAGACACTCGAAAATCCCCTAAGTGACAGAAAAAATGGCCACCGAAAAAAAACGAGGCAACATGACCCATATTGCCGCAAAACAGTGCCAAGCACATACGACTTTTACAAAAACCCGTACAACCTACACCATACACCATTAGAAAGGACGCTAAATCATACAAACCCGACTACCACATACACATTCGCCGCCATTTTACAACACTAACTTACAGAATGCGGAAGTACCCAGCTACACTAACGGTTTCCCCTCGCGCACGCAGCCTATTTACACTACACACTGCACACATTTCTGACACACCTCAGCTCAACAACACTGCAAATCTACATTATATGCTGCAGGAACATCAAAACTGATTGTCTGCTCTTCAGCACATTCCTTGCTGCATATATTAATTACAAATAGGTAAAGTATATTAATTTATGATTTAATTAATTAATTAATTAGCATAAAAAATAATAATACACAAAACAAAAAAAATAAAACACCATAGGACACAAAGTACACCAGGAGAGAGCCTTGCAATAAGAGCAAAAATGAGATCAGCACGGACCTTACAATAACCGCAAAAGCGCCCATGATAACAAAAAATATACCAACCCAAAGGCGCTCAGCGCGAGCCTCGCAATGAACGCCTAAGGATCTCAGACCACCAAAACACTTACTCTCTGTGGCAAACAGCATTACCTGCCTTACAATTTTGCCGTCATTTTTAGATTTCAATTTAGCTTAAAATTTTGGGTACTCATGGATTCTGATGAACCTCTCCTGTAAATTACTCCTGTATCATCTATCTCTCCTTCTGTCAACTATTCTCCCTTCATTCTTCTACAATTCTATGACCCTCCTAAGACAGGCATTTTATTTGTACCTTATTCTTTTTGTACACATCTTGTGTCCTATGGACTTAACAAACATTATACTTTTCCTGCCATAATCTTTTTGTCATATTCCTATATACAGTATATTTATTAGTTTCTTGATATTTTTAATATACATATATTTTCTTTCTACATTGGTGTTTTCTGCATATTTCGGACACTCAGGCCTAGATGACATTGCAGGTTGAATTAGATAAAGTGGTCCTAAGAAATATGAACTTGGCCTTTGACAAGGAATTTCTAAATGTGAATTGTTTTATCTCAATCAGAAATGTACCTGTTGCATTATCTATCTATCTATCTATCTACCTATCTATCGACATAGAGCCTTGTGCATATTCTGTCTTGCTAAAGACAATAACTGTCATTGTAGTTTTGAAAAAGGTGCTGTATTATTTCTATTGTTCCTAGCCCTAAGCTAGCTCTCTGACAATGCACTAAGGGACATGGGTATTCATGTGCAAATAGAACTAATGTATGTTTCTTTAAAGGTATATGCAAGTGAGCTGGATTATGAATGCATCTGACAGAGGAGAATTAGTAGTGTATGAAAAAACATTGTTTGCATAAAAAAATACCAAAATAAACATTTAAACAGTTACCCTAAAGTTTACTGAATTTCTTGCATTTGCAAACTGTTTTCTATCAATATTGACACCCCCTGAAAATCCCAGCAAAAATCTCAATAAATTGTATCTTTTTGGTCTGTGAATTGAGCTGCAGCTTTCCTTTAGATTTCTGTAATAACCAGAACAAGGTCTGTGTCCCTCATTCACTGATTTATCTACATAAAATCCCAGGTGACACTTCCCCCAGCCCCAGTGAATTGCACCTGTAACCCAACCCCCCCCCCCCTCCCCCCGCCCCAGTGAATTACCCTATCACCTTCCCCAGGCCCAGTGAATTGCCCCTGTTAGCTCTCTCAGCCCCAGTGAATTGCCCCTGTGACCCCCCCCCCCCCCGCCTCAGTGAATGGCCCCTGTGACCCTCCCCTGCCCCAGTGAATTGCACCATCGCCTCCCGCAGCCCCAGTGAATTGCCCTAACACCTCCCCCAGCCCCTGATAGACACACACAGACACACATGCACAGAGACCATGAACTCAAGCTATCTTGCAGGTCATTGCGAGACCATAAATCAAGCATAAATGCTCATTCGCCTAAAAGACAGATTAGAATAGGAAGAAGAAGCTGAAATGTTTGGTTTCAGTACAATTATAATTTGTCAGAATTTATCAAAAAGGGGGTGTATGTCTAAAGAAAAAAGGTGTAACAGCTCAAGCATTTTTACTTGAATGTCGATTTATGGTCCTTTAAGAATCTTTAGTTCTAAGGAGTGTAGCAGCATTATCTAGCTGACTGCATTGCTGATTGGCTGCAAAGCTGGGCATGCTCACACAAAGAATTCATTATTGCAAAATCGAACCCTAAGAAGCCTAGCTTAATCCTGGGGGTGTATACATCACCTGCAACTGTTTTTTTTTAATGCAAAGCTAAAAAAACATAGTGCATGCAAATAAATGTAATTATACACTACTAATTCCCCTCTATCAGATGCATAAATAACCAATCTCACTTGCATATACCTTTAATTCTAGTTTTACTGACAATAAACCTAGCCTAGTGCTGAAAATTCTCATGAGTGGAGGCAATACATGGTCTGTTTTTCTCTTTCAACATAATATTTGTGCATCTGTGATGTGAGAAAAGAAATAGTGGTGCAGTCGCTGTAATGTCAGAGGTTGAGGGGTGGAGTTTGTGTCACCGTGCATTGTCAGGTAACAAGGGAAGCAGTTTATATTAGGGTTTGGTCTTCCACTCCGCTAACTTAAAATTCCACCAGCTACCACTGCGTCTGACACTGTTTTTCTAAACACAATCACCTTTTTTTTTAGGATATTAGGTAGCTATAGCTACCTCCTTCATAATGGCTAACTCCATCATCTCTTACCCATCTCCCTCCACATTATCCCTTAGTGAAGTCTTTTCCATACCCTGTAGAACTATCATTACTTATGTCCACCTCTTCCATAGCCTACACCCCATCATTTCTTATCTCTACTTCCTCCATATGTCTACTTTCATCCTTGCTCTGTTAGTGCTTCCTCAGTACCAACGAAAGTATCCTCCTTTATCCCTGTGTTCTCCTACTTCTATTATCATTCAGCTCTACCTCCTCTATGCCTTGTCAACCTTATTCTTTATGATCCCTCCTCCTTTATGACCATACACCCCACACTTATCCCGCACAATCCTCCATTATCCCTATGATTACAATACCTTCAAAACCACCACACTTTATCTATGTTTCCTCCGTTTCCCACATCTCTGCTAGCTCTTCTTACTACTTTGTCCATTCTTTATCCAATCTTCTGCCATATCTTTTAACCCATTATATCTTATTATTTACTCCTCTATGTGAGTCAGAGTGCTCCTATTGGAAAAGGCTTTTCTATCTATCCATTTTTTGATTATTGCATATTTTTTACCCTGAGAGGCACCTGTAATAATATATTTACATAGGACCCTGTTGGGAATAGTGTTGTAAATAATCTAGAAAACATTTTCTTGCTCCTCTATTTGTCCCAACTTCACCATTGATTATCTATACCTCCATATCTTCCTCTCAAACATTCATTATGCCTTCTGCACCATTTATATTCTCTGAACACTGACTCTCTCTTCCATGCGTCTTCTATATACCAATCGTCCTCCATACACCTAACCTTTTATGTAACTTTCTCCGCTTCTCCATCTCTGAATGCCTCATCCTTCTGTACACTTCACTATGCTTTATTATAGCTAAACCACATCCCTCTTATCCACATTTTCTCCATACCAGCACTTCTCTAAACCTTTATCCCCATCTCATGTATACTTCCTAAAGCATTATTATTTATCTCCACACCATTCATATATCTCAATCCACTGTCCCTTACCCCAACCTCCACTGTCCCTTAACCCCACCTCCACATATCAATTCTTCTCAGATACTTCCTACCATCCACCATCCTTATATCATAATCACTTCTATACTTTCCACTGCCACATATACCTGGTTCTTTATCCTTTATTTATGCTTTTTACATACTATACCTACCCACACATTATTCTAATCTCCATCCCATCCTACCATCCACCACATTAATCTCTTTCCATACTTCCTACATGCATTCACCACATTATCTCTGCATTCTCCACACCTGGCCTCCCTTGCTTCCACTGCCTCCATCTTATTATACCTTATCTTGTCTTCTCCACAACTATCCTTTTTTTTAAATACTTTTAATGCCTTCAAACCTGAGTCATATATTTCTGCAGTTATCATATTACCCAAACCAAAATCATTTACACTGCTTCATCCATACTTCCTTTATACAGATGTGCTTTAATAGCTCCCATAACATCAACTACATTATCCTTTATCCTCAACACCTCTGTAAATCCAACATCCTTTGTCCTTTATCCACACTCCTTGTAAACTTCTCATTCCCTCATTTAATTTGTTTCATACCCCCAAATCCTTCACCCCTTATTGCTTCCTCCACCTTCTAATCTTGGATCCTGCCTTGTCCATATATTGCAGCCACTCACTCATCATTCCATATCTTATTAATAACTCACTGACTGCAGATATTTCCTGACATTATTATCATGGACGAATGCAGTGCATAAACAACTCATGTTATATTAAACAGGCACCAAAGTACCGTATTTTACTATTATGCAAAGGGGAAGGGAACCTTGGGGAGTGAAACTAAATCAACTTTGTGTGTTTGCAAACTCATACAAACTACAAACTTGTCTTTATGCTGATTTTAGTTGCATTTAACACTGCATATAACATATATTGTTTCTACAATAATATTTCCATTTATATCTTATTGATCTCTAAGAAAAGCATATTATACATGTAATAATTCAATGCCAGAATCAGTCTCCCAGTCACATGATAGTACACAGAAAGTTATTTTTTAATAAATATATTTTTATTTTAGAATCCTTATGCTCTGACCTATAACTTAAAAATATCTGTGTAACTTTTGTATATACTTTTCTATGGTCTTGCAAGAAGACATGTACCTCTATGGCATTCATTTTACTCTAAGTGATTTTTATGTTTTCAACAATTTTATGTCTACTAACTTATTATTTTTTATACATAGAAATAAGTTGCAGTGTGCCACAAATATCTAATGGGAAAGTGAAAATTCCTAAAATAACTTACAACAAGGATGAGAGGATATCGTATGAGTGTAATGCAGGATACAAACCAGATAGGAGTCCAGAAGCTACTTGTACTAAAAATGGCTGGAGCCCCCCACCTTCTTGCTTAGGTTTGTGCCATTTCATTTGATTAAAGTATCAATATAATTCAAGAATATACTGTGACCTACATTTTTTACAGCCCTCATTATATACATGGATTGAGAAGTATATCCCACGTACATAAACAGCTTTTGAAAGGAATCTCATGTTACCAATACAATGTTAAGATGGCTCTTTTGAATGTTATGGGGTTTAAACTGCCTGAAGCTGATACACAAATAAAAGCACACATTTAATATAATGTACTCAAAATGTTTTTGTGTCCATACTGTGCTTATAGTTGAGGAGCTTTCAACATCACTTAACCCACCATAATAAGAATATTGTCTAGCTTTTGCTGAAGTGTATGTCTCATGAAGACAACACAGTATCTTCCCACGTAATGTTGTGAAAATTACTTGATTTAATAAAACTTCCAAGTGAAAAAATGTTATATTAATATTTTAACTAAAATGTAGGGACATGCACATTCTAGATAGCTGGGCCATTATAAAAATCACTACAATAGTTCACATTTCATAACGTTAAGCATTTAAGATCTGTGTAAATAAGTTAATATATTTAAGAAAACCTACGATGAAAATATAGTTTAATTCCATGACCTCCTCCCATTTTTTTTTCTACTCTATGACACAGCATTGACTACAGTTCCCTTCAGCTGCCTATTTACTAAACACCTTTTCTGACAGAGTGAAAAGAAATATGATCCATACTGTGCCACTGTCTAGAAAAGATGAGAGGATCTCTAATTTTTCTCACAAAAGTGCAGTTTAATTTGATTATGCTGCACTGGGAAGTGGTGACACAGTCATCTACAATGCTAAGCATTATGTGCAGCTTCAGTCTGAATATGAGGGGAAAACAGCTTTTTTCAGATTTCCAACAATAAATAAAAACGTTGTTTATACTAATCTACTCTCTACTACTAAAACATTAAGGTCCTCAGTGAAATGCGATTTGGTCCATTGAAAAGGGCTCTATATAAGCACATAGCAATTTTTTTTAATAGATGTTTTTAGTTAGTGAACTTCTATCCAATAGCCGTCACTAACTAAACACTTCTGTAAAAAAAAATATATATATGTACTTATATAGAGCCCTATTCAATTGACAACATCACATTTGAATGAGGCTCTAAGAATGGTTGATCATTATAGTAGCCCCTTACAGTAGACATGCTGTTCTGGTTGTCTTTTTGAAGCAAAAAGAAAACATTAACTATAAATGATACTAGTCAAGCTTTTTCACACTGTATAATGCCTCACATTTACAATATTTTCTCTGATTGGCACTGTATTCTTGTTATTAGCCCAGTATTTTGAGTAAATGCTTTAGTGGTCAAAATAAACCCACCCTTGTGTCATCATTCAGCCTATGCACTGTATCACTAATTAGCATCTGGTCCAATAAAGGAGGAATCTTAATTTATTAGATAAGAATGGTAAACAATTACTTTATAAATAGGGAATCTATATAATTATACCTTTTTATTGACCCCCTACATGGTGCATAGGAAAGTTGCAAGGATAGTGGGGTTATTGTGCACTGGGGCCCTCCATTCACTAGCACTGCCATTGTTCCAATTTACATACTCTGCTAATCAGAAAAATATAGCTCAGGAACAGTTCAGTTTAAAATGATATGGCTAGTCAAATATATGGTCTGCTTTAGTGCTCTTTAAAAAGAACTTAGATTCCCAGAAGTTACAAGCCCACTTTAGTAAATGTAACATTATCTCATGTGCAATTGTGCTAGGGTGAGGTCAAGCGATGATGTCACAGCTACATTGTACATACATTAACGTGACACAGTAAAGGTCCTATTTATTGGAAAAATGAAAAGTACACAAAAAATAAATATTATTACAACAAGCCTTACAATTGATACAGAAGTTACAGTCAACTGAGAGATCCACCCACTGAGGTCATGTCTTTATTAGCACCAATCAACTAAAATTAGCAGTGGGGGGTAGAAAAAAGGAAAAGCATGCACAGCTGGAAAACAAAAAAAAAATGACAGAGACAGTTAACAGTTTAATCATTAAATTGTTAAAAGTATCTGTCACGATTACTGCTTTTTCAATTTGACATGCTTTTCTTCTTTATCCCCCCAACACACACTGTTAATCCTAATTAATTGCTCTTTATTTCAAAAGGATGGTTCATTATGTATAAAAAATGACTTCTATATCAATTTTTAACGCACGTCCACAATGAACAATTGCAATTATAATAGTTTTTTGTGTACTTTTAATTTAATTTTTTGTAGTTACTCTTCTCCTATGTATTGTCTTAAATGTTGTAAGAAACTTCGCCATAATATTAAAAGTACACATTGATATGTTTACATTTTTAATTAGTTATAGTTAAAAAAAAGTTAACATCGCCAAATAAAATTAATTATTTCTAAGAACATAAAATTGCAGAGTGAGTCCACCTTGGTTAACACCAATACATATATGTTAATATAATAAAGTTACCGTATTACAACAATATAAGCATATAATTACAATGAATAAGTAAAACAAAGAATAAGTACCGGATTGTTCCATTATTTCATGACCCAAGCATGATCCATTTAGGCTTATCTTAAATAATTGACACCACACCGATTGTTTGGGAGAAAACACGGGCCACAGCTTTATTATAAATAACCGATTAACATAACTTAAAAGCTTGCATATATTATGCATATTAACATATTAAACTATAGGGGGAGGAGCCCGGCCACGGACAGTGACCTGACACCTTGGGCCCTGCCCAAAGCCCCCAATGCTTATTTTTAAGCACGCCCTGTGAGGTAGGGCCACGCCCACTTATGCCAGTGGGCCGGGCAACTCACCTCCCGCCAACCAATAATATAAACAACATCTCAGAAAAATGCTAACTTTTTTTTTTTTTTTTTTTTTTTTTTGACACATATTATTATTATTATTATTTTTTTTTTTTAAACATACATAACCATTCTTTATCCCAACAGTAAATTAGGGTTGGAGGGAGGTATTTTCCACGGAGACCGCGCAGAACTGACTCGCGGTGCGCGAATGCGGTGGAAGCCCCGCCCCCACCACTCCTGATTGGCTGCTGGCCTTACAGGCTCCGCTGGGTCACGAGACGCTGCTGGCTGACCCAGGGAGCTTGTTTGCAGCGTCGGCAATATTCCTTTTGCATATATCTTAAATTGGTTATAGTAAATCAGAGGATACATTTTATTAAAGCGGATGAGCTCAAGAATGGAAAAAAGTGCAAAAAGTACAAATCTGCTTAGTGCATGCATGAGGAAGATTGTTTTATGTATGGTGTCCTTGGATAAATGATATAAAGCTATATATGTGAAATCAACTAATTAAAGGGATTTGAAGAGGGTCAGCTCCTGAACTGTCTAAAATAACAGAACTTACAATTTGGTACTTATTCTTTGTATTACTAATTAATTGTAATTATATGCTTATATTGTTGTAATACGGTATCTTTATTATATAAGTTGTAGATTAACATATTGGTGTTAACCAAGGTAGACCCACTCAGCAATTTTTTGTTCTTAGAAATAATTAATTTTTATTCAGCTGTGTTAACGTTTTTTTTTAACTATAACTTATACAAATTTTAACATATCAATGTGTACTTTTTATATTATGGCAAAGTAAGTAACTTATATCCAAATGATAAGCCCTCCTCTTAACATTAAGACAATACATAGGATGTCTTTTTCAGTTGTTTTCAAAGTTCCAAATTTACATCTTTGTAGATGACTTTCTAGAAGTTATAAATGAGATAAATTAACTCCATTAATCTAAGTTCTCCTTCACACAAATATATAAGGTGTTTATTTTCCTCTTTAAGTACGTTTCATTTATACCTAACTTGGACACTTTCTGTGTCAATTTAATTCTTAAAGTAGCACTTTAAAATGACGCTACCTTAAATGGAATCTTTAGACATTTTTTGTTTTTTTGTTTTATATGAATATTTTAGTTATGCAATTCATTTTATCTTCTTCAATGTAATTTTTCTATAAAACTCTTTAAACTTCCCTTAGCTCTCAGTGTAAAAGATTCTCAGCTTCTGGAGCTTCCCCCTTTGTTCTGTTCTCATTCATGCCTTATGAGAAGGGCTTCACATTACCAGTGTCTCATGCTGCTCAGGCACACAACACATCACTGTCTGATTCTTAGAAGTATCAGACACTGGTTGTGTTAAACAGTCCCTGTGGGGGTAAGGCTTTAGCTATGCAGCTGTTATCATGAAAAAGAACAAGAAGAAGTAAATAAGTAAATACATTGTACATTTTATATGACAATTTCATTGCAGAATGTAAAACCAATTAAATAATCTTGTCGAAACATTTGTATAAAACAAAAAAAATGTCTAAAGAGTTATTTTAAGTGAATGTATTTACTGTAATAAAAAACTGATCGTTAGTTCATTTTGAATTTGCTTCCCCTACCATCTGCTTCTTTGTCCTTGTATTGATGGCAGATTGTGGTAAAATTAAAGATTACTAGTCCAACATAGTTGTTTTATTTAAGTACTAAACAATATTATTTTGATAAGCAATTGGATAAGGGAACATTGAGACGAATCACAAAATTCTTGATAAAATGCCCTTTTAGCCTAGATGAGGGGTTTTGGGACATTTTGCTATCAATATTAAAGGGCCAGGAAAAAAGCTTTTCATCTTAAATCTAATTTTTTGTTCACTATTAGTTAACATTAAAATACATGTACAATCAGCAGCAAAGCTTTAGAAAATATAATTTAAAAATACAGTTTACTATATTAATGGCTAATGTTTAACCCCTCACCACCATTCTCATTGTCCCAAGCACTGTAAACATTTCTACTAAGATAACAAAAATTAGGCAGGGTGGGTAACATGGAGTCTGCTCTGTAGGATACATATATAGTAGGTGCACCTAGGGGTCAATAAGAAAATAACAAAGAAAATGAATCTCCTTAGCTCTACCCTTTCTTTTCATATTTCATAATGTAGTAAAGTTGTTTCCTTTTAGATATTGTTTGTTATACTGATAACGTGGAGAACGGTAAAATCTTTACGATTAAGAATGTGTACAGAGAGGGGGAAATTGTCGCTCTGGAATGTGACAGAGGATACCAAATAGAACATTTGCCGGAGGAGCCTCGGAAATGTACCAAAAATGGCTGGTATCCACCTCTGAAATGTATCAGTAAGTACAATACAATTTTAAAATCTTACAGGGTTTTCTATTTAGATGATAAGTTGCAGTAACTTTATTCAGTAAATATGGAAATTCAAAATCTCATGATAAATAGATTGGTTGTATTTATAATTTGCATTCAATTACAGCTGAAATTCACATGTTTTCTGGAGCCAATGGCTATGTTTAAATGTAACCTTATTTCTCACATTTGTGTATTTCTGCCTTTGGATTAACGTTTTTTAGCCAGTCACATGTATTTTGATTGAGTTAACATCTTTTATAAATGCCTTAACACTCTAGATTATGTTGCTAAAGCAAATCCATTTGAAGGATTGTACTTGTATACTTTAAAGGCTAGCAAAACAAATAATCACCCCAAATTACTACTTTATTTAAACACCATAAATATATCAATCAAAAAGGCATCTACTGAGTCAGACCCAAATCTTCATTAAGACATCCATGGGATATCATTCCAAGGGTAACACGAAACCTGCACACTTACATGCGTCAAGCAGGCCACTAACAGTCAGAAATCACTTGGTGCATCAAATGTTATACTGTTTAATTCTCTCTGCAGGTAAATTATGTGACCGTCCTGACATAAAAAATGGATTTGTGTATGATTATTACTACAGCTTTCCACGAAAAATTAACTCTGTGCTGGTCTATTACTGTTACAATGGATTTCTGTCACCAAATAAATATGGGCAAGACAAAACAAAGTGTACAGACAATGGATGGGAACCCACACCACAGTGTTTAAGTAAGTAATATTTACCAATTAAGCATTAATATATGTTCTTTTTTATCAATCAATTATAGCGGTTATAGTCGAATACTGGTGGAAAGCATACAAATAATACATTATTGTAATTGTAGATGTTAACATTTCTTAAATGAATACCAACACACTTCTCTTGAGCATCATAGGACATCATACATTTTTGGCCAAAATTTACTAAGCCTTACAGGGCTTGTGAAATGTTTCAAAGTCTATTTTCTATCTTACTCAGCTTCAGTAAACCACTTTGCATCCACTCATTTTTGTGAATTTTGGACTTAAATGTATTTTATCATACATGAACAATATTTTGTTATTAAAATCTTGTGGTTATGTTACAAAAAAGAGGAGTACATTTTAATCTGTCATTCTAAGAATCAGTTATGCTTTCATGTGACATTTCTGAAGCAATTAAAACTCTTGGACAGCATGTGATTGTCATAGGAAAACAGGAGATTTTATAAACCTGGCCTGTTCTCTACATGCATCAGTGTGCATAAAAGTACCTGAGCCATCCCACTGTTGACGTGGTTGTTACTTTATCAACCAAAACCACAATAAATGAACACATGATTTGGAGAAAAAGGAGGTCACAGCCACCACTTTTATTAGAACACCAAATATAAACTTGTAAAGTTAAAAACATAACATAAATGTAGAACCCGTACATTTTACCTGAAGCTATGAGATAAGCCAATATGCCCAAAATAGCCATCCTACACTGACTTACAAGAAATTGGCTTGTTCAGCCTCATGGGGCAACACTTAAGCTGTATAACTAAGCTAATTTGCATGCTTCTTCCAACCACCTTCTGCCAGTAAAATGACTGCCATAGCCGAAAGTGGAACACTGATGCTCCCAACGCTAAAACCCAAGAAGCCGAGAAACACTTTTAGACAACATCATGAGAAATAAATATACCCAGATCATAACTTTCTAAATGAACATCATCCCAAAGTAATATGATAACCATATTCATCAAACTCAAAAATAGTTGCGGATAGACAAGTCGTCTTGTTTGACAACAAAAAAAGTAATGGCTCTATTGATTTTTTTTTTTTTTACTGAAACCGAGACAGAGAATCAGCAATATCCAGGAAGGTGCTTTACACAAAACTGCACATTCAGCTCCAGACAGCTAAGCATAATGTGTTTTATTAATCTTATTACTGGGAGAGAGGAAGCTAGTTGAGGATTAACTGCTTGAACAACGCTCACATCATCTCTAGAATACAGTGGAATGGTAACTAAGATCAGTTTCTCAAGTAAAAAGAGCGATAATGATGGGAAAAGTTTGGAGGATGTAAGATTCTTAGTCAAGTCTTCCTTTGCTCAAGAAGCAGGCCATTGTTCTGCACACCACCAGTCACTGTGATAAATACCAAAACTTGTAGTATAGGTAAAAAGATTCAAATCAACGTTAGACTGATTATTCCCCAGAAAGAATGAGTGACCATTAAATGCATCTACAAAATGTAACCCACATGGTGATGTGTTTCAGTAAATGTTGTTATGGTATAGTGGAAAGGCGTTGAGACACCAACAGCTGCCAAAGAGAAACAAATTCAATAAATCTAACCTTAAAAAATCATTCTGCAAGCAAACTGTAGATTACCCAAAACCAACTGCAACTTTTTAAATTTAGTTTTATGGGCCGGAAGCAGATCTTGAAGATCCCTTTGCAGATAATTTACTTTGTCAATGTGTAAAGAACACAAGTAGTAGTAGTTTCCCATTTATCTGCTTCCAAAGTTGATATGGCCTAGAACCACAAAAGAAAAATCATCCAAATAATAGACTTACAAGGCCACAATTCTTAAACAAACCATCCAAGAAAGAGCTAAAAGTCTTAAAAAGAGAACAAGGAATAGAACAGCCTATTGGCAAACCCAAATCAATGTAAAAATTGCTATCAAAAAAGCAACCTAATAAACACTGACTATCACCGTGCACTGGCAGCAGCCTAAAGGCTGTATAAAACAATGCTGCCCCTCCAACAATCTGTTCACAGCCATGTCAATCACTGTAGAAAATTTTCAATCACAAATAAAAAGATGAGCCCTTGGGGTGAGACAAGTGATGTATGAATCAATATTGTCCTGGAGCATTGCTAGGCATTAAGTACTAGCTGGGATACAGCTAGGTCAGAAATTTGAGGTAGTGAGAAAGGATATGCCATTTTACCCCAATCCACCTCCTTCTAAATCTTTGAACAAACGACACCAGGGGCCCTGTGAACAGATGCCAAATTCTGGAGAACAAACAAACCAATCACATCCCATTCAGGCATAAAAAACATCCTGAAAGCTAGGCAGAAGAAGATTGGCAGACGTAAGCTTGTCTGTAACATGAACATATCACCTTAGCCACGGAGGCTACATGCATCTGCCACAGAGGCTACCTGCATCTTGAAACAGCAGACACGAGACTGACTAAATTATTTATCACTTTGCCACCAATCCATGTCCCCATATGTATGATGTGCCCCAAATATTTTGTATTGATAGGCAAAAAAAGATCAGAGCATAACTCTGGATGTTTCTCCCCAAACCCACAAACAATGATGGAAAAGTCTTGTAACTAATTTTCAAAAGATTTCAGAATTTATTTTATACCAATTCCTGTTCTCATCCTTAGCCTTAGCAATATAACCCACTTTTGGATCCTGTCTAATGTTTAAATAACAAGACACAAGCAGTAGAGAGAAGAGCTCAATAAACCCCCTATTCTAAATATGCTGTTTAAGCTTCAAAGGTAAATGTTTTACTAAACCTCTTGTGGAAAGCAAATAAGTGCTATAATGGGCTTGCCCAGCAATTCTTATAATTCACTCCTAGGCAGGTCAGACTGAGGTGTGGCTGGTATAACAGCTGAGGAAGGGTAAGTACTTCCTGCTTGAAGGGAACTAGCGGGATTCCCAGAACCTTGACGACATCATGGTACTGATGGTAGAAGAAGCCTCCTGGAAGACTTAACTACTAGAAGGACATTCAATATTGGCCAACATTTGTTTTAACTGACCTTCCACCAATGTCTGGATGCATCCTGTATAACCAAAATAATGAGCCTCACTAGCACTCCGTTAACGGAAAATCTGAAGATGACTTACCAGTTGTTGCTGGGGCAGTATTCCTGGGCTGAACAGCTTGCTCCACAGAGATCCCATGCTGTGTTACAATGCCCCCACTGTGTCTATGATCTGATCTTGCTGGAGATTGACTGGACATTGGAGATGTCTGTTGTACAGGCACGCAATGAACGCCAAAGGTCCTCAGAGTAGAAAAAGCTTTACATTGCATGTCAAACAGCATTGCCATGGCTTAAAATTGTATTGCTCCGTCATTTTTGACGGGCAAGTCACTAGTCACATATAATAATTGTCAAACTGCAATTCGTCGTCACGCTTGCGAGCCTCGCAAAGCGAGATGAACCGTTGAGGCATTGAAGACTTCCAAGCTCGCAGGACTTACGCTAAAATGAGCGCCGAAGGTGCTCCTGCGAGCCTTGTGAAGTGAGGCGAGCAGTTGAGGCATTGAAGCACACAGGAATTAAGCAGCAATTAAGCAGCTGTGCAACACTTAGGTTGCAATAAGAGCTGAAGGCGCTTATTGCAGCCAGCAGCTCCGTTACACATGCAAGTTTGGGGAAAAAAATACAAGCTTGGAAAAATACAAATTTAACGGCCAACCCTTGGAAATCGAAAAATACGAAAAACAAGAAAATTAATAAAAAACACATAAAAACACACTCACACACAGCACAAGGGGAGAGCCAGGAAGCCTTGGAGTGAGTTTGCAAGCGATTTTGAGCCTTATTTCAAAATGGCAGACGAAAAACGTAAACAAATCCTGAAACTGGATGAAAACAAGCCTGAGCAAAGCCAGGCACGCTGGATTTAGAAAATACACAACTGCAAAGACTCTAACACTTACACCAACAACGACAGGCATGCAGGACTTTGAAAATAAAACAAACGGCGGCAGAGATACAGAAGAGAAACACACAGGGAAGGCACAGCGGAGAGATGCTGGAAAGAGACACATGGCATTCCCAAGCACAAAACTTGCAGGTTAATGAACCCTGCAATGAGCGGCACGTACAGTAGGCGGGAGGAAAGGTTCGCAATGAGCGCTGAAGGTGCGCAGAGAAGCAAAAGCCTAACATTATGTGGCAAACAGCATTGCATGCCTTAAAATTTTATGCCGGTCATTTTTTGACGTGCAATTCGCTGGTCCTTTAATAATAAGGCTGGAGGAATATATTCAGTCAGCTTCTAGCATGAGGCTTACTTAAACTGGACTTTTCTTACACCTTGTTGAAGGCAGAAACAGCTTACTGAGGTGGAGGTTGACTTTGGTTCCTATGACAGCAGAGTATTTTTACAATCATTACAAGTGCGTATGGTCTTGTGGTACTTCTAGTATCATTGGCTGTGGAGTGGATTTTTGAGATATTACAGATCTGGCATCTGCAAATAAAGTAATGATCCAGTCAAAGATTGTCATGCAATGCAGTGAAAATAATCTATTTAAAGCTCATAACAGTTGAATATGTATATAATAATTATTTAAATGTCAACTATGAAAACTGATGTGATGACATCTTCTTGTATCTTTATTTTAGAATACTGCTACTATAGTGGTATCAAAGTGGAAAATGCTGAATTTTATAGACTTCAGTCATATTATTTGACCGGAGAACAAGTAAGGTTCACATGTAAAGTGGGTTTCAGTACTGAAGATGGGAATAATTCTGGGCATGTAGAATGTCTTCCAAATGGATCTTTTTCCAGAGCAAGATGCAGGAGTGAGTATATCTTATATTTTATTTATCTTATTCAAATATTCAAAAGTTTTTAATTACACCTATTTTACCTGAAGTCCAGTGGCAGGCTATGCACACAACCATCTTTTCCTATTTATGTATTGGTTTACCTGTTTGTTGTTTCTTACTCTATAAGCCCCACCCAGCAGTGCATTCTGTGAGTTTTTTTCTATTGTATTTATAAAAAAAAAAGTTGGAAAATTCTAAGATTTATCCAGTTGAAATGTTAACGGGTATACTGATAAGCTGCTAGAGGCACAAAATTGATGACCTATATTTAAAGTGTAACCTTTTGAAGAACTGCACATACAGTTGGCACAAACTGTTTTTCTAAATGTAAAAAAAATAAATAATACAGCAATTAATTAATTACCGGTACCTGTTGGATGCAATTTTACTGCAATTGAATCTACCATGTTGATTTCTGATTATCTGTTTCCTGAGGTTGGAGGAGACTTTGGGCCCTATTATATCGATCTGTAACTGTAGCAATTTTCAAGCAACAGTTACAGATCGATTTAATTGAACAAGCCTGCAAGTACATGGCCAAAAGCCGGATCCGTAAACCATGTCATTGTACATAGCATTTCAGGGCATGACCATGATCAATTAAGCAAGCCCGTAAGTAACAATTTAGGAACAGCTAATAGTAAATGAGACCGTTATCATGACATCAGTAAAACATGGCGTTTAAACATCAATCAATTAGTGTTTAGACGTCCGATATGCAATCAGGGTCGCAATCCAGCAATTTAAAAATCTATAAAAATAATTGAAGAAACTGTTATAGTCCATGTGGGTGGCCTGATATGTATTAACTCCTTTACTCCAGAGATTGATATAACACGGATATTAAACATAATTTTTTTTTATTGCAGATTGGCAAGCTTGAGACAGTCGTGCAATTCATTCTAATGTCTTTCATCACTTTCCCTTATTTTAAAGCCCAGTATAGTGTTTTTATTGACTTTTATAGTGTTAAGAACAGGTATTTATCCCCATTGCGAGTCCTATCTAGTACTTGTAGAAGTTTTTGCTACATTTGCCATTTCTGGAAAGATCAAAGGCTTAGATGGGTTGGAGTTACAATTTTGACAACTGCAGGAATTTTTTAGCCTGTAGCTCACAAATAGATTGTGGGTTGCTAGAGGAAGCCAATTGAATTTCAGTAACTTTTGCAGGCTATATTGCGGGCTTCAGCAATTTTGACAATTTAATAGAGCCCTTTGAATAGAGAGAACATTTTTATCTGCACCACAGAAAAGTCTCAGATATGACAGCCAGCGCTTTCATAAAGACAAACTCAAAGCCCATTAGTTTACCTAAAGGCACCCTACTGAGACAGTAACAAAATGATGAAACTAATTGAAGAAAATGGTACACTGATGTAAACAATATTGCACATAAATGTAAAATATTAATGTTAAATAAAAGGTTGTGTTTTTTACACATTTAAGTGCATAGTACCATATCATATCTTACAGCAGTGACTTTGGAAGAATTATAACTGATAATAGGTTCATGTTTGCAAAGTAAAAGATTTAATACTACCTTGAATTTATTATGTATCATATAAAATTATGCTACAGTGTCAGTCACTATTTTTGTTTCTTCTGATCTGCTTCTATACGTGTGAAGACACCTTAAATTAACATAAGCATTTACCATCTAGAAATGGTAATGTATGTGCAAATCCTTAGTATCAATGGTTTCAGTGGATTAATAGGAATCTTAGCTTACAAAGCCCCTCCTTGATAAGAAAGCAGCTCAACAAGCTTCTCAATTAGGCAAAAACTTTCCATAGCAAATCATTATTTTATATGTTAGTTAATAAATTCCAATAACAATGTGCCCATTAAAAGTCTAATTGTGTAAAACAACAAGTTGAAAATATAGGATCACTTTAGTGTTCATACAATAGGGGTTTGCTTATTTAGTTACTAATTAACAATAAAATCTGCTCCCTAAAATATATAAATTTGTGGTGAATAATTGACCTTGGCTTTTGCTATTTTCAAGCAAATATAACTTTTCAAAATCCCCCAATGTGGCTCTGTCTTTTATCTTAGTTTAGTAATTAACACTGCCAATGAAAGAATTATTAGTCAGAAGAGCCTGGCCAATTGATTGAATAAGGCTTACACAAAGCTTTAATTTCAGCCTTTACTTTTTCCCTTTTATGTTTTTTTATGTTTATTTCCATGTTTGCCTGCCTCCCTCCTTGCAACCCTCAGAGTATGCTACCATAAGAGCATGTAAACCATAAGTTGTTAAATTCCATATTGCAGTTTCTGAAGTTTTTACACTGCCTCGCTCTGTGAACCTCAAATCACAGTAAATTTCATAAGGTTTGCATGGCCTTTTAAATGCCTAGAAATACTATTATCTTATTGAAGCTTGTATTGTCCCTCAATCAAGCTATTGAGACTGAGACATAGATCACATGGGTATTCGTGCATTACATCAGTGAAAGTTCCATTTGATCAATGTATCTACTGTAATTATACCGTTTACTTATCCATGTTTACAGGAGTCTGCAGCATGCCGTCTTTGAACCACGGAAGTTACGTGCCAAAAAAAACTATCTTTGAGACTGGAGAATACGTACAGTATGAATGTTTCGATGGATACACAAGTCCACAGAGATATAAGAAGGATAGTGCAGAGTGTCTTCAAAGTAATTGGTCTATAACACCAAAGTGTGTGGGTATGTGTGTTTTATTTTATGCATCAGATACAATACATAGTACTTTTCCAGACTGCTGAAGTATTAAAACTAAATAAGAAAGTCATAAATATTATGTTGCTGCAATGGAGAAATTCCTTAGGGGACAAAATGTGTCCCTGCATGCCCTACCCAAACCAGGACCCACCTTCTATGATGATACTTGACAACATCAACAATAAAATCATTCATGAACTCCCATTAATAATATAACTTCTTCTTGGTGGTTTGGGGTATTGGCAGATCTTGAGCCCTGCTTGCTAAGTTAGAAATGTAATACTTATATATATATATATATATATATATATATATATATATATATATATATATTGGATACAACAAATAAAAAAATATAAGAAATGCACTCACATTTAGTGCCATCATTAGTCTGAGGTGTGTATGCCGCTCATCAATCCCCATGTGCAGTTCTATGTGTGTTACTGATCTTGTGAGCGTGGTCCGGGCTTGTTTCTGGAGGCTGGTGGTGTAATGGACACCACTGTTTTTCTATGCTGGATAATGTATTGTATTCCTCAGGTCAAGCAGCTATTGTTGGAGTATTAAGTCCACAATACTTGTTGCTGTCAAGCAATAGAAGTCCAAGCCTCCCCAGTGAGAAAACAGGTACAAGAAACAAAGGATAAATGGATGCAGGAGTGTAAAATGAATAGTGGCTCATATTCTTCGCAATACTCAGATATCAGTTTTTTTAGCACAGTTCTCTTCAATTCACTAGGTGAAACAAAGGAGCCATACATCTGTCATAATGTCTGAAGAAACTCTGGCCCATCCTCAAGGAGGATGAGATCCTCATAGACATTGTACCCGATTAATCAACAATTACATTTAAGAAGAATAGAAATTTGAAAAATATTTTGGCACCTAGTGAATTGAGGAGAACAGACAAAAAAAATCTGGCTTACAAATATTGCAGGCAGCTTAAGATGGACAGAAAGATGGTTAATTCCATCAGCAGAAATGAGACCTTCAAAATAAGACGTTTAATAAACTGTAAAACAGATTTTGTGGTGTGCGCCATATTGGACGGACCCTGAAGAAGAGATTTTGGGAACATCAGTACAACATCTCTAACGGAGTCCTCAATAATGTATTTTCAGCACATGTTGTCCAATACCAAGATAGACATGAGTGTCATTACAATTCAGGCAATTGATAGCATAAAACCATGCAAGAGAAGAGGAAACCATATATTAAAACTGAGGAAAAGCGAAACTGAGTGGATATATAAAATGGGCACACTAGAACCAGCTGGACTCAATAGAGGAATAGATCTAGCAGTCTCTATTGAAGGATGGACTATTGTTTAGAAAGATTTAACTCATTTCACTATGGTATCTTTAAAAGTACAATAAAAAAGCCACTTTAACCACAATTGTGGGAATATTTCCGGGAACAGATAAGCACGTCATGGATCTGACCGTCTTACACCCCCCTGTAACGGCTACGAGACACTTGCAACGGCTGCGGGCTTGAAATTCGGCTGTGTTACAGAGCTATTAAATTAGACCATGTCGCGAGCTAGGGGCTGGAGACGCAAACCTGTAAAGCACGTTGCATGTGCGGCCTAAACATGATCAATTAGTCAAACCCATAGTTACGGGTTTAGAGGGAGTCAATAGCAAAAGAGATCATTTTCATGACATCACTGAAAAATGGAGGTTAGATTTCAAAGCCTTACGGGTTTCAATTACAAGTTTTGATCGGACCCACATTACAGAAATAATGCAATATGAATAAATCAGTAAATATGATATTCTAGTCCATTCAAGTTCCATTATATGTATTAACACATCGAAAAGCTGTGATCGATATAACACGTAAATTAAACATAAAAAAAGTGTTTTATATTGCAGATTTGAGATCTTGAGAATATTGTGCTATTAATTTTAATTCCTGGCATCACTTTCACTGTAATATTAAGTACAGTAGTGTGTTTATATTTGCATTTACAGTGCTATGGATATGATTTTAACCCCCTTGCGGGTCCTCTCTAGGCGGGTTAAGGGCTTAAACGCTAGGGAATTTGTGGCAATTTAATAGTGATTTGAGAACGTAACAGTTACGGGCTTGACAGATCAAAGGTTTTGCGGCAACAGAGTTCAGATTTCAACATCCCATAGGGTTTTTCCGCATGTAACCCGCAGGTCGTTTGCGGGTAGCTTTGAGAGGCCAATTTAATAGCCGTGAGTCTTGCAGGCTACGTTACGGGCTACGGTTTTACACGTTGGGGGAATTTAATAGGGCTGTATGTCACATAAACCTGAAACAAAAACTTGTCAGGGGAAGATCGGCAAATGAACAGCTGAATATAAAAAATGGAGCTAAACCTTGTCACAAAATTGCCTGTAAGTTATGTCAACACATTTGTAATGATGACACAGCAACACATAACAACAAGACCTATAACATCAAAGGATCGTATACATGCACATCCTCAAATTATATATAAATTGTATATATATATATATATATATTTATTTATATATATATATATTTATTAAACTATATTATATATATATATATATATTAATGATGTATACATATATATATATATATATATATATATATATTAAATATATATATATATATTAATTATATATATTGGTTTATTAGACTTTTCAGTCGTAATGTAGGACCCAAATCTGCTAACTTTTTGATCTTATTTTAATGTTTTAATATTATTAGCCAAGGTGTGATTCACTTATGTAGGACTTCCCAACCCAGCCCAAGTCCCTCCACTTCCTCGCCACGTGCCATGCCCCCTTCACCCCATGCCATTCTTCCTCAGCCTCACTTGCACCCCCATCCGAATCCGCTACTTACCCTGATCCACAGCACTTGATTGCTGTGCCTCTTTTGGTCAACCCCTGCTGACGCATCATTTAGGATTCCCAGCACCACAGCAAGACGCACCGGCAGGGGAGGACCAGAATAGGCACAGCAATCAAATACCATGGATAAGGATAAGTAGCAGGGGGGATCCAGGTGAGGGGACAGAGTGGCATGGCATGGGCTGGGGAGGTGGTGGGGGCTACATTAGGACTGAAAAGCATAACAAAACAAAGAAGTAAGAAGATTGCACTGGGGAACCTTTCAGAAGTTGGGCCCTGGTGCTTTGCACTGCCTGCACTGGTGGTTCCTCCGCTACTGACTCATGCATCCATATATCCCCTATTTCTTGGACTTGTTTTCTTACTGGGGAGGCTTGGACCTATGATGCTTGACAGCAACAAGTATTGTGGACTTAATACTCCAACAATAAGTGCTGATCCTGCATAGAAAAATACTGGTGACCATTACACCACTGGTCTCCAGAAACAATCCCGGACCACGCTCACAAGATCCAGTCAAATACATAGGACGGCGTATGTGAATTAATGAGCTGAGCACACACCTCAGTCTAATGAGGGCACTAAATGTGAGTGCATTTCTTATGTTTTTTTATTTGTTGTATCTAATAAATATACTGTATTACACTATTGCGCACTTTGCGCTTCGCTCCTTCATATTACTTTATCGTTTCATATTTGTTGTCACACATGTGAACGGTGTCTGTGATTGGAGTAGCTGCATACCACCCAGAGACACTATATAGACGGACATATATTTTAATAGTATAAGGCACTTATGATATCATAAGTAACTCATAATATTCACATACAGTGGATATAAAAAGTCTACACACCCCTGTTAAAATGTCAGGTTTCTGTACTGTAAAAAAATGAGACAAAGATAAATAATTTCAAAACTTTTTCCACCTTTAATGTGACCTATAAACTGTACAACTCAATGTAAAAACAAACTGAAATCTTTTAGATGGAGGGTAGAAAAAAAAAAGAAAAATAATGTGGTTGCATAAGTCTGCACACCCTCTAATAACTGGGGATGTAGCTGTGTTCAGAATTAAGCAATCACGTTCCAAATCGTGTTAAATAGGAGTCAGCATACACCTGCCATCATTTAAAGTGCCTCTGATTAACCCCAAATAAAGTTCAGCTGCTCTAGTTGGTCTTTCCTGAAATTTTCTTAGTCGCATCCCAAAGCAAAAGCCATGGTCCACAGAGAGCTTCCAAAGCATCAGAGGGATCTCATTGTTAAACGGTATCAGTCGGGAGAAGGGTACAAAAGAATTTCCAAGGCATTAGATATACCATGGAACATAGTGAAGACAGTCATCATCAAGTGGAGAAAATATGGCACAACAGTGACATTACCAAGAACTGGAGCTCCCTCCAAAATTGATGAAAAGACGAGAAGAAAACTGGTCTGGGAGGCTACCAAGAGGCCTACAGCAACATTAAAGGAGCTGCAGGAATATCTGGCAAGTACTGGCTGTGTGGTACATGTGACAACAATCTCCCGTATTCTTCATATGTCTGGGCTATGGGGTAGAGTGGCAAGACCAAAGCCTTTTCTTACGAAGAAAAACATCCAAGCCAGGCTACATTTTGCAAAAACACATCTGAAGTCTCCCAAAAGCGTGTGGGAAAAGGTGTTGTGGTCTGATGACACCAAGGTTGAACTTTTTGGCCATAATTCCAAAAGATATGTTTGGCGCAAAAACAACACTGCACATCACCAAAAGAACACCATACCCACAGTGAAGCATGGTGGTGGCAGCATCATGCTTTGGGGCTGTTTTTTTTTCAGCTGGAACTGGGGCCTTAGTTAAGAATAGGGGTTAATTATGAACAGTTCCAAATACCAGTCAATATTGGCACAAAACCTTCAGGCTTCTGCTAGAAAGCTGAACATGAAGAGGAACTTCATCTTTCAGCATGACAACAACCCAAAGCATACATCCAAAGGAATGGCTTCACCAGAAGAAGATTAAAGTTTTGGAACGGCCCAGCCAGAACCCAGACCTGAATCCAATTGAAAATCTGTGGGGTGATCTGAAGAGGGCTGTGCACAGGAGATGCCCTCGAAATCTGACAGATTTGGAGTGTTTTTGCAAAGAAGAGTGGGCAAATCTTGCCAAGTCAAAATGTGCCATGCTGATAGACTCATACCCAAAAAGACTGAGTGCTGTAATAAAATCAAAAGGTGCTTCAACAAAGTATTAGTTTAAGGGTGTGCATACTTATGCAACCATATTATTTTATTTTTATATTTTTTCTTCCCTTTACCTAAAAGATTTCAGTTTGTTTTTGTTTTATCTTTGTCTCATTTTTACAGCACAGAAACCTGACATTTTAACAGGGGTGTGTAGACTTTTTAAATATTGTGAGCCTGGTTCACTATTACTAAGTTTTACTTTGTTTGTCTAAAGTGCAATTACAAGTATACCTCTGAAAGGTATCTTTGATAAGTATAGATTAGCACTGCTTTTTCTAAACTATACTAACTAGAGTATATCTAGGAGGCCTAGTATATAAATTCTGGTGTAATTTATGAGGATACAAGGAATAAAACAAGACTTGTAAAAACTTAGCTAGAGTTACCATTACTACCATGAACCCTCTTGCTGTGACACATAATCTCTGCTATGTGATATAGGACATAACAACTCAATCATGTTTAATTTCCAGTGCCTGCCAAGATGACCCACACAGGGGAATGCCTTAGGTTAATAATAAAAAAATCTTAAGCAACAAAACTAAATGTATGGTAAAATGTATCCTTAATTCTGTGACTGGGTAAAATAAAGAATTGCTAACGTACCTTCCATTGAAGTCAATGAGTATGTAATACCACACTGTTTAAAAGATGGTGAATGAGCCATTTTTGAAATCTCAAAGCCAGTTGTTTGTACCAGATGGTAGCTCATTGTTTGATAGATGGTTGATAAGAGGTGCATAAAGCAATGCATTAAACACAAGTTAATGAATTTGTTGTATGCTTTTGTTTCCTCCCATTTTTTATAGAAATCAAATGCCCCATACTGGCAAATAGCAAACTGATATCTCCTAAGGCGGAATACAGAGATGGTGAGGTTGCCGAGGTTTCTTGTCCAGCTAGTTACAGATTATCAAGCTTGGAACTCAGTCAGTGTTATTATTATGGATGGGACCCAGTACTTCCTACTTGTGAAGGTATACACACATACACACACATTTATTATGCAGTTAATTAAATTAAATGTAGGTTTACCCAGTGGCAGAGTTAGTGCAAAAGCAACCCCTCATAACTCCTCTCTATTTTTTTCTCTGTATACCCCTATGTTATGTGTACCCCATTCTACCCTTCTCTCCTCCCCCTAATACATTTCTAGTCAGTGCTGCCAATAACAGCAGATTGTATATTGTAGTGGGGTATGGTGCTTTGTACCTGCTGCACCTGCAGTAGTTCCACCCCTAGGCTTACTGCTCAAATCCACTTTTTTACCTCTCAAAACTATTTTTTATAATAGTTGCTACAACTGCAATAATTGTAATAGTGAGTTTTCTTTTCTTTTCTCTTGTTAGAAATAAGGTGTCATATACCACCAAATCGTAATTTTAGGGCACAGGAGAACAAGAATGTATTTGGAGTAAATGAACTAGTGGAAATCAGTTGTAATGATGGCTTCACTCCAACTGTAAAGAGTTCCTATCGTTGTGTACAACAAGGGTGGGATCCAGAATTACCAGTTTGTAAAGGTAACATCAAACTACATCTTCTTGATAATTACCTTTTTAGTATTTGGTGATCAAATCTTTTCACACTTCACCTTTGCTTTGACTGCACCAGAAACAACATGTTTTTAACTGCTGATGATTATCTCTTTTGTATATTTGTATATTCTATATCAATAGTTGCAAAACCATTTATTGAAGGGCCACTTAAAATGTGCTGTAGGGTAAGGAGGTGCTGAGGAGTGAACAGCCATGAAGCAGAGGAAGAGCTTTATATTCTTAACTTTATTGGAAGCCATTGAGAGATTCTTTGCATGGGAGAAGAAATCCATTTAGCAGAGAGGGAGATTTTTAGAAAATCTGCATTAAGTATTAATTGCTGGGAGAGAGAAGAGAAGCAAATAGACCAAAGAGTAAATTGTTGCAGCAGTCTAGATGAGACATGATATGGACCGGAGTAATTGTACCGGCAATAAGAAAAGGGAGTATCTTTGTAATATTCCTGAGACAAAAACAATAGATAACAGTTTATTTAGAGAGACATGGAAGGTTCCTGGATGTTATTAGGTATATAATATAACTGTGTACCTATTTACTTTTATGTACTTTATTTTATGAAGAAGGGCTTATAAGCTCAGTTTCTACTGCCTACAATCAAACAAATAGTCCCTTATATAGGTCTGCCCTCTGTAGGTCACGAAGACACAGACTGCTGTACTTGCTGCGCTGTATCTCATACTAACCAGTGACTATCTCTCAGCAACGTTCCACAACTTTCTGCATGATCCTTTATAGCCTAGTACACTACATTGCACATCCAGCCCCACAGAGTCTGTGTCTGCATTAGTAGCTGTGGGCAGATCCAAGAGGGTGATATTTGTTTGATTTTAGGCAGTAAAAACAGAGCCTATAAGCACTTAATAAAATCTAGTACATAAAATGAAATAGATACACAGGTATATTTTATACCTAAAATCCAGAAACCAAATGCACTGTTCCAGCTCTCCATTATCGACTGAGCATTTCTGTCTCTATACAGGGAGGCTAAGTTGCTCAGAAATAAATGTACTGGTTACTTGCCTTTGATTATTAATTACTGCCTCAATCATATTGGATGCAATAACTGACGTGTTGAGGTGTAAAAACATTTTTATTTTAAACTTTTTTTTTCTGATTTCTGATTATTTTTTATATACCATTTATATTAGCTTTTACAGTACTCAAACTGTTTAATTTATTTGAGTCATTGGGATTGGATCTGCACCCAAAGGGAGTATAAATTACAACCTCCGTCTAAATGCTTTTATATTCTCTTCACTGCAATACTACATTTGATGTTTTATTTCCTTTGAGGTTAGAATGTTTAAATAACTCAGATGAAAAATTTAACATATCTGTGCAGCCAACAGATTAAATTGGTATGTGAATGTAGGGACCTGGTACAAAAAAAAATTGGGGAGCCACCTAAGGGGGGGGGGGGGGGTAGGTTGCAGATAATTTTTTTTCCGCTGGCCCCTCGTACCAACTCGACAGGTATATAGATAGATAGATAGATAGATAGATAGACAAATACCAAAATAGAGGAGCTCAATCTTGTGTGACCTTCACAGGGAGAAATATCCTGTAGTAGATCAGTCTGGTCTCACCCAATAGAGTGATCCAGACCCAAAATACCAGGCAATTCTACCCTGAACAGGAGAAGCAGCAAACCCCAGACATACGTTTAAGCCTTCATTGGGCTTCGTCAATGAGGTGTAACTGATATCGCGCTAAGGCACAGTGAGCAAGGGGTCCATGTCTGGAGTCCCCCATCACCCTTCATTTGAATAAACAAAATACCAAAATAGAGGTGCTCAATCAGAGAACGAACTAGCCTTAATAGGTTAGTTTTATGGACATGATAACACCCCCTTATGGGTGATAGGGGGAACCAGACGTGGACTCCTTGCTCACTGTGCCATGGGGAGTACAGCTGCACCTCAATGATGGGGCCCATAGAGGACGAAACGTGACTGTGGTTTGCTGTTTCTCCTGTTCAGGGTAGAGTTGCCTGGTATTTCAGGGCTAGGTCACTCTTCTGAGTGAGACCAGACAGATATACTACAAGAGATTTTACCCTGTGAAGGGCACAAGTGAGCTAAAAGAGGTTGCTCTCTGAGTAGGTAACAGACCTATAGAAAAAAAACACTGAGCACCTCTACTTTTTTTTTGTTTAGATAGATAGATACACATACTAATAGTGTAATAATAACATACTGAATAAACATAATTTTATGGAAAATGTATTCAATTCAATTAATGCAATCAATTGAATTAGTTCACTACTGTATAGTAGATTTTTAATTTGCCACTAAATCGGTTAAAATCTTAAATCATAAGATCTTTTGGAATCTGACCTACTTACCTACTTTTCCTGCACATTCCAAGCACATAACAATAACAGTAAGCCTGTTCTTGTAAACACCTCTCTTACAAACTGTTTATTCTAGTACATGCACTTTTTTTATAATAACACTTTCCTTTAAGTAGCCAAGTTTTGATCCTATTCAATGTAGCTTTGTAGCTGTATTTTTAAATGTACGGTAATATAATATATATTTTTATTTACAGCTCCCTAAATATATACAAATGATTATTTGGATGGGCACCAATTGGAACTGTTCATGATTTCTATTCTAAAATAAAATAATAAACTAATTGTTAAACACAATTCATTATGTTACAGAAATTACGTGCCGCATTCCAAGTGAAAATCTTATAACAAAATCCAAGAGTAAGAGCTTTAAAAATGGACAGCGTGAATCATTCTCCTGTAAAGATTCAGATTTTCATGAGAGTGTATGTACTGCATCTGGATGGATTCCACCACTGCCAGTTTGTGAAGCTTAGTTAATAAGTGTATTTACACTCTAATTATGACACTTGAATATTACATTTCTTTTTTTGGGAACATTTAAATAGTTGATGACCCCATATTGTCCTCCATCATAATTCCTTTTTGTATTGTCACGCTTAAAGTGACATGAATGTCACCAGAACAGGCGTATGCCATCAGGTAGTTATTTGGAAATCACAAAGAAAACCTGTTAATATTTGATCAATTTTAAAAATGTAGATAACATTTTTGGCAGATTTAGTTAATTACAAATGAAACTGGTGAGATTTAAACTCATAACCTTTCACATTAGGAGCAATTGTTCTACCTATGTGTTATCTCTACAGGACAAATGTGGCTTTCAAAAGTTTATGTTGAATGGGAAATACACCACTACCTCATTCAACCACATTATATACAGTATACACAACATATTAAAGGCCATTTAACTCACTGTAAGTGTTATTAATGGTGTGAAAGAGCACAAGATGCTATGTTAAAATGATCTATTGTTTTTTTTATTTTTTATTACTGACTGTAATGATTACCAACATATGTCGACACTGAGTGGTGAAGGCTCTATGAAGACAAAAGATTTATAGTTTTTCACTGAACTTTACGAATGCAACAGGAAATTTGAGTCCAGATAAACTTATATATACACTATATATGAGATTCTTGTAGACACCGTATAATAAAAATATTGATACTTCTATGATATTGAATGTAACATGGGTAAAACATTGCACTAATCCTTCAAATAACAGAGCAATAAAATAACAAACTTCTGTAAAAAAATAAGTATGTTGTCTTAAACTTCTTTTCTTAAACTTATCCAGCCATGGAAGCCTTTTGGGACTAAATAAGGATGGTCCAACACCATGATCATTGTCATGGTTCCATTGAAGTCCCATAGGTCTTCACCATACCAAAAATGGTTCCTGATGGTCCAAAGGTATTTATAGGAGCTCAAGATAAACCACATAACCTGAAAAACCCAACAAAGGCCCCATAACCTATATTTGTGATCCTTTCAGGGAATTTATCTTGCGGTCACACAAAAGGAACACTGGTGTTCCAGGTATCAAAGAATCTCTGCATTAAAGATGATACTCACACATTTCTTATTTATTTCAGATGAACCTGCTGTTAGCACAGCTTCTCCTATTAAACCAGGTAAAGTATATATATATGTACAAATGACTTCTGCCAGTCACCTAAATCATTTAATCAATATATATATATATATATATTTCTTGTAGTAGGTGTTGTCTGACAGTTGTCTGTTGGCTTCATTTATGTAGTCCTGAGTATTCATGATAACAACTGCACCTCCTTTGTCTGCCGGTTTGATGGTGATGTTGGGATTGTTTTTTAAAAACTTTATGGCAGTTCTTTCTGATGGAGTAAGATCACTCCATCCAAAACTTAAAAGTCAAAATACTCAGAGGAAAATTTAAAAGCATCCAAGAGAGAAAAGCATTTGAAATAAAGATGATCACATTCTTCAACTCTAAAAACACAGGACTTAATATAGATTTGGGCTTTCTAACACATTATCAGAATTTCATGTGATTTTTTTTCTTTTTCTACAATAACAGACTTAGCACTCTTAGTGAGGTGTTTGTCCAACAGGAAAGATATCACCGTGGACTACAGTGCTCTGCTTTTTCATGTATATATTGATGTATATGTGTATTTAATATGTGTATATATGTTTCCTTTGCTATGTTGTGTTTATTCCCCATATTTGAATTTACCTGATGATGTCAGATGCTGTTTCCACTCTCTCTGCATCTGCTGTTATTATTCAAACTGAGGGTTCCATCTCATGTAGTATTGCTTGAGACTTGATAAAGGGAGGCTAAGCCTCTCGAAAGCTCGTCATTATAAATATAACGTTTGTCCAATACAAAAGGTATCAAATTATATTGCAATACTCATTATTAATCTATATTTATATGGATTAATAATTACTAAATTACTAGATTACTGGACATTCACGGCTGCATCACTCTTCAATATATATATATATATATATATATATATATATTTATCATAGAAAAGCATATTTATGGATAGATTGCATTAAATATTCATATAAAATATAGGAAAAATGATGATGACCTTAAAATATGGCGACAAAAAATGATAGAACTAAAAGGCCACAGTAATTATACAACTTACATAACTTACATAAATAAAAAAGGATCAGCATAAAGAGCATTTCTGTCTGTTACAGAGAAAACAGGTGATTATCCCTCTTTACACTGGAACTCCTCCCATAGTTTTCAAATTGATTGTCTTTGGTAGTAGAGTGTAATTTACTTTGATAGGCTGCACTAAACAGAAATTAGGCAGCAGTAGGGAAGTGGAAGTATACGTAACAAAACAAAGTTTAGCGGTCTCTAAAAAATGGAACGAGCTCCAGCGTCACGATGAATGGCAAATAAACTCTAAAAAAAAATCAACCTTTAATGCTGTGGAAGCTAGATCCTTTTTACATTTCCAAGTTTCCGTAGCAAGTACGGGCCCTATGCTAATCCCTTCAAACGTAATTACGAGTGCCGTAGTAGCAAAGAAAATACTACCTAGCATCAAAAGTATGGCACAAATCTCCATTATTTTTCCACTGACAAAAGAGTACAAGTAACTCAGTTAGACATTTACACCAAAACTCTATGCTTATACAATTTTATGAATCACTCGCAAACTAGGGGAGTGCCGTAACTGCAAAATACTGTATATCTTCCCATCCTCCTCCTTCATCCTCCTCCTTCACATCCCCCTCCTCCTCCTTCACATCCTCCTCCTTCCCAGCTGTGACGTCACCTCATTATCATATGCCGGGTGCCGAAGCTGGAAGGAGCAGAGGCCGGGGAGAAACTACAGATGGAGGTAGGTGTGGGGAAAGGGAGAGGGGGAGGTATTTAGAGGGGTAAAGTGGCGTTTAGAATGAGGAGGGGGGTTTAGAATGAGGAGGGGGGTTGAGTATGAGGAGGGGGGAGGGAAATAAACACAGGGGTTTAGAGAGACACAGGGTGGGGGTTTAGAGAGACACGGGGGTGGTTAGAGAGACATGGGGGGAGTTAGAGAGACACAGGGGGAAAGTGACTCGAGTATAAGCCGAGGGGGCCCTTTTTAGCCTTAAAAAAGGGCTGAAAAACTCGGCTTATACTCGAGTATATACAGTAATTAAATATTACAGCTACCAATGACCACTCGCAGAGGCTTTTAAAACTTTCAACAGCATTTAGTGGCAGTATAGCACCAAAGCAATTAAAAGGACGGCATTTCAAGATTATTTGACAACCAAAAGCCTGATATCAACATATGTATAATTAAAAATTGTGATAATGTCCATTTATTAGAGAACAACTTGGGTAACACACAACCCATTACTCATAGAGTTAATACATGTCAGGAAACCACATTGCCTAGGAACAAATGCCCAGTGTTATAACTGCATTTCTTGGAATTTTGGGCAGGAAACAAGTTTTTTTTACTTGTTTTAGATGTCCATATGTGAACACAAATGTACTATTTATATACTGTCCTACTGTGCTGTGGAGGGCTTCTATCGCTCTTTTTCTGTACTACTGTGTATATACAGTGGATATAAAAGTCTACACTCCCCCGTTAAAATGTAAGGTTTCTGTGCTGTAAAAAAATTAGACAAAAATAAATCATTTCAGAACTTTTTCCACCTTTAATGTAACCTATAAACTGTACAACTCAATTGAAAAATAAACTGAAAACTTTTAGGTGGAGGGAAGAAAAAAAAAAGAAAAATTATGTGGTTGCATAAGTCTGCACACCCTGGGGATGTAGCTGTGTTCAGAATAAAGAAATCACATTCTAAATCGTGTTAAATAGGAGTCAGCATACACCTGCCATCATATAAAGTGCCTCTGATTAAGCCCAAATAAAGTTCAGCTGCTCTAGTTGGTCTTTCCTGAAAATTTCTTATTTTCTTAGTCGCATGCCACAGCAAAAGCCATGGTCCACAGAGAGCTTCCAAAGCATCAGAGGGATCTCATTGTTAAAAAGTATTAGTCAGGAGAAGGGTACACAATAATTTCCAATTCATTAGATATACCATGGAACACAGTGAAGACAATCATCATCAAGTGGAGAAAATATGGCACAACAGTGACATTACCAAGAACTGGAGCTCCCTCCAAAACTGATGAAAAGACGAGAAGAAAACTGGTCTGGGAGGCTACCAAGAGGCCTACAGCAACATTAAAGGAGCTGCAGAAAAAGAAAATGTTTTGTCCTAGACCATATCCTTGTTGGCCTAGGCAGAAACTAAATACACCACTGTTATCAGCACTGTAGGGGCAATTTACTTATAAGGGGCCTCATTCTATTATCGGCCGTAAAACGTCCGCAAGGCTGCGATTCCTTGCGGGGGTTCCATTACCTTGCAATTCAATTATACGGCCCCGCAAGGATCTCCTCTTACGGCCGGGTCTGAGGTGCTCCAAGCCCTCTGGACTTTTTACATGGATATTTGACATATATAAAATAAAAATGTATTTACGGATTTGAGTATAGGGGAATGTTGTGCTATTTTTGCTAACACCTACAATCACTTTATAGTCTCCTCAGAGTGCAGGATGGCTTTATTTGGGCTATATTTTGTGCTTAATTGGTGCTAGCGGGACCTTTTTCCTGCAAGTAAGCTGCGGCTCGGTTTTAGCCTTGCAGAGAGGGTTCCCGGAGCAATAGAATAGCAACCGGGATTTTCTTGCGGCCGATTCTCTTGCGGCCGTTTTAGATCAAAGGCTTTCCTCCAGCGCGAGCGGCCGCAAGGGATAGCAAGGCGCCGGCCGCAAGCCTGCCGGAATCCCCGGCCGGAGGGGAATAGAATAGCCGAATAGCTTGCGGCCGGTCCTTGCGGCCCCGCATCTCCTACGGCCGTTAATAGAATGAGGCCCATGGTCTTTACACCAAAAATGGAAAAAAAATAGAAACTAAGTGGCACCAATTATAATATCACTCACTATGCACTGAAAGCCGAATACTTTTTTGATGTAGCTAAATTTCCACAATTATATGTCAGCGGAAAAAAATCATGAAGTGCAGGTAAATAAATTATTCAGAAGTAATAAAGGTGCTAGGCAGAATTGAAGCCTATTTCGGAAGTCTAGATTCCCTTATCCTGCTAAAGATTATACACAAACTAATAACCTGCAACAACATTATAAATCCTGGATCTAGTACTAGACCTGCTATGACTTCACCATAAACATATAAAAGTATAAATATTTATATAAACGTAAAATAATCATGTATATGTTTACTGTAAAGGCATTGCAGGTCTAGTGGTAGTGCTGTTATTTGTAATAGTTGCAACAATTTAGCAGATTATTCATTTGAGAATATACAATATGCATCTATTGTTGCACTGTTTAATAGACAGAACCTTACATTTCATGTTTAGTGCATTCAGAATTAAAACGTATTATTATTTGTTTCTCAAAATTATATTTTTATTTTCATAGAGTCAAAAACCCAATGTCCACTTCCACCCAATCCAAGAAATGCTCAACAGTTGGATCTCAAGAGCAGCTATCATAATGGTGACAGTGTTGAGATAAAATGTAAAGCTGGTTATAATCTTTACGGTTCAAAATTAATTCGCTGTCAGAATGGAAAATGGGAATCTTCACCTCAATGTATCGGTAAGTAATCTTTACTAAGATATTTCAAAATGAATCCCTTAAAGGGTATCTGAACTCATATAATACCATGTAGAGCAGTCAAGATCAAGAAGAAAATGTGTAAATATGTTTATTTCAAACTATTTTAAATAGTTTTTTAGTTTTTGGAAAAAAAACTGCAGTGTTGGCTTTTACATCACTCATGCTGTTCATATTTATACTTAACATAGATGCTGAGAAGATGCTACTAAGTCTTGACATGTGGGCTTCTAAGGCTCATTATAGATTCCCTCTAAGTAATGAGCAGGGGTGTGCAGTAGCTATAGCCAACATGCTGTGTTTTGTGTGGTGCATTGGAATATACCACTGACTGTTTGTAGGGACCTCTACACAGGCAGGTTTTTGTTGCTTTAATGAAAGTATTTCTTCTTTTTGTATTCAAGAATCACAGAAATGTGAAAGCCCACCTGTTATAGAAAATGGTAAAATTGCTAAGGACTCCACCCAAGAGGAATATTTTACAGACAGTGTGGTGAGATACACGTGTAATGCTGGTTTCCAGATTCTAAGTGAGTCAGATGAAAGTTTTTGTTTCAAAGGAAAGTGGACAAGACCTCCTGTTTGTACAGGTGAGTGAATTGTATTTGTATTGAGAAAAAACTTAGGTTATTTCCACAGACAAATCTTAAGTAAATATTCAGTATTTTGAGAAGGGATATAGGATATAAAGTTACATAATGGAGGTTCAGAACGTTGTATCATTTAAAACTATGGATAATAATAAGAACTTTATTTATTATATCTCAGTTTATGGGTGACTTAAAAAGGGCAAAATTCAATGTTATTTTACCATTAAAAATATTTCGAATAATATTCAATTGATCAAGTTTTTTGGAAGCTACGCTGTGACACTTTAATATGACCCTCTGTATTCCCCTGTACACAAAAGCAATCTTCCTGTACCTATTTACATCAGACATCCTCTCTCATCACATTTTCTGATTTCAATGCTCAAACATTCTCTACAGTTTAGAATACATTGCAAGAAATCCAAGCCTATATTTTATTAATCAGAGTATAAACAGTGATAGCCACAAGCTGAAGTAATAATAATTCTGTAACAGTCCAGAATAAGCACATATTGTTAAAAAAGGCACTGTCTATATTAAAATAAACTATTTTGAAGGACTAAACTTAAAAATAGATTAAATTTTTTTTTAGAATTAAAACAAATACCTTTTAACTAAAGCACCTGAGATCCATCCATGAGAAAAGCAGATAAATAACTAATTTATGGAGCTTTCAGCTTGCATGAACATTGACGTTTTTCAGTGGTTTAGTATTTTCAGATTTTTCTAACACATATTTCTTTAAGAAATTACAAAATAATGTTTCTTAGACGTTTTCTCTGCACCTTTTCATCTGGCCTATCTGTTTCTTAAAGCACTGGCTAATAATAATTTTTTTTCCTAATGCTTCTGTTGTTCTTCAGGAATTCCATGTGGCAAGGCTAAAATTATTCAGTTTGCAGTTATTCCAGGAGAAAAAACAAGTTATAGCCATGGCGACAGTGTGATTTATCAGTGTAAATCTGGCTACAAGCTGACTAGTGACATTAAGTCAACATGCATCAGCGGAGAATGGCAAAACCTCCCTACCTGTATCCGTAAGTAACGTGTGTCCTGTAAGGATTATGTTTTAACTTCTCTATTAGTTTCTAAGTGTTTGCACATTTAATGTGACAAAGGAAGATTCCAAGTTATTGCAAAAATAAAATATGAATAAATATAGTTATAATTTATGGTTACTTGAATGTAAGTGTTAGATAACTGAGATTGTAAATTGGGTATTACATAAAAATATATGAAAAGTGCTCTCATTTTCCTAATGAGTTTATCTCACAAAATTAATTATCTCTCTCAGGGGTGATAAACCACAAGAGCATGCCCAGTTGGTAAATCGATATTGTAGATCCGAACAGTGATATATCAAAAGAAAAAAGAAAAAGCACACCTCTAATGTCAATAGAGTGACTAAATAAATAAATAAGTAGCAAAATGATTGTGACTGGTAAGAAAAAGAAGCCAAACCGGGAGCAATACAAAGACTATATTTTGTCATGAATATTACCTGATAGTACAATAAAATGTAAACTTTATTACATTTTTTTAACAACAGTAGGGGAATTATAAAATATTTCAAACAAACACAGATGATTCTTTTCTGTCCTGAAATTGCAGTTTGCCACAGCATACCACAAGATGTATCTAACAGTTCCCACTCTTACACAATGCTTGTTTGATAAATAAAGGTAAATGCAAGTGAGCTGGGTTATGAATGCATCTGATAGAGGGGAATTAGTAGTGTATGATCAAATTTATTTGCATGCACTATGTTTGCATTAACAAAAAAAAAAAAACTGTTGCAGGTGATGTTTACACCCACAGGATTGAGCTAGGCCTCTCTGGGTTTGATTTTGTAAAAATGAACCCTCTATGTTAGCATGCTCTGCTTTGCAGCCAATCAGCAATGCTGTATACAGCCAGCTAGATAATGCTGCTACACTGCTTAGAACTAAGATCCTTAAAGGATCATAAATCGACATTCAAGTAAAGATGCTTGAGCTGTTACACGGTTGTTCTTTAGACATACACCCTTTCCTTGATACATTCTGACAAATTATAATTGTACTGAAACCAAAAATGTCTGCTCCTTCTTCCTATTCTAATCTGTCTTTTAGGCGAATGAGCATTTATGCTTGATTTATGGTCCTGCAATGACCTGCAAGAGAGCTTGTGTTCATGGTCTCTGTGTATGTGTCTCTGTGTGTGTCTATCTGGGGCTGGGGGAGGTGATGGGGCAATTCACTGGGGCTGGGGTAGTTCACGGGGCAATTCACTGGGGCTGGGGAAGTCACAGTTGCAATTCACTGGGGCTGAGGGAGCTAACAGGGGCAATTCACTGGGCCTGGGGGAGGTGATAGGGTAATTCACTGTGGCTGGGCGAGATGATGGGGCAATTCACTGGGGCTGGAAGAGATCACAGGGGTAATTCACTGGGACTGAGGAAGCTAACAGGGCCAATCACTGGGGCTGGAGTTATACAGGGGCAATTCCCTGGTGCGGGGGGAAGTTTCACCTGGGATGTTATGTAGATAAAAGGGGTCTGGCAGGAAAAACAAACGTGAATGAAGGGACACAGAACTTGTTCTGGGTATTACAGAAATTTAAAAGAAAGCTGCAGGTCAATTCACAGACCAAAAAAATACCATGTATTATGTTTGCTAACTTTCCCTGGGATTTTCAGTGGGTGTCAACATTGGTAGAAAACGCAAATGCAAGAAATTCAGCAAACGTTAGGGTAACTGTTTAAATGTTTATTTTGGTATTTTTTTCATGCAACGCTTTTTTTTCAGGAACTACTAGTTCTCCTCTATGAGATGCATTCATAATCCAGCTCACTTGCATATACCTTTAACAGCTTTAGAGAAAGCTCCACACACACTACATTCTAAACTCAAAGGCAGGACTCCTCATTATTTGCAATGTGTAAATTTTTGTTTTGCCTCATACTTACCCTTGTTCAGCGATATGTTGGCACGTTACAAATAAAGATAATAATAATAATAATAATAATGCCAAGATAGCCCCCATGAGGCTAATAACTAAAGGGTACCTTCTCTGCAGATCCTATTTTCTCTTTGCGTCAAAGCTTGTTCCTAAGATAGCTAACTAAATGAGAGTACATCAGCTGCTATATCTGATAAATATAGTGGACTAATAATCACATATCAAGCAGAACGTCATTTTGTTATGCAATAGCAAATTCAATTAAGGCATGTAACTGGAGCAAATTATCAGAACAAGCACCCAGACGCGCATTTCTCAAGGGAAATAAGGCAAGCACAGCAGAATAGTGGAGATTTGAAGTAATAGGCTCCGCCTCTTAATGTGACATCATTCACCCGCTAAAGAACCTTTGCATAATGGAATTAGCAGTATAAGATTAGAATTTACAAATTAATTTAACTGAGACTATGGGAAAGGTCCTGGCAGGTAACAGAAACATAAACAAATTATAAAGTTAGAGTAGCCAGATTGCATTGTGGTAAGTAAACCATTGTGGTTAAAGAGGAAAATAACTGCTCTTAACTATACAAATAGAAAGTTATCCAGTTATAACATTTATGCTGTGAATCAAATGCAATTCTGGCTAAAGGATATTATACTAATTGTCCACTGATGAAAACAGAGATTTATGAATAGACAACCAAAATGTGAAAATATGGTGCAACAAAAATGAAGAAGAATCTTAGCTATATGTTAATATTGTTCACTTCAAGCCCCTCAAAGGAGGTAACTATTATGCCACACTATAAGGAAATTATTTTGATGGGCAATGATCTATTATATACTTATTTGTAGCTTTAAAGCCATATAATAATTATATAACAGTGGAAAGAGTGAGATAGCCTGATGAAAGGCCAACTTTTAAAAATATGCTAAAGGTTGCAACATACTCTCCATCACGGAGTGATGTAGAAGTTGTAACAATACTACTCATTGAAAATATAGCATTATATACTGAAATAAAAATAATGATAATTATTTCACAAGACAAGGTGGTGTGGGTGTCTACTTTATAAATCAGAAGTACAGAAGTAGGGACTTGAATATCAATATGTCGGATAAAATGAACAGAGTAGAAGTAAACAATCAATATAACTTCTACGTATAGATCTTGTCTATACCACAGAACTTTTGGGACATTACAGCACCGTCATGGACTTGATTAACATGTCAGGTTACTGGTACATCTGCGTTATTGAGAAAAAAATATTGTCAAAAATTGATGGGATAATATACAATGTGTCCTCCACTTCTCCAGTGTCTCCCCACCCCCTCCATCCCCTGTGTCTCTTCCCCCTCTCCCTCCCGTGTGTCTCTTTTCCCCCTTTCCCCCCTCTGTCTCTTTCCTCCCCCTCTCCCTCCCCTGTGTCTCCCCCACTCTCCCCTGTGTTTCTCCCCCACTCTCCCTCCCCTGTGTCTCTCCCCTACTCTCCCTCCCCTGTGTCTCTCCCCCCCACTCTCTCCCATGCATCACTTCCCCCTCCCCTGTGTCTCTTTCACCCATGTCTCTTCCTCCCCTCTCCCCTTTGTCTCTTCCCCCCTCCTCCCTGCCTTGTCTCTCTCCCCCGTCCCCTGTGTCTCTTTTCCCTAAGTCTCTTTGACCCCTCCACTGTATCTATTTCCCCCCATACCTCTTTCCCCCTATCCTGTGTCTCCACATCCTCCCATGTGTCTTTCTCCCCTCCCCTGTGTCTCTTCCCCCTATCCTGTGTCTCTCTCCCCTGTGTCCTCCCCCACAGCGGCACTGTGTCTCTCCCAGCCCCCTCTGTCGTCTCTCTCCCCCCCCCCCCTGTGTCTCCCCCTCCCCTGTGTCCCCCTTCCCTCTGTCTCTTCTACCCTCCTCCCTCTCCTGTGCCTCACCCCCTCCTCCCTGCCCTGTCTCTCTCCCCATTCCCTGTGTCTCTTTCCCCCAAGTCTCTTCGACCCCTCCACTGTGTCGCTTTCCCCCATATCTTTCCCCCTATCCTGTTTCTCCACTCCCTCCCCTGTGTCTCTCCCCCCTTCCCCTGTGTCTCTTTCCCCCAATCCTGTGTCTCTCTCCCCTGTGTCTCCCCTCTCCACATCAGCACTGTGTCTCTCCCAGCCCCTTCTCCCTTGTGTCTCCCCCGTGTCTCTTCCCCCTCCCCTGTGTCTCTTCCCCATGTCCCTTCCCCTCCCCTGTGTCTCTTCCACCCTCCTCCCTCCCCTGTTTCTCCCTCCCGACCTGTGTCTCTTCCCCCTCCCCTGTGTCTCTACCCCCCTGCCCTGTTTCTCTTCCCCCCTCCTTCCTCCGTTGTGTTTCTTTCCCCCTTTACCCCCCTCTGTTCCTCCCCCCCTCTGTCCCTTGCACCGTGCTGTGTGCCGCGCTTGCGCAGTGCGTTTGTACAGAATTCTGTACAAATAGTTTCTGTAGTGTGCATGCGCTCACACCATTACACACTACGAAAAGTATTATATGTGATAATATCAAAGAGTACTTGAAAGATAAATTACTGCAGTACTTCTACTGTTCATATTCTCCTTTATTTGAAATTCTCTGGAGTTCTGTGAGTCCCAAATGATAGTTGTACTGGGCAGACAAGGTTTACAGTTTCTAAAGAGATGTGAACCTATAGCTAGCTATGTCAGACAACTTGTTTTCCACTTGGTTTTGGATGTGTAGTAACTATGTACAATCATGTATTTTAGACAAGGGGCTCTTACATAGTTGATAGTTGGTTGTTCCGTTAAGACCTCTTGAAGCTCGGGGTCAGACCTTCCAATATTTTTTTTAAATGTTTTTTATGTGACAGCTGAAAGCATTGTCTTTACAAGTCATCCTAACCGGTTAATTTGGTAATTTTGTAATGACCATTGATTTGTAAGTAATTCCATCCTGGATTTAACTTTTGCTTTCATGTAGGCTTTTTTTAAGTATATTATGTGAGTAACCTCATTGTCTAAATCTGTCATCTTGCTCTTTAGCCTGACTTTTAAAGTACTGTATATACTCGAGTATAAGCCGACCCGAGTATACGCCGAGGCACCTATTTTACCACAAAATACTGGGAAAAATGAGTGACTCGAGTATAAGCCGAGGGTGGGAAATGTGCTGCCCCCTGTGTCCCTCTTGTGCCCTCAACACCCCCATCCTCATCCTCAACCCCCGATCCTCATCTCCCCCATCCTCATCCTCAACCACCCCATCCTCATCCTCAACCCCTCCCCATCCTTATCCTCAACCCCCCCATCCTCATGCTAAACCCTCCCCATCCTCATCCTAAACCCTCCACATCCTCATCCTAAACCCTCCCCATCCTCATCCTAAAAAAACCCATCCTCATCCTAAAACCCCCTCCTCACTTTACCCCTCTAAATACCTCCATCTGCAGCTCTGCAGCTGCTCCTCCGCTCCTCCACGCTCCTTCCTGCGTCTTGACCTGGCCAATGCTAATGACGTGGCGCGCATGTGACGTCACGTAATTAGCATGTGCCGGGTCCCTACGCAGGAAGGAGCGTGGAAGAGCGGAGGAGCAGCTGCAGAGCTGCAGATGGAGGGAAGTGAGGGGAAAGGGAGAGGGGGAGGTATTTAGAGGGGTAAAGTGAGGAGGGGGGTTTAGAATGAGGAGGGGGGAGGGAAAGAGACACAGGGGGTAGAGAGACATGGGGGGGGGTTAGAGAGACACGGGGGGGTTAGAGAGACACGGGGAGGGTTAGAGAGACACAGGGGGAGAGTGACTTGAGTATAAGCCGAGGGGGCCCTTTTTAGCCTTAAAAAAAAGGCTAAAAAACTTGGCTTATACTCGAGTATATACGGTATGTTTCTGATGTACAATTATGCTTAATGCAGAGGTATTGCCCATAAGGGATAGTGTTCAGTAAATGTCTGGGATGATGGCTAGTGCCCAACAGCAATCTGTTGTTAGCAGTTGTTTACAATAAGTTTTAGTCACTATCATGTTGTTCTGTGATCTGATAATTATCAGAACCAAAAATTCAGTTTGACTGATGAATGCTGTACATGTAAGTTTTAAGCCAAATGTGTTGTTGTTGAGATCTTGTATGAACTGATGAAGTTCAGACTCTGTACCATGCCATATCATAAATATACCATCTATATTGTTGTTGTTCAGTCCTTCAGCTGTGTCTGACTCTTGGTGACCATATGGATGGAGCATGCCATGCACATCTGTCTGTGTTTCTAGTTGTGATTATCCATGTGGTTTTCTTAGTAAAGATACTGGAGTGGGTTGCCAGTTCCTTCTCCAGTGGACCGCAATTTGTCTGGCCTCTCTACTATGACCTGCTCATCTTGGGTGACCCTACATAGTATAGCTCACAGCTTCATTAAAGTACACAAGTCCCTTCACCACAACAAGGTACCAATCCAGAAGGGGATAATTTATATAGTGGAGTCAAATTGTCTCATTAAAGACCACAATGTCCTCCCACCATCCCAAATATAAATTTGCCTAGGTGGGGGCACACGGGTGAACATGGCTATCCCTTGGATTTGATGATAATATACGTCATCATAGATAACGTAATTGTTGATTGCCGCTTGGTTTCAAATAGTGTTTACAGGGATTAGTCCCACACTCGTGTATTTAATGACATATCTAAAGATTCCACGTCCATGCCAATAAGTAGTCATTTTCTACCTGAATGTCGTCTAGTCTCTGAAGGACATTTTTGTCGTCTTTGACATAGGAAGATAGGGATGAAACAGAGGGCCTGAGAATAAGATCAATATAAATGTTAGAGATTTGAGTGATGCTTTTGTCACCTAACATAATTGGTCTACCTCGTGGCATATCCTTATTCTTATGTACTCTTGGCATAGAATAAAAAATAGCCACTGTTGAATGTTTTGTTTTTAAGAAAAGGGACTCTTTGAACAATAAAACTTAATTTGAAAGACGCTCAAAAGAAATAGCATTCAACTCCCCCTTAAATTTGCTGGTAAGATTAAAGAGGTCAAAGGTCTACAGCAGGTGCATTCAGTTAGAAGTCTCTTGATACATAGTTTTAATAAGATTGACTGTATTGTCGTCTTTATCAGACGGTTTGATAACAATGTTGTAATTGGTTTTCAAGTCCCTTGCTGTTCATCTTTAGTGGAATGTGCTCATTACAGTCACTGACTGCCAATGTCTCAAGATCTTTGAAAACCAGTGAGACAAAGACTTAAATATTTGGTGACAAAACAAAACCAGACCTGAATGTGCTTTTTAATTTTAAATCTGTATATGGACCCTTACCCATTTCAAAAGCAGAATCAATACTCTCAAATAAGGCCATCATGTCCTTCAACTATCGTTGTTCCTCAGAGCATAGACTGTTTTTGTGTGCATTTTTATGATGTTTGTGAAGCAACATTATTCTAGCAAACAAATAGACATATTTCATCCATTCAAATAAATAATCTAGACACTGGTGAAAAGGAGCCCTTTTTGTTTAAAAGGCTTTAATGATGAATACTAAGTTGGAAATCTGAAAGTAAAAAAAAAAGTATGAAAAAAAGTAAAAGATACACAAGAATAGGGTTAAGGATTAGATCACAAAACGCACAGGGCCTAAATATACCTTATAAAAGAAAAGTTTTTGTTGACAATCTAATGAGAGAATATTGAAATAGCTTGCGTCCAGGGAACGCATTGGAAGATCAACAGAGAAACTAGTTTGCCCAACAGGAATTTTGATAGAAAAATAAGCTCCATTTTTACGTCCAAATCTAGAGGGTTTTCTATTTGGTTCAATAAAAATGTAAGTACAATAGAGGATAATACGGAAACAGACATTAATGATAGATTAATTTATAGATCGGCCAAGTCAATGATTCATTTTATACTAAAATGAACCTTTATCTCCCTAATAACAAACAAAATGCTTTTTGAATAAGATGTTAAAACATGTTCATAAAATAAAAAAAGCCTTTTTGATTGTTTGTGGTGATATGAACATGGCACATGATATTGATCTAGATCGTACCTTGCTAACTAAAATCATTCCAGATGTGCAAATGAAGAAAAAGGCTGAAAACTTTCATAAAAGCTTGGACAATTTTGACCTCTATGATACTTGGAGAGCATGCCACAATAGCAAGAAAGATTATACATTTTTTTTGAATAGACATAAAACCTACTCCAGGTTGTATTATTTCTTAGTGGATAGTCCAACACTGGAAAAAAACAAATCATATTGAAATTAAAACTTCTAGCTATTCAGACCATGCCTCTGTCATTTTGCATTTAGATAATTTACAAAAGAAAGAGAAAAAATGGCTAGATCAGTAGATCTATATATACTGAAAATCCCAGAATATAAAGAGAAATTGGAACTCGAATTAAAAAACTTTTTTGATAGATTCATTAGATTCCGAGGTAGTTGTGTGGAGTTCACATAAAGCCTTTGTGAGAGGTCTGTTAACCTCTTGGAATATACATCTTAAAATGCAAAGGGGCCTATCTTTAAGAGATTTGATTAGATTAATCCAATTAAAAGAGCTAACAAAATTAATATGGACCAAGGTGTTATTAAGGAACTAATATCAATCCAAACTCAAAAAAGGAAAATTAATCAACAGGTGGTAGATAGAGCATTGTGGTAATTTCAAACCAGACAATACCATCTTGAAAATAAACCTAAAAAATATCTAGGGAATACAATAAAAAGAAGCTTCCCCCAAAAAGAATTGAAAAACTAAAAGATAAAAATGGGATAATACAATATAAACCTAAGAATATAGGTAATATCTCTTATGAATATTATAGACAGCTATATAACTTAGAAGAGCAATTACGTTTTACAAAACCTAACAGGGGAGATATACAACATTTTTAGGATACCATGAAATTACCTAGATTAACAAAAGTACAGGTGGAAGATCCAAATAGGGATATATCCCTGTTTGAAATAGAAATAGAAAATGTAAATCTGATAAAGCACCTGGCCCAGATGGTATTCAATATTACAAGTTATCTTAATAGATAAATTGAGCAACACTTTTAATGAATTAAAACCACAGGTTTTGCACTACCTGAAATGCTCGAAGCCTCTTTAATTACCCTACTTAAAACAGGGAAGGATCCAACTAATTGTGTTACCCATAGGCCGATATTGTTATTGAATACTGATATCAAGTTATATTCAAAAATTGTAGCCTCTAGATTAAACATCCTACTACCTGACTTAATTAATCCAGACCAAGCGGGCTTCATCCAAAAGAGACAAACTTAAGACAACGCAAGGAGATTTTTTTATATTTTGTCTCATGTCAAACAGTGTAAAATCCCAATGTTGGCCCTGTCACTAGATGCCGAGAAGGAGTTTCACAACTGGTAATATATTGAAGAGGTATTGCAAGTGTTTGGTTTGGACGAGTTTGGTTCTCGACCTGTGAAAAATTTGTATGCTAATCAGCATTGTTGAGGGGATTGGGATTTAAATCCAATTTATTTAAAATTACTAATTGGACACGTCAGGGCTTACCACTCTCTCCACTTATTTTTGCTATCATTATGGAACCCTTGGCCGAAAGCATGAGACTGGATAAGGAAATTAAGGGAGTTAATATAAAGGAACATATTAATAAGCTTATGCTATTTGCTGATAATGTACTGTTGACTTTGACCAGCCCACAAAGGTCATTATGCTATTTATATGATAAATTAGAGGTGTTCAGTAAGATTTCTTATTATAAAATTAATTTAGAGAAAACTGAAATATTGTGGTTAAATTTGACTTCTGATTTGAAAAATGTATGTATGGAACAACATCAATTTATATGGCTAAAAAAATAAATTAAATATTTGGGAATAAGATTTTCTCCCAATCTTAAAAATGTATTTGATAAAAAATCGAAATTCTACTTCAAGAGATTTAAAAACATTTTTGTAGATAGGAAAATTTGAAATTATCCTGGTTGGGCAGAAAAGCGGGAGTGAAAATGTCAATTTTACCTAAAATAATTTTTTTAATGAGGATAAGTCTGTTAACTTTCTCAAAAAGCACTATATGTTCCATGCAAATACAGATAGATACATTTATATATTTAAATAAAACATCTAGAATTAATAACAGTATTGTAAAACTGAAATTCAACAAGGGTGGGTTGGCAACACCTATGATTGAGGACTATCATGATGCAGTGAAAATGGCACAAATATTAGATTTACTGTTTTGTGAAAACTCAGCTATACGGAGAGATATAGAAATATCACTTAATCAGATGATAAATATAGAAGATTTTATTTGGTATAATCCTGGTCAAATAACACTAACTAATCTTTCTTGGATTAACAAAATAAATGTAAAATCTTGATTTAAAATGAATAAGAAATGTCATTTTTTAGAGTACCCCCCCCTGCTACCCCGATTAGATTCATCTTAAAAATCAATATGATAGAGCCAGGGGGATAGATGGGGTTTAGTAAAGCTAAACGATCTTTATGACAAGAATGGATTTAAATCCTTTGAAAGTTTATGTGCCGATTTCAATATACCACCCTCCAAATGGCTGGAATATAACACCTTAAAATAGGTCATTAAAAAATCTGATTTTGATCTAATTTGTATGAAACCTCTTACTTAATTTTTATTTATTTTTTTCCAGACAAAGAATACAAGTACAAAAATAAAACGTAAATACAAAGTACAGAACAGACAAACAATCGCAATTCATAACACACTTCTGATAATACTCCTTCTTCCCTCCTTTCCCCTCATGTTTTCCTCTTAACGGGGGAAACTTATACCTCCAGACCAGATTTAAACATCATATATATATATGTACATATATATATATACATGTACATATATATATATATATATATATATATATATATATACAGAAAAAGAGAATATTACATCTGTATCCCCTATATTACCACTTAGCTTCTTTGAGCCCAGGGCTGTGAGTTCTGTTAGATACTTTGACAGATCTTAGCCCCTCTCTAATATTTGCATCTATAACTATGGCTTTTCGCCATCCCCCCACCCAAAATTAATTCCAACATTATGTGAGAGAGTTTTCCACTATATAGGGACCGGGGTCTACCCTCTCTTTCAGAGAAAGGTCTATTATTCTTTATCGCTTCTCTTTCTTAACTATCTGCCTTCCCACATTTTCCCTATATTTGTGTTTTCAGTAAAAACGTCTGTATATATAGGAACAGAAACTTTTCCTTTTTTACTCATACCTTTTTTTCCCTTTCCTATGAATTCAAGGTATGCCCCCGTTTAACCTCGTTATATTTACAGAATATTTGACTATTATCTAAAGGAAATAAGAGAAGAAAAGGCGAGAAAAAGAAACACATACACCATTCACACTGTACCAGACCGATGACCTACCAATAAGTTGTTGCTGGAGAGTTTGGGTTCCTAATCTACCTATTATATGATTTATAGTCTTTTTCCTTGACTACTCCCTTTTTTTTTTCCTTCTCCCCTTCTACCTCTTTTATAATTACTGAATTATGATCCGTTTGTCTATACTCCAATAGAACTTACAAATTTATCCCACTTCTGCCAAGGGAGGCGGGTACCTGTTTCCATCAGCCAATTCTTGCCTATGGGATCAATAATCTCTCTATTTTCTCGTATTGCTGCCACCAGCTGTATTCTTGACGGAACATGGGTATTTTTCCATTATTTTACTATCAAACTTTTAGCTACTAACAGAATGTGACATATCAATATACCATCTGAGCCACGGAATTCCTCCAAATTCCTATGGAACAGTACCAATGAAGGGGAGCACCTAATTTCTTGAGCTAATATTTCTTCTATTAATTGACACGCATCTATCCAAAATCTGTTTATTTTAGGGCACTCCCACCACATATGAAACGATGTTCCCAACTGATTACAGCCTTTCCAGCATGTTCTTTGATTTTTTGGGTCTATTTTATTCATACGTTCAGGAGAGAGGTACCAATTATTCGAAAGCTTAAAAAACATTTCTATATACCTTGGTAGACCTGCTGCTTTTTTTACCATTCTTAAACTTTGGTACCATACCATCTCTTCAAAGGTTTCTCCCATAATTGATTCCCAATACATCAAACCTGAACTTTTCCTCAGTGAACGGTTCTCATTTATAATTTTATTACATTTTGAAATAGTTCGTAAATTATCTTTTTTTATCACTAGATCTTCCATTTTAGTTGTTTTTAAATGTTGTGAGATCCTGTAACCGCAGGCTACTAGTCTTTTTTTAATACACTCATATTCTAGCCAAGTTAATTTTATATCTCGGAATTTCCTACTCATCCTTTGTAGGTCTATAAGTTGTCCATCTTCAAACAGTTTTGCTGTGGGTGTGTCACCCTTGATTTTCAGAGATGTAATTATTGGGTTGGAGCCCCCACGTTCCAGTGTATCAATTGGAGCAGCCAGTGAGGGAAGGTTAATTAGCTGCATGGATAGTCTATTTCTATACCAAAATTTGGTTAAGGAAACCAAATTCTTCGGGAGATCTCTAATCACCGTCTCATTCAAGCTAGGTAGCCACAGCACGGAGTGGATCTTAATATTTCTTAATAAGGCCTCCTCGATTTCCATCCATCTAGGTTGTTCCTTTATCAAATTCCAGCTAATAAGATGTGCTATACAAATTTGTTGGTAAATATCTAATATACAGGGGCAGTTTAACCCACCTTTCTCGACCTTTTGATTTGCTATTATTTTTCCCACCCGGGGTTTCTTCCCACCATAGATAAACTTATCTAGCTGCACTTGTATTTTTTTGATGTAGTTATATGCCAGCACTCCCGGAATACATCTCAGACAGTAAGTGATTTTTGGGATGATATTCATATTGATAGCTGCAATTTTAGCTAACCATGATAAATTTAGTTGTTTCCAATTGGTCAAGGTAATGTTTATTTTACTCATGGTTTCATCTAAATTAGCTTTAATCAACTTACCCAGTTGGAATGAGAATTTGATTCCTAGGTGGGTGATACTATTTGAATGCCAGTTACACTGTAGCATATCTCTAGAGCATCCCTATCTTCTATCTTTAATCCTCTTTTCAAAGCTACGGACTTAGTTTGATTTATTTTAAAGTAGGAGATTCTACTGAATTCCTCCAGAATGTCCAAGAACTTTTGACATGATGTCGCCGGCTCTGTGAATGTTACTACTATATCGTCCGCGTATGCTAATAGTTTAAACTCATGTTTCCCTATTCTGATTCCACTGATATCCGCCTCTTCCCTTTTACGTATTGCTAGTGGTTCTAAAAACAGGATAAATAGAAGCAGAGATAGGGGACAGCCCTGGCGCGTGCCATTGCTTATACTAAAAGATACTGATTCAAAATCAGGGTTGACTATGCGCGTCTTTGTTTCCCCATAAAGCGCTTTAACTGCCTTCAGGGCAAAGTCTCCCAACCCGAATTTCACCAAGACAGCCTCTAGAAATACCCAATTGACCCTGTCAAACGCTTTTTCGGCGTCTAATGACAGGGCCAATATAGGCATTTCCCTGGCTTTAGCATGCGCGAGTATATTTAAGAGCCTTCTGGTACTGTCCGAGGCTTGACGCCCTGGAACAAAGCCCGTTTGATCTGTATGTATGAGTTTATGGATGACCATTTTTAGTCTGTTTGCTAAAATTTTTGAGTAGGTCTTCAAATCTATATTTATCAAAGTAATTGGTCGATAGTTTTTACAATCATCTGGATTTTATCCTCCTTTAATAGATTTATTATTTTAGATTCTGACATTTCTCTTGGGATCTCCCCAGATATTTTAATCTCATTATATACATTACATAGGGGTTCTTTAATCTCTGGAAGAAGAAGTTGAAAGAAGACTGCATCAAACCCATCTAACCCTGGGGCTTTGTTTCTCTTGTTACTGTTAATTACCTCACAGACCTCTAACTCTGTAATATTACTGTTTAGATAGATTCTTTCTGGCTCCGAGATGGATGGTACATTTATCCCATCCAAAAATTTTGATTTATCCACTTTAGTGGGGCCTGTAAGTTGTGAGTCCTTTTCCAAATTATATAGCTTCCTGTAGAAGTTTTGGAAAACCTCCCCGATTTTATCTGGGTGATATTGATATTTTCCTTTCAGGTCAATTATTCTGGCTATTCTATTTTGCTCTCGTTGTTTTTTGAGTCTATTCGCCAAAAATTTCCCTGTTTTACTGCCGAACTTGAAATGGTTTTGACAATAGCGCCACAATAAATTATCTGCTTGTAGTTGCAGTATTGCCCTAATTTCTTTATTTATAATGCATATTTTATCACCTATCTCTTTGATATATTTTCCCCCATTAATTTGATGATGCTTTATCAATTCCATATACAGCAGTTTTAGGGGTTTTCCTCTTAATTTCCTTCTTTCTGCTGATCTGGCAATTAATATACCTCTAATGAAGGCTTTGTATGTGCACCATATTGTTTTATATGAGCTCACGGTTCCTTCATTTATTTTGAAGAATTCCCTAGTTTTTTTTTTTAGTTCTTTCATAAATTCCTGATCTTTTAGTAGTGATGTATCCAGTCTCCAATTCCTGTTCTGTTTTTTTTTTACTGTGTCATATAAAACCAAAAGATTCATTGAGTGATCCGACCAGGGGGCCAGTTCTATTTCTATTTTTTTAATCAAACTTATCGTGGCCCTATCGGAGAAAATGTGATCTATTCGAGATGACGAGGAAAATCTATTAGAGTAAAAAGTGAATTGACGGTCACTTGGGTGCATTAGTCTCCATAGATCAAAGTACTCCTTATCCTTCATTATACCTGAGAAATCTATTGCGATTTTACTTAAATTATTTAATGACGTCAACTTACATTTACCTTGTCTATCAAGCTCCGGGTCCATGACCATGTTAAAGTCACCACAGATCAGGAGGATCCCATACTCCACTTTTTTTATCTCTGCTAAAATTTTCTTTAAAAAGCTACACTGTTTTTTATTGGGAAGGTACAAATTGGCCAATGTTATTGGTCTACTTTCCACCTCACCCCTCCAGATTATATATCTCCCCATGGGATCTATTATACTGCCCTGTTCTTTAATATTGAGTCTCCTATTAAAAAGAATCGAGACTCCCTTAGACTTATTTTTAAATGTAGAGTGTATACTTTTGGAAAATATATTATTTAACAGATAGGATTCATTGCCCTTCTTAAGATGTGTCTCTTGTAAACATAAAATATCTATCTTCAGCTTAGTATAATTATTAAACGCGATTTTTCTTTTAGAGGGGGAGTTGAGTCCATTTACGTTATGTGACACTATTTTTAATCCCATTTAAACCACATAATCAAATCTAGCTGACTACAGCTCCCTTTTCCCTCCCATACAGCCTTTAAACCTACCGGCAGTTCATTCTGGTCTGGTACCTTACTCACACTCGTTTCATTCATACCTAAACTTAAAATACCAAGGGTGGACCACACCCCTCCCACTTGGTAATACAAGGCTAAAGCCTGATGTTTGGAAATGATAGATTGGTTTCTATAACCATAGTTGGGAGAGACCCAAGGGCTACCTTTTCCTCCCCTAACAGTCCTCAGACTGGACTGGGAACGAAGAAGAAGAGGTGGTGGGGGAGGGGGAAGCCCCTAGCTTCTCTCCTAATGGAGAGAGAGAAGGCAATCACAGTCTGTTCACTCCTGTTTTCATATATCGGCTGCACTTGGCAGACTTACTGCATGGCTTTTCTGTGAGCTTTAGGAGGCAACACCCATTTATTCCATTTAGGTATTTACAGTCATGGGGGTAGGGGAACCACTACCTTTAATGTTGTCCAATTTCAGCCGCGGTCTGCTAGCGCTGTTTCAGCATAGCCTCACCGGTCTCTCCCAGCTGCTCAGCTCCACTGATTCACATCAGATCTGGAGCATGCATCACTTCCTGTAACGCCCCCTCCTCGCCTCCCCGCCTACTTAATTTGAGAGGAGATTTTCCAATAAAAAAGGGAAAACAATTGGAATCTCTGATTGCATACATATTAGGAAAAATAATACCCATTTTGGGAAATCTCTCTACATTGAAAGCAGGGAGAAGGATTTTGACATTTGGTAGGATAGTTCGGAGTGGTTAAAAGCATTAACCTCTAAAGCTGTATCTTGCACTACATTAAGAAAAACACTTTTTAAACCGGTACAAAGATGGTACAGAGTACCATTTTTTTTTCAGAAGATTTATCCCAAAACATCTAATTGGAATTGTTGGAGGGGATGCAAAGGTCAAGGATCCCACAAACATATACGGTGGGATTGTCCTAAAGTAGAAGGTTTTTGGTCCATCCATTATTAACATTCTATTGAGTAAAATCCCAGGACTAGTACCGTTCCACATCTTCCCTAATTCTTTCAAAGAAAGTGAAAAATATTTGGTGGTCCAAATTTTGTTAATAACAAATGGCTCATAGCCAAATATTGGAAACAGGGAAAACTTCCTTCATGGAACGAAATATCCATTAATATTGATTAGATCATATAATATCAAAAGAGATATCGGTTCCATTGATGGGAATATTATAAACAATAAGCTCTCGAGTAAATGGGAAAGATGGGAACAGTTTAACAATGAAGATTTGCTTGTGTTTCCCTCCGTCTCACTTTTTATTTGTAGTATGTTTTTGTATGTATGTGTAAATGTCTCGTTATTTTTTGTATAAATTGGAAGATATGTTATTTTTTATTATAAATTGAATGCAATATTTTGATACTTTCATAATAAAAGGAATAAAAAAAAAATAATAGAATAGAAATAGGGCATCTGAAAGTGAGTAATGGTATGGTGAAAGTAAACATACTACAGAACATTGTCTATTAGACTTTATGGCAAAAAACATTGATTATTATCTAGTGCAGAGGACACAACATGTATAGCTGAGAATATGAGTAACAGAAGTTACAAGTTTGTTTCTTTTAAAGATTATTGATAGATGATCATACATTGCACTAGCCTTTTTTTCTCTACATTCAGCATTATTTGTGCTGCATTATTATGCTAACAGTTGGCTCAAGGGTGATAAGGGTGGGGGACATGATCTAACTGTCTGGTAACATTGGGAGTAGGTTGTACTTTATTGCAGAAACAATCTATCCCTGATTAATTAGTATTAACAAGATGCACATTAGTATAATAAATTCCCCTTTATAGTATATTCACATCATTGTGTTTTTGTTGTAGATAAATACTGTACAACACATTAATACGTATAATAAATATTGTGTATTTGTTTTTTAAGCTTCCTTTTGTGGATCTCCACCATCTATTTCTAATGGTCAGATCACGTCTAAAAAACAGGATATTTATAACTCTGGCGAGAAGGCAACATATCAATGTAACACCGGGCATGCTTTTGGAAGATCCAGAAATCAAGCAGTTTGTCAAGATACCCAATGGAAACAAATTCCAGTTTGCAAAAGTAGGTTTATTTAAAATACGCATATATGAATATATCTTTGTTTATACACTTTCATAATAAAATTGAGATGAATGCCAACAATCAATATGTATTGCAATTTAAACTAGTGGGTTGGAATGACTGCACATTCTAACCACGCTACATGCTAATTAGACTTTACTTGCCCGCTTCGGCCTGTAGAGCTCACCTCTTGACAAGGGATGGGGGCAGTAGTTAACCCTTGGGCTAGTATCTCTCAACCCCTGGGCCATAGGAGAGGGCTTGGCTTACACTAGGCTAGTAGGAGCTAGGGTCTGTCTAGATAAGTAGGGAATTATTGTGCTATTTATTTATTTGCTGTATCATTCTATTCACTATGCGGTAAGAGAAAGGAGGTTGGCCAGGGACTCCCACTGATTTAAATAAACCACCACAAACCAATGCACCAGAGGCTAGAATAAAAGGGGGCTTTATGACATTTCTCCACAGTTATGAACGTATCCTGAGTGTATCTTGCTCTTTGTTTTTTATACATTGCTTTTAATATGCCCACTTATTTCAATGCACGTAGGTACCCTCCACCAGTTAACATACATGGTAGGGGTCCATGGGGGCACCCAATAATCACTATTTCATTTTTACATTATTACACCCTTTCCTGCTGTGGTTGGGACAGGGAAGCATTATGAAGGTGTTATAGGGTATCAGTATCTATTTTTAACCCCCACTTCACAATTCCAAATAAAACTGGGTTTTCTTGGTGTTTCCAAAGGATTCTATATTTATTACACCACTTCAGTCATGATCGCTGTACATGCTTTATTTGGCATTTGTAAGTTTAACCCTGAATACATTTTGGGCCCAAGGAAAATGAAGGATATAGTGATATTTTATGTCTTCACTTAACTCCACTTATCTCAACTTTTAGCTGCAATTGTTAAATATACACTTATTTATTTACAGGCTCAAAAATGAAAATAATCAGTGTAGACGATGCAGGAGTGAATACAGTAAGATGATTTAAAAAATCATACAGTATCACGTATATGAGGCAAATTAAATTAATGAGGATCTTAGGCAGTGGGGACCCTGTGTGAAAGGGAATTCGTATCAGTTGAGAGTGAAAGATAATTATTTTTATTGGAAGATGATCTGATCACTTTATGGGTAATCTGACCACCTACATATTACTTTTATTAACCTCTACAGGCACATACCTTTTATAGGGAAGTTGCGGGGTGGGGCAAAATTATTTGGTACCAGGCCCTCTATTCAGTATTTCTGCCACTGTTCTTAGGTCTGTATGACATAGGAAAATAAGCAAACAAGGCTTGGTTATACAAAAGTGGTTACTATTTACTATCCAATATTTTGTTCCATTATTTCAATTATAACTACTAGCACTAGATGTCCTTATATTCTAACATTTGAATAGGATGCTCTGTTAATTTATACTTTGTGACTTTCTTTCAGAGATAGGCGAGAGCTGCGGTCCACCCCCCTCTGTTGATTATGGAGACACTATAACAGAGAGGAAGGCTGTGCACGCATCAGGAACATTCGTGGAGTACAAATGTCCGGAGTATTATGAACTGCAAGGAAACAAAAGAGTTAGGTGTGAGAATGGAGTGTGGGAAGATGCACCGGTTTGCATAGGTAAAAGTACAAAAATGCTTTAAAGGAATTGTGTAATGCAAGGACATTTAATAAAAACAGGGGAATCAATGTACTAAAGCAAATGTCAATGTTTATAAGATATTGTAAACAACAGCATGTAAGGCTGCCCAAGTCCAAATGTTTATTTTATCTCTGCCAGTTCTCCTTTTCAGTGAGAAACCCATGTTGCCTTCTTAGCCAATCACAGAGGATAGCCCAGAATGTTTTGATTCCCAAGTTTGACTGAGAAGACTCTCTCATCATAAAAGAGACCTTTCTGTCACATGGTACCTGGGTAGAGAGGTGCTGTGCAGTTCTCTAAAGCCTAAATGTTAACACCTTACTTGATTTTACACAACTTTATGGCTGGGACAGTGTGTGTATAGTAACGTGATATAAAGATGACTTCTACTGAAGCAGATTAAAACTAATGAAGAGAATGTGGGAATGTTTCCTAGTAACATAAGAGGGGTGATTTCTTACTTAACATCTTCCTTGCTATAGTGGTTAATAAAATTATCTATGGTGGCTGTGTTTTTTAGATTAATTCACAAAAATATTTTATTTGAAAACATGTATATTAGTATAAAAATAATCTATTAAAATGAATGCAAGGAATTTTTAGTGTAGTTGTTTTTTGAAGATAATACTGAAGCTTTAAAAATTAAAAAATCTGAACAAAAAAGACGTAAAACTCAATTTTAACTTTTAATGGAAATAATACAAATTAAAATATTAGTGATAAATATTCCTACAAAATCTAATAATATACTTTCACAATTATTATTAAAAAATAAAGAAATATCTTGAATTTTGGTCCAAATGTTTCTTGATTGGGCCATATTCATTCAATTAAGATGACAGCTTTACCTCAAATGTTATTTTAGATATCTTCCAATTCCAATAAATAAAACAATAAACACTCTATAATAAAAAAAGGGAAAGTATAGATATAAAACTAAAGGTGGCCTTTCTACCCCTCATTTATACAATAATTATATAGCTACACAATTTTCACAATTAAATTGATGGCATACTAATGAATATCAACAATGTTGGATCCAAATAGAAAATTATATTATCTCACATCTTGGTAAACAATATGTAATGTGGGCAAAAAAGAAATGAATGTCATTTTCAATTAACATGCAAGAGCTATGGGGAATCACAGGCAAATAGACATTTCTTCACAAGTCAAAAATACATCTCTTAATCCATTTCAAGTTACAGGCAGCAGTACTACTATTACTAGACCTCAGCCTCTTTGGACAGACAAAATCCACTAACATTCTTACAAATAATTTTGTACAACATAACTTGGATACACAGGTAGATTTATATTGTATAAATGGAAGCTGAAAACAATTTTAGACTTCTAATTGCTCTGTTGTTTAACAAACAGAATATTAAGATTGCTTTCAGATATTTTGTTACAGAGCAGCCTCTTTAAAATATATTACACAAACGGATACAATAATGGAAGAACAATTTGCAAATATGTGAAAGTATTGTAAAACATAAAAGTAACCAATAGCTAAATAGTATATTTAATAAAGTGTTAATTTCCCAAAATATTTTAAGATTAAATCACTGTTCAAAAATGTCATTGAGAAAACCAATTCATAACTTGGTAGTAAACATAACACAAAGTGTAGAGTATTTCCTTAGCAATAATGATCAGAGCTAAACTCACTTCTTAGAACAGTGTGGTCCAACTCCATTCTTCAAGGGCCTGTAACGAACCAGGTTTTAATGAAATCTTTTACTGGGCAATCTACCTGTGCTCACATTGTATTTACTAGTCTGGATCTGGCCCTTGAGGACTACTGTAGGGTATGCCTTGCTTAGGGCCTCATTCGAATGATGGCAACAAAATGGACGCAACGCTGCGATCCCTTACTGTGTGCTGCGACCCCTTAGCTACTTTACTATGCAAAGGAAAGGGGCCGCAGCACCCCCTACCTACGACCAATCGCAAGACAGGCAGTCGGACGTTAGCTTTGGCAGGCTTGGATCTGATTGCAGCCCCTGCTGCCATTTTCGGATCTTTTGCGGGATTGACAGTATGGTGATCGGAGCATTTGAATATGGTTGTGGGGTTTCATGCGGCCGAATCTGGATCAAATGGATCAAAGGCTTTCCCTGCAGTGAGCTGCGGCGAGGGTGGACGCAAGGGAAAGCAGGGTGCCGAGCTCCTACGGCTATCATTAGAATGAGGCTCTTAGTCAGTAACCCATTACTGCATCATTCATCTCCTGTAGCTGCAATACATGTTAATCTCAAACCCCTATGACTGTATTACATGTCATTGGGATCTCACCCAACTGTTTAGATAGCTTAGTGAATTCATACCATTGTGTTTAGACCTTTTTTGTACTGCAGTATCAACATGTAGAAATAGAAAGCACTTTGAGGTAGAAAAGAGACAAACATAAAACATTTTTTTTCACTAGTTATTTTAAAAGTATGTGCTATATATTATCCACAATGTCTAATAAGTATATGCTGAGCTTTTTATCTGTAATGTAATGTATATTTTCTTTGTATCTCAGAGCCATGCACAGTAGGAGAGAGAGAAATGGAAGATAACAATATACAGCTGAGGTGGAAACCTGACAAAAAACTTTACATTAAAAATGCAGATTTTGTGAATTTTATGTGTAAAAATGGACATGAAATATCTGATGAATCACTGCTTAGAATACAGTGTGAGAGAGGGTTCCTGAAATATCCAAAATGTGTCAGATTAGGTAAGTATCAGAACTTGCATGTCTAACATTATGTATATACAGTAAAATAAATTATCAGAGCACCACTTTTATCAAAATAATAAGTTGACGCTATTAAGTGAAGTGCTGCTTTGGTTAAAGAAACACTGTAATTCAAGAAAAATGTAACTTGTTTGTGAAGTATGTAACAAACAAACAAACAACAACACAAGCATATAATTTTTTTTTTTTTAGAAAATCTGATTTTAAAACAGTGTTTGCTCATAATTTTGCCTAAGAGACATAGAATGAAGGCCATAGATCATAAGAGCAGGAGTTTCTGGTTATACATTATTTTACATGTATTCTTATATTACCAATATACACTTAAATATATATATATGCACTAATAAGAATTGATTTATATATTACTAATTGTCATTTAGACATCACCCAACCCATACCTACCCTATACCCTCTACCCCACTTTAAAACATACCCTCACCCCATACACATATCCCTCATCCATATCCCCTGACAGCTTACGCTTATTGCATTCAACATTAATTGACAGATTGCATCAAACAACCCTCCACCAACACACTCTGCTACCTACCCTATATCATTACCCTTGGACCACCTGATTATTTCCATGTGGCTTTAATGATTTATATTAACCTCTTGTGGGTTTTAATGGAGTCAGGGTAACCATCACAGTTTATATATGTAATGATGACATGTATTATGCACAATGGATAGTGTTCAAACATGTCTGTAGACTTCACACATAATACTAGCCTATATAAGTTTTATAATGTCATGTTTATGGTTATGATGATCTTCTATATGTTAGCCATGCTTTACCTCCTTTCTCCTTAAAAGCTGGTTAAAGTCAGTAGTAGCTCCTTAATTGACCCAGATTTGAGTAAATAAGGCCACTCTGAGACATTCTTTTCACGTTACAGGTGCTTAAATAGGCCATATTGTCTTCACTGTAATAATACATTTCACATTCCCCCTCTCAAGATTAGATTGAATAAAGAACCCAAAGAAATAAGCTGACATTTTTGGTATTTGCTCTGTGCTTTTAATTTTTGGCTCTTCCATAACCTGCCAAGTAAAGGAGGCTGTAACTTTAACTGTTTCTGGATTAACTGAGGTATATGAAAACATATTATATAATATTATGTAACAGTGGAGTCTTCATTAATTAAGGAATGTCACTAGGGCCTCCATTTAATTCCAACAGTTACAGATCGATTCGATTAAACAAGCCCATGGATACCTGGCTGAAAGTCTAAACCGTAAACTATGCACCCGTAAGTAGCATTTCAGTGATCAATTAAGCAAGGCCGTAAGTTACAATTTAGACATAGCCAATAGTAGACCGCCATCATGACGTCAGTAAACATGGAGGTTAAACCACAAGCAATTAGTATTTAGAAATCTGATATGTGATCGGACTCACAATCCAGCAATGTACAAAATAATAAAAATGAATGACTATACTGTTCTAGTCCATGTGGGTGGCCTGATTTGTATTAAATCCTTGATTGCCAGGATCAATATAACACGGAAATTACATGTAAAAAAAATATTTTTTTATTGAAGATTTACGAGCTTGAGACTGCTGTGCAGTTAATTCTAATGTCTTTCATCACTTTCTCCATCTTTTAAAGTTAATTGTGATTTTTTATTTGCTTTTACAGTGTTACGAACAGGTGTTTAAACCCCTTGCGAGTCCACTCTAGTACCCGTAGGATATTTGGCTGCATTTGCCATTTACAGGTTTGAAGGCAATTGTGGGCTTGAGGAATTGTAGCAATTGAATAGTGATTTGCAATTGTAACATTTACAGGCTTGGAAGATCAAAGGCTTAGATGGGTCGGAGTTACAATTTTGATAACCGCAGGGATTTTGAGCTTCTAACCTTCAAACTGATTGCAGGTAGCTAAAAGATGCCAATTGAATAGCAGTTATTTTACGGGCTACATTACGGGCTCTTTAACTACAATTTGCTCAATTGAACAGAGACCTAGGTTTTCAATGTTCTATTTTGTGATGTAAAGTAGCATTGATGAATTCCATGTTCCTTTAATACACAAATAATGTCTGCCATTTGTATCCCTTATTATCCCCGTCCTTCTGCTTTGGCCATATTTTTTCTGTAAATGACTGAGTGATACGTCTAGCTATGCGGCTTTGCATTGTTTCAGACTGATATATGATGATATCAACCAAATTTTAGACATTTAATTGTAAATGCTTATGTTTTACAGGATCTTGTATTTTATCACAAACTGAAATGGAGAAAAACAGCATCTACATAAATAAAACTGCTGTTGTAAATAATAGAGAAACTGTTAAGTTTCAGTGTTATAAAGGAATGGTACCAGAAACCGCCATGACAGCAACTTGCATCGACAAGAGTATAAAATACCCCAAATGTGTCATAGAAAGTAAGTGCAAGTTTTCAATGACAATATTTCTCTTGTGTGTCTTCTGGAAATCCATATGTTGCAAAGTTTAGAAACACTTGCAGATATTATGTTGCCAAACTGATGATTATTTTTTGTGTTTTTAGCCCCTTCCTTTCATGTTTTTTTTAATAAGCTGACTTTAATGTCTAGACCAGTGGTTTCCAAAGTGTGTGCCACGGCGCCCTGGGGTGCCTTGCCCTGCCTGCAGGGGCTCCACAAATACTCGTCAGCCCCATACCAAGATGGCTGCTGCATGCAAGTAGGAAGTCGCGGTCTGCCTATGCAGACATCTTTATGGCACGATGTGCCTGCATCCGGATCTCCACAGAGTTATTTGCCGAGATCACTTAGATGGACATTTGCAAACATTAGTGCACCTCAGACAGTTGTTTGCTAGTGAGGAGACACACTTAGAATAAGCAAAAAAAAAACTCATTTAGCATAGTGAACTTCTGCATCCTTCCAATAAGTTTTCATGTTTTGTAGGTTGAAAATCAGGAGAATGTAAGTCTGGCATATGTGGAGAGAACTAAGCAAAGCCAACTGTGATATTTCTTTACTTGAGTTACTTACATATAAATCTCCAGGTAGAGATCCATAAAAGCTGTTTGATTGGTTGTGAAAGACTGTGTGGTTGCCACTAAGATTTATAAACTAAATTTCAATAATTTGTTAATAATACAATAGTCTTCCCTAAATAATTGTCCATAATATTTTCCATAATATTCCTAGAAGTTTATTATAGTGTGTCTAAATAAATGTGAAGTACACTTGTTAAATATTGGAGCTCATTCAGATATAAATCAATTATTTTGGATTTCAAGATGGCATTTACACATACCAATTATGTAACTGTTAACTGGGTTGAGAGAACAGCACCACTAAATCGGTGAGGAGCTCTTGGTGCATTCAGAGCCAAAGTTCCATCTGAATTTACTTCTGCAGAAGAAGAAAATCTTATTGAGTTGCGGTCAAGATGAAATTTAGCAGCATGGATCTTACTGAATTTTGTAAAATTTCAGTAAAAGATTTATATCTGCTGCTAAGTGGTAAATCTCAGCACATTTTAATTCCTTTTGCAACATCATATTATGTGAAGCTGGGTTTTCGTCAGTCGCTGTGCCAAAATACCAAATACTGTACGAAAATCAACGTGGAACAAGAATGGATGTATCAAGTTTGATTCAGAGATTTTAAAAGATGTGTAAGAAAAAACAGGCTCATCCATCTCACTAGGGAGGAACAGTTTAAAAACTATTGTAAACATTTGTAATAATTTTCATTACATTTTTTTATACCGAATCACACCATCTGTATATGTATATAGAACTATGGTTTGACTTGGGCCTTGGTTTTTCCTTAAAGCTAGCTTGGAACACCTTGACTCACAACTAGACATTTTGAATGACTTGCACAAACTTATTAAGCATATATTTCTTATGGATAGATTCATACTAATTTCAAATTATTAACATGTAATGAGATATAAGATCTTATAATTCTTGTAAAACATTTTATTAAAAAATAGCTATTGGAATAAAAAAAAAAAAAACTTTTATTGAGACCTATATAACATCATAAATGTTAACAACCAAATAACCGAGGAAAATAAAACAAATAAAACGGTTTATTAATTAGAAAACAAACACTGGATCCGAGTAACATGGGAATATCCATTTTTATAATAATTGACAATTGTCTGTAACCTCTGCACAGGCGTCAGAATTGCAAATAATCTGTGGTATCACTGCAATTGCAAGCGTGTGGCGTGTGGATACGCATTGTCGGACGGGTTGGGGGCATGCAGGAGGAGGATGCGCTGCTCTGGCTATGAGTGACAGAGACGGCAGCCAATGGGTGTATTGCATTCTTCATGGTGGTGCCATCATGTACTGTCTGTACTGTGATTGCCTACTGTATGCATCACACAAGCTGTGCTGGAGGTCCCGCCCATGGCCACATGAGCCAGCCCTGCCATGTGAGAAGCTGTTGTGACAGTGACAGCAAGATGGTGGCAACTGCGTTGAGTCCAATAGTGACTGCGGGCATTAAGCTGAAGAGGGTACACATGAAGTGCATGTGATTATGTGGAGCTGGGAGAGATGAGAGAGAGAAAAGAGATAGCTTGATAGAGACAGCCTGAAGTGAGGGGACAGGGACACATACATAGAGCATATACTGAGAGACTGGAAAAAAAATGCAGAGGGGTACATAAGTGCCTGTGATCAGGTTGAGAAGTGAGAGAGATAAAAGAGACAGCCTGAGAGAGACAGCCTGGAGTATGTGGAAAGGGATACATACATAGACATACTGCATATAATAAGAGACTGGAATACAAGATGGGGAGGGGGCACATCAAGCGCCTGTGATCATATAGAACAGTGAGAGGTAAGAGAGACAAAAGAGACAGTCTGAGAGATATCCTGGAATGAGGGGAAAGGGACATATACATAAAGACAAAGCATATATTGACAGACTGAAATACAAGATGGAGAGAGGAGGCACATCAAGTGCCTGTGATCATGTGGAGCAGTGAGAATATAGAGACTGAGATAGCTAGATGGAGACACACTAGGAGAGGAGTAATATAAGGCGAGAGAGACAGCCTGGAGAGAGAGGACATAGAGATACTGCAAATATACTGTACAGTCAGATAGAGACACTGGGAGAGGGATCTCAGCAAGTGCCTGTGCTCATGTGATGCAGCCAATGGTGAGAGATACATAGCTGGAGAGAGACATCAGAGACAGTAGAGGGACACACAGAGATACTGTATATGTATATGTATATATATATATATATATATATATAGAGAGAGAGAGAGAGAGAGAGAGCAATGAGAGGTAAGAGACAATCTGAGACAGGAGAGGGGACAGGGACACATTCATGAGATACAGTATATGCAGCTAGAGAGGAGCAGGGACAGGGTAGGGAGAGAAAGAGAGCAATGAGAGATGAAAGACAGAGAGGAGAATAGGAACAGGGACACATACTTGAGATCCAGCATATAGCGAGGGAGACTTGGATACACAGCTAGAGAGTGGAGCAAGGACAGGAGAGGGACACACAAATGGAGATACTATATATATATATATATATATATATATATATATATATATATATAGTAAATTAATAGTACATCACATCTGTGTTCACATTTGATTGTCTAAAACAAGTTAAAAAAAACCTGCTTCCAGCTCAGAATTCCAAGAAAAACAGTTATTACACTTGCATATCCCTGCTCAGCTTCCCAGAATGCAATGTGCCCAAACATGCCTCGCTTTTCAATCCATAAACCATTCTAAACAGGCTTCCTTTAAGCTTATGCCCGCTGCATTACACAGCCTTTATGCAAAGCCAAAGTTGGATTATACACAAGCTGAGAATCCTATGCACGTACAGCTGTTTCAAGCTTACTGGCTATCATCAGCGTGGAGCGGGAACTTAGCTTGTGTTGTAGACCTTATGAGTAGGTAGATCACAACAACAATCAGCGATAGAAGCCCTCCACCGTACAATAACAATTATCTGTAACGTCTAGTCAGTGCTTACTGCAGAGGTGTCAGAAATTGTAAATAAACTGTGTTATCTCCACAATGACGGCCCGAGATGTGCGCATGCGCATTGCCGGAACGCTCATAGAGATAGACAGCAGAAACAATTAAATATAACATTATATGTTACGAGTCTAATAATATTGTTGAAGCCAAATGTGAAACTTCCAAAGGCTGTCATAGTGTGTGAGTGTCCCCACTAGATGACTTCACACGCTAGGTCCCGGCATAGGAATATTTTATTAATTCTTCTCTAAAAAGTAATTTGTTATTTACAATACTTGTATTGTGGAGATTGCTTGTAGTGCAAGTGTGCTTTCCCGTCCTTCTTTATAATACACAATATACCAAGTCTATGCACTCCTTAATGCCTGTATTTTTTTACTTAAAAGCTGAGAGTACTTTAAAATATTATCAAACAAAGGGTTGTAGCAAGATGAAACATCAGAGAGTAAGTGCAAAGGAAATAAAATATTCGTGGTTATAAACAGCAGAAATATATTTTTTCTATTTAGTTTGCATAATTTGTGCATTGACTTTTGGGCACTTTTGTTGTTGGGCAAACTCTGGTTGTAGTATCATATGAAGTATATCCAAAATGTTGATTGTATAACCCTTGAAGCATTGAATTCATTACTATTTGTTTTACTTATCATACCATTTTTTTTTCTAGAAAAGTGTGACTCTACCCCTAAACTTGTAAATGGAAAACTTAAAACTGAACAATCACAGGACGTTTATGATTCAGGTTCTTCGGTGGAATATGAGTGCAATGAGAATTTTGAATTACAGGGATCTATAAATGTTAAATGCAACAATGGTCTGTGGTCTGAACTCCCAAAATGTCTTAGTAAGTACTGTGAGAAATGTTTGATAAAGAACATAATTCTATTTACTAGCTTCCAAAAAAAACAATGTCTTGTTACTTTCTAGAGCCTTGTAGAATCTCCCAAGAAGAACTTGATAGGAGGAATATAGAACTACAATCGTCTGGTGATCTATTGAAAATTCATACTCACAACACAGAAGTAAATGTCAAGTGCCAGTCTGGATTTCGTCATCCAAATCAACAGTCCCTAAAGGGTGAATGTATTGATGGAAGCATGACATATCCCAGGTGTTTTACTGGGAGTAAGTATGAGATTTACCTGTTATATATTTAATTAGTATATACCTGGAAAATGTTGCCATGGAGCATTGGAAATAGACATGTATCACTATATAGTGAGTGACATAAATATGTTTAAAATCCTTTTGACCAGTTTTTGTTAAATTAACATTTTCAAGATGTGTAACCACAACTTGAATTTTTATCTTTCAATGTATTATCCCGGCTGAGCAATGGTAGCTCTCAAACTGTTCACCTCCACCTACAGCCCACTAGCTTTACCATCAAGGCAAGAGGCTAGTGAAAAAGGCCTTAAGACATTATATTGTATTAAGTGTTGAGCCATGATCTCCCTGTAGATGTGCCGGTAAATAACATGTGTGGTAAAGCTATCGGCTCCTCACTGTTTGTTTCCAGACAGTGGTGTAGAAGGACAAAAACTATATAGCACACATTATAATTTCATAAATTATAAAACATATCTCTTACTTTATTATATAAAATAACTTCACAAAATAACAATATATGTCAAGACCTTACTATATTTGGGATCCTCAGAAATTGTGAAACATCTATTCTTTTTCATATTCTGAGTTTTTGACATTGTTTTTATCCCAATGTGGTGGGTCATAAGAATTACTTTTTTTGTGCACTTAAAGTTATATTTTTTGGTTTATGGGAGTTTTCTAAATGTACTGTCAAACTTAGGATAATGAGTCCTATATATTATCAGACTGTGTGATAGTACCTTTTGGTATGGAATAGTGGCACTATTAACACTTCAGCTTATTGAAATTATGGAACATGTAGAAATAAATATATTTTATGGTGCATCTATATTTTATGGTTCAACAAGGCTGTGAATACTGTATACAGTTACTTTATATGCTTGATGTACATTAATTAATGAACCTTAATAAGTTGATCCATGGGAAATTAAAATGCATGCATACTTAATTGTATTTTTAGTAAAGCTATTACTTTAATATTGTAGGAATGTGCCGTCTAAATCAAGATACACTGGATGGCAATAAATTAGAGCTGGATCCAAAGCATCATAATGAAAATTATTATGGAGAAGGAGACATTATACAATTCTTATGTAAGCAAGGATATGATAATGATACTGGGCTGGAAGGAACTTGCGTTGCAGCAAATGTGACCTATCCGAAATGCAAAAAAAGACGTGAGTAGAATATTTCACAACTTAAAATATGTGTTAGTCAGCTAGTTAGGATTATATCTATACTAGCGAATTGCCCGTCAAAAAATGACGGCAATGAAATTGTAAGGTAGCTAATGCTGTTTAGTGTGTAATAATGAAATATATAATACATTAATAAATGAATATACTTTACCTATTTTAAAGCATTGTGTGGAAGAGCTGTGAATGTGTTTTGATGTTGCTGCAGCATTAGTGGTGTGGATCTGCTGTGTAAGCGTGCTGAATGTGTGTAGTGTAACACTGTGCGTGCGCGAGCCCAAACCGTTAGCGTAGTCGTGTACTTCCGCATTGGCGCGAAATGGCGAGTAATGTGTGTTATACGTTTGTATCGGAATATCCGTAGTTGTTTTGTGGTGTTTTGCGAGTTTCTTGTGGTGTTTTGCGAGTTTAGAGTGCTGTAGCCTCGTTTTCGTTTTGTTCGGCGGCCATTTTTTCTCTCGCTTCGTTTTTTTTTTAGTGTTTAAAGTGTTTTATTTGAAGTAAAATCGAGGTGTAAGTTGTATTTTTGAGGTGCTGGGTGCTCCCTCTTGGTGTAGGTAAGTTTTTTATGTATGTGGTGTGTGTATGTATTGTGTTTGACATTTTCTAATGTTCGCGAGTTGCGTCCGAGTGTTGCGAGTCCGTAATGTGTGTGAACGTGTGTCGTATGTTGTTTGCGAGTGTCGTAATGTGTGTGTCGTACTGTTTGGGTTGCGACGTGAAGTTTGCGAGGGTCGCAGTTGCTGGCAAGGAGCGCCTTCGGCGCTCCATGCCAGCAACTGCGGCCCTCGCTTTGCGAGGTCCTCAGGTGCTGGCATGGAGCGCCTACGGCGCTCCATGCCAGCAACTGAGGCCCTCGCTTCGCGAGGGTCCTCAGTTGCTGGCATGGAGCGCCTTCGGCGCTCCATGCCAGCAACTGAGACCCTCGGGCAGTGCCCTCGCTTCGCGAGGGCCTCGGCTCGCTGCGCGAGCCGCGGCCCTCGCTACGCGAGGGCCGCGGCTCGCTACGCGAGTGGCGGCCCTCGCTTCGCGAGGGCCGCGGGCTCGCTACGCGAGCCCGCAGCGTTAGCAACAACTCGTACGCTCACAACTATATATGTGATAATGAGTAGAGATGTAGACAATATTGTAGCTGTTTTTATTTTAATAGAATAAAACATTGGGAAAGAATGATAAACTCTTCAACAATGTAATTTTTTTTTTTTTTTAATTAAAACAAAGATGGTTGGTGTTTACTGTATCAAAAAGTAAATCACAGAACTGGATCTTTCTTAAGACAACAAGGGCCTCATTCAAATGCGAACTGGCCAATTGAATAGGGCTCTATATAAGCACATAGGCTATTTTTTTTACAGAAGTTTTTAGTTAGGTAAGCCCTTGATTTTGGATAGAAGTTCACTAACTAAAAACTTCTGTAAAAAATATGCTCTGTGATTATATAGAGCCCTATTCAATTGGCCAAATCGCAATTGAATGAGGTTCCAAGACATTGAATAACCTTTAAAGTATCCAGTTACCCACAAACGAATGTGGAGACAAAAAACAAAAAAAGGTCAATAAAAGCAGCACAGAACAACTAGCAACCCAGTGTCATTAGTACCTTAGATTAACCAATATAGAAGACTATCTGCTTTTTATTTAGCCCCCAATTTCCTTTTTATTGTAGCAGGCCTCATACATTCTAGCTACATCCCATTAGTTATGTGACAACTTTAACTGTAGTTTGTAAAAACTTCAAATTTGTAAAGTATGTAACAAACTGATAATTTTAGCAGCTGTGTAAGCCAGGAGCATAACAGCATCAATGTATGTGTGGGTGGGGGGATTCCATAAGGGATTTCTAGTGCTTTCCTTGCAGTTTGGATCCTGAGGGGGAAGATGTACTTCCATTTTTTTCATTCTGCACACTATCATGTCTAGTTATTCAAAAGACAAAAGGATCCAATGTGTTTCAGTATTTGATGAACTGCAATGACTTCGGATGTGGAATTTATTCTGATTCCATTTAAAAAAAAAAATGTGCTACCTTGCATTTTCTTTTTGCAGATGCCTGTTACATAAACAAGGAGGAACTTGATAAAAATAAGGTAGAAGTATCCTCCAGTCAACAGTATTTTGAGTATTTTGAAAGTGGAGTAAACATAGAATTCACATGTCAAGCTGGATCTATGCTTAAAAGAATAAGAAATAATACTCTAAAAAAGAAATGCTTTAGAGGTATCTTGACATACCCTGTGTGCGAGTAAAGGTAAGTACAGATGTAAACCTCTGATTTTTTTAATTTTGTTTTATTAACATGGAAACTAACTGGGTTTATCTATTTAGAAATGGTTTCAATTATATTTATCATATCCCTATGCATATTTTAGGATTACATTAGTTGCCCCACTTATTCCCCTTACGTACAACTTTTCAGCAAAGTAGAATATCCCTCCATTTTCTATTCTACAACTTCATGCCATGTCGTCTTGTTCCTCTTTTTCTGAAATATATTTCCATCAATCGATATATATTAATGTCATGGAGTATCCTTATAAGTTGTGTCCTTTAGACCCTGCACCATTTAAGTTGCCTTGAACAGTCTCTAATGTATTAATATCCTTTTGGGGATCTAATCTCCAGAACTGGGCACAGTGTATATACAGCCCTGTTATGGAGCCAATCCATAGTTTCTCACATGGTGGCGGGGAGGGATATGTAAGGGTTAGACTGTAAAACAAAACAAAATTAAATTAGGAGGGTGAGTTTAAATGAACACAGGGGGGATACCGAGCAGAGTACATCATCTACAGCCCACTGGGAGACAAACTCTAGGTGAGGTCTGACTGGAGGTTTATAGAGTGACACTAGTACTGACCTATCTCCTACTAGCTTTTCCTATTACTGTGTTGATTTGTTGGTATACTTTTTAATTATTAGATATAATAACTCTCTAGCCCATTTCCTCTTCTGTTGCTCTCACCATTAAGTACATATTCTAAATTAGTTTTTCTGAGCATGATTTGCATTGATGAGCCTTAGGCTTTTTTTCATAGAATAAAAACCAACCTTTTCTATACTTTTTATAAACATTTTAATGAAATGTATCATATTTTAGGCATCCTAGCTTTTTTTGCCACTCATCTTATTTAGTATAGGGCTGCCATTTTATCTTTTAAATTCTCCCAACTGATCTTTAGTTGGTGCTTACAACTGTAGATGCACAGATGTCCACAGAGGGGGAATAAGGAGCTATTTTAAGAGCCCTCATGTCCAAATATGGTAATTGTATCAGGGCTTGATGGTTATGAATCACATCTATTGTTAAAGGCTTTTAAAGAGGGGTGTCATTAGTCTACTTCTATTAGTAGAGGGGATATACAAGCAGATTTAGAAACCCACCCCCCCATCAAAGCCCTACTGACTACATGTGGTCAAGTGATATCCTTGCTTATGGCTTCTATTTACATATTAGAGACCTACCTTTATGAAACCTCTATTTTGAAAGAGGAGACATTCTAGAAATATTTATATTGGTGTTACATTTGGATATCTAACCAGTGGTGCTTTACAAGCACTGTTAGTACTAAAATATGTCTTATACTGAAGTAACTTTCCTGCATTTTAATCCTTTGTAGAAGAGGCTTCTGTCTGAAGAGCAGAGCAAAGCAACAAGCAAATCTACTCTGTGCAAGTGGAAGAATAATCAGCACATATTGACCCATCTGATGCATATGGTGGCTGAGCACACTTTTCTATAATAAACTGGACTTTACCTCTACATTTAAAACCATTGATTTTCAAAGAATTGGATACCTTTTTTTTCTATGCAGTGGCTGTGATATCATTAAACTATATATTTGCCTCCCAACGCTTGTTTTGTTTGGTGTCAAGAGTTAGAAACATTAGGAAGCCAGATTTATTGAACATATTGAAATGTGTGTCTACTACAAATATTCATACACCAAAGAAAACATAAAAACAATACACATAAATAATAATAAAATACATTTTCTGCATATAAGTGAACAGGTTTAAAAATTATAATATAAACATTAAACTATATTCGAGATCAACATTGAGCAGGTATTGAGATCTACAGACTGTTTTAGCGTTAGAGTCCAAAGTAGAGATGTCGCGAATAGTTTGCCGGCGGACTGCGAACATATGCGATGTTCGACCCACCCCTAATACTTTATCATTGAGCAAACTTTGACCCTGCATGTCACAGTCAGCAGACACATTCCAGCCAATCAGCAGCATACACCCCCTTTCCAGAGCCTTCTAACTCATGGACAGCAGACATTTTGGAATCATAACTAACTTGCAATCTTACTGAGAGGAGGGAGAGTGTAGGTGATGCTGATTGAATAGGGAAATCAATAGCTATGCAAGTTTATTCCGTGTTAAGTGCAGTGCTGAAGGACTCATCAGATCTCTGGTGTAAACCCAGCACCACAAAATGCCCTTTTTAGGGCTATAACATCATTTTTTTTTCTGTGTAATCTAACTTCATTTGCCTGTCTCCCTGCTAGCCCCTGCTAGCAAGTGTGTGTGTCAGGCTCACAGCTTATACTGTGTATGCACAGTGCAACCAATACAATCTTGTTTAATAGTTGTCTACTTTTTAAAAAAACAAAACTTTTATTTTGTTAAATCTTAGTTCATTTGCCTGACCGCTAGCCAGTGTGTGTGTCAGGCTTACAAGTACTGTGCCAAGTTCAACCAATCCAATCTATTTGGGGTACCAGCAGTCTACATTTAAAAAAACAATTTTATTTTCTTAAATCTAAGTTAATTTGCCTGACCGCCAATCAAAGTTAATTTGCCTGACCACTAGCCAGTGTGTGTGTCAGGCTTACAAGTGTTTTGGATGGATAAAAATTATCCCATTATGTAATATCTGTTCCTGTCCAAATCATCCGTCTGTTGGCCATGTGTGCACACAGAGACAAGAATTTACACAGACCCAAAAGTTCTGGTATAAAACTTCTTGTATTCTTCCCAACGAACAAACCCCCCCAAATACAACATAGGAACTTATATAATATAAGTTGATCAGATATAACAATCATACGACGATCATACAGTGAGTGAGTTATTGATTGGTTGACAAGGTAGGAAGGGTCCTTCCATATTTGGTCTCGGATGTTGATGTCATTATGGTCAGTTTATGTGAAGCTTCTGATTGGCTCTGGAAGGTGGCAGGGCTCATATCCTAATTTGGTCACGGATATGAATGTCATCTTAGGACTCCCAGGATATGACTCAGTAGCCATCTTAGGACTCTCAGAATACAGCTCAGTAGCCATCTTAGGACTCTCAGGATAAAGAATAAAAGGTAATTAGTGCCTTATATTATGATATATTGTAAGGAAAGGAATGCAGCATGGACATAATATACATTTTCATGAATTTCGTCCACAACACAAGTACTGTGCCAAGTTCAACCAATCCAATCTAGTTGGGGTATCAGCAGTCTACATTGAAAAAAAAAAATAATTTTATTTTCTTAAATCTAAGTGCATTTGCCTAACCGTCAATCAAAGTTAATTTGCTTGACCGCTACCCATAGTGTGTGTCCTGCTTTCAAGTACTGTGCAAGAGAGCATGTTGTGTGCATGCTTGAGCTCCAAACAAAAGGCTTTTTAGGGTCTTAGTCCCTAAAATACAAGTTTTATTTTAACACCTTTCTGTTAATAAGCACTTTGTGCACGGTGTTGTTCATTTTTGGGAGTTTTTGTGGTTTTTTTCTTAGTTTAATTTAAGTTTTAGTTTTCTGGGGGTCAGGCTCAACTCTCTATCCCAGGAGAGTGAGCTGTTTCCTGGATACTTTGCCACACCCCCTCGCTTAGCACTTTACCTTCACTCCTGAAACTTTTTTTACTTTGACTTTTTTTTTTTGTTTTGTTTTTCAGGTTTTGTTAATGTTTTGTTTGTTTGGTGTTGGGTTTTATGTTTTGGGGGGAGAGAAGACAAGTAACATCTTTGTAGGCAGTGGGGGGGAAAACAATTTGAAGTTTTTGTTTAAAAGGCTTTTTTTACATCTGACACAGAGACACAGAGGGGTTAAAAAGCCTCTGTGTTCTCTGTGTTGTTGCAATTAGTAACACCTTGCAACAGGCCATTAACCCTTCCACTGCCAAACATCATCTCTCTCTCTCCCTTAGTTTTGTCTTTTTGTTTCTTTTTCACACTTTTATATTTTTAAAAAAAGAAAACAGTAGAAAATCATAAAACAAAAAATAAAAATAAATAAAACAAATAAACTAAAAAAAAAGGGGTCTAAACATGAGGGATAAGACCATTAAGAAGCCTCAGGGGTCAAAAGGGGGAATAATGGCCCCTGAAAATCCTAGCTGCAGCACTGCACAGCATAGGCCCCAGGCAGATAAGGCAGCCCCAGCTCCTGGTGGTTCTGCCAGCAGACCTACCCCTGTGGCTAATACCTGGTCACAGGTGGTTTCTGCTGGCCCCAGTAATACCACCGCTGGGGCTGAGGGGCAGATCACCAGGAAGCATGGGTTTAAATGTCAGATGTCTGGGGTCTACAGCATTGATATCTATCTGCGTGCTGCAGCTAATGTCATCAGCCCCTCTGTTATAGTAGCAGCCAGCAAAATGTACGGGAAAGCAGTTTTCTTTACCCGTACTCTGGCTGCTGCACACATTCTTATACAGAGAGGCATCACAGTGGGGGGATTATATGTCCCAATAGAACCCCTGGAAGGGTTGGGCACAAAAGTAACTCTCTCTAATGTGCCCCCCTTCCTACCAGACTCCCTCCTGCGCCCCCACCTTCTAACCCTAGGGGAAGTAAAAACACCATTTATTAAAATTCCCCTGGGGTGCAGAGAGAGAGCACTTCATCATGTGCTCTCTTTTAAGAGGCAGGTACAAATGTGCCTGCCTCAGGGCGCAGAAAACATAGAGGGGTCTTTTGGGGTTCCATTTGAGGGGGTGCTGTACAGGATTTTTTACAGCACTACGGAGGTGCAGTGCTATCATTGCAAGGGGTTGGGGCATACACGTAGGAATTGTCCTAATGTAAAGCATCATGCCCCAGCCCCAGCAAATGGCACCTCCGTCAGTACGGCACCCATCCCCGCTGAGCCCATAACAGCGGGGACCTCAAGGGTCATAGCCCCCCCACAGAGCTCAGGCAAGGAGGCCGTTCCTCAAGCCACCACCACGGCCTCCAAACCCCCTTCTTCCCCAAAAAATCCATCTGCGTCTGTGGTCTCCAGCAAGACTACAGACACGGGGAAAAAGGGGAAGAATGTCACCGGTCCTCCCAGTGTCACAGCTGCATCTCCCAAGTCCCAATCTGCCCCCACCATAATTACATCAGTTAGTGTGGGGGCACAGTGTAAGCAGAGGGATAATAAGCCCTCTGCAGAGGAGGCAGCTAGTGGCAGCTCCTCTTCCAGGAGTGACGTCCCCAGGAAGAGGAAGCATAAAACCAACAGGGAGGTTGCTGATAAGTGGGAAGTGCTCTATAGTGGAGCACCTCCCTCTAAAAGCAAGAAGAGGAACAAAACATCTCCTCCTCATCTGGTGACATTGTCTGGCCCGGTTATTAAGCTCAGCCAGCCGGTGCCAGACCACACATCTCTCTCTCCAGACCCTATAGGGGTTAATGTGGAAAAGGGTCTGGAGGAAAAGCAGGGGCAAGAGGGTCTCCCAAGTGAGGCAGGGGTAGACAAGAAAGATCAGGTTCTGCCTCTGGCCTTTGAGGGGGGTCCCAACAAAGCCCCTGCTGAATGGGTAGTCAGTGTCCCTGAGGTGCTGAGCTTCAAGGGCACCAGTCAGTCTCCTCCTCCAGTGTCACTCTCTAGTGACGTACCTCGGGCTTTGTTAGAGCCCCAGGCCGAGTCACTACTGGAGGGGGGGAATAAAGGCATGACCCTCATTCAGGACCCCATGGATTTGTCTGTCAGGGGGGATGTGGCACAAGGGGAAGTGGAAATGGGGGAGGGTGATAAAACAGGTTTTCCTGTTAACATCATGGGAGAGCCTGTCTACCCTCCTCAGCCGTCCACTGACCCTAACATCGGTGCCATCCAAGCTAAGCAAGCAGCGGTTGAACTGGCAGAGGAGGCATATAAAGCCTCCAAGGCTTCCATTAAGGAAGCCATGCCAGCCACTGCTGTCCAGCCAGCTACCCCTGAATGCAATCCTGAAGCTACAGGGGTGCAGCAGCAATCCAAGGGTCCATTATTTACCTTGAAGGGTGCTAAAGGGACTCCTTCTGTATCATCTAAGAGGGGGTCCCTGAGAATAAAGCTGAGGAAACTGACTCCAGCCGGGGAGGATGGAGTAAAAGCCCTCAGCCAAGAGGAGCCCAGGGGTGACCCACTAGAAGGAACATCAGATTCTGGGTGGGTTATCCCTGTCAAGGAAATAGATCTATTCCTTGAGAGCACCCTTCATGGACAAAAGAAAAGGAAGGTGCGGCTGGCCTTGGAGAGGTGGAAGAATATGTCGTTTATTCTCCACTCTCTCCAGCAATATCTAGTGGTCAGCACTAGGGCCAAGAATTCTGGGACTGCGAAGCATCTCTGCGTCCGGAAATTCTATAAAATGTGCGTGTCCTATCAGCAGTCTCAAGGGTCTGAGGAACGCACAATTCCTGACACGCAGTAATGGCTTTGCACATCAGCACGCTAAATACCAATGGCTGTCAAGACAGTTTCCGCAGGTTCCAGGTACTCTATTTATATCAGGGAGGGTACTCTGTGAGCTTCCTGCAGGAAACTCACACCACTCCAGAGGCTGAGGCCTCGTGGCAACTGGAGTGGAGAGGCAGGGTCTTCTTCAGCCACTTCACATCGGCGTCATGTGGAGTGGTGACCCTGTTCTCAGAGTCTTTTCAGCCAGAGCTGCTGCTTGTGAAAGATGTTATCCCAGGCCGTCTAATCCACCTCCGGGTCCGAGAGCAGGGTAGCATCATTAACCTAGTTAATATATATGCCCCTGCTGGAGGGCCCGAGAGAGTGAGGTTCCTCGCCAGACTGTCCCAGTTTTTGGAGACGGTTGACGCAGATGAGTGTTTGGCACTCGGGGGTGATTTCAACTGCACCCTCGACGCTCTGGACCGGAATAGTCCAGAGCCGTACCCGCCTTCTGCGTCAGCCCTGTGGGAGATCATCGCCCGCTTCTCCCTGGAGGACATCTGGCGAGAGCAGAACCCAGGGGCATCAGACGGTTTCACCTACGTCAGGGTGAGAGCCGGTCTGGTGTCCCACTCCCGGATCGACAGACTATATATATCTAGTCACTATATGTCACGAGTCGGTTCTTGTGCCATTAGGCTGGCTCCGTTCACAGACCACAACTGTGTGTCTGTGACGGTGGCGCTAACGCCAACAGCGCCACGAGCCGCCTATTGGCACTTCAACAATGCTTTGTTGAAGGACCAGGGGCTCGTGACATTGATCCGGGAGTTTTGGACGGACTGGAGGGGTTGCAAGGGAGACTTTGCCACGTTAAAACTGTGGTGGGACGTGGGCAAGGTTCATTTGCGACTTCTGTGTCAGGAATATACCAAGGGTGCGAGTGGGCAGCGCGAAGCTGAGTTGGAGTCACTCCGGGGGGAGGTACTCCATCTGGAGCAGAGGCTGTTCACTTGTAGGGACCAATCCCTGCAGAGCGAGTATGTAGAGAGGAAGGGTGTCCTCTGTGACCTGGAACGACACCAGGCCAAGGGGGCATACGTGCGCAGCCGCTTAGGTTTTCTCAAAGATCTAGACCGCGGCTCGCGCCTCTTCTACTCACTGTAGAAAAAGGGGGGTAACAGTAGGCACATCACCTGTCTTCTAGATGAAGACGGTGCCCCCCTTACAGATCCGGAGAGTATCCGGGATAGAGCCCGGAACTTTTATAAAGATCTTTACTCTCCGGATCCCATTTCTCCAGACGCCTGCAGGGTGCTATGGGAGGGGCTCTCCACAGTCAGTGCGGGTGTAAGAGAGCGACTTGATATACCACTATCTTTTCAAGAGCTCTCTGAAGCCCTCCGTGCCATGTCCTGTGAGAAGTCTCCAGGACTGGACGGACTGACTGTAGAGTTTTTCCAATTTTTCTGGGAGACTCTGGGACCTGATTTCCATCTGGTCCTTGGGGAAGCCCTGGAGACCGGGGAGATGCCCCTGTCTTGTCGCAGGGCAGTACTTGCCCTGCTGCCCAAAAAGGGGGATCTCCGGCTTATTAAGAACTGGCGACCGGTCTCTCTGCTCAGCACAGACTACAAGATTGTAGCTAAAGCCATCTCGCTTAGACTTGGGTCTGTGCTGGCAGAATTGGTTCACCCTGACCAGTCCTATGCGATCCCGGGCCGGACTATCTTTGATAGTATTTTTCTGGTCCGGGATCTATTGCATTATTCTCGCAGGACTGGTCTGTCACTCGCCTTTCTCTCTTTAGATCAAGGGGTGCGTCAAGGATGTCCCTTGTCTGCACAGTTATATGCACTGGCCATCGAGCCTTTCCTTTGCCTACTGAGGAAAAGGCTCACAGGGCTGGTGCTAAAAGATCCAGACATGCGGATTGTTCTTTCAGCTTATGCTGACGATGTGCTCCTCGTGGCCCAGGATCCAGTTGATCTTGAGCTGGCAAAATAGTGCCAGGAGGTATATTCAGCTGCCTCCTCCGCTCAGATCAACTGGTCCAAATGCACAGGCCTTTTAGAGGGTAATTTACAGGTAGACTCTTTGCCTCCCACGTTTCGTGACATCACGTGGGAGGCAGATGTCATTAAATATCTGGGGGTCTACCTGTCCGCTGCTGACGCTTCCGTCCCAGACAACTGGAGGGAGTTAGAGGGCAGTGTCCTCTCTCGTCTGGGACGATGGAGGGGTCTAGCAAAAATGCTTTCCCTTAGGGGGCGGACTCTAGTGGTGAATCAGCTGGTGGCTTCTCAGATCTGGCACCGGCTGATTTGTCTGAGTCCGACCCCCGAGTTTGTCACCAATATCCAGAGGAATTTGTTAGATTTCCTCTGGATGGGAAGGCATTGGGTCTCTGCAGGGGTGGCAAGTCTGCCTTTGGTGGAGGGTGGACAGGGAGTAGTTTGTGTGTGCTCCCAGTTGTCCACCTTCCGCCTTCAGTACCTGCAGAGATACCTATATGCAGATCCCTCTCCGCAGTGGTGCGCACTGGCATCCAGCTTTTATCGCCAGTTGCGCAACCTGGGGTATGACTGGCAATTATTTTTGATCAGGCCCGAGGGGTTTGGGAGAGACCTCTCGGAGTTGCCGGCATACTACCAGGAAACCCTCAAGGCCTGGAGCATGGTCTCCGTGACCAGGCAGGGCGTGCCTTTGGGGGATGAAATATTCACGGAGCCCCTGCTATTCAATCCAGCAGTGGGGGCTCCAATGTTACAGTCCCCCAGTATCATCCGCCGCCTTAGTCATGCACGGATGACCCGAGTCGGGGATCTCCTGGAATACGGGCGTTCTTATTGGGTGTCACCCCAGGAGCTTGCGCTCCGTTTGGGATATGTGATGCCCAAAGTCTCAGGGCGCTTGCTCCAGTAGATTAGGGATGCCATCTCCCCGAACTCGCGCACCTTCCTTCGCGGGGCTTTGCAGGCCGGAGTGCCACATGCACCTTTCAACACCCCTGCTCCGGCTGTTTACATCGGACACAAGCCCCGTGTTTCCCCTCAGGCTCCTCCTGTCCCCAACCTCTCGAAGTTGAGGGACATACCCTCGGCATGCTTTCGCGGCATGCCGAGGAAGAGCTTATATTCTCTCGTGCTCCATACAGTGCACTTCCTTGCCCTCGTGACCCGTCCCGATACCATCTGGAGGCGGGTCCTACCAGCTGACGAGGGCAAGAGGTCCCGGTGGAGGGAACTTTTTTTCTGATTTAGTTCCACGATCCACCGGGGACTTGAGTTGGAGAGTGCTCCATGGTGCACTGAGCACGGGAGAGTACTTAGCTAAATTCAAGGACTCCCCCTCCACTTGTCCATTCTGTGGCAAGGGAGAGTCCGTGTATCATAATTATTTTAGTTGCGCCAGACTGTAGCCCCTCTTGTCACTCTTGAGGGGCCTCCTCCTGCAGTTCTGGCTCCATTTCTCCCCTCACATTTTTATTTTTGGGCGCCCAGTGTCCCGGGGCAATAAGGCCATGGACCTCCTCGTCAACCTGCTCCTGGCATTAGCCAAATTGGCTATATATAAGTCCAGGAAGCAGTGTTTGATAGGGGGGGTTCCCTTGTCACCTGAGGCCATGTTCCGGCTGCTGGTGCGCTCCCGTATCCGGGCAGAGTACCACCTGGCTTTGTCCAGTGGGGGAATGGATGAGTTTGTCTCCCAGTGGGCTTTAGATGGTGTGCTCTGCTCAGTATCCCCCCATCCGGTTTCTTTTTCTCTCAACCTCCTAAAATGATTTTTATTTAGTTTACAGAACATGTTTCTCATAATTTTAAAATACACTGTGCCAAGTTCAACCAATCCAATCTATTTGGGGTACCAGCAGTCTACATTTAAAAAAACAATAATTTTATTTTCTTAAATCTAAGTGCATTTGCCTGACCGTCAATCAAAGTTCATTTGCTTGACCGCTACCCATAGTGTGTGTCTTGCTTACAAGTACTGTGCCAAGTTCAACCAATCCAATCTAGTTGGGGTACCAACAGTCTACATTTAAAAAACCCAAACTTTTATTTTCTTAGATCTAAGTGCATTTGACTGACCGCCAATCAAAGTTCATTTGCCTGATCGCTAGCCAGTGTGTGTGTCAGGCTTACAAGTACTGTGCCACGTTCAACCATTCCAATCTAGCTGGGGTACCAGCAGATCAATTGATCAGTCAGAAGAGTTATTTACACATCAGTTTGAAGATGAGTGATACGCAACCATTATTGCCAGAGGATGTAGATAACAGGGATATGTCTCAGTCAGGCAGCATTACACACATGTACGTATGATGTGATGATGATGATGTACCCGCTGCTGCTTCCTTTGTTCAGTTGTCATATACAAGTGAGGCGGGTGATGATGATGACAATGCATCCGTGGATGTCACGTGGGTGCCCGCTAGAAGAGAAGAAGAACAGGGGGAAAGTTCAGATGGGGAGACAGAGAGGAGGAGGAGACGAGTTGGAAACAGAGGGAGGTCATAGCAGCGAGCTAGTGGCACAGTCAGACAGCATGCATCAGCACCCGGGGTCAGCCAGACAGGACGCCAATCAACGCATGCTGTTGCCACCACCAGAATGCCGTCACCGCACAGCTCAGCAGTGTGGCATTTTTTTTGTGTGTCTGCCTCTGACAACAGCGATGCCATTTGCAACCTGTGCCAAAAGAAACTGAGTCGTGGGAAGTCCAACATCCACCTAGGTACAACTGCTTTGCGAAGGCACATCATGTCACATCACAAACACTAATGGGATCAACACATGAGTACAAGCAGCACACAAACTCAAAGCCGCCATCCTCCTCCTGGTCCAACATCTTCATCCACGTCAACCACTGCTGTCCTCCTTGCCCCCTCTCAACTATCCGCCACTCCGTCTCTCGCCTCTTGCTGTTCCTGCTCATCTCCCCACAGTCAGGTGTCTGTCAAGGGCATTTTTGAGCGTAAGAAGCCAATGCCACAAAGTCACCCCCTTGCCCGGCGTCTGACAGCTGGCTTGTCTGAACTCTTAGCCCGCCAGCTTTTACCATACAAGCTAGTGGAGTCTGAGGTGTTCAAAAAATTTGTAGCGATTGGGACACCGCAGTGGAAGGTACCCGGCCGAAATTTCTTTGCCCAAAAGGCAATCCCCAACCTGTACTCGATTGTGCAAAAGGAAGTAATGGCATCTCTGGCACACAGCGTTGGGGCAAGGGTCCATCTGACCACTGATACCTGGTCTTCAAAGCATGGTCAGGGCAGGTATATCACCTACACTGCGCATTGGGTAAACCTGATGACGCCTGCCAATCATGGAATGAGTGGCTCTGCAGAGGAGTTGGTGACACCGCCACGACTTGCAGGCAGGCCTGCTGCCACCTCCTCTACTCCTCCTACTCCATCCTCTTCCATAACTTCCTCAGCTGAGTCCTCTTCTGCTGCGTCTTGCTCCACATCAACGGCACCCCCCCAGCTCCCCAGATACTATTCCACATCCTGGATACTTCAGTGTCATGCCGTCTTGGGGTTGACTTGCCTGAAAGCAGAGAGTCACACCGGGCCAGCACTCCTGTCCACCCTGAACGCACAGGTGGATCAATGGCTGACTCCACACCAACTGGAGATTGGCAAAGTGGTTTGTGACAACGGAAGAAATTTGTTGGCTGCATTGAATTTGGGCAAGTTGACGCATGTTCCGTGCATGGCACATGTGTGTAATCTGATCGTACAACGCTTTGTCTGTAAGTATCCAGGCTTACAGGACGTCCTGAAGCAGGCCAGAAAGGTGTGTGGCCATTTCAGGCGTTCCTACACGGACATGGCACACTTTTCAGATATCCAGCGGCGAAACAACATGCCAGTGAGGCGCTTGATTTGTGACAGCCCACACGTTGGAATTCAACACTCCTAATGTTGGACCGCCTGCTCCAACAAGAGAAAGCCGTTAACGAGTATTTGCATGACCAGGGTGCTAGTACAGCCTCTGCAGAGCTGGGAATTGTTTTGCCACGTTACTGGACGCTCATGCGCAATGCCTGCAGGCTCATGCGTCCTTTTGAGGAGGTGACAAACCTTGTCAGTCGCACCGAAGGCACCATCAGCGACATCATACCATTTGTTTTCTTCCTGGAGCGTGCCCTGCGAAGAGTGCTGGATCAGGCCGTAGATGAGCGTGACGAGGAAGAGGAAGAGTTGTGGTCACCATCACCACCAGAAACAGCCTTATCAGCATCGCTTGCTGGACCTGCGGCAACGCTGGAAGAGGATTGTGAGGAAGAGGAGTCAGAGGAGGAATGTGGCTTTGAGGGGGGAGGAGGAAGACCAATCACAACAGGCATCCCAGGGTGCTCGTTGTCACCTATCTGGTACCCGTGGTGTTGTACGTGGCTGGGGGGAAGAACATATCTTCAGCGAGATCACTGAGGACGAGGAACGGGACATGGGTATCTCGGCATCCAACCTTGTGCAAATGGGGTCTTTCATGCTGTCGTGCCTGTCACAGGACCCTCGTATAAAAAGGCTGAAGGGGAACGACCTGTACTGGGTGTGCACGCTACAAGACACCCGGCTGCAACAATACCTGATTTTTTAATTTAAATTTTTATGTCAGAAGGCGTACGGCATGTAATGAAAAAGAAAGCATATTGAACAGTCTTGCATAACACAACAGTTGTGCAAAAATACATATTTACAATGAAGACATTTTGTTAAAATTAGCTGGCTAGGCCTTCTTATTTTTACTTTTTTGGTTAATACATTTTCTTTTTTTTTACTGTGATTGCAATTTTTAAGAGAAACCTAAGACATGGTAAAACAGACAATAGTAAAGAGTATATCAGCAGTTAACACCAAAGTCCTATTATCTATCATCACTCCAGCAGTAGCTTATTATTTACAATATCTAACCTGCTCAATCGCCCTTGGGTTACCCTAGGGCAGGCTTCAGTAGGCGACCTCTCCTTTCCTCGGATGATTTTGCCGCTGGTTGCTTCTGAAGGGTCTCCTCCAGGGCTCCCCCACTCCGGTCCTTCCCCACGAGTCGCTTCAACCATTAACAAATGTTTTATTATATTAGGGGGGCACTAAATGGGGATGTTATCCAGGGATCCCAAATTGTCTGGAACTGGATGATTCTATCCAAGACTACATGGTTAAATCTCTCGTTGAGCAGTAAATAGTTGATTTTTTTTTTATTAATTCCTGAAAGTTTTAGTTTGGGGTTTTCCAACTACTAGCTATGTGTATTTTTTCTTTCAATTTTTTTTTTATTAGGTCAGGTAATATATCATATTCAAACAACCATTTCCATGTTACATATATATCCATACATGTTAATACATCACTGAGTTACCTTATCTCTATTAATACTCAGTTTACCCCTTTCCATTCCATAATCTTGGAGCTTATACCATATCCAGGGCTAGTATGTTATCTGGATTTGGTTGTACCTGTAGCCTAAAAATATTTGTTTTACTTTTCAGTTATTAATATAGCTTTAATTCAGTTTGTTTTAAGTTGATTCCCTTTAAGTCTTGAATCCGACTATAATTGGGAAAAAAAATAACTAGTTTTAACATTTAACATGTTGGGAAAGGGAAAGGTCCACAAACATCCTCATTTTTACATAAATATGATGTAAAATATAGCACTTACCTCCGTCCTCCGCCCCTCTAAGGATCCACACACCCCTCCATCCATCCCGTTCTCTTGAGAATATCCTCTCCCATTTAGGGGAGCCCCTATTCCGGACCTAAATTTCTTTGATGATGATCTTTAATTGTTCTTGAATGATCTTTAATTGTCTCCAGATGATATGCTATCCCTTAATTGCAGCCACGGAGACCATATATCTCAAAATGTATACATGGAGTTGTCTACTAAATGGGTAAGGCGTTCATTTATAAGGATAAAGTTTAATTTATTTTTAACCACCTGAAAGTGTAGGGTATCCGATTTCCATTGTCTGGCTATATGGTTCTTTGTGGCCAACATGATGAACTAATAGCCTATTTTGAGCGGGCCAGAGACAGACATGCAGAACACCCAGCATGCAGTTTTCTATATTAGCAGAAATCTGAATCTTAAACATTTTAGAAGCTAGTAAGCATGTTACTTCCCATAGTCTTATGACTGCCGAACACTCCCACCAGACATGAATCAATGTAGCCTCATTACCACTGTTCCTAAAACATGAGCTACTCCGTTTTGGATCCCATTTATTTAGCTTAAAAGGAGTAATATATGTCCTGTGTAGGACCTTTATTGAGGTCTCAAGCATACTATAATTTAAAGATCCCCTACTTAAGCCTCGCCAACTTTTATCCCATGTGCTGTCTGCCAACTCGGTGCCCAAATCCCTCTCCCAGGCTTTGGTATAGTCTGGTTTGTTTGCCCATGAGTTTTCATTAAATAGTTCATACATGAGGCTAATAATACCAGGCTGAAAGGGGGAATCCCTACATTTTTTGAGTAGCCAGGTGTTTCTTTGGGGGGTTCCCCTACCACTTATCGTATATATAAAATGATGTATCCTGCAAAAATTATAGTGTTCAGCCAGGGGTAAATTGTATCCATCTCTCACCCGCTCAAAGGTCATTATTTTGTCGTCATGCCACCATGGACCAACCCTTAGTAGGTTCTGAGACTTCCACCAACTGAGAGAGCTTTCCAGAAGATGTATCTTAAAGTGAGGATTGGGTACGATAGGGGTAAGATCTGATACCCGAGTGTCCAGTTTTTGTGTCCAGTTCATCTCCGTCCATATTTTTAATGAGTGCTTAATCAACGGGTTTTTCAAGTTTCTCAAAAAAGTATACAGGCCTGGAATCCATATTACTGTATCCCATGTATAAGGTGACATGCTTACATTTTCCATAAATACCCAGAGCGGCTGATGTGTTTTGGAGAATGCGCCAGAGAAATGAAAGCCAGCTGCGCTGCCTTGTAATACAGTTTGAGATTCGGGCACGATAGGCCCCCTTTCCCTTTTGGTCTATACATGTTATTTTTTGAGATCCTCGGGGCTTTATGATTCCAAATAAATCTAAAAATTAGTTTTTTCCCATTTGAATCTTCATGTGTTGTAAGCGATCTCCCGGGAGTTTTAATCTGGCTGACGGGGATTTGTAGTATGTATCTATCAAGGTCATAAATTTGCCTGCAAACCCAAATTTCTGTAATACTGCTTTTAAATAAGGCCATTCCAACGTATCAAAGGCCTTTTCTATATCTAACGCCAAAAGGCATGTGGGTATTTGATGTTGGGATGACCATGAGATTAAATTTTGTGTCCGTCTGATATTGTCCCCCGTTTGTCTATGGGTGATAAACCCTTTTTGGTCTTTATGGATTATGGAGGGGAGAAATCGCGAAATCCTGTTTGCCATTAATTTGGCCAAAATGTTTATATCCCCGTTTAGGAGTGATATGGGGCAGTAATTCTAATGGGTCTCGTCGTTCTTTCGGGAAACATCATATTTGCATGGTTTAGTTCTTGTGGCATGGGAGAACCTTCTAAAAATTGATTGAAAAGTGTGGCTAAGTGGGGTAATAACAAGTCTATAAAAGTTTGGTAATAGAGATTTGTAAATCCATCCGGGCCAGGGTAGCTATGTGTATTTTGAATGCTAAAGCCATTAATTGGAATAGCTTGTTCTAGGATTGAGATAAGTTTTTTTATGTGTATCCCCAGTAAGCAGGATTCCATTGAAAGAGAAATATCCTTTTGCAAGGATTGGAGGCCCGAGATTTTGCTGAAGTCTTTTATAGTGGACATGAGTGCTGGTATAGAGAGAAAGGGCTTTGTCAGGGTGCAAAGCATATCGTCCGCGAAAAGTGAACACTTAAACTGATGGTGTCCTACTTGAACCCCCTGGATGGCATGGTTGGTTCTGATTGCCTGCGTTAGGGGTTCAATGGCAAGAGCAAAGATCAGTGGGGAGAGTGGGCATCTCTGCCTGATCCCTCTCTGTACTTGGATTTTGGCATTATGGTGCCCTGGTATCTTTAAGTTAGCTACTGGTGAGTTGTAGTACCTTCTGAGCAGGTTGAGAAAGCGTCCCTCAAATCCAAACTTATCTAGCATTTTGTACATATATGGCCATTCCACCGTATCAAAAGCCTTCTCTATGTCTAGGGCTAGAGGGCAAACTGGGTTGTTATAGTGTTGAGCCAAGAACTGGGCGTTCGGAACCCTCCTAACATTATCTCCTACCTCTCTGAAAGGAATGAACCCTGTTTGGTCCTTGTGTATTTAGTCCAGTAAAAAGTTAGATATTCGTTTGGTCATGATTTTAGCTAGGATCTTGACATCCACATTTATCAGGGGTATGGGGCGATAATTTTTAACCTCTAAAGGGTCCCTACTATGAGGTCAGCCTGATTCAATTAAGGGGGCATAGGTTCTCCATTTAGTATAGCTTTAAACAAAGATGTTAGGTGCGGGGGTAAGCAAGGGTTTAAATTTATTATAGTACAGATGAGTAAAACCGTGTGGCCCTGGGGACTTGCCAAATTTAAGATCTTGGATTGTAGATTTAACTTCCTCTTGGGATATGTCTAGGTTCAAGCTGTCCAATTGAGGTACAGGTATTTTGTGGACTTCTTGCTGTAGTAGGAAGGACTCTATGTCAGATCCGCTGCAACGGGATTGGGATGAATATATGGTCTGATAGAAGTTTTGAAATGTTTCTTGGATAGCATTGGGGCTAAAGGAGGTTTGGCCATCAGGTAGTCTAAAGATACCGTATATTATGTCCTCTCTTGGGGGGTAAAGACACTAATAATTCCTCCAATAAAAATCTGTTTATTATGTGGGCAAGGTCCCTGGTTAGCCCCTTGGGTTATCTGTTAAAAAGAGTGGTGCAGAGACTGTGGGGGCTGTTAGCCTCGTTGTCCTCGTGTGGCCGTTTAGAATCCCTGCTGCTTCATGTTTCAGCTTTATTAAGGTGTAATTGTACAGCGTTTGACTCAAGTAGCTGCCTGTGTTGGGTCAATTTGGCTTAATTGCTGGGCCCTTTTCCTGCCAAGATGGCGACCGTCAGTCCATGGGCCTCTATGTCCCCTTCACCACCTTTGTCCCCGCTTGTGTGCTTATTTGGGATGGCCCCCCTTTATATGTCCAGCCCGTGGCCTTCTCAGCTCCCCCCCTCAATCTGTGAGTGTGGGTATGCGGGGCTGGGGCGTTGAATCAGGCCTACCTTCTTCTCTGCTCGCTGCAAGATCAACAATACCTAATTTTTCAGGCATGTGTACATGCCTAATTTTTCTGGCCTCTGGTGCTGCACTGTGGCTTCAACAACCAAACCCAAAAAAAAGGCACATAACACGGATTAAACTGATAGGAGTAGTACTACTTAACACACCACTCATATCTGGTGTAACAGTAGTGTACATGTAAAACAAAAAAAAATGTTTCTACTGTAATATATTGCATAGCAGTTAGTTGTCTGCAAGCGTGTGTGTCAGACCTACAGCGTCTACTCTGCCAACTTCTGCAAGTGCACAGTGCCACTCATATCTGTTGTCACAGTAGCTTGCACGCATAGTACCAATCTGTCAAAACCTGTAATGATGAATGAGGTCTAGAGTAGCCTGGTTCCCTTATCCTCTACAGGTTGAGACCTAATGTTTGGGTGACTCCAGACCAACACATGAGTACAAGCAGCACACAAACTCAAAGCCGCCATCCTCCTCCTGGTCCAGCATCATCAGCCACATCAACCACTGCTGTCCTCCTTGCCCCCTCTCAACCATCCGCCACTCCGTCTCTCGCCTTGAGCAGTTCCTGCTCATCTGCCCATAGTCAGGTGCCTGTAAAGGACATGTTTGAGCGTAAGAAGCTAATGTCACAAAGTGCCCCAAAATTGAAGTGATACGACCAACAAAGCATCTTTTTCCATCTCCCGGTTCTAAAATTCCAGGCCTTATACATGGCCCCTGATAGGTGACGTAACAAGTATTAAACTGATAAGAGTAGTACTTACAAACACGCCACTCCTATCTGGTGGCACCTTTGATTGCACTTGCCGTGCCCAGAATTTGAAGTGATACGACCAACAAAGCAACTTTTTCCATCTCCCTGTTCTAAAAATCCAGGCCTTATACACGGCCCCTGATAGGTGACGTAACAAGTATTAAACTGATAAGAGTAGTACTTACAAACACGCCACTCCTATCTGGTGGCACCGTAGATTGCACGCGCTGTGCCCCAAAATTGAAGTGGGAGGACCAATTAAGCATCTTTTTCCATCTCCCGGTTCCAAAAATCCAGGCCTTATACACGTCCCCTGATAGGTGACGTAACAGGTATTAAATTGATAAGAGTAGTACTACTTAACACACCTTATAATAATGCAGAGAGAGGCAACGCAGTGAGAGGAGTCTGAAGAAGAGGAGTCAGAGGAGGAAGGTGGCTTTGAGGAGGTGGAAGACCAAACACAGCAGGCGTCCAAGGGGGCTTGTTGTCACCTTTCGGGGACCCTTGGTGGCTGGGTGGAGGAAGAGACCTTCAATGACATCAGTGAGGACAAGGAACGGGCCATGGCTAGCTTGGTATCCAACCTTGTGCAAATGGGGAGTTTGCGGTTGTGCAAATGGACTGTTTGCATTTGTTTGCGGTGCGTTAAACGGGGAGTTTGGTCTGTCACTGTGAAGCGGGCCTAACCCTTACACTACCTGATCGATACAACACCATACCTGATGTTTTAAAGCATGTTATTCCAAACAATTTAGGAATGTTAGGTAATTTATGCCCTTTATGGATTAAAACCAGACTCTGCATCAACTATGTAATTTTCCGTGGGAGTTTTGACATGGATCCCCCTCCGTCATGCCACAGTCCAGGTGTTAGTCCCCTTAAAAAAACGTTTCCATCACTATTGTGGCCAGAAAGAGTCCCTGTGGGCTTTAAAATCCGCCTGCCCATTGAAGTCTATGGCGCTTCGACGGATTTGCCGGTTCGCGAACATTTGGGGCAATTCGCGTTTGCGGTTTGCGAAAATTTTATGTTTGCGACATCACTATTGGCTAAGTTTCACTTTTTTTTTTTTTGCCTTCCTCTGGATGAAATAATAATAAAAAAATAAAAATAAAAAAATAATTGATTTATGATTAATTAACAACTAATTAATTAATAACTAATCCACATATTGCAGATCAGAGGAGATCTTAAAAGGTTGAACTTGATAGACTGAAAGTCTTTTTTCAACCTTAATTACTATGTAAATAACAATACAATCTGGACATTGGTTTCCTTGGGTAACCACCAATATTCAGTATATTAATCAGAAAAATCCCAATTTAGAGAACTACAAACCATGCTGTAATCAAAACATACATGGACATCCCTGTACATAGACTGCTCCCCTCTCAAACAGTCAAACTGCAAGACTAAAAGACTAAGCAAAACAGACAGGGGGAGAGGTAAAAAAAAAAAAAAGCACACCTGCATCGACATGGGAAACATCCCCATCAGATAACAGCACTCCCATCCACTCACTCCTCACATTCACCCACTCAACCCCACCACTCGACTATCCAGAAAGAACTATCCACACACAGGGACACACATGAACATCTCTAACATCCACACACGGAAAACATGACTGAACATAAAATAACTATGTTTAGCATATAGCACAGACTTTTGTTTAAGACTTTTCACATGGGCGTTTTCTTGCTGCAGTTCAGCTTGTCCCAAGCACTGCTACAAGAAAAATATGTAACAAAACTTTTGTTTATAACTTTAAAGAGATTTCCTCAATATTTTTACACCAAATTTTTACCACCTGGATTTAAAACCAATAAAGATTCTCCATTGTTTGTTAGGCCAGAGAAACATGCTTCTGTGTCGTATAGAAATGCAATTACGTATACCTCAATTATGAGTGCAAACTTAGGGCCCTATTAAATTCTCCCTCGTAGTTCTCTCGGTGCTCGCAAAAGGCAGTTTTCCTGCTGTTTGCGAGAACCGAATCTCTCGCAGCCTGCCTTACGATATGACTGCGAGAAAATGGCCGAGAATAGGCTCCGAGAGAGCTACGTAGCCTTAAATCTATGCACGAGTCTCGCATATCGTAAGAATCCCTACGTGGACAAAAAGTCCACGCAAGGGATCCGAAAGCCTCTACGTGCTGCCTCGGAACAGCCCGAGACAGCAGTGTGAGGCTCCCCCCTGCACCCTATACACATCCCCATGCTGCAGGGGTCTCTATCAGGACCCCTGCATCACCCCCACATTAACCCCTTGCAGCGGGGGTCCCCGATCTGCATAGATCAGGCCCCCCGCTGCATTTAAAACTTTTAAATTCCCCGCCGCGGCTCCTTAAAGGGACCGCGGCACACTATTACCCAATCCCGGCCGCGGCACTTAAAATTAACCCCCCTCTATGCTGGGGGTCCCCATCGGGACCCCCGAAGTGTCCCCACATAAACCCATTGCAGGGGGGGGCCCCGATCTGCATAGATCAGGCCCCCCGCTGCATTTAAAACTTTTAAATTCCCCGCCGCGGCTCCTTAAAGGGACCGCGGCACACTATTACCCAATCCCGGCCGCGGCACTTAAAATTAACCCCCCTCTATGCTGGGGGTCCCCATCGGGACCCCCGAAGTGTCCCCACATAAACCCCCTGCAGTGGGGGGCCCCGATCGGCACCGATCGTGACCCTGCTGCAATTCAATTTTAAATTTCCCGCCTCGCGGGTCCTCAAAGGACCGTAAAGGTCCTGAAAGGACTCGCACTAAAAATATTAACCCCAGGCAACTATAATTACCCCATTAACTCATGGTGGTCAATCCAGACCACCATAAGGCTCTAATTAACCCATTAACTCATGATGGTCAATCCAGACCACCATAAGGCTCTATTTAACCCATTAACTCATGATGGTCAATCCAGACCACCATAAGGCTCTATTTAACCCATTAACTCATGGTGGTCAATCCAGACCACCATAAGGCTCTAATTAACCCATTAACTCATGGTGGTCTATACAGACCACCATAAGGCCTAAATTAACCCATTAACTCATGATGGTCAATCCAGACCACCATAAGGCTCTATTTAACCCATTAACTCATGGTGGTCAATCCAGACCACCATAAGGCTCTAATTAACCCATTAACTCATGGTGGTCAATCCAGACCACCATAAGGCCTAAATTAACCCATTAACTCATGATGGTCAATCCAGACCACCATAAGGCTCTATTTAACCCATTAACTCATGGTGGTCAATCCAGACCACCATAAGGCTCTAATTAACCCATTAACTCATGATGGTCAATCCAGACCACCATAAGGCCTAAATTAACCCATTAACTCATGATGGTCAATCCAGACCACCATAAGGCTCTATTTAACCCCATCAGTCCCATAAGGGTATATTATTACCATTATGGGCCTGTTACAACCCAACATTAACCACATAAGTGCCATGATGGTCCTCAAGGACCATCATGACACTAACTACAAACACTACACTATAACCCCCAATAAACCATTTAATCTAAACTAACCCCCCTCTACACTAATCTATTAACACTTACACTACCTACCTACACTACCTACCCCCTAATAAACCTTCCCACCACTCTAATTACAAAAAATTAAAAACCTACAGCACAGAAAACAAAAAACCTACAGTACAAAAAACAAAAAAACCTACAGTACAGAAAACAAAAAACAATTACAACCCCACCCCCCACTACAGAAAACAAAAAAATACATTACAACCCCACCCCCCACTACAGAAAATAAAAAAATTACACACCTGAAAAGGAAAGACAGATAAACACAATACAATACATACATATAATACATTACATACATTACATACAATACATGACATTACATATAATATATTAAATATAATATATTACATATAATATATTACATATAATACATTACATACATTACATACAATACATGACATTACATACATTACATATAATATATTAAATATAATATATTACATATAATATATTACATATAATATATTACATATAGTCCTAATCAAATACCCCCTATCTATCTAACATACAATCTATTTAATTTAAAATAAATCCTAACTATATCAAATACATCCCCCTATCTATCTAATACACAAAAAATCCTAACTACATACACAGACCATTATTCTAAAGTAAAATAAAATAATTACAGTCCTAACTACATACACAGACCCTAATTCTAAGCTAAAATCAATAAATTAAGACCACTTACCTTTAAGATGTTGCTTCAGATCACTAACCTATGGGTCAAACAAAAAATAAAAATTAGTACAAAACATTAACATCAAATAAATAAACATTCTATACATTCTAAATATTCAACTCACCTTTACAGCATGTCCAGTCACTGTTTAGCTCTTCCGGCGCGGCCCTGTTAAAAAAAAAACACAATACATGAATACATGAATACAATATATAAACAATAAATAAAATACACAAATAAACATCTAAATATACATTTCACTTACCTACCCGCGATGTCCCCGGCCTTCTCTCCTTCAGCCCCGGCTGGGCCGCGGAACCATTCGCGCTCTAAAAAAAAAAAAGAAAAAAAAACTAACGGAGGTCTGCACTGGCAGACCTCCCCGACGCTACTGAACCTCCCGGAGTCGTTTCCGGGAGGAAATTGGCATTGGCGGCTTGTGATTGGCTGAAAAAGCTGTCTATCAATTTCAGCCAATCAAAAGTCGTCAATGTGTGAGCCAATCAGGATGGGATACACCCCAATAATCCACCCTGATTGGCTTAAACACTTGTCTATCTTTCTGGGAACCAATCACAACGCTCAGATGCCTTCAGCCAATCACTATGGGATACCCCCCCACGGAGTGATTGGTAGAAGACATCTGCGCATCCTGATTGGCTCCTACATTGACGACTTTTGATTGGCTGACAGCTTTTTCAGCCAATCACAAGCCGCCAATGCCAATTTCCTCCCGGAAACGACTCCGGGAGGTTCAGTAGCGTCGGGGAGGTCTGCCAGTGCAGACCTCCGTTAGTTTTTTTTCTTTTTTTTTTTTAGAGTGCGGATGGTTCCGCGGCCCAGCCGGGGCTGAAGGAGAGAAGGCCGGGGACATCGCGGGGAGGTAAGTTCAATGTATATTTAGATGTTTATTTGTGTATTTTATTTATTGTTTATATATTGTATTCATGTATTCATGTATTGTGTTTTTTTTTTTAACAGGGCCGCGCCGGAAGAGCTAAACAGTGACTGGACATGCTGTAAAGGTGAGTTGAATATTTAGAATGTATAGAATGTTTATTTATTTGATGTTAATGTTTTGTACTAATTTTTATTTTTTGTTTGACCCATAGGTTAGTGATCTGAAGCAACATCTTAAAGGTAAGTGGTCTTAATTTATTGATTTTAGCTTAGAATTAGGGTCTGTGTATGTAGTTAGGATTTTTTGTATATTAGATAGATAGGGGGATGTATTTGATATAGTTAGGATTTATTTTAAATTAAATAGATTGTATGTTAGATAGATAGGGGGTATTTGATTAGGACTATATGTAATATATTATATGTAATATATTATATGTAATATATTATATGTAATACATTATATGTAATGTATGTAATGTCATGTATTGTATGTAATGTATGTAATGTATTATATGTAATATATTATATGTAATATATTATATTTAATACATTATATGTAATGTATGTAATGTCATGTATTGTATGTAATGTATGTAATGTATTATATGTAATATATTATATGTAATATATTATATTTAATATATTATATTTAATGTATGTAATGTCATGTATTGTATGTAATGTATGTAATGTATTATATGTAATATATTATATGTAATATATTATATTTAATATATTATATTTAATGTATGTAATGTCATGTATTGTATGTAATGTATGTAATGTATTGTGTTTATCTGTCTTTCCTTTTCAGGTGTGTAATTTTTTTTTATTTTCTGTAGTGGGGGGTGGGGTTGTAATGTATTTTTTTATTTTCTGTAGTGGGGGGTGGGGTTGTAATGTATTTTTTTGTTTTCTGTAGTGGGGGGTGGGGTTGTAATTTTTATTTTTTCTGTACTGTAGGTTTTTTTGTTTTTTGTACTGTAGGTTTTTTGTTTTCTGTGCTGTAGGTTTATTGTTTTTTGTAATTAGAGTGTTGGGGAGGTTTATTAGGGGGTAGGTAGTGTAGGTAGGTAGTGTAAGTGTTAATAGATTAGTGTAGAGGGGGGTTAGTTTAGATTAAATGGTTTATTGGGGGTTATAGTGTAGTGTTTGTAGTTAGTGTCATGATGGTCCTTGAGGACCATCATGGCACTTATGTGGTTAATGTTGGGTTGTAACAGGCCCATAATGGTAATAATATACCCTTATGGGACTGATGGGGTTAAATAGAGCCTTATGGTGGTCTGTATTGACCACCATGAGTTAATGGGTTAATTAGAGCCTTATGGTGGTCTGTATTGACCACCATGAGTTAATGGGTTAATTAGAGCCTTATGGTGGTCTGTATTGACCACCATGAGTTAATGGGTTAATTTAGGCCTTATGGTGGTCTGTATTGACCACCATGAGTTAATGGGTTAATTTAGGCCTTATGGTGGTCTGTATTGACCACCATGAGTTAATGGGTTAATTAGAGCCTTATGGTGGTCTGTATTGACCACCATGAGTTAATGGGTTAATTTAGGCCTTATGGTGGTCTGTATTGACCATCATGAGTTAATGGGGTAATTATAGTTGCCTGGGGTTAATATTTTTAGTGCGAGTCCTTTCAGGACCTTTACGGTCCTTTGAGGACCCGCGAGGCGGGAAATTTAAAATTGAATTGCAGCAGGGTCACGATCGGTGCCGATCGGGGCCCCCCGCAGCAGGGGGTTTATATGGGGACACTTCGGGGGTCCCGATGGGGACCCCCAGCATAGAGGGGGGTTAATTTTAAGTGCCGCGGCCGGGATTGGGTAATAGTGTGCCGCGGTCCCTTTAAGGAGCCGCGGCGGGGAATTTAAAAGTTTTAAATGCAGCGGGGGGCCTGATCTATGCAGATCGGGGCCCCCCCCTGCAATGGGTTTATGTGGGGACACTTCGGGGGTCCCGATGGGGACCCCCAGCATAGAGGGGGGTTAATTTTAAGTGCCGCGGCCGGGATTGGGTAATAGTGTGCCGCGGCCCCTTTAAGGAGCCGCGGCGGGGAATTTAAAAGTTTTAAATGCAGCGGGGGCCTGATCGGTGCCGATCGGGGACCCCCGCTGCAAGGGGTTAATGTGTGGGGGCTGCGGGGGTTCCTATGGACCCCTGCAGCAAGGTGTTCATGTGAGGACACTTCGGGGGTCCCGACAGGGACCCCCGCATTGAGGGGGGGTTCATTTTAGGTGCCTAGGGGGGGGTTTGGAGTACCCCCCACGGCAGGGCTTATGTGGGGGACTGCCGCGGAGGTCCCTTTTAGGACCCCCGCAGCACTTGATGAGGAGTGGGAGCCTGCGATATCATCTCGCAGGCTGTCACTCCTCATGTACATTTACGCAGTGTAGATACGTACGGGCCTGCTGCGTAGCTCATACGTTGCTCGCAGCAGGGCTAATTTAATAGCATTGTAAGTTAGAGAAACTTTGCAGTACGTAGGGCTTAAGTAGAAGCCTCTTATTTACGAGGCTGGAATTTAATGAGGCCCTAAGTAAGTAACTTATAAATTAACATTTATTGTGTTTCAGTATATATACAGTATGTTTGCAGAAATACAACTTCCCAAATGCAGAATTTAAAATAATATACCCATTGTATAATGGATTATAAAACTAGAATGCAGAACTTTCTGTTTTAAAATATGTATTTCTATATCTCTTCGGCGCTTACAAATATGGACCTACCAGGGCTCTTTGCCAGCTCTCAGTGTTCCCAATTCAAGGTCAGTAAACCAAAAGCAAGCAGAATATACTTCTTTTTTTTTTTTAAAGAAAAGGTTTCTTTCTCGCTGTCCCCACTATCATTCGCTGTCCCCACTACCATTCGCTGTCCCCACTATCATTCGCTGTCCCCACTATCATTCTCTCTCCCCCCTCTCCTTCTCTTTCCTTCTCTTCCCCCTTTCTCTACCCCCTCTCCTTCTCTCTCCTCTCCTTCTCTCTTCCCCTCTCTTCTATCTATCACTTACCTGTTTCTTGCATGCTCCAGTCCCACAACTGCAGCTGAGCCTCACTCTGAGCCTGGCTGCTCCCCCAGGGGTCCTGTTTGCACTGTGGAAGACAGGCAGCAGGCAGGACGCCTTCAGGATGGGGGAGGAGGGTGGCTACTCTACAGAAAATGTGTTAAATCAATTTATTTTACCCAACAATACACCCCAGGGGCCTCATTCAATTGCAATTTGGCCAATTGAATAGGGCTCTAAATAAGCACATAGCATATTTTTTTTAAATAAGTTTTTAGTTATTGAAAATCTTGCATTTGGATAGATATTTACTAATTAAAAACTTATTTAAAAAAAATATGTTAAGTGCTTATTTAGACCCCTATTCAATTGGCCAAGTTGCAATTGAATGAGGGCCCAGGAGATTAAGGGCCTCGGTGCATAGCACCGGCTGCACCGTTGGTAACTCCACCCATGAGCGTAACATATTACCTTACATGGAAGAATTATGCTGCCTGTTTCTCTTTCCTTATTTACTCTTTGCAATTAATTTAAAAAAAACTATTACCGTATATTCAGCTCTATTTGGTATATACAGTTCAGCACTTTAAGGTACGTCGCCTGTGACCGATACAAAACAAGATACATCTTTAAGATAACTTACATTTTGTCTGCGCCATTTCAGCCCCTTGGATATTTTCATATCCATCCAGATGCTGTCATCCAATCAGATGCAGGTATTTTGTCCTGTGATGTTACAGACAGGTCAAATTTCCCAGTTAAGATGTACACTAAAATATTTCAAACTTGTTTTCGATCAATGATACACTATACTAACTCTCACTTCCTATTAGTATGTATTTTGTAGAACACATTAAAGCTGGAGTGGGCAGGTTTGGTCCTGGAGGGCCACACACAGGCCTGGATTTCAGGATATCCCTGCTCCAGACAGGGGAGTCAATAGCTTCTTCATCCTGATTGACTCATCTGTGCACAGAAAGGAAAGTCCCAAATCCAGGTATATGTGTGACCCTCGAGGACCAAACTTGCCCACCCCTGCAGTAAAGGATTCTTTTATTTTTCAGTAATGTATTTAAAAATAGGAGCATTTTGTATTTATTAGAAACAAAATCCTAACAAAATCTAAATAACTTACTTTTACAGTTGTCTTGCTTTCATGCTTTTTGCTCACCCATTAAATTATTTATGTTAACCCATAATCACATGGTCTGGTTGTCAGTTCATCAAGAAAGTAAATGAATGTAACACGGGATGTGTTTTACCTTGATGGAGAAAACTGTTTCAGTTGTGACTTGCTGAAAAAAATCACATGATTAGGGAGAGCAGAAGAACCGTGACACAGTTAAGACAACTTAAAAGTAAGGCCTCCATTCAGTTGCCTTCATACTGGCTGTAAGTCTGCAGGCTTAAAAATTGCAACAGTTACAGAGTGATTCAATTGAACAAGCCTGCAATTTAGGGGTCGAAAGCCTAAACTGTATACCATGCACCGGTAAGCAGCATTTCAGAGCGTGATCGACAAAGGGAGAGGGAGGCAGAGAGAAGGAGAGAGAGGGAGAGAGAAGGAAGGAGGGGGATAGAGAGTGAGAAGGAGAGGGAGGGAGAAAGAGAATAAATGAGGGTGATATAGAAGGAGGGATTGAGAGAAGGAGAGAGAGAGGGCGCAGATTGTGTGTGTAATGCCTGCAAAATTGCAAGTTGCCTAAGCCGATCATTGCGAGGCTCGCAATGAGCGGTGAAGGGGGAGAGGAAGGGAGGCAGAAGGAGAGGGAGGAAAAGAGAGGGAGGGACAGAGGAGGGAAGGGGAAAGAGAGAAGGAGAGGGAGGGAGAGAGAAGGAAGGAAGGGGTGAGAGAGGGAGAGAGAGAGAAGGACAGAGGAAGAGAGAAGGAGGGAGATAGGAAGAGAGAGAGAATTGTGAGTTGCGCATGTGCACTGCACATTGCAAGCCTCGCATTGCACGACGAAGGGAGAGGGAGGGAGGGAAGGAAAGGGAGGGATAGAGAAGGAAAGAGAGAGGGAGAGGGAAGGAGGGAAGGAGAGAGAAGGAAGGAGGGGAGAGAGTGAGAAGGAGGAGGGAGAGAGAGAAGAAGGGAGGGTGAGATAGGAGGGAGGGAGAGAGAGAGGGCACACACAGAGAGAGAGCACAGAGAGAGGGAGAGTGCACAGAGAGAGAGAGAGAGGATGCACAGAGAGAGGGCGCACAGACAGAAGACATTTTTGATGGGCAAGTTACTAGTATTATTTATTGTTCCCCTTCTGGATCACTATCTTGTCGTGGTGAAGTGGCTTTTGTACCTCAGTGAAGCTGGGAGCTATACCATGTAGGGTCACCCAAGATGGGCAGGTTATAGCAGAGAGGTCAGACATATTTGAGTCCACTGGTAAAGGAACTGCCAACCCACTCCAGTATCTTTGCCATGGAAAACATATGGAGCACAAGCAGAAACACAGACAGGTGTGCCTGTAGAGCTGCGTCCGAAAGGTCACCGAGAGTTGGACACGACTGAAGGACTGAACAACAACAATAATAGTTGTTACTGCATTGCAGTTAGCCATGTGTAGCATTCATTGCTGGTGCTATACTAACACAGTGCAAACATACATTATCACACTAACAAAGCTGTGTTTTCATATCTTGTTACCCGAGTCACATGACTTACCATGTCAAGTAAATGCATTTCTCTAATTTCTTAATTTGATCTATACCCTATTTGACAAACAATACGTGCAGATCAATAAGGGCACCAGATCTAAAAATGAATACATCCTTATGGTCAGTGCTCCTGACCTATGCTTTTGATCCATACAATTACAGCCCACATGACTTCCTGCCCGGACTGGACAAGGCTTCCTGGAAGTGTTAGTAACTTGCACCATCTTACCGGACATTTAATGTCACAAATCTGGTTACATGTTTGGAGCACAGAACCGGCACTAAACCTGAAAGCTCAACTCAAATGCTGAAATATACTCAAATAAATACATTTAATTATAATTTGTCACTATTAAATAATTTGTATGAAAGTTTTTTAACGGCAAATTACATGAAAATTTATTTTTCTCCAAATTACTTTTTTTCATTTTAATTGTCTCTTCCCCTTCTGGATCCCTATCAGTGAGCTATTCCATGTAGGGTCATCCAAGTTGGGCAGTTCATAGAAGAAAGGTCAGATAAATAGTGGTCCACTGGTGAAGGAACCGGCAACCCAATCCAGTATCTTTGTCATGAAAACCATATGGATAAGCACAACCAGAAACAGAGACAGATCTGCCTGGCGTGCTGTGTCCATATGGTCACAAAGAGTCGGGCACAACTGAAGGACTGAACATCATCAATTGTCTCTCATATTGGAAGTGCATGTCTATCTGGAGAAAGAGTAACAGTCACAGAGACCTTTAAGTGTTAGATTTTTGTGTTATTGAAGTCTAAACTGACTGGGCTCTTAAGGCTTATCACCCCTAGTGTGTGAGATAATTAATCATCAATAAACAGTGGCAAGATGTCTGATCTGACTAACTAGTGATTTGAAATAAACTTGAGAGGAAGTGTGATGTAGGCCCCACCCTGAGCCTCTTGTCTTTGTTTGATTTGCTAGACTTACAGTCAAAAAGATAATACGAAACACAAAAGTATGGGATGACCCCTACAGGTAATTTTTCTACACTATACATCAATCACTTTTCATACAAAAACACTTTTGTAATGTTTAAAAATACTCATTTAGGTAGGGGTGTTCCCCTTTTTTGGATTTTATATTTTTCATTAATCTAATTATCTAGTAATTTTTATTTTATTTTAGTTTTTTTCCTTTTATGACACTGGTTTATGGAGCATTGGTAAATCTCTCTGTCCAACCAGGTTTAGTTAGAGTATAAATTTGTGAACTTATATATATTTATTCACAGTATCTCACAAAATTGAGTACACCCCTCACATTTTTGTAAATATTTTATATCTTTTCATGTGACAACACTGAAGAAATGACCCTCTGCTACAATGTAAAGTAGTAAGTGTACAGCTTGTATAACAGTGTAAATGTGCTGATCCCTCAACATAGCTCAACACACAGCCATTAATGTCTAAACCGTTGAAAAAGTAAAAATGTGCAAACTGGGCCCAAAGTGTCAATATTTTGTGGGCATAGAGTTCACCAGAGCTTCACAGGCTGCCACTGGAGTCCTCTTCCACTCCTCCATGATGACATCACAGGGGCTGGTGGATGTTAGAGACCTTGCACTCCCCCACCTTCTGTTTGAGGATGCCCCACAGATGGTCAATAGGGTTTATGTCCGGAGACATGCTTGGCCAGTCCATCACCTTTACCTTCAGCTTCTTTAGCAAGGCAGTGGTTGTTTTGGAGGTGTGTTTGGGGTCGTTATCATGTTGGAATACTGCCCTGCCGCCCAGTCTCCAAAGGTGGGGATCATGCCAAAGTACATGTTGGCATTCATGGTTCCTTCAATGAACTGTAGCTCCCCAGTGCCGGCAGCACTCATTGTGGGCCTCTTCCCCCTCTGCTTTATGGGTCTTGCAATAAGCGCTTTGGTGCTCATTGCATGCCCCAACCCACAACTTCGAACCCCGCAATAAGCACCTTTGGCGCTCATTGTGAGCCTATCCCCCCTCTACTTTATGGGCGCTCATCGCAGGCATTGGCAAACTCGCAACACTCGGGCCTTGCAATGAGCCCCATTGGTGCTCATTGCAAACCTCTCCCCACTCTCTCACCTCTGTGTCTCCCCCCTCTACCTCCCTTGTGTCAGTTTCCCTCCTCTCCCTCCCATGTCTCTTTTCTCACTCCCCTGGGTTTTTTTTCCGTTATCTCCCACCCCTGTGTCTCTTTCCCCTCCACTCCCTACTGTGTGCTCCTGTTTCCATTTATGGGTGTGAAACTATTTGCGGGCTTGGGAAATTGATAATTTTCCCCAAGCCCGAAATGGGTTTCCTATTTATGTGCTTGAAAAAAATACGGCTGCACGGCCCTTGTTTTTTTTCCGCCTAGCCGCTCTGTGACCGGCCAAAAATGCCAATTACATATCAAATTAGCTTGCAACCTCACTTACAGGCTCCCTGCCTCTCCCCCTGTGCTGTGTGTGAGGTTGTAAGCTAATTTTTGAATCAATTGCCTTTTTTTGGTGTCCTCCGAATGGCTTTCCAGATACTGGCTGGAAAAAAATGGAGGCCGTTAAACCCTTAATTTTTTTGAAGCCTATATAAGTACAGGAAGGCTATATAAGTACAGGAAGCAGTGTTCATTTTGGGATATACCCCTGCCATGTGAGACATTGATCCGGACACTAGTGCGTTACTATTGACAGGTCAAGTTCACCCTGGCGGTTACCACTCATATGATGAATAACATTGATTGGCTGTTCTGTGTCCCTCCATCTGGATTATTTTAAGACTAACCTCTTTATTTAGTTATTTTTATTTATTTTTACCTTGTTCTTTCCTCCTGATCAGTGTCCACCCCTACTATTTTCTATGCTCCTTCCATATAGGACTTCTTTTAGCTCATTGTTATGTAGAGCAGATAGGGAGACAGATGTAGGATTGGTAAAATACAGCCTGACCGGCTTTGAGCAGTCAGGTAATTTGCCTTTGCCTAGTAATATATCGTGTCCAGTTCTAGAGACTGTATATTCAAAATTATATAAATTAATTAGAAATAATTCAATAGAGGGCGACTAAAATGGTTCATGGTATACAAAACAAAGCACATAATGGAAAACGATCTATTTGTCTTGAGAATAAACATTATTTGATATAAAATGACTGCATCTATTTAAGTTGGCATCTCACACATACTTGTTTTATATTTCATTCGACTTATTGAACCTCATGCATTTTCTTATTCAGTACCGTGGACACTTGATTGTTTTTTCCCTGAATGTTTAGATCTGCAGCATGACTTGGGACACATAGAATAGGTTGGAAACTCATGTACTAAATTATTTTCTATATTTGAGAAAATAAAATTACCACTAACAATTGTACCGTATCCCATTTTGGATCAATTCCTCATGCAAAATGTCCTTCTTAAACATTCTAGGAACTATTTTACATCAAGTTCCATAACACTTACAATAATCTCCACCTAACACACCTCTTCCCGAGACCTCTCCTCAAACATTTACTTCACGTACTAAAAACCCCTAAAAATTCAACAACTTTCCATATATCAAAAGACTAATAGAAAAAGTTCCCTCTTGTAGTGCACACCTACATTTATCTTAAACAGACCTAAATAATTGGTTAAAACTTAACTTGTAATATCTTAATAAAAACCTTAAAATATTTAGAAGCTGCAATGCTATCAGGGATTGTATAATTATAACTTACTAAGCGGATTAGCACTTATTAAATGTTAAGTGTATATAAAATATTTAGTGCTATCTTAATAAAAGTGCAAGTACTAAAAATAGTGGATCTAAAGTGCTTATATAGAGTCAGCTGTATATCTGACTCAATTCAAATGGTGTTATCAAAGTGCTTATCTTCTTATATTAGTTTTTCCAAAATTTGTATACAATTTTAAGTAAACTCTTATAATTAGAACCTGTTAATGGTGCTGTACATCTTATGGACTTGTTTTCAGTGTATATCATAGTATTTGTATTACACTATGTCCATGAGACAAGGAGCAGCACACTAGCGTGGAGATCGTGGTTAGGACGGCTCGACGATCACGTTGCTGCGTCTAACCCGACGCACGTTTCCCACTTTCTTCAGGGGTTACCGCCATGACTAGTGGACATCCCTTTATAGTCTCCGGTAGTCATGGAGATCCTGTCTGTTATTAAAAAAACATAATATTAACTTTAAAATTATTAAATAAGTCTCATTGTATTATTATAGTGCTACAAATATCCGCAATTTTAAAGATATCTTATGATGTATTAAATTAATATAAATATATCAAAGAGAATCTGAGACTCCTTAACAACACAGAATGTTATAATAAATAATCTAAAGATCCAACTGAGCAATTTTTGAGAGAATTAAATAATATCTTGAATAAAGGACTGGATAACAAAATAATATCTAAACAAGTGGTGTCTCTGACATCATATGTAAAAGATACCAAAGATGTGTTAAAGAAAATAAATGGATTAACCACAAATAAAAACACTCTATTAGTATCATTGGATGTTGAATCACCATACACCAATATTCAACACCATAGAGGCCTACATGCCGTAAAATATTTTTTGCAAAAAAAAGGCAGCCTCTATGATAAACACAATGAGTTTTTAATGGAACTACTAGAATATTTGTTAACACACAATTATTTTGTTTTTTTGCAAAATTATTACCACCAAACCCAAGGTACAGCTATGGGGACAACATGCGCCCCTACATATGCACATTTGTACTTGGGATGGTGGGAGGAACAAATAGTGTTTAGTGAGGATATGGAAAACTACACTAAGGAAGTGGACCTATGGATCCGCTATATAGATGATGTGATGATTTTGTGGAATGGCACTCTCCAACATTTGCCGAATTTTATAAAAAGATTGAATAACAATGATATGGGTCTATATTTGACCTCAGAGATAAGTGATACATCTATAACTTTTTTTGGATTTAAAAATCTGTAAAAAACAAGATGGCAAACTAACAACTAATACTTACAGGAAACCGACAGCAACAAATAGCCTTATCCATGCCAAAAGTAGTCATCCAAAATCTTTGATTTCTGGGATCCCAATAGGACAATATTTGAGAATAAAAAGAAACTGCTCTGAATACAACTTTGAATTAGAGGCAAAAGATCTGCAAAAAAGGTTTCAAGAACGGGGATGTCATGAATCAGCCAGTGGCCATATTGTATTTGGTGTGAACTATGCTGGGGCCATTTTGTGACTGGCAGCGGTGGCCATTTTGGGCTGGGTGGTCTTCCACATGCTGTTGCCATGGGGAGGAACAAACGGTTTGGGGCCCACTTGTTATGGATATATTGTTGTGTTGTGGTCTAGGGGATAAAGTATTATAAGTTTACCCCTTAGCATATCCCCATCCCTTCCATGTTTAGGCTCATTGTAATGGGTGTCATGTGAGGGAGCTGGTGGGATGTGTTGGTTCTATGTGTGTGAAACATTGTGTGTTGTATTTGTAAATATGAATGTATGGTATTATATTAGTATGTCATTATATTGTAGAGGGGAAGCCATTGAATACAGCCACGCCTCCTTTGTTCCCAAAGGCCTGTTAATCCCATTAGCTAAGTATCCAGCATAGAACTAACAATGGGAAGCTCACAGCTGGAGAGCAGACAGGCAGGCACCCAGAAACAATGGGATGGCCTGAAGGCTTCTCATGGGCACAAGAGAACCAACTTATGCTTTGCCCTGGAGAGTCAAAACCCAAATGAATTAGTTGGCCTCGCCTAGTGGGCGGACCTGGGAGGGGACTATTGGTTCACACACAGTTCCCCTTCATGATTGGCCAGACGTCATTTGGGGCTGGCTAACGGTAGCCACTTCCCCCATTCTTGTGTGATGTGGTTAAATATGCTGTTCTAAAATAAAACATGGTTCATAATTTTCATCAAGACTTTGTGTGCAGGTGTATTATTGACCCAAGGGCATATGCTGGCAGAGGAGATCGTTTCTGACTTCCTTCCAGGGTTCCCAGCGCACACTACCTTAAGCTGGGACTTATGCTCTTGCATCCGCAAAGAAGGTCCATTGGTCTGAGTCACCCAAATCTTAGGTCTAAAACCTACAGGAGATAAGAGGACTAGGATCCTCTATACTCCATCATCATTGTAGGTTGTGACAGGGGATATAATAAAAGAGTATTAAAGAAGGCCTATCATAGAGCCAAAAATGTTAATAGAGATACCGTATATACTCGAGTATAAGCTGAGTTTTTCAGCCCTTTTTTTAAGGCTAAAAAGGGCCCCCTCGGCTTATACTCGAGTCACTCCCCCTAGTGTCTCTCTACCCCCCCGTGTCTCTCTAACCCCCCGTGTCTCTCTAACCCCCCGTGTCTCTCTACCCCCCTGTGTCTTTTTCCCTCCCCCCTCCTCACTTTCTCCCCTCTAAATACCTCTCCCTCACTTACATGCTTCTTCTCCGGCCTCTGCTCCTTCCGTCTTGACCCCGGCGCGCATGTGACGTTACATGCAAGCCGCGTCACTAGCATATACCGGGTGCCGGCACCCGGTATATGCTAATGACGCGGTGCGCATGTGATGTCACATGCGCTCCGGTGTCAAGACGGAGCAGAGGCCGGAGAAGAAGCAGGTAAGTGAGGGGGAGGTATTTAGAGGGGAAAAAGTGAGGAGGGGGTTGAGGATGGGGGGGTTGAGGAGGGGATTGATGAGGAGGGGGGGTGAAGAGGGGATTGATGAGGAGGAGGGAGGTTGAGGTTGAGGAGGGGGGTTGAGGGGGGGGTGAGGAGGGGGATGAGGATGTGGGGGTTGAGGATGAGGATGGTGGGGTTGAGGAGGGGGGTTGAGGATGGGGGGTTGATGAGGAGGAGGGAAGTTGAGGTTGAGGAGGGGGGTTGAGGTTGAGGGGGGGTGAGGAGGGGGTTGATGAGGAGGAGGGAGGTTGAGGTTGAGGAGGGGGGATAAGGTTGAGGGGGGTGAGGAGGGGGTTGATGAGGAGGAGGGAGGTTGAGGTTGAGGAGGGGGCTTGAGGTTGAAGGGGGGTGAGGAGGGGGATGAGGATGAGGGGGTGAGAAGGGGGGTTGAGGATGGAAGGTTGAGGATGGGGGGTTGAGGAGGGGGTTGAGGATGGGGGGGTTGAGGATGAGGATGGGGGTTGAGGGGGGAGGATGAGGATGGGGGGTTGAGGGGGAGGATGAGGATGGGGGTGAGGGGGGAGGATGAGGATGGGGGGGTTGAGGAGTGAGGTTGAGGAGGGAGGATGAGGAGGGGGTTGAGGATGAGGAGGGAGGTTGAGGAGGGGGTTGAGGATGAGGAGGGAGATTGAGGATGAGGAGGGAGGTTGAGGTTGTGGAGGGGGGTTTAGGTTGAGGAGGGGGTTGAGGATGGGGGGTTGAGGATGAGGGGGTTGAGGATGAGGAGGGAGGTTGAGGATGAAGAGGGAGGTTGAGTATGAGGAGTGGGGTTGAGGAGGGAGGTTGAGAATAAGGAGGGGGGTTGAGGAGGTTGATAAGGGAAGGGGGAAGAGACACAGGGAAGGGAGATGGGAGAAGAGACACGGGAGAGAGTGGGGGGACACAGGGGGCAGCACATTTCCTACCCTCGGCTTATGCTCGAGTCACTCATTTTACCCAGTATTTTGTGGTAAAATATGTGCCTCGGCTTATACTCGGGTTGGCTTATACTCGAGTATATACGGTACTCTATTTATGGAGAAATCCCCTAATGAAGATAACAAGGTCAGATGCATTGGAACATATAATGATAAGTGGTTTGATGTTAAACAGATTCTTAATAAACATTGGCAAATACTGAGATATGATAAAGATCTCAGACCATTCCAAGTGATCATGCACAACTAACAAGCAGAAGATCCACAAATTTAAAAGATATGTTATCTAAAAGTCATCTGGAGAATCCAAAGAAGACCACTTGGCTTCAAGAAATAAAAGGCTGCTTCAAATGCCAATCCTGCAAGGCCTGCCAATTGGTAAAACCTGCAAAGATGTGATAAGACACAGACATATTTAGTGAATTATTTTATAACTTGTAAAACAGAGAGAGTTATTTATTTGATATCTTGCAAATGTGGAATTAGATTTTAATAGAGAATATGACACCCCAGTGGCAGTCCATGTCCATACTAAACACAAAGGGGATGTTAAAGTTATTCCATTTACGGCCATTGACCATTTTGAAAAAAACATCAGAAGGTGCAATGTAGATAATCAATTACTAAAGATGGAGGCAAGATGGATCTACCTATTAAAAACTAGGAAACCAAATGGCCTTAATGAAGGTTTCACTTTTTCTCCTTATATTTAATATATTGATTCCTAATGTTCTATAAAGAGAGAAATGTTGAGCTGACTACATGACTTTCAAGTTATAGTCTAATACATAGGATATAAGTAAATAAGTAAAACAAATAATTTGATATATGATATTCTCTAATGACCATAATACATGGGACTTGTTCTATCAAATGACAATGTATCAGTCCTACTGAAAGATTGGTATACAGTATAATAATAATAACAAAGATAAAACGATATATATAAAAAAATGCAGTAAGTGAGTAGAGATAATATATATTGTCATATTATACTGTAAGTTTGAGGTCCCAATATCAGATATTTAGAAATTCTGATAAAGATGAAGAATGTCAAATTATTAAGTATTTAACTTATATTCATTTAATACATCATGAGATATCTTTAAAATGTTGGATATATAATAATACAATGAGGCTTATTTAATAATTTTAAAGTTAATATTATGTTTTTTTAATAACAGACATGATCTCCATGACTAACGGAGACTATAAAGGGATGTCCACTAGTCAAGGCGAAAACTCCAAAAGAAAGTGATAAACGTTTGTCGGGTTAGACGCAGCAACTTGAGACGCAGGTTGTGATGTCATCACTAGGCGTCCTAACCGCGATCTCCACGCTAGTGTGCTGCTCCTTGTCTCATGGACATAGTGTAATACAATCACTATGATATACACTTAAAAACAAGTCCATAAGATGTACAGCACCATTAACAGGCTCTAATTATAAGAGTTTACTTAAGATTGTATACACATTTCGGAAAAACTAATATAAGAAGATAAGCACTTTGATAACACCATTTGAATTGAGTCAGATATACAGCTGACTCTATATAAGCACTTTAGATCCACTATTTTTAGCACTTGCACTTTTATTAAGATAGCACTAAATATTTTATATGCACTTAACATTTAATAAGTGCTAATCCGCTTAGTAAGTTATAACTATACAATCCCTGATAGCAATGCAGCGTCTAAATATTTTAAGGTTTTTATTATGATATTAAAAGTTAAGTTTTAACCAATTATTTACAAGAGGGAACTTTTTCTATTAGTCTTTTGATATATGTTTCTGACCCTCAGTAGCACCCTATAAGGGGTTCATTACAAATAAATCTACACCTAGAGCCACCAAACCTCTTTATTTTTTGTCAAACAACTTTCCATAAACAGAAACATGTCAGTTAATTGTTAATAAAAATTGTTTAACTATGAGATACAACCTTAAAATTCCCTTAGAATTCCTGCGTTGTGCGCTCTGAGCTTGTCTCTGTGCCTGTCACAAAACTCAATGCTTTCTCCGGGGTAAGAAAAAACTATTCTTTCTATTACTCAGAAGTAAATGTTAGCAAGCTTAGAACATATAACATGCCTGTAGAAAACACATTGTCTTTAAATTGAAGCCACAACAATACCAAGATATTTTTTGAAAGAACAAGTAGCTGAGCTGCGGAGTACAAAGCTATGTCTTATATATAATATATTACGGGATCACAATCCTCCACTGTTATATATTTCTGGGAAAAAGATTTCCCTTTTATATTTATGCCGGCTTTAGAAATATACCTCACACAATTTAAAGACACAGAGGAAAATGTTTAACTTGCATTTCCCAGTTGTTTTGCAAAGAAAGAAAGCACAACAATCACACTCACATCTAATTTCTTAAGACTTTCTCTCCAAACTCACATTCTTTATCTCGCAGTACCAGACAGCAACTGCAGTTTTGTCCCATCTCATGGACACTTATTATGCGTAGAATTATTTTATAGTCTACTCACCGACTCTCATAGCCCTCCTCGGCTGACCCTCAGCGGTCTGACCCTTCCCTGTTAAATACAATACTGTTTATAAAACAGTACCATACAAAAGTCCCAGACTTCATAACAAGGAAAGATTCATACCTCTATGCATAATGCTGTCCGACACTGTAAAGGAACTCGTCACCTACGTGTTCTCCTGCGGGTGCTGGCATCACTTGGGTCAGAGGTCTTTCAAAGGAGAATCCTAGACCCTCCCACGTGCACAATTTCAGAACCCAGAACCTGGAGGACAGGATGGCTTTTAGAGTTTCTGGCAATAGAAGGACCAAATTATGTTAGGTTCAGAACTCTGTGTGAGCGAAACAAAATCAGGCATACTTGATAAAGAAGAGAGGATAATAATAAGACACCTAACACGACTGTCCTTTAAATCATCGTCTCTATTTTATTAAAATTTTCATGGGCTTTTATACAATTATAATCGCAGGGACATCATAAATCATAAAGCAATCATTGGCAGTTAAAACATTTCTGATACAAATTGTAACAGCCTGCATTTATAGTCAGCAGAACATCTTATGTTACTTTTAGCTAAAAATACTTGTATTTGTAATGTCCTTGATCATTTTCTTAGTAGCAAGCAAGAAGAATTAACCATTTGCATAATTTTTCTACCATTAGGTTGTAACCGAGCACTGCTTTCGCCATTCTTTGATTGACTAGGACAGCTACTCCATTTCTTTTGCAGGATTCTTGACCACAGTAGAAGATATGGAGGTTGTCTGGTGTGAAATGTTGCATTCCAGTCATTTAAGTTCACTAATTCCCAGGATATCAATGTTTAACCTTGGTTCATAGTTATAAAACAAAAACAAAAGAAACACTTTTAGGTTCACTAATTCCCAGGATATCAATGCTTAACAATGGTTCATAGTTATAAAACAAAAACAAAAGAAAAGAAACACTTACAGTGGATATAAAAAGTCTACACACCCCTGTTAAAATGTCAGGTTTCTGTGCTGTAAAAAAATTAGACAAAGATAAATTATTTCAGAACTTTTTCCACCTTTAGTGTAAACTGTACAACTCAGTTGAAAAACAAACTGAAATCTTTTAGGTAGAGGGAAGAAAAAATATAAAAATAAAATAATATGGTTGCATAAGTATGCACACCCTTAAACAAATACTTTGTTGAAGCACCTTTTTATTTTATTACAGCACTCCGTCTTTTTGGGTATGAGTCTATCAGCATGGCACATTTTGACTTGGCAAGATTTGCCTACTCTTCTTTGCAAAAACACTCCAAATCTGTCAGATTGCGAGGGCATCTCCTGTGCACAGCCCTCTTCAGATCACCCAACAGATTTTCAATGGGATTCAGGTCTGGGCTCTGGCTGGGCCATTCCAAAATGTTAATCTTCTTCTGGTGAAGCCATTCCTTTGTTGATTTGGATGTATGCTTTGGGTCATTGTTATGCTGAAAGATGAAGTTCCTCTTCATGTTTAGCTTTCTAACAGAAGCCTGAAGGTTTTGTGCCAATATTGACTGGTATTTGGAACTGTTCATAATTCCCTCTAACTTAACTAAGGCCCCAGTTTCAGCTGAAGGAAAACAGCCCAAAGCATGATGCTGCCACCACCATGCTTTACTGTGGGTATGGTGTTCTTTTGGTGATGTGCAGTGTTATTTTTGCGCCAAAAAGTTCAACTTTGGTTTCATCAGACCATAACACCTTTTCCCACATGCTTTTGGGAGACTTCAGATGTGTTTTTGCAAAATGTAGCCTTGCTTGGATGTTTTTCTTCGTAAGAAAAGGCTTTTGTCTTGACACTCTACCCCGTAGCCCAGACATATGAAGAATACGGGAGATTGTTGTCACATGTACCACACAGCCAGTACTTGCCAGATATTCCTGCAGCTCCTTTAATGTTGCTGTAGGCCTCTTGGTAGCCTCCCAGACCAGTTTTCTTCTTGTCTTTTCATCAATTTTGGAGGGAGCTCCAGTTCTTGGTAATGTCACTGTTGTGCCATATTTTCTCCACTTGATGATGACTGTCTTCACTGTGTTCCATGGTATATCCAATGCCTTGGAAATTCTTTTGTACCCTTCTGATACCTTTTAACAATGAGATCCCTCTGATGCTTTGGAAGCTCTCTGTGGACCATGGCTTTTGCTGTGGGATGCGACTAAGAAAATTTCAGGAAAGACCAATTAGAGCAGCTGAACTTCATTTGGGGTATTTGAGGCACTTTAAATGATGGCAGGTGTATGCTGACTCCTATTTAACACGATCTGGAATGTGATTGCTTAATTCTGAACACAGCTACATCCCCAGTTATATGAGGGTGTGCAGACTTATGCAACCACATTATTTTTATTTTTTATTTTTCTTCCCTCCACCTAAAATATTTCAGTTTGTTTTTCAATTGAGTTGTACAGTTTATAGGTCATATTAAAGGTGGAAAAAGTTCTGAAATGATTTATCTTTGTCTCATTTTTTTACAGCACAGAAACCTGACATTTTAACAGGGGTGTGTAGACTTTTTAAATCCACTGTATAATACTATCTGTAAACCCTTCTAGAGAATCATCTATATAGTTGTCGTACTGCGTGTTGTTGTCACGTTTTGCGGGCCTTGGGCACTCATCGCGAGGCCCGTGGGATTTTGAGACTGCAATGAGCACCAAAGGAGCTCATTTCTGGGCTTGCGATGAGCGCCGCGGGTGCTCATCATGAGCCCCCTAGGACAGGATCCTCCTGCCCCACAGATGATGGCGATTGAGCGCCACTGATGCTGGCGATGAGCTCCGTAGGTGCTCATCTGGAGGCCCGCAGTACAGCAGGCCACATAACCCCCAGCTGCAGGATACCATCAATGCACAAACCTGGATGCAACCCTGCCAGCAGCGCTGCACCATCGTGAAGCGGAATGCGCATGCACAATGCTCGGCTTGATCCAGAAAGTAGTTCCGGACGGAGGACGGGAGCTGCAGAGGAGAAGCCGGTGAGTGCGGTGCTGCTGGCACGGTTGCATCCAGGTAAAAGACACAGGGGAGGGAGAGGAGGGGGGAAAGGAGGCAAGGGAGGGAGAGGAAGGGGAAAGGAGACAAGGGGAAGGGAAAGGGGAAAGGAGACACTTGGGGAAAGAGAGAGGGGGAGGAAAGGAGACATGGGGGAAGGAATAGGGGGAAAGGAGGAACAGGAGAGGGAGAGAGGGGAGAATGAGACATAGGGGGCAGAGAGGGTGAAAAGGGAGAGGGGGGAAAGGAGGTACAGGAGGGGGGAAAGGAGACAAAGAGGAGGGAGAGAGGGGTAGGAGATACAAGGGAGGGAGAGGGGAAAAGGGGGGGACAGTGGTGAAAGGAAGCACAGGAGAGGAAGAGGGGGAAAGGAGACACAGGGGAGAGAGAGGGGGAAGGAGACACAGGGGAGAGAGAGGGGGAAGGAGACACAGGGGAGGGGGAAGAGACAAAGGGAAGGGAGAAGTGGGGGAAGAGACACAGGGGAGGGGGGGAGACCCAGTTTATCAAGCTAGATCATGCCGCTAGCAGAGAGAGATGATACAAACACACAGGGGAGGGAGAGGGTGGAAAGAGACACAAGGCTGAGAGAGGGGGAAAAAGACATAGGGTAGGCACATAAGGGGAAAAAAATAAAAGGCCAGGGAGAGAGGCGGAACAGACACATGGAAGGGAGAGGAGAGAGAGCAGAGGTGGGGAGAGACTTGCGATGAGCGTTGAAGGTGCTCATTGTGAGGGAGAGGAAAGTGGCAGGCTGGACTAGGCCTGCAATGAGCAGCGAGGCCCATAAAGTAGACGCTGGGAGAGACTCACAAGGAACGCTGAAGACGCTCATTGTGAGAACCGTGAGGAGCGCCGAAGGCGCTGATCGCGAGACTCGAAAGTTACAGGGGGGAGAGCCAAGCATTGTCTGGCAAACAGCATTGCAAATCTTCACATTTTATTGCCATCATTTTTGACGGGCAAGACACTAGTAATATATAATTGGCCGTAGACAAAAATTACATAAAAAGATTTTTATTGAAACAGCTTAAAATCAGTAATAATAATAATAAAAAAAAAAGGAACAACGTTGAATAAAACAGTAACATTAATATCTGTCCACACTGATGAAGATACATACCAACAAATTCATACCACAACATCTCCATATATCAACTTCAGTAATCACAATACGATCTTAGATATATCATATATAGGGTCAACCTCATAATATAATTGTGTAGTACACTAAAGATATTTGTAAATACCAAAATAATTTTATATATACTTTTAGGTGCCTCATAAATTAAAGTGCAATCGTGCCAAATCAATAAGTGACCATTATCAAATAATGTGTAAAGACTTATATCAAATAGTCAGATTCATATATAAGGTGCAAACAGTAATTATTATTATACAAAATGTATGTATCAATGAGGTATAAATGTATAATATTCAAATAGAACTGGAAGCCCACCACTGGCTTCTTGGCTAATCCACTGGATACCTACTACACTATCTAACTACTGAATAACCACTAACTATCTCAAAAAGAGTGTGGTGGATCTTGGGATCCACCGATTACCCCCTATTCATATAAATATAATTGTTATCCTGCACTCACCTCCTAGTTCTAATGATGACAATAATATTCACCAAATTGATACAATTACAAAAAAAGTGCCAGTGCAATGTATAACGTGAACAATCATATAATCGGGGACCTATTTGTTACATTGAAATTGATACTGTAAAGTGCTTATGTCAATAGGAATAATAAAGTTTGAAAAATCCAATACAAAACTTGCAAAGCGTCATCGTCGTCTCTGTCGATGTTCTACGTCATCATAAGGGGACAGTATCTGCAACAACAGGACCAGATTCTCGCAGAGGCCGTATTGATGGAGAAAAAAAGAGCCCTTATATAGGGTAAGTGTATAAAAGTATTAACCCTATCAATTATTTTTCTTTTAATTTGCAGGTGATCCTTCGGATGATACTGAACACGAATTGCACAGTGATTGTAGAAAACCATTTGGATGGTGCTGGATGCGAATTACACAGTCACTGAAAATAAAAAGAGCAAGACACCAGATGATAACATTATTCTCTATATACAATAAAGTAGGCTAAGAGGTTTGCCACCATGTTTATTTAAGAAGTGTCTCGCCACTGTGGTCAAAGATTTCCCTCTTTCTTTGTCTTGCCGGGGGTATCTTATGTTATAGAGCTGTTACATAGTACAGGGAGTGCAGAATTATTAGGCAAGTTGTATTTTTGAGGATTAATTTTATTATTGAACAACAACCATGTTCTCAATGAACCCAAAAAACTAATTAATATCAAAGCTGAATATTTTTGGAAGTAGTTTTTAGTTTGTTTTTAGTTTGAGCTATTTTAGGGGGATATCTGTGTGTGCAGGTGACTACTACTGTGCATAATTATTAGGCAGCTTAACAAAAAACAAATATATACCCATTTCAATTATTTATTTTTACCAGTGAAACCAATATAACATCTCAACATTCACAAATATACATTTCTGACATTTAAAAACAAAACAAAAACAAATCAGTGACCAATATAGCCACCTTTCTTTGCAAGGACACTCAAAAGCCTGCCATCCATGGATTCTGTCAGTTTTTTGATCTGTTCACCATCAACATTGCGTGCAGCAGCAACCACAGACTCCCAGACACTGTTCAGAGAGGTGTACTGTTTTCCCTCCTTGTAAATCTCACATTTGATGATGGACCACAGGTTCTCAATGGGGTTCAGATCAGGTGAACAAGGAAGCCATGTCATTAGATTTTCTTCTTTTATACCCTTTCTTGCCAGCCACGCTGTGGAGTACTTGGACGCGTGTGATGGAGCATTGTCCTGCATGAAAATCATCTTTTTCTTGAAGGATGCAGACTTCTTCCTGTACCACTGCTTGAAGAAGGTGTCTTCCAGGAACTGGCAGTAGGACTGGGAGTTGAGCTTGACTCCATCCTCAACCCGAAAAGGCCCCACAAGCTCATCTTTGATGATACCAGCCCAAACCAGAACTCCACCTCCACCTTGCTGGCGTCTGAGTCGGACTGGAGCTCTCTGCCCTTTACCAATCCAGCCACGGGCCCATCCATCTGGCCCATCAAGACTCACTCTCATTTCATCAGTCCATAAAACCTTAGAAAAATCAGTCTTGAGATATTTCTTAGCCCAGTCTTGACGTTTCAGCTTGTGTGTCTTGTTCGGTGGTGGTCGTCTTTCAGCCTTTCTTACCTTGGCCATGTCTCTGAGTATTGCACACCTTGTGCTTTTGGGCACTCCAGTGATGTTGCAGCTCTGAAATATGGCCAAACTGGTGGCAAGTGGCATCGTGGCAGCTGCACGCTTGACTTTTCTCAGTTCATGGGCAGTTATTTTGCGCCTTGGTTTTTCCACATGCTTCTTGCGACCCTGTTGACTATTTTGAATGAAAAGCTTGATTGTTCGATGATCTCGCTTCAGAAGCATTGCAATTTTAAGAGGGGTGCATCCCTCTGCAAGATATCTCACTATTTTTGACTTTTCTGAGCCTGTCAAGTCCTTCTTTTGACCCATTTTGCCAAAGGAAAGGAAGTTGCCTAATAATTATGCACACCTGATATAGGGTGTTGATGTCATTAGACCACACCCCTTCTCATTACAGAGATGCACATCACCTAATATGCTTAATTGGTAGTGGGCTTTCGAGCCTATACAGCTTGGAGTAAGACAACATGCATAAAGAGGATGATGTGGTCAAAATACTCATTTGCCTAATTCTGCACTCCCTGTAGTTACATAGTTACATAGGGCCTCATTCTATTATCGGCCGTAAATCGGCCGTAAGGCTGCGATTCCTTGCGGGGGTTCAGTTAACTCGCGATTCTATTATACGGCCCCGCAGGGATCTCCTCTTACGGCCAGCCGCATATCTTGGAACCGGCCGTAAGCTCTGAAATATAAAAACTCAAAAATAAATTCAAGCCTGCACTGTACAGCTCTGTAAATGCCAGGGATCATATTGGGGGACATGAGGATTAAAAGAAACCCACTCTCAAGCTTGCACATCTGCCCAAACCCGAGTTCAAATTAACTGTTTATTTTCCGGCTGCGGCGTGGGTGTGTCTGAGGTGCTCCAAGCACTCTGGACTTTTTACATGGATATTTTACGGATATTAAAAATAAAATATTTTACGGATTTGAGTACAGGATAATTATGTGCTATTTTTTCTAACACCTAAAATCCCTTTATAGTCTTCTAAAAGTGCAGGATGGCTTTATTTGAGCTATTTTATGTGCTTAATTGGTGCTAGCGAGACCTCTTTCCTGCAAGTAAGCAGCGGCTCGTTTTTAGCCTTGCAGAGAGGTTTCCCGGAGCAATTGAATTGCAAAACTCTTGCGGCCGTTTTAGATCAAAGGCTTTCCTCCGGCGCGAGCGGCCGCAAGAGATAGCAAGGCACCGGCCGCAAGCCTGCCGGAGCCTCCGGCCGTAAGGGAATAGAATAGCCGAATAGCTTGCGGCCGGTCCTTGCGGGCCCGCAACGGCTGCGGCCGCTAATAGAATGAGGCCCATAGTAATTAAGGTTGAAAAAAGACTTTCAGTCCATCAAGTTCAACCTTTTAAGATCTCCTCTGATCTGCAATATGCGGATTAAATATAAATTAATTAGTTGTTAATTAATTATTAATCAATTATTTTTTTTATTATTATTAATTAATCCAGAGGAAGGCAAACAGAAAAAAAACAAAGTGAGACTTAGCCAAATAAAGGAAAAAAAAAATGAATTCCTTCCTGACCCCAGATACTGGCGATCGGATTTCTCCCTGGATCAATACTGTCTCTCTAATTATCTATGATAACCCTGAATTCCCTTTTTAATTAGAAATAAATGCACTTCCCTTTTAAAGTTATCTATCAAATCCGCTGTCACCACCTCCTCTGGTAGAGAATTCCACAGATTAACCACCCTTAGTGTGAAGAACCCATTTCTTTCTTTAAGGTGGAATCTTTTTACTTCTAACCTCAAGGGATGTCCTCTTGTCAGTTGAAAACCTCTTGGCAACAAAAGCTCCCTTGACAAATCTTTATACTGACCCCGGATGTATTTATATAAGGTAATCATATCTCCTGTTAGACGCCTTTTTTCTAGAGAAAATATGTTTAATTTGGTTAGTCTTTCTTCATAATTTAGCCCCTCCATTCCCCTTATTAGTTTTGTTGCCCTCCTCTGTACCTTTTCCAGCTCTAAAATTTCCTTTTTATGAAGTAGTGCCTAAAATTGTACTCCATATTCCAAATGAGGGCGTACTAGAGATTTGTATAGTGACAGAATTATATTTGCTTCCCTTGATTCTATACCCTTCTTAATACACGCTAATATTTTATTTGCCTTTGCAGCTGCTGCTTCGCTTTGAGCACTGTTACCTAGGTGGTTGTCCACAAGTACTCCCAAATCCCTTTCAATATCTGATACACCTAGATTTGCTCCATTAAGATTATAAATTGCATGGCTATTTTTCCTTCCCAATTGCATAACTTTACATTTATTCATATTAAATCTCATCTGCCATTTAGATGCCCATTCCTCAATTTTATGCAAATCCCTTTGGAGGGAAAGCACATCATTATCTAATTTAATTAGCTTGCACAACTTCGTGTCATCAGCGAAAATGGAGACACCACAATCAATCCAATAAATATGTTAAAAAGGAGAGGACCTAATACTGAACCCTGAGGAACCCCACTTACCACATTAGTCCAATCGGAGTATGTTCCATTTACAACAACCCTTTGCTTCCTGTCTTTTAGCCAGCTCTCAATCCATGAGCAGATATTCACTGCAATTCTTGTATCTCTTAGTTTGCACAATAGTCTCCCATGTGGCACTGTATCAAAAGCCTTTGCAAAATCCAAATAGACTCCATCCACTAAGTTGCCTTGATCCAGGTTCCTCCTAACCTCCTCGTAAAAACTAATTAGGTTTGTTTGACATTACCTATCCCTCATAAATCCATGTTGACTCCTACTTTTAATCCTGTTTAAATAGATATATTCTTCTATATTATCCCTTATTAACCCTTCTAAAAGCTTCCCCACTACAGAAGTGAGGCTCACTGGTCTATAATTCCCCGGATTTGCTCTTGCTCCCTTTTTAAATAAAGGTATCACATGCTTTTCTCCAGTCATCTGGTAGAGACCCTGTGTTGAGTGAATCTTGAAAAATTCAAATATGAATAAACGTTATCCTTGTTTCCAATGAAATAAATGAAACCATTTTTCAAAGTATTTTATTGACATATATTAAATTGGTAATAACTGGACATATATATTTATTATATCAATTATTCATCTTTCAATTCATTTTAAATCCTTCTTGATTCACTTCACTGCATACATTTTTTTTTTTTTTTTGGCAAGTGCTTCTTCGTTTTTTTAAATGTTTGTATTGCTTCGTATTGTCTATTCAACTTTCCATACATTTTTTTAACATATGCTGTTTTGATGTGTCAGGACCAAATTAAATATTTACCTGCAAAGACGGTCTTGATGTTGTTCAAAGGCTGCAAACGTCACACTGTGTGTTTATTCACTTTCCTTGATCAATAATCTGTAATTTAAATTTTAGAATCTTTGTATTATTTCACTTCACCCATATCATGAAATAAACATCAATCAAGAGACATATATTTTTATTCCTTAAAAACCTGAAAGCATATTCTTTAATATGTTCCTATAGTAATCTAATACAAAACTGTTTTTGATATTACTCATTATTAATAATTAATTCATTAAATAAAGTGCATTATGAATGTTATTTTTAATTCTTTCACACAGGTAAGCACAATATCTAACGAATTAATTACTAATGTAATATACATTATTAATTAATAATTATATTTAATGTACATTATTAATTAATGCAGAATATATAAGCAATTATTAATTTAATGTACATTATTAATTAAATTTAAACTGAAAACATAAACATGAGTCTATCTGAGAATTAAATTATTAAAATCATGTACATTCTTAATTAATGAATCAATGTGTTTGTTTTCTGCACATTCTTAAACGTTAAAATTTTTGATATTACTGTTTAGTAATAATTAATTAATTGTAGAAAGTACATTATAAACGTTATTTACAATTCTTTTACACAGGTAATTACAATATCCAATTAATTAGTAATGTAATCTACATTATTAATTAATGCACAATATATAACCAATTAATTTGTAATAGAATGTACATTATTAATTAATAATTAAATTTAATGTACATTATTAATTCATGAATAAATGTGTTTCTTTTTTATGGACATTCTTAAACGCAAACTCACTTTGATATTAATGCTTAATTCATTAATTATTTAATGTACATTATCAATAGTATTGTCAATTGTTTCACACAGTTAAGCTCAATATTATATTTCTGTTAATGAAATAATGTACATTAATTTAATAGTTAATTGGTTATATTTTATTGATTATTAATTCTTAATTAAATAAAATACATTCTGAATATTATTTACAATTGTTTCACACATTTAAGCACAATATATAATCAATTAATTATTAATTTAATGTACATTATTAATTAATAATTCAATTTAATGTACATTAATAATTAATGCACAATACATAACCAATTATTAATTTAATGTACATAATTGTCCTTATTAAGTAACTAATAATATAGTAATTAATTAATGATACTTCTTAAAATGTACCTTTTGTAATTTAATGTTCCTGAATCAGTATCCTGAAGAGCTATCAATCTCTTTCGATTTTCCAGCATCCGAAAATGTCCAGTCACACTGTCATCACCTCAGGAAAAGGTGTCAGTAATGTGTCAATTGTGCCCTATATATAGGTTTTTGCGCGAGCCAAATGCTTTGTTTTCGGCGGGAAATACGGGTGCGCAAGCGAAATGCATTGTTTTCGGCGGGAAATTCGCTGTTCCTCGAGACCAATGTGTTGTTTTCGGCGGGAAATCGGAGTTGGCGCGAGACAAAGGCGGGAAATCGTAGTCGGCGCGAGGCAAAGGCGGGAAATCGTAGTCGGCGTGAGGCAAAGGCGGGAAATCGGAGTCTACGCGAGACAAAGGCGGGAACTCCGTGTTAATCCGGAAATGTGTGGTGTGCGTCTTATCGGATTTTCCGTAAGTGTTTTCCGTGGCTATAGTGCTGTAGCCTCGTTTTCGTTTTGTTCGGCCGCCATTTTTTCTCTCGCTTATTTTTTTTAAAGTGTCTAAACTCTTTTATTTTGCTTTAAATGAAGGCGATAGTTTTTGTTTTGAGGTCCAGGATGCTTCCTCTTGCTGTCGGTAACCTTTTTATTTATGTGTTCTGTGTATTTAGTGTGTTTTATCTTTTTTCTTGTCCGGGGGTTGCGTCCGATTTTTGCGATGTCGTAATGTGTCTTATACGCCGTCACGGATTATCCGTAATGTGTCTACGGCTTCAGGGATTAACCGTAAGTCTTTTTCGTGCTCAGAGTGCTGTAGCCTCGTTTTCATTTTTTTCGGCCGCCATTTTTTCTGTCGCTTATTTTTTTTTTTAGTGTTTACATTTTTGTATTTTAAGGTAAATCAATGTGTAACTCGCTTTCTGCAGGTCGTGGATGCTCCCTCTTGCTATCGGTTAGGTTTTTATGTATGTGGTGTGTGTAGTTATTGTTAATTTTTATTTTTATGATAGGCGGTTTGCGGCCGTATTTTTTTACTACGTTTTAACGGCTCGCCTCGCTACGCGAGGCTCGCCTGCAATGAGCGCCTGTGGCGCTCATTGCCAAAGTGCAAAGTGCTCCGTATTAAAGGCTCGCCTCGCTTCGCGAGGCTCGCCTGCAATGAGCGCCTGCGGCGCTCATTGCCAAAGTGCAACGGTTTAACGGCTCGCCTCGCTTTGCGAGGCTCACCGGGCGATGAGCGCCTGCTGCGCTCATCGCTAATCCCGCGAAATTTATACGGGTTAACGGCTCGCCAGGCGATGAGCGCCTGCGGCGCTCATCTCTAAGCCCGCTATTCGTACGGACCACGCAAACATCGTGACGACGACTCGTAGCAGGACAATTATAATATGTGATATATATATATATATATATATATATATATATATATATATACATGTGTTGAGAGATATACATATACTACATATATCTACATTGCAAATATAGATGAAAGTGTCAGCCAGAGGGGCTTGAAATTATGACTCATGTCAATATGCATGCAGGGTTTTCTGTAATGACTTTAAGGGCTTAACTAGAATGATGGTATTCATCGGCATTCATGATTATTCTGCAGTAATGTAAACAAATAGTGGACATTATATTTACACCCCTAACTGATGGTGCTGAGCACATTTTTTGACTTTCAGTGTCTTTTATTTGTTATGGAAATGCTATGGTATCAACATTAGCGAGGCAAACACAAACAACATAGCTAATAAATAATATTTAATTTTTAGACAATATCATAACATAAACATAGAATCAAAGCCACACAGTGAAAAATTGTCACAGGTATGCAAAGTATCATGATGGAGGTGGGTAAGATACAGAGTTCTAATAACAAATGGAAATAGGGATATAGGAACAGAATACAGGCAGAGGGAATGACATTGATATGGATGATCAGTTATGGGGTATTCACAGTGTATCATCCAACATGAGACAATATAAGTTACATCATATTATTACAGTTAGAAAGACAACTATAACATTTAATAAGCAAAGACAACAATAATACAGAATAAGGAGATATACTTATGGGGAGACGTAAAATGTAGACTTGTGTGTTCAACAGACACTCCTATGCAACTTCAGAAGTATAAGTGATTAATCAGTTAATGTTATAACCCCAATAGGTCAGTTCTCTAGGAATTTTAATGATAATGAGAACAGTCTCTAGATAACTTACTTTGGAAACTCTGACTAGGACCATATCAGTTTGTTCTAACTTATGTGAGAGATTCACTCACAACCAACCCGTTCAATTTGAGCGGAATTCTGTTCGCTGAATGAGATTCTCTATTATCTGTTGTTGCATATGCATAACTGAAAATTAAAGTAACCTCATTGGGAGGTATGTTCCAAATCTAGAGTTACTCTTCCCCATATGTACAGGGAGGATCACATCAGCACTGAAGAAGAGATATGGATGCACCCTTCACAATAGTCCAAGTAGAGGATCGAATAGCATGTCTAAAGCAATAGGTATATATTAAACTATAGAGTATGTGAGCATACACATGCGGTGGGTATGTAAGTAATACCATGTGACATATGTCACATGACATCTGCATTGTAGTATACAATTGAAGCTTTACATATATTAGCTAATCAGTAGTAAGAATAAGATATCTCACTGGATGCAACAAGTGAATGATTATGGCACATGCACATACATGAGGCAATGTGACATTAGTATGATCATGTTGTTGGGATGCTCATCCTCATGCGTTATTCTGACTGTGAGGAATGTGACACATCTTTTATGGATATGTTGTTGTGAACTTCATGCTGTTTGGGCAAGATAATACAGGATAATCCATAGCAATGAGCAATGATTTTATGGCTCAGGTAGTATTACTCACTTAATCACATGTGAACATCAGAGCATTAGAGTGAAACATGATGGATATGTTTTTGTATCAGGTGTTAGTAAGATATGCTTGCTTGTGATTACTTCTGGGTACTCACCCAGTAGCCAACCGAATGGAAATTGGCCGGACTGGAACAAATCATAGGTGGATGATTATCGCAGAATATGGGCATTGTGAGCACTTCCAGGGAAGGCTGCAAACACATTTTGTATGTGCATGTTTGCATCACAAACAACCTGTACATTGACTGAATGATAATGTTTGCGATTACTGAACAGGGCTTCCTGGTCTCTAGGATGAATCAAAGCAACATGTGTGCAATCAATAGCACTTAGCACATTAGGGACACCTCCTAATCAATGAAAATCATATTTCACCTTAAAGGTCTCTTCCACAGTGTTAGGGTAACTGATGTATCTGGAAGCTTGACGAACAATCGCACAGAGGAATATACTCAGACATTTGTTTTTTATTTAAAAAAAGTTTATTGTGATACAAATTTCCAAAAACAACAAAACAAAAAAAACAAAACAAAGAAATATAAATAGATACAAATATACATGTATATTATACAAGTCAAACGAGCCATAAAAGACTAATACATCATAAAAATCTGTTAAATTTGGCTAGCGACATGCAACATAAAAACAAACAAACACCAGATAAATACACTCTTCATTCACAACGACCCTCCAACCCAAGTGCTAAGAACCCCCAGTTCAGACTTCATAATGAAAGAATGTAACTATCAATATTATCTACCATATAAGAGTCCCAAATCTGCCACTTTTTACATAGTCCTCCTTTTGGCTTCAAACCATTATAGCTCGTAATTTCTATTTCCCTATTTCTTGACATTATTATACATACTTTCTTCCATGAGGGGACCATCTTCTGCTTCCAGTATCTTACTAATAGCCATTTGGAGACTAATAGACCATGAGAAATTATCAGTCTCTTAGGCCAAGGAATACTAGCCTCCAGATTTTTAAAAAGGTCAATCTTGGGGTCAGGTATTAAAATTACCTTTGTCATTTTAGTCAACTGGGTGAGACAATGTTCCCAAAAAACTTTGACATACTTAAACTTCCACCAGATGTGGGAGTGAGTACCTAGTTCTTTACACCCTCTCCAACACAATTTAATGTGCCCCACATTGATGCTATTCAGTCTTATCGGTAACCAGTGCCATCTTTGGATTACCTTAAAATATAGTTCTCTGTATATTGTACACTGGGATGTTGCTTTCACTAATTTAAATCCACTCCACCACATAACTCCCAACTAAAATCAGCCTCCCATCTAATAATCCTGTCTGTCTTACCTCTATGTTTGAGATTATGTAATACCCCCTGGCATATAGCTACTTAATGTGCCCCATTATCTTTTACAAATAATAATTAAAAATGTGAACATTCTTGTTCATATTCTTTTCTATATTCCAATCTATCCAATTTTTTAACCACTATTATAAAATCCATCCAGGTAAGATTATTCAAGTGAAAATCCTTTTGAAGAGCCTCATATGAGGATCTCATCCCCTTAATTATCTTGATACCATTACTTTTTAAATAATCTCCAATGTTTGATATTTCCTTACAAAAGATTAACTCATTTGGTTCTCAAACCTAGTAAATTACAAGCTTTGAAGCCACAGATATAATTCTGTAGTAAAATTGTGTATTAAATAGTCTTCTATCTGTATCCATTTTGCTGATGAGTTAGAACTGCTCCAACCTATCAAATGTGACAGGATAATGGATTCATATATATATCTTTAATTGAGGGAAATCATAATCTCCAATCTAATTCTCTGTCTTTTTTTATTATAAATATGTTTATTTATGAGTATCTGAAAGTTCTCTAAGATATACTTAGGGACTATTTGAGGTATACTCCAAATTACATACATTATTTTTGGTAAAATCATCATATTATCTGCAGAGATTCTCCCTATCAAAGACATGTTCTGGTGATTCTAATCTGTCACAGTTTTTCTAATATGTAGGAGTACTTCATCAAAAAAAAAAAATCAATATATTTTTTATGTCATATGAAAGAGTGATTCCCAAATGAGTAATACGTTTACCTTTCCAATTTCGCTGGAATAGTTGTTGTAGCTTTTTTAACTGTTCATAATCAATGTTCTTACTAATCCTTTCTGATTTATCTATATTAACTTTAAAGTATGACACATGACCGTATACATCTAAGATCTTATATCATTCCTTTATCGAATTATCTGGGTCAGTTAATGCTAAAACCACATCATCCGCAAACATAGAACCTTTATGAGTCTCTTCACCTATTGTTACTCCCTTAATCTTATTAGAGGATCATATTGATTCAGCTAACTGTTCCATTACCATGATAAAAATGATTGGTGAAAGTGGGCATCCTTGTCTTGTTCCGTTATTCAAAGGGAACAAATCCACTAATTGTAGCCATTGGGTTTGAATATAGTGCTTTAATTGAACCAAACTGTTCCAACCCAAATTTATTCAAGACTGCCCCTATAAAATCCCAACTCACCCTTTCTCAGCATCCAATGACAGGGTGATCATGGGGAAACTATTTTTATTAAACCATGATAAGACATCTATAATTTTCCTGATATTATACATGCCTTGTCACCCACTAACAAAGCAAGATTGATCTTCATTAATCAGTTTTGGAATCACTCTGCTAAATCTTTTCACTAAGATACTAGAATATAACTTAACATCCACGTTAATTAGGGATATAAGTCTATATTTTTTTAGGTTTTCAAGATCTTTATCTAACTTCAAAATATTAGATATTTTAATCTCTGTCATTTCCTGGGGAATTTTTCCCTGATTTTTTAAGTCGTTAAGCATTCTACATATTGGGGGTTTTAATTCCTCTGCAAAGATCTTACAATAGCAATTTAGAAAAGCAGCTCTCCATGGAGCTTTGTATTGTTTAAAGTTTTTAATAACATTGGCTATTTCTTCCAGGGTAATTTCCTCATTCAGAATCTCTAGATCTTCCTCTGAAATGCTTGGCAAATTAATTTTATCCAGAAATTTAAGAATATCTGAATTAAGGTTTCTTTTTTTAATTTTCCTCTTTTTCTATATTATATAAAGATTTATAATATTTTGAGAAGATTTTACCAATTTCTTTTGGTTGTGAATGTATTACATTATCCTGATCCCTTAACCTTTTTCATTTTTTTTTTTTTTTTGCATCTCCGGATTTTTTTGTTTAGTTTAGTCTTAGCCAAGAGATTTCCAGTTTATTTCCCATTTGATACTGGGTTTGTTGAAACCTCTAGATCATGTTATCTGTCTGTAACTGGATGATCTTTCTTATATTGAGCATAACTTCCTTCATTTGTGACTCTAAATCCTTATTTTGAGATATTGTATCCATCAGCTGTAGTTTATTTAATTTTATATACAGCTCTCTCAACGTTAGACCTCTCTTTCTCTTTTCTGCTATTGCTTTAGAAGTTAAAACACCTCTCATAAAGGCCTTATACGTACATCAGACAAGGGAATTCATATATTCTGTATTTTCATTAAATTAAAAAAAGAACCCAATTTGTTTTTTGAGTTCCACAATCTGCTCTTTTGATTTAAACAAAGTTGAATCCATCCTCCACTGTTTCCTACGCTCTCCAATATTTTCCTCCATACTCAAACACATCGAAGAATAATCTGACCATGATATTTCATTGATTATTATTTTATCCACCAGAGTTAGTTTCTGAATATCAGTTAAAAAGTAATCTATTCTTGTGTATGATGAGAGCCGTTTGGAGAAAATGGTGTAGTCTTTTTCTAGAGGGTCTTTTGTTCTCCATACATCAAACAAATTGTAACTCAACATTAATCCGCTAAATTTCTTAGCCACATCTATAGAGTATGAGTATGGAACTACTTTAACAGAGGAGGATCTATCCAAAACCAGATCTGCCATCATACTGTAATCCCTGCATCGGATCAAAGAACCTCTACAAAGTCTAAATACTTGTTTGAAGAGTTTCCTCACAAACGTACTTGCTGTTTATTGGGAGAGTATATATGTGTAATAAACATTGTTGATTTTACACACCTCTTGCTTTACTCTTAAAGGTAGATTTTATAGGTTCTATATATAATTTGTTGGGCATGTTTGGAATTTTGCCGGTTTTCCAATGAGACACCTGGAAGCTTGCCACATCTGCTTTATGTTTTGTACAGTCCATGATTGCTGCCTTTCTCTTAAAAGGAGTGTTCATACCTTGGGCATTTTGCGACAAAAACACTAGTTTCATTTAATCATATTAATAATGAATTTTGTCTGAGTTCTACACCACTTACTCTCAACCCCATTTATACCACCAACATAAATTCTAATACATGGCCTTCTGAGATCATTAAGATGAAAAAGATTCTCAGAAGGACCCTTTTGGGCTAACCATACTTTAGGAAGTGACTGGCAGAACAATACCATTATGGAACCCGTACAGGCTCTGCTGGAGGAAGCACTTTCAACTAGAAGCCAGGGGTAACTCCTTTAACTGTTAGTAAATAAAAATAAATTAAGAATACAACTGTTCAACTTTATCAGCTCATGCTACATATACCCCTACCTAATCGGAAGATAAGCTAGAAAAGACACACCCTCAAAAAAATGTAAATCCACAAGAGGCGAGAAAACCTGGATAATACTGTACAATAAATAATTAATGGTCCATATGTGACTATTTTTATATAATCTGAATAAATAGTGAAAGTCTTTAATATTTTTTCAATCTATTATCTTCTACTCTACTTTCTACTTTTTACATCACATTAATAGTGATAATCCATTGATTTTGTGATTGGGTCTCTCTTAACTTAATTACTAATCTGTTTTAACACTAAGTCCTTTTGTCCCTTAAACCAAGCATTATTCCTATTGAATATGTAATGTACATTCTAAAATTCAGTGAAGTATGTACAATATCTTCATTTTATAAATTGTGCTTAATTAGATCTTCCAGGGATCTCTCGCCCCATCGAAACTCACTTTATGAGGAATCAGAGTCTACTCTCAAGTATTTCTTACTAAATCAATACTCCATTCCTGTAATTGCCTCTCCCCCTCTTTGTCTGTATAAATAATATACCAAGTCATTTCTCTTTTAACAAATATTTTAACTGGGAAGGCACATCTGTAAATCAATCCATCCTTTCTAAGAGTTTTTGTCATTTCGGAAAATTCTCTCCTATTTGATAACGTAGATGGAGAAATATCTGAAAACAACTTGATGTTTGCAAATGGGGCCTCTAAACTTTCTTTTTTAAACATCACTCTTATGACCTTTTCTTTAAAGTTTATAGAGTGGCATTTCACTATAACATCCCTTGAATACTTACATTCTAGTCTAGAGAGCAGAGGCAATCTGTGTATTAAATCTAATTCTGTTTTACCCCTTTATCTTGTAGCCAAGCAATTCCCAACATATTTTAACATGTGCTCTAAGATGTATATTAGGAACAGATTCCTGTATTCCTCTTAATCTTAAACTAAATCTTCTTGAATAATCTTCTATTTTCATGATGTTACAGACCGGCTCTTGTATTATTTCTTCCAATCTCTTAGAGTATCCCCTTAACTCCATATAGTCCTGTGTCTGCTTTTCCAATTTACCCTCCATGATTTCCACTTTTCCATCTATTTTTCTAATGTCTCTTGTGTTATCAACAATTTGTTGTCTCAATTCTGAAATCATAGATGACTGAAAATCTGCCAAAATTGACTTCATTTTTGTCACAGTTAGTAGATCATTATTAATATTTAATATTTATTCATGCTTCCCTTGCGGGGTAGGTATATTTCCGCTTGTTGAGTGTTCCAACATGGACATGTCTGTTCGTGTGATATCCATTTCAGTGTTTTTATTTTTAGCTAAAAATTACTTGAAGGAGATTTAGATATTACAGGTTTCTTATCTTTTTTTAATTTTTTGCAAATTGTCTCTTTCTTTAATTTTCTTCATTGTAAAAATGTATCGCCCCTCCTCGAAGTTTCCACAAGGTTAATAATCCTTGTTAGATGAAAGTAGTTTTTACCTTGTTGCAGGTTCTTTAATAGTATAAAGGGGTATTTCAGCCTTTTAATTTGCTTGGTCTCATTAGAGGATATTCAGAGGTATTCACAGACTCCAAAAACTCAAATTATCCAACTCCACTTTAAAGCTAGAGTACTTTATGGTTCTTATAAATCATACATTTCTAGGTCAATCTTATAAATCGTACATTTCTAGAATAGATCTCAGTAATCCAAGTAGAAGGAAGGAATGATGAGAAATATATATTCTCTTTATAATTCACACCTCTCTGCTGGTGTATCCTCCAATACTCTCCATTTAAATAATGTTTTACCTGCAAGTTAAAACTCCAAGATCTTATGACTCCTAGTTAAGAATTCTTACCTTCACTCTCAATGAGAGTTAATTGCTTTGCACCTTAAGAGTGCATGTTATGGAAGGCACTCCCAGGAAATATATCTGTTACTGGGGAGTATGGGAGATTGGGTGTTTGATATGCCACCATTTTACAAGGTGGCTAACAAGTCCAAATTGCCCTTATACTTATTATTGTCCACCCCAGATCTTGATCTCTCTCCCTCTTGTATGACTTTGTATAAATGTTGTTATTTCCACTTGATACAAATATAATCTCACATTATTCGCTCCTGGCCTTCCCCTCTAGATCACTCTCTGGGCATAGAGTACCCAAGGCTCATACCTCCCACTGTCAGATATCATTGGTGGGGAACTTTCCTCTTACCAGCCTCTGTTGACAGGGGAAGCCAGCTGGCATACCACAGTCCGATGTGTGGTGTTTTCCTCCTACCTGCCTCCGGTACTGGGGGGGGGGGGGGGAAGCTGGCTGACAGTCCATGCCTTTGGGAGAGCAATCTCATGGGGAGCTTCTCAGCTGTGCATTGAACGCTGTCCTCCTGCTTCCACCTCATGCCGTAAGCATGCTACGTTACATCACATCTGGTTCAGCCATCTGCATGAAAAACATCTTCCTACTCAGACAATTTGAGAGGCTTGGCTGAGACATTCCTCCGACTATGCTCAGGGTGGTCTGGAAACTACCAGATGCAAGGAGGTGTATTGAGGCTAACATCTGTGTCATTCCTGGTATAGTGCTATTGGTCCTTCCTCAAGGTCCTAACTCAGGACCACATAGAGCTCTCCAAGACTGTCATGGGTCAGCTTAAAACACTCATACACCTCCCCATCAGTTAACTCCACTAATGCAAGTCTCTCCCTCTATACATTGGGTGTCCTGGCCCTCCTTACAGGCTACTGGACCTGCTCATCTGTGGTAATTCACTTGCCTGGCTTGGTTCTGGCCCAGCATGGATCACATTACCACTCTCACCCTCATTTAATCCCAGATATTCCTCTCTGCCACTCCTCATCCACTCCTCAATCACACACCTTGCATCCGGATCTCCATCATGCCATCATGCCACATGCTGTACAGACAATAGTATCTCAGATGTGACCATGCATCCATATTCTTCTGCATCTCTGACTTGTTTGTAGTCCATGCTGGTTCAAATGTGCTAGAGACGTTGAGTATGGGTATGCAGGGTAAAAAAAGGATGTTACTGACAATGGTATCAGATTATTTATTTATTCAGGATGTATCTGATTGCATTGCTATAGTTAATGTTTTCATGTTTGTTTTACTGTTGTGGCATGCCTCAACCTGCCCTTTCCTGTTCACATATATTTCTTGACCTGTGATTTTCATTTGGCTTGATATATTTTATTGCTCTTTTGTGCTTCAGGGTTTGCTAAGTGATGATATCTCCCATAGTTAAATGATTGTACATTTTTTTTTATAAGTGTGATATCTCTTTAAATGCTGCATCAATTGTTTTTGGCAATGTCTATAGCAGTGTTTCACAAGTTATTCCTCAAGGCTAACCGGACAGGTCAGGTTTTCAGTTTACCAGTGTGTAAACACAGGTGAGGCACTTATTATTCAACAGGAGCCTCTGATTTGGTCACCTGGGTTGTCATGATTAAAGATTGTTTCTGGCCTGTCTGGGGAGTCCAGAGGAAAGGCTTGAGAATCACTGGTATATGATGTTTATATGATGAATGTAATTTGAGGAGCTAGGCAGATATTTTATTTTGACACAAATGTGACAATGGGAATGTTGAGCATGAACATGCACTTCCCTGCTTCTGTATTGTTTGAAAGTGGTTTACTGTCTTTCTAATGGCTACTAGGGCACTCTTACATCTTTGTAAAAACCCTTTGGGCCTCATTCAATTGCGATTTGGCCAATTGAATAAGGCTCTAAATAAGCACATAACATATATTTTTTTAAAGAAGTTTTTGGATTGTGAAGACCTTGCTTTTGGATAGATGTTTACTAACTAAAAACTTGTTTAAAAAATATATGTTATGTGCTTATTTAGAGCCCTATTCAATTGGCCAAATTGCAGGTGAATGAGGGCCTTTGTGGGTCCTGTTTATATTTCAGGGTCCACATTAGAACCTCTGAGAGTGAGAACGGCTTAATATGGCAGGCAGTTTCATGTTTTTGTGTTGCAATTTAATTAATATATTGTGTACAGAATCATTAAATCAAAAATAAATAATCAATACTGCTGATACTGTTATGGATAAGGATCAGTACAAAATGTATAAATGTATTCATGCACCTACTTATATATCTTATCTTTGCAGTATTATCGTATAAGCAAGTTTTACTAATAAATGCTGAATCATTGGGAGACTCTAAAATGGAGGATTTGACACTCCCCTTTTCTTACAAGATGGAGACAGCACTATTTCCGGTCTGTTAAGGATGACGGGTCTTAACACACACAGGACACGAGGAGGAGAAACACCATCTTGTCTTTGTCTTCAACTTCTTACCAATGAGAGTAAGACCCATCCTCTTGTGGGATGGGTCTTGGAGACTCCTTAATGTTTTAATCCAATGTCTGATCGTAACTTTGTAGAAGCAGACTTCTCAGAACCAATGAATTACTGAATAAACCTGATGTTTTACTTAATGTAACTTTTTATCTGATTACTAAAAACTATATAAATGAGGACTGACTTAATAAAGACAGTACCGAGAAACTTTATACCAGAACTCTGTGTCGGTGTATTATTTCTCTACAGTGTGCACACTATATAGATACTGATAATTTGGACAGGGACAGATATCTCCTGGTAAATACTTTGATATTTACTCTTACAAATGGCACCCCAGATGGGACTTGAGGTTTAATCGAACTACAACGGACAAGAGGAGTTCGGACAGACTTCATGAGAACAGGCGGAGCCTGATCACCTCCGGTACACGGTAAGGACATGATTAGTACCTTATCCGTGTAGACCTGTTCTTGGAATTCTGCCCGTTGTCTAGCTCTGTTATAAGTGACGATTACAAAAGTACAGGTGATATTTTGCCTCAAGTCCATTAAGAACCCTGTACAAAATATAGTGATATCTGTCGCCTGTGTATGTCTGTTGAAGTGCGTGTTTGTCGATATTGTGAGTTTGAATTCTTTAGACATATGGTTCAGGACCCACACACATGTGTATTTGTGACTATCTGGAAGACGGATGATTTGTACCCAGTGTCGTACAGATACATATAAACCAGAGATCGCAAATACGAACTTGCATATGTGTGCCCTGGGGAAATATATATATATTTTTCCCTGGGAAATGTCTATGCATGTTGGATAGACGATATCCGTTGAAGGTCATGATGTTCAGGCCGGAAAAAGTAGCTTGAAAACTTTAAGGGACGTCTGTCATTCACTGCGGGTGGTTAAAAACGTGTGTGTGATCATAATGCGCATGGTCTTGAAATCATATGTCTTTTGAATCTTAAGTTTTCTGCAGAAAAGGTTTGATGATTATAATGTTATATGCTATGTCACTGCTGGTTGTTATGCATGTTTTGATAAGAAATGCAGTTTAGAACTTCTCTCCCTAAAGAAAAAAACTACAAGCTGATCTCTCTCTGTGTGTTTTTTTGACCTTGATCACGCAGCTGTAGAGGGAGAGAGAAATTCCTCATCCACCCCCTCCCATCTGGTTTAACTATTTGAAGGACGAATCTTAGAATTCTTCCTACGCCAATGCTAGGTTGTATTTGAAGGTGTTAACATATTTTACTGTATTGCTATGCTGTTTAAGGTATGAACACAGAAACATTAAGGAACTTTTCCTTACATACATTTATATAATATTCTGATTGCTTTTGTTTATAAAGTAGATGGATTATCTTGTGTTTTGCTGCAAGTAAATGTGTGAGTATTTACTGTAATTCCTTTCTTTGCAATACAATTGAGGAATGCAGGTTAGAGAATTTGTGTCCACCACTGAAATCAGTGGAGGATTTATAGTTTATCTTGTTTGTAAGTGTAAGACAGGTGTGTTTGTTAAGTACATACGTATGCGTGTATTCTTTTGAAATATTTTGTCTGAAGTTTCTGTGTGTTCGATACTGTACTCTTTGAAGAGGGAGGTGACCGGTTTGCATTGTATGAGAGGGATTGGCCACCCCATCTTATGACAAAGCAAAGCAAACCACTCCCCTTCCCTCCTCCCATCTACTCTGTGTGCGTATTAGAGTTTTATGTGAAAATATGTCTGTTTGTATTATTGAGAGAAGAATGGTGTTTGCTACATTTTAGTGGTTTGTGGAACATAGACACCATGAAATTCTTAATACACAGCCACCGCCCCATCATGGCTCCCAACTTAAAAATGGGAGTTGACTAACTTTAGGACCAACCCCTTTTAAAACCTATGACGAAGCATTTACTATGCTATCTCTGCTGGAGTCAGTGCCCTGTATCCACTACTCCTTGGGAATATTAATCTTTCTTAAAAGGAAGGTATAGGAGACATTCAATGTTTTATTAAGCTTCATAAGCTTTTATTAGCAATCTCCGCTCATGTAAATCAACTCCTACATGCCTGTCTGCAACGGTGATACAGAATTCTGTGAGTTATTAATAGCATGCGCTCCGGATGAAACAGTAAATCAGGCTATTAATTTGTCAGATATTATACAAGATAAAACAGCCAGTGGTAATATATCATTCCTGCTGGGAGCAGCCTTTGTGGAAGGATTGAAGAGAAGGGAAGTTTTTTCTCTGTCCCCTCACGAGATCCTTATTATCCTCAGCAATTGAAATTAAAATCTGATGTATTTATTGATTATGTGATTGTTTTATCTCAAGCACTGACTAAAATACATGCACAAGTGTTTTCTCCTATTCCAGATCCAGAAGTAGACACTGGTACTCATCAACTACTTCCTGGAATTTGGGTCCTGGTCAAGAGATTTGTGAAAAAGATTCCTCTGGAATCCAGATCATGCATCTCATTGCAAGCAGCACCAGACCCACAGCAGCCAACATCATGATGATCATAACACATATCCTTTTCTGTCTGTTCTTAACTAAAGTAGAACCTTCTGCATTCATTAGTGAGAAGAAAGATGGTATTACATTTTGGTACAATCCATCTAAACCACATATGATCACATTGTCCTTTGATTATTGTCATGTTGTATGTTGCCAACAGCTAAGCGTGACTCAACAATGTAACTTGTACAAATACACTCACAGCACATGTATACACATATGTGTTACAGACCAGACTTGGGAAAAGATTGTAGTCATTAGGAAGCTGTACGATGGAACACTGGGACAGCTTGGGGCTACAGACAACAGAGTGCCTCAGATAGAACAGATTTGAGTGGAAGCCCTTTACTTGAACGTATGACTCTAATAAAGCCAGGCAAATGCTCGCCAAATGGCAAGACTGGAGCTAACATGCGACTCACCCCCAGACCCACAGACGCAGGTACATACCTAATAGGTGGCCCAGACCCACAGACGCAGGTACATACCTAATAGGTGGCTGGGTTAGAGGAGAAGCAAAAGGACGGATTGGTAAATTTATGCTCAGAGATCTAAATGCACCACTCATATCAGAAGGACTAATGCAAGTACAACACACTCAGGCATTACCCCAGATGACTGATATCAGTGAACCTAGGTACGAAGGAACCCTAGCAAATGAGACTGGGTTCACAGACCTCAATTTATGACTGGAATGGACGACATATAACGTAGAGTCACATAATAAGACTAATTGTTATGTTTGTGTAAGTGCCAGACCTCACCTAGGCACTGTTCCACTTATGGTAACTATGAAGGAAGAAGTGGAGTGTTAGTTGGGAATTATTGTAAGTTAAGTACGGGACTGAAGCGAATAGTTCCTAGAATGTTATAGTAAGTGATTTGGAAGAGAGATTTTGCATGTGAATTTGATCCAAAATGGAGTTTGTAGTTGAATAGTTTGCAAATATTAAATACAGAAAAAGAAACAGGCAGCCCTTAACCCCCGAATTAATCCTTCTACACATATGATGTATATAGTCCGTGGTTATCCTCTGACAGTTCTGGCACCACATAATATTGCGGCCATCATACAGCAGACAACCTAAGCACATGACTACAGCCAGACACCCCCGTCTGCAATGTTCCCTTCTTCTACCAGACAATGTTACTTTACAGAGATGCTATGTTCTCAATCCAGCCACTCTCTTACCATTTCCAGAGGGGGGAGAACGGAAGATGGGTACTTTTGTACAGCCTGATTGTACAACCTGATTTTGAACCCAAACTCAGGAATAACCAATCTATATGTAAAAAGACGTCTACTGGAAGGTGGTGGAAACGGCCAGACGCTCACAGATGAGACACAAGACCCTCTATATTGCACGCTGTGGAATAAACATTTCCAGGCCGAGATTTCCAATATGAAGCAAGTCTCACTAAATTGAAGCAGGTCACCTTAAACCTAAAGACATTGTACAACAATGCAGCAGGTGATAGTGCATTTACGGTGGAGCTCCCACAAGAAGCAGAAGCGCTCTACAAGCATTGGGATACAGAAATTCCACATGTTGCAATATCCAAGTTTGCACCGGATGGATGGAAGACACTAGGAGCTGCATTAAAATGGTGGGAATCTGCAGAGGAAGAGGAAGGAGTGGAAAAGAAAACTCTCCACTGGCGAGCAGACAGCACTCCCAGTATACAAGCCAGAGACCCATATGCAGTCCCAGGACTCACAAATCCACCCCATGACTGCCTTCAACAAATGGAAATGGAGACCTCACTCCTTGCGAATGTAAAAGAACTTGCCCTGACAGACCCAGACATCACTCTGTATGTGGATGGATCAAGGTATGCTGATGAGAATGGGAAAGATCACACAGGATATGCTGTGACTACAGAAAAAGATGTGATGCAAGCCTTCTCACTACCTTCCTCCATGTCAGCACAAGAAGCAGAGTTGATTGCATTGACCAAGGCCTGTGAGGTTGCGACAGGAGTCCGAGCCAACATCTACACAGACTCAAGATATGCTCTGGGAATGACTCAAGACTTTGGAGTAATCTGGAGAGCTAGAGGATTCATGACAGCCGCAGGTACTCCAGTGAAGCATGACAAAGCCATCCGTGAACTACTAGATGCTTTAGCACTCCCAAAGGAAGTAGCCATACTGAAAGTAAAGGCACATGGGAAGCTAAATTCAGACGAAGCACGAGGAAACCATCTAGCAGACCAGATGGATAAGAAGGCAGCAATGGTATCACAGGAAATGGAAAGGAGAGAGGTGGATGGAGAAATAAACATTTATACAATGCAGACTCTGCCAACAGATTTAAGATTGCTCAAAGAATTGCAAAAGACGGCAGGTCCAGAAGAAGTGAACAATGGAGGAAAACGTACCCTGTGATGACTAGTAATCCCCACCCAGGGAGAGGTATAACTGAGTACCCTGGAAATTATACGTGTTACAGGAGAAACGTTTCTCAGGGGTTCAACCTACAGAGGTTCCCAAGTGGGTTTTGTCACTTCAGCCACCATGCTAGTCAATCAGACACAATCTTTGGGGGACGTATATTGGTTGTGTGGAGATATGAAACTCAGGGTAAGACTGTCAGGAGTATGGCGTGGGGAACGTACCATGACTAAAGCCATAATGCCGTTACACATTGTTCCAACCTATTATGGTGATCTAGATAATGTTCCTCAGACACAGTCCAGAAGGAAGAGACATACATCATCATCTGAGCCTAGAGAAAGTTTTGACTCCCATGTGTACATAGATTCTATTGGAGTCCCAAGGGGGGTGCCCAATGAATTTAAAGCCTGTAACCAAGTAGCAGCAGGATTCGAGTCACTGATACCCATGATTGGAGTAAATAAGAACGTTGCCTGGATCAATTATATTTACTATAACCAGCAACGATTTGTTAACTACACTAAGGATGCCTTAAAAGGCATTGCAGAACAGTTAGAGGCAACATCACACATGGCCTTCCAGACCTGCATGGCATTAGACATGATCCTTGCAGAAAAAGGTGGAGTATGTAAAATGCTTCCTGACACTAGCACATGTTGTACATACATCCCTGATAACACAGGTCCAAATGGTAAGATCACACTGGCAATACAGAAATTGGCTAATCTTGGTCAAGAATTAAAAGAAAATTCTGGCACTATAGACTATTGGGAATCATGGTTTGGTTGGATGAATGGTTGGCAGAAAGTGTTATTGCAGATAGGGATGGCTATCTTTATTGTCATAATTTTGTTAGCCTTCCTCTTATGTTGCATTATCCCCTGTATACGTAACTACCTTCAGAAAGCTATGGACAAGGCTTCTCCCACCTTTATCCACCAAGATTTAGACATAGATCTACATGGACAAAATGATGATTGTAAGACATCCCGTCTTCTGTTGCAGACTGTAACTGGCTCTAAGGAGAGTGTTTTCTGAGCTGAGCTACACTATATCTGAGTACTATGGTCCCTCTCCAAGCCTAGCTACACTATTAGATATTAGAGGCTCGTTAGGTCTTCCCCATGCCGCATAGGTCATAGGGTAGGTGTGACGTCAGGTCATGGCAAGCCCGATCGAACGAAGATATGAACCTATGACTTACACACCTGCAATGCTTTCAACATCCGGAAATAGAAGACACAAAGAATAGTGCTCTGGAAGGACCATAGTTGAGACATATATCTATTATAACAAGATATTTAGTTTTAGACACCCGTTATAAGAATAGGGTGTTATACTTATAATCAGTAAGTTTTACTAATAGCTGTGAGTGTGACGAATATATTATGTCATTTTAGGGGGGACTGTTATGGATAAGGATCAGTACAAAATGTATAAATGTATTCGTGCACCTACTTATATATCTTATCTTTGCAGTATTATCGTATAAGCAAGTTTTACTAATAAATGCTGAATCATTGGGAGACTCTAAAATGGAGGATTTGACACTCCCCTTTTCTTACAAGATGGAGACAGCACTATTTCCGGTCTGTTAAGGATGACGGGTCTTAACACACACAGGACACGAGGAGGAGAAACACCATCTTGTCTTTGTCTTCAACTTCTTACCAATGAGAGTAAGACCCATCCTCTTGTGGGATGGGTCTTGGAGACTCCTTAATGTTTTAATCCAATGTCTGATCGTAACTTTGTAGAAGCAGACTTCTCAGAACCAATGAATTACTGAATAAACCTGATGTTTTACTTAATGTAACTTTTTATCTGATTACTTAAAACTATATAAATGAGGACTGACTTAATAAAGACAGTACCGAGAAACTTTATACCAGAACTCTGTGTCGGTGTATTATTTCTCTACAGTGTGCACACTATAAAGATACTGATAATTTGGACAGGGACAGATATCTCCTGGTAAATACTTTGATATTTACTCTTACAATACAACCAAGTGCAAATGACTCTCTTATGTATATTAATAAATCCTCCAATACATAAAGTGCCAAGTGTTTATAAAATATTAAACAAACAATATAATAGAAAATAAAGTGGCAAGTGCTAAATTACTCTTTATAGATGATTTTCTTGAGTTCATAATTTATATAAAGTGACAAGTGCTGTAATTTAATTTACCACAACTAAGTATTAAGTTAAAGTTACAAATTAATTTGTGCAAAAAAGTAAATTGAAACATTCTTTATATATCAGGATCATAAGCAATTCCCAGAAATATATGGTAAGAAGTGCATACAATTATATTTATAACGATCCAAAATACTATAGTGATAGACAAAGCTTGATATATTAAGGGTCAGTCCCTAAGCTATCTGTTGTAGCAGAGCTTGGGACCCACCACTTGCCCCCTACAAAAAAATAAAAAATAACACAATGTAAATAAATCCAAAAAACTACTCTAAGCTCCTATCATTAAATGTCTATCAGCCCTGTTTACTTGTGATGGTTTGGGGGACTGCCACTTACCTCTTATACTGGAAAAATAAGCTACACTGTTTACATACAAAACTGACCCAATATAAGTGAATTGAGAGACTTGCACACATACATATAAGTGTATCAAGTTATGATATACATGGGAGATATACGGACACTGAATATATACTGTATATGATGTACATGTAAAACACTCTATTTAGTGAGTCAATATTGAATATTATAGAAGATCAGAGGAGTAACCGATCACTGCAACTTCTCTATGCACTCTGCACTTCTCAATAATGTCATCAGTGGAAGACAGAAATGCTACTGTGGCCGACGCGCGCATTCCACGTCTGCTTCTTCAAGGGCCAGACATCATTAGAACAGAGGTAAGTCCTTCTTATTTTTCTATTTCTCAGGGGGTCAGAATGTCCAGTTGGCTAGCAGGATCAGCAAAACAGAAAGTACCCATTAGATGCATCCTATACATTTATCATTCAAAAAATGACGGTCAATAAAATAAAGTTTTGAAATGCTGTTTGTCACACAATGTGAGTGTACTTGGTGCCTCAACTATATAGACCCCCTCTAACACAGTAATGAACGCATGTAATAACACTATAAGTGCCATGAGGGTCATCCAGGACCCTCATGACCCAAAGTGTAAGCACTACACCATTTTAACCCTCTATTAGACCCTCATAATCCTCTATTTAACCCCATCAGTCCCATAAGGGTATAGTATGACCATTATGGGCCTGTTACAACCCAACATTAACCACATAAGTGCCATGACGGTCCTCAAGGACCATCATGACATTAAGTATAAACACTTCACTGCACTATACCCCCCAATAAAACATTTGATGATGGACCACAGGTTCTCAATGGGGTTCAGATCAGGTGAACAAGGAAGCCATGTCATTAGATTTTCTTCTTTTATACCCTTTCTTGCCAGCCACGCTGTGGAGTACTTGGACGCGTGTGATGGAGCATTGTCCTGCATGAAAATCATGTTTTTCTTGAAGGATGCAGACTTCTTCCTGTACCACTGCTTGAAGAAGGTGTCTTCCAGGAACTGGCAGTAGGACTGGGAGTTGAGCTTGACTCCATCCTCAACCCGAAAAGGCCCCACAAGCTCATCTTTGATGATACCAGCCCAAACCAGAACTCCACCTCCACCTTGCTGGCGTCTGAGTCGGACTGGAGCTCTCTGCCCTTTACCAATCCAGCCACGGGCCCATCCATCTGGCCCATCAAGACTCACTCTCATTTCATCAGTCCATAAAACCTTAGAAAAATCAGTCTTGAGATATTTCTTAGCCCAGTCTTGACGTTTCAGCTTGTGTGTCTTGTTCGGTGGTGGTCGTCTTTCAGCCTTTCTTACCTTGGCCATGTCTCTGAGTATTGCACACCTTGTGCTTTTGGGCACTCCAGTGATGTTGCAGCTCTGAAATATGGCCAAACTGGTGGCAAGTGGCATCGTGGCAGATGCACGCTTGACTTTTCTCAGTTCATGGGCAGTTATTTTGCGCCTTGGTTTTTCCACATGCTTCTTGCGACCCTGTTGACTATTTTGAATGAAAAGCTTGATTGTTCAATGATCACGCTTCAGAAGCTTTGCAATTTTAAGAGGGGTGCATCCCTCTGCAAGATATCTCACTATTTTTGACTTTTCTGAGCCTGTCAAGTCCTTCTTTTGACCCATTTTGCCAAAGGAAAGGAAGTTGCCTAATAATTATGCACACCTGATATAGGGTGTTGATGTCATTAGACCACACCCCTTCTCATTACAGAGATGCACATCACCTAATATGCTTAATTGGTAGTGGGCTTTCGAGCCTATACAGCTTGGAGTAAGACAACATGCATAAAGAGGATGATGTGGTCAAAATACTCATTTGCCTAATAATTCTGCACTCCCTGTAGTTACATAGTTACATAGGGCCTCATTCTATTATCGGCCGTAAATCGGCCGTAAGGCTGCGATTCCTTGCGGGGGTTCAGTTAACTCGCGATTCTATTATACGGCCCCGCAGGGATCTCCTCTTACGGCCAGCCGCATATCTTGGAACCGGCCGTAAGCTCTGAAATATAAAAACTCAAAAATAAATTCAAGCCTGCACTGTACAGCTCTGTAAATGCCAGGGATCATATTGGGGGACATGAGGATTAAAAGAAACCCACTCTCAAGCTTGCACATCTGCCCAAACCCGAGTTCAAATTAACTGTTTATTTTCCGGCTGCGGCGTGGGTGTGTCTGAGGTGCTCCAAGCACTCTGGACTTTTTACATGGATATTTTACGGATATTAAAAATAAAATATTTTACGGATTTGAGTACAGGATAATTATGTGCTATTTTTTCTAACACCTAAAATCCCTTTATAGTCTTCTAAAAGTGCAGGATGGCTTTATTTGAGCTATTTTATGTGCTTAATTGGTGCTAGCGAGACCTCTTTCCTGCAAGTAAGCAGCGGCTCGTTTTTAGCCTTGCAGAGAGGTTTCCCGGAGCAATTGAATTGCAAAACTCTTGCGGCCGTTTTAGATCAAAGGCTTTCCTCCGGCGCGAGCGGCCGCAAGAGATAGCAAGGCACCGGCCGCAAGCCTGCCGGAGCCTCCGGCCGTAAGGGAATAGAATAGCCGAATAGCTTGCGGCCGGTCCTTGCGGGCCCGCAACGGCTGCGGCCGCTAATAGAATGAGGCCCATAGTAATTAAGGTTGAAAAAAGACTTTCAGTCCATCAAGTTCAACCTTTTAAGATCTCCTCTGATCTGCAATATGCGGATTAAATATAAATTAATTAGTTGTTAATTAATTATTAATCAATTATTTTTTTTATTATTATTAATTAATCCAGAGGAAGGCAAACAGAAAAAAAACAAAGTGAGACTTAGCCAAATAAAGGGAAAAAAAAATGAATTCCTTCCTGACCCCAGATACTGGCGATCGGATTTCTCCCTGGATCAATACTGTCTCTCTAATTATCTATGATAACCCTGAATTCCCTTTTTAATTAGAAATAAATGCACTTCCCTTTTAAAGTTATCTATCAAATCCGCTGTCACCACCTCCTCTGGTAGAGAATTCCACAGATTAACCACCCTTAGTGTGAAGAACCCTTTTCTTTCTTTAAGGTGGAATCTTTTTACTTCTAACCTCAAGGGATGTCCTCTTGTCAGTTGAAAACCTCTTGGCAACAAAAGCTCCCTTGACAAATCTTTATACTGACCCCGGATGTATTTATATAAGGTAATCATATCTCCTGTTAGACGCCTTTTTTCTAGAGAAAATATGTTTAATTTGGTTAGTCTTTCTTCATAATGTAGCCCCTCCATTCCCCTTATTAGTTTTGTTGCCCTCCTCTGTACCTTTTCCAGCTCTAAAATTTCCTTTTTATGAAGTAGTGCCTAAAATTGTACTCCATATTCCAAATGAGGGCGTACTAGAGATTTGTATAGTGACAGAATTATATTTGCTTCCCTTGATTCTATACCCTTCTTAATACACGCTAATATTTTATTTGCCTTTGCAGCTGCTGCTTCGCTTTGAGCACTGTTACCTAGGTGGTTGTCCACAAGTACTCCCAAATCCCTTTCAATATCTGATACACCTAGATTTGCTCCATTAAGATTATAAATTGCATGGCTATTTTTCCTTCCCAATTGCATAACTTTACATTTATTCATATTAAATCTCATCTGCCATTTAGATGCCCATTCCTCAATTTTATGCAAATCCCTTTGGAGGGAAAGCACATCATTATCTAATTTAATTAGCTTGCACAACTTTGTGTCATCAGCGAAAATGGAGACACCACAATCAATCCAATAAATATGTTAAAAAGGAGAGGACCTAATACTGAACCCTGAGGAACCCCACTTACCACATTAGTCCAATCGGAGTATGTTCCATTTACAACAACCCTTTGCTTCCTGTCTTTTAGCCAGCTCTCAATCCATGAGCAGATATTCACTGCAATTCTTGTATCTCTTAGTTTGCACAATAGTCTCCCATGTGGCACTGTATCAAAAGCCTTTGCAAAATCCAAATAGACTCCATCCACTAAGTTGCCTTGATCCAGGTTCCTCCTAACCTCCTCGTAAAAACTAATTAGGTTTGTTTGACATTACCTATCCCTCATAAATCCATGTTGACTCCTACTTTTAATCCTGTTCAAATAGATATATTCTTCTATATTATCCCTTATTAACCCTTCTAAAAGCTTCCCCACTACAGAAGTGAGGCTCACTGGTCTATAATTCCCCGGATTTGCTCTTGCTCCCTTTTTAAATAAAGGTATCACATGCTTTTCTCCAGTCATCTGGTAGAGACCCTGTGTTGAGTGAATCTTGAAAAATTCAAATATGAATAAACGTTATCCTTGTTTCCAATGAAATAAATGAAACCATTTTTCAAAGTATTTTATTGACATATATTAAATTGGTAATAACTGGACATATATATTTATTATATCAATTATTCATCTTTCAATTCATTTTAAATCCTTCTTGATTCACTTCACTGCATACATTTTTATTTATTTTTTGGCAAGTGCTTCTTCGTTTTGTTAAATGTTTGTATTGCTTCGTATTGTCTATTCAACTTTCCATACATTTTTTTAACATATGCTGTTTTGATGTGTCAGGACCAAATTAAATATTTACCTGCAAAGACGGTCTTGATGTTGTTCAAAGGCTGCAAACGTCACACTGTGTGTTTATTCACTTTCCTTGATCAATAATCTGTAATTTAAATTTTAGAATCTTTGTATTATTTCACTTCACCCATATCATGAAATAAACATCAATCAAGAGACATATATTTTTATTCCTTAAAAACCTGAAAGCATATTCTTTAATATGTTCCTATAGTAATCTAATACAAAACTGTTTTTGATATTACTCATTATTAATAATTAATTCATTAAATAAAGTGCATTATGAATGTTATTTTTAATTCTTTCACACAGGTAAGCACAATATCTAACGAATTAATTACTAATGTAATATACATTATTAATTAATAATTATATTTAATGTACATTATTAATTAATGCAGAATATATAAGCAATTATTAATTTAATGTACATTATTAATTAAATTTAAACTGAAAACATAAACATGAGTCTATCTGAGAATTAAATTATTAAAATCATGTACATTCTTAATTAATGAATCAATGTGTTTGTTTTCTGCACATTCTTAAACGTTAAAATTTTTGATATTACTGTTTAGTAATAATTAATTAATTGTAGAAAGTACATTATAAACGTTATTTACAATTCTTTTACACAGGTAATTACAATATCCAATTAATTAGTAATGTAATCTACATTATTAATTAATGCACAATATATAACCAATTAATTTGTAATAGAATGTACATTATTAATTAATAATTAAATTTAATGTACATTATTAATTCATGAATAAATGTGTTTCTTTTTTATGGACATTCTTAAACGCAAACTCACTTTGATATTAATGCTTAATTCATTAATTATTTAATGTACATTATCAATAGTATTGTCAATTGTTTCACACAGTTAAGCTCAATATTATATTTCTGTTAATGAAATAATGTACATTAATTTAATAGTTAATTGGTTATATTTTATTGATTATTAATTCTTAATTAAATAAAATACATTATGAATATTATTTACAATTGTTTCACACATTTAAGCACAATATATAATCAATTAATTATTAATTTAATGTACATTATTAATTAATAATTCAATTTAATGTACATTAATAATTAATGCACAATACATAACCAATTATTAATTTAATGTACATAATTGTCCTTATTAAGTAACTAATAATATAGTAATTAATTAATGATACTTCTTAAAATGTACCTTTTGTAATTTAATGTTCCTGAATCAGTATCCTGAAGAGCTATCAATCTCTTTCGATTTTCCAGCATCCGAAAATGTCCAGTCACACTGTCATCACCTCAGGAAAAGGTGTCAGTAATGTGTCAATTGTGCCCTATATATAGGTTTTTGCGCGAGCCAAATGCATTGTTTTCGGCGGGAAATACGGGTGCTTAAGCGAAATGCATTGTTTTCGGCGGGAAATACGCTGTTCCTCGAGACCAATGTGTTGTTTTCGGCGGGAAATCGGAGTTGGCGCGAGACAAAGGCGGGAAATCGGAGTTGGCGCGAGACAAAGGCGGGAAATCGTAGTCGGCGCGAGGCAAAGGCGGAAAATCGTAGTCGGCGCGAGGCAAAGGCGGGAAATCGGAGTCTACGCGAGACAAAGGAGGGAACTCCGTGTTAATCCGGAAATGTGTGGTGTGCGTCTTATCGGATTTTCCGTAAGTGTTTTCCGTGGCTATAGTGCTGTAGCCTCGTTTTCGTTTTGTTCGGCCGCCATTTTTTCTCTCGCTTATTTTTTTTAAAGTGTCTAAACTCTTTTATTTTGCTTTAAATGAAGGCGATAGTTTTTGTTTTGAGGTACAGGATGCTTCCTCTTGCTGTCGGTAACCTTTTTATTTATGTGTTCTGTGTATTTAGTGTGTTTTATCTTTTTTCTTGTCCGCGGGTTGCGTCCGATTTTTGCGATGTCGTAATGTGTCTTATACGCCATCACGGATTATCCGTAATGTGTCTACGCCTTCAGGGATTAACCGTAAGTCTTTTTCGTGCTCAGAGTGCTGTAGCCTCGTTTTCATTTTTTTCGGCCGCCATTTTTTCTGTCGCTTATTTTTTTTTTTTGTGTTTACATTTTTGTATTTTAAGGTAAATCAATGTGTAACTCGCTTTCTGCAGGTCGTGGATGCTCCCTCTTGCTATCGGTTAGGTTTTTATGTATGTGGTGTGTGTAGTTATTGTTAATTTTTATTTTTATGATAGGCGGTTTGCGGCCGTATTTTTTTACTACGTTTTAACGGCTCGCCTCGCTACGCGAGGCTCGCCTGCAATGAGCGCCTGCGGCGCTCATTGCCAAAGTGCAAAGTGCTCCGTATTAAAGGCTCGCCTCGCTTCGCGAGGCTCGCCTGCAATGAGCGCCTACGGCGCTCATTGCCAAAGTGCAACGGTTTAACGGCTCGCCTCGCTTCGCGAGGCTCACCGGGCGATGAGCGCCTGCTGCGCTCATCGCTAATCCCGCGAAATTTATACGGGTTAACGGCTCGCCAGGCGATGAGCGCCTGCGGCGCTCATCGCTAAGCCCGCTATTCGTACGGACCACGCAAACAGCGTGACGACGACTCGTAGCAGGACAATTATAATATGTGATATATATATATATATATATATATATATATACATGTGTTGAGAGATATACATATACTACATATATCTACATTGCAAATATAGATGAAAGTGTCAGCCAGAGGGGCTTGAAATTATGACTCATGTCAATATGCATGCAGGGTTTTCTGTAATGACTTTAAGGGCTTAACTAGAATGATGGTATTCATCGGCATTCATGATTATTCTGCAGTAATGTAAACAAATAGTGGACATTATATTTACACCCCTAACTGATGGTGCTGAGCACATTTTTTGACTTTCAGTGTCTTTTATTTGTTATGGAAATGCTATGGTATCAACATTAGCGAGGCAAACACAAACAACATAGCTAATAAATAATATTTAATTTTTAGACAACATCATAACATAAACATAGAATCAAAGCCACACAGTGACAAATTGTCACAGGTATGCAAAGTATCATGATGGAGGTGGGTAAGATACAGAGTTCTAATAACACATGGAAATAGGGATATAGGAACAGAATACAGGCAGAGGGAATGACATTGATATGGATGATCAGTTATGGGGTATTTACAGTGTATCATCCAACATGAGACAATATAAGTTACATCATATTATTACAGTTATAAAGACAACTATAACATTTAATAAGCAAAGACAACAATAATACAGAATAAGGAGATATACTTATGGGGAGACATAAAATGTAGACTTGTGTGTTCAACAGACACTCCTATGCAACTTCAGAAGTATAAGTGATTAATCAGTTAATGTTATAACCCCAATAGGTCAGTTCTCTAGGAATTTTAATGATAATGAGAACAGTCTCTAGATAACTTACTTTGGAAACTCTGACTAGGACCATATCAGTTTGTTCTAACTTATGTGAGAGATTCACTCACAACCAACCCGTTCAATTTGAGCGGAATTCTGTTCGCTGAATGAGATTCTCTATTATCTGTTGTTGCATATGCATAACTGAAAATGAAAGTAACCTCATTGGGAGGTATGTTCCAAATCAAGAGTTACTCTTCCCCATATGTACAGGGAGGATCACATCAGCACTGAAGAAGTGATATGGATGCACCCTTCACAATAGTCCAAGTAGAGGATCGAATAGCATGTCTAAAGCAATAGGTATATATTAAACTATAGAGTATGTGAGCATACACATGCGGTGGGTATGTAAGTAATACCATGTGACATATGTCACATGACATCTGCATTGTAGTATACAATTGAAGCTTTACATATATTAGCTAATCAGTAGTAAGAATAAGATATCTCACTGGATGCAACAAGTGAATGATTATGGCACATGCACATACATGAGGCAATGTGACATTAGTATGATCATGTTGTTGGGATGCTCATCCTCATGCGTTATTCTGATTGTGAGGAATGTGACACATCTTTTATGGATATGTTGTTGTGAACTTCATGCTGTTTGGGCAAGATAATACAGGATAATCCATAGCAATGAGCAATGATTTTATGGCTCAGGTAGTATTACTCACTTAATCACATGTGAACATCAGAGCATTAGAGTGAAACATGATGGATATGTTTTTGTATCAGGTGTTAGTAAGATATGCTTGCTTGTGATTACTTCTGGGTACTCACCCAGTAGCCAACCGAATGGAAATTGGCCGGACTGGAACAAATCATAGGTGGATGATTATCGCAGAATATGGGCATTGTGAGCACTTCCAGGGAAGGCTGCAAACACATTTTGTATGTGCATGTTTGCATCACAAACAACCTGTACATTGACTGAATGATAATGTTTGCGATTACTGAACAGGGCTTCCTGGTCTCTAGGATGAATCAAAGCAACATGTGTGCAATCAATAGCACTTAGCACATTAGGGACACCTCCTAATCAATGAAAATCATATTTCACCTTAAAGGTCTCTTCCACAGTGTTAGGGTAACTGATGTATCTGGTAGCTTGCCGAACAATCGCACAGAGGAATATACTCAGACATTTGTTTTTTATTTAAAAAAAGTTTATTGTGATACAAATTTCCAAAAACAACAAAACAAAAAAAACAAAACAAAGAAATATAAATAGATACAAATATACATGTATATTATACAAGTCAAACGAGCCATAAAAGACTAATACATCATAAAAATCTGTTAAATTTGGCTAGCGACATGCAACATAAAAACAAACAAACACCAGATAAATACACTCTTCATTCACAACGACCCTCCAACCCAAGTGCTAAGAACCCCCAGTTCAGACTTCATAATGAAAGAATGTAACTATCAATATTATCTACCATATAAGAGTCCCAAATCTGCCACTTTTTACATAGTCCTCCTTTTGGCTTCAAACCATTATAGCTCGTAATTTCTATTTCCCTATTTCTTGACATTATTATACATACTTTCTTCCATGAGGGGACCATCTTCTGCTTCCAGTATCTTACTAATAGCCATTTGGAGACTAATAGACCATGAGAAATTATCAGTCTCTTAGGCCAAGGAATACTAGCCTCCAGATTTTTAAAAAGGTCAATCTTGGGGTCAGGTATTAAAATTACCTTTGTCATTTTAGTCAACTGGGTGAGACAATGTTCCCAAAAAACTTTGACATACTTAAACTTCCACCAGATGTGGGAGTGAGTACCTAGTTCTTTACACCCTCTCCAACACAATTTAATGTGCCCCACATTGATGCTATTCAGTCTTATCGGTAACCAGTGCCATCTTTGGATTACCTTAAAATATAGTTCTCTGTATATTGTACACTGGGATGTTGCTTTCACTAATTTAAATCCACTCCACCACATAACTCCCAACTAAAATCAGCCTCCCATCTAATAATCCTGTCTGTCTTACCTCTATGTTTGAGATTATGTAATACCCCCTGGCATATAGCTACTTAATGTGCCCAATTATCTTTTACAAATAATAATTAAAAATGTGAACATTCTTGTTCATATTCTTTTCTATATTCCAATCTATCCAATTTTTTAACCACTATTATAAAATCCATCCAGGTAAGATTATTCAAGTGAAAATCCTTTTGAAGAGCCTCATATGAGGATCTCATCCCCTTAATTATCTTGATACCATTACTTTTTAAATAATCTCCAATGTTTGATATTTCCTTACAAAAGATTAACTCATTTGGTTCTCAAACCTAGTAAATTACAAGATTTGAAGCCACAGATATAATTCTGTAGTAAAATTGTGTATTAAATAGTCTTCTATCTGTATCCATTTTGCTGATGAGTTAGAACTGCTCCAACCTATCAAATGTGACAGGATAATGGATTCATATATATATCTTTAATTGAGGGAAATCATAATCTCCAATCTAATTCTCTGTCTTTTTTATTATAAATATGTTTATTTATGAGTATCTGAAAGTTCTCTAAGATATACTTAGGGACTATTTGAGGTATACTCCAAATTACATACATTATTTTTGGTAAAATCATCATATTATCTGCAGAGATTCTCCCTATCAAAGACATGTTCTGGTGATTCTAATCTGTCACAGTTTTTCTAATATGTAGGAGTACTTCATCAAAAAAAAAAAATCAATATATTTTTTATGTCATATGAAAGAGTGATTCCCAAATGAGTAATACGTTTACCTTTCCAATTTCGCTGGAATAGTTGTTGTAGCTTTTTTAACTGTTCATAATCAATGTTCTTACTAATCCTTTCTGATTTATCTATATTAACTTTAAAGTATGACACATGACCGTATACATCTAAGATCTTATATCATTCCTTTATCGAATTATCTGGGTCAGTTAATGCTAAAACCACATCATCCGCAAACATAGAACCTTTATGAGTCTCTTCACCTATTGTTACTCCCTTAATCTTATTAGAGGATCATATTGATTCAGCTAACGGTTCCATTACCATGATAAAAATGATTGGTGAAAGTGGGCATCCTTGTCTTGTTCCGTTATTCAAAGGGAACAAATCCACTAATTGTAGCCATTGGGTTTGAATATAGTGCTTTAATGCACTTGAACCAAACTGTTCCAACCCAAATTTATTCAAGACTGCCCCTATAAAATCCCAACTCACCCTTTCTCAGCATCCAATGACAGGGTGATCATGGGGAAACTATTTTTATTAAACCATGATAAGACATCTATAATTTTCCTGATATTATACGTGCCTTGTCACCCACTAACAAAGCAAGATTGATCTTCATTAATCAGTTTTGGAATCACTCTGCTAAATCTTTTCACTAAGATACTAGAATATAACTTAACATCCACGTTAATTAGGGATATAAGTCTATAATTTTTTAGGTTTTCAAGATCTTTATCTAACTTCAAAATATTAGATATTTTAATCTCTGTCATTTCCTGGGGAATTTTTCCCTGATTTTTTAAGTCGTTAAGCATTCTACATATTGGGGGTTTTAATTCCTCTGCAAAGATCTTACAATAGCAATTTAGAAAAGCAGCTCTCCATGGAGCTTTGTATTGTTTAAAGTTTTTAATAACATTGGCTATTTCTTCCAGGGTAATTTCCTCATTCAGAATCTCTAGATCTTCCTCTGAAATGCTTGGCAAATTAATTTTATCCAGAAATTTAAGAATATCTGAATTAAGGTTTCTTTTTTTAATTTTCCTCTTTTTCTATATTATATAAAGATTTATAATATTTTGAGAAGATTTTACCAATTTCTTTTGGTTGTGAATGTATTACATTATCCTGATCCCTTAACCTTTTTCATTTTTTTTTTTTTTTTGCATCTCCGTATTTTTTTGTTTAGTTTAGTCTTAGCCAAGAGATTTCCAGCTTTATTTCCCATTTGATACTTCATTTGTTGAAACCTCTAGATCATGTTATCTGTCTGTAACTGGATTATCTTTCTTATATTGAGCATAACTTCCTTCATTTGTGACTCTAAATCCTTATTTTGAGATATTGTATCCATCAGCTGTAGTTTATTTAATTTTATATACAGCTCTCTCAACGTTAGACCTCTCTTTCTCTTTTCTGCTATTGCTTTAGAAGTTAAAACACCTCTCATAAAGGCCTTATACGTACATCAGACAAGGGAATTCATATATTCTGTATTTTCATTAAATTAAAAAAAGAACCCAATTTGTTTTTTGAGTTCCACAATCTGCTCTTTTGATTTAAACAAAGTTGAATCCATCCTCCACTGTTTCCTACGCTCTCCAATATTTTCCTCCATACTCAAACACATCGAAGAATAATCTGACCATGATATTTCATTGATTATTATTTTATCCACCAGAGTTAGTTTCTGAATATCAGTTAAAAAGTAATCTATTCTTGTGTATGATGAGAGCCGTTTGGAGAAAATGGTGTAGTCTTTTTCTAGAGGGTCTTTTGTTCTCCATACATCAAACAAATTGTAACTCAACATTAATCCGCTAAATTTCTTAGCCACATCTATAGAGTATGAGTATGGAACTACTTTAACAGAGGAGGATCTATCCAAAACCAGATCTGCCATCATACTGTAATCCCTGCATCGGATCAAAGAACCTCTACAAAGTCTAAATACTTGTTTGAAGAGTTTCCTCACAAACGTACTTGCTGTTTATTGGGAGAGTATATATGTGTAATAAACATTGTTGATTTTACACACCTCTTGCTTTACTCTTAAAGGTAGAGTTTATAGGTTCTATATATAATTTGTTGGGCATGTTTGGAATTTTGCCGGTTTTCCAATGAGACACCTGGAAGCTTGCCACATCTGCTTTATGTTTTGTACAGTCCATGATTGCTGCCTTTCTCTTAAAAGGAGTGTTCATACCTTGGGCATTTTGCGACAAAAACACTAGTTTCATTTAATCATATTAATAATGAATTTTGTCTGAGTTCTACACCACTTACTCTCAACCCCATTTATACCACCAACATAAATTCTAATACATGGCCTTCTGAGATCATTAAGATGAAAAAGATTCTCAGAAGGACCCTTTTGGGCTAACCATACTTTAGGAAGTGACTGGCAGAACAATACCATTATGGAACCCGTACAGGCTCTGCTGGAGGAAGCACTTTCAACTAGAAGCCAGGGGTAACTCCTTTAACTGTTAGTAAATAAAAATAAATTAAGAATACAACTGTTCAACTTTATCAGCTCATGCTACATATACCCCTACCTAATCGGAAGATAAGCTAGAAAAGACACACCCTCAAAAAAATGTAAATCCACAAGAGGCGAGAAAACCGGGATAATACTGTACAATAAATAATTAATGGTCCATATGTGACTATTTTTATATAATCTGAATAAATAGTGAAAGTCTTTAATATTTTTTCAATCTATTATCTTCTACTCTACTTTCTACTTTTTACATCACATTAATAGTGATAATCCATTGATTTTGTGATTGGGTCTCTCTTAACTTAATTACTAATCTGTTTTAACACTAAGTCCTTTTGTCCCTTAAACCAAGCATTATTCCTATTGAATATGTAATGTACATTCTAAAATTCAGTGAAGTATGTACAATATCTTCATTTTATAAATTGTGCTTAATTAGATCTTCCAGGGATCTCTCGCCCCATCGAAACTCACTTTATGAGGAATCAGAGTCTACTCTCAAGTATTTCTTACTAAATCAATACTCCATTCCTGTAATTGCCTCTCCCCCTCTTTGTCTGTATAAATAATATACCAAGTCATTTCTCTTTTAACAAATATTTTAACTAGGAAGGCACATCTGTAAATCAATCCATCCTTTCTAAGAGTTTTTGTCATTTCTGAAAATTCTCTCCTATTTGATAACGTAGATGGAGAAATATCTGAAAACAACTTGATGTTTGCAAATGGGGCCTCTAAACTTTCTTTTTTAAACATCACTCTTATGACCTTTTCTTTAAAGTTTATAGAGTGGCATTTCACTATAACATCCCTTGAATACTTACATTCTAGTCTAGAGAGCAGAGGCAATCTGTGTATTAAATCTAATTCTGTTTTACCCCTTTATCTTGTAGCCAAGCAATTCACAACATATTTTAACATGTGCTCTAAGATGTATATTAGGAACAGATTCCTGTATTCCTCTTAATCTTAAACTAAATCTTCTTGAATAATCTTCTATTTTCATGATGTTACAGACCAGCTCTTGTATTATTTCTTCCAATCTCTTAGAGTATCCCCTTAACTCCATATAGTCCTGTGTCTGCTTTTCCAATTTACCCTCCATGATTTCCACTTTTCCATCTATTTTTCTAATGTCTCTTGTGTTATCAACAATTTGTTGTCTCAATTCTGAAATCATAGATGACTGAAAATCTGCCAAAATTGACTTCATTTTTGTCACAGTTAGTAGATCATTATTAATATTTAATATTTATTCATGCTTCCCTTGTGGGGTAGGTATATTTCCGCTTGTTGAGTGTTCCAACATGGACATGTCTGTTTGTGTGATATCCATTTCAGTGTTTTTATTTTTAGCTAAAAATTACTTGAAGGAGATTTAGATATTACAGGTTTCTTATCTTTTTTTAATTTTTTGCAAATTGTCTCTTTCTTTAATTTTCTTCATTGTAAAAATGTATCGCCCCTCCTCGAAGTTTCCACAAGGTTAATATTCCTTGTTAGATGAAAGTAGTTTTTACCTTGTTGCAGGTTCTTTAATAGTATAAAGGGGTATTTCAGCCTTTTAATTTGCTTGGTCTCATTAGAGGATATTCAGAGGTATTCACAGACTCCAAAAACTCAAATTATCCAACTCCACTTTAAAGCTAGAGTACTTTATGGTTCTTATAAATCATACATTTCTAGGTCAATCTTATAAATCGTACATTTCTAGAATAGATCTCAGTAATCCAAGTAGAAGGAAGGAATGATGAGAAATATATATTCTCTTTATAATTCACACCTCTCTGCTGGTGTATCCTCCAATACTCTCCATTTAAATAATGTTTTACCTGCAAGTTAAAACTCCAAGATCTTATGACTCCTAGTTAAGAATTCTTACCTTCACTCTCAATGAGAGTTAATTGCTTTGCACCTTAAGAGTGCATGTTATGGAAGGCACTCCCAGGAAATATATCTGTTACTGGGGAGTATGGGAGATTGGGTGTTTGATATGCCACCATTTTACAAGGTGGCTAACAAGTCCAAATTGCCCTTATACTTATTATTGTCCACCCCAGATCTTGATCTCTCTCCCTCTTGTATGACTTTGTATAAATGTTGTTATTTCCACTTGATACAAATATAATCTCACATTATTCGCTCCTGGCCTTCCCCTCTAGATCACTCTCTGGGCATAGAGTACCCAAGGCTCATACCTCCCACTGTCAGATATCATTGGTGGGGAACTTTCCTCTTACCAGCCTCTGTTGACAGGGGAAGCCAGCTGGCATACCACAGTCCGATGTGTGGTGTTTTCCTCCTACCTGCCTCCGGTACTGGGGGGGGAAGCTGGCTGACAGTCCATGCCTTTGGGAGAGCAATCTCATGGGGAGCTTCTCAGCTGTGCATTGAACGCTGTCCTCCTGCTTCCACCTCATGCCGTAAGTATGCTACGTTACATCACATCCGGTTCAGCCATCTGCATGAAAAACATCTTCCTACTCAGACAATTTAAGAGGCTTGGCTGAGACATTCCTCCGACTATGCTCAGGGTGGTCTGGAAACTACCAGATGCAAGGAGGTGTATTGAGGCTAACATCTGTGTCATTCCTGGTATAGTGCTATTGGTCCTTCCTCAAGGTCCTAACTCAGGACCACATAGAGCTCTCCAAGACTGTCATGGGTCAGCTTAAAACACTCATACACCTCCCCATCAGTTAACTCCACTAATGCAAGTCTCTCCCTCTATACATTGGGTGTCCTGGCCCTCCTTACAGGCTACTGGACCTGCTCATCTGTGGTAATTCACTTGCCTGGCTTGGTTCTGGCCCAGCATGGATCACATTACCACTCTCACCCTCATTTAATCCCAGATATTCCTCTCTGCCACTCCTCATCCACTCCTCAATCACACACCTTGCATCCGGATCTCCATCATGCCATCATGCCACATGCTGTACAGACAATAGTATCTCAGATGTGACCATGCATCCATATTCTTCTGCATCTCTGACTTGTTTGTAGTCCATGCTGGTTCAAATGTGCTAATGACGTTGAGTATGGGTATGCAGGGTAAAAAAAGGATGTTACTGACAATGGTATCAGATTATTTATTTATTCAGGATGTATCTGATTGCATTGCTATAGTTAATGTTTTCATGTTTGTTTTACTGTTGTGGCAGGCCTCAACCTGCCCTTTCCTGTTCACATATATTTCTTGACCTGTGATTTTCATTTGGCTTGATATATTTTATTGCTCTTTTGTGCTTCAGGGTTTGCTAAGTGATGATATCTCCCATAGTTAAATGATTGTACATTTTTTTTTATAAGTGTGATATCTCTTTAAATGCTGCATCAATTGTTTTTGGCAATGTCTATAGCAGTGTTTCACAAGTTATTCCTCAAGGCTAACCGGACAGGTCAGGTTTTCAGTTTACCAGTGTGTAAACACAGGTGAGGCACTTATTATTCAACAGGAGCCTCTGATTTGGTCACCTGGGTTGTCATGATTAAAGATTGTTTCTGGCCTGTCTGGGGAGTCCAGAGGAAAGGCTTGAGAATCACTGGTATATGATGTTTATATGATGAATGTAATTTGAGGAGCTAGGCAGATATTTTATTTTGACACAAATGTGGCAATGGGAATGTTGAGCATGAACATGCACTTCCCTGCTTCTGTATTGTTTGAAAGTGGTTTACTGTCTTTCTAATGGCTACTAGGGCACTCTTACATCTTTGTAAAAACCCTTTGGGCCTCATTCAATTGCGATTTGGCCAATTGAATAAGGCTCTAAATAAGCACATAACATATATTTTTTAAAGAAGTTTTTGGATTGTGAAGACCTTGCTTTTGGATGGATGTTTACTAACTAAAAACTTGTTTAAAAAATATATGTTATGTGCTTATTTAGAGCCCTATTCAATTGGCCAAATTGCAGGTGAATGAGGGCCTTTGAGGGTCCTGTTTATATTTCAGGGTCCACATTAGAACCTCTGAGAGTGAGAACGGCTTAATATGGCAGGCAGTTTCATGTTTTTGTGTTGCAATTTAATTAATATATTGTGTACAGAATCATTAAATCAAAAATAAATAATCAATACTGCTGATACAACCAAGTGCAAATGACTCTCTTATGTATATTAATAAATCCTCCAATACATAAAGTGCCAAGTGTTTATAAAATATTAAACAAACAATATAATAGAAAATAAAGTGGCAAGTGCTAAATTACTCTTTATAGATGATTTTCTTGAGTTCATAATTTATATAAAGTGACAAGTGCTGTAATTTAATTTACCACAACTAAGTATTAAGTTAAAGTTACAAATTAATTTGTGCAAAAAAGTAAATTGAAACATTCTTTATATATCAGGATCATAAGCAATTCCCAGAAATATATGGTAAGATGTGCATACAATTATATTTATAACGATCCAAAATACTATAGTGATAGACAAAGCTTGATATATTAAGGGTCAGTCCCTAAGCTATCTGTTGTAGCAGAGCTTGGGACCCACCACTTGCCCCCTACAAAAAAATAAAAAATAACACAATGTAAATAAATCCAAAAAACTACTCTAAGCTCCTATCATTAAATGTCTATCAGCCCTGTTTACTTGTGATGGTTTGGGGGACTGCCACTTACCTCTTATACTGGAAAAATAAGCTACACTGTTTACATACAAAACTGACCCAATATAAGTGAATTGAGAGACTTGCACACATAAATATAAGTGTATCAAGTTATGATATACATGGGAGATATACGGACACTGAATATATACTGTATATGATGTACATGTAAAACACTCTATTTAGTGAGTCAATATTGAATATTATAGAAGATCAGAGGAGTAACCGATTACTGCAACTTCTCTATGCACTCTGCACTTCTCAATAATGTCATCAGTGGAAGACAGAAATGCTACTGTGGCCGACGCGCGCATTCCACGTCTGCTTCTTCAAGGGCCAGACATCATTAGAACAGAGGTAAGTCCTTCTTATTTTTCTATTTCTCAGGGGGTCAGAATGTCCAGTTGGCTAGCAGGATCAGCAAAACAGAAAGTACCCATTAGATGCATCCTATACATTTATCATTCAAAAAATGACGGTCAATAAAATAAAGTTTTGAAATGCTGTTTGTCACACACTGTGAGTGTACTTGGTGCCTCAACTATATAGACCCCCTCTAACACAGTAATGAACGCATGTAATAGCACTATAAGTGCCATGAGGGTCATCCAGGACCCTCATGACCCAAAGTGTAAGCACTACACCATTTTAACCCTCTATTAGACCCTCATAATCCTCTATTTAACCCCATCAGTCCCATAAGGGTATAGTATGACCATTATGGGCCTGTTACAACCCAACATTAACCACATAAGTGCCATGACGGTCCTCAAGGACCATCATGACATTAAGTATAAACACTTCACTGCACTATACCCCCCAATAAAACATTAAATATCAACTAAACACCCTCTACACTAACCTATTAAAACCTACACTACCGGCCTACCTACCCCCTAATAATCCCCCCCACCACTCTAATTACATAAAAAAAATATATAAAGTCATCAAAAATAAAAAATCTACATTACATAAAATAAAAAAACTTAAGTCACAAAAATAAAAAAAGGAACAGTACAGAAAATAAAAAAATACATTACAACCCCCCCACTACAGAAAAAAATAAAAATAAATTACACACCTGAAAAGCAAATACATATAATACACGCAATGCAATGCATACAATACAATACATACAATACAATACATACAATACAATAAAATTAAATACAATACACCCCTATCTAATATACAATACATCCTATCTATCTAATATACATCCCCCTATTGATCTAATCTAAAATAAATACTATCAATGTAATATACATCCCCCTATCTATCTAATATAGAAAAAATATTATCTATCTAAAATACATCCCCCTATCTATCTAATATACAATAAATACTATATATGTAATATACATCCCCCTATCTATCTAATATACAATAAATCCTATCTATCTAATATACATCCCACAATCTATCTAATATACAATAAATGCTATCTCTATATAGCAACCCTAATTCTAAGCTAAAATAAAATAATTAAGACCACTTACCTTTGAGATATTTCTTCAGATCAGCAACCTAGGGAAAAAAGATAAAAAAAATTACTACAACACGTTTACATAAAATAAATAAACATAGTACACATTCTAAATATTCTACTCATCTTTCCAGCATGTCCCGTCCTTCTTTTCCTCTTCTCCGGCGCGGCCCTTGTTAAAAAAAAAACATTACATTAGTACACATACATTAACATAAAACAAAGTAAAATAAACATAATCTACATTGTACTTACCTCCCCGCGATGTCCCTGGCCTCCTCGTCTTCTGCCCCGGATGGGCCCTGGAACCATCCGCGCTGTAAAATAAAATGTTAAAAAACATAACAGACATCCACGCTCACGGATGTCCCCGACGCTAATGAGCCTCCTACGGAGTGTTCCAGAATAAAATTGGCAATGGCGGCTGCTGATTGGCGGAAAACGCTGTCTATCAAATTCAGCCAATCAGAAGACGTCCAATTGTGAGCCAATGGGAAAGGGATACACCCCAAAATCCCACTCTAATTTTATAACGCACCTGTCAATCTTTATTTGAACCAATCAGAAGGCTTTATTGCCATCAGCGAACCACAATGGGATACACACCCACGGGGTAATTGGCTGAAGACATCTGCACCTTCCCATTGGCTGTAATACTGATTGACATTGATGAGAATGCCAATGAGAATGCCCAAATGCCTTCATCCAATCAGTACGTGGGGGTGTATCTCATTGTAAATTATTGGCTATTGTCAGTGCAACCAATCAGAATGCGCAGATGCCTCCAGCCAATCACCCTGTGGGGGTGTATTCCATTGTGATTGGCTGAAGGCATCTGCGCCTTGTGATTGGTTTAAATAAAGATTGACAGGTGCATTATCCAATCAGAGTGGGATTTTAGGGTGTATCCCTTTCTGATTGGCTCACACATTGGCGCCTCCTGATTAGGTGAATTTGATAGACAGCGTTTTCAACCAATCAAAAGGCTCCTTTGCCTATTTTCTTCCAGAAAAGGCTCCGGGAGGCTCATTAGCGTCGGGGATGTCAGCGAGTGCGGATGTCCATTATATATATATATTTTTTTTTAAGATCGCGGTTCCAGGTCGGGGCAGAAGAGGAAGAGGCTGGAGACATCGCAGGGAGCAAAGTACAATGTAGATTCTGTTTATTTTATTTTGTTTTTATGTTTATGTATGTTGTATTAATGTTATGTTTTTTTTAACAGGGGCCGCACCGGAGAAGAAGAAAAGAAGAAGGACGGGGACATGCTGGAAAGGTGAGTAGAATATTTAGAATGTTTATAATGTTTATTTATTTCCTGTAAATGTGTTGCACAAATTTTTTTTTTTTATTCCCTAGGTGGCTGGTCTGAAGGGACATCTGCAAAGGTAAGTGTTTTTAATTATTTTATTTTATTTTAGCTTAGAATTAGATTATTTTATATATAGATAGAATTTATTGTATGTTAGCTAGGGGTATGCGTTTTATATAGATAGCATGTATTGTATATTAGATTGTGGTATTTATTTAGATAGATTGGGGGATGTATATTAGATAGATAGTATTTATTGTATATTAGATAGATTGGGGGATGTATATTAGATAGATAGAATTTATTGTATATTAGATAGATAGGATGTATTGTATATTAGATAGATAGGGGGATGTATATTAGATAGATAGGATGTATTGTATATTAGATAGATTGGGGAATTTAGAATTTTCATTGTAGCGGGGGTCCCCGATCGCTTGCTATCGGGACCCCCACTGCGATGGTTAATGTGGGGTTAATGCGGGTCTCCGAGCTTATCTCGGATCCTGTGTGGTTAATGCGGGTTTCCGAGCTTATCTTGGATCCCTTCTTGGATAAATTGTACGTGGCTTAGCGGTCCTGGGTCTTTGAGCCTTGTTTTCGTTATTTTTCGGCGGCCATTTTTTTTCTCGCTTAGGGGATTTTCGTGTGTCTGAACTCGGGAATTTGGACTTAAATGAAGGTGTAACTTCACTTGCAGATGTCCTGGGTCCCCCCCCCCTTGCTGTGGGTAAGCATTTTATGTATTTTTAGTGGGTATTTATTGTGTTTTGACATTTTGTAGGTGCGCGTGGTTTGCAAGGTCGTAATGGTGCCACTTGTGTGGGTGTTTCTAACCGCGTGTGAGGCGCCTTTGAGCCTCCAACTCCGCAAATACGGCCCCTCGCTTTGCGAGGGTTCTCATTTGCGGCCTGCAATGAGCCTTCCGCAAATGCTTCGCGAGAGAAGCAGTTATTGCGAGCTCGCTTTGCGAGCTCGCGAAGTGTGACGACGATCCATAGTTTGACAACTATTATATGTGATATCTCCAATAAGTATTTTCAGCTTTGATGATCCTGTTAGGTAAATGAATGATAAATATATAGGATGTAACTATGGGTACTTTCTGTTTTGCTGATCCTGCTAGCCAACTGGACATTCTGACCACCTAAGAAATAAAAAGACAATAAAGAGTTAATAAAGAGAAGGCAATTACATATATAGTTGTGGATCTTTGCGCAGTTCGTAACATTTGCGATATTGGTCACGCAGTTGAGACCTCGTGAAGCGAGGTGAGCCAGCGCCACCGTCACATATGCGAGCCTCGCAAAGGCGCTCATTGCAGCCAGCGGCGCTGTCACACATGCAAGCCTTGCAAAGCAGCCACGCAGTACTTAATTCTGAAACTGCATGAAAACGAGGCTGAGCAAAGCCAGGCACGCAGGACTTAGAATATACACAATGGCAAAGACAGTAACACTTACACCAACAACGACAGGCACGTGGGACTTTGAAAATAAAATAAACCGCCTTCAGCGCATAACACGCAAACATTCAGCAGACACACAGAGGACAAACACACAGGGAAGGGATATGGGGGGAGATGGCTGGAAAGAGACACATGGCATTCCTAAGCACAAAACTTGCAGGTTAACGAAACCTGCAATGAGCAGCCCGTACAGTAGGCAGTAGGAAAGGCACTCATTGTGGGCCACGGCACTTATTGTGGGCCGAAGGCACTGATTGTGGGCCACGAGATGAGCGACGAAGGCGCTCATCGCGGCCTCACGATGAGCACTGCAAGCCGGAGAGGCTTGCATTGTGCGCCGAAGACGCTCAGCGTGGGGCTCGCGATGAGCTCTGAAGGTGGACAGGAATCTCTTTTCCAGGTCGGACATAAATAGGTTGGCATATTGTGGTGCCATTTTCGTGCCCATTGCAGTCCCCATTATTTGTACACACAATCAGAATCACAAATATAACCCTGATACCATTGTCAAACTACTAGAATACATCCTGACCCACAACTACTTCACCTTTAACCAGCACGTTTACCTACAAATAATGGGGACCGCAATGGGCACGAAAATGGCACCACAATATGCCAACCTATTTATGACCGACCTAGAAAAGAGATTCCTGTCCACATATGTCCACAAACCTTACAGATACTACCGTTACTTAGATGACATGTTCATCATATGGACAGAAGAGGAAGGAAAACTCAAAGACTTCCATAATTCATTCAATACCTTTCACCCATCCATTCAATTTAAAATGGATTATTGCACAGAACAGGTTCACTTTCTGGATACCACCATTTCCATTACAAATGGCAAACTGAATTCATCTATCTATAGGAAACCTACAGACAGATGTAGTTACCTCCACAACTCTAGCTTCCACCCCTCCCACACTAAACAAGGGATAATTCATAGTCATGCCATCAGATACCACCGTATATGTTCAAACACAGAAGACCGTGATAAACACTTAAAAACACTGTCTGCCTCCTTCAGACAGAAGGGTTACAAACCCTGTATTATCACTCAGAAAGTAACCTCTGCCATCAGAACACCCCGGGAACACCTGCTGCAATACAAAACCAAAGAAACAACTTCACGTACACCTCTAGTAACCACATACCATCCGGTTCTAGAAGGAATACGCAAAATATTTAAGGATTTACAACCACATCTCACAGAGGACACAGAATTGAAACATATATTCCCCAAATCCCCCATTCTTGCATTTAGGCAGCCACTAAATTTAAGACAAACATTGGTGAACAGAAGATTGCCGAATGAACAGCATAACAGAGAAAATGGCACCAAACACTGCAATAAAAGTCGCTGCAAACTATGCCAACACATCTGCAAAGAGGACACAGCCACGCACAACAACAAGACCCACAACATCAGAGGCTCATATTCTTGTACATCATCAAATGTAGTGTACATGATACAATGTACTGTATGTGAAAGGGGATGCTACATTGGGGAAACCAGCCAGAAACTACACATGCGAATGAATCTCCACTGAAGCTCCATCAAAAGACACCAGGAGGACAGCTATTGTACTCCAGTTGGACACCATTTCACCCAGGAGAATCACTCCATCCAGAACCTCAAAATAAAAGTACTCAGAGGGAACTTCAGAACTATCCAACAGCGGAAAACTTTTGAATTAAAAATGATTCAATTTTTTAATACAAAGGATTTGGGCATTAACATCGACTTAGGCTTTCTGGCCCACTATCTTAATGTCTTATAGCTAACACATTCCACTTACCTCCCCCCCTTCTATTGCTGTATTTGTAAGCTACATGCTATAAATGTATTGCTCTTTATTTTACTCTGCTGTTTTCTTATCTACAACCTGATCTATAGACTTACTTACTGACCTATCAGAACATTATTCACAATGCTGGTCTGTTTCTCACTTAACGCTGCCCAAAGAATTTTGTCTTTCCTGTTTTTCCATTTTTTTCCATCTCTTTCTGTTTGCTGTTTTTAGTTCATACTTGTATCAGTATCGCTTTTTGACTTGATAAAGAGAGGTATTATTTCCCGAAAGCTCGTCGCTTTATTATGAACACGTTTGTCCAATAAAAAAGGTATCACTATTCACTGCAATACTCTGATTATTCAACTATATATATATATATATATATATATATATATATATATATATATATATGTGTGTGTGTGTATAGATGTATATGGAAATGTATACATGTATATGGTATGTATGTGCGTGTGTATAAATAAATATATATAGATATATATATATATATAAAATAGTAAATAAATAGTACATCTGTGTTCACATTTGAATGTCTAAAACAAGTTAAAAAACCTGTATCCAGCTTGAAATTCTGAGAAAAACAGTTATTACACTGCATTCTGTGCAGCTGAGCAGGAACATGCAAATGTACCCACAAATGCCTCGCTCTTCAATCCATAGCCCATTTTAAACATGGCTTCCCTTAGGCTTATGTCTGCTGTATTTCACATCTTTTATCCAAAGCCAAGGTTGGATTATACACAACCTGGGAATACTATCTACATACAGCTGTTTCAAGCTTACTGGCTATCATAGCATGGAGCGGGATCCCAGCTTGTGTTGTGGACCTCATGAGCAGGTAGTTCACCACAACAATCATTTAATATATGGTGGGCAAAATAGCGATAGAAGCCCTCCACCGTACAGTAGTGCAGTATATATATAGTACATCTGTATTCACATTTGAATGTCTAAAACAAATTAAAAAACCTGTTTCCAGCTCGAAATTCCAAGAAGAACAGTTATTACACTGTGTTATGGGAAGCTGAGCAGGGACATGCAAATGTGACCACAAATGCCTCGCTCTTCAATCCATAGCCTATTTTAAACCTGTATATATGTGTGTCTAGATGTTTATGTACATATATATATATATATATATACACACATAATTTATTTTCTATTTATTTTGTATATATTTATTGTGTGAGTTGATGTTGGCGGGGGAAGAGCATAAAAAAAATGTGTGCTCGCCCCCTTTTTTTGCACCGGGGCCCACCATGCACTAGCTCCGCCACTGCGCAGAGAGTATGTCAAAACCCACAGAGATTACATCCAAACTGTCCAAACCCACAAAAAGTTCGTCCAACCTACAAAGAGTAAGTCCAAACCATCCAAATCCACAGAGAGTATGCCCAAACCCACAGAAAGTGCTTCCACACTGTCCAAACACACAGAGAGTGCTTCTAAACCATCCAAACCCACAGAGAGTGCTTCCAAACCATCCAAACCCACAGAGTGTGCTTCCAAACCGTCCAAATCCCACAGAGTGTGCTTCCAAACCGTCCAAATCCCACAGAGTGTGCTTCCAAAACATCCAAAGACCACACAGAGTATGTCCAAACCATCTAACCCAACATGGAGTAGTTAAAACCATCCAAAGCTACTGAGAGTCCATCCAAATTCACAGAGAGTATGTCCAAACCGTACAACCTCACATAGAGTACATCAAAAACTGTCCAATCCCAAAAAGAGTACGTCTAAACCCACAGAGAGTGCATCAAAACCATCTAACCCCACACGGAGTACATCCAAACCTTCCAACCGCACATAAAGAATGCCCAAGCTGTCCAAACGCACAGAGTATTTCTAAACCCACAGATAGTGTATCAAAACAATCCAAATCCACATGGAGTACATCCAAACCATCCAACCCCACATAGATAACGTCCATGCTGTCCAAACCCACACAGTACTTCTCAAACCACAGAGAGTGCATCCAAATTATCCAAACCTACAGAGAGTACTTCAAAAACCACAGACTATGTCCAAATCATCCAATGCAGACAGAGAGTACGTCCAAATCCACACAGAGTGCATCCAAATCAACCTCGTAGACTAAAACACACATGTACACATATATATAAAAATAATTATATCCTCCTAAACCATTAAGTCTTTGAAGGGTCTCTAATCTGAAAAGCTGTATATTACGATTTGGAATCAAATTAAATGGCAGCGACTCTTTTCTAGTTTTACAGCACCACTGTGTGGACCTTTGTGATAATACATCATGTGTAGTAGGACTAAAATGATTATTTTCTAAAAATACACAATATCAGCTGGAGTAGCCAACCCTTCAATGAAAGGAACATGTTAAAACATAAACTGTATTTAAATGCAGTGTGGTGACAAAAAAAGATGAAGGAATTGAGTTCCCCCTGAAAAAAATATTTAGCCTAGCAAATGAATGCATTCTTTAAGGGCCTGCACAATCACTTAACCTATGCATGCACTTGCTGAGACAGCAGTAACAACTGGGCCAGATTTCCCAGTAGGCAGAGTAGGCAGCTGTGTATGAGATGCCATGTGCCAGCACAGACAAATGTGTTAAATAACTGCTAGAAGCTTCTGTAACTTACACAGTGTTTCACTGTGTACTGTATAAACTGGGGACAGGAATAACAAACTGATCTCGGTGTATCAAGTACAGGCAAAAGAACCGGAACTTATGGAATTCCATGTGAATCTATTCTATTATCTGAGGTTAAAGGAAAATCATCACCATTAATTTGAAATATACTATTTTAAAGAGCTACGCTTGAAAATATGGTAATAGTTTTTCACATTTTACATGCAATTGTAACATTTTGCTTTCTGTTAATCAACTTTCTGAGATGGGAGGAGCCACTGAATGCACAGGAACAATGGTTGAGCTAGTGAATGCAGAGCCCCAGTGCACAATAATTTGAGGGGCCCTTCCAACTTCTCTATACACGGTAGATACCTGTAAGGGTGAATAAACAGCCAAAACATATATGATCAGATTACTCCCACAACGTCCAGGTGTACACTTGGCTATTAATATGGCCGGGTGTTGGCTGTATCCACATTACACATCTATTTCCGAGGCTGCACAATGTACAAATTGCAAAACAAATCATTGGATTCTTAACTTACTATTACATTTGAATTTCTCATTATAGACCAGTGAGCCTCACATCTGTAGTTGGGAAGCTTTTAGAAGGGTTAATAAGGGACAGAATACAAGAATATGTCTATTTGAACAAGATCATAGGTAGCAGTCAACACAGATTTATGAAGGATAGGTTGTGTCAGACCAATCTAATTAGTTTTTATGAGGAGGTTAGTAGGAACTTGGATCAGGGCAACTCAGTGGATGTAGTCTTTTTAGATTTTTCAAAGGCATTTGATACAGTGCCACATGGAAGACTAGTGAGCAAACTAAGGGATACAGGAATTGCAGTAAATATCTGCTCATGGATCGAGAGCTGGCTAAAAGACAGGAAGCAAAGGGTTGTTGTGAATGGAACATACTCCGATTGGTCTAATGTGATAAGTGGGATTCCTCAAGGTTCAGTATTAGGTCCTCTCCTTTTTAACATATTTATTAATGACATAGAAGTAGGACTCAAAAGTAGTGTCTCCATTTTTGCTGATGACACTAAGTTGTGCAAGGTAATAAAATCAGATAATGATGTACTTTCCCTACAAAGGGATTTGCATAAATTAGAGAAATGGGCGGTTAAATGGCAGATGAGATTTAATACGAATAAATGTAAGATTATGCATCTGGGAAGGAAAAATAGCCATGCAATTTATAATCTTAATGGAGCAAATCTAGGTGTATAAGATATTGAAAGGGATTTGGGAGTGCTTGTGGACAACCACCTAGGTAACAGTGCTCAAAGCCAAGCAGCAGCTGCAAAGGCAAATAAAATATTAGCATGTATTAAGAAGGGTATAGAAGCCAGGGAAGCAAATATAATTCTGCCACCATACAAATCTTTAGTACACCCTCATTTGGAATATGGAGTACAATTTTGGGCACCACTTCATAAAAAAAAACATTTTAGAGCTGGAAAAAGTACAGAGAAGGGCTACAAAACTAATAAGGGGAATGGAGGGGCTAAGTTATGAAGAAAGACTAAACAAATTAAACTTATTTTCGCTAGAAAAAAGGCGTCTATGAGGGGATATGATTACCTTATTTAAATACATCCAGGGTTAATATAAGGCTGTGTCAAGTGAACTTTTTGTAGCAAGAGATTTTCAACTGACAAGAGGACACCCTTTGAGGTTAGAGGAAAAAAGATTTCACCTTAAACAAAGAAAAGGGTTCTTCACAGTTAGGGTGGTTAAACTGTGGAATTCTCTACCAAAGGAGGTGGTAACAGCGAATTCGATAGACAACTTCAAAAAGGGGTTAGATATATTTTTGAAAAAAGAGGGCATTCAAGGCTATCCTAGATAACTAGCGAAGGAATATTGATCCAGGGAGAAATTTGATCTGGGGTCAGGAAGGAATTTTGCTTTTTTTTTCCCTTATGAGACAATTGGCAGAGTTTCAATGTTTTTTTTTTTCTGTTTGCCTTCCTCTGGATCAATTAACAATTAATAATAAATAGTCCACATTAAAAAGATCAATAGAGATCTAAAAAGGTTGAATTTGATGGACTAACTCTTTATTCATCCTCCAATACTATACTATTAATAATTATTTAATCAACAAATTAATTAATAACTAATCCCCAAATTGCAGATTAGAGGAGATTTTAACAGGTTGAACTTGATGGACTGAAAGTCTTTTTTCAACCTTAATTACTATGTAACTATGTAACTATGTAATTTATTAAAAATATACAGTAATATTGATAGACAGCAGGCGAGGTGGATCTATCCCATTGTGCATGCGCATGAAATCGCCAGCACTGACAGCTGCAGTGCAAGCAAGTATCTGCTAGATGACGCTGTCAGGTTTCAGGGAAGGCTTATAATTATTCCCCCCTGCGACGTGGTGCAACCCGACGGCACTGAATCGACAACGAGGCCATCTCTGTGTTCGGCGCTGGCACTCGGTGCTCCAGGGACTCTCATAGCTCAAGGCCTCTTCTGTCAGCGCGCCTTATATGCAATGTGCAGCAGTAGTGATGTCGCGAACATCAAATTTTCGGTTCGCGAACCGCGGACGCGACTTCCATCAAATGTTCGCGAACTGACGAACATTGGCGAACCGCCATAGACTTCAATGGGCAGGCGAATTTCAAAACCCACAAGGACTCTTTCTGGCCACAATAGTGATGGGAAAGTTGTTTCAAGGGGACTAACACCTGGACTGTGGCATGCCGGAGGGGGATCCATGGCAAAACTCCCACGGAATAGTACATAGTTGATGCAGAGTCTGGTTTTAAGCCATAAAGGGCATAAATCACCTAACATTACTAAATTGTTTGGAATAACATGCTTTAAAACATCAGGTATGATGTTGTATCGATCAGGAGGTGTAAGGGTTACACCCGCTACACAGTAACAGACCAATCTCCCCGTTTAATGCACCGCAAACAACCGCAAACAGTCCCTTTGCACAACCGCAAACTCCCCATTTGCACAAGGTTGGATACCAAGCTAGCCATGTCTCGTTCCTTGTCCTCACTGATGTCATTGAAGGTCTCTTCCTCCACCCAGCCACCAAGGGTCCCCGAAAGGTGACAACAAACCCCCTGGGACTCCTGCTGTGTTTGGTCTTCCACCTCCTCAAAGCCACCTTCCTCCTCTGACTCCTCTTCTTCAGACTCCCAGAGTCTGGGGGCTTCCACTGCCCAGCATGGAAGATTATACACAGGTCAGAGTCTGGGGGCTTCCACTGCCCAGCATGGAATATTATACACAGGTCAGAGTCTTGGGGCTTCCACTGCCCAGCATGGAATATTATACACAGGTCAGAGTCTGGGGGCTTCCACTGCCAAGCATGGAAGATTATACACAGGTCAGAGTCTGGGGGCTTCCACTGCCCAGCATGGAAGACTATACACAGGTCAGAGTCTGGGGGCTTCCACTGCCCAGCATGGAATATTATACACAGGTCAGAGTCTGGGGGCTTCCACTGCCCAGCATGGAAGATTATTCCTATCAGTTTAATACCTGTTCCGTCACCTATCTTTCCTCCCAATAGCACATTCTATATGTCATCAACCGGCCTGTGTGTATTTAGAGAACCACACTTTAAGGCCCTTAACCTGGGACAAGGTGGCTTAGCTATCAGAATTGCCTCAGAGCCTTAAAAACTCACCAAACCCCCTAATCAGACACTCACTATCATACTGGAAATGGGCCAAGAAACACACAGGTTTGTTCCCTTGATCCACCCAAATGACCCCAATTCTTGACCACCCTCAGGCCCCGAAACACATTAGCACAACATCACAACACTGGTGGAGGTCAAGGAAACTAGAGAGACTGGGAGACTGGTTAGTAAAGGGCCAGATGCTCACCTATGAGGAACTGAGGGACAAGCATGAGCTACCGCTGTCAGAACATTACAATTACTGTAGGCTGAGGCATTTACACACTCCCTGACCCAGAAACAGGGGACACCGGTCTTAAATTGATTCTCCAAAATTTGTAAAGTTAAACCTCTATCAAGGGGGATCATTGGGTTACTTTACAAATATAAAACATTTGTTACTGGTTGAAGCAACACTCGGGGAAGGACCGGAGTGAGGGAGCCCTGGAGACCCTTCAGAAGCAACCTGCGGCAAAATCATCCCAGGAAAGGAGAGGTCGCTTACTGAAGCCTGCCCTAGGGTAACCCAAGGGTGATTGCCCAGGTTAGATATTGTAAATAATAAGCTAATACTGCTGGAGGGATGATAGCTAATAGGACTTTGGTGTTTCCTGCAGATATACTCTTTACTATTGTCTGTTTTACCATGTTTTAGGTATCTCTTAAATTGCAATCACAGTAAAAAATAAGAAAAATTATTAACCTATAAAGTAAAATTAGGAATAGCCAGCTAACTTTGACAAAATGTCTCTATTGTAGATATGTATTTTTGCACAACTGTTATGCAAGACTGTTCAAAAATGCTTTATTTTTCATTACATGCTGTACGCCTTCTAAAATAAAATAATTTAAATGCAAAAATTAATTATTGTTGCAGCGACCAGAAAAATTGATGTTAGTTTGCCAGGCAGAAAGTGCCCTAAAACATTGCGTCTTGAACCCTAGTTGGTGGCGGATAAGTCACGCAAGTCATCCGGCATTCAGGGATAAAATACAGCAGCGTGTGGACCATTATTAGCTCAAGGCAGCTCATCTATCAGGCCTTTTTTAATCAAATGTATCGCCCACTGTTAGTCCCGTCGGGATCCATCCCTTATTCATCTTAATAAAGGTGAGGTAATCTAGACTTTTTTGACCTAGGCGACTTCTCTTATCAGTGACAAAACCTCCTGCTGCACTGAAGGTCCTTTCTGACAGGACACTTGAAGCGGGGCAGGACAGAAGTTCTATGGCAAATTGGGATAGCTCAGGCCACAGGGCAAGCGTGCACACCCAGTAGTCAAGGGGTTCATCGCTCCTCATAGTGTCGATATCTGTAGTTATGGCGAGGTAGTCTGTTACCTGACGGTCGAGTCGTTCTCTGAGAGTGGACCCCGAAGGGCTATGGCAACGCATAGGACTTAAAAAGCTCTGCATGTCCTCCATCAACAACACGTCTGTAAAGCGTCCTCTCCTTGCCGGCGTGATCGTGGGAGGAGGAGGATTATGTTCACCTCTTCCGCTGTTAGATTGCCTTTGTGCTGTGACATCACCCTTAAACGCTGTGTAAAGCATACTTTTTAATTTATTTTGGTAGTGCTGCATCCTTTCTGACTTGTGGTAATTCGGTAACATTTCAGGCACTTTCTGCTTATACCTGGGATCTAGTAGCGTGGACACCCAGTACAGGTCGTTCTCTTTCGTCCTTTTTATACGAGGGTCCCTCAACAGGCACGACAGCATGAAAGACCCCATTTGCACAAGGTTGGATGCCGAGCTAGTCATGTCCCGTTCCTCGTCCTCAGTGATCTCACTGAAGGTATGTTCTTCCCCCCAACCACTGGTACCAGATAGGTGACAACGAGCACCCTGGGATGCCTGTTGTGGTTTGTCTTCCTCCTCCTCCTCAAAGCCACATTCCTCCTCTGACTCCTCTTCCTCACAATCCTCTTCCAGCGTTGCCGCAGGTCCAGCAAGCGATGCTGATAAGGCTGTTTCTGGTGGTGATGGTGACCACAACTCTTCCTCTTCCTCTTCAAGCTCGTCTACAGCCTGATCCAGCACTCTTCGCAGGGCACGCTCCAGGAAGAAAACAAATGGTATGATGTCGCTGATGGTGCCCTGGGTGTGACTGACCAGGTTTTTCACCTCCTTAAAAGGACGCATAAGCCTACAGGCATTGCGCATGAGCGTCCTTTAACGTGGCAAAAAAATCCCCAGCCCTGCAGAGGCTGTCCTAGCACCCCGGTCATACAAATACTCGTTAATGGCCTTTTCTTGTTGGAGTAGGCGGTCGAACATTAGGAGTGTTGAATTCCAACGTGTCGGGCTGTCTAAAATCAAGCGCCTCGCTGGCATGTTGTTTCGCCGCTGGATATCTGTAAAGTGCGCCATGGCTGTGTAGGAACGCCTGAAATGGGCACACACCTTCCTGGCCTGCTTCAGGACGTCCTGTAAGCCTGGGTGCTTATGCACAAAGCGTTGTACAATCAGATTACACACATGTGCCATGCACGGCACATGTGTCAACTTGCCCAAATTCAATGCCGCCAACAAATTTGTTCCGTTGTCACAAACCACTTTGCCGATCTCCAGTTGGTGCGGAGTCAGCCACTGATCCACCTGTGCGTTCAGGGTGGACAGGAGTGCTGGTCCGGTGTGACTCTCTGCTTTTAGGGAAGTCAACCCCAAGACGGCGTGACACTGCCGTATCCGGGATGTGGAATAGTACCTGTGGAGCTGGGGGGGTGCCGTTGATGTGGAGCAAGACATAGCAGCAGCAGAAGAGGACTCAGCCGAGGAGGTTATGGAAGAGGATGGAGTAGAAGGAGTGGAGGAGGTGGTAGCAGGCCTGCCTGCAAGTTGTGGCGGTGTCACCAACTCCTCTGCAAAGCCACGTATTCCATGCTTGGCAGCCGTCACCAGGTTTACCCAATGCGCAGTGTAGGTGATATACCTGCCCTGACCATGCTTTGCAGACCAGGTATCCGTGGTCAGATGGACCCTTGCCCCAACACTGTGTGCCAGAGATGCCATTACTTCCTTTTGCACAATCGAGTACAGGTTGGGGATTGCCTTTTGTGCAAAGAAATTTTGGCCGGGTACCTTCCACTGCGCTGTCCCAATAGCTACAAATTTTTTGAACGCCTCAGATTCCACCAGCTTGTATGGTAAAAGCTGGTGGGCTAAGAGTTCAGACAAGCCAGCTGTCAGTTGCCGGGCAAGGGGGTGACTTTGTGACATTGGCTTCTTACGCTCAAACATGTCCTTGACAGACACCTGACTGTGGGCAGATGAGCAGGGACTGCTCAGGGCGAGACACGGAGTGGCGGATGGTTGAGAGGGGGCAAGAAAGGCAGCAGTGGTTGACGTGGCTGAAGATGCTGGACCAGGAGGAGGATGGCGGCTTTGAATTTGTGTGCTGCTTGTACTCATGTGTTGATCCCATAGGCGTTTGTGATGTGACATCATGTGCCTTCGCAAAAAAGTTGTACCCAGGTGGGTGTTGGACTACCCACGACTCAGTTTCTTTTCGCACAGGTTGCAAATGGCATCACTGTTGTCACAGGAAGACACACGAAAAAATTACCACACTGCTGAGCTCTGCAATGACGGCATTCTGGTGGTGTCAAAAGCATGCGTTGACTGGCGTGCTGTCTGGCTGACCCAGGGTGCCGATGCATGCTGTCTGACTGTGCCACTAGCTACTTTCGACAACCTCCCGCTGCTTCCAACTCGTCTCCTCCTTCACTCTGTCTCCCCATCTGAACTTTCCTCCTGTTCTTCTTCTCTTATAGCGGGCACCCACGTGACATCCATGGATGCATCGTCATCATCAACCGCTTCACTTGTATCTGACAACTCAACAAAGGAAGCAGCACCGGGTACAACATCATCAGCATCACTAGTCCGTACGTCCTTGTGTTTAATGCTGCCTGACTGGGACATATCCCTTTTATCTACATCCTCTGGCACTAATATTTGTGCATCACTCATTTCTTCCAACGGATCTGTAAATAACTCTGCTAACGGATCAAATGAAGCGGCTGTGGTGCTAGTGTTGGTAATGGCGGCAGGAGGGCAAGTGCTAGCTGGAGAGGTGCCCGAAGCTAAGCTGTAGGAGGATGTTGAGTCTAGGTTCCCGAGCGGAAGCTTTAGAAGATTGGGTGTCCTGTGTTAGCCAGTCAACCATGTCCTCAGAACTGTTTAAGTTCAGGGTATGTTGCCTCTGAAAACTGGGCATTATTCTAGGGCCAAAGGGAATCACAGCACCACGACCACGACGGCCTCTGCGGGGGGGCCTGCCTCTGCCTGTCATTTTTTTTTTTACGATTAGTGGTACTATGCGTGCAAGCTACTGTGACACCAGATGTGTGTCACTGTGCACTGGCAAAAGTTGGCAGACTAGATGCAATAGGCCTCACACACACGCCTTTAGGCAGGCTACTGATATTCAATCGATTACAGTAAAAAAAGGGTTGTTTTATTTCACTGCACACTATGGTTGCACTAGATATGAGTGTCACTGTGCACTGGCAAAAGTTGGCAGACTAGATGCAATAGGCCTCACACACACGCCTTTAGGCAGGCAACTGATATTCAATCGATTACAGTAAAAAAATGGTTGTTTTATTTCACTGCACACTACGGTGGCACTAGATATGAGTGTCACTGTGCACTGGCAAAAGTCTGCAGACTAGATGCAATAGGCCTCACACACACGCCTTTAGGCAGGCAACTGATATTCAATCGATTACAGTAAAAAAAGGGTTGTTTTATTTCACTGAACACTACGGTTGCACTAGATATGAGTGTCACTGTGCACTGGCAAAAGTTGGCAGACTAGATGCAATAGGCCTCACACACACGCCTTTAGGCAGGCTACTGATATTCAATCGATTACAGTAAAAAAAGGGTTGTTTTATTTCACTGCACACTACAGTTGCACTAGATATGAGTGTCACTGTGCACTGGCAAAAGTTGGCAGACTAGATGCAATAGGCCTCACACACACGCCTTTAGGCAGGCAACTGATATTCAATCGATTACAGTAAAAAAAGGGTTGTTTTATTTCACTGCACACTACGGTGGCACTAGATATGAGTGTCACTGTGCACTGGCAAAAGTTGGCAGACTAGATGCAATAGGCCTCACACACACGCCTTTAGGCAGGCAACTGATATTCAATCGATTACAACTGTGCACTGGCAAAAGTTGGCAGACTAGATGCAATAGGCCTCACACACACGCCTTTAGGCAGGCTACTGATATTCAATCGATTACAGTAAAAAAAAGGGTTGTTTTATTTCACTGCACACTATGGTTGCACTAGATATGAGTGTCACTGTGCACTGGCAAAAGTTGGCAGACTAGATGCAATAGGCCTCACACACACGCCTTTAGGCAGGCAACTGATATTCAATCGATTACAGTAAAAAAAGGGTTGTTTTATTTCACTGCACACTACGGTTGCACTAGATATGAGCGTCACTGTGCGCTGGCAAAAGTTGGCAGACTAGATGCAATAGGCCTCACACACACGCCTTTAGGCAGACAACTGATATTCAATCGATTACAGTAAAAAAAGGGTTGTTTTATTTTACTGAACACTACGGTTGCACTAGATATGAGTGTCACTGTGCACTGGCAAAAGTTGGCAGACTAGATGCAATAGGCCTCACACACACGCCTTTAGGCAGGCTACTGATATTCAATCGATTACAGTAAAAAAAGGGTTGTTTTATTTCACTGCACACTACGGTTGCACTAGATATGAGTGTCACTGTGCACTGGCAAAAGTTGGCAGACTAGATGCAATAGGCGTCACACACACGCCTTTAGGCAGGCTACTGATATTCAATCGATTACAGTAAAAAAAGGGTTGTTTTATTTCACTGCACACTACGGTTGCACTAGATATGAGTGTCACTGTGCACTGGCAAAAGTTGGCAGACTAGATGCAATAGGCCTCACACACACGCCTTTAGGCAGGCAACTGATATTCAATCGATTACAGTAAAAAAAGGGTTGTTTTATTTCACTGAACACTACGGTTGCACTAGATATGAGTGTCACTGTGCACTGGCAAAAGTTGGCAGACTAGATGCAATAGGCCTCACACACACGCCTTTAGGCAGGCTACTGATATTCAACCAATTACAGTAAAAAAAGGGTTGTTTTATTTCACTGCACACTACGGTTGCACTAGATATGAGTGTCACTGTGCACTGGCAAAGGTTGGCAGACTAGATGCAATAGGCCTCACACACACGCCTTTAGGCAGGCTACTGATATTCAATCGATTACAGTAAAAAAAGGTTGTTTTATTTCACTGCACACTACAGTTGCACTAGATATGAGTGTCACTGTGCACTGGCAAAAGTTGGCAGACTAGATGCAATAGGCCTCACACACACGCCTTTAGGCAGGCAACTGATATTCAATCGATTACAGTAAAAAAAGGGTTGTTTTATTTCACTGCACGCTACGGTGGCACTAGATATGAGTGTCACTGTGCACTGGCAAAAGTTGGCAGACTAGATGCAATAGGCCTCACACACACGCCTTTAGGCAGGCAACTGATATCACTGGCAAAAGTTGGCAGACTAGATGCAATAGGCCTCACACACACGCCTTTAGGCAGGCTACTGATATTCAATCGATTACAGTAAAAAAAGGGTTGATTTATTTCACTGCACACTATGGTTGCACTAGATATGAGTGTCACTGTGCACTGATAAAAGTTGGCAGACTAGATGCAATAGGCCTCACACACACGCCTTTAGGCAGGCAACTGATATTCAATCGATTACAGTAAAAAAAGGGTTGTTTTATTTCACTGCACACTAGGGTTGCACTAGATATGAGTGTCACTGTGCACTGGCAAAAGTTGGCAGACTAGATGCAATAGGCCTCACACACACGCCTTTAGGCAGGCAACTGATATTCAATCGATTACAGTAAAAAAAGGGTTGTTTTATTTCACTGCACACTACTGTTGCACTAGATATGAGTGTCACTGTGCACTGGCAAAAGTTGGCAGACTAGATGCAATAGGCCTCACACACACGCCTTTAGGCAGGCTACTGATATTGAATCGATTACAGTAAAAAAAAGGGTTGTTTTATTTCACTGCACACTACGGTTGCACTAGATATGAGTGTCACTGTGCACTGGCAAAAGTTGGCAGACTAGATGCAATAGGCCTCACACACACGCCTTTAGGCAGGCAACTGACATTCAATCGATTACAGTAAAAAAAGGATTGTTTTATTTCACTGCACACTACGGTGGCACTAGATATGAGTGTCACTGTGCACTGGCAAAAGTTGGCAGACTAGATGCAATAGGCCTCACACACACGCCTTTAGGCAGGCAACTGATATTCAATCGATTCCAGTAAAAAAAGGGTTGTTTTATTTCACTGCACACTACGGTGGCACTAGATATGAGTGTCACTGTGAACTGGCAAAAGTTAGCAGACTAGATGCAATAGGCCTCACACACACGCCTTTAGGCAGACAACTGATATTCAATCGATTACAGTAAAAAAAGGGTTGTTTTATTTTACTGAACACTACGGTTGCACTAGATATGAGTGTCACTGTGCACTGGCAAAAGTTGGCAGACTAGATGCAATAGGCCTCACACACACGCCTTTAGGCAGGCTACTGATATTCAATCGATTACAGTAAAAAAAGGGTTGTTTTATTTCACTGCACACTACGGTTGCACTAGATATGAGTGTCACTGTGCACTGGCAAAAGTTGGCAGACTAGATGCAATAGGCGTCACACACACGCCTTTAGGCAGGCTACTGATATTCAATCGATTACAGTAAAAAAAGGGTTGTTTTATTTCACTGCACACTAGGGTTGCACTAGATATGAGTGTCACTGTGCACTGGCAAAAGTTGGCAGACTAGATGCAATAGGCCTCACACACACGCCTTTAGGCAGGCAACTGATATTCAATCGATTACAGTAAAAAAAGGGTTGTTTTATTTCACTGAACACTACGGTTGCACTAGATATGAGTGTCACTGTGCACTGGCAAAAGTTGGCAGAATAGATGCAATAGGCCTCACACACACGCCTTTAGGCAGGCTACTGATATTCAACCAATTACAGTAAAAAAAGGGTTGTTTTATTTCACTGCACACTACGGTTGCATTAGATATGAGTGTCACTGTGCACTGGCAAAAGTTGGCAGACTAGATGCAATAGGCCTCACACACACGCCTTTAGGCAGGCTACTGATATTCAATCGATTACAGTAAAAAAAGGGTTGTTTTATTTCACTGCACACTACGGTGGCACTAGATATGAGTGTCACTGTGCACTGGCAAAAGTTGGCAGACTAGATGCAATAGGCCTCACACACACGCCTTTAGGCAGGCAACTGATATTCAATCGATTACAACTGTGCACTGGCAAAAGTTGGCAGACTAGATGCAATAGGCCTCACACACACGCCTTTAGGCAGGCTACTGATATTCAATCGATTACAGTAAAAAAAAGGGTTGTTTTATTTCACTGCACACTATGGTTGCACTAGATATGAGTGTCACTGTGCACTGGCAAAAGTTGGCAGACTAGATGCAATAGGCCTCACACACACGCCTTTAGGCAGGCAACTGATATTCAATCGATTACAGTAAAAAAAGGGTTGTTTTATTTCACTGCACACTACGGTTGCACTAGATATGAGCGTCACTGTGCGCTGGCAAAAGTTGGCAGACTAGATGCAATAGGCCTCACACACACGCCTTTAGGCAGACAACTGATATTCAATCGATTACAGTAAAAAAAGGGTTGTTTTATTTTACTGAACACTACGGTTGCACTAGATATGAGTGTCACTGTGCACTGGCAAAAGTTGGCAGACTAGATGCAATAGGCCTCACACACACGCCTTTAGGCAGGCTACTGATATTCAATCGATTACAGTAAAAAAAGGGTTGTTTTATTTCACTGCACACTACGGTTGCACTAGATATGAGTGTCACTGTGCACTGGCAAAAGTTGGCAGACTAGATGCAATAGGCGTCACACACACGCCTTTAGGCAGGCTACTGATATTCAATCGATTACAGTAAAAAAAGGGTTGTTTTATTTCACTGCACACTACGGTTGCACTAGATATGAGTGTCACTGTGCACTGGCAAAAGTTGGCAGACTAGATGCAATAGGCCTCACACACACGCCTTTAGGCAGGCAACTGATATTCAATCGATTACAGTAAAAAAAGGGTTGTTTTATTTCACTGAACACTACGGTTGCACTAGATATGAGTGTCACTGTGCACTGGCAAAAGTTGGCAGACTAGATGCAATAGGCCTCACACACACGCCTTTAGGCAGGCTACTGATATTCAACCAATTACAGTAAAAAAAGGGTTGTTTTATTTCACTGCACACTACGGTTGCACTAGATATGAGTGTCACTGTGCACTGGCAAAGGTTGGCAGACTAGATGCAATAGGCCTCACACACACGCCTTTAGGCAGGCTACTGATATTCAATCGATTACAGTAAAAAAAGGTTGTTTTATTTCACTGCACACTACAGTTGCACTAGATATGAGTGTCACTGTGCACTGGCAAAAGTTGGCAGACTAGATGCAATAGGCCTCACACACACGCCTTTAGGCAGGCAACTGATATTCAATCGATTACAGTAAAAAAAGGGTTGTTTTATTTCACTGCACGCTACGGTGGCACTAGATATGAGTGTCACTGTGCACTGGCAAAAGTTGGCAGACTAGATGCAATAGGCCTCACACACACGCCTTTAGGCAGGCAACTGATATTCAATCGATTACAACTGTGCACTGGCAAAAGTTGGCAGACTAGATGCAATAGGCCTCACACACACGCCTTTAGGCAGGCTACTGATATTCAATCGATTACAGTAAAAAAAGGGTTGATTTATTTCACTGCACACTATGGTTGCACTAGATATGAGTGTCACTGTGCACTGATAAAAGTTGGCAGACTAGATGCAATAGGCCTCACACACACGCCTTTAGGCAGGCAACTGATATTCAATCGATTACAGTAAAAAAAGGGTTGTTTTATTTCACTGCACACTAGGGTTGCACTAGATATGAGTGTCACTGTGCACTGGCAAAAGTTGGCAGACTAGATGCAATAGGCCTCACACACACGCCTTTAGGCAGGCAACTGATATTCAATCGATTACAGTAAAAAAAGGGTTGTTTTATTTCACTGCACACTACTGTTGCACTAGATATGAGTGTCACTGTGCACTGGCAAAAGTTGGCAGACTAGATGCAATAGGCCTCACACACACGCCTTTAGGCAGGCTACTGATATTGAATCGATTACAGTAAAAAAAAGGGTTGTTTTATTTCACTGCACACTACGGTTGCACTAGATATGAGTGTCACTGTGCACTGGCAAAAGTTGGCAGACTAGATGCAATAGGCCTCACACACACGCCTTTAGGCAGGCAACTGACATTCAATCGATTACAGTAAAAAAAGGATTGTTTTATTTCACTGCACACTACGGTGGCACTAGATATGAGTGTCACTGTGCACTGGCAAAAGTTGGCAGACTAGATGCAATAGGCCTCACACACACGCCTTTAGGCAGGCAACTGATATTCAATCGATTCCAGTAAAAAAAGGGTTGTTTTATTTCACTGCACACTACGGTGGCACTAGATATGAGTGTCACTGTGAACTGGCAAAAGTTAGCAGACTAGATGCAATAGGCCTCACACACACGCCTTTAGGCAGACAACTGATATTCAATCGATTACAGTAAAAAAAGGGTTGTTTTATTTTACTGAACACTACGGTTGCACTAGATATGAGTGTCACTGTGCACTGGCAAAAGTTGGCAGACTAGATGCAATAGGCCTCACACACACGCCTTTAGGCAGGCTACTGATATTCAACCAATTACAGTAAAAAAAGGGTTGTTTTATTTCACTGCACACTACGGTTGCATTAGATATGAGTGTCACTGTGCACTGGCAAAAGTTGGCAGACTAGATGCAATAGGCCTCACACACACGCCTTTAGGCAGGCTACTGATATTCAATCGATTACAGTAAAAAAAGGGTTGTTTTATTTCACTGCACACTACAGTTGCACTAGATATGAGTGTCACTGTGCACTGGCAAAAGTTGGCAGACTAGATGCGATAGGCCTCACACACACGCCTTTAGGCAGGCAACTGATATTCAATCGATTACAGTAAAAAAAGGGTTGTTTTATTTCACTGCACACTACGGTGGCACTAGATATGAGTGTCACTGTGCACTGGCAAAAGTTGGCAGACTAGATGCAATAGGCCTCACACACACGCCTTTAGGCAGGCAACTGATATTCAATCGATTACAACTGTGCACTGGCAAAAGTTGGCAGACTAGATGCAATAGGCCTCACACACACGCCTTTAGGCAGGCTACTGATATTCAATCGATTACAGTAAAAAAAGGGTTGATTTATTTCACTGCACACTATGGTTGCACTAGATATGAGTGTCACTGTGCACTGGCAAAAGTTGGCAGACTAGATGCAATAGGCCTCACACACACGCCTTTAGGCAGGCAACTGATATTCAATCGATTACAGTAAAAAAAGGGTTGTTTTATTTCACTGCACACTAGGGTTGCACTAGATATGAGTGTCACTGTGCACTGGCAAAAGTTGGCAGACTAGATGCAATAGGCCTCACACACACGCCTTTAGGCAGGCAACTGATATTCAATCGATTACAGTAAAAAAAGGGTTGTTTTATTTCACTGAACACTACGGTTGCACTAGATATGAGTGTCACTGTGCACTGGCAAAAGTTGGCAGACTAGATGCAATAGGCCTCACACACACGCCTTTAGGCAGGCTACTGATATTCAACCAATTACAGTAAAAAAAGGGTTGTTTTATTTCACTGCACACTACGGTTGCACTAGATATGAGTGTCACTGTGCACTGGCAAAAGTTGGCAGACTAGATGCAATAGGCCTCACACACACGCCTTTAGGCAGGCTACTGATATTCAATCGATTACAGTAAAAAAAAGGTTGTTTTATTTCACTGCACACTACAGTTGCACTAGATATGAGTGTCACTGTGCACTGGCAAAAGTTGGCAGACTAGATGCAATAGGCCTCACACACACGCCTTTAGGCAGGCAACTGATATTCAATCGATTACAGTAAAAAAAGGGTTGTTTTATTTCACTGCACACTACGGTGGCACTAGATATGAGTGTCACTGTGCACTGGCAAAAGTTGGCAGACTAGATGCAATAGGCCTCACACACACGCCTTTAGGCAGGCTACTGATATTCAATCGATTACAGTAAAAAAAGGGTTGTTTTATTTCACTGCACACTACGGTTGCACTAGATATGAGTGTCACTGTGCACTGGCAAAAGTTGGCAGACTAGATGCAATAGGCGTCACACACACGCCTTTAGGCAGGCTACTGATATTCAATCGATTACAGTAAAAAAAGGGTTGTTTTATTTCACTGCACACTAGGGTTGCACTAGATATGAGTGTCACTGTGCACTGGCAAAAGTTGGCAGACTAGATGCAATAGGCCTCACACACACGCCTTTAGGCAGGCAACTGATATTCAATCGATTACAGTAAAAAAAGGGTTGTTTTATTTTACTGAACACTACGGTTGCACTAGATATGAGTGTCACTGTGCACTGGCAAAAGTTGGCAGACTAGATGCAATAGGCCTCACACACACGCCTTTAGGCAGGCTACTGATATTCAACCAATTACAGTAAAAAAAGGGTTGTTTTATTTCACTGCACACTACGGTTGCACTAGATATGAGTGTCACTGTGCACTGGCAAAAGTTGGCAGACTAGATGCAATAGGCCTCACACACACGCCTTTAGGCAGGCAACTGATATTCAATCGATTACAGTAAAAAAAGGGTTGTTTTATTTCACTGCACACTAGGGTTGCACTAGATATGAGTGTCACTGTGCACTGGCAAAAGTTGGCAGACTAGATGCAATAGGCCTCACACACACGCCTTTAGGCAGGCAACTGATATTCAATCGATTACAGTAAAAAAAGGGTTGTTTTATTTCACTGAACACTACGGTTGCACTATATATGAGTGTCACTGTGCACTGGCAAAAGTTGGCAGACTAGATGCAATAGGCCTCACACACACGCCTTTAGGCAGGCTACTGATATTCAACCAATTACAGTAAAAAAAGGGTTGTTTTATTTCACTGCACACTACGGTTGCACTAGATATGAGTGTCACTGTGCACTGGCAAAAGTTGGCAGACTAGATGCAATAGGCCTCACACACACGCCTTTAGGCAGGCTACTGATATTCAATCGATTACAGTAAAAAAAAGGTTGTTTTATTTCACTGCACACTACAGTTGCACTAGATATGAGTGTCACTGTGCACTGGCAAAAGTTGGCAGACTAGATGCAATAGGCCTCACACACACGCCTTTAGGCAGGCAACTGATATTCAATCGATTACAGTAAAAAAAGGGTTGTTTTATTTCACTGCACATTACGGTGGCACTAGATATGAGTGTCACTGTGCACTGGCAAAAGTTGGCAGACTAGATGCAATAGGCCTCACACACACGCCTTTAGGCAGGCTACTGATATTCAATCGATTACAGTAAAAAAAGGGTTGTTTTATTTCACTGCACACTACGGTTGCACTAGATATGAGTGTCACTGTGCACTGGCAAAAGTTGGCAGACTAGATGCAATAGGCGTCACACACACGCCTTTAGGCAGGCTACTGATATTCAATCGATTACAGTAAAAAAAGGGTTGTTTTATTTCACTGCACACTAGGGTTGCACTAGATATGAGTGTCACTGTGCACTGGCAAAAGTTGGCAGACTAGATGCAATAGGCCTCACACACACGCCTTTAGGCAGGCTACTGATATTCAACCAATTACAGTAAAAAAAGGGTTGTTTTATTTCACTGAACACTACGGTTGCACTAGATATGAGTGTCACTGTGCACTGGCAAAAGTTGGCAGACTAGATGCAATAGGCCTCACACACACGCCTTTAGGCAGGCTACTGATATTCAATCGATTACAGTAAAAAAAAGGTTGTTTTATTTCACTGCACACTACAGTTGCACTAGATATGAGTGTCACTGTGCACTGGCAAAAGTTGGCAGACTAGATGCAATAGGCCTCACACACACGCCTTTAGGCAGGCAACTGATATTCAATCGATTACAGTAAAAAAAGGGTTGTTTTATTTCACTGCACATTACGGTGGCACTAGATATGAGTGTCACTGTGCACTGGCAAAAGTTGGCAGACTAGATGCAATAGGCCTCACACACACGCCTTTAGGCAGGCTACTGATATTCAATCGATTACAGTAAAAAAAGGGTTGTTTTATTTCACTGCACACTACGGTTGCACTAGATATGAGTGTCACTGTGCACTGGCAAAAGTTGGCAGACTAGATGCAATAGGCGTCACACACACGCCTTTAGGCAGGCTACTGATATTCAATCGATTACAGTAAAAAAAGGGTTGTTTTATTTCACTGCACACTAGGGTTGCACTAGATATGAGTGTCACTGTGCACTGGCAAAAGTTGGCAGACTAGATGCAATAGGCCTCACACACACGCCTTTAGGCAGGCAACTGATATTCAATCGATTACAGTAAAAAAAGGGTTGTTTTATTTCACTGAACACTACGGTTGCACTAGATATGAGTGTCACTGTGCACTGGCAAAAGTTGGCAGACTAGATGCAATAGGCCTCACACACACGCCTTTAGGCAGGCTACTGATATTCAACCAATTACAGTAAAAAAAGGGTTGTTTTATTTCACTGCACACTACGGTTGCACTAGATATGAGTGTCACTGTGCACTGGCAAAAGTTGGCAGACTAGATGCAATAGGCCTCACACACACGCCTTTAGGCAGGCTACTGATATTCAACCAATTACAGTAAAAAAAGGGTTGTTTTATTTCACTGCACACTACGGTTGCACTAGATATGAGTGTCACTGTGCACTGGCAAAAGTTGGCAGACTAGATGCAATAGGCCTCACACACACGCCTTTAGGCAGGCAACTGATATTCAATCGATTACAGTAAAAAAAGGGTTGTTTTATTTCACTGCACACTACGGTGACACCAGATATGAGTTTCACTGTGCACTGGCAAAAGTTGGCAGACTAGATGCAATAGGCCTCACACACATGCTAGCAGGCAGGCATATGCAATTAGATTACTCAGAAAAAAATAATAAAATAAAATAAAAAGGGCTTTTTGGGTTGCTGTCTTTGCAGCAGATATCAAAGGAGTCCTTCAGGTGTGTAGTTAAAGCTAAATACACAGCCTGGCTATCTATTTCCCTATTAAATCAGCAGAAAAAAATAATAAAATAAAATAAATGATGTTCTATCCCCAAAAAGGTTTTTTTGGGTTGCTGTCCTTGCAGCAGATATCAAAGGAGTCCTTCAGGTGTGTAGTTAAAGCTAAATACACAGCCTGGCTATCTATTTCCCTATTAAATCAGCAGAAAAAAATACTAAAATAAATAATGTTCTAGCCCTAAAAAGGGCTTTTTGGGTTTCTGTCCTTGCAGCAGATATCAAAGGAGTCCTTCAGGTGTGTAGTTAAGGCTAAATACACAGCCTGGCTATCTATTTCCCTATTAAATCAAGAGCAGGTAGAATATATCTCCTCTCTCAACGAATGCAGCTACAGAATGATTCTAAAATGGAGGCTGTCATACAGATGGAAGGCTCTGGAAGGGAGTGTATGCTGCTGATTGGCTGGAATGTGTCTGCTGACTGTAAGGTGCAGGGTCAAAGTTTCCTCGTTGCGAACGCGAACATGCTAAAATCGCAGCGAATAGTTCTCCGGCGAACTGTTCGGGACATCACTATGCAGCAGTATTCCAAAAATCGGCAGGGCCATCTAGAGGTGGGCAGCAGCACTGCAGCTGCCAATGTTTTGGGTAAGGGAAGAGGGAAAGGACCGGCGACGGGCATAAATATATATTTTAAAATGCAAATACGTGTTTAAAAATCACTTTTAAAATGTGTAATTAAGTCACAATAAGAGATTATTTTCCTCCCACCTATTGCTTTTTGGTTACTTACTTTTTGGTAATTTTGTTCTGTTAATCAGTTTTGTCCAACTCTCTGTGACCCTATGGACCGCAGCACAATATTGTTATGTGTCTGGTTGTGCTTATCCATAAGGTTATCTTGGTTTAGGTACTGCAGTGGGTTGCCAGTTCCTACTCCAGTGGAAATTGATTTGTCTGACCTCTCTGCAATGACCTGCTCATCTTGGGTCACCCTATATGGTATAGCTCGCAGCTTCATTGAAGCACTCTAGCACCTTCACAATGACAAGGTAGCGATCCAGAAGGGCTTTTTTTGTTATTCTACATTAACCCAATAAAGAGAGCAATTGGTTCCATTTCTAAATTAATGTATAAAATATGATTAATTCATTTGTAAAGCATGCACCAAAATTGATCAACAGATGGGCATGTCCACCAACACTGGATGACACCTACATTATCTTTTCCAACAGTTTTTTCCAGCATCTATTTTGCTAATATATGAGATTACTTTTTGGGGAGAACAATGCCCCCTACATTATTTTCTGCAAGCATCCGCTGTCTATTATTATTATTATAGTTTATTTATAACGCGCCAAAATATTCCGTAGCGCTGTACATAAATTAGGTTCGTTGTACACATTGAACCTTTTAAACTACCTTTATCTGTTTTCATTTTTAACATTCTTTTTCCTTTTTGTTCATTATTCTTGAAAAATAAAATGAAGATCTTTTATATTATACCTCTAATAATATTTCCTGCAAAATCTTATAGCACAATAAATGCAATATTTAGAGGGATATTGTATCTGCCGAGTTTATGCAGCCCCCAAACCCAGTTTCCATTTGTCTATAATGAATGCTATTTACATTATCCTTGAATAGTTTTCTTATATTTTAACACCAGCAAAAAACTTGACTTTAAAGAGACAAAGACTTTTAGGACTCTAAATCTGGTCAAAATGTAATTTATAAGTGTCTGTTCAGTGCTTCAGTTGTGTCTAACTCTCAGTGACCATATGGACGCAGTACACCAGGCACATCTGTCTGTGTTTTGGCTGTGCTGATACATTTGGGCAAATATACTGGAGTGGGTTGCCAGTTCCTTCTCCAGTGGACTGAGATTTGTCTGACCTCTCTGCTGTGATCTGCCCATCTACATGATATAGCTTACAGCTTCACTGAAGTACACAAGCCCCTTCACCACAACAAGGTAGCAATCCACAGCTTCATTCAATTGCTACTTTTTTCAGCTCCGAGTTCGCAAGTGCAAAACAGAGGCAACTTTCGTATTCAATTGCCTCCATTTTGCGACCACGGATCGAGTTCTGAGTGAAGACCCTGTGAAAATGGCCGACCTGCAACTCAGAGCTTACACAACTCTGAAGCCTTTAATGTTCCACTTTCGCAGGCCAATTTACGCAAATCCCTATTCGTTTGCCTGATCCCTTCCACTCTGAAAAAGTATCCCAGCCGCAAATCGCAAATGCAGACCCTAGACCTGCTTGTGCTCAGGAGGACTCGCAAGGGCATTAGAAGCCCTTACGTATGGTCCCCGATATGTCCCCAGTGCTCCTAACACCCCTTAACACTCCTACAATGAGGCAGTGGTCCCCACAATTACCCTTGCTGTGGGGGTCCCGATTGGACCCCCCACAGTGTGCCCACATTAACCCCATGCTGGGGGTCCCCATCGGGACCCCCAGAGGGTCCCCACATTAACCCTTGCAGTGGGGGTCACGATCGTGTCGCCCAATTCATTTAAAAAGTTTAAATTCCCCACCGCGGGTCTTTAAAGGGCCCGCGACACACTAATAGAAAAGGTCGACAGCGGGGGTACTGTAAGTACCCCCACCGGCAACAAAAATTAAACCCCCAATGCAGGGGTTTCCACATCAGGGACCCCAGCAATGTCCCCACATTAACCCTTGCAGTGGGGGCATGATCATATCCCACACTGCATTTAAAATGTTTATATTCCCCGCAGCGGGTCCTTAAAGGGCCCACGGCCCACTAATAGTTATGTCCGGCAGCAGGGGTACTGTAAGTACCCCCACCAGCAGGGTCCCCACATTAACTCCATGCTGGGGGTCCACATCGGGGACCCCCGCAATGTCCCCACATTAACCCTTGCAGTTTGGGTCACGATCATAACCCCCACTGCATTTGAAATGTTAATATTCCCCACCTTGCGATACACAAATAGTTAAGGCCGGCAGTGAGGGTACTGTAAGTACCCCCACCGGCACTTACAATTAAATTAACCCCCCAATGCTGGGGGTCCCCAGAGGGACCTCCACATGGTCCCCACATTAACCCTTGCAGTGGGGGGACTCGATCACATGCGATAAGCCGCTAATTAACCCTGTCACTCATGGGGGTCAATACAGACCCCCATAAGCCACTAATTAACCCTGTCAGTCATGGGGGTCCCCAGAAGCCTTTATTTAGCACCATCAGTCCAATAGGGCATACATTAACTTCTATAATAACACTATATGTCATCCAAGACCCTCATGACACAAAGTCTAAGCACTACACTATTAACCCTAACTATACCCCATTAACCCAACCCTGGGCCTATATAACCCTAACTGTTCCTATTTAACCCTAACTGGACCCAAGAACCCTAACTAGGCCTATTTAACCCTAACAGAACATATTTAACCCTATCTGGACCCAGTAACACAATCTAGGCCTATTTAACGCTAACTGGGCCTATATAACCTTAACTGGGCCTATATAACCCTAACTGGGCCTATTTAACCCAATCTGGATCCAATAACACTATCTAGGGCTATTTAACCCTAACTGGGTCTATTTAACCCCATCTCTTATAAAACCCTAAATCTGAACATAACCCCCTCTACCCTAACCTATTAACCCCACCACCCCACTAATTAAAAATGTTTTAAAAATACAAATACATTAAACCCTATCTACAATACAATAACCCTTATCTAAAATACATTAAACCCTACCTACAATACAATAAATTATATCTAAAATACATTAAACCCTATCTGCGCCATCTAATTGGCTGCAGTCTGATTGACAGTGACATACAATGTATAGTATGTTTATTGTTGTTTTTATGTGTATGTGTATTTGTGACAAATTGTATGTTTATTTATTTACAGGGGCAGAGCAGGAGAAGACAATAAGAAGGATGGGGACATACTGGAAATGTATGTTGAATATTTAGAATATTTAGAATGTTTATTTTTTTTTATGTAGTGTTGAATTTTGTACTAATTTGATGTTTCTTTTTTTCTTAGGGGAAAACTAACCCAGTTTGGGTCAGATAGGCCCAGTTAGTGTTAGATATGCCCAGTTAGTGTCAGATGGGCCCAGTTAGGGTTAGATGGGCCCAGTTAGGGTTAGATGGGCGCAGTTAGGGTTACTGGGTCCAGTTAGGGTTACATAGGTACTGTTAGGGTAAAATATGCCCAGTTAGGGTTAGATAGGTGTTGTTAGGGTTAAATAGGTACTGTTAGGGTTTAATAGGCCAGTTAGGATTAAATAGGCCCAGTTAGGGTTAAATAGGCCTAGATAGTGTTACTAGGTCTAGATAGGGTCAAATAGGTACTGTTTGGGTTACATAGGGCCAGTTAGGGTTAGATAGGTACTGTTAGGGTTAAATAGGGCCAGTTAGGGTTAGATAGGCCCAATTAGGGTTAAATAAGCCTAGCTAGTGTTACTGGGTCCAGATAGAGTTAAATAGGTACTGTTAGGGTTAAATAGGCCCAGTTAGGGTTAGATAGGTACTGTGAGGGTTAAATAGGTACTGTTAGGATTAAATAGGGCCAGTTAGGGTTAGATAGGCCCAGTTAGGGTTAAATAGGCCCAGTTTGGGTTAGAAAAGGCCCAGTTAGGGTTTGATAGGTACTGTTAGGATTAAATAGGTACTGTTAGGGTTTAATAGGCCCAGTTAGGGTTTAATAGGCCCAGTCAGAACTCAATAGGTACTCTTAGGGTTAAATAGGCCTAGTTAGGGCTATACGGTCCAGTTATGGTTAAATAGGTACAGTTAGGGTTAGATAGGCCTAGGGTTAGGTTAATGGGGTATAGTTAGGGTTAATAGACTTTGTGTCATGATGGTCCTGCATGACCCTCATGGCACTTATAATGTTATTATAGAGGTTAATTGGTGTCCTATAGGGGTCCATATAGACCCCTATTGGACTGAAGGTGTTAAATTGAGGCTTATGGGGGTCTGACCCCCATGAGTGACAGGATTCATTAGTGGCTTATGGGGCTCTGTATTGACACCCATGAGTGACAGGGTTAATTAGTGGCTTATGGGGCTTTGTATTGACCCTGAAGAGTGACAGTGTTAATTAGAGGCTTATGAGAGTCTGTAATGACCCCATGAGTGACAGGGTAAATTATGGGCTTATGGGGGTCTGTATTGAACCCATGAGTGACAGGGATAATTAGGGGATAATGGGGCTCTCTATTGAGCCCATAAGTGATAGGGTTCATTTTTATTTAGAGCGGGTCTTTGGGGGGTTGGGGGGTTAATTTAATTTTAGGTGCCAGTGGGGGTACTTGTGTTCTGTGGGCCCTTTAAGGCCCCCCCTGTGTGGAATATTAACATTATAAATGCAGTGGGGTTCACGATTGTGAGCCCCACTGCAAGGATTAATGTGGGGATATTGCGAGGGTCCCCGATGCGGACCCCTGCATTCTGGACCTCTGCATAGTGTGGGTCATGTGTGGGGACCCCTGCATCATTGAATAATGTGGGGACACACCAGGAGTCCCCGATGCGGACCCCCGAATTCTGGACCCCCCCATAATCTGGGTTATGTGTGGGGACCCTTGCATCATTGGGTTAATGTGGGGACACTGCAGGGGTCTGATCGGGACCCCTGCAGCAGGGTTATATATTGGAAGGCTGCGAGAACACTCACAGCTTTGAGTACCGTCAATCATGATGGTCTCATCTCCCACTGGCTGACAGTGAGCAGAAGATGTGACCTTGCACTCGCAAGCACAGCTCTGCCTACGTGGGAAACCTGGGTTTCCGAAATCGGATGTCAGGCAGCGTGACTCGCCCTTGGATAATTGAATACCTCTCAGAAACGCAGGAGAAAAGCAGCTCGCAGCTCACTCTGAGACATTCGACCCTCTGTGAGTGAGCTGCAATTGAATGAGGCTGCCAGATGGGGGGTCCATTAACCGAAAATATTGAAAGTTCACATGATGTACTAAAGATCTCCACCAGATGGTGCTAAAGGTCCAGATAAACCATTCAGTGTTTTTTGTTTCAAATCCATTACAGCAAAATATTGTATAATAAATAAAACTATAAATGCTTAAATAATTAATATATACTCTATACTGCATATATAATAATAAATGTAAATATATAAATAAATATATATTTGCACTATTATGTCCTCGCTGCTCAATTACATTTTTAAATAAGATTAATGGCCTGGAATTACTGTACAAACCTTCCTAATCATAGTATTGAGAGGTGCAGTGTTGTGAGACCCTCCTTCCCGTAGACTACCACTTTAATCCTTTACTTTCAGTGAGCTCTTTTGAACAATTTGATAGAAAAAATAAAATGAATATACCTAATATATGCAATTATGTTACTGTGGTCAGTCATTGCCTTGCCTGAGTAGGTTGTTTAAGCTGCTTTCTCAATAGGAAGGGGCTTGAAAAATAACAATATTTGCACTAGACTTATTAATAGAACTGACAATATGGACTGTCACATTTCACATCTTATCCCACCTGCAGCAGCTATTAAGCATAAACAAAATTGGTGGCTACCACAGCACCAAAGCTGTATATATTGGTTAATAAATTAAACAGACAGTAATACCAGAACAACAAGTTTGTTTCAGCTTAAAGAGCATTAAAAATTGTATATTCATTAGCCATCTACAGCAAATCCTTCCTGAGATATTCTGCATTATATGCGAGGCTCTTTAATGCTGGTGTGTGGCTCGATGTGCTAAGTAGTGGCTCAGACTGCTTGATAAGTATTAGGAATCATGCAAAGTTTATATAAAATGCTGCTGTATGGTATAAAGACCTCCCCCCTCAGTTCCATACTGGTCTGTATGAAGGAGGGGAAGAAGTAGGTCCATTTTATTTACCTAAAAACAGTCTGATGATGAGAATAGATGAGATAATTGAAGGAAAGAGCATGAGCTTGAGGGAGCTCATAGGGACACTGGCTAACAGATGTACCCGGCTAATAGTCATGGAGAGTCGGACACGATTAAACAACAACAACAAAGATGAATGCCTAGTCGTTCACTGACACATGCCGATACGTGTAGGAGAAGTTAATAACAGACATTTTATCTACCATTGTACTGACATTTCCAGGATATTCATACATCTTTCTCAGCATAATGCTAAGATGTGTACAATTTTTTTGAACAGATCCAGGGCCGGCTCTGTCATATGGGCAAAGTGGGCGCCAACTTAAGAAGGGAAACTCCAAGCCCATAAAAAGTCTCTGCGTGTAACCATATATGGGATGAAATAGATCCTTTTTAAAAATAGGTGACTCAAGGTCTATCGTACTGCTATCTTATAGTTATGGTATCATTGTACTGTGAAAATATTATCAAATCAAATGATCCATTAAAAAGAAGATATTAAGAGTTCACAGTGCTGTAAAAATCTCCACTAGATGGTGGTAAATGTCCAAATAAATCATCCACAGAGCTCCTTTATTACAAATCAACTAGAGTGCAATATTGTATAATATATAAATAAATAAAGAATGTTTTTTAATGTGACTGATAATACTACCTTATGATTATAGCATCATTGTACTTTGACTTGTAAAAATCAATCGTGACCTTCATTTTAACCACACTAAAATTCTAATTTTGTAAGCAGCCCAGCAGGTTTTAAGTTTCCCTATAACTTATATGGGGCGCTACTTCACATCCCGGGGTGCTGAATTGGCTTGAGGTGACCCTTAATATTTTAATGAAAATAATTGTTAATAAGGTGTCAAGAGGATGGACCAGTTTGAGTGGCCAATGAATGGATCCCACTGGTTAGGTCATGAGGAAGGTCCAGCTAGCCCGGCCAATTAATGAATCCAACAGTTAGGTCATGAGGAGGGACCAGCTGATCCAGCCAGTCAGTGGATCCCACCAGTGGGGTAAAAAGGAGGGACCAAATGGATCAGCCAATTATGAATACCACGGGTTAGTTCCTCTCCTCTGTGGGTTTCTAAATAGTGGTGCTAGAGATTCTCTGGAAGGACGCCTGCTCAGATCGGCAGTTAGTAAGTGACTGTGTCCCAAGTACTGAATAGGAAATGCTTTTAATGCATAATGTTTACTCACAATGTATTAAGCACACAGCAATAAATCAAGAAGTATTAGGTATCCATAATGTTAGGATAATGTTCTGCTCCCATTCCTCTGAGTTCATTAGCGAGACTGCACTTAGTCTCATGTAGAAAGCTAATGTTCAGTTTTCACCTGTCACTGTTGTCATGGCAACTCAAAACAACAGCACTTCACTTTAAGATTCTCTTCCATGAAAGCAGTAGTCATTTAAGCTTTTTATTTTTTGCTCTGAATCTCTAATTAGCTTAAAACTATAAGCAATATTAGTTGTATTTATTAAAACTAAACTTAATTGGACTTTGTGCCCCCACACAACAATATAACAAAACAGAAATAATACTCATTCAGCAGGGAGCCATAATCTCCTTAAAGAAAGACAGAGAAATAATATAGAGAGTATTAAACAAGGTGTATCTCCCCATGGTTGGTTTAATCTCTCTTTACCTTCAAGCTTTCTTTATCTCATTAAACAAGAATAGTCTAGGAACATTTTTCACTTCAGGAAAAGAACGTTTAAAAAAAGATACCAAAAGATCAAAAATGTCAGATAATATGATTTTGGTTTCCGGCAACTTCATATAAAAGCTGTGTTCTTACTCCCTAATCCTACAGCCACAGGGAGCCAGATCAAACACTCTGTGCCTCCTCCAGTCATTTACCACTTGAGATTCGTGTCCAGGTGTAAGTGTCAGATTTCTCAATGTACATTGGCTCAATGATCACTTGCAGAGGGGTCAGAGGACAACATGTATTTTATTAAATCTGTATGTTTCTATTTTTGAAAACTTTAGAAGATCACAGTACATGTACCCAAAGTGAAATTGATGCACATTTTTCAAAAATGTCTGGACCTCTCAGTTCTAGGCTTCTGGGTTATTTTCAAAAGCATTAATATTTGTTTCTGGAGAGAAAAGCAATTGCAAGACTGGACAAGTTATTAAAAAGTAAAGACATTACACTATCAACAAGAATATTGGCAGGAGTATGCTATAAAACCCCAAATATAATGATAAGTGATACAATTACAGGTTCTTGAGTACTCAGGGATCATTATCTGGCCCAGGTTATACAAGAGCCTACTAGAAATACAGCTATCTTGGATTTAGTCCTCACAAATAATATTAATATGGTATCAAATGTTGAAATAGGGCAACCTTTGGGAAACAGCGATCCCAACACAGTCTCATTTGAGATTCAATTAAAAAAACAAAACTGTAAGGGGCCTACAAAAACTCTGAATTTCAAAAGGGCAGATTTTAACTGTCTACGGGCAGCAATACAAAGTATAGACTGGGACAGAGAACTGATAGGTAAAAATATTGATCAAAGATGGACAACATTTAAATTTGTACTAAATATACATATTTATCACCATATACCATGTGGGAATAAAAGTAAAAGGAGCAAATTACATCTAACATGGCTTAAAAATGATTTAATGATCAATATACAGAGTAAAAACAGGCATTTAAATTATACAAACAATAGGGGACATAGACTGCTTTAAGGGAGTACAAGGAAATCAACAAGGCTTGCAAAAGTGCAATTAGACTGGCAAAAACAGAAAATTAACATTTATTGCAAAAGAGAATAAAACTAACCCTAAAATATTTTGTAAGTATATTAATGGGAAGAAGGTGAGGAAGGAAGCTATAGGAACATTACAACGTGACACAGGCCATCTGATAATTAGTGACCAGGAAAAGGCAGATGAGCTAAATAGGTTATTTTCTTCTGTATACACCAGGGAGGTACCAGTGGTTGGGACACTGCAACATAATGAGGCTACACTACCTTAATTGGTTAATGCAGGGAGTAATCCAAAAGAGGTTGGAAAAAATAAATGTAAATAAAGCCCCGGGTCCTGATGGAATACATCCAAGGGTACTGAGGGAACTGGGTTCTGTAATAGCCAAACCATTATATCTAATTTTTCAATATTCACTTAACACAGGGTCTCTACCAGATGACTGGAGAAAAGCAGAGGTGATCCCTATATTTAAGAAGGGAGCAAGAGCAAAATCGAAGAATTATAGACATGTAAGCCTCACTTCTGTAGGGGGGAAGCTTTTAGAAGAGTTAATAAGTGATAATATACACGAATATGTGAATTCAAACAGGATTAGAGGCAGGAGCCAACATGGATTTATGAGGGATAGGTCATGTCAAACAAATCTAATTAGTATCTATGTGGAGGTTAGTAGGAACTTGGATCAAGGCAACTCAGTGGATGTAGTCTTTTTAGATTTTGCAAAGGCTTTTGATACAGTGCCACATGGGAGACTATTGTGCAAACTAAGAGATACAGGAATTGCTAAAAATATATGCACATGGATTGAGAGCTGGCTAAAAGACAGGAAGCAAAGGGTTGTGGTAAATGCAACATACTCATATTGGGCAAATGTGGTAAGTGGGGTTCCTCAGGGCTCAGTATTAGGTCCTCTCCTTTTTAACATATTTATTAACGACTTAAAAGTAAGACTGGAAAGTATTGTCTCCATTTTTGCTGATGATACGAAGTTGTGCAAGGTAATTAAGTCAGAAAATGACATACTTTCCCTCCAAATGGATTTGCATAAATTAGAGAAATGAGCAATTAAATGGCAGATGAGATTAAATACGAATAAATGTAAGGTTATGCATCGGGGAAGGAAACATAACCATGCAATTTATAAGCTTAATGAAACAAATCTAGGGGTATCAGATATTGAAAGGGATTTGGGAGTGCTTGTGGACAACCACATAGGTAACAGTTCTCAATGCCAAGCAGCATCTGAAAGGCAAATAAACTATTAGCATGTATTAAAGAGGTATAGAAGCCAAGGAAGCAAATATAATTCTACCACTATACAAATCCCCCATTTGGAATATGAAGTACAGTTTTTGGCACCACTTGATAAAAAGGACATTTTAGAACTGAAAAAAGTACAGAGAAGGCCAACAAAATTAATAAGGGGAAATGGAGGGGCTAATTTATGAAAAAAATACTAACCAAATAAACTTATTTTCTCTAGAAAAAAGGTGTCTAAGAGGGGATATGATTACCCTATATAAATACATCAAGGGTCAGTATAAAGATTTGTCAAGGGAGCTCTTTGTGCCAAGAGGTTTTCAATTGACACAAGGACAATCTTTGAGGTTAGAATTAAAAAGATTCCACCTTAAGGAAAGAAAAGGGTTCTTCACAGTAAGGGTAGTTAATCTATGGAATTCTCTACCAAGGGAGGTGGTGACAGTGGATTCAATAGATAACTTAAAAAAAGTATTGGATGTATTTTTAAATAAAAAGGGTATCCAGGGATACACTGGATAATTAGAGAGGGAGTATTGATCCGGGAAGAACTCCGATTGCCAGTATCTGGGGTCAGGAAGGAATAAAAAAAAATCCTTTTTGAGACAATTGGCAAAGTTTAACTTTTTTTTTGGTTCGCCTTCCTCTGGATCAATTAACAACTAATCCGCATATTGCAGATCAGAGGAGATCTTAAAAAGTTGCACTTGATGGGCTAAAAGTATTTTTTCAACCTCAATTACTATGTAACTATGTAACAAAGGTCTGCATAGTAAGAACTATGGTATTACCAGTAGTAACATTCAGGTGTGAGAGTTGGACCATAAAGAAGGCTGAGCACCGTAGAATTGATGCCTTTGAATTGTGGTGTTGAAAAAAACTGCTTAGAGTCCCTTGGACTGCAAGAATTTTCAATCACTACTACATGAAATTAAGCCAAACTGTTCATTCCAAGGTTTGACCATCAGACTGAAGCTCAAATATTTTGTCCATATCATGAGAAGGCAGGAATCCTTGGGAGAGATTAAAGCATGCGAAGAAGGGGACAGCAGAGGCGGTGATGGATAGATGAGGTAATTGAAGCAGTTCACATGCTCTTGATGGAGCTCAGAGGGGCAGTTGGTGACAGATGGGATTGGTGTGCTGCAGACCGTTTGGACAAAGAGAGTCGGACATGACTAAACAATAAAACCTGCTATATGTTGTGCTAATCATTTTGTATAAATATAATACTATTTGAGATATGCACAACTTACTCTTAAAGGGACACTAAAGTCACCACGTGTGCTGTGCACCATGAGATATAGGGGAAAAGTATGTGGAAAATTTCATTTGCTTTTTTATATTGTTGCTAAATTAACTTTATGATCTTTTCTTAGTGGGTTTAGGCTGCTTCTATGATCCTCTGCATCAGCAAAACACAAGATGAGCTGCACCATCTGGCATAGCTGGATTTATAATTAGGTCATCTAGGCAGCTGATTAGGGTCATGTCACAAAGAAGTTCACCTTCTTCATATATTATAATATATATTTTTAATTATTTTATATATTTACAATATGATAACTTCCATTCATTGTCCACTCCAACCACAGTATGTATTACAGAGAGGGAGTGGCATTTCAACTAATTAAACCGAGAGCACTAGCTACAAGGGCAAGTAGGAGGTGAAGTCAATGTGACATGCTGCTGTGAGTGAGACTGATGTCTCTTCTCTCTGTTACCAGCCTCCTGCCTGCTTGAGGTGCTCTCTCTACACTTTGGACATCTAGTTCCACCATCAGGTAATTCCTTGCTTATCCTATTTTCAACATTACATTTGACTTTCTCAACTTTATTTACACCATTTGTTACCTATAGTCTGCTCTTTGTGATGTCAAAAAATCACATGCAGACTCTCCAATGTGTAGACTTACTAAACCTTTAGTGGCCACATATAGACTTCCAAGATAACACTGTCACAGTTTGGTTGTATTTAAGCATCTACATCACCATGCATACTCATACTTTAATTTCATATATAACTTTCTTCTCAACTTTAATTTCTTCTCTAGAGAGGTATTCATTAGACAAGTATTCTTCAACTACATTTTCATGATCCAATCCCATCAGTATTCTGAAAGTCTGTAATAAAGCATCACATGGTGAAAAGGAAACAGCAAGCCATGGTTGTCCCTGGTTCTCTGCACTAAACCAGTTTCTGGCCACAGGGTGTGTTTCAACACATACCAGAGTGTGTGACTCTTCACAATAGAAATGTCCAAGTCAACTGGCTATGACCCGAAATATAGAAGCTTAACAGTAAAACAACATGTAGATATGTGGACACTCGACTGCGTGGAAGTATCAAGCCTTTGATGGCCATATACTGCAGATGACTTTCAAAATGACATTGGTACAGTATGATCATATCTCAGCATCTAAAACACCATACATACTCATACTTTAAGTTCTTCCCTAGAAAGGTATTAATTAAAGAGGTTTCTTCAACTACATTTTCATGATCCAATCTCATCAGCAGTCTGAAAATATTCAATATAGTGTCACATGGAGAAAATTAAACCATGAGCTCATCTCTCAAGCTAGATAGCTGGCATTCTTAGGTAAGGATAGAAGATCACCTCAGCAGTGCCTCCAAAATGCAATAAACACCCATGAGATATATATTGATTGCCATGGTTGCCCCTGATTTCCTTTTGAATTCAGTTATACTTTACATGTTCCAATAGATGCGATGAAACTACTCCAGAAAACAGATACACTAAATAAAAAAAACTGTTATTGACCACAGGGTGTGTTTCAGCACATACCAGGCTGTGTGAGTGTTCACAATAGTAATTTACAAATCAACTGGCTATGACCCATGACACACTGTATAAGCACAACTGTGAAATAACATACAAAAGAAAATAGCTAGAGACTTATATATCACATACCTGACTATGTTTTAAATAGGCAATGGATTGTGCTAGATTATGGCATAGAGTTCTATCGCTGTTTACAATAAGCGCCGATACAAGTAGATCATTTGTATTAGGCCTCCCAGTAAGGTGTTTATTTGTTATAAGAAAACTTTAAAGGAGTCATATGACCAATTTTAACATCTAACTGGAGAAATGTAAAGAGACGTAAGCTTCTATTAATAAAAATATGATTGCCAGATAATCAATGTCAGGTCTGATCACTGTGGTCAGTTGCTCTATAAATCCTAAAAAAAAAATCTTTACACTTTTTACTTTTTATGCAATAATTTGACTGATTTTACTGCCATATTTCCAGGAGGGTGTATCTTTGTAAAGTAATGAGACTTCATTAAGTCCACTTGAAAGCACTGGTATTTTTTAGGATTTAAAGTCTCCTGACACCTCAAAAATGTGATCAACAGAAACCAAAGTTGTAGATGCAACATAATTGTTTAGGCTGTTTAGTCATTCAGTTGTGTCCGACTCTCTGTGACTCTATGGACCGCAGCACAGCAAGTACATCTGTCAGCCAATTCCACTCTGAGCTCCATCAAGCTCATGTTCATTGCTTCATATACCTCATCTATTCATCTCCGCCTCTGCCATACCCCTTCTTTGTGTGCCTTTAATCTTTCCCACCATCAAAGTCTTCTTCAGGGAATCCTGTCTTATGATATAGACAAAATATTAGAGCTTCAGCCTCATGATCAAAGCTTCCAGTGAACAATTTGGCATAATTTGATTGATTTGATCTTGTTGCAGTCCAAAGGACTCTAAGTAGTTTTCCCCAACACCACAATGCAAAGGCATCAATCCTAGGCACTCAGCCTTCTTTATGGTCCAGCTCTCACATCCATATGTTACTACTGTGAATACCATAGTTCTAACTATACAGACTTTTGTTTATAGTGTAATATCTTTACTTTTTACAAGCTTGTCCAGATTTGGCATAGCTTTCCTCCCCAGAAGCAAATGTCTTTTAATTTAATGACTGCAGTCACCAACTGGAGAGACCTTGGAGCATATACTATATAATTGCAAATATAAGGTAATAAATTAGAGGCTGTATGTTACATTCTGAAATAAGTTTCCATTTTTAAATATATGTTTTTCAAAATACTTTTTTAAAATATATGGTCTTTTGTAAAATGCTTATTATCTATAAGCCTTTATCCATGATATCTTGCATTATAGTCACATTTTTCATTTCTTTCCAAACCAAAGCAGTACAATTACTCAGTTCAGACAAGCAGCTTATAAGATGTTCCCACTTCCATCTAAATTGCAGATCAGTTTAAGTCTTTGACGCCACATTTGTCTCATTCTCTGACTTTTCTATATCTTAATAAAACAGAAGGGGACGGAGTGACAAAAACTCCAACAATTTATATGAGCAACTGAAATCCTCCAAAACCTAGCATTAAAAAAACATACAAAATGATCATTGTGGTAAATTCTAGTTGTGTTAATGTAGAAAAGAGAACTTGACATTGGGGGACATTGTGAAGGTTCTATTATTTGCATAATTTACCATTTTAGATTACAGCAAGTAATCCAAAGTTATTTAAAATGTAGTTTCTTACAGTAAATTTATAATAAAGTGACATGGGAGTTGACTTGTTTCAATATTAAAATAAACTACTTAAGTGCATATTTCCTTATGTAAACGTGATTTTATTAAAAGCTCTGTTTAATTTATGAGATTAAGGCTATCAGATAATTACTTTATACAAAGTTGACCTGATCACCATAGGGGTTATCTGATCATATAGATATATGTTTGGCTTTTTATTGACCCCAATGGATGGAAAAAAAAGTTGGAAGGGGCCCCCAAATTATTTTGTCCAGGGGCCCTCCATTCATTTGTTTTGCCACTGCTTTGTAGTGCCATTTTACCAATATCCCTCCACTCCCAATAAAAAAAGAGACCCTTATGAGCCAAGACTTCTTGTAAAATACTTGGGGCTTCATTCAAATGCGATTTAGCCAATTGAATAGGGCTCTATATAAACACATAGCCTATTTTTTTACAGAAGTTTTTAGTTAGTGAAGACCTTGCTTTTGGATAGAAGTTTACTAACTAAAAACTTCTGTAAAAAAATAGGCTATGTGCTTATATAGATCCCCATTCAATTGGCCGAATCACATTTGAATGAGGCCCTTAGTGAATACCGTATAGACTGAAGCTGCATTGGGGTGAAGCTGCACAGTACATTTTAGGGAATTTGGCCCATAGACTTATGTAGACTTTGTAGATTTATGACCATTAACTACAGGAATCAAAAATGACCATCAGTTTCCACATATATATCTATTAATTCAATCCTGCCTACATGATACTGCTATATATATATACCAGTAGTTTTTAATCCGAGCAATATAAGACAAGGTAACAGGCCAGAACGTATTTCGTAATTTCGTGATCAGATCTCAGTCATTTTAATTGTTCTCAGAGAGGGATATTCAGAAATCATGGTATGTTATTCGGTTTACTGCAGGCAGTTTTAAGCAAAACCTCATGCTAAATGTAATAAAACTTGCCAGGAGTTAAGTATTTTCTAGCTGTTTATTGATAAGATTGGTTGTTACTTTAGCAAAAATCAGATATGTAGCAGGAAGTCTGATACCTTAAAATGATTGACTATTGTATATCCACTTACTGTCCTCTGGAGGTGTGTACCAGCAGGGTGATCAGGGTGGAGGTGGCTGGGCCGATGCAGTTCAGAGCCAGCATGGCATATTTGAATTCTTCTTCACACACGACATGATCTGATAGGAAGATAGAAATCAGATTGGAAAATAGTTCAAATTTTATTTCCACTGCAACAATGTACTTTGGAAAAAATCATATATATATATATATATATATATATATATATATATATATATATATATATATATATATATATATATACACTTATTTATATGTATTTAGTTCAGTTTAGACCAGCTTAAAAGTGTTCTATTTTTTGAACACTGCAGCCAGTGACATCATTCAGGATTCCCTGCCCAAGCTAGAAGATGGGGTTGCAGGGGAGTCATATGAAGACATGGGTGTAGGAACTGGGGGGGATAAGGAGGACAAATCCTCCCATATTTTTCAATGTTTGTGTCTATTTGTAGAGAAGCCATTGTGTGGTATTTTTATATTATAAGCGGTATCCCCCCCAGATTTTCTTTGGCTACTTCATCCATGTGTGAAGCCCTCAAAATGTGGGGTGAGGCCGAGGAGGGACAGGGGGAATTAAGGTGAACTACACTACAGGAATAAAAAAATAAAAAAATATAAAAAGAAATTTAGACTGCACTGGGGCCCCTCGGAAAGGAGGGCAACCTAGCATTGCAAAGCCTGAACTGGTGCTAGGTCCGCCCATGACAGGTGCCTCTACTTTTTATTTTTTACACACTTTTGTTGATCTCAAGAACAAAATGCATTACAGACTCACATTAAACCTAATTTCAGATTTTAAGAGGATATAAAGACAGTTCCACTTTAACCCAATGAGGTTTATTCCAGCAGCCATACTGTGTGGTTTATACAGTGGCTGGGATACAGGGAGATTTAAATAAACCAAATAATGGGTTAATCAAGTATAAAACATTCTGTATACTCATTAGCAAAGATTTGCATATCACGAAGCTGGAATAAAAAGCCTTTTATTTTATGTAAATGTCTCATCACAGGCAAAAATAATCAGTATTAACTATATAGAGTCTTGTAATAGGTGCACACAGCACAGAGCATTAAAGCATAAAGTACTGAGACTTGGGGGATGTAAAAAAAAACGTTATTATTCATAAAGTCGTATAATTATTGTAGTAATTAGAGCATGGAAAGAAAAATCAATTCTTTGTATATTTATATGATTCATGCAGGTTAGGAGACCATTAAAGGTGCCTTGGTGGGTGGAGATCACACAAGAAATATCAAATGTACTTTGAATTCCTCAATAAAATGATTTGATATAAGACGCCCAAATAGACAAACTTACACACAGGATATCCCACAAACTGCCTAGCCAGTAAGCTGTGCGGAGTTTTATACTAGCCAATCAGTTGTCGGTATCACAGCTGGCTCCTGAGAAGCTTTGTCTCAGCCAGTGTCAGGTAAACAGATACAGTGCCTTGCAAAAGTATTCACCCTCTTGACTTTTTACCTATTTTGTTACATTACAGTCTTAAGTTCAATGTTTTGTTAAACTGAATTTTATGTGATGGATCAGAACACAATAGTCTAAGTTGGTGAATTGAAATGAGAAAAATATATACAGTACATAAAACTATTTCTTAGAAATAGAAAACAGAAAATTGTCATGTGCGTATGTATTCACCCTCTTTGTTATGAAGCCCATAAAAAGCTCTGGTGCAACCAATTACCTTCAAAAGTAACATAATTAGTGAAATGATGTCCACCTGTGTGCAATCTAAATGTCACATGATCTATCATTACATATACACACCTTTTTTTAAAGGCCCCAGAGGCTGCAACACCTAAACAAGAGAAACCACTAACCAAACACTGCTGTGAAGACCAAGGAACTCTCCAAACAAGTAAGGGGCAATGCTGTTGAGAAGAACAAGTCAGGATTAGGTTATAAAAAAATATCCAAATCTTTGATGATCCCCAGGAGCACCATCAAATCTATCATAACCAAATGGAAAGAACATGGCACAACAGCAAACCTGCCAAGAAACGGCCACCCACCAAAACTCATGGACCGGGCAAGGAGGGCATTAATCAGAGAGGAAGCACAGAGACCTAAGGTAACCCTGGAGGAGCTGCAGACTTCCACAGCAGGGACTGGAGTATCTGTCCATAGGACGACAATAAGCCGTATGCTCCATAGAGTTGGACTTTATGGCAGAGTGGCCAGAAGAAAGCCATTCATTTCAGCAAAAAACGAAATGGCACGTTTTGAATTTGCGAAAAGGCATGTGGGAGACTCCCAAAATGTATGGAGGAAGGTGCTCTGGTATGATGAGACTAAAATTTTACTTTTCAGCCATCAAAGAAAACGCTATATCTGGCACAAACCCAACACATCACATCACCTGAAGAACACCATCCTCAAGGTGAAACATGGTGGTGGCAGCATCATTCTGTGGGGATGGTCAGAGTTGAGGGAAAGATGGATGGTGCTAAATACAGGGATATTCTTGACCAAAAACCTGTACCACTCTGTGCGTGATTTGAGGCTAGGACGGAGGTTCACCTTCCAGCAGGACAAAGGACATACACACTGCTAAAATAACACTTGAGTGGTTTAATGGGAAACATGTAAATGTGTTGGAATGGCCTAGTCAATGCCCAGGCCTCAATCCAATAGAAAATCTGTGGTTAGACTTAAAGATTGCTGTTCACAAGCGCAAACCATCCAACTTGAAGGAGCTGGAGCAGTTTTGCAAGGAGGAATTGGCAAAAATCCTAGTGATAAGATGCGGCAAGCTCATAGAGACTTATCCAAAGTGACTTGGACCTGTGATTGCCGCAAAAGGCGGCTCTACAAAGTATTGACTTTAGGGGAGTGAATAGTTGTGCACATTGACTTTTTCTGTTATTTTGGCCTATTTGTTGTTTGCTTCACAATAAAAAAAATAAAACATCTTCAAAGTTGTGGGCATGTTCTGTAAATTAAATGATGCAAATCCTCAAACAATCCATGTTAATTCCAGGTTGTGAGGCAACAAAACACGAAACATGCAAAGGGGGGTTAATACTTTTGCAAGGCACTGTACATTGTTGTACCTGCCTTTGACTGGCCACATCCATTTATGAATTTTATGCTAATTTTGCTTGGAAATTCCTTCTCAAAACCAATTGCCTGAAAACTGGAGAGTTAATTAATGTTTATTAGAGGATTTTTTTTCATTCAAAACAAAGTTTTCATACACCACTGATTCTCCTCTATCAGATACATTCATAATCCATAAAATTTCTATATACCTTTAAGTTCAAGTTCGTGCCAGTTTGTGCCAAGCCTGGTGCAGGCATGTGATTCACTTATTCACATCACTGATGACTTCTAGTAATTTAATGTGATTTTAAATAAATCCATAAATCCCCCTCAAACAATACAGGTACTAATGGGTTTATTTGCATATCAAGCATGTGCTGCTGCTATTAATTCCTTTCTCTAATATGCTCACCCAGGCGTAGGATCCTGCTCTTAACTGAACTTGTTTTGCTTCTGGTAATTACTTCTTCTGTAATTTACTGATAATGGCTGATCCTACAGACATGACTCTGCTGTCTGAATATCAGGTTATTTTTTATTTTCAGAGGTTTTATAGTTAATCCATATTTATATTAATAATATTTTATAGAATCGGCCTTCTGCCATATGAGTCAGGGAGCCAATATGGTAACAGCTTAAAACCCCTGATCTGGGTCCCTCTTGTTACAACCCAGTGTTTCTGTGATCTGACTCGTTACGGTCCATTGTTCATGGGATCTGGCTCATTGTGGTCCAGTGCTCATGGGGTCTAACTCGTTATGATCCAGTGCTTATTGGATCTGGATCGTTAGTGCTCATGAGGTCAGGCTTGTTACAGTCCAGTGCTAATGAGGTCTGGCTTGTTAAGGTCCAGTGTTTATGGGGTCTAGCTCATTATGGTCCAGTGTTCAAGGGGACTTGCTCATTGCTATCCAAAGCTCATGGGAACTCCCTCTTTATGACCCAATGCTCATGGAGACTGGCTATTTGTGGTCCAGTGCTCATGGGGTCTGGCTCATTACGATCCACTAGCTGCTGCAGGGGTAAGGGCCAAAGCCATTTAAAAAGAAAAAAAATTAAATAAACAAAAAATGTTTGGCAGCCCTGCCCCCCACTAAGCAGGGCCCCGGGTGCACCAGTGGTAGTTCTTCCCTGCATTCCACATACCCTGTCCAAATCCACCCACCTATGATTGGTGTTACTTTACAGGGCAGGTTTCTGCACTATCACCTGCATTCATCACAGATTCATCACAGATGATTTCATCAATAGTAAAAGAGTCCATTATCCTGACGTTCATAAAAAAATGGAAGTTAGACGTAATCTACAATCGGAGGCTAAGAATTAGTTTGTGCCAATAAGTAATATTTGCAGATCAGGCTAGCAAGCACTCTAGCAATCTATTTTAATCCATGTGGGTTTCATGATATGTTTTAACCCCTTGAGTCCCAGGATTAATATTACTGAGAAATAACATTTAAAAATAATATTTTTTAATTGCATATTTGTGAGTTTGAGACGATTGTGCAATTAATTCTAATATGTCTCCATGCCTTCTCATGTTTTTAAAGTAAAATATTGTGTGTTTATTTGCTGCTACGGCTATAATAAGTGTTTGAAAAAGCCCTTGCGTGTCCTATTTAGTACTCATAATTTTTTGACAGCAATTTGATACTTTTTTCAGTTGCAGGTCAGACTTATTTGCGATCTAGAGCTACGCGACTAATAGAATATCGATTTGGTGTAACTTTAATTATTTGGCACTCGTAATATTTGAGCTGTGCTAAAACCAATGGAGATTTAAGCCCTAAGTTGCTTTTTTTTCTGGTGATTGTGGGTGGGTAACTTGTAATCTGATTTTAAGAGTGGCTTTTAAGTGTGTATAAATTTACGATTTGGCCAATTTGATATAGCCCATACTTGGTGTAGAATTATGTGTCTACCTGAAATATTATACCAAACCCGGCAAGTAAAATTGCTTATCAGGCCAGCACTTTAATTGACAATACGTTAGAGCATTTGTTTTAATCCATATAGGTTTTTTATGATATGTATTATCCTTTTCAGTACTGTGTTCAATATTACCCTTCAAAATATATAATGACACAAATATAATAATTACAAATACGATTTTTTAATTGCATATCTGCTTTTACAGGTATCAGAAATGCTGTTAAAACCATTTCAATAGAATAGCATACTGATTTTGTGTAAAACTAAGAAACAGTAATTTTTTATGTAAAAAAATCAATGGTAAAGCTTGCCGTAATTTGCGTATCTGCCTTTGTTTCATATTTTACAAGTAGCTCAATCGCAATCATGAAAAAGGGGGTGAATGGAATAGTTAGGGAAAGTTACTTACCACTTTGTAACTTTAATAAATGGGCAATTCAATGAAGCCCCAAATTAGTATGTTAAGAAAATCAATTAAATGCAGCTTTTAAAAGTTACATTTGAAATCTAGTGGTGCACACTGTAGCAGATATGTTTCTTTCTGTCCCCTATTAGGTGTTCAGGGAGTAAGAGAAGATCTGCCCAAGAGGCTGCCCTAAACTATTGAACACCTCCCTGGGCAGATCCCCTCCTAACCCCTCTACACCTAATATGGGGTGGAGAGAAGCAGATCTGCTGAAGTCTGTAACTAAAGTACATGTCTACATTTCAAAAGCAGCAGCTACATTTTTGTCTTAAAATATTGATTTAATTTCAATTATTTATTATATCAACAAATAAACCCTATTGAATGAACACTACTGTGCAAGCTTTCATTCTGTGCTGTGACACTAAATGCACCATTCACTTCATAGAAGTGGTGGACTTGTGAAGCAGTCTTTAAGAACAGGTGGTACAAACTGAAAAAAAAAGAATCATATGGTTTAAAGTCTGTGTATTACGGAAAAAGGGGGCTAAATAATGTTGGTCCCACTCACAGAGCTACTGCGGTAGCACCATTGAAGTATTTTATTATTATTTTTTTATTTTATTTCCCCCAGAAGCCCCCCACCACCACCACCTTGGCCAATACAACCAACATTCCTGGGCCCCCTCCCCCTCACCACCCCTTGAGGGTTTACTATGATGCATTGCCTGGCAACACCAGTGTAAATGGGAGCCTCGGGAAAGGAGGAGCCGCCAGACCCCAAATACCAGGCAGAGTGAGGAGGAAGGGAGAGAAAGGTAAGAGAGGAGAAAGGAAGCAAAGGTGTGAGAGATACAAAGATAAAAAAAGAGGTGAGATATGGCGTACAGACTGATCATGATGGTGGGACCTTGCATAAAATAAGTATTCAATATATTACAGATATAGATATATGTATATTGGCACTAGAGGGGGGCCCTAACACAAAAATAATATTTTTTATATATTTTTTTCACCATGCCACTCCATTCCCAATCTCCGCCACTGATCTGACCTCATGTAATGAAGTAACCAGTAGTGACACTAGCTTTTATTATCTGCTACATTGTGATCCATGTGACTAAAGATCAGCGAAAGCAGTAATACTGAGCTTTTTCTGAGGGATTCCAGCTGTGTTAAAGTATCTTTTATGTATGAGATATTATCTCTGAAAGCTGCTCAGGTCAATCCCGAATCAGTAATCATCACTTGTAAGACGACCCTTCTTGCAACCTCCTGTGATAATGAATCTCTTAAAGCATAAAAATGTCTTTATTCTGTCAGCTGAATCGGAGATGATTTCACTGAGAAGAGCAAAGAAATAAACTAAACTGCAATAAGAATAAAAGAATCAGTTTATAACATAAAGATATAAAGAATATATATATATATATATATATATATATATATATATATATATATATATATATATATATATATAAAGATTGAGATAGCCGTTAGTGTCCAGCAATCCACTTGAATAATCAGTATTGCAGTAAATAGTGATACCTTTTTTTATTGGACAAACTTATTCATAATATAGCAACAAGCTTTCGAGAGAAAATCCTCTCTTTATAAAGTCAAAAAGCAAAACTAATATGAAATATGAACTAAAAACAGTAAACAGAAAGAGAGTAAAAGAGAAAAAAAATTGGAAAAACAAGAACAAAATTCATTGGGCAGCGTTAAGTGATAGGTCAGTATTTATTCACAATGCTGGTCTGTTTCTCACTTAACTCTGCCCAATGAATTTTGTTTCTCTTGTTTTTCCACTATTTTTTTTCCTTTCCTCTTTTTCTGTTTACTGTTTTTAGTTCATATTTGTATCAGTTTTGCTTATCGACTTTATAAAGAGAGGATCCTCTCTCGAAAGCTTGTCACTATATTATGAATAAGTTTGTCCAATAAAAAAGGTATCACTATTTACTGCAATACTCTGATTATTCAACTAAATATATATATACTAGCGAATTGCCCGTCAAAAAATGACGGCAATGAAATTGTAAGGTAGCTAAATTAGTAAATGAATATAGTGTACCTATTTTGAAGCATTGTGATGAAGAGCTGGCAATCTGTGTTGATGTTGCTGCAGCATTAGTGGTGTGGAGCTGCTGTATAAGCATGCTGAATGTGTGCAGTGTAACACTGTGCGTGCGCGAGACCAAACCGTTAGCGTAGTCGTGTACTTCCGCATTGGTGTAAAATGGCGAGTAATGTGTGGTATAGGTCTGTATCGGAATATCCGTAGGTGTTTTGTGGTGTTTTGCGAGTTTAGAGTGCTGTAGCCTCGTTTTCGTTTTGTTCGGCGGCCATTTTTTCTGTCGCTTAGATTTTTTTTTAGTCTCTAAACTGTTTTATTTCGAGTAAAATCGAGGTGTAAGTTGCATTTTTGAGGTCCTGGGTGCTCCCTCTTGGTGTAGGTAAGTTTTTTATGTATGTGCTGTGTGTATGTATTGTGTTTTAAATGTTTGTATGTCGGCGTGTTGCGTCCGATGTTTGCGAGGTCGTAATGTGTGGTAACGTGTTTCGTACGTTGTTTGCGTGCCTCGTAAAATTTAGCGAGTGTCGTAATTTGTGTGTCGTGTTTTTTGAGTAGCGACGTGAATTTTGCGAGGGTTTGAGGCCCTTGCCCAGTGACCTCGCCAGCAACTGAGTCCCTCGCTTCGCGAGGGGCCTCAGTTGCTGGCATGGAGCGCCTTCGGCGCTCCATGCCAGCAACTGAGGGCCTTGCCCAGTGACCTCGCCAGCAACTGAGGCCCTCGCTTCGCGAGGGGCCTCAGTTGCTGACATGGAGCGCTTCGCGAGGGCCGCGGGCTCGCTACGCGAGCCCGCAAGCGTGAGCAACGACTCGTACGCTCACAACTATATATGTGATATATATATATATATATATTTATATATATATATACATACATATAACAATGTAAAGTGGGGTACCTACAGATGGCAGAGAAAATTGTTTAGTAGTAAACTAAACCTAAATTGTGTAAATGCTATACATTTAGAGGGAAAAGTCATATGGTATAGTTCAATGCAGTAACAATATTCACCCTTACCAATCATATAACTTCTTAAACATCAACCACGCTCACTGTACCTTCTCATAGATTAAAATCCCATACATATAACGTACTCTCTTCCCTCATAGATCATCAGCCATTAGTGATTCATGAACTCAAATATGTCATCTACTCTCTTCCTGCAGCCCCCAAAAACCTTCACCCCTTACAAATCATCTACTCTCTCCCAGCAGCTTGTATAGATAATCACCTACTAGATATCATCAACCATCTGGCTGTACCCCTCATAAATCATCATCTGTTAGTGATCATCCAACCTTTCTCTGAACTCCCTCATAAATCATCCACTCTATCTTCCATCTCATCACGGGTCATCATCCTTATAGATCATCCACTTGCACCCTGCACCCCCTGACAGATCATTACCCCGTACAAATCATTCACAATCTCCCTACACCTCAATAGATCATCACCTTTTACAGATCACCTCTCTCTCCGTACACCTTCTTGTAAATCCTCTCTTCTTACAGATCATTCACCCTCTCCCTACATCTCCTTTTGGATCCTCTCCCATTACAGATCATCCATTCTCTCCATGTACCCCCTTGTTGTTCATTGTCTCTTAAAGATCATCCCCCCTCTCCCTACACCTCCTCGTGTATCATCACCATTTACAGATCATCCATTCTCTCACTGAACCCTCTTGTGGATCTTCTCCCCTTACAGATCACCCCCCCTCTTTCTGCACCTACTCATAGATCATCTCTTCTTACAGATCATCCATTGCCACCCCCCTCATCTCCTCATAGATCATTTCCCTCTTGCAGATCATCCATTTATCCCTGTAGCTCCTCATATATCATCACCCCTTACATGTCAGCCATTATCTCCCTGCATCTACTTGTGGATCCTCTCCCCTTACAGATCGACAATGCTCTCCGTGCACCTCCCTGAGGATCACCACCCTTTACAGATCACCCATTATCTCCCTGCGCCTCCTTGTGAATCCTCTCCCCTTACAGATCATCCATTCTCTCTCAGCACCTCAACATGGATCACCACCCCATACAGATCATCCATTCTCTCTCAGCACCTCCCCATGGTTTACCACCCCGTACACACCATCCATTCTCTCTCAGCCCCTCCCCATGGATTACCACCCCGTACAGATAATCCATTCTCTCTCAGCACATCCCCATGGATCACCACCCCATACAGATCATCCATTCTTTCTCAGCATACCCCCATGGATCACCACAGATACAGACCGTCAATTCTCTCTCAGCACCTCCCCATACAGATCATCCATTCTCTCTCACCCCTTAAGTGGATTCTCTCCTCTTACAGATGATCTATCGTTTCCCTGCACCTTTCCACAGATCATAACCCCTTACAGATCTTTAAACCCTTCTATGCTCGCACCTCACAGATCTTCTATGTATCACCCAGCTCTTTCCTTGAATGGAAGTTCCTCACACAGATCAGACTCTGACCCTACCTGCAAATTTAACATGAAATTTGTTTTCAGGCTTCAGGATCTGAACATACAGTTGGGAGCAAAGTCCTTCACAGCCCAGGCTCTCAGTATCGTCTGATGGTCCTGAATAGGAATCAAAGGAGATGAGGAGCAGTAAGTACCCAGCAGAGAGCATTAAATGAGAAAACACAGTGAATGAAGACAATAACACCTCTCAAAACATCTCACAGCTATTTGACTCCATTTAATGGATTTGAAAAGGTCTGAACACAGACAATGAAATGAAGCATAATACATGGTTTGATTCTCTTGGCCACTAATGGATTATGTGTGAAAATGAATTGGTTTCAGCATTAATTTCTTTGATAGACCATTAGCCCTATTAGATTCCCTCAACGTTGAAAACCATAGCATATAACGTAGATCGCAAGCCTTACGGCTATTCAATTGGCCCCATAAAACAACCCGTCAACGACATGCACAGTAAAAGTGTGAAAAGGCTACAGAACTAAGAAATTTGAACTGTGCGCCCGCAAATCCTTTGATCTGTCAAGCCCGTAAATGTTACATTTCCAATCACGCTATTAAATTGCAACAAATCTACTGGCATTCAACCCCGTAACCCTCAAATGGAGCTAAAAGGCCAACGGGTACCAGAGAGGACCCGCTAGTGGGTAAAAGTCCTATCATTAGCACTGTAAATTCAAATACACAAACACTACTGTACTTATATGTGGAGGGAAAGCGATGTTAGGTATTAAAATAAATAGCACAACATTCTAAAGCTCGCAAATCTGCATTCAATTCCATAATTGCAGCCCGTAAGACTTTGTAATTCAACCTCATTTTTTTGTGGTTTAAATAACTGATCATGTTAACAGCCACCCATCCAACATTTGAAAAATGGTTTACGGGTTTGCATCTCAAGCCTGTAACTCGTGGAATGTTCTAATTTAATAGTTATGTAACGCAGCTGAATTTTCAGCCTGCAGCCCTTGCCGGCTTGCCGATGCCACTACGGGCTTCTAATTTAATAGGGCTGCATTAGTCTCAGCTTACTTCATCCTGGTGATCTTCTGTATTAATGTCTTTTTTTCCAGAGGTATCATCTACTCAAAAGTGTTTCACAATCAACCCCCATATTTTTTGGCTCTCCCACATGGCAAACCTGCACCAAGCTTCCAAGATGGACAATGGTCTAAAGCTTCTCATTTTTGTAGTGGAATTTGGTGAACTCTTGGGTCGAAACATAGTCTATGGGCAATAATGGGGAATATTATAGTAAAACAAATAAAAACTCTTTAAAAGAAGATGTTGCATCCAGCTAATGAAAGCCTTATTAACTCAAATATATTAAACAAAAAAATATATATTTTCCAGGTGTATAACACGAAGGTACATATAGAAAGCAAAAAAGAGGTATTTGAAAATATTTATTAAAAAGTAGGAATCTATAGGTATATAAGTATATAACTATTATTATTATTATTATTATTATTATTACTAGCAAATTGCCCGTCAAAAAATGACGGCAATGAAATTGTAAGTCAGCTAAGGGTGTTTGGTGTATATAATGTGGCTGATGTAGCGTCGTTCGTTTTCTATGTCGTGCAAGTTTTTCGTAATATTCGTTTTCTATGTCGTGCAATTTGTTCGGAATATCTGTAGCTGTTTGGTGGGTATTTTCGGAATATCTGTAGCTGTTTGGTTGTGTTTTGCATGTTTATGGTAGTGTTTTGCATGTTTAGGGACATTTAGCCTCGTTTTCGTTTTGTTCGGTGGCCATTTTTTCTCTCGCTTAGGTGATTTTCGGGTCTCTAAACTCCGAAATTTGTGGTTAAATGGAGGTGTAATACTCAAAAAAATTATCTTAGTTTATTTTTTAGGCCTAGGTGTTATTACTTAAATGCGTACCAAAATACCTTGGGTTTAACATGATTTTTTTAATCGTTGCATTTTTAACAACATTTTAAATGTACAAATAAAGATTGAATTTTTAAAATTTGTTTGTGGCAATAATAATTAAAATAAAGGCTGCATAAAAGGTGTTTCTGTACAACCTTGGTTGGTTGTTCAAGGATTCCTCAATAGGATCCACAGGACAATAAATGGAGGTGTAACTTCACTTGCAGAGGTCCTCGATGCGCCCTCTTGCTGTGAGTAACCTTTTTATGTGTTTGTTGTTTGTATTTGTTTTGTTTGTAATGTTTTTGGGGTTGCGCGGGTTGCATCCTTGTTCTGTAATCTCGTAGGTGTTTTTCGTCAAAGTCTTAGGTGTTTGGTGGTGTTTTGCGTCTTTAGACTGCTGTAGCCTTATTTTCGTTTTTTTCGGCGGCCATTTTTGCTCTCGCTTAGAGAATTTTTTAGTGTCTAAACTCTTTTAATTTGAGTTAAATTAAGGTGTAACTTTAATTTTCGAGGTCCTGGATGCGTTCTCTTCCTGTAAGTAAGCTTTTTATGTATTTGTTGTGTGTATTTGTTGTATTTTTCATGTGCGCATGTTGCGGCCGTTTTTTGCGAGGTCGTAATGGGTCGTAACGTGTCTCGTATTTTGTTTGCGTTACGACGTAAATTTTGCGAAAGTCGCAGTTGCTGGCAAGGAGCGCCTTCGGCTTAGCAACAACTCGTATGCTCACAACTATATATGTGATTATCCTTTATTTGTAATGCATTGATAGGGTATAGAGACCAAACAAAGAAACCAGTCTATGATGCTGGAAGGGATACCTCCTATCCGGAAGGTTCTTGCCCTGCTAAGACAGGAGGTATCTTTCCCCGGGGATCATAAACTGGTTTACTTGTATGGTCTCTATACCCTATTAATACTTCTAATTTTATATATCTTACTTTTATATGCGGGGTAGTTTTTTAACATAATAAAACATTTTCCAAATCCTTATTTTTGCTTTCTATAACCCAAATATATGAAAGGAAGTTGTATAGAAGGTGCAGAATGTGCCAGATGAAGTTCTTGTTCCTGTGGCTGGAGATTTGTTTTTGCAATATACTATGTGGTATTCATTATCTCTGAGATTTAACACTGAGACAAACATCATCCCTGACTCTTTATAGAGAACTTGTATGTTAATTATTTTGTGTGTATATTGTTATTTTGCTAAATAAATATTAGCAATGTCTTATTGGTCTACTAGAACATTAAATGGTATTGGCCTCTGCAATATATATCATTTGCCCTGAAACAACTCTGGGACTAGACAACTTGCGCCATTTTTTATACTGGTCTATTGTCTGTACTCTGTACTCCCATATTTAAATTGTACTATATTGAAGAACTACGCTTAAAAATATGCAAAAATATATTTAGATTGCAAAAAAATAACTGCCAAAGTTATCATTAGGACTAATGGAAAAATATTCCATTAGAGACAGAGAAAAATTACCTATAAAAATGATAAAATGTTAAAAGTTGTGTTTATTGTATATACTTTCTAAAAATATTTTGTCCATTATTAAATTTAGTAATTCAAAGAACCAAATAGAAGAAATGTGACTGGAGTGTGCCTTTATCGAGCTCCCTGCTCCATATTGCATATTGTTTCTACCAGCAATGCAGAGTACCATCAAGTTTCAGTTAGTACCAAATTGGTGCCCCCTCCCAGCCGGACACCCTATTAGTGCTAATAATGTAACTGATTAGTTAACTCTCCCATCTAAATGCTAATCTACTCAGAACACTCACCTGCTGCCTCTAATCAACCTGCTGAACACTCTTCACAACTGAAGTGTGGCCCCCAATCACAGCCCGGGTCAAGGGTCAAGATAATTATATTTTATAACTATCACATTAACCCCTAAAAGCCTGTGGTTTCCTCTATAGTCAAGTTATATTATAAAGTTATATCAACGATTAAAGGAAAGCTGACGCATCAAGTCATTTGGTTCTTGGATACTGCTCGGCACCATCATGTAGAGAAGTCACACTTACGTGGAGACAGTGTAAAACATTTTAGATTGACGGGCCTTTTTTTTATATTTCATTAAGTATTACTAGATGTTGAAGAGTTCACAACCGTCAATGTTTCTACTTACCTTGTTATCTGTCATTTAAATAAACCAGCGGATATATTATATTTCTTGAGAAAAAGAGGTAGAAAAGTTCCATATCCCGAAGGGGCCATATATTAAAAGCTCCCTCTAAATACATTATCTATTCAAAGCAATAGTACATTTCAGCTTTTATGCTTTTGGGTTTAGTACGTCTGGCAAAGCCAAGAGAAAATGTTTGTTGCGACAGAATAAAGTTTTGCTGAGTATGTGAGAATTTACAGGGAATTTGTGATTTTTGATGCTATCACAAACTACTATTATTGGCGTACAGCAATGTTTAAGAATACATTCCAAAGAGCATCTTACAAAGGCAGAACATAAAGAGTTAAGATCAATGAGACTTACAGCTGCTGTTCTGTCTACTTCACATCTGCTGCTTAGTATAAAGCAAGCCTCAGCATCGTCCATCCTACAGACAGGAAGAGAGCAAGGGCATTAGTACACAAGTCCTAGCAGGGACTGAGTCATTAAACATGTCCTTCCCATTAGTACACTAGGCCTAGCAGGGCTGAGTGTTTAAGCATGTCCTTTCCATTAGTACACTGGTCCTAGCAGGGACCGAGCCCTTATACATGTCCTTTCCATTAGTACACTGGTCCTAGCAGGGACCGAGCCCTTATACATGTCCTTTCCATTAGTACAATGGTCCTAGCAGGGACCGAGCCCTTATATATGTTCTTTCCATTAGTACACTGGTCTTAACAGGGACCGAGCCATTATACATGTCCTTTCCATTACTACACTGATCCTCGCAGGGACTGAGCTCTTTTGCATGTCCTTTCCATTAGTACACTGGTCCTAGTACATGTTGGGCCTGTTTTTAGCTCATTACAATTAGAATTTTAGATTGTGGATGTTTTTCTCAGCAGTTGCCAATATCAGAGCTGTCAAGGAGTACAGGGGCCAATAACAGGTACAAACCCTACCAGAGCCCTCAATGATCACAGGGGCCAAAATCAGGTATAAATCCTACCAGAGCCATCAGTGATCACAGGGGCCAAAATCAGGTACAAACCCTACCAGAGCCATCAATGATCACAGGGGCCAATATCAGGTATAAACCCTACCAGAGCCATCAATAATCACAGGGGCCAAAATCAGGTACAAACCCTACCAGAGCCATCAATGATCACAGGGGCCAGTATCAGAACAAACCCTACCAGAGCTATCAATGATCACAGGGGCCAGTATCAGGAACAAACCCTACCAGAGCCCTTAACAAGCACATGGTCCAATATCAGGTACAAACCCTACCAGAGCCATCAATGATCAAAGGAGCCAATATCAGGTATAAACCCTACCAGAGCCATCAGTGATCACAGGGGCCAAAATCAGGTACAAACCCTACCAGAGCCATCAATGATCACAGGGGCCAATATCAGAACAAACCCTACCAGAGCTATCAATGATCACAGGGGCCAGTATCAGGTACAAACCCTACCAGAGCTCTTAACAAGCACATGGTCCAATATCAGGTACAAACCCTACCAGAACCATCAATGAGCACATGAACCAATATCACTTGCAAACGGTACCAGACCCATCAATGATCACAGGGGCCAATATCAAGTACAAACCCTACCAGAACCATCAATGAGCACATGAACCAATATCACTTGCAATTTCTGGTACAAACCCTTCCAAAGCTGTCAGTGAGTTCATGGGCCAATATCAGGTACACACCCTACCAGAGCCACCAATGATCACATTAGCCAATATAAGGTGCAAACCCCACCAAAGCCATCGATGATCACATTAACCAATATTAGGTACAAACCCTACTAGAGCCATCAATGAGCAAAGGGGCCAATTTCAGGCACAAACCCTACCAGAGCCGTCAATGAGAAAAGGGGCCAATATCAGGCACAAACACTACCAGAGCTATCAATGAGCAGATGGGCCAATATCAGGTACAAACCCTACCAGAGCCATCAGTGAGCACAGGGGCCAATATCAGGTACAAACCCTACCAGAGCCATCAACGAGCACTTGAGTCAATATCGTATTAGCCACATTCAGGTGTTCTGAGGAGGACCTTGGTGTATAATACAATGAAAGAAGCAAACAGAATAATAAACACTGATACACTATTCAATATATAATCACACTATGACTTACACTAAACAACACACTGAGGAATTCCCATTATTTAGAGTTTCCATTATTCCGTCACCACAAAATCCAATGGGGCAGACAAAAAAAGACCAAATCCTCTAAAAAATTAGCTATGCAAAAACTCAAAGGGGCCACTGCAAAATACAAGGCTATGTTACCAAATATAAACGGGCAATCCCCAAAACTCAACAGAATCACAAACATAATGGAACCTCAAAATTCACTCAACCTTAAACCAAAAGGAATAAAATACAAATAAAGCAGGGCCATTATAAAAATGTTATGGGTATGGAATCTTCCTTGATGTTACTATAAGGTATATAATGACCATGTGTATCTATTTACTTTTATGTACCTTATTTTATTAAGAAGCTCTTATAACCTGTGATTGGTTAGTATGAGACACAGCACAACAAGTACATTGTGTTTTTTCTATCTAACAGCATGAGGGATGGGGGATAAGAGAAGATGGTAGATTTGTTAAATAATTGTTTTTTTATGACTTGACACCTACCCCCTTCCCCCACTCATGCACAGTTTATAAGCATAACAAGCCCCGCTCCTGCCAAGATGTAAACACCCCTTTCACACGCACACATAAAATTAATCACTTTAAATAAAATTTGTCAACTTAACAAAAGTTCCCAATTCCAATAAAAGCCAGCGCTAGGCTTCTCCCACATTTAATTTCACAAGGAACTATAACTTTATAAAACTTGTTTAAATCAGTTGACATATACATGAAATAAAAGCAATGCTAAATCCACTGGAGACAAAGCCAGACTTTCATAATGAGGCGCGTGCAGCACAAAGCTTCATAATGTTCTTGAGCTAAACAGCACCCCGGGGAGGCAGACTGGCTGCATAAATCCTGCCAGATATTGGGAATATCTTAGAGGAGGGAGAAACCGACTGGAGTTGGAGTCACTGATGATTGTCTATAGATGCCGACTATCATCATGACAGATGAGACCAACGAGAACCCTCTGCCCATTTGACCCCTCACTGAATTATAAATTCATACTGTGGGAGGTCACTTTAATGCACAAGTGCAAATGTCATAGGTAGAAACAGGCTTTCCTAATTGTAAGGTGTAAGCTACCATTGATTCCACCACTTGTAGTACTTCTACTGCATATTAATAATGCATCATAAAGACATATCATATGCTCCACTATACAGGGCTACTAAATCTCTTTGCTGGAAACAATGTCGCAGCTCCACTGGTAATTAATAGATATAAAGTGTATTGGATACAGTGCAGCAACCAGCTACAAAATATACTGCTTGCTACTGACACAGTTGCATATTATTAAATACCCAATATATGGTCGACAAAATACAGCACCCGCTGTGCACTTACCATTCGAGGGTGCTGAGAGGTAAACAAATATCTTTGCTTACTATAGCTGCCACGCTGCTATCTAATACTGCTTAAATGATAGTATGTAGTATATACTTAACAAATAAGGTAGAATGCTCAGTAAGTATCACCAGCCTAAGAGGTCTAATATATAAACATGTATGTATTCAATAATCATTAACTTATGTATTTCTCCAGGAGCCCTCTATCCTGCTACCGATACCAACGCGTGTTTCACTGCTCTCCCTAATGCGGATTCATCATAGGATGAAAAATAAACAGGATAGAATTGCCTGGCATTTGGGGCTGGATCACTCCATCAGGTGGGACCAGACTGATATACTACTGGATATTTCTTCCTTTGAACGGTACAAGTAGCTAAAAGAGGTTGCTCTCAGAGTGTGTCATGTCCATAGAACTAACCTATTAAGGTTAGTTTGCTCACAGATTGAGCGCCCTTGAGACTTAGTCTCCCTATGGGTGATGGTGGATCTAGATGTGGACTTCTTGCTCATTCTGCCTTAGGGAGTCATTAGCTGCAACTCACCGACAGGGCCCAATGTAGGCCGAAACGTACATCTGGGGTATGCTGTTTGTCCTGTTCAGGATAGAATTGCCTAGTATTTTTGGATCACTCTATTGGGTGAGACCAGACTGATATTACAGGATATTTCTCCCTGTAAAGAGCACAAATGAGCTAAAAGTTCTTAGAGGGTTATCATGTCCATAGAACCAACCTATTAAGGTCAGGTCATTCTTGGGCTGAGCACTTCTATTTTGTTTTTATGTTTATAGTAAGCTTGAAGTAGCTGTTTTGTGACTACAAATACGTTTTAGTGATCCTCCCCTGGCTTCTCCATGTTACCTAATAGGGAAAAGTCTTAGAGAACCCTTGGAGGTAGAAGAGCTAACACATTCTTATAGTGATTTAAGTAATTTGAAGACAAAGTTAAAGGATCTAAAGCAATGAAAAACTGTATATATGATACACAGGTATATTATATACCTAGTAAAATCCAGAAATCTTCCATATCCCTTTGAGAAGTACAGTTTGTTTCCCTACAGACACGTACCTGCAGCCTGGGGTGTGCATAAAATTCATTGAGGAAATCCATGAGCAAATCGATCTTCAGAGAGCTGACACATAACACTACGTGCTTCTCGGTCTGTGCACAGTGACGGCTGTAATTGCCACCAGACTTCTGTCTTTCCATCCACAAGTAGGCCAGATGCTCAAACTAAGAGGATGATAATGTGGATAAAAATAATGTGGATATGGATAGTACTCATCTTAAAGTAAACCATAAGAAAGTTACAATTTAGAATGATTCTAAGTATAATTGTGTAGTTTCGTATTTGGACCTTTCCTGTTGATGGCCTAGTTTTTGTGGCAAGGAATTATATCAATGTATAACTCAAGTAAAGTGTGTTAAGAATATTCTTGGAATACCTGGATGGGAAGAACCACCAGCGCCACACAGATCATGATGACCACTAGTAGCTTGGAAGGCCAAATTTTTGGGGTCACATCTCCAAAACCAACAGTGGAAAATGTCACAATACAAAAATAAAGAGAGTCGAAGAGCGACAAGGAATTGCCAGCTCGCTCCAAGTTCTGGATACCACAAATGCTGAAAAATATAAATACAGAACATCAGAATGAGATGATTTTGACATTGGCTTGTAATGAAATATGGCTTAATTACACAGTGTGGCTGGGGGTACAATGCATTAGTGCCTTCCTCTGGGGGGGCAGTGATGTGTATTTTTTTTTGCATTTACTTTTTTTTTCTTCCCTGGACCTCCTTGGCCGCACACACCTTCTGGCCAGAAATTGGTCCATGCCTGTTTAAAAAAGAGCATTTCTGCTGAAGCTCCAAGGGGTGGTAGTCTGGAGCAGTTGAGCATGCATATGAGGGAAGAGGTGAGAGAGAGGCTGAATGACAGCAAAGAACAGGGGGGGATGGGTTATGTGAGGGTGGAGCAAAGGAGATAGGGTTGGTGCTATGTGAGGTGGGTGCTGAGAGGGGTTGGGTGCTGAGAGTTAAAGGCTGAGTGACGAGGCACGAGGAGGCTAATTTTTGCGCCGGAGCCCTCCATTCTCTAGCCATTGTCCTCACATCTCATATTGAATAGTAAGGCAACAGTATGTTTCAGAGTCCCCATCTTCTTGGGGAAATACAATATCTTCAGAAACCCTGAGCTATGATTAAAGGAACATGGAATTCCTCAATTTTAATGTAAATAAAAAGGTGTAAAAGATTCAAACTGTTTTTTTTTTTTCATTTAAATGAGTCCCGTACAAATAATAAAGGCAAACATTTATTTACAATCCAAAAACAATGTTGCATAATGTTAGCACTCCTTCTGATAAACTCTAAATCGGGTGGTAGGGCACTGCACCAGCTAAGTTATGGAGCTCAGTGTTATTTATTTGTCTACATTTTCTCCCCACCTCCATAATATCCAAATGCATCTTATTATGGGGTGAGCTGGTGCAGACAGGGCAATGCAGGAGCTTATTCTTTTGTTCTTTTCTTTTTTAGTATTTGCATTTTCTTTATTCCTGTAGTGTAGCCAACCCCCCCACCCCCCCCACCCCCCACCACCACCACCACCACCACCAGGACCCATCCTCTATGTCAACTCTCCCTCCTGGACAGAATGTCGAGGATTGTGGATTATGCTACATCCAGAGGTTCTTAACATAGACAGGAGGGGAGAAGCTATGTGAAAGTGTCATGGGGAGGGGAGCAGCTATGGGAAGGGGTTTTGAGGAGGGAGCCGCTATAGGAACGGGTTTTAGGTGGAGCAGCTATGGGAAAGAAAGCTGATATGGGAAGGAGTCTTGGGGAGGGGAGCTGTTATGGGAAGGGGTCTTGGGCATGAACACTGGTTTGGTACTGGTCGAGCAAAAAGCACAGCACAAAAGTATGGTGGCAATAAGTGATTTGATACCGGGGGGACCGGGGGGCCAGCAGAAAAACAATTACTTAAATCCATGCTCTCATCATGTTCCAACTTAATTGGCCCTCCATTCACCTGTCTATCCCAACTCCAATCCATCCTGAACCCTTCTCCCATGCAACCCCCGCACACAGCACTCATCAACCACTGATCGCTTCTGACAGTCCTACTCTGGCACCCTATCTTATCAAGGATAAACAGCAACAGACCTCAACAAATGTTATCCATCTGTTTATTATACACCTAATGCTACAAAATAACTAGTGACAACGGACATGGTACCTTACCCAGTGCCTATGATCCAGCCGAGCCACAACTATGCTAAGATTTGTTTTCCTTACTTTTTTCCCTGCTTGCACCCCAGGTGCAAGATGTGCCTATCTGCAGTCTACATGTACAGGAGAACTTAAGATAAGGGATGCAACCTACTGGTACCACGGCCACACATGCAAATCCCCCACCTCCTGGACCTGGTACCTTGGTTAAGTTGGTTAAGTGGATGTGTCATTTGTTTCCTGTTTACTGTCTGACTGGCCTTTGTTCAGTCCCCTATAAAACTGTTACCCATCCCCAATAAAGTCATGTCTTGTCATGATTACAAGTGTACGCTAAGTTCAAAAGAGAATCTCTGTACTCTGCCTGTGGACATGGAGGATAGCCATATCAACCCTATACGAGGACCTAACTGGTGGGAGGTCCAGAGTGTGCTGTCCTGCTGGTCCCGTATCATGACAATAACTAATAAAGAATAATCATAATTTAGAAGTTATCAGAGGGGATGGGGCAACACATGAAGGCTGTTGCCATGCAGATACGAAAAGCCCATTTGTGTCTCTTGACAAAAGACATAGTTCAGTGGGTATAGATATAGAGAATTAACAATCCATAGAATGATCTAAGAACAAGCACAGTTAACTCATTATGAAGTGACCCTGCATGTAAATCATTGTGACATCTGTGTCAACAGCATGTTGAATAAATACCTTAATGTTTCCTCACACAAGTCCCTGGACTCTGCCTGATCTCTCCCTGATGGATGGCACACTCACGGTTTTATTATCTTTAATGAATAAAGAATTAACAGAGTTACCAATATCTGTTTAAAACAAGGGGTGCCCAACCTTATCATATAAGTGACCCCACTGGAATTGAGTATATTTTTTAAATAGCGTTAGACAAAAAAGGTATTTTATATTGAGAAATAATATTAATTTATATTATGTATTGATATATATATATATATATATATATATATATATATATATATATACATATATATATATAACAAATCAAGTCAGAAAATAAATTAACATTGAAGAATATTTATTTTTATGAAATATTGGACTGTGCATTTATTTGTCAAGGATTTACCAAACGAACAATATTAACAGCTGTGTAAGTCGGGGGCATAAAGCAATTTGGGGGAAAATCTGACATAGCAAAGTTTTACACTATATATGTTCGGCCCCTTACAGACTCTGCTCATCCCTCAAGGATCAACAGATATGGTCTCAGGAACCACATAGGACCATCCATTGAGGACCAATGCCACCTAATGGGAATCCTCAACACACATATAATCGCTCAATCCCAAACTAGCAGGGATTCCAAGTGCATCACAACCTGGGACACAACCTACAACTAAATACTTCTCCACTGGAGTGTATTGTTCAGCCTTGCTCCAAACACATGGAGGAAGCTCCTTTTATATCGGTAGGCTTAACGAAACATAGAATATATCCCAATGTATTACAAATACTTAAAATGCTGAAATAGAGTCACAGACATTTGGAGTTTGCATGATTAATTGTTTTAGCTGTTTATTTGTTCCACTGTAAAGATCATCAGAATTATGTCAGCTGTTTTTAATTAGTATCACCAAATGTCAGAGAGGAGAGAGTGGCAGTTACAAGCAGAGGGGAGAGTGACAGATATGAGGAGAGAGTAGCAGATACAAGCAGAGGGGAGAGTGACAGATATGAGGAGAGAGTAGTAGATACAAGGAGAGGGGTGAGTGACAGATACAAGGAGAGGGGAGAATGACAGATACAAGATGAGGGGAGAGTGACAGATACGAGGCAAGAGTAGTAGATACAAGCAGAGGGGAGAGTGACAGATACAAGCAGAGGGGAGAGTGACAGATACGAGGAGAGAGTAGTAGATACAAGCAGAGGGGAGAGTGACAGATACAATGAGAGGGGAGAGTGACAGATACAAGGAGAGGGGAGAATGACAGATACAAGCAGTGGAGAGAGAATTACAGATACAAAGAGAGGGGAGAGTGACAGATACAAGCAGAGGGGAGAGTGACAGATACAAGGAGAGGGGAGAATGACAGATACAAGCAGAGGAGAGAGAGTTACAGATGCAAGGAGGGGGGAGAGTGACGGATACAAGCAGAGGGGAGAGAGTGAGATACAAGGAGAGGGGAGAGTGACAGATACAAGCAGAGGGGAGAGTTACAGATACAAGGAGATGGGAGAGTGACAGATACAAGCAGAGGGGAGAGTGACAGATACAAGCAGAGGGGAGAGAGTTACAGATACAAGGAGAGGGGAGAGTGACAGACACAAACAGAGGGAAGAGTGACAGATATGAGGAGAGGAAAGAGTGACAGATATGAGGAGAGGGGAGAGTGACAGATACAAACAGAGGGGAGAGCTACAGATACGAGGAGAGAGTGGCAGATACAAGCAGATCAAAGAGTTGCAGATGCAAGCAGAGGAGACAGTGACAGATACAAGGAGGGGGGAGAGTGACAGATACAAACAGAGGGGAGAGCTACAGATATGAAGAGAGAGTGGCAGATACAAGCAGAGGAGAGAGTAGTAGATACAAGCAGAGGAGAGAGTGACAGATATGAGGAGAGGGGAGAGTGACAGATATGAGGAGAGAGTAATAGATACAAGCAGAGGGGAGAATGACAGATACAAGGAGAGGGGGGGCGACAGATACAAGCAGAGGGGAAAGAGACAGATACAAGGAGAGAGGAGAGTGACAGATACAAGGAGAGGGGAGAATGACAGATACAAGCAGAGGGGAGAGTGACAGATACAAGGAGGGGAGAGAGTAGTAGATACAAGCAGATGAGAGAGTGACAGATATGAGGAGAGAGTAATAGATACAAGCAGAGGGGAGAGTGACAGATACAAGGAGAGGGGAGAGTGACGGATACAAGCAGAGGGGGGAGAGACAGACACAAGGAGGGGAGAGAGTTACAGATACAAGTAGAGGGGCGAGTGACAGATACGAGGAGAGAGTAATAGATACAAACAGAGGGGAGAGTGACAGATACAAGGGGAGAGGAGGATGACAGATATGAGGAGAGAGTAATAGATACAAGCAGAGGGGCGAGTGACAGATACAAGGAGAGGCGAGAGTGGCATATACATGGAGAGGGGAGGATGACAGATACAAGAAGAGGAGAGAGTGACAGATACATGCAGAGAAGAGAGACAGATATAAGGAGAGGGGAGAGTGGCATATACATGGAGAGGGGAGGGTGACAGATACAAGCACAGGGGAGAGTGACAGATACAAGCAGAGGGGAGAGTGACAGATACAAGGAAAGGCGAGAGTGGCATATACATGGAGAGGGGAGGGTGACAGATACAAGGAGAGGAGAGAGTGACAGAAACAAGCAGAGGGAAGAGTGACATATACAAGGAGAGGAGAGAGAGAGACAGATACAAGGAGAGGAGAGAGTGTGACAGATGCAAGGAGGGGAGGGGGTGATAGATACAAGCAAAGGGGAGAGTAACAGGTACAAGGAGAGGGGAGAGTGGCAGGTACAAGGGGGGAAGAGAGTGACAAATACAAGCAGATGAGAGAGTGATAGATACAAGCAGAGGGGAGAGTGACAGATATATGGAGAGGGGGAAGTGGCTGATATATGGAGATGGGACACCAAGTACACATAGAGTTAACAGTGCCATAATTTTAGACTACAGTTTTAATAATAACGCTACTATACGCTGAAGAGGTTAACATATTCTGCTGATGAAGGGGTTAACATATTTTGCTGACATATTCACATGATATATAGCCTAACCATAATAACATGTTCTCGTCCTTGTGATATCTTGCGACCTTACTAAAACACAAAACATTTCTTATTGTTCTAAGAAACAGAAAACACCTGATTATACGTCCTGTACTGTGTAAATCACCTCTAATATCTGCCTTCTTTAGCAAGTATATAACCTATGCTATGACGTAGCAATAAACGAATTTGTACTGAGAATAATTGTGTGTGCGTTACTTCCAGTACGGCTCCTCAGAATTCTGACTGGGGCCTCTGTGTTCCAAGCTGCCAACTACTGAATTAGGAAGCCCCAACAAACTGGTGTCAGACAAGTGGGATACAGATCATCAAAGTATGACGACGGAGTGGTGAGTAGAGTGAATTGTTTTTATTTACACCTTCCTTTGCTCCCACGCTCATCGTCCTTTGTAAACTGTATACAAGTAAATAAGTTGGGCACACTCCCTGAGGTAGGGAGAATTAAGTCTTCGGTAGACTACAGGTATAGTCCCTGAGGTAGGGACACTCCCTGAGGTAGGGAGACTCTCTAAGGTAGAGAGGGTAAAGCCTTGGAAGGCTAAAATTAGGCCTCTGGAAGGCCATATAAATATCAAGGATATATATATATATATATGAAATTGATATAAATATATACTTGACAGCTTGGTTGACAGTGCCCCAAATCCGCTTTTGCTTGCTCATGAATTTTGCTGTATTGCTGTGCTGTTTAAGATAAGAAATGTTTGTTATTCTGTGTAAAAATCAGGAAGTAAGGTCTCTGGAGACTGTAAGATGCACCGTCTCTGTGTCTAGGGGCAACCCGTTAACTCGAGAATATCTGACGGAATTGTCAGAGCTATTTCAGCTCAGTACAGCCGCTCCTATTCTCTGATTGACAACCGTGATAGCAAATAAGGTTACGCTGTCTATTGAGACAACCACCTAAAGTTTTTAAGAATAGAAGGATAGTTGGAAATGGGTACTTCCCAGTCTAAACAATACCCACCTCCCAACCCGGGAGAATCATGCAAAGCTGTCATATGTAGTTATATACACAGAGCAATATCAGGTCCGGTGAAAGAGCAAACAGTACAAGGGATCATAAAAGAAATAGGAACACAAAAATATAAAGGAACTTTTTTCTGTACATATAATATTTATATAATATTCTGATTGCTTTTGTTTATAAAGTAGATGGATTGTCTTGTGTTTTGCTGCAAATAAATTTGTGAGTGTTTGCTGTACTTTCTTTCTTTGCAATACAACTGAGAAATGCAGGTTAGATCATTTTCCTCTGTGTCTTTAAGGGTGTAGAGATTCTGTCCACCACTGAGATATATTTCTAAAGCCGGCATAAATATAAAAAAAAGGGAAGTCTTTTTCCAGAAATATGTTAAAGTGGAGGATTTATGGTCTATCTTGTTTGTAAGTGTAAGCCAATGTGTTCTTTCTGTTTCAAAGCTTATCTCCTCGTCCCAAAAAAAAAGGCAGAAAAGTCTTAAGGTCTTATTTAGTTTGGATAAGAAAACTGTCATGTGTATGGAATGTTGTTGTTGAACTTTTTAAGGTGGATTCCAGTATTTGTAGTTAAATGTTTGTGGAGAGGTCTCAGGAAACAGAGTGTTAGTTGGGAATTATTGTAAGTTAAGTACGGAACTGAAGGGAAATAGTTCCTAGAAATGTTTTAGTAAGTAATTTAAAAGGGACATTTTGCATATGAATTGATCCAAAATGGGATCATAATAGTTTGTTTTTGAATAGATTGCAAATAGTAAATAAGGAAAGAGAAAACAGGCAGCCCTCATTACTATAGAGAAATTGTGGTTCATCCCTGTGATTACAATTTAATTTTGTAAAAAGGATTTTTTTTTTTACCGTAGGTGACCAACTAGTTATGAAAGCCCTTAACCCCCGAATTAATCCTTCTACATATATGATGTATCTGAAGTGAATGACTCAGACTGACATCAGACTTGTTATACAGACTTTTAGACTCTGATACAGAGTCAGGATGGAATTGGGCTAACGTCCCTTCCATTACGTGACAATGACTTTAGATTTGTCCAGGATTTTAGGGCAATTAATTACTTAGTCATCCCAATTGCCCAAATTTGTCCCTGATATCACCGCTCTCATTACGGCCATTCCCCATGACGCCACTATATTTACTGTTATTGATTTATCAAACGCATTCTTTTCAGTCCCATTGGACTTTGAGACACAACTACTTATGGCTTTCACTTTTGATGGGCGCCAATTAACATGGACCCGTCTTTGTTGCATTCTTTTCCAAAGTAGTCCTACTCCGGTCCAGGGGATGCCAGCGTGTCTCCGAGCATTAGATACTTGTGCTGTGGCCGTACAGACAGCACCCCCTACTTGTAGTCTTCCCACAGCCCTATACCCTAGCCTGGACACAGATATGAAAGTTATCATAGGCAATAACATGAGCCGACATTCACCCACAGTTCAGCCAGAGATCACCCCCCCCCCCCCCATTTTTTCCCCCCGCTCAAAAGCAGGGACAGAGAGAACAGAAACCGCAGCACCAACCAGTAGTACACACTGAAAATGAAACTAGTAAAAACTGATAACACATAGCAAGTAAATCGCAATGATTTTATATCTAGAGGTAATGCTTTAGCTGACCGGGTAGCAAACAGCTGCAACTGTCATTTTGCTTCAGAAATGTAAAATCACACTGCCAGACATATATACAAAGATGTATACAGTGTCTACAGAATAACTCTACAGTACCTAACAAAGCATTACATGATCACTTGCCTCCACCCACAGCTCCATTCACCCATTTACAAATTGATTTTAAACATATCCCAAAGACAGGATCAAAGCAATTGTACCTGTTGGTGATAGTAGATCAGTTCTCACGGTGTCCTGAGGCTAAAATATTAACTACCGAGATAATACTGAGATATGGATGCCCATTGCAAATTAACTCTGATAATGGACCAGCCTTTATTAGTGCGGTAATTAAGGAACTGGTACAATGGCTACAGATAACCTGGAAATTCCATATCCCTTACCATCCTCAGAATTCAGGCATAGTGGAAAGAATGAACCGCACTATTAAGGAGAAACTTACAAAGGCCACTGCAGGTACATGGGTGAACTGGCAGAAATACTTACCTGCCATTCTAGCAGAAATTAGGATGACTCCTAATAAGTCTACTAAATTGTCCCCTTTTGAGATTCTAATGGGAAGACCATTTCCAACTCCTTGGGAAAAAGGCCCACTTGTAATTATGTCTGGTGATCTTGATCTTATAAGAGAACAATATGTGCAACATTTGATTGATAAATTGAATGGCATCTAAGGTGATGTGTCTTCTCACTTTCCTTTACCCTCACAGGAACCAACACATCCGTTCCAGCCAGGTGACCTCGTCTGTGTCCGACAACTGAACAGAGCAAAGAAGGGAGGCTTCCCATTCGGACCACCGACTACCGTTGTAGCAGTAACCAGGACTGCCGTCCTCACTGACTCACAGGACATATGGATCCATGCATCACGTCTGAAGCTGTGTCCAAAGAGGGATGAAGCAGGTGACAAAGTCCCCATGAAAGCGATTGAAGACAGCGATAATAAAAATGTCAGACCTACTCCTGCAACCACAGAATGCATGGAAGAACTTTCTCCTGTCGATGTGCATTATGCTCCTGATTTATTTGCCATTATGGACATTTCTTAATTGCCATTATGACCCAGATGAACTGGGACCATTAAAGTCTGTTTGTGGTAAACACAATAACACTCACACCAATACTAGTTCACCTCATAGGCACAAGAGATCCACACGTGATAACACAATTATAAAAAGTCATCCCTGGGAACGCAATACATTTTCCATAATGTTACAAGGATATGCTCACTCCTTTAACCTTTCCAATTGCTGGGTATGTGCACACATCTCTACACATGGGGAAATGGGTATGCCCCTATTTAGCCTTCCAGAAGAAAACTTCACCCAGAGTCACATATATTACAATGGCAGTACACAACCCCGCAAATGGAGTTTCTTTACTTATGTACAGTCGGCCACACCACTTAACTCTATATGGATGCAACACCTCATACTCACGTATTTCCCATCAAAATATAATAAGAGTGTATCATTTATGTTAACCCACACTAACGCAGGGTATAACTGTTTTAAGGCCCTTGGAAAAGGTAAATTTGTTGGTTGGTCCACTTGCTCCAATACCACAATTATTTTTTATAGGACTTCCTCTGGTTCCTCCCTTTCTGACCTTGGAGCTGTAGTGGTCCCGGATGTCCCTACTTATTTTCTCTTTTACATAATATAGTAATTAATGGTACTGGTTGTAGCAATACTAATGGATCCGTGTCTAATCTCTTCCACCTTATGCCACCTTCTCCAGCCACGGGTGTATACTTTATCTGTGGCAGGAACTCCTATCGATGGCTGCCCCCTAATTGGGTGGGCAGTTGTTATTTAGGTCAAGTAATCCCATATATATACACAACCCCAACACTTCCACAAGGCTGCATCAAGAACATGAGGGATATAGAGCAGAAAAGCGGGTGGAAAATATTCCTAGACGTCCTGGGTATAACCTTCCCAAATGTAGGTGTAGGGAGACTACAGGAAGAACTAGCCATCCTTTCTCTACTAGTACAGAAGGCCTTGAATAGCTCTGCTGAAGCAATTGAGAAACTAAACCAGGAGCAGGTGCAAATTAGAACGGTCGCTTTGCAGAATAGAATGGCTTTAGATTATGTTTTAGCTTCCAAAGGCGGTGTGTGTGCTTTAATAGGTAAAGAATATTGTTCTTATATTGATGATAATTCTGTTTGCTGTGTGTCATTGCTTCCCTTGCATTCTTTTGTGTTTTTATTACATGCTGCAAGGCTTTATTCCTAAGAATTTTTAGCTAAATACTGTGACTTAACACTACCTGGTCACAGGTATATCTCATGTACTGATACCCTTGAGGGACTATAGCCTTCCTATCATATATATACACCACTGCTTACATCCCAAATAAAGATCACATTGGGATCTAAGAGGGGAATGAAGGGGTTAACATATTCTGCTGATGAAGGGGTTAACATATTTTGCTGACATATTCACATGAGATATAGCCTAAACATAATAACATGTTCTCGTCCTTGGGATATCTTGCGACCTTACTAAAACACAAAACATTTCCTATTGTTCTAAGAAACAGAAAACACCTGATTATCCGTCCTTGTACCAACTAACGTTTACTGTGTAAATCGCCTTTAATATCCACCTTCTTTAGCAAGTATATAACCTATGCTATGACTTAGCAATAAACACATTTGTACTGAGAATGATTGTGTGTGCGTTACTTCCAGTACGGGTCCCCAGAATTCTGACTGGGGCCTGTGTGTTCCAAGCTGACAACTACTGAATTAGGAAGCCCCAACATAAGCCAACATAAACACACACCCAGGGAGATGCACAGACCCACAGACATACAAACACACACCCAGAGAGATACACACCCACAGACATACAGGGAGAAACCCAGAGAGACACAAACCCACAGATATCCAGACACACACCCAGAGAGACACACACCCAGAGAGACACACACCCACAGACACGCAGAGACACAGACACCCAGAGACACAGACACCCACCTGCAAACAACCAGAGAAATAGAATCCTATACACACACCAAGACACACAGACACAGAAATACAGAAGCCCACACAGACACACAAACACACACCCAGATAGATACACAGACCCACAGACATACAAACACACACACAGAGAGATACACAGACCCACAGACATACAAACACACACCCAGAGAGATACACAGACATACAAACACACACCCAGAGAGATACACAGACCCACAGACAATCAAACACACACCCAGAGAGATACACAGACCCACAGACATACAAACACACACCCAGAGAGATACACACCCAGACATACAGGGAGAAACCCAGAGAGACACAAACCCACAGATATCCAGACACACACCCAGAGAGACACACACCCACAGAAACGCAGAGAGACAGACACACACCCACAAAAATCCAGGGACAAACCCAGAGAGACACATACCCACAGATATCCAGACACACACCCACAAACATAGACACGCAGACACCCATAGACACGCAGACACCCATAGAGACGCAGACAGCCAGAGAGAGAGAGAGACGCAGACAGCCAGAGAGAGAGAGTCGCAGACAGCCATCATTTTTAGAAATATATGACTGGGTAAAAAATATGTGTAATAAAATTAAGGTCATTCTTAATAGTCTATTTCCAATTACAGATTACAATGGCGGACAATGCATAAGATAAGAAAGAATATAAAAGAAGAATGGCAAGGGAAAGGAAGCAGAGATGGAGAGATGCACAGACCCTTGAGACTTCACAACGTTTAAGAGAAGAAGATCGACAGAGACTTCTAAATAAAAGAAAAATGGCTAAAAAAACAACAAAATGAGTCTGCTGGAGTTTCAAAGAAAAGAAAAAGTAAACAAAAAAATGTCTGTAAAACTGTCTCAAATGAACCTATTTTGCCTGCTGATACCAATGTTGATAGAGATGACACCAATGTAGATGTACAAAGTTCAAATGAAATTTACATTGATGAAGGTCATGATAGTCCTATCTTTAGAGCACTAACAGTAGACACTCATTAATGTGGATTAATGAATGTGGTTTTTCAGTTTTGTGGGGCTTATCATTTTCAGAAAGAACGACCAACTGATGGAGAGTTTATTAGTTGTTGTCAGAAAGGAAAGGTAAGACTTCCAGAAAGACAGACATTCCCGGAATATTTAAAAAGTATAATGAGTGATCCTACAATTCCGAATTACACCAATTTTAAAAAAATATTCGCTCTTATAACAGTGCAATTTCATTTGCTTCAATGGGTGCAACATTAGCCGAAAATGTACCAGGACATGGTCCTTATTGTTTTAAAGTCCAAGGACAAATATACCACCGGACTTCACATTTACACCTAGAAAAAGGAGATCAAAGGAAATTCGCACAGTTATATGTACTCGATACAATGGAAGCTGTGGAACAACGAATGCTGCTTCCTGAAAATAGACAATGCTTACCCATAGTCTTTGAACAGCTTGATAACATTATGGCGAACAACCCTTATAGTCAAGCATACAAAAAATTTGCGGAGGTTGAAAAAGAACAACTGGCACATGGGCAAAGACATCAATTGCCAATGCCAAGAGTTAATATGGTTCTCAAAAGGGATCGCCATACTGATCAAAGACGCTATAATTTACCAACAGCAAATGGGGTTGCCATGGTATTTAAAAATGATGATGGGGAACCACCATTTGAGCGGGATATTATAATATATCCACGCAATCAAGAACAACCTTTTATAAACATCAATATTTTAAGCAGTAATTTGGATCCTATGACATATCCCATTTTCTTTCCAAATGGGGAGCCAGGATGGCAACCAAAATTGCAGTTGCAAAGTTATCCAAATAGAAACAATATCTCAATGCTGGAATATAAAGTGGCACAAACTGCTGTCCGGGATCATTATAATCATATTTTATGTGGGGGTAAACTCACACAACAATGGATTATTGATTCTTAAGTCGAAGCAAAAAATCTAAATTTTGTCAAATTCCAACAAAACAAGCTTTGAGTTGAACAATATTGTGGATTGATGGATTATGTCGCTGAATTGGCTGCAAACAGAGACATTCCTGCTGGACGAGCAATGATTTTGCCATCCTCTTTCCAAGGATCTCCTCCCAATATGCGAGAAAGATACAATGATGCCATGGCTATTGTCACTAAATTTGGCAAACCAGATTTATTTATTACATTTACATGTAATCCACAATGGCCAGAGATCAAAGAAAATGTTATGCTTGGACAAACTACTTTTGACTGACCAGATTTGGTTGCAAGAGTATTCAAAATTAAACTTAATTTCTTAATTTATGATATCACTAAAGCAGACTTATTTGGAAAATGTGTGGCTTTTGTTTATACTATTGAATTTCAGAGGCCTGCCACATGCTCATATACTTTTAATCTTGCAAGAAAAAGATAAATTAAATACAGCAGATAGAGTGGATTCAGTGATTAGTGCTGAACTGCCACATCCAGAAAAGCATTCAAGACTTTATGAGATTGTAACTCATAGAATGATACATGGCCCATGTGGAGAGAGCAATCCAAACTCACCATGTCTGGAAAAAAGGAAATGCATAAAAGAGTTTCCAAAACAATTTTAAATGCAGAATTATGTTAATTGTGGTGGATACCCTTTGTATAAAAGAAGAGAAGGACAAACAGCTATTATCCGTGGCCAAAAGGTCGATAATGGATATGTGGTTCCATAAAATACACATTTGCTGATGATGTACAATGCAAATATCAATGTGGAAGCTTGCACTTCCATCAAATCCATAAAATATGTGTATAAGTATATATATAAAGGATATGATGCAGCAACTGTTGTTGTGCAAGGTGCAGACAATGAAAAAGACAACCCCATTTTACATGACGAGCTTTCTTCTTATTTAGATGCTCGCTATGTAAGTGCTCCTGAAGCAATGTGGCGTCTTCTCAAATTTGAGATGCATGATCGGTCACATGCTGTGTATCGATTAGCTGTCCATCTGCCACAATGTCAATTTGTTTGCTTCACGGCCGGCAATGAAACAAATGCTTTAGCACAAAGTGAACATAGAGCAACAACGCTTACTGCTTGGTTTCAATTAAATTGTCAGGACACTGAGGCCAGACAATTTTTATACATTGACATTCCAAATCACTATGTATTCGTAAATGGTGAATGCAGACAACGAAAGAAACATAGTTATAAAATTATACCAAGAATATATACCATCAGTCCACGAGACATTGAACGTTTCAGTTTAAGATTACTGCTTTTACATGTTCCCAATGCACAAAGTTATGAACATTCACGCACAGTCAATGACATAGTTTATGACACTTTCCAGTTAGCTGCAAGACATCAAAACTTTCTAGCAGATGATACAGAATAAGAGAGATGTCTTGAGGAAGCAGCACTATGTCAAATGCCAAAGCAAATGAGAGAACAATTTGCTTTTATTTGTATATTTTGCAATGTACCAGATGCCTTAACTTTGTGGAAAAAAATTAAAATTAAATATGTGTGAAGATTTCTTGCAATGTTATATTGAGACCATTGCACAATTTAAAGCATTAATCAAAATATAGGAAATCTTTCTTTGTCATGGATTAAAATGTGCCAACTTTAATCTGCCTGATCCAGGATTTATAGATGAAATTAACTTTGATGAGTATGACACTGACATTGAATACCAAAAAACACAAGAAAAAATTGGAACTTTAAATGTATTGCAATTGGAAGCATTTAATGCCATCACAAATGCAATAGAAGATTAAATGCTCAAAGAGCGTTATTTCTATCTGGATGGTCCGGGTGGATCAGGAAAAACTTACCTATATAATTTGTTGATGAGTTGCATTCGAGCACAGGGTCAAATAGCACTGCCATTTGCAACCACTGGAATTGCCGCACTTTTGTTAGAAGGTGGTAGAACTGTGCATAGTGGATTTAAACTGCCAGTTCCCATTCTGGAAACATCAATGTCGGATATTCGAATTAATTCATTACAAGCCAAAAAATTGCACAAGAGTAAATTAATTATAATAGATGAGGCAACTATGATGTCATGCTGTAAGATATGGCTTATACAGTGATCATTTTTAAACATTGTGCCTTTAATAAGTGTATATTATAAAATATATGTAGTTGTATAAATCTTTATTTATATATCACATATATAGTTGTGAGCATACAGGGAGTTGCTCACGCTTGCGGGCTTGCGCAGCGAGCCCGCAAGAACTGCGTCCCTCGCAAAGCGAGGGACGCAGTTCCCTGCAAATGCGGGTCCTCGCGAAGCGAGGGGCCGCATTTGCGGTGGTGGAGCATCCCAACGTTTCCATGCATATGCGAATCCTCGTGAAGTGAGGGTCCGCATTTTGGAGGTGGAGGCTCCACGTCGCCTGTCTTTGTCCACAAATGAGGATCCTCGCAAAGCGAGGGGACGCATTGGCGGTGGTAAAGTATCCCAACGTCCCCGCAAATGTGGATCCTCGCGAAGCGACTGTCCGCATTTGCGGAGGTGGAGGCTCCAACACACACACAACTTTAAAAAAAAAATAAACCTCAAAGGCGCCTCACACGCGGTTACACACACACATATAGTTACATAGTTACATAGTTACATAGGTCCTCATTCAATTTTAATTTTTCCAATTGAATATGGCTCTATATAAGCACATAACATATTTTCTTGACAGAACTTTTTAGTTAGTGAAAACCTTGCTTTTGGATAGAAGTTCAGTAACTAAAAAGTTCTGTCCAAATTTTTTGTATGTGCTTATATAGAGCCCTATTCAATTGGGCAACTCAGAATTGAATGAGGCTCATAGTATTTAAGGTTGTAAAAAGACTTTCAGTCCATCAAGTTCAACCTTTTAAGATCTCCTCTGATCTGCAATATGCGGATTAACTATTAATTCATTAGTTGTTAATTAATTATTAATCAATTATTTAATGTTTTTTTTATTTTTTTATTATTAATTAGTCCAGAGGAAGGCAAATAGAAAAAAAAAAAAACAAGCGAGACTTAGCCGATTGTCTCAAAGGGAAATGTAAAAAATTTGGATCATTACTGTCTCTCTAATTATCCATGATAACCCTGAATTCCCTTTTTAATTAGAAATAAATATAGTCCCCTTTTAAAGTTGTCTATCGAATCCGCTGCCACCACCTCCTCTGGTAGAGAATTCCACAGATTAACCACCCTTACTGTGAAGAACCCTTTTCTTTCTTTGAGGTGGAATCTTTTTACTTCTAACCTCAAGGGATGTCCTCTTGTCAGTTGAAAACCTCTTGGCACAAAAAGCTCCCCCGACAAATCTTTATACTGACCCTGGATGTATTTATAAAAGGTAATCATATCTCCTCTTAGACGCCTTTTTTCTAGAGAAAATAAGTTTAATTTGGTTAGTCTTTCTTGATAACTTAGCCCCTCCATTCCCCTTATTAGTTCTGTTGCCCTTCTCTGTACCTTTTCCAGCTCTAAAATGTCCTTTTTATGAGGTGGTGCCCAAAATTGTACTCCATATTCCAAATGAGGGCGTACTAGAGACTTGTATAGTGGCAGAATTATATTTGCTTCCCTGGCTTCTATACCCTTCTTAATACATGCTAATATTTTATTTGCCTTTGCAGCTGCTGCTTGGCTTTGAGCACTGTTACCTAGGTGGTTGTCCACAAGCACTCCCAAATCCCTTTCAATATCTGATACACCTAGATTTGCTCCATTAAGATTATAAATTGCATGGCTATTTTACCTTCCCAGATGCATAACCTTACATTTATTCGTATTAAATTTCATCTGCCATTTAGATATTCAATACTCAATTTTATGTAAATCCCCTTGGAGGGAAAGCACATCATTATCTGATTTAATTACCTTGCACAACTTTGTGTCATCAGCGAAAATGGAGACCCCACACTCCAATCCTACCTCTAAGTCATTAATAAATATGTTAAAAAGGAGAGGACCTAATACTGAACCCTGAGGAACCCCACTTACCACATTAGTCCAATCGGAGTATGTTTCATTTACAACAACCCTTTGCTTCCTGTCTTTTAGCCAGCTCTCAATACATGAGCAGATATTTACTGCAATTCCTGTATCCCTTAGTTTGCCCAATAGTCTCCCATGTGGCACTGTATCAAAAGCCTTTGCAAAATCCAAAAAGACTACATCCACTGAGTTGCCTTGATCCAGGTTCCTACTAACCTCCTCATAGAAACTAATTAGATTTGTTTGACATGACCTATCCCTCATAAATCCATGTTGACTCCTACTTATAATCCTGTTCAAATAGACATATTCTTGTATATTATCCCTTATTAACCCTTCTAAAAGCTTCCCCACTACAGAAGTGAGGTTTACTGGTCTATAATTCCCCGGATTTGCTCTTGCTCTCTTTTTAAATATACGTATCACATCAGCTTTTCTCCAGTCATCTGGTAGAAACCCTGTGTTGAGTGAATGTTGACATATTAAATACTTAACAAAAAAAAAACTCAAAGTTGCCTCGCATGACTTCGAAAAAAAAAAATGCATCGTACACGTAAAAGCCAACTGCGTCCCTAGCAAAAAAAATACGGCTGCATCGCAAAAAAATACGGCCGCAAAACGAGCCATTCCCAACACGCAAAACCGCCCGCAAAACGGTGCCCATGAAAACAGCATAAACACAAGAAAGAAACACAACAAACACATAAAAAGCTTACTTACAGCAAGGGAGGGCATCCGGGTACCTCTAAAAGTGGATTTACACGTCCATTAAGTCCAAAAAAAAGAGTTTGGAATAGAACGCAAATTGTAAGCTGGAACGCAAATAGCGCATGCGTATTGCGTTCTAACGGTGTCAGGCATTTGAAAGTTTATAAATACTGCCTACTTTCCAGAAAATTCTACATTTCTACTCAGGTGATGAACGGAGTGACTTCATAGTTAACTGCTGCTGTTACTTGAGAAGAGAATTGTTTCCTAATTTACTACTTTACATTGTGCAAATTACTACTGAGAGGTAAGCTATAATATATTACATTTTATTATCAAGACAGGACAAAAAAAACAAAAACATTTTAACTATGAAAATGTGATTTATGTATAGTGACATGTGCCACTCACATTTATGTGTATAGCCCCTGCAACAAACTGATCTTAACCCAAACTAATTAAACAACTATATTTAAATGACATTACAAAAAAAATTGTATTTTAATATTAAAATATGATTCATGTATAGTGATATGTGACACGCACATATATGTGTATCATGTATAGTCACATGTCACACACACATTTATGTGTGTAGGCCCAAACAAAAAATAAGGTTCATTTAACAATTAAAATATGATTCATGTATAGTGATATGTGACACGCACACACACAAAAAAAAATGTAACTCGAAAAATTTGCTTCATGTATGTGACATTTATGTGTGTAGGCCCGAAAAAAAAAAAATGTTAATTGAAAATAATTACGGAAGTATATTTAAATGACATTAATTTATTGGAATTCAATATATCACATAAAGCAAAAAATCTTTCTTCTTTTTGTTTTGCTATTCAAACAGACTCTGCATCAACAGCGTCAATCAACAATTTGCACCGTGCACTGTGAACCACAATCCCTTTTAAACAACACCAACAAAGAAGAAGAGGTAAGATAGAAAAATACATTACATGCTGAAAAAGACCATGCTTTGCTAAATCAAAAAGAAGAAATATACAATTAACCATTTTACTTTCTTTTTCAAACAGACACTACAAGAAGACCGGCGGATTAAGATTGTCAGGAGGGAACCCTATGTCATTCAACACTTCAATCAAGGTAAAGTATAACAAGTACAAAAAAGAAACCAACTATAAGCCTCATTCAATTGCGAGTTGCCCAATTGAATAGGGCTCTATATAAGCACATAGAATATTTTTTTACAGAACTTTTTAGTTACTGAAGTTCTATCCAAAAGCAAGGTTTTCACTAACTAAAAACTTCTGTCAAAAAAATATGTTATGTGCTTATATAGAGCCCTATTCAATTGGCAAAATTGCAATTGAATGAGGACCTAAGCATCTATCCAAAAACAAAGTTTTCACTAACTAAAAACGTATTAAAAAAAAAATATGCTATGTGCTTATTTAGGGTCCTATTCAATTGGCCGAATCACAATTGAATGAGGGCCTAACTAAAAACCTATTTAAAAAAAATATGTGATGTGCTTATTTACACCCCTGTTCAATTGGCCAAATCGCAATTGAATGAGGGCCTAATTAAGCAAATTATGAGCCTCATTCAATTCCGAGTTGCCCAATTGAATAGGGCTCTATATAAGCACATACACAAATTTTTGACAGAACTTTTTAGTTGCTGAACTTCTATCCAAAAGCAAGGTTTTCACTAACTAAAAACTTCTGTCAAAAAAATATGTTATGTGCTTATATAGAGCCCTATTCAATTGCCAAAATTCAAATTGAATGAGGACCCGAGTATGCAACATATGGTAGACACAAAATAGCATTGTACAAAAAAAAACACTAACAAATAGCAAACTAAATTAATATTCTTCTTTAATGTTTAACAACCTATAAGCCTTACAAACAAGCCTAAATAAGCATACCAAAAGTGGTACACACAAAACAGGATTGTACCAAAACTCACACAAACACATAGGGCCTCATTCTATTAACGTCCGTAGGAGATGCGGGGCCGCAAGGATAGGCCGCAGGCTATTTGCCTATTCTATTCCCTTGCGGCCGAGGGCTCCGGCAGGCTTGAGCCCGGCACCTTGTTATCCCTTGTGGCCGCACGCGCAGCAGGAAAGCCTTTGATCTTACACAGCCGCAAGAGTTTCGGCCGCAAGAAAGCCACGGTTGCTATTCAAATGCTACGTAAACCCTCTCGTCAAGGCTAAAACCGAGCCGCAGCTTACTTGCACCAAAAGGGTCCCGCTAGCACCAATTAAGCACATAATAAAGCCATCCTGCACTTTGATGAGACGATAAAGTGATTGGAGGTGTTAGCATTCATAGCAGAACATTCCACTATACTCAAATCTGAAAATCATTTTTATTTTATTTCATGTCATATGTCCGTGGACAAAGTCCCGAGGGCTTGGAGCACCTCAGACCCGCAAAGGCTGCGGGATTAGCCTCCGTCAAGTCCGTAAATGGGTAAAATAGACCCACGGGTCGTAAAGGGCTTACTTACAAGTCGTAGCATGGAAAAGCCATCCTGTACTTTTATTAACAGTGAAAGTGATGTTTGGTTTTAGAATTAATAGCTCAACATTCCCCTACTCTCAAATCTGCGAATAAAGATATTTAACTTCATGTTCAATCTTCGTGTTCTATCTATCATGCAAGCCCGCACGGGTTTGAGTAACGAGCTACGGGCATGGAGGACATTCACCCTCCAAGTCTGCACGGTTTTGAATAAACGAGCTACGGGCTTGATCATTGAAGTCCGTGGGACTTGGACGGATTTTAAAATCAAAGTACAATTTGGCGATGTGCAAGCTTGAGAATGTTTTGCTATTAATCCCCATTATGTTCCCCATCATTTACAGTGCTTTGCAGTGCTGGATTGAATATATATTGGCTTCTAGAATCTTTGAGTTTGCGGCCCTCAACCTCCGAACCCGTACGGGTTTTAACAAGGACGAGCCCGCGGGACTTCGGGACGGAAAATAAACCGTAAATGATATATCGGATTTGGGCGATGTGCAAGCTTGAGAGGGTGTTGCTATTAATCCTAATGTCCCCCATTATGATGCCTAGTATTTACAGAGCTTTACAGTGCCATCTTGAATTTATATTTGCATTTACAGTTTTCTGACTTTGCGGCCGGAAAACAAGATTTACGGGCGCGAGAAAAACGCTTGCGGCCGTTTGCATGATATGCGGCCGGCCGTAAGGGGTATATCCTTGCGGCACCGTCAATTTGAATAGCAAGGTAGAAGTAGCTCTACACGGGGCCGGAAGATGGACGCAAGGAATCGCAGCTTTGCGGCCATTTTACGGCCGTTAATAGAATGAGGCCCATAGAAAACTACATTAATATTCTTCTTTAATGTTTAAGAACCTATAAGCCTTACAAAGAAGCCTAAATAAGCATACCAAAAGTGGTACACACAAAACAGGATTGTACCAAAACTCACACAAACACATAGCAAACTACATTAATATTATTCTTTAATGTTTAAGAACCTATAAGTCTTACAAAGAAGCATAAATAAGCATAACAAAAGTGGTAGACACAAAAAAGGATTGTACCAAAACTCACACAAACACATAGCAAACTAAATGAATATTCTTCTTTAATGTTTAAGAACCTATAAGGCTTACAAAGAAGCCTAAATAGGCATACCAAAAGTGGTTGACACGAAACAGGATTGTACGAAAACTCACACAAACACATAGCAAACTAAATTAATATTCTTCTTTAATGTTTAACAACCTATAACACTTACAAAGAAGCTTAAATAAGCATACCAAAAGTGGTAGACACAAAACAGGATTGTACCACAACTCACACAAACACATAGCAAACTACATTAATATTCTTCTTTAATGTTTAAGAACCTATAAGCCTTACAAAGAAGCCTAAATAAGCATAACAAAAGTGGTACACACAAAACAGGATTGTACCAAAACTCACACAAACACATAGCAAACTAAATTAATATTCTTCTTTAATGTTTAAGAACCTATAAGCCTTACAAAGAAGCCTAAATAAGCATACCAAAAGTGGTAGACACAAAACAGGATTGTACGAAAACTCACACAAACACATAGCAAACTACATTAATATTCTTCTTTAATGTTTAAGAACCTATAAGCCTTACAAAAAAGCCTAAATAAGCATACCAAAAGTGGTACACACAAAACAGGATTGTACCAAAATTCACACAAACACATAGCAAAGTAAATTAATATTCTTCTTTAATGTTTAAGAACCTATAAGCCTCAAACAGAAGCCTAAATAAGCATAACAAAAGTGGTGGACACAAAATAGGATAATGCTACAAACATTGCAATCATATACAAAATAATTTAAAAAATAATAATTACAGTATAAAAAAATAATCACTGGAATATACAAATACATTTAAATTATTTTGAAAAGGTTGCACAAAAAACAGCATAGCAGAAAAATTCACCATAACACATACAATACACAAAAATAATGTCATTTTTTAGTTATCCAAAAGCAAGGTTTTCACTAACTAAAAACTTCTGTCAAAAAATATGTTATGTGCTTATATAGAGCCCTATTCAATTGCCAAAATTCAAATTGAATGAGGACCCGAGTATGCAACATATGGTAGACAAAAAATAGCATTGTACAAAAAAACCCACTAACAAATAGCAAACTAAATTAATATTCTTCTTTAATGTTTAACAACCTATAAGCCTTACAAACAGGCCTAAATAAGCATACCAAAAGGGGTACACACAAAACAGGATTGTACCAAAACTCAAACAAACACATAGGGCCTCATTCTATTAACGTCCGTAGGAGATGCGGGGCCGCAAGGATCGGCCGCAGGCTATTTGCCTATTCTATTCCCGTGCGGCCGAGGGCTCCGGCAGGCTTGAGCCCGGCACCTTGTTATCCCTTGTGGCCGCACGCGCAGCAGGAAAGCCTTTGATCTTACACAGCCGCAAGAGTTTCGGCCGCAAGAAAGCCACGGTTGCTATTCAAATGCTACGTAAACCCTCTCGTCAAGGCTAAAACCGAGCCGCAGCTTACTTGCACCAAAAAGGTCCCGCTAGCACCAATTAAGCACATAATAAAGCCATCCTGCACTTTGATGAGACGATAAAGTGATTGGAGGTGTTAGCATTTATAGCACAACATTCCCCTACACTCAAATCTGAAAATCATTTTTATTTTAATTCATGTCAAATGTCCGTGGACAAAGTCCCGAGGGCTTGGAGCACCTCAGACCCGCAAAGGCTGCGGGATTAGCCTCCGTCAAGTCCGTAAATGGGTAAAATAGACCCACGGGTCGTAAAGGGCTTACTTATAAGTTGTAGCATAGAAAAGCCATCCTGTACTTTTATTAACAGTGAAAGTGATGTTTGGTTTTAGAATTAATAGCTCAACATTCACCTACTCTCAAATCTGCAAATAAAGATATTTAACTTCATGTTCAATCTTCGTGTTCTATCTATCATGCAAGCCCGCACGGGTTTGAGTAACGAGCTACGGGCATGGAGGACATTCACCCTCCAAGTCCGCACGGGTTTGAATAAACGAGCTACGGGCTTGATCATTGAAGTCCGTGGGACTTGGACGGATTTTAAAATCAAAGTACAATTTGGCGATGTGCAAGTTTGAGAATGTTTTGATATTAATCCTCATGCTCCCCCCCCCATTATGTTCCCCATCATTTACAGTGCTTTGCAGTGCTGGTTTGAATATATATTGGCTTCTAGAATCTTTGAGTTTGCGGCCCTCAACCTCCGAACCCGTACGGGTTTTAACAAGGACGAGCCCGCGGGACTTCGGGACGGAAAATAAACCGTAAATAATATATCTGATTTGGGCGATGTGCAAGCTTGAGAGGGTGTTGCTATTAATCCTAATGTCCCCCATTATGATGCCTAGCATTTACAGAGCTTTACAGTGCCATCTTGAATTTATATTTGCATTTACAGTTTTCTGACTTTGCGGCCGGAAAACAAGATTTACGGGCGCGAGAAAAACGCTTGCGGCAGTTTGCATGATATGCGGCCGGCCGTAAGGGGTATATCCTTGCGGCACTGTCCATTTGAATAGCAAGGTAGCAGTAGCTCTACACGGGGCCGGAAGATGGGCGCAAGGAATCGCAGCTTCGGCCATTTTCTGGCCGTTAATAGAATGAGGCCCAAAGCAAACTACATTAATATTCTTCTTTAATGTTTAAGAACCTATAAGCCTTACAAAGAAGCCTAAATAAGCATACCAAAAGTGGTACACACAAAACAGAATTGTACCAAAACTCACACAAACACATAGCAAACTACATTAATATTATTCTTTAATGTTTAAGAACCTATAAGTCTTACAAAGAAGCATAAATAAGTATAACAAAAGTGGTAGACACAAAAAAGGATTGTACCAAAACTCACACAAACACATAGCAAACTAAATGAATATTCTTCTTTAATGTTTAAGAACCTATAAGCCTTACAAAGAAGCCTAAATAAGCATAACAAAAGTGGTACACACAAAACAGGATTGTACCACAACTCACACAAACACATAGCAAACTACATTAATATTCTTCTTTAATGTTTAAGAACCTATAAGCCTTACAAAGAAGCCTAAATAAGCATACCAAAAGTGGTACACACAAAACAGGATTGTACCAAAAAAAAAAAAACACATAGCAAACTAAATTAATATTCTTCTTTAATGTTTAAGAACCTATAAGCCTTACAAATAAGCCTAAATAAGCATACCAAAAGTGGTAGACACAAAACAGGATTGTACAAAAACTCACACAAACACATAGCAAACTACATTAATATTCTTCTTTAATGTTTAAGAACCTATAAGCCTTACAAAGAAGCCTAAATAAGCATAACAAAAGTGGTACACACAAATAGGATTGTACCAAAATTCACACAAACACATAGCAAAGTAAATTAATATTCTTCTTTAATGTTTAAGAACCTATAAGCCTCACACAGAAGCCTAAATAAGCATAACAAAAATGGTGGACACAAAATAGGATAATGCTAAAAACATTGCAATCATATACAAAATAATTTAAAAAAAAATAATTACAGTATAAAAAAATAATCACTGGAATATACAAATACATTTAAATTATTTTGAAAAGGTTGCACAAAAAACAGCATAGCAGAAAAATTCACCATAACACATACAATACACAAAAATAATGTCATTTTTTAGTTATTAAAAATACATTCAAATCTTTTACAACAGATACTGCGTGAAGACCATCGGACGAGGAGTTTCAACAGAGGACCACACCATCGGACGAGGACTTTCAACAGAAGACCAGACCATCGGACGAGGACTTTCAACACAGGACCAGACCATCGGACGAGGACTTTCAACAGAGGACCAGACCATCGGACGAAGACTTTCAACACAGGACCAACAAAGATTCTGCTTGAAATCACACTTCAACCAAGGTACAGTATAACAAGTAAAAAAAGAGAAAACGAAATTAACATGTTTGTTCTGCATCTATGTCAACAGAAAAAAAAAACACCACTAACTATAACTTTTAACAAAATATAACTAACACATTTCTCATCTCTCTCTTATTTGTCTTTTATGGCCAATAATGTTTAACAGTAAATACAAACTTCAATGTAGCCAGATTGCATAGTCCAAAAAAGGCTCAAAACAGAGACTCAATACAATTTGTCATTCTAAATTTCCAGTCCTCGACCCTCATTGAATTGCCATTTGGCCAATTGAATAGTGCTCTAAATAAGCACATAACATATTTTTTTAAATACGTTTTTAGTTAGTGAAAACCTTGCTTTTGGATACATGTCTACTAACTAAAAACTTCTTTAAAAAATATGTTATGGCCTTATTTAGACCCCTATTCAATTGCCCAAATTGCAATTGAATGACACACCTAATGTAGAATATTAAGTATAAAACATAACCACACTGTTGATAAGAATTTTTGGTGAAAACAAACTTAACATTTCAAAATAAACTAATGATACATTATTTATTTTTTACAGATTAACATGGATGATAACGAGAGTAAACAAGAAAAGAAAAGACGCCAAGCTAGAGAACGACGGCAGAGAGCAGACAGCCAGCAGACACCGGAGAAGAAGGAAATTCGACGAGAAAAAGAACGCAAAAGACTTGCAAGCAAAATACTGTCACCTGCACAAATTAAAGATATGCCAAAAAAAAGCTACCAAGCAAATAAAGCATTTAGAACCTGTTCCTCAAACATCACATTGTACCTGAAAAAATAAAAGACATACCAAAAAAAGCCACGAAAAAAACAAAGCATTTAGAACCTGTTCCTGAAACATTACATGACATTTTACCTAAACCAGTACAACATATACCAAGAAAAGCCATGAAAAAAACAAAGCATATAGAACCTGTTATTGAAACATTATATGACATTTCACCTGATGAATATGAAAGTCAAACTCCTATATGCTTTGCAAATTGTCCTTTACTCAAGTCTTTAGCAGTAGAGGTTCATAGTTGTGGGGACATGACTACTCAATGTCAGTTTTGTGAGGCTTATTATTTTAAACAGGAGAGACCCAGAAATGGCCAATTTATTAGTTGCTGTCAAAAAGGCAAGTGCAAACTTCCAGAAAGGAAAGCATTTCCTATCTATTTACAAAACATTATGACTGAACCTACTTTTCCAAACTACAAAAATGTTAAGACAAACATAAGATCCTACAATAGTGCCATGTCCTTTGCATCTATGGGGGCAACATTAGCTGCTAATGTACCAGGACATGGTCCTTACTGTTTTAAAGTCCAAGGCCAAATGTATCATCGGACTTCCCATTTACATCCAATGGAAGGAGAGCAAAGAAAATTTGCTCAACTATATGTCCTAGATACAATGGAAGCTGTTGACCAAAGTATGCAGATGTAAGAAAATAAAAAATGCTTACACAGTATTTTTATAGAGCTAAATAACATTATGCACAAGAATCCCTACAGTAAAGCTTATAAAAAATTGGCAGAAGTAGAAAATGAACAACTACTTCATGCACAAAGACATCAATTACCAATGCCAAAGGTTAATATGGTGCTTAAAAGAGACAGACATACTGATATACGTCGTTATAACTTGCCAACATCAAATGAGGTTGCAATGGTGTTTCAAAATGATGGAGGAGAACCACCATTTCAAAGAGACATTAGAATATATCCCAGAAATGAGGAGCAACCATTCATTAATATGAGTATCTTAAGTCCAAATTTAGATCCAATGACATATCCCATTTTTTTCCCACACAGAGAAGCAGGTTGGCAACCAAAATTAACACTTCCCAGTTACCCAAATGCTAAAGCCAGAATCCGAAATAATGTTTCTATGCTTGAATTTAAAGTAGCTCAAATTGCCATTCGAAATGCATTTAATCCAATTTTATGTGGTGGAAAACTAACACAACAATGGATTATTGATTCCTATTTGCAAGTTAAGGCAAATAATTTAAACTTTATAAAATATTAACAAGATAAACTATGTGTAGAACAATATTCTGGACTAATGGACTATGTTGCTGACGTGGCTACAAGCAGACACATGACAGCTGGCAAAGCCATCATTTTACCATCCTCCTTTCAAGGATCTCCTCGAAATATGAGAGAAAGATACAATGATGCTATGGCTATTGTCACCAAATTTGGCAAACCTGATTTATTTCTGACATTTACATGTAATCCACAATGGCCAGAAATTACACAAAATGTACTTCTTGGACAAAGTGCTTCTGATCGACCAGATCTAGTAGCCAGAGTTTTTAAGATTAAATTAAATGAATTAATACGTGACATCAGTATAAGTCACTTATTTGGCAAATGTCTTGCTTATGTATATACCATTGAATTTCAAAAAAGAGGACTTCCACAGGCACATCTTCTGATAATACTTCAAGAAAAGGATAAATTAGATACTTCTGACAAAGTGGATGCAGTCATTGTTGCTGAACTACCAGATCCAGAACTATATGGTAGACTATATGATATTGTTACTCATCGCATGATTCATGGACCCTGTGGTGACCTTAATCCACAATCGCCATGTATGGAAAATAATAAATGTTCCAAAGAATTTCCAAAAGATTATAGAGACAAAACCTATGCCAATTGTGATGGCTATCCACTTTATAAAAGAAGAGAAGGAGATAGTGCTATTATTCATGGGAAAAAAAGTGGACAATAGATATGTAGTACCCTACAATCCACATTTACTCATGAAGTACAATGCCCACATCAACGTAGAAGCCTGCACTTCCATCAAATCCATTAAATATGTCTACAAATACATTTACAAAGGCTGCGATGCAGCTACTGTAGTAGTCAAAAGTGCAGACAACCCTGAAAGTAGTGAGTTAGTACATGATGAACTTGCATCTCATGTAGATGCTTGCTATGTCAGTGCGCCAGAAGCTTTTAAAATTTGAAATGCACTATAGATCACATGCAGTATATAGATTAGCAGTACATTTGCCACAAAGACATTTAGTGTATTTCCATGCTGGAAATGAAATTAATGCATTGGCCCGAAGTGATGATCGTCACACTACACTAACTGCAAGGTTTGAATTAAATTCCACAGATTCACAAGCAACACAATACTTATATATTGAAATTCCATATTACTATGTTTTTGTGAATGGATTATGGAGACCGAGAAAAAGCAGAGGCAATAAAATCATTCCAAGAATTTACATAGTCAGTCCAAGAGATGTTGAACGTTTTTGCTTACGGGTATTACTTTTAAGTGTTCCTGGAGCACAAAGTTTTGAACACTTAAGAACTGTAAATGACATTGTATATGAATCCTTCCATTTAGCTGCAAGACATATAAACTTACTAGCTGATGATACAGAATGGGAAATATGTTTAGAAGAAGCAGCACAATGTCAAATGCCACGGCAGATGAGAGAAAAAATTGCATTTATTTGTATCTTCTCAAATGCTCCAAATGCATTAGCTTTGTGGGAGACTTTTAAAAGTAATATGGCTGAAGACTTTATGCGACGATACAATGAACCCATTGCACACTTAAAAGCGTTAATGGAAACCCAAGAAGTATTTTTAACTCATGGATTAAGTTGTGCATGTTTTTATTTGCCTGATCCAGGTCTTATAGATGACATAAACTTTGAAGACTATGACATTCAACTACAAGCAAAAAGAACAGAAGAAAGACTTGCAACTTTAAATACCTTACAATTGCAATCATTTAATGCCATTAAAAATGCAATAGATGATGACATGGTGACAGAGCATTATTTCTATCTTGATGGACCTGGCGGATCAGGAAAAACCTATCTATATAATTTATTAATGAGTTCAGTACGAGCAGAAGGTCAAATAACAATGGCGTTTGCCACTACTGGAATTGCTGCACTTTTGTTAGAAGGTGGAAGAACTGTTCATAGTGGATTTATAGTTACATAGTTACATAGTAATTAAGGTTGAAAAAAGACTTTCAGTCCATCAAGTTCAACCTGTTAAGATCTCCTCTGATCTGCAATATGCGGATTAGTTATTAATTAAATTATTGATTAAATAATTATTAATAGTATAGTATTGAATATATAGTATAGAATAAAGAGTTAGTCCATCAAGTTCAACCTTTTTAGATCTCTAATGATCTTTTTAATGTGGACTATTTATTATTATTGTTAATTGTTAATTGATCCAGAGGAAGGCAAACAGAAAAAAAAAAAACATTGAAACTTTGCCAATTGTCTCATAAGGGGAAAAAAACTAAATTCCTTCCTGACCCCAGAAACTGGCGATCAAATTTCTCCCTGGATCAATATTCCTTGCTAGTTATCTAGGATAGCCTTGAATTCCCTATTTATTCAAAAATATATCTAACCCCTTTTTGAAGTTGTCTATCGAATTCGCTGTCACCACCTCCTTTGGTAGAGAATTCCACAGTTTAACCACCCTAACTGTGAAGAACCCTTTTCTTTGTTTAAGGTGAAATCTTTTTTCCTCTAACCTCAAAGGATCTCTTGTCAGTTGAAAATCTCTTGCTACAAAAAGTTCACTTGACAAAGCCTTATATTGACCCTGGATGTATTTATGTTTATTTAACGTAATCATATCTCCTCTTAGACGCCTTTTTTCTAGCAAAAATAAGTTTAATTTTGTTATTCTTTCTTCATAACTTAGCCACTCCATTCCCCTTATTAGTTTTGTAGTCCTTCTCTGTACTTTTTCCAGCTCTAAAATGTCTTTTTTATGAGGTGGTGCCCAAAATTGTACTCCATATTCCAAATGAGGGCGTACTAGAGATTTGTATAGTGGCAGAATTATATCTTCTTCCCTGGCTTCTATACCCTTCCTAATACATGCTAATATTTTATTTGCCTTTGCAGCCGCTGCTTGGCTTTGAGTGTTGTTACCTAGGTGGTTGTCCACTAGTACTCCCAAATCCCTTTCAATATCTGATACCCCTAGATTTGCTCCATTAAGATTATAGATTGCTTGGCTATTGTTCCTTCCCAAATGCATAACCTTACATTTATTTGTATTAAATCTCATCTGCCATTTAGCCGCCCATTTCTCTAATTTATGCAAATCCTTTTGTAGGGAAAGTACATCATTATCTGATTTTATTACCTTGCACAACTTAGTGTCATCAGCAAAAATGGAGACACTACATTTGAGTCCTACTTCAATGTCATTAATAAATATGTTAAAAAGGAGAGGACCTAATACTGAACCTTGAGGAACCCCACTTATCACACTAGACCAATCGGAGTATGTTCCATTTACAACAACCCTTTGCTTCCTGTCTTTTAGTCAGCTCTCGATCCATGAGCAGATATTTACTGCAATTCCTGTATCCCTTAGTTTGCTCACTAGTCTTCCATGTGGCACTGTATCAAATGCCTTTGAAAAATCTAAAAAGACTACATCCACTGAGTTGCCCTGATCCAAGTTTCTACTAACCTCCTCATAAAAACTAATTAGATTGGTCTGACACGACCTTTCCTTCATAAATCCATGTTGACTGCTACCTATGATCCTGTTCAAATAGACATATTCTTGTATTCTGTCCCTTATTAACCCTTCTAAAAGCTTCCCAACTACAGAAGTGAGGCTCACTGGTCTATAATTCCCCGGATTTGCTCTAGATCCCTTCTTAAATATAGGTATCACCTTTGCTTTTCTCCAGTCATCTGGTAGAGGCCCATGTAGTGAGTGAGTCTTGAAAGATTAGATATAATGGTTTGGCTATTACAGAACCCAGCTCCCTCAGTACCCTTGGATGTATTCCATCAGGACCTGGGGCTTTATTAACATTTATTTTCTCCAACCTCTTTTGTATTTCTTCCTGCGTTAACCAATTATTTAGTAAAGGTAGTGTAGCCCCATTATGTTGCGGTGTCCCAACCACTGGTACCTCCCTTGTGTAAACCGACGAAAATAACCTATTTAGCTCATCTGCCTTTTCCTGGTCACTAATTATCAGATGGCCTGTGTCACATTGTAATGGTCCTATCGATTCCTTCCTGGCCTTCTTCCCATTAATATATTTAAAAAATATTTTAGGGTTAGTCTTACTTTCCATTGCAACTGACTTCTCATTTTCTATTTTAGCCAGTCTAATAGCCCTTTTGCAAGACTTGTTGATTTCCTTATAGTCACATAAAGCTGCCTCTGTTCCCTCCTTCTTGTATCATTTAAATGCATATTTCTTTTCCCTCATCATGATCTTTAAGTCATTGTTAAGCCACATGGGATGTGATTTACTCCTATTCATTTTATTTCCACATGGTACATGCTGATGAGTATGTTTATTTAGTAAGGATTTGAATGTTGTCCATTTATTTTTAGTATTCTTCCCTGTAAGTTCTTTGTCCCAGTCTATATGTTGTATTGCTGCCCGTAGCCCATTAAAGTTAGCCCTTTTAAAAATTAGAGTTTTTGTTGTCCCCTTACAACTCTGTTTTTTGTATTCAATCTCAAATGATACTGTGTTGTTATCACTGTTCCCCAAGGGGCCCCATTTCTAGTAGGTTCTTGTATTACCTGGGCCAGATAATGATCCCTGAGTGTACTCAAGAACCTGCTCCCCTTAGCTGAGCTGCTGGTCTTGTTTATCCAGTTTATATCAGGGTAATTAAAGTCTCCCATTATTAGAACTTGCCCATGCTTAGCTGCATTTCCAATCTGTAACAATAATTGTATTTCCTCACTTTCAGCTATATTTGGGGGTTTATAGCATACTCCCACCAATATGCGTTTAGAATTAGCTCCTCCACTATTTAGCTCAACCCACAAGGATTCAATGATGCCGTGAGTGCCAGCATAAATATCTTCTCTGACTATAGGCTTAAATTCAGGCTTAACATAAAGACAGATCCCTCCTCCTCTTTTACCATTTTCCCTATCTTTCCTTAATAGGTTATAACCATCCAGATTAACAGTCCAGTCATGAGATTCATCCCACCATGTTTCCGTAATGCCTATTAAGCCCCATTTTCGTGTACTGCTAATATTTCTAGCTCATCCATTTTCCCAGGCAACTTCTTGCGTTAGCAATCATACACTTTATGTTGCTATGGCTCTGCTGTTGTGAAGTGCCTGCCACTGTATTTGAGGCCCCTATTAATACCTCCCTACTTTCACTTTTTAAACTGCCAGTGCCTATTTTAGAAACTTCTGTGTCAGATATTTGCATGACATCATTACAAGCAAAGAAATTGAAGAAATGTAAATTAATTATAATAGATGAGGCCACAATGATGTCATGCTATGCCCTCCAATGTATTGACCGTTTGCTTTGTGAAGTCATGGATAATACTTTTCCATTTGGTGGAAAGGTAATGTTGGTAGGTGGCGATTTTAGACAAACATTACCTGTCGTTGTACATGGAAATCGAACTGACATTATCGAAACCTGTATAAAGTCAAGCACACTATGGAAACATTTTACCCATCTTCAACTGCAACAAAATATGAGATCAGAAGGCCAAACTGATTTCAATGATTGGCTTATTAAAATTGGAGAAGGCAGAACAGAAAAAATACAACATTTACCTGACGACACTGTAGAGATCCCACCTCATATGATTTGTCAACAAGATATTATATCGGCTATATTTGAAGGGAGCATAAATAACCAGGAATATTTCCGAGCTTGCCAACCAAATCATATTAACGTGTAAAAATAAGGATGCATTAATCCTCAATAATGAAATCTTAAAAAAAATTAATGCACCACAAAGAAATTATCACAGTGCTGATTCTGTACTTGCTGATGACAATGAAAGTCAGGCTAACTTTTCTACTGAATTCATAAACTCACTAACTCCTTCTGGAATGCCACCACATATTTTACAGCTAAAGAAAGGTGCAATTATCATGTTACTGTGAAATATGAACGCCAAAAAAGGCCTATGCAATGGGACAAGATTAATTGTTCAACAATCTCCCTTTTATATTTCAAAGAAGACAATTTCCCATTATTATTGCATTTGCCATGACCATTAATAAATCACAAGGTCAAACGTTCAAATCTGTGGGTATTTTCTTGGAAGAACCAGTGTTTGCACATGGTCAATTGTACGTTGCGTTGTCACGGTGCAAAAATCCACAGGCTATTAAAGTTTACATTGAAAAGAATGAAAGTCAAGGTGATTTATTAGAAGATGGACGTATTTTTACTAAAAACATTGTCTACTATGAAGTACTATAACTTTTCAGGAAAGAAATAAAACCCAAGCAAAAGAAATTTAAAAGCATTCAAAAATACTAAACAATAAACAATTTCAGTCATAATTTATAGAAGTACTCTTTATGGATGATTCGCCTCACAAAAAACTTGCCTTGCATTATTTTTACAAATTATGTTAAAATGTTAAATAACTATGTTACTTTTTCTAATGTTACAAGTTGGAAAACAATATTTTCAAGTTCTTTGCTTCAGCATATTACAAAGTTCATGTTAAGAGCTCAACCACGTTTTAAGACACAATGTAAATATTGTCTGTTATGTTAAGATTACTCACTGTATTAAGGTTTATCGACAGTTCATGTGGTCAGGAAGGAATTAATTTAATTGGGTACATTTTAAAGAGAGTTTTTATTGTTTGCCTTCCTCTGCATTCAATGTATATTGAAGTTAACAATTATTCGGATAGAAATTGCATGTTAAAAAACCATTGCCTCAAGTTTACAATATTGATTAGTTTAAAGTTCAACTGTTCCAAACTTACACATATAAGAAAGTTGAAGTTTAAAAAAATATTATGTCAAGTTTCTTAGTTAAATATATTACAAAGTTCATGTTAAAATTGGGTACGTTTCAAGGAGGGTTTTTAATGTTTGTCTTCCTCGGGATTAAATGTATAATATTGAAGTTAACAATTCTTCAGATAGAAATTGCATGCTAAAAAACCATTACCTCAAGTTTACAATACTGATTAGTTTAAAGTTAAACTGTTCCAAACTTACACATATAAGAAAGTTGAAGTTTAAAAAAATATTATGTCAAGTTTCTTAGTTAAATATATTACAAAGTTCATGTTAAAATTGGGTACGTTTCAAGGAGGGTTTTTAATGTTTGTCTTCCTCGGGATTAAATGTATAATATTGAAGTTAACAATTCTTCAGATAGAAATTGCATGCTAAAAAACCATTACCTCAAGTTTACAATACTGATTAGTTTAAAGTTAAACTGTTTTTACATTCAACTGTTAATACTTTTAATACAAAATTATGTTAAAACATGTATTCACTATGTTACTGTTTATAATGTTCAAAGTTATACAAATGTTTTGTCAAGTTCCAAAGTTACACAAATAATAAAGTTAAAGTTTCAAAAAATATACTTTCAAGTTTCTTACTTACATATATTACAAAGTTCATGTTAAAATTGTGTACGTTTCAACAACGCTTTCTACTGTTTACTTTCCTCTGGATTTCATGTATATTGAAGTTAACAATTCTTCATATACAAATTGCATGTTAAGAAACCATGTATATTAATAACTAAACAACTTTCCAAACATACACATCTCATTGCCGTCATTTTTTGATGGGCAAGTCGCTAGTATATATATATTCCCTGAGAAACTTGGTGTGACTATCTATTCCATTCATACTGTAACAAAAGGCCTTATGCCTGGGGTTGTTTATGGGTAAACAAAAGAACAGTTGGGTGTGGGGGACTGTTTCATCTATCATTTAGACAGCATAATGGCCTAGATTGTTTATATGTAAACAAGGGGACATCTGTGTGTGTGAGATTCCCATCTAAGGAGTTTTTATGGAGTTTGGGGGAAGGTGAGATGATTTCAGTGAGAGGGTCAGTCACATATCAAGGGGGAGTGTCCAAGAAAGATATACAAAAGCCCAGAGAGTTTTAATCAGTCTAAGTCTGGAAGTCTGGAGGTCTGGTGTGTGTGTGTGTCCATGAGGAGGTGTCCAGAAGAGTCATCCAGAGGAGTGCCCAGCTGAGCAGAAGCCATGCCGTGGTGTGACCTGAGGCCTAAACACATGGACGCTGAAGATATTACTGACCTTTGGTGTAGTATCTAGTTATAATGTAGTATATTATTTATATAAGTATCTTTTTGTAAATATCGCTTTATCCCTACTGTCTATTTGTTTGTCTAAAACCCATTGTGTAACCGTATATTGATTTATGCAAAATATATCTTTTTATAAACGTATTCATATGTTCATTTATTGATTTGTCCAAAAGAACTTATTATTTGTAGAAATTATACATTAATTATTTAATTATTAGTTAATTTCTTACAATGTCATCCCTCCAATGTATTGATCGATTATTAAAAGAAGTTATGGCTAATGATTTGCCATTTGGTGGAAAGGTGATGTTGTTAGGAGGAGATTTCAGGCAAACATTACCTGTGGTGCCACATGGCAATCGTACTGACATAGTCGAAATGTGTATTAAAAGAAGTAAGCTGTGGAAAATATTTACACACCTGAGATTAGAAGTAAATATGAGATCTGAAGGGCGAAATCAATTCAATGATTGGCTCATTAACATTGGAGAAGGAACACAGCCAAAAATAACTAATTTACCTGGTGATGCAGTGCAAATTCCACCAGAAATGATTTCAACAGAACCACTAATTTCAACAATCTTCCTCAATACCATCAATAATGAGGATTACTCAGACATTGCAAGCAAAGTCATACTGAAATAAAAAAATTATGATGCCTTAAATTTAAACAACGAAATATAAAAATTAATCAATGCTCCCCCAAAAAACAATTACAGTGCGGATTCTGTTCTGGCTGACGACAAAGAGAGTGAAGCAAACTTTAGTATGAATTTCATTAATTATTTAACTCCCTCTGGAATGCCACCACATGTTTTGCAACTTACAAAAAGGGGCAATTATCATGCTATTGAGAAATATGAATCCAAAAAAGGGACTTTGTAATGGGACCAGATTAATTGTGAAGGAATTAAAGGATCATTTTATACATGCAGAAATTATGAATGGTACCCATAAAGGGGAACCAGTTCTTATACCGAGAATTGATTTGGCTCCAAGTGAGAGTGGTTTGCCTTTTGTCCTTCAAAGGAGACAATTTCCCATTATCAGGGCATTTGCCATGACCATCAATAAATCCCAAGGACAAACTTTTAAGTCTGTTGGTATTTTTTTGAAGGAACCTGTGTTTGCACATGGACAACTATATGTTGCATTTTCAAGATGCAATAATCCAGAGGAAAATAAAGTACATGTTGAAGAAAACACAAGCCAGGGTGATTTATTGGAAGATGGATGTGTTTTTACAAAAAACATTGTGTAGTACGAGGTGCTGTAAATATACAGTACAGTGCTTTAATTTTGACGAAAAAAATTGATGTTACTCCAACTGATTTTAAAGTAGCAATATTTTAAGAAGAAACTTAATACAATGGCAAAAAAACATTGAGAACAGTGGTTTTACTTCCAGGACAAAATTAGAGGTCTCTGGGACTCTTTAAATAGAGGACAGCTATTTCCAATAGGAAACTCGATGTGCCATTTCAACAAAGTACAACAAGAAGAAACAAAAAAGTATCAAAAACAACATGAAACAGTGGTTACACAGATTGGAAGGTCTTACAAGTTACCTTTTCAGATGATTGGCCCCACAAAACAATTAGGTGCCATTTACTTTAATTGGAAGCTTACATTTAAATGTTTAAAAGTAGTATTTAACATGTTAACATTGTCTTTTAAAAGTTATGGAAAGTTTTTTAAAGCTATATTGTATAACATTGTATTTTCAAAGTTGTGGAAAGTTACTTCAAGCTATATTGGTTTACAATATATATTCATGAAAAATGTAAACATTGTTATATTGTTATTACATGTATGACAAATAAAAAAGTTCATATTTACAAAAAAATATATATATATATACCTGTTGGTTAAATACAAGTTGAAAGTTAAAAAAATAAAAAGTTTTATTCAAAATGTTCTATTTATTGGTACTTAATAAAACAAAAGGTTAAGAATGTCATAGACCAATATTGTGTGGCAAACAGTTTTCCCAGCATTAAAAATTCTATTGACCGTCATTTTTTGACGGGCAAGTCGCTAGTATATATATATATATATATATTGTAACGGTGTCCAGCAAGGACAGATAACGTGCACTAGAATCCAGCAAGGGATCTACATAAGCGGAAGAATGAGTAGGGCTGTACGTCCATGCTTGAACAGAAGGGGAGCGTGTGAGCTGCGGCCTAATCAAGCCAGTACACCTGATCTAAGTCAGGAGGATTTAAAAGGCTGCTGTGTGATCAGAGAGGGGCCTAGCTTAGTTCACAGGAGATAAGGAGCCTGGAAGAACCCTTGAGCAGAGAGAGCTGTTTTTGAGAAGCTGCAATACTGAATGCTGGAGTGCTGTTTTTCTGGAGCTGCAAGTAAAAGGTCTTGCTGGATCTGCAAAGAAATCCTTATTAAGTACCTGTGGGACACTGCTGAGTTACCTGGCTGGAGAAAGCTGCATGGCAGACTGAAGCTAGTGAGGAGACGGACACTCCATTTATCATAAGGTCAGAAACCTTTTACTTAAATGATTATACCCCAGAGGCTGAGTGCTTGTCCTGTTAAATTGCAGTGTTCCTATTGCAATATCAAAGGGTCCCTGGGGTGAAGCATATGGGAGAGAAGGGAGGGCCCTATGCTTCATCCGCGGCTACTTAAGTGAAAACGTGGAAAGGCAACAGGCTGGCACTATATAAGAGACTATTCGTAACCTGGCCACAAGGTGGCACTACCCCACATATACAAGACTACGGATACTGTAAGAGACGATCTGTATCCGGGCCACAAGCTGGCGCTGTAAGGGACTGTTTGTATCCTGGCCACAAGGTGGCACTACAAGAGACTGTTTGTTTTTCTTTATGAATTATAATTTAACCTGTAGTAGAAAAGCTGCTCAGGTTATAGTCAGGGTGTTCCAGAGTATAAGTAAGCCCGTTTACGTAGATGTTTATTTTTCTGACTATAAGCTATTTAATTTGTGTTTTTGTAACTACTCAATAAAAGATATAAAAAGAGCCCAGAAGCCTCTACCTTTTACAGTCCATCAAAGGGTACCTTGTTACAATATATATATATATATATATATATATATATATATATATATATAAATATATATATATATATATATATATATATGTGTGTGCATATATATTTGAGTCTTAATAAGAGCATACTTGCACATGGACCACAGTGGTTTTATTTGGAACTTATTTCAATAATGCTGTAATAGTTTTTATTATTTATAAAAATTACAAGCATGTTTTAAAACAATATAATACAAAGATTTAGAAGTGCTCACCTGAGAATGAACAATACCTAATTAGGTTTTTCCTTTAGATCTGGTGACCTACTCTGACAGCAGCCTCTTTTAGTCACTTGTGCCCTTCCCTGCAAGAAATATCCTGTATATATCACCCTGGTCTCAATCAACAGAGTGATCCAGCCCCGAAATACCAGGCAATTCTACCCTGAACAGGAGAAACAGTAAACCCCAGACGTGCAACAGTAGGGTGTAGCTTAACTCCCTTAGGCACAGTGAGAGAGGGTCTGGAGCTCCTTATCACCTTTAGGGTGAGAAAAACGAAACAAAAAGAGTAGATAAGTGGCTACAGACGTGGACTTCTTGCTCAAAGTGCCTTAGGAAGTGCAGATGCACATCACTGTCGAGGCCCAAGAGAGGTTGAAGCATACGTCTAGGGTTTGCTGTTTCTTCTGTTCAGGGTAGAATTGCCTGGTATTTCGGAGCTGAATCACTGTTCTGAGTGGGACCAGACTGATATACTACAGGATATTTCTCCCTGTGAAGGGCACAAGTGAGATGGAAGAGGCTGCTCTCTGAGTAGGTAAATAGACATATAGAAAACAACTATTTATGAGTATGTTCTCAGATGAGCCCTTCTGACTCTTTTTGTTAAAACAATATATTGTATTATTAAGCTCCAAATATTATATATTACTGCTGACTGGAGTAAATACTGAGGTCCTTATCAGTAAGAATGTTATTTTATTTACCAAAAGTCAGTAGAACATAATTATTCTGGTATATTATACAGTATCAAGATTACAAGTAACATTTCAGTAAACAGAGGATACCAGAAATAGCAGCACCCTCCCTGGAACACTAATTAACCTGGACAGGCTGTGTGTGGGCGAGCGTGTAGCTGTGCGCTTGTTTATGTGCTCTTGTGCGCTGTTATGTGTGTGTTTGTGTACATATCTGCTCTTACACATGTGCATCAACATGTATGATTGCACATGCATGTAACACAAACACTTTTTTTGATGGTTAAAGGCCCATCTATTCTACCCATTCTATCTATCTACAACTTGTTGCTTAAAGGACCAATATTCAATAAAAAAACGAAATATATGTCTGACTCAGGATTTTAATTAGAAAAAAAACAAAAATGTTGATGTCTCTGCTGGGCCCTGGGGGCATTTGTGATACATTAGTAGAAGTTGTGTGTATGAGAGGGGTATTTATATTTCATGAGATCACTATTTGCATCTATTGATGCAAGCTATTTGTTTGTGGGCCTGTGATGACTTGGTCAATGACGATGAGATCACAAAGCTGTTTACAAGTGGATTTACCTTAAGAAGTAAAGGCTGATAAACTGCAGAGTGCACTAATTGTGCCCAGGTGAGAGGGGTGTGGCTTGACTGTTAAACTTGTATAAAAGGTTTGTGAGCAGGTTTGGGGCCTGTTTACAAGTGGATTTACCTTACAAGTAAAGGCTGATAAACTGCAGAGTGCACTAATTGTGCCCAGGTGAGAGGGGTGTGGCTTGACTGTTAAACTAGGATAAAAGGTTTGTGAGCTGGTTTGGGGCCTGTTTACAAGTGGATTTACCTTACAAGTAAAGGCTGATAAACTGCAGAGTGCACTAATTGTGCCCAGGTGAGAGGGGTGTGGCTTGACTGTTAAACTAGGATAAAAGGTTTGTGAGCTGGTTTGGGGCCTGTTTACAAGTGGATTTACCTTACAAGTAAAGGCTGATAAATTGCAGAGTGCACTAATTGTGCCCAGGCGAAAAGGCAGAAGTTAATATTAACCGGAGAAGGGGAACTTGTGAGCTTGCGAACATTTTCAGTATCAAGTGCAATTCTAGTAAAAGCCTAGGGGCCTCATTCTATTATCGGCCGTAAAATTGCCGCAAGGCTGCGATTCCTTGCGGGGGTTCCGTTATCTTGGAATTCAATTATACGGCCCACAAGGATCTCCTCTTACGGACGGCCGTATATCTTGCAAACGGGCGTAAGCTCAGAAAACTTTAAACGCAAAAATAAATTCAAGACGTCGCTGTAAAGCTCTGTAAATGCTAGGGATCATATTGGGGGACATGAGGATTAATATCAACCCCCTCTCAAGCTTGCACATCAGCCCAAATCCGAGTTTACATTAACTGTTTATTTTACGGCCGCAGCGTGGGCGGGTCAGAGGTGCTCCAAGCACTCTGGACTTTTTACATGGATATGTGACATAAATTAAAACATATTTTTTTTACGGATTTGAGTGTAGGGGAATGTTGTGCTATTTTTGCTAACACCAACAATCACTTTATAGTCTCCTCAGAGTGCAGGATGGCTTTATTTCGGCTTTATAATGTGCTTAATTGGTGCTAGCGGGACCTTTTTGCTGCAAGTAAGCTGCGGCTCGGTTTTAGCCTTGCAGAGAGGTTTCCCGGAGCAATTGAATAGCAAACAGGATTTTCTTGCGGCCGAAACTCTTGCAGACGTTTTAGATCAAAGGCTTTCCTCCGGCGCGAGTGGCCGCAAGGGATAGCAAGGCGCCGGCCGCAAGCCTGCCGGAATCCCGGGCAGGAGGGGAATAGAATAGCCGAATAGCTTGCGGGCGGTCCTTGCGGCCCCGCATCTCCTACGGACGATAATAGAATGAGGCCCTATGTAACTATGTAACTATGTAACAAAGTTTCTTGACCTCTCCATGTTCTCTCTCCGGCCGCCCCACCCTCCATTGACACACATTAAACTCTCTGTAATTGATGTAACAAAGGCACAATGGATTCCTTTACTCATAAGCAGATAAATAAACAAATAATACAGATTTTAATTTATCAATTAGACCATTGTGGAATGTGCCATTTTGGTTTCTTCCTGACATAGGAGGAGCCTTTGAATGGACATAACAATTGGGATTTGGCAGGTTTAACAGACAAGCACATTACTTTACAAGGGTAATAAGAAAGTAACAGAGAGAATCAGTTGAAAATCAGTTGACAGAGCCCTACAGCAAAGAATAATGGCATGTAAAAGAGGTCAGAATTCCTCCTTTAAGATGCACAGTATATGTTCAAATGGGTTTCCTGGTAAAACAGTAGTTAGGATTTGGTGCTTTCACCGCTGCAACTTGGATTCAGTTCCAATCAGGGAACCAAGAGGTCACACCACCCTGAATCCAAGCAGGGTTGGGCCTGGTCAGTACTTGGATGGGAGACCACCTAGCGATACCCAGGCACTGTATGCTGTGGCACACTGGTGAAGGAATTGGCAACCCACTTCAGTATCTCTGCCATGAATACCAAGTGGATCAGCATGGTGTGAGGACATGGAGTGTTGGACACGACTGAACAATGCAATAACAACAAATATGTATACAATTGTTGCATTTACACAGTGTCTAAGATCATTAAGCTAGAGCATTTAGATCATTTTTCTAATATCTGTGCGCTGCTTAGTTATTCTGCAGCAACTTGCACAGTAATGAGATGTAAACCGTGTCCTTATCAGACTTCCAGCTGTTACATTGTAAGTTATCTGCTCATTATCTGTAGAAACTGTAGTTCCCTGGAAAAGGTATTTGTGACGAGACCAATCTCGCCACTGTAAATTGGAGGAGCCTGGTTGCCCGCCTGGTGCCTTTTGACTATGGACCGGCATTTAAATACTTTATTTTCCTATGCAAAAATACTTTGGTTCCATGGCCATTGAATTGTATGTGTGTGGTCTGAGAGCCATTCAGTAATAATGTGTGCTCAGACCTAAGCTATCTGGAGATATGTTCTGGGTTATAATATGCTGTGGTTATATCTGTAAAAATATTGTATTGTGTGGTATGCAGTCAAATATCTTTGGTCTCATACACTCGGTCAGGAGTTGCCATCTGCCTCTTAATTCTATCTGCTAAAACACACAAGAGATAGCAGAACAAAAGGGTTTTAGCAGACAAGATGGCACCATGAACAATGGGGGTAAGGACACTTGAATAATGAGATGGCCTGGGGTTTCCCCATACTCCCAGCAGGGGAGTAAGTGAGCCTAGTGATGTTACTCTCTCCACCGCCAGAGGTAGAATGAGCAGTTAGCCACGCCTAGTGGGCGGCTCCTGGGGGAGGGGACTCCTGGCCAGGAGTGTAAGCATCTTGGGGTGCGTTTCCTGTTCAGCTGCTAGCAGCTATTCGTGAGGTTCTAGTTCCAGGCTTGGAGCATTTTCCCCTTGGATCGAGTTTGGGGGAATGGGTGTCCTGCAGTAGCTGTCCCTATATCACTGGACGGGCAGATCAACTAAAACTGCCTTGGCACCCCTTATATGTGTGGGGGTACCGTTACAGTATTTACAAAGGAGGCTGTGTGATTTGCACCTGTACTGCGAGAGATGATGAGGGGGAAAGGAGGATAAAGGGGGTGGAGGGGGAAATGAGGATGAAGGGCGAGGAGGGAGGGAGGGTGAAGGGGGAGGAGGGAAGGGGGTGGGAGGAGCGTTGGGGAGAGAGTAGGATGGGAGAGGAAGGGAGGGTGGAGGATGTAAGCGGGAGAGAGGAGGAGGAGGGGAAAGAGAGGAGGAGGGAGGAGGAGGAAAAGAGGAGGAGGGGGAGGAGGAAAAGAGGAGGAGGGGGAAGAGAGGAGGAGGGGAAGGGGGAGAGGAGGAGGGGGAGGGGAAGATAGGGGACGGGGCAGAGTGGGGAGGGGGGAGAGGGGGAGAGAGGAGGAGGGGAGAGAGGAGGAGGGGGAAAGAGGAGGAGGGGGAAAGAGGAGGAGGGGGAAAGAGGAGGAGGGGGAGAGAGGAGGAGGGGGAAAGGGGAGAGAGGAGGGAGAAGGAGGGGGAGGGGGAAGGGGAAGAGAGAGAAGGAGGGAAGGGGAGAGGGAGGAGGGAAGGGGGAGAGATGGAAGGAAGGAAGGGGAGAGCAGGGGAGGGGAGAGCAGAGGAGGGGGAGTGAGAATAGGAATGGGAAGGGAGCAGCTGTGGAGAGAGAAGGATGGGAGAGCAAGGGAGGGCAAAGGGGTTAGGGGAGGAAGGGGAGAGAGAGGAGGATAGGAGAGGAGAGAAGGGGGAGAGAGGAGAGGGAGAGAGAGAGGAGGAGGAGAGAGAGAGCAGAGGAGGGGGATAGAGGAAGAGGGGGGAGAGAGGAGAAAGTGGGGAGGAGGGGGAAGGGGGAGAGAAGAGGAGGGAAGAGGGGAGGAGAAGGAGAGGTGGCAGGGAAGCAGGAGAAGTGGAAGAGAAGAACAAGTGGAGGAGAGAGGGGAGAGGGAGGAGGAGAGCAGGAAGTGGAGGTAGGATAGGAAAGGGAGAAGGGGGAGAAGAGGGAGAAGCAGGAGTGGGACAAGGGTGAGGGTGTGGGAGGGAGGAGGATAGGGAGGAGGGGGAGAGGTAGTAGGAGGAATTAGAGGAGAGGAGGAGGTGATAGATGGGGGAGGGAGGGGGAGGGAGAAGAGGAGTAGGAGGAGTAAGAATTGCAGATAACTCTGTATTATACAGATATGTAGCAATGAACAGAATTGATATGTTTAGTAGATGGCCGTGGAAAACATTAAAACATCAATACAAGGAAGTACGTTATCAGAATGGTAGATTCTACTGCAGCATTATTGTGTATAAAAGGTGCTACATTAAATACTGTATTATTAATATTACTAGCGACTTGACCGACAAAAATGATGGCAAGGAAATGTTAAGGCTGGCTATGCTGTTTGCCACACAGTGCGAGCCTCTGCTCCCTCTGAGCACCTTCGGCGCTCATCGCGAGCCTCTCCTCCCGTCTACTTTGGTGCTTTGCAATGATCCCCTTCAGCGCTCATCGCAAGCCCCCTGATGAGCACCTTTGGCGCTCATTGCGTGGCGCTCATTGCGAGCCTCTCCCCCCGTGTAGTTTGGTGCTTATCTCAAACCCTACAATGTGCGTTCATTGCAGTTGTCATGCAACACGACGCGCTGATCGCTTTCGGCGCTCATCACAAAGTCCTGCATGCCTGGCGTTGTTCGGCTAAGTGTTACTGGCTTGGGCTAAGTGTTACTGGCTTTGGCTAAGTGTTACTGACTTGGGTTAAGTGTTACTGGCTTGGGCTAACTGTTACTGGCTTGGGCTAAGTGTTACTGGCTTCGGCCTCGTTTTGATCCTGTTTGAGTTGTGTGTGATTTTTTACATTTATTTTGTACATTATTTTTCGGTTTTGGTGGTCTTTCGAATTACGGGCTTCGACTAAGTGTTAATGGCTTAGGTTAAGTATTACTGGCTTTGGCTATGGGTGTCTTCAATCTCTTTCCATCCTCCATCGGTGGAGCATAATGGGGCAAATGGCATCTCTGATGGCACAGATGACCCTTAGAGGGAACCTGAAAAGGCACTATTGCGAGAGCTGCAATGAGCGCCTTTGGCTCTCATCTTGAGGCCGTCTTCAATCTGTTTTAAAGTCCTCTGTGCATGCCTCGTGATGAGCGCCTAGGTTCTACGGCCTTGCGATGAGCACCTGTGACGCTCATCGCGAGCCCAGCAATGAGCGCCTTTGGCGCACATTGCAGGCCTGCATGTTGCAATATTTAACATTGCGTTACCAACAAACTCACAATTAGGACAACTATATATGTGATTATTATTATCGTAAAAACTGAACTACTCTGGTCCTTTAAGTTTAAATCCTTTAAGTTTAAATCCTTTAAGTGAACTTGATGAAATAATATGAAGTAATGGATTGTGCAAGACGTGAGTGGCAACGCTGATTGCCAGCCAAGTTGCAGACTGAAGGTTTATTTGTTAGAATATTTAATCTTATGAGTTTTGTGCTCTAACCAGACAAATACCTGCAGGCACACAAGGAATTAGTGATATTGTTTATTCCTGTGGACTCGCCCTGAGCCGTCTGCAAACAAAAGATTCTCATTATCAGTTGTTTTATCTGATTTAAATACCAGGGAAAAAACATTTACTTTGTATAATCCGTAAGAGGAGGAAATGTATAATGGAGGATGGTAGCAGCATGTTTACATAATGTTCTTTTGATTAGCCAGACATGATAGGTAGAATATAAAAACTAATATTTTTATATTATATGCAATTAGGCTGCAGTGTGTGCTGCCATTTTTGTTTATTTTGATATGATTCAAGAAGCGGAAACATCTTGAAGTTTTTTCATATTTTCATCCTTAGTATCACTGATTTCAATAGATATGATGGAAGTCTTATCAGTTTACCGTTTAAGCAAGGCACTGGCTGCTCACAGTAAATAGTAATTATATATGATATTGAATGAAAGGCAGCATTTATTTTCAAGTCTAGTTTTTGCAAGAGCATAATGTAAATCTGGAGCTTAAGTGGTTATGGACCTTATGGGTTTTGGCTGCGCCACTTGGGCGCGCGCCCGACCCGGTTATGCACGAACGCGTTACAGTGCGTCACAGCGGCATCTAGTGGCAGGAGTTGCAGAGCTGACCCTCCACACACCAGCATTTAAAGGCAATATTAACAACTGCAATAAATTGGAGGTGTGTTCATTTTTATCCGTGGAATATCCCAGTGTATCTATTTACGTTAATGTACTTTATTTTAGTAAGAAGTGCTTATAAGCTCTGTTTTTACTGCCTAAAATCATACAAATAGTCCCTGTATGGGTCTGCCCTCTACAGCATATGTAGACCCAGACTATCTGTGCTATACTAACCATCCAATGTTCATTTCTCAGTAATATGAGACGTGATCCCTGATAGACTAGGACACTACACTGCACATCCAGCCATACCGAGTCTGGGTCTGCATACACTGCATTGGGCAGACCCATACAGAGACTATTTGTTTGATGTAGGCAATAAAAACAGAGCTTATAAGCACTTCTTAATATAATACAGTATATATATATATATATATATATATATATATATATATATATATATATTTAATAATAACCAGGAACCTGCCATATCCATTTAACACTGCGGTGTGCATAGCTGGTGTCATGCACATAGGGGTATCCATATAACCTGGTGCTGTGTATACTTTAATCTGTTTATTCAGCATTTTGCAGCTTTCCTAGGAAATTTAAACACTCACGCCTTGTTTACACGGAGTTAAACTTTGTATTATGGTGTAAAAGGGGAGGGGGTTAGCGGGGGGATTATTGGGTCATTTACGGAAAGCGCTAAAGATTCCAGTAAACAGTGTCGGTGCCAGGATTACAACACAGGCCTTGACTTCCAGGGTGAATGATTTTACTAGGCCTTAAAGGGGCAGGAAGACCCAACAACAGAAGGTGACAAATGAAAGAGAGATTAATAAGACACATGTCTTTAAATGAATTCTCTTGTTTTTTTATATGATCTTTCAAACAACTAAACTTCATAACGGGCAAAACGTTTTTAGAAAGCAAAGCAAAACACATATATATATATCACATATAATAGTTGTCAAACTATGAAACGTTGTCACGCTTTGCAAGCTCGCGAAGCGAGGGACGCATTTCAGGCCGCAAATGGGCCGCATTTGATAAAGGTGGAGGCTCCAACGTCGGTTGCAATGAGACGCAAATGCGGACCCTAACAAAGCGAGGGGGCCGCATTTGCGGAGGTGGAGGCTCTACGGCGCTTCACAAGAGGTTACAAACAGCCACAGAAGTGGGAAAAACTATAACACGCAATGACTAAATACGGACTTACACAAAAAAAGACGAGCCGCGTGACTTAGAAAAAAAAAAACGAACTCGCAAAAGTACGAACTGAACGGCCAAACCACGCACAGCAAAAAACATTAAAAAAACACAAAATACAAACAAAAAAAAACATTACACACAGCAAGAGGGGACAGCCAGGATGTCTAGTAGTCCGTTGCACGCACATTTAAGTCCAATTTACAGAGTTTAGACCCTCGAAAATACCCTAAGCGAGAGAAAAAATTAGGCTACACGACCCCTAAACCCGCAAAACACCACCAAGCACATACGACTTTTACAAAAATACGGAAGAGGTACAAAATACACTATTAGCAAGGACGCAAAATCATCCACACCCGTGTACCACATACACAATCGCCGCCATTTTACAACACTAACTTACAGAATGGGGAAGTACAAATGGCTTCTCCTTGCGCACGCAGCATATTTACACTACACACTGCACACATTGCTGACACTTACACCTCAGCTCCACAACAGTGCAAATCTACATTGTATGCTGCAGGAACATCAAAACAGATTGTTAGCTCTTCAGTACATTGCTTGCTGCATATATTAATTAAAAATAGGTAAAGTATATCACATATAATATTTGTCAAACTGAGAGACGTTGTCACGCTTTTCGAGCTGCGCACCACAGGTGCTCATCGTTTGCGTGCCTCGCAAAGCTAGGCGAGCCGTTAACGCGTAGGACTTAGCCGATGAGCGCCTCTCTGTGAGGCGAACTGTTAAACCGTAGCACTTAGCCGAGGCGAGCCTCGCAAAGCGAGGCGAGCCGTTAAAATACGAGACGCGGGATTTAGAAGAAAACAAAATGATGAGACGTGTGACTTAGAAGAAGAAAAAAAAATCGGAAACACGGAACTTAGAAAAAAAAAAGATACGAGACGCACAAATTTATGAGATTAGTGGCTGAACAAAAAAAAAACAAAACACACTAAATACACCCCAAAAACATCACAGACAGCATGGGGCAATAGCGAGTGAGGTGGAACGCAAATTTAACTCGCTTTAGATGATTTTCGCCACTCGAAAATCACCTTAGCAAGGAAAAAAATTGGCGCTGAAAAAAATGAAAACAAGGTTACATGACCCGGGACAGCGCAAAACACTGCAAAACACGTAGCACTTTACACATCACACTACGACCTACAAGATACACTATTGCAAAAGCCGTAAAATGCTCACGAGATGCGTTCCACATTAAAAACATTACGACTACACAATGCCACTTTAAAATACGATACACAGGACTTCTAAAAATAAAAACGCGGGACTGAGAAAAAAAAAGATACGAGACGCAAAAATTGACGAGAATAGCGGCCGAACAAAAAACCTGAAAAACACACTAAATACACCCCAAAAAATTTCAAAAACATCACAGACAGCATGGGGCAACAGCCAGGAAGTCTGGGAGTAAGGTGGAACGCAAATTTAACTCGATTTAGATGATTTTCGGCACTCGAAGATCACCTAAGCAAGGAAAAAAAATGGTCGACGGAAAAAATTAAAACAAGGCTACACGACCCCGGACCGCGCAAAACACTGCAAAACGCGTAACACTTTACACATCACACTACAACCTACAAAATGCACTAGTACAAAAGCCGCAAAATGCTCACAAAACGCGTACCACATTAATAACATTACGACTATACAATAACGCTTTACACAATAAACCAACGGCTTTACCTCGTGCACGCAGACTATTTAAACTGCAAAATTCAAACATTCATTACACTTTATTAGCAGAGCACCAAGACTCAGAATTTATATTCTATGCGGACACAAAATACAAACAGCTAGCTCTTTAGCTCTGTTAGCTCTTCAGCCTATTGCTCGCTGCATATATCAATTATAAATAGTTAAAGTATATTAATTGATTTAAGAAATCATTCATTATTACTTAATTACATATACATACAAATACATATCTCTCTCAGAGGACCAAAAGTACATGACAGGAGAGGCTCGCAATGAGCGCCGAAGGTCCTCACAGTACAAAACGGTTTCAATTATGTCTCAAACAGCATTCCCATGGCTTCAAATTTTATTTCCCCCGTCAATTTGTGACGGGCAAGTCGCTAGTTAATTTATGATTTAATTAATCAATTGATTATCATGAACAAATACATATATAGAACAACAACAAAAAAACAGTATCAAAATAAATGACAAAGGCCTTCACTGCGCGCCTCACAAGGAGCGCCAACGGTGCTCATAGGACACAAAGTACACCAGGGGAGAGGCTCGCAATGAGCGCCAAAAGGAGATCAGCGCGGACCTTACAATGAGAGCAAAAGTACCTCTGATAACAAAAAATACACCGAGAGGCTCGCAATGAGCGCCGAAGGATGCGTGCCACACAATGAGCGCCAAAGGAGCTCAGCGCGAGGCTCATAATGAGTGCCGAAGGATCTCAGACGACTAAAACACTTACTGTCTGTGGTTAGGCTTATATGATCCTTGATTGTTTGTGTGTGGAAACCATGATCCTTGTTTAGGTGCTAGCAAATTGTTTATATCCAAAAAATTAATTAGATCTCAATACTACCAGGTAGATAAAAGCTACACCTATTATTTACCAGAAGTGTCAATTTACTAAAATATACCTTTTATTAATTTAATCCTAAAAACAACCACAATAATAAATAATAATAAAATAAATACAACTGTTTCATTCTGAACTTTCTTTACAGAAGGTTTCTATTTGTCTTTTCTTCTGCCCTCTACTTGTGTGTCCTTATAAACTAATGAGCTTTGCTATAATCCTGCTGAGAGCACTGGCAGTTGTAGCTGCCACATTCTAATTGGGCAGCTTTTGCATTCAACATCTCCACCCACCTCAGGAAGTTGATGCTTAAATTCCACTACAGCCCAATACATATATAAGATAATTCATTAGATTTGGTGTTTTTTAGATTATAAAAACGTTTTGCTTAATTTCAACTATAATTCTTTAAAAATATATATTTCCTTTTACATACCGTGTTTTTTTAAAAGTCAAATTAATAAATACAGCCAACAAATATATGCAATAATGATTTGCTAAGGCCAGCCATTGCCTTGTTTAAGTTGCACTGTAAATGAATGATATTTCCACAAGTCCTAATGAAAGCACTGGTGATAAGGATTGCTTGGCAGCAGCTGAAAGATTCTCGGTCACTCACACTACTGAATGATTGCATATAATAGTTATCACAGTAAATGCTTTAATTACAGAGATACATAGTGTATAATCTATGAAATTAAGTTGTTTAAAACACATTCTTAAAAAACAACATTGCCCATTATCCGGATTTCTTATCCAAAAGAGTATTTGCGTACAGGTAGCAGATTCCAGCGTGTGCCTCTAGGGGGGCGGTATGCTAACTTGTACTATCTCTGAAGTTATTTACATGGAGACAGGGCTGATATAGAAAAAAAGCCACTGGAAGGTTTGATCATGAGGTTAAAGCTCAAATATTTTAGCCATATCATGACAAGACAGGATTCCCTAGAGAAGACTCTGAGGCTGGGACAGATTGAAGACACACAAAGAAGAAGATGGCAGAGGTGGAGATGGATAGATGAGGTAATTGAAGTACTGGAATTGAGCTTGATGGATATCAGAGGCTCCGAGGCCAACAGATGTGCCTTGCATGGTGCGTTCCATAGGGTCACGGAGAATCGGACCCGACTGATGACAAAAATATAATTATGCCTATTAGCTAAACGTTGAATAAAATATAATTTTACATTTACTTTATGTGTTACAGAAATTATAATATATGTATTTTCTGCAAACGTTGGAGTAAAAAGTGACTTATTACGGATTACAGACGGCAGAGTTAGATAGCGCTCAGCTTTTATATCAGTGTGTACTGTGTGTTTAAGAATGAACCACTCTCACAGCCCTCCAACATCTCGCAGCCTGTTTCCACATCCAGCGCCCTTGGCAGGAATCCTATCCCACAATCTCTATCAGTAACTGATGTAAGATCTAATTACAGACAATCCTGAACAAGGAGCATTATAATCTAATCACACCGGTCAGTCTAAATAATAACCCTCAACCCTCAAACCCTCAACCTGCGCTGTCATGTTAAAAATAATTGATTATACCCATATATGTAATTATAATTACAATTAAAGGGGCAGGGATTTCACAAGGAACATAATATCCCTGTGTATCTACTTTTTTTTAATGTCATTTATTGTATTAAGAAGTGCTTATAAGCTCTGTTTTTACTGAATAAAAGTATACAATGTATGCCTGTTTGTGTCCTCTGCAGCTCATGAATATAGGGTGTGAAGCGCCCTGATTAAAATTAGCTTGTCAGTGACCTCTCTCAAGAAGCATGTTGCATAATGTTGCCACTGATTGGTTACTTTAAGACAAGGTACACACCCTTTTTAGAAGTACACTGTCTTCATGAGCTGCAAAAAATAGAGCTTGTAAGCACTTCTTAACACAATAAAGCACATAACAGTAAATACACGCAGATGAATATTATATACCCAGTAAAATTCAGGACCCTTCCATGCCCCTTTAATTGTTTACATTTGCACTTTTAATTTCTTCAATAATTGTTTTGTGAGCAACAATCATCAATTATTTTATTTTTCAGTCACTTTTTATTTTTAACTAGTCAGTTGCCCATCAAAAATTACAGCATAATATTGACTTAATAACTGTGTCCTCTGTTTGTGTCTCTGTGTACCCTCTCTTTGCACACTCTCTCTCTGCGCCCTCTCTCTCTCCCTCCATCCCTCCTTCTATCTCGCATTCCATTCTTCTCTCTCTCTCCCCCCTCTCTCTCCTTCTCTCTCTCTCTCTTCCTCTCCCTCTTCCCCTCTCCTTCTTTCTCTCTTCCTCTCCTTTTCTGTCTCCTGCCCCCTCCTTCTCTCTCTCCCTCTCCTTTCTCCTTCTCTCTCCTTCTCTCTCTCTCTTCCTGTCCTTCTCATTCTCTCTCTCCCTCTCTCCTTCTCACTCTCCCTCTCTCTCTCCTTCTCACTCTCTATCTCCCCCTCCTTCCTTCTTTCTCCTTTCCTCCTTTTCTCGCCCTCCTTCTCCTTCCCTCCTCTTTCCCTCACTCCTCTCTCCCTCTTCGGTGCCCATTGCAAGGCTCTCCCTCTCTCTGTACTCACTCTCTCTCTCCCTCCCTCCATCTCTCCCCTCTGTCTCTCTCTCTCTCTCTCTCTCACATATTATAATTGTCGAACTACGAGACGTCATCACGCTTTGCGTGGTGCGTACGACTCAGAGGCGCGCTCATCGCTTGCGAGCCTCGCAAAGCGAACCCTTAACTCAGAGCATGCCAGAGTAATGAGATGGTTCTTATCCCTGCAGCCTTTCAGTTTCGACTTAATTCATAGGGCAGGAACTCTCGAGGGCAACGCTGATGCCCTTTCCCGGATCCACTGCCTCTTGGCGGACGCTCACCTCCCTGTCGTTGAGCTGAGGGGGGGATGTGTGAGAATGTAAGGAGAAATCGTGGGCAAATCATAGAGGACCGGTACATAAGCCATAGGCTTTACCGCTCCTTGTGTCCAGCTCTCAAAGAGTTAAGGCACTTGACTCCTCCTGGTCCAGTGCTACACAACAAAAACCCCAGGAAGTCCCAGTAAGAGAGAGGGGTGTGGGCTGCTAGAGAAAATTGCTAATTAGGCTCTGACCTGGGAGCTGGGAGAGCAAAAGCCAGAAGCTGAGGCCTAGCAAGAGACCTGCTGTGTACCAGAGCCTGAGAGAGAGACCACTATATTCCAGAGTGGGTTCACAGAAAAGACTTCTGTGGTATCGGAGATTTTCCACTGAGCAAGGATTAACTAAAGACCCCATCCCTAAGAAGCTGAATGCAACAACCCAGGGAGTAGAGTGCGTTGAGAAAAAGTAATAGTCCCTCATCCCCAGAGGGTGACAAGGGTCCCTGGGGCGAAGCATAAGGGAGAGAAGGGTGGGCCCTATGCTTCACCCACCATAGATAGAAGCTGTAGAGGAAAAGGCATTTTCAACCAAATAAGAGACTGTTTGTTTCCTAGCCACAAGCTGGCCCTTTCAACCAAATAAGAGACTGTTTGTTTTCTAGCCACCAGCTGGCATTTTTAACCAGATAAGAGACTGTTCGTATCCTGGCCACTAGGTGGCACTCTCACCAGTCTCAAGGACTAATCGTATGCTGGCCCCTAGGGGGCAGTCTCCCCAGCTTAAAGGACTGTTGACAAGCTGGCCACAAGGGGGCAGTTCCCACGTTCAAGGACTGTTTACAAGCTGACCACCAGGTGGCAGACTTCCCAAGTTTAAAGGACTGTCTCAACCTGGCCACAAGTTGGCATTCTCCCACCTCACGGAGAAGTAGCTATTTATTTTTTCGTTATATTAAGCAGAGCTACGGCTACCGCTGTTATTTTTCTTTCTGTAAATAAACCGATTTGCTGCACTTCCAAGAAGGTATCAGCCTTTGATTTAAAAACCCACCGCTATACGCGGCCATCCTGATCACAATATATATATATATATATATATATATATATATATATATATAAATATTTATATATATACAAATATTTATATATGAATGAATATATATATATCACATATATAGTTGTGAGCGTACGGGCTGTTGCTCACGCTTGCGGGCCAGCAACTACGACCCTCGCAAACTTGACGTTATAACGCAAACAACACGACACAACAACTGCAACCCTCGCAAACTTTACCGCGCACCACAAATAACATACAAGACACGATAACACTCATTACGTTCTCGCAACTCGCGAACATGAAAAAAAAAAAAAAAACACACAATAAATACACACACCACATACATACAAAGCTTACCGACAGCAAGGGGGAGCATCCACGACCTCAAAAAAGCAACTTACACTGTCATTTAACTCAAAATAAAAGAGTTTAGACACTAAAAAATTCTCTAAGCGAGAGAGAAAATGGCCGCTGAACAAAACGAAAACGAGGCTAAACACGCTAAACACCACAAAAGACATGCGAGACACGTTACCACACATAACGACATCGCAAAAAATCGTCCGCAACCGGCGGACAGGAAAAAAGTCAAAACACAATAAATACACACAACACATACATAAAAACATTACCTACAGCAAGAGGAAGCATCAGGGCCTCAAAAAAGCAACTTACACCTTCATTTAACTAAAAATAAAAGAGTTTAGACACTAAAAAATTATTTAAGCAAGAGAAAAAATGGCCGCCGAACAAAACGAAAACGGCACTCTAACCACGCAAAACACCACAAGAAACTCGCAAAAAACCCTACAAACCACCTACGGATATTCTGCTAAGATGCACATTTCCCGCCATTTTACGCTAATGCGGAAGTACCCAACTACGCTAACGGTTTCGGCTCGCGCACGCACACTATTACACTGCACATGTTCATCACGCTTACACAGCACCTCCACACCACTAATGCTGCACCAACATCAAACCAGGTTCACAGCTCTTCAACACAATGCTTCAAAATAGGTAAAGTATATTCATTTATTAATTTATATTATATATTTCAGTAGTACACACAAAACAACATTAGCTACCTTACAATTCCATATGTATATTAATAACTAAACAATTTTCCAAACATACACATATCTTTGCCGTCATTTTTTTTTATAACATAAATTTTATTGAGAAGTTCTGGAATTGCAAAGACAAGACAAAAAAGAATAATGAAAAACATAGACCAAAAGTTGTCTTATAACTAACATCGTATTGCTAACATGTTAAAACCATTCCATTTAAATAAAAACTCCATTACAACTCTTTTTTCGTATTTTTGGTGATTCTGTCCAAATATATTCACATTAGTTTCTTTAGATTCAGCAATATATACAGCTTATAAGGTCACACTGTTCAAATTGCAGAAATTCACATTTCCATAGATGAACCAGAGCAGCAAGAAATATGATAAAAGAAAAATAAAGTAGAGAGAAAACAAGTAGCATTGTACAAAACATATGGTGGAGTGTCTTCCCCCAGCAATTCCCCGTTCAACCAATCTTAAGGTAACCTTCCTCCCCCCCTGTACCTCTGGAATACTGAAGAGATATCTCTCAGGGTCCTCTCACCATTTCTTCCCGTCCGCTCCACACTCCACTCCTCAGCCACTCAACAGGAATGGCTTCTTTAATGTGTTCCCTTAACTTAGTTGTTATATATTACTATTTGTGAATAAGATCCAGGGTTCCCAAACCTCCAAGAAGCAGTGATGTGTATCTGATATGATGTGGGTCATCCTCTCATTGATGCAAATAAAATTTATTTTGTTTGTTACTTCCTGGAAATTAATGTCCCTGCTCTTCCATCGTCTTGCGATGGTATTCTTAGCTGCTAGAAATATCAATTGGGCCAATTTATTCCCCTCCCTTCCCAGTTTTGAGAAGCGAGCTCCCAGGAGACAGACTGCTATTGATGGTTGGAGTGGGGTTTTGAGTGTTCTTGAGATTAGACTGGTCGTTTCTGACCAAATTTTAAATACCTTAGGGCAGCTCCACCAGGTGTGTATAAAGTCTCCCCTACCTTGGCACCCCCTAAAACATCTATCTGGGATTGTTTGGGATATCTTATTTAGTCGAACTGGAGTTGTGTATGTCCGGTGTAAAATCTTAAGAGAGGTTTCTAACAAACTATAATTAAATGAACCCTTAGATAGGTTCGATAAGGATTCAGCCCATTTATTCCCATCCCAATTTTGTCCTAGGTCCCACTCCCACTTCGAAACAAAGGAAGGCCTCCAAGTGCTTGGTGGACTATTGAAGATTTTGTATATTGACCCTAAAATTCCTTTGGACAGGACCTCACTTTTACACACTACCGACATCCAAGAGTCCCTCGGGGGCCCATGGTTCTTTGTATCTCTTCAATCCAGCTTCTTATTTTAATGTAGTTGAAAAGTTCCCGGTGTGGTACCTCAAAGTTCCTAATCATAGATTCTGAAGTTCTCATCAAACCTCCCTCAAACCAAGCCCCCAGTTTATCTAGACCATGCGAAGTCCAATATTCCTTGGACTCTGCAGTGATGGTGGTTGATAAGGAGGGTGATGTAAAGATTGATGTGAGGGGAGATACTGGGTGAGTTAGTTTGTATTTCCTCCTAGCCCAGATCCAAACTATTAGTGTAAATTTAGTTATGGGATTCTGTATTCTAGAGTAGAAAGCGCTTGCACCTGGAGCCCACAGGATAATACCCCACGTAAGCGGGGCCATCTGCAACTCCTCTACAAAGACCCAGTTTGGTTGGAGTGGAATGGAGTGAGCTAGGGGGACAGAGGCAAGCTGGGCTGCTCTGAAGTAATTCAGGAAATTAGGACAAGATAGGCCCCCCTTGGATTTATGTACATACATCGTTTTTCTCGCTATCTTAGGGGGTCTATTTCTCCATATAAACCGAAATACTTGTGTCTGGAAGCGGGCCAATTCTGTATTATTTACCTGGATTGGCAGCGTCCTGGCAAGATAGAGCAGCCTCGGCAATATGTTCATTTTAACCGTGACTACTCTACCCGTCCATGAGATATGCCGTTTATTCCAGTTTTCCAGGTCTCTCCGCAGAGTCCTGTAGAGAGGTGGATAGTTAGCCTTATACATATTAGTTAATGAGTTGGTCAAGTTAATCCCTAGATATTTGATGTGTGAGGGGGGCCATAGAAATTTATGAATTCCCTTCAGGTGGTTCAGAATATCCAAAGGGATCCCAACACTCAAAGCTTCTGTCTTGTCCTGGTTTAGCCTCAAGCCTGACAAGTTGCCATAGACCCCTATCGTGTCCATCAGGGCGCCTACGGAGGAGCTAGGATTCGAGAGAGTGCAGAGAAGGTCATCAGCAAACAAGGAACACTTTAGATGCTGGTGCCCCACCCGCACCCCCTCTATAGAGGAGTTAGCTCTGATCGCTTGAGCCAAAGGCTCAATGGCCAGAGCAAAAAGAAGAGGAGACAGAGGGCAGCCCTGTCTCGTACCTCTCTCGATTTTAATGCTGGCCGTATGGGAGCCAGGCAGTTTTAGTGTGGCCCTGGGAATTGTATAATATGTATGCAATAGGTTTAGGAAGTTTCCTCTGAACCCAAACTTTGCCAAAGTGGCGAATAGGAAGGGCCATTCCAGGGTATCAAACGCCTTTTCGATGTCCAATGCGAGCAGGCAAACAGGGAGACCTCTAGACCTAGCCAAATGAATAACATTTAGAGTCCTCCTAATGTTGTCACTAGTCTGCCTGTTTGGAATAAAGCCTGATTGGTCCTTATGTATTAAGGCGGTTAGGAAAACTGAGATCCTCTGGGAGAACATTTTGGCCAGCAGTTTAACGTCGCCATTAAGAAGCGAGATTGGTCTATAATTTTTAGCTTCCTTTGGATCTCGGCCTTCCTTAGGGAAGAGCGTCAAGTCCGAAAGGTTCAGCTCAGAGGGAGTCGTCTCTCCTCTTAGAATTGAATTGAATAGACTACATAAATGTGGGGCCAGAATTTCTGAGAACTTTTTGTAATAGATGTTAGTGAACCCATCCAGGCCGGGGGACTTCCCTAGCTTCAGTTCTTTAATGGCATCTAGAATTTCTTTGACAGTAACATCTTTATTCAAGTTTTGTAAGTCCAAAGGTGAAATCTGGGGCAAATCAAGGGAGTTTAGATAGGAATGAATAACATTCTCTGGGGCCAATTTCTGAGTGGAGTAAATATTTTGATAGAAATCCCTAAAGACCTCCTGAATTTCGCTTTGGCTGTAGGTGAGATCCCCCTTCCTATTTCTGATTTGGGATACCCTGGCTTGGGCATATTTAGTTTTTAAACTCCTTGCTAGTAGCTTGTCAGGTTTATTCGCCTTGGCATAAAACAAATGTTGAGTCCTCCTTAATGCCTTATCCGTTTTTATGGTCAGTATACTATCCAGCTCTAGCCTGGTTCTATCTATCTGTTTCCTTAAAGCTATCGAGGGAGAAAGCTGATGTTGCCGCTCTAACTGAGTTAGTTTCTCTGTTAGCTCCTTTTCTTTTAGCCTGTTCTGTTTCCTATGTTGGTAGGCTAGCTTGATAAACACCCCCCTGATGTAGGCTTTGTGCGCCATCCAAACCCATCCCGCCCCTGTCTCCCCACCCGCATTGGACTTGAAAAATTCTGCCAACTCCCTCTCAGTTCGTTCCTGGAATCCGGATTGCGATACCAGGTATTCATTAAGTCTCCAGGTATAGGGCATCCGAGATTGAACTCCCAGGTCTACCTCAAGTATGACCGCAGCGTGATCCGACCAAGTGCACGGAACTATATCCGCTTTGTTTGAGCTATCTAGAAGCGAATTACATATGTATATTGTGTCTATACGCGAATAAGTCCCGTGAGTGGGGGAATAAAAAGTTAAATCCCTCCCTCTTGGGTGCAGACCTCTCCAGGCGTCAACTAGGTCTAAGGAGTGCAGAAGTTTTAAGATTTGCCTGTTCTTTTTGGAGTAGCGATCTTCTTGTGGAGGTTTAGATTTATCTGCCACTGGGTCTAATACCAGATTAAAGTCCCCTCCTATAATTAGTTTGCCCCATTCTCCCCCCTCCAGAACCCTTCAGGAATCTGATCAGGGTCTCATGTGGTGTTTTCGTAGGGGCATAGAAGGAGGCCAGTGAAACTGGAGAACCCAAAATCGTCCCCTTTAAAATAATGTAGTAGCCCTCCCGGTCCACTATCTTAGTTGTTAATTGAAATTGGAGGCTCTTATGGAGCAAAACTGCAACTCCTTCTTTTTTGGAGACCTGGGTAGAGTAATAAAAATGAGGATAATTTTTGTCAAGGTAGGTTGGGACTTTATTCCTGGCAAAATGTGTCTCCTGTAAGAAGATCACCATGGGGTTAAGGGTCTTATAATAAAGGAAAGCCTTCCTTCGCTTGAAGGGGGAGTTGAAACCCTTCACATTATGGGTAAGTATTGTCATCGGTGTGGTCATGGGTAAACTAGAGGTGTATATATCTGATGCATTAGCGTAGCCTTACCCTTCCGGAGGAGCGCCAAGGAGAAAGTGCAGAGCGGATTTACCCCTCTTGGGGATAGGAGTGGTTGAGCCCGGCCAAGAAGAGGTCCAGTATGTTTAGCTCTGTGGGGGTAAAAGAGGCATGAGTATAAGTAGTACAGGTGCGGTCCCAAGAGATCTACAGGAGGCAAGATAGTACCAGACAAGTCTGGTAGTGTCTCAGAGCTGTTAGAACCCAACTCACTAGGCTGAAAAGAGATCCGTTCCAATAGTACCAGAGGTCTTCCACTCTTTGAGGCCAGGCAGCTTGGCCCACTGTCCAGCAGACAGGCCGCCGCCTCTACCCCAGCTATGTAGAGTGAACCCTGATTTGGTTCTAAATCCCCTAGACAGCCATAGAGGGAGAGATAACAAGTATGAGGAAGCACTAAGTGGCAGGTTCCAGTTAGACAGTAAGGGGGAGTATAGGGGCAAGAGAACCCAAGCTGATAGGTGACAAAGAGAAGAGCAGCAGTGAAGAGAACACAAAGGGAAGAAAGTACAATTGTTGTCAAGAGGTCTTGCTGTCCCAAGACCACCCGCCCTGTCTTAAGCATTCTACCCTCTCAGAACACTAGGGCCCCTGCTCCAATTCCCGCCAGCAAGGACAGGCAAAAGTAATCTAGAGAAGCATTAAGGAAACAGAATAAAGCCAGAACCTTGAATAGCTTATTTAAGCATTAACAACCTAATTTTCTATCTGAACTAAAAGCAGAGTAAACCTTTAGACCCGGTCCAGTGAGGAAGGATCCTGACGGACTGACTATACTATCTGCATGTAAATTAAAACTTATAACTTTATCAGTCAGCTAAAACCTGCTAAAAAAGGAAGGAAAACAAAACATGGGTTAGCAACATTTCAAAAGTCTTTGGTTGACATGGCCCAGCTTAGGGCCCCAGGCTCCTTAGAGGACCTAAGTAAAAAAGTAAGAAAAATAAAATGTCCTGAGAAAAGGCTAGGTCAGTTCCAGGAGACTTCCATGTTAGTCTCTACCAAGGAATTTTGGTATGGTGTTTTTAAGCCCTTGTAACTCCTGTGGATGCCGAAATAAGTCTTTGGTAGCCTGTTGCCTTTTCAAGCGGACCAGCCTAATTGAAAGTCTCTGGAGATGGCATTAACTGAGTTATTGCATTTACGAGTCCATGATCTGGGTGGGACGCCTATGAGTGATTTTTGAGGCTTGGTCAGTGGGACTCTTTTGCCTGGTCACTTCCGACCATTGTCTTTTCGGGAGAGATAAAGCTGCCGATGCAGGTGATGTCGAAGTCGGGTCCCCCCCAGTAAGATCCAGACTCTTTAGAAGCTCTTGGCAGTCTTCTAGAGAACGCATTGTATACTGGGTGCTCCCCACTGAGAAAATTAGGGCAAATGGGAATCCCAACGGTACCTGATGTCATGGCGGAGAAGGACTTCCAGGGCAGGCTTCATCAGCCTCCGTTTTTGAAGCGTGGAAAGGGAGAGATCCGCAAAAAATTGAAGTTTGGCCCCATCTGGGCCTATGATCATAGCCTTTTTGCGGGTAGTTGCCAGGATCAGGTCCCTAGACTGTTGGCGTAGAAGCCTGACTATGATGTCTTTGGGAAGGTCTAGATTACGACTTCCCCCAAGGGCTCTATGTGCACGCTCCACTTCCCATTCGTGGTCTGGATGACCTGAGAGGATCTCGTCGATCGCGGCCTTAAGGTAACGAGGGAGGTCGACTATTGCCGTAGGCACGCCTCTGATCCTCAGGTTGAATCGTCTGGATCTATTCTCCAAATCCTCCAGTTTATCTTCTATGCCACAGATACGGGAGGTGTTGTCAGCGATGATGGCCCTGTCTTTCTCCTGGGCCCCCACCACCTGGTCAACGGTGTCTTCAAGTTGATGGGTCCTTTGGCCAATCTCATGTATGTCCTTCTGCAAAGATGTGACCGCCCTATCAATGTGGGAGGCCAGGAGAGCCTCAATTCTTGCCATTGAATTGCTGTTGATGGAGACCTCAGGCTGTGGGGCCCCCTCCAGGGGATCCAAGTCTGAGGTATCAGATTGCTCTGAGACAAGATCCTTCAGCAGTGCCGCCTGTGTTTCCGAGGCCTTGAAATGTTCGTCAATTTTCTTGGAAGTTAAAGATTTTTTGTTCTTCACCATTTTTATGGAGCTGCTTCTTCCCGGGGTAGCCATTGAATGTCCAGACGTCAGGTGGATTCCACTGGGGGGGTCACTCCGTATTAGCTTTTTCCTCTCAAGTATTTTGGTCTATTGTGGTCTGTCTTGTCTGTTCATATCTAGATTCTGTAGTGAAGTCTTAGCATCTCTCAGACCCTGCCGGCGGGAACTGTGCACAGCCCCGTCAACTACATCTCCTTAGGCTGATATGCTCCGCGTTTCTGTGCCCCCAGCAGATCTGGATTGTGTATTTTTCAGCGTCCCACCAGGAGTAGTCAGTGCCAACTTTTCAGTGCAGGTGCTGAAATGAGATCTAAGCTCACAATGTTTGATGATAAAAAAAAGACAGAAAAATAGCAGTTGCACTTATCCTGAATGACCACACGATGGCAGCGTGATACAAGATTGTCAGATATTATACACCAGATGTATGGCAGTAGCTGGAAGCAGATTTTTTTACTCTAAAACTCAGCCAAGATACCAGCTGGGACTTCTGTGGCAAGGTACAGTGGATTCAGCCTCCAGTATAGTAGGAGTGGGGCTGCCAGACCCCTGAGGTTAGTAAAGATGCAATGTTTTTGTCAGCAGTAAAATCACTGCCTTTGAAACTGAAGGTAAAAGGGCTGTAGGTAAGTCAGACTCACCCCAGTATATACTTCTGTGGCAGTGGCAGCCAGTAGACTGTGTGGCAGAGGAGTCTTAGTATTAGCTCAATTTCTGGGCCTCAGGAGTGGTAGGGTAGGGAGAAACTGAGTGCCCTTCATAGGCCAGAAAAACAAAATGGCCGCCACCCGTTCATGGGCCTTTTACCTTCACCTTGCTGCTCCAGAAGCTGCCAGGCAGTACAGGCCAGAGATATCCTGAGGAATCAGCCACAGACAAATGTCTCTAGGGAACCTCTGAGGTTTCCTGCAGTACTCACAGAGCGTGGGTCTCCTCCTGCAGTGCCTGCCTCGTCTTTGCCGTCATTTTTTGACGGGCAAGTCGCTAGTATATATATATATATATATATATATATATATATATATATATAATTCAGATAAATACAGGGAGCTTGGGCAGGGACATGTAAATGTGCCCACAAAGGCTCACTCTTTAATCCAAAAGCCAGTTCAAACATGCCTTTCTTTAAGCAAATAGCTGCTCTATTACACAGCTGTGGATTAGACACAAGCTAGGAAACCTACCCACAGACGGCACTGGTTCAAGGTCACTGCCTCTCATCAGCGTGGGGCCAGTTCCTAGCTTGTGTAGTAGATTTTGTGGGGAGGTAGTTTACATAATTATTTTATTTATAGTGGACAAAAGAGTGATAGAAGCCCTCCACCGTACAGTAGCACAGTATATAAATAGTACATTTGTGATCAGACTTTAACGTCTAAAACTAATCAAAAAACGTATTTCCTGCTCAGAATTCTGAGAAATACAGTTATTACACTGCATTCTGGGAAGCTGAACAGGGACATGCACATGAGCCCACAAAGGCTTTAATACAAAAATAATGTTATATATATATATATACACCCAATATATCCACCAGAATGTAACTTACCTTATAACTGAGGTAACTAAGCAAGATTGTTTCAAAAAGGCTGATTATTGTCACTGTCACCTGGAAAAATAAAGGGATATTTATTGCACCATTTGGTATAAATGTACATAATAACAGAAGCTTTAATACCTATACATGCCTGTGATTATTCTGATTTAACCATCTGGCCATGTTCTCCCTGCCCCCCATAAGAGTTAATAAATTCCATCACAATACAAATGTAACAAAGTTTTGTTTATTTACATAACTTTTAATTTCTGTAGTAATTTTTTGGGTCCCTTTTATATTATCACACTACATTACAATTCATGTTCTTCACATAGCTGGGCCCTTTTCTGTGTTCCTTTAAACGTGAGCCACAACTATCCCTCCGTTTTAAGAGCTAGTTTAAAGGGTGTGGCTTCTTGTACAGATTCTGATTGGGTCAATCCGATTTTCTTATTAGTTAAGTCCCCCTTTCGCATTGGATCTGATTGGACAAGTCCCTTTTCCTGATTGGATCAGTCTCTTTTCCTGATTGGACCAGTCCCTTTTCCTGATTAGACCAGTCCTTTTTCCTAATTGGATCAGTCTCTTTTCCTGATTTGATCAGTCTATTTCCTGATTGGACCAGTCCCTTTTCCTGTTTGGATCAGTCTCTTTTCCTGATTGGAACAGTCCCTTTTCCTGATTGGATCAGTCTATTTTCCTGTTTGGACAAGTCCCTTTTCCTGATTGGATCAGTCTCTTTTTCTGATTGGATCAGTCTCTTTTCCTGATAAGACCAGTCCCTTTTACTGATTGGATAAGTCTCTTTTCCTGATAAGACCAGTCCCTTTTCCTGATTGGATCAGTCTCTTTTCCTGATTGGAACAGTCTCTTTTCCGGATTAGACCAGTCCCTTTTTCCTAATTGGATCATTCTCTTTTCCTGATTGGACCAGTCTCTTTTCCTGATTGGATCAGTCTCCTTTCCTGTTTGTACCAGTCCCTTTTCTTGATTGGATCAGTCTCTTTTCCTGATTGGACCGGCCCCTTTTCCTGATTGGATCAGTCTCTTTTCCTGATTGGACAATTCCCTTTTCCTGATTGGATCAGTCTCTTTTCCTGTTTGGACCGGCCCCTTTTCCTGATTGGATCAGTCTCTTTTCCTGTTTGGATCAGTCCCTTTTCCTGACTGGATAAGTCTCTTTTCCTTATTGGATTAGTCCCTTTTCCTGATTGGATCAGTCTCTTTTCCTGATTGGACCAGTCCCTTTTCCTGATGGGATCAGTCTCTTTTCCTGATTAGACCAGTCCCTTTTCCTGATTAGACCAGTCCCTTTTTCCTAATTGGATCAGTCTCTTTTCCTGATTGGACTAGTCCCTTTTCCTGATTGGATCAGTCTCTTTTCCTGTTTGTACCAGTCCATTTTCTTGATTGGATCAGTCTCTTTTCCTGATTGGACCAGCCCCATTTTCCTGATTGGATCAGTCTCTTTTCCTGATTGGACAAGTCCCTTTTCCTGATTGGATCAGTCTCTTTTCCTGTTTGGACCAGTCCCTTTTCCTGATTGGATAAGTCTCTTTTCCTTATTGGATCAGTCCCTTTTCCTGATTGGATCAGTCTCTTTTCCTAATTAAACCAGTCTCTTTTCCTGATTGAACCAATCTCTTTTCTTGATTGGACCACTGTATTTTCCTGATTGGACCAGTCCCTTTCCCTGATAGGATCAGTCCCTTTTTCAACAATGAAAGCTATCAGACACTGTGCAACATTCACTTCTTAATGCAATCTATGGATATAACACTTACAACTTGCTTTTTAATAAACATTATGTGAAAATTATACTTTTGTCGTTTTAAAAAGGAATAAAAACAAGTGTAAATATTCTAAAAAATGACTGTAATAATTTCCCAGCTGTGAGCAGAGTTTTATTTGCTCCATAAAGCAGACGTTGGTTGGGAGTCTCTGGTAAACTCATTTTTCTCCGAGTTAGCTGAGTAATTACAGTTAATCACGCAGAATAGAACCGGCTATAATGACATTCAGTGTTCCCTAAGAAATGTAATTTTCAATTTAACGATGATAGAAGTTTTCTTTATCAAACTAATTACGTTGACCATGCTGGAACATGCATTTCTGGAGATACCCAAAGCTCAAGCCTAAAATCACAGAATTAATACAATTTCCTTGGACCGTTTCTGTATGTTTATTTACATATTTACATCTGTCGTAATCTCTGGTGTAAAGGAATCTTTTTTTAAAAAAAACTAAAATTAATAAACATTTTTGAGAGTAAAAATATAAATAAAGGCAGTTTTCTTTTTTTACAGGAGGCATCTGTTTCCATTTGTCAGCTGATTCTCTCTGTTAGTTTCTCAGTAGGCAGTGATGTTATAAACTATTAAGCTTTTCATGAAAAACTCAGAAATGTGTAGTTGCCACATTCCAATAGAAACTTCCTGTGCAATCAAAGTGATCCATACAGAATATTTATGGTTATAAATGAATAACTGTGTCTTTTAAAGGGACATTGTAACCCCAGAATCAAGCAGATTTGTTTAGGTTATTTATAAAAAACTGGCGCTGTGATGTGTTATCCATTTTTTTCTAACGTGAATCAAGAAATTCCATGTTATAATTTCTATGCATATGATCAGATCACTCATATTAATTAGCTGCTTTGTGTGATAATTAGGATTTCAGTCTGCATGCCTTTCTCTGTATTGGCCAAAACTAAATACCCCAATGTTATCTGGCAGTTAGACTCCTCTCCAACCCTTATCAAGCACTCTAAACCGCACATACTGAGACGCTCATTAGCATACAGCAGCTGCACATTAGCATACAATAGCTGCAATTTAGCATACAGGAGCCACAAAATCAATTCTACATATTTCAGAAATAATTTACTGGATAGAAAAATTGCTAGTACAATGTATAGCCAGTTGTTAATGCTCTTTAAGATTAAATCAAATTCCTGTTAGCAGGTCCCTTTAATCATACACAGTAGTTGGCAATGCCTTGCTTGGTGCAGCCTTATTATATATAATATGGAGATATTACACCCAGTCTACACCCCAGAACTAAAAAGTCTCTGTCTCCATCAATTCAACAAGGAACAGTGTTTTTTTTTTGTTTTTTTCGTAAAGTTTTTGTAAGATCATGTAAAATAAAAACATAATGTTTGAAAATAGAGTAGAAAATATATCCTTAATTTATAAAACACGTGTAAGTGTTCTCAGATTTGTTCTACTTTACCCCTCCCATCTCCAATGGCGGAGCTACTGCCAATGCAGCAGGTGCAAAGCACTGGGTAGGGGTCCTCTGCCATCTGCGCTGCTCTTAATTTATTAGAGAAGGGCAGATAATAACTTTTATAGAAAGGTGTTCTGACCATTGGGTGGTGTAAAGAGATGTGCAAGGGGGGTCCCCAAATTATCTTGCACCAGGGCCCTCTCTTGCCCATCGCTATTTGTGCCTGGCTTAGAGAAAAGGACTTGGGATGAATGCTGTGCTGCTCACCGATGCATCTTTAGATGCACTGCAGCCTGAGCACACTTACAGCAATGGATATTGCAGCCTATAGCAACTTTGTGGGCTGCAGAGTATCTAAAGATGTAAAGCTTTCAGCCCTGCTGAGTCACATACATATAAAAGCGAGGGGTGCAGGAGGACAAATGAGACACCTCCCCCCCCCTCTTTGCAGGCGAGCAAGTTTTACAAATTAAGAAGAAATATTATTTGATGTATTTTTAAACTGTATATGTTTTAGTTTACTTTACCTTACACATACTTTGCAGATATAATTTCTTATCACATTTCTCGGGGGGGCCTTTAAGCAAAGGATGTGGGAGCTTAGAACACAAAGAGAAGTTTATTTTTACTGCACTGCTGAGCCGGTGAACTGTTTTAGTAAAACTATAATATTCTCTTTTTTGATACCGCACACCTCCTCCCTATGGTACCAGAGCAATATTCAGGAAAATCCTTTTCAAACTGTATCATGAACATTAATAATAAAACTACATATACCGGAAACTAATAATGTGAGAGCACTTTCCACTTAGGAAATCAAGTGATTCATTTGGGAGAAGTTACCCAGATGCAGCCAATGTCTCAAACACTTACACATATCATAAGGCTCGTTCTGTCTGAGTGCCTTATTGCAATCAAATTTGTACCCTGTACACTGCTGAGTTTAATAATGACATGTATTGATATTTTTATATATCTGTTACATGAATTTTCCAAAAACCCAATTTTAAAGTAATTAAAGAGATAGGAACTCACATTTGACTAAGCAAGCCTTTAATAAATCACTGTATTTCATGAGTTTCTATCAAAAATTTAAAAGAGCTGGTTTTAAATCCTGCAAAAGTATTTCACACAGTGTCTCTCACCTTTTTTAATCTGAGGATGGGAGGGGGACCTTACAATACGTATAGGAACCAGCTTTGAGATCCAGAACATTATGAACAGGGTGATAGTACTGTACTTCTGGTTTAGAACTAATTTGAATAGAGTACATTTTAATTGCAGGTAAATTCACCAATAATCCATCTGTAATTGTGACTAATGACGGTGTGTGTTTAAAGTTTTGGGTTCTCCTCATTCTTTTTTCCTTTTTATTGCTGAGTTATGGCCTATAGGATATCTGGTATACTATTATCTATCTATCTATCTATCTATCTATCTATCTATCTATCTATCCATAAATATATCTATCTATCTATCTATCTATCTATCTATCTATCTATCTATAAATATATCTATCTATATATATATATATATATATATATATATATATATATATATATATATATATATAATTTTAATGTATGTATCTATCTATATAAAATATTATATTATAATAATTTCTGCAGTGTTGCCCCTCCTATACGCCCCGGGCCCCCTCGGCCTCACTGCCCCCTCCACCCCCAGGGCTTCCAATGAAATCCTGCCAGAGTTTCTTCTCGCCGGTGCAGGGAATCCCAGATCACATCACAAACACATCTACACTACAGAATTGGACAAATGTACTGCACTGATACGCCTCACCTACAATGGCGTTAGCCCTGCCCGTGCTCTAGTTACATGCAACATAATCACGTGCATGAACTATGACATCACTACACACTGCCGATATACCCCAGAGGTATATGTAAGGAAGAGGTAGCAGAAATCCCCCCTAACTTGTCCTTGGCATTAGCAATTGGACAGCCATAAAAGACAAATGGGAGGCTCAAGAGTGCCTCAACTCCTCCTCTGCAACTAAGGGGTTAAAACATGATCTTTTAAATGCATGTAGTACATGTAAGTTTACAGTGTCCCTTTAAGCCTGATTTGTTTCAAATGTTAGGAAATGCCAAGAGGTTTTTAGGTTCCTTGTCTCTAGCACTGAGCTGGCAGACTGACAGATTCCACTTTTTTCAAGCATTTTGTTAGCAACTTAAAGGTCATTAACTCAGAATTTCATTAAATCTGTGATCAAGGTAAATTAGCTCTAAATCCTTGTAATACAAGGAAGTCTGAAGCTAATTGCAGAATTCCAACAATGATATCACTTTAAGGCTAATACAGTACAAGAATTGATAAAAAGGTAAGAGCGTAAAAAACCCAAATATGGTGAAGTACATCAAGAACCATTTATTAAACACCACTATTTTGTTTGGGTTCGCATCTGAATCTGAATGTCTGCAAATGTGTACAAAAAAAACAATCCTAAATAATTATCTTATACAAATATAAATATGATACCATAAGATAAAGAGGGATAATAAAACTACTAAGAAGAGAAGGACAATATCATAATTATAATAATTATAAAAAATGCAATAATGCCATTAAAAGTGTATAATATAACCATATTCCTTCTCTAATCACAATAAATTAATACATGGGCTAAAAGAAGTGCTGCTTTATCTGGCTAAAAGTATAAATGTCCTCCTCGCCAACTCATTTCGGAAAAAATAACTTTTTCAGGGCTCTCCTCAAAAATTAATATACCACATTATTCCATTTATTGAGGGTGCAAGTGGTGCAGATTGATGTTTTCCATGTCTACTCATACATAGGAAAACAAAAAAAACCACATGCAGAGTTTTGTTGCCAATAAGCTATATTCCTAATTGCCTCTTTCGCCACTCACTACCCTCTTGTTTGGATGTATATAGGTCAATACCAGAGCCCACTAAAAAGTAAATGACAAAGGCCCTCATTCAATTGCAATTTGGCCACATAACATATTTTTTTAAAATAAGTTTTTAGTTAGTGAACATCTATCCAAAAGCAAGGTTTTCACTAACTAAAAACTTCTTTCAAAAAAATATGCTATGTGCTTATTTAGAGTCCTATTCAATTGGACAAATCGCAATTGAATGAGGGCCAGAGAGTTTTGGCAGGCAGTCCTCCACGTGTTTGAGGTGCATATCCCCCTAATAGTAACTAATTAAACAATCACATATGCATTGTATTATAATAAAAAATCACAGCCATACTCATCTAGATCAATGAATTATACTTTAATAAAAGACTCAAGTTAACTCATATTTTTCTGACTTACATATTAGATATAATTATAATTTAATATTAAATATATAAATTACATATTAGATGTAATAAGAGGATAATATTAAAAGTTAAAAATAATAACTAAAACACCATATATATTATATTATAATACAAGTCACAGTCATACTATTCACGATATATGGTTTATAATATAATATAATATAATATAATAAAAGCCTTAAGTTAACTTATATTAGATGTACATAAAAGTTAATATTAAAAAAGTATTGTGAATTGCTTTGTAATTTTTTTGTAATAATATAGATTAACAGAACAAATGAGTCTTGTAGTGCTTTTACAGTCACAGTCTTTGTAGTACAAATGGTGGAAAGAGTGAAACGGTCCTGAGAAAGATTTCCTGTTAATGCCTTAATCTTTTGACCTAATAAAATATATTTATTTTATATATGAAGAGATTGGTATTTGAACACAGCCTCTTGTATCAGAGGTAATTACTTCTAAGCCATTTCTTTACATGATTAAAAGAGTGTTGAGTGACTATTCAGTTTCTTGTAGGAGAGCTTCAAGCCAACAATAACTGACCCATATAAAAGTAAATTTTTACTAATGTATATGGTTTAAACAGCTTCCCTACACAATTTTCAATTATCAGTATGATAAAGCCTGGTTTAACTTTTCATGCACTTCTTACCATTATTCACACTAACTCTTTAAGATTGCTGAGAGTAATTTTGGCTCTTTAACATGTATATACAATGGATGTTGTTATCAACATGTATGTACATATGTGTTCATGTGTTGATTAGAGCTACGGTATATGGGGCACATTATAAGTAACATATAATAATAAAAAAAGTAATTTTCTGTGCCCTATAAAGACATGAGAAGGTCATAACTAAATATATGTCCCAATAATATATATGGTACAATTTCTTTGTAATGCGATTGGACATTACCTGCAGCCCCCATAGGGGTAAGCTCCTGTTCACCCAGATTATTGTGGACCTATTAAATACAGAAACAGAGATTAAGTACTGAGTAACCAGGAATAATATTGTGCACTAATGAGGCCCACGCTGGTTTTGATATAAGATGTCATACTGAAAAAAGGGGGAGAAGGGACCTTCAGAACAAGATGTCATACTGCACAAACTGTATAATAAAATACTGGACATACATTTTTATTTAAACTTCCAAATATGGTATAATGTAAAACTATAGGTAATATCAAGAACTTTATGAAATTATTATTAATAAAAGATTGCATTTTCCAAAAATTAAACTAACATTGAATTTGCCATTTTGAGCTGTCAGTCAGCTTTTCTGATCCACCTACAAACAGAGATTCAAATATTTTGTTAATGAGAGATCAATGTTATGAAGTAGTGATTAGCCCTTGAGGCACTGGGCCCAGGGAGCATACCTATTGAATCAAATGTCTCAGGCTCTCATTCAATTGCGATTTGGCCAATTGAATAGTGCTATAAATAAGCACATAGGGCCTCATTCAATTGCGATGTGGGCAATTGAATAGGGCCCTAAAGAAGCACATAGCATATTTTTATGAAAGCAGTTTTTAGTTAGTGAAAACCTTTCTTTTGGATAGATGCTTGCTAACTAAAAACTTCTTTAAAAAATATATGTTATGTGCTTATTTAGGGCCCTATTCAATTGGCCAAATTGCAATTGAATGAGGGCCATAGCATTTTTTTTTTCAAGAAGTTTTTAGTTAGTGAAAACCTTGCTTTTGGATAGATGTTTACTAACTAAAGACTTCTTTAAAAAACATATGTTATGTGCTTATTTAGACCCCTATTCAATTGGCCAAATTGCAATTGAATGAGGGCCTTAGTGGCTAATCAGTAATTTGCATGTCTCACTAGCAAAAAAAAAATAATACTGTTTGTGGGTGGATGAGAGAGACTGACTGATTTAGTGATAGAAAGTACATATCTGGGACGAGGTGTCCTTGGAAACTAATTAGCATTCCATTAGTCCTATTGAAATCTATGACATTTTTATCTGCCACATTCCCACTTTGCAGATATACAGCCTTATTCAGTTGTGATGTGGCCAATTGAATAGGGCTCTATATAAGCACACAGCATATTTTTTTTACAGAAGTTTCTAGTTCGTGAACTTCCATCCAAATCAAGGTCTTCACAAACTAAAAACTTCTGTAAAAAAAATTTGCTATGTGATTATATAGAGCCATTTTCAATTGGCTGAATCGCAATTTAATAAGTCTGACTGCATCCAACTCAGGGAGTAGATTAGTAAAAACTAAAGTGATATATCCCTACAGCATAATCGCATTAAGGTGAAATGTTAGAAGACACATTTTTTCCAAGTTAAAAACATTTTGCCTGTGTTAAGTTTAAATTTTGCAAACAAATATATATTTTTTAATTATTTGACTACAGTGTTCATATATTTAAAATTTACTATATTACTAAATGCAGTTAAAAGTATTCAACATTTTTTATAATGTAAAAGAACCCTCTAATGTATTATCTTTTAAGTATTTATTTTGCTACAATTTTGGCTTCACACTTTGAAAACAGAGGAAATATCTGTCTAACAATGGGAATTGAGCAGCTACATCTGGCAGTGCTCTCAGCAGGACTAAACTTAAGCTCACATCTATCTGAGAAAATAACAGGCAACAACAGAGCAAGCAGGAGCCACAAAGTATACAATAATTGCATATAAAATTTGCAAAGTATAAAAGTTGTGTTTTTTTATCTATGTTTGCCTTCTAAAAATATTTTATTTAATTAGTCAACAAACAATAAAGAAAAACATTTTAACAAAGTGGTCATTTAATGATTTTCTAAACCATACTTTATTATTGGGGAAAAAGTGTTTTCCTTGTAAATATAATGTGCCCACCCCCCATAATGAAATAATCCCTCCCTCACCATCCTTTCATTGTAGCCGGCTCCTACAGCAGGACTCTCAGGGGCGGCCCGTCCATTGGGGCGTCAGGGCAAACGCCCCCCCAAATATTTTCTTCACCCTGCAATAAAAAAAACACAACAATGTATTAGTATAACCCAAAAACAAATAAATATAAGGTGTACATCATCATTTCAAGTCTCAATAGTATTAAAAATGAAGTAAAGTTAGTAAAGGGACACTGTCACTTTAAAATAACCCTTGCACTACATTAACTAATGCTGTGTATCTATATAGCCCCCTGCCTGCACCCTGTGTGATCAAATTACACTAGTTATACTGTGTACACTAACCTTAGACTCTTCTCTCTCTTCAATGAGTCCTGGCCTGGCCCCCTGACCGTTAATGCATGCCGCCCACCATCACAGTGACGATATGCATGGGCGGTCATAAATGTATCAATTAATAACTGACAGTCTTCCATCATTGACCAATCAATGATGGAAGGCTGTCCAGTTACTTAGTGATCAATCTAAACCCACCCAGACCGTTAGCCCTGAGCGCCCGCCAGCAAATAGGGCCTCGAGTTTACATTTTGATTGACTGATACAGTCAATGAAACCACCAGTTGCCTGTCCCTTCCCCCTTTCTGTTTCCTGACCCTGGTCACGCTGAGACTGAGAGACCTCCCTGGCTGAATCTACTCACATCTGCTCTGCCTGCCTAACACAGTAAGTCTACCTGCCCGGCCCCTGCCCCTGGCCAAACCAAAACCCCTAGTAGCCCCTAATAAAAGTTAGGGGTGACCAGTTACCCCCAGTCCCCCACTATGCCTGCCTGGCCTGCCAGTGCCACCTACCCAGCCACCCACCAACTACCACCGACGACCCTAGGCCTACAATGCCTGGTGCCAGTGCCACCCTCAGCTATCACCCCCATGTGGCCTGTGCCACCCCCGATCAGGCCTGCCCTATGCTAGCTATGCCATCATGCCACCGCCGGATTACCCCGATCACGGGATCGGGGTAGTCGGGTGGTGAGCGGGGTGGCACAGGCCCACATGGGGGTGATCGGATCACCCCCTTGATGAGGCCTGTGCCACCCCTGATGACCTCCATGTCGCCGCCCTATGCCACCCCCGAGGCCCGATCACCACCACCCCGATGCGGCCTATGCTAGCACCGCCCGATTACCCCGGGTATTCGGGCAGTGAGCGGGGTTGACCAGGCCACATGGGGGTGGATGTTCACCCCCATGAGGCCTGTGCCACCCCTGATCGTGGCCTACACGGTCCGATGGGCGACCGATGGGCGCCTGAGCGTGACCGACCCCACCCTGGATGAACCAACTACCTACCTACCCCCCCCCCCCCCCCCTATTTTTATTCCATTTTTAGAAGTAACAGGCATGTATATGTGCCTGTCACTTTTAAAGATAAAATAAAAATAAGGGAAGGGAAAAAAAATACAGTAAGCAAACACATTGTTAGTACAGTTAGTAACACAACACATTTTATACAAAAATAAACAGCTTTAAACAAACATTAATAAAAAATAAAATAAACAACAGCACATACTTACCTGTCAAATTGACCCCTCCAGCGTTGGCCTTCTGTCCTCTGGATATAGTCATGAAAAATAAATAATCCAATGTTGATTGAAGCCCATGTCAAATAATCCAATGTTGATTGAAGCCAATGGTCAAATAAAATAATCCAATGTTGATTGAAGCCAATGGTCAAATAATCCAATGTTGATTGAAGCCATTGTCCATCCATCCATTCTGGCCCATTGAAAGAGGCCTCCACAAAAAAAAAACGACGCTCTAAAAAAAAAAAACAACAAACTAAAAGAGCTCCTCCTACAAGGAGCCCCTCCCGCGATTAATTGTTTTTTTCCCACGGTCTGCTATATATACTAATTTTTGAAGGACTCTGATTGGCTGAAATTTTTGATTGACATCGATTTCAACCAATGAGAGTCTTTAAAAAATTAGCAAATCAGCAAGCAGGTATGGAAGCCTGTAAGGGTAAAAAAGGTTAGTGTGAACTTGTTTGACCCTGTATGTATTATACATATTACAGTGCTATTTTTTGGCTATACATGTTACAGGATATTATCCTGTAACATGTATATCACATAAAATAGCCCTGTAATATGTATAAAAAATAATGTGTAATAGAAATGCATGAACAATATAATATAACAAGTAATAAAGAACATCAATTAATCAAATAATAAATATCAATTAATATATATTGTTGTATGTATATGTTTATGTATATTTATGTGTATTTTTTATGCGTGTATATATATATATATATTTGGATATATATATATATATATATATATATATATATAAATTGATATCAATATATCACAATAAATAAATATATATATATATATATATATATATATATATCAATTTGATATATATATATATATATATATATATATTTATTTATTGTGATATATTGATATCAATTTTTATATATATATATATATATATATATATATATATATAAATATATATATATATCAATCAATATATCTATCAATCAATCAATCCAAATATACATATATATATATATTTTTTTATTTTTTTTTTACAATTTGGGCCTATATGGTCCCAATTTGTTATTTAAGGTTTTTAAGGTGCGGTTGGGGCCTATATGGTCCCAATTTGTTATTTAGGGTTTTTAAGGTGCGGTTGGGGCCTATATGGTCCCAATTTGTTATTTAGGGTTTTTAAGGTGCGGTTGGGGCCTATATGGTCCCAATTTGTTATTTAGGGTTTTTAAGGTGCGGTTGGGGCCTATATGGTCCCAATTTGTTATTTAAGGTTTTTAAGGTGCGGTTGGGGCCTATATGGTCCCAATTTGTTATTTAAGGTTTTTAAGGTGCGGTTGGGGCCTATATGGTCCCAATTTGTTATTTAGGGTTTTTAAGGTGCGGTTGGGGCCTATATGGTCCCAATTTGTTATTTAAGGTTTTAAAGGTGCGGTTGGGGCCTATATGGTCCCAATTTGTTATTTAAGGTTTTAAAGGTGCGGTTGGGGCCTATATGGTCCCAATTTGTTATTTAAGGTTTTAAAGGTGCGGTTGGGGCCTATATGGTCCCAATTTGTTATTTAAGGTTTTTAAGGTGCGGTTGGGGCCTATATGGTCCCAATTTGTTATTTAGGGTTTTTAAGGTGCGGTTGGGGCCTATATGGTCCCAATTTGTTATTTAAGGTTTTAAAGGTGCGGTTGGGGCCTATATGGTCCCAATTTGTTATTTAAGGTTTTAAAGGTGCGGTTGGGGCCTATATGGTCCCAATTTGTTATTTAAGGTTTTAAAGGTGCGGTTGGGGCCTATATGGTCCCAATTTGTTATTTAAGGTTTTAAAGGTGCGGTTGGGGCCTATATGGTCCCAATTTGTTATTTAAGGTTTTTAAGGTGCGGTTGGGGCCTATATGGTCCCAATTTGTTATTCAGGGTTTTTAAGGTGCGGTTGGGGCCTTTATGGTCCCAATTTGTTATTTAAGGTTTTAAAGGTGCGGTTGGGGCCTATATGGTCCCAATTTGTTATTTAAGGTTTTTAAGGTGCGGTTGGGGCCTATATGGTCCCAATTTGTTATTTAGGGTTTTTAAGGTGCGGTTGGGGCCTATATGGTCACACTTGGTCTTTTAAGGTTTTAAAAGTTACGGTTTGGGTCTTGAGATTTCTAATGTTTTTTTTTTTGTTTTCTATCACCCCCCAGGTGCTAACTATCTGTGAAAGCAGATTTGTTTGGACTCGTTGGTTGACTTACTGGACGTGAATACCCCGAGAAGGAGAGTCAACTGTTGGTGAGTATCATTGCCTTTCATTTTCTGTCCATGTGTATAGGTGCAAATTTGATGTTGATGTAGTCTTGTCACATGAGGGTTTGCAATCTGTAATGTATACCAATGAAATCAACACACTGTTATTTTAAAGTAATTTTGTGACATAATATAAATTAATATACCGTGATCTCTTTCTTCTATTGGTATCAGAAATGAATACTATTGACTCTCTACTTGTAAAGCCTTTCGGCACCCTAACCTATGAGGAGAAGGTGGAAGTAAAACGGTTAGGAGCTGACCAACCAGAGATAAATCTGCAGCAAATCGCAAGAGATAGAGGGAAGCAATATGTCCGTAATTTCAATACTGAATGGTACAAGAAGAACGACTGGCTTTCTGGAAGCGTTTCTAGGAAGTCCTTATATTGTTTCCCATGCATCCTATTTGGTGGTGACGCTGCTTGGACCAAAACTGGAGTGACTGACGTCAAACATCTAGCTGATAAATTGGCGAAACACAAAAGTTCTAAAGCTCACTTGGATAACAGGATCAAGTTTGAGATGCTTGGACAGGCGAACATTGCTGTTCAACTGGACCAAGGATACCAAGTCAGCATTCAAAAACACAACGAAGAAGTGGCTAAGAACCGGTACATCCTTTCCAAGATAATTGATTGTGTTCGCTTTTGTGGCGCTTTTGAACTGGCATTAAGAGGACACGACGAGAGTGAAACATCGCTAAATCCAGGAGTGTTTAGAGGCCTGGTGGATTTGGTTGGCAGTATCGATAGTGCAATGGAACAGCATTTGAAGACTGCAACTGTGTTTAAGGGCACTTCCAAAACCGTGCAGAATGAGCTACTGGACTGCATGCATGAAGTTATAAAGGAAGTGATTCACCAAGAGCTTAAAGAAGCCCAGTTTGTGGCAATCCAAGCGGATGAAACAACCGATATTTCCGCTAGGACACAGTGCGTTGTAGTCTATCGCTACATTGACAAGAAGCATCAAGTGGTGGAAAGATTTGATGGCTTCACGGAAATTAAATCAACGGATGCAGACTCCATTGCTGCTGTTGTGCTGGATGTGGTAACTTGTCTTCCTTGCATGGTAATTCAGGACTTCCTTAAACAGGCCTTTGTAGGAGGGCTGAGAATCTTTACTTCCCTCCCACAATTGCTCATGGACAGGATGTGATGTAAATTACATCATCTCAACTAAGGATATATCCAGGCAGGAAACTGGTGCTGCTTCCTGTTTTCTTCCTTGATGGTGAGGGTGATGGAGGTGATGTCAATGGTCTAACCGTGGGTAAGATCAAGCGTTTGGGGAAGGGAATTACTATATATATAGGTAGATAGATTTAAAAAGGGGGTGTTGCTCTGTGGGTCTGGGCTGTTGTGTTTGTAATACATTTATAGTATTGTGTTATCTGCCTTTTAATAAATACCTTTTAATGTAGACGAACCTTGTGTAATATTAATTTGGTGATACACCACATTTGGCGACCACAAATTTTAGACTTCTACAAAGGTTATTTATGAGGTAATATCACATTAATAGATAATCAGATTTATTATTATTATTTTTTATTTATTTTTTGGGGGGGAAGGAAAAAAAAGTACTTTGTCTAATTATCCTCTGCATGGGAAATCAAGTGCTGATTGTGTGTGGGGTCTAATTCAAGCCTCCATTTTTAATATATATCGTACTAGCTTCTGAGTTGAGTTTTGTTCGTACTAGCTTATTTTGATACATAAAACAAATATATATCATACAGGTTGTTTTTGTGGGTTTATCTGAGTTGAGTTTTGTTGTGCTTTTGACTATCAAAGTACAGGCTAGGCCTGCATTTGAATAAGGCTCCATGTGGCTTCTTTGTGTATTTAAATGATAATCCAAGCCTCCATTTTTAATATATATCGTACTAGCTTCTGAGTTGAGTTTTGTTCGTACTAGCTTATTTTGATACATAAAACAAATATATATCATACAGGTTGTTTTTGTGGGTTTATCTGAGTTGAGTTTTGTTGTGCTTTTTACTATCAAAGTACAGGCTAGGCCTGCATTTGAATAAGGCTCCATGTGGCTTCTTTGTGTATTTAAATGCTAATCCAAGCCTCCATTTTTAATATATATCGTACTAGCTTCTGAGTTGAGTTTTGTTCGTACTAGCTTATTTTGATACATAAAACAAATATATATCATACAGGTTATTTTTGTGGGTTTATCTGAGTTGAGTTTTGTTGTGCTTTTGACTATCAAAGTACAGGCATAGGCCTGCATTTGAATAAGGCTCCATGTGGCTTCTTTGTGTATTTAAATGCTAATCCAAGCCTCCATTTTTAATATATATCGTACTAGCTTCTGAGTTGAGTTTTGTTCGTACTAGCTTATTTTGATACATAAAACAAATATATATCATACAGGTTGTTTTTGTGGGTTTATCTGAGTTGAGTTTTGTTATGCTTTTGACTATCAAAGTACAGGCATAGGCCTGCATTTGAATAAGGCTCCATGTGGCTTCTTTGTGTATTTAAATGCTAATTCAAGCCTCCATTTTTAATATATATCGTACTAGCTTCTGAGTTGAGTTTTGTTCGTACTAGCTTATTTTGATACATAAAACAATATATATCATACAGGTTATTTTTGTGGGTTTATCTGAGTTGAGTTTTGTTGTGCTTTTGACTATCAAAGTACAGGCTAGGCCTGCATTTGAATAAGGCTCCATGTGGCTTCTTTGTGTATTTAAATGCTAATTCAAGCCTCCATTATTTCAGGCGTGCATTTTAATACACTATAGGCTTCCATACCTTATACATTTTGGGTGTCTTGCATATCCTAGTTCGGGTATATCTCCTACCCTGTAGGCCTTGCTATTATATTTTAAGTTAATTAGCAAGTATTACCTTCACCATACTAAGGTAAGTATAATTTGCATTGTGGGTACTAATCTATTTTTCTACATATTACACCTGGCCTACTGAATAGTCATCAACTATTGTTGGCTACTCAGAAGCATGCTACTTTAGTCGCAAATTGATTTGGATTCTTACTTGGGTGAGTAAAAGAGTAGGAATGTCTTTTCAAGGGGCCAAATACTTTCCCACAGAAGTGCGTGAGTACTTTAGGAAACATATTCAAAAACATGATGGTCCATATGAGCTTCCAGAGCCAGCAAACCCAGACAGTGAAAAAGAGAAGAGATTAATGGATGTTCTAAAACAAATTGTAAATAACAAAAAGTATAGAACAAAGAAGAGAAAAAGTTTGGTCACACAAGCTGTTGTAGCCACAATAGGAGGCCTAATAGACTTAGTTGTAGAATTACGGCAGCATAATTTGGAAACAACAAATAAAATGGAGGAAGCAATGGACAAAAGGGATTGTTTAAAAATTGCAGCTTTGAGAACAACTACAATTGTGGGGGAACTAGAAAGGGAGTTAGGGGAAATAGAGGAACAGAGGGATGCTTATGGAGTAAAAATAACAGAACTTCAAAACATAATAATGGACTATATAAATAAAACAAAGTTAGAAGGGATAAAAGGAGTCAGAGACATTGCCAAAATATATCCAGATCTGGATATGTTTGTGGCACAAAATAAAGAACCAGTGCCGAAAATGAACCAAGATAGAAAAGATTTCTTATGTTATTCTGTTCCACAAGTAGATACCATACCACAAGCACCAGTTATTGTTTCAGAATTATTTAATGCAAGGCAAACACCTACAGGATTTTCCATGCAGACTCGACCGATGTCTATGGCAGATAAAGACAATTTCCAGAAATGGTGGGGAAGTATGCCAACTAACAACTTTAATACGTTTACACATTGGTTTATGAGGGGAGCAGATAGAGCTAAAAAAGGAGGTCTTAACTTAGAGGAATGGACAGAACTGTTAGAATACGCTATGGGTCCTTTGGCTAGTAGACTATTGGGATTTAATAACAGTGTGTCTGATCAGGCAGGAAGAATTGCTGCAACTAATTTTTATCTACTTAGCATAGAGAAAGAAATAGCAAATATTACCATGAGGCCAATAGATGGTCCTAGAGAGGTAGCTCAAAGGATATTTTTTTGGTATACTCTACGACAACCTCAACAGCCTCTAGTGCTGGGCTCACCAGAACATATAGCAAAAGTAATGGAAGCCCTTCCCCGGGAGTGTCAAGAATTTATCAGGCTTTTTGATCCAACACCAACAGACTTGGAAATGGTACTAACTAGAGCTGATAAGTGGTGGATCAAGCATCCTTTCACAGAACAGGCCTGCTCTGTTTCAGCTGTAAGAACATTTAAGGTCGAGTCTGGTAGAGATATAGATGGTAATTGGAGAAACCAGACGTGGGATGTACCCCAGAACAAGAAGGATGATCAAAACTGGAGACCAAAACAGAACTTTGACAAAAGATGGAGAGATCCACCTAGGGACTATAGTAATAGGGATGGCAGCAACTGGAGGGCTAATCAGGAGGGAGAGAGAAACGGTAACATGGGCTATTGGGAACTCAGGAGACAGAAGGATAGGATAGAAGAGGAAAATCACATACTTAAAAACAAGGTAGCTGAGTCAGAGAGGAAATTGAAGGAAAATGAGGCAAAGATGATAAAAGAGGGACAGAGTAGAAGTGAGTCACAATGACAAATCCCAACCCCTGCGCCTCAGCATCTCATTCACTCAGCTAATTTAACCATGGATGAGGCAGGTCGGCCTACCAGTTATACAGTCATTGCAGGGGTAGGGAAAAATATGTTGGTAGATACAGGAGCAGCAGTTACAATGACCAACAGGGTCAAAAATGGGGATTCTTCAGTAAGTAGTATGGGAGTTACTGGGAATCCACAGGAGGTTAGAGCAGGTCCAATTGATGTAGCAGTTGGAGAAAAAACAATACAAGTAGAAGCAATAGTGGGTTGGCCAGAGGAAATATTGGGAATAGAAGCTTTAAAAAAAGGAAATTTCATTGTAGATCTTGCCAATTTTTGTTTGTGGAAGACAGAAAAGGTGAATCAGGTAAGTACAGAGTTGACGAAAGGGGTTGTGCTCCCAATGGCATATATTGTCTCTCCGATAAAAAGTCTGAAAAAAAACAAACTGAAACTAGACGGACAACCAGAATGGCTGCAGAAGCTAATCCAAGACATACCTGTTTGGGCTACAGATAAATTAGACTGTGGAAGAATGAAAGGAATGGTCTTTTTGGAAGGAGGAGACCCACAATGGCAAAAGCAATATCCAGTCCCAAGAGAATCAGTGGCATCAATCACCAAGATGATAGAAATACTGGAGAGAAGTGGAATAATTAAATCTGGAAATGGGTATGTATGTAACTCACCATGTTGGCCTGTGAGAAAAGCTGTGTTAAAAGGGAATAGAGATGAAAAAGCAGCCTCATCATGGAGACTTACCATTGATTACAGGGCCGTGAACAAACTTGCAAAAAGAATGGCCCCTGTTGTTTTTGTTATGTATATGTTTCTAATGATGGAATCTAGTGTTCCCACAGAGCAAGGCTGTATAAGAATGAAGATGCGTGTCAACAGAAGATTGTGGTGGATCCTTGTTCCAGGATGGATAAGTATAAGCTGTATCACAGTAGGAATGGGGAGACAGGCAATAAGGCCAGAAGATACCGCAAATAAGGGAGAGAGTTTGAAAAGATTGGATTTACATTATGTTCAAGCAGATAGATTTATTTGGCCCAGGGAATTGGAAGTAAAAGAGGGTGGAGGGTTACAAGTAAACATTATTTTGCCACATAATAGTACCAGGGGATTAGCTCTTAGAGCTCCAATACAAGGGAGGTTTACAAATATTACAGTAGTAGTGAGTAACTTAACATTAGAAGAAGGTGGAGAATGGGACGCTGCAGTTATAGCTGCCCAGCCTGACCTAGAGGAATTCTGCAATTTTGATACTGGAAAGGGGTGTGTTCTAACAATAGATGAAGTATTTGTCTCTGTAAAGGAGCTGCAACGTTGTAAAGATCAGAAGAAGGTACCATGGCCAATAGGCGGATTGGTGGTGGTACCAACACATGAAACAGTTGTGCAAGGGGTTGGGTGGACTTACTACCCAATAATTCTAAATTTTAATGATTTTTCTATTCCTCCAAAGTGCCCGGAATCACAGCGGCAGTGGTTTAAGCAAAGTATACAAGAGACCATCATTGAGTGGACCGGAGCAGGGAGTCGAGAAAAACGGGACACACTTGCAGCCCTTTTAGGAGGAGTCGGAACTGGATTGGGAGTATGGAATTCAGCAGACATCATTGGACTGAACAGCCGGATAAACTCCCTTACTGATGGCATGGGACATGCTATGAAAACAGGTGGAGTAGCTGACTCCCTTATAGTGAGTAGACTGACAGACAATGTTGATGACATACACACCATTGCCAACAACCTGCATCTAGTTGAGGAAAATATTGCTTCCATTGCTAACAGCATTAAGAATGAAATAGTGGGAACTGCCATTTTCTGTTCTATGATTGGAGGAAAGCTGTTGGCAGATTTAAAGGAAACTATTAAAGACATCCAGGAAAACAAGTGGGCAAGACAAATCAATGCAACAAGGATTATCACGTCATTGAAAAGAAAAGGAGTGGACATCACTGAGGACAATCTTAAATACAGCTATATTGAAGGCCCAGATCAATGGATGCCACATGGACTACAATCTGGGACAATAGGACTAATCCTGGCAATTCCCTGCTGGGAGGGGCAGGCAGAGCAACTGAACTTCATACATAGCATTGGCACGTTAAGTGATGGAATCTACAAGCAACACTTCCCATCAAAAAGACTGGCCACTATTACAGGATTGGAGATGGATGAAAGCTGTTGCAGGAAATCTCAACACCGATGGCTGTGCAGTTGTGTTTGGGAGAAAGGAGCTGAGGAGGATGGCTGGGTGCAGTTGATAAAAGAAAACCTGGTGCAAGAGGTGATCCGCATAGGGGACATTGCATGCTTTATCGGCCACTCTGAATATAGGACAGTTGATGAAATATGTTTGGTGGAAGAAGGGTCTTGTATCATGGTATTTCCATCAAGAAACCTTACCACTGAAATGATCAATTTTACTGCAAATGCAGATCGGACAAATTTGATAATTAAGCTTTTTACCTTGGAACTTCATGAGTCAGAGACACATCCAGTCCTACGAACACTGTCGCTGGTACTCATGTTCATTCAAGTATTAACGACAATTATAATAATATACTTTTGTGTGGCAATGAAACAAATGAGGAAGAAACTTGCAAGGAGGAAATATAATAATGAGTCTTTTTCCTCTTCTTTCTCTCTCTCATACATTCTTCAATAAAGTTTTACATTGCACATACATAAACATTTATCACACACTCTCACCTAAATTCTATAAATTCTGTTTTTTGTGTAATATGTGGATTGACAGCCATAGGAAAGTACAGGAGAACTTATGTCGCTGAGGGAACTATTCCGGAGGGACGGTGGGTTGAATTTCTCCTGTATATCAGGTTTTTGCTCCCACTAGGTTCTCCTGTACTAGAGGGATAACTAGAAAACTGAGCAACATAGAAGAAGAAAAAGTGAGGGAATGTGGTAACTTGTCTTCCTTGCATGGTAATTCAGGACTTCCTTAAACAGGCCTTTGTAGGAGGGCTGAGAATCTTTACTTCCCTCCCACAATTGCTCATGGACAGGATGTGATGTAAATTACATCATCTCAACTAAGGATATATCCAGGCAGGAAACTGGTGCTGCTTCCTGTTTTCTTCCTTGATGGTGAGGGTGATGGAGGTGATGTCAATGGTCTAACCGTGGGTAAGATCAAGCGTTTGGGGAAGGGAATTACTATATATATAGGTAGATAGATTTAAAAAGGGGGTGTTGCTCCGTGGGTCTGGGCTGTTGTGTTTGTAATACATTTATAGTATTGTGTTATCTGCCTTTTAATAAATACCTTTTAATGTAGACGAACCTTGTGTAATATTAATTTGGTGATACACCACACTGGAAACACTGAATACTGTTCTCCCAGAGCCAGAAGACAAGAAGAAACTCATAGCTCAAAGCTACGATGGTGCCAGTGTGATGCGTGGAGATCAAGGAGGAGTTCAAAGAAAAATAAAAGACGTGTACCCGAACGCACACTACGTCCATTGCTATGCTCACCAACTGAACCTAATAATGGAGAAAGCAGTTTCAAGGATTGGAAGAGTTCGAGTTCTTTTTCCAACATAGGCGGCATACCATTTTTTTTTTCACGCTCTCCAAAAAGGACTGGAGTTCTGGATGAGGTAGTTGGTAGAAGACTTCCAAGAGGTGCACCAACACGATGGAACTTCAACGTTAGGACCGTGAACGTGATCTACGAGAACAGAGATGCGCTACTTGAGTGTTTCCAGACAATTGAAGCATGTCTAAACTTTGATCCAACATCTATACGGGAAGCCGCAGGTTTCATTGGAATGCTGGAAGACAGGGAGTTCCTTTACTTCCTTAAATTATTTCATTTAATAATGCCACATGTTGACATCCTCTATAGTCAGCTTCAGAAGCGAGACACGGATACTGTTTATATCAAAAAAGTCACAGAAGACTTTGTCGCCAGCATCCAGAAAATCCGTAATTCTGTGGAAGAGATAGAAGCAAGTTTGCCGAGCGATCTAACAGTCAACAGACGGAGTGCGGAGATCTCAACCTTGAGACAACTTTCAAGAGAGGTATGTGACATAGTGGTGGTTCATGCAAAAGAACGTTTTTCATTTTCAAATCACCTAGTCAGTGCCAAACTTGTTCAAAGTGACTTGTATAAAACCCATGACACTTGCTTTCCAACCCAAGCTCTGTAAGACACTGTGCAAGCATATCCAATACTGAAGAAGGAACAATTACGCACTGAGCTGTCACTTCTGTATGGGAAGACAGATTTTCATACTTGTACAAGTGCTGTTGCTCTGCACAAACTTTTCCATCAATTTAATCTGCAGAATGATTTCACAGAGACAGTAAAATTATTAAGAATCCTGATTACAACACCGATGACCACTGCAGAATCAGAAAGATGCTTCTCCACATTGAAGAGGATAAAAACCTTTTTAAGAAGCACCATGTCCCTGGAGCGGTTGAATGCATTGGCGATGCTCTCAATGGAAAAGCAACTGATTTCCGAGATCCCAGACTTCAATGAAAAAACCATTGAGAAGTTTTCTTCTTTGAAAGATCGCCGTGCAAAATTAAAATACAAGTGATTGAAGCAAAGAAGAATGCATACCCCCAAGGTGTGCAAAGATAAACTGCGTTAAGCAGCACCACCTCACACTACCAAACATAACTAGTGGTAAGTAAAGTATGAACGGTGTGTGGGTGTGCATATGGAAGGAGCTATGAAAGGTGTGTGCATGGTCAGTAACAATTGTTGAAGCCTTGGCGTGGTTTGAAGGAATTGGAGGCACTTCCAAGGGTAGCTGTCACTTGTGTACGGGAAGCAAGAATTCCATGTCTGTACAAGTGCTGTTGCTCTGCAGCAACTTTAGCATCAATTTAATCTACATAATTTAACAGAGTGAGTGAAGCTATAAGGAATCCTGCTTACAACAACGAAGACTACTAAAGAACCAGAAAGATGCTTCTCCACATTGAAGAGGATCAAAAAAGTAATTAAAAAGCACCATGGCCCTGTAGAGGTTAAATGCATTGGTTTGAAGGAATTGGAGGCACCTTCAAGGGTACGTAAAGTTCTCAGAAATGGCACTACCTCACTGCCAAAAAAAACTAGTGGTAAGTAAAGTATGAATGGTGTGTGGGTGTGCATATTGAAGGAGCTATGAAAGGTGTGTGAATGGTCAGTAACAATTGTTGAAGCCTTGGCGTGGGGTTACTGCTCATATGGTTATCCATATGCTAATTCAACGTGTTTGTTTGACATTGATTATTGTGTTGTCTAAACAGAAGTTAAATGTTGTTGTTTTCTTGAATCCCAAGATCCACTGGTTTGGGCCTATGCAGTGCTGATTGGTCTTCTAAGGTATGTTTGAGGCCTATATGGTCACACTTGGTCTTCTAAGGTATGTTTGAGGCCTATATGGTTCCACTTGGACTTCTAAGGTATGTTTGGGGCCCAATATAGTTCCACTTGGTCTTTTAAGGTATGTTTGGGGCCTATGGTCACACTTGGTCTTCTAAGGTATGTTTGAGGCCTATATGGTTCCACTTGGTCTTCTAAGGTATGTTTGGGGCCTATATAGTTCCACTTGGTCTTCTAAGGTATGTTTGGGGCCTATGGTCACACTTGGTCTTCTAAGGTATGTTTGAGGCCTATATGGTCACACTTGGTCTTCTAAGGTATGTTTGGGGCCTATATAGTTCCATTTGGTCTTCTAAGGTATGTTTGGGGCCTATGGTCACACTTGGTCTTCTAAGGTATGTTTGAGGCCTATATGGTTCCACTTGGTCTTCTAAGGTATGTTTGGGGCCTATATGGTTCCACTTGGTCGTTTAATGTTTTTTAAGCATGGTTTTGTTCTTGAATGGTCTGATTGATTTGCTTGTTTTCTTTCAACCCCAGGTGCAAACCCTATGTGGCTGCAGATTTGTTTCTACTCGTTGGTCAACTTAATGAACGTGAATACCCTGAGAAGAAGACCCGACTAATGGTAGGTGTCACTCCTTTAATTTTTCTGTTAATATGTATAGGTGCAATTATGATATTGCTGTAGTCTTGTCACATGAGTTTTTTCAATCTATATTGTATACCAATGAATTTAACACATTGTTACTTTACTTCTTGACATTTCTGCATTGCTGATCATGTATTTCAATGGGCTTTACAAGTATAAGGTCATTGGGCAGGGCTTATAAAGGTCATCATGACATCAGGGGGAGGAGTTATAAAAATGGGTGTGGTTTGAAAAGGGGGGAGTGGCTATGTTTCGCCCTGTCGCCCCTCCAACTTGAAAAGTCACCAGCCGCCACTGACTCTCGCTATGTACAACATACAACTGAGGAGCTTCAGGGAGAAATTAAACAGCCAGATTCTGAGACCTGCAACAAAGTAACAAGAGAATCCATCAATCACATATATAGTCGTTGTAATTGTGATTTGTCGGTCATGCTATGTTAAAAGTTATGGACCTGCGCATGCGCAATGAGTGCCGACAATGCTCATCACAAGGCCCAAAAGTTACAGGTTTGCAGAGGGCTGAAATGAGCGCCAAAGGCGCTCATTGCGAGGCCGTAAACTAGAGGAGGAGGAAGAAGCTTGCAAGGCCTGTGATGAGCACCTATAGTTGTATGCCTTTGGCGCTCATCGCAAGGCCCGCAAGGAGCACCATAAGTGAGGTTGAAAGCTAATTTCTAATTTAATTGGCGTCTTTTGGCGGCCTCCCAATGGCTGCCGAGTTACGGCCTTGGAAAAAAATGGCGGCGTTAAACCCGTAACTTTTTTTCAAGCCCACTAGGGTTGGTGCAATACCGATTTAAGCTTCAAGTCTTGTGGGCTTGAAAAAAGACACAGGGGAGGGAGAGAGGGGGAAAGAGACACAGGGGAGGTAAAGGGGGAAAGAGACATAGGAGAGGGGGAAAGAGACACAGGGGTGGCCTTCGGCGATGAGCGCCAAAGGCGCTCATCGTGAGGAACATAAAGTGGAGGGGGGAGAGGCTCGCATTGAGTGACGAAGGTGAGGCCCGCAATGAATGCCAAAGTTAAGGCCTTGCGCTTGCTGCAATGATTAAACTGATTAACCTGATTACCTGATTAGATACATGGTATAACCTTTCTGATGCAGGTAAGGTCTCGATATATTTCTATTGAAAGACTGCCACAATGTAGACAAGAATAACTGTAAGTTCAACAACCAGGTAAAATTAAGGAAAGCAAATAAATTAGTATATGTGCTGAGTTAAGATAAACTGCTCAGAACAGTTAATAGGGCTCGTTAAGCAAAACATTTTATTCATTTAATTAATTTGAACCTCAATTTAATTGCCATATAAAATGTATAGAAGGGAGGGAGGGCACCAGGACCAACAAGGTGTGGCATGAAAATGCTTACACTTACAAAATATACTCATGAAAACAGTGGTATCAGCAAAATAATAACATAACAGGAAAGGAGAAGGAAGGTGAAATCTGTTACTCTGAGGGCATCTTAGACATTAGTGTAGTGTAAATGTCATATGACAAATACATTGGAAATAATAAAATTAATTCAGCCACCTCATTAAAAGGCTTTTTCCATTCTTTAAACATGTTGCCCACTTTTCTCAGAAGAGCATATTGTACACATAGGACTCCAGTGGTCCTTGAAGGAATCCAGAGTACAGATGGAGAGAACCGTTTTGACAGCTACAAAGGCCCTCAAGTTATTATTTAAGATAAATTAAAGGTCACAAGATGTCTAATAAAATACTGGGAAACATCATAAGCCTGAGAGAGAGAGGGCGATGAGAAAGGAGAGAGAGAGACGGGGAGAGGGGGAAGTGAGAGAGAAAGGAAAGCAAGAGATAAGGGAGAGAGAGATAGAGAGAGAAAGAGAGTGAGAACTGAAAGAGGGTGGGGGAGAGAGGGGGAGAGAAAGGAAAAAGAGAGATGAAGGAGAGAGAAAGAGAAGAGAGAGGGAGAGAGAGAAAAAGAAAGGAGAGAGAAGGGGAGACGGGGAGAGAGAGATAGAGGGAGAGAGAGAGAGAGAGAAAGAGAGAGAGAGAAAAGAGAGGGACAGAGGTGGAGAAAGGGAAAGAGAGATGGAGAAAAGGAGAGAGAGAGAAAGGAAAGCTAGAAATGAGAGATAGAGAGAAAGAGAGAGAACGAGGGTGAGAAAGGACAGAGGGGTGGGTGGAGAGAGAAAGGACAGAGAGAGATTAAGTAGAGAGAAAGAAAGGAGAGTGTGGGAGAGAGAAAAAGAAAGGAGAGAGAAGGGGGAGGGGGAGAGAGAGATAGAGGGAGAGAGCGAGAAAGAGAAAGTTGAGAGAGAGGTGGAGAAAGGAAAAGAGAGAAGGAGAGAGAGAGAGAAGAAAGAGAGAGAGGAGAATCAAGATAGGGGAGAGAGGGAGAGATAGAGAGAAAGTAGAGAGAGCAAGGAGGAGAAAGGGAGAGAGAGAGGGTTGATGTCCAGGGGGCAGGACTTTGTGGGACTACTGGACTATGTGGGGCCCTGGATTAACAAGAGCTTTTGCTATTCTTTCTTACTTCTCTCCCTTGATGCTGTTCTCCCAGCCTGGACTCTTGAACTGTGACAGCTAAAATCTTATTGTATGGGATGGGGGAGCCAGGTTGCACATGGAAGGGTCCACAATATGGGGGTGATCAGAATTTTTGTAATACTAGCGACTTGCCTGTCAAAAAATGTAGGCAATAAAAGAAAGTGTTGAAATGCTGTTTGTAACACAATGTGAGTGTACTGTGTGCCTCAACTATATAGACCCCTCTAACACACTAATGAACGCATGTAATAACACTATAAGTGCCATGAGGGTCATCCAGGACCCTCATGACCCAAAGTGTACACCATTTTAACCTGATCACTTATGGGTGTCTATACAGACCCTGATAAGCCTCTATTTAACCCCATCAGTCCCATAAGGGTATATTATGACCATTATGGGTCTGTTACAACCCAACATTAACCACATAAGTGCCATGACGGTCCTCAAGGACCATCATGACACTAAGTATAAACACTACACTGCACTATACCCCCCCAATAAAACATTAAATATCAACTAAACACCCTCTACACTAACCTATTAACACCTACCCTACCTACCTACTCCCTCCCCACCACTGTAATTACAGAAATAAAAAAAACTAGTCATCAAAAATCTACATTACATAAAATAAAAAAACCTAAATCACCAAAAATAAAAAATGCACATTACAAAAAAAAAAAACCTGTCACAAAAAATAAAAAAAGGAACATTACAGAAAATAAAAAAGTTCATTACACCCCCCCCCCATTACAGAAAAAAAAATGACACACCTGAAAAGGAAATACATATAATACATACAATACAATACATACGATATAATACAATTAAATACATACAATTAAATACAATACAATTAAATACAATACAATACAATACAATTAAATACAATACTATTAAATACAATACAATACACCCCTATCTAATATACATCCCCCTATCTAATATACATCCCTCTATCTAATATACAATACTATCTAATATACATCCCCCTATCTATCTAATATACAATAAATACTATCTATGTACTATACATCCCCCTATCTATCTAATATACAATACATGCTATCTCTTTGCGCTGCGGAATATGTTGGCGAGTTATAAATAAAGGATAATAATAATAATAATAATCTCTATATAGCAACCCTAATTCTAAGCTAAAATAAAATAATTAAGACCACTTACCTTTGAGATGTTTCTTCAGATCACCAACCTAGGGTAAAAAAGATTAAAAAATTACTACAACACGTTTACATCAAATAAATAAACATTCTAAACATTCTAAATATTCTATTTACCTTTCCAGCATGTCTCGTCCTTCTTCTTTTCCTTCTTCTCCGGTGCGGCCCCTGTTATAAAAAACCCATAACATTAGTACACATACATAAACATAAAACCAAGTAAAATCAACACAATCTACATTGTACTTACCTCCCCACAATGTCTCCGGCCTCCTCGTCTTCTGCCCCGGAAGCATAAGCACTCTTTAAATTAAAAACAAAACAAAACAACACACATCCGCACTCCCGGATATCTCCGACGCTAATGAGCTTCCTACAGAGTATTCCAGAATAAAATTGGCAATGGCGGCTTCTGATTGGCTGAAAACGCTGTCTATCAAATTCAGCCAATGAGAAGACGCCAATTGTGAACCAATAAGAAAGAGTGGAATTTTAGGGTGTATCCCTTTCTGATTGGCTCACACATTGGCGCCTGCTGATTGAAGAATTTGATAGACAGCGTTTTCAACCAATCAGAAGGCGCCATTGCCTATTTTCTTCCAGAAAAGTCTCCGGGAGGCTCATTAGCGTCGGAGATGTCCGTGAGTGCGGATGTCTGTTATCTTTTTTTTTTTTTTTTTTTTTTTTAGAGCGTGGTTCCAGGGCGGGGCAGAAGAGGAGGAGGCCGAAGACATCGCTGGGAGGTAAGTACAATGTAGATTATGTTTATTTAATTTTGTTTTTATGCTTATGTATGTGTATTAATGTTATGGTTTTATTTTAACAGGGGCTGCAACGGAGAAGAAGGACGGGACATGCTGGAAAGGTGAGTAGAATATTTAGAATGTTTAGAATATTTAGAATGTTTATTTATTTACTGTAAATGTGTTGCACTAATTTTATTTTATTTTTCCCTAGGTGGCTGATCAGAAGGGACATCTGCAAAGGTAAGTGGTCTTAATTATTTTATTTTAGCTTAGAATTAGATTATTTTATATATAGATAGCATTTATTGTATGTTAGCTAGGGGTATGTGTTTTATATAGATAGCATAGCATGTATTGTATATTAGATTATGGTATTTATTTAGATAGATTGGTGGATGTATATTAGATAGATAGGATGTAAATTAGATAGATTGTATTTATTGTATATTACATAGATTATGTGATGTATATTTTATAGATAGGATGTATATTAGATTATGGTATTTATTTAGATAGATTGGGGGATGTATATTAGATAGATAGGATGTATTGTATATTAGATAGGGGTGTATTGTATTTCATTTTTTTTGTATTATTGTATGCATTTGTATTGTATGTATTTGTATTGTATGTATTTCCTTTTCAGGTGTGTCATTTTTTTTTTCTGTAGGGGGGGGGGGTAATGTGTTTTTTATTTTCTGTAATGTTCCTTTTTTTATTTTTTGTGACTTAGGTTTTTTTATTTTCTGTAATGTAGATTTTTTATTTTTTGTGATTTAGGTTTTTTTATTTTCTGTAATTAGAGTGGTGGGGATTATTAGGGGGTAGGTAGGTAGTGTAGGTGTTAATAGGTTAGTGTAGAGGGTGTTTAGTTGATAATTAATGTTTTACTGGGGGGTATAGTGCAGTGTAGTGTTTATACTTAGTGTCATGATGGTCCTTGAGGACTGTCATGGCACTTATGTGCTTAATGTTGGGTTGTAACAGGCCCATAATGGTCTTAATATACCCTTATGGGACTGATGGGGTTAAATAGAGGCTTATGAGGGTCTGTATGGACCCCCATGAGTGACAGGGATAATTAGCGGTTTATGGGGGTCTGTATTGAGCCCCATGAGTGAGGGGGTTAAATAAGGGCTTATGGGGGGCTGTATTAACCCTCATGAGTGACGGGGTTAATTAAGGGTTTATGGGGGTCTGTATTGACCCCCATGAGTGCCAGGGTTATTTATGGGCTTATGTGGGTCTTTATTGACCCCCATGAGTGACAGGGTTAATTATATGTATTATGGGTGTCTGTATTGACCCCCATGAGTGACAGGGTTAATTAGGGCTTTATGGGGGTCTGTATACCCCCATGATTGAGGGGTTTAATTAAGTGCTGATGTGGGTCTGTATTGACCCCCATGAGTGAGGGGGTTAATGAAGGGCTTAGGTGGGTCTGTATTGACCCCCATGAGTGCCAGGGTTAATGAAGGGCTTATGGGGGTCTGTATTGACCACCATGAGTGACAGAGTTAATTAAGGACTTATGTGGGTCTGTGTTGACCCCCATGAGTGAGGGGGTTAATTAAGTGCTTATGGGGGTCTGTATTGATCCCCATGAGTGACACGGTTAATGAAGGGCTTATGGGGGTCTATATTGACCCCCCTGAGTGAGGGGGTTGATGAAGTGCTTATGGGGGTCTGTATTGCCCCCCGTGAGTGACACGGTTAATGAAGGGCTTATGGGGGACTATATTGACCCACATGAATGACAGGTTAATTAGGGGTTTATGGGGGTCTGTATTGACTACCATGAGTGAGGGGGTTAATTAAGTGCTTATGGGGGTCTATATTGACCCCCATAAGTGAGGGGGTAAATGAAGTTCTTATGGGGGCCATGAATGACAGGGTTAGTTAGGGGTTTATGGGGGTCTGTATTGACCCCCATGAGTGACAAGGTTAATGAAGGGCTTATGGAGGTCTATATTGACCCCCATAATTGAGGGGGTTAATGAAGTGCTTATGGGGGCCATGAATGACAGGGTTAGTTAGGGGTTTATGGGGGTCTGTATTGACCCCCATGAGTGACAAGGTTAATGAAGGGCTTATGGAGGTCTATATTGACCCCCATGATTTAGGGGGTTAATGAAGTGCTTATGGGGGCCTGTATTGACCCCCATGAGTGACAGGGTTAATGAAGGGCTTATGGGGGTCTGTATTGACCCTCATGAGTGACAGGGTTAATTAGGGGTTTATGGGGGTCTGTATTGACCCTCATGAGTGACAGGCTTAATTAGGGGTTTATGGGGGTCTGTATTGATCCCCATGAGTGATAGGGTTAATGAAGGACATATGGGGGTCTATATTGACCCCCATGAGTGACAGGGTTAATTAATGGTTGATGGGGCTCTATATAGAGCCCCATGCGTGATAGTGTATATATATTTTTTTATAACGGGTACTTTAAGGACCTTTACGGCCCTTTAAGGACCTGTAACGTGCAAATTTTTAATTTTCATTGCAGCGGGGGTCCCCGATCGAGTGCGATCCGGACCCCCACTGCGATGGTTAATGTGGGGTTAATGCAGGTCTCCGAGCTTATCTCGGATCCATTGGGGTTAACGCGGGTTTCCGAGCTTATCTCGGATCCCTTCTTGGCTAAGTTGTACGTGGCTGGGCAGTCCTGGGCTCTGAGCCTCGTTTTCGTTTTTTTCGGCTGCTATTTTTTCTGTCGCTTAGGGGATTTTCGTGTGTCTGAACTCGGGAATTTGGACATAAATGGAGGTGTAACTTCACTTTCAGGGTGACCCCCCCTTGCTATGGGTAAGCTTTTTATGTATTTTTTGTGGGTATTTATTGTGTTTTGACTGTTTTTAGGTGCGAGCGGTTCGGCCGTTATGGTTGTATTTTTCCAAAGTGGTAATGTTTTTTTCTAAGTCGTGCGTGTGGGTGTTTTGTGCCGTTAAGGTTGGTTCCGAGGTTGTTTTTTTTTCTAAGTCGTGCGTATGTGTGTGTTTTTAACCGCGTAAGATGCGCCTTTGAGCCTCTACCTCCGCAAATGCATTTGCGGACCAAACTGCATCCCTCGCTTTGCGAGGGATGCAGTTCTTGCGAGCATGACGACAATTCATAATTTTACAACTATTATATGTGATTGTGTAAATGTATTGATGTAAAGGTGGTACCCAGGCATGTTTGGCATTTAAATGCTGCATATAACATAAAACAGTATATTACTGGGGACCCCGGGGTGAAGGGTGTCCAGTTATGGGAGTCACCTGTTTAGCGGGACAGCAGAGTGGTGGTGGTGGTGGGGGGGTGGTACCTAGACAATTTGTCTGCGAGGTGTGTTTACAATATTACCCTGTCTTTGATAAAGGCTTCCTGACAGAGGAATGCCACCTCCTTACATCAATGTGTGCATTTTTTTTCTCTCCCTGGACAAACAGGCATCAAAAGCCATCCATTGCAGTGGGGTACATGGAGAGGATCTATACTTCCATGATAAATGTTCATCGCCTCTTCTTACCCATTGCAGTGCACGGGTACATGGAGAGGACCTATACTTCCATAATAAATGTTCATCGCCTCTTCTTACCCATCATATTATATATTTATTTATCTATTAAATATTTAACACAGGCATAGACGTCTTTTGTTTTTGTGTGCAGGTCATGCATGTTATTTGTGTGCTCCTGCAGGGTGGATATGAACCGACACACAGTATAACATTACACATATCCATCAATATAGCTTGAAAAAGCCATTCGAGATCTGGGTCTCTATATACACCGCTATGTGTTGCACTTATGCATGCATTATTCATCTTTTATTTGGTTTATATACCACATTGACAGGGTAAATTGTACTCTAATCTGTCTGTGGATACTACCCTCCATTTTACTATTAATATTAGTGATTGTGCATAGCACCACTTATTGATTTAATAAAGTGACGCCAGTTTTTAGACATAGTCATGAGACTCAAAGTGTCTTCTTTTGTCAAGATACATACACATTACATACAATACTTTTTTTATTCTTATCCATAAGACCTCACTCACAAGAGATACAGACTCCGGATACATCCAAGGAAAAAAAAAACTCTGCATACACAGAGAAAAGAACAACAAGGAGATCTGGTTGGTGTCATCCGTGAGAAGGATCGGCATTGAAGTCGAATTCCATACCTCATTAGTTGAGGTTGATAAATGTCAGTTTATTCTTACTTTACTTACCGTGTTTGAAATCATCATTGATGTTGCACTAGGAGGTGGTGCGCTTCTCTCCTTCTACCTTCTTGGTTTTCCAGTTTTATTTAGTACAGCGCTTAATAAACTGTTTTGATGCCTCTTAGCATTTTTTTTTTACCACAATTGCTCTTAAAAAGAGAATATCTTTTGGAAATTAATGGATTATTTAAGGCCAGATAATAAACAGCAGAATTTCCAGGTAAAAACTGATAGATATTACCTGCTTTAAGTAGAGTTTTTAGGCAACAAAGGTCTGATGAGTGTCGTTTAATTCAAAGTAATCCACGTCCACAAAGTCCCCAACAATGAACATTCAAAAGGAATCACACATAATAGTGGTTATAGTGTGTAACGCTCCCGCGACGCATGCACATTGGCGGCGGAGCATCACACTACGTCAATGGCGCATGTACATTGTGCAATGCGAATGGCACATGCAAAATGAGCGGTGTGAGCCGCACATGCGCATTGTACAACGTGAATAGCAAAACGTGTGTTGCTAATAGTATACCGCTTTATGATGACGTCAAAAGCCACTTAGAACATGGTTGGGAGCCTAAGGCCAGGCTGCTCACAGAGGACGAGTAGGAGTGAAGTTGAGGTTATGGTTGCATCTTGTGGTATCGTACTATAACAATTTATTTTCAGTTGTAGCTCTTCTGTTACATGGGTTATGTGGTGACAGACTTTGTGATCTATATCTTTCTTGATTGTATACTGAGTTGATCAGTTGTTATCCTTGCTTTAGACATTCAAATGTGAACACAGATGTACTTTTTATTTACTAAACATATATATATATATATATATATATATATATATATACAGTGCCTTGCAAAAGTAATCACCCCTTTTACTTTTTACCTATTGTGTTACATTACAGCCTTAAGTTCAATGTTTTGTTAATCTGAATTATATGTGATGGATCAGAACACAATAGTCTAAGTTGGTGAAATGAGAAAAATATGAAATGAGAAAATTGGCATGTGCGTATGTATTGAACCCTTTGTTATGAAGCTCATAAAAAGCTCTGGTGCAACCTATTACCTTCAGTAGTCACATAATTGGTGACATGCAGCCTTATTAAATTTAAGCCTAGTAGATAAGAGGCTTCTACTTAAATCCTACGTACTTCAAAATTTCTCAAAGTTACAATGCTATTAAATTAGCCCTTCTGCGAGCAAAGTGTGAGCTACGCAGCAGGGCCGTCCGTATGAACAATGCGATAATGTAAATGAGGAGTGACAGCCTGCGAGATGATCTCACAGGCTCCCACACCTCATCAATTAGTGCAGGGGTCCTAAACGGGACCTCCACGGCAATCCCCCACATAAGCCCTGCTGTGGGGGGTACTCCAACTACCTCCCTGGCACCTAAAATGAACCCCCCTCTATGCGGGGGTCCCCATCAGGACCCCCAAAGTGTACCCACATTAACCCCTTCCTGCAGGGGTCCATAGGGACCCCCGCAGCCCCCCCACTTTAACCCCTTGCTGCGGGGGTTCCCAGTTCGGCACCGATTGTGACCCGCTGCATTTAAATTTTTACATTTCCCTCCTTGTGGGTCCTTAAAGGACACATAATAGTCTCCCTCTAACTAACTTTAGGATCAGATAAGTAAACATGACATTATACAGTTATTTATCATGTATTTCTACTATTTTGTTATATTTAACAGTAACTTTCTTTCTGACATTACAGTTATTTATGATAAACTGTTATTTTAATTACAGCTCAGGTATACTGTCATTTAGCTTATTTCTTTGTTATTGTACATCACAATTATTCACTCACACCAATATATATATATATTGCTTTTGTTTCAAATTATGATATAATTGCTAACAGTGAATACTGTATGATGTTTTCCCTTAGCTTCTATGTATTTATTGTCACAGTATAAGGGAGGATTGACATGACTGAATTATGGAGGGTCAGGATGGGAGACCCCTGAACCTCACTAGCAAGGGCCTGAATGGCCCAACATCGAACTGTCACAGTCCTGAAGTCAAGGACTATTTTGTTCTACTATGGACTATTTTATTATGACCATATTAACCTGTGTAATGTTAGGCCTGAGGCTCTGATCAGGTACCCCGGATCCCCAAGGAGCATGGCCTGTGAGTATTCAGGCCTAATAAGAATTGTTCATATAATGATTAGTGTTCAGGTTGTAGTTAGAACATGACATTGTTATGACAAGCCCCATTTCAAAGTACCATTTAACAAGTAATGCTATAATGTTTAGAATAGTGATTTGATTTAATAAGATGATTTGGGTCATTGTATAAAATGTAAATAATGTATTTGTGCTAGAAGTAGGCCCTAAAATTATATCAAGTCACTTCAGTCACTAATGGTACAAAGGACAGTTTATGACCACTTGAAATGTTGTTTTTGTCAGAGAGGGCACTGGGGGGAGAGATGGGTTAATACATTAACCAGAAAGACATTTGGCTGCTTTGCAGACTTTCCATATGTGATCAAAGAATAGTCATAAAGTTATATGGGTCATGTATCGGATCTTCTGGCACCCCGACCGGGTACCTCCGTTGATAGACGCGTCCTAGTTTGCGTCGAGGCCTACAAGCACAGCACCGGACACCTCAACCACCACAGACTACATAACCGTCGTAGTTTAGCTGGAGCCGCGCCGTCTTCCTTCCACCCTGTATGAATCTCCAGCATCCAGGACCGTGTGGGGAAGACCTCTCCTCCAAGGAGGACACATCAGGAACAAGCGTTCAGTAGTTACAGCTCAAGGGAGTATGAGGGGCATACACTCTGGTATGGCCGAATACTGTGTTTAAAGGGCAATATGTCCCAGGGCCATAGTCGCAGGGCAGGAGGCTGGCAAACAGTCCTCTCCAAGACAAAGTGGCGAAGGGCACTTCGTCACACATCTCCCCTTTGGGGGGAAGTCTAACCAGGCACCTGACCTTCTGCCGGTCAGTGCCTCCGTTAGACGATCCACCAACCCACAATAAACCAGTGCTAGAGCAGCCCCCCCACAACAACAAAGTGCAAGAGCAGCCCACCCACAACAAACAGTTACGGCACCTGGATATTTTGCTGTGGTGATGGGGCAACACACTGAGGGGACTTGAGGGGCAGAGGCCAGCGGCACTCTGCCCTGATGCCAGCTCTTCTGCTGGTATAACCTGCAGGACATCCTGCTCTGTACAAGGGACAAAGGGAGGGCAGAGGCCGACTGCACTCTGCCCCGCTGTCAGCTCTTCTGCTGGGGTACTTGGGACATATTCCGGCTCAGTAGCCAGGGAAAGGTGGAGGTCAGTGAGGGTTAACATTTCCTCTGTTAACCCTGGGGCCACATTAGAAGTTAGCTGGGGAGGGGAATTTGTACTTACCCCCTCCTCCGGTTGTCCCAGTGACGGTAGTTGGGGATCTGGACAGGCTGTGGGCTGAGATCTGCGCCGTCTGGGAGATTGGTGTCTCCCCTGGTTAGGGTAAACTGTCGCTGGGGGGAAAGGACGACACCTTCTGCCCCCTGGGGTTCACACTGCCGCTGGGGGGGAAGGACGACACCTTCTGCCCCCTGGGGTTCACACTGCCGCTGGGGGGGAAGGATGACACCTTCTGCCCCCTGGGGTTCACCCTGCTGCTGGGGGGGAAGGATGACACCTTCTGCCCCCTGGGGTTCACACTGCCGCTGGGGGGAAGGACGACACCTTCTGCCCCCTAGGGTTCACACTGCCGCTGGGGGGGAAGGACGACACCTTCTGCCCCCTGGGGTTCACACTGCCGCTGGGGGGGAAGGACGACACCTTCTGCCCCCTGGGGTTCACACTGCCGCTGGGGGGGAAGGACGACACCTTCAGCCCCCTGGGGTTCACCCTAGCGCTGGGGGGGAAGGACGACACCTTCAGCCCCCTGGGGTTCACACTGCCGCTGGGGGGGAAGGACGACACCTTATGCCCCCTGGGGTTCACACTGCCGCTGGGGGGGAAGGACGACACCTTCTGCCCCCTGGGGTTCACACTGCCGCTGGGGGGGATGGACGACACCTTCTGCCCCCTGGGGTTCACACTGCCGCTGGGGGGGAAGGACGACACCTTCTGCCCCCTGTAGGGCCGGTAGAGAGACCTCGGTTCCATCTCTACCTGCCATCTGGAGGTCATCCCAGGACCAGTCAATGAAGTCTGGTTCTGCTTGTCGAGTAGGTTGGGGCTGCACGAAGCTGAGCAGGTGTTGGTAGTCCTGCTCCAGCTCCCACTCTCTCGTTACCAGGTGGGTCATGTCTTTGCTCACCTCGCCTTCGTCATCCCAGACATACATGCCCATACGGTAGTCGTAGATGTCCCAAAACATAGACTCCTCCGTGCTGCCAAGATCAATGTCGTCCTCCAAGGCATCCCATAATAAACCTGGGCCATCATAATCATCCCCCTCTGGTAAGTCGTGTTCAGCCGTCCAGGGGGTAAGTCGAACGGTATGCCACCAGAGGGCCTGGTATGCGTTGTCTAGCCAGATCTCTCGCCGTACCAGGATCTTTAGTCTTGTCACCCACTCATCCAGGGGCTGCTCTCCCAATAGATACATCTGCATCGCCACACGCTTCTGTAGCCGCTGCTCATCACTGGGGAGACTCTCACCTCGCCGACATTGGGCATCTTCCAGGGCATCATTCCAGAGTTCCTTTCTGTCTGCATCCCTGTAGTCCGAGGCCTCCTCCTCATCCTCATCATGTAACGCTGTCCGAAAACTAGCTGGTTCCATCCTGCTGTAGCCAGGGGCGCTGTACAGATACTAGCGTTACCCTCAATTTGTAATTCGAAACGTTACCAGTGTCTCCGGGCTGCTTTTCCTCTCACTAGGACGCCATCCCACCGCTGTCAGCCAATGTAACGGATCTTCTGGCATCCCGACCGGGTACCTCCGTTGATAGACGCGTCCTAGTTTGCGTCGAGGCCTACAAGCACCGCACCGTACACTTCAACCACCACAGACTCCACAACCGCCGTAGTTTAGCTGGAGCCGCGCCGTCTTCCTTCCATCCTGTATGAATCTCCAGCATCCAGGACCGTGTGGGGAAGACCTCTCCTCCAAGGAGGACACATCAGGAACAAGCGTTCAGTAGTTACAGCTCAAGGGAGTATGCAAAAGCATAGCAATCCCCAGTATGATTTAGCGATCCCCTCCAATAACGAGATGAGACTACGTTTTGAAGGGTCAAGTAGAACTATCCTTTAATGACAGGGGATCTCCTTTTATGCAATGGTGCCCTCTGAAGGGCTACACCCACATAATTATCACAGCCAATTAGATACATGGTTCAACCCCAACGTCTCCTCCCCTCAGATAACAGGTAACACAATTAAAACAGACACAATTTTAACCACATTCTGGATGTACCCCAAAAACAGGGGGTACACCTTTAAGTCCAGCACCGTTCAATATCTCTCACCCAGGGGAACACCATATTAAAAAATGGCATGAATCAGACCAGGGGTTCAAAAGTTAGTAAAAGTATGTTTTTCACATAACACACAGACATTTCACATATCCCCCACACAATACACATATAGGACAATAGGTGTGGTCACCCCTCCCTGAGGCAACTTGATATAATCAGACAATGATTAAATCAGCCCTCTTTGTTCTTATCTGAGAATGAAAACACTCCACACAATCGACTCCCTTATCTGTAACAGGATTATCTCTCCTGCCAAGGTCTGCACTAGCCTGGGGCCAATATTCTGCAGAGCACAAACCAACACACATACAGTATATTACTAGGATCATATTTTAACCAAGAATTAAATAACCATAAACAGGGTAAAACAGTGATGGGTTCGGTTACAGCTGGGATCTGAGCGCACAAAACTACCGAATAGCGCTCAGATCATCTTCACACAGTTCAATTGCCATGTAGCTAAAGCCTTTCCCATAGTCTTTCATTATATGAATTGGCTCCATGGCATAGCTATCTGTGGTATCATGGATCACACATGGCAAGTACTGAATGACCCCCCTGTATGTAAAGGGCCAGAATGAGTGACATACACTCTGGTATGGCCGAATACTGTGTTTAAAGGGCAATATGTCCCAGGGCCATAGTCGCAGGGCAGGAGGCTGGCAAACAGTCCTCTCAAGACAAAGTGGCGAAGGGCACTTCGTCACAGGTCACTTAACCCAGGCCTGATCCGAAGTAACCTAAACAGATAACCCCAGGCGCTGGTGTCTTGGACCAGGGGGAGGAGTTTTTGACCTAGTGAAAGGGTGAAGAGGTCACAGTAGGAAGAGCAGATCCCCGAAACAAGGAGGGACATTGTGAGGGTGTGTGGGTGACATATTTTTGTATTTGTGATATATTTCTATGCAAGTAAGAATAAGTCTGAGAAGAAGAAGCAGTCTGACTCTGACATGCTAAGCAACGGTATGTCTGAGATTGTCTGCACTAAGAAAAGGTGCATGTGTATTTCTTTCTGAGCTATCCTAACTAAAGGGATTTAACTTTCCTGCTTTTGCATGAATAATGGTCCTGAGGCAGAGCTGGGCACTGATATATTGAACACAAAAGGCACAACCTAGAGGCAGAATCTTGGGGTGCACGTGGCCCCTCAACTCTGGGTCACACCAACGATTATTTTTTATTTTGAGTTATTATTAGTGAAGTATAATATATAATAAACAACTATTACATATTTATAATAAACATAAACAATAGGTATACAATTATAGTCATCTCTACACAAGATGGATATACTACTGTATATGGTTTTCTTGTTGACATCCACAATGTATTTCTCTCGATAAATGACTATTAAATATCTATGGATTATTTATCACCTATTCACTTCTTCATTAGTATATGGCTTTAGTAATGTTTTTCTTTTACCATTATAGAGTAACAAACACAGTAAATTGAATTTAAACAGTTTTGCCCTATCTAAGTATATGATGATATCTCTTAGTAGAGTTGTCAATTATTCGAGTTTTCTCATTGAAAAGGGCCCCCTCGGCTTATACTCGAATCATCCCCCTGTCTCTCCATCCCCCCTCTCCCTCTCCCGTGTCTCTCCACCCCCCTCTCCCTCTCCCGTGTCTCTCCACCCCCCCTCTCCTGTGCCTCTCCATCCCCCCTCCCGTGTCTCTCCATCACCCCCTCCTGTGTCTCTCCATCCCCCCTCTCCCATGTCTCTCCATCCCCCTCTCCCGTGTCTCTCCATCCCCCCTCTCCCGTGTCTCCCCATCCCCCCTCTCCCGTGTCTCTCCATTCCCCTTCTCCCGTGTCTCTCATCCCCCTCTCCCGTGTCTCTCCATCCCTCCTCTCCTGTGTCTCTCCATTCCCCTTCTCCCGTGTCTCTCCATCCCCCTTCTCTCATGTCTCTCCATCCCCCTTCTCCCGTGTCTCTCCATCCCCCCTCTCCCGTGCCTCTCCCTCCCCCCTCCTCAACCCTCCTCCTCACTTTACCCCTTTCTAATTACCTACCCCTCTCCCTTTCCCCTTACTTACTTTCCATCAGCAGCAGCTCCTCCGCGCGTCTTCCGGCTTTGTCGGACCCGGCATATGCTAATGAAGTGATGTCACATACGCGTCACATTATTAGCATTGGCCGGGTCCAGACGCAGCCGTACGATGTGCGGAGGAGCAGCTGCTGATGGAAGGTAAGTGAGGGAAAAGGGAGATGGGGGAGGTAATGAGGAGGCAGGTAATGAGGAGGAGGGAGGTAATGAGGAGGGAGGTAATGAGGAGGAGGGAGGTAATGAGGAGGAGGGAGGTAATGAGGAGGGAGGTAATGAGGGGGAGGGAGGTAATGAGGAGGAGGGAGGAGGGAGGTAATGAGGAGGAGGGAGGTAATGAGGAGGGAGGTAATGAGGAGGACAGAGGTAATGAGGAGAAGGGAGGTAATGAGGAGAGAGGTAATGAGGAGGAGGGAGGTAATGAGGAGGAGGGAGGTAAAGAGGAGGAGGGATTTAATGAGGAGGAGGGAGGTAATGAGGAGGGAGGTAATGAGGAGGAGGTAGGTAATGAGGAGGAGGAAGGATGAGGAGGCGGGAGGTAATGAGGAGGAGGGAGGATAAGGAGGAGGGAGGATGAGGAAGAGGGAGGTAATGAGGAGGAGGGAGGTAATGAGGAGGGGGAGGGGGGTTGAGGAGGGTTCAAAAGGGCTGTTGAGGAGGGGGGTTGAGAAGGGTGATAAGGGAGGCGGAGGGAAAGAGACACGAGGGAGAGGGGGGAAAGAGACACAGGGAAGGGAGAGGAGAGGGAAGAGATACAGGGGAAGGAGAGGAGGGGAAGAGACACAGGGGAGGGAGAGGGGGGAGAGACACAGGGGAGGAAGGGGGATAGACACAAGGAAAGTAGAGAGGCGGGACACAAGAAAGGGGCACAGAGGGCACACAAGAGGAACACAGGGGGCAGCACATTTCCCACCTCGGCTTATACTCGAGTCACTAAGTTTTCCCAGTATTTTGTGGTAAAATAGGTGGGCCGGCTTATACTCGAAGTGTAACAGAACTATGATGATGCCTGTATCTTTTGCCTGAACCGAACCAACTATACTGCTGGAGGGGTTAAACAGAACCGAATGGCTGGTGTTCATGTGACTATTGCATACAACTCATACACTTGGTCAGGAGTTGCCATCTGCCTCTTGATAGTATCGGCTAAAACACATAAGAGATAGCAGAACAAAAGGGTTTTAGCAGACAAGAGGGCACCATGAACAATGGGGGTAGGGGTTGACCAAAGGTAGTCACTGCCCCTACTGTGTATGTGTAGTGTTTAAAAATGTTTTTTTGTTTCAATAAAAAGAAGAGTTCTACTTGACCCTTCAAAACGTAGCATCGTCTCGTTCTTTGGGGGGGATTTATGGTACCGTTACTCTGCCACATTTTACAGTACTCCTGGATTATACAATGGGATATCGTGGAGGGGAATAAGCATTTTATTACTGCACAGCACCTTGCTTAAGAAAAGGACGTCTCCAACGGCTGGTACCCTCTCACTACCGGGGTAGCCTTTACATTGGTGGCAGCGGTGGGATGGTCCTTTTCATCTCCAACGCAAGTGCTGAATGGAATCCCAGTACGCTAAACTGAAAAGACCCACACTAAAGGATCTCTTGGAAACCAGAGGAAGGAGTGCCAGCGACCGACCACGGAGAGAGCTGATAGCTGACCTACTGGAGCTGGACGAGATGGATCGATCCATGGAGGTCGTGGACCAACCTACCCCTGTCAGCGAGGAGGAGGAAATTACAAACCTGGTTCAGCGGAGATTATCCATGTACCCAGCAACATCAGTGGAGCTAATAGATCAGCTGTTCCGGGAAGCGAGAACGGAGATACAAAATAGGAGGGGGCACGAACTTGAACTGGCAAGAGCTAGACAACCCCTGGCACATAAAGTTCATACTCCCCCACCCGCTGCTACAGTAAAGAAAATACCGTTCACTGCCTTCAAAGCGTTTGTGGAAAGTGAGGAAGAAATTGATGGATATTTGGCTGACTTCGAAAGGCAGTGCTCACTACACCAAATACCACCAGACCAATGGGTCACTATTTTGGCTGGAAAGCTATCAGGAAAAGCAAATGAGGCTTTTCAGGTGCTTACTGAGGAAGATATTGCGCAGTATCACCGGGTGAAGGCTGCACTGCTCACCAGATATGCCGTCACCCCGGAAACATATCGCCGTCGCTTCAGGGAGTCTAAAAAGAAGGCTGCAGACTCCCACATGGAATGGGCCAGCAAGATACAAAGGGTGGCATCACATTGGGTGCGAGGATGCAATGCCAACACAGGAGAGGAAGTACTACAGCTATTCCTGATGGAACATTTCTTCCAAGATCTGGCGGCAGACATACAGGATTGGGTGAGAGATCGTCGCCCTGCTAACTTAATCGAGGCAGCACGGCTAGCGGACGAATACGCAGAGTCCAGAAAGGTGAGCCAAGGGTCCACACGACCAACCTCTAGAGCAGAGCCACGGACCTCAATGCCCGCTGCACGCACAGAATTTCGGGCCCCAGTACCCCCAGGACCGCCACGGCCTCAGGGGTCTAACCACCAACCCCGGGATTCTTACAAAAGGACGTGCCATCACTGCGGCAACCCGGGGCATATTGCTCGTTATTGCCCCTTGGGATCAGCCAATCACAACTGGAGGCGCCCGACCAATAACCCAGAGATCCCTTTATCACGTACCTCTGCTGCTCACTGTCTGGAAACCGAAGGGAGCCCTGAGGAGTGTTTGGGCATCCTGTACGAGGCAAACCCCATACAAGCTGCATCCCCAGATAACCGCCAGCATCACCGCCAGGAGGTGCGTGTAAATGGACAGGTAGCACAAGGCCTAAGGGACACTGGCGCTACTATCACGTTGGTGCAGAAACATCTTGTGAAACCGGAGCATGTATCTACCCGTACTGTTGCTGTCCGTGTCGCAGGGGGGGCTGTTTTTCGCTTACCCACTACCCGGGTACACTTGGATTGGGGAGTCGGGTCGGGAAAGACCACAGTCGGGATCATGGACAATTTACCTGCTGAAGTCGTATTGGGCAACGACATTGGCCCTCTGGCTTCAGCTTATCTACCCACGACTGCTGCTGCTTGTCCCGTGACCACCCGCTCACAGACCCGTATCGAGAACGATTCTCCAGCAGAACGGGAGACCCGGGTAAGCCGCAAACCGACACACAGCCCTAACACGGTAGACAGACCCATAGCTTGGGACACCCCAGAGGAGTTTGGGAGGGAAACTAGACAGGACCCCACCCTCCAAAGGTATCGGGAATTAGCCGACAGTGGAGGGGATGAGCGGGAGCAGTTTGTATGGGAGGGTGACAGATTATACAGGTTGACTCAAGGTAGGAGGAGAGGCTGTATCCCGTCGCAGAAGCGCCAACTAGTGGTACCCAGAAAGTACCGGTTGGAACTTCTCCGAATAGGACATGACATTCCGTTGGCAGGGCATCTAGGGGGTAACCGCACCGCCTATAGGATCACACAGACCTTTTTCTGGCCTGGGATCTCGAAAGACGTGCGGCGGTACTGCAGTACCTGTGACATATGCCAAAGAGTAGGGAAGAGAGGGGACCACCCTAAAGCTCGGCTGTCACCCATGCCTGTGATTGAGGAACCGTTTAGCAGGGTGGCAGTCGACCTAGTGGGACCCCTACCTAACCCCAGTCCCTCGGGTAAGAAATATATTCTTACAGTAGTGGACTATGCTACCCGCTACCCAGAGGCTGTCGCCCTGACGAATATCCAGGCTGACACTGTCGCCAGTGCCTTAGTCGGGATATTCACCAGAGTGGGATTCCCTCAGGAAATCCTATCTGACCGAGGGACCCAGTTCACCGCAGATCTAACCCAGCAGTTGTGGAAGGTCTGTGGTGTCAAGACCCTGCTCAGCTCCCCATACCACCCCCAGACTAACGGTCTCTGTGAACGCTTTAATGGTACCCTAAAACAATTGCTACGGACCTTTACAGCGGAATACAGAGACTGGGAGCGATTCTTGCCGCACCTCTTGTTCGCATATCGAGAGGTGCCCCAGGAATCCACAGGGTTCTCTCCCTTCGAGCTGCTCTATGGACCGCGAGTGCGAGGCCCCCTCGACCTCATCCGAGAGCACTGGGAGGGAGAGATAGAGCATGAAGGCGTTCCTATCGTACCTTATGTGCTGGAGATGCGGGACCGCATGGGGCACTTAGCCAGAATGGCCCGAGAACATCTCCAGGCAGCCCAGGGACGTCAGAAACACTGGTACGATCGGGGCGCCCGACTGCGAACGTTCCAAGTAGGTCAGAAAGTTCTGGTACTTAGACCTGTCAAGGGAAACAAGCTACAGACCTCCTGGCAAGGCCCTTACAAGGTAGTGGCCCAGGTATGTGACACCACCTATGTAATTGCCAGTAGCCAAGACGAAAGGGTCCAGAAGTCGTTCCATGTTAATTTGGTAAAGGAATACCAAGAAAGGCCCGACGATATAGCGGCCATATGTATCCCGGTCACTGAAGACCCTGACAGTCTTCCCATCCCAGATTTGTTAGCTGACACCGAGCCGAAAACTCTGCTTAACACAGTGCAGCTAGGGGAGCGGTTAAACCCCACAGAAAGGGAACAACTCCAAAAATTACTAGCTGAGAAAGGATTGACATTTTCTCAAGAGCCAGGTTACACACCCTTAGCGACACATTATGTGGAGACACCAGGACAGACCCCTCTCAGGCAGACCCCCTATAGAATCCCTGAAGCTGTAAAAGAGGAAATGAGAAAGGAGATTCAGGAGATGCTAAGACTAGGAGTCATAGAACCGTCCGACAGCCCCCTGGGCCTCCCCAGTTGTCCTAGTCCCCAAAAAGGACGGAACAACCTGATTTTGTGTCGATTATCGACGCCTCAATGACAGGACCGTGACAGACGCCTACCCCATGCCCAGAGTAGATGAACTATTAGATCGTATTGCCAGGGGACGCTATCTGACCACCATCGATCTGTGCAAAGGGTACTGGCAGATCCCCCTGGCCAAGGAAGCTATCCCTAAGTCAGCGTTTGTCACCCCGTTTGGCTTGTACCAATTTAAGGTCATGCCATTCGGTATGAAAAACGCCCCCCGCTACATTCCAGCGCTTAGGATCGCCACCTTGATGGCTTCCAGGAATTCAAATGCGCATATCTGGATGACATTGCGGTCTATAGTGAGACTTGGGAAGAGCATTTAAGACATGTAGAGGCTGTGCTGGATCAGATTAGGGCCGCAGGCCTAACTCTGAAACCAGAGAAATGTAATTTCGGAATGGCCGAAGTACAGTACTTGGGGCACAGGGTAGGGTGTGGGAAACAGCGACCAGAACCTGCTAAAGTGGAAGCTGTAGCCAATTGGCCCACACCCCACACCAAGACCCAAGTACTGGCATTCTTAGGGACTGCGGGGTATTACAGGAAATTTGTCCCTGACTACAGCACCATCGCTAAACCCCTGACAGATTTGACAAAGAAAAATTTGCCGAGAATAGTCCTGTGGTCTCCCGCCTGCGAAACAGCGTTCCAAACCCTGAAACAAGCTCTGATCAACGCACCAGTTTTGTCTGCCCCTGTCCCTAACAAAAGATTTGTTGTCCATACAGATGCGTCCATGTACGGACTGGGGGCAGTGCTGAGCCAGGTCGGGGAAGATGGAGGGAAACACCCTGTCGCGTACCTGAGTAGAAAACTATTACCCAGGGAAGTGAGCTACGCGGCAGTGGAAAAGGAATGCCTAGTCCTGGTCTGGGCCTTAAAGAAGCTCACCCCATACCTCTACGGGCATGAATTCACGTTGATCACGGACCATAACCCCCTAGTATGGCTGAACCGAGTGGCTGGGGACAATGGACGATTACTAAGATGGAGCCTGGCACTACAACCGTACAACTTCTCCATCCAGTATCGCCCTGGCCGGTTCAATGGGAATGCAGACGGACTGTCCAGGCAAACGGAACTTTTACCTTGACTAAAGACCGGACAGCCCCAAGTTGACCCGAAAAAGATCAATCCGGGTCTGCCGGAGTGTTCCACAAAAGGGGAGCAGTGTAACAGAACTATGATGATGCCTGTATCTTTTGCCTGAACCGAACCAACTATACTGCTGGAGGGGTTAAACAGAACCGAATGGCTGGTGTTCATGTGACTATTGCATACAACTCATACACTTGGTCAGGAGTTGCCATCTGCCTCTTGATAGTATCGGCTAAAACACATAAGAGATAGCAGAACAAAAGGGTTTTAGCAGACAAGAGGGCACCATGAACAATGGGGGTAGGGGTTGACCAAAGGTAGTCACTGCCCCTACTGTGTATGTGTAGTGTTTAAAAATGTTTTTTTGTTTCAATAAAAAGAAGAGTTCTACTTGACCCTTCAAAACGTAGCATCGTCTCGTTCTTTGGGGGGGATTTATGGTACCGTTACTCTGCCACATTTTACAGTACTCCTGGATTATACAATGGGATATCGTGGAGGGGAATAAGCATTTCATTACTGCACAGCACCTTGCTTAAGAAAAGGACGTCTCCAACGGCTGGTACCCTCTCACTACCGGGGTAGCCGTTACACTCGAGTATATACGGTAATTGGTCTATAAACTGTTCTCTATACAGTTTCCATTAGAGTAAAACAAATGAGAAATAAATATACTCCTATACAAAATTAAATGTATTTTACGCTTTTATTACAATTTGATACAGTATATGCCATTATCGTTGTCTATTGTGATTTAATAAGGATCTGTTAAAAGGACACTTGCAGAGAGGAGTGTCATAACAGGGACTGCGGCTGGTCGCACGGAGAAGCAGCTCCTGCTCTAAAATACACAAAAAGGACCTAAAAGGGCCTGAAGTCAACTATTTGTACCCCACAAAATTCACCTGTGCCCCAGGGGGAACGAAGGTGACAATGGCCAAGAAGAAGGAGGAAGAGGAGAACCGGGAAGCGGAGCCGCGAGGTCGAGGCCTACTCCACCCTGCCTCCTGCAATGGTGGCTCCCCGCACCCTCTCCCCTACATAGAATGAAGGCCCGGACGGAGCTGAGAAGGCCGCGAAGGAGGAGAGCGGCGAGAGGAGACCTGCGGCGACGCCAAGAGAGGCGGAGGCTGGGGTAAGCAAGAGCATGTGGGGGAGATGCGCGGGCGGAGGGGCGGCCCGCAACGCAGGACCCCACAGCACCCCACAACAGTCCCCACACTGGGCAGGCCTGCCTCCAGAGCGGGCTTGGAGGTGAGGAAGGCCCAGCTGAAGGCCCGAGGAGCCTTCAGCTGGGCCTTCCTCACCTCCAAGCCCGGGAGGCCACCATCTTTCCCTTATAGAGCTGGGGCGTCGCCGGAGGCCCCCTCTTCTCCCAGCTAAGCCCTGAAGATGCCCAAGAGGGGAAGAACAAGTCCCTGACAAGGGGAGCACAGCCCAGAGGCCCCAGAAACAGGAGAACCCCAAGTAAACACCCTGGGGGGAGCTTTCCCGCCGAAAAGAAGCGGCCATTTTCCCATAAGGGGAATTGAAGAGGCGGGCGGAGCGAGCACCCTAAAATGGAGGGAACAGTACAGGGAGGCTCCACAGCCTAGCAAGAAGGTAGTAAGTGTGCAGAGAATCAGGCACAAACAGAGCAACCCTGGAAAGGGGAGAATAACACCCTGAATAGTAGCTAGCCCTCAGACCCTGGGTTCATTGACCTTACAGAAGCACTGAGCAAAGAAGTGAAGGTCCCTACCAGTACAGCTGGAGGTCCTGAAAGCCCCTCAATCCACTTCCCAGAGACACTTTTATGCAAGACAAGGGACTTAAAACATAACCTGGCTACCACCTTGCCCAGCTAAAGATAAACTAAAGGTTGCTCCTTGACACGCACTCTACTGGGCGTGCGCTTTACAAGTCTCTAGCAAGCCTGAAGGCCCGAGGCAACAGAATATAACTTTACAGACCACTAACCCGGAGGTAGAGAGCTGACCTGAACCACGTGAGTGTTTGACTTTTGAAATCACCCCCATGAACACTATGGGACAAGGATCTTAGAGACAGGGGGCTCTCAACAGGCATGACTACACAGACTCAGAGGGCCCCTCAAAACTACTACCTACTTCTGGTACAAGCTCTCTCCCCCGCACTTGAAAATGATTTAAACCAGATTTATACCAGAGGCAGCTTCCATCTCACACATTACTGTTACGGTACAAAGACCTATATGTCCCAGCATTTGGGTAGTGTGCGTTGCGCAGCCGGAATAGTAAGTCTGACGATCTTTACTACCAGCATGTCCTTTGGTCAATAATACATCTTTACTCAAGTTGTGATGAAAATTAAGAACAGTTTATTGAATTGGTTCAGCTTATTTAAAACCTTGCACAACACATTATAGGGAGTGGCTACCTTTAGCCAAACCCCCATACCCCCTGGGCCAATGGAGTAACTCTTACAATCAGTTAATTACCTTTGTCTAATCAGACGGGGCTAATCTGTGGGAACTTTTAGTCTCCGCCCCCGGGGCCGCCTTTAGGGGTGTCAACCTAATTCATTCTTGCCCAGGTAAGAGAAGGAAGAGCATGTCTCTCTCTCTCTCTCTGCCCCTGGTTCTGGGGCAGAGAAACCCTGTAGACAGGCCTTATAGTTGGTGTCTATATGTCTGACCTACTGCTGTGCATATTAGATAACCTTTGCCCTCCAACCATCTGGCACCAGTCACTAACCGCTCATAGATAGGGCTGGTACTAATCTGTAACACATTTTCATATTTGTCCCCATAACTCACCGGTCATGCCACTCACATACCACTCACCCATCACATTGAGTCTATCACCGGATTCTCATTAAAATGAGTATAAACATCATGCATGGGGGGACATTGTAAGGGATTTATCCATGTATAGGGGTACATACATGTTTAATATTTATACTATGCAGATGGATCTGTCACAATTACCTCATTTACAAGCTCACGCTGACAATTAAACTACCCTCACCCAGGGCCGGACTTGGCAAAAATGGGCAAGTCAAAGAAAAATATGCCTTCCAAGAGTATTCAGGAGCTTTTCCACAAGCCAGAGGCTCTCCTCTCGCAACCCCGCAACCCCTCTCCGGAGCAAAGAGACCCGCCTGAGGCACAAGGGGAAGACCCCAACCCACCTCAGGACATGAATCTCTCAGCCAAATCCCTAGAGATCATGTCCAGATGCTGCAGGCTCAATCAACACTGGTTAAAGAGCTCAGGAATTACCTATTCAAACTGGGCCAGAGAACCAACCTCCTTGAGGAGTCCACAGATAAAATAATTAAAGCCCAAGAACAGGACAGAGCGGAAATCAACAATCTGGCGGCGAAAGTCTCTCTCCTAGACGACAAGCTGGACGACCTAGAAAACAGATCGAGGAGACAAAACATCAGGGTACGCTGGGTCCCAAACTCGGTACCCGACCTGCTGCAATATCTAAGAGTGGTGATCTCCAACATCCTACCAGAGGTGGCTGACAACTCCTGGGAAATGGAGCGAGCCCATAGAGCCCTGGGGGCCTCACAAAATCAGGAATTACCAAAAGATATAATTATTTGCTTCCTGAGGCAAAAAGCCAGGGACCTGATCCTGAATGCCACAAGAAAATTACCTAACATCAAAGGCCCCAATGGTGCTCCTCTCCAAATCTACATGGACCTATCCCCACGAACACTAGAGAAACGTAGAGCAATGAAGCCGGCCCTTGCTACCTTGATCAAATGCAAGATTCCATACAGATGGGGCTTCCCTTTCTCTCTTTCATTCCAACATCAAGGGACTGTCTATTTGATCCACACTCCGGAGGAATGTGCCAAAATTCTACACCGTCTTCACTTGGCGGACCCGGCTGAGGGAGGCTTGGCTCCAGAACCGGCGCCCGAAGCAAGACCGGCCAGAATCTGGTCAACAACCAAGAAGTCGCACCGACCTGGGGCGACCAGAGACACTGAACCCAGATCACATAGTTGACCTCCCAAGCACGTCAAGACTCACCTAAGCTGGGACCGATGGTCGTTTGTTTGCACTCTTTCCTTTTTTTTATTTGTCCTCCCTGGAGCTGCAGTCACTATATATATCCAACATAAGTGGTAGACCACAATGTATAGAGTTTAGCTAAGGGTGGCCTAGGCCAAAGATAGCCTGTATAGTTGTATGTTCACATAAAGCCTAGGATCCCCAATATTCTGCAGTTTAATACCCAATGCTAATTTACTAATACCACGGCTGACTGCTAGGGGAGAATACAAGCTCAACTTCATTAGATTACGTATTTAACGGTTACTTAAGGTAATCTCAACAATGCCTGTTAGAGCCCCATACGGGACTTTATGTTTAGAATTGTTAGGTTAAATTTGTTTACGGTAAAATTGCTAGCAATGTATTTTATGTTTGGGGGTCGAACCCCTAGTGTTAACGATATCTTTTCTAATGTTCTGACTAGGCTCTCTCTCCTCATCATCCCTTCCGGGGGCGCCCACAGGTGTTCCAACCAAGCAGTCTGGGGTAACAGCTCAAACAGGGTCCCTGCAGACCTCCACACACTCACATGGCTAACTCACACTACACGTTCACTACACACAATGTTAGAGGCTTTAACTCCCCCAACAAGCGAAGGAAAGCTTTTATAACGTATAAGAAAGACAAGCCTGCAGTCCTCTTTCTCCAGGAGAACCACTTTGCGCAGGGGAAGACCCCCTTGTTTTTGCACAAAGACTACCCAACCTTTTACACCTCCTGCCAAAAAACTAAGAGGGCTGGCACAGCAATTTTAATTCATAAAGACGTCCCATTTTAAGTTTCCCATAAAAAATAGATAAAGAAGGTAAATTTGTGATTATCCCCGGCAACCTGCTGAACACAAAGCTCACCCTGGTGTCACTCACAACGCTTTCATAAATCTACTGGAGACACTGGACTCCCAGGACTTAGGCAAAGTTATTATAGGGGGGGACTTTAACCTAGTGCTAGACCCAGAAATGGATAGGTCTAGGAAGCAGGGAGAATCCCGACCCCCAGACAAAATCAAGCTAATCAAAAACCTACTTCTAAAACTGGGACTGGTAGACACCTGGAGGGGACTTCACCCTCAAGAGAGGGAATATACCTTTTATTCCCCCACATACAAATCCTACTCACGTATAGATACTCTTTTTATAGACGTCTCTCTACTAGAACAAGCCACTTCTACGGACATAGTCCCTTGCCCATGGTAAGGCCACAATCAGGTCACACTAGGCCTGAACCTAACCCCCAAATTCGAAACGCCATACACATGGCGGCTCAATGACTAACTCTAGTCCCTCCACGGGAGCGGAGTGGTTCTGGGTAACGCATAAAGCATTTATAAGGGGCAGCTTTATAAAGCTAGCCTCCGCATATAAAAGAAAGGTAAGGGAAAAGGAGAATCGACTGATTAAGGAACTAGCCACCCTAGAAAAACTAAATCAGCAACAGCAGTCAGACCTAAACCGCCAGCGGATAGATGTGATCAGACTGGAACTAGACAACATCCTGTCAGCCCAAACAGAGAAGGCCTTAAGGAAAACCCAGAGCAATTTTTTTGCGCAGGCAAACAAACCGGGCCGCTTACTGGCCAATAGGCTGAATGCCAGATTCCAGCAAGCAAGGGTCACCCAAATCAAAACTAAAGCGGGCACAATCACAAACAGTCAGGCTAAGATCCAGGATACCTTCCGAACATTCTATCAAGAGATATACACCTCACAAACACAGGCGGTCGGGGACTCCCTGACAGGCTATCTTGGGGGACTAGACCTCCCAGTTCTGGGAAACTCTGATTTAGACTTACTCAATTCAGAGGTTACAGAAGAGGAAGTCAGAGACACCATTAAAGCACTCAAACTAGGCAAATCCCCCGGGCTGGATGGCTTTTCAAACCTATACTATAAAAAGTTTGTAGATGTTCTGACTCCCCACTTGGTTTCAATGTTCAATGCTATTCTGAAGGTAGAACAGATGCCACCGGAGCTTAACCAGGCTACTCTGGTCTTCTTTCCCAAGACGGGAGGGACCCTATGGAGGTTAAAAATGACCGGCCTATCTCCCTGCTCAATGGGGACATTAGAATCCTGGCCAAATTGATGGCTACCACAATCTCCAGCTTCCTACCCAATCTAATCCACAAGGATCAAGCAGGCTTCATCTCTCACAGGCAGGCGGGAGACAACATTAGGAGAGTACTAAACATTATACACCTAGCCAAACACTCAAAGACCCCCCTTTGCACTCTAGCCTTAGACATCGAAAAAACATTTGATTCGTTAGAATATCCATACCTATTCGCAGTTTTACAGAAATTTGGTATTAGAGGGAACTTCCTAAACCTCCTTAAAACATACTATAGGTCTCCACAAGCAATCTTGAAACTTCCTGGCCTAGAGAATTCGCTATTAAACATACAGAGGGGGACCAGACAGGGCTGCCCTCTTTCCCCACTCCTATTTGTCCTCGCCATGGAGCCACTAGCTCAGAGCATTAGGGCCTCCCCAGCGATCCAAGGTCTTCAATTAGATGGCCAGTAATACAAATGTTGTCTCTTCGCGGATGACTTACTGTGCACTGTGACCCGCCCACTCACATCCACGGCGGCCCTGATGGAGGAGCTGGACAAATTCCACTCTGTCTCCGGGCTAAGGGTGAACGAAGATAAATCAGAAATTATAGGGCACAACCTTACACAACCTGAGAGGGAGGGGCTTAAGACCACATTCAACTTCCACTGGCCAAAAAACACTTAAAGTATCTGGGAATAAAAATTACCCGAACATCGCAGACATCTACGGGGCAAACTACTCGCCCCTATTCAAAGAGATAGCAGCTGATCTGGAGAGATGGAATAAATTCTGCATCTCCTCGTCTGGCCAGATTCACACGGTCAAGATGAATGTGCTCCCCAGAATCCTGTATTACTTTAGATCACTTCCAATTAAAGTTCCCATCAAAGACCTAGATAATCTACAAGGGCAAATTATGAGGTTCATATGGCAAAATAAAATCCCCAGAATCCCGAAACTAACTATGTTTAGGCACAAAAGTAACTGCGGACTCTCATGTCCCCATCTTAAACTCTACTACAGGGCGGCCCAGATCTCTTTTCTGCCCCAAGCGCATTCAGCGGCACACCAACCCAACTGGGTAGCAATAGAAAACCAACAGCTACACCCTCAGGGGTGGGACACGGTGGTATGGCTTCCAAAGTCTCATCGCCAGCCGCTTACTTACTTCAACCCCATGATTAGACTATCCCTGGGATGCTGGGACTGGGCGAACTCAAAACGGCGCCTAATTCCTGACCTCTCTCCGCTCCTATCAATTACCACCTCCCGACCTCTTTGCAAAAGATCTCCTGAGTGACTCAGTAGCTTGGTGGACCTCCAATGGGTTGGACAGGATAGGGGCATGGTTCAAAGAGGGCCAACTCATTAGCTACGAGTACCTTAGGGATAACTTTAATCTCCCCCTAAAGGAACACTTCATCTTTTGCAAGTTTAGTAATTTTATATGGACCCTGGAGAAGACACTAGGCCAACCCCAAACAAACTGGATGACACGCATGTGCTCGGACGCCCCACTATCTAAAGGCACACTAGGCACAATATAATAGAAATTTAATAGCCCACAAAGCAATAGTAAGCCTAAGCCCTTGACAAAATGGGAGGAGGACCTGGATCAGACATGGGATCTGAAGAAATGGGGGCAAATTAGTCAGAGACTAGCGAGAGGCTCCTACAACTACAGCTTGATGGAAACTTCACTAAAAGTACTCCATAGGACTTACATTACCCCAACTAGGCTTCATAAGATGAATCCTCAAGAGCCCGACACATGTTTTAGGGGATGCCCAGAGAAGGGGAACCTCATCCACATATGGTGGACATGTCCTAAGGCCCAGGACATCTGGTCCGAGACAACCCAAATAGCCTCAAAACTCTGTCTCACTCAAATAACCCCCTCCATTGAAACTTGTCTCTTGGGACAAAGACCTCCTTTACTGTCCAGGCCCCAAGATAGGTTACTCCAGTCCATAATTTTAGCGGCAAAAAGCCATATAGCCAGTAAGTGGAAAAACTGTAGCCTAAGCTTAAGAGAGATCATAAATAAAATAAACTTTATTATGATTAACGAAAAATGTATCCACCTAGTTTCAGACACTAACACTAGCTTTCTGGCTATCTGGGAACCCTGGATAGCCTCCAATTACAGCATAGATCCAGGATAGAGTGACACTGGGTGGGCTGGGGGGGGGGGGGATATAGAACAATGGTGGCTAAGGAGAGCACGTCGGGGCACCCTCGCTGGAGACAGGGAGCAAACATAAGTTGACGGGGGCAATGCCTGTGGGGGTCCTTGGGGGGCTGGGGACGAGGTAGTTGTCCTGGAGGGGCATTGGACTCCAACACTGCTAGATTCTGATACAGCCCACATTACCCCACACTGGGGCCCAGATATTCTTAGAAGGGAGAAACTATATACCTTAAACTTATTACTCTGTTCAAAGTTAGCTTTAGTCTGTAAACCATAAACTTGTTTGTGGTTTCTGTTCTTTTCTCTTGTTTATTGACCTTTCTTGTTTTTACTTGTTATTGAAAATGGAAAAATGTTGTTGGTTTGACACACATAGAAAACTGCAGCAGGGCCACCAATATTAAGGTCTATTTTCTTAGCAAGTGCACCTTGTATTTGCTTTTAGATAGGTTTGAACTGTAGTGTAGAGTTTTGTGTGTCAATAAAAATTATTGAATAAAAAAAAAAAAAGGGCACTTGCAGCTCAGATATTGACACCTTCTTCAGACTTAGGTACACATATAAAATTGGAACTGGACACTATGGGCCTCATTAAATTCCAGCCTCGTAAATAAGAGGCTTCTACTTAAGCCCTACGTACTGCAAAGTTTCTCTAACTTACAATGCTATTAAATTAGCCCTGCTGCGAGCAACGTATGAGCTACGCAGCAGGGCCGTACGTATCTACACTGCGTAAATGTACATGAGGAGTGACAGCCTGCGAGATGATATCGCAGGCTCCCACTCCTCATCAAGTGCTGCGGGGGTCCTAAAAGGGACCTCCGCGGCAGTCCCCCACATAAGCCCTGCCGTGGGGGGTACTCGAAACCCCCCCCAGGCACCTAAAATGAACCCCCCCTCAATGCGGGGGTCCCTGTCGGGACCCCCGAAGTGTTCTCACATGAACACCTTGAGCCCCCACACATTAACCCCTTGCAGCGGGGGTCCCCGATCGGCACCGATCAGGCCCCCGCTGCATTTAAAACTTTTAAATTCCCCGCAGCGGCTCCTTAAAATTAACCCCCCTCTATGCTGGGGGTCCCCATCGGGACCCCCGAAGTGTCCCCACATAAACCCATTGCAGGGGGGGTCCCCGATCTGCATAGATCAGACCCCCCGCTGCATTTAAAACTTTTAAATTCCCCGCCGCGGCTCCCTAAAGGGGCCGCGGCACACTATTACCCAATCCCGGCCGCGGCACTTAAAATTAACCCCCCTCTATGCTGGGGGTCCCCATCGGGACCCCCGAAGTGTCCCCATATAAACCCCCTGCAGCGGGGGTCCCCGATCGGCACCGATCGTGACCCTGCTGCAATTCAATTTTAAATTTCCCGCCTCGCGGGTCCTCAAAGGACCGTAAAGGTCCTGAAAGGACTCGCACTAAAAATATTAACCCCAGGCAACTATAATTACCCCATTAACTCATGATGGTCAATACAGACCACCATAAGGCCTAAATTAACCCATTAACTAATGATGGTCAATACAGACCACCATAAGGCCTAAATTAACCCATTAACTCATGGTGGTCAATACAGACCACCATAAGGCCTAAATTAACCCATTAACTCATGGTGGTCAATACAGACCACCATAAGGCTCTATTTAACCCATTAACTAATGATGGTCAATACAGACCACCATAAGGCCTAAATTAACCCATTAACTCATGGTGGTCAATACAGACCACCATAAGGCCTAAATTAACCCATTAACTCATGGTGGTCAATACAGACCACCATAAGGCTCTATTTAACCCATTAACTAATGATGGTCAATACAGACGTCCATAAGGCCTAAATTAACCCATTAACTCATGGTGGTCAATACAGACCACCATAAGGCTCTATTTAACCCCATCAGTCCCATAAGGGTATATTATTACCATTATGGGCCTGTTACAACCCAACATTAACCACATAAGTGCCATGATGGTCCTCAAGGACCATCATGACACTAACTACAAACACTACACTATAACCCCCAATAAACCATTTAATCTAAACTAACCCCCCTCTACACTAATCTATTAACACTTACACTACCTACCTACACTACCTACCCCCTAATAAACCTCCCCAACACTCTAATTACAAAAAACAAAAAAACTACAGCACAGAAAACAAAAAAACCTACAGTACAGAAAAAAAAAACAAATTACAACCCCACCCCCCACTACAGAAAACAAAAAAATACATTACAACCCCACCCCCCACTACAGAAAACAAAAAAATTACACACCTGAAAAGGAAAGACAGATAAACACAATACAATACATACATATAATACATTACATACATGACATACAATACATGACATTACATACATTACATATAATATATTACATATAATATATTACATATAATATATTAAATATAATATATTACATATAATATATTACATATAATATATTAAATATAATATATTACATATAATATATTACATATAGTCCAAATCAAATACCCCCTATCTATCTAACATACAATCTATTTAATTTAAAATAAATCCTAACTATATCAAATACACCCCCCTATCTATCTAATATACAAAAAATCCTAACTACATACACAGACCCTTATTCTAAAATAAAATAATTACAGTCCTAACTACATACACAGACCCTAATTCTAAAATAAAATAAAATAATTACAGTCCTAACTACACAGACCCTAATTCTAAGCTAAAATCAATAAATTAAGACCACTTACCTTTAAGATGTTGCTTCAGATCACTAACCTATGGGTCAAACAAAAAAAAAATGAGTACAAAACATTAACATCCAATAAATAAACATTCTATACATTCTAAATATTCAACTCACCTTTACAGCATGTCCCGTCACTGTTAAGCACTTCCGGCGCGGCCTTGTTAAAAAAAAAACACAATACATGAATACATTAATACAATATATCAACAATAAATAAAATACACATATAAACATCTAAATATACATTTAACTTGTCCCCGGCCTTCTCTCCTTCAGCCCCGGCTGGGCCGCGGAACCATCCGAGCTCTAAAAAAAAAAAAAAAAACTAACGGAGGTCTGCACTGGCAGACCTCCCCGACGCTAATGAACCTCCCAGAGTCGTTTCCGGGAGGAAATTGGCATTGGCGGCTTGTGATTGGCTGAAAAAGCTGTCAGCCAATCAAAAGTCGTCAATGTAGGAGCCAATCAGGATGCGCAGATGTCTTCTACCAATCACTCCGTGGGGGTGTATCCCATAGTGATTGGCTGAAGGCATCTGAGCCTTGTGATTGGTTCCCAGAAAGATAGACAAGTGTTTTAGCCAATCAGGGTGGGATATTGGGGTGTATCCCATCCTGATTGGCTCACACATTGACGACTTTTGATTGGCTGAAATTGATAGACAGCTTTTTCAGCCAATCACAAGCCGCCAATGCCAATTTTCTCCCGGAAACGACTCCGGGAGGTTCATTAGCGTCGGGGAGGTCTGCCAGTGCAGACCTCCGTTAGTTTTTTTTTTTTTTTTTTTTTTTAGAGCGCGGATGGTTCCGCGGCTCAGCCGGGGCTGAAGGAGAGAAGGCCGGGGACATCGCGGGGAGGTAAGTTAAATGTATATTTAGATGTTTATATGTGTATTTTATTTATTGTTTATATATTGTATTAATGTATTCATGTATTGTGTTTTTTTTTTTAACAGGGCCGCGCCGGAAGAGCTAAACAGTGACGGGACATGCTCTAAAGGTGAGTTGAATATTTAGAATGTATAGAATGTTTATTTATTGGATGTTAATGTTTTGTACTAATTTTTTTTTTTGTTTGACCCATAGGTTAGTGATCTGAAGCAACATCTTAAAGGTAAGTGGTCTTAATTTTTTGATTTTAGCTTAGAATTAGGGTCTGTGTAGTTAGGACTGTAATTATTTTATTTTATTTTAGAATAAGGGTCTGTGTATGTAGTTAGGACTGTAATTATTTTATTTTATTTTAAAATTAGGGTCTGTGTATGTAGTTAGGATTTTTTGTATATTAGATAGATAGGGGGATGTATTTGATATAGTTAGGATTTATTTTAAATTAAATAGATTTTATGTTAGATAGATAGGGGGTATTTGATTTGAACTATATGTAATATATTATATGTAATATATTATATGTAATATATTATATTTAATATATTATATGTAATATATTATATGTAATATATTATATATCATGTATGTAATGTCATGTATTGTATGTAATGTATGTAATGTATTATATGTATGTATTGTATTGTGTTTATCTGTCTTTCCTTTTCAGGTGTGTAATTTTTTTGTTTTCTGTAGTGGGGGGTGGGGTTGTAATGTATTTTTTTGTTTTCTGTAGTGGGGGGTGGGGTTGTAATTTGTTTTTTTTTCTGTACTGTAGGTTTTTTTGTTTTCTGTGCTGTAGGTTTTTTGTTTTTTGTAATTAGAGTGTTGGGGAGGTTTATTAGGGGGTGGGTAGTGTAGGTAGGTAGTGTAAGTGTTAATAGATTCGTGTAGAGGGGGGTTAGTTAAGATTAAATGGTTTATTGGGGGTTATAGTGTAGTGTTTGTAGTTAGTGTCATGATGGTCCTTGAGGACCATCATGGCACTTATGTGGTTAATGTTGGGTTGTAACAGGCCCATAATGGTAATAATATACCCTTATGGGACTGATGGGGTTAAATAGAGCCTTATGGTGGTCTGTATTGACCACCATGAGTTAATGGGTTAATTTAGGCCTTATGGTGGTCTGTATTGACCATCATTAGTTAATGGGTTAAATAGAGCCTTATGGTGGTCTGTATTGACCATCATGAGTTAATGGGGTAATTATAGTTGCCTGGGGTTAATATTTTTAGTGCGAGTCCTTTCAGGACCTTTACGGTCCTTTGAGGACCCGCAAGGCGGGAAATTTAAAATTGAATTGCAGCAGCGTCATGATCGGTGCCGATCGGGGCCCCCCGCTGCAGGGGGTTTATGTGGGGACACTTCGGGGGTCCCGATGGGGACCCCCAGCATAGAGGGGGGTTAATTTTAAGTGCCGCGGCCGGGATTGGGTAATAGTGTGCCGCGGCCCCTTTAAGGAGCCGCGGCGGGGAATTTAAAAGTTTTAAATGCAGCGGGGGGCCTGATCTATGCAGATCGGGCCCCCCCCCCTGCAATAGGTTTATGTGGGGAAACTTCGGGGGTCCCGATGGGGACCCCCAGCATAGAGGGGGGTTAATTTTAAGTGCCGCGGCCGGGATTGGGTAATAGTGTGCCGCGGCCCCTTTAAGGAGCCGCGGCGGGGAATTTAAAAGTTTTAAATGCAGCGGGGGGCCTGATCTATGCAGATTGGTGACCCCCGCTGCAAGAGGTTAATGTGGGGGTGCTGCAGGGGTCCTGATAGAGACCCCTGCAGCATGGGGATGTGTATAGGGTGCAGGGGGGAGCCTCACACTGCTGTCTCGGGCTGTTCCGAGGCAGCACGTAGAGGCTTTCGGATCCCTTGCGTGGACTTTTTGTCCACGTAGGGATTCTTACGATATGCGAGACTCGTGCATAGATTTAAGGCTACGTAGCTCTCTCGGAGCCTATTCTCGGCCATTTTCTCACAGTCATATCGCAAAGCAGGCTGCGAGAGATTCGGTACTCGCAAACAGCAGGAAAACTGCCTTTTGCGAGCACCGAGAGAACTACGAGGGAGAATTTAATAGGGCCCTATATTTATATACAATCTTTTGGTGATAAAATTATAAAATAGAAGTGAGGAATTGTACATTAAATAAAATGTGCGAAAGGTCTGATTGTCTGCAGACAGTGTTAGGTAGACTCTCAGATCAAAGTGATGAGATGCACATACAGAGGTCACACACAGCCTGGGATGACAAAACAATAGAAACCAAGCAGTCAGCTAGTCTAGTAAGGAACTACATGTATTTTATCAGCCAAAGTAAATTACATAGATAAAAATATAAAGTAGAGTATATTATTTGTCCCCTTCTGGATCGCAACCTTGTTGTGGTGAAGGGGCTGGTGTACTTCAACGAAACTGTGAGCTATACCATGTAGGATCACCCAAGATGGGCAGGTCATAGCAGAGAGGTCAGAAAAATTGGGTTCCACTGGAGATGGAACTGGCAACCCACTCCAGTGTCTTGGCCAAGAAAACCTTATTCAAAAGCACAACCAGAGACAAGATGTGCCTGGTGTGATGAGGTGCGTATGGTCATGGAGAGTTGGACACAACTGAACAACCAAACAATAATAAATATTATTTGTATCTATACATTGTAATCGTACAAAAAAACACAGAGCTTGGTTCAGTCCAGAATGTAATGTGTCAAAAATCCTCATGAATATGTCTTTCCAAGACTTTTTTTCTCTTGATGGCTTGAAGTTTACCTTCAGTATAGTTACTTTCAGGTCTTTAAAGGACCACTACACAATGAAAAGAAACATGATGGCCTAGTGACGGCAGCAGATAGTGAACCTGCAGTTGGTGGTCCCATAAAGGTATTTCAATATAGGTTTACCGGGGGGGCTGGGGGGGACCAAATACAAGGACATACATGGGAGTCATACAAAACATTGAGGTACTTGATTTTTTTTGTTGATGAAGTGGAATTAAAACTTTTATCCCAAATGGGCACCATTCTGATCACTATATATCCATGTAGTTGTTAAAGCCTCTCTAATAATGTTTACACCAGAAAAAGGTCAAAGCTGCAAAAAAATGTGAGTACATCTCTATGCATATGTAAATCATGAAGTTATTGGGTGCACACATTGCCATTTGGTTTCTGGGGTGCCGCAGCCGGGAAACGAACCCACAGGGCTAATGAAGGGACTGAACAAAACCACACAGGGCCCTGGAGCCAGAGTCCGGACTCAGGAATTAATTCCACTTTTAAGCAATTGTTGATATTCATTTATTATATGGTCTTTTCTCTTTTTCTCCCCAACCCTATGTTTTCTCTTGCATGTTTTGAGTGGAACCTACATTATACAAACTATACAGGATTTAACATGCTAATACTTAAATATGTGAGTTAGTATATTTATATGATTTATATTAGTGATGTACCGAACAGTTTGCCGGAGAACTATTCGCATCGATTTTCGCATGTTCACTTTCGCCACGAACGGCGAACATATGCGCTTTTAGTTCCGCCCCCTATTCTTTATCATTGAGGAAACTTTGACCCTGCACATCACAGTCAGCAGACACAATCCAGCCAATCAGCAGCATACCCTCCCTTCCAGAGCCTTCCATCTGTATGACAGCCTCCCTTTTGGAATCATTCTGTAGCTGCATTCGTGGAGAGAGGAGATATATTCTACCTGCTCTTGATTTAATAGGGAAATAGTTAGCCAGGCTGTGTATTTAGCTTTAACTACACACCTGAAGGACTCCTTTGATATCTTTTGCAAACACAGCAACTCAAAAAGCCCTTTTTAGGGCTAGAACATCATTTATTTTATTGTATTATTTTTTTCTGCTGATTTAATAGGGAAATAGATAGCCAGGCTGTGTATTTAGCTTTAACTACACACCTGAAGGACTCCTTTGATATCTGCTGCAAACACAGCAACCCAAAAAGCCCTTTTTATTTTATCTTATTACTTTTTTTCTGTGTAATCTAATTGCATATGCCAGCCTGCTAGCGTGTGTGTGAGGCCTATTGCATCTAGTCTGCCAACTTTTGCCAGTGCCCAGTGACACTCATATCTAGTGCCACCGTAATGTGCAGTGAAATAAAACAACCCTTTTTTTTACTGTAACCATATAAATATCAGTTGCCTGCCTAAAGGCGTGTGTGCGAGGCCTGCTGCATCTAGTCTGCCAACTTTTGCCAGTGCACAGTGACACTCATATCTAGTGCAACCGTAGTGTGCAGTGAAATAAAACAACCCTTTTTTTACTGTAACCATATAAATATCAGTTGCCTGACTAAAGGCGTGTGTGTGAGGCCTATTGCAACTAGTCTGCTAACTTTTGCCAGTGCCCAGTGACACTCATATCTAGTGCCACCATAGTGTGCAGTGAAATAAAACAACCCTTTTTTTACTGTAACCATATAAATACCAGTAGCCTGCCTAAAGGCGTGTGTGTGAGGCCTATTGCATCTAGTCTGCTAACTTTTGCCAGTGCCCAGTGACACTCATATCTAGTGCCACCGTAGTGTGCAGTGAAATAAAACAACCCTTTTTTTACTGTAACCATATAAATATCAGTTGCCTGCCTAAAGGCGTGTGTGTGAGGCCTATTGCATCTAGTCTGCTAACTTTTGCCAGTGCCCAGTGACACTCATATCTAGTGCCACCGTAGTGTGCAGTGAAATAAAACAACCCTTTTTTTACTGTAATCGATTGAATATCAGTAGCCTAGCTAAAGGCGTGTGTGTGAGGCCTATTGCATCTAGTCAGCCAACTTTTGCCAGTGCGCAGTGACACTCATATCTAGTGCCACCGTAGTGTGCAGTGAAATAAAACAACCCTTTTTTTACTGTAACCATATAAATATCAGTTGCCTGCCTAAAGGCGTGTGTTTGAGGCCTATTGCATCTAGTCTGCCAACTATTGCCAGTGCACAGTGACACTCATATCTAGTGCAACCGTAGTGTTCAGTGAAATAAAACAACCCTTTTTTTACTGTGATCGATTGAATATCAGTTGCCTGCCTAAAGGCGTGTGCGTGAGGCCTATTGTATCTAGTCGGCCAACTTTTTCCAGTGCGCAGTGACACTCATATCTAGTGCCACCGTAGTGTGCAGTGAAATAAAACAACCCTTTTTTTACTGTAACCATATAAATATCAGTTGCCTGCCTAAAGGCGTGTGTGTGAGGCCTATTGCATCTAGTCTGCCAACTTTTGCCAGTGCACAGTGACACTCATATCTAGTGCAACCGTAGTGTGCAGTGAAATAAAACAACCCTTTTTTTACTGTAACCATGTAAATATCAGTTGCCTGCCTAAAGGCGTGTGTGTGAGGCCTATTGCATCTAGTCTGCTAACTTTTGCCAGTGCCCAGTGACACTCATATCTAGTGTAACCGTAGTGTGCAGTGAAATAAAACAACCCTTTCTTTACTGTAATCGATTGAATATCAGTAGCCTGCCTAAAGGCGTGTGTTTGAGGCCTATTGCATCTAGTCTGCCAACTTTTGCCAGTGCATAGTGACACTCATATCTGGTGTCACAGTAGCTTGCAGTGAAATAAAACAACCCTTTTTTTACTGTAATCAATTGAATATCAGTAGCCTGCCTAAAGGCGTGTGTGTGAGACCTATTGCATCTAGTCTGCCAACTTTTGCCAGTGCACTGTGACACTAATATCTGGTGTCACAGTAGCTTGCAGTGAAATAAAACAACGCTTTTTTTACTGTAATCGATTGAATATCAGTAGCCTGCCTAAAGGCGTGTGTGTGAGGCCTATTGCATCTAGTCTGCTAACTTTTGCCAGTGCACAGTGACACACATATCTAAAGCAACCGTAGTGTTCAGTGAAATAAAACAACCCTTTTTTTACTGTAATCGATTGAATATCAGTTGCCTGCCTAAAGCCATGTGTGTGAAGCCTATTGTATCTAGTCGGCCAACTTTTTCCAGTGCGCAGTGACACTCATATCTAGTGCCACCGTAGTGTGCAGTGAAATAAAACAACCCTTTTTTTACTGTAACCATATAAATATCAGTTGCCTGCCTAAAGGCATGTGTGTGAGGCCTATTGCATCTATCTAGTCTGCTAACTTTTTCCAGTGCCCAGTGACACTCATATCTAGTGCCACCGTAGTGTGCAGTGAAATAAAACAACCCTTTTTTTACTGTAACCATATAAATATCAGTTGCCTGCCTAAAGGCGTGTGTGTGAGGCCTATTGCATCTAGTCTGCCAACTTTTGCCAGTGCACAGTGACACTCATATCTAGTGCAACCGTAGTGTTCAGTGAAATAAAACAACCCTTTTTTTTACTGTAATCGATTGAATATCAGTTGCCTGCCTTAAGGCGTGTGTGTGAGGCCTATTGTATCTAGTCGGCCAACTTTTTCCAGTGCGCAGTGACACTCATATCTAGTGCCACCGTAGTGTGCAGTGAAATAAAACAACCCTTTTTTTACTGTAACCATATAAATATCAGTTGCCTGCCTAAAGGCGTGTGTGTGAGGCCTATTGCATCTAGTCTGCCAACTTTTGCCAGTGCACTGTGACACTCATATCTGGTGTCACAGTAGCTTGCAGTGAAATAAAACAACGCTTTTTTTACTGTAATCAATTGAATATCAGTAGCCTGCCTAAAGGCGTGTGTGTGAGGCTTATTGCATCTAGTCTGCTAACTTTTGCCAGTGCACAGTGACACTCATATCTAGTGCAACCGTAGTGTGCAGTGAAATAAAACAACCTTTTTTTTACTGTAACCATATAAATATCAGTAACCTGCCTAAAGGCGTGTGTGTGAGGCCTATTGATTCTAGTCTGCTAACTTTTGCCAGTGCCCAGTGACACTCATATCTAGTGCCACCGTAGTGTGCAGTGAAATAAAACAACCCTTTTTTTACTGTAACCATATAAATATCAGTTGCCTGCCTAAAGGCGTGTGTGTGAGGCCTATTGCATCTAGTCTGCCAACTTTTGCCAGTGCACAGTGACACTCATATCTAGTGCAACCGTAGTGTGCAGTGAAATAAAACAACCCTTTTTTTACTGTAACCATATAAATATCAGTTGCCTGCCTAAAGGCGTGTGTGTGAGGCCTATTGCATCTAGTCTGCTAACTTTTGCCAGTGCCCAGTGACACTCATATCTTGTGTAACCGTAGTGTGCAGTGAAATAAAACAACCCTTCCTTTACTGTAATCGATTGAATATCAGTAGCCTGCCTAAAGGCGTGTGTGTGAGACCTATTGCATCTAGTCTGCCAACTTTTGCCAGTGCACTGTGACACTCATATCTGGTGTCACAGTAGCTTGCAGTGAAATAAAACAATGCTTTTTTTTACTGTAATCGATTGAATATCAGTAGCATGCCTAAAGGCGTGTGTGTGAGGCCTATTGCATCTAGTCTGCCAACTTTTGCCAGTGCACTGTGACACTCATATCTGGTGTCACAGTAGTGTGCAGTGAAATAAAACAACGATTTTTTTACTGTAATCGATTGAATATCAGTAGCCTGCCTAAAGGCGTGTGTGTGAGGCCTATTGCATCTAGTCTGCTAACTTTTGCCAGTGCACAGTGACACTCATATCTAGTGCAACCGTAGTGTGCAGCGAAATAAAACAACCCTTTTTTTACTGTAACCATATAAATATCAGTAACCTGCTTAAAAGCGTGTGTGTGAGGCCTATTGCATCTAGTCTGCTAACTTTTGCCAGTGCCAAGTGACACTCATATCTAGTGCCACCGTAGTGTGCAGTGAAATAAAACAACCCTTTTTTTACTGTAACCATATAAATATCAGTTGCCTGCCTAAAGGCGTGTGTGTGAGGCCTATTGCATCTATCTAGTCTGCTAACTTTTGCCAGTGCCCAGTGACACTCATATCTAGTGCCACCGTAGTTTGCAGTGAAATAAAACAACCCTTTTTTTACTGTAACCATATATCAGTTGCCTGCCTAAAGGCATGTGTGTGAGGCCTATTGCATCTATCTAGTCTGCTAACTTTTGCCAGTGCCCAGTGACACTCATATCTAGTGCCACCGTAGTGTGCAGTGAAATAAAACAACCCTTTTTTTACTGTAACCATATAAATATCAGTTGCCTGCCTAAAGGCGTGTGTGTGAGGCCTATTGCATCTAGTCTGCCAACTTTTGCCAGTGCACAGTGACACTCATATCTAGTGCAAACGTAGTGTTCAGTGAAATAAAACAACCCTTTTTTTACTGTAACCGATTGAATATCAGTTGCATGCCTAAAGGCGTGTGTGTGAGGCCTATTGTATCTAGTCGGCCAACTTTTTCCAGTGCGCAGTGACACTCATATCTAGTGCCACCGTAGTGTGCAGTGAAATAAAACAACCCTTTTTTTACTGTAACCATATAAATATCAGTTGCCTGCCTAAAGGCGTGTGTGTGAGGCCTATTGCATCTAGTCTGCCAACTTTTGCCAGTGCACAGTGACACTCATATCTAGTGCAACCGTAGTGTGCAGTGAAATAAAACAACCCTTTTTTTACTGTAACCATATAAATATCAGTTGCCTGCCTAAAGGCGTGTGTGTGAGGCCTATTGCATCTAGTCTGCCAACTTTTGCCAGTGCACAGTGACAATCATATCTAGTGCAACCGTAGTGTGCAGTGAAATAAAACAACCCTTTTTTTACTGTAACCATATAAATATTAGTTGCCTGCCTAAAGGCGTGTGTGTGAGGCCTATTGCATCTAGTCTGCCAACTTTTGCCAGTGCCCAGTGACACTCATATCTAGTGCCACCGTAGTGTGCAGTGAAATAAAACAACCCTTTTTTTACTGTAACCATATAAATATCAGTTGCCTGCCTAAAGGCGTGTGTGTGAGGCCTATTGCATCTATCTAGTCTCCTAACTTTTGCCAGTGCCCAGTGACACTCATATCTAGTGCCACCATAGTGTGCAGTGAAATAAAACAACCCTTTTTTTACTGTAACCATATAAATATCAGTTGCCTGCCTAAAGGCGTGTGTGTGAGGCCTATTGCATCTAGTCTGCCAACTTTTGCCAGTGCACAGTGACACACATATCTAATGCAACCGTAGTGTTCAGTGAAATAAAACAACCCTTTTTTTACTGTAATCGATTGAATATCAGTTGCCTGCCTAAAGGCATGTGTGTGAGGCCTATTGTATCTAGTCGGCCAACTTTTTCCAGTGCGCAGTGACACTCATATCTAGTGCCACCGTAGTGTGAGGTGAAATAAAACAACCCTTTTTTTACTGTAACCATATAAATATCATTTTCCTGCCTAAAGGCATGTGTGTGAGGCCTATTGCATCTAGTCTGCCAACTTTTGCCAGTGCACAGTGACACTCATATCTAGTGCAACCGTAGTGTGCAGTGAAATAAAACAACCCTTTTTTTACTGTAACCATATAAATATCAGTTGCCTGACTAAAGGCGTGTGTGTGAGGCCTATTGCATCTAGTCTGCCAACTTTTGCCAGTGCACAGTGACACTCATATCTAGTGTAACCGTAGTGTGCAGTGAAATAAAACAACCCTTTCTTTACTGTAATCGATTGAATATCAGTAGCCTGCCTAAAGGCGTGTGTGTGAGGCCTATTGCATCTAGTCTGCCAACTTTTGCCAGTGCACAGGGACACTCATATCTAGTGCAACCGTAGTGTTCAGTGAAATAAAACAACCCTTTTTTTACTGTAATCGATTGAATATCAGTTGCCTGCCTAAAGGCGTGTGTGTGAGGCCTATTGTATCTAGTCGGCCAACGTTTTCCAGTGCGCAGTGACACTCATATCTAGTGCCACCGTAGTGTGCAGTGAAATAAAACAACCCTTTTTTTTACTGTAACCATATAAATATCAGTTGCCTGCCTAAAGGCGTGTGTGTGAGGCCTATTGCATCTAGTCTGCCAACTTTTGCCAGTGCACAGTGACACTCATATCTAGTGCAACCGTAGTGTGCAGTGAAATAAAACAACCCTTTTTTTACTGTAACCATATAAATATCAGTTGCCTGCCTAAAGGCGTGTGTGTGAGGCCTATTGCATCTAGTCTGCTAACTTTTGCCAGTGCCCAGTGACACTCATATCTAGTGTAACCGTAGTGTGCAGTGAAATAAAACAACCCTTTTTTTACTGTAATCGATTGAATATCAGTTGCCTGCCTAAAGGCGTGTGTGTGAGGCCTATTGTATCTAGTCGGCCAACGTTTTCCAGTGCGCAGTGACACTCATATCTAGTGCCACCGTAGTGTGCAGTGAAATAAAACAACCCTTTTTTTTACTGTAACCATATAAATATCAGTTGCCTGCCTAAAGGCGTGTGTGTGAGGCCTATTGCATCTAGTCTGCACAGTGACACTCATATCTAGTGCAACCGTAGTGTGCAGTGAAATAAAACAACCCTTTTTTTACTGTAACCATATAAATATCAGTTGCCTGCCTAAAGGCGTGTGTGTGAGGCCTATTGCATCTAGTCTGCTAACTTTTGCCAGTGGCCAGTGAAACTCATATCTAGTGTAACCGTAGTGTGCAGTGAAATAAAACAACCCTTTCTTTACTGTAATCGATTGAATATCAGTAGCCTGCCTAAAGGCGTGTGTTTGAGGCCTATTGCATCTAGTCTGCCAACTTTTGCCAGTGCATAGTGACACTCATATCTGGTGTTACAGTAGCTTGCAGGGAAATAAAACAACCCTTTTTTTACTGTAATCAATTGAATATCAGTAGCCTTCCTAAAGGCGTGTGTGTGAGGCCTATTGCATCTAGTCTGCTAACTTTTGCCAGTGCACAGTGACACTCATATCTAGTGCCACCTTAGCGTGCAGTGAAATAAAACAACCCTTTTTTTACTGTAACCATATAAATATCAGTTGCCTGCCTAAAGGCGTGTGTGTAAGGCCTATTGCATCTAGTCTGCTAACTTTTGCCAGTGCCCAGTGACACTCATATCTAGTGCCACCATAGTGTGCAGTGAAATAAAACAACCCTTTTTTTACTGTAATCGATTGAATATCAGTAGCCTGCCTAAAGGGGTGTGTGTTCGGCCTATTGCATCTAGTCTGCCAACTTTTGCCAGTGCCCAGTGACACTCATATCTGGTGTCACAGTAGCTTGCACGCATAGTACCACTAATCATAAAAAAAATGACAGGCAGAGGCAGGCCACGCCGCAGGGGCCGTCGTGGTTGTGGTGCTGTGATTCCCTTTGGCCCTAGAATAATGCCCAGTTTTCAGAGGCAACGTACCCTGAACCTTAACAGTTCTGAGGACATGGTTGACTGGCTAACACAGGACACCCAATCTTCTACAGCTTCCGCTCGAAACCTAGACGCACCATCCTCCTCCAGCTTAGCTTCGGGCACCTCTCCAGTTACCACTCGCCCGCCTGCCGCCACCCCCAACACTAGCACCACAGCCGCTTCACTTGATCCGTCAGCAGAGTTATTTACAGATCCGTTGGAAGAAATGAGTGATCCACAAACATTATTGCCAGAGGATGTAGATAACAGGGATATGTCCCAGTCAGGCAGCATTACACACATGGACGTACGGTCTGATGATGATGTTGTACCCGGTGCTGCTTCCTTTGTTGAGTTGTCAGATACAAGTGAAGCGGTTGATGATGACGATGCGTCCGTGGATGTCACGTGGGTGCCCGCTATAAGAGAAGAAGAACAGGAGGAAAGTTCAGATGGGGAGACAGAGAGGAGGAGGAGACGAGTTGGAAGCAGCGGGAGGTCATCGAAAGTAGCTAGTCGCACAGTCAGATAGCATGCATCGGCACCCGGGGTCAGCCAGACAGCACGCCAGTCAACGCATGCCTTTTCCACCACCAGAATGCCATAATTGCAGAGCTCAGCAGTGTGGCAATTTTTTTGTGTGTCTGCCTGTGACAACAGTGATGCCATTTGCAACCTATGCGAAAAGAAACTGAGTCGTGGGAAGTCCAACACCCACCTAGGTACAACTTCTTTGCGAAGGCATATGATGTCACATCACAAATGCCTATGGGATCAACACATGAGTGAAAGCAGCACACAAAGTCAAAGCCGCCATCCTCCTCCTGGTCCAGCATCTTCAGCCACGTCAACCACTGCTGCCCTGCTTGCCCCCTCTCAACCATCCGCCACTCCGTGTCTCGCCCTGAGCAGTCCCTGCTTATCTGCCCACAGTCAGGTGTCTGTCAAGGACATGTTTGACGGTAAGAAGCCAATGTCACAAAGTCACCCCCTTGCCCGGCAACTGACAGCTGGCTTGTCTGAACTCTTAGCCCGCCAGCTTTTACCATACAAGCTGGTGGAGACTGAGGCGTTCAAAAAATTTGTAGCTATTGGGACACCGCAGTGGAAGGTACCCGGACGAAATTTCTTTGCACAAAAGGCAATCCCCAACCTGTACTCGATTGTGCAAAAGGAAGTAATGGCATCTCTGGCAAACAGTGTTGGGGCAAGGGTCCATCTGACCACGGATACCTGGTCCGCAAAGCATGGTCAGGGCAGGTATATCACCTACACTGCGCATTGGGTATACCTGGTGACGGCTGCCAAGCATGGAATACGTGGCTCTGCAGAGGAGTTGGTGACACCGCCACGACTTGCAGGCAGGCCTGCTGCCACCTCCTCTACTCCTCCTACTCCATCCTCTTCCATAACCTCCTCGGCTGAGTCCTCTTCTGCTGCTGCTATGTCTTGCTCCACATCAACGGTACCCCCCCCCCCCCCCGCTCCAATGGTACTATTCCACATCCCGGATACGGCAGTGTCACGACGGCTTGGGGTTGACTTCCTTGAAAGCAGAGAGTCACACCGGACCAGCACTCCTGTCCACCCTGAACGCACAGGTGGATCAGTGGCTGACTTCGCACCAACTGGAGATCGGCAAAGTGGTTTGTGACAACGGAAGAAATTTGTTGGCTGCATTGAATTTGGGCAAGTTGACACATGTGCCGTGCACGGCACATGTGTGTAATCTGATTGTACAACGCTTTGTGCATAAGCACCCAGGCTTACAGGACGTCCTGAAGCAGGCCAGGAAGGTCTGTGCCCATTTCAGGCGTTCCTACACGGCCATGGCGCACTTTACAGATATCCAGCAGCGAAACAATATGCCAGCGAGGCGCTTGATTTTAGACAGCCCGACACATTGGAATTGAACACTCCTCGACCGCCTGCTCCAACAAGAAAAGGCCGTTAACGAGTATTTGTATGACCGGGGTGCTAGAACAGCCTCTGCGGAGCTGGGGATTTTTTTGCCACGTTACTAGATGCTCACGCGCAATGCCTGTAGGCTTATGCGTCCTTTTGAGGAGGTGACAAACCTGGTCAGTCGCACCCAGGGGCCCATCAGCAACATCATACCATTTGTTTTCTTCCTGGAGCGTGCCCTGCGAAGAGTGCTGGATCAGGCCGTAGATGAGCGTGAAGAGGAAGAGTTGTGGTCACCATCCCCGCCAGAAACAGCCTTATCAGCATCGCTTGCTGGACCTGCGGCAACGCTGGAAGAGGATTGTGAGGAAGAGGAGTCAGAGGAGGAATGTGGCTTTGAGGAGGAGGAGGAAGACCAACCACAAAAGGCATCCCAGGCTGCTCGTTGTCACCTATCTGGTACCCGTGGTGCTGGACGTGGCTGGGGGGAAGAACATACCTTCAGTGAGATCACTGAGGACGAGGAACGGGACATGACTAGCTCGGCATCCAACCTTGTGCAAATGGGGTCTTTCATGCTGTCGTGCCTGTTGAGGGACCCTCGTATAAAAAGGATGAAGGAGAACGACCTGTACTGGGTGTCCACTCTACTAGACCCCCGGTATAAGCAGAAAGTGCCTGAAATGTTGCAGAATTACCACAAGTCGGAAAGGATGCAGCACTACCAAAATAAATTAAAAAGTATGCTTTACACAGCGTTTAAGGGTGATGTCACAGCACAAAGGCAATCTATCAGCGGAAGAGAACATAATCCTCCTCCTCCCACAACCACGCCGGCAAGGAGAGGACGCTTTACAGACGTGTTGTTGATGGAGGACATGCAGAGCTTTTTAAGTCCTATGCATCGCAACAGCCCTTCGGGGTCCACCCTCAGAGAACGACTCGACCGTCAGGTAACAGACTACCTCGCCATAACTACAGATATCGACACTATGAGGAGCAATGAACCCCTTGACTACTGGGTGTGCACGCTTGCCCTGTGGCCTGAGCTATCCCAATTTGCCATAGAACTTCTGTCCTGCCCCGCTTCAAGTGTCCTGTCAGAAAGGACCTTCAGTGCAGCAGGAGGTTTTGTCACTGATAAGAGAAGTCGCCTAGGTCAAAAAAGTCTAGATTACCTCACCTTTATTAAGATGAATGAGGGATTGATCCCGAAGGGACTGACAGTGGGCGATACATTCGATTAAAAAAAGGCATGATAGATGAGCTTGAGCTAATAATGGTCCACATGCTGCTGTATTTTATCCCTGAATGCCGGATGACTTGCGTGACTTATCCGCCACCAACTAGGGTTCAAGACGCAATGTTTTAGGGCACTTTCTGCCTGGCAAACTAACATCAATTTTTCTGGTCACTGCAACAATACCTAATTTTTGCATTTAAATTATTTTATTTTAGAAGGCGTACATCATGTAATGAAAAATAAAGCATTTTTGAACAGTCTTGCATAACAGTTGTGCAAAAATACATATTTACAATAGAGAAATTTTGTGAAAGTTAGCTGGCTATTCCTTTTTATTTTTACTTTTTATGTTAATAATTTTTCTTATTTTTTACTGTGATTGCAATTTAAGAGATACCTAAAACATGGTAAAACAGACAATAGTAAAGAGTATATCTACAGGAAACAACAAAGTCCTATTAGCTATCATCCCTCCAGCAGTATTAGCTTATTATTTAAAATATCTAACCTGGGCAATCAACCTTGGGTTACCCTAGGGCAGGCTTCAGTAAGCGACCTCTACATTCCTGGGAGGATTTTGCCGCCGGTTGCTTCTGAAGGGTCTCCAGGGCTCCCCCACTCCGGTCCTTCCCCCAGTGTCGCTTCAACCAGTAACAAATGTTACCCCTTTGATAGGGGTTTATCTTTACAAATTTTGGAGAACAAATTTAAGACCGGTGTCCCCTGTTTCTGGGTCAGGGAGTGTGTGAAATGCCTCAGCCTACAGTAATTGTAATGTTCTGACAGCGGTAGCTGCCACCTCCTCTACTCCTCCTACTCCATCCTCTTCCATAACCTCCTCGGCTGAGTCCTCTTCTGCTGCTGCTATGTCTTGCTCCACATCAACGGTACCCCCCCCCCCCCCGCTCCAATGGTACTATTCCACATCCCGGATACGGCAGTGTCACGACGGCTTGGGGTTGACTTCCTTGAAAGCAGAGAGTCACACCGGACCAGCACTCCTGTCCACCCTGAACGCACAGGTGGATCAGTGGCTGACTTCGCACCAACTGGAGATCGGCAAAGTGGTTTGTGACAACGGAAGAAATTTGTTGGCTGCATTGAATTTGGGCAAGTTGACACATGTGCCGTGCATGGCACATGTGTGTAATCTGATTGTACAACGCTTTGTGCATAAGCACCCAGGCTTACAGGACGTCCTGAAGCAGGCCAGGAAGGTCTGTGCCCATTTCAGGCGTTCCTACACGGCCATGGCGCACTTTACAGATATCCAGCAGCGAAACAATATGCCAGCGAGGCGCTTGATTTTAGACAGCCCGACACATTGGAATTGAACACTCCTCGACCGCCTGCTCCAACAAGAAAAGGCCGTTAACGAGTATTTGTATGACCGGGGTGCTAGAACAGCCTCTGCGGAGCTGGGGATTTTTTTGCCACGTTACTAGATGCTCACGCGCAATGCCTGTAGGCTTATGCGTCCTTTTGAGGAGGTGACAAACCTGGTCAGTCGCACCCAGGGGCCCATCAGCAACATCATACCATTTGTTTTCTTCCTGGAGCGTGCCCTGCGAAGAGTGCTGGATCAGGCCGTAGATGAGCGTGAAGAGGAAGAGTTGTGGTCACCATCCCCGCCAGAAACAGCCTTATCAGCATCGCTTGCTGGACCTGCGGCAACGCTGGAAGAGGATTGTGAGGAAGAGGAGTCAGAGGAGGAATGTGGCTTTGAGGAGGAGGAGGAAGACCAACCACAAAAGGCATCCCAGGCTGCTCGTTGTCACCTATCTGGTACCCGTGGTGCTGGACGTGGCTGGGGGGAAGAACATACCTTCAGTGAGATCACTGAGGACGAGGAACGGGACATGACTAGCTCGGCATCCAACCTTGTGCAAATGGGGTCTTTCATGCTGTCGTGCCTGTTGAGGGACCCTCGTATAAAAAGGATGAAGGAGAACGACCTGTACTGGGTGTCCACTCTACTAGACCCCCGGTATAAGCAGAAAGTGCCTGAAATGTTGCAGAATTACCACAAGTCGGAAAGGATGCAGCACTACCAAAATAAATTAAAAAGTATGCTTTACACAGCGTTTAAGGGTGATGTCACAGCACAAAGGCAATCTATCAGCGGAAGAGAACATAATCCTCCTCCTCCCACAACCACGCCGGCAAGGAGAGGACGCTTTACAGACGTGTTGTTGATGGAGGACATGCAGAGCTTTTTAAGTCCTATGCATCGCAACAGCCCTTCGGGGTCCACCCTCAGAGAACGACTCGACCGTCAGGTAACAGACTACCTCGCCATAACTACAGATATCGACACTATGAGGAGCAATGAACCCCTTGACTACTGGGTGTGCACGCTTGCCCTGTGGCCTGAGCTATCCCAATTTGCCATAGAACTTCTGTCCTGCCCCGCTTCAAGTGTCCTGTCAGAAAGGACCTTCAGTGCAGCAGGAGGTTTTGTCACTGATAAGAGAAGTCGCCTAGGTCAAAAAAGTCTAGATTACCTCACCTTTATTAAGATGAATGAGGGATTGATCCCGAAGGGACTGACAGTAGGCGATACATTCGATTAAAAAAAGGCATGATAGATGAGCTTGAGCTAATAATGGTCCACATGCTGCTGTATTTTATCCCTGAATGCCGGATGACTTGCGTGACTTATCCGCCACCAACTAGGGTTCAAGACGCAATGTTTTAGGGCACTTTCTGCCTGGCAAACTAACATCAATTTTTCTGGTCACTGCAACAATACCTAATTTTTGCATTTAAATTATTTTATTTTAGAAGGCGTACATCATGTAATGAAAAATAAAGCATTTTTGAACAGTCTTGCATAACAGTTGTGCAAAAATACATATTTACAATAGAGAAATTTTGTGAAAGTTAGCTGGCTATTCCTTTTTATTTTTACTTTTTATGTTAATAATTTTTCTTATTTTTTACTGTGATTGCAATTTAAGAGATACCTAAAACATGGTAAAACAGACAATAGTAAAGAGTATATCTACAGGAAACAACAAAGTCCTATTAGCTATCATCCCTCCAGCAGTATTAGCTTATTATTTAAAATATCTAACCTGGGCAATCAACCTTGGGTTACCCTAGGGCAGGCTTCAGTAAGCGACCTCTACATTCCTGGGAGGATTTTGCCGCCGGTTGCTTCTGAAGGGTCTCCAGGGCTCCCCCACTCCGGTCCTTCCCCCAGTGTCGCTTCAACCAGTAACAAATGTTACCCCTTTGATAGGGGTTTATCTTTACAAATTTTGGAGAACAAATTTAAGACCGGTGTCCCCTGTTTCTGGGTCAGGGAGTGTGTGAAATGCCTCAGCCTACAGTAATTGTAATGTTCTGACAGCGGTAGCTCATGCTTGTCCCTCAGTTCCTCATAGGTGAGCATCTGGCCCTTTACTAACCAGTCTAACAGTCTATCTAGTTTCCTTGACCTCCACCAGTGTTGTGATGTTGTGCTCATGTGTTTCGGGGCCTGAGGGTGGTCAAGAATTGGGGTCATTTGGGTGGATCCAGGGAACAAACCCGTGTGTTTCTTGTCCCATTTCCAGTATGATAGTGAGTGTCTGATTAGGGGGTTTGGCGAGTTTTTAAGGCTCTGAGACAAGTCTGATAGCCAAGACACCTTGTCCCAGGTTAAGGGCCTTAAAGTGTGGTTCTCTAAATACACACAGGCCGGTTGATGACATATAGAATGTGCTATTGGGAGGAAAGATAAGTGACGGAACAGGTATTAAACTGATAGGAATGAGTATTACAACTTAATACAACTCTCCTATCTGGTGGCACCTTAGATTGCACGTGCAGTGCCCCAAATTCGAAGTGGGAGGTCCGACCAAGCATCTTTTTCCATCTCCCTGTTCCAAAAATCCATGCCATATACACGTCCCCTGATAGGTAACGTAACAGGTATTAAACTGATAGGAATGAGTATTACAACTTAATACAACTCTAATATCTGGTGGCACCTTAGACTGCACGTGCAGTGCCCCAAATTCGAAGTAGGAGGTCCAACCAAGCATCTTTTTCCATCTCCCTGTTCCAAAAATCCATGCCATATACACCTCCCCTGATAGGTAACGTAACAGGTATTACACTGATAGGAATGAATAGTACAACTTAATACACCACTCCTATCTGGTGGCACATTACATTGCACGCGCAGTGCCCCAAATTCGAAGTAGGAGGTCCGACCAAGCATCTTTTTCCATCTCCCTGTTCCAAAAATCCATGCCATATACACGTCCCCTAATAGTGGACGTAACAGGGATTAAACTGATAGGAATAGTACTACTTAACAGTACACACCTTATAATAACGCAGACAGAGACAACGCGTATAATCTTCCATGCTGTGCAGTGGAAGCCCCCAGACTCTAACCTGTGTATAAGATTCCATGCTGGGCAGTGGAAGCCCCCAGACTCTGACCTGTGTATAATATTCCATGCTGGGCAGTGGAAGCCCCCAGACTCTGACCTGTGTATAATCTTCCATGCTGGGCAGTGGAAGCCCCCAGACTCTGACCTGTGTATAATCTTCAATGCTGGGCAGTGGAAGCCTTCAGACTCTGGGAGTCTGAAGAAGAGGAGTCAGAAGAGGTGGCTTTGAGGAGGTGGAAAACCAAACACAGCAGGCGTCCCAGGGGGCTTGTTGTCCCCTTTCGGGGACCCATGGTGGCTGGGTGGAGGAAGAGACATTCAATGACATCAGTGAGGACAAGGAATGGGACATGGCTAGCTTGGTATCCAACCTTGTGCAAATGGGGAGTTTGCGGTTGTGCAAAGGGACTGTTTACGGTTGTTTACGGTGCATTAAAAAGGGAGATTGGTCTGTTACTTTGAAGCGGGTGTAACCCTTACACTACCTGATCGATACAACATCATACCTGATGTTTTAAAGCATGTTATTCCAAACAATTTAGGAATGTTAGGTGATTTATGCCCTTTATGGCTTAAAACCAGACTCTGCATCAACTATGTAATTTTCCGTGGGAGTTTTGCCATGGATCCCCCTCCGGCATGCCACAGTCCAGGTGTTAGTCCCCTTGAAACAACTTTCCCATCACTATTGTGGCCAGAAAGAGTCGCTGTGGGTTTTGAAATTCTCCTGCCCATTGAAGTCTATGGCGGTTCGCCAATGTTTGCCCGTTCGCGAACATTTGATGGAATTCGCGTCCGCGGTTCGCGAACCGAAAATTTGATGTTCGCGACATCACTAATTTATATGAATGAACTAAACATTTTTAAATGTATATCCTCATCTAACCCATGGGCCATCAGTTGGACATTACTGTTATACATTATGGCTTTTCCCCCAGACTTTGGGTGTCAGAGGCAGTAAGGGAAACCATGGTAACAATTATGACATCATTGTATGCAATAATGCTCCCTGGGTTGGGGCAACTATTATGACATCAGGTGGCTGGCAGTATATAAGCAGCTTCTTTTAAGGCTGGTGGCAGCCAGGAGAGGAGCTCCAGGAGGAATCATATGGCTTAGGAGAATGTAGGTGGCTATGAATGAGAATATGTGATGTCCCAAGAGATCCTGCATGGAAGTCAGTTGGCTTCAGCAAATAGATGGAAGGCTGTATCTGGCCTGTGGGCCATCAGTTGGGCAGCACTGATCTCCATTATGGTTTTTACAGTATTCAATTCTACATTGTGGGGGACGGGTAGAATGGAATACTGAATTGTAAGTTATGACATAATTTTTGGTGACAGGTAGTGTAGTATGGAATACTGAATTGTAAGTTATGACATCATTTTTGCGGACAGGTAGTGTAGTATGGAATACTGAATTGTAAGTTATGACATCCTTTTATAGTATATTGGCAGTTGTTTTTAAGGCTGGTGGCAGTCTAGAGTTCACGCTCCAGGAGAGGATGGAGGTGGCTTTCAATTCTACATGGTCAGTGATAGGTAGTATGGAATACTGTTGTACATTGTATGCGAGAGGTAGTATGGAATACTGAGTTGTCAGCTATGACATCATTTTAGGCAATAATACCCCTTCTGACATGCTAGTATATAAAAGCAGTAGCTTTTAAGGCTGGTGGCTGTCTTGAGTTTGAGCTCCAGGAGACAGGATGGAAGTGGCTCTGATGGAAGAGTCTCTGATTAAGAAATGAGTGCCATAAGAAAGAAGATGGGCAGCTACAATGGAAATAATAAAAAACAACTCTCCTCCTTAAACATTCACTGGACCTTATCCTAATGGGATGCAAGATAAGTATTGTAGTCATTGTCATTGCATATTCGGAAAAAGAAGTTCACTGGATGGAAGATAAGTATTGAAGTCATTGTCATTGCTTATTAAGAAAAATAAGTTAATTGGATGCAAGAATAAGTATTGTAGTCATTGTGTTAGGAAAAATAAGTTCATTAGGATAAGTATTTCTTTTAGTAATATACCCAATATAGGTAGAGGATAATAGCCCCAACTTTATATAAACTGATTATCATATGTGCATACTTGTTTTTTTTTTTAAATCGACTAAGCTGTTAGTATTTTCATTTTTGCTATAGATATACTGGCCCAGGTGGACATTTATTTAACTAGTCTTTGAGCAATGGTGGGTACATAGTTACTCTTTTCTCTGTGAAGTTTTGAACCTACTCCAGTATCTCTGTGAAGAAAACATTATTGATGAGCACAACCAGATGACAAAAGAAATGCCTGGTGTGGTCTAAAGGGTCACAGTGAGTCAGACACAACTGAAAAACAACAAATAATATCTCTATAGATTAATATCTCTACATATTTGTGTTTGAATGAAACTATTTAGAACCGTTCTGTGATCATGTGTACTGGTAGCTCATTATGTATCTTGTCACTGAACCTCTAATAATTGTACTTGGACCATTAAGGATAATACTCTTATAGAACTATTGTCAACCTTAAAACTCCCATAATCTTATGACTTGGATCAAGCAGGAGGTATGTAAATTTCATGATTATGATTATGGGGATTTAGCAATATCATTCAACTAATAATGATGCACTGGGTATTTTCATAAAACTTCTGCTCACTATATTCAATCACCACTTTTGCTATTTTTGTGTATTCAACAATAGATTACACTTTCTATCCTAACCTTTATGATTTAATTATGATGAGGTACATTCAGGTGTCATATGATAATTGCAAAATGGAATGAGTAAGTTTGTATAAATAGGTATGGATTACAGTTTCATCTAGTGATGGATTCAGGAGATAAGTTTTTAGACACAGTGTTTATTATTTTGAGCTTATTTTTGTTGATTGTTCTTTCTCACACATTACATTTTGCTTGGCGTAACATCCAACATGCAAACACAATGACCATCGCACGGTTTATTACACATAATAGTCTCCCTCTAACTAACTTTAGGATCAGAGAAGTAAACATGACATTATACAGTTATTTATCATGTATTTGTACTATTTTGTTATATTTAACAGTAACTTTCTTTCTGACATTACAGTTATTTATCAGGTATACTGTCATTTAGCTTATTTCTTTGTTATTGTACATCACAATTATTCACTCACACCAATATATATATTTTGCTTTTGTTTCAAATTATGATATAATTGCTAACAGTGAATACTGTATGATGTTTTCCCTTAGCTTCTATTTATTTATTGTCACAGTATAAGGGAGGATTGACATGACTGAATTATGGAGGGTCAGGATGGGAGACCCCTGAACCTCACTAGCAAGGGCCTGAATGGCCCAACATCGAACTGTCACAGTCCTGAAGTCAAGGACTATTTTGTTCTACTATGGACTATTTTTCTATGACCATATTAACCTGTGTAATGTTAGGCCTGAGGCTCTGATCAGGTACCCTGGATCCCCAAGGAGCATGGCCTGTGAGTATTCAGGCCTAATAAGAATTGTTCATATAATGATTAGTGTTCAGGTTTTAGATAGAACATGGCATTGTTATGCCAAGCCCCATTTCAAAGTACCATTTAACAAGTAATGCTATAATGTTTAGAATAGTGATTTTACTTAATAAGATGATTTGGGTCATTGTATAAAATGTAAATAATGTATTTGTGCTAGAATTAGGCCCTAAAATTATATCAAATCACTTCAGTCACTAATGGGACAAAGGACAGTTTATGACCTCTTGAAATTTTGTTTTTGTTATAGTGGGCACTGTGGGGAGATGGGTTAATACATTAACCAGAAAGACATTTGGCTGCTTTGCAGACTTTCCATATGTGATCAAAGAATAGTCATAAAGTTATATGGGTCACTTAACCCAGGCCTGATCCGAAGTAACCTAAACAGATAACCCCAGGCGCTGGTGTCTTGGACCAGGGTGAGGAGTTTATGGCCTAGTGAAAGGGTGAAGAGGTCACAGTAGGAAGAGCAGATCCCCGAAACAAGGAGGGACATTGTGAGGGTGTGTGGGTGACATCTTTTTGTATTTGTGATATATTTCTATGCAAGTAAGAATAAGTCTGAGAAGAAGAAGCAGTCTGACTCTGACATGCTAAGCAACGGTATGTTTGAGATTGTCTGCACTAAGAAAAGGTGCATGTGTATTTCTTTCTGAGCTATCCTAACTAAAGGGATTTAACTTTCCTGCTTCTGCATGAATAATGGTCCTGAGGCAGAGCTGGGCACTGAGATATTGAACACAAAAGGCACAACCTAGAGGCAGAATCTTGGGGTGCACGTGGCCCCTCAACTCTGGGTCACACTAACGATTATTTTTTATTTTGAGTTATTATTATTAGTGAAGTATAATATATAATAAACAACTATTACATATTTATAATAAACATAAACAATAGGTATACAATTATAGTCATCTCTACACAAGATGGATATACTACTGTATATGGTTTTCCTGTTGACATCCACAATGTATTTCTCTCGATAAATGAATATTAAATATCAATGGATTATTTATCACCTATTCACTTCTTCATTAGTATATGGCTTTAGTAATGTTTTTCTTTTACTATTATAGAGTAACAAACACAGTAAATTGAATTTAAACAGTTTTGCCCTATCTAAGTATATGATGATATCTCTTAGTAGAGTTGTCAATTATTCTAGTTTTCTCATTTGTCTTATTGCACAGATCACTTAGCGTATATACTCCGAGTTTTTCAGCCCTTTTTTTAAGGCTGAAAAGGGCCCCCTCGGCTTATACTCAAGTCATCCCCCTGTCTCTCCATCCCCCCTCTCCCTCTCCCGTGTCTCTTCACCCCCCTCTCCCTCTCCTGTGTCTCTCCATCCCCCCTCTCCTGTGCCTCTCCATCCCCCCTCCCATGTCTCTCCATCCCTCCTCTCCCGTGTCTCTCCATCCGCCCTCTCCCGTGTCTCTCCACCCCCCTCTCCCGTGTCTCTCCATCCCCCCTCTCTTGTATCTCTCCATCCCCCCTCTCCCGTGTCTCTCCATTCCCCCCTCTCCCGTGTCTCTCCATCCCCCCTCTCCCGTGTCTCTCCATTCCCCCCTCTCCCGTGTCTCTCCATCCCCCCTCTCCCGTGTCTCTCCATCCCCCCTCTCCCGTGTCTCTCCATTCCCCTTCTCCCGTGTCTCTCCATCCCCCTTCTCTCGTGTCTCTCCATCCCCCTTCTCCCATGTCTCTCCATCCCCCCTTTCCCGTGTCTCTCTATCCCCCCTCCTCAACCCTCCTCCTCACTTTACCCCTTTCTAATTACCTCCCCCTCTCCCTTTCCCCTCACTTACCTTCCATCAGCAGCAGCTCCTCCGCGCATCTTCCGGCTTCGTCGGGACCCGGCATATGCTAATGACGTGACGTCACATACGTGTCACATTTTTAGCATTGGCCGAGTCCAGACGCAGCCGGAAGATGCGCGGAGGAGCAGCTGCTGATGGAAGGTAAGTGAGGGAAAAGGGAGATGGGGGAGGTAATGAGGAGGGAGGTAATGAGGAGGAGGGAGGTAATGAGCAGGAGGGAGGATGAGGAGGAGGGAGGATGAGGAGGAGGGAGGTAATGAGGAGGAGGGAGATAATGAGGGGGAGGGAGGTAATGAGGAGGAGGGAGGATGAGGAGGAGGAGGGAGCTAATGAGGAGGAGGGAGGTAATGAGGAGGGTGGTAATGAGGAGAAGGGAGGTAATGAGGAGGGAGGTAATGAGGAGGGAGGTAATGAGGAGGAGGGAGGTAATGAGGAGGAGGGAGGTAAAGAGGAGGAGGGAGGTTATGAGGAGGGAGGTAATGAGGAGAAGGGAGGTAATGAGGAAGAGGGAGGTAATGAGGGAGGAGGGAGGTAATGAGGAGGAGGGAGGATAAGGAGGAGGGAGGATGAGGAGGAGGGAGGTAATGAGGAGGGAGGTAATGAGGAGGGGGAGGGGGTTGAAGAGGGCTGTTCAGGAGGGGGGTTGAGGATGGTGATAAGGGAGGCTGAGGGCTTATACTCGAGTATATACGGTAATTGGTCTATAAACTGTTCTCTATGCAGTTTCCATTAGAGTAAAACAAATGAGAAATAAATATACTCCTATACCAAATTAAATGTATTTTACGCTTTTATTACAATTTGATACATTATATGCCATTATCGTTGTCTATTGTGATTTAAAAAGGATCTGTTAAAAGGACACTGCAGAGAGGAGTGTCTTAACAGGGGATGCGGCTGGTCGCACAGAGAAGCAGCTCCTGCTCTAAAATACACAAAAAGGGCCTAAAAGGGCCTGAAGTCAACTAATTTTACCCCACAAAATTCACCTGTGCCCCGGGGGGGACGAAGGTGACAATGGCCAAGAAGGAGGAGGAAGAGGAGCCGCGAGGTCGAGGCCTACTCCACCCTCTCCCCTACATAGAAGGAAGGCCCGGACGGAGCTGAGAAGGCCGCGAAGGAGGAGAGCGGCGAGAGGAGACCTGCGGCAACGCCAAGAGAGGGGGAGGCTGGGGTAAGCAAGAGCGTGTGGGGGAGTTGCGCGGGCGGCAGGCGGCCCGCAATGCAGGACCCCACAGCACCCCACAACAGTACCCACACTGGGCAGTCCTGCCTCCAGAGTGGGCTTGGAGGTGAGGAAGGCCCAGCTGAAGGCCCGAGGAGCCTCCAAGCACGGGAGTCTACCATCTTTCCTCTATAGAGCTGGGGCATCACCGGAGGCCCCCTCTTCTCCCAGCTAAGCCCTAGAGACGCCCAAGAGGGGAAGATCAAGGGCCTGACAAGGGGAGCACAGCCCCAAGGCCCCAGAAACAGAAGAACCTCAAGTAAATTCCCTGGGGGGAGCTTTACCGCCGAAAATAAGCGGCCATTTTAACACAAGGGGAATTGAAAAAGGGGGCGGAGCCAGCACCCTAAAATGGAGGGAACAGTACAGGGAGGCTCCACAGCCTAGCAAGAAGGTAGTAAGTGTGCAGAGAATCAGGCCCAAACTAAGCAACCCTGGAAAGGGGAGAATAACACCCTGAATAGTAGCTAGCCCTCAGACCCTGGGTTCATTGACCTTACAGAAGCACTGAGCAAAGAAGTGAAGGTCCCTACAAGTACAGCTGGAGGTCCTGAAAGCCCCTCAATCCACTTCCCAGAGACACTTTTATGCAAGACAAGGGACTTAAAACGTAACCTGGCTACCACCTTGCCCAGCTAAAGATAAACTAAAGGTCGCTCCTTGACATGCACTCTACTGGGCGTGCGCTTTACAAGTCTCTAGCAAGCCTGAAGGCCCGAGGCAACAGAATATACTCTTACAGACCGCTAACCCGGAGGTAGAGAGCTGACCAGGATCACGTGAGTGCTTGACTTTTGAAATCACCCCCATGAACACTATGGGACAAGGATCTTAGAGACAGGGGGCTCTCGACAAGCATGACTACACAGACTCAGAGGGCGCCTCAATACTACTACCTACTTCTGGTACGAGCTCTCTCCCCCGCACTTCAAATGATTTAAACCAGAGGCGGCTTCCATCTCACACGTTACCTCATTTACAAGCTCACGTTGACAAATAAACTACCCTCAACCAGGGCCGGACTTGGCAAAAATGGGCAAGTCAAAGAAAAATGTGCCTTCCAAGAGTATTCAGGAGCTTTTCCACAAGCCAGAGGCTCTCCTCTTACAACCCCGAAGCCCCTCTCCGGAGCAAAGAGACCCGCCTGAGGCAGAAGGGGAAGACCCCAACCCACCTCAGGACATGAATCTCTCAGCCAAATCCCTAGAGATCATAGGGCAGATGCTGCAGGCTCAATCAACACAGTTGGTTAAAGAGAACAGGGATGACCTATTCAAACTGGGCCAGAGAACCAACAACCTTGAGGAGACCACGGATAAAATAATTGAAGCCCAAGAACAGGACAGAGCGGAAATCAACAATCTGGCGGCGAAAGTCTCTCTCCTAGACGACAAGTTGGACGACCTGGAAAACAGATCGAGTAGACACAACATTAGGGTACGCAGGGTCCCAAACTCGGTACCCGACCTGCTGCAATATCTAAGAGTGGTGATCTCCAACATCCTACCAGAGGTGGCTGACAACTCTTGGAAATCGAGCGAGCCCATAGAGCCCTGGGGGCCTCACGAAATCAGGAATTACCAAAATATATAATTGTTTGCTTCCTGAGGCAAAAAGTCAGGGACCTGATCCTGAATGCCACAAGAAAATGACCTAACATCAAAGGCCCCAATGGTGCTCCTCTCCAAATCTACATGGACCTATCCCCACGAACACTAGAGAAACGTAGAGCAATGAAGCCGGCCCTTGCTACCTTGATCAAATGCAAGATTCCATACAGATGGGGCTTCCCTTTCTCTCTTTCATTCCAACATCAAGGGACTGTCTATTTGATCCACACTCCGGAGGAATGTGCCAAAATTCTACACCGTCTTCACTTGGCGGACCCGGCTGAGGGAGGCTTGGCTCCAGAATCGGCGCCCGATGCAAGACCGGCCAGAATCTGGTCAACAGACAAGAAGTCGCACCGACCTGGGGCGACCAGAGACACTCAGCCGACTCTGAGCCCAGATCACATAGTTGACCTCCCAAGCACGTCAAGACTCACCTAAACTGGGACCGATGGTCGTTTGTTTGCACTCTTTCCTTTTTTTTATTTGTCCTCCCTGGAGCTGCACTATATATGTCCAACATAAGTGGTAGACCACAATGTATAGAGTTTAGCTAAGGGTGGCCTAGGCCAAAGATAGCCTGTATAGTTGTATGTTCACATAAAGCCTAGGATCCCCAATATTCTGCAGTTTTATACCCAATGCTAATTTACTAATACCACGGCTGACTGCTAGGGGAGAATACAAGCTCAACTTCATTAGATTACATATTTAACGGTTACTTGAGGTAATCTCAACAATGCCTGTTAGAGCCCCATACGGGACTTTATGTTTAGAATTGTTAGGTTATATTTGTTTACGGTAAAATTGCTAGCAATGCATTTTATGTTTGGGGGTCGAACCCCTAGTGTTAACGATATCTTTTCTAATGTTCTGACTAGGCTCTCTCTCCTCATCATCCCTTCCGGGGGCGCCCACGGGTGTTCCAGCCTGGCTAGCCCATCTCTTCAGGGGGGGTTGCCCTAGCCTGCGCAAATCATTGGCGACCGGCTCTCCACCAAGCAGTCTGGGGTAACAGCTCAAACAGGGTCCCTGCAGACCTCCACACACTCACATGGCTAACCCACACTAAACGTTCACTAAACACAATGTTAGAGGCTTTAACTCCCCCAAAAAGCGAAGGAAAGCTTTTATAACGTATAAGAGAGACAAGCCTGCAGTCCTCTTTCTCCAGGAGACCCACTTTGCCCAGGGGAAGACCCCCTCGTTTTTGCACAAAGACTACCCAACCTTTTACACCTCCTGCCAAAGAAAACTAAGAGGGCTGGCGCAGCAATTTTAATTCATAAAGACTTCCCATTTCAAGTTTCCCATAAAAAATAGATAAATAAATGATTATCACGGGCAACCTGCTCAACACAAAGCTCACCCTGGTGTCACTCTATTCCCCTACAGTAGCCCCTCACAACGCTTTCATAAATCTACTGGAAACACTGGACTCCCAGGACTTAGGCAAAGTTATTATAGGGGTGGACTTTAAGCTAGTGCTAGACCCAGAAATGGATAGTTCTAGGAAGCAGGGGAAATCCCGACGCCCAGACAAAATCAAGCTAATCAAAAACCTACTTCTAAAACTGGGACTGGTAGACACCTGGAGGAGACTTCACCCTCAAGAGAGGGAATATACCTTTTATTCCCCCACATACAAATCCTACTCACGTATAGATACTCTTTTTATAGACGTCTCTCTACTAGAACAAGCCACTTCTACGGACATAGTCCCTTGCCCATGGTAAGACCACAATCAGGTCACACTAGGCCTGAACCTAATCCCCGAATTCGAAACGCCATACACATGGCGGCTCAATGATAGGCAGCTGTCAATCCCGAGTGTGCTGGACCAAATCTCTAGAGATTGGAGGTACTTTGTCTCCACTAACTCTAGTCCCTCCACGAAAGCGGAGTGGTTCTGGGTAACGCATAAAGCATTTATAAGGGGCAGCTTTATAAAGCTAGCCTCCGTATATAAAAGAAAGGTAAGGGAAAAGGAGAATCGACTGATTAAGGAACTAGCCACCCTAGAAAAACAAAATCAGTAACAGCAGTCAGGCCTAAACCGCCAGCGGATAGACGTGATCAGACTGGAACTAGACAACATCCTGTCAGCCCAAACAGAGAAGGCCTTAAGGAAAACCCAGAGCAATTTTTTTGCGCAGGCAAACAAACCGGGCCCCTTACTGGCCAATAGGCTGAATGCCAGATTCCAGCAAGCAAGGGTCACCCAAATCAAAACTAAAGCAGGCACAATCACAAACAGTCAGGCTAAGATCCAGGATACCTTCCGAACATTCTATCAAGAGATATACACCTCACAAACACAAGCGGTCGGGGACTCCCTGACAGGCTATCTTGGGGGACTAGACCTCCCAGTTCTGGGAAACTCAGATTTAGACTAGAGGTTACAGAAGAGGAAGTCAGAGAAACCATTAAAGCACTCAAACTAGGCAAATCCCCCGGGCTGGATGGCTTTTCAAACCTATACTATAAAAAGTTTGTAGATGTTCTGACTCCCCACTTGGTTTCAATGTTCAATGCTATTCTGAAGGAAGAACAGATGCCGCCGGAGCTTAACCAGGCGACTCTGGTCTTCTTTCCCAAGACGGGGAGGGACCCTATGGAGGTTAAAAACGACCGGCCTATCTAACTGCTCAATGGGGACATTAAAATCCTGGCCAAATTGATGGCTACCAGGATCTCCAGCTTCCTACCCAATCTAATCCACAAGGACCAAGCAGGCTTCATCCCTCACAGGCAGGCGGGAGACAACATTAGGAGAGTACTAAACATTATACACCTAGCCAAACACTCAAAGACCCCCCTTTGCACAATAGCCTTAGACATCGAAAAAACATTTGATTCGTTAGAATGGCCATACCTATTCGCAGTTTTACAGAAATTTGGTATTAGAGGGAACTTCCTAAACCTCCTTAAAACATACTATAGGTCTCCACAAGCAATCTTGAAACTTCCTGGCCTAGAGAATTTGCTATTAAACATACAGAGGGGGACCAGACAGGGCTGCCCTCTTTCCCCACTCCTATTTGTCCTCGCCATGGAGCCACTAGCTCAGAGCATTAGGGCCTCCCCAGCGATCCAAGGTCTTCAATTAGATGGCCAGGAATACAAATGTTGTCTCTTCCCGGACGACTTACTGTGCACTTTGAACCGCCCACTCACGTCCAAGGCGGCCCTGATGGAGGAGCTGGACAAATTCCACTCTGTCTCCGGGCTGAGGGTGAACGAAGATAAATCAGAAATTATAGGGCACCACCTTACACAACCTGAGAGGGAGGGGCTTAAGACCACATTCAAGTTCCACTGGCCCAAAAAACACTTAAAGTATCTGGGAATAAAAATTACCCCAAACATCACAGACATCTACGGGGCAAACTACATGCCCCTATTCAAAGAGATAGCAGCTGATCTGGAGAGATGGAATAAATTCTGCATCTCCTCGTCTGGCCAGATTCACACGGTCAAGATGAATGTGCTCCCCAGAATCCTGTACTACTTTAGATCACTTCCAATTAAAGTTCCCATCAAAGACCTAGATAATCTACAAAGTCAAATTATGAGGTTCATATGGCGAAATAAAATCCCCAGAATCCCGAAACTCACTATGTTTAGGCACAAAAGTAACTGCGGACTCTCATGTCCCCATCTTAAAATCTACTACAGGGCAGCCCAGATCTCTTTTCTGCCCCAAGCGCATTCAGCGGCACACCAACCCATCTGGGTAGCAATAGAAAACCAACAGCTACACCCTCAGGGGTGGGACACGGTGGTATGGCTTCCAAAGTCTCATCGCCAGCCGCTTACTTACTTCAACCCCATGATTAGACTATCCCTGGGATGCTGGGACTGGGCGAACTCAAAACGGCGCCTGACTCCTGACCTCCCCCCTCTTTGCAAAAGATCTCCTGAGTGACTCAGTAGCTTAATGGACCTCCAATGGGTTGGACAGGATATGGGCATGGTTCAAAGAGGGCCAACTCATTAGCTACGAGTACCTTAGGGATAACTTTAATCTCCCCCTAAAGGAACACTTCATCTTTTGCAAGTTTAGTCATTTTATATGGACCCTGGAGAAGACACTAGGCCAACCCCAAACAAACTGGATGACACGCATGTGCTCGGACGCCCCGCTATCTAAAGGCACACTAGGCACAATATAATAGAAATTGAATAGCCCGCAAAGCAATAGTAAGCCTTAGCCCTTGACATAATGGGAGGAGGACATGGATCAGACATGGGATCTGAAGAAATGGGGGCAAATTAGTCAGAGACTAGCGAGAGGCTCCTACAACTACAGCTTGATGGAAACTTCACTAAAAGTACTCCATAGGACTTACATTACCCCAACTAGGCTTCATAAGATGAATCCTCAAGAGCCCGACACATGTTTTAGGGGAGAAGGGGAACTTCATCCACATATGGTGGACATGTCCTAAGGCCCAGGACATCTGGTCCGAGACAACCCAAATAGCCTCAAAACTCTGTCTCACTCAAATAACCCCCTCCATTGAAACTTGTCTCTTGGGACAAAGGCCTCCCTTACTGTCCAGGCCCCAAGATAGGTTACTCCAGTCCATATATTTAGTGGCAAAAAGCCATATAGCCAGTAAGTGGAAAAACTGTAGCCTAAGCTTAAGAGAGATCATAAATAAAATAAACTTTATTATGATTAACGAAAAACGTATCCACCTAGTCTCAGACACTTACACTAGCTTTCTGGCTATCTGGGAACCCTGGATAGCCTCCAATTACAGCATAGATCCAGGATAGAGTGACACTGGGCGGGCTGAGGGGGGGATATAGAACAACGTTGGCTAAGGAGAGCGCGTCGGGGCACCCTCGCTGGAGACAGGGAGCAAACATAAGTTGACGGGGGCAATGCCTGTGGGGGTCCTTGGGGGGCTGGGGACGAGGTAGTTGTCCTGGAGGGGCATTGGACTCCAACACTGCTAGATTCTGATACAGCCCACCTTACCCCACACTGGGGCGCAGATATTCTTAGAAGGGAGAAACTATATACCTTAAACTTATTACTCTGTTCAAAGTTAGCTTTAGTCTGTAAACCATAAACTTGTTTGTGGTTTCTGTTCTTTTCTCTTGTTTATTGACCTTTCTTGTTTTTACTTGTTATTGGAAATGGAAAATTGTTGTTGGTGTGACACACATAGAAAACTGCAGCAGGGCAACCAATATTAAGGTCTATTTTCTTAGCAGGTTCACCTTGTATTTGCTTTTAGATAGGTTTACCTGAACTGTACCAGTACTTTATATACACGGTTGCAATTTTCTAAGTTTTGTGTGTCAATAAAAATTATTGAATAAAAAAAACAAAAAGGGCACTCGCAGCTCAGATATTGACACCTTCTTCAGACTCGGTCATGGAGAGTTGGACACAACTGAACAACCAAACAATAATAAATATTATTTGTATCTATACATTGTAATCGTACAAAAAAACACAGAGCTTGGTTCAGTCCAGAATGTAATGTGTCAAAAATCCTCATGAATGTGTCTTTCCAAAACTTTTTTTCTCTTGATGGCTTGAAGTGTACCTTCAGTATAGTTACTATCAGGTCTTTAAAGGACCACTACACAATGAAAAGAAACATGGTGGCCTAGTGACGGCAGCAGATACTGAACCTGCAGTTGGTGGTCCCATAAAGGTATTTCAATATAGGTTTACCGGGGGGGCAGGGGGGGACCAAATACAAGGACATACATGGGAGTCATACAAAACATTGAGGTACTTGATATTTTTTTGATGAAGTGGAATTAAAACTTTTAACCCAAATGGGCACCATTCTGATCACTATATATCCATGTAGTTGTTGCCTCTCTATTAATGTTTACACCAGAAAAATGTCACAGCTGCAAAAAAATGTGAGTACATCTCTACGCATATGTAAATCATGAAGTTATTGGGTGCACACATTGCCATTTGGTTTCTGGGGTGCAGCAGCTGGGAAATGAACCCACAGGGCTAATGAAGGAACTGAACAAAACCACACAGGGCCCTGGAGCCAGAGTCCGGACTCAGGAATTAATTCCACTTTTAAGCAATTGGTATTAATTTATTATATGGTCTTTTCTCTTTTTCTCCCCAACCCTATGTTTTCTCTTGCATGTTTTGAGTGGAACCTACATTATACAAACTATACAGGATTTAACATGCTAATACTTAAATATGTGAGTTAGTATATTTACATGATTTATATGAATGAACTAAACATTTTGAAATGTATATCCTCATCTAACCCATGGGCCATCAGTTGGACATTACTGTTATACATTATGGCTTTTTCCCCAGACTTTGGGTGTCAGAGGCAGTAAGGGAAACCATGGTAACAATCATGACATCATCGTATGCAATAATGCTCCCTGGGTTGGGGCAACTATTATGACATCAGGTGGCTGGCAGTATATAAGCAGCTTTTTTAAGGCTGGTGGCAGCCAGGAGAGGAGCTCCAGGAGGAATCGTATGGCTTAGGAGGATGTAGGTGGCTATGAATGAGAATATGTGATGTCCCAAGAGATCCTGCATGGAAGTCAGTTGGCTTCAGCAAATAGATGGAAGGCTGTATCTGGCCTGTGGGCCATCAGTTGGGCAGCACTGATCTCCATTATGGTTTTTCCAGTATTCAATTCTACATTGTGGGGGACAGGTAGAATGGAATACTGAATTGTGAGTTATGACATCATTTTTGGTGACAGGTAGTGTAGTATGGAATACTGAATTGTAAGTTATGACATCATTTTATAGTATATTGGCAGTTGTTTTTAAGGCTGGTGGCAGTCTAGAGTTCACGCTCCAGGAGAGGATGGAGATGGCTTTCAATTCTACATTGTCGGGGATAGGTAGTATGGAATACTGTTGTACATTGTATGGGAGAGGTAGTATGGAATACTGAGTTGTCAGCTATGACATCATTTTAGGCAAAAATACCCCTTCTGACATGCTAGTATATAAAAGCACTAGCTTTTAAGGTTGGTAGCAGTCTTGAGTTTGAGCTCCAGGAGACAGGATGGAAGTGGCTATGATGGAAGAGTCTCTGATTAGGAAATGAGTGCCATAAGAAAGAAGATGGGCAGCTACAATGGAAATAATAAAAAACATCTCTCCTCCTTAAACATTCACTGGAACTCATCTTAATGGGATGCAAGATAAGTATTGTAGTCATTGTCATTGCATATTCGGAAAAAGAAGTTCACTGGATGCAAGATAAGTATTGAAGTCATTGTCATTGCTTATTAGGAAAAATAAGTTAATTGGATGCAAGAATAAGTATTGTATTCATTGTGTTAGGAAAAATAAGTTAATTAAGATAAGTATTTCTTTTAATTATATACCCAATATACCTATGCATATAAATTACTTTTATGTACTTTATTTTATTACGAAATGTTTAAAAGCTGTTTGGACGCAAGATAAGTATTGTAGTCATTGTATGTTAGGAAAAAGTTCATAGAGATAAGTGATCAGTGCAATAAGTATGTATATATAAGTTCATTAAGATAATTATATAAAATAACAGCTTCTCTTCCACTCCTTAAACATGCACTAGACCTAAGGAAGAAGTTCATTGGAAGCAAGATAAGTATTGTAGTCATTGTATGCAAGTTATTTAAGATGAGTAGTTATTTTATTAATTAAAGGGACATGGAAGATTTCTGGGTTTCACTAGGAATGTAATATACCTATGCATATAATTACTTTTTATGTACTTTATTTTATTAAGAAATGCTTAAAAGCTGTTTGGATGCAGGATATGTATTGTAGTTGTATTTTAGAATAAAGAAGTTTATTAAGATAGGTATTTCTTTTAATTAAAGGGACATGGAAGGTTTCTGGATTAGAAGTTCATTAAGATAAGTGTATCACTTTTAATTAAAGGGACATGGAAGGTTTGTGGATTACACTGTGAATATAATATACCTATGCATATATTTACTTTTATGTACTTTATTTTATTAAGACATTATCTGATTATTTATGTTTTAGACGGGGCAGCCGGAGCTGACCAGCGTCGGCGAGGGAGCAGCGCAGATGGGAGAACGGAGAGGAGCAGCGGAGGAGCCGTCCATCGTGGGAGAGGGGGAGCAGCCAGTCGGGCTTATGTCACTGCTCTGCTATTGCTGAGGAAGGTTAGAGTATAGGGTTAAAAAACTAATTTTGAATGTGTTTTATTTTTTATGTGTTTTTTGCTATAGGCTAGTATGGGGTGTCTACGTGGCAATTCTGGGGGGGTGTGGATAGGAAGTTTTTGTTCTAATATAAATAATTATTGTATGTTTAGGAAAAGCAGAGCACCAGCCCAGCGTGCGAGAGGGAGAGGAGCATGGGAGTCCAGCCCAGTGTGCGAGAGGGAGAGGAGCGTGGGAGTCCAGCCCAGAGTGCGAGAGGGAGAGGAGCGTGGGAGTCCAGCCCAGTGTGCGAGAGGGAGAGGAGCGTGGGAGTCCAGCCCAGTGTGCGAGAGGGAGAGGAGCGTGGGAGCGCAGCCGGGTTGGGCTTATGTCACTGCTCTGCTATAGGCCGAGGAAGGTTAGTAGTAGTATACAATAAAAAAACGTACTTTGAATGTAGTTTTGCTAGAGGCTAGTACGGGGCGGTGTCTAGCTAGGCCATCTCAGAGCGTGTGGAAATGAAATGTTCCTTCTAATTCAAACAATTCTGTAGGATTATAGAACTTTGCATTAATGGTGCATGTTTTTTTTAGATTAGACACTGTTAAGAAGATGGAAACTCCCATATACATTTAAGCATGTAAAGAAATATAAAAGTGAAGAAATGCATGAGGTGTCTTATAAAGTCATATCCAGAAACCTTCCATATGTCCCTTTAAGAAGCTTATATAGCTTATACATTATGTCCTATATCACATGTATCTTCACTTTTATGTTCCAAGCTTGAATAACGTACGCATTATATGGGAGAGGCCATAATAGAATATTGAGTAAGTATACTATCTTGAATAATTACACTTGAAAATATGCTGTATGTTTTTATAAAGGAAAATAAAATATTACAGTCTCTAATATATATTAATTATAAGTAATACGTAATTGTGCTCCTGCAGGATCTATCATTTTGTTTTCTCTGGATCAGCTTCCTGGGGTAGGGGAAGACTTTGAATACACAGGAAGTTTGTTTCTACACATGGGGGACATAGGGAATTTACAACAGTCAGTTTATTCATTTGGTCTAATGGAATCTAAATTAGTTTACAAGGAATGCACCCTTCTGAGAAAATAACAGTCAGGATTAGATGAGAAAAGAAAATGGGTGACCCAGCAGTATTGAATCATTGTTTATTATAATTGTTTATAAAATATAAAAATGTAAAAAAAACTTAGCACTGCCCGTTGGTTAGAATGTAAAACGTGTACTACTTCTGTCCTCTTCTAATGACTCTTTGAAGTAAGCTGTTCTCTTTAATTGATGTCACTTTGACCACACTTGGGAACCTCATGCCACTTAAGGTATGTTTCTTTTTTACCGATCACATGCATTTGTACTGTCTCCTGCTGGATGGAAACATGTTCACAAAGCTTACATCTCCTACCCAGGTAAACTCAATACCTGTCTTCTCTTTAACTCTCAAATTTCTCTCTTCTCTCCTTCCACATTCTTATATCTATATTTCTTTTAAACTCAAAGACAACACCCCCCCCCCCCTCCACTTTTTGCCACGTGTTTAATATTTTTTGTATTTGTACTTAACCTTTGTATGGAGATTCGCAGTGGTGACAGAGCCCAGTTGTGTCACTTCTTGCGCCATTTCCATGAGAAGTGCCATTGCAGAGATTATGGAACTAGTGATGTCACTTCTTCAGACCAGAAAGGAACAGGAAAAATCGGAAGTTCATATCTATCAAGTGTTTATAGCATGAGCATTTAGGGAGCATTGCAGCTGTGACCTTTACCAGTGAGCGTCGCTGTTGTGTCCTTTCCCTGGGAAGAGAGTGGAGACAATGATCATTGTGCCCAGTTGATAAATCAACTTAAGTCAATTGGAGTGTATCACTATGATTATAATAAGGTATGTTACAAGATAAGCCATTTACTAGCTGCTGCTGCACCTCATGTTACTTAAGGGGTATATGTTTTTTACTGTACAAGATTGCTGGGAATACTTGGAATATCAAACTATCTACTGTTGCTGCCTTGGCTAAGAATGGTGGACCTCATGCTAAGACACTTATTATTCTGTCAAATGTACTGGGTACAGATTGAATCTGTCTTAACGAGCTGAGACAAGTAAGATGAGAGACCAGGAAACAGCGGCAGTCATTAATTGTACAAATATTCTGCTTCAAGTTTGATTTTATGGAAAAAGGCAATTCCACACTTAGAAAGGACAATTTTACCTGTGTCATTGTTGGCTCAGGTAAGTATAGAGTGAAAGATGAGTAAATTATGTTCGTGAAAGGAGATATGAAAGGTGTGTGAATGTCCAGTAACAGTGGTTGAAGCCTTGTTGTGGCGTTACTGCTCATATGGGAGTGCCCATGTGCTATTTTAACGAATTTGTATGTGGCTGGGTAACTGAAGTATCTTTTAGAATTAAACTGGGGTGTGTGGTTGTCTGCCATTGTGAGTGTATGAATCTTTTACACTGTGTGTATAATAGTCTATGGGAGGTATGAAATGTGTGTGAATGCCCAGTAACAGTGGTTGAAGCCTTGTCGTGGCATTACTGCTCATATGGGAGTGCCCATATGCTAATTCAACCAACTTGTATTTGATTGGATAATTGATGTGTCTTTTTCAATTAAATTGTGGTATGGTTGTCTACCAGTGTCGGTGTATGAATCTTTTGCAAATGTATATACTATAGTCTTTGTGAGATATGAAAGGTGGTATGTAAATGCCCAGTGACAGTATTTGAAGCCTTGTCGTGGCATTACTTACTGCTCATATGGGAGTGCCCATGTGCTAATTAAACCAATTTAAAAGTGACAGGATAACTAATGTTTTTGTTTTTTTTATTGAATTGTGGTGTGGTTGTCTGCCGGTGTAAGTGTATGAATCTTTTGCAAATGTATATAGTCTTCGGGAGATATGAGAGGTGGTATGTGAATGCCCAGTAACAGCGGTTGAAGCCTTGTTGTGCCCATATGCTGATTAAACCAATTTGTATGTGAGTGGATAACAAATGTGGTTTTTCAATAAATTGTGGTGTGGTTGTCTGCAAGTGCCTTTCAAATGTATAGAATCTGTGGAAGGTATGAAAGCTATGTGAATGCCCAGTAACAATGGTTGAAGCAAAACTTTTTTTTGACTGGATAACGGATGGTATATTTTTTTCAATTAATTTGTGGTGTGGTTGTCAGTGGGAGTGTATGAATCTTTTGCAAATGTATAGAGTCTTTGGGAGATATGAAAGGTTGCATGTGAATGCTCAGTAACAGTGGTTGAAGCCTTGTTGTGGCGTTACTGCTCATATGGGAGTACCCATATGCTTATTCAACCAACTTGTATGTGACTGGATAACTGATATGTCTTTTTTCAGTTAAATTGTGGTGTGGTTGTCTATCAGTGTCAGTGTATGAATATTTAACAAATGTATATAGTCTTTGTGAGATAAGAAAGATGGTATGTGAATGCCCAGTGACAGTGGTTGAAGCCTTATCGTGGCGTTACTGCTCATGGGAGTAATTCAATCAACTTGTATTTGACTGGATAACCGATGTATCTTTTTCAATTAAATTGTGGTATGGTTGTCTGCAAGTGTGAGTGGTATTAAACTCTTTCAAATGTATAGAATCTGTGGGAGGTATGAGGTATGAAAGCTTTGTGAATGCCCAGTAACAATGGTTGAAGTAACAGTGGTTGTCTGCAAGTGTGAGTGGTATGAAACTCTTTCAAATGTATAGAATCTGTGGAAAGTATGAAAGCTATGTGAATGCTCAGTAACAATGGTTGAAGCCTTGTTGTGGCGGTACTGCTCATATGGGAGTGCCCATATGCTAATTCAACCAACTTGTATGTGACTGTATAACTAATGTGTTTTTTCAATTAAATTGTGGTGTGGTTGTCTACCAGTGTCAGTGTATGAATATTTTGCAAATGTATTTAGTCTTTGTGAGATATGAAAGGTGGTATGTGAATGCCCAGTAACAGTGGTTGTCTTGTCGTGGCATTATTGCTCATATGGTAATGCCCATATGCTAATAAATGGGCAGCGCTGGGCGCCCACCACTAGAATTACAACCCCTGGCTCCCTTCTCCTGCACCTCCCTCTGGCTCCCTCCTCCTCCTCAGCCCCTGCTCTCTGCTCTGAGTCCGGTGGAGGAGAGGAGCAGCTGCCAGTGGGAGGAGTCACCAGGTAAGGGAAGTGAGGGGGAATAAGAGGGGGAAAGGAGATAGAGGAAAGGAGAGAGAAAGAGGGAGAGAGAGAGAGATGGAGAGAGAGAGAGGGAGAGACAGAGAGAGAGGGGGGGAGAGAGAGAGAGAGAGGGAGGAAGGGAAGAGAGAGGGGAGATGGGGAGAGAAAGAGAGGGAGACAAAGAGAGGGAAGAGAGATGGAGAGAAAGAGAGGGAGAGATATGTAGAGGGAGACAAAGAGAGAGGGGAGAGAGAGATGGAGAGAAAGGGAGTGAGAGATGTAGAGGGAGACAAAGAGATGGGAGAGAGACAGGAAGAGGGAGAGAGAGGGAGGGAGAGAGGAAAAGGGAAGAGAGAGAGAGGAGATGGGGAGAAAAAGAGAGGGGGCAAAGAGAGGGGATAGATAGAGATGGAGAGAAAGAGAGGGTAAGATGTAGAGGGATAAAAAGAGGGGGGAGACAGAAAGAGGGAGAGAGAGACATAGATACAAAAAGGGTGAAGAGAGGAGAGGGAGAGAGAGAAAGGGGGAAGGAGAGAGGGAGAGAGCGGGAGGGGGAGAACAAGGAGGGAGGGAGAGAAAGTGATGAGGGAGAGAGAGGAAATGTGAGATAGAGCTATAGAGGGAGACAAAGAGTGGGAAGAGAGACAGAGAGAGGGAGAAGAGTGAGAAAGAGGGAGAGGGAAAGATGGAGAGAAAGAGGGGGAGAGAGAGAAAGGAAGAGAAAGAGAGGTAGTAGAAAGAAAAAGGGAGAGGGAGGGAGACAAATAGAGGGGAGAGAGAAAAATAGGGGGAGAGGGAGATAGTGAGAGGGGGGAGAGACAGAAAGAAAGAGAGAACGAGGAGGAGAGAGGAAGACAGACAGGGGAGAGAGGAGTAGAGAGTAGAGGGAAAGAAAGAGAGTGAGTGTGAGAGAGAGACAGAAGAGGGAGAGAGAAAGAGAGGGGGAGAGAGATAAAGAGGGAGACAAAGTGTGGGAAGAGAGACAGAAAGGAGAAGATAGGGAGAAAGGGGAAAAGAGAATGAAAAGAGGAGAAAGAGAGGGAGATAGAGAGAAAAGAGGAGAGATATGTAGAAAGAGGGGAGAACAAAGAGAGGGGATAAAGAGACATAAAGAGGGGGTAGAGAGTAAAGAGGGAGAGAGAAAGAGAGGGAGAGAAAGAGAGGGAGAGACATAAAGAGGGAGACAAAAAGAGGGGGAGAGAGATGGAGAGAAAGGGGGTAAGAGATGTAGAGGGAGACAAAGAGAGGAAAGAGGGAGAGAGAGGGAGGGAGGGAGAGAAGGAAAGGGGAGAAAGAGAGGGAGAGACATCTAAAGGGGGGGTAAGAGATGTAGAGGGAGACAAAGAGAGGAAAGAGGGAGAGAGAGAGAGGGAGGGAGAGAAGGAAAGGAGAGAAAGAGAGGGAGAGACATGTAAAGGGAGACAAAGAGAGGGGGAGAAACAGAAAGAGGGAGAGGGAGGGAGGGAGAGAGGGAAAGGGAAGAGAGACAGAGGAGATGGGGAGAGAAAGAGAGGGGGACAAAGAGAGGGGAGAGAGAGAGATGGAGAGAAAGAGAGGGAGAGGTATAGAGGGAGATAAAGAGAGGGGAGAGACAGAAAGAGGGAGGGAGAGGCGGAGATACAGAAAAAGGGTGAAGAGCGAAGGGGGAGAGAGAGAATGGGGAAGGAGAGAGTGAGAAAGTGGGAAGGGGAGAACAAGGAGGGAGGGAAAGTGAGGGGGAGAGAGAGAAAAAGGGAGAGAAAGCTAGAGAGGGAGACAAAGAGTGGGAAGAGTGACAGAAAGAGGGAGAAAGAAGAGAGAAAAAGAGGGAGAGGGAAAGATGGAATGAAAGAGACACAGTAAGAAGGGGAGAGAGAGAAAGAGAGGTGGTAGAGAGAAAAAGGCAGCGTGAGGGAGACAAAGAGAGGAGAGAGTGAAAAATAGGGGAGCAACTGCGACCCTCGCAAACTTCACGTCGCAACCCAAACAGTACGACACACACATTACGACACTCGCAAACAACATACGACACACGTTCACACACATTACGGACTCGCAACACTCGGACGCAACTCGCGAACATTACAAAATGTAAAACACAATACATACACACACCACATACATAAAAAACTTACCTACACCAAGAGGGAGCACCCAGCACCTCAAAAATACAACTTACACCTCGATTTTACTTCAAATAAAACAGTTTAGAGACTAAAAAAAAAACGAAGCGAGAGAAAAAATGGCCGCCGAACAAAACGAAAACGAGGCTACAGCACTCTAAACTCGCAAAACACCACAAGAAACTCGCAAAACACCACAAAACACCTACGGATATTCCGATACAAACGTATAACACACATTACGCGCCATTTGACGCCAATGCGGAAGTACACGACAACGGTTTGGGCTCGCGCACGCACAGTGTTACACTGCACACATTCAGCACGCTTACACAGCAGATCCACACCACTAATGCTGCAGCAACATCAAAACACATTCACAGCTCTTCCACACAATGCTTTAAAATAGGTAAAGTATATTCATTTATTAATGTATTATATATTTCATTATTACACACTAAACAGCATTAGCTACCTTACAATTTCATTGCCGTCATTTTTTGACGGGCAATTCGCTAGTTACATATAATGGTTGTGGTAATTGTGAGTTGTCGTCACGCAATGTTAAAATTTACGGGCTGCGTATTTTCCCTCTGTCCCCCCTTAGCAGTGTACCTGCTCATTCATTGGTGGTTCAGCGGACAAATGGAGTCCCACCCCTGGCAGCGCGTCCTCTCTGCAGTGTAGAGACATTGCTATGTCGTCATTCGGGAGTCCCAACACTGCAGAGAGGAAGGGCCGGCAGGGGTGGGACTGAACTACCAATAAATGAGCAGGTAGAGTGCAAAGGGGGGACAGAGGAAGCTTCTGTGGGGACTTAGGCAGTGAGTGCCTAAGGCGCTCACTGCTTTGGTGGAACTACAGATCAACAGAAATCTCAATTACGCAATTCACAATGCGAGACCCGTAGCTGTTTGAAAAAAGCCATTGGAAAAATGACGTCCCGTAACACTTTGCAAAAAGGAAAGCGGGACTTAGAAAAAAAAAATACGACATGCAGTCCAAAAAATATGAAGTTAACAGCCGAACCGCGCACATACTAAAACAACAAAAACACAAATAAAAAAACATCACACACAGCACGGGGGGACAGCGAGGACGTCTGGGAGTGAGATTGCACGACAATTTAAACACAATTTGCATAGTTTCGGCACTGGAAAATCGCCTAAGCGACAAAAAAAATGGAAGTTGAAAAAAACGAAAACGAGGTTACACGACCCCTAATCACGCTAAACAGCGCCAGGCACATAAGAATTTTACCCAGGAACGTACAAGGTACAAAATACACTATTAGGAAAGACGGAAAATGATCCACGCCTGCGTAACACATAGACAATCGCAGCCATTTTACAACACTAACTTGCAAATAATAACATTACCATTCTAAAATGGCACTTTACACAACTAAACAAACGGTTTGGCCTATTTATACTGCACACTTGCCACATTGCTGACACTTTCTCCTAAGGTCAGCGTCAGTCAAAATGTACATTGTATGCTGCAGGAAAAACAAAACAGATTGTTAGCTCTTCAGGATATTGATTGCTGGATATATTAATTTGAAATAGGTAAAGTATATTAATTTATTATTTAATTAATTAATTATTAATAAAAAATATATCTATATATAAAAAAAAGAGCAAGGGAGAGGCTCGCAATGAGCGCCGAAGGTGCTCAGAGGACCAAAACCATTGCCAGCCTTACAGTTTTATTCCCGTCATTGTTGACAGGCAAGTTACTAGTATCATTATATGGTTGACTGATTTTCTTAAGTAAAAGAGGTACATACCACTGTGAAAGATAATTAATCAAATGAAATATACTTATTGGCAGAATGGAAGGACTTTTTAATTTAACTTTTGCTTAAAAAGATCAAGTTTCAATTTCAGTTATTTAACAGTTACATTCAAAATATTAAATGTATCTGGCAGTCTGTGGGATATCCTGTTTGTCTGTCTGATTGGGGCGTCTCATATCAAATCATTTTATTGAGGAATTATGTATATTTGTAATTCAAAGTACATTTGACATTTCTTGTGTGATCACTACCCCCCAAGGCACCTATGTAGATAGAGCATCCTAGCCAATGAGCTGTGTGGAGTTGTGTCCTAGTCAATATAACAGCTGCCTTTCGAGCAGCTTTTTCTCAGGCAGTCAGAGGGAAATAGATACATTGCTGTCCCTGTCTCTGATTGGCTACAACTAATTTATGCTAATTTAAATGGATTTTTCAGGGGATTTCCTGCTCAAAATCAACGGAAGAAATTTTGCAACCATTTGGGTAAGCTTAATAATGTTTATTTGGGGGGTTTTCATGCAAAAAAAAAGGTCAGGTGCATTCATAATTCAGGAAACCTCCATATGCCTTCAAATGACTCCAAATATAAGTTATGTTTCTATGTGTACCTTTCTATGTGTAATCTTATATGTCAGTTATATTGTCTCATTCATTCTCAGATATGTATTTATGAAGCTCCTTACTATAAGAGCTACAGAAGCATCATCTTCTTTCAGTCCAGCGGTCTCGCAGTGTTTGATCGCGGTCACATCTCCCATTAGGCAGCACTGCACCACCTGTGTCACTGGCAATTTTGCAGCATTGTTGTTATGGCAGATAAGCATGTCTGTGAGATGGAGATGCCCTGTGCTGTCTGATATTGCTAATGGTGACACTGCCTGGCCTTCTTAACCTTGTGTGCGGATTTAGATTGTGGCTGATGGAAGATTCATCCGTCTATGACAGTCCAATCACAACAATCATTTCTCTGCTATAAACATATTTTCCTGGTTTGGTGACAGTTCACTGCACCCATAGGTATTTCTGTCTAGCAAATTGCCCTGCTGCCCCCGGCTAACTCTTTATCTCCTGTAGGCTGATTATTTATAGGCCTAGAGGACCAGATGGATGCAGATATAGGTGCTGTGCCTGCTGGACAGAACATTTTAGCACAGAGTATTAAATGACTGCTGTACAATGTTAAATTATATATATATATATATATGAGTGTATGTGTGTTTTAAAATGCTGAGTCTGTATAGTTCAGCAGGGAACACGTTATACAGCTAGTTTTTCATTTGTTTGATCCTGGAAGCATTTAAAATACTTTGATGTAAGTTGTTTGTCTGAGAGGAAAATTTACATTTCAGCAGGACAGGGCTTGCAGTTATTTTTGCAAGCTGTCTGCTTCTGGGCATGCGTGGTGTGAGGGTTGGTGTCAAATTCTACAAAAATATGTTTCTCTCTAGAAATGTGATTATATTCATAATTTAAATGGCTACTAATGCTAAACTGTATGGAAAATGACAGGGGGGAGGTATTAAAAGGAAATGGAAAAGTTCTGGATTTTACGAAGTAAATAAAATCCCTGTGTATCTATTTACTTTTATGTAGTTTATTTTAGAATAAGTGTTAATAAGCTCTGTTTTACTGCCTACAATCAAACAAATCATCACAGTATTGGTATGCCCACTGCAGCAAATGAAGACACAGATTTTGTAGCAGTGTCCTCTACTAACCAATCAGTGATCATCCCTTGGGTACATTCTACAACATGCTGCCAAGATGTAGTCCCTGATAGGCTAGATCACTAAACTGCACATCCAGCCCTACAGAGTCTGTGTCTGCATATGCTGCAGTGGGAAGACCCATATACAGACTATTTGTGTTTTAGGCAGTAAAAACTGCTTATAAGCACTTCCTAATGAAATAAAGTACATACAAGTAAATAGATACAGATATATTACTGTATATATCTTGTAAAAAACAGAAACCATACATATCTTAATAAGAGAGTGCACCTATTTCTAATAAACATCCATATGAGCATCCTGAGCTAATGTCCATCAAAAGAGCTCTATGTAACTTTTACTTAACCTCTCTTAAAAAAAAGTACAGAAATACAGGAAAGCAAAGCAAACCATTACAAGAGCAGATATATACAGAAGTGGAGCTACCAAGGCCATTTGCTACCAGAAGCAGCCTAGACTAAATGGGAGACCCCTAGCTTATTTGCTACAAAGTGCCTATAGTTATTTTTTATTGGGGTGATCTGTTCTCTTACCAGGGGTGGAACTACTGCCGGACCACCTGGTACATGTAAAAAAAATATTTTCTGAGATGTCCCCGTGGGGCTCCCCACCCCAGCTCTTCCTGCTTCCACCATGTGTGGCCCCTCTACCCCCACCCTCTGCCTCACCAGCATCTTCACTTCCTCCCCTGTAGCGGAGAAAATGTTTTGGCACCAGAGGGGGGTTCAGGGCCCCAATTTTTTTGGGCACTGGGGCTCCCCATTCATTAGCTCCGCCACGGGAGGGGCTGCAGATTATTTTGCACTGGGGCTTTTGTTTCACTAGCTGTGCTGCTGGATACAGAATAAACTGCTACATCTGTGCAATAGGGTCTCTTTTATATGGGTCCTGTCATAAAGCGGTAGTTTAATCTGTGGTAGTCTCTACATGTTGGTTTTATCAGACATATAATAATCAATGTATTTATTACCCAGGGATGGATTTTATTCAGCTTCTGACATGATTCTAATTTTGTTTTTGAGCCTCTCTCATATTATTCTAGATAAAGTATGCAAATAACATAATAATAATAGGAATAATAATAATAATAATAACAACAACATAACAAAGAAAAGAAAAAATAACATTTCTAATGTATTGTTTATTCATTTGGGATTGATCATTCAAGAAGCTTTCATTTTGTAATACAGATAAAGAAAGCAGAAATACATACATTCCCTGATTTCTTTTCTACAAATGAAGAGCTGCAATTGTTGACAGTGACCTTGGAAACTGTGTATATATATATTGAGTAATATTTGTATCTCTTGCCAGTAGAGCTTCCATGGAAATGCTGGTCACTTTCAGCAAAGAATAACTATATTTGTTCTATGGTAATAATTACAGAACTGTTATTACACAGAGCATAATATAAAGCCCAGGTAAATCCACCAGGGAACTCCAAACAGAGATATATCACTCTACTGATTCATTTAAAGAATTATAAAGAACCATTTTTATTATTTCTTTGCTTTGAACATTTGTGGCATTCTTTGTTGCCAGTGTTTTTAACAGAGTAATGTAATTGAATTGAGCTTGAAAGATCTCTGCTGAGTAAACAGCTCAATCAGTCTATTTGCCCAAGGCAATGGCTGCTCCAGTAAAGTATAATTGTGTAGAACACTTAAAGGTATATGGATTCTAAATACATCTGATAGAGGAGAACCAGTAGTGTGTAAAAACATTTCAAATTAAAAAAATTAAAAAAAATGAACAAACTTACCTAAAGCCTGCAAAATGTCTTCAGTTGATTTTGAGAAAGAATGTTCCTGATATTCCAAGATAAATTAGCATAAAATTCATAATTAGTTGTGGCCAATCAGGGGCAAGTGCAACCATGTATCTGTTTCCCTCTAACAAAGCTGCTCTGGAGGCAGCAGTGATACTGACAGCTCATTGGCTATGACACAACTCTGCACAGCTCATTGGCTAGGACGCTCTGCCTACATAGGTACCTTCATGGTGGATCTCAGACAAGTAATGTCAAATGTACTTTGAATTACAACTACACAGAATTCCTCAATAAAATGATTTGATATGAGACTCCCCAATCAGACAGACACACAGGATATCCACAAACTGCCAGCTACATTTAATAAGGACTGTATTTTTACAAAGGGTCTCTGCTCCCTCCTTCCCCATCCCTCTCTTCACGGATACAAAATACATACCCTCATGCCTCTGATTTTCCCATAAAATGCTTTATGTCCATGGCTTACACAGCTGCTAATATTGTTAGTTTGTTAAATCCTTGGCAGAAATTGTCTTTTTTCTTGAACTGCAGTGCTCTTTTAACCCAACAGGTATACAACAATACTGAAGAACAATCAATAACATCACATTGTCAATTACAAATACCTGCTGACACAATTAAACACTGACACTCAAATAATGCTTAATCACACCTGCATGTTGACCCACCTGCATTACAAATACAATTACAGTAATCCTGTTTTAGCTTTCAATGTGTATTCCCTGTCACATAATAACATGTACCGGATATACTCGAGCATAAGCCGAGTTTTTCAGCCCATTTTAAAGGCAAAAAAGGGCCCCCTCGGCTTATACTCGAGTCACTCTCCCCCCTGTGTGTCTCTAACCCCCCTGTGTGTCTCTAACCCCCCCCCCCCCCCGTGTGTCTCTAAACCCCCGTGTGTCTCTCTACCCCCCCGTGTCTCTACCCCCCCGTGTCTCAGCACCCGGTATATGCTAATGACGCGGCGCACATGTGACGTCACATGCGCGCCGCGCCGGGTCAAGGAGCGGAGGCCGGAGCACAAGCAGGTAAGTGAGGGGAGAGGGGGGAGGTATTTAGCGGGGTTTAGGTGGAGGAGGGGGGTTGGGGGTGAGGGGGATTGAGGGTGGTTGAGGTTGAGGATGGGGGGGTTGAGGAGGGGGTTGAGGATGGGGGGGTTGAGGAGGAAGGTTGAGGAGGGGGTTGAGGATGGGGGGGTTGAGGATGGGGGGTTGAGGAGAGAGGATGAGGATGGGGGGCTTGAGGATGGGGGGCTTGAGGATGGAGGTTGAGGAGGGGGGTTGAAGAGGGGGGTTGAGGAGGGGGGTTGAGGAGTGGGGGGTTAGGGTTGAGGGGTGGTTGAGGTGAAGGGGGGGTTGAGGTTGAGGAGAGTTGAGGTTGAGGAGGGTTGAGGTTGAGGAGGGGGTTGAGGATGAGGGTCTTGAGGAGGGGGTTGAGGATGGGGGGTTGAGGCGGGAGGTTGAGGAAGGGGTTGAGGATGGGGGGATTGAGGAGGGAGGTTGAGGATGGGGGTTTGAGGAGGGAGGTTGAGGATGGGGGTTTGAGGAGGGAGGTTGAGGAGGAGGGGTTGAGGAGGGGGGTTGAGGATGGGGGGTTGAGGATGGGGGGTTGAGGAGAGAGGATGAGGATGAGGATGGAGGTTGAGGATAAGGAGGGAGGTTGAGGATAAGGAGGGAGGATGAGGAGGGAGGTTGAGGGGGTTGAGGAGGGAGGTTGAGGATGAGGAGGGAGGTTGAGGATGGGGGTTGAGGTTGAGGAGAGGGGTTGAGGATGGGGGGTTGAGGATGGGGGGTTGAGGAGAGAGGATAAGGATGGGGGGTTGAGGAGGGAGGATGAGGAGGGAGGTTGAGGAGGGTTTGAGGATAAGGAGGGAGGTTGAGGATGAGGAGGGAGGTTGTGGAGGGAGGTTGAGGAGGTAAGGTTGTGGAGGGAGGTTGTGGAGGGAGGTTGAGGAGGGAGGTTGTGGAGGGAGGTTGAGGAGGGAGGATGAGGAGTGGGGTTGAGGAGGGTGATAAGGGAGGGGGGAAGAGACACAGGGAAGGGAGAGGGGAGAAGAGACACAGGGAAGGGAGAGGGGACAAGAGACACAGGGAAGGGAGAGGGGAGAAGAGACACGGAGAGAGAGGGGGACACAGAGGGCAGCACATTTCCCCCCCTCGGCTTATACTCGAGTCACTCATTTTACCCAGTATTTTGTGGTAAAATGGGTGCCTCGGCTTATACTCGGGCCGGCTTATACTCGAGTATATACGGTAATAAGTGTGAAAATAATATATGATATAATGTGTCTAAACTGAAATCTTAAGAAACCTTTATGTGTTTTTCAAGTTGAAGTGTGAAACACACATCTATATTACAATATTTACCGATGTTAATACATTTTATTTTAATTACTATGTGGATTTATGGTCTTTGACTCTCAACATACTCACAGCTGCTTATGAAACGTGTACGGATCCTGGCAAGCACTCACCAGCTATTTTCCTTACATGACAAATCCTCTAGCCACGTTGTGAAATAGACTACAGGGGGAATGTAATAGCTCAGGAAAATCTTCCATAGAAACTCCAGTAGTGACATGACAACCTTTCAGGAGTTTCTACAGAAGCCATGTTATTGAGCCCTTATTGATTAATATAGGGCAAGGAAGAGGACCTGGAATTATAACAAACCTGTATACTTTATAAAGTGCCAGTAAATATAATTGTAATTGATCTGGTGCAAGTCTTAATTTGGGACTGTGACAATGGACATGGTACCCGACCCAGTGCCTAGGATTCAGCCGAGCCCCAGTTAAGCTATAATCTGTTCCCCTTACTCTTTCCCTTGCTTGCACCCTGGATGGAAGATGTGCCTACATACTGAGGATAAGATTTGCTAGCACCTGGGAATCCCACTGATGATATCACTATCCTGGGCCTGGTGCCTTGGTTAATTAGTGTACAATGGTGGAGACTCAAGAGGGAGCAAGGTTGACATTGGGTATATGGACATTTTGTTTGGTTCCTGTTTAATATCTAACTGATGTTTTTGTTCAATCCCCTATAAAACGGGTTACCTATTCAAACAAAGTGACTTCTGGTCAACAATTACAAGTGTTAGAGCTGTCCTTCGTTAGTTATAGTTAACTATTTTATACATTATAGATTTAAACATTTACGCTATCTTAAAAAGTGAATCTCTGTACTCTGACTTTGGTCAATGAGTATAGTCATACCCACCTAATACGAGGACCTAACCAGTTGGAGCCGGTCCTGCTGGTCATAACAGGGTCGCCCAGATCTATTCTATATGATTATACACTTGCACTTTCAAATCAACAAAAACAGACAAGTGTGCACAACGCCAGTCCTCAGCTCATTTATTTTGGCTGAGACTGCTGTGCTGTAACGGCTACCCCGGTAGTGCGAGGGTACCAGCCGTTGGAGACGTCCTTTTCCCTGGCAAGCTGCTGTGTAAAAGTGAAGTTGGTATAATCCCATCCAAGAGTTCCAGAGGGAAAGTCAGGTTCAGCATTAAATATCCATATAGAAGCACTGCGCAGTCTCAGAAGCCCAGACCACCCATATTGGACGACACTTTCTTGGGAGTCAAAGAATACTGTCTTTATTTTGTTATATGCAGAAATATATATACACCTCTTTCCACAGGTAATACACATGCCCATATTTGGCCACACAATACACATAGAGAGACAATAGGTGTGGTCACACCTCCCTGAGGCTACATGGCTACTTTTGATACAATTAGACATTGCTTAGGTCATCCTTCCCTTTGTTCCATCTTCACAATGTGAACACTTCACACAATGGACCTCTCTTGCGTATGAAGAGTCTCTGTAATAGGACCTATTAGCCTAGTAGCTGTAATATTCTGAGCCAATATATTCTGTAGAACATAAAACAACATATCTACAGTAAAGCAATCATATTGATCATATTTTAACCAAGAATTAAATAACCATAAAACAGGGTAAAACAGTGATGGGTTCCGTTACATGTGCTTATTGAGTCATTTCCCAAGGATGTACTTTTGTGATCGCAAGATCTGTACAAAAGAGCATTTTTTGTGGACAATCCCAACAAACCTCACATATATTTTACACTCCTCTATCAGACAATGCTTTCTATGCTAGGAGATTGATGTCACTAGGGATTGTAATATAATTTACTATTACCTGAAAACACCCCACTTAGTTCAGCATTGTGCTAATGAAATCCCTGGGTAATTTTGTAATATTTATTATATTTTTTATAATTCCTGTAATTTTCTAAAAGCAGAACTGACAAATAACATGGATATTAGATGGACAGAACAATGACACTATAGTACTCACTATAAATGGGAATTTAATATTAGGAGTTATATAGGATTGCTGTGAAAAATGAAGCAAAGTTAAATAAAGATTTAAGCTGCAGAATATTAAATTAAGTCATTGAATGAGGAACCTGAAGTGCATTTATTCTGCAGTCTTGCCATGATGGTCCTATAATAACCTGCATGAAGAGTATTTTTGTGAACTTTGAGTTATAGAAATGATTGAACATGTTCATGCCAGCTCTATCATTTCTTTTACTGCCCTAAAGGCATGTATCTTTACAGATATTATTATTATTATTATTATCTTTATTTATATCGCGCCAACATATTCCGTAGCGATATAAGTGGATTTTGGAAATACCAAAGACCAATTGTAATAGTGACAGAAAAATATTAAGGTGCTATCCTGAGTGCCTAGTTTGATGTCAATGATGTATCACTTTGTATGTACATTGCATTAGCTGCAAAGGTCACAGCTTAGACATCATTACTTTAAGACACTGCCGAAGGTAGCTTATTTTTTATGTGCATGTGTTTATCTAAAGGATAGATGAAATATGATTAATTGCAATTTTTATATTTAGCAATATCAAATTAAGGTAAGTCATTACCTAGACCAGCTATTGGACTAATGGTCAATGTGGTGGTAATTGGTGTGGCTGTGAAAAAAAGCAGTGATGCAGGGCAAAAATGATATCTAAGGCTCTCCTGACAAAGACTGATCGAGTGCCCCAGCCACACCATACACATGTAAATTTGCCCACAAATGCCTGGCTCTTCAATCCATAAACCATTTCAAACATGGCTTCCTTTAAGCTTTTACCCGCTGCATAACACAGCTTACATGCAAAGCCAAGGTTGGATTATACACAAGCTGGGAATCCTATCCACGTACAGCTGTTTCAAGCTTACTGGCTATAATCAGCGTGGAGCAGGATCCCAGCTTGTGTTGTAGAACTTATCAATAGGTACTTCAATAAAACAATCATTTAATATATGGTGAGCAAAAGAGCGATAGAAGCCCTCCACCGTACAGTAAATAAATGGCACATCTGTGTTCACATTTGAATGTCTAAAACAAGTTAAAAAAAATCCAGTTTCCTGCTCAAAATTCAGAGAAAAACTGTTATTACACTGCATTCTGGGAAGCTGAGCAGGGACATGCAAATGTGCCCACAAATGCCTCACTCTTCAATCCATAAACCACTGTAAACATGGCTTCCTTTAAGCTTATGCATGCTGCTTTCCACAGCTTTTATGCAAAGCCAAGGTTAGATTATACATATGCATAAAAGCTGTGTAATGCAGCAGGCATAAGCTTAAAGGAAGCCATGTTTAAAATGGTTTATGGATTGAAAAGTGAGGCATTTGTGGGCACATTTGCATGTCTCTGCTCAGCTTCCCAGTATGCAGTGTAATAACTGTATTTCTTGGAATTCTGAGCAGGAAATATATATTTTTTAGCTTGTTTTAGACATTCAAATGTGAATACAAATGTACTATTTATACACTATATATATCACATATAATAGTTGTCAAACTGCGAGACGTTGTCACGCTTTGCGAGGTGCGTACAACTTAGGCAATGAACGCCACAGGTGCTCGTCACTTATGAGCCTCGTGAAGCGAGGCTAGCCATTAACACATAGGACTTAGCCAATGAGCGCCAAAGGTGCTCATCGCTGCGAGCCTCGCAAAGCGAGGCGAGCCGTTGAACCGTAGCACTTAATCGCTGCAAGCCTCGCAAAGCGAGACAAGCCATTAAAATACGAGACAAGAGACATAGAAAAAAAAATTACGAGACGCGGGACTTCGAAAAAAAAGATACGCACACAAAATACACCCAAAAAAATTCCAAAAACATCACAGACAGCAAGGGGCAACAGCCAGGACGTCTGTGAGTGAGGTGGAACTCGATTTAGACGATTTTCGCCACACAAAAATCGCCTAAGCGAGGAGAAAAATGGGCGCTGCAAAAAATGAAAACGAGGCTACACGACGTTTGACTGCGCGAAACACTGCAAACCGTGTAGCACTTTACACATCACACTACGACCTACAAGATACACTATTACAAAAGCCGGAAAATGCTCACGAGACGCGTACCACATTAATAACATTACGAGTATACAATGCCGCTTTACACAATAAACCTTTGGCTTTACCTCGCGCACACAGCCTATTTATAATGCACAGTTCAAACATTCATTACACTTTATAAGCAGAGCACTAACACTCACAATGTATATTCTATGCAGCCACAAAATACAAGCAGATTGTTAGCTCTTCAGCCTATTGCTCGCTGCATATATCAATTACAAAAAATTAAAGTATATTAATTTATTGCATGAATAATTAATTATTACTTAATTAATTAATTGATTAAATCATTAATTATTACTTAACTACATATACATAGAAATATATATCTCTCTCAGAGGACCAAAAGTACACGACAGGAGAGGCTCGCAATGAGTCCCGAAGGTCCTGAGGCTCACAATGAGTGCTGAAGAAGCTCAGCGCAAGCCTCGCAATGAGCGCCGAAGGTCCGCACAGTATAAAACGGTTTCAATTATGTCTCAAACAGCATTCCCATGGCTTCAAATTGCATTTCGTTGTTATTCCATGGCCGGATTAATAACTAGACAAATAAGGCACCTACTTTCTTCAGCCAGGTGCCATGAGCAAGGGGAAGAGGTGGGTGAGAAATGTCAGGCTTTCAGTGGGTTGCACTATAGAAAAACAAACAAGACAAGTAAAAAACAGTGCATCTTGAGAAATTATGCTTTATTTTGTGAGTTGAATATACAAATGTGATGTTGTGTTTGTATCTATTGTATCTACATCAATAATCATATTCTGGCTTTTCTAGCACACTGTTTATTTTTAACTAGAGAAATGGTATGTATTGGAATAAATATTATTTCGAAAAAGATCATTTTAAGAAATTGATTAATAGCCATATTTAATTAGAACTAGGATCAAACTCTTAGCACGTAGTGACATAAGTAGGACTACGTTGCTATTAAATTAACCTCTTAACCCGACACGCAGCTGACTTGAGTTTGCTGGGCGAGAAATGCCTAAGAGACAGGCAACGTATAACGTTGCAGCCGAAAACCCATTGATCTGTCTTCCACATAGCCCTTATGATCCAATCTTGTTATTAAATTGCTAAGATGTCACACGCGAGCTAGCATGTAACACGCAAATGGAGGCCGAAGCCCCTTGGGTGCTTCAGAGCATCTGCAAAGTCTAGTAAAGCCCTTACATGCTTCCTCGGAGTAGCACAAAAGAGCCTTATGGGACTAAGGGGGTTAATTAGAAGCACATGGGGGTCTGTACTTATAGCACCCCCACCGCACTGGTTATTTTTTTATTTAGCGCGGGTCGCGACCCGCAGCGGGAAATGAAAATCGTTATATGCAGCGGTGGTCCTGATCGGGTTAATGTAGGGACACTGTGGGTTTCCAGATGGGCACCCCCACCATGGGGGGGTTATTTTAGGTGCTGGGGGTGTACATAGAGTTCCCCCGTGGCTGGCCTTAACTATTTGTATGCCACGGACCCTTTAAGGACCTGCGGTGGGAAATTTTAATTTTTAAAAGGGGTAATATGGGGACAATGCGAGGGGCCCGATGGAGACCCCAAGCATAGGGGTGTTAACTTTAGGTTCTGGGGGGTACTTGGAAAATTCTATTCTAGATGCCATTAGGCAGAGTAGACAAGTGCATCGGGGCTCCTTCAAGTACATCCTGCCACGTCCTAGGACGGAAGAATGTTTTCTTGAAAGCTATTTCTGATTGCCTTGGGGGCAGAATTTGCATATCTGGCACCACTAGGCATATTTTGCTCTATACATTAAAGTATTTCATTTTTAAGAGCTTAGAGGCACTTTAAATTACAGCCTTGAAAGTCAAATGTTTAGATTTTAAATGTGCTTCAAATTCTCCTGGGTTACGTTGCTATTCAATTAGAAGGGCTTGAAAGTGCCTGCGAGAAACGTGTGAGAGAAGCCAAATCTTAAGCCAGTCTTCTCGCACGTCTTCTCGCACGTTGGATATGGGGCCATGATAAGATAAATTACTCAAACCCGTAGCAAAAGGGTTGACTCTGCCAATGGCAGGATAGATTGTCATCATGGCTAATGAAAGCCTGCAGAATCTCCCACAGGCTTCCAACATCAGCACTTGCCACGGGGGTCCAGATCAGGACCTCCGCGGCAGTTATAAACACAAACCCAGTCGCAGGGGCTACTCCAAGTACCCCTCGGCACCTAAAATGTATCCACCCAATCTAGACCTCCGCTGCATTTAAAAATTCAAATTTCCCGGCACACCCTAGGGTGGCACCCCCAACATGTTTTAGACAAAGTTTTGAACATAACAGCTTGATAGAAATGGCTCACTTAATTCGCCTGCACTGCTCCATCTTGTGGACAAATTTCAGGCCTGCAAATTCAGACCTGCAACAAATAAAACTACACCACACTGCCATCTGGTGGGCCTACAAAGTATTTACAGCTATGAACAACATTGACTGAGAACTATAGGGCCTTCCAGTTAACCACTCCCTGCACCCCTCATCATTACCGGCTCCTCTCAGCTATCTCATGGGACAAGACTTTTTTCTCCCCTTGCTTTATTATCAGTCAAGTCTTCCTATCATAATGCCTGAATAGCACTATAAGTATACCTGAAGGCCCCGGGCCCAATGACTTGATATGACCAGACTGGAGACCTCTTGGACATGATCCTTACCTAACAGATGAAAACCTAATCTCTATACCTGAGGGCACCCGGCCTACTGGTGGGTTATGACTGGGACGGGGGCTTAGCGGATATGATCCCTACTTGTTAACAGAAAGAAAGCCTATCCCAGTGCCTCCTGATTGTCAGCCTGGACAGGGTCCCCTCACATTCTCGTGCCTCAGCTTCACCCGTTAAAAACAATATCTTCCTATCCATCTTGGGGAAGTCCAGCAAGAAAACCCAGCAATCTAGAGGAATTAAGGATCACTTTCCAAAGCAAGCCCCTCCACTTGCTCCATCTCCACGGCCAGATCCCACTTCTTCAGACAGTTCGGACATCGAGGATGCCCCTGATTGCCCCCCACCTGTGGACTTGACAGATGCCACAGTGGCAAAAATAGATGCTCTCTTGCAAGCCCGCCTGTCCACGGCGGTCAGGGAAATCAAGCAGGAAATCTAGGACCTGGGTCAACGCACCAACCACCTGGAAAACCTAACAGATCAAATCATTGATTCACAATCTTCTGGTAGGCAGGTGATTGACCAACACTCATTGCAAATTTCCACTCTTGAAGCCAAGCTAGAAGATCTGGAGAACCGCTCGAGACGATTCAATGTTTGCTTCCGTGGCATTCCTAAAGCGGTAACTAATATTTTGCCGTACCTGCAAACGACTATTCAGTCCATCTTACCGACGCACCCAGAGTCAGCTTGGGAAATAAAGAGAGTTCATAGAGCCTTGGGTGGTCCCCCGAGCTCTGATCAACCAAAGGATGTGTTGATCCGCTTTCTCCGCCAGAATGCAAGAGACCTTCTTCTACAGGAAGCCAGAAAGTCCCCCCCATTGAGGGTCCAGACGGCTCCACCGTGCAGATTTATGCGGACCTAGCACCATCTATGCTCTGGAAACGTAAACTCATGAAGCCCGCAATTGCAATCCTCATTCACAGCACAATTAAATATAGATGGGGCTTCCCATTCAGCCTCTTCTTTCAAGTGGGTTCATCTGCTTATACAGCTTTTTCACTGGAAGAATGTATGGCTTTCCTGGCTCAACTCTAACTAGCACCAGCTCCACTATATGCCTGAGAAAGGGCTTTAACCCCCTCCCCATTCTCCTGTACAAGGCAACATCAAGCCCACTTGGATCTTTCCATATAATTTAGACCTGTGGTGGATCCACTAACCTTCCCAGAAAGGTCCCTGTCCTAGCCTCCACTCACCCCCCCCCCCCCCGGCATTGGGCTGGTCTAGACCGGGGTCCCTCAGGTCCCTCAACCTAAATCCCATCTTAGACCCAAAAACCCTCCTACACCGCAGCCTGTAACTACTGGCCAGGCCCCTTCAGGTCCATTAATTTAACCTTAATACACGCCTGGACCTATACTTTGCCCCACCTCACCAGTAGGGATTCCAAGGTTGGGGAGATCCCCTCCTTGCCCTCAGCACTTCGTGTGCCTTAAATTATTTAGTCAGGATCTACTCCCACTATATTGTTGATGTTTATTATATAGTTTAATAAAATGTTGATGTTCTGGATATTGTCTCAATGTTTTAAACTGTTCTTTTTGTCTCTATTCTCCCATGCATCCTGGGTTGTCTAGCTCCAGGCCCCTCGCTCCTACTGCGCCTCTGGTCCTTGGCCACCATGAGCTTAGCGGTGGTCTCAACATCTTCCTGAGCATTCATTACTTTCACCTTTCTCACTCACAATGTTAAAGGGTTTGACTTCCCATTCAAAGGGCGTAAAGCGTTTATCTCATATAAATCACTTCGACCCTCAGTAATATTTATGCAGGAAACTTATTTTGCTAAAGGAAAAGGCGTGGCTATACTACTCCGTAAAGACTTCCCTTTCACCGTGGAGAGTAAAAAAATTGACCCAGAGGGCAACTACATTTTACTAACAGGTTCCCTTCTGAATACTAAGATCTCTCTTATAGCTCTGTACTCCCCCACTACCGCCCCCCATAATACTCTCATTAAACTCCTTGCTCCTCTCAAATCAATAGATACAGGTAAAAAAATTCTAGGGGGGGACATCAACTTAGCTCTAGACCCTAGCATGGATAGGTGCTCTAAGTCCCAGGGAGATACATTTGCAAAAAAACTTAAGCGCTTCCATAGATTTCTTGAGGAGCTTCATCTGCTGGATACTTGGAGGCTGTAACATCAGGGAGAAAGGGAGTACACATTTTACTCCCCAGTGCATGGCTCATACTCCAGAATAGTTACACTGCTAATGGATTCATCTTTGTCGGATGGCTTAGTTGCCTCCAAAATACACCCCTGTCCCTGTTCCGACCACTCTGTGGTCCACATGTCCCTTGATTTGGGCATTGCATACAAACCCCCTTATACATGGAAACTTAATGATATGCTCCTCTCCAATCAACCCTTTCAGGACCAGGTTGTCTCGGATCTCAGCCAATACTTCTTAGATAACTTGAACCCAGGAACGGACATAGGGTGGGTTTGGGCAGCACACAAAGCCTTTATTAGGGGCTCTTGCATTAAACTATCTTCTGCACACAAGAGACAACAAAGAAAAAGGGAAGTTGAGATCAGGGCATCACTTTTAGCTTTAGAAAAATCTAACCAGACCAATCCCTCAACCCAACGCCGTAAACAAATAGACCTATTACGAGGAGAATTGGATTAAAATCTTTCAGCGCAAACTGAAAAAGCATTGAGATGGACGGGCCATAAATTTTACACAAAAGCTAACAAACCGGATTCTCTGCTTCCTAGAAAATTAAAGGGGAAGCTAACCCACTCCAAAATTTTCAAGATCAAAAACCCCTCTGGGAACATCACGTTTAGCCCAAATGAGATTAAAGAAACCTTTACCACCTTTTTTCAAAAGCTCTATTCTTCCCCGCAGAAGCAACATACTAATCAAATCTCCACCTTTCTTGAGTCTTATGACCTTCCACATATTTTGGCTCAAGAGAGAGATGGTCTGAACTCTTTAATTACAGTGGAGGAAGTTTTGGAGACAATTAAAAAAATGAAATTAGGTAAAGCCCCAGGTGCGGACGGATTTTCTAACTTGTACTACAAGAAATACGCAGAAACTTTGGCTCCTCACTTGCTCACTTGGTGACCTTATTTAATGCGATCTTAGACGGTCATAACATTCCACCTGAATTGAACCAAGCGGACATGGTCTTCTTTCCAAAGGAGGACCGAGACCCACTGGAGGTTAAAAAATACAGGCCTATATTGCTACTAAATGGGGATGTCAAAATACTTGCTAAATTGATGGCTGATAGAATTTCTAATTTTCTGCCCTCACTAATTCATAAGGATCAAGTGGGTTTCATCCCCTTTAGGCAAGCAGGAGATAATATTAGGCGGATTCTAGATACCATGCACTGGGCGGGTAAACACTGTACGCCCTTATGCCTTTTAGCCCTGGATATGAAGAAGGCATTTGACTCTCTAGAATGGCCCTATTTAAGAGCAGTATTGTCGAAATTCGGCCTTACAGGACGATTTGTGAACATGATTAATAGCTATTATAAATCCCCTCAAGCAGTCCTAAAACTTCCTGGTGAAGCAAGGGCTTCATTTACTATTCAGAGGGGGACCAGACAGGGCTGCCTTCTATCCCCTTTACTCTTTGCTCTAGCCGTTGAACCCTTAGCTCAGGCCGTTAGATCAAACGTAGACATTAAAGGCATTAATATAGGCCACCATCACTTTAAGTGTGACTTATTCGCAGATGATGTCCTCTGTACATTGACAGATCCCTGCACTTCAGTCCCTGCCCTTTTTTACTTACTGGGAACATTTAGTAAAATCTCTGGGCTCCACATAAATGTGGATAAAACGGAAGTTCTAAATATCTCCTTACCCCTCTCAGACTTAACCTTTTTGCATCAGCACTTTAATTTTAACTGGCCTTCTAACCATATTAAATACCTGGGTGTGAATCTCACCCGTAATACCGCACATCTTCCCAAGTCCAACTATAAGGCCATCTACAAAACATTCACGCAAAACACCCTATCTCAAGGTCCCACCCTATGTATTTATTTCGCTCCCTACCGATTGCCTTGAATTACATGGATTTAGACAAACTACAAAGCCAAGTCTTTAAATTTATATGGCAGAATAAATCACATCGTATCTCTAAATCAACTATGTTCATCCATAAATCAAAAGGAGGTCTCTCCTGCCCCAATTTGAAATTATAATTAAAGTGGCACAATTGGCCTTTGTTCCAATTGCGCACTCCCCTACTCACCAGCCTCTTTGGATATTTATTGAGAACTTTATGATGGCCCCATATACGTGGGACTCCATTCCATGGTTACCAAACCCACTGACATGTTTGGGTAAACTGAATAGTCCGTATATAAAACATTCCTTAAATATTTGGTCATGGGCTGTCCGAAAATTCCAGCTGATCCCGAGGTACCCTACTCCTTCTCCCTTATTCCCAATCCCAGATTCCCGGAAACTCTCCCTGCAGCGTCTTTATTATGGTGAAAATCCCATAATATGCTGGTGAATGCCTGGTATCGAGATAATACTACCTTAACATACACTCAACTAAAAAAAGAATTCAACATCCCCATTCAGGAACATTATACATTTTGTAGATTTAAATACTTTCTCTCCTCGTTAGAACATACACTAGGTAAACCGACTTCAAACTCTAGGTTATACCTGTCTGCTCCTCTTACAAAAGGTATTGTGGGTATCCTGTATGGTACTTTTAATTCCCCTCCCGCCACCCCCCTTCCAAAATATATGCAAAAATGGGAAGAAGACTTAAATTGCAAGTGGGATATGGAGACTTGGCAAAACTCTTGGCGAAGCCTAACCAGCGGATCTTTGAGCAGTAATATTCTGGAGACCTCTATTGAGGTTCTCCACAGGATATATATCACCCCGGACAAACTATTTAGATGGAAACGCTCCCCCAATTCTTACTGCTTTAGAGCTTGTCAGATCTCTGGAACCTTTTTCCACACTTAGTGGTCATGTCCCCTGGTTCAGTCTCTTTGGAACAAGGTTTTCCAATTAGCCTCAAGCATATTTGGCATGCCTGTTATGGCTAAGGCAGACATAGGCCTGCTAGGGCACTCTGTCCCCTTATTATCAAAATACCAAAATAGACTCCTTCTGTACTTAATGTTAGCAACAAAGAATCATATAGCCAGACAATGGAAATCTCCTACTCTTACTTTACAATCAGTCATCAATAAGATGAACTACATTGCAATAAATGAAAGGCTAACCCATTTACTGGAGGACCGTATCCCTATTTTTCTCCAGATATGGAATCCCTGAATTCATTCTCCCTATAGCCCCCCTATCACGTGAAAACTTTTGAATTACCTTTGTGCTATCCTTTGCTAATACTTATATTGGAGCTGCGGACCAGGGACTGGAGGAGGCGGGACGGGCGGTGGATCCGAGCTGGTAACCAACAGGACTTATACTTCAATACCCTTGAGACAAAAATCTGTTTGTGAATTTAAATTTCTTGTGTAGTCAACAGTGCTATTTATTTTTCTCTTTTATTATACTGTTATACAACATAGTTTGTTTTTTGTTATTCTTTTTTGTTTGTTTCTTACTTTGGCTCTGGATGTTTGCTCTGCTAGACTGAGCCTACCAAACTGTTTTATCTTAGGTAAACTTTTTCCTTAGAAAATTGGAAAAACTTAGGTAACCTGGCTACCCTTAGACCTTTCCACCATTGGGGATAGATCTTTTTGGTTAACTTTATTTCGACTATTATATGGTATTTTCGTAATGTAATGTTAACCTTTTCTTCTTTCTTTGTCCCCTTAATTGGGTATGATTGTATGTGAATAATGTTAAACTGCTACTTGGCTTTTATGTTATCCTTCTGATTTTTTTGGTTACTTAATAAAAATCTTTGGGGGAAAAAAATTAACATTTCCCGCTGCGAGTCCTTAAAGGGCCTGCAGCACACTATTGTGTAGTCCCAGCCACGGGGGTACTTGCAGCGAGACTCCCGCAGTAGATAAAAATACAAATTTTCCTTAGAGGTCCTTAAAGGACCAGCGCTAAATAAAATAATTACCTAATAAAAATACCCCCCCCCCCCCTAGGCATCTAAAATTAACGCCCTCGGTCCCGTAAGGGTCTATACACACCCTTATACCCTTATGGGACCCTGGTTAACTTTATCAGTCCCATAAGTGTCTATACAGACCTTTATGGAACACTAATTAACCCCATCAGTCTCATAAGGGTCTATACAGACCCTTATGGGACAATACTCAACCCACATTAGTCCCATAAGGGTCTATACACTAATTAACCCCAGTATTAATGCTATAAGTGCCATGAGGGTTCTCCAGGACCCTCATGACACTGAGTCTAAGCACTAACCTACTTCACACTATTAGCCAACCGCAATAAACCAATAAATCTAAATTAAAACCATCTAAGTAATAAACCCCCTTCAACTTATTATCCCCATCTAAGTAATTAACCCTAATTAACCCTCACCATACCTAATTAACCCTATCACTAACCAATTAACACCATCTAGACCTACTTAACCCAGTCTAGTCCTATGTAACCTCATCTAGTCCTATTTAACCCTAACTGGGCCTATGTAACCCTATATAGTCATATTCAGCCCTAACAGGGCCTATGTAACCCTATCTAGTCCTATTTAAAGGTATATGTAAGTGAGGTGGGTTATGAATGCATCCTGTAGAATGCATCATAACCCACCTAGCAAAAAATGTTTGCATGAATAATTTTTAATGAGATATCCAATATGTAGCACATGTGCATGCTGATTGTCTAAAGGAAAGGAAAGTGTTTGAAATCGTGTGACTTCCCACAGTAGGGCAGACTACAGGCACTAACTGAGCATGCCTGCACAATCCCCAGGCCAAAAAGAAACATTGTTTAAGTTATGCTAATCATCCCTGGGAATTTCAGGGGTGTCAACATTGAGAGAAAACTCTTTGCAAATGCAAGAAATACAGCAAACTTCAGGCTAACGGTTTAACTGTTTACCATATATATATAGCTGCAGAGGGAGGTAAGTGAGGGGAAAGGGAGAGGGGGAGGTATTTAGAGGGGTAAAGTGAGGAGGGGGTTTAGAATGAGGAGGGGTAAAGTGACGAGGAGGTTTTAGGATGAGGATGGGGGGATGAGGATGGGGAGGGTTTAGGATGAGGATAGGGGGTTGAGGATAAGGATGAGAAGGTTGATGATGAGGGTGGGGGGGTGAGGAGGGTGGTTGAGGTTGAGGAGGGGGGCTGAGGAGAGAGGTTGAGGAGGGAGGTTTAGGATGAGGATGGGGGCGTTGAGGTGGGAGGTTTAGTATGGGGATGGGGGGTTGAGGAGGGGGGATTGAGGATGGGGGGGTTGAGGAAGAGGATGGGGGGGTTGAGGTTGATGAAGGGGGTTGAGGAGGGAGGTTGAGGAGGGGGTTTAGAATGAGGAGGGGGTTGAGGACGAGGAGGGGGGTTGAGGAGGGAGGTTGAGGATGAGAAGGGAGGTTGAGGATGAGGAGGGAGGTTGAGGATGAAGAGGGAGGATGAGGATGAGGAGGGAGGAAGAGGAGGGAGGTTGAGGATGAGGAGGGGGTTAAGGTTTAGGAGGGAGGTTGAGAGGGGGTTGAGGATGAGGAGGGGGGTTGACGAGGGAGGTTGAGAATGAGGAGGGGGTTTGAGGAGGGTGAAAGAGACACAGGGAAGGGAAAGGGGGGGAACAGACACAGGGGAGGGAGAGGGGAGAAGAGACACAGGGGAGAGAGAGTGGGGACACAAGAAAAGGACACACAAGAGGGGGACACAGAGGGCACAAAAGGGATACAGGGGGCAGCACATTTCCCACCCTCGGCTTATACTTGAGTCACTCATTTTTCCCAGTATTTTGTGGTAAAATAGGTGCCTCGGCTTATACTCAAGTATATACGGTACTTTGGAATTTTTTCATACAAACAATTTTTTTTCAGACCCAGCTCACTTTCATATAACTTTACCCATCTTGTCAAACTGGGCCTATTTAAACCCAAATGTACACAGTTTACCCCATCCCATAAACTCCCTCCTACCCTGTTAACCCTTACACTACCCACTTAACACCCTAATAAAATCCCTATTACCCCACTAATTACACAAAATAAAAAAAAATAGAAATACAGAAAATAAAAAACTCACCTAATTACACAAAATAATAAAAGAATATTACAGAAAATAAAAAAAGAACATTGCCAAAAATATGAAAATAAATAAGCTTCTCTTGCCTGCTCCGGTAAATTTTTTAAATAGCGCCTTTGATTGGCTGAAAATGCTGTTAATCATTTTTCAGTCAATCAGAAGGCACCAAGGTGAGCCAATCAAAATGCGAAGCATCCCTATATTCTATTCTGATTGGCTGAAATAACTGTCAGTCAATTCTAATCCAATCAGAAGGAGCTATTGCCTTCAGCCAACCAGAATGGGGTGTTTCCCATTGTGATTGGCTGAAATCTGATTGACAGTTACATCAGCCAATCAGAAGACGTGGTCCTATTTACCCTATTCTTAGTTTAGTGGCGGGGGTTGTTTTAGGTGAGATTTAGATTTTACTGTATGTAGTTAGGAGTTTAAATGTATGCATTTAGGGGTTTAATTGTATGTAGTTATGGGTATTAATGTATGTAGTTAGGGGTATTAATTGTATGTAGCTAGGGGTTTTAATTTATGTATTTATGTTTTTTATTGCATGTAATGAATGTTTTTATTTTATATACTATAGTTTTTTTATTTTTATGTAATGTGGTTTTTTATTTTATGTAACTTAGGCTTTTTTATTTTGGGTAATGTTCTTTTTTATTTTCTGCAATGTTCTTTTTTATATACAGTAATGTCCTTTTTTGTTTTATTAGGTGGGTTTTTTATTTTCTTTAATTCTATTTTTTTTATTTTGTGTAATTAGTGGGGTAATTGGGAGTTTATTAGCGTGTTAGGTGGGTAGTGTAGGGGTTAACAGGGTAGAGGGGGAGTTGATGGGGTAGGGTAGGAGGGAGTTTATGGGATGGGTTTACTTGGTACATTTGAGGTTAAATATGACTAGATAGGGTTAAACAGCCCAGTTAAGGGTAATATGACTAGATAGGGTTAAATAGGACTAGATATGGGGTATATAGGAATAGATAGGGTTACATAGGACTAGACAGGGTTGATTAGGTCTAGATGGGTATAAGTGGTTAGTGATAGGGTTAATTAGGTATGGTGAGGGTTAAATAGGGTAAATTACTCATATTGGGATAATTAGTTAGAGGGGAGTTTATTACTTAAAGGGGTGGTTACTTACTTTGATGGGGTTAATTTAGATTTATTGGTTTATTGGGGTGTCTGAGGGTGTTAAATAGTGTCCCATAAGGCTCTGTTTAGACACTTATGGGACTAATGGGGGTTCAGTATTTTCCTGCTGCACAGGTTGATATGGGGACACTGCGGGAGTTCTGATGGGGATCCCCAGCATAGGGGGGATTTATTTTAGGTGCTGAGGGGTACCTGGAGTACCTCCCGCGGCAGGGCTTGTGTTTTTAATGGCCGCGGAGGTCCCGATCGGGACGCCCGCGGCAAGTGCTAATGTTGGAAGCCTGAGGGTCATCCCGCAGGCTTTCATTAGCCATGATGACAATCTATCCTGCCATTGGCGGAGTCAATCCCATTGCTACGGGTTTGACTAATTGATCTTATGACGGCCGCACATCCAACGTGCAAGAAGACTGGCTTAAGATTTGGCTTCTCTCACACGTTGCTCGCAGGCACTTCCAAGCCCTTCTAATTTAATAGCAACGGAACCTGGGAGAATTTGAAGGCTGGACTTTCAAGGCTGGAATTTAATATGGTTCTAAGCTCTTAAAAATGAAATAATTTAATGTATAGAGCAAAATATGCCTAGTGGTGCCAGATATGTGAATTCTGCCCACAAGGAAATAACTTCCAAGAAAACATTCTTCCGTCCTAGGACGTGGCAGCATGTACTTGAAGGAGCACCTATGCACTTGTCTACTCTGTCTAATGGCATCTAGAATATCATAAAGATGGAATTTTTCACTCACTATACAATTTAACCTACAACTTGTATTTTAATAATAGTCTTGTGGATATCATCTACCAATTGAACTCCTGATTTTTAATGTCAATGAAATAATAATACACGTATATTCTTAAACTGCACAGCCATGGGCACTACAAGACTAAGACATACCCACCTTCCAAGATAATACCATAACTCTCTAAATACATTTTGTCCATTTATAGAATGATACTACTGTATAAATATGCCACTTCATTGCACCTTTCAGGTACGGTTTTTCTATATTTCTATATAAATTTGCTCTTTTATAGCTCTAGTTCTTAATGAAGGCTCGTAACCTTTTGGTGATTTCTTCCTAGTCTGAGCAGAATTTCTCTCCTGAGCCAGCAGTTACAATAACAGAGGCTACACCTGCACCTTATAAAGCCTCTCTCGTCTCATTAAAGCGTCTCTGACCAAATCTACTGCCAGTGAAATCCTAATCACAGCATCTCAATAGCTTTTGCTAGAAGCAATTTTTATGTTCAGTTTCTGCAAATTAATTAGTTTATATCTCTTAAGGTTAGGAGTGAAAGCAAAAAAAAATATTACTAGGAAGCAAGTAAATCATGAATTATGCATGAATTCTACAAATTAAAATCAGTTATGGTCCGGGTGATGTATATGGTGCACATAGTAACACAGATGCAGTATATAAGCACTAACGTGTATCTATTCACCTTTAATTCTCATTTTATGAATATACAAAAACTTGCCTTTTAACCTTGCATTTGAAATATATCTATTGTGGCAAATTACCAGTCTCCTCTGGGTTTGTGATGTGTTTCAAGTACTTTGATGGAGGAACACAGTACAAGAGGCTGTTAAGACTTTTGCTAATTTTACTTTTTTTTTTTAATTTATCCAATCAAAATATTAATAACAAAACAATAGAAATCAAAGAAAATAATAGGCCTAAATTCCACTGAAGCACTGCCTAAATGAGCTCTCACCCATCTAGCCCTGAGTGAAGAATAATCAAAATACATAAATCCATATATTCACTAATCTGTGTATTTTTCACAGTCTTTCAGATGTTCCACTGTTGCTCCAAGTGGTCATAGGCTGCAAGCTGCTGTCTCTGTATCTTACTCACAGGACTGCAACAACTGAATATAACCTACTCCACCAGTAGCCCTCCCATACTCCAGGAGCTATCTTAAATCTGGTATACCCAGGTGCAGCTGATTAACTGAGCAGGAAAGTTAAAGTCTTCCTGAGGGAAAAGAGCTTTACTGAGTGTGACTCACATAGACTCCTGTTATGTCACAACATATAGATATATGTACAGAATATATATACCGTATTTATCGGCGTATAACACGCACCTCATTTTAAGAAGGAAATTTCAGGGGGGAAAAAATAAATTTCAAATAAAGAACTTTGAAGCAAAATCCTCAACCTCCCTCCTCATCTTCAACCCCCCTCCTCATGCTCAACCTCCCTCCTCATCCTCAACCCCCTCCTCATCCTCCCTCCTCAACCCCCCCTCCTCAACCCCCTCCTTAACCTCCCTCCTCATCCTCCCTCCTCAACCCCCCCTCCTCAACCTCCCTCCTCATCTTCAACCCCCCTCCTCATGCTCAACCTCCCTCCTCATCCTCAACCCCCTCCTCATCCTCCCTCCTCAACCCCCCTCCTCAAACCCCCTCCTCGACCCCCCCATCCTCAAACCCCCTCCTCAATCCCCCCCATCCTCATCCTCCTTCCTCAACCCCCCTATCCTCAACCCCCTCAACCCCCCTCCTCAACCTTAACCCCCCTATCCTCAACCCCCCTCCTCAACCTCAACCCCCCTATCCTCAACCCCCCTCCTCATTCTAAGAACCCCCTCCGCATTCTAACCCCCCCTCCTCAACCTAAACCCCCCTAAATACCTCTCCCTCACTTACCTGCTTCTGCTCCGGCCTCCGCTCCGCTCCTTGAACCAGCGCGCATGGAGGCCGGAGCAGAAGCAGGTAAGTGAGGGGGAGCTATTTAGGGGGGTTTAGGTTGAGGAGGGGGGTTTAGGTGGAGGGGGGGGGATTTAGAATGAGGAGGGGGGGTTAGAATGCGGAGGGGGGTTTAGAATGAGGAGGGAGGTTGAGGATGAGGAGGGGGAGGGAATATCGGCGTATAACACGCACCTATCATTTGCCCCCTATTTTCAAGGAGAAAAAGTGCATGTTATACGCCGATAAATACGGTATATATATATATATATATATATATATATATATATATATATATATATATATATAAAAAGAGTGAGGTAGCCGTGAATGTCCAGTAATCCAGATGAATAATCAGAGTATTGCAGTATATAGTGATACCTTTTTTATTGGACAAACATATTTATAGTTTTCATGACGAGCTTTCGAGAGCGTTCCTCTCTTTGTCGAGTCAGAGTCAATACTGATTATAGATTCACAAATACAGCAAACAATTCCAGGATTAACAAATAATGTTCTGATCAGCCAGCCGTGCAAGTGTGTGGGGGTGCAGACCAGAGTAAGGAAATTGGGGTCATAAATAGTTTTACATCTAAGGAACCATAGGGCTGTAACCAAACTCAGGATGAAGGCAGAGAACAAAAAATAAAAAAAAATCTATAAACACACATATATATTTACAAGCATGAATGTTGGAGGTTATAAGAAATTTTGATAATGAGATAAGAATTCAATGTCTACATTAAGTCCTGACTTATTACTGTTAAAGAACAAAATCAAATGTCTTTCTTTCCTTAGTGTTTTTAAAAAAAACTTTGAGTATTTTGATTTTGAGATTTTTCATGGAGTGGTTATTCTGGGTGAAATGGTGTCCAACTGGAGTACAATAAGTCTCCTCATTGTGCGTATTGTTGGAATGTCTGTGTAGATTCATCCTCATATGTAATTTCTGTCTGGTTTCTCCAATGTAGCAGCCTCTCTCGCATGCAGTACATTGTATCATGTAGACTACATTGGATGACGTACAAGAATATGATCCTCTGATGTTATAGGTCTTCTTGTGCGTGGCTGTGTCCTCTTTGCTGATGTGTTGTCACAAATTACACTGATTTTTATTGCAGGTCCAAAAAGTGTGCCAAGAGCAAATGTAATTGCCATTAATCTAGTCTTGGCACCTTTCTTGTTTTGTCCCTGCCAGCAACGACGTGCAGCGGCCACTAGGCTACACAACAGAAGCACTCCTAGAATATGTTCAGTTTGTTGTTAGGTTTAGGGCTAGACTTAGGGTTTGCAGGGTTAGTGTTTAGGGTTAGTGAAGTGGCAGATGTTAAGCTAAGCCAATCCTTAAACCCTAAATCTAAACCCTAAGTATAACCCCTAACACTAACCCCTAAGTCTAGCCATCACTCTAACAACAAACTGAACACAGTCTCTGTGCTCCAGCCAGGGGACGCTACACGCCACTGTTGACGGGGATGAAACAGGAAAAATCCCAGTCCTTTTTCCCAGTCACATGCTGTCGTAGCCATCCTAGAACAACGGGTTCAATGTATTAAGTATTAAAAATAAAATTCCATCAGAATGAAATGCAAGTTACCAATATACTAGAAACTAAATAGCAAAGGGAAAAAAAACATCCTGCTTTCATCTAGCAGGAGCTACTTCAACAGAAAACACTAATGTTTGCATGCTTTTCTTTATTCTGATATTAAAAAAAAAACATTTTTACAAGAAAGCATAAAGAGAAATGTGTTTTTCTCCTAGGTTTAGAATCATTTCGCCAATCAAAAAGCAAACAAACATATATTTTACATTTTAAACCTTCTTTTCTATAAAAATCAGTGTTTAAAAAGTTGAAGGTAAAATATTCTTTGGTCAGTTTGTATTTAATACACAAAATAATTTATTATAGCAAAATGTAACCATCAACACAGCCAACAATTCCAAAGCTCAGATAAACATATGGAAGGGACGTTAATTCCAGAGCCACTTTCTTAATGCTCACAGATAACGTCTGTTTGTTCAAAGGAATCTGCTGCATTCTTAAAATGTTTAGAATATTCTATATTTCCAGTAAAGCACAGTTATCAAGAAACAGTTTGATTAATATCTTTTCTGTAATGGGTAATTTCTCCAAATACCACATAAATGTCATTATGATTACTGCCCACAACGCATTTACATGGAAAAGGCAGCTCAGATTTATTTACTGATATGATGTTAATGCACAAGCTGCTAGAAGATTCCTTCATACACATGAGACAGACACAAAACCATAATTAAATACTTATTAGTGTTTATTGTATATGACAGCTCAGTGCTAGGAGTGAAAGTGAAAGAAATAGATCAGCACAAAAATAGAAAAATGTACATTTGTATGCTGTTACTTGGTCATGGAGGCATCCATGATAAAAGTGGCATATGTGAGAGAGGTGTTTAAATGTTTTCAGCATATAGCCTGCATGTAATAAATAAAGATCCTTTTGTCTTAGTATTTGCAGGGAGAGTGGGTAGGCAGGGCCAGATTTACTTGTCCAACTCCCCTAGGTACAAATTTCTTAGCCATCCCATAAGTGCCCATTGCTAAAGGATCCTCTGCACACTGAGCTTTTAATAAATAAATATAAATATATAAATAAATCTATAAATATATATATATATATATATATATATATATATATATATATATATATATATATATATCCAAATTGCAAATTACAATAATTTCACAAATATCCCTCTGTCTTCTTTTCCCCAACCCCTCAATCCAATATTCAGTTGAAAAAATGTTTCACTTGAGTTCAACTATCTCAAGAAGTACTCAAGTCGGTCCTTTCCTGTTATGGTTACGGCACCAGTCTGCCAATGCAGTCCGGTGACCAACTGCTAGATGGCACTTCCGATATTCTAGTGCCATATGATAGAGTCAAGGCTTAGTTAAAATATTAGGGTTAGGGTGAGGGTTAGGGTAAGTTTAAGGGTTAGGCTACCATTCTAAGCTTAGAACATCTCTAACATATCGGCAGCTCTGCAAAATATCGGCAGCGCCACCTATTGGTTGGTCACTGCACTGCAGCAGCTGACTTGTGCCATAACTATAAAGGGATAGATCCCTTAAGTCAAACAATATGGAAGTGTTGCAAATACATGTGCAAACAGAAACTTCAAAAAGTAAGATTTTTTCTTAAAGTGTCTTTCATTTCATGGTTAACACAGCTACTGGTGTTAGCTTGTTACATACTTCACAGATATTGATGTCTTCTTTTTTTCTTAAATACAGTGGTCGGATCTATCCATTTTTGCCTGACTATTTCTTCAGCAGCACTGAAAGCTGCAGTTACAGGTGTCATCTGCCAGAGTTTTCGGGCACCATCAAGTTCCAGGGAAGGCAAATAACTATTTTCCCCTCCAACGTGGCGCAACTCTACGGTGCTGAATCGACATTGAGGTTATCGCTATGTTCGACGCGGGCAATCGTCCCCCCAGGGCCTTCGGCGTGCCTCTCATAGCTCAAGGTCTCTTCTGTTGGCGCGCCTTTAGATTGTAAGTCTGCGAGTTTCAATCCTGCAAGGTGCTTTGATGAATGCGCTATGGACACCGGATTCCAAGCTCAAAGACAGGGCCCACCATTCATTGCAATGTGTGAATCTTGAACTTGTCATTGCCTGTAACTTAACTTATGTATAGCGCTACGGAATATGTTGGCGCGTTACAAATAAACGATAATAATAATATGCTAAAATCGGCAGCGCCATCTGTCGTCCGGAGGCGGAATTGCAGCTGTCAGATTTTGCGATGGTGAAGAGGGAAAGGACCCAGTGGTCCCATAAATTAAAGGTCTGCTCCAAATCAACTTATGCGGAGTCACAGCTGTAGAAAGACAAGTATCAACCAAAAGACGAGGGCGGCAGTTACGATTACTACAATTGATATCTACCAGATACATTTACATAGTAAATGTGGATAAAATGGACCTAATTCAATTGTGATTTGGCCAATTGAAAATGGCTCTATACTGTATAAGCACATAGCATATTTTTGTTACAGAAGTTTTTAGTCAGTGAAGACCTTGCTTTTGGATAGAAGTTCACTAACTAAAAACGTCTTTAAAAACAATATGCTATGTGCTTATATAGAGCCCTATTCATAATGCCAAATTGCAATTGAATGAGGCCCTAAGTGTTACAGAGAATGCAAATGTAAACAATGTCAAGCATGCCTGGGATACGCATATGGTCATCCTGAAGATTAATTAGGACAAACTGGTTAATTAGATAGAATGGACAGACTAGATGTGCCTTTTGGTTCTCATTAGCCATCAAAACGATGCTTCTAGTATTATCATTATTATCCTTTATGATGTAGAGTGACAGCATTACATGCCAGTAACTAACTGATTGAAGATAAGGAGTGGTTGGTGGCTATTTCTGTGCCTTTAACTCACCCTCTGTGCCAATTAGAGGGGTCGGCTGTGGCTATGTGGACAGCAATTAATTGAACCAGGATTATCAATGACATCATATATAAACATGAGGGAAGCTGCCTCTTTAACATGGATGGTCTCATGACCATATAGCAAGTACAAAAGCAATTGTTGTACAAATAACAGAGCAAAAAGTAGATCCAATTAATCAGTACTACAGGAAATGAAGCCAAACTGTTTACTGGAAGGTTTGATCATGAGGCTGAAGCTCAACTGAACTACTAGTAAATATGGATACAAACTAATATGGATTGCTTTAATTAGTCATTAGTGTAACTTAGTGGTACAGAGAATGAAATTGGTAAAGAAGCATGAACGGGAAAATTCCAAGCCATAGTTGTATAGAGCTTCATGGATGGATTATTTTACTGTACCTCCACCCTCACTCGACTTCTTGTACCTCCACCCTCACTCAATCACACTGTAACTATTATGTATAGAAATTAGACACAGGACTAATAATAGTGGTGGATGATGGAAACATTTTACAATGCTGCAGGCACTCAGTTGTTTTGGGAGGGAGTCACATTTATTGCTCCTTCAGGCCATAAGTCTGGCACATCTGGCATAGACCTATTTTATGTCATTTAAACAATGGAATGTGTAATTAAACCTGAGGCATGTGCACTATTCAAGTACTGTTGGATGTCTCATACATAGTATACACCTTCAGTGGTGAGAGATATCTCACAAACAACCTCCACATTAGTCTTTTTCAATTAGAGACCTCAGGACTTTGCCTTTATTAAATCAAAATCATGTGATTAATCCACTTCTGCTACAAAATCCCCCGTTTTGTTTAATATATTAATTAGATATATTTCTAATGGGCTTCTCGGGAAAACTTGCATTTTTATAGATGACCCAATAAACTATAACTGGGTTGATATTAGTCGAGCGGTAAAACGTGGTTTAAAATCTGGAGGAAATTTCAAGTATGAATCAAAAACCTTAATGTATAATACATTCTTAATGGCATTTCCATGAGTGTATCAGTATAGTGAAGGAACCTGGGAGTTATAATATTAGTTGATTTAAAGCCAGTAGGAGGCTGGGATGTGTTGCAAAAGGAATTAGCAAATGGAAATGTTTATTAACATAAAGGGTAGTAGAAGATCAGTGTACTTATCTTCCAGTGGAATAGGTGGGAATAAACACAGTAAAGGGGTTCGAGCATGCCTGGGATAAACATAAGGCCACCCTGATGGTTAAATAATCCAAACTAGGTAGATAGGTAGACAGACAGCAAGGAAGACAGACAGACAGATAGATTGTAACTTAGCAGGACAGAGAATGTAAATGTAAAAGGGGTCAAGCATGCCTCTGATAAGCACAAAGCCATCCTGATTAAGCCAAACTAGTTAGGTGGACAGACTAGATGTGCCTTTTGGTTCTTATTCAACATCAAACCTATGCTGACAGTATTATCTTATAGAATGTCATTAGTGGTTGGTGGCTATTTTTTAGGCTTTAACTCACCTTCTGTGCCACGTAGAGGGTTCTGCTGCTGCTATGTATACACCAATCAACTGAACCACCAATGACATCACATATAAACATGAGGGAAGCTCCCTCTTAAACATGGGTGGTCTCATGACCATATAGCAATTACAAAAGCAATTGATGTACAAATGAAAAATTGTCCAATTAATCAGTACTACAGGAAATGAAGCCAAACTGTTCACTGGAAGGTTTGATCATGAGGTTAAAGCTCAAATATTTTGGCCATATCATGAGAAGACAGGATTCCCTAGAGAAGACTCTGATGCTGGGAAATATTGTAGGCACACAAGGAAGGGGACGGCATAGACGGAGATGAATAGACAAGGTCATTGAAGAACTGTACATGAGCTTGATGGAGCTCAGAGGGGCAGAAAATGTGCCTGTCATACTACATTCCATGTCGGTGAGATGGGCATAGCTGGTTAGGAGAGTTCGCCACATGGAAAGCAAATTGTTATTATTTGGAAGAAATCACACAAGAAAGCATAAGGCTTATCCTTTCAAAGCAACATGTAGCAAAATATTGAATGATTATATTGTACTGAAAATATAAACACGGCGCCTCTGTAGGAAGCATAATCTGTGCATGGAACTATTCCAAGATGCAGCTGAATGCAAGGACTAAAATGCTTTATGTCAGGGAGCAGTCCGTTCTGCACAGTGGGTTTGCAAAGTTGTGACACGGCTCAGAATAAACATTGCAATTGCTAAATCCATAATTTGTCGGTCCGTGCGACTCAGACGTGGTTCACTGAGTTGATCCAAAACAGCTGAAGCATCAGCGATACCAGGAGGTGCCTTGAGCATACAGTGTTATTGCACTTATAGAGAAAAGACCCCATTTACTGAAGAAATGAGAAATACACATTTAAGTTTGTGAGTTTTCAGTCTTGTAAGATGTGTTGGAAACATGCTCTATGAATGTTTGATTTTAAAAGTATGTAGAAGTTTCCTGGATCGTGAATGCATCTGACAGAAGAGAATCAATGGTGTATGCAAACATTTTTGCATGAAATAATCCCAAAATAAACATTAATATACTTACCCTAAACTTTCCTAACTTTCTTCAGTTTTCAGGCAGTTGATTTTGAGAAGGAACACCCCTGAAAATACAAGCTAAATTAGAATATAATTCATATTTAGTTATGGCCAATCAGAGGACAATGTAGTAGTATGTGTGGATTTTTATTATTTTGTTCCAGTGCTGCTCTATAGGCTGGAAGGTTAGTTTAGGCTTAAAAACTTTACTTGAATGCAGTGTTTCTATTGGTTAGTACAAATTGCCTATATAGGCACCTCTGTGGGTGTGGACAACATTCTATCCACACCCATCCAGGGCGGCAGGGGAGGAGAAGGGAGAGTGGGAAAGAAGGCAGGGGAGTAGAAGGGAGAGGAGGTGGAAAAGGGGGGGGGGGAAGGAGGGGGAAGGAGGGGGAGGGGGAAGGAGGGGGAGGGGGAAGGAGGGGGAAGGAGGGGGAAGGGGGAGGAGAAGGGAGAGGGGGAAAGGAGGGGGAATGAGGAGGAGAAGGGCAGAGGGGGAAGGGGGAGGAAGGGGTGGAGAAGGTAGAGGGGGAAGGGGAGGAGAAGGGAGAGTGGGAAGGGGAGGAGAACGGAGAGTGAGAAGGGGAGGTGAAGGGAGAGGGGAAGGGGACGTGAAGTGTGAGGGGTAAGGGGAGATCGGGGGATGGTGTGCTGCAAGGGCTGTGGGGAGGGGCCACTACCCTACAGAAAAATGTTAAATGTAGGCGGAAGGGGGCGGAACAAGGCTGTCTAGCCTTCTCAGTATCCCAGAGAGTACCTCTTTATCACTTGGGGGTACTGACACGGCCAGGCCTCAGGGAGGTTACTTAAAATAAATCTGTATGTGTATAAAATGACTCAATGTAATGTGTGTGTCTGGTATAGGCAGTATGTGTTAGATTAGAAAAAGTAAAAAAATGGGAAACTTCCAGACACCTTTATGCTCAGACCGGGCCCTCCATTTTGTGTTAATATCGTATTTTGCCTTTTATTTAACCCGTGTATAGCACTCTGGAAAATGTTGAGGCATGACAAATAAAGCATAATAAAAAATAAAAAAAATGGAAATAAACATTGTTGAAATGGGTTGTAATTAAAATTTGTAATCAGAAGAGACTTAAAAAAGAGTTAGAAATTATATATACATTAAATGAAAGATGTGCCTTCTGCTCTAATGGCTTTAGCAACAGAAGTTTGTGAACAGATTCTCCCTGGCACTTAGTGGGCAATCAGTTGGCAGACCACATCCGGCCTTCAGGCTGTCAACTGGACAGTAATTAAAACATTCTCAAATATCAACAATGTCCAATATACGGTAAGTTACAACCTCATACAATAACCACAGATGTGAAACATTCTTACTTCACAGCATCTCTACAATAGCAGTTGTTAAATTTCAGTCGGGTCTAGCTCTACAGAGTCTGTGTCTGCATATGCTGCAATGGGCAGACCCATACATTTGTTTGATTTTAGGCAGTACAAACACTTCTTACTTACCTACTTCTAAAATAAAGAAAAGTAAATGGATAGAGGGCTCCACTGTTATAATTGACAATATGTCTGTAATTTCTGCACAGTGTCTTCTGCGCAGGTGTCATACTTCCTATAAAGGTGGGGTATGCACACATGCGCAGAACTGCCTAGCTGCTGCTCACCACTGCTATTACGCAGCGCCGGGAGAGATATCGCAGAGAGAGAGACATAAGAGAGTGAGAGAGAGAGAGGAAAAAGAGAGAGAGAGAGACACGAGAGAAAGAGAGGCAGGAGAGAGGAAAAAGAGAGAGAGGCAGCAGAGAGAGAGAAACAGAGAGACAGAAGAGAGAGATACATGGGACAGAGACACACACAGCACAGAGAGAGAGAGCGCAGAGAGAGAGACTACATGGACAGAGAGAGAGAGAGTGGACAGAGAGAGAGAGTGCACAGAGAGAGACAGAGAGCGAACAGAAACAGAGAGCACAGAGAGAGAGGGCAGGGAGAGAACGAGGAGAGAGACAGACCGCACAGTGACAGAGAGCGCACAGACAGAGCACGCATAGAGAGAGAGAACGTACAGAGAGAGACAGACAGCAGACATACAGCACAGATAGAGACAGCATACTCGGCACATAACACAGAGAGACAGCACAGAGAGAAACAGCACAGACATTTTAAGATATCATTCTATGATACGTTCATTTATGACATGTAAGTTACTAGTATTATATACTAGCGACTTGCCCGTCAAAAAATGACGGCAATGAGATGTGTATGTTTGGAAAGTTGTTTAGTTATTAATATACATATGGAATTGTAAGGTAGCTAATGTTGTTTTGTGTGTACTACTGAAATATATAATACAAATTAAGAAATGAATATACTTTACCTATTTTGAAGCATTGTGTTGAAGAGCTGTGAACCTTGTTTGATGTTGCTGCAGCATTAGTGGTGTGGTGGTGCTGTGTAAGCGTGATGAACGTGTGCAGTGTAATAGTGTGCGTGCGCGAGCCAAAACGGTTAGCGTAGTTGGGTACTTCCGCATTAGCGTAAAAATGGCGGGTAATGTGTGGTATGCATCTTAGCGGATTATCCGTAGTTTGCTTGTGGTGTTTTGCGAGTTTCTTGTGATGTTTTCCGTGGTTATAGTGCTGTAGCCTCGTTTTGTTCGGCCGCCATTTTTTCTCTCGCTTAGAGAATTTTTTAGTGTCTAAACTGTTTTATTTTTAGTTAAGTGAAGGTGTAAGTAGTTTTTTTGAGGTCCTGGATGCTTCCTCTTGCTGTAGGTAAGGTTGTTTGTATGTGATGTGTGACTTTTGTGTGTTTTGGCTTTTTTCCTGTCCGCGGGTTGCGTCCGATTTTTGCGATGTCGTAATGTGTGGTAACGTGTCTCGTATGGTGTTTTGCAAGTTGCTTTTGGAGTTTAGCGTGTTTAGCCTCGTTTTCGTTTTGTTTGGCGGCCATTTTTTCTCTTGCTTAGACAATTTTTTAGTGTCTAAACTCTTTTATTTTGAGTTAAATGAAGGTGTAACTTGTTTTTTTGAGGTCGTGGATGCTCCCTCTTGCTGTCGGTAATCTTTTTATGTATGTGCTGTGTGTATTTATTGTGTTTTGATTTTTTTCATGTTTGCGAGTTGCGGACGGTTTTTGCGAGGTCGTAATGAGTGTTTACGTGTGTCGTATGTTATTTGAGCTGCGCGGTAAAGTTTGCGAGGGTCGGAGTTGGTATGTCGTGTTGTTTGCGTTATAAGGTAAAGTTTGCGAGGGTCGCAGTTGCTGGCAAGGAGCGCCTTTGGTGCTCCATGCCAGCAACTATGGCCCTCGCCCGCAGCCCTGCTATGCAAGGGGCACGGCTCGCGCTCCATGCCAGCAACCGAGGCCCTCGCTTCGCAAGGGCCTCGTCGCTCCATCCCAGCAACTGAGGCCCTTGCCCGCAGCTACGCGAGCCCGCTAGCGTTAGCAACAACTTGTACGCTCACAACTATATATGTGATATATGTTTATATATATATATACACATACATACATACATACAAACACACACATGTATATATGCAGTGGACCCTTGGTACTCAACTATTTTGGTATTCAATGCGTCTGATGAGCAAAAAATCTTGCAACAAAGCTTTCTTAGTACTCATTGGGCTTGCTAAAACCAATTTACATTACACTTTATGGAAGTTTGGTGCTCATTGTTATTGCCACTCAGCGCCTCCTGGAGCACCAAGGGGGGGGGGGGGGGGGGTGTATATATATATGCACACACATATAGAGTATTGCAGTATATAGTGATACCCTTTTTTTGGATGAATAGGTTCATAATAATAGCAATGAGCTTTTGAGAGATGTCTTTCTCATGTCTCACTTAATAAGGAGAGGTTAATCTCTCCAAAGCCTGTCACTATTATTATTAATATATTCGTCCAATAAAAATAAAAATGGTATCACTATACTGCAATACTCTGATTACATTTTATATATTTATATATATATATATATATATATATATATATATATATATATATAAAATCAATGAATGAATGAATGAACATTCTCTCAGTGAGCTATCTGAAAATTCCGAATACCTATCACACTCACATATGCCCTGTCACACTCACATATGCCCTGTCACACTCACATATGCCCTCTCACACCCATATATACCCTATCACACTCATATATGATGTCTGTCAGTGTCCCAGTCACTCAGTGCTGTACATATACATCATACACCTATACATCGTACACTCTGACAGAGGTCACATTGACTCTCCTTGCTATCTGTCTCCCACTTTCAGTATCACCCCATGCCCTTGTGTCACATATCTCACCCTCCCCTAGAAGGAGGATCCTCACGTCCCGCTTCATGGCTCCGGTGCGGTCACGCGAACCGCCAGTGACAGAACTCTCTCCGCTTCCGGTTTCCCTTGGCCCGGGTGGGCGTCACTTCCGCTACCTGGTGTCAATCAGGAACTACTGCACGCTTTGGGGTTGCTATGGTAATGTGAAAGGGCGCATCTTATGCCACACATGGTGACTGTAGTGGTACGTCCTCGTTTGTCACACACACCCACGTGTTGCACGTACCTGGCCAGGCCCTCGGCCGCGGCCCTCGCTACGCATACGGGCCGTTGCTCACGCTTGCGGGCTCGCGTAGCGAGCCTGCAAGCGTGAGCAACGGCCCGTACGCTCACAACTATATATGTGATCTAGTAACATCCAGGAACCTTCCATGTCCCTGTGTAAATCAGATTATGACAGCACTGAAATGAAACTTGTTGTTCAGCTGTATAATGAGCACATTGTTCTCCTGGGTCATACAAGATACAATGTTATGAAATGCTCTGCAGAAATGTAGCTCTGACGCTGCAAATATGTGTTTATCTCTGGAAACAAAGGAAATCTGGTGTTTTATCTCCATGTTTTACTCTTTACAAAACTGCAGTTACTTGAAATGTAAACACTTTTTTTCTAGAAGATATTTAGTTGGAAATGGCAAAAATCTCACTTAGCTGATAATAATTTGTAGACTAAGGTCGGTTGTTGAATTTATTGGTAAAGTCTCTGTTGATCTCACTAAATTTATTGTAAAACATTTAATTTTGCTTAATGTTCTATATATAAGTGGTTGTGGCATTCAGTATTGGAGTTTGTCTTGCTGGTTAGGTTGTCCCAGGTCTTCATCACATTAGATAACTGTTAGCAGATGGGCGTCATTAGTGAAGCTACGGCTGGTGCGGCAGGTGCAGAACAATGTAGAGGCCCTCTGCTACTGGGAGTAAATTAAGAATCTTACAATATTTGTTGGCAGATAAATACTTTATAGATTGGTGATGGAATTACATATATTTGTGCTTTTGTATTGATGCCAAAAAAAGTTGCAAGAGGGTCCCAAATTAGGATCTTGCGTGTTTCACCAGCGCAAGGCTGGTCGGAGTTACACCCCTCCCAGTGCTCTGTCAGAGGCTCTGTTCACTTAAGGTGGATTACTACAGTTACAGTTCCAACAATGATATACAAGCAGAAAGAGTGTTATAAAAGATCAGAATGGGGGACCTGGGGGTGGTGGGGGGTAAGAGATCAGAATGGGGGAACTAGGGGGGGTAAGAGATCAGAATGGGGCACCTGGGAGGGTTGTGGGGTCCCCCAAACCCCCCGTCCATCCAGGTCCCCCATTCTGATCTCCTACCCACCCCCCCAGGTCCACCATTCTGATATCTGATAACACTATTTCTGCTTGTATATCAGGAACCGTAACTGTAGTAATCCACCTTAAGTGAACAGAGCCTCTGACAGAGCACTGGGAGGGGTTTGGCTCCGACCAGCCTTGTGCTGGTTAAACATGCAAGATCCCCAAATTATTTTGCACTGGGGTCCTCCATTCACAAGCTCTGCCACTGATGGGCATATTTATTCTGCCCTGAACCCCCACATCCCACTTGCAGCACTCTCTCTCTCTTTCCCACTTTTCCACTAATGGAAAATGCCAAGGAAGATATATTTAACAAACACAGTAAGAAAACCCAGCCTGTTTGTTCAATTTCCATAGAATTACCAAACAAGTAGTAGGAACTCTATCACCATCAACAAACGTCCACATAGTTAGAACTATGGTATTCCCAGTAGTAACATATGGATGTGGGCGCCGTAAAATTAATACCTTTGAATTGTGATGTTGGATAAAACTGTTTAGGCTCCTTTGGACTGCAAGATCCAATAAATCAGTACTACAGGAAATCAAGACAAACTGTTCACTGGAATGTTTGATCATGAGACTGAAGCTCAAATATTGTGTCCATATCAAGAGATGGCAGTATTCCCATGAGAAGTCTCTGATGCTGGAAAGATTGAAGGCACACAAAAAAGGTATGCAGAGGTGGAGATGGATAGATGAGGTAATTGAAGCAATGCACATGAGCTTGAGGGAGCTCAGAGGGGGAGTGGCTGACAGATGGGGTCCATAGAGTCATGGAGAGTTGGACACAATTGAACAGCAACAAAATAAATGAAAAGGTCTAGGAAACCCATTAAAATGTGTCTGCCTGATGTGAATATGAGAGACGCCAAATGTAATAGTTTCTTACAAGAAAATCTAATAGTCTGTACAAGGAATTCTAATCAGCCCCTCTTACCAATATTAGTCTTCCAGTGGAGGTAACAGGTCAAACACAGGTAAGGAATTTAATTGTATATGGGATAAAATGAAGGCAATCCAGAGGTTTAATTTATCCAAGCTTTTATGTAGATATGAGTCGGCTAAGTGGGCCTTTTTGGTTCTTATCTGCCATGAATTTTCTATAAATAAGTGGAAAAGTCTATAAATAATAGGACATATTCTACAAACAGAAACATAGAAAATACGTTTAAGACTTAAAGGTATACAATCATTTTTTTGTCAATAAAAAGATCAGCTATAAATATTACTAAAGTAAATTTCTTAAAATTTAAGTAAAATCTATTTAAACTTCTTGAAACAAACAAGAAATGCACAAAGCGCTCGTATGTCTAAATATTTAATTGGCAGACCATTGCGACTCATACATCTATTTTACGGCTCATTAGCAGACCCACAGATGTCACAGATACATTATAAGACAAGACAAGATACATTATGAGACACCCTCTTCCAGATGCAACAAAGATAAAAATGCTCTTAATATCCGTTAGAAATTAACTTATTTTTTGATCATATTTTCAAAAGATTTTGTAAGAAAAGGTAACGCACACTATGTAAAAAATATAAAATTAATCTTTTTAAGAAGAAACCTATGGTAAAGCTTTTGTATTCAAGATGTTTGAGCAGTGGGGAGGGGCACTTGTTTTTGCAGCATCATGGAGGGGGATTTGCCTTTTTACGATTTCTAGTAAGCCTTAAATGACATCAGTAAACTGATTACCCTCCCCCATCCCCTTTATTAAAGAACCACTTACTGGAAGCAGATGAATTGAATGTTTGCTACTTTAACAAAGGATTTAGGGCATTTCATAATGGAGCATCCTATTGACTCCTAGCAATAAACCCCCTCGACCCTTCGTGTGTTTAGCCCTAAGGATATTGACACTCAATGTGTTTATTTGAGAAATATTCAAGGCTGGATTCTTCTTTATTGTTCTCCTTTACTTTATTCTCTACAACTGAAGGTCAGTGACAAGAAAGTCCAAAGTACCTCCCAGGTGTGTTTAATTCCTTATCATCCTGTAGTAACAAACGGTCTTGGTGATAATTTACTAATTTAATAAATAATAAATCCTAATTTATACTAAAAGAGAATCTCAGTGTAGAAAAAAAGGCACAAGTATGTACAAAACTAACAATATTAGCAGCAGGGCATAAAACATTTTTATTGGGAAAATCAGATTTTTTTTTAGTTTATGAGTGCAGAAATCCATTTTCTGTTGTTATATTACTTCATCAGAGCTGAATCAGGAGGGAGTTTGGCTATCAGTGAATAATTGGGAAGAAAGAACATTTGTTAAGATAATTGTAAGAAATTCAGATTGGCACCACACATCTCTACCCTCACTGGCTTAGAAACAGACTCCTTGCTTGAGGAAATGCAACTATATATCTCCAGAAATGTTAACAACCCGCTCACACACATAACTTCCACCAATGTATCATGGATTCCACTAGGACCAAGTAGAGGTTTTGTTTTCTAATTCAAACATAGCTTTATGACTAATTATGCTCTTAATTAGAATCAAACGTTCCAAACAAATATTTTGTTTTCATTGTGCCGTGTCTTTAGTTTAGTAAAAAAATATCATGTTTGTGGAGTATGTAACCAAATAACCGTAACAGGAACAAAAAAGCATTTATAGAGAAAACATTATACTCTGATTGTGTCATGGGATATTCCATATTAGACTTTAAGGCTGTCTGTAGCTTGAGGGGAGCCTCACTTTGCCACTGAGTGCTATTGTCAAGTGAGCTATTCGGGAAGTTAATACAAATGTATCTAAATTAACAGTTCATCCAACTTCTCCTATATTTTCTACCATTTTAGGAACAAAGATAAGCTGTTTTTCATCATTAAACTGAATTAAATAAAACAAATGGCTGTTCATAATTATTCTTAAGTTCTTCAAAATTGCAAACTATAAGAACCAGAGCTTATAAGCACTTCCTAATAACATATCACAAAGCAGAGTAGAATAATAACTCATTATACTTTTGGATCTATCCCTCTTCACCTTCACATTTCTTCTGCAGCACTGACAGCTGCAGTTACAGGAGCCATCCGGCAGAGGGCGCTCCCCTCCGACATGGCGCAACGCGGCGGCGACTGAGTCGACAGCAAGGCCATCTCTATGTTCGACGCGGGCACTCGGCCCCCCAAGGCCTCGAGCATGCCTCTCATAGCTCAAGGCCTCTACTATCGGTGCGCCTTGTATGAAAATCGACAGCGCCATCTGTCGGTTGGCGGCGGGATTGCAGCGAGTAGATTTTGAGAAGGTGAAGAGGGAAAGGACTGTACTTTTAAATGTTACATCATAATATTAAATTATTTGTCTCCAAGAAGATTCCAACTTTATTATTTTATACCTTATTTAGCTCTTGAGAGAAGCTCTTGCAAGTATACAGCTAAATGAATTTGCAATCACTCCACAAGACATGCCCCCACTTTGTTTTATTTAAAGACGTCAGAAAAATCAAGTAATTCCCTCCATGATTTTCTGTAGGAAGAGATCCCAGTTATAGTAGATACTAAAATACCCAGAAAAAAATAATATTTGCTACTGGAAGTTGTTAAAATATTGTTTAGTAATAGAAATCAGACTAGCATATTAAAGCGGCTAATTAGTATTCTGGAGCTACTCATTTACATAAGAATTTAGCAGAAACAATGCTGATTATCTTAGGAATTATTTGTTTTAAAGGCAAATATCTAGCACAAAGCCTAGCTAGTTTTTCATCCTAAGTATTAATTAAATTAAAAAACCTCAGCATAAATGCTATAAACACAAAAAGAGCTTTACATTTATTTCATTTGGCTGGTACACAGATCCATAGATTCTTCCACTGGTGCCTTCTTCTAATTATTGGATTAATGGCTTACTTTAGCGTAGGGTTCCTAGGTTTAGCTGTTCACATACTGGTACCTCACGAGCCCTATGCAAAGGAAAGACATCAATCCAGGGAGTCAATCATCAAATACTTAAAATTTGATTAACCCTTTACTTTTCTATCTCTGCTGTTGTTTTTTAAACAATATTTTTTTTCATCTGTATAGAGAATTGACCCCAGGACCTTTGGCACCACAGACTGTGGCACTACCTACTGTAGTGCTCAGTTGCTACACTATATAGTGAAGAAGTTACAATGACTAAGCCACTGCCTGATTCAAAGTTTCTACACCTAATCCTAATGAATATTTATTACATCCTGTGCGGTGCAGAGCTCATTACTTATTCAGGCAGAGGCAACACACTGAAATAGCCTGACTTCTATTGTTCATAACTCCATGAATTCAGCATAAATTTTAAAAATTCAGACACCGTTGTGCTTTTTCACACTTATCTAGTGGTGCAGAGCACATATCGGGCACTTTTGTAATGCTTTAATGTAAATTTTCTAAAATAACAACGTGTCCTTTCAAAATAAAAATAGAAAACTTAAAATATACCGTTTAAAGTATTTAATAAATTGACACCCTGCTAAACATTCCTAGCGTCAAATGGAGATATCCTAAAATTCTGGCGTTTCAAGATGACAGATTTGGAAACCACATTTATATACAAAGGTTCTGAAAGTGTGGTCCACAAAACAACTGAAAATAATTACACAATATTACAAATAATTAATAAAAATATACCAACTAGTGGAACCAATGTGCCTAAATACTAGACTGTATTGGATGTATGTACACATGCTATACACATAAATATAGCATAGAATAATCAAATAATTAAACCTAGGTGATCTTAAAGGGACCCTCTTACTTACAAATAAAGTTATTTGTTTAGGTTTTTCTTAAAGGGCATGGAATACTAGCTATACTTTATACTAGCCATTTGATTCTACAGTGAATACTAAACATAAATATTAGCATGTATTGAGAAGAGTATAGAAGCAAGGGAAGAAAATATAATTCTGCCACTATACAAATCCCTAGTACGCCCTCATTTGGAATATAGAGAACAAGAGGGGATAATAAAGGAAATGGAAGGCCTAAGTTATGAAGAAAGACTAACCAAACTAAACTTATTTTCTCTAGTAAAAAGGCGTCCAAGAGGGGATATGATTACCTTATATAAATGCATCCAGGGTCAGTATAAAGCTTTGTCAAGTGAACTTTTTGAGGTTTTCATCTGACACAAGGACATTCTTTGAGGTTAGAAGCAAAAAGATTCCACCTTAAAGAAATAAATTTACACTCTTGAATTATGGTGTTGGAGACAAACTGTTAACTGGAAGGTTTGATCATGAAACTGAAGCTCAAATTGTTTGTCCATATCATGAGACGGCAGAATTCCCTACAAAAGACTCTGATGGTGGGAAAGATTGAAAGCACAAGAAGAAGGGGACGACAGAGGCGGAGATGGATAGATGAGGTCACTGAAGCAATGAACATAAACTTGAGAGAGCTCAGAGGCAGTGGCCACAGATGTGCCTGGTGTGCTGCAGTCCATAGGATCATGGAGAATCGGACACAACTGAACAACTAAACAACAACAATTTATTTTGCAATGTTTTTTTCCAGACAATAAGATCTGGAGTCCTCCAGTTTCCAGACTTTATAAATTACAAGTAGTCATTAAATAGAGATTTTCATTTTGAAATCAAATGTTCTAAATCTGCTTAGTAAATAAACAAAAGATTGGTTCCAAGTCTGTGGTACCCAGCCTATTTATCAGTGGACGCTCATTAAGGCTCCTGGCTGACCAGTGAGTAATATTACTGTCTCTGACTGTCTCCTGTAATAGATTATCATGTATTGAATTGCGCTCTGATAAAAGCAGACTGTCTAATCCCGGGAAACTGATTACATTTGATGGGCTGCTTATGTATCCACAAACTATACTGACCACATAATAAGTCAGTGAAGAAGAAAAGGAGACACAAATTTACTAAGCAATACAGGGGATATGATGTGCATCCCTGTATGATGTGTATGATGTGCATCCCATCAGTTGTCTCATTACAGCCCTTGTAATCACATATAAAGGTTGTGGTAAGTTACAAATGTTGGTCACGCAATATTAAAAGTTACGGGCTTGCACATGCGCAATGAGCGCCAAAGACGCTCATTGTGGGCCTCACAATGAGCACCGTAGGCTCTTATCTAGAGGCCCGCAAGACTTTTAAAATGACGGGGTCAGGCTCAACATAAGCGCCAAAGGCCGTAGGCTGATTGTGAGGCATTCAAGACTTTGAAAAAATTACGGCTTTACTGGCCGAAATTTTTCTCAAGCCCGTAACTTGGAAGTCATCAGAAGACCGCCAAAAGACGCCAATTCATTAAAGAATTACTTACAACCTCAAACACAACACGGGGGAGAGGCAGGGAGCCTGTGAGTACGGTTGCAAGCTAATTTTAGGCTTAATTGGCTTTTTTCAGAGATTGAAAATCGGCTAAGTGAGGAAAAAAATGGCGGCTGTAAAGACCTAAATGTTTTGAGAAAGGCTCAAAATGAGGCCGAAGCCCGTAACACTTAGTTGATCAACGCGAAGGTGCTCAGCGTGAGGCACGAAAGTGGCGGGTTGGACGACGTCTGCAATGAGCGCTCATCGCAAGGCCCCTAAAGTAGAGGGGGGTAGAGGCCGAAGACACTCATCGCGAGGCCCGGAGACAGTAGAGAGACAGTAGACAGTGGGAGAGACTCACAATGAGCGCCGAAGGCGCTCATCGCAAGACCCGCAAGTTAGAGGGGGGAGAGCCTTGCATTGTGTGGCAAACAGCATTGCCAGGCTTCAAATTATATTGCCGTCATTTTTGACGGGCAAGTCGGTAGTAGTAAATATTCCTCACTATGGGGACAGTTGCTAAGCATGGAAAGGGTGTAATGTGCCACAAATCTGCACATGGATATATTGTACTAGCGACTTGCCCGTCAAAAAATGACGGCAATAAGATTGTAAGGCAGGTAATGTTGTATGTGTGCAAAATTAATTTTGTTGGTATTCCAAGATCCTTCGGCGCTCATTCCGAGCCTCGCGCTGAGTGCCTTCGACGCTCATCGCATGGGTCTTGGTTGTTTGTGTGCTATGAGCAGCGTTGTTTTTTTTTTTGGGTATGGCAATGAATAATTAATAAAATAGGAAATTAATATACTTTATCTATTGTGAAGTGATATATGCAGGAAACATTGTGTTGAAGAGCTGGCAATCTGTTTTGATGTTGCTGCATCATCAGTGCTGTGGAGCTGCTGTGTAAGCGTCATGAATGTGTGCAGTGTAATAGTGTGCGTGCGCAAGCCAAATCCGTTAGGGTAGCTGTGTACTTCCGGATTGTATAAGTTATTGTTCTAAAATGGCGCCTTATGTGTGGTACGTGGCTGATTTTGCGTCCTTGGCGTCCGTCTTTTTCAGAAAATCCGTAGGTGTTTGGTGGTGTTTTGCGTGTTTAGAGTCCTTTAGCCTTGTTTTCGTTTTGTTCGGCGGCCATTTTTTCTCTCGCTTATGGGATTTTCAGGGGTCTAAACTCTGAAATTTGGACTTAAATCGAGGTGTAACTTCACTTGCAGAGGTCCTGGGTCCCCCCCCCCCCCTTGCTGTGGGTAAGCTTTTTATGTGTTTGTTGTGTGTATTTATTGTGTTTCTAATGTTTTTCGGGTTGCATGGGTTGCATCCTTGTTTTTGGATCTCAAACTACTTTTTCGGAAATACCGTAAGTGTTTGGTGGTGTTTAGCATCTTTAGACTGCTGTAGCCTCGTTTTCGTTTTTTTCGGCGGCCCTTTTTTCTCTCGCTTATGGGATTTTCGGGTGTCTAAACTCTTTTATTTGGAGTTAAATTGAGGTGTAACTTCAGTTTTCGAGGTCCTGGGTGCCCCCCCTTGCTGTAGGTAAGCTTTTTATGTATTTGTTTTGTGTATTTATTATGTTTTTAATGTTTTCATGTGCGCAGGTTTCGGCCGTTTTTTGCAAGGTCGTAATGGGTCGTAACGCGTCTCGTATTTTTTGTTTCGTAACTCGGGAAATTTTGCGAGGTCCGCAGTTGCTGGCAAGAAGTGCCTTCGGCACTCCATGCCAGCAACTGCGGCCCTCGCTTTGCGAGCCCGCAGCGTTAGCAACAGCCCGCATGCTCACAACTATATATGTGATTAAGGTAAGATAATATTTTTTACATGGCACTGAGGTGAATAAATACAGAACAGGTAAAACAACTATTCATTCCAATGTTATTTTAATTTGTTCATTGGACCCATCAATAATTATTTAATACAAAACAACACTAGTGACAAAGCAAAGGTTCAAAATATAGTATATTTAAATCTATATGTACCTTATCAACTGAATGCATTTTTTACAGTATACTTACACTGAAGTTTACATGTTTTATCTGTCAATACATAACCGTGCTTGTTTTCAAACAAAGCACAGTGATATTCCTTGCTAATGGGTGATCATTGCCAAAAACTGCTTATTAATACCTGGAGCTCTGAAGCTGTTATTTTCTGCGTAAAGTCACTTTCTAAGACCCCAGGAAGTCATTACACTTATCAGCCTTGATACTCCTCAGGACATGCTCAGTCTTTTCATTTGCATTGAAAACAACAGTTTCAGGGAACTAGGGGTGAAAAGTAATTACAGGCAGTGATCTGCAGTTCAGGCAGTAATCTGCATTTAGCAAGAGGTACTACTCTTTGTTTTCTGGGTGGATCAGAAAGATTGAATAACAGGCTAAAATGGCAAAATTCACTGAAGATTGTAAGAAAACCACAATCCAAAGGCATCAATTCTACAGCACTCAGCCTTCTTTATGGTCCATCTCTCACATCCATAGTACTAACAAATGAGGACCTTTGTTGATAGTGTAATATCTTTACTTTTTACTAACTTGTCCAGACTTGTCATAGCTTTTCCTCCCGAGAAACAAATGCCTTTTAATTTCATGGCTGCTGTCGTCATCTGAAACCTGAAGTAATAGCCTCAACTTCGTACCCAGTTTTAGCAACATTCAATTGATAAAGTGCCTATTAATTCCTAAATGATGAAAATCAAATTAAATGTTAAACCTCCGCCATGTCCCTTTAAGTTTGTAGGATGTGTTGCTGATGTTGGAAGAATAGTTGCAATGTGCTGCAAGTATCTGCAGGCTATAAAGTGACATGTAATGACATTTATTGAAAGGTCAAAAATGACAGTTGGGGTATTTTCTCTTATATTTCGATTAGTAAAATGCAAACTTAGTGAAAGTAAAACTTCCTGATTCAATCAGACAAAGTCATATTGTAAGTGTACTATAAAAGGAAGCTGATTTTTTTTTTTATTACAGTCATATAAAGATAGTATTTAAGGACAGTGGAATCATTGAATATTGGAGTAAAATTCTTGTTACTTTTTAGACACAGCCAATGAGCTATTGTTGTTTCCCGGAGCCCGTAATGTAGACCGTAAACTTCATTCGGCTTCTTCTAACAAGCCCCAAGCAATCTACGGGTTACAGGCTGAAAATCCCTGCAGTTGTAAAAATTGTAAGTTACACCCCATCGAAGCCTTTGATCTTTCACGCCCACAAGAGTTACAATAGCTAAAATCGCAAATCGCTATTCAATTGCTACAATTCCTCAAGCCCGCAAATGGTTTCACACCCATAAATGGCAATGATAGAAGAAAATCTTATGGGTACCAGATAGGACTCGCAAGGGGGTTAAACACCTGATCGTAGCACTGTAAATGCAAATAAAAAATCAAAACTGTACTTTTAAAGACGGGGAGGCAATGAAAGACATTAGAATTAATTGCACAACAGTCTCAAGCTCGAAAATCTGCAATAAAAAAATTTTTTTTTATGTTTCATTTCAGTGTCATATCAATCTTGGGAATCAATGAGTTAATATATATCAGGCCACCCACATGGACTAGAACAGTATCACCATTAATTTTTTTTATTTTGTACATCGCTGGATTGGACCTCTAAATACTAATTGATTGATGTGTAACCTCAATGTTTTACTGGTGTCATGATGAGGGTCTCATTTACTATTTGCTGTTTCTAAATCGGTAGTTTAATTGCTCATGATCACGTTCTGAAATGCTACTTACAATTGCATTGTTAACGGTTTCAGCTTTCAGCCCATAAGTTGCGGGCTTGTTCAATTGAATCACTCTGTAATTGTAGCAAATTTCAAGCCTGCAGACATACAGCCTGTATAAAATAATCTGCTGGTTGGAAATTGAATAAGGCCAAAGGAGTTTAAACTACAATCAATTAGTGTTTAGAAGTCCGATCTGCAATCAGACTCGCAACTGTTCTAGTCCATGCGTGTGTGTGTGGGGGGGGGGCTGATATGCATTAACTCCTTGATTCCCAGGATCAATATAACATGGAAATAAAACTTAAAACAAATGATTTTTTATTGCAGATTTGCGAGCTTGAGACTGTTGTGCAATTAATTCTAATGTCTTTCATTGCATTCCCAGTATTTTTCATTACAGTAGTGTGTGCTTATTTGCTTTTGCAGTGCTATGAACAGGTGTTTAACCCATTTGCGAGCCATATCTAGTACTTGTAGAATGTTTTTAGACATTTGCAGGTTTGAAGGCAATTGTGGGCTTGTTGAATTGTTGTAATTAAATATGGATTTTGCGTCTTTAGCACTGGTAACATTTACAGGCTTGAAACATCAAAGGAGGATATAGGACGGAGTGGCATTTTTTACAACCGCAGTGATTTTGAGCCTATAACTCGCAACTGGAATGTGAGTAGCTAAAAATATCCAATTAAATATCAGTAACATTTACAGGCTCCATTCTTGGCTTGTGTAATTGAGATTTGGACAATTAAATGGTGGACTATGTGAGCAGGTGTAAAAATAAGGATTTGTTGGAGGAGGAGAAAGCATTGGATTCATAACTGCAAGTTAGGAAGATTTGACATGTTTATTTTCTGTTAAATGCAATATTTTTTCTATTTTAATCATCCTTCGATGACTGCAAGGGAAACATGCCTTATATTGTCTGTCTAATACAGATCTCACAAATATTTTGTTATGAATTTAAAAGACTAATAATTTGAAAATGTAAATTATAACATTGGATAGTAAAATGTTAATCATTTTTCCTTTTTTTTTTTCAAATGTATCTGTCTTAAAGGGATATGGAAGATTCCCTAATTTTAATATTAAAATAAACTCCCTAAGTGTTTGTTTACAGATAATTTACTAATTTACTAAATATAATTTTATAAACAAGTGCTTAAAAGCTGTTTTTACTCACTGAAAGTTTCCAAATAATCCAAACAAAGCTCCAACACCCCAGCAGTTCATGTAGTACAAGGTTGTATAGCCAATCACAGACTATTTTTCAACAGCAGTTTTGAAATGAGAGACAGCCTCTGATTGGCTAGTACATCTAGTACTACAGAGACACTGTGTGCATGAGATACAGGGGACGGAAATTTGTTGGGACTACTTGTAAGTAAAAATAGAGCTTTTAAGCACTTGTTAATAAAATTATGTTTAGAAAAAACCCACTTAGGTAGTTTATTTTAATACTAGCAACGTGCCCGTCAAAAATGACAGCAATAAAATTTGAAGCCATGGCAATGCTGTTTGCCACACAATGCGAGGTTCTCCCTCCTCTGGCGCTCATTGCAAGCCTCTCACCCCCTCTACTTTACAGGCCTCTCGATGAGCGCCAAAGGCACTCATTGCAAGCCCTGCGATGAGCAGCTCTGAGGCTCATTGCAGGCCTCTGCTAACCCACAACTTTCGTGCCCTGCAATCTACTTTACGGGCCTCAAGTTTCCCCCCCCCCCCCTTACCTCCCTTACCCGGGATGTCTCTTCCCCCCCCCCACTCCTTCCCCTGTGTCTCTTTCCAGCCCACTCAATTCCCTGTGTTTCTTTCCACCCCACTCCCTCCCCTGTGTCTCTTTCTACCCTCTCCCCCCTCTCCCTCCACTGTGTCTTTCTCTCCCCTGTCCCTCCTCTGTGCTCCTGTTTGCATTAACGGGTGTGAAACCATTTGCAGGCTTGGGAAATTGTTAATTTTCCCCAAGCCCAAAATGTGTTTCCAATTTACGGCCTTGAAAAAAGTTACGTCTTTACAGTCGCCATTTTTTTCCTCACTTAGCCGTTTTCAGACCTCCGAAAAACGAAAATTAAATATGAAATTAGCTTGCAAACTCTCCCCCCTGTGTGTGTGGTTGTAAGTTCATTTTTAATTGATTAGCGTCTTTTGGGGGACTTCCGACAGCTTCCGAGTTAAGGGCTTCACAAAAATGGCGGCCATTAAATCCGTAATTCTTTTGAAGCCTGTATCTCATCAGCCGTTTTGAGCCTCTCTCACCATCAAGCCAGTCATGTACGGGCCTCGTGATGAGCATGTTCAGCGCTCATTGCGAGCCCCGCAATGAGTGCCTTCGGCCTTCATCACTCATTGCAGCCCTGTCAAGCTAGTCATGTACGGCGCTCATCACAAGCCCCACAATGTGCACCTTTGGCCTTCCGCACTCATTGCAGCCCCATTAAGCTAGTCACGTACAGCGCTCATCACAAGCCACACAATGTGCACCTTTGGCCTTCCGCACTCATTGCAGCCCCATTAAGCTAGTCACGTACAGCGCTCATCACAAGCCACACAATGTGCGCCTTTGGCCTTCGGCGCTCATTGCAGCCCCGTCAAGCCAGTCATGTACCCTCTGGCGCTGATTACATATGCGCAAGCCTGTTACTTCTAACATTGCGTCAACTATTATACAGTAGTTGATTAAAAATATTGAACCTTCGATATCCCTTTAACCTAAAGCCAATCTCAAGTAGAAATAGCAGTTTGTCTTGATTTGGCATGTAGACCTAACAGTACTAAAAACTGTCCTAAATATCTCAATCTCATAAAAAATTTAAAATGAATTGTTTAGAAAAACATATATATTCTAATCTCATAGGAAACAAATTTAAGTTAATAAGACAAAGCAGATTTTCCATAAATTGTATACAGTAATTTAAAACTAAAGTAATATGTGCGTTACATTTAAAAAAATACATCATTTAAAAAAATAAAACAAAACACATTTATAAAGAACATTTCCCTGGCCATTTAAAACACAGCTGTGCAACATCTGTCCTTGAAGGCTGAAAGCAAATTATTATGAATATTTCTGTGTGAGTGCATGTGAATGAATTCTAATTTAAGCTACTGATTGACCCATCTATACCCAGATCAGACGTTCTTAACATCCTTTGAGAAGAGAAGTGGGTCAACCTTGGTCTAGTAAATCTTACTTAGTTCAAATAATAAGCTTTTCCCCTGGGTCATCTGTACATTGCTAAGGCAAGAAACTATAACTATATAGTCTAGTCTAGAGTATCCAAAATGGTGGTCCCTGGATCAGGGGTGTAGGAGCCAGGATAATTCTGGGGGGATATAGCTCATTGTATACAGAGGCTGTAAAATAGCTTATTTATACATAAAAACATAGAAAAATCTGGGGGGGGATTTATCCCCTTCCCCCCTAGTTCCTACACCCATGCCCTGGACCAATCCTGCATTTTGGTGGTTCATGAAACTATTGAGATTTCAAAATAGTATAATGCATAGCTGATTAAAATGTAATAAAATGTAGAAACAACTAGTAGGAAAGTGGAAATATAATAATAATAATAATTATTATTATTATTATTATTGTTTATTTGCAATGCATCAACATATTCCGTAGCGCTATACATGAGTTCAATACAATAGCAATATTAACACATTGCAAAGAATGGAAGGCCCTGTCTTTTATATATTGAAATGTAATAATCACATATATAGTTGTGAGCGTACGAGTTGTTGCTAACGCTGCGGGCTCGCGTAGCGAGCCCGCGGCCCTCGCGAAGCGAGGGCCGCGGGCTCGCTTAGCGAGTCGCGGCCCTCGCGAAGCGAGGGCCGCGACTCGCGTAGCGAGCCGCGGCCCTCGCGTAGCGAGGGCCGCGGCTCGCGCAGCGAGCCGAGGCCCTCGCGAAGCGAGGGCACTGCCCGAGGGTCTCAGTTGCTGCAAGGAGCGCCGAAGGCGCTCCTTGCCAGCAACTGAGACCCTCGGGCAGTGCCCTCGCGAAGCGAGGGCACTGCCCGAGGGTCTCAGTTGCTGGCATGGAGCGCCGAAGGCGCTCCATGCCAGCAACTGAGGACCCTCGCGAAGCGAGGGCCTCAGTTGCTGGCATGGAGCGCCGTAGGCGCTCCATGCCAGCACCTGAGGACCTCGCAAAGCGAGGGCCGCAGTTGCTGGCATGGAGCGCCGAAGGCGCTCCTTGCCAGCAACTGCGACCCTCGCAAACTTCACGTCGCAACCCAAACAGTACGACACACACATTACGACACTCGCAAACAACATACGACACACGTTCACACACATTACGGACTCGCAACACTCGGACGCAACTCGCGAACATTACAAAATGTCAAACACAATACATACACACACCACATACATAAAAAACTTACCTACAGCAAGAGGGAGCACCCAGCACCTCAAAAATACAACTTACACCTCGATTTTACTTCAAATAAAACAGTTTAGAGACTAAAAAAAAAACGAAGCGAGAGAAAAAATGGCCGCCGAACAAAACGAAAACGAGGCTACAGCACTCTAAACTCGCAAAACACCACAAGAAACTCGCAAAACACCACAAAACACCTACGGATATTCCGATACAGACGTATCCCACACATTACTCGCCATTTTACGCCAATGCGGAAGTACACGACTACGCTAACGGTTTGGTCTCGCGCACGCACAGTGTTACACTGCACACATTCAGCACGCTTACACAGCAGATCCACACCACTAATGCTGCAGCAACATCAAAACACATTCACAGCTCTTCCACACAATGCTTTAAAATAGGTAAAGTATATTCATTTATTAATGTATTATATATTTCATTATTACACACTAAACAGCATTAGCTACCTTACAATTTCATTGCCGTCATTTTTTGACGGGCAATTCGCTAGTCACATATATAGTTGTGAGCAAGCGGGTTGTTGCCAGCAACTGCGGACCTCGCAAAATTTCCAGACTTACGAGAAACAAATACGAGACGCGGAAAACCATTACGACCTCGCAAAAATACGACCTTACATAAAAACATTAAAAACACAATAAATACACACAACAAATACATAAAAAGCTTACCTACAGCAATTTAGTGTTAAACTACATCTGGGTTGGGTATGGAATGAAAACAGACATAAAATAAATGCTAACTTTTCAAAGCCATCTCCTGCCACCCGCCATGTTTGTTTTCCCTGTCAATAAATGATAGAATAGACTGGGGAAGTCCAGGGACAAATAGGCTTAGATTTGGCAGATGTAACACAACAACGTGCAGAGTATACAGTGAGATAAAGAATTAGGGAAACTTAACATAGAAAACAGCAGGGGGGAGAGATGTATAAGAGTAGACAAGAGGAGCTTGGGGGATGTATTGGTGTCTGTGGGTAGGGTACTGTGCTCCAAAAGGACTCGAAATATGTATTAAGTAATAATGCAAAAACTACACTGTCCATGGAAGGTTTAGGAGTTATAAATATAAGAACAATCTTATTAGCAATCCATTGACAATCATCGTAATAGGGGACATATTTTATTAGCTGCTCGCCAATGCCTCAAACCTGTATTTTTGGCTGGTGGTGTTTTTGTTTTTTTATATATAAACATTTAGATGCATTCTATTGACTCCAGTTTGCAAATTCTGTCCTCAAGGCTGAACCCTGCCTTTTAACGTAGGATTTCAGGAGGCGTGATCATATGATCTCACAATATTTAAGCAAGCCCATAATTTACTTCTTAGACACAGCCAATAGTAAATTAGATCAATATTCAGTAAAACATGGAAGTTTGACGTAATCTGCAATCTGAGGCTAAGAATGAATTAGTGCCAATAAGTAATATTTGCCGATTGGCCTCGCAATCAAGCAATCTTTGTAATAAAGTAATATTCGAGCTGTACTAAAACCAATGGAGTTCCTAGGGGTGGTTTGTCTGGCCCTAGTGATTGTGGGCAGGTAACTCGTAATCAGAATGCGAGTAGCTAATAGAGTATGTGGCAATTTTAAGAGTGATATTAAGTGTATGTAACTTTCAGAATTGGGCAATAGAATAGGGCCCATAGTCTTTTACATTGCAGTTGAAACTATTTTTTTTATAATTGAAAATATATTTTTTTATTTTTATAAATAGTACAATTTCTGTTTTTTTATTTATACCAAATTGGTAAATCTCTGTAATGATGAATGATTGCTATATTTTCTCTTTCAATATGTATATAATTTTTACTGTATGTTTTTGTAATTTTTTACTAATAATTTTTGGGTATGTGGTTTGCTTAGATGAGATGTGTTGTAGTAAACAACACGATAGAGGAATGGTGGATGAAGAGGGGAGAAGCGCTATATGGGCAGATATATGTAGATATATGCAGACTGCTTGATCAAGAGTGTGATCTTTCAGTGTTAAGATGCTGTTTAATGGACAAGTTCCAGCTAAACTTAATTTCTTTTATATTAAAGTGTAAATATCTTTTTAAAACTCATGGCACATGTCCAGTTACTGCTGTATGTTTGTGAAGAGTGAAAGCTGCCATTTTAAGTTTCAGTTTTGTCACTGAGATTTAGAATTCGGATCTGATTTGGTGAAAAGTTCAAGATTCAATCAAACTTCAACTGAGTTTGACAGTTACATTTGTGTTTGTGTTCTTCCATAGTTTACATATGTAATGATCTTGTAGCAATAAAAGGCAAGTGTTAAAACTTTTATTCATATACTAGTAAATTGCCAGTAAAAAAAGACGGTATAATTTTTTATTTTTCTCTCCCTCCACCCTCACCCACCCTTGTGTCTCTCCCCACCTTCCCTGTGTGTCTCCCCCTTCCCCCGTGTCTCTCCCCCTTCCCTCTCCTGTGTCTCTTTCTCCCTTTACCCTGTGTCTTTCTCCCTCTCCCCTCCCCTGTATCTCTTTCTCCCTCTCCCCTGTGTCTCTTTCTCCCTCTCCCCTGTGTCTCTCCCCCTTCCCCTGTGTCTCTTCCCTGCCTTCCTGTGTCTTTTCCCTCCCCTGTGTCTCTTCCACCCCATCTCCCCTCCCCTGTGTCTCTTCCCCATCTCCCCTCGCCTGGGTCTCTTCCCCTCTCCCTTGTGTCTCTTCCCCCCTCTCCCCTCCCGTGTCTCTTCCTCCTCCTCTTCACTGTGTCTCTTCCCCCACCTCTCCCCTCCTGTGTCTCTTCCCCCCCCTCCCCTGTTTCTTACTCCCCCTCTCTGTGTCTTACTCCTCCCTCTCCCCTCCCCTGTGTCTTCCTCCCCCTCTCCCCTGTATCTTCCTCCACCCTCTCCCCTGTATCTTCCTCCCCCCTCTCCCCTGTATCTTCCTCCCCCCTCTCCCCTGTGTCTCCCCCCCCCCCCTCCCCTGTGTCTTCCTTTTCAGTGCGCGGCTGTCATGGCTGCGAGCTGCACGTGCGCGTGCAATATGTGGTACTTAGGAAGTAGTGGTAAGTGTGTACACTCCCATAGTTGATCGGAACTTCTATAAGTGAACTCTTTCATGACAAGACAAACTTGTGTGTAGGTGAACCTTCTCCTTTAAAAGAGTTATTGGGTATAGTAACATGCAAAATGGCTGGATCCAGTTACAGGAATTTCCAAAATGCTAGTTTTATGGGGAATTATATTTTGATGATGTTGGGTTGTCCATGGGTCATCTGTTTTGTGAAAGGAGATTCTCAGGAGCAGGGACCTCAATCCACTTTTTCTCAGATCTGTATTTTATATCTTACTAGCTACTTGCCCGTCAAAAATGACGGGAATAAAATTGTAAGGCTGGCAATGCTGTTTGCCACACAATGTGAGGCTTTTGCTCCTCTGAGCACCTTTGGTGCTCATTGCGAGCCCCGCGCAGAGCGCCTTCGGCGCACATCACGTGGCTCGCAATGAGCACCTTCAGCACTCATTGCGAGCCTCTCCCCCGTGTACTAAAATTTTCCTGCTTTGCAATAATCGCCTTCGGCGCTAATCGCGAGCGGTGCTTGCCCATAAAAAATGACAGGAGTAAAATTGTAAGGCTAGCAATGCTGATTGCCACAGAATGCGAGGCTATGGGCCCTCTAAGCAGCTTCGGCGCTCATTGCATGGCTTGCAATGATCACCTTCGGCGCTCATTGCAAGCCTCTACCCCTGTGTAGTTTATAGGCCTCGCAGTTGAGTATTACTGTCTTAGGTTGTGTTACTGCCTTGGGTTAAGTGTTAGTGGCTTGGGTTGTGTTACTGGCTTTCGTTAAGTGTTACTGCCTATGGCTATTTTTTACATCCTGCGGGCTACTTTTACGTCCCTCAGGGTAATATTACGTCCTTTGGCCTCGTTTTCGTCGTTTTGCGTTTCATCAGCAGCCATTTTTTTTCTCGCTTAGGCAATTTTCAATCGTGAAAAAATTGCAAATATGCATCAAATTAACTTGCAACCTCACTCACAGGCTCCCTGCCTCTCCCACTGTGTGTGTGTAAGTTAATTTGTGGCATATTTGTTTGTGTTTTTCATGTATTTTTAGTTTCGTGGTTCGGCCGTTAAAATCGCATTGCGAGGCTCCCAGTGCAATTGGCTCTCATTGCAGCCTAAGTCCCACGTGGTTGGCGGCTCGCCTCGCTTCACGAGGCTCGCAGTTGTGGCCCTATGGGCCGCTACTGTTTGACCAACATCGTAACGTGACACACACTGACAACTATACATGTGATGTTCTTACTGCATTTACTCATTGTAATTTATTCATCGTATATAGTGTTACAAAAAGGTTGAAAATACAGACTAAAAAAACATAAATAAACAGATAACATAAATATAAAAGGATCAGTATAAAAACGGTAAGTTACAGAAATAAAAGGAGGCATTAACCTTCCATTACAAGACAGAAGGTTGCAACCTAAACTAGGTATTCCCTATTAGGAGGACGATTGTATCTTATCAAACATTTTCCATGGACCACTTAAAAGTGGAGGACCATTGCTGCGTCATCTTTATATAATGTTTCTGCCTGCTTCTTAACAATTATACTGCAATTATTTGAATGTATCCTATTCACTTATAAACCATAATGTGTAATATCTAAGCACTTTTTCTTTATATTGTTAATTTTGCTTTATAATTTTTGTTGTTAACGTAATTCTACTGTGTATTGCCAGAATGTCACTCACAGATTCACACGTTACACCTGTGTGTATGAATTTATTTGCTTAGCACCATTAGTATTATTATCGTTTATTTGTAACGCGCCAACATATTCCGTAGCGCTATACATAAGTTAAGTTACAGATAATGACAAGTTCAAGATTCACAGATTGCAATGAATGGAGGGCCCTGTCTTTGAGCTTGGAATCCGGTGTCCATAGCGCATAATCAAAGCACCTTGCAGGATTGTAACTCGCAGACTTACAATCTAAATACCATTAGTATTTGTTGTTGTTGTTTAGTCTTGTCCGATTCTCTGTGACCCTGTGGTCTGCAGCATGCCAGGCACATCTTTTGCTTATCCATTACTTTATCTTGGCAAAGATACTGGAGTGGGTTGCAAGTTCCTTCTCCAGCGATATGTATACTGAAAACAAATCACATAGACCCAAGCAGCGATCTATTCTATTAATCTTACAATAATATGGTGAGCACAGTTATATCTACCTTTCACAATACAGAGCTCTGTCAGTGGTGCTCTCGGGAACACATTGCAAAAGCAGCTTTTTATTTATGTAAGAACAAGCAAAACAGACAGACTGATTTTAGAGATCATGAAGCAAAGTTTAATTTAAGCAACCATCTATTTACTTTGTTGTTTAAACAAGAACAGAGTTGTCACATTCAGAGGGTTTTGAAATCCCTACAATTCATGCCCCTGTATGCGGAGGGGGTGGGGGTGGGGGGACAAAATAACACCAATCTCTTCCCTGCATTCCTTATCTGAGATTACGAAAGAATTTGAACAAGAGGGAAGTTAAGCCAGGGATTAAAAGCAGGAGGCTGCAGTGGACAGACACATTTTGGCACTAACAGAAGTAGAGTGAGCAACTGAACTCTGCCACCAATGTTCAGTTAAAGGACTCTAAATCCAAGATGTCTTTGTTGGGATACCTTATTGTGTTCACGGCGCTGCACTATACTGTCCAAAGCGCAGGTAAGACTTGTAAAATATAACTTTTATTGACCTTGTTTTGCAAACTCTTGCAATACTCAGTGCGGACTCCTCTCTGCTAAATGCAAAAATGTGCACCTGAAAAATGCTTAGTTTCGTGCATAAAAAGTATATAAGCGAATTCTGGTAATATTCATATTTTGTAACTCTTTAGTGAATTTGGACTTCTATCACTGTGGGTCTCTGTGATGTATTTTGTGTATGGTTATAATTGACTATATTAAATTGACACAGGAAAGGAACCAGTTATTGTAGTCAGAATACTTTTCATTTCTGCTATAACTGGGCCATTCGCTGTGTCACTTTAAGTTGTATTCTAAGTTTGCTTTACTAATGTCTGAGAGAACTGTGCAGTTTGTAGAAGATGGTATGCTTCAAAGGACCATTATTTTTTCATAGTCAAGATTTTCAAACCGTGAAGATTTCTAAATCTCTGTATGAAACTCTGGTTGGAATTTACTAGGTATTTTCTCACCTAAGATAAAGTGAGAGGGGCTGTTGTGTCCTGGGAAATAGTGTATAGTAAATCAGGAGATGCTTGGTAAATCCCCCTTCCATATGTAAAATTGTTATACATCTGTCTATTTGTTTGTATGTATTTATTTGCCATACACCAGCATTATACTCAGCACTTAATAGCTGTAAAAATACAAGTTGTGCATGATGCCTCTAGTCTAAAGGGTTAACAGTAGGTGAGACTTCCAGATACATGAGATTGGGCAAGTGCATATATAAGAGCAGGGGGCAGCAGTCTATAGCCAGATCAAAATGTGTCTGTTTTATTAAACTGAGATTTGACAGTGTGAATTGAAATCGTTGTTAGCTGTAAATTCAAGTCAGTGTCAGTTTGCTCCATTGACAAGGGCGATATAGACACGATTCATAAAACTGTGACATGTGTCAGTGTGCTATCTCATATAAAGGTATCTACGTTATGGAGATGATCTATATACAGGCTCTTTTTGGTCCCTTGTTCTAACAGTTTGTCATTGATTGACTAGGTAATTATACATCATTTATTATATAAAAAACAAAAAAAAAACATTGACTATGACTGGTAGAGATGTATATTCAATTTATGAATTAGCCAACTGTTTTCTTACTAGACAGAGATGAGTATATATACATAAATGTGAAAAGGGCTCTATATAAGCTCAGAGCATATTTTTTTTACAGAAGTTTTTAGTTAGTGAAGACCTTGCTTTGGATAAATATTCACTAACTAAAAACTTCTGTAAAAAAATATGCTATGTGCTTATGTAGAGCCCTATTCAATTGGCCAAATCACAATTGAATGAGGCCCTATGTGTCCTGTTGAATACTAAATATTATCTATTCTTTATTTATTGTTGGCTATGTTTTAAATGGCTGTATTAGGACAGGTGGAATGTGTGTGCACATTTGACTATTTATGTGTGCTATATTGTCTATCTATCTATCTGTCTATCTATCTATCTATCTATCTATCTATCTATCTGTCTGCCCGTCTATTTCTATCTATCTATCTATCTATCTGTCATCTATCTTTACAGTAAAATGCTGCTATGAAATGATCACAAGTGCTAATTATTAGCATGCATGATTAATTATACAGAAAGCCCCTAAATCTGTCTTGTACTTGTGTTTTAAGCTGTGAGTGACATGACTGGTCCCACTCCCACTGACTGTCTAATGGTTAGCTCATTCGTTCCTCGCTCCTACCTTAGACTCTGACCCAGCAGCTGATATTTATTTATTATTTTATTTATTATCCTTTATTTGTAACGCACCAACATATTCCGTAGCGCTATACAGCTTTTAAGTACATGGCAAAATACAATATTAACACATTGGAGATAATGGAAAGACCTGTCTGAGCTTAAAATCAAATGTACATTGAGCTTGTTCCTAAAACACAGACACTAGCTTGAAAACTCACAAACTTACAGTCTAATAGCCATATTAAATTCCAGCCTCGTAAGTCCAACATGCAGTACGTTAGGGCTGAGAGATCGAAATTTGCCCTACTTACGTTGCTATTAAATTAGAAAGAACTTCAAGCTACGAGCAAGAGAGTCTATTATGTAAACCAGTTCTCGGCCATTGGAGTTGAGTGCTCAAATGCAAACAATTAAACAATCACAGAGTTGCGGGTTCAGATGGAGCCAATGGAAAAAGAGATTGTTACTGTTATATCAGTGGAAAAGGGGAGGGTTAATTTCAAAGTTCTACGTGCTTCAATTATAGATTGCGATCGGCCCTGAAGTCCAGGTATAATGCAATATCAATAAAGAAGTAAATAAGATATTCTATTACATGCGAGTTACAGTATATGTTGTAACACATTGATTGCAGGGATCAGTATAACACAAAATATAATCATGAAATAAAGTATTTTTCAGGGCTGATTTGCGGGCTTGAGAATGTTATGCCATTAATTCTAAGACCTAACACCACTTTACCTTATAATAAATGTACAGTAGTGTGTTTTTATTTGATTACAAAGTGCTACATATTGGACTTTACCCCCCTTGCGGGTGCTCTCGAGCACACATAGGCCTTTGGGCTCCGTTTGCGTGTTACGTGCTTGCGAGTGACCATGTTGCAATTTAATAGCTGAATTGAACAAGTAGTGGTTACGGGCTCATCATATCAAAGGATTTACATGCGCGAAGTTCAACATCGGTCGTTCTGCGTGTTAACATGCAAGTCCGCTGCGAGCAACTTTACGGGGCTAATTTAATAGCCGTAACTCGTACAATTGGAGTTACGGGCTATGTTCTACAACGTAGCCCCAATTTAATAGGGCTATAAGTCAGTTGTTTCCAAACTGGTCCTCAAGGCACCTCAGACAGATCAGTTATGTGATCTAACAATGTGAACACAGGTGAGGCAATTAGTATTCAACAGGAGCCTCTAATTTTCTGACCTGTGTTCACACAGTTAAATCAAAAATCTGCCCTGTCTAGGGTGCCTTGAGGACAGGATCTAAGGGTTTGTGTTTGATACAGGAGGGTAATAGATACAAGATGACGATGTGTAGGCAATAGGCTCAAGCAAGAGGAGGTGTTGTAGATAGTGGGTGTCAGTGATATTATACTGTAGAGTGTACAGTTGTGCATATTAAGACTCTGAAGGTGATGAGCTTCTTTAAAAATTAGTTTTTGATGAGTTTTTTGAAGGTTTTGAGGCAGGAGGATGAGAGCAGCACAAGAAAAGTCCTGAAGGTGGGGTGAGAGGAGGTGATAAGAGAGAAGGTGAGACGAATAAAGAGCCTGGTTAGCTACTTAGTCACCTGAACTTTAATATAAGTAAAAACTAGAATCCTTGTATTTTTTTTTTTTTTTTGCTCTAAGATATCAGTATAGGAGACAAATGATGTGAGCTGCCGAGAATGCACAGTATAAGAAATATGATATGGATTTGAATATCATCTGTTTTCTTTTGGCCTTTTGAGTCAATCAAATTATAACTATGAATTCGGATTACTGTCAACAACAAAAAAGCACCAAAACAAATATTTAAAGGACCCATTTAGTATCATAATATGTTGTTATGGAACATGCTTGGGCCAACCTGACTGCTTCATAGAAGGTAAAAAATGTGCAGAAGCCCCCACACCGCCTGGGTTGTTCTGTCTGTGAGAACATTGCATTTTACTCTCTTGTGAACCCAGATTAGTTGCATGGTGTATTTTGTGCATGTTGTTTATATCTGTTTTGTGAATGGAACTGGAAGGTTTCCAAAAAAAAACAAATTGAATGTGCAAACGCTTTCAGCTGCTAAAATGTGGCAATTAGTGACAGCGCTTTCGGTAGTCATAATTAAAAAAATATGTATCAAGAAACTGCCTTAAACCAGGCAATAACTATCCATAGTACAGATGGATAAATAGATAGATAGATATAATAATATTATATATATATATATATATATATATATATATATATATATATATATATATATATATACTGTATACATATATATATACACAGTCAAATCAAGTTATTATGACCACCAGCTAATATCCCTAATATTCACCATATGCATCACTGACTACAGCTAGATGCTGTCAATAAGATGCTGGCTCGGTTGGTAAAGGTATCTGGAGCCATGCAGACTGCAGTGCATCCAACCACTCCTTGACAATTCTGTCCATTTGACATGTTGCATTGTCCTGCTAGAAGATTCTATTTGCTCCAGGGAAGACAGTCAACTCGTCTGGGTGTACTTGATTCTCCAATGATGGATAGATAACCCAATCGGTTAAGAGTGCCTTCCAGAAGTATGAGTGGACGCAGGCAATACAAAGAAAACATTCCCTAGACCAGTGGTGGCGAACCCATGGCACGCGTGCCACAGGTGGTACGCCGTGCCCCTTCTGTGGGCACGCGGCCATAGGTCGCCGGCAGCATGCTGGGTCTGCTCATCGTGCGGGAGCACGGCGCCTGAGCGCTCTCCCGTCACTTAAAAAAGGAAGGGCTGTGCTAGCGTGCGTGCGTGCGCGCGCGGCGCAGGCGAACAGACTCTCCTCGAGATCCGCAGGGGGAGAGGCAAGGGGAAGGTAAGAGTTATGGGGCAGGGGAGAGACAAGGGAGAGGGGGAGAGAGAAGAGGGTTGAGACAAGGGGGAGGGAGAAGGGGAGAGACAAGAGTGGAGGGAGAGACAATGGTGTAGGGAGCCAATGGGGAGTTGGACAGATAAGGGAGAAGGGGAGAGACAATGGAGAAGAGGGAGACAAGGGGAAGTGGTGAGACAAGAGGGGAAAGAGAAGGGTGGGGGATACAAGTTAGAAGGGGAGAGAGAAGGGGGAAGACAGTGGAGAATGGGAAAGAGAAGTGTGGGAGAGAGATAGAAGGGTGTGGGAGACAAGGGAGAATGGGAGAGACAAGGTTGGGTGAAACAAGGGGGTAGAGAGAGCAGGGTGGGAGAGACCAGGGGGAGAGACAAGGGTAATGGGAGACACAAGGGGAAGGGGAGAGACAAGGGGGGAGACAATGGGGAGGGGAGAGACAAGGGGGAGAGAGAGTGAATGGTGCGTGAGACAATAGTGAAGTACAAGGAGAGACAAGGGTGGGGGTAGAGACAAGAGTGAAGGAGATACAAGGGTGGGGGAGAGATAAGCAGAGAAAGAGGGAGGGAGGGAGGGAGGAAGAAAGGAGAGCAGAGAGAAGGGAGGATGGAGAGAAAGAAAATAGGGAGAGGCAGAAGGGAAAGGAAGAAGTAAGAGAGTGAGATGGGAGAGAAGGTAGAGGCACATGAGAGGAAGGGAGAGGAGAGAGAAAGGAAGAGGGAGATGCAAAGGGAGAGGTAGAGAAGGGAGAGTGAGAGAAGGGAGGAGTGAGAGAGAGGGGAGAGGCAAAAGGGAGAGGTAGAGAATGGAAAGAAAGGAGGAGGGAGAGACACAGGGAAGGAAAGAGACAAGGGGGGGTAGAGGCAAGGGAGAAAACAGAGACAATTGTGAGCGGTACAAGAGAGGAGAAATAAGGGTGGGAGAGAGAGAAGGATGGAGGGAAGAGACAAGGGAGAAGGGGAGATACAGGGGTGGTGGGAGACAAGGAGGAAGGGGAGAGACAAGGGGAGGGGAGAGAGAAGGGTGTATGATCCAAGGGGGGGGGAGACAAGGGAGAAAGGAAGAGACAAGGCTGGAGGGAGAGACAAGGGGGAGGGGAGAGACAAGAGGCGAGAGAGGAGGGTGGGGGGAGAGGGAAAAATGGGGGAAGAGACAAGGGGGAAGGGGAGATACAAGGGTGGGGGAGAGACAAGGGGGAAGGGGAGATACAAGGGTGGGGGAGAGACAAGGGGGCAGGGGAGAGAAGGGAGAATGGGAGAGAGAGAAGGGTGTAAAAGACAAGGGGGAGTGAGAAAGTGGCAGACAAGAGTGGAGGGAGAGACAAGAGGGAGTGGTAGTCAAGAGAGAAGGGGAGAGACAAGGGAGAAGGGGGCGACAAGGGGAAGCGGGCATATGCATTAAGGGAGCAATGTATAAAATTGCTATTTTTGGATTAAAAGAGTGAGGTGCATTGTATTCTCATTTGCATGGCCCTGCCTTTTAGACATGTGAATGGGCTTATTAATGTAATATTAATTTCCTCTCTCTAAAAATGTATATATATATACATACAGTGGGGGGGGGGGGGGAAGTATTTGATCCCCTTCGGATTTTTTTTGTCCATGACAAAGAAATGATCAGTCTATAATTTTATCAAAAATGACGGGAATACAATTGTAAGGCTGGCAATGCTGTTTGCCACATAATGTGAGGCTTTTGCTCCTCTGAGCACCATTTGCGTGGCGCGCACTAACTGCCAATTGTTTTATTTTCAACGTTCTGCGTTCCTGTCGTTGTTCGTCTAAGACTCAGTATTCAGGTTTAATTGCCGTGTTGGCACTAAGAGGAAAAAAAAGTTGGCATGTATTGCGGTTTGGGCACTCAGGCTCAAAAAGGTTCGCCATCACTGCCCTAGACCATAACGCTGCCGCCACCAGCTTGTAGTCTTTCAACAATTGTTGCAGAGTGTTTGTTCTTGGAGGTTTTTACGCCTGACATGCTAATGTCTGTCCAGTCGATGGAGCAGAAAACATGACTCATCAGAGAAGGCAACTGTTTGCCAATCAAAAGAGGTCCAATATTTGTACTGTCGTGCAAATTTAAGCCATTTTTGCAGATGATCCCTTGTCAGCATGGGTGCAGTGACCAGCCGTTTACTTAGGAGCCCCATATGTAATAGGGTTTGCTGTACTGTAATTTTAGACACACATCTGGTAGCCCTCTGGTTCATTAGGACTATGAGTTGCTCAACTGCAGCTCGTGGGTTGGCCCTCACACACCTTCACAGCTGACGTTCACCTCTGAAATCAATAAAACGTGATGCTTCACAGTTTTCACAGTTCTCACAGTTTTATTCGCAATGGTGCCGTTCTTCAAAACAGCATATTGTAAACATAGGATTTCAGCTTTTTGAAAGTTTACACTTGAAAACATACAACTTGTTTTTAAAATGAAAAAAAAAAAAAAGTCTTTAGTTACCTTTTGCTTTCTTCTGATCAGCTTCCTGAAGTAGGAAGATAATTAAAATTCTGAGCGAGAGCTGCACAATGGGAATGTGGCAGCTTTAACTACCAGTGGTTTTAACAAGACAAATGGAAAGGTCATTAGTTTACAAGGGTACATCATAATAAAAAGTAGCAGACAGGATCGGTTCAGAAAAGGAAATGAAGCACCACAGTAAATAATAACTTTAAAAGTTAAAAATGTGAAGGTTGTGCTAATTTTTAGCTTATAGAATATAATAAAATACATTGAAGAGATATGAAGTTATTGTTCAATATAGTCCAACCTCTTTTAATATTTGAATGTTAATGATTGTAATGTCAATTTCATCACATTGCTATGGAGATGAGACCGATTGTTTATTAGGATTATAGGAGGATATACAATGAATACTACTTCAACATCTGGATAAATACTGCAAGCTTAAATCATTCTCATTTATTGCCTATGAATTTATATAAATCAATTTACTGCCACTAAATTGATTTTGGATCTGTGAGCTATACCATGTAGGGTCACCCAAGATGGTCAGGTCGTAGCATAGAGCTCAGACAAATTGTGGTCCACTGGAGAAGGAAATGACAACCCACTCCAGTATCTTTGCCACTAAAACCTTATGGGTAAGCACAAGCAGGCACAGATGTGCCTGGCATGCTGTGGTCCATAGGGCAACAGAAAGTTTACATGACTGAACAACTAAACAACAACAAAGAAGGGTACAACCATGCAAGACCCCCTTAATGTGGACACTACATTGGGAATATCGATCAATTATTCATCCGGCTTTCAAACCACAAGCAAATATCAAACTCTTACAATTCAAACAAAAGACTTGTGATTTGATATGGTCTTTTGATTACATTAAACATGGGGGAAAAAAGTAATTAGAAAACAAAATAATAATACCTTGCTGTGGGTTCCGATGCTTTGCACTTCTTGCACCAGCAGTAGCTCCTCCATTTTTAAATGAATGACCTGAAATTGCAGTATTTAAAGGCATATCTAAGTTTCAATTAATTACATACATTTCTGCAATACTTATGCAGAAAGCAGCTAAAAATTCCTCTGAAGATTATGTTGACACCTCCAGGGTGTCTAAACAGGAATCTGATCCCCCCCAATCAGCATTCAGCATCAGGGGAGCAATGTTAACCCACTATTTACCTGCTGTAGGTTGCTCAGCCAATCACCTTGCCGCTTCCTGTCTGTATGTCAGCAGCAATACATAGCACATATCAGTGATACACTACATATTCTAGACTCCTTTGCAGCACAAACAGGAACCCCAGGAATTCAAAAGTTTCAATTAACCTGACTGGCAAAAACATTTTTTTTTAAATTTGATGCTAATTTAGCCTGAATTTGGAGGGTGTTAACCCTAATTAGGAAATATCAAAGATTACAAGACATTTTGCTGAATTCAATTCAAGTGTTAAAAATGTTTTTGGTATTTTTTCATGCAAAAAAAGTGTGCATACACTACTAATTCTTCTCTATCAGATGCATTCATAATCCAGCAAACTTAAGTATGCCTTTAAGTATTAGGGTAAAAGTACACGATCAAATGTCTACAGTAAGGACCTATTTATTTAACATTCTGGGTATGTAAATAAAGACCAAAATAAGTGATGTAAATGGAAAATCCTTAGCTGTTTAAAAAGTGACGTCTTATTAGGTATCTAAGGTCATTAACATAAAAACTTGTTAATCTCAGAATCCTCACATTAATATAATGGGGTCTCTGTCCCTCAGAGGAACGCTGTGCTGTCATTTTCCGTACTAATCAGCTGATTATGCCATGCCTCAGTGGTTTCTCTTCAAGCTAGTCGATGACTGGCATGTTAATTTCTTATAATTGCTGTGGAGGCCCCTTCAATTATGTTATTAAGACATGGCGTGTTTTGAGAAACAGTGTTAAGTGTCTGATGCTCAAATAAATTCCTGGAGATTAAATCACTTGCGTTGCATCAACCTGGTTATAAAACGTTTTTTACTTCTAAAAGCAAAACCAGACAGTCTCAGAAATTCAAATACTCCCAAAATTTAAAGAATCATAGGTCCTTTCCTGTTACGAGAACGACTACACACCTCCAACACAGACGGCAGCAGTGGCGATGAGCATCCGCTATATGTCGCTGCCAAGATTTTGCTGCCAATGTCTTAGCTTTAGGGTGAGGATTAGGGGGTTAGGGTAAGGGTCAGGGGGTTAGGGTAAGAGTAATGGTTTAAGCTTGGAAATTGTACAGAATCTCAGCAGCGGTTACAAACTGTGTACAATATCGGCAGCGCCATCTAACAGCTCTTTATTGCCACTGCTGGCATTCTCAAAACAGGAAAGAACTGAATTATATATTTCCAAACTGATATCTGGCTAAATATTAATTTTAATGACTGGTATCACATATATAGTTGTGAGCATGTGGGCTGTTGCTAACACTTGTTGGCTCGCGAGGCGCTCCTTGCCAGCAACTGCGGACCTCGCAAAATTTACGGAGTTACGAAAGCAAAATACGAGACACGTTACGACCTCGCAAAAAACGTTCGAAACTCGCGCACATGAAAACATGAAAAACACAATAAATACACACAACAAATACATAAAAAGCTTACCTACAGCAAGGGGGGGCACTCAGGACCTCGGAACCTGAAGTTACACCTCAATTTAAATCCAAATAAAAGAGATTAGACACTCAAAAATCCCCTAAGCGAGAGAAAAAATGTGCACCGAACAAAACGAAAACGAGGCTACAGCAGTCTAAAGAAGCAAAACACCACCAAACACCTATAGATTTCCAGAAAAAGACGTACGAAATCCGAAAACAAGGACGCAACCCCCGTGACCCCAAAAACATTACACAAACACATAAAAATCTTACCCACAGCATTGGGGAGCACCCAGGACCTCTGCAAGTGAAGTTACGCCTCGATTTAACTCCAAATTTCGGCGTTTAGACACCCGAAAATCACCTAAGCGAGAGAAAAAATGGCCGCCGAACAAAACGAAAACGAGACTAAAGGCCCATAAACACGCAAAACACCACCAAACACCTAAGGATTTCCCGAAAAAGTCGGACGACATCCGAAAACAAGGACACTAAATCAGCCACAGCCGCATACCACACATTAGGCGCCATTTTAGAACACTAACTTATACAATCCGGAAGTACACAGCTACCCTAACGGATTTGCCTCGCGCACGCACACTATTACACTGCACACATTCATGGCGCTTACACAGCAGCTGCACAGCACTGATGATGCAGCAACATGAAAACAGATTGCAGCTCTTCAACACAATGCTTCCTGCATATATTACTTCACAATAGGTATAAGTATAATAATTTCTTATTTTATTATTCATTGCCATAACAAACAAAAAAAACAGCGCTGCTCATAGCACACAAACAACCAAGATGAGCGCCAAAGGATCTTAAAATACCAACAAAATTAATTTTGCACCCAAACAACATTACCTTCCTTACTATCTTATTGCCGTCATTTTTTGACGGGCAAGTCGCTAGTGTCAAATAAAGTCTGTGTGCCATATAAGTTTCAGAAAATCTCATCCTACCCTTTACAAATTTTAGCGATCAGTTTAGTTAGTGAGGGGTCTTTCCTGTTTTCTTCCCACCAGGAGTGGTAGCCAGCAGGCACTAGGTGGTGCAGCTGATATTTTCTTCAGTTTCTAAGGGTTAGATTTACGGGTTAGGGTTTTGATTTAAGGTTAGAGTTAAGGGTGAGGTTTAGGGGTTAGGTTAAGGGTGTAAGGTAAGGGTAGGGCAGGTAAAAACAAGAATTTGAAGAAATTATCCCCTGCGCCAAGTAGTGGCTGCTGGCCGCCACTGCTTGCAGTCACAAAACAGGTAAGATCTTGAGACGGTCTGACCCTAAGACTGTATGACTTGTTACCTGCTTAATTATGCTCTTAGTCAGGCTCATAATTTTCAAACATACTTGTGTTATGGCTCCTTAACTGCACACACCTGTGTAGTGAAGTAAAATATAACTTATTAACAATTAAGCCACATATTGTAAGGATCAGAAAAGATCTAAAAAGGTTAAACCTCAGTTACTATTTAACAATGAAACTAATATGACATGATCGCCCTCTGCTGTTATCATTGCAAAAGTGCTGATACAGAGCTAGTGGACCATGATCCCCCTCTGGTGGTCACATAGCAGAATTGACCACCAGATTGATCTGGTAATTAGGAAATGAGTGTCCTCTTTTCTAATTACCAAATAATTGAGTCAATGAATTGACAAAACAGAAGCCAAATTGAATATTTTGTACATAAATGTACTACTGACCAACTTTTTGAAACACATTAATTTCAAGAACCACTGTAGCGCTGTAACAGGAGGTGCTTGTTTTTCTAACTATGCATCAATCATTAAAGAGGTATATAATATCCCTGTGTATCTATTTACTATTATGTACTTTATTTTATTAAGTATTGCTTATAAGCTTTGTTTTTACTGCCTAAAATTAAACAAATAGTCCCTGTATGGGTCTGCCCTCTGCAGTGTATGCAGACACAAACTCTGTAACACTGAAAGTGCAGTGTAGTTTCCTAGCCTATCAGAGACCACGTCTCAGCAGATGTTGCAGAATGTTGCCTAGTGATGGTCACTAATTGGTTAGTATGAGACAGAGCATACTAAAGTGCATAAACTGCAGTGGGCAGACCCATACAGGGAGTATTTGTTTGATTTTAGATGAAAATCCAAGTTTTTGTGAACACTTGTTGCCAAGACAAATTCATTTAACACAGCAAGACCCCGGGCAATGGAGACCACTTTATTGGTTGTGCAGTGACAGATCAAGAGAATGGAGGGCCCCTGTGCAAAATAGTTTGTGGTCCCCTTGCAACTTCTCTATATACCTTGTAGAGGTCAATGAAAAAACAAAAATATATGTAGATGGTAAGACCACTCCTAGGGGGATTAGTTCACCGTTCTATAAAATAATTATCTGGTCTTCTCTCTTAATAAATTAAAAGCCCCATTTTACTTTAGGTTGAGCCAGTAGCAGAGGGCTCCTACTTGTTGTTGGACCGGTGCTTTGCACCTGTTGCACCAACAGTAGATCACCCACTACTTTGTGAGGGAGTTTAGTCAACTACTTTAGTCAAGTTTGTGCAAACTAAGGGATACAGGAATTGCAGTAAATATCTGCTCATGGACCGAGAGCTGGCTAAAAGACAGGAAGCAAAGGGTTGTTGTAAATGGAACCTACTCCGATTGGACTAATGTGGTAAGTGGGGTTCCTCAGGGTTCAGTATTAGGTCCTCTCCTTTTTAAAATATGTATTAATGACTTAGAGGGGGACTGGGAAGCAGTGTCTCCATTTTCGCTGATGACACTAAGTTGTGCAAGGTAATTAAATCAGATAATGATGTGCTTTCCCTCCAAAGGGATTTACATAAAATTGAGGAATGGCCATCTAAATGGCAGATGAGATTTAATACGAATAAATGTAAAGTTATGCATCTGGGAAGGAAAAATAGCCATGCAATTTATAATCTTAATGGAGCAAATCTAGGGGTATCAGATATTGAAAGGGATTTGGGAAGGCAAAGGCAAATAAAGTATTAGCATGTATTAAGAAGGGTATAGAAGCCAGGGAAGTAAATATAATTCGGCCACTATACAAATCTCTAGTACGCCCTCATTTGGAATATGGAGTACAGTTTTGGGCACCACTTCGTAAAAAAGGACATTTTAGATCTGGAAAAAGTACAGAGAAGGGCAACAAAACTAATAAGGGGAATGGAGGGGCTAAGTTATGAAGGAAGACTAACCACATTTTTCTCTAGAAAAAAAAAGAGGAGATATGATTACCTTATATAAATACATCCAGGGTCAGTAGAAAGATTTGTCAAGGGAGCTTTCTGTGCCAAGAGGTTTTCAACTGGCAAGACGGCATCCTTTGAGGTTAGAAGTAAAATAATTTCACCTTAAATAAAGAAATGGTTCTTTACAGTAAGGGTAGTTAATCTGTGGAATTCTCTACCAAAGGAGGTGGTGACAGTGGATTCAATAGATAACTTTAAAAGGGGACTGGATATATATTTTTTAATTAAAAAGGGTATTCAGAGTTAGTCAGGGTTAGAGAGAGAGAGAGTAATGGAATCTGATCGCCAGTATCTGGGGTCAGGGAGGAATCAATTATTTTTTCCATTTTGAGACAATTGGCAAAGTTTCACTCAGTGTTTTTTTCTGTTTGCCCTCCTCTGGATCAATTAATAACTAATCATATTGCAGATCAGAGGAGATCTTAAAAGGTTGAACCTGATGGACTGAAAGTATTTTTTATAATTGTGTAATTGCTCTAAGCTGTATTTGAAATGTTATATGTATATATATATATATATATATATATATATATATATATATATATATATATATACACACACATATATAAATATGTGGTCAGGCCCCTCTCCTCGTGTAGCTGAGATGTGGCTGGTTGCTACTCTCTGTCTTGGCCTGTTAAGGGGGCTTAGTGCAAAGTGATGATGATGAGGAGGGAGGATGGGGACACTGAAGGACATATGCACAGGTAAGTGAGCCTCAGGGGGTTATTAATGGTGGAGGGAGAGGGAACCTCCCACAAACCCAGGAAATTAACCTGGTTATATATAGATGAATAATCAGAGTATTGCAGTATATAGCGACACCTTTTTTATTGGACACACTTATTCATAATATAGCGACAAGCTTTCGAGAGATAAACCTCTCTTTTATCAAGTCAAAAGCTATATTGACTTGATAATAAGAGAGGTTTATCTACCAAAAGCTTGTCACTATATTATCAATAAGTTTGTCCAATAAAAGAGATATCACTATACACTGCAATACACTGATTATTCATCTAGATTATTGGACACTTCAACATGCTTTTATGAGAATTTCACAATGATGTGGTCCAAATTATACTGAATTAATTGTCCCTTAAATGTGAGTTATAAGTTACTCAAAACTTCATTATTTAATTATTGATTTCCAGCGACATGTACAAAACCAGATCGGATGCAAGAAGCAGAACTCCAAGGAGATTGGGAGGAGGCGACGTACCCTGAAGGAACAAAAGCAGCTTTTATCTGTCGTCCTGGATATAGCAGACGTGGCTCTATTAGAATGATATGCTCAGAAGGCAAATGGGAATTTATTTCTCCAAGAGGCCAGTGCCAAAGTAAGTGTAAATAAAACTATAGAGGAAGGAAAGTGGGACTGGAGGAAAATGAGATGTGAGAGGAAGCTGATTAAAGAGGCAGGAAGGAAGTGAGATGGTAGAGGCGTAGACTGGAAAATTTAATAAGAGAGTAGAAGTGGGATTAAAGAGGAAGGATGGAAGAGAGATGGGGAAGTAGAAGTGGGAAGGGAAAAGAGAGAAGAATATTGGAGATGCGATAATATAGTGGAAGTGGGATTAAAGATGGAGGATGGAAGTGAGATGAGGGAGAAGGAGATTGGAAATGGTATAAGAGAGAGGAAATCTGATTAAAGAGGGAGGATGGAAATGAGATGGGAGAGTAGAAGTGGGAAGGGAGGGGAGTGGAGGAGATTGGAAATGGTACAAGAGAGTAGAAGTGACATTAAAGAGGGAGGATGGAAGTGAGATGGGAGTGGAGGAGATGGAAATGGGATAAGAGTGAAAGTCAGATTAAAGAGAGAGGATGGAAGTGAAATGGGAAAGTAGAAGTGGGAATGGAGAGGAGAATACTGGCAATGGGATTAAAGAGGGAGGATGGAAGTGTGAAGGGAGAGAATGAGATTTAAAATTGTGAAAGGAGAGTTGGAGTGGGATTAAAGAGGGAAGGTGGAAGTGACATGTGAGAGTAGAAGTGGGAAAAGGGAGGAAGAGATAAATTGGGTAAGATAGTAGAAATGGGTTTAAAGAGGGAAGATGCAAGTGAGATGAGAAAGTCAAGGTGGTAAGGGAGAGGAGAAGAAGAGATTGGAAATAGGATAAGAGAGTGGAAGTGGCATTTAAGAGGGAAGATGGAAGTGAAATGAGAGAGTCAAAGTGGGAAGGGAGAGGAGAAGAAGAAATTGGAAAGAGGATGAGAGAGTGGAAGTGGCATTAAAGAGGGAGGATGGAAGTGAGATAGGAGAGTAACAGTTGGAAGGGAGAGGAGGAGATTGCAAATGGGATAAGCGCGTGAAAGGGGGATTAATGAGGAAGGACGGAAATGAGATGGGAGAGTAGAAGTGAAATTCCCTTTATTGCAGCAGCACTATTGTACAATGAAAACAGTTTGGGGAAGTTCATAATAAATATGGCTGCCCGATTTCAGTCAAAACTATAGTTATATTGTCACATAGGAAATATGGGAAAAGTCCATCATTAGTAAAGCTGGTGTGAATGATCTGCTGTTTTAATAGACTGAAATAAAATAATTTCTATTCTATTTTATAGAGAAAGCATGTGGTCATCCAGGAGACATTGATTTTGGAACATTTGAGCTCACAGAAGGGACAGAATTTGTGTTTGGAGCAATTGTGGAATATAAATGTGATGATGGGTGAGTATATAACAATAGGACTACAGGTAACAGGATGTATGGCTATTTAGCAGAAAAGAGACAGTACAGTTCCGGAGGACTGTAAATCTTACATACGTGCATCCACCTTAGAAAAGTGTAATTATTCCTTTGAACTATCAAAGCACCATCTGAAAATATTGTGCAAAAAAAATCGCCCTGCTATGTACAGAGGCATTTAAAGTTTAAAGATATTCAAGTATATATGTATATGAATATGTGCATATATAGAATCATTTCATAGATGCTGGTAATCTAAAATGTTTAAAAACTTGCCTAACCAGAATCGGTAAGTACTTGACATACACATAACACAATGAAGTAAGCCATGGTTCCAACTAGTTTTTTTTTGTTATTTTTGTGGGAGGGAAGAGAGGGTAAAGTGCTGTAGAGAAGGAAAGGGCAACCAAATAATGTAAATATTCATTTTTATAATGGTACTATTGTAGGAGAAATTTAACTCTGTTTTATCTACTACTTTGATGTTTCAAGCTTATAAATGTTACCAGTGCTAATACATATTCAATTGCAACAATTCAACAAGCCCGCAAATGCTTTAAAACCTGTAATTGGTAAATGTATCAAACATTTCAACGAGTACTAGATAGGACTCGCAAGTGGGTTAAACACCTGTTTGTAGCACTGTAATAGCAAATATAAACACACTACTGTACTTAAAAATACTGGGAAAGCGATTAAATACATTAGAATGAAATGCACAACAGTCTCAAGCTCGTAAAACTGCAATAAAAATTTTTTTTTTACCTTTTGTTTCTGTGTTATATCAAGGAGTTAAATATCAGGTCACCCACATGAACTAGACCAGTTTATTTATTGATTTTTATTGATTTCTACATTTCTGGATTACGAGTCCAATCGCAGATCAGACTTCTAAACACTAATTCATTGTAGTTTAAACGCCATGTGTTACTGATGTCATGATGATGGTCTAATTTACTATTAGCTCTGTATAAATTATAACTTACTGGCTTGCTTAATTGATCATGATCATGCCCTGAATTGCTACGTACGGGTTCATGGTTTACGGTTTTAGGCTTTAGCCCTGTAATTGTGGGCTTGAGTCATTTAAATATAGCCAGAATTGTAACAAATTTCTAACCCACAGACATGCGGCCTGTATTAAAGTAATTACGGGCTTGCAATTGAATAGGGGCCCAGGTCAGCTAGAGAGAAATAGAGAGTAGAGAGAGGGTAGCCAAGAGGAGAGATACAGAGATGGTAAACAAGAGAGGAGGAAAATAATGTGAGAGAAGAAAGGGCACATCAAAAAAAGGGAGAGGAAAAAGAAAGAACGAAAGAAGAATGAGAGAGGAGAATAGAGAATTAAAGAAAAAGAAAGACAGAGAAAAAAGAAGGGAAAGGCATTGAAAGGAAATTGGAGTGAGGAAGACTGATAGAGTGAGAGAGCATAGATAGAGAAAAGTAGAGAGAAAAGAGGTCAAAAGGAAATAGCAAAAAAAGAGGAGAGGGAGTGAGAGTGCAAGAAGGTAAAGAGACACAGGGAAAGGATAGAGATAGAAATTGGGAAGGGAAAGAAAGACAAAGTGGGTGAGTAGAGACAGAAAGAGGGGGGTTATAGACAGATAGGAAGAAAAACAGGTGAGAGTCAGGAGGGAGGATTGATAGAGGGGAGAGGAATGAGGTTGGACATACAAAGGGGTATGAAAGACTAATGGGTGGGAGAAGTAAAGTGAGGGAGGTGAGAAACATATTCACCCAGCCAGGGAGCTGCTGCATCTCTCGCAGGCTGAGTGTGATGATATCAGCACTAGGAGGGGAGAGAGATGGGATGATGGAGAAGTGACTGGCAAAAAGAGAGATGGGGGGGAGGTGAGAGACAGAGTGGGTGGAAAGGGGATTCTGTCTGTTTTGCCCCTCTCATAGAACCTGAGGATCCCTCCCCCCTTCCCTCCAACTCCTATGCCCCTAGTCGGTATATATGCTTGGACATTGTATCTAAGAGTGCAGGTGCTGAAGAGAATGCAACATCTCCTTCTCCAATGTAGAAGTCAACTAATAGAAAAGTAGAGTTGTTTTGCCGAGTGAGAATTCACTTGGAACCAGTATGTCTGATCTGGGGTATTATTATTATCCTTTATTTGTAACGCTTCAACATATCCGTAGCGTTATTCAGGGGTTAAGTACAAGGCAAAAACAAAATGGACACATTGAAAAAGTATGGAGGTATGGGTCTTTGAGCTTAAAATCTAATGTACATGGAGCTTGTCCCAATGCACTGACACAAGATTGGATACTTGCATACTTACAATCTAATGGGTCATCGACATTTAATACATAGAAGTGTCCATGAAAGCCAAGGATGGGACAGTAGGGTTGCAGATTTAAGGTATCTGCTTTCATATATCCAGAGAGCTCCTGCATACATGTATTGGCAATAGTTTGAAGACATGCACCATGATATATCACAAATCTGCAATAAAAAAAAATATTTTTTAATATTTAATTTCCCTGTTATATCAATCTCGGGAATCAAGGAGTTAATCCATATCAGGCCACCCACATGGACTATAACCGTTTCTTCTTTCGATTTTATTGATTTTTAAATCCCTGGATTACGAGCCCAATCACATATCGGACGTCTAAACACTAATTGATTGACATTTAAACGCCATGTTTTACTGATGTCATGATGACGGTTTCATTTTCTATTGTCTGTTTCTAAATCGTTACTTAAAGTCTTGCTTGTTGATCATGATCATGGCCTGAAATGTTATGTACATTTAAATGGTTAATGAATTTGGCTTTCAGCCATGTAATTGCGGGTTTGTTCAATTAAATCGATCTGTAACTGTTGCAATTTAATAGGGGCGCATCGTTCAGCTAATATGATACATAATATGTTTTCATGGTAGTGTTGATGTCCTCCAATAACATTGTGGTCCATCTCTGATGTAGTACAGAAGTTGTTTGGTGCATAATCCTTGTTATGGTGAAGGGGCTTAAGCACTTGAATAAAACTTTGAGCTTTACCATGTAGGGTCACCCAAGATGGACAGGTCATTGCATAGAGGTCGGACAAATTGTGGTCCACTGGAGGAGGAAATGGCAACACACTCCAGTATTTTTACCAAGAAAGCTTTATGGATACGCACAACCAGAGACATAACAATATGCCCTGAATGCTGTGATCCATAGGTTCATAAAGAGCTGATTCTTTAAGCCTGAACGACTGAACTGACTGAGTTAAAATGCCTTAATTACTAGTCTTCTTCAACAAAGTCACTGCATGGAACAGCAGTGTTCACAACATTCAGGGAAGTGATTGGGTGATAAACCAAACCAGGGCTTGTACAAAAAAAGTTTTTTAAACAAAGTCAGTAGAGGATGTTAGAAAAGTGTTAACACTAATCACAGCAACAATTAGTTTGTAAACAAATCCAAGGATACTATCCATTGGGAAGTTTTCCTAATGCTCTGCAGAACACCATTTGGAAGGCACTGGCTTAGATATAAAAAAGAAAAACGAAATAATGCAACTACATTTTTGAAGTCTGTTAACATTCTGTAACTGTACACTCACCCTTGTTTATTTTCCTGTATCAGGTATCAGATGGTGAGTAAGCAGAAAACCAGAGAATGTACTGCAAACGGATGGAGTCATTTTCCTCCTCATTGTGAAGGTAATGGGCACTACAGTCCCATATTTACAGTATGCTCTTTTGAAAAACTATACTTGAAAATGGGAAAATGTTTTTAGAAAATGAATGAATGTATCAAAAAGTCCCAATCTCCAGTAAACAAAGCTCTCATACATGCACCCGTCCCCCAAGTAAAACTGATGCCTGCAGCAGCTATAGAAAAAATTACATTTATTTCCCTAACTTAAAATAAATAAATTATATTAACTGCCAAATTTTTCTCTCATGCTCAGTTGTTTTTAACATATAGATTTTTTCTTTATCGGACCGTGATCATTTAAATAATGGAAGCTTTTTTCATTTGAAGCAATTGAATATTTTATCTGCATCCAAGTCCCCTCCCAGGTGACAAATCAGGAACCAAAAACATGACTGACCACATTAAAGAATAAATGTAAATAATAAGTAAAATATTAAAGTTTTTTTTCCCCCCACTACAAATCATTTCCCCTTATGCCGCAAATATGTGATTATAAAAAAAAACTCTTAAATGAATTTCAATTTGTGTTAAATTAGTTCCAAATCTGTCTTGAGTGGTACACATTGCGCAATTATGAAAGCCAAGCATTGGGAGATTTTTTAACAATATTATAGAGAAGGTAAGATTTACCTTTTTAAGAGGTGAGCGTAGATTGTTTGGATGCCCACCGTGCCACATATCACACAGATATGGGACACAGTGTGCAAAACCTGGGTTCAAATCCTGCGTCTTCCATTTTTCCATTTTTTTTTTTATTTCAATTAAAAAAAATTTAAGAACATTACAAATACCCTATTTGTCTCATATATATTTTCTATTAAATTTGTAAAATAGTATGGCAGTCTATTGGGTTCAATATTGAGTTTATCAATAAGCAACATGAACATTCCAGCAAACAACATACATTAATTATTACCAAAGCTACTTATTATCACTAAGTATTAAGTCCTGTTTAAATGCCTTTAATATGAACTAAATCATTAGTTTTTTGTAGAATTCTAGTCTGATAAAATTTAGTGTTCCACACACAAAACAAAATGTTAAATGTCATATATATGTCACATATATAGTTATCGTACTGCGAGTTGTCGTCACGCAATGTTAAAAATTGCGGGCCTCGAAAAGCAAGGCCCCCAACTGCGGCCCCACACGACTTAACTGCAATGATCGGTCATGCATTGTGTGGCAAACAGCATTGCCAGGTTTCCAATTGTATTGCCTATAAGCATTTTGTGGCATGACAACCTGGCTCCTGGCATTTGTTAAGCTATGTAAAATGACATTTTTATTTAGAGTACAGTATTCAATTTTTTATTTCTGATTGCTTGAGAGCTCTGGTTGCTTGAGTTCTGGTTAACGAAGTGTCTACTGTATATATATATATATATATATATATATATAAAATTGAATTTAGTGTTCTAATAATTATGATTCATAATATACAAATAACTTGTAAATTTCTTTACAAATTGCCATCTTGATAGTAGTGACTGTAAAAGTATCAATACAATTTTCTTCATTGCAGTTAGGAGATGTGCACCAGTGCGTGTTGGAGAAGATGTAAATCTTATTTCTACTTCATTTGACGATGAAGAATTTTCTGTGGGTCAAGTTGTACAGTTTGAATGTAAAAACCCCAAACATGCCATAGATGGTCCAAAAGAAATATTCTGCAAATCAGAAGGCGAATGGAGTGCTGATCCACCAACGTGTAAAAGTAAGATCAAATCTCTGTATTTCCCGCTGTATTGTATAAGAAAACATATTTGCAGTTGTGGTCAGTGTCAAGTATTGAATGTTATTTCTGTGTCTTCAGTTAGTTTTGTTGTTTAGTTCATCTTTCCACTCTTGAACAGAGGTGGAGCTACCAGTGTTGCAGGTGGTGCAATGCACCAGGGTCCTCCTCTGGGTTGCGGTGCAGTGCTGTGTAATTTTTGTTTTTTTGGCATTTATTTTTCCGTTAGTGTAGAAGCCCCCAAGGCACCCCCAACTTGGTCCAACCCACCAAGGCTCCCACCCCACCCCGGGCATCTTTGGCCACAAACCCTGACTGGATGGAAATTGCTCTGTGCTTATTCAAAAAAGAACATTTCTACTGGAGCTCCAAAAGGTTGTAGTGTGGAGCAGTTCAGCACACTGTGGATGTGTATCGGGGAAGAGGTGGGAGAGCAAGGGCTGGATGACATTGAAGTACAGAGGGGATGGGTTCTGTGAAGAGTGGTAGCACTGAGTTGGTACTGGAGGGGCCCAACAGCAAGAACTGTTAACAAGCCCCCTTGAGGGGAGGGACAACATTTTATTTTGCACCAGGGCCCTCCATTCTCTAGCTCTGACTCTGCTCTTAAATGCTTTTTTATATTTCTCTAAAATTGTTCATTGCCTGCTGAGGTAGCTGGTGCATGAGGGCAATGGGGCAGTCGTCCTCCCAAATATTAGCTGCAATAATCCAATATTTTTATGATTATAATATCTCCCTTTCCCATTGAATGTCATATGTTGCATATTTTTATGTAATAACAATAATAAATATACAGTGGAACTCTATATTCATCCGCCCCCATATTCGTCAAATCCGAAAATCTTTTTTAAGACTCTGTTTGTGTACACGTATCTGTTTGTGTATACATGGGTGAAATGCATTTATATAATATAATTTGCTTTGTGTATACATTTGCTTTGTGTATAGATATTAATCTAATATACTAGATGTCTCTGAATTATGCGTATTTAATCTGATTATTATATATTTACAGTATATGATGAATAATATGCATTTAGTCTGATAGGCATTTATGGGAGTTTTTATTTATATATATATATATATATATATATATATATATATATATATATATATATATATACCCTGATATGATGAATGCATGCATTTAATCTGATTTACTGGGTATCAATATGAGTTAAATGTGTTCAACCTAATAAAATCTGTGTGTGGAATTATATCTATTTAATTCAACATCATGAGCATCTGTAATGGATTAAATGCATTTCATTTGATACTTGTCCTTATATATATATATATATATATATATATATATATATATACACACACATATATATATATATATATATATATATATATATATATATATATATGTGTATATATGCATATATATATATATATATATGTGTATATATGCATATATATATATATATATATATATATATATGTGTATATATACACATATATATATATATATATATATATACACACATGTGTGTATAAATACATATATATATATATATATATATATATATACACAGAGAGAGAGATAATATACAGTATATTTATTCTGCATTATTAAATACATTTTTACATACTGTATCTCAGAGTGTCACCAAAATCAAGCCCAGTGCTTTGCTTAAAAGCTGTTTAATGCAGCGGGCATTTGCTTTAAGGGAGCAATGTATAAAATTGCTATTCAGGCCCCCACCAACCTCACCTGCTCCCTTCAGCTATTTCTTGTGGAAATTGACAAAGGCCCAACTATGAATATGGGCACTAGTGATTAAAATACCTCACATTTCTTGCTTTGAGGTGGCGGATGTTCAACATTTTGTCAGAGGCATGTAGTTGTCAGCACATGGGCAAGGTGCCAGAAATGGTCGTCAATCAAACCTTATTCATGGAAATTCACCTGATTTTCTGTGGAGAATTTTCATTTAGTAACCAGGAAGTACATGCCCTCCAGCAGGACTTGTCAATCAACCTTAGAATTGTGCATTCACATGAATTTCTGTGGAGAATCTCCATTTTGTAACTGGGAAAAACATAAACACCTGCAGGACCTGTTAATCAAACCTCTAGGCCTGCACATTCACCTGAGTTTCTGTGGATAATCTCCATTTTGTAACTGGGATGTACATGCCCTCCACAATCAAACCACAGGCATGTGCATTCACCTGAGTCCTGTGGAGAATCTCAATTTTGTAACTTGGGCATGACCTCTAGAGGCTCACTTGCTTTCTGTAGCTTTGGAGGGAACAGCGCAGCTCAGACATCAGCACTGACAGATCTTCCTCCAATACATGTGAGAGTCTATCACATACTGTATATAGTTGTCAGTGTTGGTGATGTTTACGATGTTGGTCGAAGCGAGGCGAGCAGTTGAGGCATGCAGGACTTAGGCTGCAATGAGCACCGAGCGAGGCTGCAATGATCGTGAGGCACGCAGTTAGTTCAAACGCGTAACTGGAAAACAGCAAAAATACACCAAAATAATTAAAGAAAAATAATAACTCACACACAGCACAGGGGGAGAGCCAGGAAGCCTGCCAGCGAAGTTGCACTCTCACATACAAAGGGGCAGAGGAGACCTGCAGGAGGAGGAGGAGGGTCGTGGGAGCTGCGGGGGTCAGAGCAGAGCCACATGGGGCGGAGGAGGGCCGCAGCAGGGTCAGCAGTGGGCCCCTCAGAGGCTTAGGGCCCTGGTGCCCCTGATATAGATAACATGTTAATTGTTAACCCTTATCTTCTTACAATGCAAACTTTAACAGGCCCCTCACTAAACACACACACACCTGAACAAAACCTCTGAGCACTTATTTTAAATTGATTTATTTTCTTAGGCCCTCATTCAATTGCAATTTGGCAAATTGAATAGGGGTCTAAATAAGCACATAACATATTTTTTTTAAAGAACTTTTTACTTAGTAAGCACCTATCTAAAAGCAAGGTTTTCACTAACTAAAAACTTATTTAAAAAATATATGTTATGTGCTTATTTAGAGCCCTATTCAATTGGCCAAATCGCAATTGAATGAGGGCCTTAGTTTTGCATTTTTTTATTGTAATATGACTGCAACATGAACCTGAACAAGAAAATACATGTATTTAGTCTTTTGATGGTGTGTTTTTTGAGGAAAGATATGTATTTATGTGATATAATTAGCTTTTTGTATTCTTTGTGTATACATTTGCTTGTATATACATATTAATCTAACATACTAGAATATGTGATTTATTCGGTACTTATGTGAGGAGTAATATGCATTTAGACTGATTGTTAGGTATTTATGTGAGTAATTATATATATTGTATTTACCCTGATATGATGATTATCTGGGAGGAATTATATGCATTTCATCTGATATGCTGACTAATTGTGTCAGAGCTATTTGCATTTAATCTGATGTGATGCCTATCTATGCAAGGAATAATTTACATTTAATCTTATTTGATAGGTGTGTTTTTGAGGAAAGGAATACATTTATACAATATATTTTGCTTTGTGTATAAATGGGGAAGTGCATATTAATCTAGTATAATTGATATATCAATTATTCTCAGATACTTCCTACCATCCACCATCCTTATATCATAATCACTTCCATACTTTCTACTGCCACATATACCTAGTTCTTTATCCTTTATTTATGCTTTTTACATACCATACCTACCCACATGCATCCCATCCTATCTTCCACCACATTAATCTCTTTCCATACTTCCTACATGCATTCACCACATTATCTCTGCATTCTCCACACCTAGCCTCCCTTACTTCCACTGCCTCCATCTTATTATGCCTTATCTTGCCTTCTCCACAACTATCCTATTTGTTTTATACTTTTAATGCCTTCAAACCTGAGTCATATATTTCTGCAGTTATCCCCACTGTCTTCTACATATTACCCAAACCAAAATCATTTACACTGCTTCATCCATACTTCCTTTATACAGATGTGCTTTAATAGCTCCCATAACGTCAACTACATTATCCTTTATCCTCAACACCTCTGTAAATCCAACATTCTTTGTCCTTTATCCACACTCCTTGTAAACTTCTCATTCCCATTATTTAATTTGTTTCATACCTCCAAATCCTTCACCCTTTATTGCTTCCTCCGCCTTCTAATCTTGGATCCTGCCTTGTCCATATATTGCAGCCACTCACTCATCATTCCATATCTTATTAATAACTCACTGACTGCAGGTGTTTCCTGACATCATTATCATGGACGAATGCAGTGCATAAACAACTCATGTAATATTAAACAGGCACCAAAGTACCATATTTTACTATTATGCAAAGGGGAAGGGAACCTTGGGGAGTGAAACTAAATCAACTTTGTGTGTTTGCAAACTCATACAAACTACAAACTTGTCTTTATGCTGATTTTAGTTGCATTTAACACTGCATATAACATATATTGTTTCTACAATATTATTTCCATTTATATCTTATTGATCTCTAAGAAAAGCATATTATACATGTAATAATTCAATGCCAGAAAGTCTCCCAGTCACATGATAGTACACAGAGTTATTTTTTAATAAATGTTTTTATTTTAGAATTATGCGCTGACCTATAACTTAAAAATATCTGTATAGCGTTTGTATATACTTTTCTATGGTCTTGCAAGAAGACATGTACCTCTATGGCATTCATTTTACTTTAAGTGATTTTTATGTTTTCAACAGTTTTATGTCTACTAATTTATTGTTTTTTATACATAGAAATAAGTTGCAGTGAGCCACAAATATCTAATGGGAAAGTGAAAATTCCTAGAAAAACTTACAACGAGGATGAGAGGATATCGTATGAGTGTAACGCAGGATACAAACCAGATAGGAGTCCAGAAGCTACTTGTACTAAAAATGGCTGGAGCCCCCCACCTTCTTGCTTAGGTTTGTGCCATTTCATTTGATTAAAGTATCAATATAATTCAAGAATATACTGTGACCTACATTTTTTACAGCCCTCAGTCATATACATGGGTTGAGAAGTATATCCCCTGTACATAAACAGCTTTTGAAAGGAATCTCATGTTACCAATACAATGTTAAGATGGCTGTTTTGAATTTTATGGGGTTTAAAGTGCCTGAAGCTGATACACAAATAAAAGCACACATTTAATATAATGTACTCAAAATGTTTTTGTGTCCATACTGTGCTTATAGTTGAGGAGCTTTCAACATCACTTAACCCACCATAATAAGAATATTGTCTAGCTTTTCCTGAAGTGTATGTCTCATGAAGACAACACAGTATCTTCCCACGTAATGTTGTGAAAATGACTTGATTTAATAAAAATTCCAAGTGAAAAAAAATTGTATTAATATTTTAACTAAAATGTAGGGACATGCACATTCTAGCTAGCTGGGCTATTATAAAAAGTGTTTAAGATCTGTGTAAATAAGTTAATATATTTAAGAAAACCTACAATGAAAATAGAGTTTAATTCCATGACCTCCTCCCATTTTTTTTCTACTCTATGACACAGTATTGACTACAGTTCCCTTCAGCTGCCTATTTACAAAACACCTTTTCTGACAGAGTGAAAGGAAATATGATCCACACTGTGCCACTGCCTAGAAAAGAAGAGAGGATCTCTATTTTTTCTCACAAAAGTGCAGTTTAATTTGATTATGCTGCACTGGGAAGTGGTGACACAGTCATCCACAATGCTAAGCATTGTGTGCAGCTTCAGTCAGAATATGAGGGGAAAACAGCTTTTTTCAGATTTCCAACAATAAATAAAAACGTTGTTTATACTAATCTACTCTCTACTACTACTACTTAAACATTAAGGTCCTCAGTGAAATGTGATTTGGTCAATTGAATAGGGCTCTATATAAGCACATAGCAATTTTTTTTAATAGCTGTTTTTAGTTAGTGAACTTCTATCCAATAGCCGTCACTAACTAAACACTTCTGTAAAAATATATATATATGTACTTATATAGAGCCCTATTCAATTGACAAAATCACATTTGAATGGGGCTCTAAGAATGGTTGATCATTAAAGTAGCCCCTTACAGTAGACATGCTGTTCTGGTTGTCTTTTTGAAGCAAAAAGAAAAAACTAACTATAAATGATACTAGTCAAGCTTTTTCATACTGTATAATGCCTCACATTTACAATATTTTCTCTGATTGGCACTGTATTCTAGTTATTAGCCCAGTATTTTGAGTAAATGCTTTAGTGGTCAAAATAAATCCACCCTTGTGTCATCATTCAGCCTATGCACTGTATCACTAATTAGCATCTGGTACAATTCAGTGGCGGAGCTACTGCTGGTGCAGCAGGTGCAAAGCACCGGGACACACAACAGGTTAGAGTCTCTCTACTACTGTCAATAAAGGAGGAATCTTAATTTATTAGATAAGAATGGTAAACAATTACTTTATAAATAGGGGATCTATATAATTATACCTTTTTATTGACCCCCAACATGGTGCATAGGAAAGTTGCAAGGATAGTGGGGATTATTGTGCACTGGGGCCCTCCATTCACTAGCACTGCCATTGTTCCAAATTACATACTCTGCTAATCAGAAAAATATAGCTCAGGAACAGTTCAGTTTAAAATGATATGGCTAGTCAAATATATGGTCTGCTTTAGTGCTCTTTAAAAAGAACTTACATTCCCAGAAGTTACAAGCCCACTTTAGTAAATGTAACATTATCTCATGTGCAATTGTGCTAGGGTGAGGTCAAGCGATGATGTCACAGCTACATTGTACATACATTAACGTGACACAGTAAAGGTCCTATTTACTGGAAAAATGAAAAGTACACAAAAAATAAATATTATTACAACAAGCCTTACAATTGATACAGAAGTTACAGTCAACTGAGAGATCCACCCACTGAGGTCATGTCTTTATTAGCAGCAATCAACTAAAATTAGCAGTGGGGGGTAGAAAATAGGAAAAGCATGCACAGCTGGAAAACAAAAAAAATGACAGAGACAGTTAACAGTTTAATCATTAAATTGTTAAATGTATCTGTCACGATTACTGCTTTTTCAATTTGACATGCTTTTCTTCTTTATCCCCCCGACACACACACACTGTTAATCATAATTAATTGCTCATTATTTCAGAGGATAGTTCATAATGTATAATAAATTACTTCTATATCAATTTTTATCGCACATCCACAATGACGAATTGCAATTATAATTGTTTTTTTGTGTACTTTTAATTTTTTTATTTTTTGTAGTTACTCTTCTCCTATGTATTGTCTTAAATGTTGTAAGTAACTTACTTCGCCATAATATTAAAAGTACACATTGATATGTTAAGCTTTTTTTTTAGTTATAGTTAAAAAAAACTTTAACATCGCCAAATAAAATTAACTATTTCTAAGAACATAAAATTGCAGAGTGAGTCCACCTTGGTTAACACCAATACATATATCACATATATAGTTGTGAGTGTACGAGTTGTTGCTAACGCTGCGTGCTCGCGAAGCGAGCCCGCGGCCCTCGCAAAGCGAGGGCACTGGGCGAGGGTCTCAGTTGCTGGCATGGAGCACCGCAGGCGCTCCATGCCAGCAACTGCGACCCTCGCAAAATTCACGGCGCAACCCAAACACCACGACACACACATTACGACACTCGCAAACAACATACGACACACGTTAACACCACGACACACACATTACGACACTCGCAAACAACATACGACACACGTTCACACACATTACGGCCTCGCAACACTCGGACGCAACTCGCGAACATTACAAAATTAAAAACACAATACATACACACAGCACATACATACAAAACTTACCTACAGCAAGAGGTAGCATCCAGGACCTCAAAAATGCTACTTACACCTTCATTTCACTCAAAATAAAAGAGTTTAGACACTAAAATATTTGCTAGGCGAGAGAAACAATGGCCGCCGAAAAAAACGAAAACGAGGCTACACACGCAAACACCATACGAGACACGTTACCACACATTACGACCTCGCAAACATCGGACGCAACACGCCGACATACAAACATTTAAAACACAATAAATACACACAACACACACATAAAAAGATTACCTACAGCAAGAGGAACCATCCAGCACCTCAAAAAAACAAGTTACACCTTCATTTAAATAAAAATAAAACACTTTACACACTAATACAATCACTAAGCGAGAGAAAAAATGGCCGACGAACAAAACGAAAACGAGGCTACAGCACTCTCAACACGTAAAACACCACACCACAGTCACAAAACACCACACGAAACTCGAAAAACACCACGAAGCACCGACGGATAATCCGCTAAGACGGACAACACAGAGAAACCGCCATTTTACGCAAATGCGGAAGTACACCACTACGCTAACGGTTTCGCCTCGCACACGCACAGTATTACACTGCACATATTCACCACGCTTATAGAGCAGCTCACCAACACTAATGCTGCAGCAGCATCAAACAAGCGTCACGGATCTTCAACACAATGCTTCCAAAGAGGTAAAGTCTATTCATTTATTAATGTATTACATGTTTACTATTACACACAAAACAACATTAGCTCAGTTACAATAACATTGCCGTAATTTTTTGACGGGCAAGTCGCTAGTGTTAATATAATAAAGATACTGTATTACAACAATATAAGCATATAATTACAATTGATTAGTAAAACAAAGAATAAGTACAAGATTGTTCCATTATCTCAATATTCCTTTTGCATATATCTTAAATTGGTTATAGTAAATCAGAGGATACATTTTATTAAAGCGGATGAGCTCAAGAATGGAAAAAAGTGCAAAAAGTACATAAATCTGATAAAGTGCTTAGTGCCTGCATTAGGAAGATTGTTTTGTGTATACTGTCCTTCGATAAATGATATAAAGCTATATCTGTGAAATCAACTAATTAAAGGGATTTGAAGAGGGTCAGCTCCTGAACTGTCTAAAATAACAGAACTGACAATCTGGTACTTATTCTTTGTATTACTAATTCATTTTAATTATATGCTTATATTGTTGTAATACAGTATCTTTATTATATAAGTTGTAGATTAACATATTGATGTTAACCAAGGTGGACCCAAATTTTATGTTCTTAGAAATAATTAATTTTATTTGGCGGTGTTAACGTTTTTTTTTTAAGTATAAGTAATACAAATTTTAACATATCAGTGTGTACTTTTTATATTATGGCAAAGTAAGTAACTTACAGTATATCCAAATGATAAACCCTCCTCTTAAATTTAAGACAATACATAGGATGTCTTTTTCAGTTGTTTTCAAAGTTCCAAATTTACATCTTTGTAGATGACTTACTTAGAAGTTATAAATGAGATAAATTAACTCTATTGATCTAAGTTCTCCTTCACACAAATATATAAGGTGTTTATTTTTCTCTTAAAGTACGTTTCATTTATACCTAACTTGGACACTTTCTGTGTCACTTTAATTCTGAAAGTAGCACTGTAAAATGACTCTACCTTAAATGGACTCTTTAGACATTTTTTGTTTTTTGTTTTATATGAATATTTTAGTTATGCAATTCATTTTATCTTCTTCAATGTAATTTTTATATAATTTTTTTTAAACTTCGCTTAGCTCTCAGCTTCTGGAGCTTCCTCCTTTGTTCTGTTCTCTCTCATGCCTCATGAGAGGGGCTTCACATTACCAGTGTCTCATGCTGCTCAGGCACACAACACGTCACTGTCTGATTCTTAGAAGTATCAGACACTGGTTGTGTTAAGCAGTCCCTGTGGGGATAAGGCTTTAGCTATGCAGCTGTTATCATAAGTAAATACATTGTACATTTTATATGACACTTTCATTGCAGAATGTAAAACTAACTAATTAAATAATCTAGTCGAAACTTTTGTGTAAAACAAAAAAAAAATGTCTAAAGAGTCATTTTAAGTGAATGTATTTACTATAATAAAAAACTGATCGTTAGGTTATTTTGAATTTGCTTCCCCTACCATCTGCTTCATTGCCCTTGTATTGATGGCAGATTGTGGTAAAATTAAAGGTCACTAGTCCAACATAGTTGTTATCTATAAGTACTAAACAATATTATTTTGATAAGCAATTATATAAGAGAACATTGAGAGGAATTCATAAAATGCCCATTTAGCCTAGATGAGGGGTTTTGGGACATTTTGCTATCAATATTAAAGGGCCAGGAAAAAAGCTTTTCATCTTAAATCTATTTTTTAGTTCACTATTAATTAACATTAAAATACATGTACAAACAGCAGCAAAGCTTTAGCCAGAAAATATAATTTAAAAATACAGTTTACAATATTAATGGCTACTGTTGTACCCCTCCCCACCATTCTCATTGTCCCAAACACTGTAAAGATAACAAAAAATAGGCAGGGTGGGTAACATGGAGCCTGCTCTGTATGATACATATATAGTAGGTGCACCTTGGGGTCAATAAGAAAATAACAAAGAAAATGAATCTCCTTAGCTCTACCCTTTCTTTTCATATTTCATAATGTAGTAAAGTTGTTTCCTTTTAGATATTGTTTGTTATCCTGATAACGTGGAGAACGGTAAAATCTTTAAGATTAAGAATGTGTACAGAGAGGGGGAAATTGTCGCTCTGGAATGTGACAGAGGATACCAAATAGAACATTTGCCGGAGGAGCCTCGGAAATGTACCAAAAATGGCTGGTATCCACCTCTGAAATGTATCAGTAAGTACAATACAATTTTAAAATCTTACAGGGTTTTCTATTTAGATGATAAGTTGCAGTAACTTTATTCAGTAAATATGGAAATTCAAAATCTCATGATAAATAGATTGGTTGTATTTATAATTTGCATTCAATTACAGCTGAAATTAACATGTTTTCTGGAGCCAATGGCTATGTTTAAATGTAACCTTATTTCTCACATTTGTGTATTTCTGCTTTTGGATTAACGTTTTTTAGCCAGTTACATGTATTTTGATGGAGTTAACATCTTTTATAAATGCCTTAACACTCTAGATTATGTTGCTAAAGCAAATCCATTTGAAGGATTGTACTTGTATACTTTAAAGGCTAGCAAAACAAATAATCACCCCAAATTACCACTTTATTTAAACACCATAAATATATAAATCAAAAAGGCATCTACTGAGTCAGACCCAAATCTTCATTAAGACATCCATGGGATATCATTCCAAGGGTAACACGAAACCTGCACACTTACATGCGTCAAGCAGGCCACTAACGGTCAGAAATCACTTAGTGCATCAATTGTTATACTGTTTAATTCTCTCTGCAGGTAAATTATGTGACCGTCCAGACATAAAAAATGGATATGTGTATACTAGTTATTTTTCCGGCTTTCCACGAAAAATTAACTCTGTGCTGGACTATTACTGTTACGATGGATTTCTGTCACCAAATAAATATAGGCAAGACAAAACAAAGTGTACAGACAATGGATGGGAACCCACACCACAGTGTTTAAGTAAGTAATATTTACCAATTAAGCATTAATATATGTTCTTTTTTATCAATCAATTATAGCGGTTATAGTCGAATACTGGTGGAAAGCATACAAATATTACATTATTGTAATTGTAGATGTTAACATTTCTTAAATGAATACCAACACACTTCTCTTGAGCATCATAGGACATCATACATTTTTGGCCAAAATTTACTAAGCGTTACAGGGCTTGTGAAATGTTTCAATGTCTATTTTCTATCTTACTCAGCCTCAGTAAACCACTTTGCATCCACTAATTTTTGTGAATTTTGGACTTAAATGTATTTTATCATACATGAACAATATTTTGTTATTAAAATCTTGTGGTTATGTTACAAAAAAGAGGAGTACATTTTAATCTGTCATTCTAAGAATCAGTTATGCTTTCATGTGACATTTCTGAAGCAATTAAAACTCTTGGACAGCATGTGATTGTCATAGAAAAACAGGAGATTTTGTAAACCTGGCCTGTTCTCTACATGCATCAGTGTGCATAAAAGTACCTGAGCCATCCCACTGTTGACGTGGTTGTTACTTTATAAACCAAAACCACAATAAATTAACACATGTTTTGGAGAAAAAGGAGGTCACAGCCACCACTTTTATTAGAACACCAAATATAAACTTGTAAAGTTAAAAACATAACATAAATGTAGAACCCGTACATTTTACTGGAAGCTATGAGATATGCGGACATGCCCAAAACAGCATTTCTACACTGACTTACAAGAAATTGGCTTGTTCAGCCTAATGGGGCAACACTTAAGCTGTAATAGAACTAAGCTAATTTGCATGCTTCTTCCAACCACCTTCTGCCAGCAAAATGACTGCCATAGCCGAAAGTGGAACGCTGACTCTCCCAACGCTAAAACCCAAGAAGCCGAGGAACACTTTCAGACAACATCATGAGAAATAAATATACCCAGATCATAACTGTCTAAATGAACATCATACCAAAGTAATATGATAATCATATTCATCAAACTAAAAAATAGTTGTGGATAGATAAGCCGTTTTGTTTGACAACAAAAAAAGTAATGGCTCTATTGATTTTTTTTTTTTTTACTGAAACCAAGACAGAGAATCAGCAATATCCAGGAAGGTGCTTTACACAAAACTGCACATTCAGCTTCAGACAGCTAAGCATAAGGTGTCTTATTAATCTTATTACTGGGAGAGAGGAAGCCGGTTGAGGAATAACTGCTTGAACAACGCTCACATCATCTCTAGAATACAGTGGAATGGTAACTAAGATCAGTTTCTCAGGTAAAAAGAGCGATAATGATGGGAAAAAATTAGAGAATATAAGATTCTTAGTCAAGTCTTCCTTTGCTCAAGAAGCAGGCCATTGTTCTGCACGCCACCAGCCACTGTGATAAATACCAAAACTTGTAGTATAGGTAAAAAGATTCTAATCAACGTTAGACTGATTATTCCCCAGAAAGAATGAGTGACCATTAAATGCATCTACAAAATGGAACCCACATGGTGATGTGTTTCATTAAATGTTGTTTTGGTATAGTGGAAAGGCGTTGAGACACCAGCAGCTGCCAAGGAGAAACAAATTCAATAAATCTAACCTTAAAAAATCATTCTGCAAGCAAACTGTATATGTTTATGATTACCCAAAACCAACTGCAACTTTTTAAATGTAGTTTTATTGACTGGAAGCAGATCTTGAAGATCCCTTTGCAGATCATTTACTTTGTCAATGTGTAAAGAACACTCCAAGTCTTGAGAATCATGATGCCTTAGAATTAAATACAAGTAGTAGTAGTTTCAAATGTATCTTCTTCCAAAAACCACAAAAAAAAAATCATCCACATAATTGACTTGCAAGGCCACAATTCTTAAACACACCATCCATGAAAGAGCTACAAGTCTTAAAAAGAGAACAAGGAATAGAACAGCCTATTGGCAAACCCAAATAAATGTAAACATTGCTATCAAAATGGCAACCTAATAAACACTGACTATCCCCGTGTACTGGCAGCAGCCTAAAAGCTGTATAAAACAATGCTGCCCCTCCAACAATCTGTTCACAGTCATGTCAATCACTGTAGAAAATGTTCAATCACAAAATAAAAAGATGAGCCCTTGGGGTGAGACAAGTGATGTATGAATCAATATTGTCCTGGAGCATTGATAGGCATTAAGTACTAGCTAGGATACAGCTAGGTCAGAAATTTGAGGCAGTCAGAAAGCATATGCCATTTTACCCCAATCCACCTCCTTCTAAATCTTTGAACAAACGACACCAGTGGCCCTGTGAACAGATGCCAAATTCTGGAGAACAAACAAACCAATCACATCCCATGCAGGCATAAAAAAACATCCTGAAAGCTAGGCAGAAGAAGATTGGCAGACGTAAGCTTGTCTGTAACATGAACATATCACCTTAGCCACGGAGGCTACCTGCATCTGCCACGGAGGCTACCTACATCTTGAAACAGCAGACACGAGACTGACTAAATTATTTATCACTTTGCCACCAAGCCATGTCCCCATATGCATGATGTGCCCCAAATATTTTGTATTGAATGGCAAAAAAAGATCAGAGCATAACTCTGGATATTTCTCCCCAAACCCACAAACAATGATGGAAAAGTCTTGTAACTAATTTTCAAAAGATTTCGGAATTTATTTTATACCAATTCCTGTTCTCCTCCTTAGCCTTAGCAATATAACACACTTTTGGATCCTGTTTAATGTTTAAATAACAAGACACAAGCAGTAGAGAGGAGAGCTCAATAAACCCCCTATTCTAAATATGCTGTTTAAGCTTCAAATGTAAATGTTTTACTAAACCTCTTGTGGAAAGCAAATAAGTGCTATAATGGGCTTGCCCAGAAATTCTTATAATTCACTCCTAGGCAGGTCAGACTGAGGTGTGGCTGGTATAACAGCTGAGGAAGGGTAAGTACTTCCTGCTTGAAGGGAACTAGGGGGATTCCCAGAACCTTGACGACATCATGGTAATGATGGTAGAAGAAGCCTCCTGGAAGACTTAACTACTAGAAGGACATTCAATATTGGCCAACACGCTGGACTTCGAAAATACACAACGGCAAAAACATTAACACTTACACCAACAACGCCAGGCATGCAGGACTTTGAAAATAAAACCAAACGGCAGTCGGCACATCCCCCCACACAAACAGTCAGTTAAAATTTTATGCTGGTCATTTTTTGACGGGCAATTCGCTGGTCCTTTAATAATAAGGGCTGGAGGAATATATTCAGTCAGCTTCTAGCATGAGTCTTACTTAAACTGGACTTTTCTTACACCTTGTTGAAGGCAGAAACAGCTTACTGAGGTGGAGGTTGACTTTGGTCCCTATGACAGCAGAGTATTTTTACTATCATTACAAGTGCGTATGGTCTTGTGGTAACTTCTAGTATCATTGGCTGTGGAGTGGCATAATCTATTTAAAGCTCATAACAGTTGAATATGTATATAATAATTATTTAAATGAAAACTGATGTGATGACAACTTCTTGTATCTTTCTTTTAGAATACTGCTACTATAGTGGTATCAAAGTGGAAAATGCTGAATTTTATAGACTTCAGTCATATTATTTGAGCGGAGAACAAGTAAGGTTCACATGTAAAGTGGGTTTCAGTACTGAAGATGGGAATAATTCTGGGCATATAGAATGTCTTCCAAATGGATCTTTTTCCAGAGCAAGATGCAGGAGTGAGTATATATTATATTTTATTTATTTTATTTAAATATTCAAAAGTTTATTAATTACACCTATTTTACCTGAAGTCCAGTGGCAGGCTATACACACAGCCATCTTTTCCTATTTATGTATTGGTTTACCTGTTTCTTGTTTCTTACTCTATAAGCCCCACCCAGCAGTGCATTCTGTGAGTTTTTTTCTATTGTATTTATAAAAAGATGAAAAAAAAAAGTTGGAAAATTCTAAGATTTATCCAGTTGAAATGTTAACAGGTATACTGATAAGCTGCTAGAGGCACAAAATTGCTGACCTATATTTAAAGTGTAACCTTTTGAAGAACTGCACATACAGTTGGCACAAACAGTTTTTATAAATTAAAAAAATAATAATACAGCAATTAATTAATTACCTGTTGCATGCAATTTTACTGCAATTGAATCTACCATGTTGATTTCTGATTATCTGTTTCCTGAGGTGGGAGGAGACTTTGGGCCCTATTAAATCGATCTGTAACTGTTGCAATTTTAAAGCAACAGCTACAGATCGATTTAATTGAACAAGCCTGCAAGTACATGGCCAAAAGCCAAATCTGTAACCATGTAATTGTACATAGAATTTCAGGGCATGATCAAGCAAGCCCGTAAGTAACAATTTAGAAACAGCTAATAGTAAATGAGAACGTCATCATGACATCATTAAAACATGGCGTTTAAACATCAATCAATTAGTGTTTAGATGTCCGATATGCGATCAGGCTCGCAATACAGTGATTTAAAATTCTATAAAAATGAATGAAGAATCTGTTATAGTCCATGTGGGTGGTCTGATATGTATTAACTCCTAGACTCCAGAGATTGATATAACACAGAAATTAAACGTAATTTGTTTTTTATTGCAGATTTGCAAGCTTGAAACAGTTGTGCAATTCATTCTAATGACTAATGACTCTTCATTCATCACTTTCCCTTATTTTAATGCCCAGTATAGTGTTTTTATTGACTTTTATAGTGTTAAGAACAGGTGTTTATTCCCATTGCGAGTCCTATCTAGTACTTGTAGAAGTTTTTGCTATATTTGCCATTTCTGGATTTTAGAGATTGTAACATTTGCGGGCTTAAAAGATCAAAGGCTTAGATGGGTTGGAGTTACAATTTTGACAACTGCAGGAATTTTCAGCCTGTAGCTCACAAATAGATTGCGGGTAGCTAGGGGAAGCCAATTGAATTTCAGTAACTTTTGCAGGCTATATTGCGGGCTTCAGCGATTTTGACAATTTAATAGCGCCCTTTGAATAGAGAGAAAATTTTTATCTGCACCACAGAAAAGTCACAGATATGACAGCCAGTGCTTTCATAAAGACAAACTCAAAGCTCATTAGTTTACCTAAAGGCACCCTACTGAGACAGTAACAAAATGAGGAAACTAAGTGAAGAAAATGGTACCCTGCTGTAAACAATATTGCACATAAATGTAAAATATTACTGTTAAATAAAAGGTTGTGTTTTTTACACATTTAAGTGCATAGTACCATATCATATCTTACAGCAGTGACTTTGGAAGAATTATAACTGATAATAGGTTCATGTTTGCAAAGTAAAAGATTTAATACTACCTTGAATTTATTATGTATCATATAAAATTATGCTACAGTGTCAGTCACTATTTTTGTTTCTTCTGATCTGCTTCTATACATGTGAAGACACCTTGAATGAACATAAGCTTTTACCATCTAGAAATGGTAATGTATGTGCAAATCCTTAGTATCGATGGTTTCAGTGGATTAATAGGAATATTAGCTTACAAAGCCCCTCCCTGATGAGAAAGCGGATCAACAAGCTTCTCAATAAGGCAAAAACTTTCCATAGCAAATCATTATTTTATATGTAAGGTTAATAAATTCCAAAAACAATGTGCCCATTAAAAGTCTAATTGTGTAAAACAACACGTTGAAAATATAGGATTACTTTAGTGTTCATACAATAGGGTTTTGCCTATTTACAGCCTTATTAAATTGCAATTCGGCAAATGTAAAGGGCTCTATATAAGCATATAGTATATTTTTTTTACAGAAGTTGTTAGTTAGTGAACTTCTATCCAAAAGTATGATTTTCCGTAACTAAAAACTTCTGTAAAAAAAATATGCTCTGTGCTTATATAGAGCCCTTTTGCCGAATTTTAATTTAATAAGGCTGTTAGTTACTAATTACCAATAAAATCTGCTCCCTCAAATGTATACATTTGTGGTGAATAATTGACCTTGGGTTTTGCTATTTTCAAGCAAATATAACTTTTCAAAATCCTCCAATGTGGCTCTGTCTTTTATCTTAGATTAGTAATTAACACTGCCAGTGAAATAATTATTAGTCAGAAGAGCCTGGCCAATTGATTGAATAAGGCTTACACAAAGCTTTAATTTGAGCCTTTACTTTTCCCCTTTTATATTTTTTTATGTTTATTGCCATGTTTGCCTGCCTCCCTCCTTGCAACCCTCAGAGTATGCTACCATAAGAGCATGTAAACCATAAGTTGTTAAATTCCATATTGCAGTTTCTGAAGTTTTTACACTGCCTCGCTCTGTGAACCTCAAATCACAGTAAATTTCATAAGGTTTGCATGGCCCTTCAAATGTCTAGAGATACTATTATCTTACTGAAGCTTGTATTGTCCCTCAATCAAGCTATTGAGACTGAGGCATAGATCACATGGGTATTCGTGCATTACATCAGTGAAAGTTCCATTTGATCAATGTATCTACTGTAATTATACCGTTTACTTATCCATGTTTACAGGAGTCTGCAACATGCCGTCTTTGAACCACGGAAGTTACGTGCCAAAAAAACCTATCTTTGAGACTGGAGAATACGTACAGTATGAATGTTTCGAAGGATACACAAGTCCACAGAGAAATAAGAAGGATAGTGCAGAGTGTCTTCAAAGTGGTTGGTCTATAACACCAAAGTGTGTGGGTATGTGTGTTTTATTTTATGCATCAGATACAATACATAGTACTTTTCCAGCCTGCTGCAGTATTAAAACTAGATTAGCAAGTCATAAATTGTATGTTCCTGCAATGGAGAAATTCATTAGGGGACAAAATGTGTCCCTGCATGCCCTACCCAAACCAGGACCCACCTTCTATGATGATACTTGACACCATCAACATTAAAATCATTCATGAGCTCCCATTAATAATATAACTTCTTCATGGTGGTTTGTGGTAGTGGCAGATCTTGAGCCCTGCTTGCTAAGTTAGAATGTAATACTTATATATATATATATATATATATATATATATATATATATATATATATATATATATATTGGATACAACAAATAAAAAAATATAAGAAATGCACTCACATTTAGTGCCATCATTAGTCTGAGATGTGTATTCAGCTCATCAATCCCCATGTGCAGTCCTATGTGTGTGACTGATCTTGTGAGCGTGGTCCAGGCTTGTTTCTGGAGGCTGGTGGTGTAATGGACACCACTGTTTTTCTATGCTGGATAATGTATTGTATTCCTCAGGTCAAGCAGCTATTGTTGGAGTATTAAGTCCACAATACTTGTTAAGGATAAATGGACGCAGGAGTGTAAAATGAAAAGTGGCTAACATTCTTCTCAATACTCAGATATCAGTTTTTTAAGCATAGTTCTCCTCAATTCACTAGGTGTCAACAAAGGAGATCCTCATAGACATTGTACCCAAAAATTACATTTAAGAAGAATAGAAATGTGAAAAATATTTTGGCACCTAGTGAATTGAGGAGAACAGACAATTGTGCCCAAAAAAATCTGGCTTACAAATATTACAGGCAGCTTAATTATGGTACCTGCAGGTACCTCAAAAAGATGGGCAGAAAGATGGTTAATTCCATCAGCAGAAATGAGACCTTCAAAATAAGACATTTAATCAACTGTAAAACAGATTTTGTGGTGTGCGCCATCACCTGTAAATGCAACAAGCAAGTACATTTTACGGACCCTGAAGAAGAGATTTTGGGAACATCAGTACAACATCTCTAACGGAGTCCTCAAGAATGTATTTTCAGCACATGTTGTCCAATACCAAGATAGACATGAGTGTCATTACAATTCAGGCCATTGATAGGATAAAACCATGCAAGAGAAGAGAAAACCATATATTAAAACTGAGGAAAAGCGAGACTGAGTGGATATATAAAATGGGCACACTAGGACCAGATGGACTCAATAGAGGAATAGATCTAGCAGTCTCTATTGAAGGATGGAGTATTGTTTAGAAAGATTGAACTAATTGCACTATGGTATCTTTAAAAGTACAATAAAAAAGCCACTTTAACCACAATTTTGGGAATATTTCCAGGAACAGATAAGCACGTCATGGATCTGACAGTCTTACAGCCCCATTAAATTCAAAAGCCCGTAATGGCTACGGGACACTTGCCACGGCTGCAGGCTTGAAATTCGGCTGTGTTACAGAGCTATTAAATTAGACCATGCTGCAAGCTAGGGGCTGGAGACGCAAACCCGTAAACCATTCTTGCGCACGTTGCATGTGCGGCCTAAACATGATCAATTAGTCAAACCCATAGTTACAGGTTTAGAGGGGGCCAATGGCAAAAGAGATTATTTTCATGACATCACTGAAAAATGGAGGTTAGATTTCAAAGCCTTATGGTTTTTAATTACAAGTTTTGATCAGACCCACATTACAGCAATAATGCAATATAAATAAATCAGTAAATATGATATTCTAGTCCACACAAGTTCCATTATATGTATTAACACATCGAAAAGTTGGGAAAAGTTGAGAAATTAAACATAAAAAAAAGTATTTTATATTGCTGATTTGAGAGCTTAAGAATGTTGTGCTATTAATTTTAATTCCTAGCATCACTTTCACTGTAATATTAAGTACAGTAGTGTGTTTGTATTTGCATTTACAGTGCTACGGATATGATTTTAACCCCCTTGCAGCTCCTCTCTAGTACATCTTTTTGGCCACATTTGTTTGGTTACGGGCTTGAACGCTAAGGAATTTGTGGCAATATAATAGTGATTTGAAAACGAAACAGTTACGGGCTTGACACATCAAAGATTTTGCAGCAACAGAGTTCAGATTTCAACATCCCGTAGGGTTTTTCCACATGTAACTCGCAGGTCGTTTGCAGGTAGCTTTGAGAGGCCAATTTAATAGCCGTGAGTCTTGCAGGCTACGTTACGGGCTACGGTTTTACACGTTGGGGGAATTTAATAGGGCTGTATGTCACATAAACCTGAAACAAAAACTTGTCAGGGGAAGATCGGCAAATGAACAGCTGAATATAAAAAATGGAGCTAAACCTTGTAACAAAATTGCCTGTAAGTTATGTCAACACATTTGTAATGATGACACAGCCACACATAACAGCAAGACCTATAACATCAAAGGATTGTATACATGCACATCCTTAAATTATATATAAATTTGTATATATATATATATATATATATATATATATATATATATATATATATGTATTTATTTATATATTTATCACATATAATAGTTGTCAAACTACGAATTGTCGTCACGCTTTGCGAGCTTGCAAGAACTGTGTCCCTCGCGAGGGTCCGCATTTGCGGAAGGTGGAGGCTCCAACGTCGGCTGCAATGAGCCTTCGCAAAGGGTCCGCATTTGCGGAGGTGGAGGCTCTACGGCGCCTCACACGCAGTTACAAACACCCACACAAGCGGCACTTTACCAGAGTACATATAACACACAATCACTATATATGGACTTACACAAAAAAATACTAAGCGCGGGACTTAGAACGGAAAATTTAGGGACTTAGCAGACAAAATTACGAGACGCAAACATACGACCTTAACGGCCGAACCGCGCGCACCTGAAAACATTAAAAACACAATAAATACACACAAAAAATACATAAAAAGCTTACCCACAGCAAGGGGGGGGCGGCACCCAGGACCTCTGCAAGTGAAGTTACACCTCAATTTAAGTCCGAATTCCAGAGTTTAGACACACGAAAATCCCGTAAGCGAGAGAAAAAATGACAGCCGAAAAAAATGAAAACAAGGCTACAGGACCCTAAACACGCAAAACACCACCAAGCACATACAGCTTTTCAAAAAAGCCGTACGAAGTACAAGATACACTCTTACCAAGGACGCAACATCATCCACAGCCGCGTACCACATACACTTTCGCAGCCATTTTACATACACACAAAAAAAAAAAAAGCTTACCCACAGCAAGGAGGGGCACCCATGACCTCTGTAAGTTAGGTTACACCTCAATTTAAGTCCAAATTCACGAGTTTACACACACGAAATTCCCCTAAGCGAGAGAAAAAATGGCCTCTGAAAAAAACGAAAACAAGGCTACACAACCATAAAGCCGCAAAACACCACCAAGCACATACGGCTTTTCAAAAAAGCTGTACGAGGTAAAGATACACTTTTACTACGGACGCTCAATCATACGCACCAGCGTACCACATACACAGTCGCCGCCATTTCACAACACTAACTTACACAATGCGGAAGTACACAGTTACACTAACGGCTTTCCCTCGCGCACGCAGCCTATTTACACTACACACATTGCTGACACTTACACCTCAGCTCCAGAAAAGTGCAAACCTATATTGGATGCTGCAGGAACATCGAAACAGATTGTCAGCTCATCAGCACAATGCTTCCTGCATATATTACTTAGAAATAGGCATACAAGAATACATATACAGAAAAAAAAAAAAAAAATTATCACAATAAACACAAAAGACAGTTACCGCGCGCCTCACAACCAATGCCAACGCTGCTCATACCACACAAAATGCACCAGGGGACAGCCTTGCAATAAGCGCAAAAAGCACATCAGCCCTGACCTTACAATGACAGCAAAAGCCCCTGTAATAACAAAAAAAAAACATCCAACTGCTGCGCAATGAGCGTCGAAGGTCCTCACGGTAAAAAACATTTTACATTATGTCTAAAACAGCATTCCCTGGCTTACAATTTCATGCCCGTCATTTTTTGACGGGCAATTCACTAGTATATATATATATATATATATATATATATATATATATATGTGTGTATATATATATATATATATATATATTAATAATATATATCTTAATGCAATCTTCTTACTTCATTGGTTTATTAGACTTTTCAGTCGTAATGTAGGACCCAAATCTGCTAACTTTTTGATCTTATTTTAATGTTTTAATATTATTAGCCAAGGTGTGATTCACTTATGTAGGACTTCCCAACCCAGCCCAAGTCCTTCCACTTCCTCGCCACCTGCCATACCCCCTTCTCCCCATGCCATTCCCCCTCAGCCTCACTTGCACCCCTCCTCCGAACCCGCTACTTACCCTGATCCACAGCACTTGATTGCTGTGCCTCTTTTGGTGAACTCCTGCTGACTTCATTCAGGATTCCCAGCAACACAGCAAGACGCACCGGCAGGGGAGGACCAGAATAGGCACAGCAATCAAATGCCATGGATAAGGATAAGTAGCAGGGGGGATTCAGATGAGGGGACAGAGGGGCATGGTATGGGCTGGGGAGGTGGTGGTGGCTACATTAGGACTGAAAAGCATAACAAAACAATGAAGTAAGAAGATTGCACTGGGGCACCGCCTGCACCGGTGGTTCCTCCGATGCTGACTCCTGCATTCATATATCCCCTATTTCTTGGACTTGTTTTCTTACTGGGGAGGCTTGGACGTATATTGCTTGACAGCAACAAGTATTGTGGACTTAATACTCCAACAATAAGTGCTTATCCTGCATAGAAAAATACTGTTGACCATTACACCACCAGCCTCCAGAAACAAGCCCGGACCACGCTCACAAGATCCAGTCAAATACATAGGACAGCGTATGTGAATTGATGAGCTGAGCACACACCTCAGTCTAATGAGGGCACTAAATGTGAGTGCATTTCTTATGTTGTTGTATCCAATAAATATACTGTATTACACTATTGCGCACTTTGCGCTTCTCTCCTTTATATTCCTTTATTGTTTCATATTTGTTGTCACACATGTGAACGGTGTCTGTGATTGGAGAAGCTGCATATCACCCAGTGACACTATATAGACAGACATATGTTTTAATAGTACAAGGCACTTATGATATCATAAGTAACTCATAATATTCACATAAAAATTGTGAGCCTGGTTCACTATTACTAAGTTTTACTTTGTTTGTCCAAAGTGCAATTACAAGTATTCCTCTGAAAGGTATCTTTGATAAGTATGGATTAGCACTTCTTTTTCTAAGCTATACTAACTAGAGTATATCTAGGAGGCCTAGCATATAAATTCTGGTGTAATTTATGAGGATACAAGGAATATAACAAGACTTGTAAAAACTTAGCTAGAGTTACCATTACTACCATGAAACCTCTTGCTGTGACACATAATCTCTGCTATGTGATATAGGACATAACAACTCAATCATGTGTAATTTCCAGTGCCTGCCAAGATGACCCACACAGGGGAATGTCTTAGGTTAATAATAAAAACATTTTAAGCGACAAAACTATGGTAAAATGTATCCTTAATTCTGTGACTGGGTAAAATAAAGAACTGCTAACCTACCTTCCATTGAAGTCAATGAGTATGTAATACCACACTGTTTAAAAGATGGTGAATGAGCCATTTTTGAAATCTCAAAGCCAGTTGTTTGTACCAGATGGTAGCTCATTGTTTGATAGATGGTTGAGAAGAGGTGCATAAAGCAATGCATTAAACGCAAGTTAATGAATTTGTTGTATGCTTTTGTTTCCTTCCATTTTTTATAGAAATCAAATGCCCCATACTGGCAAATAGCAAACTGATATCTCCTAAGGCGGAATACAGAGATGGTGAGGTTGCCGAGGTTTCTTGCCCAGCGGGTTACAGATTATCAAGCTTGGAACTCAGTCAGTGTTATTATTATGGATGGGACCCAGTACTTCCTACTTGTGAAGGTATACACACATACACACACATTTATTATGAAGTTAATTAAATTAAATGTAGGTTTACCCAGTGGCAGAGTTAGTGCAAAAGCAACCCCTCATAACTCCTCTCTATTTTTTTCTCTGTATACCCCTATGTTATGTGTACCCCTATTCTACCCTTCTCTCCTCCCCCTAATACATTTCTAGTCAGTGCTGCCAATAACAGCAGATTGTATATTGTAGTGGGGTATGGTGCTTTGTACCTGCTGCACCTGCAGTAGTTCCACCCCTAGGCTTACCGCTCAAATCCATTTTTTTACCTCTCAAAACTATTTTTTATAATAGTTGCTACAACTGCAATAATTGTAATAGTGAGTTTTCTTTTCTTTTCTCTTGTTAGAAATAAGGTGTCATATACCATCAAATCGTAATTTTAGGGCACAGGAGAACAAGAATGTATTTGGAGTAAATGAACTAGTGGAAATCAGTTGTAATGATGGCTTCACTCCAACTGTAAAGCGTTCCTATCGTTGTGTAGAACAAGGGTGGGATCCAGAATTACCAGTTTGTAAAGGTAACATCAAACTACATCTTCTTGATAATTACCTTTTTAGTATTTGGTGATCAAATCTTTTCACACTTCAACTTTGCTTTGACTGCACCAGAAACAACATGTTTTTAACTGCTGATGATTGTCTCTTTTGTATATTTGTATATTCTTTATCAATAGTTGCAAAACCATTTATTGAAGGGCCACTTAAAATGTGCTGTAGGGTAAGGAGGTGCTGAGGAGTGAACAGCCATGAAGCAGAGGAAGAGCTTTATATTCTTGACTTTATTGGAAGCCATTGAGAGATTCTTTGCATGGGAGAAGAAATAAATTTAGCAGAGAGGGAGATTTTTAGAAAATCTGCATTAAGTATTGATTGCAGGGAGAGAGAAGAGAAGCAAATAGACCAAAGAGTAAATTGTTGCAGCAGTCTAGATGAGACATGATATGGACCGGAGTAATTGTCCTGGCAATAAGAAAAGGGAGTATCTTTGTAATATTCCTGAGACAAAAACAATAGATAACAGTTTATTTAGAGAGACATGGAAGGTTCCTGGATGTTATTAGGTATATAATATAACTGTGTACCTATTTACTTTGATGTACTTTATTTTATGAAGAAGGGCTTATAAGCTCAGTTTCTACTGCCTACAATCAAACAAATAGTCCCTTATATGGGTCTGCCCTCTGTATGTCATAAAGACACAGACTGTGCTGTACTTGCTGTGCTGTATCTCATACTAACCAGTGACTATCTCTCAGCAACGTTCCACAACTTTCTGCATGATCCTTTATAGCCTAGTACACTACATTGCACATCCAGCCCCACAGAGTCTGTGTCTGCATTAGTAGCTGTGGGCAGATCCAAGAGGGTGATATTTGTTTGATTTTAGGCAGTAAAAACAGAGCCTATAAGCACTTAGTAAAATATAGTACATAAAATGAAATAGATACACAGGTATATTTTATACCTAAAATCCAGAAACCAAATGCACTGTTCCAGCTCTCCATTATCGACTGAGCATTTCTGTCTCCATACAGGGAGGCTAAGTTGCTCAGAAATAAATGTACTGGTTACTTGCCTTTGATTATTAATTACTGCCTCAATCATATTGGATGCAGATATTTTTTTTCTGCTGGCCCCCCTACCAGCTCGCTCATTTACTATATATATATATATATATATATATATATATATATATATATATATATATATATGTAGATAGATAGATAGATAGATAGATAGATAGATAGATAGACAAATACCAAAATAGAGGAGCTCGATCAGAGAGCAAACTAGCCTTAGTAGGTTAGTTCTATGGACATAATAACCCACTATGAGAGCAACCTCTTTTAGCCACTTGTAAACTTCACAGGGAGAAATATCCTGTAGTATATCAGTCTGGTCTCACCCAATAGAGTGATCCAGCCCCGAGATACCAGGCAATTCTACCATGAACAGGAGAAGCAGTAAACCCCAGACATACGTTTCAGCCGTCATTGGGCCTCGTCAGTGAGGTGTAACCGATATCTCTCTAAGGCACAGTGAGCAAGGGGTCCATGTCTGGAGTCCCCATCACCCTTAGGGAGACTAATCCCTAAGGGTCATTTGAATAAACAAAATACCAAAATATAGGTGCTCAATCAGAGAACGAACTAGCCTTAATAGGTTAGTTTTATGGACATGATAACACCCTATTATGGGTGATAGGGAGAACCAGACGTGGACTCCTTGCTCACTGTGCCTTAGGGAGTACAGCTGCACCTCACTGACGAGGCCCATAGAGGACGAAACGCAACTGTGGTTTGCTGTTTCTCCTGTTCAGGGTAGAGTTGCCTGGTATTTCAGGGCTAGGTCACTCTTCTGAGTGAGACCAGGCAGATATACTACAGGATATTTCTCCCTGTGAAGGGTACAAGTGAGCTAAAAGAGGTTGCTCTCTGAGTAGGTAACAGACCTATAGAAAAAAAACACTGAGATATTTTTCGTTCTCAGATGAGCACTTCTACTTTTTTTGTTTAGATAGATAGATACACATACGAATAGTGTAATAATAACATACTGAATAAACATAATTTTATGGGAAATTAATTCAATTCAGTTAATGCAATCAATTGAATTAGTTCACTACTATATAGTAGATTTTTACTTCTCACTAAATCGGTTAAAATATTAAATCATAAGATCTTTTGGAATCTGACCTACTTACCTACTTTTCCTGCTCATTCCAAGCACATCATAATAACAGTAAGCCTGTTCTTGTAAACACCTCTCTTACAAACTGTTTATTCTAGTACATGCACTTTTTTTATAATAACACTTTCATTTAAGTAGCCAAGTCTTGATCCTATTCAATGTAGCTTTGTAGCTGTATTTTTAAATGTACGGTAATATAATATATATTTTTATTTACAGCTCCCTAAATATATACAAATGATTATTTGGGTGGGCACCAATTGGAACTGTTCCTGATTTCTACTCTAATATAAAATAATAAACTAATTGTTAAACACAATTCACTATGTTACAGAAATTACGTGCCGCATTCCAAGTGAAAATCTTATAACAAAATCCAAGAGTAAGAGCTTTAAAAATGGACAGCGTGAATCATTCTCCTGTAAAGATTCAGATTTTCAAGAGAGTGTATGTACTGCATCTGGATGGTTTCCACCACTGCCAGTTTGTGAAGGTTAGTTAATTAGTGTATTTACACTCTAGTTATGACACTTGAATATTACATTTCTTTTTTTGGGAACATTTGAATAGTTGATGACTCCATATTGTCCTCCATCATAAATCCTTTTTGTATTGTCACGCTTAAAGTGACATGGATGTCACCAGAACAGGCGTAAGCCATCAGGTAGTTATTTGGAAATCACAAAGAAAACCTGTTTACATTTTTAAAATTGATTAAAAATTGATAAACATATTGGCAGATTTAATTAATTGCTTGTACAGCTCTTACAAACGAAAATGGTGAGATTTAAACTCATAACCTTTCACATTAGGAGCAATTGTTCTACCTATGTGTTATCTCTACAGGACAAATGTGACTTTCAAAAGTTTATGTTGAATGGGAAATACACCACTTCCTCATTCAACCACATTATATACAGTATACACAACATATTCAAGGCCATTTAACTCACTGTAAGTGTTATTCATGGTGTGAAAGAGCACAAGATGCTATGTTAAAATGATCTATTGTTTTTTTTTTTTATTACTGACTGTAATGATTATCAACATATGTCGACACTGAGTGGTGAAGGCTCTGTGAAGACAAAGATTTATAGTTTTTCACTGAACTTTACGAATGCAACAGGAAATTTGAGTCCAGATAAACTGCTTATGCTAATACTTATATATACACTATATATGAGATTCTTGTAGACACCGTATAATAAAAATATTGATACTTCTACGATATTGAATGTAACATGGGTAAAACATTGCACTAATGCTTCAAACAACAGAGCAATAAAATAACAAACCTCTGTATAAAAAATAAGTATGTTGTCTTAAACTTCTTTTCTTAAACTTATCCAGCCATGGAAGCCTTTTGGGACTAAATAAGGATGGCCCAACACCATGATCATTGTGATGGTTCCATTGAAGTCCCATAGGTCTTCTCCATACCAAAAATGGTTCCTGATGGTCCAAAAGTATTCACAGGAACTCGAGATAAACCACATAACCTGAAAAAAAACAACAAAGGCCTCATAATCTCTATTTGTGATCCTTTCAGGGAATTTATCTTACGGTCACACAAAAAGGAACACTGGTGTTCCAGGCATCAAAGTTTGGGAATCTCTGCATTAAAGATGATACTCACACATTTCTTTTTTATTTCAGATGAACCTGCTGTTAGCACAGCTTCTCCTATTAAACCAGGTAAAGTATATATATGTAGAAATGACTTCTGCCAGTCACCTAAATCATTTAATCAATATATATATATATATATCACATATTATATTTGTCCTGCTACGAGTCGTCGTCACGCTCTTTGCGTGGTCCGTACGATTTAGCGGGCTTAGCGATGAGCGCCGCAGGCGCTCATCGCCCGGCGAGCCTCGCACAGCGAGGCGAGACGTTAAACCGTAGTACTTTAGCGGGCTTAGAGATGAGGGCGAGACGAGCCGTTAATCCGGAGCACTTTGGCAATTAACGCCGCAGGCGCTCATTGCAGGCGAGCCGTTAAACCGTAGCAAAAAAATATGGCAGCAACTCGCGAACAGGAAAAAAAATACAAACACAATAAATACACACAGCACATACATAAAAAGCTTACTGACAGCAAGAGGGAGCATCCACGACCTCAAAAAAACAAGTTACACCTTCATTTAGCTCAAAATAAAACAGTTTAGACACTAAAAAATTCTCGAAGCGAGAGAAAAAATGGCGGCCGAACAAAACAAAAACGAGGCTACAGCACTATAAGCACGGAAAACACGTACGGATAATCAGATAAGACGCATAACACACATTACAACATCGCAAAAATCGGACGCAACACGCGGACAGGAATAAAGCAAAAACACAATAAATACACACAGCACATACAGAAAAAGCTTACCGACAGCAAGAGGGAGCATCCACGACCTCAAAAAAACAAGTTTCACCTTCATTTAGCTAAAAAAAAAACAGTTTAGACACTAAAAAATTCTCGAAGCGAGAGAAAAAATGGCGGCCGAACAAAACGAAAACGAGGCTACAGCACTATAGCCACGGAAAACACGTACGGATAACCCGCTAAGACGCATAACACACATTACCCGCCATTAAACGACATACGGATGATCCGCTAAGACGCATACCACACATTACCCGCCATTTTACGATAATGCGGAAGTAAACAACTACGCTAACGGTTTCGGCTCGCGCACGCACACTATTACACTGCACACGTTCATCACGCTTACACAGCACCTCCACACCACTAATGCTGCAGCAACATCAACACAGATTGCCAGCTCTTCAACACAATGCATAAAAATTGGTAAAGTATATTCATTTATTAATTGGAGTTATATATTTCAGTAGTACACACAAAAGAACATTAGCTACCTTACAATTCCATATGTATATTAATAACTAAACAACTTTCCAAACATACACATCTCATTGCCGTCATTTTTTGATGGGCAATACGCTAATATATATATATATATATATATATATATCATAGAAAAGCATATTTATGGGTAGATTGCATTACATATTCATTTAAAGTATAGGAAAAATGTTGATGACCTTAAAATATGGCGACAAAAAATGATAGAACTAAAAGGGCCACAGTAATTATACAACTTACATAACTTACATAAATAAAAAAGGATCAGCATAAAGAGCATTTCCGTCTGTTACAGAGAAAACAGGTGATTATCCCTCTTTACATTGGAACTCCTCCCATAGTTTTCAAATTGATTGTCTTTGGTAGTAGAGTGTAATTTACTTTGATAGGCTGCACTAAATAGAAATTAGGCAGCAGTAGGGAAGTGGAAGTATACCCAACAAAAGTTTAGCGGTCTCTAAAAAATGGAACGAGCTCCAGCCTAACGATGAGTGGCAAATAAACTCTCAAAAAAGATCAACCTTTAATGCTGTGGAAGCTAGATCCTTTTTACATTTCCAAGTTTCCCTAGCAAGTACGGGCCCTATGCTAATCACCTCAATCACAATTACGAGTGCCGTAGTAGCAAAGAAAATACTACCTAGCATCAAAAGTACGGCACAAATCTCCATTGATTTTTGCACTGACAAAAGAGAACAAGTAACTCAGTTAGACATTTACATTAAAACTCTATGCTTATACAATTTTATGAATCACTCGCAAACCAGGGGAGTGCCGTAACTGCAAATAAATGAAATATTACAGCTACCAAAGACCACTCGCAGAGGCTTTTAAAACCTGCAACTGCATTTAGTGTCAGTATAGCACCAAAGCAATTAAAAGGACGGCATTTCAAGATTATTTGACAACCAAAAGCCTGATATCAACATATGTATAATTAAAAATTGTGATAATGTCCATTTATTAGAGAACAACTTGGGTAACACACAACCCATTACTCATTGAGTTAATACATGTCAGGAAACCACATTGCCTAGGAACAAATGCCCAGTGTTATAATGGCATTTCTTGAAATTTTGGGAAGGAAACAAGTTTTTTTGAGTTGTTTTAGATGTTTAAATATGAACACAAATATACTATTTATATACTGTACTACTGTGCTGTGGAGGGCTTCTATCGCTCTTTTGCCCACCTTAAATTAAATGATTGTTGTGGTAAACTACCTCCTCAAAAAAAATCTACTACACAGGCTGATGAGAGGCAGTATGTCGAAACAGCTGTAAGTGGGTAGGATTCCTAGCTTGTGTATAATCCATCCTGAGCTTTGCTCAAAGCTGTGCAATACAGCAGGCATATGCTTAAAGAAAGCCATGTTTAAAATGGTAATGGACTGCAAACCTTTGCGGGCACATTTGCATGTCCTTTCCCAGGTTCCTAGAATGCAGTGTAATAACTGTATTTCTTGGAATTCTGGGTAGGAAATACGTTTTTTTAACTTGTTTTAGACGTTTAAATGTGAACACAAATCTACTATTTATTTACTGTACTACTGTGTATATACTGTATATGCACCCATTGGTGAAGCTAAACTATAATTGTAAAATATTTAATGGCATAAAATAAAAATAATTAAAAGATAATATTTATTTTATCTATGTCTTACGGTTTCCTTCCACAGTTACAGCAACTGTTTTTACTCATTATAATAATCCTAACATTCTCGTTTTCTGTTGGCTACTAGAGCCATCTCTCAACCATAAAGCTTGGTTTGCGTACACCCTACACTAAAATCTCTTGCAGCCAAGGAAGGATTTACAGATGTGGGCTGAGTGACATAACAGGGGGGAGCAAGATATTGAGGTGTAATCCATCAGCTGATTTACGGCTATACTATTGTTTTCCACACTACATTTTTCTTTAATCCAATACCACTTTATAAAAGCTCCTTTTAGCATATGCCTGTCGTTATAACACAGTTTTCATGCATAGCATAGGATGGATTTGCATGATTTAAGACACCTAACAACAGACTGTAACAGTTTAAATTTTATTGGGTGAACACAAATGTATTATTTTTTTGCGCTGTCCCCTGTACAGTGGAGGCTTCTATAACTCTTTTGCCCACCATAAGTTAAATTATAAATATATATAAACAACCAACCCTCCCCTTACAGGTGTATCATTTACACAAATTCACTTATACACAAAAAATCTTGGGGTACCATTATTTTTTGTGCTTGAACTAGGATTCAATATGACATGAGTTTCTCAAAGATTTTTTGTTTTTTTAGAGAAACTGTATTTTTCAATTCTTTTTCTACAAGACTGCATATAGTATACGAGCTGTTATGGTTGGAATCAGAAATGGGAAGAATAAAATGCTTAACTTACTAGAGAAATCCAAAAGATTTACAAAAGAAAGATATTGAGATTACCTAATCCATTCTTCCTTTTGTTAGTTAAATTCCATATGGCCAAATTTCATGTGCACGAGATTTCAGAAAAAGCAACCCTAGCATAAATGGAGAATCGAATATATATATACATATAAAATAAGAAATATATGTCCAGAATAGAGAGGCCACAGCTGTTTAAAGTGTTGATCATCCTCAATGAACCATAACATATTAGTGTTTATGGCTTAATTTAAAAAAAAATCATATATTTTTAATTGTTTTGGTTTACAGTTTACATTTTTGTTTTGTTACAATGATTCATTGTAGGATAGATTTTATTTGAGCATGGATGATTTTTGTGAGTTAAACATGGTTTTATTATTATTATTGTTTTAAAATGCTTGCTTTTGAATGTTAAAATATGTTAATATTTTTTCCAGAGACAACCGCAGCCCCCACAACTCCTAAAGTTGATGGTAATAAACCAGGTATTGTAGCTTTTTTAAGTTAAGTTTAAGTTACCAAATGTACTGGAATATTGTTCATCTTCATAAGAGATAGTTTCTTGCCATATTGGTCAGAGGGAATTGTGGGACATTATTTCATTGAGCATCATATTAGGAGCCTTCATAAAAAAATGTAAAATAAAAGATAAAAAACTGAACAGATGCATTTCTCTGATCTCAATGATTGAAATGTCTTTATGACTTTAAAATTAATTTTGTTTGCAAACACAGATAAGAAAGAAGCATTGTGCTGTGCCCTTAAAAGTCATAAAGGCATTTCGATCATTGAGAAAGCCACAAATTGAGAGTGGTGAAACCCTTCTGATAAGTTTTTTTATCTTTTATTTTAATTTTTTTTAATTTCATATGTTTTTTTTTCATTTGATGTTAATTTTTGTAAAGTGTTTTTTTTAACTATTAAATAAACTCACATATATATCCTGAACCATGTTCAATGTGGTATATTGACTAGAAGTATATTTTTGCTTTGAGATAATACCCTGAACCATGTTCAATGTGGTATATTGACTAGAAGTATATTTTTGCTTTGAGATAATACATCAATCTTGTTTATACTCACACGTCATTATTTATTGGTAGCAATGTAGCATTTTCCATACATTGCAAACTTCCACATATGTTAGGCTGATACCCATATTGCATTAAATGGAGCATAAGACAAGATGCTCATAAGTTGTACCAACCGAGACATCAACACTTGTTGGGAAGTCCTTGATATACCTCATGAATTGAGGTTATAGAAGGTGAGAGTTGAACCTTATATATTAAAAAAATAAAAGTTTGGGATCGTTACACCCTGGTTATCTGCACTAGGATCTGGTGCGCTATCTCTACCCCACCCTTCTCCTTTTTGTATACTACTTAGACACAACAGTGAACTGTATTTTGAGAGAAGCAGCACGCCTAGCAAATGATCAATATATTTAATTATTGAACATAATATTCATATTTAAATAAAATAATATAAAATTGAGAATTCGAGTGACTGTTGACCCTAAAACTAAACCATCAGAACCACCTGAGGAGCGCTACAGAGTACCACAGGGATAAATTATCCTGTAACATTTTTATTTTTACTTATGTTTAAACATAATTAGGTTACATTTGTTTGTATAATCATGTGTGTAATTTGACTGTTGGGCCACTGTTAATCACAGTTATAACATTTTTTGGCATCTAGTACTAAGTGGACAAAAATACTCTAGTACTGTACGTTATTGCATATACAATGTGCATTCAAATAATGATTTTCAAGTGGTAACTTTTTTTTAACATGTTAGCAATCCAGTGCACGTGTACACTTACCCTTCTGACAACTGTAATCCCAGAGAGGTCCACTTTTTGCAAGTCAGGCAAAAAGTGCATTTGACCACCAGTTTTGTTTGTGAACTTCCTGGATTTTGTAGCTGTCTGTCAGGGGCTTATTTGGGATATATTCTGTATTAGGCTCATTCAGACTTGAATTGCCCTGCCATATGCACAAACACACATACAATACAGCTACTACTTTTCTCCTTATTCTGTTACTCCTTTCCACGTACTCTGGCCAGTTTGTTGTAAAATAATAATACACAAACATAAGCACCAGCAATCTGAGACAGAAAAAGAAAATGTTTTGTCCTAGACCATGTCCTTGTTGGCCTAGGCAGAAACCAAATACACCACTGCTATCAGCACTGTAGAGGCAATTTACTTATAAGGTCTTTACACTAAAAATGGAACAAAAATAGAAACTAAATGGCACCAATTATAATATCACTCACTATGCACTGAAAGACAAATACTTTTTTGATGTAGCTACATTTCCACAATTATATGCCAGCAGAAAAAAAATCATGAAGTGCAGGTAAATAAATTATTAGTGATAAAGATGCTAAGGAGAATTGAAGCCTATTTCGGAAGTCTAGATTCCCTTATCCTGTTAAAGATTATACACAAACTACCGGTAATAACCTGCAACAACGTTATAAATCCGGGATCTAGTACTAGACCTGCTATGGCTTCACCATAAATATATAAAAGTATAAATATTTATATCAAATTATAATAATCATGTATATGTTTACTGTAAAGGCATTGCAGGTCTAGTGGTAGTGCTGTTATTTGTAATAGTTGCAACAATTTTGCAGATTATTCATTTGAGAATATACAATATGCATCTATTGTTGCACTGTTTAATAGGCTGAACCTTAAATTTCATGTTTAGTGCATTCAGAATTAAAACTTATTATTATTTGTTTCTCAAAATTATATTTTTATTTTCATAGAGTCAAAAACCCAATGTCCACTTCCACCCAATCCAAGAAATGCTCAACAGTTGGATCTCAAGAGCAGCTATCATAATGGTGACAGTGTTGAGATAAAATGTAAAGCTGGTTATAATCTTTACGGTTCAAAATTAATTCGCTGTCAGAATGGAAAATGGGAATCTTCACCTCAATGTATCGGTGAGTAATCTTTACTAAGATTTTTTTTAATGAATCCCTTAAAGAGTGTCTGAACTCATATACTACCATGTAGCGCAGTCAAGATCAAGAAGAAAATGTGTAAATATGTTTATTTCAAACTCTTTTAAATAGTTTTTTAGTTTTTGGAAAAAAAACTGCAGTGTTGGCTTTTACATCACTCATGCTGTTCATATTTATACTTAACATAGATGATGAGAAGATGCTACTAAGTCTTGACGTTTAGGCTTCTAAGGCTCATTACAGCTGTCCTCTAAGTAATAAGCAGGGGTGTGCAGTAGCTATAGCCAATATGCTGTGTTTTGTGTGGTGCATTGGAATATACCACTGACAGTTTGTAGGGACCTCTACACAGACAGGTTTTTGTTGCTTTAATGAAAGTATTTCTTCTTTTTGTATTCAAGAATCACAGAAATGTGAAAGCCCACCTGTTATAGAAAATGGTAAAATTGCTAAGGACTCTACCCAAGAGGAATATTTTACAGACAGTGTGGTGAGATACACTTGTAATGCTGGTTTCCAGATTCTAAGTGAGTCAGATGAAAGTTTTTGTTTCAAAGGAAAGTGGACAAGACCTCCTGTTTGTACAGGTGAGTGAATTGTATTTGTATTGAGAAAAAACTGAGGTTATTTCCACAGACAAATCTTAAGTAAATATTCAGTATTTATTTTTGAGAAGGGATATAGGATATGAAGTTACACAATGGAGGTTCAGAACGAGGTATAATTTAAAACTATGGATAATAACAAAAACTTTATTTATTATATTATATCTCAGTTTATGGGTGGATCAGTAAAGCTGACTTAAAAATGGCAAAATTCAATGTTATTTTACTGTGAAAAATATTTTGAATAATATTCAATTGATCAAGTTTTTTTGGAAGCTACGCTGTGACACTTTAATATGACCCTCTGTATTCCCCTGTACACAAAAGCAATCTTCCTGTACCTATTTACATCAGACATCCTCTCTCATCACATTTTCTGATTTCAATGCTCAAAAATTCTCTACAGTTTAGAATACATTGCAAGAAATCCAAGCCTATATTTTATAAATTAGAGTATAAACAGTGATAGCCACAAGCTGAAGTAATAATAATTCTGTAACAGTCCAGAATAAGGACATATTGTTAAAAAGGTCACTGCCTATATTAAAATAAACTATTTTGAAGGACTAAACTTAAAAATAGATTTTTTTTTTTTTAGAATTAAAACAAATACGGTACCTTTTAACTAGAGCACCTGGGATCCACCCATGAGAAAGGCAGAGAAATAACTAATTTATGGAGCTATCAGCTTGCATGAACATTGACATTTTTTAGTGGTTTAGTATTTTCAGATTTTTCTAACACATTTCTTTAAGAAATTACAAAATAATGTTTCCTAGACGTTTTCTCTGCACCTTTTCATCTGGCCTATCTGTTTCTTAAAGCACTGGCTAATAATATTTTTTTTTCCTAATGCTTGTGTTTTTCTTCAGGAATTCCATGTGGCAAGGCGGAAATTATTCCATTTGCAGTTATTCCAGGAGAAAAAACAAGTTATAGCCATGGCGACAGTGTGATTTATCAGTGTATATCCGGCTACAAGATGACTAGTGACATTAAATCAACATGTATCAGCGGAGAATGGCACAACCCCCCTACCTGTATCCGTAAGTACCGTATGTCCTGTAACGATTATGTAGTTTATAAGTGTTTGCACATTTAATGTGACAAAGGAAGATTCCAAGTTATTGCAAAAATGAAATATAAATAAATATAGTTATAATTTATGGTTACTTGAATGTATGTGTTAGATAACTGAGATTGTAAATTGGGTATTACATAAAAATATATGAAAAGTGCTCCCTTTCTCCTAATGAGTTTATCTCACATAATTAATTATCTCTCTCAGGGGTGATAAACCACAAGAGCATGCCCAGTTGGTAAATCGATATTGTAGATCCGAACAGTGATATATCAAAAGAAAAAAGAAAAAGCACACCTCTAGATTCAATAGAGTAACTAAATAAATAAATAAGTAGCAAAATGATTGTGACTGGTAAGAAAAAGAAGCCAAACCAGGAGCAATACAAAGACTATATTTTGTCATGAATATTACCTGATAGTACAACGAAATGTAAACTTTATTTTTTTTTTTTAACAACAGTAGGGGAATTATAAAATATTTAAAACAAACGCAGATGATTATTTTCTGTCCTGAAATTTGCCACAGCATACCACAAGGTGTATCTAATGTTACAGTTCCCACTCTTACAAAATGTTTGTTTGATACTTAAAGGTATATGCAAGTGATCTGGGTTATGAATGCATCTGATAGAGGGGTATTAGTAGTGTATGATCAAATTTATTTGCATGCACTATGTTTGCATTAACAAAAAAACTGTTGCAGGTGATGTTTACACCCCCAGGATTGAGCTAGGCTTCTCGGGATTCGATTTTGTAAAAATGAACCCTCTATGTGAGCATGCCCAGCTTTGCAGCAATGCTGTATGCAGCCAGCTAGATAATGCTGCTACACTGATTAGAACTAAGATCCTTAAAGGACCATAAATCGACATTCAAGTAAAGATGCTTGAGCTGTTACACGGTTGTTCTTTAGACATACACCCTCTCCTTGATACATTCTGACAAATTATAATTGTACTGAAATAAAAAATGTCCGCTCCTTCTTCCTATTCTAATCTGTCTTTTAGGCGAGTGAGCATTTATGCTTGATTTATGGTCCTGCAATGACCTGCAAGAGAGCTTGTGTTCATGGTCTCTGTGTATGTGTCTCTGTGTGTGTCTATCTGGGGCTGGGGGAGGTGATGGGGCAATTCACTGGGGCTGGGGTAGGTCACAGAGGCAATTCACTGGGGCTGAGAGAGCTAACAGGGGCAATTCACTGGGGCTGATGGAGCTAACAGGGGCAATTCACTGGGCCTGGGGGAGGTGATAGGGTAATTCACTGGGGCTGGGGGAGATGATGGGGCAATTCACTGGGGCTGGGAGAGATCACAGGGGTAAATCACTGGACTGAGGAAGCTAACAGGGGCAACCCACAGGGGCTGGGGGTTATACAGGGGCAATTCACTGTGGCTGGGGAAAGTTTCACCTGGGATGTTAGGTAGATAAAAGGGGTCTGGCAGGAAAAACAAATGTGAATGAAGGGACACAGAACTTGTTCTGGGTATTACAGAAATGTAAAGGAAAGCTGCAGCTCAATTCACAGACCAAAAAGATATCATGTATTATGTATGCTAATTTTCCCTGGGACTTTCAGTGGGTGTCAACATCGATAGAAAACAGTTTGCAAATGCAAGAAATTCAGCAAATGTTAGGGTAACTGTTTAAATGTTTATTTTTGTATTTTTTTCATGCAACATTTTTTTTCCATAAACTACTAGTTCTCCTCTATGAGATGCATTCATAATCCAGCTCACTTGCATATACCTTTAACAGCTTTAGAGAAAGCTCCACACACACTACATTCTAAACTCAAAGGCAGGACTCCTCATTCGTTGCAATGTGTCAATTTTTGTTTTGCCCTTGTTCAGCGATATGTTGGCACGTTACAAATAAAGATAATAATAATAATAATAATAAGAAAAGATGCAGTACCAGCAACAAAAGTATCAATAAGTAGATAGAGCAGTTCTTGCCAAGATAGCCCCCATGAGACTAATAACTAAAGGGTACCTTCTCTTCAGATCCTATTTTCTCTCTGGGTTAAAGCTTGTTCCTAAGATAGCTAACTAAATGAGAGGACATCAGCTGCTATATCTGATAAATATAGAGGACTAATAATCACATATCAAGCAGAATTTTGTTATGCAATAGCAAATTCAATTAAGGCATGTAACTGGAGCAAATTATCAGAACAAGCACCCTGACGCGCATTTCTCAAGGGAAATAAGACAAGCACAGCAGAATAGTGGAGATTTGAAGTAATAAGCTCCACCTCTTAATGTGACATCATTCCCACGATAAAACACCATTGCATAATGGAATTAGCAGTATAAGATTAGAATTTACAAATTAATTTAACTGAGACTATGGGAAAGGCCCTGGCAGGTAACAGAAACATAAAAAAAATATAAACTTAGAGTAGCCAGATTGCATTGTGGTAAGTAAACCAATTTTGGTTAAAGAGGAAAATAACTGCTCTTAAGTATACAAATAGAAAGTTATCCAGTTATAACATTTATGTTGTGAATCAAATGCAATTCTGGCTAAAGGATATTATACTAATTGTCCACTGATGAAAACAGACATTTATGAATAGACAACCAAAATGTGAAAATATGGTGCAACAGAAATGAAAAAGAATCTTAGCTATATGTTAATATTGTTCACTTCAAGCCCCTCAAAGGAGGTAACTATTATGCCACACTTTAAGGAAATTATTTTGATGGGCAATGATCTATTATATACTTATTGTTAGCTTTAAAGCCATATAATAATTATACAATAGTGGAAAGAGTGAGATAGCCTGATGAAAGGCCAACTTTTAAAAATATGCTAAAGGTTGCAACATACTCTCAATCACAGAGTGATGTAGAAGTTGTAACAAAAGTAGGGACTTGAATATCAATATGTCGGATAAAATGAACGGAGTAGAGGTAAACCATTCATTCAGTGACAAGGGTTTTCAAATGGAAAATCCATCTGGCTTCTTTTTGTAGTAGGAGATGATCAATATAACATCTACGTATAAATCTTGTCTATACCACAAAACTTTTGGGACATTACAGCACCGTCATGGACTTGATTAACATGTCAGGTTACTGGTACATCTGCGTTATTGAGTACTAGTAACTCGCCCGTCAAAATTGACGGGATAATATTCAATGTGTCCTCCACTTCTCCAGTGTCTCCCCACCCCCTCCCTCCCCTGTGTCTCTTCCCCCTCTCCCTCCCGTGTGTCTCTTTCCCCCCTCTGTCTCTTTACTCCCCCTGTCCCTCCACTGTGTCTCCCCCACTCTCCCTCCCCTGTGTCTCAACCCTACTCTCCGTCCCCTGTGTCTCTTCCCCCTCCCTCCCCTGTGTCTCTCCCCCCCTACTCTCTCCCCTGCATCTCTTCCCACTCCCCTGTGTCTCTTTCCCCATGTCTCTTCCTCCCCTCTCCCCTGTGTCTCTTCCCCCCTCCTGCCTGCCCTGTCTCTCTCCCCTGTCCCCAGTGTCTCTTTCTCCCAAGTCTCTTTGACCCCTCCACTGTGTCTCTTTCCCCCATACCTCTTTCCCCCTATCCTTTGTCTCCATTTCCTCCCATGTGTCTCTTTCCCCTCCCCTGTGTCTCTTCCACCCTATCCTGTGTCTCTCTACCCTGTGTCCCCCACCCCACTGCGGCGCTGTGTATCTCCCAGCACCCTCTCCAGTGTCTCTCCCCCCCTGTGTCTCTCCTCCTCCGCTATGTCCCTTCCCCTTTCCTCTGTCTCTTCCACCCTTCTCCCTCTCTTGTGCCTCTCTCTCCCTCCTCCCTGACCTGTCTCTCTCCCCGTTCCCTGTGTCTCTTTCCCCCAAGTCTCTTCGACCCCTCCACTGTGTCGCTTTCCCCCAATATCTCGTTTCCCCTATCCTGTGTCTCCACCCCCTCCCCTGTGTCTCTCCCCCCTCCCCTGTGTCTCTTTCCCCCAATCCTGTGTCTCTCTCCCCTGTGTCTCCCCCCACATCTGCGCTGTGTCTCTCCCAGCCCCTTCTCCCGTGTGTCTCCCTCCCGTGTTTCTTCCACCTCCCCTGTGTCTCTTCCCCCTCCCCTGTGTCTCTTCCCCATGTCCTTTCCCCCTCCCCTGTGTCTCTTCCACCCTCCTCCCTCCCCTGTTTCTCCCCCCCGACCTGTGTCTCTTCCCCCTCCCCTGTGTCTCTACCCTCCTGCCCTGTGTCTCTTCCCCCCTCCTTTCTCCCCTGTGTTTCTTTCCCCCTGTCCCTTGCACCATGCTGTGTGCCACGCTTGCGCAGTGCACTTGTACAGAATTCTGTACAAATAGTTTCTGTAGTGTGCATGCACTCCCACCGTTACACACTACGAAAACTATTATATGTGATAGTATCAAAGAGTATTTGATGAGATAAATGACTGCAGTACTTCTGCTGTTCATATTCTCCTTTATTTGAAACTAGAATATTGCCCGTCAAAAAATGACGGCAATGAAATTGTAAGTGAGCTAATGCTATTTGGTGTATAATAATAAAATAAGTAATCGATTAATAAAGTAATATACTTTACCTATTTGGAAGTAATATATGCAGGAATCATTGTGTTGAAGAGCTGACTCTGTTTTGGTGTTGCTGCAGAATTAGTGCTGTGGAGCTGCTGTGTAAGCGTGGTGAATGCAGTGTAATAGTGTGCATGCGCGAGACCAAACCGTTAGCGTAGCTGTGTACTTCCGCATTGTATAAGTTATTGTTCTAAAATGGCGGCTAATGTGTGGTATGCGTCTGTAGTGCGATATCCGTAGGTGTTTTGTGGTGTTTTGCATGTTTCTGGTGGTGTTTTGCGTGTTTAGAGTGGTGGCCATTTTTTCTCTCGCTTAAAGAATTTTTTAGTGTCTAAACTATTTTATTTGGAGTGAAATGAAGGTGTAACTTAATTTTTGGAGGTCCTGGATGCCCCCTCTTGCTGTAGGTAAGCTTTTTATATATGTGTTGTGTGTATTTATTGTGTTTTTAATTTGTTCATGTTCGCGGGTTGGGGACGATTTTTGCGAGGTTGTAATGTGTGGTAACGTGTGTCGTATTTTGTTTGCGTTCTGGCGTAAAGTTTGCGAGGGTCGTAGTTGCTGGCAAGGAGCGCCTTCGGCGCTCCTTGCCAGCATCCGAGGCTCTCGCTTAGCGAGCCCGCAAGCGTGAGCAACTGCTCATATGCTCACAACTATATATGTGATTCTCTGGTGTTATGGGAGTCCCAAACGATAGTTGTACTGGGCAGACAAGGTTTACAGCTTCTAAAGAGATGTGAACCTATAGCTAGCTATGTCAGACAACTTGTTTTCAACTTGGTTTTGGATGTGTAGTAACTATGTACAATCATGTATTTTAGACAAGGGGCTCTTACATAGTTGATAGTTGGTTGTTCCGTTAAGACCTCTTGAAGCTCGGGGTCAGACCTTAGAATATTCCAATATTTTTTTGAAAATATTTTTAATGTGACAGCTAAAAGCATTGTATTTACAAGTCATCCTAACCGGTTGATTTGGTAATTTTGTAATGACCATTGATTTGTAAGTAATTCCATCCTGGATTTAACTTTTGCTTTCATGTAGGCTTTTTTTAAGTATATTGTGTGAGTAACCTCATTGTCTATCATCTTGCTCTTTAGCCTGAGTTTTAAAGTATGTTTCTGATGTACAATTATGCTTAATGCAGAGGTATTGCACATAAGGGATAGTGTTCAGTAAGTTGTTAGCAGTTGCTTTACAATAAGTTTTAGTGACTATCATGTTGTTCTGTGATATGATAATTATCAGAACCAAAAATTCAGTTTGACTGATGAATGCTGTACATGTAAGTTTTAAGCCAAATGTGTTGTTGTTGAGATCTTGTATGAACTGATGAAGTTCAGACTCTGTACCATGCAATAAATAAATATACCATCTATATTTTTGTTGTTCAGTCCTTCAGCTGTGTCTGACTCTTGGCGACCATATGGATGGAGCATGCCATGCACATCTGTCTGTGTTTCTAGTTGTGCTTATCCATGTGGTTTTCTTAGTAAAGATACTGGAGTGGGTTGCCAGTTCCTTCTCCAGTGGACCACGATTTGTCTGACCTCTCTACTATGACCTGCTCATCTTGGGTGACCCTACATGGTATAGCTCACAGCTTCATTGAGGTACACAAGTCCATTCACAACAACAAGGTAGCGATCCAGAAGGGGATAATTTATATAGTGGAGTCAAATATCCACCTTCTTAGTGTAGTTGGTCATTGTCTCATTAAAGACCACAATGTCCTCCCACCATCCCAAATATAAATTTGCCAAGGTGGGGGCACACAAGGTGAACATGGCTATCCCTTGGATTTGATTATAATATACGTCATCATAGATAATAACGTAATTGTGTTATGTTGATTGCCGCTTGGTTTCAAATAGTGTTTACAGGAATTAGTCCCACACTCATGTATTTAATGACGTATCTAAAGATTCCACGTCCATTCCAATAAGTAGTCATTTTCTACCTGAATGTCGTCTAGTCTCTGAAGGACATTCTTGTTGTCTTTGACATAGAAAGATAGTATCAAAGGGCCTGAGAATAAGATCAATATAAATGTTAGAGATTTGAGTGATGCTTTTTTCACCTAATATAATTGGTCTACCTCGTGGTATATCCTTATTCTTATGTACTCTTGGCATAGAATAGAAAATAGCCACTGTTGAATGTTTTGTTTTTAAGAAAAGGGACTCTTTGAACGATAAAACTTAATTTGAAAGACTCTCCAAAGAAATAGCATTCAACTCACCCTTAAATTTGCTGGTAGGATTAAAGAGGTCAAAGGTCTACAGCAGGTGCATTCACTTAGAAGTCTCTTGATACATAGTTTTAATAAGATTGACTGTATTGTCGTCTTTATCAGGCGTTTAATAACAATGTTGTAATTGGTTTGCAAGTCCCTTGCTGTTCATCTTTAGTGGAATGTGCTCATTACAGTGACTGACTGCCAATGTCTCAAGATCTTTGAAAACCAATGAGACAAAGACTTGAATATTTGGAGACAAAACAAAACCAGGCGTGAATGTGCTTTTTAATTTTAAATCTGTATATGGACCCTTACCCATTTCCAAACCAGAATCAATACTCTCAAATAAGGCCATCATGTCTTTCAAGTATCGTTGTTCCTCAGAGCATAGACTGTTTTTGTGTGCATTTTTATGATGTTTGTGAAGCAACATTATTCTAGCAAACAAATAGACATATGTCATCCATTCAAATAAATAATCTAGACACTGGGGAAAAGGAGCCCTTTGTTTAAAAGGCTTTTATGATGAATATTAAGTTGGAAATCTGAAAGTAAAAAAAAAAACTATGAAAAAAAGTAAAAGATACACAAGAATAGGGTTAAGGATTAGATCACAAAATGCACAAGGCCTAAATATACCTTATAAAAGAAAGGTTTTTGTTGACAATCTAATGAGAGAATATTGATATAGCTTGCGTCCAGGGAACGCATTGGAAGATCAACAGAGAACCTAGTTTGCCCAACAGGAACTTTGATAGAAAAATAAGCTCCAATTTTACGTCCAAATCTAGAGGGGTTTCTATTTGGTTCAATAAAAATGTAAGTACAATAGAGGATAATATGGAAACAGACATTAATGGTAGATTAATTTATAGATAGGCCAAATCAATGATTAATTTTATTCTATAATGAACCTTTATCTCCCTAATAACAAACAAAATGCTTTTTGAACAAGATGTTAAAACATGTTCATAAAATAAAAAAAATGCTTTTTAATTGTTTGTGGTGATATGAACATGATACATTATATTGATCTAGATCGTACCTCGCTAACTAAATTCATTCCAGATGTGCAAATGAAGAAAAAGGCTGAAAACTTTCATAAAAGCTTGGACAATTTTGACCTCTATGATACTTGGAGAGCATGCCACAATCGCGAAAAAGATTATACATTTTTTTCTAGACATAAAACCTACTCCAGGTTGTATTATTTCTTAGTGGATAGTCCAACACTGGAAAAAAACAAATCATATTGAAATTAAAACTTCTAGCTATTCAGACCATGCCTCAGTCATTTTGATTTTAGATAATTTACAAAAGAAAAATAAAAAATAGGCTAGATCAGTAGATCTATATATACTGAAAATCCCAGAATATAAAGAGAAATTGGAACACAAATTAAAAAACTTTTTTGATAGATTCATTAGATTCCGAGGTAGTTGTGTGGAGTACACATATACAGCCTTATTAAATTGCGATTCAGCAAATTTAAAAGGGCTCTATGTAAGCACAAAGCATAATTTTTTATAGAAGTTTTTAGTTACTGAAGACCTTGCTTTTGGATAGAAGCTCACTAACTAAAAACTTCTGTAAAAAAAATATGCTCTGCTCTTAAATAGAGCCCTTTTAAAATTGCCGAATCGCAATTTAATAAGGCTGAAAGCCTTTGTGAGAGGTCTTTTAACCTCTTGGAATATACATCTTAAAAAGCAAAGGGGCCTATCTTTAAGAGAATTGATTAGATTAATCCAATTAGAAAGAGCTAACAAAATTAATATGGACCAAGGTGTTAAGGAACTAATATCAATCCGAACTCAAAAAAAGGAAGATTAATTAACAGGTGGTAAATAGAGCATTGTGAAAATTTCAAACCAAACAATATCATCTTGGAAATAAACCTGAAAAATATCTAGCGAATAAAATAAAAAGAAGCTTCCCCCAAAAAGAATTGAAAAACTGAAAGATAAAAATGGGATAATACAATATAAACCTAAGTATATAGGATATACCACTTATGAATATTATAGACAACTATATAACTTAGAAAAACAATTACGTTTTACAAAACCTAACAGGGGAGATATACAACATTTTTTGGATACCATGAAATTTCCATAGATTAACTAAAGTACAGGTGGAAGATCCAAATAGGTATATATCCCTGTTTGAAATAGAAACTGTAGAAATAGAAAATTTAAATCTGATAAAGCACCTGGCCCAGATGGTATTCAATATTACAGGGAATCTTAATAGATAAATTGAACAAAACTTTTTATGAAATTAAAACCACAGGTTTTGCACTACCTGAAATGCTCGAAGCCTCTTTAATTACCCTACTTAAAACAGGGAAGGATCCAACTAATTGTGTTAACTGTAGGCCGATATTGTTATTGAATACCGATATCAAGTAATATTCAAAAATTGTAGCCTCTAGATTAAACATCCTACTACCTGACTTAATTAATCGGGACCAAGCAGGCTTCATCCAAAAGAGACAAACTTCAGACAATGCAAGGAGATTTTTAAATATTTTGTCCCATGTCAAACAGTGTAAAATCCTAATGTTGGCCCTGTCACTAGATGCCGAGAAGGAGTTTGACAGGGTCAGCTGGTGATATATTGAAGAGGTATTGCAAGTGTTTGGTTTGGACGAGTTTGTTTTCTCGATCTGTGAAAGCCTTGTATGCTAATCAGCATCGTTGAGGGAATTGGGATTTAAATCCAATGTATTTAAAATTAGTAATTGGACACGTCAGAGCTTCCCACTCTCTTCACTTATTTATCATTATGGAACCCTTGGCCGAAAGCATGAGACTGGATGAGGAAATTAAGGGAGTTAATATAAAGGAACATATGAATAAGTTGATGTTATTTGCTGATGATGTCCTGTTGACTTTGACCAGTACATTATGCTATTTATATGATAAATTAGAGGTGTTTAGTAAGATTTCTTACTATAAAATTAATTTAGAGAAAACTGAAATATTGTGGTTAAATTTGACTTCCGATTTGAAAAATGTATGTAACAACATCAATTTATATGGCTAAAAAATGAAATGAAATATTTGGGAATAAGATTTCCTCCCAATTTTAAAAATTTGGTTGATAAAAAAATCGAAATTCTACTTCAAGAGCTTAAAAAACATTTTTGTTGATGGGAAAAAATTTGAAATTATCCTGGTCGGGCAGAATAGCGGTAGTGAAAATGTCAATTTTACCTAAAATTATTTTTTTAATGAGGATGCGTCCGTTAACTTTCTCAAAAAGCACTATATGTTCCATGCAAATACAGATAGATACATTTATATATTTAAATAAAACATCTAGAATTAATAACAGTATTGTAAAACTGAAATTTAACAAGGGTGGGTTGGCAACACCTATGATTGAGGACTATCATGATGCAGTGAAAATAGCACAAATATTACACTTACTGTTTTGTGAAAACTCAGCTAAATGGAGAGATTTCATTTTTTGTCGATTTTTAGAGTACCCCTCCCCTGCTACCCTGATTAGATTCATCTTAAAAATCAATAGGATAGAGCCTTTACGATCTTTATGACAAGAATGGATTTAAATCCTTTAAAAGTTTATACGCCGATTTCAATATACCACCCTCCAAATAGATGGAATATAACACCTTAAAAGAGATCATTAAAAAAATCTGATTTTGATCTAATTTGTATGAAACCTCTTACTTAATTTGAGAGGAGATTTTCCAATAAAAAAGGGAAAATGATTGGAATCTCTGATTGCATACATATTAGGACAAATAATACCCATTTTGGGAAATCTCTCTACATTGAAAGCTGGGAGAAGGATTTTGACATTTGCTAGGATAGTTAGGAGTGGTTAAAAGCATTTGCATTAACCTCTAAAGCTGTATCTTGCACTACTTTAAGAAAAACACTTTTTAAACCGGTACAAAGATGGTACAGAGTACCATTTTTTTTTACAAAAGATTTATCCTAAAACATCTAATTGGAATTGTTGGAGGGGATGCAAAGGTCAAGGATCCCACAAACAAATACGGTGGGATTGTCCTAAAGTAGAAGGTTTTTGGTCCATCCATTATTAACATTCTATTGAGTAAAATCCCAGGACTAGTACCGTTCCACATCTTCCCTAACTCTTTCAAAGAAAGTGAAAAATATTAGATGGTCCAAATTTTGTTAACAATCAAATAGCTCATTGAAAAAATATTGGAAACAGGGAAAACTTCCTTCATGGAACTAAATATCCATTAATATTGATAGATCATATAATATCAAAAGAGATATCGGTTCCATTGATGGGAATATTATAAACAATAAGCTCTCGAGTAAATGGGAAAGATGGGAACAGTTTAAAAATGAAGATTTGCTAGTGTTTCCCTCCGTCTCACTTGTTATTTGTAGTATGTTTTTGTATGTATGTGTAAATGTCTCGTTATTTTTTGTATAAATTGGAAGATATGTTATTTTTTGTTATAAATTGAATGCAATATTTTGATACTTTCATAATAAAAGGAATACAAAAAAGAATAGAATAGAAATAGGGCATCTGAAAGTGAGTAATGGTATGGTGAAAGTACACATACTACAGAACATTGTCTATTAGACTTTATGGCAAAGATCATTGATTATTATCTAGTGCAGAGGACACAGCATGTATAGCTGAGAATATTAGTAACAGAAGTTACAAGTTTGTTTCTGTTAAAGATTATTGATAGACGATCATACATTGCATTAGCCTTTTTTTCTCTACATTCAGCATTGTTTGTGCTGCATTATTATGCTAACAGTTGGCTCAAGGGTGATAAGGGTGGGGGAGATGATCTAACTGTCTGGTAACATTGGGAGTAGGTTGTACTTGATTGCAGAAACAGTCTATCCTTGATTAATTAGTATTAACAAGATGCACATTAGTATAATAAATTCCCCTTTATAGTATATTCACATCGTGTTTTTGTTGTAGATAAATACTGTACAACACATTAATACGTATATTAAATATTGTGTATTTGTTTTTTAAGCTTCCTTTTGTGGATCTCCACCATCTATTTCTAATGGTCGGATCACGTCTCAAAAACAGGATACTTATAACTCTGGCGAGAAGGCAACATATCAATGTAACACCGGGCACGCTTTTGAAAGATCCAGAAATCAAGCAGTTTGTCAAGATACCCAATGGAAACAAATTCCAGTTTGCAAAAGTAGGTTTATTTAAAATACGCATATATGAATATATCTTTGTTTATACACTTTCATAATAAAATTGAGATGAATGCCAACAATCAATATGTATTGCAATTTAAACTAGTGGGTTGGAATGACTGCACATTCTAACCACCCTCCATGCTAATTAGACTTTACTTGCCCGCTTCGGCCTGTAGAGCTCATCTCTTGACAAGGGATGGGGGCACTAATTACCCCTTGGGCTAGTATCCCTCAACCCCTGGGCCATAGGAGAGGGCTTGGCTTACACTAGGCTAGTAGGAGCTAGGGTCTGCCTAGATAAGTAGGGAATTATTGTGCTATTTATTTATTTGCTGTATCATTCTATTCAATATGCGGTGAGAGAAAGGAGGTTAGCCAGGGACTCCCACTGATTTAAATAAACCACCACAAACCAATGCACCAGAGGCTAGAGTAAAAGGGGGCTTAAAGCCATTTCTCCACAGTTATGAACGTATCCTGAGTGAACCTTGCTCTTTGTTTTTTATACATTGCTTTTAATATGCCCACTTATTTCAATGCACCCTCCACAAGCTAACATACAGGGTAGGTGTCCATGGGGGCACCCCAATAATCACTATTTCATTTTTTCATTATTAAACCCTTTCCTGCTGTGGTTGGGACAGGGAAGCATTATGAAGGTGTCATAGGGTATCAGTATCTATTTTTAACCCCCACTTCACAATTCCAAATGAAACTGGGTTTTCCTGGTGGTTCCAAAGGATTCTATATTTATTACACCACTTCAGTCATGATCGTAGTACATGCTTTATGTGGCATTTGTACGTTTAACCCTGAATACATTTTGGGCCCCACGGAAAATGAAGGATATAGTGATATTTTATGTCTTCACTTAACTCCACTTATCTCAACTTTTAGCTGCAATTTTTAACTATACACTTATTTCTATAAAGGCTCAAAAATGGAAAATAATCAGTGCAGAAGATGCAAAAGTGAATACAGTAAGATAATTAAAAAAATCACACAGTATCACATATATGAGGCAAATTAAATTAATTAGGATCTTAGGCAGTGGGGACCCTGTGTGAAAGGGGATTCTTAATGTATCAGTTGAGAGTGAAAGATAATTATTTTTATTGGAAGATGATCTGATCACTTTATGGGTAATCTGACCACCTACATATTACTTTTATTGACATCTACAGGCACATACCTTTTATAGAAAAAATATTTGGTGGGGCAAAATTATTTGGTACCAGGCCCTCTATTCACTATTTGCCACTGTTCTTAGGTCTGTATGACATAGAAAAATAAGCAAACAAGGCTTGGTTATACAAAAGTGTTTACTATTTACTATCCAATATTTTATTCCATTATTTCAATTATAACTACTAGCACTAGATGTCGTTTAATTCTAACATTTGAATAGGATGCTCTGTTAATTTATACTTTGTGACTTTATTTCAGAGATAGGCGAGAGCTGCGGTCCACCCCCCTCTGTTGATTATGGAGACACTATAACAGAGAGGAAGGCTGTGCATGCATCAGGAACATTCGTTGAGTACAAATGTATGGAGTATTATGAACTGCAAGGAAACAAAAGAGTTAGGTGTGAGAATGGAGTGTGGGAAGATGCACCGGTTTGCATAGGTAAAAAGTACAAAAATACTTTAAAGGAATTGTGTAAAGCAAGGACATTTAATAAAAACAGGGGAATCAATGTACTAAAGCAAATTTCAATGTGTATAAGATGTTGTAAACAACAGCATGTAAGGCTGCCCAAGTCCAAATGTTTATTTTACCTTTTTATAACATTACCCCCTATCTATACATTACCCCCTATATATAAAACATTACATCTATGTATAAAACATAGATAGAAGTAACGTATAGATAGTGGGTAATGTATAGATAGGGGGAAATGTTTTATAGATAGGGGGTCATGTATTGTAGTAGGGGTATATGTGTAATGTATTTATTGCTGTATTGTGATGCTATGTATATATGTGTATATTTTTTTGTAGTTGGTGGTTGTGTAATGTACTTTTTTTTATTTTTTGTAGTTGTTGGTTGTGTAATGTTCTTTTATTATTTTTTGTAATGGGGGTTGTAATGTTCTTTTTTTATTTTTGTAACATAGTTTTTTTATTCTGTGTAATTAGTGGGATGGGTGTTTAATAGGAGGTTATGTAGATAGTGTTAATAAGTTAGGGTAGGTATGGGTTAATAGTTTAGGATAGAGGGGGGTTAGTTTATATTTAGTAGTTTATTGGGGGGGTAGTGTAGTGCAGTGTTTGCTTTTTAGTGTCATGAGGGTCCTGGAGGACCCTCATGGCACTTATGGGGTTAATATTAGGGTTCTATTTGTCCTGTGAGGGTCTTCATAGACCCTTATGGGACTGATGGGGTTAAATAGAGGCTTATGGGATCTGTATAGACCCCCATAAGTGATGGAGTTAGATGGAAGCTTATGGTGATCTGTATAGACCTAGACCCCATTAGAGATGGGGTTAAATAGGCCTATAAGGGGTTAAATAGGCCCAGTTAGAGTTAAATAGGCCTATAAGGGGTTAGATAGGCCCAGTTAGGGTTAGATAGGCCCAGTTATGTTATTAGTTCCAGATAGGGTTAAATAGGCCCAGTTAGGATTAAATAGGCCTAGTTAAGGTTAGATAGGTCCAGTTAGGATTGTTAGTTCCAGATAGGGTTAAATATGCCCAGGTAGGGTTATTAGTTCCAGATAGGTTTAAATAGGCCCGGTTATGGTCAAATAGGTCTAGAAGGGGTTAAATAGGCACAGTTAGGGTTAAATATGCCCAGTTAGGGTTAGATAGGCTCAGTTAGGCTTATTAGTTCCAGATAGGTTTAAATAGGTCAGTTAGGGTTAAATAGGTCTAGAAGGGGTTAAATAGGCCCAGCTAGGGTTAAATAGGCCAAGTTAGGGTTAGATAGGCCCAGTTAGTGTTAACTAGGTCTAGAATGGGTTAAATAGGCCTAGTTAGGGTTAAGTAGGGTTTAGTATGGGTTAATTGGGTATAGTTAGGGTTAAGGGGTTAATGGGGTATAGTTAGGGTTAAGAGTGTAGTGCTTAGACCCTTATGGCACTTATGGGGTTAACCTAGGGGTTAATAGTGTCCTAAAGGGGGACCCCTGCAGCAAGGGTAAATGTGTGCACATTGCAGGGGTCCCAATGGGTACCCCTGCATTATAGGGTTAATGTGTGCACCCTGCAGGGTTCCCGTTCGGACCCCTGCATTATAGGGTTAATGTTAGGACACTGCAGGGGTCCCGTTCAGACCCTTGCATTATAGGGTTAATGTGTGCACCCTGCAGGGGTCTCGATCAGACCCCTGCCTTATAGAGGTGATGTAGCGACACTGTAGGGACACTTCAGGTGTCACGATCGTGACCCCTGAAGCTCTTGCGATGGCTCCAGGGTGCAAGTAAGCTGCAACCATTTTTGGGTGTTTTGCGGGGTTGACAGGAGGGTGATCGGAGCATTTATATAGGGTCGTGGGGTTTCATGCGGCCGAATCTCTTGCGGCCGCGTGGGATCAAAGGCTTTCCCTGCAGTGCGCAGCAGCGGGGGTGGCCGAAAGGGAAAGCAGGATGCAGCGTTCGCAAGCCCGTTGGAGCTGTCGGCAGCAAGGGATTAGAATAGGGAAGTAGCTTATGGCCACCCCTTGCGGCCGCTCAGCTCCTACGGACATCATTAGAATGAGGCCCTTAGTCAGTAACTCATTACTGCATCATTCATCTCCCCTAGCTGCAATACAAGTTAATCTCAAACCCCTATGACTGTATTAAATGTCATTGGGATTTCACCCAACTGTTTAGATAGCTTTGTGAATTCCTACCATTGTGTGTAGACCATTTTTGTACTGCAGTATCAACATGTATAAATAGAAAGCACTTTGAGGTAGAAAAGAGACAAACATAAAACGTTTTTCTTCACAAGTAATTTTAAAAGTATGTGCTATATATTATCCACAATATCTAATTAAGTATATGCTGAGCTTTTTATCTGTAATGTAATGTATATTTTCTTTGTATCTCAGAGCCATGCACAGCAGGAGAGAGAGAAATGGAAGATAACAATATACAGCTGAGGTGGAAATCTGACAAAAAACTTTACATTAGAAATGCAGATTTTGTGGGATTTATGTGTAAAAATGGACATGAGATATCTGATGAATCACTGCTTAGAATACAGTGTGAGAGAGGGTTCCTGAAATATCCAAAATGTGTCAGATTAGGTAAGTATCAGAACTTGCATGTCTAACAATATGTATATACAGTAAAATAAATGATCAGAGTGCCACTTTTATCAAAATAATAAGTTGACACTATTAAGTGAACTTCTGCTTTGGTTAAAGAAACACTGTAATTCAAGAAAAATGTAAATTGTTTGTGAAGTATGTAACAGACAACAACACAAGGATATAACATTTTTTTTTAGAGAAAATCTGATTTAAAAACAGTGTTTGCTCGTAATTTGGCCTACGAGAGACATAGAATGAAGGCCATAGATGATAAGAGCAGGAGTTTTTGGTTATACATTATTTTACATGTATTCTTATATTACCTATATACACTTAAATATATATATGCACTAATAGCAATTGATTTATATATTACTAATTGTCATTTAGACATCACCCAACCTATACCTACCCTATACCCTCTTCCCCACTTTAAAACATACCCTCACCCCCATATACATATCCCTCATCCATATCTCCTGACAGCTTACGCTTATTGCATTCAACATTAATTGACAGATTGCATCCAACAACCCTCCACCAACACACTCTGCTACCTACCCTATATCATTACCCTTGCACCACCTGGTTATTTCCATGTGGCTTTAATGATTTCTATTAACCTCTTGTGTATTTTAATGGAGTCAGGGTAACCATCACAGTTTATATATGTAATGATGACATACCGTATATACTCGAGTATAAGCCGACCTGAGTATAAGCCGAGGCACCTATTTTACCACAAAATACTGGGTAAAATGAGTGACTCGAGTATAAGCCGAGGGTGGGAAATGTGCTGCCCCCTGTGTCCCTCTTGTGCCCTCTGTGTCCCCCTCTTGTGTCCCCCTCTCTCTCCCGTGTCTCTTCACCCCTCTCCCTTCCCTGTGTCTCTTCCCCCCTCTCCCTTCCCTGTGTCTCTTCCCCCTCCTCATTCTCAACCTCCCCCCTCAACCCCACTCCTCATCCTCAACCTCCATCCTCATCATCCCTCCTCATCCTCATCATCCCTCCTCAGCCTCAACCTCCCTCCTCAACATCTCATCTTCAACCCCTCCTCAACCTCCCTCCTTAACCTCAACCCCCCTCCTCATCCTCAACCCCCTCCTCAACCTCCCTCCTCAGCCTCCCTCCTCATCCTCAGCCCCCCTCCTCATCCTCAACCCCCTCCTCCACCTCCCTCCTCAACCTCAACCCCCCATCCTCAACCCCCCTCCTCAACCTCCCTCCTCATCCTCAACCTCCCTCCTCATCCTCAACCTCCCTCCTCAACCCCCCTCTTCATCCTCAACCTCCCTCCTCATCCTCAGCCCCCTCCTCAACCTCAACCCCCCTCCTCATCCTCAACCTCCCTCCTCATGCTCAACCTCCCTCCTCATCCTCAGCCCCCCTCCTCATCCTCAACCCCCCTCCTCAACCTCAACCCCCCTCCTCATCCTCAACCTCCCTCCTCATCCTCAACCTCCCTCCTCATCCTCAGCCCCCCTCCTCATCCTCAACCCCCCTCCTCAACCTCCCTCCTCAACCTCAACCACCCTCCTCATCCTCCCTCCTCATCTTCAACCTCCCTCCTCATTTAGAGGGGTAGAATGAGGGGGGTTCGAATGAGGGGGGGGGGGGGGTTGAGGATGAGGGGGGGAGGGAAAGAGACACGGGGGGGTTAGAGAGACACGGGGGGGGGGGGTTGGGGGAATTGACTTGAGTACAAGCCGAGGGGGCCCTTTTTAGCCTTTAAAAAAAGGGCTGAAAAACTTGGCTTATACTCGAGTATATACGGTATATTATGCACAATAGATAGTGTTCAAACATGTCTGTAGACTTCACACATAATACTCGCCTATATAAGTTTTATAATGTCATGTTTATGGTTATGATGATCTTCTATATGTTAGCCATGCTTTACCATCTTTCTCCTTAAAAGCTGGTTAAAGGCAGTAGTAGCTCCTTAATTGACTCAGATTTGAGTAATTAAGGCCACTCTGAGGCATTTTCTTCACGTTACGGGTGCTTAAATAGTGTCTTCACTGTAATAATACATTTCACATTCCCTCTCTCAAGATTAGATTGAATAAAGAACCCAAAGAAATAAGCTGACATTTTTGGTATTTGCTCTGTGCTTTTAATTTTTGGCTCTTACATAACCTGCCAAGTGAAGGAGGCTGTAAAATTAACTGTTTCTGGATTAACTGGGGTATATGAAAACATATTATATAATATTATGTAACAGTGGAGTCTTCATTAATTAAGGAATGTCACTAGGGCCTCCATTTAATTCCAACAGTTACAGATCGATTCAATTAAACAAGCCCATGGCTACCTGGCTGAAAGCCTAAACCGTAAAACATGCACCCGTAAGTAGCGTTTCCGTGATCAATTAAGCAAGGCTGTAAGTTACAATTTAGACAGAGCCAATAGTAAATGAGACCGCCATCATGACGTCAGTAAAACATGGAGGTTAAACCACAAGCAATTATTATTTATAAATCTGATATGTGATCGAACTCATAATCCAGCAATGTACAAAATATACAAAATGAATAACTATACTGTTCTAGTCCCTGTGGGTGGCCTGATTAGTATTAAATCCTTGATTGTCAGGATCGATATAACACGGAAATTACACGTAAACAAAATATTTTTTTATTGAAGATTTACAAGCTTGAGACTGTTGTGCAATTAATTCTAATGTCTTTCATCACTTTCTCCATCTTTTAAAGTGAAGAATTGATTTTTTTATTTGATTTTACAGTGTTACGAACAGGTGTTTAAATCCCCTTGCAAGTCCTCTCTAGTACTCTTAGGATATTTGGCTGCATTTGCCATTTACAGGTTTGAAGGCAATTGTGGGCTTGAGGAATTGTAGCAATTGAATAGTGATTTGCGATTGTAACATTTACGGGTTTAGAAGATCAAAGGCTTAGATGGGTCGGAGTTACAATTTTGACAACTGCAGGGATTTTGAGCCTCTAACCCTCAAACTGATTGCGGGTAGCTCAAAGTTGCCAATTGAATAGAAAATTATTTTACGGGCTACATTACGGGCTCTTTAACTACAATTTGCTCAATTGAATAGAGACCTAGGTTTTCAATGTTCTATTTTGTGATGTAAAGTAGCATTGATGAATTCCATTTCCCTTTAATACACAAATATGTTCTGCCATTTGTATCCCTTATTATCCACGTCCTTCTGCTTTGGCCATATTTTTTCTGCAAACGACTGAGTGATACGTCTAGTTATGCGGCTTTGCATTGTTTCAGACTGATATATGATGATATCAACCAAATTTTAGACATTTAATTGTAAATGCTTATGTTTTACAGGATCTTGTATTTTATCACAAACTGAAATGGAGAAAAACAGCATCTACATAAATAAAACTGCTGTTGTGAATAATAGAGAAACTGTTAAGTTTCAGTGTTATGAAGGAATGGTACCAGAAACCGCCATGACAGCAACTTGCATCGACAAGAGTATAAAATACCCAAAATGTGTCGTAGAAAGTAAGTGCAAGTTTTCAATGACAATATTTCTCTTGTGTGTCTTCTGGAAATCCATATTTTTTATGTTTCAAGGTTTAGAAACACTTGCAGATATTATGTTGCCAAACTGATGATTATTTTTAGCCCCTTCCTTGCATGTTTTTTTGTTTATAAGCTGACTTTAATGTCTAGACCAGTGGTTCCCAAAGTGTGTGTCACAGCGCCCTGGGGTGCCTTGCCCTGCCCGCAGGGGCACCGCAAACACTTGTCAGCCCCATACCAAGATGGCTGCTGCATGCAAGTACAGGAAGTCGCGGTCTGCCTATGCAGACATCTTTATGGCACACCTTGCCTGCATCCGGGTCTCCACAGAGTTTTTTGCCAAAATTACTTAGATGGACATCTGCAAACATTAGTGCACCTCAGACAGTTGTTTGCTAGTGAGGAGACACACTTAGAATAAGCAAAAAAAATGAATTTAGCATAGTGAACTTCTGCATCCTTCCAATAAGTTTTCATGTTTTGTAGGTTGAAAATCAGGAGAATGCAAGTCTGGCATATGTGAAGAGAACTAAGCAAAGCCAACTATGATATTCCTTTACTTGAGTTACTTACATATAAATCTCCATGTAGAGATCCATAAAAGCTGTTTGATTGGTTGTGAAAGACGGTGTGGTTGCCACTAAGATTTGTAAACTACATTTCAATAATTTGTTAATAATACAATACTCTTCCCTAAATAATTGTCCATAATATTTTCCATAATATTCCTAGAAGTTTATATTAGTGTGTCTAAATAAATGTGAAGTACACTTGTTAAATATTGGAGCTCATTCAGATATAAATCAATTATTTTGGATTTCAAGATAGCATTTACACATACCAATTATATAACTGTTAACTGGGTTGAGAGGACAGCACCACTAAATCGGTGAGGAGCTCTTGGTGCATTCAGAGCCAAAGTTCCATCTGAATTTACTTCTGCAGAAGAAGAAAATCTTATTGAGTTGCGTTCAAGATGAAATTTAGCAGCATGGATCTTACTGAATTTTGTAAAATTTCAGTAAAAGATTTATATCTGCTACTAAGTGGTAAATCTCAGCACATTTGAATTCCTTTTGCAACATCATATTTATATGAAGCTGGGTTTTCGGCAGTCGTTGTGCTAAACATCAAATATTGTACGAAAATCAACGTGGAACATGGAATGAGTATGTCTGTATCAAGTTTGATTCAGAGATTTGAAAAGATCTGTAAGGAAAAACAGGCTCTTCCATCTCACTAGGGAGGAACAGTTTAAAAACTATTGTAAACATTTGTAAATATTCGCATTTAATTTTTTTTATACCGAATCACACCATCTGTATATGTATATAGAACTATGGTTTGACTTGGGCCTTGTTTTTTCCTTAAGCATAGCTTGGAACACCTTGACTCACAACTAGTGTTAGACATCTTGAATGACTTTTATATTTATTATATTATTTGCCCTTTTAATCGATAATTGTGTTTGGGCTATTGCACAAACTTGTTAAGCATAGATTTCCTATTGATAGATTCATACTCATTTCAAATTATTAACATGTAATGAGATATAAGATCTTATAATTCTTGTAAAACATTTTCTTAAAATATAGTGATTGAAAAAATTTTTTTTTTTTATTGAGACCTATATAAAATCACAAATGTTAAGAACCAAATAATGGAGGAAAATAAAAAATATAAAATGGTTTATTAATTAGAAAACAAACACCGGATCTGAGTAACATGGGAATATCCACTATAATAATTGACAATTGTCTGTGAACTCTGTACAGGCGTCAGAAATTGTCAATAATATGTGGTATCACCGCAATGTCATGCATGTGGCGTGTGCATGCACAGGAGGAGGATGAGCTGCTCTGGGTATGAGTGACAGACATGGCAGCCAATGGTTGTATTCCATCCTTCATCCCCCCCCCCCCCCCCCATCATGTACTGTCTGTACTGTGATTGGCTACTGTATGCATCACAATGAGAGATGAAAGAATGAGAGAGGAGAATAGAAACAGGGACAGATACATGAGATCCAGCATATAGTGAGAGAGACTTGGATACACAGCTAGAGAGTGGAGCAGGAACAGGAGAGGGACACACAAATGGAGATACCGTACATATATATATATATATATATATATATATATATATATATATATTGTCGTGGTATTTATAGTAAAATGATATTTGAAATAGTCAATTTAACTTATTGTCCGATTATAACGTCAATTTATAGGAAAGTATAGCTTTTAAACAAAACAGCGTTTATTATCATCAATATCACAATCGAATTCTAGAGTAATAAAAAGTTCTAAACAGTACTATATGATTTTCAGATGTCAATAACCCAATTAAGTCTACTGCAATATTAATACGATTAAATGTTAATAAAACAAGAAAAACCTTCTAACTTCTTTATCAACAAGATCTTTTAGGGTAATAGAAAATAACAATAAATTACTATTAATCAATATTTATTATTTTAGCTATTTATGATAAACACGAAAATCAATCTTATTAATATAGTAAATCACAATAATATTGTTGGCAGAATATATAATATACCCCAATAGACCTATATAACTAATAATGGGGTGATGCTATAATAATAACCATATATTGAATAACAAAAATACTATTGGAACAAAGAAAATTATATCACAATTTGAATAATACCTACAGTAGATATATTGGTGGCTTCTGTGATATAATTGATTTAGTGGAATAAATAAGATCAATTTATCTTTTATATCACAGAAGTTTGAAATTAAATCTATACATTACCAGATACCAGAATCAACCCAATATCACGTAGAGTCAGCCTGGATAATCCCAAATCGATTATTATATGAAAACTAAATATATTAGGAATCAAAAATAGGTCCTCTCTTTCTCAATGTCTTGCATGTGTGTCTTCAGCCTCACTCCTCTTTGTCTGTCTCTTTTTTTTCTTTTCTTTGTCCTAGGCCTATTTTAAATACCCATTCTTATCTAGATCTTCACGTTGATCACATCCTGGAATTATTTCTCACTATTGTGCTAAGTGGGGATACATGAATATCAAATGCACAGTCAAACAAATATTGTCAGTATCAGAGCCAAATGGTGGATTTCTCGTCTCCAATTTGAGGTGTGACTATTTCATGACATTTGAGGATCAAAAGAATCTAGTATGAATACTAATGACTAGCCTTTTGGTGGTTTCACTGTTTACATTCTCATTACAATGTAGACATTTAGTGAAGCTCAAAAAAAATGGAATATGTGTAAAAAATTAAAAACTCAAAATAAAATGATGATGTGCAATATAGGTATAACATAACACATAGATATGAAAAGTTTAAGATATTTCCTATCCGATGATATCAAACACCGTTATGTTTGAGGAATTTCTATATGTGTATTAATTAAAATATTAAGAGGATATATTTAATCAGAAATATATAATGAAATGGTATATATATATAGGAGTATACTCATTTATATATTTAATAGGTAAAACCCCTGACAATATATATTTATATATTTATCACATATATAGTTGTGAGCATGTGGGTCGCTGCTAAAGCCACTCGCGAGGGCTGCAGTTGCTGGCAAGGGCGCTCCTTGTCAAGGGCGCTGGCAAGGGCGCTCCTTAGCATCCACAAATACGATCCGCGGGACTTTACATTTACGACCTTGCAAAAATACAAAAAAATCAATCTTATTAATATGCAAACATTTATGACCTTGCAAAAATACGCGCACATAAAAACATTAAAAACACAATAAATACACACAACAAACACATAAGAAGCTTACCCACAGCCAGGGGGGGCACCCAGGACCTCTGAAAGTGAAGTTACACCTCAATTTACATCGAAATTCAAGAGTTTAGACACTCGAAAATCCCCTAAGCGAGAGAATAAATGGCCACCCAAAAAAACAAAAACGAGGCTACAGGACCCGTAACACGCAAAACACCACGAAACACATACGGACTTTCCAAAAAAGCCGTACGAGGTCCAAGAACAAGGACGCAAAATTAGCCACAGCCGCGTACCACACACATTAGGCGCCATTTTACAACACTAACTTACACAATGCGGAAGTACACAGCTACCCTAACGGATTTGCCTCGCGCACGCAGCCTATTTACACTATACACTGCACACGTTGCTGACATTTACACAGCAGCTCCACAGCAGTGAAAACACACATTGTATGCTGCAGCAACATGAAAACAGATTGGCAGCTCTTCAACACACTGCTTCCTGCATATATTACTTCCAAATAGGTAAAGTATATCCATTTATTATTTTATTAATTATTTCATTACCATACAAAAAAAGACTGCCAACGCTGCTCATAGCACACAAACAACCAACAGCCTTGCAATGAGTGCTGAAGGATCTCAGAACACCAACAAAATTAATGGCGCTACCAAACACCATTACCTGCCTTACAATCTTATTGCCGTCATTTTTTGACGGGCAAGCTGCTAGTGTGTGTATATATATATATATATATATATATACACTGCATATATATATATATATATATATATATATATATATATATATATAAATAAATAGTACATCTGTGTTCACATTTGAATGTCTAAAACAAGTAAAATAACCTGCTTCCAGCTCAGAATTCCAAGAAAAACATTACACTGCATTCTGGGAAGCTGAGCGGGGATATGCAAATGTGCCCAAAAATGCCTCGCTTTTCAATCCATAAACCATTCTAAACAGGCTTCCTTTATGCTTATGCCCGCTGCATTACACAGCCTTTATGCAAAGCCAAGGTTGGATTATACACAAGCTGAGAATCCTATCTACATACAGCTGTTTCAAGCTTACTGGCTATCATCAGCGTGGACCTGAATCTTAGCTTGTGTTGTAGACCTTATGAGTAGGTAGATTATGACAACAATCATTTAATATATAGTGGGCAAAAGTGTGATAGAAGCCCTCCACTGTACAGTAGTACAGTAACAATTGTCAGTGCTTACTGCACAGGTGTCAGAAATTGTCAACAAACTGTGTTATCTCTACAATGATGGCCCGAGATGTGCGCATGCGCATTGCCGGGACACTCATAGAGAGAGACAGCAGAAACAATTGAAGATAACATTTTATGATGTTACTAATCTAATAATATCGTTGAAGCCAAATGTGAAACTCCCAAAGGCTGTCATAGTGTGTGCGTGTCCCCACTAGATGACTTCACACGCTAGGTCCCGGCATAGGAATATTTTATTAATTCTTCTCCAAAAAGTAATTTGTTATTTACAATACTTGTATTGTGGAGATTGCTTGTAATGCAAGTGTGCTTTCCCATCCTTCTTTATAATACACAATATACCAAGTCTATGCACTCCTTAATGTCTGTGTTTTTTTACTCAAAAGCTGAGAGTACTTTAAAATATTATCAAACAAAGGGTTGTAGCAAGATGAAACATCAGACATGAAGGAAATAAAATAGTTGTGGTTATAAACAGCAGAAATATTTTTTTTCTATTTGGTTTGCATAATTTGGGCATTGACTTTTTACAAGTGCTGTTGGGCAAACTCTGGTTGTAGGATCATATGAAGTATATCCAAAATGTTGATTGTATAACCCTTTAAGCATTGAATACATTACTATTTGTTTTACTTATCGTAACATTTTTTTTTCTAGAAAAGTGTGACTCTACCCCTAAACTTGTAAATGGAAAACTTAAAACTGAACAATCACAGGACGTTTATGATTCAGGTTCTTCTGTGGAATATGAGTGCAATGAGAATTTTGAATTACAGGGATCTATAAATGTTAAATGCAACAATGGTCTGTGGTCTGAACTACCAAAATGTCTTAGTAAGTACTGTGAGAAATGTTTGATAAATAACATAATTCTATTTACTAGCTTCCAAATAAAAAACAATGTCTTGTTACTTTCTAGAGCCTTGTAGAATCTCCCAAGAAGAACTTGATAGGAGGAATATAGAACTACAATCGTCTGGTGATCTATTGAAAATTCATACTCACAACACAGAAGTAAATGTCAAGTGCCAGTCTGGATTTCGTCATCCAAATCAACAGTCCCTAAAGGGTGAATGTATTGATGGAAGAATGACATATCCTAGGTGTTTTACTGGGAGTAAGTATGAGATGTACCTGTTATTTATTTAATTAGTGTAAACCTGGAAAATGTTGCCATGGAGCATTGGAAATAGACATGTATCTCTATATAGTGAGTGACATAAATATGTTTAAAATCCTTTTTACCAGTTTTTGTTAAATTTACATTTTCAAGGTGTGTAACCACAACTTGAATTTTTATCTTTCAATGTATTATCCCGGCTGAGAAATGGTAGCTCTCAATCTGTTCACCTCCACCTACAGCCCACTAGCTTTACCATCAAGGCAGGAGGCTAGTGAAAAATGCCTTAAGACATTATATTGTATTAAGTGTTGAGCCATGATCTCCCTGGAGATGTGCCGGTAAATAACATGTGTGGTGAAGCTATCAGCTTCTCACTGTTTGTTTCCAGACAATGGTGTAGAAGGACAAAAACTATACAGCACACATTATAATTTCATAAATTATAAAACATATCTTTTACTTCATTATATAAAATAACTTCACAAAATAACAATATATGTCAAGACCTTACTATATTAGGGATCCTCAGAAATTGTGAAACATCTATCCTTTTTCATATTCTGAGTTTTTTACATTTTTTTAATCGCAATGTGGTGGGTCATAAGATTTACATTTTTTGTGCACTTAAAGTTATATTTTATGGTTTATGGGAACTTTCTAAATGTACTGTCAAACTTAGGACAATGAGTCCTATATATTATCAGACTGTGTGATAGTACCTTTTGGTATGGAATAGTGGCACTATTAACACTTCAGCTTATTGTAATTATGGAACATGTAGAAATAAATATATTTTATGGTGCATCTATATGAATACTGTGAATACTGTATACAGTTACTTTATATGCTTGATGTACATTAATTAATGAACCTTAATAAGTTGATCCATGGGAAATTAAAATGCATGCATACTTAATTGTATTTTTAGTAAAGCTATTACTTTAATATTGTAGGAATCTGCCGTCTAAATCAAGATACACTGGATGGCAATAAATTAGAGCTGGATCCAAAGCATCATAATGAAAATTATTATGGAGAAGGAGATATTATACAATTCTTATGTAAGCAAGGATATGATAATGATACTGGGCTGGAAGGAACTTGCGTTGCAGCAAATGTGACCTATCCGAAATGCAAAAAAAGAAGTGAGTAGAATATTTCACAACTTCAAATATGTGTTAGTCAGCTAGTTAGGATTATATCTATATAATGAGTAGAGATTTAGACGATATTTTAGTTGTTTTAATTTTAATAGAATAAAACATTGAGAAAGACTGATAAACTCTTCAACAATGTAAACTAGTTTATTTTTTTATGAAAACAGACATGGTTGGTGTTTACTGTATCAAAAAGTAAATCACAGAACTGGATCTTTCTGAAGACAACAAGGGCCTCATTCAAATGCGATCTGGAAAATTGAATAGGGCTTTATATAAGCACATAGCCTATTTTTTTTACAGAAGTTTTTAGTTAGGTAAGACCTTGCTTTTGGATAGAAGTTCACTAACTAAAAACTTCTGTAAAAAATACGCTCTGTGATTATATAGAGCCCTATTCAATTGGCCAAATCGCAATTGAATGAGGTTCCAAGACATTGAATATCTTTTAAAGTATCCAGTTACCCACAAATGAATGTGGAGACAAAAAACAAAAAAAGGTCAATAAAAGCAGCACAGAACAACTAGCAACCCAGTGTCATTAGTACCTTAGATTAACCAATATAGAAGACTATCTGCTGTTTATTTAGCCCCCAATTGCCTTTTTATTGTAGCAGGCCTCATACATGACCCATGCATGATCCATTTAGGCTAGGTAATGGAATAACTGACACAACAACTTGAGTTGGGAGAAACAACGGGCCACAGCTTTATTTTGAAACAATGTAAACAACAACCATAACTTATTTAAATGACTAATTTAGTCCTTTCCTTCCGGGGGAGGAGCCCGGCCACGAACAGTGACCTCACGCTTTGAGCCCTGCCCAAAGCCCCAATGCTTATCTTTAAGCACGCCCTGTGAAGTGGGGCCATCGCCCCCTTAGGCCAGTGGGCCGGGCAACTCACCTCCCGCCACGGAGCATGCAAGGGACGCCTCCCGAGGCTGCGATCCCCCCCTGCTGGACATTAAAGCCAAGGCCCGCAAAACACTCTCCCTAAACTCCAACATCATCAACTCGTACCCTATTTCCGTAAGATGAACCTTATCTTTTGCGAAAAAATCATCAGCGCCGACCAGTTCGAACTCTTTATACCGGATGGCAACGAAACCATGTTTCCTCACAAAACTCGCAATCTGCTGGTTAATCTTCTGTCTAGCCTTATCCAAACATACTGGGTCGCGCGCGTTACGCCACGATCTTCTCTTAATCATCTCAGACCAGATAAGGAACGTGCCAGGGAACTTCTTCACCCATTTCTCGATGTCTCGTCTCATCACTTTCAGCATCCGTCTCATGGGAACTGTCCCCAAATCGTTCCCGCCGGCATGAATTATTATCACGCTGGGCTGACCGTAACGCTGCGCGTAAGTTTCCAGGAGACCGTCGAGCTGCGCCCATCGCAGACCTCGAATGCCACACCACCGTACGCGCAAGTCCGTAACAGGAAAGCCAAGTTGTGCCTTTTCTTCAGTAACTGCGGCTAACCTGTGGGCCCAGTACACGTATGAATGGCCCACAATCCATAGTTGCTTCTGTTCCCCTGAAAGTAGAAAGCAACACCATTATACCACTGCATTTGGCCTTACATAGGACCGAAAACGATCTGAGTCCCACCTCCCGATGCGCTTCACTGTCGCGTCGGGCAACCCCAACCTAGCCGCTTCTGTGGCAGCTCCAATCCGAAAGGAGTGTGTTCCGAAGTCGGACTGCTTGAAACCGAGCCGATGCAGTGCGCTTTTTAAAACTTTTTTAAATTGATACTTTGACAGTGCCGTTCCATCGGCGTGTACCAGCAGCGAACACCGTCCCGCCGGTCGCTGCTTAAGGTACTCCATTACACATGCATATGGGCAACACTCCGTGCCAACCTGATGCAGAACAACTTCTCTTCCTTTACCCACTTGGTCGGTCTTTGACCTCCGCAACCACAATACCACCATACCTTCCCTGAGGCAGGTATCCACCAATTGCAGTCCCCCCGAACCGTGTCTACTGTTCGCGACTAACTCCCCTATCCTAAACGCTCCGAAGAACGCCAGGAAAAAAGCCGTTCGGAAAAGTAGGGATTCAAAGGGGTTCCTGCAAACCACCACCAACTCCTGAGCCAATCTCAGCAACAGCGCAAATGTTATTGGCCGCCTACTATCTGGCCTTTGCGACCCGCTGAACATTCCGCGCACCACCTTGCGCACTAGAAACTCCTTTGTAAGGTCCCTCTGCCCAGCAAGCTTAAACATAAAAGCAAGCGCCGTGACCTGTCTCCCTACTACGGTTCTTGATTCGCCTTGCTCGGCGCACCGCAGCAGGTACCAAAGCAGGATCCCTATGCTCTTGTCTTCCATCGTGGCACCACCTGCCAGTGCCACTAGACTATCCCATTTTGCCCACACACGTCTATAAGCGTTCCAAGTCGCTGGGGCAACAGACTGTCTCACGAGTCTCGTTACCTGACAGCTCCAATCTCCCAAAGCTCCTCTGGGATGTGCTCCCCCAGGGCGTTCGCATAAGGAGCCAGCGCCCTGAAGCGGTCCTCCTGAAACCAAGAGCGGGCGTAAGCAATTCCGTTTTCCACTACTGTCACATGTCTTGCCTGAAACCATATGTTCAAGCGAAGGCAACATAGCACAAGATGCCGGAGCAATCTAATCATCGTTACGGATGCTGCCGTGATGTTGTTCACGGCCTCCACCAACCCTTTATTAGCCGAATGGAAAATGACTCGCCTGTCCCTAAAACAGGCACCCCATAAGTGAACTGCTACCACCATAGGGAACAGCTCAAGGAATGTAGGGTTCTGCATTAAACCCGCCTCTTCCCATTCCTCCGGCCATGCCGCAGCGCACCATCTCCCTTGGAGATAACCCCCACAGCCAATCGGTCCGGACCCATCGGTGTGGAGATCTAGCTCTGCGCTGGTGGCGCCCTCCTTTTGAAGGAGCACCCGCCCATTAAAATCTGTGAGGAACACCGCCCACACCCTCTCATCATCACGCATAACCCTAGAGACTGTTAGGAAATGATGCGGCTTCGCAATCCCTACAGTAGCCAGTGACATCCGTCTACAGAATATCCGCCCCATGGGGATAATTCTGCATGCGAAGTTCAACTTCCCCAATATTGATTGCAGCCGCCGCAGGGTTACCCTCCGCGTGCCCAGTAGCGCCTTAATCTCCGCTTGCATGTCCACCACCTTCTCTAAGGGAAGACTGCACTCCATTTTGCAGGAGTCGATCCGAATCCCTAGAAAAGTCAATTGTTCCGTAGGGCCCTCCGTCTTGTCATGGGCCAGCGGTACCCCGAACTCTGTACAGATTTCGATGAACACGTCCAGCATGAAACGGCAAGCGTCGTTTCCTGCTGGGCCAACGAAAAGGAAGTCATACAGGTAATGGGTAATACTCTTGTACCCCGCCTCAATGCTCACGACCCATTGTAAAAATTTGCTGAAGGCCTCGAAGTAAGCACAGGATATCGAGCATCCCATGGGTAAACATAAATCAACCGATGGCTTGACGGGTGTACGGGGAGCAATCTGAATGCTGCCTCGATGTCCACTTTCGCCATAAGGGCCCCCTGGCCCTCCCTCCTCACCAGGTCGACCGCCCGGTCAAATGACTCATAAGACACAGTAGCCTGGTCTTTTGAGATGCCATCGTTTACCGAACGACCTCTGGGGTAGGAGAGATGCTGAATCAACCTAAATTTACCCTTCTCCTTCTTGGGGACCACCCCGAGTGGAGACACGACTAAACTCTGGATGGGCGGGGCTGCAAATGGCCCTGCCATCCTCCCCAATTTTACCTCATTAAGCACCTTAGCTTTAGCTACCCCTGGGAAATCCTTCAGGTTTGGGACAAGAAAACCTTGAATGTCGACCCCGCATGGAATCTGGAATCCTTCTCGGAAGCCGTCCTCCAACAGGCGCGCTGCTTCGGCGGTGCCTGCCAATTTACCGTAGCGTTTTAGCCACGGCAGCATGGCGGGGAGGCGTATGGGCGTCCTGCCCCTTTGCGGGAGGTTCGCCCCTGCCTCCCTCTTTTGGTCTGCCGCATCTAGACAGGGGGTGTTCACCTCCACAATTTGAGCATGCGTGCTTAAACCTGCAGTTAGGGGCCCATCTATAGACCCCCTCGTTATACGCAAAACAGGTCTTGAGGCCTGCTCCTGAGGCGTGGGTGGGGCCCTTAGCTCCACCGGCCCCGCTCCGAAAGGGCGTTGTGACTCTCATGGGTGTCATGATGTTTAGCCAATACGCCACCGCTTTGTCACTCCACGCCATGCTTGGCCTTGAGGCCAAGTATTGCCGGAATTCCTCGTCGTACCGCCACCAGGCTGTTCCCCCATAGACCTTGTGAGCATTCCGAATTTCGTCTATGTAAACGAATAATCCCGAACTCTGTTCGGGGTGCCGCTCACACAGTACGCAAGCCCAGATTGAAAATGCTTGCAGCCATGTATCAAACGTCCTGGGTAGCCTAGCAAAAGATTTCCGCCGCTCTTCCCCCTTCCTGGGGCCCCTCTCGGCCAAATCTGTTTGGCTAGACATAGGGAGAAGGGAAAACAACTCTATAAATTCCCTCCTCCAGATCTTTTCCTTAACCTCCTGTGTAAGGTGTGCACCTAAGTTATCCAACGAGCATAAGACTATAGGTCTCATGGCTGCGTCGGTAACTCCTGCATTGGTACTCCCTATTGCTGCAATCGCATTGCCTACCGGCTCGGGCGCGCGTATGCTAGCTAACGCCTCGCTTGCGCTCGCTGGCGCCACTACCGCTGCTGGCTGGGACCATGCACCCTTTGCTAGCCCCCCTATCCAAGCTCCCATTTCGTGCTCGCTAACCGCGATGTTGTGCGCAGCTAGTAGAGTCTTTAATGACCCGATAAAACCTCCCTTGTCTGCTGCGCAGCTCAACTCTGAGCGCTCACCTGCTTCTGGAAGCTTTGGAGTAGATACGGCCAACGGAGTATCCCTGCGTCTCTCCTGACGCTCCGGGGACTCTGACCGTCTGGCCCTCCGCGGGCTCCTCCTCTCCGATCCAGTGCAAGCACAGCTGCACCGACAAGATCTCCTGCTTCTCGACCTGGATCTCCTTCTGGATCTGTGGGTACAAGAAGAACAGTCACTAGCTCTCCGCGACCTGCATGCCCGTGCCCATACCGCCCTTTCCTCATCTGAGGAACGGTCCTGGTCACCTAAGCTTGCGCGGCTGGAGTAGGCTAGCACTGCCTCCGCCGCCCCCTGTAGGGGTTCCCCTGAGACTTCCTCGGGCGTTGGAATATCCAGATGTTGGTCGGTCTTAGACCCTTTGCGCTGTGGCCTAACCGTCTCGCCCTCAGTCTCTACTCTGCTACGTCTTAGCGGTTTGTGCGTGAATAGTAGCGGACTGTACCTGCTCGTAGCCTTCTTAGCTCGAGTGGGGCGTCCTAGCCTCGCCACTGCCGCTGTCACTGGCATGTCATCAATCATGACCATGCTGTCTTGGCTATTCATCTCTCTGATCACTCCATCTCTTCTTTCTCTCGTCGTCGCCATGCTCCTCTCACCGCCAATTGGGCGTCCCTGTAAAGTACCAGAAGCACTGTTATTGAGGGAAACCCCAGGGACCGTCTGCTTGGCACCGTGAGGGCTTGTAGGAGCCTTTTTAGGACTCCCGGCTTTTCTCTTACCCCCTGCACCCCCCTTACGGGGTGTTAGAGGGGTGTTTCTCGACCTTTGTCGCGGCCTAGGACCTTTAGGCAAGTTGGCTGGTGGTGGCCGGAGTGCCAGGCCCTCACCCCCACCGCCCGTGGTCCTGGCGCTCGCCTGCCTGGGGGGTATGGGGTCCCGGCCGCCCTGACCTGTAACCCCCCCCATCTCTTGTGTCTCTGCTGCCCGATGGACGGGGGTCTGGTAGCCCTACAGTGGTGGGATGGGAAAAAATTTCCCTGGAGGCATCAGAATTGGCTAGGACACCAGCCACCGCAGGCTGTTCCTGTTCAATGTGCTGAGCTCCAAGCGCAGAAGGCATGGGAGGTCCCAGCCTGTCCTGCACCCACCTGACCCCTTGGCTTAAGGCACGGTTCCTAACCTCAGCCAGCAAAGCCTCTAAGCCTTCTGGATCCATATTAAGACTACCAAGGGGACAAACAGGGGGGACAACAAGCAGCAGACACAGACACAGGAACACACACAGACAAAACACACTCACACACAGACAAGACACACAAAGACACAAAACGGAGGAAGAAAAACAAGCAAGAGAAGCCTCAACAAGTATATCCCCTTATGTGCTGGTAAGCTGGGGTGAAATCTCAGTAATTAAACCTTCCTACTTTTAGTTTTGGCTGCAGGACCTCAAACCTCCGTCCATTCCATTCGGGAGACCGCGCTGCTGTGCTCAACGGCGCGAAACGGCTTCCGACACGCCCCCGACGCTCCTGATTGGCTGATAGCCTCACAGGCTCCGCTGGGTCACGTGACGCTACGGGCTGACCCAGGGAGCCTGTGCAGCCTCCGCGTCGTTCATTATAGCTACAGCCCATTAGTTATGTGACAACTTTAACTGTAGTTTGTAAAAACTTCAAATTTGTAAAGTATGTAACAAACTGATAATTTTAGCAGCTGTGTAAGCCAGGAGCATAACAGCATCAATGTATGTGTGGGTGGGGGGATTCCATAAGGGATCTCTAGTACTCTTCTTGCTGTTTGGACCCTGAGGGGGAAGATGCACTTCCATTTATTTATTTCTGCACACTATCATGTCTAGTTATTCAAAAGACAAAAGGATCCAATGTGTTTCAGTTTTTGATGAACTGGAATGACATAGGATGTGGAATTTATTCTGATTTCATTTTTAAAAAAGTATGTGCTACCTTGCATTTTCATTTTGCAGATGCCTGTTACATAAACAAGGAGGAACTTGATAAAAATAAGGTAGAAGTGTCCTCCAGTCAACAGTATGTTGAGTATTTTGAAAGTGGAGTAAACATAGAATTCACATGTCAAGCTGGATCTACGCTTAAAAAAATAAGAAATAATAATCTAAAAAAAAAATGCTCTAAAGGTATCTTGACATACCCTGTGTGCGAGTAAAGGTAAGTACAGATGTAAGCCTCTGATTTTTTTAATTGTGTTTTATTAACATGGAAACTAACTGGGTTTATCTATTTAGAAATCATATCCCTATGCATATTTTAGGATTATATTAGTTGCCCCACTTCATCCCCTTACCTACAACTTTTTCTGCAAAGTAGAATATCCCTACATTTTCTATTGTACAACTTCATGCCATGTCGTCTTGTTCCTCTTTTTCTGAAATATATTTCCATCCTTAACTTTATTAAAGTCTTTGATATATTTGCAGACTTTTTTTCATATCCCCTCTCCCTTCTCTCCTGTAATTGATATATATTAATTTCATGGAGTATCCTTATAAGTTGTGTCCTTTAGGCCCTGCACCATTTAAGTTGCCTTGAAAAGTCTCTAATTTATTAATATCCTTTTGGGGATCTAATCTCCAGAACTGGGCACAGTGTATTTACAGCCCTTTTATGGACCCAATCCATAGTTTCTCACATGGTGGTGGGGAGGGATATGTAAGTGTTAGACTGTAAAACAAAATTAAATTAGGAGGGTGAGCTTAAATGAAACCAGGGGGGATACCGAGCAGAGTACACCATCTACAGCCCACTGGGAGACAAACTCTAGGTGAGGTCTGACTGGAGGTTTATAGAGTGACACTAGTACTGACCTATCTCCTACTAGCTTTTCCTATTGCTTTGTTGAATTGTTTGTATACTTTTTAATGTTTAGATATAATAACTCACTAGCCCATTTCCTCTTCTGTTGCTGTCACCATTAAGTACATATTCTAAATTAGTGTTTCTGAGCATGATTTGCATTGATGAGCCTTAGACTTTTTTCATAGAATAAAAACCAACTTTTTCTATACTTTTTTTTATAAACATTTTAATGAAATGTATCATATTTTAGGCATCCTAGTTTTTTTTGCCACTCATCTTATTTAGTATAGGGCTGCCATTTTATCTTTTAAATTCTCCCAACGGATCTTTAGTTGGTGCTTACAACTGTATATGCACAGATGTCCACACAGGGGGAATAAGGAGCTATTTTAAGAGCCCTCGTGTCCAAATATGGTAATTGTATCAGGGCTTGATGGTTATGAATCACGTCTATTTTTAAAGGCTTTTAAAGAGGGGTGCCATTAGCCTACTTCTATTAGTAGAGGGGGATATACAAGCAGATTTAGAAACCCATTCTCCCCTCAAAGCCCTACTGGCTACATGTGGCCAAGTGACATCCTTGCTTATAGCTTCTATTTACATATTAGAGACCTACCTTTATGAAACCTCTATTTTGAAAGAGGAGACATTCTAGAAATATTTATATTGGTGTTACATTTGGATATCTAACCAGTGGTGCTTTACAAGCACTATTAGTACTAAAATATGTCTTATACTGAAGTAACTTTCCTGCATTTTAATCCTTTGTAGAAGAGGCTTCTGTCTGAAGAGCAGAGCAAAGCAACAAGCAAATCTACTCTGTGCAAGTGGAAGAATAATCAGCACATATTGACCCATCTGATACATATGGTTTTCTATAATAAACTGGACTTTACCTCTACATTTAAAACCATTGATTTTCAAAGAATTGGATACCTTTTTTTTCTATGCAGTGTCTGTGATATCATTAAACTATATATTTGCCTCCCAACGCTTGTTTTGTTTGGTGTCAAGAGTTAGAAACATTAGGAAGCCAGATTTATGGAACATATTGAAATGTGTCTCTACTACAAATATTCACACACCAAAGGAGACGTTAAAGCAATACAAATAAATAATAATAAAATACCTTTTCTGCATTTAAGTGAACAGGTTTAAACATTATATTCTAAACATTAAACTATATTAGAGATCAACATTGAGCAGGTATTGAGATCTACAGGCTGTTTTAGCGTTGGAGTCCAAAGTGAAGAAAAAACAAGATATGTACAAATGGTGGGAAATTTACTAAAATGTACATAGATTCACTAAGATTTGCAAAGTGTTTTTCAGTGAGGATAAAATTATCACAACTTCAAGAACTGTAACAGCTTAGTAAAACATTGCTCAAAGAAATATGCATTGCAAAGTAGGCAGGGGTTGTGAGTTTCAGAGAACACAGAAGAAGCAAAACAAAATATCAAAACAAAAGTTTCATTGAATTATATCCCTAAGTGCTTAACACTACAATTGAAAGAAATATTACAAGGTAATCAATTAAAATGTTTAAGGCGCTTTAAAAAAAATAATAAAAACATAGGAATAGATGGATAGCTCCCGTAAAAAAAATGTTTTGGTGTGTTATTGGTCAATAAGCTTAATTGAGTTCTATGACCCTCAAAAGGGTTCCTCCTGTCTGGAAGACCTAACTGTTGTAGCACCCTAAGATGGCCAGAGACCCTCAATAACATTCATAATACCATGCACTGTTACATCCTCCCTTTATGCCTATGTAACAGACGTTACCTGTAAAGGAGCCGAGAAAAGTTATGGCTATTAAATTGGCATCTTTTAGCTACTCGCAAACGATCTTCGGGTTACATACCGAAAAACAGAGGTTGCTAAGATCAAAACTCCCACCCTGCTAAGTCTTTGACCTTTCAAGCCCGTAAATGTTACAATCCCAAATTGGTATTAAATTGCTACAATTCCCCAAAGACTCACTGGCTTTCAAACCTGCAACTGGCAAATGTTTGCAAAAATATTGAGGGTTCAAAATAGGACTCGCAAGGGCATTAAGAGCCCTTACATATTCTGCAGAAGCAGCAAAAGAGACCCCCCCTCCGGGCCCTAAATTCCCCCCGTCCCCAATATAAATCTGCATACTGCAGGGTTCCTACATTAACCCCTTACTGCGCGGGTCCCCATCAGGATCCCCACTGCATTTAAATGGTTAAATCCCACACCGTGGGCCCTTAAAGGGGCCTCGGCACACAAATAGTTAAGCCCTGCCGCGGGGGTACTTCGAGTACCCCCGCGGCACCTGATATTAACCCCCCTTTGCTGCGGGGTCCCCATTGGGACCCCCGCAGTGTACCTACATTAACCCTTGCTGCAGGGATCCCCTGTGGCACGTAAATTTCTAATTTCCCATCTCGCTGCGGGTCCTTAAAAGACCTGCACTACATTAATTAACCCCATAACTCATGGGGGTCTATACAGACCCCAATGAGACCATGATTAACCCCATTAGTCCAATAGGGATCTATATAGACCCCTATCGGACACTATTAACTCCAACATGAACACTATAAGTGCCATGAGGGTCCTCCAGCACTAGAGTATACTACATTATTAACTGTTTCCTACCTTCTACTATTCTATTAACCCCCTCTAACTAATTATCACTAAATAACCCTATGATTAACTAATTAACCCTATCCTATTAACCCCCCTCTTTTCTATCCTACCCTATTAGCCCCAACCCTATTATCCCACCTCTACCCTATCTTATTAACCCCTATTAACCCCCCTCTATCATATCCTACCCTATTAACCCCTATCCTGTTAACCACTATTAACCCCCCTCTACCCTATACTATTAACCCCTCTCTACCCTATACTATTAGCCCCTATACTACCCTATTCTATTAACTCTTACACTACCCTATTCTATCTCTACACTACCTAACTTACCCCCTAATTATATTATCTAATCCCTGATTAACCCCCTAACCCCCAATTAAATCCACAACCCACTAATTACAGAAAAAAACACTCATTACAAAAAATAAACTACATTACATATAGAAAATAAAAAAATAAATTACAAGTTAAAAAAATAAAGCACTACATCAAAACAATAAAACACTATTACAATAAAAATAGACTTAGAACCTGAAAAAATAAAGGGTTAATTAGTCCCCTAAACTTTCCAAAATGTCCCTGCAGCGATGGTCAATGATGCCCTGGTCTTCAGTCTTCTGCCCTGGACTAGTCGGGCTATCCATGTTGATAGTAGAAGATCCAGTCCTCTTCTTTCTTGATTGAAGCACATGTCCTCATCTTCTTGAGGTAGAAGATTGGCTATATCTCCATAATTATTCCAGAACTACAATTTTACGTTAAGGTACTTTTCGGAACCAATTACATACTCTATAAACTTTATTATCATCTATATCTAGATCTCCTACCAAGTGTCCTATTATTGGTCATGTAATTGGTATTATGTCATATTCCTTACTGTCTCTCTTTTATAGATAGCAGGTTATTATGACTTTTTTGAGCATCTGTAGGGTTACATTCCTTAACACCACTTGATTATTATATTATGCCATTCTCTCATTATAATTGTACATTTAATTTATTTCATTCTGATATCTTTCTGTTCTCTACATTTAACTGTACATTTAATTTGTACATATAATTGTACATTTAATTTATTTCATTCTGTTATCTTTCTGTTCTGTGATACCATTCTTTCACTTTAATGATAACAATTTTATAAGAATTTAAGTATTAGTCCGGCATGAACAACCTTAATATATAGAGACTAATAGGGAAAAATGTATGATCCCCTGCTGATTTTGAACGTTTGTCCACTGACAAAGAAATGATCAGTCTATAATTTTAATGGTAGCTGTATTTTAACAGTGAGAGACAGAATAAAACAAACAAACAAGAAAAACGCATGTGAAGAAAGTTATAAATTGATTTGCAGGTCAATGAGGGAAATAAGTATTTGACCCCTTCGTCTTAGTACTTGGTGGCAAAACCCCTGTTGGCAATGTTGAAGAAAAGATTGTTTCAGAGTTTCTCACCACACAGTTCAGGCACTCAAGGAAGACCACAAAATCTCAGCACTTCAATCAGATTTTGATTTATTATCAAGCCTGAGAGATGCACATAGTATAGTAGCACAAATGTGTATCTGACACAGTGATCTAGCACAGACCTTATATAGCAGTCTTATTACGTCAACACCTTTTTATCTTGTACAATACATTTTCTACAGTTTGCATATTTCTAGGATTATCGGGTACTTTTCGGGCGTGCCCCATGACTTAGTACTTTTAAGCAAGTATATTCCTAAGGTTATCAGCTAGTTTTTTAGACGTACCATAAAACCCAGCACTGTCTTTGCTTTCTATTCTTTAGTTCTGAGAACAGGGCCTCACGGCTTGTTCTGTTTTGTTCAACAATAATGTATTAACTCCTGCAGTGCTGTCTGTATGAATAGCAATGTCATATATTGTATAATAGCATTATATCAACTACTTCAGCAATCACAGAGGTCAGATGTTTCTTGTAGTCCGCCACCAGGTTTGCACACATCTCAGTAGGGATTTTGTCCCACTAGTCTTTGTAGATCCTCTCCAAGTCATTAAGATTCGAGGCTGATGTTTGGCAACTCCAACCTTCAGCTCTCCACAGATTTTCTATGGAATTAAGATCTGGTGACTGGCTCAGGACCTTAATGTGCTTCTTGAGCCACTCCTTTGTTGCCTTGGCTGTGTGTTTTTGGTCATTGTCATGCTGGGATACCCATCCACAACCTATTTTCAGTGCCCTGGCTGAGAGAAGGAGGTTCTGCCCCAAGATATGACAGTTTATGGCCCTGTCCATAGACCCTTTCATGCGGTGCAGTTGTCCTGTCCCCTTAGCAGAAAACACCCCCAAAAGTATAATGTTTCCACCTCCATGTTTTACGGTGGGGATGGTGTTCTTGTGATTATTGGCAGCATTCCTCCTCCAAACACGGCGAGTTGAATTGATGGCAAAGAGCTTGATTTTGGTCTCATTTGACCACAACACTTTCCCCCAGTTCTCCTCTGAATAATTCAGATGTTCATTGGCAAACTTCAGAAGGGCCTGTACATGTGCTTTCTTGAGCAGGGGGACCTTGCGGGCGCTGCAGGATTTTTCTTGGCAACTTTAGTCCCAGCTACCTTGAGATCATTATCAAGATCCTCCTGTGTAGTTCTGGGCTGATTCCTCACCATTCTCATTGAAACTCCACAAGGTGAGATCTCGCATGGAGCATCAGACCGAGAGAGACTGGCAGTTATTTTGTGTTTCTTCCATTTACAAATAATTGCACCAACTGTTGTCACCTTCTCACCAAGCTGCTTGGTGATGATCTTGTAGCCCATTCCAGCATTGTGTAGGTCTACAATCTTGTCCCTGATCGGCCCTTTGGCCTTGGTGGAGAGTTTGGAATTTTAATGATTAATTGCTTTTGTGGACATGTGTCTTTTATACAGATAACAAGCTGAGATTAGGTGCACCCCCTTTAAGAGAGTGCTACTATACTCAGCTTGTTACCTGTATAAAAGACACCTGGGAGCCAGAAATCTTGCTGATTGATAGGGGATCAAATACTTATTTCCCTCTTTAACCTGCAAACCAATTTATAACTTTTTTTGACATGCGTTTTTCTGGAATCTATTTTGGTATTCTGTCTCTCACTGTTAAAAGGTGTATTTTAACCATTACAATTATAGACTGGTCATTTCTTCGTCAGTGGACAAACACAAAAAATCAGCAGGTGATCAAATACTTTTTTACCCCCTCACTGTAGGTGTTTTGGGTGGCGATCTAGTAGTCTTTGTGCTTTTTTATGTAATGATACAAATAAGATGTACAGTTACTATGACCCATGCTAAAGCCTAACAGCCTTATTAAATTGTGATTCAGCAAATCTAAAAGGGCTCTTTATAAGCACAGAGCATATTTTTTTCAGAAGTTTTTAGTTAGTGAAGACCTTGCTTTTGGAAAGAAGTTCACTAACTAAAAACTTCTGTAAAAAAATATGCTGTGTGCTTATATAGAGCCCTATTAAATTTGCTGAATCGCAATTTAATAAGCCTGTTAATGTTGATAATGTAATAAATTGTTATAAACAATGGGCCCTATTAAATTCGAGCTGCGTATGAAATCGTATCTCGCAAAGGCCCATCGTAAGTCGACTTACGATATCCGAGTCGACTTGCGATTGACTTGCGATTGACTTGCGTAATTTCGGACTACTTTGCCGAGATTTGCCTCCGATAAGCGCTACGTAGTAAGTAGCGGACAAGAATTCCTTGCGTATACGCTCGTATCTCGCAAATTCGCTAAGTGCACAAAAAACACACTTAAAATGGTTTACGCATTACGTACAGACAACTTAAAAATATAAAAGTGAGTTTAACAGAGGAAAAGCATGGAAGGCCATTACAATTGTTTTCACCATCCCCTCCCCCCACCAAAGCAAAGGCCTTATACAACCAATTAGTTGTTACATTTTGAATGAAAAGCCATGCTGCAGCTTACATAAACCAAAATTAAAGACACACTACCTCATTACATAAAAACACAAAAACATCAAAAAAATGCCATATTAACACTGTTATTTTGTATACATGTTGCTCATCACATCTACATTTGGGAACACAAATATGGGGCACATGGAGTATGTGAATATGTCCTGTTCAGTCTTTCGGTCGGGTCCGACTGTGACCCTCTGTCACTGTTTCTTACAAGGTTCCTATGCCGGTGAGACCGGAGTGGGTTGTCAGTTCCTTCCCCAGTGGTTTGGGATTTGGCCCTGCATTCAGCTTTCCCTCTCACCCCCACAATGACCCTTAATGAGATAGCTCACAGCTTCATTGAAATACACAATACCTCTTGTTTGGTCTTTCGGTCGGGTCCGACTCTGACCCTCTGTCACTGCTTTCTTACAAGGTTCCTATGCCGGTGAGACCGGAGTGGGTTGTCAGTTCCTTCCCCAGTGGTTTGGGATTTGGCCCTGCATTCAGCTTTCCCTCTCACCCCCACAATGACCCTTAATGAGATAGCTCACAGCTTCATTGAAATACACAATACCTCTTGTTTGGTCTTTCGGTCGGGTCCGACTCTGACCCTCTGTCACTGCTTTCTTACAAGGGTCCTATGCCGGTGAGACCGGAGTGGGTTGTCAGTTCCTTCCCCAGTGGTTTGCGATTTGGCTTTGCATTCAGCTTTCCCTCTCACCCCCACAATGACCCTTAATGAGATAGCTCACAGCTTCATTGAAATACACAATACCTCTTGTTTGGTCTTTCGGTCGGGTCCGACTCTGACCCTCTGTCACTGCTTTCTTACAAGGTTCCTATGCCGGTGAGACCGGAGTGGGTTGTCAGTTCTGCTGTCACTCTCCCACCCACAAGGGCAGCAAACACACACAGAAGGTTTGCAGAGGCACAATGAGCACCAGCCAACTCGCCTCCATCAGGGGTAATCGCCACTACTCTTATCCAAGGAAGTCCCACGCCATTGCTGGTGGCAATGTGCCAAGATGACCATTCATTCCCATTTGGTGACCTCCCATTATGTTCTGCTATTCATCAATTTACATTAGTTTCGATTGCTAAGTGATGTTGGGGAAGTGCGTGTGAAAGCAGAATTGACGGACAAATCAATAATCACTGGAGAAGGAACTGACAACCCACTGCAGTATCACCTATCATTATCCTTTTAGGCCCACAGGGGAATGTTCCTACTCCCCAGTCCCGCTAATTGTACTTGGCCTGTGCATTAACCCTTTATTATGCCTAGATTGTAGATCAATTAGATGCATTATATGATATCTAATGCTATTAGGACTATTATTCCTCTTAGTATGTATGGATTTATTGCAGGTTAACTATGCGCATTAGTTTACAGCTAGAGTAATGTGACACTAATGTGATGCATGTGGATGTCCCCTAACCCCAACCATTGAAAACACACCGACATGGGGAGAACAGAATAACACAGCTTTATTTTTGGACACAGACCACAATCAGCAGTGGTCAAGACTGTGCATTCACAGAACGGTATAACAAAACTTTATTTTTGGACACAGACGTCAATCAGCAGTGGTCAAGACTGTGCATTCACAGAACGGTGTAACAAAACTTTATTTTTGGACACAGACCATAATCAGCAGTGGTCAAGACTGTGCATTAATATCATGGGTGTGGTGTGGGCGGGTCCCGAGAGAGCAAGGGGCTAAATAAAAAAAAATGGGGAAACCTACAGGGGTCAATCTAATAGTCTAGAATAAGCATGATGCATAGCACCTACCAGGGTCACATGCTGCAACCGGAACCAGAAATCTCTCCATTTAACTGAAGAAACCATTAGAGTGCACGGCACTTACAACTTGTCTGGATCTGTTCAATTGAACAAATGATTCAACCTCTGGACTGTGTAATCCAATCCAGTTTCACACATACAGTGTGGTGTGTGAAATTGCCTACAAAAATGAATGGTCAACAAAAAACAAAAAGGCGGAGGAGGCTAAAAAAAAATAATGACAATGCATGTACAGTAAAGTGCTAAATACTGTACCAATATACCAACTCACCTGATTCCCATCTGCAAGCATTACTAACTATTAGCTAGGTCTATGGATAATGAGTAATATGGGCAAATACCCATTAATATGGACAGGACACAAAGGTCAGCAGCCACATTCACTGTTTCTTACATCAGACCCAAAGATCTGTTCTCAGACCGATATTGAGGTCAGGATCACATGCTTTATTAGTGCATATATTAATGCTGGCTGTCATTAACATGCCATTGTGAGACTTTGCAAGTCCACCGCCATAGCGGTATTAGTCTACATTTCAGCTAACAATAATCATGTCTGAGATATCTGGCAATATGATAGCTTTAAGATTGTGGGAGCTACATGTTAAGGGGGGGTCTGTCATTGGAGTAATGTCTACCTGAGAGGCACTGGGAAAACCTTACGCCTCATATAATTCCTCCACAATGCTTGCAGATGTAGGAGATGCCTTCATGGGCCTAAATTTGTACCTAAAATAAAACAAATGGAAAGAAAAACATAAAGAGAAAACATAAAATCTAAGGGCCTAAAAAAAAAGGGGACTGCAGCATCCCTTCCCAACAGCATTCCCCAGTGACCATCAATTGGTGGCATGTTCAACCGAACCCTACGTGTCCACAGAGAAGAGGATCATGGACCATGTGATGGGAGGTAGCCATCTGCATACAAAATGTCACCATCACATAGGCAAAGATCCAAAACTCTGTAGCCAGGCTAGATGAGGTCAGCATTGTGACCAATAGATTGTCACTGAGGAGTGCTGTTGAGAAGGCACAATTATGTCCACAGCCCCTAGGTCCTCCTCCGCCTGGGCAAAGGACCTGCCTCGTCCGCGGCCGGACGCCGTCTCCTTGCTGGTGGTGGGGGAGCAGGAGGAGGTAGTGGCACCACGGGTGGTGGTGGCGGCGGAGGCATGGTGGAAGGAGAGGAGGGGCCAGGCTGCTGTTGGCTGGTGACCTGCCCCGTTCCCAGCAGCCTCCCAAATGCTGCTCCAGTCTACGATGATGGCTCCTCTCCTCCCTAAAGCGCCTGTCCAGGCTGCGCCTCATGCCAGAGATGTTGGCATCAATCCTCCTCACGACGGCCAACAACTCCAGCAGCGCAGCCTCGGTCTTTGGTGGTGGGGGGGGCTCGGGTCCTGCTGGCAGGGCCGGGTGGGAAGATGGCGGGGACAGAGTGGGGAGGATCTGGGACCCGGCTGGAGACAGGGTCTCTGATGTTGCTGTCCCCGGTGGCTCAGAGTGTGGGGAAGGAGGAGCTGTGGCATATTCCACTCCTTCTGAGGGCCCCGGCGAGATGGCAAGTCTTTGGAGGAGGGGGACAGTCGGGCTCTGGACAGGGGGGCTGTCAACGACCACGACCTCCTCCTCCGAAGAGCCAGGGCCCTCGGATGAGCCTGTAGCCTCCTCCCCCTGAGCGGTCTCCTGCGGGGCGGGGGCTGACGGCCCCGCTCGTGGCTCATCACTGGACCCAGACCTCCTACTGGATGCTGAAATAGAGAAAAGAAAGGTACATGTCATTAGTATGCTGATCAATACATTGATATGTTTTCACTCCTAACTATCTGACATCTAGGCCTGAACATGGATGATTCTCCTAATCGCAACTCCCATTAGCTCTCATTTGCTAGATTGGATCTATTCTTTGGTTTCTTGTCTTGACCTCTCCTGGCTCCTAACACTGTCTGGATTTTTCCTGCGGTTTCACTCCTAACTATCTGACATCTAGGCCTGAACATGGATGATTCTCCTAATTGCAACTCCCATTAGCTCTCATTTGCTAGATTGGATCTATTCTTTGGTTTCTTGTCTTAACCTCTCCTGGCTCCTAACACTGTCTGGATTTTTCCTGCGGTTTCACTCCTAACTATCTGACATCTAGGCCTGAACATGGATGATTCTCCTAATTGCAACTCCCATTAGCTCTCATTTGCTAGATTGGATCTATTCTTTGGTTTCTTGTTTTGACCTCTCCTGGCTTCTAACACTGTCTGGATTTCTTATGCGATCTGTAACTGCATAGGCTGCATTGGGCGCACCAGTACATGGACTCGATTGCTTAATTACTCTTGGGGTGGCCAGGAATGACAGTGATTTGTCAGCTTCATGGATTTAATGACACTTCCATCCATCCCTTGTTAATTCCATGGAGCTGACATGTCAGTGTCCTTGTTGGTCACCATGTGTAGTGTGTGTGATGCACATGTGGTGGCATGTTGGTGTATGTGATATTCACCTGAACTGGAGGATGGGTCCTGCTGGGCCACCGGGGATGAAGCTCCAGCTGCGGGCGATGGTCCTAGAAAGTCCCTTGCGATCCTCTCCCACTCCTTATAGGCGACACTGTGTCCCTCAGCTTCTCTGGCCATCTTCCTCTTCACCGTGGCCCTGATATCCACATATCTGTGCTTCAAGGACATCAAGCCCCTAGGAACGGTGGACACCTCCTTCATCACTTCCACTACCTCCTTCCAAGCCTGAGCCTTAGGCCCAGGCTTCGCTTCCCTTGCAACAAGGATGACGGGCCGGTCACGGATCGCACCCAGGAGGACCATATTCTCCTGGGGCGTATAATTACGGGCCCTGCGCCTGCCCTTGCCAATAGCCCCTTGCTCTCTCGACTGTGCTCGGGGACCCTGGCCTCCCTGCACTCTTCCTGAGGCCTTTCCCTTCCCCAAACTACCCCGCCCCCTGGGAACAGGCCCCTTCCCCTCTGTCCCTCCTCTCTTAGTGCCTCTGTCTCCCTCCTCCTCCTCCTCCTCCCCCCCTCTGGGGACCACTCCTCCTCCTCCAGGGACACCTCCTCCACCCCCTCCGGGGACACCTCCTCCACCTCTCTTCCACCCTCCACTACACTCTCCTCACTCTCCTCACTCTCCGCTCCTCTCCTCTCCTCCTCTCTCCACCTATCTCCTCCCTCCATGCTCAAATAATACAAAAATAAGGATAACTCAAAATAAGTGTAACTGTTATATAGGTGATGGAAACAAAAGTGTATGTTCTATGTGTTTTGAATAACTGTTGGGGGATGCGGTGCAAAGGTTGGGGGGGGGGAGGTGTGTGGTGTGTGTCCTAACGCTATGTATGTCTCTATGTGTCTTTAATCTATGTGTCAGGTGTGGTAACTTGTCTTCCTTGCATGGTGGTTTATTTTCCTTTCGGGACCTCCTTGGGCAGGTCTAGGTGGGAGGGCTGTGAATCTTTACTTCCCTCCCGCAATTGCTAAAGGAAGTCATGCATGGACAGGATGTGATGTAAATTACATCATCTCAACTAAGGATATATCCAGGCAGGAAACTGGTGTTGCTTCCTGTTTCTTCCTGGATGGTGTTGGTGATGGTTGATGGTGATGGCGATGGTCTAACTGTGGGTAAGATCAAGCGTTTAAGGAAGGGAGTTACTATATAGGTAGATAGATTTAAAAAGGGTTGTTGCTCCGTGGGTCTGGGCTGTGTGTTTGGGATACATTTATAGTATTGTGTTGTTGCCTTTTAATAAATACCTTTTAATGTAGACGAACCTTGTGTAATATTTATATATATTAATTTGGTGATACACCACATTTGGCGACCATGAATTTTAGACTTCTACAAAGGTTATTTATGAGGTAATATCACATTAATAGATAGTCAGATTTATTTTTTTGGGGCGAAGAAAAAAAAGTACTTTGTCTAATTATCCTCTGCATGGGAAATCAAGTGCTGATTGTGTGTGGAGTCTAGGTTAAGCCTCCATTTTTAATATACAAGCTTGGGCATAGGCCTCAATTATTATTTTTAATCCTTTATATAGTACTAGCTTCTGAGTTGAGTTTTGTTTGTACTAGCTTATTTTGATACATAAAACAAATATATATCATACAGGTTGTTTTTGTGGGTTTATCTGAGTTGAGTTTTGTTGTGCTTTTGAGTACAGGCCTAGCCCTAGTACAGGCCTAGCCCTGCATTTGAATACAATTTAATAGGCTCCATGCGGCTTCTTTGTGTATTTGAATGCTAATTCAAGCCTCCATTTTTAATATACAAGCTTGGGCATAGGCCTCAATTATTATTTTTAATCCTTTATATAGTACTAGCTTCTGAGTTGAGTTTTGTTCGTACTAGCTTATTTTGATACATAAAACAAGTATATATCATACAGGTTGTTTTTGTGGGTTTATCTGAGTTGAGTTTTGTTGTGCTTTTGAGTACAGGCCTAGCCCTAGTACAGGCCTAGCCCTGCATTTGAATACAATTTAATAGGCTCCGAGCGGCTTCTTTGTGTATTTGAATGCTAATTCAAGCCTCCATTTTTAATATACAAGCTTGGGCATCAGGCCACAATTAGTTTGTTGTGTGTTTCAAATACCTGAGTTTGTTAATACTATTATTTTTGTTTTGTTTTTGTTTGTTTTTTCTTAAAAGAAAAAAAAAAAATTCTCTTCTTTCTTTTTCTTTCTCTAGTCCTTTATCATAGTACAGGCCTGGAGAAAAATAAATAAATAAACCATTTTAAATCTTATATATATATATATATATATATATATATATATATATATATATATATATATATATATATATATATTATTTCAGGCGTGCATTTTAATACACTATAGGCTTCCATACCTTATACTTTTTGGGTGTCTTGCATATCCTAGTTCAGGTATATCTCCTACCCTGCAGGCCTTGCTATTATATTTTAAGTTAATTAGCAAGTATTACCTTCACCATACTAAGGTAAGTATAATTTGCATTGTGGGTACTAGTCTATTTTTCTACATATTACACCTGGCCTACTGAATAGTCATCAACTATTGTTGGCTACTCAGAAGCATGCTACTTTAGTCGCAAATTGATTTGGATTCTTACTTGGGTGAGTAAAAGAGTAGGAATGTCAAGGGCCAAATACTTTCCCACAGAAGTGCGTGAGTACTTTAGGAAACATATTCAAAAACATGATGGTCCATATGAGCTTCCAGAGCCAGCAAACCCAGACAGTGAAAAAGAGAAGAGATTAATGGATGTTCTAACACAAATTGTAAATAACAAAAAGTATAGAACAAAGAAGAGAAAAAGTTTGGTCACACAAGCTGTTGTAGCCACAATAGGAGGCCTAATAGACTTAGTTGTAGAATTACGGCAGCATAATTTGGAAACAACAAATAAAACGGAGGATGCAATGGACAAAAGGGATTGTTTAAAAATTGCAGCTTTGAGAACAACTACAATTGTGGGGGAAATAGAAAGGGAGTTAAGGGAAATAGAAGAGCAGAGGGATGCTTATGGAGTAAAAATAACAGAACTTCAAAACATAATAATGGACTATAAAAATAAAACAAAGTTAGAAGGGATAAAAGGAGTCAGAGACATTGCCAAAATATATCCAGATCTGGATATGTTCGTGGCACAAAATAAAGAACCAGTGCCAAAAATGAACCAAGATAGAAAAGATTTCTTATGTTATTCTGTTCCACAAGTAGATACCATACCACAAGCACCAGTTATTGTTTCAGAATTATTTAATGCAAGGCAAACACCTACAGGATTTTCTATGCAGACTCGACCGATGTCTATGGCAGATAAAGACAATTTCCAGAAATGGTGGGGAAGTATGCCAACTAACAACTTTAATACGTTTATTAAACTTTAATTACATTTATTAGGGGAGCAGATAGAGCTAAAAAAGGAGGTCTTAACTTAGAGGAATGGACAGAACTGTTAGAATACGCTATGGGTCCTTTGGCTAGTAGACTATTGGGATTTAATAACAGTGTGTCTGATCAGGCAGGAAGAATTGCTGCAACTAATTTCTATCTACTTAGCATAGAGAAAGAAATAGCAAATATTACCATGAGGCCAACAGATGGTCCTAGAGAGGTAGCTCAAAGGATATTTTTTTGGTATACTCTACGACAACCTCAACAGCCTCTAGTGCTGGGCTCACCAGAACATATAGCAAAAGTAATGGAAGCCCTTCCCCGGGAGTGTCAAGAATTTGTCAGGCTTTTTGATCCAACACCAACAGACTTGGAAATGGTACTAACTAGAGCTGATAAGTGGTGGATCAAGCATCCTTTCACAGAACAGGCCTGCTCTGTTTCAGCTGTAAGAACATTTAAGGTCGAGTCTGGTAGAGATATAGATGGTAAATGGAGAAACCAGACGTGGGATGTACCCCAGAACAAGAAGGATGATCAAAACTGGAGACCAAAACAGAACTTTGACAAAAGATGGAGAGATCCACCTAGGGACTATAGGAATAGGGATGGCAGCAACTGGAGGGCTAATCAGGAGGGAGAGAGAAACGGTAACATGGGTTATTGGGAACTCAGGAGACAGAAGGATAGGATAGAAGAGGAAAATCACATACTTAAAAACAAGGTAGCTGAGTCAGAGAGGAAATTGAAGGAAAGTGAGGCAAAGATGCAATATAGTGTTATAAAAGAGGGACAGAGTAGAAGTGAGTCACAATGACAAATCCCAACCCCTGCGCCTCAGCATCTCATTCACTCAGCTAATTTAACCATGGATGAGGCAGGTCGGCCTACCATTTATACAGTCATCGCAGGGGTAGGGAAAAATATGTTGGTAGATACAGGAGCAGCAGTTACAATGACCAACATGGTCAAAAATGGGGATTCTTCAGTAAGTATTATGGGAGTTACTGGGAATCCACAGGAGGTTAGAGCAGGTCCAATTGATGTAGCAGTTGGAGAAAAAACAATACAAGTAGAAGCAATAGTGGGTTGGCCAGAGGAAATATTGGGAATAGAAGCTTTAAAAAATGGAAATTTCATTGTAGATCTTGCCAATTTTTGTTTGTGGAAGACAGAAAAGGTGAATCAGGTAAGTACAGAGTTGCCGAAAGGGGTTGTGCTCCCAATGGCATATATTGTCTCTCCGATAAAAAGTCTGGAAAAAGACAAACTGAAACTAGACGGACAACCAGAATGGCTGCAGAAGCTAATCCAAGACATACCTGTTTGGCCAATTACCGAGATGATAGAAATGCTGGAGAGACGTGGAATAATTAAATCTGGAAATGGGTATGCATGTAACTCACCATGTTGGCCTGTGAGAAAAGCTGTGTTAAAAGGGAATGGAGATAAAAAAGCAGCCTCATCATGGAGACTTACCATTGATTACAGGGCCGTGAACAAACTTGCAAAAAGAATGGCCCCTGTTGTTTTTGTTATGTATATGTTTCTAATGATGGAATCTAGTGTTCCCACAGAGCAAGGCTGTATAAGAATGAAGATGCGTGTCAACAGAAGATTGTGGTGGATCCTTGTTCCAGGATGGATAAGTATAAGCTGTATCACAGTAGGAATGGGGAGACGGGCAATAAGGCCAGAAGATACCGCAAATAAGGGAGAGAGTTTGAAAAGATTGGAGTTACATTATGTTCAAGCAGATAGATTTATTTGGCCCAGGGAATTGGAAGTAAAAGAGGGTGGAGGGTTACAAGTAAACATTATTTTGCCACATAATAGTACCAGGGGATTAGCTCTTAGAGCTCCAATACAAGGGAGGTTTACAAATATTACAGTAGTAGTGAGTAACTTAACATTAGAAGAAGGTGGAGAATGGGACGCTGCAGTTATAGCTGCCCAGCCTGACCTAGAGGAATTCTCCAATTTTGATACTGGAAAGGGGTGTGTTCTAACAATAGATGAAGTATTTGTCTCTGTAAAGGAGCTGCAACATTGTAAAGATCAGAAGAAGGTACCATGGCCAATAGGCGGATTGGTGGTGGTACCAACACATGAAACAGTTGTGCAAGGGGTTGGGTGGACTTACTACCCAATAATTCTAAATTTTAATGATTTTTCTATTCCTCCAAAGTGCCCGGAATCACAGCGGCAGTGGTTTAAGCAAAGTATACAAGAGACCATCATTGAGTGGACCGGAGCAGGGAGTCGAGAAAAACGGGACACACTTGCAGCCCTTTTAGGAGGAGTCGGAACTGGATTGGGAGTATGGAATTCAGCAGACATCATTGGACTGAACAGCAGGATAAACTCCCTTACTGATGGCATGGGACATGCTATGAAAACAGGTGGAGTAGCTGACTCCCTTATAGTGAGTAGACTGACAGACAATGTTGATGACATACACACCATTGCCAACAACCTGCATCTAGTTGAGGAAAATATTGCTTCCATTGCTAACAGCATTAAGAATGAAATAGTGGGAACTGCCATTTTCTGTTCTATGATTGGAGGAAAGCTGTTGGCAGATTTAAAGGAAACTATAAAAGACATCCAGGAAAACAAGTGGGCAAGACAAATCAATGCAACAAGGATTATCACGTCATTGAAAAGAAAAGGAGTGGACATCACTGAGGACAATCTTAAATACAGCTATATTGAAGGCCCAGATCAATGGATGCCACATGGACTACAATCTGGGACAATAGGACTAATCCTGGCAATTCCCCGTTGGGAGGGGCAGGCAGAGAAACTGAACTTTATACATAGCATTGGCACGTTAAGTGATGGAATCTACAAGCAACACTTCCCATCAAAAAGACTGGCCACTATTACAGGATTGGAGATGGATGAAAGCTGTTGCAGGAAATCTCAACACCGATGGCTGTGCAGTTGTGTTTGAGAGAAAGGAGCTGAGGAGGATGGCTGGGTGCAGTTGATAAAAGAAAACCTGGTGCAAGAGGTGATCCGCATAGGGGACATTGCATGCTTTATCGGCCACTCTGAATATAGGACAGTTGATGAAATATGTTTGGTGGAAGAAGGGTCTTGTATCATGGTCCCATCAAGAAACCTTACCACCGAAATGATCAATTTTACTGCAAATGCAGATTGGACAAATTTGACAATGAAGCTTTTTCCCCCAATTCCAAAGCTTACCTTGGAACTTCATGAGTTAGTAAAACGTACCAAACAACAACTACACCCCATCAGCTTACTGCTGGAACAACAGAAAAAGGAAATAGAAATTACTACAAAAAACGTTGAGCATCCCTGGTGGGAAATTCTTACCAATGCAGAGACACATCCAGTCCTACGAACACTGTCGCTGGTACTCATGTTCATTCAAGTATTAACGACAATTATAATAATATACTTTTGTGTGGCAATGGAACAAATGAGGAAGAAACTTGCAAGGAGGATATATAATTTGTATTTTTCCTCTTCTTTCTCTCTCTCATACATTCTTCAATAAAGTTTTACATTGCACATACATAAACATTTATCACACACTCTCACCTAAATTCTATAAGATCTGTTTCTGTGTAATATGTGGATTGACAGCCATAGAAAAGTACAGGAGAACTTATGTCGCTGAGGGAACTATTCCGGAGGGACGGTGGGTTGAATTTCTCCTGTATATCAGGGTTTTGCTCCCACTAGGTTCTCCTGTACTAGAGGGATAACTAGAAAACTGAGCAACATAGAAGAAGAAAAAGTGAGGGAATGTGGTAACTTGTCTTCCTTGCATGGTGGTTTATTTTCCTTTCGGGACCTCCTTGGGCAGGTCTAGGTGGGAGGGCTGTGAATCTTTACTTCCCTCCCACAATTGCTAAAGGAAGTCATGCATGGACAGGATGTGATGTAAATTACATCATCTCAACTAAGGATATATCCAGGCAGGAAACTGGTGTTGCTTCCTGTTTCTTCCTGGATGGTGTTGGTGATGGTTGATGGTGATGGCGATGGTCTAACTGTGGGTAAGATCAAGCGTTTGGGGAAGGGAATTACTATATAGGTAGATAGATTTAAAAAGGGTTGTTGCTCCGTGGGTCTGGGCTGTGTGTTTGTGATACATTTATAGTATTGTGTTGTTGCCTTTTAATAAATACCTTTTAATGTAGACGAACCTTGTGTAATATTTATATATATTAATTTGGTGATACACCACATCAGGCAAATATGTGTAATGTGTAAATATGTGTAACTCTTACGTGTAAATATGCTTGTAATAAAATCCAAAACAATCAAAAAGAGTGCGCCTACAAATCAAAAGAACGATAAAGAAATAAAAGTATTACTGGAATGTCTGTTGGAAAGAAAAGATGTGTGTGCTATGTGTATTTAATAAGTGGTGGGGGATGGGGTGTGTTGGGGATGGGGTGTGGTGGGGGGAATGGGTGTGTGGGGTGTGTGTCCTAACTATATATATGTCTCTATGTGTGTTATTTAATCTATGTGTCTTGCAAATATGTGAAATCTGTAAATATGTGTATTGCTTAAATGTAAGTACTTAGGAAGTAAACAAGAAACAAGACAAAAAAGTAATCTACCTCTCTCCAAACCACTAATCTCACAACTCAAACTCTCTCCCACCTGCTCCTGAAACTGCTCATACTGTCAATAAAATTCTTAGCTCGTACGTGATTGGCTGAGAGGCGTGTCTCGTTAGGACGTCCCCTTATCAGCTTGCGAGCGCGCCAACAGACTCAGCCAATTACATACGCACTTATAGTGTCAGGCCGCCAAGTGCGTATGTAATTGGCTGAGAGTCCCAATGCGGGCCGCCAAGTGCGTATATAATTGGCTGAGAGTCCCAATGCAGGCCGCCAAGTGCGTATGTAATTGGCTGAGAGTCCCAATGCGGGCCGCCAAGTGCGTATATAATTGGCTGAGAGTCCCAATGCAGGCCGCCAAGTGCGTATGTAATTGGCTGAGAGTCCCAACGCGGGACGCCAAGTGCGTATGTAATTGGCTGAGAGTCCCAACGCGGGACGCCCAGTGCGTATGTATTGGGACTCTCAGCCAATTACATACGCACTTGGTGTGAGGGTGTGAGTGGTGATGTGATCCATGCTGGGGCAGAACCAAGCCATGCAAGGGAATTACCACAGGCCATGCCTAGTATCGTGGGGGTGGATCAGGGAGGAGAGAGAGCTCCAGTAGCACAGGGACAGATGGATATAGGGCCACCTGCACCCAGGGAGGCTGACAATGTTGTCGGTGATCAGCTGCTGGGGGGAGTACAGGATGTGTTGGTTCAGGCAGAAGGGGGGGAGCCTGACCAGGAGCCTGACCAGGAGCCTGTGAGGAGGCGGGCACCCAATGTGTACAGGGAGAGACTCACATTAGAGGGGTTAACTGATGGGGAGGTGTATGAGCGTTTTCGGCTGACCCGTGCCAGTCTTGGGGAGCTCTATGAGGTTCTCAGAGCGGACATTGAGCCTCGCTCAGGGGCAAATAGAGCCATCCCAGGAATGACACGGATGTTAGTTGCAATACACCTCCTTGCTTCTGGGAGCTTTCAGACCACCCTGAGCATAGCCGGAGGAATTTCTCAGCCAAGCCTCTCGAATTGTCTGAGTGCATTCCTCCGTGCTATTGGTCGGAGAGCTGCCAGATACATCAGTTACCCTAACACTGCTGAAGAGATCTCGAAGGTGAAGTTCGATTTCTTCCAATTAGGAGGTATCCCCAATGTGCTTGGTGCTATTGACTGTACACACGTGGCACTGATACCTCCTAGAGAGCAAGAAGCGCTGTACAGAAATCGTAAGCATTATCATTCAATCAATGTACAGGTTGTTTGCGATGCGAACATGCGCATACAAGGTGTGTATGCAGGCTTCCCGGGAAGTGCTCACGATGCCTATATCCTGCGTGCATCCAGAATATCTGACATCTTTGAGTCCGGCAGATTTCCATCCGGATGGCTACTGGGTGAGTACACATTAGTAATGGCAGTCAACCATATCTTACTATGACTGGATACAATAACACATACGGTACATCATGTTTCCCTCTATTGCTCTGATGTTCACATGTGCATTACGGAGTAATACTACCAAAGGCAGAACAGAATAGCTCATTGCTGGCCAGAACCCTGTGTTAGCTTGGCCAAACAGTATGCACAACAACATATGCCAAAAACCACAATTGATTAATCATTAGGTTTATGTTCTGATGAATTCCCTTGTATCCTGTGACATGGACATCTCTAGTCTACATAACGTGTTGTGTGTTCTTGTACGGCCTATGTAAGTGAGATGTCTTCAGAATTCATCTGATAGAGGAGAATTAATAGTGTTTGGCAAACTTTTTCTTGCGTGAATATATCCCGGAATAAACATGAATTAGCTTACCTTGAAGTTATCAAAATCTCCAAGGTCTTTTGGCATTTGCGTTTGATCGTGTCCGCCCCTGGGAAATTCCACCTGAATTAGCATCACATTTACGTTCACAAGAATACACTATCACGCTTCACCTCAGACCTCTGGCATGTGCTCGGTACAGGAACTGCAACAGTGACTTCCTGCTCTCTACCAGAAGGGTCGCAATATGTACCCTGTTGTATTTCCCTTGTATCTCCGCCTCATGTAAGTGTCCTGTGGGTGTGAACATCTGGATTTTCCATTTGTGGAAATCACATTGTAATTGATCTACTAATTATCCTATCAGATGCATTCATGATCCATCTCCCTTACATATATCTTTAACTGTGTATTAGCCACAGGGATGTGTTGATAGGTCATGATGACGATATTTGGCCATATGCTTTGTCAAACATCACAACATCCTATTCATATCAACATCATATTTTATTTCCACCAGGTGATGCAGGATATGGGTGTTTGCCGTGGTTGTTGACCCCTGTGAGCAATCCCCATACTCGGGCAGAGGCGCGGTATAATGCTGCGCATACAACCTGCCGGAATGTAATTGAGCGTACCTTTGGTGTACTAAAGATGCGCTTCAGATGTTTACATTCCACTGGGGGGGCTCTACAATACAAGCCCCAGAAAGTTTGTCGCATCATCGTTGCCTGCTGCTGTCTGCACAATATAGGCCAACTGTCTGGGGGACATTGATGCGGCTCCGCTACCTGGGGAGGAAGAGCCTTTATTTCCCCCTGAAGTGGATAATCTGCAGGGGTCACAACAACGTGCCCGCCTAATTCGTGAGTACTTCACATGTAAGTACATACCCAATATGCATGGAACACAGTCTAATGTATCTGGATTATGCCTAACTCCCAAATCCACCTTTATCCATCGCCCTTGTCATACAGAATTCAAACCAGTCCACAGTAGAGGAGAGTTCCCTGACGTTGTCGATGTTTGTACACTGGAACAAGCCACATGATCAGTTATAGGTAAGTAAGCACACATTCCCATACACATCTTAAGTACTGACGGTTAGAAACATCAATGGCATAGATAATTTGAGTGGATTATATATCCCACTATGTTAATGTATATATGCCCCACGTTACATTGTTATCTAGTAATTTAGATGGAAAAAAGACTTTAGTCCATCAGGTTCAACCTCTATAGATCTATGATCTGCAATATGCAGAATTATTGTTAATTGATCCAGAGGAACTCACCGAACAACAAAATGTGAAGCTTTGCCAATTGTCTACACAGGTCAGAAAAATATAACATTCCTTCCTGAGCCCAGATACTGGTGATCGTATTCATCACTGGATCAATACTCCCTCTCTATTTATCCAGGATAGCCCCTAATGCCTGTTTGGTTTTGTAATGTAAAAAGATACCCAATCCCTTTTTAAAGTCACCTACAACCTCTACGGACCAGGATTGCTCACATTGTCTGATCCTGCCAAACCACATGAAATGGGATCCAAATGTCGTTGAAAAATACCATACACACATACTTTGTCTAATTTGTGACTGTAATCCTAACATCATATTAACCTTACAGAGCTGCTGTCGTGTGTCAACTCTTCTTTCAACAACCTAGACATGGAAAAACATGACCAGCAACAGAACTGCTACATCAATGTAAGCTACATAGCGAGTATTTGTGTAATAATATGGCCACGTATGCTGAAGGACACAAATAACACATCAATCACTTTATAAATATCGGCCTATCTCTTTCCAGAATACAGCAGATAGGTAAGCGGTGATAACTAATGCTGATCCACAGAGCACGTGTCCTGGTGGAACAAATCACCTCGTGGATGAGCTTGGGACTGCATCCAAGGTAAAACACCACATTTAGCTCTCCAAAGATGCATTAATGTGTAATCTATGTGATATTCCTACATCATTAGCCAGATGAGTAGCTCGTTTCATATGTAGGGAAAGAACAGTGAAGACGTTTGTATGAAATGAGCAACATATATCGGTACAGTGGATCGAAAAGGTCTAAAGTCTACACACCCCTGTTAAAATGTCATGTTTCTGTGCTGTCAAAAAATGAGACAAAGATAAATCATTTCAGAACTTTTTCCACCTTTAATGTGACCTATAAACTGTACAACTCAGTTGAAAAACAAACTAGAATCAGTTAAGTAGAGTGAAGAAAAAATCAAAAAAGAAAATCACATGGTTGCATAAGTATGCACACCCCTAAACTAATACTTTGTTGAAGCACCTTGTGATTTTATTACAGCACTCAGTCTTTTTGGGTATGAGTCTATCCGCATGGCACATTGTGACTTTTCAAGATTTGCCCACTCTTCTTTGCAAAAACACTTCAAATCTGTCAGATTGCGAGGGCATCTCCTGTGCACAGCCCTCTTCAGATCACCCCACAGGGATTCAGGTCTGGGCTCTGGCTGGGCCATTCCCAAACTTTAATCTTCTTCTGGTGAAGCCATTCCTTTGTTGATTTGGATGTATGCTTTGGGTCGTTGTCATGCTGAAAGATGAAGTTCCTCTTCATGTTCAGCTTTCTAGCAGAAGCCTGAAGGTTTTGTGCCAATATTGACTGGTATTTGGAACTGTTCATAATTCCCTCTGTCTTAACTAAGGCCCCAGTTCCAGCTGAAGAAAAACAGCCCCAAAGCATGATGCTGCCACCACCATGCGTCACTGTGGGTATGGTGTTCTTTTGGTGATGTGCAGTGTTGTTTTTGCGCCAAACATATCTTTTGGAATTATGGCCAAAATGTTCAACCTTGGTTTCATCAGACCATAACACATTTTCCCACATGCTTTTGGGAGACTTCAGATGTTTTTTTTTTGCAAAATGCAGCCTGGCTTGGATGTTTTTCTTTGTAAGAAAAGGCTTTCATCTTGCCACTCTACCCCATACGCCAGACATATGAAGAATACGGGAGATTGTTGTCACATGTACCACACAGCCAGTACTTGCCAGATATTCCTGCAGTTCCTTTAATGTTGCTGTAGGCCCTCTCGGTAGCCTTCCAGACCAGTTTTCTTCTGGTCTTTTCATCCATTTTGGAGGGAGCTCCAGTTCTTGGTAATGTCACTGTTGTGCCATATTTTCTACGCTTGATGATGACTGGCTTCACTGTGTTCCATGGTATATCTAATGCCTTGGAAATTCTTTTGTACCCTTCTCCTGACTGATACCTTTTAACAATGAGATCCCTCTGATGCTTTGGAAGCTCTCTGTGGACCATGGCTTTTGTTGTGGGATGCGACTAAGAACATTTCAGGAAAGACCAACTAGAGCAGCTTAACTTAATTTGGGGTTAATCAGAGGCACTCTAAATGATGGCAGGTGTATGCTGACTCCTATTTAACACGATTTGGAATGTGATTGCTTCATTCTGAACACAGCTACATCCCCAGTTATAAGAGAGTGTGCAGACTTATGCAACCACATTAGTTTTCTTTGTTTTTTTCTTCCCTCCACCTTACAGATTTCAGTTTGTTTTACAATTGAGTTGTACAGTTTTTATGTCACATTAAAGGTGGATATAGTTCTGAAATGATTTTTCATTGGCTAATTTGTTTACAGGAGTGTGTAGACTTTTTATAACCACTGTAAGTGACGAAGTAAGCGCTCCGGGAGCATGTGCAATGTAAATATTGACATGTTCCTTTTATGTTTCAGATCGCAAAGATGAGTCCCTTTCCACGGTCAGAACAAGGAATGATGAGCATTCCCACGTTCCAGGACTATGCTATTGTCACATTGCATCATGTATGTTCAGATGTCAGTCATCATGTGTTGCATCGGGTGTGATATCACATCCTCTACATCGATTTATATGTACCTATTGCTTTAGATCTGCCATTCTCTCCTCTACTTGGACTATTGTGAAGCCTGTATCATACTTCCTTCCAGATCTCTTCCTCAGTGCTGATGTGATCCTCCCTGTACATATGGGGAACAGTAACTCTAGCCTTGGAACATAACTGTTAATGAGGTTCCGTTTACCTTCAGTTATGAATATGCAACAGCAGATAATAGAGATGCTCATTCACAGAACAGAATACACCTCGAACTGGCCAGTTGGTTGGTAGTTCTGCTAACACCTGAAATTATTTGGAACACACTGATATGGTCCTGGTCATGTTCCCATCTGAGTGTCCAAACTTATGTATGTAGAGTCTTCTCTCATAGTGCCATTTCCAGTGACATGACCTACGGGGGTTCTAACATTGACTGATTGAGCACTTCTACCTCTGCAGTTGCATAGGAGTGTGTGTTGCGCACACACACAAGACTACAGATTACTTCTCCCCATGAGCATATCTCCTTCTGTATTGTTGGGTTTGAATATTGAATGTTATCCTGATATATTTAATAATATAACTGATATTGCCTCACGTTGTATGATGCACTGTATCTCCCCCCCTCAACTGATCATCTATACCAATGTCACCCCCCCCTGCGTGCATTCTGGCCCCATGTCCCTATTTCCGTGTCTTACTGGAACTCTGTATCCTACCCACCTCCACCATGATACTGAGCAGTCCTGTGGTAATTTGTCACTGTGTGGCTTTGTGAACAATTAAACCGTTTTTTTTTCACTCAATGTTTGTGTAATCCTGTATATTTACCATGTAACAATTCAATTCCCCTGAAAGTCAGATGTGCTCAGCACCATCAGTTAGTGGTGTAACTATTCGGGGCAATCTGCGTTGACATTACTACATAATCATGAATGTCGATTCATATCATTCAAGTTGAGCCCTTCAAGTCATTATATACAACCCTGCATGTCTCTAGACATGATTTCAGAATTCACACCCCTCCGACTTGCACCTACATGTATATTGGCAAGGTACAGATTAATGTAGCATATGTATCTATGTAAACACACACAGATATATGTATTTAACAATGACACTTCATTCTATCTGTATTCTCGCAACTAGAAAGCATGATATGGTACAAACACACAGAAACAGTGATAACAGTATAACATAATCATACTTTATTTCATACACAGAGTACAAACAGAAATAGACAGGACTGTGCATTAATATCATGTGTGTGTTGTGAAGAGATCCTAGTATGGCAAGGGGCTGTGGCAAATCTGAGGACATCTGAAGAGGAAACAGACAACATCATCAGGGTAATGCATAGCATCTCCTAGGGTCACATGTGGTCAGGACCCCACAGTAACCAACAGCATATAACACGACATCTAATCAACATAACCATTAATGCGCATACAACAACCATATGGTTGCCAGAATAAACAGACACTATAAAACAGGGATCATGTCATACTAAGCGATTTCACACACAGTGTGAATTGGTCAATAGATGATATGAATCTGGAAAACAGAGGTAGGAGGTGTTAGAACAATCATAAGCTGTTATTAGAGTACATTGTTTTTGCTTTTGACACTATTCTAAACCAACTAACATGAACATCATCTCCGAGCAGTAAGAACCATATTTATTCTATCCTGTTCAGTCAGCCTTCCAGGAATATGCTTAGGATGTGGAATACGACAAGGCATGCTTCACTGTGAACACAATCCTTCAGCAAAATGTACTATCACTATCTATGTGGAATAGTTGTGCCATGCTGATATCACATCTCACTTCTAAATGGGTGGTACCAAGGCCAGACAGATTACACTGTTCACATTACCTCTAAACACATGCACATTGATCATGAAGTCAAACCCTGGAAATTGCCACTTTGGTTTGGATGACATGAAAAAACTGAAGCCAATTTCATAATGTTAACGGGATGGAATGCTATAAAAACTTATGTGGAATTGCTGGTTTGGATTAGCAGATAGTAATGGGACTGTGCAACTCGATAGCCTGGACACTGATCATTATAATGGAAGATCACACAGTCATGTTTCTTAGTGAAAAGATATGTAGTCATATATTTCATTTCAGAGCCATCTGCAGTGGGGAATAATCCTGATAGAATGCCCGTTGGGAACTGGTTTGAGTGTTTACTCACATGATGGTATTGTACTGCTCGAAGATGAATAAAATGTCTTCATAGTTGTGAGAGTTGGCTATTAACACCTACAAAGACAAAAACAATGTCTCATTCCGAACAATATTATGATTAAATACAGCATTTAAGCTCAAGGTCAATCCACATTGAACATCAATTGTTAAAATGTTCAACATAACCAGACATGTACACACTCTGTAGCCAATATTATGTCAACATGTATAACAATCTGTATTCTGTGAGGAGTGGTCAGGAGGCCCTCTCGGATGGTCCTAACACCTCCTACTCCGAGTTAGCGGGCCCCCACCGTCTGTGCCCGCGGTCCGTCTCCCTCTTCCACGCCGTGGTGTGGGATCAGGGGGTGCCACTACAGCAGGTGGCTGGGGTTCATGGGTGGGCGATGTCTGAGATGAGGAGGCAGACATCTCAGGTTGAGATTGGACAACCGAAGGCTGGAGAGGTATGGGCTGGCGACGGAGATTACGCAACAATGCGCGTCTCTCCCGGCTTGCGCGTTCCTTATATCTCTCCATCCTTCGGTTGTGCCTCCTCATCTCAGCATATATGGCACGTGTGGTGGCTGAGATGACCCTATTTCCAGCCAGGATGGCCCTGCTAACAGCCAATTGTCTTTCACTAATGTCCAGCATTTGCCTTGCTCGCTGGCTTTGGGCCTGGTCCTCTTCGTCAATGTGAGCCATGATGTGCCGTAATTGGCCAGGGAGATGTGGCAGAGGACCTGGAGGTCTGGCGGCTGGCGGTTGGGCGGCTGGCGGCTGGGCGGCCGGCGACTCCGCGGCTGGCGACTCCGCGGCCGGCGACTCCGCGGCTCTTCCTCCCGGGGCACTTCCTCCCGGGGCACTTCCTCCCGGGGCACTTGGGGCCGGGGCACTTCCTCCCGGGGCACTTCCTCCCGGGGCACTTCCTCCCGGGGCACTTCTTCCCGGGGCACTTCGTCCCGGGGCACTTGGGGCCGGGGCACTTCCTCCCGGGGCCCTTCCTCCCGGGGCACTTGGGGCCGGGGCACTTCCTCCCGGGGCACTTCCTCCCGGGGCACTTCCTCTCGGGGCACTTCCTGCCGGGGCACTTTGGGCCGGGGCACTTTGGGCCGGGGCACTTCCGGCCGGGGCACTTGTGGCCAGGGCACTTCCTCCCGGGGCACTTGGGGCCGGGGCACTTCCTCCCGGGGCACTTGGGGCCGGGGCACTTGTGGCCGGGGCACCTCCTCCCGGGGCCCATGGTGGAGCCCAGGCTGAGTGCGGTGCCCCGTATGACGGCGGAGCACAGTATGAGGGGGGAGCCCAGGGTGAGGGCTGTGCCCAGGGTGAGGGCTGTGCCCAGGGTGAGGGCTGTGCCCAGGGTGAGGGCGAAGCCCATGATGAGGGCGGAGCACCAGATGACGGTGGAGCCCAGGATGAGGGCTGTGCCCAGGATGAGGGTGGAGCCCAGGATGAGGGTGGAGCCGCTGAGGGTGGAGCCGCTGAGGGTGGAGCCGCTGAGAGAGGCACAGGATGGTGTGGCTGGTGCAGGCCCTGAGGTGGCCACGCTGAAGAGGGCCCGGGCATCACTTCCTGCTCCGTATGAGCAAGTGATGTGGATGGTCCCGGGCCCTCCTGAATGTCCTGGGCCACTTCAGCCCTTCCTGCCTCCTCCTCTTCTGAATCTGTGGATACTGCAATGGAATAAACATATATTTCAGTTGGTTGCCATACACAATTGCAAGCTATGCATTTACATATCATTGACATCATGGTCACCTGTGAGTGACTGTGGTGCTTGTGTTACACAGATGAGCCACGGGCTGCATAATGAGCATTGTGGATCATGGCTCATATGAATGTGTACTGCATGTGCCTCAGACACGTGCTCTGCTGCATCTGCTGTGCAGTGTGTGAGACTGACCAATCTGACCAGTTTCCAGCAATGGTTGTTAATATGCAGCTGAGACATGGGCCAGGTTAGGACAGTATATGACACACATGCAGTGCTACAGAGTCTGTATCCACATATGCCGCACAGCCAAATCTTTAGTCACGATCGCAGTGGAGGCCAAAGTCAGGCCTGCATTTGGGGATAGCCATGCTGCATCCAGCTGAGAATATCATTCTCCAAGTCATTAAGTCTAATTGACTCATCTGTTCACAACAAGGAAATCCACATATCCAGGCCTGTGCGCAGCCCAGCAAGTTTGACTTTGGACACCCTGCTCTATTGCAATCAATCTGGATATAATTCGAAATTGACATATCAGGGAGACAAATTATGAACAGGATAGGTTTGCTACCAGGACTGAAATGGTTATTGTCGCACCATACATTTTTAGTCAACCATCGGGCTTACAGTGCTATTGTATGTGAATTATCCCAGTGTGTGGGCAGGGGTGTAGGAGGCCATTTAATTCTTGAGCAAGGGTGGGCAGGTTCGGGCCTGGAGGGCCACACAGGTGAGCCAATCGCCTTTTCAGTCATCCGGATTGACTCACCTGTGCCCAAAAAGGATATCTTGAAAGTCCGGCATGTATGTGGCCCTCCTTACCCACCCCTGTTCTAGAGGGATACAGCTCATTATATACAACAGCCAGAACACAAGCCTATTTATACATACATACATACATACATACAGCATGTTATCTGCAGGCTTTTAGACAGACCATCCCCCCACAATCTCAGCCAACCATGTGTGTGATATGATACTCACGTTGCAGGGTGTTAGGACGATCTGTGTCCATCTGCCCTGGTATTCCCACCACAGATTCAGAAGGGATGAAGCGCATCACTGTCCTCTCCCATTCCTTGTAAACATAAGTGACCGCGGGCCCACCACCAGTCTGACGTGCTGCTGCTGCCTCATCGGACATCTTTCTTTTCACAAACATCTTTAAATCGTCGAACTTGTGCCGCATTAACCTCCTGTCCCTATTAGTAACCCCTACTGCCGACACAGCTCTGGCAATTTGGGACCAGGCCTGGCGCCTCTGGCTGGCATTAATGTCTCTGCCACCACATATAATCCCCTGGCGGGCACAGATTTCCCTGAGGAGAACCTGGATCTCCTCTCGGCTATAATTGGGGGCACTGGGCCTTGCCACAACCCGTTGCCTTACAGACGGTGCCTGGTCTTCCTGTTCTATCCCTGGGGCCGCTCCCTCATCCACACTACCTCCCACCAAGGGATCAGGCCCCTGACCCTCTGCCCCTTCCACTTGAATTCCTAGCTCTGGGGGCACTTCCCTCCCCCCCTGCTCTCCTCCTTGCTCTCCTCCTCCTCCTCTCCCTCCACCTCCTCCTCCTCCTCCTCCTCTCCCTCCACCTCCTCCTCCTCCTCCTCTCCCTCCACCTCCTCCTCCTCTCCCTCCACCTCCTCTCCCTCCTCCTCCTCTCCCTCCTCCTCCACCTCCTCTCCTCCTCATCCTCCTCCTCTCCTCAGATGTTCTCCTCACTCTCCTCCGCGCCTCTCTTGCCTTACCACCTCCTCTCCTCTAAACTCCTCAGAAAATAAATTAACAATAAATCAAGATAATCTTTGTGTTGGTTTAGGAGGTAAAAAAAGATGCAAGTATTATGTGTAGTATTATGTGTGGGGGAGGGGGGGGGGGAAGGTCTTGGGGGGGGGGGGGGTGTAGGTGTGCAGTGGCCTACCACTAGGGGTAGCTATGTGTACGTATTAATCAATGTGTGTGAATTATGTGATATCAGTAATTATGTGTATTGTAAACAAAGGGTTAAATTATCTGCTAGTTCAAAAATTGAAATTCTCGCCTCTCTCCTCTCTCTTCTCGCTCACCAAAAACCCACCAACGCCTAGACCTGTTTGTCTACTTGCAAAAGCTCCAGCACAGTCAATTATGTTCTGTTTTTGGCTCCCTTTTAAAGGCATACTGCCGTCAGGTTAAGTGGTACGTATCACGTATTTCGCGCTCTTTTCATACGCAAAGTGATCCGAGATATCGTAACTCATGCGCAAATCCTAACGTTTACGCATTCGCATCCATCGCTCGTATCTCGCAGCCCTTTGAATTTAATAGCGTTCGAAATGGTTTCATTTTTAAACTACGTAGGACTTGCGTTTTCACATATTATTTCCGCAGCTCGAATTTAATAGGGCCCTATGTTTCAAAACAATTACCACTACACACAAATTGTATAAGTTTATGGCTCATTATACTTTATTTTCTGCTGCCTCTGCTTTGCGTCATCATGTTCAGCACCTGCAAAAGATAAACAAATAGGTTAACTATGCAATTAAGTAATTAAATACGTACCCTATTTAAAGTCAAGCCAGCCACTCCTCCAATTAGGTCTCAGAGGAAGCGAGGATGCGAAATGCGCCTGTCAGACCTTGGTCTCCTGGTGATGACGCCAGATGCCATACTTGGAGTTTGCAGTGGAGACCCGATCTGGTCCTCTGATTCTGGCTACAACAACATTGGATACTGAGTTGTGAAGGATACTACTATCATATATATCATACTACTATCATATATATGGAGGTATTGAGGGATGTAGTTATAGCCTAGTGAGGCTAGATTTTTTTCACCCCACATTGAGGTTCTTTTTACTTTCACCTCATAGAGGATGAGTAGTGGGTCCTGGAATCCACCACTACACCTATGTTATTTCAGGGCCACAGTATAAATTATTTGTCCTTTTTTCTTTCCCTCATAAGATACCTTTTTGTTACTCTGATATTACAGTGTTAAATTGCTTCTATGTTTGTGTGCAACAATAGATTTATACTATACAACTTAAGTACATAGAGACTATAATTTAAGGATGAGGAGGGAGGTTGAGGAGGGGGGTTGAGGTTGAGTAGGGGGTTGAGGATGAGGATGGGGGGTCGAGGTTGAGGAGGGAGGTTGAGGATGAGGATGAGGAGGGGGTTGAGGAGGAGGAGGGAGGTTGAGGATGAGGAGGGAGGATGAGGAGGGAGGATGAGGAGGGAGGTTGAGGATGAGGATGAGGAGGGGCGTTGAGGTTGAGGAGGGGGGTTTAGGTTGAGGAGGGGGTTGAGGATGAGGAGGGGGGTTGAGGATGAGGGGGGGTTGAGGTTGAGGAGGGGGTTGAGGATGAGGAGGGGGTTGAGGAGGGAGGTTGAGGATGAGGAGGGAGGTTGAGGATGAGGAGGGAGGATGAGGGTTGAGGAGGGAGGTTGAGGAGGGTGATAAGGGATAAGAGACAGAGGGAAGGGAGAGGGGGAAGAGACACAGGGAAAGGAGAGGGGTGAAGAGACACAGCGGAGGGAGAGGGGAGAAGAGACACAGGGGAGAGAGAGGGGGACACAAGAAATAATATACTTTTTTTTTGTTAAAGAAAAAGTTCCTTTCTAAAAACTTAAATTACAATTACAGAAATAAACTACAGTTTCTCTATCATGTGAGCGTAACCAGGTGGCGGTGGTCCAAATAATTTTTTTAGATTGGGCCCCACTCTGGTGCCAACAATAACATATGTATACTGTACACACACATATTTTGTGTAGCCCCCCCAACTCCCATCTCTCTCCCTCTCCCCCCTTCCTCTATCCCATCTCTCCCCCTTCTCCCCCTCTCTCTCCTTCAACCCTCTCTCCCCTTCTCTTCCACCTTCCCTATCTCTCTCTCCTCCTCCCCTCTCCTTCTCTCCCCCTCCCTTTCTCCTTTTCTCCCCCTTCTCTTCCCCTCTTTCTCTCTCCTTCTCCCGATCTCTTTCCTTCTCCCCCCTATGAGATACGACCTTAAAATTCCTTTAGAATTCCTGCGTTGTGCGCTCTGAGCTTGTCTCTGTGCCTGTCACAAAACTCAATGCTTTCTCCGGGGTAAGAAGAAACTATTCTTTCAATTACTAAGTAAAGCTTAGAACAGATAACATGCCTGTAGACTTCATATTGCCTTGAAGCCACAACAATATCAAGATATTTTTTTAAAGAACAAGTAGCTGAACTGCGGAGTACAAAGCTAGGTCTTACATATTATATTACGGGACCACAATCCTCCACTGTTATATATTTCTGGGAATCAGATTTCCCTTTTATATTTAAGCCGGCTTTAGAAATATACCTCAGTGGCGGACACAATTCCACACCTTTAAAGACACAGAGGAAAATGTTTAACTTGCATTTCCCAGTTGTTTTGCAAAGAAAGAAAGCACAACAATCACACTCACATCTTTCACAGACTTTCTCTCCAAACTCACATTCTTTATCTTGCTGTCCCAGACAGCAACTGCAGTATTGTCCCATCTCATGGACACCTATTACGGGTAGAGTTATTTTATAGTCTACTCACCGACTCTTATAGCCCTCCTTGGCTGACCCTCAGCGGTTTGACCCTTCCCTGTTAAATACAATACTGTTTATAAAACAGTACCATACAAAAGTCCCAGACTTCAAAACAAGGAAAGATTCATACCGCTATGCTTAATGCTGTCCAACACTGTAAAGGAACTCGTCACCTCCCTGTTCTCCTGCGGGTGCTAGCCTCACTTGGGTCAGAGGTCTTTCAAAGGAGAGTCCTAGACCCTCCCACGTGCACGATTTCAGAACCCAGAACCTGGAGGACAGGACGGCTTTTAGAGTTTGCGGCAATCAAAGGACCAAATTATGTTAGGTACAGAACTCTGTTTGAGAGAAACAAAATCAGGCATACTTGATCAAGGAGAGAGGATAATAATAAGACACCTAACATGACTGTCCTTTAAATCATTGTCTTTATTTTATTAAAATTGCATGGGTTTTTATACAATTATACTCGCAGGGTCATCATAAATCATAAAGTAATCATTGGCAGTTAAAACATTTCTGATACAAATTGTAACAGCCTGCATTTACAATTAGCAGAACATTGTATGTTACTTTTAGCTAAAAATACTTGTATTTATAATGTCCTTGATCATTTTCATGATTAGTTGCAAGCAAGAAGACTTAACCATTTGCATAATTTTTCTATCATTAGGTTGTAACCCAGCACTGCTTTCGCCATTCTTTGATTGACTAGGACAGCTACTCCATTTCTTCTGCAGGATTCTTGACCACAGTAGAAGATCTGGAGGTTGTCTGGTGTGAAATATTGCATTCCAGTCATTTAAGTTAACTAATTCCAAGGATATCAATGTTTAACCTTGGTTCAGTTCTAGTTATAATACTATCTGTAAACCCGTCTAGAGAATCATCTATATAGTTGTCGTACTGCGTGTTGTTGTCATGTTTTGCGGGCCTTCGGCACTCATCGCGAGGCCCATGGGATTTTTGAGACTGAAATGAGCGCCAACGGAGCTCATTCCTGGGCGTGCGATGAGCGCCACAGGTGCTCATCATGTGCCCCTAGGACAGGATCCCCCTGCCCCACAGATGGCGATTGAGCGCTGCTGATGCTGGCGATGAGCATCCTAGGTGCTCATCTTGAGGCCTGCAGTACAGCAGGCCTCATCACCCCCAGCTGCAGGATACCATCAATGCACGTACCTGGATGCAACCCTGCCAGCAGCGCCGCACCATTGCGAAACTGACACAGGGGTCAGAGAGTAGAGGTGGGGAGAGAGAAGGTGCTCGTTGTGAGGGAGAGGTAAGTGGCGGTTGGCCAAGGGCTGCAATGAGCAGCAAAGCCGCTCATTGTGCGGCTCATGATGAACGCCTAAGGTGCTCATTGCGAGGCCCGTAAAGTAGACACTGGGAGTGGCTCACAAGGAGCGCCGAAGATGCTCATTGTGAGAACCGTGAAGAGCACCAAAGGCGCTTATCGCGAGACTCGCAAGTTACAGGGGGGAGAGCCAAGCATTGTCTGGCAAACAGCATTGCAAACCTTCACATTTTATAAACATCATTTTTGACGGGCAAGACGCTAATAATATATAATTGGCCGTAGATAAAAAAAGACATAAAAATAATTTTATTGAAACAGCTTAAAATCAGTAATAATAATAATAATAAAAAAAGGAACAACGTTGAATAAAACAGTAACATTATTATCTGTCCACACTGATGAAGATATATACCAACAAATACGATCAATACGATCTTAGAGATATCCAATATAGGGTCAACCTCCTAATATAAATGTGTAGTACACTAAAGATATTTGTAAATACCAAAATAATTTTATATATACTTTTAAGTGCCTCATACATTAAAGTGTAATAGTGCCAAATCAATAAGTGACCATAATCAAATAATGTGTAAAGACTTATATCAAATAGTCAGATTCATATATAAGGTGCAAACAGTAATTATTATTATACAAAATGTATGTATCAATGAGGTATAGATGTACTGTATATTATTCAAATAGAACTGGAAGCTCACCACTGGCTTCTTAGCTAATCCACTGGATACCTACTACACTAACTACTTAACAACCACTAACTATCTCAAAAAGAGTGTGGTGGATCTTGGGATCCACTAATTACCCCCTATTCATATAAATATAATTATTACTAGCGACTTGCCCGTCAAAAAATGATGGCAATGAGATGTGTATGTTTGTAAAGTTGTTTAGTTATTAATATACGTATTTGACACTTGTAATGTTTTAGTTATGATGAAATAAGTACTATTGTGATATTAAACATGTTTATGTTTGTAAAATATCTTATATTCAACAGTAACTGTTAAAGCGTTTTGTAGTAAAAGTATTAACATTTGAATGTAAGAACAGTTGAAGTTTAAATTAATCAGTATTGTAAACTTGAGGTAATGTTTTTTTAACATGCAAGTTCTATCTCAAGAATTGTTAACTTAAATATACATTGAATCCAGAGGAAGGCAAACAGTAAAAATCCTCTTTGAAACGTAGCCAATTGTATGAAAGCGGGAAAAAAATTAATTCCTTCCTGACCCCATTAACTGGCGATCGGATTACTCTCTGGATTAATGTTTAACATAAAAGACAACATTTACATTGTGCCTCAAAACGTGGTTGTGCTCTTAACATGAACTTTGTAATATGTGTAAGTAAGGAACTTGAAAGTATATTTTTTTAAACTTGAACTTTCTTATGCGTCTAAGTAAGGAACTTAAAAATATTTTTTTCAAACTTGTAAAATTAGAAACAGTAACATAGTTAATTAACATTTGAACATAATTTGTCAAAATAATGCAAGGCAAGTGTTTTGTGAGGCTAATCATGCATAAACAGTACTTCCATTAATTATGACTGAATTCTATATTCATTTGTAGTTTTCAATGGTTGACCTTTGTTTGTTGGTGTAGTAAATGTTTTAAATGGCACATAGAGTTTCATCTGTGGAAAAGTGGTTCTCTAAAAAGAGAACGTGAGAACTTAAAGCTGTTCTGCGATGTGTAACTACTGTTCTCTATGTGTTTGACAATTTTATGTAGTTTAATAGGAAAATATTGTTGTTGTAAACCGAATTTCTGTGGCGTAATAATGACCTTTTGAGGAAACGGACAGTTGTGTGTAGTTTTTGTAAAAATGTTGTGGTTATATTGTGTTTTTTTAGGTTTTTGCGTTTGCTTTTAAATTGGTTTTGTCTGGCTTTTGTTTGTTTGATGGAAAGTTAGAGTACTTCATAGTAGACAATGTTTTTAGTAAAAATGCGTCCATCCTCTAATTAATAAATCACATTGACTTTCATTGTTTTCAATGTAAACTTTAATAGCCTGTGGATTTTTGCACCGTGATAAGGCAACGTATAATTGGCCATGTGCAAATACTGGTTGTTCTAAGAAAATTCTCACAGATTTGAAAGTTTGTCCTTGTGATTTATTAATGGTCATAGCAAATGCCATAATGATGGGAAATTGTCTTCTTTGAAGTATAAAAGGGAGACTACTTTCACTTGGTGCTAAATCTATCCTTGGTATGAAAACTCTCTCTCCTTTATGGGTACCAGTTAAAATTTCAGCATCTATGAAATGGTCCTTTAATTGTTGAACAATTAATCTTGTCCCATTGCATAGGCCTTTTTTGGGGTTCATATTTTGCAGTAACATGACAATTGCACCTTTCTTTAGCTGCAAAATATGTGGTGGCATTCCAGAAGGAGTTAATGAGTTTATGAATTCAGTGGAAAAGTTTGCCTGCCTTTCTTTGTCATCAGCAAGTACAGAATCAGCACTGTGATAATTTCTTTGGGGTGCATTAATTTTTTTAAAGATTTCATTATTGAGGATTAATGCATCCTTATTTTTACAGGTTAGGATGACTTGGTTGGCAAGCTCTGAATATTCCTGGTTATTTATGGTACCTTCAAATATAGCCGATATAAGATATTGGTGACAATTCATATGAGGTGGGATGTGCACAGTGTCGTCAGGTAAATTTGGTATTTTTTCTGTTCTGCCTTCTCCAATTTTAATAAGCCAAACATTGAAATCATTTTGGCCTTCTGATCTCATATTTTGTTGCAGTTGAAGATGGCTAAAAGGTTTTTATAGTGTGCTTGACTTTATACATGTTACGATAATGTCAGTTCGATTTCCATGTACAATGCCAGGTAATGTCTGTCTAAAATCGCCACCTAACAACATTACCTTTCCACCAAATGGAAAAGTATTATCCATGACTTCACGAAGCAAACGGTCAATACATTGGAGGGCATAGCATGACATCATTGTGGTCTCATCTATTATAATTAATTTACTTTTTTTCAATTTTTTTGCTTGCAATGATGTCATGCGAATATCTGACACTGAGGTTTCTAAAATAGACACTGGGGCCCTCATTCAATTGCGATTTGGCCAGTTCAATAGTGCTCTAAATAAGCACATAACATATTTTTTTTAAATACGTTTTTAGTTAGTGAAAACCTTGTTTTTGGATAGATGTTTACTAACTAAAAACTTCTTTAAAAAAATATGTTATGTGCTTATTTAGACCCCTATTCAATTGGCCAAATTGCAATTGAATGAGGGCCTGGCAGTTTAAACCTACTATGTACAGTTCTTCCACCTTCTAACAAAAGTGGAGCAATTCCAGTTGTGGCAAATGCCAGTGCTATTTGACCTTGTGCTCGTACAAAACTCATTAATAAATTATATAGATACTAGCGACTTGCCCGTCAAAAATGACGCCAATAAAAACTGAAGCCTGGCAATGCTGTTTGCCACACAATGTAAGCCTCTCCCCCTCTACTTTACTGGCCTTGTGATGAGCGCCTTTGGCGCTCATCACAGGCCTTGCAATGAGCCCCTTTGGAGCTCATTGCGAGTCTCTCCCTCTGTCTACTTCCTCCCTCGTGTCTTATTTCCCCCCTCCTCTCCCTCCCTTGTGTCTCCTTCCGCCTAGTCTACCTCCCTTGTATCTCCTGCCCCCGTGTTTTTACCTCCCTCTCCCTCCCGTGTCTTTAAACCCCTTCCCTGTGTCTCTTTCCCCCTTCTCCCTCCCATGCATCTCTTCCCCCCCCCTGTGTCTCCCCCAACCCTCCCCTGTGTCTGTTCCCCCCTGGCCTGTGTCTCTTTCCCCCTCCCCCTGTGTCTGTTCCCGCCTTCCTCGTGTCTCCATTTCCCTCCCTTGTGTATCTTCCCCCCTGCACCCTCTCCCCTGTGTCTCTTCCCCCTCCTCTCACTCCCCTGTGTCTCTTCCCCCTCCTCTTTCTGTGCCTCTTCCTCCCTGTCTCTTCCCCCTCACCCTCTGTGTCTCTCCCCACTCTGTGTCTTCCACCCCTCTCCCTCTGTGCCTCTTCCCCCGCCTCTCTCTGTGTGTCTCGCCACTGTGTCTCTTCACCCCTTCCTCTGTGTCTCCCCCCTCTGTGCCTCTTTCCCCCCACTCTCTGTACCTCTTTCCCCCTTTTCCCTCTGTGTCTCTTCCCCCTCACCCTCTGTATCTCTCCCCCCTGTGTCTCTTCCCCCTCTCCCTCTGTGCCTCTTCCCCCCTCTCCCTCTGTGCCTGTTCCCCCCTGGCCTGTGTCTCTTTCCCCCTTCCCCCTGTGTCTGTTCCCCTCTCCCCCCCCATTTCCCTCCCATGTGTTTCTTCCCCTTGTTCTCCCTCCCCTGTGTTTCTTCCCCCTTCTCTCACTCCCGTGTGTCTTTTCCCCCTCCTCTACCTCCCCTGTGTCTCTTTCCCACCTATCCCTCTGTGTCTCTCCCCCCTCCCTCTGTGTCTCTTCCCCACTCTCCCTCTGTGCCTCTTCCCCACTCTCCCTCTGTGCCTCCCCCCCCCCTCTTCCCCGCTCTCCCATCTGCTCCATGCGCGGCTCGCGCCGCTCTCTGCGCAAGCGCGGCTACTGCTGCGCATGGCGCAGTTTATCATTGTCAAACTGCGATTCGTCGCAAGCGTGACGACAAATCGCAGTTTGACAATTATATTATGTGATGTTTTTCCTGATCCGCCAGGTCCATCAAGATAGAAATAACGCTCTTTGACCATGTCATCAACTAGTGCATTTTTTTTATTACAATTTTTTTATTAAAGACCAAAGGTAAAACACAGCATGTAATGATAGATCAGATAGACAGATTCTCCATTGCCAAGCATTATATGTTAAACATAAACACAGTGTCAGATTTGAAAACTTAAATACAATGTGCCATCAATCCAAGGATATTCTGCAGTCTTCACACATTTTTTGAATAATTTTCTGTGATTTACTTAATGAGGAGTTCCCTCCTCAAATCTAAACTTAGCCTACTCGATATATAAAATACTGAGGAAATCTGAAATTAGCCAATAGAACTCGGTAATTGCAACTAATTAACTTAACATAACATACACAGAAAAAAAGGAAAGAAAGAGAAAGATAGAAAAAAGACAAAAGGCATCGCCTGGTTAGTTACCTCACTCATGTTCCCTTCCGGTCCATGGTCCAGCCGGCCTCCGCCTCCCCGCAGGGCCAGGGACACAGAGGAGAGAATAGTGTGCCTTACCTAATCAATATACTATGTTGGGAGTCTAGCCAAGGGGTCCATATCTTTAAAAACTGGGGGTACTGATCTTCTAAAGTACTGGTTAATCTTTCATTAATCATAATGAAGTTAACCTTGTTGATTATCTCACCTAAACTAAGCCTTGGGGATTTCCATTTTCTAGCTATATGCTGTTTAACTGCTAAATTTATAAATTGCAATAACTTATTTTGTATTTTAGTTAAGGCTTAAATATGCATTCCTAAAAGGCAATTTTCAATTGAGGGTCGAATTGGGCTACCAAATAATTTGGATCCGAGACTCATAGCTTGTTCTCAAATGTCCCTAGCCACTGGGCATGACCACCAAATATGCAAAAACTCCCCTTTCTGATGACAGCCCCTATAGCATTTATCGTTGTTCTGTGAGTTCATAGAATGCATTCTAGCAGGGTGAGGTATGTCCTGTGTAGGACTTTAAGCGACACCTCCAGAATATTATATGTAACTAGCGACTTGCCCGTCAAAAATTACGGCAATGAAATTGTAAGGTAGCTAATGCTGTTTGGTGTATAATAATGAAACATATAATACATTAATAAATGAATATCTAATGCTGTTTGGTGTGTAATATTAAAATATATAATAGTAGTGGTGTACTTCCGCATTGGCGTAAAATGGCGGGTTATCTGTGGTATGCGTCTTTGCGGATTATACGTAGGTGCTTCGAGGTGTTTTTCAAATTTCGTGTGGTGTTTTGCGAGTGTGTTGTGGTGTTTTACGTGTTGAGAGTGCTGTAGCCTCGTTTTCGTTTTGTTCGTCGGCCATTTTTTCTCTCGCTTAGCGATTTTATTAGTGTCTAAAGTGTTTTATTTTTATTTAAATGAAGGTGTAACTTGGTTTTTTGAGGTGCTTGATGGTTCCTCTTGCTGTAGGTAAGCTTTTTATGTGTTTGTTGTGTGTATTTATTGTGTTTTAAATGTTTGTATGTCAGCGTGTTGCGTCCGATATTTGCGAGGTCGTAATGTCTGGTAACGTGTCTCGTATGGTGTTTGCGTGTTTAGCCTCGTTTTCGTTTTATTCGGCGGCCATTTTTTCTGTCGCTTAGCAAATTGTTTAGTGTCTAAACTCTTTTATTGTGAGTGAAATGAAGGTGTAAGTTGCATTTTTGAGGTCCTGGATGCTACCTCTTGCTGTAGGTAAGCTTTTTATGTATGTGCTGTGTGTATGTATTGTGTTTTGAATTTTGTAATGTTCGCGAGTTGCGTCCGAGTGTTGCGAGGCCGTAATGTGTGTTAACGTGTGTCGTATGTTGTTTGCGTTGCTCGTAAAATTTAGCGAGTGTCGTAATTGGTGTGTCGTGTTGTTTGCGTTGCGACGTGAAGTTTGTGAGGGTCGCAGTTGCTGGCATGGAGCGTCTTTGGCTCTCCATGCCAGCAACTGCGGCCTTCGCTTCGCGAGGTCCTCAGATGCTGGCAAGGAGCGCCTTCGGCGCTCCATGTCTGCAACTGAGGCCCTCGCCCACTGCCCTCGCTTTGCGAGGCCCGAGGCTCGCTACGCGAGCCTGCAAGCGTTAGCAACAACTCGCATGCTCACAACTATATATGTGATAGAGCCCCTAGACAGATTGGTAAAGGCCTCCTTCCACTCCGCTGGCCCCAGTCCCCTTCCCAGGTCCTGTTCCCATTTGTGCATAAATGGGGGTTTAGGAGTTTTAGCAGCCCTATTAAAAAAGGAGTACAGGGCTCCCAGTGTACCCCTAGTCAGAGGCAGGTTCTTACACACCACCGAGAACCAGGTTGATCTTGGGGGTCCTAGACTCTGTACCAACAACGTTAACCAGTGCCTAAGACGCAGGTAACACCAATTTTCTCTTGGCGGGATATCGTACTTATCCAGCATTTGAGCGTGTGGGTAAATTATATCGTTGGAGAACCAGGTGTTTATCCTATCTAGTTGTCCAAGAGCCCACCACTGACGGGACTCTGCGTGAAAAACTTCTTTAAAATTTGGAAAGGATTTAATGGAGGTAAGAGGGGACAGCGGGGTTGACAACTGATGCTTCTTGACTGCCCAATCCCATACCGAGAGATTTATTTTAATCATTGGGTTGGAAAATTTAGGAAGAGGCTGGTTAGACCCTGGATGCCATATAATAGTGTCCCACGTCCAGGGCTTGAGATCTTGATTCTCCATAAACACCCAGGTAGGCTGGTGTTTGACTGAGTAGGCTCTAGGTAAGAAAGCTAGCTGAGCGGCTATTAGATAAAGCCTAAGATTGGGGCAGGAGAGACCCCCTTGGGTTCTATGCCTGTACATTAACTGCTTAGCTATCCGCGGTGGTTTGTTTGCCCAAATAAATAGAAAAATATGTTGTTGCATTCTTTCTAGATCTTTGGTTTCTACTGGGATGGCCAGTGTCCTAAATAGGTAAAGAATTTTAGGTAACACATTCATTTTAATAGTAGCGATACGCCCTGTCCATGATATATTATATTTAGACCATTTTTGCAAGTCGTCTAACAGTTTCCGAAACAGTGGGGGGTAGTTTGCTTTATACATCCCTGAGACTCTCTTCGTGATCCTGACCCCCAGGTATTGTATGCCGTCTGACGGCCAGACAAATTTGTACCTAAGTTTCAGAACCTAAATGTCCGTCTACTGCATCCCCACGCCCATCGCCTCAGTCTTATCCCAGTTAATTTTCAGACCCGAGTGTAAGCTAAACTCATCGATAGTCAGCATATGATTGGTAATCGATGCTACCGGATTTGTCAGGGTGCAGAGAAGATCGTCCGCGAATAGCGAACATTTAAAGTGTTGAAATCCCACCTCCGGGCCCTGGATGTCTGATCTGGTCCTAATGGCCTGGGCAAGGGGCTCAATCGCCAAAGCAAATAATAGTGGAGAGAGTGGACATCCCTGCCTAGTCCCTCTCTGAATTTTAATATCCACTTTCTTTGTTCCTGGTAATCTAATATTGGCTGCTGGGTAATGATAAAGTGTTTTAATTAGGTTAATGAAGCGTCCCCCGAAGCCAAACTTCCCCAGGACTGAATAGAGATAAGGCCACTCGACCGTGTCGAAGGCCTTCTCGATATCCAGCGCCAGAACGCACAAAGGTGTGCTAGCTACTTGCGCAGAGTGCAAGACATTCAGCGTCCTCCTGATATTATCTGCTGTCTGTCGATAGGGGATGAAGCCTGTTTGGTCCTTATGAACAAAATCTGGTAAGAAGTCCGAGATCCTGCCCGCCATTATCTTAGCCAGGAGCTTAATGTCTCCATTCATAAGGGAGATCGGTCGATAATTCTTGGCCTCGAGAGGGTCCCTGCCCTCTTTGGGAAAGAGGACTAGATTCTGCCCTGTTAAGCTCTGGGGGCATCGAATCACCATCAAGAATTGAATTGAATAGTTTACAGAGAAAGGTGGATAATTGGGCCGCAAACTTTTTGTAATATGAGTTAGTGAACCCGTCCGGCCCAGGGGCATTGCCCGTCTTAAGGTTCTTAATGGCCGTTTGAACTTCCTCCTCTGTGATATTCGAGTTAAGTTTGCTTAAATTTTGGTCTGACACCGATGGGAAGTCGAATTTATCCAAATATGATTGTATGGCTTCTGCACTGCTTTTGGGCTTTTAAGTGTAAATATCTTGGTAGAATTCAGCAAGTTTTCTGAATTTCATTTTGGCTCACCGTAATGCCACCAGCAGGTGTTTTGACTCTAGAGATAGTGGTTTTGCCAGATTTAGTTTTAAGCCTCCTTGCTAACATGGAGCCTGGTTTATTGGCTTTAGCATAAAATAGATGTTTAGTGCGCCGGAGGGCCTTTTCTGTTCTATCGCTCAGGAGGTTATCTAATTCAAGTCTACAAGTTTACATTTTTGGGCGCAGCTGGGCCTTAGAATTAAGTTGGTTCTGACATTCCAGTAACCCCAAATCCTCCCTAAGCTCCGATTCTCGCAGCCTACATTGCTTCTTATAGCCCGATGCTAGCTTTATACAAGTTCCTCTCATAAATGCCTTATGGGTGACCCAGGTCCAACCAATTCCCACAAATTCTGGTCGAAGAATAATTGCAAGTCACCGGCCATTTGATCATGCAGGGAGGGAATTGTGAGAAGTGGCACGTTCAATTTCCATGCATAAGGGGGTTTAAGCTGGGATCCCAAATTCAAGGTAATAAGAACAGCCGAGTGGTCCGACCAAGTGCAGGGGAGAATTTTAGCCTCCTTGGAGGAGTCAAAAAGGGACGAGTCTATTAGTAGGGAATCTATGCGCTAATAAGACCCATGAGTGTGTGAGTAGTATGTATACTCTCTCGACCTGGGATAATGTCCCCTCCATGCGTCCACCAGTCCCAACCCGTCCAGACATTTAATAATTTGTTTTATTTTGTTGGAGAAGAGCCCATTTGTTAAACTAATAGATCTGTCCAATGTGTGATCAAGAGTTAGGTTGAAGTCACCCCCCACTATCACCCTCCCATTGGCCTGTGTTTCTAGAATCCTCAAGATCCTTAACAAAATTTTATGATGGGATGTGGTGGGAGCGTATATGGAGACTAGAGTTATGGGCTGGCCATTTACAGAGCAGTTTAGGAAAATATAGTGTCCCTCCTTATCTACCTTTTTTGATTCCAAATTGAAGGGGAACTCTCGGTGGATGAGTATTGAGGTGCCTGCTTTCCAAGTAGGTTGTGTCGCTGAGAAAAATACCGGGTAGTCTTTGTGTAAGTAGCTAGGGACATGGTTACGGGAGAAGTGGGTCTCTTGCAAGAAGAGCACTGATGGCTTAATCTCTTTATAGTAAAGGAAAGCCTTCCTCCTCTTGAATTGGGAATTGAAGCCTTGTACATTATGCGTCACAAATGTATACTCTACACTAGCCGTGACCGTGTTGAAGTGAGGAGTGCTCATCAGCTGCTGACTTACCCATCCCTGGATCCAGGCCCAGAGACCAGACGGAGCCCGTAACCTCAGCTTGTGAGCCCGAACATGTTGAGGTAGAGTGGAGTGGAGATATTTCCCGCCAGGAGAAGGTGAGACAAGAACAAAGGAAGGAGAGAAGAGTAATAATAACGTTAAACTTTCAGTTTTCACATAAGATACCATAAACAAGAAACAAACGAGTAAACAACTTAATGAACATAATAAACATAACCTCCCTAGCCACCTAACTGCAGTGGCGGATTCAGGGGTGGAGGTTTGGCTGACCATACCTCCAAACTACCCTCAAAGGGAGGGGTACTAGAAACAGTTAGAGTATGTGTCGGGGAAGGGAGGAGAATTAGACCCATAGGGCCTTGCTATGAGGACTGGTGCTGGCCTGGCTAATGACCACTTGTAGTGCCGGGGTAGAGAAGCCTACTAATTTAGGTTAAAGTGTACAACTTAGGGCCCTAGTACTTTTACCGTGAGGTCCCTTCAGTACCTGGCACATTCTTTATTCTAGACCTAGTCCTAGTGCACCGATTAGGGCTATGGAAAATAGGCCGTTCAGCTTCCTTAAACCTCAACATTCTAAAACAAACAAAGTAAACAGTTAAATGTCAGCAGCCGTCCAGAGGAAGATACAAGTGCAAAATGCGTTCCAGGACTCCCAAAAAACAGTCTCAAGTAGGGTCTGCCGAAGCGGAGGGGCTCTTCCAGGATGGTCCGACCTGTGAGGGGCGCAGAGAGAGATTGTCTCCCCTTGAAGAGGGCTCCTTTGCCTGTTTAACGCTGATTACTTCCCGCCATTGCTTGGTAGGAAGTGGCATCGGCATATTAGCCTGAGCCTCGCTCGATTCCTCTGCGGGCAACAAGTGGAGGCGTTTGAGAAGCTCTTGGCACTCCTCCCGTGAGTTATCTGAATAGGAGGAACTATTATGTTGAAACAACAAGGCAAATGGGAAGCTCCATCTATATTGTATTTTATGTCTGATCAGAACCTCCAATGCTGGCTTCATCTCTCTCCGTCTGGCCAAAGTGATGGGAGACAAATCAGAGTAGATTTGAAGCTCTGAGTTGTCTGGGCCCTTAATGACTGCCATCTTTCTGGAGGCCGATAAGATGAGGTCCCTTGACTTTTGCCTCAGAAATCTAATTATCACATCCTTTGGCAAGTACTGGTTCTTTGATGCTCCTATTGCTCTGTGGGCCCTTTCCATCTCCCAGATCGACTCTGGGACGTCCAGTAAGATGCTGCCGATGGTTGCTTTCAAGTACTGCATCAGGTCCTGGACTGCTCTAGGTACACCCCTAATTCTCAGGTTGTGACGTCTGGATCGATTTTCCAGGTCCTCAAATTTTTTTTCGAGGATAGAAATGCGTGTTAAGTTCTGACCGATCTCAGCCTTGTCTCTCTCTTGCGCTTGTTGTCTGTGGATTCTTCGAGTAGGTGGGTTCTCTGCCCTAGGTCACCAATGTCCTTTTTAAGAGAGTCTACTGTTTTTGTGAGGTGGGCCAAAAACATTTCCTCAATCATTGCCAATGATTCGGCGAGAGATGCATGTGTTGTTGTGGTAGGGCCACTGGCTGCCCCTCAGAGTCAGAGTTTTTGGACGGTTCTGAGTGGGAAGCATGGGGCGGGCTAGAGCTTGCTCCTGGATGTCCAAAGTGGTCCGTTATAATGCGTTTTGCCTGCGCGCCCTTCTTATTTTTCCCCATTTTCATGCTTGCACCCCCAAGAACCTGGCTGTGCTTGAAAGACTCGGTCTGAGAGATGGAATGGGCTGGATCGTCTATCAGGGCCCCTGGATTATATCCTCCTGCCCAGCTTGGTCTGGTAATATATGCTCACAACATCAACATTTTCCTCAGGCTAGCGTGTCCCCCCCCCCCCGGGACGTCTTGTTGATCTTAGGGAGACATGGTTAAATTGCTATTCGGCCAGCAATGTCCCCCACGCCCCAACTTGCCTAATCAGGCTATGCCAAAAGCGGGGTGCTGTGCAGAGATTGTAGGTAGCTCTTTATAGGCCAAAGTTCTTTCAGCACAAGGTTCCAGCAGCTTGTAGCTGATGCACTATTTTTGTGTAAAAGTTATCAACTTGTTGCAGATGAAAGGGAGACTGTGAGAAAAGCCAAAGCTCACATAAATATATATTCTGTATGCTGTTGACGCTGGGTATAAGGGTGATGTTGTTGTATATTGTGCCCGCAGGTCACATGGATTCATGTGCCTATGTGCCTACACTAATGGAGGAGGAGGAGGGAAAATGGCCGCTCCAGCCCCTTTCTTCCCTAGCCCTTCTGTACTCACTGAGCCCCTTGGGGATGCAGTCAGGCCAGCCGCCGTCAGGGTGCCTTTTGGTCTTCTTTACCACCTCATATGGTATGGTAGCCCTGGGATGTGGCAGCTGCAAGTCCGATTCAGCACACAGGCCGCATGGCTGAGCCAAGATGGCGGCCGTCCTATCACTGGCTGGCTCTCTTCTGCTGCCTCTCTAGCTTGCTCTGTAGCTGCTGCTCCAGGGCTCTTCCAAGCTTACCCTGCCCCCTCCAGATGTCTACTGATGGGCCCCAGGGTCTTTCCGGAGCGCTGGGCCACTTATTTAGGCTGTTTGCCACCTCCAACTAGTGCATTTTTGATGGCATTAAATGATATCAATTGTAATGTATTTAAAGTTGCAAGTCTTTCTTCTGTCCTTTGTAGTTGTAGTTGAATGTCATAGTCTTCAAAGTTTATGTCATCTATAAGACCTGGATCAGGCAGATTAAAACTTGCACAACTTAATCCATGAGTTAAAAATACTTCTTGGATTTCCATTAATGCTTTTAAGTGTGCAATAGTTTAATTGTATCATAGCATAAAGTCTTCAGCCATATAACTTTTAAATGTGTCCCACAAAGCTAATGCATTTTGAGCATTTGAGAAGATACATATGAATTCAAATTGTTCCCTCATCTGCCGTGGCATTTGACATAGTGCTGCTTCTTCTAGACATCTTTCCCATTCTGTATCATCAGCTAGTAAGTTTATATGTCTTGCAGCTAAATGGAAGGAATTATATACTATGTCATTACCAGTTCTTAAGTGTTCAAAACTTTGTGCTCCAGGAACATTTAAAAGTAATAGTCGTAAGTAGAAACGTTCAAGGTCTCTTGGACTGACTATGTAAATTCTTGGAATAATTTTATTAAAACATAGTGATATGGAATTTCAATATATAAGAATTGTGTTGCTTGTGAATCTGCAGAATTTAATTCAAACCATGCAGTTAGTGTAGTGTGACGATGCTCACTTTGGGCCAATGCATTACTTTCATTTCCAGCATGGAAATACACTAAATGTCTTTGTGGCAAATGTACTGCTAATCTATATACTGATTGTGATCTATCATGCATTTCAAATTTTAAAAGGCGCCAAATAGCTTCTGGTGCACTTACATAGCGAGCATCTACATGAGATGCAAGTTCATCATGTACTAACTCTGCTTTCTGGGTTGTCTGCACTTTTGACGACTACAGTAGCTGCCTCATAGCCTTTGTAAATATATTTGTACACATATTTAATGGATTTGATGGAAGTGCAGGCTTCTACATTAATGTGTGCATTATACTTCATGAGTAAATGTGGATTGTAGGGTACCACATATCTATTGTCAACCTTTTTGCCAAGAATAATGGCACTATCTCCTTCTCTTCTTTTATGAAGTGGATAGCCATCAAAATTGGCATACGTTTTGTCTCTATAATCTTTTGGAAAATCTTTGGAACATTTATTATTTTCCATACATGGTGAATGTGGATTAAGCTCGCCACAGGGTCCATGAATCATGCGATGAGTTACAATCTCATATAGTCTACCATATAGTTCTGGATCTGGTAGTTCAGCAACAATGACTGAGTCCACTTTGTCACCAGTATCTAATTTATCTTTTTCTTGAAGGATTATGAGAAGATGTGCATGTGGAAGGCCTTGTTTTTGAAATTCAATTGTATATACATAAGAAAGACATTTGCCAAATAAGTGACTTATCGTGATGTCACGTATTAATTAATTTAATTTAATTTTGAAAACTCTGGCTACTAAATCTGGTCTATTGGAAGGACTTTGGGCAAGAAGTAAATTTTGTGCAATTTCTGGCCATTGGGGATTTCATGTAAATGTAATAAATAAATCGAGTTTTCCAAATTTGGTGACAATCGCCATGGCATCATTGTATCTTTTTCTCATATTTTGAGGAGATCCCTGAAAAGAAGATGATAAAATGATGGCTTTGCCAGCTGTCATGTCTCTGCTTGTAGCCACCTCAGCAACATAGTCCATTAATCCACAATATTGTTCTACACGTAGTTTATCTTGTTGATATTTTATGAAGTTTAAATTATTGGCCTCAACTTGCAAATAGGAATCAATAATCCATTGTTGTGTTAGTTTTTCACCACTTAAAATTGGATTAAGTATTTCGAATGGCAATTTGAGCTACTTTAAATTCAAGCATAGAAACATTATTTCGTATTCTGACTTTAGCATTTGGGTAACTGAGAAGGGTTAATTTTGGTTGCCAACCTGCTTCTCGGGAAAAAAATGGGATATATCATTGGATCTAAATTTGGACTTAAGATACTGATATCAATGAATGGTTGCTCCTCATTTCTGGGATATATTCTAATGTCTCTTTGAAATGGTGGTTCTCCTTCATCATTTTGAAACACCTTTGCAACATCATTTGATGTTGGCAAGTTATAACGGTGTTTATCAGTATGTCTATCTCTTTTAAGCACCATATTGACCTTTGGGATTGGTAATTGATGTCTTTCTGCATGAAGTTGTTCATTTTCTACTTCTGCCAATTTTTTGTAAGCTTTAGTGAAGGGGTTATTGGCCATAATGTTATCTAGCTCTATGAAAACAGTGCTTAAGCATTTTTTATTTTCTTGCAGCTGCATACGTTGGTCAACAGCTTTCATTGTATCTAGGACATATAGTTGAGCATGGATGTAAATGGGAAGTCCGATGGTAAATTTGGCCTTGGACTTTAAAACAGTAAGGACCATGTCCTGGTACATTAGCAGCTAATGTTGCCCCCATAGATGCAAAGGATATGGCAGTATTGTAGGATCTTATGTTTGTCTTGAAATTTTTGTAGTTTGGAAAAGTAAGTTCAGTCATAATGTTTTGTAAATAGATTTGGAATGGTTTTCTTTTTGGAAGTTTGACCTTGCCTTTTTGACGGCAACTAATGAATTGGTCATCTCTGGGTCTCTCCTGTTTAAAATGATAAGCCTCAAAAAACTGACATTGAGTATTCATGTCCCCACAATCATGAACCTCTACTGCTGAAGACTTGAGTAAAGGACAATTAGCAAAGCATATATCAGTTTCATTTTGAAATTCATCATTTGAAATGTCATATGGTGTTTCAGGAACAGGTTCTAAATGCTTTGTTTTTTTATGGCTTTTTTTGGTGTATCTTATTTTTGCAGGTGAAATGTCATGTGATGTTTCAGGAACAGGTTCTAAATGCTTTGTTTTTTTAGTGGCTTTTTTTGTGTATCTTTTATTTTTGCAGGTGATAGTCTTTTGCTTGCATTTCTTTTGCGTTCTTTTTCTCGTCGAATTTCCTTCTGCTCCGGTGTCTGCTGGTTTGCCCATCTTTCTTGTCGTTCTCTAGCTTGACGTTTTATCTTTTCTTCTTTGGTGTCGTTATCAGCCATATTAATCTGTAAAAGAAAATAATGTATCATTAGTTTAGTTTGAGATGTTAAGTTGGTTTATGAAATATTTTAGTTACAACAGTTTGTTTGTATGTGATTGTAGTTCATTGTAGCTGAACTTTCTTTCTATTGTTAAATGAGTGTGTTTTATTTTTTTGCTCTTACTTTCTGTCTTGTAGGTTGTAATTTTTGCCTTAGATGAATAGCACACTCAAGGTAATTGAATTATAGCTTATTGTAGATGTAGTAGGTGTATAGTGTACTTTCAGTTTTGTGTCGTTATCAGCCATATTAATCTGTAAAAGAAAATAATGTATCATTAGTTTAGTTTGAGATGTTAAGTTGGTTTATGAAATATTTTAGTTGCAACAGTTTGTTTGTACGTGATTGTAGTTCATTGTAGCTGGACTTTCTTTCTATTGTTAAATGAGTGTGTTTTATTTTTTTGCTCTTACTTTCTGTCTTGTAGGTTGTAATTTTTGCCTTAGATGCATAGCACACTCAAGGTAATTGCGTTATAGCTTATTGCAGATGTAGTAGGTGTATAGTGTTAATTTAAATGTAGCTTTTGTTTTGTTTGTTAATTGCTTTTTATGTTGTACTTTTGGCTTACAGGCATAGTAGAGGGCAAAAATTGGTCTTTCTAATTTGTACTGCAGGGGATTGTTGTAATAGTATTCTTATATTTTACTTAAAGGCTTGTATGTTGTGACTGTGAAAAGAAGGTTTGTATTGTTGTTTGTTCGGTGTTAGTAGTATTTGTTGTAGTATTCTATTTTATGTGTGTGCTTAGGTTTTATGCTTAATATTGTACATTAGGGCTGGGAATTGAGAATTAAAAATGTTATTTGGTATGTGTTTTCACTATTTCTTGGACTATGCTGTTTTATGTTGGTTATTTTTTTTTTTGATAGATTGAAGTTTGGATTTACTGTTAAACGTTGTTGAACGTAAAAGGCAATTAGCAAATAACAAATGTGCCAGCAATACTGATAATTAGTGGTGCTTATTGTTGTTGGTTTATTTTGTTTTTTCTCTTGACATGGATGCAGAACAAGCATGTTTATTTAGTTTTCTCTTTTTTTACTTGTTATACTGTACCTTGTTTGAAGTGTGATTTCAAGCAGAATATTTCTTGATTCGATGTTGTAAGTCTTCGTGCGATGGTCTTCACGCAGTGTCTGTTGTAAAAGACAAAGCAAAATGTTATTTGAGTGGAATGTATTTCTAATGAATAGCATAGTTAATTTTTTTGGTCTACTCTATCTGTTATCGTGAATTCTTCTGCTATACTGTTTTTTGTGCACCACTTTAAAATACTTTAATTGTATTTGTATATTACAGATATCCTTTTTTTTTACTGTAATTATTAATGTTTTTCAAATTTTCTATATGATCACAATGTTTTTTGGATTATCCTGTTTTGTGTCCACCACTTTTGGGATGCTGTATTTGGCTTGTGCATGACAGTTAAAGGTTGTTGTAGAGTAAAGCTGACTATGAATAATCTTTTATCTGTGTTGTAACTATTAACAGTAGTATCCTGTTTAGCGTCTTTTGGTATGCTTTTTTAGGCTTCTTTGTAAGGCTTATAGGTTGTTAAACAGTAAAGATGAATATTAAGTTATTTTTCTATCTGTTTGTGTGATTTTTGTACAATCCTGTTTTGTGTCCAAAAATAACATTTTGCATGCTCCATTTTCTTAATTAGTCTTGTTTGTGAGGATTACATGTTGTTGGACAGTAAAAAGGAATGTTAATTGCCTTTTCTATATGTTGTTGTTTTTTTTTTTTGTTCTATCCTATTTTGTGTTCACCACTTTTTGGTTGCTGCATTTGGCTTGTGGGTGATGGTTGGAGGTTATTCTACAGTAAAGAGGAGAAATACTTTTGTTTTATGTATGTTGCTAATGTTTGGGATGAAATCCTGTTTTGTGGCCAGCTCTTTTTTTTTTTTGTATGCAACTGTCTTTCTTTGGAAATTGTATAGGTCTTTGTGAAGTTTGTTGAACTGAGTGGTTTTAGTCTTGATTGAATTTGTATTGGTGTTTTTTTTTTTACTTTTAATTCTCATATTGGCGGCCATTAAAAATATATATATATATATATTTTGTACTTGTTATACTATACCTTGATTGAAGTCTTGTTCTTGTCTGAATGACAGAGGGTCCCCTCCTGCTAATCTTAATATGCCATTCTTCTTGTAGTGTCTGTTTATTAGTTTTCATTTTGCAAAGCATGATCTTTTTCTGCATGTAATGTATTTTTCTATCTTACCTCTTCTTCTTTCTTTCTGTTATTTAAAAGTGATTTACTTTCACAGTCCACGGTGCAAATTCTTGAGTGACGCTGTTGATGCAGAGTATGTTTCAATAGTGAAAAAAGGGGAAAGATTGAGCCTCAGGTTCTATATGTATTAGTGTCATCTTTTTTTTCGCTATTAGTTGCTGTAAATTAATGTCATTTCAATATACTTCTTTCATTAGTTTGAGTTAAGATTAGGTTGTTGTAGGGCCTATACACATATATGTGCATGTCACATGTCACTATACATTAATTCCATTTTCATTGTCAAAGTTTGCAATATTTTTTTTTTTTGCTGTCTTTGTAAGAAAATATAATATATTATAGCTTACCTCTCAGTTGTAATTTGCAGAGTGTAAAGTTGAAAATTAGGAAATAATTCTCTTCTCAAGTAACAGCAGCAGTTTACTATCCAGTCACTCCGTTCATGACCTGAGGAGAAATGTAAAATTTTCTGGAAAGTAGGCAGTATTTATAAACTTTGAGGTGCCTCAGACCGTTAGAACGCAATACGCATGCGCTATTTGCGTTCGAGCTTACAATTTGCGTTCCAGCCGCCATTTTAGGCGTAATAGTTGCCATTTTCGTGTAAAATGGTGGTTATTATCAGTGTCGTACATGCCGCATAGTGTGTGTTATGTGCCTCGTGAAGTTGACTGCAGCGTTGTTTCCGTTTTGCGAGTCACTAGTATTTTTGCGTCTTTAGCCTCGTTTTCTTTTTGTTCGGCGGCCATTTTTTCTCTTGCTTAGGTGATTTTCGGCTGTCTAAACTCCGATTTTTTGACTTAAATTGAGGTGTAACTTCCCTTGCAGAGGTCCTGGGTATCCCCCCCCCCCCCCATGGTGTGGGTAAGCTTGTTATATGTTTGTTGTGTATTTATTTTGTTTGTAATGGTTTTGGGGTCGCACGGGTTGTATCCTTGTTTTCGTATCTCGTACTTCTTTTTCGGCCAATCCGTAGGTGTTTGGTGGTGTTTTGCGTCTTTAGAGTGCTGTAGCCTCGTTTTCGCTTTTTTCGGCGGCCTTTTTTTTTTTGTTGCTTAGGGGATTTTCGGAGTTCTAAACTCTTTTATTTGGAGTTAAATTAAGGTGTAACTTCAGTTTTCGAGGTCCCTGGCTGTAGGTAAGCTTTTTATGTATTTGTTGTGTGTATTTATTGTGTTTGTCAGGTTTTCATGTGTGCCGGTTTTGGCCGGTTTCCGTCGTTTTTTGCGTGTTCGTAATGGGTCGTAACGCGTCCCGTATTTTTTGGCGCTCCATGCCAGCAACTGCAGCCCTCGCTTTGCGAGGGCCGCAGGCTCGCTGTGCGAGCCCGCAACCATTAGCAACAGCTCGCATGCTCGCAACTATATATGTGATCCTGCACTCACCTCCTAGTTCTAATGATGACAATAATATTCACCAAATTGATACGTCATCATAAGGGGACAGTCTCTGCAACAACAGGACCAAATTCTCCCAGAGGCCATATTGATGGAGAAAAAAAGAGCCCTTATATAGGGTAAGTGTATAAAAGTATTAACCCCATCAATTTTTTTTCTTTTAATTTGCAGGTGATCCTTCGGATGATACTGAACAAGAATTGCACAGTGATTGTAGAAAATCATTTGGATGGTGCTGGATGCGAATTACATAGTCACTGAAAATAAAAAGAGCAAGACACCAGATGATAAACGTATTCTCTATATACAATAAAGTAGGCTATCTAAGAGGTTTGCCACCATGTTTATTTAAGAAGTGTCTCGCCACTGTGGTCAAAGATTTCCCTCTTTCTTTGTCTTGCCGGGGATTTCTTATGTTATAGAGATGTTACATAGTAGTTACATAGTTACATAGTAATTAAGGTTGAAAAAATAATTTCAGTCCATCAAGTTCAACCTTTTAAGATTTCCTCTTATCTGCAATATGTGGATTAAATATGAATTAATTAGTTGTTATTTAATTATTAATCAATTATTTTAAAAAAAATGTTTTAATTATTGATTAATCCAGAGGAAGGCAAACAGAAAAAAAAACAAGTGAGACTTCATCTCAAAGGGAAAAAAAAAATAAAAAATATTAATTCCTTCCTGACCCCAGATACTTGCGATGGGATTTCTCCCTGGATCAATACTGTCTCTCTAATTATCCATGATAACCCTGAATTCCCTTTTTAATTAGAAATAAATCTAGTCCCCTTTTAAAGTTATCTATCGAATCCGCTGTCACCACCTCCTCTGGTAGAGAATTCCATAGATTAACCACCCTTACTGTGAAGAACCCTTTTCTTTCTTTAAGGTGGAATCTTTTTACTTCTAACCTCAAGGGATTTCCTCTTGTCAGTTGAAAACCTCTTGGCACAAAAAGCTCCCTTGACAAATCTTTATACTGACCCTGGATGTATTTATATAAGGTAATCATATCTCCTCTTAGATGCCTTTTTTCTAGAGAAAATAAGTTTAATTTGGTTAGTCTTTCTTCATAACTTAGCCCCTCCATTCCCCTTATTAGTTTTGTTGGCCTCCTCTGTATCTTTCCCAGCTCTAAAATGTCCTTTTTATGAAGTGGTGCCTAAAATTGTACTCCATATTCCAAATGAGGGCGTACTAGATATATGTATAGTGGCATAATTATATTTCCTTCCCTTGCTTCTATACCCTTTTTAATACATGCTAATATTTTATTTGCCTTTGCAGCTGCTGCTTTGCTTTGAGCACTGTTAACTTGGTGGTTGTCCACAAGCACTCCCAAATCCCTTTCAATATCTGATACACCTAGATTTGCTCCATTAAGATTATAAATTGCATGGCTATTTTTCCTTCCCAGATGTATAACTTTACATTTATTCATATTAAATCTCATCTGCCATTTAGATGCCCATTCCTCAATTTTATGCAAATCCATTTGGAGGGAAAGCACATCATTATCTGATTTAATTACCTTGCACAGCTTCATGTCATCAGTGAAAATGGAGACACCACACTCAAATCCTACCTCTAAGTCATTAAAAAATATGTTAAAAAGGAGAGGACCTAATACTGAACCCTGAGGAACCCCACTTACCACATTAGTCCAATCGGAGTATGTTCTATTTACAACAACCCTTTGCTTCCTGTCTTTTATCCAGCTCTCAATCCATGAGCAGAGATTTACTGCAATTCCTGTATCTCTTAGTTTGCACAATAGTCTCCCATGTGGCACTCTATCAAAAGCCTTTGCAAATCCAAAAAGACTTCATCCACTGAGTTGCCTTGAACCAGGTTCCTACTAACCTCCTCGTAGAAACTAATTAGATTTGTTTGACATGACCTATCCCTCATAAATCCATGTTGACTCCTACTTATAATCCTGTTCAAATAGATATATTCTTGTATATTATCCCTTATTAACCCTTCTAAAAGCTTCCCCACTACAGAAGTGAGGCTCACTGGTCTATAATTCCCCAGATTTGCTCTTGCTCCCTTTTTAAATATAGTTATCACATCTGCTTTTCTCCAGTCATCTGGTAGAGACCCTGTGTTGAGTGAATCTTGAAAAATTAAATATAATGGTTTGGCTATTACAGACCCCAGTTCCCTCAGTATTCATGGATATATTCCATCAGGTCCCTGGGCTTTATTAACATTTATTTTTTCCAACCTCTTTTGGATTACTTCCTGTGTTAACCAATCATTTGGCAAAGGTAGTGTAGCCCCATTATGTTGCAGTGTCCCAACCACTGGTACCTCCCTTGTGTATACCGAAGAAAATAACCTCTTTAGCTCATCTGCCTTTTCCTGGTCACTAATTTTCAGATAGCCTGTTTCACTTTCTAATGTTCCTATAGCTTCCTTCCTCGCCTTCTTCCCATTAATATACTTAAAAAATATTTTAGGGATAGTCTTACTCTGTTTTGCAATTCATTTTTCATTTTCTATTTTAGCCAGTCTAAAAGTGCTTTTGCAAGCCTTGTTGATTTCCTTATACTCCTGTAAAGCAGTCTCTGTCCCCTCTTGTTTGTATAATTTAAATGCCTGTTTTTTACTCCATATCTTGATCTTTAAATCACTGTTAAGCCACATTGGATGGGATTTACTCCTTTTACTTTTATTCCCACATGGTATATGCCGATGTGTATGTATATTTAGTAAGGATTTAAATGTTGTCGATTTATGTTCATGGTTTTTACCTATCAGTTCTCTGTCCCAGTCTATACTTTTTATTGCTGCCCTTAGACCATTAAAATCTGCCCTTTTAAAATAAAGAGTTTTTGTTGGCCCCTTAAAAAAAATGTTTTTTAATTAAATCTCAAATGAGACTGTGTTCTGATCACTGTTTCCCAAAGTTTGCCCTATTCCAACATTTGATACTATATCAATATTATTTGTGATGACTAAATCTAAGATAGCTTAATTTCTAGTAGGCTCTTGTATAACCTGGGCCAGATAATGATCCCTGAGTGTACTCAAGGACCGGCTCCCCTTAGCTGAACTGCTGGTCTCATTTATCCAGTTTATTTCAGGGTAATTAAAATCTCACATTTTTCGAACTTGCCCATGCTTAGCTGCATTTCCAATCTGTAACAATAAATGTATTTCCTCACTTTCAGCTATATTTGGGGTTTTATAGCATACTCCTACTAATATTATTTTGGAATTTGCTGCCCTGCTATTTAACTCTACCCACAAACATTCAACTTTATCACTAGTTCTACCATAAATATCTTCTCTGACTATAGTCTTAAATTCAGGCTTAACATACAGGCAAATCCCTCCTCCTCATTTACCATTGCCTCTATCTTTCCTAAATAGGTTATAACCATCCAGATTAACAGCCCAGTCATGAGATTCATCCCACCACGTTTCCGTAATGCCTATTAAATCCCATTTTTCATTAATTGCTAATAATTCTAACTCCCCCATGTTTCCTGACAAGCTTCTGACATTAGCAAGCATACACCTTATGCTATGAGTCTGTAGTTCTGAAGTGCCTGTACTTGAGTTACTTAGTACTCCCTATTGACTATACTACCCCTCCCCCATCTACTCCCCTATGAGTTGTTAATTAATCCGTTATACCCTCTACACTTTCTATCCCATTACTTATATCTTGTCCCCCCCCCCACCTACTAGTTTAAAAACTCCTCCAGCCTTACTACCATCCTATCCCCTAGCAAAAAAAGCTCCCTCGTCATTAAGGTGCAATACATGCCTGCTGTAGAGATTGTACTGAAGTGAGAAGTCAGCCCAGTGCTCTAAAAACCCAAACCCCTCCTTAGTGCACCACATCTTTAGCCATGCATTTACCTCCCTAAGCTGCTTCTGCCTCCCTGGGCTAGCACGTGGCACTGGTAGTATCTCAGAAAATATTACCTTTAATGTCCTTGCCTTCAGCTTATTACCTATTTCTCGAAAATCATTCTTTAGGACACTCTATCTTCCACTAACTTTGTCATTGGTACCAATATGTACCAAGACCGCTGGTTCATTTCCAGCCCCTCCAAATAATTTGTCTACCCGATCCACAACATGATGAACCCGAGCTCCCGGGAGACAGCAAACTGTTCGACAAATTACCCTGTCTAACTTCCTAATAATAGAGTCCCCGACAACCAAAACCTGTCTGTTGCTCTACCTATTCTGCCCTCCCACTCCTCCAGTAGAACTGTTCTCCCAGCTGTTAGAGGGAACAGCTCTATCTGGCATTGCCATTCCTGAATGGACATCCCCAACATTTTTACTCAATCTGGCAAATCTGTTGGTGTTTGCCAACTCAGAACTAGCCTGCCTCCTCCTGTTCCCCCTGATTCCCCTTCTAACTGTAACCCAGCTACCTCCCTGGACATCCTTACTAGCCCCAGCTGCACCCTCCATGCTAGGCCCAGCTAAACTGTGCTCAGTGAGCACCAATCCCCTTAGTGAGTAATATCACTAAGTGCTGCAATTCTCCTCTCTCCAAATTCTCCAATTTGAGCTTCCAGAGAGGCAACATGCTCACACATCTCACAGAGGTATGGACCCTGGATCATATGTTCCATTATTGCATACATATGACTCATAATAATTATTATTGTCTACAAAATTTCAGTGGGAAAAATAAAGAATATAAAATAATATATTTGTATAAAGTTTTCCTCCTTTGATCTATAAATCTGCCCTCCCTTTTGTTTGAAGTCCCTCCTTTTATTTAAACTCCTACGCTTTTACTAGAATTGCACTTAATACTGAAAATGTTCGCAAGCTGACAAGTTCGCCTGTTCTCCTGTTTATATTAACTTCTGCCTTCTCACCTGGACACAATTAGTGCACTCTTTAATTTATCAGCCTTTACTTGCAAGGAAAATCCACTTGCGAACAGCCCCAAAACAGCTCACAAACATTTTATATTAATTTAACAGTCAAGTCACACCCCTCTCACCTGGGCACAATTAGTGCACTCTGCAATTTATCAGCCTTTTTTTGTAAGGTAACTCCACTTGCAAACACAATCTGTTCACCTCCAAGTCATCTCCAAATCTCCCTGGTGGTCATGCCAATATACAAGAGATTAGCCCGTATATGGTTACCCAGTCTATTAACTAGATTATCCATTGTTGTCATGTATTTACATGAACTATAATGCCTGCAGGAAAATGTGCCATTAGGAAGAGAACCAAAAGTTTTTTTACATTTGAAAAAGTTGCTCTTGACCATGATGTCTCTCAAAGTTTTTGATTTGCTTCATCCCATATGTATTTTATCACCCAATAGTACATTGATGGTAGGGTCAGATTTCAAGACATTAATATGTCTATTAAGAATATGGGAGATATCTTTCCATTGATTGTTTAAAATTGCTATGAACCTAATTTGTTCTTGCTTTGTCATTCTGAATTTAGGTGATAGCAAATATTTTCTCTGTGTATGGAGGGCTTTGTGATATGCCTTTTTAATTATGGTGTTACTGTATCCTCTAATTTTTCAATCGGTTCCTGAGTTCCTTGGAGTGGTCTTTAAAACCATTGATGTCTGAACAATTTCTCAGAATTCACAAAAATTCTCCAGTAGGTATAGCCTTTTTGGTGGGAAGTGTGCACTTTCATTATGTAAGGTGGTGTTAGTAGATATTGGTTTTCTATATAGATCTGTAATTATAGCAACGTGGGGGTCTTTACCTATTGAGATATCAAAAAAATCTATGATATATATCTATATGGTGAGTTAATCTTAAATTCAGATTGATTAGCAATTAAGTACATTTTGATTATTTTGATATAAAGACCATCTCTCTCTCCCACCATCCTAAATATAGGTTGGCGTATGTGGGAGCACACGCCGAACCCATGACAGATGCGCAAATTTGCATGTAAAATTTACCATCAAAGGTGAAAAAGTTACACTTCAAGATGAAATCCAACAGCTTTAAGATGAATTCATTTGTTTCTGTCTGATCAGTTGACTCCATTTGCAAAAAATATTTGATAGAATAACCTTATTGTTTATAGATGTGCATAAGGCCTCAACGTCATGCGTGTCTAAAAGTGTAGTTGGATTCAATGTGATTCCATCTAATCTTTTCAAGACCTCCATCATGTCTCTTATCTAAGATGGCAATTCTAATATACATTATATTTAGATGTTGGACTTCATTTGTCAATTCTAATATATATTATATTTAGATGTGGGACTTCATTTTTCCAGATACTTAACTACCATCCATTTTTCCAGATACTTAACTACCATCCAAACAAATATATCTACCTCTGGACAGGATGCTAAAGAAGGAAAAAAATAATAATTTTACTTTCAATTAATCCATCCGTTTACCTTCTTTTAATATACCTGGGGTTGAAACAGATAAAATCTAATTTCTTAAATATGTTTTGCAAATGGAGGCAACAGATAAGGCAGAAACAAATAAATTCATCTTAAAGCTGTTGGATTTCATCTTCATGCATAACTTTTTCACCTTTGAAGGGAAATTTTATTTGCAAATTCGCGGAACTGCCATGGGTTTGGCGTGTGCTCCCACATACTCCAACCTATATTTAGGATGGTGGGAGAGAGAGGTGGTCTTTACATGATTGATAACCATGTGGCTATGGTATATAGATGATATTTGTATAATCTGGGAAGGTAGTAAAAGTGAGTTTTCAGAATTCATTACAATATTGAACAACAATAATCTGAATTTAAGATTACCTCACCAAATAGATATATATGCTGTAGATTTTTATGATATCTCGATTTGTAAAGACAAGGTGCTATAATTACAGATCTATATAGAAAACCGACATCTACTAACAGCACCTTACATAATGAAAATGTGCACACTTCCCACCCACCAAAAAGGCTATAATTCTGAGTAATTGTTCAGACATCAATGGTTTTAAAGACCACTCCAAGGAGCTCAAGGACCAATTGAAAATTAGAGGATACAGTAGCACCATAATTAAAAATGTGTACCACAAAGTCCTCCATACACAGAAGGAAGATTTACTATCACCTAAATTTAAAATGCCAATGCAAGAACCAATTAGGTTCATAGAAAAAAAATTGGGAGACATCATGGTCAGGAGCCACTTTTCCAAACGTAAAAAAACACTTTTGGTTCTCTTTCTAATGGCACATTTTCCTGCGAGCATTGTAGTTCATGTAAATACATGACAACAATGGATAATCTAGTTGAGAGACTTGGTAACCATATAAGGGCTACAGTTTTTTTTTAATTGTGGCAGCAAAGGTGCATTTACTGCCTTCAGTGTTCCTGTAATCTCTTGTATATTGGCATGACCACCAGGGAGATTTGGAGACTACTCTGTGAACATCTCTGTAACATAAGAAATGCCCGGCAAGACAAAGAAAGGGGGAAATCTTTGACCACAGTGGCGAGACACTTCTAAAATAAACAAGGTGGCAAACCTCAAATTAAGTGTAGCATTTTACAAAAAGTAGATTTGGGCTTTAGGAGAGGAAGTCTGGAGAGGGAGTTATTAAAGATAGAAACTAAATGGATTATAATGCTGATTACAGTAATGCCAACAGGTTTAAATGAAAATTGCAACATTTATACTTATCTCTAGATATTTACATAAAGTAGGATTGCATTTTTGTATTTCTAAGAATAATTCACGCCAACATATGATGGATTGTGTGACGGAATTTAGAAAGATGTTTATGATATATATTATTTTAATTTATCATTGGATATATATTTAATTAAGGGGGAGATTTATATGACTAGAGAATGTTGTCTAAAAAGGTATTATTACTATTTTATTAAAAAAGAAATTAAGCTCATCTATAAAAAGATCTAAACCTAAGAATGAAAATGTATACTTTAATAACGGTATCAATAAATGTTCTCATCAATAGTATGAAACATAAATATGGTATATATCGGTTTACCCAATGGTATATCTATTGTCCTACATCTAAAGTGAGATAAGTTTGAATATACATCACATTAGTAAATAGATAATGTTTATATAGGATCTGTCTTAAGGCTCAACTGTGTTAAGAATATAATTAGATAAACCACAACTGGAGATCTACAACTGAAGATCTAGTGATAATAAAATAGTGTAATCACAGTAGATTACACTCCAGAATAGAGATGTCGCGAATAGTTCGCCGGCGGACTTTTCCCGGCGAACATAGCATGTTCGCATTCGCGGCGAACTGCGAACATATGCGATATTCGACCCGCCCCCAATACTTTATCATTGAGCAAACTTTGACCCTGCATGTCACAGTCAGCAGACACATTCCAGCCAATCAGCAGCATACACTCCCTTCCAGACCCTTCTACCTCATGGACAGCAGCCATTTTGGAATCATAACTAACTTGCAGTCTTACTGAGAGGAGGTAGAGTGTAGGTGATACTGCATCAATAGGGAAAACCATAGCTAGGCAAGTTTATTCAGTGTCCAGTGCAGTGCTGAAGGACTCTTGTGCATTATTATTATTATTATTACTACTACTATATAATGTGTAGATGTACCAGCTGGGCATGCATTATTATTATTATTATTATTATTATTATTATTATTATTATTATTATTATTATTATATAATGTGTAAATGTACCAGCTGGGCATGCTCTTGTGCATTATTATTATTATTATTAGTAAAAAACTACTACTACTAATAATAATAATGCACAAGAGCATGCCCAGCCGGTACATCTACACATTATATAGTAATAATAATAATAATAATAATGTAGAAGAGCATGCCCAGCCGGTACATCTACACATTATATACTACTACTAATAATAGCTGTTTGCCACACAATGTGATGCTTTTTGTACTCTGAGGACCTTTGGCGCTCATTGTGAGCCTCTTCCCTTGTGTCCTTCATGTTTCGTGCTTTGCAACGATCAATCTTCGGCGCTCATCGCAAAGACAGATATATAAGTACAGTGTTAAATATATAATTTTTTTGTGCAGTGTAAATTAAAAAATGTATTCAGGTCTCAGAGCATAATAAAGTGATTTAGATTTGTAACTGCTTTGAGAGTGCTATCGCTGGCAGCCAATGAGCAGTAATCCAGATATATAACTGCAGAGTAAAAAGTAAAACATTTTAGTGTAGTGTAAAGTCTACATTTTTATTTTCCATTACTAATTAATACTTATTAAATGAATGCACGATAATAACTATTGTGAATGAACAAATGTATTAGGAAGTGCGAAGCGTTAATGTATGTAAAGTAACCGCAGTGTAAAATATGCTATTAAGCATATTTTTTTTATATATATTTTTTTTAATAATAATGAATTAATTAATTACTAAAATACTTTACCTATTTGTAATTAATATATCCAGTGATCAATAACCTGAAGAGCTAACTAAAAAAGATTTTCCTAAAAAGCCGTACGAGGTAAAGATACACTATTAACAAGGACGCTAAATCATCCACACCCGCTTACCACATGCACATTCCCCGCCATTTTACAACACTAACTTACACAATGCGGAAGTACCCAGCTACCCTAACGGCTTCCACTCGCGCACGCAGCCTATTTACACTACACACTGCACACATTGCTGACACTTACACAGCAGCTCCACAGCACTGAAAACCTACATTTTATGCTGCAGGAACATGAAAACAGATTGTCAGCTCTTCAGCACAATGCTTCCTGCATATATTACTTACAAATAGGTAAAGTATATTCATTTAGTAATTATTTCATTAGCATACAAAAATACATATACACAAAAAAAACATTATCACATTAAACATAAAAGCCATTCACTGCGCGCCTCACAACGAGCGCCAACGCTGCTCATAGCACACAAAGCCTTGCAATAAGCGCAAAAAACACATCACTGCCGACCAAAGAATAACAGCAAAAGCGCCTATCATAAAAAAAATACAACCAACAGCCTCGCAATGAGTGCCGAAGGTTATCCGACCGCCAACAAAATGAATGTCTCGTCCAAACCATTACCTGCCTTACAATCTTATTGCCGCCATTTTTTGACGGGCAAGTCGCTAGTAAAAATATAAAGATCAAGATAATAAAAGTATCACGAAATGTAACACAAAGATGCACGCGCGTCTGAATAATACGACAAATATGGATTTTTGTCATAAATGATATGATCGCAGTATTGGGTCATAAACCCTAAACACTGGAATCTGTTACACACAATTTACTGATGATGTCATTAATGGGCTTCAAGGGGGTGGGATCTCTTTTCATACTTTTTGAGCGGTGCAAATCCAACATACGCAGAGCGGAAACGCCACATCTGTGGGACACACACAAAGGGGTTCACTTTGGGAGAGAAAAAAAAACAAATATGAAATATTTAATAATCATATTTTGATTTTACCAACAGATAAGGAAACGAAACTGAGGTTATTATATATAATAGTAGCAAGCCTGGGAGTACTGGGAGTAATAATACTGCAGCAGGAGGTCAGGACTAATGTCACCTATAGACCCCCAGACAGATAAAGGTCAGTACTAATGTCCCTCTATAGACACCCAGTCAGATAAAGGTCATTACTAATGTCCCTCTATAGACACCCAGTCAGATAAAGGTCAGACTAATGTCCCTCTATAGACCCCCAGTCATATAAAGGTCATTACTAATGTCACTCTATAGACACCCAGTCAGATAAAGGTCAGTACTAATGTCCCTCTATAGACACCCAGTCAGATAAAGGTCATTACTAATGTCCCTCTATAGACACCCAGTCAGATAAATGTCAGTACTAATGTCCCTCTATAGACACCCAGTCAGATAAAGGTCAGTACTAATGTCCCTCTATAGACCCCCAGTAATATAAAGGTCAGTACTAATGTCACTCTATAGACTCCCAGTCAGATAAAGTTTTGAAATGTTTCTTGGATAGCATTGGGGCTAAAGGAGGTTTGGCCATCAGGTAGTCTAAAGATACTGTATATTATGTCCTCTCTTGGGGGGTAAAGACACTAATAATTCCTCCAATAAAATTCAGTTTTTTTATGTGGGCAAGGTCCCTGGTTAGCCCATTGGGTTATCTGTTAAAAAGAGTGGTGCAGAGACTGTGGGGGCTGTTAGCCTCCTTGTCCCCGTGTGGCCGTTTAGAATCCCTGCTGCTGCATGTTTCAGTTTTATTAAGGTGTAATTGTACAGCGTTTGACTCAAGTAGCTGCCTGTGCTGGGTCAGTTTGGCTTAATTGCTGGGCCCTTTTCCTGCCAAGATGCCGACCGTCAGTCCATGGGCCTCTATGTCCCCTTCACTACCTTTGTCCCCGCTTGTGTGCTTATTTAGGATGGCCCCCCTTTATATCTCTGACCCGTGGCCTTCTTAGGTCCCCCCCTCAATCTCTGAGTGTGAGTATGCGGGCTGGGGCGTTGAATCAGGCCTACCTTCTTCTCTGCTCGCTGCAAGATCAACAATACCTAATTTTTCAGGCATGTGTACATGCCTAATTTTTCTGGCCTCTGGTGCTGCACTGTGCCTTCAACAACCAAACCCCAAAAAAAGGCACATAACAGGGATTAAACTGATAGGAGTAGTACTACTTAACACACCACTCATATCTGGTGTAACAGTAGTGTACATTTAAAACAAAAAACATTTTTTCTACTGTAATAGATTGCATAGCAGTTAGTTGTCTGCAAGCGTGTGTGTCAGACCTACAGCGTCTACTCTGCCAACTTCTGCAAGTGCATAGTGCCACTCATATCTGTTGTCACAGTAGCTTGGACGCATAGTACCAATCTGTCAAAACCGGCAATGATGAATGAGGTCTAGAGTAGCCTGGTTCCCTTATCCTCTACAGGTTGAGACCTAATGTTTGGGTGTCTCTAGACCAACACATGAGTACAAGCAGCACACAAACTCAAAGCCACCATCCTCCTCCTGGTCCAGCATCATCAGCCACATCAACCACTGCTTTCCTCCTTGCCCCCTCTCAACCATCCGCTACTGCGTCTCTCGCCTTGAGCAGTTCCTGCTCATTTGCCAATAGTCAGGTGCCTGTAAAGGACATGTTTGAGCGTAAGAAGCTAATGTCTCAAAGTGCCCCAAAATTGAAGTGATACGACCAACAAAGCATCTTTTTCCATCTCCCGGTTCTAAAAATCCAGGTCTTATACACGCCCCCTGATATGTGCTGTAACAGGTTTTAAACTGATAAGAGTAGTACTACTTAACACACCTTATAATAATGCAGAGAGAGGCAATGCAGTGAGAGGAGTCTAAAGAAGAGGAGTCAGAGGAGGAAGGTGGCTTTGAAGAGGTGGAAGACCAAACACAGCAGGCGTCCCAGGGGGCTTGTTGTCACCTTTCGGGGACCCTTGGTGTTGTACGTGGCTGGGTGGAGGAAGAGACCTTCAATGACATCAGTGAGGACATGGAACGGGACATGGCTAGCTTGGTATCCAACCTTGTGCAAATGGGGAGTTTGCGGTTGTGCAAATGGACTGTTTGCGGTTGTTTGCGGTGCGTTAAACGGGGAGTTTGGTCTGTCACTGTGAAGCGGGTGTAACCCTTACACTACCTGATCGATACAACATCATACCTGATGTTTTAAAGCACGTTATTCCAAACAATTTAGGAATGTTAGGTAATTTATGCCCTTTATGGCTTAAAACCAGACTCTGTATCAACTATGTAATTTTCCGTGGGAGTTTTGCCATGGATCCCCCTCCGGCATGCCACAGTCCAGGTGTTAGACCCCTTGAAACAACTTTCCCATCACTATTGTGGCCAGAAAGAGTCCCTGTGGGTTTTAAAATTTGCCTGCCCATTGAAGTCTATGGCGGTTCGCCGATGTTCGCCGGTTCGCAAACATTTGCGGCGGTTCGCGTTCGCGGTTCGCGAACCGAAAATTTTATGTTCGCGACATCACTACTCCAGAACAGGAGGGGTGAGAAATGCAGTGTGCATACTTAGGAGGGAGGTTATAGACTTCTTTAAAAAAAGTGTGTATTTAGTGAGGTTTTAAGGATGTAAAGCAAGAGGATAGTCTAGTGGAGCGAGGCAAAGAGTTCCAGAGAGTAGGGGCAGCGCGAGAAAAGTCCTGAAGGAGGGAGTGAGAGCAGGTGATGAGAGAGGAGGAAAGAAGAAGACCATTAGCAGAGCGAAGAGGGCGGGTGGGAGAATATTTGGAGATGAGAGCAGAGATATAAGGGGGTGTAGTGATGTTGAGGGCTTTGTAAGCTAGGGTCATGATTTTACATTTTATTCTGGAGGCTACGGGAAGCCAGTGGTTGAGTGATTGAGAGAGAGGTGCTGCAGACATGGAGCGTTTAGTACGGTAGTTGAGTCTAGCAGATGCATTCAATATGTATTGAAGGGGGGATAGACGGGTGGTGGGTAGGCCAGCCAGAAGGGAGTTGCAGTAGTCCATACGGGATATGATGAGGGAATGTATTAGAATCTTAGTTGTGTCTTGTGTAAGGTAATGACGTATTTTGGAAATGTTTTTTTAAATTGAAAAGACAAGATTTTGTCAGTGACTGTATGTGGGGGATGAAAAAGAGGGCAGGGTCCAGTAGAACCCCAAGACAACAGGCTTTAGATGGTAGGAATGATAATGGCATTGTTGACAGTGAGAGAGATGTCAGGAATTGACGCTGTAGTAGATGGTGGGAAGATTAAGAGTTCAGTCTTAGACAAGTTGAGTTTGAGATGGTGGGTGGACATCCAGGAGGATTTGCTTGAGAGGCAGTTGGAAACATGTGCTAGAAGAGAGGCGGATAAATCAGGTGCTGAGAGTTAGATTTGCGTGTCATTTGCACAGAGATGATATTGAAGTCCAAAAGTTTTTATTAGGGTGCCAAGTGAGGATGTATAGATGGAGAATAGGAAGGGGCCTAGGACTGAACCTTGGGGTATGCCAACAGAAAGATGTGAGGAGAAGAAGAGGTGCCAGAGAAGGAGACACTAAATGTTCGATCTTGTAGGTATGATGTGAACCATGAGAGAGCAGTATCTCTGATTCCAAGGGAGTGGAGAATTTGGATTAGTAGAGGGTGATAAACTGTATCAAAAGCGGAAGAGGTCCAGAAGTAGAATAAAAAGGTGACCCTTTGACTTGGCGATGAGCAAGTCCTTAGTGACTTTTGTGACAGCTGTCTCAGTTGAGGGTTTGGGTTGGAACCCGGATTGGAAGCAGTCAAGAAGGGAGTTGGAGGAGATAAATTGGTTAAGGTGATTGTAGACAAGCCGCTCAAGCAGTTTGGAAGCCACAGGAAATACAGAGATGGGGCGGTAGTTAGTTGCAGCATCAGTGTCAGATGAGGGTTTTTTAAGAATGGGTGTAATTATTGGATGTTTTAGAGACAATAGAAATGTACCAGTGTTTAAGGAAAGGTTGAAGAGATGTGTGAGAGCAGGGGTAAGTGTGGTGGAGAGGGGAGGGATAAGCTGTGATGGAATCTGACAGGTAGTAAGGCAAGAGGTTGATAGTAGGCTGGATACTTCATCCTCTGTTACAAGGTCAAAGGAATGCATTATGGCTGTGGGCTTAGGGGAGGGTGAAGGCTGGGTGTTATCAGATAGTTGAGAGGAGGGAGACAAGAATTTGTTACAAATGTTTTACATTTTATGCATAAAATGGCTGTCAAAGTCTTCAGCTGTGAGAAAGGAAGGGAAGGGACGTGGTGGTGGGTGGAGGAGTGTTTAATGTAGCAAACAAACGCTTGGGGTTAAAAGGACATTGTGGATATTAAAGATGTAAAATAGTGCTGTTTGGCAAGGTTCAGGGCAGAGAAGTAGGAGCACAACATAAACTTGTAATGGAGGAAGTCTACTGAAGTGCGTGATTTCCTCCATAGCTGTTCAGCAGTGCAGGAGCACCTCTCAATGTATCAGTTTTGTGTGGTGTGACATGGTTGTGGATGAGAGCGATGGTGTCTGCGTGTGGTTATGGGGGCCAGAGTGTCAAGGGTGGAAGTAAGAGCTTGAGACTGTTGTGCAATTAATTATAATGTCTCTCATCGCTTTCCCCGTTTTTTAAAGTGTAGTATACATTTTTGAATTGCATTTATAGTGATCTGATCAGTTGTTTAACCCCTGGAGAGTCCTATCTGTTACCCGTAGGATTTTCTTCTACATTTATCATTTGAGGTTGTGAAAACATTTGTGGGCTTGAGAAAATGCAGCAATTGAATAGAGATTTGCGATTTTAGCAATTGGGGCTTTTGAAGGCTTGAAAGATCAAAGGCTTAGATGGGTTGTAAGTTACAATTTTGACAACCGCAGGGATTTTCAGCCTGTAACCCGTAGATCGTTTGCGGCTCGCTATAAGATGCCAATTGAATAGCAAATTAGTTTACGGGCTACATTAAGGGCTCCTGTAAATAACAATTGCTCGGTTGAATAGGGGCCCAAGGCCTCTATTCCATGGGCCCCATTCAATTGAGCCCTCGGGAGATGAGGGCTTCATTAAGGGAACCTTTAAGTTATTTTGCTATTCAGTTGGTGTTTTTTGCGGGCTCCGACTGGGTTACAGGTTTCGTCCTCCAATTCTTTTGAGATGGTTAACATCGCAAGTTGAAGCCCGTCCAAGACTTTGATCTTTCACAGCTGCAAGAGTTATGCTTGCAAAATTTGCAAATCGCAATTGAAAAAATTCACTATTGCTAACCACGCCGCCAAGGCCACAAATGCCAAAAGTCAGACCACAAGTTATGGGTTCCAAAGAGGACTCGCAAACGGTTTACAGACTATTCTGTAACACTGTAAGACACAATAAAAACACATCAAGGGATTTTAAAATATGTTCAAAGCAATAGAAGGCATTAGAATTACTTGCACAACAATCCACAATGATCAAATATGTAAATAATACCAATATTTTTATTGTCATATGTTGGAATGGTCATGCACATGCCAATATGAAAAGCCATGCTGCAACAAGCATAAAGCAATTAAAGACACACTACCTGATTGAATAGCAACACAAAAACATGAAACTCATGCCATATTAGCCCTTTCTCATTCACAGAGGCTCTATTGTAGACCCGAAAATATAGATAGAATTGCATATAAATCTCACTCATCACATCTACATTTGAGAAAACAAACTGTGGCCATATTCCCCCCCCCCCACAGCACGTATATAAAGTACATGGGGAACATTTTAGTATTTGTTGTTCAGTCCTACAGTCTTTGTTAATCAATGACTGCAGCACATTTAACTACCGTATATACTCGAGTATAGGCCGAGTTTTTCAGCCCTTTTTTTAAGGCTAAAAAGGGCCCCCTCGGCTTATACTCGAGTCACTCCCCGTAGTGTGTCTCTAACCCCCCCGTGTCTCTCTACCCCCCTGTGTCTCTCTAACGCCCCCGTGTCTCTCAGACCCCCGTGTCTCTCTACCCCCCTGTGTCTCTTTCCCTCCCCCCTCCTCCTCATCAACCCCCTCCTCCTCATCAACCCCCTCCTTAACCCCCTCCTCACTGTCTCCCCTCTAAATACCTCCCCCTCACTTACCTGCTTCTTCTCCGGCCTCTGCTCCGTCTTGCACCCAGTATATGCTAATGACGCGGCGTGCATGTGACTTCACATGCGCGCCGGGGTCAAGACGGAGCAGAGGCCGGAGAAGAAGCAGGTAAGTGAGGGGGAGGTATTTAGAGGGGAGACAGTGAGGAGGGGGTTGAGGAGGGAGTTGATGAGGAGGAGGGGGGTTGAGGTAGAGGGGGGGTGAGGAGGGGGTTGATGAGGAGGAGGGAGGTTGAGGAGGGGGGTTGAGGTTGGGGGGGTGAGGAGGGGGATGAGGATGGGGGGGTTGAGGATGAGGATGGGGGGTTGAGGAGGTTGGTTGAGGATGGGGGTTGAGGAGGGGGTTGATGAGGAGGAGGGAGGTTGAGGTTGAGGAGGGGGGTTGAGGTTGAGGGGGGTGAGAAGGGGGATGAGGATGGGGGGTTAAGGATGAGGATGGGGGGGTTGAGGATGGGGGTTGAGGAGGGGGTTGATGAGGAGGAGGGAGGTTGAGGTTGAGGATGGGGGTTGAGGTTAAGGGGGGGTGAGGATGGGGTTGAGGAGGAGGAGGGAGGTTGAGGTTGAGGAGGGGGGTTGAGGTTGAGGGGGGGTGAGGAGGGGGATAAGGATGGGGGGTTGAGGATGAGGATGGGGGGTTGAGGATGGGGGTTGAGGATGGGGGTTGAGGAGGGTGGGGGTTAGGAGGGGGTTGATGAGGAGGAGGGAGGTTGAGGTTGAGGGGGGGCTAGGAGGGGGATAAGGATGGGGGGAGTTGAGGATGAGGATGGGGGGTTGAGGAGGGGGGTTGAGGATGGGGGGTTGATGCTGAGGAGGGGGGTTGAGGTTGAGAAGGGTTGAGGAGGATTTGAGGATGAGGATGGGGGGTTGAGAATGAGGATGGGGGTTGAGGGGGGAGGATTAGGATGGGGGGTTGAGGGGGGAGGATGAGGATGGGGGGTTGAGGAGTGAGTTTTAGGGGGGTTGAGGAGGGAGGATGAGGAGGGGGTTGAGGATGAGGAGGGAGGTTGAGGAGGGAGTTTGAGGATGAGGAGGGGGGTTAAGTTTGAGGAGGGGGGTTGAGTTTGAGGAGGGGGGTTGAAGTTGAGGAGGAGGGTTGAGGATAGGGGGGTTGAGGATGAGTGGGTTGAGGATGAGGGGGGAGCTTGAGGATGAGGAGGGAGGTTGAGGATGAGGAGTGGGGTTGAGGAGGGAGGTTGAGAATGAGGAGGGGGGTTGAGGAGGGTGATAAGAGAGATGGGAAGAAACACAGGGAAGGGAGAGAGGAGAAGAGACACAGGGAAGGGAGAGGGGAGAAGAGACATGGGAGAGAGAGGGGCGACACAGGGGGCAGCACATTTCCCACCCTTGGCTTATACTCGAGTCACTCATTTTACCCAGTATTTTGTGGTAAAATGGGTGCCTCGGCTTATACTAGGGTCGGCTTATACTCGAGTATATACGGTAGGTTTCTACCTGTGCTGTTCTACAAGGTTTGCATGCCAAAGATACTCAACGGGGTTGCCAGTTGCTTTTCTAGTTGACTGGGGTTTGTCTGACCTCTCTACTATCACCTGCCCACCTACACTGGCCCTACATGGTATAGCTCACAGCTTCATTCATGGACACATGCTCCTTCACCACCACCACTTAGCAATCCACACTAATGTCAATTGATGAATAGCAGAACAGAATGTGAGCTCACAAAATGGCAATGGCTCAACATCTTGGTACATGACCATGGGCAATGACGTGGGACTTACCAGGATGGGCGTAGCAGAGATTACCCCTGATGGAGATGAGTTGGCTGTTGATCCACGTGCCCCTGCAAAGCCGACATGTGTTTTTGCGGCCCCTCCTGATAGTTTAGAGTAGATTAGTATGGTGTATGTTCCCCTGTTCCCCTTCAGCATTCAGCATTCAGCAAGTGGTGGTGGTGAAGGGCCTTGTGTTCTGCAATGAAGCTGTGAGCCATACCATGTAGGGTCACTCTTGGTGGGCACGTCATAAGAGAGAGGTCAGACAAATCACTATCCACTAGCGAAGGAACCGGCAACCCACACCAGTATCACCTGTCATATTCCTATCAGGCCCTCAGGTGAATGTTCATTCTCCACAGTATCCCTAATTGGACTTGGCGTGTGTATTAACCCTTTATTATTATTACAATTGATATTTAATATTATATGATATCTAATGCTATTATGACTATAACCATTTGTACATGTATTGATCTATTGCATGTTAACAAGGGCTCATTAGTTTACATCTATAGTGACACTAATGTGATGCATGTTGATGTCCCAGAACCCCAACCATGAAAACACACTGACACGGTTAGAACTGTATAAAAAAGCTTTATTTCATACACAGAGCACAATCAGAAATGGACAGGACTGTGCATTAATATCATGGGTGTGGTGTGGGCGGATCCCGAGAGAGCAAAAGGCTACGATTTGAAAAAAGGGCATACATACAGGGGCTATTGTGATAGTCTATAATAAGCATGATGCATAGCACTTACCAGGGTCACATGTGGTCACTACACAGCTGCCACCTGACTGTGATGACAAAAGGATCATCACAAATCCCTCCATTTAATTGAAAAAACATAAATGTGCATAGCACTTACAACTTGTCTAGATCTGCTCAATGAAACAGATGATTCAATCTTTGGACTGTGTAATCCAATCCAGATTCACACATACAGTGTGTTGACAATCCAAAAATCTGAAAAAAAAGGCAGAGGAGGATAAAAAAAAACTAATCAAAATGCATGTACAGTAAAGTGATAAATAATGTAACTGTAACAATATACCAATTCACCTGATTCCCATCTGCAAGCATTACTAACTATTAGCTAGGTCTCTGGATAATCATTAATATGGGAAAATAGCCATTAATGTGGAGAGGACACAAAGGTCAGCAGCCAGATTCACTGTTACTTTCATCAGACCCAGGGATCTGTTCTCAGACTGACATTGAGGTCAGGATCTCATACTGCACTAGTGCATATATCAATGCTGGTTGTCATTAACATGCCATTGTGAGACTTTGAAAGTCCACTGCCATAGCGGTATCAGTCTACATTTACGCTCAAAACAATCATGTCTGAGATATCTGGCTATATGATAGTTTTAAGATTGTGGGAGCTACATGTTAAGGGGGCTGTCATTGAAGGAATGTCTACTTGAGAGGCACTGGGAAAACCTTACACCTCATACATTTCCTCCACAATGCTTGCAGATGCAGAGGATTTATTCATAGAGTTGAATAGGACCTTAAACAAAAAGAGAGAAAACCCCCCCACAAAAATCAAACTAAGGCCAGGAAAATCATAGGGACTGCAGCATCTCTTCTCAACAGCATTCCTCAGTGACCATCAATTGGTGACATGTCATCTGCATAGAAAATATCACCATCACACAGGCAAAGATCCAATACTCTGTAGCCAGGCTAGATTAAGTTAACATTGGGACCCAAAAAATGTCACTGAGGAGTGCTGTTGAGAAGGTACAAACATTTTTGCAGTCCCTATGTCCTCCTCCACCTGGGCACAGGGCCCACATTATCAGCGGCCGGCCGCCGTCTCCCTGCTGGTGGTGGTGAGGCATGTTGGGAGGAGAGGAGGGGCTGGCTGCTGATGCATCCGAGGATTGAGGCGACGGGGCTTGGGACCATAGTTCTCAGTCATCAGGTGATGCCTCCTCTCCTCCCTAGAGCACTTTGCTAGGCTGCGCATTTCCTCTGCATGATTGGAAGAGATGCTGGCCTGGATCCCCCAGAGACAGTCAAGTTGCTGGCGAATGAGGCCCAGCATCTCTGCCTGCGCAGCCTGGCTTGGTGGTGGTGGGGACGGAGGTCCTTGTTGCAGGGCCGGGTGAGGAGGTGGCAGGGATGGAGTGGGGAGGGTCCGGTGCCCAGCTGGAGAAAGGTGTGATGCAGGTGGTGTTGTGCCCTGTGATGGTGGTGGCGGCCAGGCCAGCACACTGATCTGAGGGAAAGGAGGTGATGGCTGGTGGGCTGGCATGCAGTAGGGCCCTCGCAAAATACAGAGTCTCTAGAGGAGGGGGATGGTGGGGTCAAATCTGGGTGGGGAGGCCGGAGGTCCAGTGGGTGACCCACCACCCAAATTACCTCCCCCTACTCTGAGCCAGGGCCCTCGGTCCTTTTTCCTCCTCCCCAGGGCCCTCGGATACTTTTTCCTCCTCCCCCTGTGCTGGTTCTTGCTGGGCGGTGGCTTGCTCCTCCACTTCCTTCACTGATGGAGCCGACGCCCCCTCCTCTGGCTCACCACTGGATCCAGACCTCCTCCTAGATGCTGAAAGATAGAAGAGAAATGTATATGTCATTAGTATGATGAATAATACATTGTTATATGTTCATCCCTAACTATCTGACATCTCGGCTTGAACATGGATGATTCTCCTAATTGCAACTCAGATTAGCTATAATTTGCTAGATATGATCTATTCTTTGGTTTATGGTCTGGATCGTTCTGGGCTCATAACCCTATCTTGATTCTGGCTGTGTTCTGTAACTGCATAGGCTGCAGTGTAGGCTGCAGTGAGCACATCAATAAATGGTCTCTCTGTTTCTTGATTACTGTTGTTGTGCCCAGGAATGATTTGTCAGCTTCATGGATGTAATGAGGCATCAATTTATCACTTGTTAATTTCATGGAGTTGACATGTCATTGTCCTTGTTGGTCATCATGTACATGTGTAGTGTGTGTGTGATGCACATGTGGTGGCACGTTGGTGCATGTCATATTCAGCTGAAATGGAGGCTGGGTCCTGCTGGGCCACCGGGCCTGAAGCTCCAGCAGCGGGCAAAGGTCTCAGTAGGTCCCTGTTGACCCTCTCCCACTTATCATAAGTCACTTGGAAACCTTGATACTCTCTTGACATCATCCTCCTCACCTTGGCCCTGATGTGGTCAAAGTGGTGCTTCACGAACCTCACATCCTTTGGCGCTGTGCCCACCGCAGTAACCTTACTTGCTACCTCCTTCCAAGCCTAAGCCCTAGGCCCAGGATTAACTTACCTACCTGATGGGGAGGCCACGGACAGCACAGAGGAGGACCACATTCTCCCTGTGAGTATAATTGACGGCCCTGTGCTTGCCCCTAGCCTCTTGCCCTCTCGACTGTGGATGGGGAACCCTGGCCTCCCTGACCTGTCCCTGAGGCCTGTCCCTTCCCCAAATCAGCCCCCCTGGGATCAGGCCCCTTCCCCGCTGTCCCTCCTCTAGATATGCCTGATGCTCGGGCCCCTGTTCCACCTCTACACTCTCCTCCTCTCCCTTCTCCTCTCCTGCCTCCTCTTCCTCTCCCTCCTCCTCTTCTCCCTCCTCTCATCCCTTCTCCTCTCCCTCCTCTTGACCCGTCTCCTCCTCTCCCTCCTCGACTCCCTCCTCCTCCTCTCCTCCCTCCTCCTCTCCTCCCTCTTAAAATTCCTCTCCGCCCTCCTCCTTTCTCTCCCTTGTGTTACATTTCCCAAATCCTCTCTCTCCCTTGTGTCTCATTTCTTCCTCTTCCCTCTCCCTTGAATATCATTCCCCCTCCTTTCCCTCCCTTGTGTTTCATTTCCCCCTCCTCTCTACCTTGTGTTTCATTCCCACCTCCTCTCTCTCCCTTGTCTCTCCTTCCCACTGCTTTCCCTCCGTGTGTCCCCTTTGCCCCTCCTCTGCCTCCCTTGTGTCTCCTTTTCCCCTTCATCTCCCTCCCTTGTGTCTCCTTTCCCCCTCATCTCTCTCCCTTGTGTCTCATTTCCCCCTCCACTGTGTCTCATTTCCACCTCCCTCTCTTGTTATTCCTTCCCCCTCCTCTTCCACCCTTGTGTCTCCTTTCTCCCCTCCTCTCCCTCCCTTGTGTTTCCTTTCCCCCTTCTCTCCCTCCCTTGTGTATCATTTCCCCCTCCTCTACCTCACTTGTATCTCATTCCCCCCTCCTCTCAGTCCCTTGTGTCTCAATCCCTCCTCCTCTGCCTCCCTTGTGTCTCATTTCCCCCTCCTCTCTCTCCCTTGTGTCTCGATTCCCCCTCCTCTCCCTCAATTGTGTCTCATTTCCCCCCTCTTCTCCCTCCCTTGTGTCTCACTTCCCCCCTCCTCTACCTCCCTTGTGTATCATTTCCCCATCCTCTCTCTCCTTTGTGTTTCCTTTCACCCCTCCTCTCTCTCCCTTGTCTCTCCTTCCCACTGCTCTCTCTCCGTGTGTCTCCTTTGCCCCTCCTCTCCCTCCCTTGTGTCTCCTTTCATCCCTCCTCTCCCTCCCTTGTGTCTCCTTTCCCCCTTTCTCTCCCTCCCTTGAATCTCCTTTCCCCGTCATCTCCCTCCCTTGTGTCTAATTTCCCCATCCTCTCCCTCCCTTGTGTCTCATTTCCCCTCCCTTCCTTGTATCTCCTTCCCTCCTCCTCTACCTCCCTTGTGTCTCCTTTCTCCCCTCCTTTCCCTCCCTCATGTTTCCTTCTCCCCTCCTCTCAGTCCCTTGTGTCTCATCCCCTCCTTCTCTCCCTCCCTTTTGTCTTTTTTCTCCCTCCTCTCCTTCCCTTGTGTCTCCTTTCTCCCCTCCTATCCCTCCCTTGTGTTTCTTTTCCCCCTCCTCTCCCTCCCTTGTGTATAATTCCCCCTCCTCTCCCTCCCTTGTGTCTCATCCCCCTCCTCTCTCTCCCTTGTGTTTCTATTGCCCCCTCTTCTCTCTCCCTTGTGTTACATTTCCCCAATCCTCTCTCTCCCTTGTGTCTAATTTCCCCCTCCTCTCCATCCCTTGTGTCTCATTTCCCCCTCCTATCTCCCTTATGCCTCATTTCCCCCTCCTCCCTCTCCCTTGTGTATCATCCCCCCTCCTTTCCCTCCCTTGTGTTTTTTATTTCCCCTTCCTTTCCCTCCCTTGTGTCTCACTTCCCCATACTCTCTCTCCCTTTTGACTCATTTCCCCCTCCACTCTCTCCCTTGTGTCTCCTTTCCCCCACCTTTCACTCCATTGTGTCTCCTTTCCCCCTCCTTTTGCTCCCTTGTGTCTCCTTTCCCCCTCTTCTCCCTCACTTGTGTCTCCTTTCCCCCTCCTCGCCCTCCCTTGTGTCTCATTTCCCACTCCCTCCCTTGTATCTCCTTCCCCACTCCTCTCCCTCCCTTGTGTGTCCTTTCACCCTCCTCTCCCTCCCTTGTGTAGCATTCCCCCCTCCTCTCCCTCCCTTGTGTCTCATTCCCCCCTTTCTCAGTCCCTTGTGTCTCATTCCCACCTCCTCTTCCTCCCTTGTGTCTCCTTTCCCCTCCTCTCCCTCCCTTGTGTATAATCCCCCCTCCTCTCCCTCCCTTGTGTCTCATCCCCCCTCCTTTCTCTCCCTTGTGTTTCATTTCACCCCACTTCTCTCTCCCTTGTGTCTCATTTACCCCTCCTCTCCATCCCTTGTGTCTCATTTCCCCCTCCTCTCCCTCCCTTGTGTCTCACCCCCCTCCTTTCTCTCCCTTGTGTTACATTTCCCAAATCCTCTCTCTCCCTTGTGTCTCATTTCCCCCTCTTACCTCTGCCTTGTATATCATTTCCCCTCCTTTCTCTCCCTTGTCTTTCATTTCCCACCTGCTCTCCCTCCATTGTGTCTCACTTCCCCCTACTCTCTCTCCCTTGTGTCTCATTTCCCCCTCCACTCTCTCCCTTGTGTCTCCTTTCACCCTCCTTTCGCTCCCTTGTGTTTCCTTCCCCCTCCTCTCCCTCCCTTGTGTCTCCTTCCCCCCTCCTCTCCCTCCTTTGTTTCTCATGTGCCCCCTCCCACCCTTGTGTCTCATTCCCCCTCCTCTCGCTCCCCTGTGTCTAAATTCCCTCTTCCTCTCAATCCCTTTTGTTTCATTCCCCCCTCTCCTTTGTGTCTCATTTACCCCCTCTTCTCACTCTCTTGTGTCTCATTTCGCCCTCCTCTCTCTCCCTTGTGTCTCAATTTCCCCCCTCCTCTCTCACTCTTACTTCTCATTCCCCCTCATCTCCCTCCATTGTGTATCATTTCCCCCTCTTCTCACTCCCTTGTGTTTCATTTCCCCCTCCTCTCTCTACCTTGTGTTTCATTCCCCCCTCCTCTCCCTCCCTTGTGTCTCCTTTCACCTCTCATATCTCTCCCTTGTGTCTCCTTTGCCCTTCCTCTCCCTCCCTTGTGTCTCCTTTCCCCCTCATCTCCCTTCATTGTGTCTCATTTTCGCCTCCCTGCCTTATGTCTCATTTCCCCTTCCTCTCCCTCCCTCGTGTCTCCTTTCTCCTCTCATCTCCCTCCCCTGTGTTTCCTTTCCCCCTCCTCTCCCTCCCTTGTGTCTCCTTTCCCCCCTCATCTCGCTCCCTTGTGGCTCATTTTCCCCTCTTCTCCCTTCCTTGTGTCTCATTTTCGACTCCCTGTCTTATGTCTCATTTCCCCTTCCTCTCCCTCCCTTGTGTATCCTTTCTCCCCTCCTCTCCCTCCCCTGTGTTTCCTTTCCCTCTCCCTCCCTTGTGTATCATTTTCCCCTCCTCTCCCTCCCTTGTGTCTCATTCCCCCTCCTCTCAGTCCCTTGTGTCTCCTTTCCTCTCCTCACCCTCCCTTGTGTCTCCTTTCTCTCATCCTCTAACTCCCTTGTGTTTCCTTTCCCCCTCCTCTCCCTCCCTTGTGTCATATTCCCCCTTCTCTCCCTCCCTTGTGTCTCATTCCCCCTCCTCTCCCTCCCTTGTGTATCATTTCCCCCTCCTCTCCCTCCCTTGTGTCTCATTCCCCCTCCTCTCTCTCCCTTGTGTTTAATTTCCCCCCTCTTCTCTCTCCTTTGTGTTACATTTCCCCAATCCTCTCTCTCCCTTGTGTCTAATTTCCCCTCCTCTCCATCCCTTGTGTCTCATTTCCCCCTCCTATCTCCCTTATCCCTCATTTCCCCTCCTCCCTCTCCCTTGTGTATCATCTCCCCTCTTTTCCCTCCCTTGTGTTTTTTATTTCCCCCTCCTTTCCCTCACTTGTGTCTCACTTTCCCCTACTCTCTCTCCCTTTTGTCTCATTTCCCCCTCCACTCTCTCCCTTGTGTCCCCTTTCCCCCTCCTTTCACTCCATTGTGTCTCCTTTCAACCTCCTTTTGCTCCCTTGTGTCTCCTTTCCCCCTTCCTCTCCCTCCCTTGTGTCTCCTTTCCCCCTCCTCTCCCTCCCTTGTGTCTCATTTCCCCCTCCCTCCCTTGTATCTCCTTCCCCACTCCTCTCCCTCCCTTGTGTCTCCTTCCCCCTCCTCTCCCTCCCTTGTGTATCATTCCCCCCTCCTCTCCCTCCCTTGTGTCTCATTCCTCCCTTTCTCAGTCCCTTGTGTCTCATTCCCACCTCCTCTCCCTCCCTTGTGTCTTCTTTCCCCTCCTCTCCCTCCCTTGTGTATAATTCCCCCCTCCTCTCCCTCCCTTGTGTCTCATCCCCCCTCCTTTCTCTCCCTTGTGTTTCATTTCACCCCTCTTCTCTCTCCCTTGTGTCTCATTTACCCCTCCTCTCCATCCCTTGTGTCTCATTTCCCCCTCCTCTCCCTCCCTTGTGTCTCACCCCCTCCTTTCTCTCTCTTGTGTTACATTTCACCCCTCTTCTCTCTCCCTTGTCTCTCATTTACCCCTCCTCTCCATCCCTTGTGTCTCATTTCCCCCTCCCCTCCCTCCCTTGTGTCTCACCCCCCCTCCCTTGAGTTACATTTCCTAAATCCTCTCTCTCCCTTGTGTCTCATTTCCCCCTCTTCCCTCTGCCTTGTATATCATTCCCCCTCCTTTCCCTCCCTTGTGTTTCATTTCCCCACTCCTCTCCCTCCCTTGTGTCTCACTTCCCCCTACTCTCTCTCCCTTGTGTCTCATTTCCCCCTCCACTCTCTCCTTTGTGTCTCATTTCACCCTCCTTTCGCTCCCTTGTGTTTCCTTCCCCCTCCTCTCCCTTCCTTGTGTCTCCTTTCCCCCTCCTCTACTTCCCTTGTGTCTCTTTTTCCCATCCTCTCCCTCCCTTGTGTCTCCTTCCCCCCTCCTCTCCCTCCTTTGTTTCTCATGTGCCCCCTCCTCTCCCACCCTTGTGTCTCATTCCCACTCCTCTCCCTCCCCTGTGTCTAAATTCCCTCTTCCTCTCAATCCCTTTTGTTTAATTCCCCCCTCTCCTTTGTGTCTCATTTACCCCCTCTTCTCACTCTCTTGTGTCTCATTTTGCCCTCCTCTCTCACCCTTACTTCTCATTCCCCCTCCTCTCCCTCCATTGTTTATCATTTTCCGCTCTTCTCTCTCCCTTGTGTTTCATTTCCCCCCTCCTCTCTCTACCTTGTGTTTCATTCCCCCCTCCTCTCACTCCCTTGTGTCTCCTTTCACCTCTCCTATCCCTCCCTTGTGTCTCCTTTCCCCTTCCTCTCCCTCCCTTGTGTCTCCTTTCCCCCCTCATCTCCCTCCCTTGTGTCTCATTTTCCCCTCTTCTCCCTTCCTTGTGTCTCATTTTCTCCTCCCTGCCTTATGTCTCATTTCCCCTTCCTCTCCCTCCCTCGAGTCTCCTTTCTCCTCTCATCTCCCTCCCCTGTGTTTCCTTTCCCCCTCCTCTCCCTCCCTTGTGTCTCTTTTCCCCCCTCATCTTGCTCCCATGTGGCTCATTTTCCCCTCTTCTCCCTTCCTCGTGTCTCATTTTCGACTCCCTGTCTTATGTCTCATTTCCCCTTCCTCTCCCTCCCTTGTGTATCCTTTCTCCCCTCCTCTCCCTCCCCTGTATTTCCTTTCCCTCTCCTCTCCCTCCCTTGTGTATCATTTTCCCCTCCTCTCCCTCCCTTGTATCTCATTCCCCCTCCTCTCAGTCCCTTGTGTCTCACCCCATCTCCCTCCCTTGTGTCTCCTTTCCTCTCCTCACCCTCCCCTGTGTCTCCTTTCTCCTCTCCTCTCCCTCCCTTGTGTTTCCTTTCCCCCTCCTCTCCCTCCCTTGTGTATAATTTCCCCCTCCTCTCCCTCCCTTGTGTCATATTCCCCCTTCTCTCCCTCCCTTGTGTCTCATTCCCCCTCCTCTCCCTCCCTTGTGTATCATTTCCCCCTCCTCTCCCTCCCTTGTGTCTCATTCCCCCTCCTCTCTCTCCCTTCTGTTTAATTTCCCCCTCTTCTCTCTCCTTTGTGTTACATTTCCCCAATCCTCACTCACCCTTGTGTCTCATTTCCCCCTCCTGACCATCCCTTGTGTCTCATTTCCCCCTCCTCTCTATCCCTTGTGTGTCATTTCCCCCTCCTATCTCCCTTGTGTCTCATTTTCCCCTCCTCCCTCACCCATGTATATCATTCCCCCTCCTTTCCCTCCCTTGTGTTTCATTTCCCCCCTCTCCCTCCCTTGTGTCTCACTTCCCCCTCCTCTCTCTCCCTTGTGTCTTATTTCACCCTCCACTCTCTGCCTTGTGTCTCATTTCCCCCTCCTTTCACTCCCTTGTGTCTCCTTCCCCCTCCTCTCCCTTTCTTGTGTCTCCTTTCCCCCTCCTCTCCCTACCTTGTGTCTCTTTTTCCCCTCCTCTCCCTACCTTGTGTCTCCTTCCCCCTCCTCTCCCACCCTTGTGTCTTATTCCCCCTCTTCTCCCTCCCCTGTGTCTAATTTCCCACTTCATATCAATCCCTTGTGTCTCATTAACCCCCTTTCCCCCTTGTGTCTTTCTCCCTCCCTCCCTTTTGTTTAATTCCCCCTCTCCTTTGTGTCTCATTTCCCCCCTCCTCTCTCTCCCTTGAGTCTTAATTTCCCCCTCCTCTCTCACCCTTGCATCTCATTTCCCCCCTCTTCTCCCTCCTCTGTCTCCCTTGTGTTTCATTTCACCCCTCCTGTCTCTCCCTTGTGCTTCATTCCCCCTTCTCTCTCTCCCTTGTTTCTCCTTCCCCCTGCTCTCCCTCTGTGTGTCTCCTTTGCCCCTCCACTCCCTCCCCTGTGTCTCCTTTCACTCCTCATCTCCCTCCCTTGTGTCTCCTTTCCTCCTTCATCTACCTCCCTTGTGTCTCCTTACCCCCTCATCTACCTATCTTGTCTCTCATTTTCCCCTCCTCTCCCTCACATGTGTATCATTACCCCTTCCTCCCCCTCCCTTGTGTCTCCTTTCTCCCCTCCTCTCCCTCCCTTGTGTTTTCTTTCCCTCTCCTCTCCCTCCCTTGTGTATCATTTCCCCCTCCTCTCCCTCCCTTGTGTCTCATTCCTCCCTCCTCTCCCTCCCTTTGGTGTCATTCCCCCCTCCTCTCCCTCCCTTGTGCCTTCTTCCCCCTTCTCTCCCACCGTTGTATCTCCTTTCTCCCCTCCTCTCCCTCCCTTGTGTTTCCTTTCCCTCTCCTCTCCCTCCCTTGTGTTTCCTTTCACTCCTTCTCTCCCTCCCTTGTGTCTCATTCCCCCCTCCTCTCCCTCCCTTGTGCCACCTCTTTCCCCCTCCTCTCCCTCCCTTGTGTCTCCTTTCCCCCCGCCTCTCCCACCCTTGAGTCTTATTTCCCCCTCCTCTCCCTCCCCTGTGTCTCCTTTCCCCCTCTTCACGCAACCTTGTGTCTCATTTCCCCCTCCCTTGTGTCTCATTTCCCCCTCCGCTCTCTCCCTTTTGTCTCTTTTCACCCTTCTGTATCATTTTCCCCCGCCTCTCTCTCCCTTGTGTTTAATTTCACCCCTCCTTTCTCTCCCTTGTGTTTCATTTCCCCTCCTCTCTCTCCCTTGTGTCTCATTTCCCCCTCCACTCTCTCCTTTGTGTCTCATTTCACCCTCCTTTCGCTCCCTTGTGTTTCCTTCCCCCTCCTCTCCCTTCCTTGTGTCTCCTTTCCCCCTCCTCTACTTCCCTTGTGTCTCTTTTTCCCATCCTCTCCCTCCCTTGTGTCTCCTTCCCCCCTCCTCTCCCTCCTTTGTTTCTCATGTGCCCCCTCCTCTCCCACCCTTGTGTCTCATTCCCACTCCTCTCCCTCCCCTGTGTCTAAATTCCCTCTTCCTCTCAATCCCTTTTGTTTAATTCCCCCCTCTCCTTTGTGTCTCATTTACCCCCTCTTCTCACTCTCTTGTGTCTCATTTTGCCCTCCTCTCTCACCCTTACTTCTCATTCCCCCTCCTCTCCCTCCATTGTTTATCATTTTCCGCTCTTCTCTCTCCCTTGTGTTTCATTTCCCCCCTCCTCTCTCTACCTTGTGTTTCATTCCCCCCTCCTCTCACTCCCTTGTGTCTCCTTTCACCTCTCCTATCCCTCCCTTGTGTCTTCTTTCCCCTTCCTCTCCCTCCCTTGTGTCTCCTTTCCCCCCTCATCTCCCTCCCTTGTGTCTCATTTTCCCCTCTTCTCCCTTCCTTGTGTCTCATTTTCTCCTCCCTGCCTTATGTCTCATTTCCCCTTCCTCTCCCTCCCTCGTGTCTCCTTTCTCCTCTCATCTCCCTCCCCTGTGTTTCCTTTCCCCCTCCTCTCCCTCCCTTGTGTCTCTTTTCCCCCCTCATCTTGCTCCCTTGTGGCTCATTTTCCCCTCTTCTCCCTTTCTTGTGTCTCATTTTCGACTCCCTGTCTTATGTCTCATTTCCCCTTCCTCTCCCTCCCTTGTGTATCCTTTCTCCCCTCCTCTCCCTCCCCTGTATTTCCTTTCCCTCTCCTCTCCCTCCCTTGTGTATCATTTTCCCCTCCTCTCCCTCCCTTGTGTCTCATTCCCCCTCCTCTCAGTCCCTTGTGTCTCACCCCATCTCCCTCCCTTGTGTCTCCTTTCCTCTCCTCACCCTCCCCTGTGTCTCCTTTCTCCTCTCCTCTCCCTCCCTTGTGTTTCCTTTCCCCCTCCTCTCCCTCCCTTGTGTATAATTTCCCCCTCCTCTCCCTCCCTTGTGTCATATTCCCCCTTCTCTCCCTCCCTTGTGTCTCATTCCCCCTCCTCTCCCTCCCTTGTGTATCATTTCCCCCTCCTCTCCCTCCCTTGTGTCTCATTCCCCCTCCTCTCTCTCCCTTCTGTTTAATTTCCCCCTCTTCTCTCTCCTTTGTGTTACATTTCCCCAATCCTCACTCACCCTTGTGTCTCATTTCCCCCTCCTGAACATCCCTTGTGTCTCATTTCCCCCTCCTCTCTATCCCTTGTGTGTCATTTCCCCCTCCTATCTCCCTTGTGTCTCATTTTCCCCTCCTCCCTCACCCATGTATATCATTCCCCCTCCTTTCCCTCCCTTGTGTTTCATTTCCCCCCTCTCCCTCCCTTGTGTCTCACTTCCCCCTCCTCTCTCTCCCTTGTGTCTTATTTCACCCTCCACTCTCTGCCTTGTGTCTCATTTCCCCCTCCTTTCACTCCCTTGTGTCTCCTTCCCCCTCCTCTCCCTTTCTTGTGTCTCCTTTCCCCCTCCTCTCCCTACCTTGTGTCTCTTTTTCCCCTCCTCTCCCTACCTTGTGTCTCCTTCCCCCTCCTCTCCCACCCTTGTGTCTCATTCCCCCTCTTCTCCCTCCCCGGTGTCTAAATTCCCACTTCATCTCAATCCCTTGTGTCTCATTAACCCCCTTTCCCCCTTGTGTCTTTCTCCCTCCCTCCCTTTTGTTTAATTCCCCCTCTCCTTTGTGTCTCATTTCCCCCCTCCTCTCTCTCCCTTGAGTCTTAATTTCCCCCTCCTCTCTCACCCTTGCATCTCATTTCCCCCCTCTTCTCCCTCCTCTGTCTCCCTTGTGTTTCATTTCACCCCTCCTGTCTCTCCCTTGTGCTTCATTCCCCCTTCTCTCTCTCCCATGTTTCTCCTTCCCCCTGCTCTCCCTCTGTGTGTCTCCTTTGCCCCTCCACTCCCTCCCCTGTGTCTCCTTTCACCCCTCATCTCCCTCCCTTGTGTCTCCTTTCCTCCTTCATCTACCTCCCTTGTGTCTCCTTACCCCCTCATCTACCTATCTTGTCTCTAATTTTCCCCTCCTCTCCCTCACATGTGTATCATTACCCCTTCCTCCCCCTCCCTTGTGTCTCCTTTCTCCCCTCCTCTCCCTCCCTTGTGTTTTCTTTCCCTCTCCTCTCCCTCCCTTGTGTATCATTTCCCCCTCCTCTCCCTCCCTTGTGTCTCATTCCTCCCTCCTCTCCCTCCCTTTGGTGTCATTCCCCCTCCTCTCCCTCCCTTGTGCCTTCTTCCCCCTTCTCTCCCACCGTTGTATCTCCTTTCTCCCCTCCTCTCCCTCGCTTGTGTTTCCTTTCCCTCTCCTCTCCCTCCCTTGTGTTTCCTTTCACTCCTTCTCTCCCTCCCTTGTGTCTCATTCCCCCCTCCTCTCCCTCCCTTGTGCCACCTCTTTCCCCCTCCTCTCCCTCCCTTGTGTCTCCTTTCCCCCCCGCCTCTCCCACCCTTGAGTCTTATTTCCCCCTCCTCTCCCTCCCCTGTGTCTCCTTTCCCCCTCTTCACCCAACCTTGTGTCTCATTTCCCCCTCCCTTGTGTCTCATTTCCCCTTCCGCTCTCTCCCTTTTGTCTCTTTTCACCCTTCTGTATCATTTTCCCCCGCCTCTCTCTCCCTTGTGTTTAATTTCACCCCTCCTTTCTCTCCCTTGTGTTTCATTTCCCCTCCTCTCTCTCCCTTGTTTCTCGTTCCCCCTTGATCTGCCTCCCTTGTGTCTCCTTTGCCCCTCATCACCCTCCCTTGTGTCTCATTTCCCACTCCTCACCCTTCATTGTGTCTCATTTCCCTCCTTCCCTTGTATCTCCTTCCCCCATTCTCTGCCTCCCTTGTGTCTCCTTTCTCCCCTCCTCTCCATCCCTTGTGTTTCCTTTCCCCCTCCTGTCCCTCCCTTGTGTATCATTTCCCCCTCCTCTCCCTCCCTTGTGTCTCATTCCCCCTCCTCTCAGCCCCTTGTGTCTCATTCCCCCTCCTCACCCTCCATTGTGTCTCATTTCCCCTCCCTCTCTTGTATCTCCTTCCCCAATACTCACCCTCCCTTGTGTTTCCTTTACCCCTCCTCTCCCTCCCTTGTGTATCCTTTTCCCTTCCTCTCCCTCCCTTGTGTCTCATTTTCCCGTCATCTCCCTCCCTTGTGTCTCATTTCCCACTCCTTACCCTCCATTGTATCTCGTTCCCCTCCTTCCCTTGTATCTCCTTCCCCCATCCTTTCCCTCCCTTGTGTCTCCTTTCTCCCATCCTCTCCATCCCTTGTGTTTCCTTTCCCAGTCCTCACCCTCCCTTGTGTATCATTTCCCCCTCCTCTCCCTCCCTTGTGTCTCATTCCCCCTCCTCTCAGCCCCTTGTGTCTCATTCCCCCTCCTCACCCTCCATTGTGTCTCATTTCCCCTCCCTCCCTTGTATCTCCTTCCCCATCCTCTCCCTCCCTTGTGTTTCCTTTCCCCCTCCTCTCCCTCCCTTGTGTATCCTTTCCCCCTCCTCTCCCTCTCTTGTGTCTCCTTTCCCCCTTCTCTCCCTCCCTTGTGTCTCCTTTCCCCCTTCTCTCCCTCCCTTGTGTCTCATTTCCCCCTCCTCTCATGCACCTTATATCTCATTCCCCCCTCCTCTCCCTTCCTTGTGTCTCATTTCTACAATCCTCTTGCGGACCTTATGTCTCATTCCCCCCTCCTCTCCCTCCTTTGTGTCTCCTTTCTCCCCTCCTCTCCCTTCCTTGTATTTCCTTTCCCCCCTCCTTTCCCTGTCATGGGTATAATTTCCCCTCCTCTCCCACCCTTGTGTCTCATTCCCACTCCTCTCCCTCCCCTGTGTCTAAATTCCCTCTTCCTCTCAATCCCTTTTGTTTAATTCCCCCCTCTCCTTTGTGTCTCATTTACCCCCTCTTCTCACTCTCTTGTGTCTCATTTCGCGCTCCTCTCTCACCCTCATTTATTATTCCCCCTCCTCTCCCTCCATTGTGTATCATTTTCCGCTCTTCTCTCTCCCTTGTGTTTCATTTCCCCCCTCCTCTCTCTACCTTGTATTTCATTCCCCCCTCCTCTCACTCCCTTGTGTCTCCTTTCACCTCTCCTATCCCTCCCTTGTGTCTCCTTTCCCCTTCCTCTCCCTCCCTTGTGTCTCCTTTCCCCCCTCATCTCCCTACCTTGTGTCTCATTTTCCCCTCTTCTCCCTTCCTTGTGTCTCATTTTCGACTCCCTGCCTTATGTCTCATTTCCCCTTCCTCTCCCTCCCTCGTGTCTCCTTTCTCCTCTCATCTCCCTCCCCTGTGTTTCCTTTCCCCCTCCTCTCCCTCCCTTGTGTCTCCTTTCCCCCCTCATCTCGCTCCCTTGTGGCTCATTTTCCCCTCTTCTCCCTTCCTTGTGTCTCATTTTCGACTCCCTGTCTTATGTCTCATTTCCCCTTCCTCTCCCTCCCTTGTGTATCCTTTCTCCCCTCCTCTCCCTCCCCTGTGTTTCCTTTCCCTCTCCTCTCCCTCCCTTGTGTATCATTTTCCCCTCCTCTCCCTCCCTTGTGTCTCATTCCCCCTCCTCTCAGTCCCTTGTGTCTCACCCCATCTCCCTCCCTTGTGTCTCCTTTCCTCTCCTCACCCTCCCTTGTGTCTCCTTTCTCCTCTCCTCTCCCTCCCTTGTGTTTCCTTTCCCCCTCATCTCCCTCCCTTGTGTATAATTTCCCCCTCCTCTCCCTCCCTTGTGTCATATTCCCCCTCCTCTCCCTCCCTTGTGTCTCATTCCCCCTCCTCTCCCTCCCTTGTGTATCATTTCCCCCTCCTCTCCCTCCCTTGTGTCTCATTCCCCCTCCTCTCTCTCCCTTTTGTTTAATTTCCCCCTCTTCTCTCTCCTTTGTGTTACATTTCCCCAATCCTCACTCACCCTTGTGTCTCATTTCCCCCTCCTGTCCATCCCTTGTGTCTCATTTCCCCCTCCTCTCTATCCCTTGTGTGTCATTTCCCCCTCCTATCTCCCTTGTGTCTCATTTTCCCCTCCTCCCTCACCCATGTATATCATTCCCCCTCCTTTCCCTCCCTTGTGTTTCATTTCCCCCCTCTCCCTCCCTTGTGTCTCACTTCCCCCTCCTCTCTCTCCCTTGTGTCTCATTTCACCCTCCACTCTTTGCCTTGTGTCTCATTTCCCCCTCCTTTCGCTCCCTTGTGTCTCCTTCCCCCTCCTCTCCCTTTCTTGTGTCTCCTTTCCCCCTCCTCTCCCTACCTTGTGTCTCTTTTTCCCCTCCTCTCCCTACCTTGTGTCTCCTTCCCCCTCCTCTCCCACCCTTGTGTCTCATTCCCCCTCTTCTCCCTCCCCTGTGTCTAATTTCCCACTTCATCTCAATCCCTTGTGTCTCATTAACCCCCTTTCCCCCTTGTGTCTTTCTCCCTCTCTCCCTTTTGTTTAATTCCCCCTCTCCTTTGTGTCTCATTTCCCCCCTCCTCTCTCTCCCTTGAGTCTTAATTTCCCCCTCCTCTCTCACCCTTGCATCTCATTTCCCCCCTCTTCTCCCTCCTCTGTCTCCCTTGTGTTTCATTTCACCCCTCCTGTCTCTCCCTTGTGCTTCATTCCCCCTTCTCTCTCTCCCTTGTTTCTCCTTCCCCCTGCTCTCCCTCTGTGTGTCTCCTTTCCCCCTTCTCTCCCTCCCTTGTGTCTCATTTCCCCCTCCTCTCATGCACCTTATATCTCATTCCCCCCTCCTCTCCCTCCCTTGTGTCTCATTTCTACAATCCTCTTGCGGACCTTATGTCTCATTCCCCCCTCCTCTCCCTCCTTTGTGTCTCCTTTCTCCCCTCCTCTCCCTCCCTTGTGTTTCCTTTCCCCCCTCCTTTCCCTGTCATGGGTATAATTTCCCCTCCTCTCCCTCCCTTGTGTCTCATTCCCCCCTCCTCTCCCTCCCTTGTGTCTCATTTCCCCCTTCTCTCACTCCCTTGTGTGTCCTTTCCTCCCTTCTCTCCCTAGTGCCTCCTTTCTCCCTCCCCTCCCACCCTTGTGTCTCACTCCCCCCTCCTCTCCCACCCTTGTCTCTAATTTCCCCCTCCTCCCCTTGTGTGTCCTTTCCCCTCCTCTCCCTCCTTGTGTCTCACCCCCCTCATATCTCTCCTTTGTGTTTCAGTTCCCCCCTCTTCTCTCTCCCTTGTGTTAAATTTCCCCACTCCTCTCTCTCTCCATTCTGTCTCATTTCCCCCTCCTCTCCATACCTTGTGTCTGATTTCCCCTCCGCTCCCTCCCTTCTGTCTAATTTCCCCCTCCTATCTCCCTTGTGTCTCATTTCCCCTCCTTTTCCTCTCTTGTGTTTCATTTCCCCCCTCCTCTCCCTCCCTTGTGTCTCAATTCCCCCTCCTCTCGCTCCCTTGTGTCTCACTTCCCACTCAGTCTCTCCCTTGTGTCTCCTTTCCCCCTCCTTTCACTCCATTGTGTCTCCTCCCCCCCTCTCCCTTCTTTGTGTCTCATTTCCCCCTCCTCTCCCTCCCTTGTGTCTCTTTTTCTCATCCTCTCCATCCCTTGTGTCTCCTGCCCCCTCCTCTACCCCCTTTGTTTCTCATTTGCCCCCTCCTCTCCCACCCTTGTGTCTCATTTCCCCTGTTCTCCTTCCCCTGTGTCTAATTTCCCCCCTCCTCTCAGTCCCTTGTGTCTCATTCCCCCTCATCTCCCTCCACTGTGTCTCGTTTCCCCCTAATCTCTCTCCCTTGTGTCTCCTTTCTCCCCTCCTCTCCCTCCCTTGTGTTTCCTTTTCCCCCTCCTTTCCCTGTCATGGATATAATTCCACCCTCCTCTCCCTCCCTTGTGTTTCATTTACCCCCTCTCCTCCCTCCCGTGTGTCTCATTTCCCCCTCCTCTTCCTCCCTTGTGTATCATTTTCCCCTCCTCTCCCTCCTTGTGTCTCACCCCCTCCTCTCTCTCCTTTGTGTTTCAGTTCCTCCTCCTCTCCATCCCTTGTGTCTCATTTCCCCTCCTCTCCCTCCCTTCTGTCTCATTTCCCCCTCCTATCTCCCTTGTGTCTCATTTCCCCCTCCCCCTTTACCTTGTATCTCACTTCCCCCTCCTCTCCCTCCCTTGTGTTTCCTTTCACTCCTTCTCTCCCTCCCTTGTGTCTCATTCCCCCCTCCTCTCCCTCCCTTGTGCCACCTCTTTCCCCCTCCTCTCCCTCCCTTGTGTCTCCTTTCCCCCGCCTCTCCCACCCTTGAGTCTTATTTCCCCCTCCTCTCCCTCCCCTGTGTCTCCTTTCCCCCTCTTCACCCAACCTTGTGTCTCATTTCCCCCTCCCTTGTGTCTCATTTCCCCTTCCGCTCTCTCCCTTTTGTCTCTTTTCACCCTTCTGTATCATTTTCCCCCGCCTCTCTCTCCCTTGTGTTTAATTTCACCCCTCCTTTCTCTCCCTTGTGTCTCCTTTCTCCCCTCCTCTCCCTCCCTTGTGTTTCCTTTTCCCCCTCCTTTCCCTGTCATGGATATAATTCCACCCTCCTCTCCCTCCCTTGTGTTTCATTTACCCCCTCTCCTCCCTCCCGTGTGTCTCATTTCCCCCTCCTCTTCCTCCCTTGTGTATCATTTTCCCCTCCTCTCCCTCCTTGTGTCTCACCCCCTCCTCTCTCTCCTTTGTGTTTCAGTTCCTCCTCCTCTCCATCCCTTGTGTCTCATTTCCCCTCCTCTCCCTCCCTTCTTTCTCATTTCCCCCTCCTATCTCCCTTGTGTCTCATTTCCCCCTCCCCCTTTACCTTGTATCTCACTTCCCCCTCCTCTCCCTCCCTTGTGTTTCCTTTCACTCCTTCTCTCCCTCCCTTGTGTCTCATTCCCCCCTCCTCTCCCTCCCTTGTGCCACCTCTTTCCCCCTCCTCTCCCTCCCTTGTGTCTCCTTTCCCCCGCCTCTCCCACCCTTGAGTCTTATTTCCCCCTCCTCTCCCTCCCCTGTGTCTCCTTTCCCCCTCTTCACCCAACCTTGTGTCTCATTTCCCCCTCCCTTGTGTCTCATTTCCCCTTCCGCTCTCTCCCTTTTGTCTCTTTTCACCCTTCTGTATCATTTTCCCCCGCCTCTCTCTCCCTTGTGTTTAATTTCACCCCTCCTTTCTCTCCCTTGTGTTTCATTTCCCCTCCTCTCTCTCCCTTGTTTCTCGTTCCCCCTTGATCTGCCTCCCTTGTGTCTCCTTTGCCCCTCATCACCCTCCCTTGTGTCTCATTTCCCACTCCTCACCCTTCATTGTGTCTCATTTCCCTCCTTCCCTTGTATCTCCTTCCCCCATTCTCTGCCTCCCTTGTGTCTCCTTTCTCCCCTCCTCTCCATCCCTTGTGTTTCCTTTCCCCCTCCTCTCCCTCCCTTGTGTATCATTTCCCCCTCCTCTCCCTCCCTTGTGTCTCATTCCCCCTCCTCTCAGCCCCTTGTGTCTCATTCCCCCTCCTCACCCTCCATTGTGTCTCATTTCCCCTCCCTCTCTTGTATCTCCTTCCCCAATACTCACCCTCCCTTGTGTTTCCTTTACCCCTCCTCTCCCTCCCTTGTGTATCCTTTTCCCTTCCTCTCCCTCCCTTGTGTCTCATTTTCCCGTCATCTCCCTCCCTTGTGTCTCATTTCCCACTCCTTACCCTCCATTGTATCTCGTTCCCCTCCTTCCCTTGTATCTCCTTCCCCCATCCTCTCCCTCCCTTGTGTCTCCTTTCTCCCATCCTCTCCATCCCTTGTGTTTCCTTTCCCCGTCCTCACCCTCCCTTGTGTATCATTTCCCCCTCCTCTCCCTCCCTTGTGTCTCATTCCCCCTCCTCTCAGCCCCTTGTGTCTCATTCCCCCTCCTCACCCTCCATTGTGTCTCATTTCCCCTCCCTCCCTTGTATCTCCTTCCCCATCCTCTCCCTCCCTTGTGTTTCCTTTCCCCCTCCTCTCCCTCCCTTGTGTATCCTTTCCCCCTCCTCTCCCTCTCTTGTGTCTCCTTTCCCCCTTCTCTCCCTCCCTTGTGTCTCCTTTCCCCCTTCTCTCCCTCCCTTGTGTCTCATTTCCCCCTCCTCTCATGCACCTTATATCTCATTCCCCCCTCCTCTCCCTTCCTTGTGTCTCATTTCTACAATCCTCTTGCGGACCTTATGTCTCATTCCCCCCTCCTCTCCCTCCTTTGTGTCTCCTTTCTCCCCTCCTCTCCCTTCCTTGTGTTTCCTTTCCCCCCTCCTTTCCCTGTCATGGGTATAATTTCCCCTCCTCTCCCACCCTTGTGTCTCATTCCCACTCCTCTCCCTCCCCTGTGTCTAAATTCCCTCTTCCTCTCAATCCCTTTTGTTTAATTCCCCCCTCTCCTTTGTGTCTCATTTACCCCCTCTTCTCACTCTCTTGTGTCTCATTTCGCGCTCCTCTCTCACCCTCATTTATTATTCCCCCTCCTCTCCCTCCATTGTGTATCATTTTCCGCTCTTCTCTCTCCCTTGTGTTTCATTTCCCCCCTCCTCTCTCTACCTTGTATTTCATTCCCCCCTCCTCTCACTCCCTTGTGTCTCCTTTCACCTCTCCTATCCCTCCCTTGTGTCTCCTTTCCCCTTCCTCTCCCTCCCTTGTGTCTCCTTTCCCCCCTCATCTCCCTCCCTTGTGTCTCATTTTCCCCTCTTCTCCCTTCCTTGTGTCTCATTTTCGACTCCCTGCCTTATGTCTCATTTCCCCTTCCTCTCCCTCCCTCGTGTCTCCTTTCTCCTCTCATCTCCCTCCCCTGTGTTTCCTTTCCCCCTCCTCTCCCTCCCTTGTGTCTCCTTTCCCCCCTCATCTCGCTCCCTTGTGGCTCATTTTCCCCTCTTCTCCCTTCCTTGTGTCTCATTTCCGACTCCCTGTCTTATGTCTCATTTCCCCTTCCTCTCCCTCCCTTGTGTATCCTTTCTCCCCTCCTCTCCCTCCCCTGTGTTTCCTTTCCCTCTCCTCTCCCTCCCTTGTGTATCATTTTCCCCTCCTCTCCCTCCCTTGTGTCTCATTCCCCCTCCTCTCAGTCCCTTGTGTCTCACCCCATCTCCCTCCCTTGTGTCTCCTTTCCTCTCCTCACCCTCCCTTGTGTCTCCTTTCTCCTCTCCTCTCCCTCCCTTGTGTTTCCTTTCCCCCTCCTCTCCCTCCCTTGTGTATAATTTCCCCCTCCTCTCCCTCCCTTGTGTCATATTCCCCCTTCTCTCCCTCCCTTGTGTCTCATTCCCCCTCCTCTCCCTCCCTTGTGTATCATTTCCCCCTCCTCTCCCTCCCTTGTGTCTCATTCCCCCTCCTCTCTCTCCCTTCTGTTTAATTTCCCCCTCTTCTCTCTCCTTTGTGTTACATTTCCCCAATCCTCACTCACCCTTGTGTCTCATTTCCCCCTCCTGTCCATCCCTTGTGTCTCATTTCCCCCTCCTCTCTATCCCTTGTGTGCCATTTCCCCCTCCTTTCTCCCTTGTGTCTCATTTTCCCCTCCTCCCTCACCCATGTATATCATTCCCCCTCCTTTCCCTCCCTTGTGTTTCATTTCCCCCCTCTCCCTCCCTTGTGTCTCACTTCCCCCTCCTCTCTCTCCCTTGTGTCTCATTTCACCCTCCACTCTTTGCCTTGTGTCTCATTTCCCCCTCCTTTCGCTCCCTTGTGTCTCCTTCCCCCTCCTCTCCCTTTCTTGTGTCTCCTTTCCACCTCCTCTCCCTACCTTGTGTCTCTTTTTCCCCTCCTCTCCTTACCTTGTGTCTCCTTCCCCCTCCTCTCCCACCCTTGTGTCTCATTCCCCCTCTTCTCCCTCCCCTGTGTCTAATTTCCCACTTCATCTCAATCCCTTGTGTCTCATTAACCCCCTTTCCCCCTTGTGTCTTTCTCCCTCTCTCCCTTTTGTTTAATTCCCCCTCTCCTTTGTGTCTCATTTCCCCCCTCCTCTCTCTCCCTTGAGTCTTAATTTCCCCCTCCTCTCTCACCCTTGCATCTCATTTCCCCCCTCTTCTCCCTCCTCTGTCTCCCTTGTGTTTCATTTCACCCCTCCTGTCTCTCCCTTGTGCTTCATTCCCCCTTCTCTCTCTCCCTTGTTTCTCCTTCCCCCTGCTCTCCCTCTGTGTGTCTCCTTTCCCCCTTCTCTCCCTCCCTTGTGTCTCATTTCCCCCTCCTCTCATGCACCTTATATCTCATTCCCCCCTCCTCTCCCTCCCTTGTGTCTCATTTCTACAATCCTCTTGCGGACCTTATGTCTCATTCCCCCCTCCTCTCCCTCCTTTGTGTCTCCTTTCTCCCCTCCTCTCCCTCCCTTGTGTTTCCTTTCCCCCCTCCTTTCCCTGTCATGGGTATAATTTCCCCTCCTCTCCCTCCCTTGTGTCTCATTCCCCCCTCCTCTCCCTCCCTTGTGTCTCATTTCCCCCTTCTCTCACTCCCTTGTGTGTCCTTTCCTCCCTTCTCTCCCTAGTGCCTCCTTTCTCCCTCCCCTCCCACCCTTGTGTCTCACTCCCCCCTCCTCTCCCACCCTTGTCTCTAATTTCCCCCTCCTCCCCTTGTGTGTCCTTTCCCCTCCTCTTCCTCCCTTGTGTATCATTTTCCCCTCCTCTCCCTCCTTGTGTCTCACCCCCCTCATATCTCTCCTTTGTGTTTCAGTTCCCCCCTCTTCTCTCTCCCTTGTGTTAAATTTCCCCACTCCTCTCTCTCTCCATTCTGTCTCATTTCCCCCTCCTCTCCATACCTTGTGTCTGATTTCCACTCCGCTCCCTCCCTTCTGTCTAATTTCCCCCTCCTATCTCCCTTGTGTCTCATTTCCCCTCCTTTTCCTCTCTTGTGTTTCATTTCCCCCCTCCTCTCCCTCCCTTGTGTCTCAATTCCCCCTCCTCTCGCTCCCTTGTGTCTCACTTCCCACTCACTCTCTCCCTTGTGTCTCCTTTCCCCCTCCTTTCCCTGTCATGGATATAATTCCACCCTCCTCTCCCTCCCTTGTGTTTCATTTACCCCCTCTCCTCCCTCCCGTGTGTCTCATTTCCCCCTCCTCTTCCTCCCTTGTGTATCATTTTCCCCTCCTCTCCCTCCTTGTGTCTCACCCCCTCCTCTCTCTCCTTTGTGTTTCAGTTCCTCCTCCTCTCCATCCCTTGTGTCTCATTTCCCCTCCTCTCCCTCCCTTCTGTCTCATTTCCCCCTCCTATCTCCCTTGTGTCTCATTTCCCCCTCCCCCTTTACCTTGTATCTCACTTCCCCCTCCTCTCCCTCCCTTGTGTTTCCTTTCACTCCTTCTCTCCCTCCCTTGTGTCTCATTCCCCCCTCCTCTCCCTCCCTTGTGCCACCTCTTTCCCCCTCCTCTCCCTCCCTTGTGTCTCCTTTCCCCCGCCTCTCCCACCCTTGAGTCTTATTTCCCCCTCCTCTCCCTCCCCTGTGTCTCCTTTCCCCCTCTTCACCCAACCTTGTGTCTCATTTCCCCCTCCCTTGTGTCTCATTTCCCCTTCCGCTCTCTCCCTTTTGTCTCTTTTCACCCTTCTGTATCATTTTCCCCCGCCTCTCTCTCCCTTGTGTTTAATTTCACCCCTCCTTTCTCTCCCTTGTGTTTCATTTCCCCTCCTCTCTCTCCCTTGTTTCTCGTTCCCCCTTGATCTGCCTCCCTTGTGTCTCCTTTGCCCCTCATCACCCTCCCTTGTGTCTCATTTCCCACTCCTCACCCTTCATTGTGTCTCATTTCCCTCCTTCCCTTGTATCTCCTTCCCCCATTCTCTGCCTCCCTTGTGTCTCCTTTCTCCCCTCCTCTCCATCCCTTGTGTTTCCTTTCCCCCTCCTCTCCCTCCCTTGTGTATCATTTCCCCCTCCTCTCCCTCCCTTGTGTCTCATTCCCCCTCCTCTCAGCCCCTTGTGTCTCATTCCCCCTCCTCACCCTCCATTGTGTTTCATTTCCCCTCCCTCTCTTGTATCTCCTTCCCCAATACTCACCCTCCCTTGTGTTTCCTTTACCCCTCCTCTCCCTCCCTTGTGTATCCTTTTCCCTTCCTCTCCCTCCCTTGTGTCTCATTTTCCCGTCATCTCCCTCCCTTGTGTCTCATTTCCCACTCCTTACCCTCCATTGTATCTCGTTCCCCTCCTTCCCTTGTATCTCCTTCCCCCATCCTCTCCCTCCCTTGTGTCTCCTTTCTCCCATCCTCTCCATCCCTTGTGTTTCCTTTCCCCGTCCTCACCCTCCCTTGTGTATCATTTCCCCCTCCTCTCCCTCCCTTGTGTCTCATTCCCCCTCCTCTCAGCCCCTTGTGTCTCATTCCCCCTCCTCACCCTCCATTGTGTCTCATTTCCCCTCCCTCCCTTGTATCTCCTTCCCCATCCTCTCCCTCCCTTGTGTTTCCTTTCCCCCTCCTCTCCCTCCCTTGTGTATCCTTTCCCCCTCCTCTCCCTCCCTTGTGTCTCCTTTCCCCCTCCTCTCCCTCCCTTGTGTCTCCTTTCCCCCTTCTCTCCCTCCCTTGTGTCTCATTTCCCCCTCCTCTCATGCACCTTATATCTCATTCCCCCCTCCTCTCCCTTCCTTGTGTCTCATTTCTACAATCCTCTTGCGGACCTTATGTCTCATTCCCCCCTCCTCTCCCTCCTTTGTGTCTCCTTTCTCCCCTCCTCTCCCTTCCTTGTGTTTCCTTTCCCCCCTCCTTTCCCTGTCATGGGTATAATTTCCCCTCCTCTCCCACCCTTGTGTCTCATTCCCACTCCTCTCCCTCCCCTGTGTCTAAATTCCCTCTTCCTCTCAATCCCTTTTGTTTAATTCCCCCCTCTCCTTTGTGTCTCATTTACCCCCTCTTCTCACTCTCTTGTGTCTCATTTCGCGCTCCTCTCTCACCCTCATTTATTATTCCCCCTCCTCTCCCTCCATTGTGTATCATTTTCCGCTCTTCTCTCTCCCTTGTGTTTCATTTCCCCCCTCCTCTCTCTACCTTGTATTTCATTCCCCCCTCCTCTCACTCCCTTGTGTCTCCTTTCACCTCTCCTATCCCTCCCTTGTGTCTCCTTTCCCCTTCCTCTCCCTCCCTTGTGTCTCCTTTCCCCCCTCATCTCCCTCCCTTGTGTCTCATTTTCCCCTCTTCTCCCTTCCTTGTGTCTCATTTTCGACTCCCTGCCTTATGTCTCATTTCCCCTTCCTCTCCCTCCCTCGTGTCTCCTTTCTCCTCTCATCTCCCTCCCCTGTGTTTCCTTTCCCCCTCCTCTCCCTCCCTTGTGTCTCCTTTCCCCCCTCATCTCGCTCCCTTGTGGCTCATTTTCCCCTCTTCTCCCTTCCTTGTGTCTCATTTCCGACTCCCTGTCTTATGTCTCATTTCCCCTTCCTCTCCCTCCCTTGTGTATCCTTTCTCCCCTCCTCTCCCTCCCCTGTGTTTCCTTTCCCTCTCCTCTCCCTCCCTTGTGTATCATTTTCCCCTCCTCTCCCTCCCTTGTGTCTCATTCCCCCTCCTCTCAGTCCCTTGTGTCTCACCCCATCTCCCTCCCTTGTGTCTCCTTTCCTCTCCTCACCCTCCCTTGTGTCTCCTTTCTCCTCTCCTCTCCCTCCCTTGTGTTTCCTTTCCCCCTCCTCTCCCTCCCTTGTGTATAATTTCCCCCTCCTCTCCCTCCCTTGTGTCATATTCCCCCTTCTCTCCCTCCCTTGTGTCTCATTCCCCCTCCTCTCCCTCCCTTGTGTCTCATTTCCCCCTCCTCTCCCTCCCTTGTGTCTCATTCCCCCTCCTCTCTCTCCCTTCTGTTTAATTTCCCCCTCTTCTCTCTCCTTTGTGTTACATTTCCCCAATCCTCACTCACCCTTGTGTCTCATTTCCCCCTCCTGTCCATCCCTTGTGTCTCATTTCCCCCTCCTCTCTATCCCTTGTGTGCCATTTCCCCCTCCTTTCTCCCTTGTGTCTCATTTTCCCCTCCTCCCTCACCCATGTATATCATTCCCCCTCCTTTCCCTCCCTTGTGTTTCATTTCCCCCCTCTCCCTCCCTTGTGTCTCACTTCCCCCTCCTCTCTCTCCCTTGTGTCTCATTTCACCCTCCACTCTTTGCCTTGTGTCTCATTTCCCCCTCCTTTCGCTCCCTTGTGTCTCCTTCCCCCTCCTCTCCCTTTCTTGTGTCTCCTTTCCCCCTCCTCTCCCTACCTTGTGTCTCTTTTTCCCCTCCTCTCCTTACCTTGTGTCTCCTTCCCCCTCCTCTCCCACCCTTGTGTCTCATTCCCCCTCTTCTCCCTCCCCTGTGTCTAATTTCCCACTTCATCTCAATCCCTTGTGTCTCATTAACCCCCTTTCCCCCTTGTGTCTTTCTCCCTCTCTCCCTTTTGTTTAATTCCCCCTCTCCTTTGTGTCTCATTTCCCCCCTCCTCTCTCTCCCTTGAGTCTTAATTTCCCCCTCCTCTCTCACCCTTGCATCTCATTTCCCCCCTCTTCTCCCTCCTCTGTCTCCCTTGTGTTTCATTTCACCCCTCCTGTCTCTCCCTTGTGCTTCATTCCCCCTTCTCTCTCTCCCTTGTTTCTCCTTCCCCCTGCTCTCCCTCTGTGTGTCTCCTTTCCCCCTTCTCTCCCTCCCTTGTGTCTCATTTCCCCCTCCTCTCATGCACCTTATATCTCATTCCCCCCTCCTCTCCCTCCCTTGTGTCTCATTTCTACAATCCTCTTGCGGACCTTATGTCTCATTCCCCCCTCCTCTCCCTCCTTTGTGTCTCCTTTCTCCCCTCCTCTCCCTCCCTTGTGTTTCCTTTCCCCCCTCCTTTCCCTGTCATGGGTATAATTTCCCCTCCTCTCCCTCCCTTGTGTCTCATTCCCCCCTCCTCTCCCTCCCTTGTGTCTCATTTCCCCCTTCTCTCACTCCCTTGTGTGTCCTTTCCTCCCTTCTCTCCCTAGTGCCTCCTTTCTCCCTCCCCTCCCACCCTTGTGTCTCACTCCCCCCTCCTCTCCCACCCTTGTCTCTAATTTCCCCCTCCTCCCCTTGTGTGTCCTTTCCCCTCCTCTTCCTCCCTTGTGTATCATTTTCCCCTCCTCTCCCTCCTTGTGTCTCACCCCCCTCATATCTCTCCTTTGTGTTTCAGTTCCCCCCTCTTCTCTCTCCCTTGTGTTAAATTTCCCCACTCCTCTCTCTCTCCATTCTGTCTCATTTCCCCCTCCTCTCCATACCTTGTGTCTGATTTCCCCTCCGCTCCCTCCCTTCTGTCTAATTTCCCCCTCCTATCTCCCTTGTGTCTCATTTCCCCTCCTTTTGCTCTCTTGTGTTTCATTTCCCCCCTCCTCTCCCTCCCTTGTGTCTCAATTCCCCCTCCTCTCGCTCCCTTGTGTCTCACTTCCCACTCACTCTCTCCCTTGTGTCTCATTTCCCCCTCCTTTCACTCCATTGTGTCTCCTCCCCCCCTCTCCCTTCTTTGTGTCTCATTTCCCCCTCCTCTCCCTCCCTTGTGTCTCTTTTTCTCATCCTCTCCATCCCTTGTGTCTCCTGCCCCCTCCTCTCCCCCCTTTGTTTCTCATTTGCCCCCTCCTCTCCCACCCTTGTGTCTCATTTCCCCTGTTCTCCTTCCCCTGTGTCTAATTTCCCCCCTCCTCTCAGTCCCTTGTGTCTCATTCCCCCTCATCTCCCTCCACTGTGTCTCGTTTCCCCCTAATCTCTCTCCCTTGTGTCTCCTTTCTCCCCTCCTCTCCCTCCCTTGTGTTTCCTTTTCCCCCTCCTTTCCCTGTCATGGATATAATTCCACCCTCCTCTCCCTCCCTTGTGTTTCATTTACCCCCTCTCCTCCCTCCCGTGTGTCTCATTTCCCCCTCCTCTTCCTCCCTTGTGTATCATTTTCCCCTCCTCTCCCTCCTTGTGTCTCACCCCCTCCTCTCTCTCCTTTGTGTTTCAGTTCCTCCTCCTCTCCATCCCTTGTGTCTCATTTCCCCTCCTCTCCCTCCCTTCTGTCTCATTTCCCCCTCCTATCTCCCTTGTGTCTCATTTCCCCCTCCCCCTTTACCTTGTGTCTCACTTCCCCCTCCTCTCTCTCCCTTGTGTCTCACTTCCCACTCACTCTCTCCCATGTTTCTCCTTTCCCCCTCCTTTCGCTACATTGTGTCTCCTTCCCCCTCCTCTCCCTCCCTTGTGTCTCATTTCCCACTCCTCTCCCTCCCTTGTGTCTCCTTTTCTCATCCTCTTCATCCCTTGTGTCTCCTTCCCCCTCCTCTCCCTCCTTTGTTTCTCATTTGCCCCCTCTTCTCCCACCCTTGTGTCTCATTTCCCCTCTTCTCCTTCCCATGTGTTTAATTTCCAAACTCCTCTCAGTCCCTTGTGTCTCATTCCCCCTCATCTCCCTCCCTTGTGTCTCCTTTCCCCCTCATCTCCCTCCCTTGTGTCTCCTTTCTCCCCTCCTCTCCCTCCCTCGTGTGTCCTTTCCCCCTCCTCTCCCTCCCTTGTGTATCATTTTCCATTCCTCTCCCTCCCTTGTGTCTCACCCCCTCCTCTCTCTCGTTTGTGTTTCATTTCCCCCCTCTTCTCTCTCCCTTGTGTTAAATTTCCCCACTCCTCTCTCTTCATTGTGTCTCATGTCCCCCTCCTCTCCATCCCTTGTGTCTCATTCCCCCTCCTCTCCCTCCCTTCTGTCTCATTTCCCCCTACTATCTCCCTTGTGTCTCATTCCCCCCCCCCCTTTACCTTGAGTATCATTCACCCTCCTTTCCCTTTCTTGTGTTTAATTTCCCCCTCCTCTCCCTCCCTTGTGTCTCATTTTCCCCCTCCTCTCCCTTCTGTGTCATTTCCCCCGCCTCTCTCTCCCTTGTGTTTAATTTCACCCCTCCTTTCTCTCCCTTGTGTTTCATTTCCCGTCCCCTCTCTCCCTTGTTTCTCGTTCCCCCTTGCTCTGCCTCCATTGTGTCTCCTTTGCCCCTCCTCACCCTCCCTTGTGTCTCATTTCCCACTCCTCACCCTTCATTGTGTCTCATTTCCCTCCTTCCCTTGTATCTCCTTCCCCCATTCTCTCCATCCCTTGTGTCTCCTTTCTCCCCTCCTCTCCGTCCCTTGTGTTTCCTTTCCCCCTCCTCTCCCTCCCTTGTGTATCATTTCCCCCTCCTCTCCCTCCCTTGTGTATCATTCCCCCTCCACTCAGCCCCTTGTGTCTCATTCCCCCTCCTCACCATCCATTGTGTCTCATTTCCCCTCCATCCCTTGTGTATCCTTCCCCCATCCTCTCCCTCCCTTGTGTTTCCTTCCCCCCTCCTCTCCCTCCCTTGTGTATCTTTTTCCCTTCCTCTCCCTCCCTTGTGTCTCATTTTCCCCTCATCTCCCTCCCTTTTTTCTCATTTCCCAGTCCTCACCCTCCATTGTATCTCATTTCCCGCCTTCCCTTGTACCTCCTTCCCCCATCCTCTCCCTCCCTTGTGTCTCCTTTCTCCCATCCTCTCCGTCCCTTGTGATTCCTTTCCCCCTCCTCACCCTCCCTTGTGTATCATTTCCCCCTCCTCTCCCTCCCTTGTGTCTCATTCCCCCTCCTCTCAGCCCCTTGTGTCTCATTCCCCCTCCTCACCCTCCATTGTGTCTCATTTCCCCTCCCTCCCTTGTATCTCCTACCCCATCCTCTCCCTCCCTTGTGTTTCCTTTCCCCCTCCTCTCACTCCCTTGTGTATCCTTTCCCCCTCCTCTCCCTCTCTTGTGTCTCCTTTCCCTACTTCTCTCCCTCCTTTGTGTCTCCTTTCCCCCTTCTCTCCCTCCCTTGTGTCTCATTTCCCCCTCCTCTCATGCACCTTATATCTCATTCCCCCCTCCTCTCTCTTCCTTGTGTCTCATTTCTACGATCCTCTTGCGGACCTTATGTATCATTTCCCCCCTCCTCTCCCTCCCTTGTGTTTCATTTCACCCCTCCTCTCTCTACCTTGTGTTTCATTTCCCCCTCCTAACTCCATTGTCTCTGCTTCCAACTACTCTCCCTGCGTGTGTCTCCATTGCCCCTCCTCTCCCTCCCTTGTGTCTACTTTCACCCCTCCCCTCCCTCCCTTGGGTCTCCTTTCACCCCTCCTCTCCCTCCCTTGTGTCTCCTTTCGCCCTCTTCTACCTTCCTTGTGTCTAATTTCCCCCTCCTCTCCCTCCCTTGTGTCTCATTTACCCCTCCCTCCCTTGTATCTCCTTCCCCCATCTTCTTCCTCCCTTGTGTCTCCTTTCTTCCCTCCTCTCCCTCCCTTGTGTTTCCTTTCCCCCTCCTCTCCCTCCCTTGTGTATCCTTTCCCCCCTCATCTCGCTCCCTTGTGGCTCATTTTCCCCTCTTCTCCCTTCCTTGTGTCTCATTTTCGACTCCCTGTCTTATGTCTCATTTCCCCTTCCTCTCCCTCCCTTGTGTATCCTTTCTCCCCTCCTCTCCCTCCCCTGTGTTTCCTTTCCCTCTCCTCTCCCTCCCTTGTGTATCATTTTCCCCTCCTCTCCCTCCCTTGTGTCTCATTCCCCCTCCTCTCAGTCCCTTGTGTCTCACCCCATCTCCCTCCCTTGTGTCTCCTTTCCTCTCCTCACCCTCCCTTGTGTCTCCTTTCTCCTCTCCTCTCCCTCCCTTGTGTTTCCTTTCCCCCTCCTCTCCCTCCCTTGTGTCCCATTTCCCCCTCCTCTCGTGCACCTTATGTCTCATTCCCCCCTTCTCTCCCTCCCTTGTGTCTGATTTCCATGATCTTCTTGCAGATCTTATGTCTCATTCCCCCTTCCTCTCCCTCCCTTGTGTCTCATTTCACCCCTCCTCTCCCTCCCTTGTGTTTCCTTTCCCCTTCCTTTCCCTGTCATGGATATAATTTCCCCCTCCTCTCCCTCCCTTGTGTCTCATTCCCCCCTCCTCTCCCTCCATTGTGTCTCATTTCCCCTCCTCTCCCTCCCTTGTGTGTCCTTTCCTCCCTTCTCTCCCTAGTGCCTCCTTTCTCCCTCCCCTCCCACCTTGTTTCTCCCTCCCCGCTCTGCTCCCACCCTTGTCTCTAATTTCTCCCTCTCTCTCCCTTGTGTCTCATTCCCTCCCTCTCCCTTCCTTGTGTCTCATTTCCTCCTCCTCTCCCTCCCTTGTGTCTCACCCCCTCTCCCTCCCTTGTGTCTCATTCCCCCTCTCCCTCCCTTGTGTCTCCTTTCCGCATCCTCTCCCTCCCTTTTTTGTCTCATTCCCCCTCCTCTCCCTCCCTGGTCTCTCCTTCCCACTGCCGTCCCTCTGTGTGTCTCCTTTGCCCCTCCTCTCTCTCCCTTGTGCCTGAATTTCCCACATCCTCTCTCTCCCTTGTGTCTCATTTCCCCCTCCTCTCTCTCCCTTGTGTTTAATTTCACCCCTCCTCTCTCTACCTTGTGTTTCATTTCATCCTTCTCTCTCTCCAGTGTCTCTCCTTCCCACTGCTCTCCCTCTGTGTGTCTCCTTTGTCCCTCCTCTCCCTCCCTTGTGTCTCCTTTCACCCCTCCTCTCCCTCCCTTGTGTCTCCTTTCCCCTTCATCTCCCTCCTTTGTGTCTCCTTCCCCCTTCATCTCCCTCCCTTGTGTCTCATTTCCCCCTCCTCTCCCTCCCTTGTGTCTCATTTCCCCCTCCTCTCCCATGTATCTCCTTCCCCCCTCCTCTCCCTCCTTTGTGTTTCCTTTCTCCCCTCCTCTCCCTCCCTTATGTTTCCTTTCCCCAACCTTTCCCTCCCTTGTGTCTCATTTACCCCCTCTCCTCCCTCCCTTGTGCCTCAATTTCCCACCTCCTCTCTCTCCATTGTGTCTCATTCCCCCCCCTCCTCTCCCTCACTTATGTTTCATTTCCCCCTCCTCTCTCTCCCTTGTGTTTCATTTCACCCCTCATCTCTCTACGCTGTGTTTCATGCCCCCCTCCTCTCTCTCCCTTGTCTCTCCTTCCCACTGCCATCCCTCTGTTTGTCTCCTTTGACCCTTCTCTCCCTCCCTTGTGTCTCCTTTCACCCCTCCTCTCCCTCCCTTGTGTCTCCTTTCCCCGTTCCTTTCTCTCCCTTGTTTCTCCTTTCTCCCCTCATCTCCCTCCCTTGTGTCTCATTTCCCCCTCCTCTCCCTCCCTTGTGTCTCATTTCCCCCTCCCTCCCATGAATTTCTTCCCCCTGCTCTCCCTCACTTGGGCAATCTTTCTCCCCTCCTCTCCCTCCATTGTGTTTCCTTACCCCCTCCTCTCCCTTTCTTGTGTCTCATTCCCCTCCTCTCAGTCCCTTGTGTCTCATTCCCCCTCATCTCCCTCCCTTGTCTCTCCTTTCCCCCTCCTCTCCGTCCCTTGGGTTTCTTTTCCCCCTCCTCTCCCTCCCTTGTGTATCATTTTCCAATCCTCTCCCTCCCTTGTGTCTCAACCCCCTCCTCTCTCTCACTTGTGTTTCATTGCCCCCCTCTTCTCTCTCCCTTGTGTTAAATTTCCCCACTCCTCTCACTCCATTGTGTCTCACTTCCCCTTCCTCTCTCTCCCTTGTGTCTCACTTCCCCCTTCACTCTCTCCCTTGTGTCTCCTATGCCCCTCCTTTCACTCCCTTGTGTCTCCTTCCCCCTCCTCTCCCTTCCTTGTGTCTCATTTCCCGATCCTCTTCCTCCCTTGTGTCTCTTTTTCTCATCCTCCCCATCCCTTGTGACTCCTGCCCCCCCCTTTGTTTCTCATTTGCCCCCTCCTCTCAGTCACTTGTGTCTCATTCCCCCTCATCTCCCTCCCCTGTGTCTCATTTGCCCTTAATCTCCCTCCCTTTTGTCTCCTTTCTCCCCTCCTCTGCCTCCCTTGTGTGTCCTTTCCCCCTCCTCTTCCTCCCTTGTGTATCATTCACCCTCCTTTCCCTTTCTTGTATTTCATTCCCCCCCTCCTCTCCCTCCCTTTTTTCTCATTTCCCCCCTCCTCTCCCTTCTGTATCACTTTCCCCCGCCTCTCTCTCCCTTGTGTTTAATTTCACACCTCCTTTCTCTCCCTTGTGTTTCATTTCCCCTCCTCTCTCTCCCTTGTTTCTCGTTCCCCCTTGCTCTGCCTCTCTTGTGTCTCCTTTGCCCCTCCTCACCCTCCCTTGTGTCTCATTTCCCCCTCCTCTCCCTCCCTTGTGTCTCTTTTTCTCATCCTCTGCATCCCTTGTGTCTCATGCCCCCCTCCTCTCCCCCCTTTATTTCTCATTTGACCCCTCCTCTCCCACCCTTGTGTCTCATTTCCCATCTTCTCCTTCCCCTGTGTCTAATTTCCCCCCTCCTCTAAGTCCCTTGTGTCTAATTCCCCCTCATCTCCCTCCCTTGTGTCTCCTTTCTCCCCTCCTTTTCCTCCCTTGTGTGTCCTTTCCCCCTCCTCTTCCTTCCTTGTGTATCATTTTCCCCTCCTCTCCCTCCTTGTGTCTCACCTCCCTCCTCTCCCTCCTTGTGTCTCACCCACCTCTCTCTCCTTTGTGTTTCAGTTCCCCCCTCTTTCTCCGTTCTGTCTCATTTCCCCCTCCTCTCCATCCCTTGTGTCACAATTCCCCTCCTCTCACTCCCTTCTGTATCATTTCCCCCTCCTATCTCCCTTGTGCCTCATTTCCCCCTCCCCCTTTACCTTGTGTATCATTCCCCCTCCTTTCCCTCTCTTGTGTTTCATTTCCCCCCTCCTCTCCCTCCCTTGTGTCTCACTTCCCCCTCCTCTCTCTCCCTTGTGTCTCACTTCCCACTCCTTTCGCTCCATTGTGTCTCCTTCCCCCTCCTCTCCCTTCCTTGTGTCTCATTTCCCCCTCCTCTCCCTCCCTTGTGTCTCTTTTTCTCATTCTCTCCATCCCTTGTGTCTCCTTCCCCCCTCCTCTCCCTCCTTTGTTTCTCATTTGCCCCTAATCTTCCACCCTTGTGTCTCACTCCCCCTCTTCTCCTTCCCCTGTGTCTAATTTCCAAACTCCTCTCAGTCCCTTGTGTCTCATTCCCCCTCATCTCCCTCCCTTGTGTCTCCGTTCCCCCTCATCTTCCTCCCTTGTTTCTCCTTTCTCCCCTCCTCTCCCTCCCTCGTGTGTCCTTTCCCCCTCCTCTCCCTCCCTTGTGTTTCATTTTCCATTCCTCTCCCTCCCTTGTGTCTCACCCCCTCCTCTCTCTCCTTTGTGTTTCATTTCCCCACTCTTCTCTCTCCCTTGTGTTAAATTTCCCCACTCCTCTCTCTCCGTTGTGTCTCATGTCCCCTTCCTCTACATCCCTTGTGTCTCATTTCCCCCTCCTCTCCCTCCCTTTTGTCTCATTTCCCCCTCCTATCTCCCTTGTGTCCCATTCCCCCCTCCCCCTTTTCCTTATGTATCATTCACCCTCCTTTCCCTTTCTTGTGTTTCATTTCCCCCCTCCTCTCCCTCCCTTGTGTCTCACTTCCCCCTCCTCTCTCTCCCTTGTGTCGCATTTCCCCCTCCACTCTCTCCCTTGTGTCTCCTTTCCCCCTCCTTTCGCTCCCTTGTGTCTCCTTCCCCTCCTATCCCTTCCTTGTCTCATTTCCACCTCCTTTCCCTCCCGTGTGTCTCTTTTTCCCATCCTCTCCATCCCTTGTGTCTCCTCCCCCCTTGTCTCCCTAATTTGTTTCTCATTTGCCCACTCCTCTCCCACCCTTGTGTCTCATTCCCCTCCTCTCCCTCCCCTGTGTCTAATTTCCCCCTTCCTCTCAATCCATTGTGTCTCATTATCCCCCTCTCCCTCTTGTGTCTTTCCCCCTTCCTTCATTTTGTTTAATTCTCCCTCTCCTTTGTGTCTCATTTCCCCCTCTTCTCTCTCCCTTGCGTCTCAATTTTCCCCCTCCTCTCTCTCCCTTGCATCTCATTTCCCCCCTCCTCTCCCTCCCTTGTGTATCATTTTTCCCCTATTCTCAGTCCCTTGTGTCTCATTCCCCCTCCTCTCCCTCCCTTGTGTCTCCTTTCCCCCTCATCTCCCTCCCTTGTGTCTCCTTTCTCCCCACCTCTCTCTCCCTTGTGTTTCTTTTCCCCCTCCTCTCCCTCCCTTGTGTATCATTTTCCCCTCCTCTCCCTTCCTTGTGTCTCACCCCCTCCTCTCTCTCCCTTGTCTTTCATTTCCACCCTCTTCTCTCTCCCTTGTGTTAAATTTCTCCACTCCTCTCTCTCCGTTGTGTCTCATTTCCCCCTCCTCTCCCACCCTTGTGTCTCATTCCCCTCCTCTCCCTCCCCTGTGTCTAATGTCCCCCTTCCTCTCAATCAATTGTGTCTCATTACCCCCCTCTCCCTCTTGTGTCTTTCCCCTCCCTTCATTTTGTTTAATTCTCCCTCTCCTTTGTGTCTCATTTCCCCCTCTTCTCTCTCTCTTGTGTCTCAATTTTCCCCCTCCTCTCTCACCCTTGCATCTCATTTCCCCCCTCCTCTCACTCCCTTGTGTATCATTTTTCCCCTATTCTCAGTCCCTTGTGTCTCATTCCCCCTCCTCTCCCTCCCTTGTGTCTCCTTTCCCCCTCATCTCCCTCCCTTGTGTCTCCTTTCTCCCCTCCTCTCCCTCCCTTATGTTTCTTTTCCCCCTCCTCTCCCTCCCTTGTGTATCATTTTGCCCTCCTCTCCCTTCCTTGTGTCTCACCCCCTCCTCTCTCTCCCTTGTGTTTCATTTCCACCCTCTTCTCTCTCCCTTGTGTTAAATTTCTCCACTCCTCTCTCTCCGTTGTTTCTCATTTCCCCCTCCTCTCCATCCCTTGTGTCTGCTTCCCCCTCCTCTCTCTCCCTTGTGTCTCACTTCCCCCTCCACTCTCTACCTTGTGTCTCCTATCCCCCTCCTTTTGCTCCCTTGTGTCTCCTTCCCCCTCCTCTCCCTACCTTGTGTCTACTTTCCCCCTTCTCTCCCTCCCTTGTGTCTCATTTCCCCCTTCTCTCGCGCACCTTATGTCTCATTCCCATTTCCTCTCCCTCCCTTGTGTCTCATTTCCACAATCCTCTTGCGGACCTTATGTCTCATTCCCCCCTCCTCTCCCTCCTTTGTGTCTCCTTTCACCCCTCCTCTCCCTCCCTTGTGTTTCCTTTTCCCCCTCCTTTCCCTGTCATGGATATAATTCCACCCTCCTCTCCCTCCCTTGTGTCTCATTCCCCACTCCTCTCCCTCCCTTGTGTCAAATTTCCCCCTCCTCTCCCTCCCTTGTGTGTCCTTTCCTCCCTTCTCTCCTTAGTGTCTCCTTTCTTCCTCCCCTCCCACCCTTGTGTCTCACTCCCCCCATCTCTCCCATCCTTGTCTCTAATTTTCCCCTCCTCTCCCTCCTGTGTGTCTCATTTCTCCCTCTCTCTCCCTTGTGTCTCATTCCCTCCCTCTCCCTTCCTTGTATCTTATTTCCTCCTCCTCTCCCTCCCTTGTGTCTCACCCCCTCTCCGTCCCTTGTGTCTCATTCCCCCTCTCCCTCCATTGTGCCTCGTTTCTGCATCCTCTCCCTCCCTTGTCTCTCCTTCCCACTGCTGTCCCTCCGTGTGTCTCCTTTGCCCTTCCTCTCTCTCCCTTGTGCCTCAATTTCCTAACTCCTCTCTCTCCCTTGTGTCTCATTTCCCCCTCCTCTCTCTCTCCCTTGATTTTCATTTCCCCCTTCTCTCTCTCCATTGTCTCTCCTTCCCACTGCTCTCCCTCCGTGTGTCTCCTTTGGCCCTCCTCTCCCTCCCTTGTGTCTCCGTTCCCCCTTCATCTCCCTCCTTTGTGTCTCCTTTCCCCCTCATCTCACTTCCTTGTGTCTCATTTTCCACCTCCTCTCCCTCCCTTGTGTCTCCTTTTTGCCTCCCTCCCTTGTATCTCCTTTCCCCCTCCTCTCCCTCCCTTGTGTCTCATTTATCCCCTCTCCTCCCTCCCTTGTGTCTCATTTCCACCGTCTTCTCTCTCCCTTGTGTTAAATTTCCCCACTCCTCTCTCTCCGTTGTGTCTCATTTCCCCCTCCTCTCCATCCCTTGTGTCTCCTTCCCCCTCCTCTCTCTCCCTTGTGTCTCACTGTCCCCTCCACTCTCTACCTTGTGTCTCCTATCCCCCTCCTTTTGCTCCCTTGTGTCTCCTTCCCCCTCCTATCCCTACCTTGTGTCTCCTTTCCCCCTTCTCTCCCTCCCTTGTGTCTCATTTCCCCCTTCTCTCCTGCACCTTATGTCTCATTCCCATTTCCTCTCCCTCCCTTGTGTCTCATTTCCACGATCCTCTTGCGGACCTTATGTCTCATTCCCCCCTCCTCTCCCTCCTTTGTGTCTCCTTTCACCCCTCCTCTCCCTCCCTTGTGTTTCCTTTTCCCCCTCCTTTCCCTGTCATGGATATAATTCCACCCTCCTCTCCCTCCCTTGTGTTTCATTTACCCCCTCTCCTCCCTCCCGTGTGTCTCATTTCCCCCTCCTCTCTCTCCCTTGTTCCTCAATTTTCCACCTCCTCTCTCTACCTTGTGTCTCATTTCCCCCCTTCTCTCCCTCCCTTGTGTTTCATTTCCCCCTCCTCTCTCTCCCTTGTGTTTTATTTCAACCCTCCTCTCTACCTTGTGTTTCATGCCACCTCTTCTCTCTCCCTTGTCTCTCCTTCCCACTGCCGTCCCTCCGTGTGTCTCTTTTGCCCCTCCTCTCCCTCCCTTGTGTCTCCTTTCACCCCTCCTCTCCTTCCCTTAAGTCTCCTTTCCCCCTTCCTTTCTCTCCCTTGTTTCTCCTTTCTCCCCTCATCTCCCTCCCTTGTGTCTCATTTCCCCCTCCTCTCCCTCCCTTGTGTCTCATTTACCCCCTCTCCTCCCTCCCTTGTGTCTCATTTCCACCCTCTTCTCTCTCCCTTGTGTTAAATTTCTCCACTCCTCTCTCTCCGTTGTTTCTCATTTCCCCCTCCTCTCCATCCCTTGTGTCTGCTTCCCCCTCCTCTCTCTCCCTTGTGTCTCACTTCCCCCTCCACTCTCTACCTTGTGTCTCCTATCCCCCTCCTTTTGCTCCCTTGTGTCTCCTTCCCCCTCCTCTCCCTACCTTGTGTCTACTTTCCCCCTTCTCTCCCTCCCTTGTGTCTCATTTCCCCCTTCTCTCGCGCACCTTATGTCTCATTCCCATTTCCTCTCCCTCCCTTGTGTCTCATTTCCACAATCCTCTTGCGGACCTTATGTCTCATTCCCCCCTCCTCTCCCTCCTTTGTGTCTCCTTTCACCCCTCCTCTCCCTCCCTTGTGTTTCCTTTTCCCCCTCCTTTCCCTGTCATGGATATAATTCCACCCTCCTCTCCCTCCCTTGTGTCTCATTCCCCACTCCTCTCCCTCCCTTGTGTCAAATTTCCCCCTCCTCTCCCTCCCTTGTGTGTCCTTTCCTCCCTTCTCTCCTTAGTGTCTCCTTTCTTCCTCCCCTCCCACCCTTGTGTCTCACTCCCCCCATCTCTCCCATCCTTGTCTCTAATTTTCCCCTCCTCTCCCTCCTGTGTGTCTCATTTCTCCCTCTCTCTCCCTTGTGTCTCATTCCCTCCCTCTCCCTTCCTTGTATCTTATTTCCTCCTCCTCTCCCTCCCTTGTGTCTCACCCCCTCTCCGTCCCTTGTGTCTCATTCCCCCTCTCCCTCCATTGTGCCTCGTTTCTGCATCCTCTCCCTCCCTTGTCTCTCCTTCCCACTGCTGTCCCTCCGTGTGTCTCCTTTGCCCTTCCTCTCTCTCCCTTGTGCCTCAATTTCCTAACTCCTCTCTCTCCCTTGTGTCTCATTTCCCCCTCCTCTCTCTCTCCCTTGATTTTCATTTCCCCCTTCTCTCTCTCCATTGTCTCTCCTTCCCACTGCTCTCCCTCCGTGTGTCTCCTTTGGCCCTCCTCTCCCTCCCTTGTGTCTCCGTTCCCCCTTCATCTCCCTCCTTTGTGTCTCCTTTCCCCCTCATCTCACTTCCTTGTGTCTCATTTTCCACCTCCTCTCCCTCCCTTGTGTCTCCTTTTTGCCTCCCTCCCTTGTATCTCCTTTCCCCCTCCTCTCCCTCCCTTGTGTCTCATTTATCCCCTCTCCTCCCTCCCTTGTGTCTCATTTCCACCGTCTTCTCTCTCCCTTGTGTTAAATTTCCCCACTCCTCTCTCTCCGTTGTGTCTCATTTCCCCCTCCTCTCCATCCCTTGTGTCTCCTTCCCCCTCCTCTCTCTCCCTTGTGTCTCACTGTCCCCTCCACTCTCTACCTTGTGTCTCCTATCCCCCTCCTTTTGCTCCCTTGTGTCTCCTTCCCCCTCCTCTCCCTACCTTGTGTCTCCTTTCCCCCTTCTCTCCCTCCCTTGTGTCTCATTTCCCCCTTCTCTCCTGCACCTTATGTCTCATTCCCATTTCCTCTCCCTCCCTTGTGTCTCATTTCCACGATCCTCTTGCGGACCTTATGTCTCATTCCCCCCTCCTCTCCCTCCTTTGTGTCTCCTTTCACCCCTCCTCTCCCTCCCTTGTGTTTCCTTTTCCCCCTCCTTTCCCTGTCATGGATATAATTCCACCCTCCTCTCCCTCCCTTGTGTTTCATTTACCCCCTCTCCTCCCTCCCGTGTGTCTCATTTCCCCCTCCTCTCTCTCCCTTGTTCCTCAATTTTCCACCTCCTCTCTCTACCTTGTGTCTCATTTCCCCCCTTCTCTCCCTCCCTTGTGTTTCATTTCCCCCTCCTCTCTCTCCCTTGTGTTTTATTTCAACCCTCCTCTCTACCTTGTGTTTCATGCCACCTCTTCTCTCTCCCTTGTCTCTCCTTCCCACTGCCGTCCCTCCGTGTGTCTCTTTTGCCCCTCCTCTCCCTCCCTTGTGTCTCCTTTCACCCCTCCTCTCCTTCCCTTAAGTCTCCTTTCCCCCTTCCTTTCTCTCCCTTGTTTCTCCTTTCTCCCCTCATCTCCCTCCCTTGTGTCTCATTTCCCCCTCCTCTCCCTCCCTTGTGTCTCATTTACCCCCTCTCCTCCCTCCCTTGTGTCTCATTTCCACCCTCTTCTCTCTCCCTTGTGTTAAATTTCCCCACTCCTCTCTCTCCGTTGTGTCTCATTTCCCCCTCCTCTCCATCCCTTGTGTCTCCTTCCCCCTCCTCTCTCTCCCTTTTGTCTCACTTCCCCCTCCACTCTCTACCTTGTGTCTCCTATCCCCCTCCTTTTGCTCCCTTGTGTCTCCTTCCCCCTCCTCTCCCTACCTTGTGTCTCCTTTCCCCCTTCTCTCCCTCCCTTGTGTCTCATTTCCCCCTTCTCTCGTGCACCTTATGTCTCATTCCCATTTCCTCTCCCTCCCTTGTGTCTCATTTCCACGATCCTCTTGCGGACCTTATGTCTCATTCCCCCCTCCTCTCCCTCCTTTGTGTCTCCTTTCACCCCTCCTCTCCCTCCCTTGTGTTTCCTTTTCCCCCTCCTTTCCCTGTCATGGATATAATTCCACCCTCCTCTCCCTCCCTTGTGTTTCATTTACCCCCTCTCCTCCCTCCCGTGTGTCTCATTTCCCCCTCCTCTCTCTCCCTTGTTCCTCAATTTTCCACCTCCTCTCTCTACCTTGTGTCTCATTTCCCCCCTTCTCTCCCTCCCTTGTGTTTCATTTCCCCCTCCTCTCTCTCCCTTGTGTTTTATTTCAACCCTCCTCTCTCTACCTTGTGTTTCATGCCACCTCTTCTCTCTCCCTTGTCTCTCCTTCCCACTGCCGTCCCTCCGTGTGTCTCTTTTGCCCCTCCTCTCCCTCTTTTGTGTCTCCTTTCACCCCTCCTCTCCTTCCCTTAAGTCTCCTTTCCCCCTTCCTTTCTCTCCCTTGTTTCTCCTTTCTCCCCTCATCTCCCTCCCTTGTGTCTCATTTCCCCCTCCTCTCCCTCCCTTGTGTCTCATTTACCCCCTCTCCTCCCTCCCTTGTGTCTCATTTCCACCCTCTTCTCTCTCCCTTGTGTTAAATTTCCCCACTCCTCTCTCTCCGTTGTGTCTCATTTCCCCCTCCTCTCCATCCCTTGTGTCTCCTTCCCCCTCCTCTCTCTCCCTTGTGTCTCACTTCCCCCTCCACTCTCTACCTTGTGTCTCCTATCCCCCTCCTTTTGCTCCCTTGTGTCTCCTTCCCACTCCTCTCCCTACCTTGTGTCTCCTTTCCCCCTTCTCTCCCTCCCTTGTGTCTCATTTCCCCCTTCTCTCGTGCACCTTATGTCTCATTCCCATTTCCTCTCCCTCCCTTGTGTCTCATTTCCACGATCCTCTTGCGGACCTTATGTCTCATTCCCCCCTCCTCTCCCTCCTTTGTGTCTCCTTTCACCCCTCCTCTCCCTCCCTTGTGTTTCCTTTTCCCCCTCCTTTCCCTGTCATGGATATAATTCCACCCTCCTCTCCCTCCCTTGTGTTTCATTTACCCCCTCTCCTCCCTCCCGTGTGTCTCATTTCCCCCTCCTCTCTCTCCCTTGTTCCTCAATTTTCCACCTCCTCTCTCTACCTTGTGTCTCATTTCCCCCCTTCTCTCCCTCCCTTGTGTTTCATTTCCCCCTCCTCTCTCTCCCTTGTGTTTTATTTCAACCCTCCTCTCTCTACCTTGTGTTTCATGCCACCTCTTCTCTCTCCCTTGTCTCTCCTTCCCACTGCCGTCCCTCCGTGTGTCTCTTTTGCCCCTCCTCTCCCTCCCTTGTGTCTCCTTTCACCCCTCCTCTGCTTCCCTTAAGTCTCCTTTCCCCCTTCCTTTCTCTCCCTTGTTTCTCCTTTCTCCCCTCATCTCCCTCCCTTGTGTCTCATTTCCCCCTCCTCTCCCTCCCTTGTGTCTCATTTACCCCCTCTCCTCCCTCCCTTGTGTCTCATTTCCACCCTCTTCTCTCTCCCTTGTGTTAAATTTCCCCACTCCTCTCTCTCCGTTGTGTCTCATTTCCCCCTCCTCTCCATCCCTTGTGTCTCCTTCCCCCTCCTCTCTCTCCCTTGTGTCTCACTTCCCCCTCCACTCTCTACCTTGTGTCTCCTATCCCCCTCCTTTTGCTCCCTTGTGTCTCCTTCCCACTCCTCTCCCTACCTTGTGTCTCCTTTCCCCCTTCTCTCCCTCCCTTGTGTCTCATTTCCCCCTTCTCTCATGCACCTTATGTCTCATTCCCATTTCCTCTCCCTCCCTTGTGTCTCATTTCCACGATCCTCTTGCGGACCTTATGTCTCATTCCCCCCTCCTCTCCCTCCTTTGTGTCTCCTTTCACCCCTCCTCTCCCTCCCTTGTGTTTCCTTTTCCCCCTCCTTTCCCTGTCATGGATATAATTCCACCCTCCTGTCCCTCCCTTGTGTTTCATTTACCCCCTCTCCTCCCTCCCGTGTGTCTGATTTCCCCCTCCTCTCTCTCCCTTGTTCCTCAATTTTCCACCTCCTCTCTCTACCTTGTGTCTCATTTCCCCCCTTCTCTCCCTCCCTTGTGTTTCATTTCCCCCTCCTCTCTCTCCCTTGTGTTTTATTTCAACCCTCCTCTCTCTACCTTGTGTTTCATGCCACCTCTTCTCTCTCCCTTGTCTCTCCTTCCCACTGCCGTCCCTCCGTGTGTCTCTTTTGCCCCTCCTCTCCCTCCCTTGTGTCTCCTTTCACCCCTCCTCTCCTTCCCTTAAGTCTCCTTTCCCCCTTCCTTTCTCTCCCTTGTTTCTCCTTTCTCCCCTCATCTCCCTCCCTTGTGTCTCATTTCCCCCTCCTCTCCCTCCCTTGTGTCTCATTTCCCCCTCCCTCCCTTGTGTTTCCTCCCCCTCCTCTCCCTCGCTTGTGTATCCTTTCTCCCCTCCTCTCCCTCCCTTGTGTTTCCTTTCACTTTCCTCTCCCTCCCTTTTGTCTCATCCCCCTCCTCTCCATCCCTTGTGTTTCCTTCCCCCTCATCTCCCTCCCTTGTCTCTCTTTTCCCCACTCCTTTCTCTCCCTTGTGTATCATTTTCCCCTCATCTGTCTCCCTTGTGTTTCATTCCCCCCTTCTCTCTCCCTTGTGTTAAATTTCCCCACTCCTTTCTCTCCGTTGTGTCTCATTTCCCCCTCCTCTCCATCCCTTGTGTCTCACTTCCCCCTCCACTCTCTCCCTTGTGTCTCCCTTCCCCCTCCTTTCTCTCCCTTGTGTCTCCTTCCCCCTCCTCTCCCTTCCTTGTGTCTCATTTCCCCCTCCTCTCCCTCTCTTGTGTCTCTTTTTCTCATCCTCTCCATCCCTTGTGTCTCCTTCCCCCCTCCTCTCCCTTCTTTTGTTTCTCATTTGCCCCCTCCTCTCCCACCCTTGTGTCTCATTCCCCCTCTTCTCCTTCCCCTGTGTCTAATTTCCACCCTCATCTCAGTCCCTTGTGTCTCATTCCGCCTCAACTCCCTCCCTTGTGTCTCCTTTTCCCCTCATCTCCCTTCCTTGTGTCTCCTTTCTCCCCTCCTGTCCCTCCCTTGTGTGTCGTTTCCCCCTCCTCACCCTCCCTTGTGTATCATTTTCCCCTCCTCTCCCTCCCTTTTGTCTCACCCCCTCCTCTCTCTCCTTTGTGTTTCATTTCCCCCCTCTTCTCTCTTCCTTGTGTTAAATTTCCCCAATCCTGTCTCTCCGTTGTGTCTCATTTCCCCCCCCCTCTCCATCCCTTGTGTCTCACTTTCCCCTCCTCTCTCTCCCTTGTGTCTCTTTTTCCCGTCCTCTCCATCCCTTGTGTCGCCTTCACCCCTCCTCTCCCTAATTTGTTTCTCATTTGCCCCCTCCTCTCCTACCCTTGTATCTCATTACCCCCCTCTCCCCCTTGTGTCTTTCCCCCTCCCTTCATTTTGTTTAATTCCCCCTATCCTTTGTGTCTCATTTCCCCCTCCTCTCTCTCCCTTGTGTCTCAATTCCCCCCTCCTTTCTCACCCTTGCGTCTCATGTCCCCCACCTCTCCCCCCCTTGTGTATCATTTCCCCCCTCCTCTCAGTCCCTTGTGTCTCATTCCCCCTCCTCTACCCCCCCCTTGTGTCTTCTTTCCCCCCCATCTCCCTCCCTTGTGTCTCCTTTCTCCCCTCCTTTACCTCACTTGTGTTTTTTTTCCCCTCCTCTCCCTCCCTTGTGTCTCCCCCCCTCCTCTCTCTCCCTTGTGTTTCATTTCCCCCTCTTCTCTCTCCTTTGTGTTAAATTTCCCCACTCCTCTCTCTACGTTGTGTCTCATTTCCCCCTCCTCTCCATCCCTTGTGTCTGACTTCCCCCTCCTCTCTCTCCCTTGTGTCTCACTTCCCCCTCCACTCTCTCTCTTGTGTCTCCTTTCCCCATCCTTTCGCTTCCTTGTGTTTCATTTCCCCCCTCTTCTCTCTCCCTTGTGTTAAATTTCCCCACTCCTCTCTCTCTGTTGTGTCTCATTTCCCCCTCCTCTCCCTCCCTTGTGTCTCATTTCCCCTCCTCTCCCTCCCTTCTGTCTCGTTTCCCCCCCTATCCGCCTTGTGTCTCATTTCCCCCTCCCCTCTACCTTTTGTACCATTCCCCCTCCTTTCCCTCTCTTGTGTTTTATTTCCCCCTCCTCTCCCTCCCTTGTGTCTCACTTCCCCCTACTCTCTCTCCCTTGTGTCTCTTTTTCTCATCCTCTCCATCCCTTGTGTCTCCTTCCCCCTCCTCTCCCTCCTTTGTTTCTCATTTGCCCCCTCCTCTCCCACCCTTGTGTCTCATTCCCCCTCTTCTCCTTCCCCTGTTTCTAATTCCCCCCCCTCCTCTCAATCCCTTGTGTCTCATTCCCCCTCATCTCCCTCCTTGTGTCTCATTTCCCCCTCCCCATCTACCTTGTGTATCATTCCCCCTCCTTTCCCTCTCTTGTGTTTCATTTCCCCCTCCTCTCCCTCCCTTGTGTCTCACTTCCCCCTCCTCTCTCTCCCTTGTGTCTCACTTCCCCCTCCTCTCTCTCCCTTGTGTCTCATTTCCCACTCCACTCTCTCCCTTGTCTCTTTTTCCCATCCTCTCCATCCCTTGAGTCTCCTTCCCCCCTCCTCTCCCTCCCTTGTGTATCATGTTCCACCTCCTCTCAGTCCCTTGTGTCTCATCCCCCCTCATCCCCCTCCCTTGTGTCTCCTTTCCCCCTCATCTCCCTCCCTTGTGTCTCCTTTCTCCCCACTTCTCCCTACCTTGTGTCTCACCCCCCTCCTCTCTCTCCTTTGTATTTCATTTCCCCCCTCTTCTCTCTCCCTTGTGTTAAATTTCCCCACTCCCCTCTCTCTGTTGTCTCCTTTTTCCCTCTTCTCCATCCCTTGTGTCTCATTTCCCCCTCCTCTCCCTCCCTTCTGTCTCAAACCCCCCTCCTATCTCCCTTGTGTCTTATTTCCCCCTCCCCCACTACCTTGTGTATCATTTCCCCTCCTTTCCCTCTCTTGTGTTTCATTTCCCCCCTCCTCTCCCTCCCTTGTGTCTCACTTCCCCCTCCTCTCTCTCCCTTGTGTCTCCTTTCACCCTCCTTTCGCTCCCTTGTGTCTCCTTCCCCATCCTCTCCCTTCCTTGTGTCTCATTTCCCCCTCCTCTTCCTCCCTTGTGTCTCTTTTTCCCATCCTCTCCATCCCTTGTGTCTCCTTCCCCCCTCCTCTCCCTCCTTTGTTTCTCATTTGCCCCTAATCTTCCACCCTTGTGTCTCACTCCCCCTCTTCTCCTTCCCCTGTTTCTAATTTCCCCACTCCTCTCAGTCCCTTGTGTCTCATTCCCCCTCATCTCCTTCCCTTTTGTGTCACATTTCCCCATACTCTCCCTCCCTTCTGTCTCATTTCCCCCTCCTATCTCCCTTGTGTCTCATTTCCCACTGCCCCTCTACCTTGTGTATCAATCCCCCTCCTTTCCCTCTCTTGTGTTTCATTTCCCCACTCCTCTCCCTCCCTGTGTCTCACTTCCCCCTCCTCTCTCTCCCTTGTGTCTTATTTCTCCCTCCACTCTCTCCTTTGTGTCTCTTTTTCCCATCCTCTCCATTCCTTGAGTCTCCTTCACCCCTCCTCTCCCTAATTTGTTTCTTATTTGCCCCCTCCTCTCCCACCCTTGTGTCTCATTCCCCCACTTCTCCCTTCCCTGTGTCTAATTTCCCCCTTCCTCTCAATCCATTGTGTCTCATTACCCCCCACTCCCCCTTGTGTCTTTCCCCCTCCCTCCATTTTGTTTAATAAACCCTAAGGGTAATTTGCACCTCTCTGATGAGCACCTCTGACTTGGTTTTTTTTTTTGTTTATGCAAATTATCCTTAGGGTTTAGTCTCCCTAAGGGTAATAGGGGACTCCAGACGTAGACCCCTTGCTCACTGTGCCTTAGGGAGTTCAGCTGCACCTCACTGACGAGGCCCATGAAGGCCGAAACGCGTCTGGGGTTTGCTGTTTCTCCTGTTCAGGGTAGAATTGCCTGGTATTTCGGGGCTGGGTCACTCTTTAGAGTGGGACCAGACTGATATACTACAGGATATTTCTCCCTGTGAACGGCACAAGTGAGCTAATAAAGGTTGCTCTCAGAGTGGTGTATCATGGCCATAGAACCCACCTATTAAGGTTGGTTTGTTCTCTGATGAGCACTTATTAGTTTTAGTTTAAGGGTGTGCATACTTATGCAACCATATTATTTTATTTTTATATTTTTTCTTCCCTCTACCTAAAAGATTTCAGTTTGTTTTTCAATTGAGTTGTACAGTTTATAGGTCACATTAAAGGTGGAAAAAGTTCTGAAATGATTTATCTTTGTCTCATTTTTTTACAGCACAGAAACCTGACATTTTAACAGGTGGGTGTGTAGACTTTTATATATATATACTAGTGACTTGACCGTCAAAAAATGACGGTCAATAAAAATTAAATGTTGTGAAATTTGTTTGCAACACAAAATGAGTCAGCTACATTTGTCCCTTATTTTTTTTCTAAAAATAAAAACACATTCATTTTTTTAACTTTTTTTTATTTTTTTAACTTTCAACTTATATTTAACAAACATGAAAGTTTGTAACATGCAACTTGTATATGAAACATTCGTTAAACATTTTGTTAACAATACTAACACTTTTCAATACATATTTATCACTGAGTAACTGCGGACTATATTAACTTAGAGTAAGTAAATTGTTTTAACAATAACATGCTTTTTATCATTTGTAACATATTTGTTAAACTCTTGTTAAACTAAATTAGCATTGAATCCAGAGGAAGGCAAACAATAAAAATCCCCTATTGAAACTTGTCCAATTGTATCAAAAAAGGAAAAAAATGAATTCCTTCCTGACCCCATTAACTGGTGATCGGATTTCTCCCTGAATCAATACTTTGTCTTTAAATAATACATATCATACATAACAATACATGTTTGACTATACCACATATATATTTAACAAACTTTTATAAAAATTCAAAAAAAACATATTTAACATCTGAAATTGTAACATCAAACAATAACATTTAACTCTTGTAAATCCTGAAAAATTCAGTTAATTGTTTTGTGGGGCCAATCATGTTAATATGAAACTTTGAACCCATTCCAATCTGTTTAGGGATATTTTACTGTTGTTTTTGTTGATATTTTTTTTTTCTTTTCAGTTTGCCCATTCTGCAAATATCACATAGATTTTCATAAGTGAAATAGTGGTCCCTATTTAAAGAGTCCCAGAGTACTTTAATTTTGTCATGGAAGTCAAACCACTGTTCTGTATGCTTTTTTGTCCATTGTTTAGCTGTTTTACTTGAAATATTGTTTTTGTGCAATCATATTGGGTACCATAAAATGTTGGCATTAAAATGAAACCATTGTCCTCTATCTTTCCAACACCTCATAGTAGACAATGTTTTTGGTGTAAACACATCCATCGTCCAATAAATGACCTTGAGTTTCGTTTTCTTCAACATGCACTTTAATTTATTTTGGATTTGTGCACCTTGAAAAAGCCACATAGAGTTGTCCATGTGCAAAAACTGGTTCCTTTAAAAAAATCCCAACTGACTTAAAAGTTTGTCCTTGGGATTTATTGATGGTCATGGCAAATGCCATGATAACTGGAAATTGTCTCCGTTGAAGGACAAAGGGCAAACCACTCTCACTTGGAGCTAAATCAATTCTTGGTATAAAAACTCGTTCACCTTTATAGGTACCAGTTATAATTTCTGCATGTATAAAATGATCTTTTAACTCATGCACAATTCATCTGGTCCCATTACAAAGTCCTTTTTTTGGTTTCCTATTTCGCAATAACATGACAATTGCGCCTTTTTTCAATTGTAAAATATGTGTTGGCATTCCAGATGGTGTTAACGAATTAATAAATTCGATACTAAAATTCGATTCACTGTCTTTATCATCTGACAGAATAGAATCTGCACTGTAATAATTCTTTTGTGGTACATTGATGTATTTTAAAATTTCGTTATTCACATTCAAGGCATCAATATTTTTTGATGTTAATATCAATTTGTTTGCAATGTCTGAGTAATCCTCATTATTAAGAGTGTTTAGAAATATGGCTGATATGAGTGATTCATTGCAAACCATTTCTGATGGAATTTCAATGGTGTCATTTGGTAAATGCTGTATTTCTGGATGTTTTCCTTCTCCGATTTTAATGAGCCAGTCATTGAATTCATTTTGGCCTTCAGATCTCATATTTAATTCTAATTTGAGATGTGTAAATATTTGCCACAGTTTACTGGTCTTGATACATGTTTCAATGATCTCCGTTCTATTTCCGTGTGGCACAACAGGTAATGTTTGCCTAAAATCTCCTCCTAACAGCATCACCTTTCCACCAAATGGCAACTTATTATCCATCACTTCTTTTAAAAATCTGTCAATACATTGCAATGCATGACATGACATCATTGTTGCCTCGTCTATGATAATTAGTTTAGTTAGTTTAAATTTTTTTGCTTGTAAGGAATTCAATCGAATATCTGACACTGATGTTTCCAAAATGGGAACTGGCAGCTTAAATCCACTATGCACAGTTCTCCCACCATCTAACAAAAGTGCAGCAATTCCAGTTGTTGCAAATGGCATAGCTATCCGACCCTGTGATCGAATATAACTCATCAAACAATTGTAGAGATAAGTTTTTCCTGATCCACCTGGGCCGTCTAGATAGAAATACCGGTCTTTGACCATTTCATCATCTGTAGCATTTGTGATGGCATGAAATGCTTCTAACTGTAAAGTATTTAAAGTTGCCAGTTTTTCTTGTTTTTTTTGTTTTTGAAGCTCAGTGTCATAATCATCAAAATTGATGTCATCTATAAGTCCTTGATCAGGTAAATTAAAACTTGCACAATTTAATCCATGAGCCAACAATATTTCTTGTATTTCCATCAATGTTTTTAACAGAGCTATTGGTTCTCTGTAACGTTTCAAGAAATCTTCTGACATGTTTAATTTAAATGTTTCCCACAAAGTGAAAGCATCAGGTACATTGCAAAATATACAAATGAATGCAAATTGTTGTCTCATTTGCTTAGGCATTTGACATAGTGCTGCTTCTTCCAGACAACTCTCCCATTATGTATCATCAGCTATGAAATTTTGATGTCTTGCAGCAAATAGGAATGTATCATAAACTATGTCATTCACTGTACGTAAATGCTCAAAACTCTGTGCACCGGGAACATGTAGCAGAAGTAATCTTAAGCTGAAACGTTCAATGTCCCTTGGACTGACGGTATAAATGCGTGGTATACTTTTATGTGCATCTCTTCTTCGTTGTCGCCATAGACCATTTACAAATACATAGTGATATGGTATCTCTATGTATAAAAATTGTCTGGCCTGCGTATCCTGACAGTTTAATTTAAACCATGCAGTAAGTGTGGTATCTCTGTCTTCACTTTGATATAATGCAGTTCGTTCATTTCCTGCAGTAAAGCAAACCAACTGACTTTGAGGCAAATGTACAGCTAAACGATAGATAGCATGTGACCGATCATGCATCTCAAATTTCAAAAGCCGCCACATTGCTTCAGGAGCACTCACATACCGAGCATCTAAATAATTTGATAGTTCATCATGTAAAATAGGATTTTCGTTTTCATTTGCAGCACCTTGTACAACAACAGTAGCTGCGTCATATCCTTTGTATATATATTTATACACATACTTAATTGATTTAATCGAAGTTCAAGCTTCCACATTGATGTGTGCATTGTACTTGATGAGCAAATGTGGATTGTATGGAACGACAAATCTATTATCAACCTTTTGGCCACGGATAATAGCTGTTTGTCCTTGTGTTCTTTTATACAAAGGATATCCATCACAATTTGCATAAGTTTGCATTTGAAATTGTTTTGGAAATTCTTTAGTACATTTTTTATTTTCCATACATGGTGAATTAGGATTCATCTCTCCACATGGGCCCTGAATCATTCTATGTGTAACAATCTCCCAAAGTTTTGTATATTTTTCTTGGTCTGGCAATTGTGCGGAAATTACTGAATCCACTCTCTCAGCAGTGTTCAACTTATCTTTTTCCTGCAGTATTAAAAGTATGTGAGCATGTGGCAATCCTCTTTTTTGAAATTCAATGGTGTAAACAAAAGCCACACATTGTCCAAATAAGTGTGCTTTAGTGATATCATGTATTAATGAATTGAGTTTGATTTTGAAGACTCTTGCCACTAAATCTGGTCGGTCAGAAGTAGTTTGTCCCAGATTCAAATTTTCCTTGATCTCTGGCCATTGTGGATTACATGTGAATGTAATAAATAAATCTGGTTTTCCAAATTTTGTATCAATAGCCATGGCATCATTATACCTTTCTCGCATATTGTGAGGAGATGCTTGGAAAGTGGATGGCAAAATAATTGCTCTTCCAGCTGGAATGTCTCTGTTGGAAGCTAAATCTGCCACATAATCCATTAATCCACAATACTGTTCTACTCGTAATTTATTTTGTTGATATTTAATGAAATTTAGATTATTGGCTTGAACTTGTAAATATGAATCAATAATCCATTGTTGAGTGAGTTTGCCTCCATGTAAAATTGGATTAAAACAATCATGGATAGAAGTTTGTGCAACTTTATATTCCAGCATGGAAATATTAGATCTAATATGAAGTTTAGTATTGGGATAACTTTCCAATTGTAATTTCGGTTCCCATCCAGGTTCCCCATTTGGAAAGAAAATGGGATATGTCATTGGATCTAAATTACAGCTTAATATATTGATGTTGATAAATGGTTGTTCTTCATTGCGTGGATATATTCTAATATCCCGCTGAAAAGGTGGTTCACCATCTTCATTTTTAAACACCATGGCAATCTCATTTACTGTAGGTAAATTATATCTTCTTTGATCAGTGTTGCGATCTCTTTTTAACACCATATTTACTCTTGGTGTAGGCAATTGATGTATTTCAGCATGTTCCTGTTGTTCTTTTTCAAGCTGTGCTAATTGTTTGTATGCTTGACTATATGGGTTTTTTTGCATAATTTTATCCAGCTGTTCAAAGACTATGCGCAAACACTGTCTATTTTCTGAAAGTGTCATTCTTTGTTCCACAGCTTCCATCGTATCTAAGACATATAACTGTGCAAATTTCCTTTGCTCTCCTTCTTGTGGGTGTAAATGTGAAGTTCGTGGTATATTTGACCTTGAACTCTGAAACAGTAAGGACCATGTCCTGGTAAATTTTCTGCTAATGTTGCACCCATTGAAGCAAATGAAATTGCACTGTTATAATACCTTATGTTTTGTTTGAAATTATTATAATTTGGAAATGTTGGATCGCTGATTATGCATTCTAAATAATATGGAAATGGGTGTCTTAGTGGAAGTTTCACCTTTCCTTTCTGACAGCAACTAATGAAATTTCCGTCAGTAGGTCTTTCCTTTATAAAATGATAGGCCCCACAAAACTGACAAACCACATTAAGTAACCCACAATAATGAGTATCTACTTGTACTGCAGTAGTAAACACATTGTCATGCATTTCTTCAACATAGATATCAGACCCACTTTCTATATGTACATTGTTTTCTTGTGTGTCTACATTTAAGTCATTCTGCAAAATAGAATCATTGGACAATGGTCCACAGAGATGTTTTTGTTTACTTTTACGTTTCTTGGAAGCACCAACACACTCACTTGCGGCTTTCTTACTCATCTTTCTTTTATTTAAAAGTCTCTGTCGATCTTCTTCTCGCAAGCGTTGTGAAGTTTCCGGTGTCTGAGCATCTCTCCACCTTTGCTTCCTTTCCCTTGCCAATCTTCTTTTGCGTTTAATTTTGTCTTCTCCATTCTCCACCATTTTAATCTGTAATTGTAAATAGAGATGATATTGTTTGTTCTTTGTTTTGTATACATTTTTTTTTTCCTTTTTGTACTGTTCCATTAAAGTAGATGAATAAACTAATCAAGCATTTTAAAATGTTGCACTTTAGACTGAAAGAAATGAAACCATTTTTCAAAGTATTTTATTGACATATATTAAATAGGAAATAGCTGCACATATCTATATTTATATTATTATCCTTCAATTCCATTCCTTCTTGATTGAATTCACAGCATACCATCAATTTCTTTTTTTTGCAAGTGTTGTAAGCTTCTTATTTTTTTAAAATATTATTATTAATTAGTATTGTCTTTTCAACTTTTTTCAAGTTATGACTAAATATCATACGTTAATGACTCAATAAGTACTCTCCATTTTCACCAAATATAATATAGCCTTTTTCTATGCATCACTCCAAAATTAAATTTTATACCTGTGAAGATGATGTTGATGTTGTTCAAAGGCTGCAAACGTCACGCTGTGTGTTTATTCCCTTGCAGATCCAAAGAAACTGTAAAATCAAATTGAGAATATTTTTAATCTTTTGCTTCATCGATATCAAACATCAACAGACATATATTTGGCTACATTAAAAACCTAAAATCATATTTTTTAATATCTTGCTGTAGTAATATAATTCAAATTCTGTACCTGTCAAAATTATCCTTATGATGTTCAATGTGTCCGAACATCACTATCTCTGTTCATTCAGCTACAGTTCACTGCAATTATAAAAAATAGTAAAATTAATGTATAATATGTTGCTTCATCTGTATCAATCAATGAGGCTTAACATACACATTTTTGCATAGATTAAAAACATGAACTAAATATATCAATCAATCCGCATGAACACACATATGTAAGCATACATTAAAAACATACAATCAATATTACTGTTACTCTTTAAATAAGACTCAATTAATCTGTATTAATCTTAAATTAAAGTCTGACTAAATATAACGTCAAGACGTAAGCATGAGTCTTTTCCCTTTTTTTGTTTGAGGGGTATTTTAAAATGAGTATGTTACAAATGAATTATTAAAATAATGTACATTACTAATGAAATAAGAATCAATTAATGTTCATTAATATTAAAGAAATATTAAAATATTAACTAGCGAATTGCCCGTCAAAAAATGACGGCAATGAAATTGTAAGGTAGCTAATGCTGTTTGGTGTATAATAATGAAAGATGTAATACATTAATAAATGAATATGTAATGCTGTTTGGTGTGTAATAATGAAATATATAATACAGTAATAAATGAATATACTTTACCTATTTTGAAGCACTGTGTTGAAGAGCTGTCAATGTGTTTTGAGGTTGCTGCAGCATTAGTGGTGTGGAGCTGCTGTGTAAGCGTGCTGAATGTGTGCAGTGTTATACTGTGCGTGCGCGAGACAAAACCATTAGCGTAGTGGTGTACTTCTGCATTGGCGTAAAATGGCGGGTTATCTGTGGTATGCGTCTTTGCTGATTATCCGTCGTTGCTTCGTGGTGTTTTTCGAGTTTCGTGTGGTGTTTTGCGAGTGTGTTGTGGTGTTTTACGTGTTGAGAGTGCTGTAGCCTCGTTTTCGTTTTTTTCATCAGCCATTTTTTCTCTCGCTTACCGATTTTATTAGTGTCTAAAGTGTTTTATTTTTATTTAAATGAAGGTGTAACTTTGTTTTTTTAGGTGCTGGATGGTTCCTCTTGCTGTAGGTAAGCTTTTTATGTGTGTTTTGTGTGTATTTATTGTGTTTTAAATGTTTGTATGTCGGCTTGTTGCGTCCGATGTTTGCGAGGTCGTAATGTCTGGTAACGTGTCTCGTATGGTGTTTGCGTGTGTAGCCTCGTTTTCGTTTTGTTCGGCGGCCATTTTTTCTTTTGCTTAGCAAATTTTTTAGTGTCTAAACTCTTTTATTTTGAGTGAAATGAAGGTGTAAGTTGCATTTTTGAGGTCCTGGATGCTACCTCTTGCTGTAGGTAAGCTTTTTATGTATGTGCTGTGTGTATGTATTGTGTTTTAAATTTTGTAATGTTCGCGAGATTGCGTCCGAGTGTTGCGAGGCCGTAATGTGTGTGAACGTGTGTTGTATGTTGTTTGCTTTGCTCGTAAAATTTAGCGAGTGTCGTAATTTGTGTGTCGTGTTATTTGCGTTGCGACGTGAAGTTTGCGAGGGTCGCAGTTGCTGGCATGGAGCGCCTTTGGCGCTCCATGCCAGCAACTGAGGCCCTCGCCCAGTGCCCTCGCTACGCGAGCCCGCAAGCGTTAGCAACAACTCGCATGCTCACAACTATATATATGTGATGTGTGACTAAATCTAACATCAAGATGTAAGCATGAGTTTATAGCCTTTTTTTTGGGGGTTTATTTTATACTAAATATATAAGAACTGAATTATTTAAATAATGTACATTAATAGTTAATTAATCAACGTGTTCCTTTTTTTATGCACATTCTTAAACGTTAACCTTTTTTGATATTAATGATTAGTAATGATTAATGAATTAATTAAATAAAGTACATTATGAATATAATTTACAATTCTTTCACACAGGTAATCACGATATATAACAAATTAATTCTTAAATGAATGTACATTAATAATTAATGAATCAATGTGTTGCTTTTTTATTCACATTCTTAAACGTTAACTAATTTTGATATTAATGATTAATTAATTAATTAATGTACATTATGAATGTTATTAACAATTGTTTCACACAGGTAAGCACAATATTATTTTTCAATTAATTCAATTTAATATTTTTTATTTATTAAGTAAGTACCAATTTACTAATTAATAATTATAAATGATATTTACCTTTTTTAATGTAATATTGCTGAAGCAGTATCCTGAAGAGCTAACAATCTCTTGAGATTTTCCGGCATCAGAAAACGTTAAGTCAGACTGTCATCACCTGAGGAGAAAGTGTCAGTTATGTGTCAAGTGTGCCCTATATATATAAGCTTTGTGCGCAAGACAAATGCATTGTTTTAGGCGGGAAATCCGCTGTTCCGCGAGACAAATGCGTTGTTTTAGGCGTGAAATCCGATGTGGCACGAGACAAAGGCGGTAAATCTGTGTTGATGCGTAAATCTGTAATTGCGTTTCGCAAAATGTACTCGCTACTTTCTTTTTTTACTCATTGTGCGGTTAATGCGCATCCTTTGTCTCGTTGTTTTTCAAGCACATACGTCTGTGGCTGTGTTTTACGCAGTTCGTAGTAGTATAGCCTCGTTTTCATTTTTTTCGGCGGCCATTTTTTTCTCTCTTAGCCGATTTTCGATCTTTGTAACTCGGCTAAATCGATCTAAATTGCAGTTCCAACTCACTCCCAGAGGTCCTGCCTTGTTCCCCATGCTGTAAGTGACCTTGTTTTTATTTTTTAGTGTGTATTTAGTGTTTTTTTAATTGTTTTGGTTCCGCCGCTTATCTCGTAATTTTTTTCATCTCATATTTTTTTTCTAAGTCCTGCGTCTTGTGTAAAAAAGTGCTACGGTTTAACGTAACAGTGCTACGCGAGGCTCGCCTGCAATGAGCGCCTACGGAGCTCATTGCCAAAGTGCTACGGTTTAACGGCTAAGTCGTACGATCGGCAAAGTGGCACAGTTTAACGGCTCGCCTCGCTGCGAGAGGCTCGCTGGGCGATGAGCGCCTGGGGGGCTCATCGCAAAGTCGTACGATCGGCAAAGTGGTACAGTTTAATGGCTCGCCTCGCTGCGAGAGGCTCGCCGGGCGATGAGCGCCTGGGGGGCTCATCGCAAAGTCGTACGATCGGCAAAGTGGTACAGTTTAATGGCTCGCCTCGCTGCGAGAGGCTCGCCGGGCGATGAGCGCCTGCGGCGCTCATCGCAAAGTCGTACGATCGGCAAAGTGGTACGGTTTAACGGCTCACCTCGCTGCGCGCCAAGTCGTACGCACCCCGCAACACAGCGTGACGACGAATCGTAGATGGACAATAATATGTGATATATACTATATATATATAATTGAAGAGTGAAGCAGCCGTGAATGTCCAGTAATCTAGTAATTTAGTAATTATTAATCCATATATATATATATAGATTAATAATGAGTACTGCAATATAATTTTATACCTTTTGTATTGGACAAACGTCTTATTTATAATGAATTAGTCATTATAGTCATTATAAATAAGACGTTTGTCCAGTACAAAAGGTATCAAATTATATTGCAATACACATTATTAATAATCTGAAATGCTACTTACGGGTGCATGGTTTTTGGCTTAGGTTTTTGGCCAGGTAGCTGAGGGCTTGATCAATTGAATCATTCTGTAACTGCTGCAATCGAATAGGGGCCTAAGTGTGACACTATTAAAGCCAGAGTGATAATCCTACAGCCCTATTAAATTCCAGAAGTGGCCATCGTCTAGCCCGTATGTCTGCAGGCTTGAAATTTGCTGTAGTTAGAAAACGATTAAATTGAACAAGGCCGCAGCCAAAGGGCCAAAGCCGCGAGCCTGTAAACCCTTCCCGCGCCCGCAAGCTGCAAGCGGACTGGAATAGATGCGGGCCGCAGTTACAATCCAAACCCTTAATTACGGAGTGCAACGTAGGCCTCAGAGCCAATAGAAAGCAGGGAACACCAATTAATGCCACAAAAATGGGTTTCAAAGGCCACAAAAAACGTAAATCATTGACTGCGTTGTAACTGAGCAAGTGAACACACAGGTCTAGGCGTTGGTGAGTTTCTGAGCTTTGTATAGAGAGAGAGAAGGAGCTGTTTTGTGATTTTTTTGCTATTTTGACCACTAAGATATATTAACCCTTAATTTACATCACACATAATTACTGATATCACATAATTCACACACATAGATTAATAAGTACACATAGCTATACATAGCGGCCACAGCACATCTACACCCCATGCCCCCACCTAACATCTCCCCCCATACTTATACTATAATACACATAATATACACATTCTTGTTTTACCTCAAACACATACACGTACATATTATATTGATTTATCCTTATATTTATTTTATTCCAGGAGGGGGTAGAGGAAGGGATGAGAGTGAGGAGAGAGAGGAGAGAAAGATAGAAAGGGTTACACTGGATGAGGAGAGTGAGGAGAGGAGGAGAGTGAGGCAAGGAGTAGAGAGAGGTGAGGAGAGAGAGGGATGTGTCCCCAGATGTAGGCGCACAAGGAGTAGGAGAGAGGGTCAGGAGCCTGATCCCAGGGGGGAAGGTAGTGGGGATGAGGGACGGGCACCAGTGAGAGAACAGGGAGGTCAGGAACCCCAAGCACAGTTGGAAGGGCAAGAGGCTGTGACAAAGTACAGGACCCCCAATTATAGCACAGAGGAGATGGACGTCCTCCTCAGGAAAATCCGTGCCCACTATAGCATCATACATGGTGGGAGGGATGTGAGGTCTAGCCATAACGCACATGCCTGGACTGAGGTTGCTACAGCTGTATTAGGGGTCGCAAACAGGAATGTCACGTCTGTCAAACACAGGTATGACGAGAGCTGGCTGAAGGTGAAGAGGAAGATGGCAGAGGAGTCCAGAGGAGCATGTGCAACCAGTGGTGGACCACCAGCCAACATCACATACTGTGGATGGGAGTGGACCCTGAAGGAGTGGATTGAGACAGCGGCAGTAATGGGCCTTCCAGGACAGGTGGACACAGGTGTGCCGAGAACCATGCAATGTGAGTATCATATACACCCTTACACCCTCATATGCACACACATGAACCCCACACACATGGATGTAGGAACTGGGGAGCATGGGGGAATCAAATCCCCCCCAATGTTTTATATTTTTCTATGTATGTATAAATAAGCTTTTTTAAAGCTGGTGTTTACAACGAGCTGTATCCCCCTAGAATTATTCTGGCTCCTACACCCCTGCCCACACATATAGATAACTGACATTCAATAGCACCGTAAGCCCAATGGTTATGACTAAAGATATATGGGGCATCAGTAACCATGTAAATCCAGGTAGCAAACATATTATTATCAGAATTATTATCAATGAAATGTCTGTCTGCAGTTAAAACTGATTCCGATCAGCAATCGCAAATAGATCAAGATTGATTTGACATTCAAAAGAGAGTACATGTATGGGTGTGCACCCTGCTGCATATGTGGATACAGACTCTGTAGGACTGCATGTGCATGTCATATACTGGCTTACAGCCTTATTAAATTGCGATTTGGCAAATTGAAAAGGACTATATATAAGCACATATCATATTATTTTTACATAAGTTTTTAGTTAGTGAACATCTATCCAAAAGCAAGGTCTTCACTAACTTAAAACTTCTGTAAAAAAAATATGCTATGTGCTTATATAGAGCCCTTTTCAATTGGACTAATCACAATTTAATAAGGCTGTTAACCTGGACCATGTCTCATCTGCATGTTAACAACCATTGCTGGGACAATGTCACAGATTGGTCAGTGTCACAGATCAAGCAGAGCATGTGTCTGAATCACATGCAGATGGCACACCGCTCCAGCATTACAGTATATATATTTATATGAGCCATGATCCACAATGCTCCCAATGCAGGCAGTGGTTCATCAGCATTATGTCAACTGAGGTTTATAACAGACTTGAAGCCAAGACCCAGTAAGCAATGCTGCAATCTTTTTATGTGTTAGGTAGCACAGATTATATCTCAAATTGATGTTTATCTATATTTTCAGTCACACTGAGTTCAGTTCAAGAAAATATATCAGTTCATCTGCATGGATGGAGTAAATGGTATACACAGCTGTGTTTGGTAACCCTTTGTTTAATCAATATCATCTCTTCTTTTTCAATTTCGTCACAATCAAATATTGCTACACAGATTCAATAATAAGCTAAACTAATTCACTATTGATACATTAGTGAACTACAGTTGTTGCTATTGCTTATGTAGCAGTTTTACATCAATTTCCCCAGCTACCCCTTCAGGTAGCTGGGAACATCATCATGTAGACCATGTTTGATATAGACCAGGCTTGATATGTATGAGACATTTAATTGTATTATTTAATAATAATATCACATTATATTTAGTTAAAGGGCTTTAAGGTGTTATATTTCTTGCAAGATTTATGAGGTTATACAAAGAAGAGAAATCAGAAATGAGCCTATATCATTTGGTATTGCCAGGAGGGCCTCCACTCATAGTGATCAAGCCTAACTTATCGTATCTTTATAAATCAAACAGGATAAGGGTATATGCAAGGCAGTGTGGCTATAGGAATTAGGAGTACTCATCAATAAACGCTTTCACAAATCAAACTTTTCCACTTGAAACTAGGATAAAATCCTGAGAGAAAGTAAATGGTGTATGCCAGTTTTCCTAAACGGCCTGTCTTGGGAACAGTGCTGGTCCCTGAGACCTTACTTTAAAGGACATGAATGGTAGAAAATGAGGAGAAATTAACCGTTTAAACTTGTCACTGACATATTAGTAAATTGAATAATGACAAAAATCTGTCCAGCTTAATCATATCAAATAATTATTATCTGAATAAGCAATTTCTCAACAAATGTTTACTTTAATACTATTTTTACAATGTGTATATGCTATTTTATTTTATTTCCCTATGGACCCCAATAGTATGGACCCATATAGTAATGTACAGAATGCTCATGGGTGCACCAACTATTAATGCTTATACAATGCAGTTCTAAAATGTAATCAGTACTGGATTGGTTAGTTTGGGTTGAATATGGGATATTTCTGGAAATCACCACTTCAAGATTTACATGGCAAAATATAATACACCTTTTGACACGACTGAAAATGCACTTTTTTCGAGTGATAAAAAACACCAAATTTGGGTGTAATTTCGCGTGCAACCTGACTTCCAGGCTTCCTGTGTCTCCCCCTGTGCTGTGTGTGTGAGTTAGGTACTTGAACAGTGCTGCGCTGCTGGCGAGTCTTGCCTTACAAGGCTCGCCTAAGTACTGTGCCGCTGCTTCACCTCGCTTTGCGAGGCTCGCATGTGTGATGGCGCCGCTGGCTGCAATGACAGCCACAACCTCCTTCCCCCCACCGCCCTTACTTCACCAGACTCAACCCGGGCCCCAGACCCTCCCCACTCAGACACCACCACCGCCGCCTCCTCACCAGGCCACACCCCTTGGGCCTCCATCCTCCATATCAGGACAGACTGCGCAGGTGGAGATGCTGGCCCTCATGCACCAGCAGTTGGAGTGTCTTCGGGGGCTCCAGGCCAACATCTCCACCAATCATGAGGAGGTCATGCGCAGCCTGGCCAGGTGCAATAGGGAGGAGCGGAGGCAGAACCTGATGACTGAATCCTACCTGGCCAGGCTGCTCAGGATTGGGGCGGACCAAAGAGCATTCCAGGGGTCACCAAAGAAGCCATGCAATGCACTCTGGTCCCCAGCCCCACTTCCTCTACCCCTGCAACCAGAAGCCCGACCCTTCCTCTCCTCCCATCATGCCTCCACCCCTGTATGTGCCACTGCCTCCTGGGGGGTTGCCTCCCCCTGCCCCCCACCACCAGGGAGACGGTGGATGGCCAAGGGGATTTGGGCCCTTTGCCTAGACGGAAGAGGACCTAGGGGCTGTGCAGATGTTTGTGCCTTCTCAACATCAATCCTCAGTGACAATCTATTGGTCACTATTTTAACCTAATCTAGCCTGGCTACAGAGTCTTGGATCTTGGCCTATGCGATGGTGATATTTTGTATGCAGATGGCTACCTCCCATCACATGGTCTATGATCATCTTCTCTGTGGACACGTAGGGTTCTGTAGAACATGTCACCAATTGATGGTCACAGGAATGCTGTTGAGAAGAGATGCTGCAGTCCCAATCTTTTTTTAATTTTGTAGGTGCTTTTTTCTTTTTTTTTTGTTTTAGGTACAATTCAGGTCCATGAAGGTATCTTATGCATCTGCAAGCATTGTGAAGGAAATGTATGAGGTATAAGGTTTTCACAGTGCCTCTCAGGAAGACATTGCTTTAATGACAGCCCCCCCTTAACATGTAGCTCCCACCATATTAAAGCTATTATATATACAGTTAGCTAAGACATGATTGTTGTTAGCTTAAATGTAGACTAATAACGCTATGGCAGAGGACTTGCAAAGTGCCACAATGGCATGTTAATGACAGCCAGCATTAATATATGCACTAGTGAAGCATGTGATCCTGACCTCAATTTCAGTCTGAGAACAGAGAACTGATGTAAGTAACAGTGAATCTGGCTGCTGACCTTTGTGTCCTCTACGTATTAATGTTTTTTTTCCCATATTGCTGATTATCCAGAGACCTAGCTAATAGTTAGTAATGCTTGCAGATGGGAATTAGGTGAGTTGGTATAATGCATGTTTTTTTTTTATCCTCCTACGCCTTTTTTCAGTTGACCAGTTTTTTTCTTTTTTTTTGTCACCACACTGTATGTGTGAAACTGGATTGGATTACAAAGTCCAGAGGTTGAATCACCTGTTTCATTGAGCAGATCTAGACAAGTTGTAAGTGCTATGCACATTAATGGTTTCTTCAATTAAATGGAGTGTTTTCTGATGATCCTTTTTTTTATCAGATTCCGGTCGCAGCGGTGTAGTGACCACATGTGACCCTGGTAGGTGCAATGCATCATGCTTATTCTAGACTATTAGCCCCATTAAATTGCCTGAATGTGTAAAACCGTAGCCCATAACGTAGCCTGCAAGACTTGCGGATATAAAATTGGCTCCATAAAGCAAGCCACTCCTGATCTGCGGGTTTAGAGTGAAAAAAGGCTACGGGATGTGAAAATTTGAACTAAGCACCCGCAAATCCTTTGTTTTCTCAAGCCATAACTGTTACGTTCAAATTATGCTATTAAATTGCAACAGATTATCAAAGACGCGGGGCGTTAAAGCCCGTAACCCGCAAATGGAGGCCAAAACATTACAGTCTCCAAATTGGACCACAAAGGGTTTACAGACAACTTTTAAACACTGTAAAGGACAATATAAATACACCAGTGCACTTTAAAACATGAGGAAAGCATGGAAAGGCATTACAATTACTTGCACAACAATCCCCAAATAAAAAAAATGCATTTAAAATTATTATTTTTTTAATCATATGTTGTAATGGTCATGCATATGCCAATATGAAAAGACATGCTGAAACATGCAGAAAGCAATTAAAGACCCACTACCTGATCATATAGCAACACAAAAACATGAAACTCATGCCATATTAAGCCTTTCTTACTCACAGAGGCTCTATTGTGGACCCTAAAATATAAATATAATTGCATATAAATCTAACTCATCACATCTACATTTGGGTACACAAATAGTGGCCATATTTCTCCGCCACATGGCATATATCAAGTACCAGGTGAACATTGTATTATTTGTTTTTCAGTCCTTCAGTCGTGTCTGACTCTCTGTGACACTATGGACTGCAGCACACATACTAATGTCTATGTCTGTGCGTATCCACAAGGTTTGCATGCCAATGATACTGGAGTGGGTTGCCAGTTCGTTCTCTAGTAGACTGTGATTTGTCTGACCTCTCTGCTGTCACATGCCCACCTACACTGGCCCTACATGGTATAGCTCACAGCTTCATTCAGCTGCACAAGCCCCTTCACCACCACTTAGCAATCCACACTAATGTAAATTGATGAATAGCAGAACTTGGCACATGGCCACCAGCAATGGTGTGGGACCTACCAGGATGGGCGTAGTGGAGATTACCCCTGATCGAAATGAGTTGGCTGTTGATCCACGCGCTTCTCCAGAGTCCCCATGTGTTCTTGCGGCTCCTCCTGATAGGCTAGAGTAGTGTGGTCTATATTCCCCTGTTCCCCTTCAGCATTGCTAAGTGGTGGCAGTGAAGGGCCTTGTGTACTGCAATGAAGCTGTAAGCTAAACCATGTAGGGCCACTCTAGGTGGGCATGTCATAGCAGAGTTCAGACAAATCACACTTCACTAGAGAAGGAACCCACTCCAGTATCACCTGTGATATTCATTGTAGGCCCTCAGGGGAATGTTCATACTCCACAATATTACTATTTGGACTTGGCCTGTGTATTAACCCTTTATTATTATTATATTTGATATTTAGTATTATATGATATCTAATGCTATTATGAGTATTATTTGTTTTATATGTATTGATCTTTTGCGTGTTAACTAGGGCTTATTAGTTTACATAGGAATGTTACACTAATTTGATGAATGTGGATGTCCCATAACCCCAACCATTGAAAACACACTGACACTGTTAGAATTGTATAACAAAGCTTTATATTATAAAGACTGTGTATTAATATTATGGGTGTGGTGTGTGCGGATCCCGAGAAAGAAAGACGCTATTATTGGGAAAAAGGGGATATCTACAGGAGTAATGTCATAGTCTAGAATAAGCATGATGTATAGCACCTACCAGGGTCATATGTGGTCACTACACCACTGCAACTGGAATCTGGTAATAAAAACGACCATCAGAAATCGCTCCATTTAGCACTTACAACTTGAGTATATCTGCTCAATGAAACAGATCATTCAACCTCTGGACGATGTAATCCAATACAGATCACACTTACAGTGTGGTAACAAAAAAAAAGAAAAAAAAGTGGTCAACTAAAAAAAGGCGGAGGAGGATAAAAATACTAATCAACATGCATGAACAGTACAGAGCTAAATACTGTAACTGAAACAACATTGCAAGTTCACAGCCATAGCGGTATTAGTCTACATTTAAGCTAACAACAAGCCTGTCTGAGATATCTGGCTATATGATAGCTTTGAAATTGTGGGAGCTACATATTAAGGGGGGGGGGGGGGGCTGTCTCATGTAAGGAATACACTGGGAAAACCTTACACCTCATACATTTCCTCCACAATGCTTGCAAATGCAGAAGATGCCTCCATGGACCTGTATTGCACCTAAAACAAAAAAAGAGAAAAAAAAACAAAACCTACTAATTAATGTCTGAAAAAATCATAGGGGCAGCAGCATCTCTTCTAATCAGAATTCCTCACTGACCATCAATTGGTGACATGTTAAACAGAACCCTATGTGTCCATGGAGAAGAGGATCATGGACCATGTGATGGGAGGTAAGCATCCGCATACAAAATATCACCATCACATAAGCCAAAATCCAATATTCTGTAGCCAGGCAAGATTAGGTTAAAATTGTGACAAATAGATGGTCACTGAGGAGTGCTGTTGAGAAGGCACAAACGTGTTCACAGCCCCTATGTCTTCCCTCGCCTAGACAGAGGGCTCACATCGTCTGGGGTCGGCTGCCATTTACCTGCTGGTGGTGGTGGGGGGAGGCAACCTCCAGGAGTTAGTGGCTGCGGGTGTCGTGGTGATACCCCCAGGGTAGAGGAGGTGGTGCTGGGGACCAGTCCGATCCTAAGCAACCCAGCCAGGTACAACACATAAGATTATACCTCCTCTCCTCCCTGTTGTGCCTTGCCAGGCTGCGCATGAGCTCCGCATGATTGTCAGAGATGCTGGCCTGGATCCCCTGAAGACAGTCCAGTTGTTGGCTAGCACCTCCACCTGCGCAAGCCTGGCTTGGTGGTGGTGGGGATGGAGGCCTGTGGTGTGTGGCCAGGCGAGGAGGTGGCGGTGTCATTAGCTGATGGCGCTTATTGCAGGAGTGTCAGAGCTGTAATTTGCCCGAGGACGCTCCACTGATGGAGGATGGAAAGAGTTTGAAGGCGCACATGTCGATGCCCTCGATCAGCGCAGAAGGCACGCAAGACTTTGAAAAAAAATACGGCTTTAACAACAGATATTTTTGCAACCACGCAACTCGGAAGACCACCAAAAAACACCAAAGAATTTTAAAAAATTACTTAAAAACCTCACACACAGCTCAGGGAAAGAGCCAGGGAGCCTGTGAGTGAGACTGAAAGCTAATTTGAGGAAAGAGATTCAGGGGTCAGAGAGGGGGACAGCGAGATACGAAAGTGGCAGGTTGGACGGCGTCTGCAATATGCATTCATTGCAGGGCATTGCATTGGAAGACTGCCAAAAGACGCCAATTAAATCAAAAAAGAACTTACAACCTCACACACAGCACAGGGGGAAAGGCTCAGAGCCTGTGAGTGAAGTTGCAAGCTAAGTTGAGGTTTAATTGACGTTTTTAGGAGATCGGAAATTGGCTAAGCGAGGAAAAAAAGCTCAAAACGAGTCCGGAGGCAGTAAGACTTAGACGCTCATTGCGAGACTTTGAAAAAAGGATCGATAGGCGCTCATCGCGAGGCACACAAGACTTGAGCAGGGAAAGAGGAGAAAAGCACATGAGGAGGGAGAGGGGGAGAGTGTGGAAAGAGACACAGGGGTGAGAGAGGGGGGAAAGGAGACACACAGGAGGGAAATAAGGAAAACAAAAAACACAGGGCAGGGAGAGTGGGGAGGGAAAGAGGAAGAAACGGACACATGGAAGGGAGAGGGGGGAAACAGACACAGGGCTCAGAGAGTGGGGAGAGGCTCGCAATGAGCGCAAAGGTGTTCATTCCAAGGCATGAAAGTGGCGTGTTGGATGAGGCTCAGAGAGTGGGGAGAGGTTCCGAAGGCGCTCATCGCTAGGCCCGCAAGTTAGAGGGGGGAGAGTCTTGCATTGTGTGGCAAACATATGTATTGAAAAATAAAGTTTTATTAGAGCTATAAAGAAACTTTTGAGAATGTTATTCCATATTATATATAAAAAGAAGGGTGGAAATGTTTTTAAGAATACGTACAAACATTAAAGGAAATAGGAGATTATATGTCAGATTGAATAATAATAATAATAATAATAATAATAATAATAAATCTATATAGAACCTTTCTCCCAGAAGGGTCTCAAAACACTTGGTTGGACATTACTTGAGAACATAAAATAAATACCCTTTTCCAATTAAGATTAAAAGAGAATATTGTTTTTTTTATAAATGTCTAAAAGGTCTTGTATGTAAAACTATACAGTTTATTATGTTTTAAAATTAATAAATAATACACATAAATTATATATATACACAAAACGACCACTTTTTTTTAGCAAGAACAAATCTTATTTATATACAGTGTCACAGCCTTAGCAAACATTCTCTTAACCAATCCCCAAACTCTATTTTTCCCACCATGTGGGCAACCTACCCATCAAAGACTGCTAGAGTTCTTATTGACCCCCCCTCCAGGTGCTGTGGAGCCTGAAACAGGTATTTTTTACTGACTAATTTGATCAGCTTTTCAATGGGGGTTAACTGATTACTCAAAGATGGACACAGCTTGTCTCACTGCCTACGTGACAGCTCATGCTGCTGTGAAAGCAAACCAGGGGACAATAGCAGTTAATTATTTGGCCCTGAAAAGTAAGTAAACCCCATAGCCACCTTAAAACCCTTAGCCAACTCCTCTCTGACTCAATAAAGGTATCTCTATCCAGTGGGAGATCGCCTAGGAAGCAGAAGCTGCATAGTCCTCTGAAATCACTGGGCATTACCACTTTTCGGTCACCACTCAGGAGGTACCCTGAGCCTGTTAGAATACCCCACTACCCTTTACTAGTTCCCACGAATAGCAGAGAGTCTGTCCCTGATAATCTAAGACTCTCACACCAGAGGTTTATGGTTCCCCACATGGGTTAAGATCCAGGCCCCTCACGCAGACACTCTGTCTCCAGCCACTGCACTAACTAATCATCCCTTGCTGTGCCCAGCTTCTGCCTGGAAGTAGCTGATAACGGGGACTATAGACCCAGTTATCAGGACTTGGTGCCAGTCCGTCTTCTTCCCACCTGGGTGGGGAAGAACACAGACTGGCACAAAGTCCTTGGAGACTGACCTGACCCAAATGGGGTAGTTCAAAGGGGGCATATGGTATCAAACTTGATTTTGCCTAAGGAAGTGGACCCCTGATGATTGGTTGAAGAACTGTATAAAAATGCCTGTTCTGCTAAATAAAATTATGCTCTTTTTAGGACACATGTGCATGATGTGTTTCATTTAAAGTGAAGGAGCTGATTTATTTATTTTTAATCAGAAATTCGTTTCTGCAACTTGTCCTGATACCCGGTAACTTTTTCTGAAACACTGCAACATGGCCCTGCTACCGCAACTAGAGATTCAGCAAATTGCCTTTGCATTTGGTTAAGCTTTTCTGTTTGGGAATAAAAGGCAGTTAATAACATGTGGGTAAGATTGGTCTTCTTGACCTTTTCAAGTTCAGTGAAGAGCGACTTGTCTAAACATTTTATTTTTCAAGTTAAGAAAAACATTCATTAACTCCTGTAGAACTGAGATCAGTAAATTACATTTGATTAGGTAAAGCTAATTTGTGATGGACAGAATAATTTTGGCTAGCACTAGCTATTTTGCAATATCTCACTGCATTATTGAGAAATGCATTAATGTTCCTTTCCTATTGTAGAATTTCTTGTCCACACGGATGCGTGAACGAGAAAGGGAAAGTATGGGGATCTAAGATTTATACAGGTGTAAGAAGAAATATCAACTTTGCCATTTTAATTGATAACTCAGCATTTCTTATTATTGTTCAATGCATGAAGACAAAAAAAACAACAATAGACTTGCTTTCCTTTTTATAACTATTATTCTCCAATAGGACTCGTCCTTGTGCCATGCCACAATCCAATCAGGAATGCTGACCGATGATGGAGGAGATATTATAATGGAGAAGAAACCAGGCATGGACAGCTATGAAGAATCTACAAACAATGGAGGCATATCAAGAAAATCTGGAGCCTGGAGCAGGTCATTTGGATTCCGTTTACCATGTATATCACCAACTGAACTGCCAGTACAACCTTCTGAACAACATGACCCAGGTAATAATCTGAAGATACATTTGACCCAGAAGCAACGTTAAAACAAGTAAACATCTTTGTATCTTGGTCTTGATGCTTGAACAAGGAAAAACTACTACTAACAAACCTCTAAATAATTTGTGATAACTATTTTTTAGGTGGTGATCATTCATCAGATTCCATCAGTTTTTTTAGTTTTACTTCTTGCACAACTAAAAGGGAAACCATTGTGCCCTGATCATGTGCAGTTTTCTTTATGTAAATTACTGTCTTCAGCAAGCCTTTAATGCTAGAGCTAGATCATAGGGATCAAAGGAATTAGATAAAGCCTTTTAAAAAAAAAAATGAATCTGTTTATGACATTAGGCATATATATTTCCACTGCTTATATTTAAAATAGTTATGCAAATTAATAATATTGGAAGTATTATCCCACTTTAAATAACCTATTTACTTTTACATTTTATTACAGTCCAGAGACAATGAAAAAATATGCTTATTTTTTACAGTTTAATGAGTCACTGAATTTACCAGTTGATTTCCTTTTTCCAGTTCCTGCTACTTGATGGGGTAATGGGAACAATGGCTGGAGCAGGTCATTTGGTTTCCGTTTACCACGTCAGTCACATACTAAAAAGTCAGGATAATCTTCTGAATAACCTCATAGCCCATGTTGAAGTATTTGTAAAATGCCTGTTTTTTTCAGTCGTCATTTTGTAACTACATTTTTTTTTATCAATTTGCTTATAATATAATTTTTATAGCTTATACTATGAATTCAATATTTTTCTTTCTATTTTCACTAGACCTTGACAGCTAGTTGATGTAATTAAAACAACTGTCTGAGATAAGCGGTTTTTCATTTTTTGCTTAAGAATTCAAAGTGAGTTTGCAGACTTTGAAAGTGCAACTGAACAGTTAACTGAATATTTTAAAATACATTTATTGCTGCTTAGAGCGTTTAATGAAATACCTATAGAATAAACATAAAATATTATTGTGGAGCAATTTTTAGGCATATAGGAAATTATATAAATTTATTTTTAGAGTTCACTTGTTACCAACAACATATACATTGAACAAAGAATCTTAAGGTATGTGGGAATACTGTAGCTGATTTTATTTCAACCATGAGGTATAATTATAATTTTTTTTAATGTAAACTTTAAGATTATAATAAATCACATGGCACTTATTAATCGAATAAAAACACACTACTGTACTTTTATTAACCGGGAAAGGGATGTTAGGTCTTAGAATTAATAGCACAACATTCTCAATCTCCCCAAAAATACTTTACTTCATGATTATATTTTGTGTTATATCGATCCCTGCAATCAATGTGTTTTGACATATACTGTTACTCTCATGTAATAGAATATCATATTTACTGCTTTATTAATATTGCATTATCTCTGAATTGAAGCACGTAACCCAACCTTTTTCAGTGACGTTATGCTAACAATCTCTTTTTCCATTAGTTCCACCTGAACCCGTAATTATGTGATTGCTTAATTGTTTGCGTGCGAGCATGCAACCCCAACAGGCGTTGCAGCCCTTTCTAATTTAATAGCAACGTAAAACAGTCAAATTTGAAGCATGCAGCCCTTACATGCTACACGTTGGACTTACGAGGCTGGAATTTAATGGGGCCCTTGATCGGTAGCAATATCATTTTGCCTTTCAAGCTGAGCTGCCAGCCATGCATTACTCCATAGTTCCGATCATCACAACCACCACAGACTCCACAACCGCCGTAGTTTAGCTGGAGCCGCGCCGTCTTCCTTCCACCCTGTATGAATCTCCAGCATCCAGGACCATGTGGGGAAGACCTCTCCTCCAAGGAGGACACATCAGGAACAAGCGTTCAGTAGTTACAGCTCAAGGGAGTATGCAAAAGCATAGCAATCCCCAGTAATATATAGCGATCCCCTCCAATAACGAGATGAGACTACGTTTTGAAGGGTCAAGTAGAACTATTCTTTAATGACAGGGGATCTCCTTTTATGCAATGGTGCCCTCTGAAGGGCTACACCCACATAATTATCACAGCCAATTAGATACATGGTTCAACCCCCACGTCTCCTCCCCTCAGATAACAGGTAACACAATTAAAACAGACACCATTTTAACCACATTCTGGATGTACCCCAAAAACAGGGGGTACACCTTTAAGTCCAGCACCGTTCAATATCTCTCACCCAGGGGAACACCATATAAAAAAATGGCATGAATCAGACCAGGGGTTCAAAAGTTAGTAAAAGTATGTGTGTGGTCACCCCTCCCTGAGGCAACTTGATATAATCAGACAATGATTAAATCAGCCTTCTTTGTTCTTATCTGAGAATGAAAACACTCCACACAATCGACTCCCTTATCTGTAACAGGATTATCTCTCCTGCCAAGGTCTGCACTAGCCTGGGGCCAATATTCTGCAGAGCATAAACCAACATACATACAGTATATTATTAGGATCTGCTGGGATCTGAGCGCACAAAACTACCGAATAGCGCTCAGATCATCTTCACACAGTTCAATTGCCATGGAGCTAAAGTCTTTCCCATAGTCTTTCATCATATGAATGGGCTCGATGGCATATCTATCTGTGGTATCATGGTTCACACAGGGCAAGTACCGAATGACCCCCCTGTATGTAAAGGGCCAGAATGAGTGGCATACACTCTGGTATGGCCGAATACTGTTTTTGAAGGGCAATATGTACCAGGGGCCATAGTCGCAGGGCAGGCTGGCAAACAGTCCTCTCCAAGACAAAGTGGCGAAGGGCACTTCGTCACACATCTCCCCTTTGGGGGGAAGTCTAACCAGGCACCTGACCTTCTGCCGGTCAGTGCCTCCGTTAGACGATCCACCAACCCACAATAAACCAGTGCTAGAGCAGCCCCCCCACAACAACAAAGTGCAAGAGCAGCCCACCCACAACAAACAGTTACAGCACCTGGATATTTCGGAGTGGTGATGGGGCAACACGCTGAGGGGACTTAAGGGACAGAGGCCAGAGGCACTCTGCCCTGATGTCAGCTCTTCTGCTGGTATAACCTGCAGGACATCCTGCTCTGTACAAGGGACAAAGGGAAGGCAGAGGCCGACTGCACTCTGCCCCGCTGTCAGCTCTTCTGCTGTGGTACTTGGGACATATTCTGGCTCAGTAGCCAGGGAAAGGTGGAGGTCAGTGAGGGTTAACATTTCCTCTGTTAACCCTGGGGCCACATTAGAAGTTAGCTGGGGAGGGGAATTTGTACTTACCCCCTCCTCCGGTTGTCCCAGTGACGGTAGTTGAGGATCTGGACAGGCTGTGGGCGCAGAGACCACGGTCCCATCTGCGCCGTCTGGGAGATTGGTGTCTCCCCTGGTTAGGGTAAACTGTCGCTGGGGAGGAAGGACGACACCTTCTGCCCCCTGTGGTTCACACTGCCGCTGGGGGGGAAGGACGACACCTTCTGCCCCCTGGGGTTCACACTGCCGCTGGGGGGGAAGGACGACACCTTCTGCCCCCTAGGGTTCACACTGCTTCTGGGGGGGAAGGACGACACCTTCTGCCCCCCGTGGTTCACACTGCCGCTGTGGGGGAAGGATGACACCTTCTGCCCCCTGGGGTTCACACTGCTGGGGGGGAAGGACGACACCTTCTGCCCCCTGGGGTTCACACTGCCGCTCAGGGGGAAGGACGACACCTTCTGCCCCCTGGGGTTCACACTGCCGCTGGGGGGGAAGGACGACACCTTCTGCCCCCTGGGGTTCACACTGCCGCTGGGGGGGAAGGACGACACCTTCTGCCCCATGGGGTTCACACTGCCGCTGGGGGGGAAGGACGACACCTTCTGCCCCCTGGGGTTCACACTGCCGCTGGGGGGGAAGGACGACACCTTCTGCCCCCTGGGGTTCACACTGCCGCTGGGGGGGAAGGACGACACCTTCTGCCCCCTGGGGTTCACACTGCCGCTGGGGGGGAAGGACGACACCTTCTGCCCCCTGGGGTTCACACTGCCGCTGGGGGGGAAGGATGACACCTTCTGCCCCCTGGGGTTCACACTGCCGCTGGGGGGGAAGGACGACACCTTCTGCCCCCTGTAGGGCCGGTAGAGAGACCTCGGTCCCATCTCTACCTGCCATCTGGAGGTCATCCCAGGACCAGTCAATGAGGTCTGGTTCTGCTTGTCGAGTATGCACGAAGCTGAGCAGGTGTTGGTAGTCCTGCTCCAGCTCCCACTCTCTCGTTACCAGGTGGGTCATGTCTTTGCTCACCTCGCCTTCGTCATCCCAGACATACATGCCCATCCGGTAGTCGTAGATGTCCCAAAACCTAGACTCCTCCGTGCTGTCAAGATCAATGTCGTCCTCCAAGGCATCCCATAATAAACCTGGGCCATCATAATCCTCTCCCTCCGGTAAGTCATGTTCAGCCGTCCAGGGGGTAAGTCGAACGGTATGCCACCAGAGGGCCTGGTATGCGTTGTCTAGCCAGATCTCTCGCCGTACCAGGGTCTCTAGTCTTGTCACCCACTCATCCAGGAGCTGCTCTCCCAATAGATGCATCCGCATCGCCACACGCTTCTGTAGCCGCTGCTCATCACTGGGGAGACTCTCCCCTCGCCGCCATTGGGCATCTTCCAGGGCATCATACCAGAGTTCCTTTCTGTCTGCATCCCTGTAGTCCGCGGCCTCCTCCTCATCCTCATCATGGAACGCTGTCCGAAAACTAGCCGGTTCCATCCTGCTGTAGCCAGGGGCGCTGTACGGATACTAGCGTTGCCCTCAATTTGTAACTACAAACGTTACCGGTGTCTCCGTGCTGCTTTTCCTCTTACTAGGACGCCATCCCACCGCTGCCAGCCAATGTAACGGATCTCCTGGCACCCCGACCGGGTACCTCCGTTGATAGACGCGTCCTAGTTTGCGTCGAGGCCTACAAGCACCGCGTTCAGTAGTTACAGCTCAAGGGAGTATGCAAAAGCATAGCAATCCCCAGTAATATATAGCGATCCCCTCCAATAACGAGATGAGACTACGTTTTGAAGGGTCAAGTAGAACTATTCTTTAATGACAGGGGATCTTCCTTTTATGCAATAGTGCCTTTTGAAGGGCTACACCCACATAATTATCACAGCCAATTAGATACATGGTTCAACCCCCACGTCTCCTCCCCTCAGATAACAGGTAACACAATTAAAACAGACACAATTTTAACCACATTCTGGATGTACCCCAAAAACAGGGGGTACACCTTTAAGTCCAGCACCGTTCAATATCTCTCACCCAGGGGAACACCATATTAAAAAATGGCATGAATCAGACCAGGGGTTCAAAAGTTAGTAAAAGTATGTTTTTCACATAACACACAGACATTTCACATATCCCCCACACAATACACATATAGGACAATAGGTGTGGTCACCCCTCCCTGAGGCAACTTGAGATAATCAGACAATGATTAAATCAGCCTTCTTTGTTCTTATCTGAGAATGAAAACACTCCACACAATCGACTCCCTTATCTGTAACAGGATTATCTCTCCTGCCAAGGTCTGCACTAGCCTGGGGCCAATATTCTGCAGAGCATAAACCAACATACATACAGTATATTACTAGGATCATATTTTAACCAAGAATTAAATAACCATAAACAGGGTAAAACAGTGATGGGTTCCGTTACAGCTGGGATCTGAGTGCACAAAACTACCGAATAGCGCTCAGATCATCTTCACACAGTTCAATTGCCATGGAGCTAAAGTCTTTCCCATAGTCTTTCATCATATGAATGGGCTCCATGGCATATCTATCTGTGGTATCATGGTTCACACAGGGCAAGTACCAAATGACCCCCCTGTATGTAAAGGGCTAGAATGAGTGACATACACTCTGGTATTGCCGAATACTGTGTTTGAAGGGCAATATGTACCAGGGCCATAGTCGCAGGGCAGGAGGCTGGCAAACAGTCCTCTCCAAGACAAAGTGGCGAAGGGCACTTCGTCACAATGTATGTGAGGGCCCAGGGGGTGTTCCCCACAAAGGTCTTGCTGCTGATGGGCTAGCCTCCTGTGATGGTCCTGGGCCTTTGGCTTCCTCCACCACCACCTGCGTTTGTCTTTGTGGTTCCCCCTCCTGTGGAGCCACCACCTGGGTGTCTGTGGCTGGGGTACGCCTCCTGGGTACTGAAATTAGAGGACAATGGTATTTGAGTATTGATTCTCTACATAATTGTTTGCTGTTTGTTCATTAAGACACATGCTCATCTGAATCTGCTGTGCAGTGTGTGAGACTGACCAATTCTCAGCAATGGGTGTTAACATGCTTGATCTACAGCTATACCTTGTTTAACGCTGTGGATAGGTTCCAAGCAGTAGGAGTGTTAAGCAAAACAGCTCTGAAAGGTGCAGTTTAACATGGGGAAGATAGGGATAGGGTAACTCATGACAAAAAATACACAATTGCAATTGAAGTGTAAACTGTTTTGTTTTACAGTATTTCAACTTTGAACAAACAGCAAACATAACACTAACACAAACTTAACTATTCAGAATTTGTTTTAACTGCAGGTATTGAACAGGCATGTCATTGATAACAATTATGATAATAATATGTTTGCTCCCTGGATGTACATGGTTAGTGCTGCACCATATATCAGCAATCATAACCAGAGATCTTACAGTGCAATTGTATGTCAGTTATCTATGTGTGTGGAGTTCATGTGTGTGCATATGAAGGTGTAATGGTGTATATGATACTCACATTGCAGGGTTTCCTGAAAGGCCCACCATTGCCGCTGGCTCCTTTCAATCCTTCAGAGTCCACTCCCATCCACAGTATGTGATGCTAACTGGTGGGCCACCACTGGTTGCATGGGCTGCTCTGGCCTTCTCTGCCATCATCCTCTTCACCTTCACCAGGCAGTCATCATACAGTGGATATAAAAAGTATACACACCCCTGTTAAAATGTCAGGTTTCTGTGCTGTAAAAAAATGAGACAAAGATAAATCATTTCAGAACTTATTCCACCTTTAATGTGACCTATAAACTGTACAACTCAATTGAAAAACAAACTGAAATCTTTTAGGTGGAGGGAAGAAACATCAGAAACATCCTTTCTAAACACTGGCATCTCCTCACAAGTGATAAAGATCTTAAAGACACCCTCACGTCCAAAGCAAGTATTACTTATAGAAGAGGAAAGAACATTAAAGATATGCTTGTACATAGTGTATATACAGATAAGATATCTGAACCACAAACTTGGCTCCAACCACTGAAGGGAATGTATAAGTGTGGGAACTGTAAATTTTGCAAATTTGTGAGACCATGCAAACATTATATACATCCGACAAATGGTGCTATTTTTGATATTAATAATTTTTTCAACTGTAAATCATCAGGAGTTATATATATAGCTACTTGTTTATGTAACAAGATCTATGTAGGGAAAACCTGCAGGGAATTCCGTCGAAGACTGGGGGAACATATATATTCTATTAAAAACGAATATGACACTCCCATAGCAAGACATGTGAAATACTGTCACAACAACAATCCGGAAGTACTAAAATTTTGTATTATTGATTCTGTGAAAACTGGACCTAGAAGGGGTGATTTTCAAAATAAATTACTACAGCGTGAATCGCAATGGATTTATAAATTAAGAGCACAGGTACCTGATGGCCTGAATGAAGGCTTTTCCTATACGGCCTTCATATAGTCTTGTGTAATTTTATCTTACATAAGTTGTCTATACAGGCCTTTTTCTGGGCCCTAGATTTGGACCCTCTAACTATATGAGAAATACCACCTAGTAATTCCTGAATCAGGATCATGATATATGCACTTTAATTTTACTTCATATATGTCTCATCTTTGCATAAAATAATTTTTGCTTTATTTATAATCTTTTTCAGGTAGATGTGGCCCACTCATGTGTCACATCTTACCTGAAATAGAATTATTCTTTTCACTTTTGGTCTCACGTGACCATCATTATTTTTTTTTTTTTTTTTTTTTTTTTTTAATTTTTAAAGGGAAAAAAAAAAAGAGAAAAAAAAACTTTTAAAAAGTTTTTGGGATTTTTTTTTTTTTTTTTTTTTTATTTTAGTGGTCAACACCACTCACCCTCACATTCTGAGTTATAATATATATGGCCATACTAGATTTTTCTTGCCATTTATTCATTCATGCACGTAGTCACTTTTCACTATGGTCTTAATATGTCAATTTTGACCTAATTATGGTTTACATACAGGGCCTTTATACCCTGGCTATTGTATTGCCCTTATACAGGGGCTTTAATTTATCTAGTTATTTTCATGCACAATATGCACTTTTTCTCTTTTCACATCATGATATTCATATATATTCTCTTTTCAGTATCCTGTATCCAGATACACACTTATTCATTAAGGTTCCCCCTTCCCACTGATGTTGCTCCATCCAATATGCTAATAATATATATGGCCCATTTCTTTCTTTGTTCAGTCCTTTCCTGCCATACATACTTTCACTCATAGGGTTAATTTAGGTGTAGCAACCAGGTAGTCCAGGTTACCATGGCTACCATATGCTTTAAATAGCTTCCTGTCCCTACACACGCCTTAATCCTTTGAAAAAGACGTTTTACACCCAGAAACATGTTAGGATGTAGGCTAGCGTAACGTGAGGTTATCACGCACGGCGCAACTAGGCAGCGTGAATCTCCCCAGCACAGGGAGACGCTGTTATACTATATGCGAGTATACAGAGAGTGAGCTTGTTAAGAATGGCCCAAATTATGCTTACACCACCAAAATAGGTGTGGTGTGATACTCTAACAAGAGGTAATGCAATATCTGGACATTTAAGAGCCATATTGTTTGAATGGTTGATTTATACCTATATCATTCAAATAATAGGGGCATTGTACCCTAATAAGAGGCAATGAAGTACCTGGTGATCTAAGAGCCAAACTGAGGATTTTTTGTATGCAAAGAAATCTGTTGTTTAGAAGCATACTACCAAGCTACCTATATCTTCCTTATGTTGTTATACTAGGTTCACAACCGTTACTGGGGAGAGATATATAGTTATAGCACAAGGTAATTTAGGAAGGTTTGGCCCACTATTCTAATGATTTACACCTTTTGTTGCATAGTACTACAAGCTTATACATAGACACTCTCTGTGTCTCATTTATAATACTGCTCAAACCCCACTTAATGAGTAACAGTTGTCCAGTGGTCATTAGGTTTGCAGTTTTTCTGTTCAAAGGTATTTGTACAGTTTTTATTCTTTCCCTTTTTAAAGTTTTAATCGTCGTTTTTTCCAACCAATAAAGTTTACATTTTACTATTGCCCACTTTTTTTTTGTTATATATATTTAGAGTGTTATGCACTAATGGGCTTTATTCCCTAAAGATTTTTTCTGCTTGGAGGGAAGAAAAATAAAAAATAAAAATAATGTGGTTGCATAAGTCTGCACACCCTTTTATAACTGGGGATGTAGCTGTGTTCAGAATTAAGCAATCACATTCCAAATCGTGTTAAATAGGAGTCAGCATACACCTGCCATCATTTAAAGTGCCTCTGATTAACCCCAAATAAAGTTCAGCTGCTCTAGTTGGTCTTTCCTGAAAATTTCTTAGTCACATCCCACAGCAAAAGCCATGGTCCACAGAGAGCTTCCAAAGCATCAGAGGGATCTAATTGTTAAAAGTCAGGAGAAGGGTACAAAAGAATTTCCAAGGCATTAGATATATCATGGAACACAGTGAAGACAGTCATCATCAAGTGGAGAAAATATGGCACTACAGTGACATCACCAAGAACTGGTGCTCCCTCCAAAATTGATGAAAAGACGAGAAGAAAACTGGTCTGGGAGGCTACCAAGAGGCCTACAGCAACATTAAAGGAGCTGCAGGACTATCTGGCAAGTACTGGCTGTGTGGTACATGTGACAACAATCTCCAGTATTCCTTATATGTCTGGGCTATGGGGTAGAGTGGCAAGTCGAAAGCCTTTTCTTACGAAGAAAAACATCCAAGCCAGACTACATTTTTCAAAAATACATCTGAAGTCTCCCAAAAGCATGTGGGAAAAGGTGTTATGGTCTGATGAAACCAAGGTTGAACTTTTTGGCCATAATTCCAAAAGATATGTTTGGCGCAAAAACAACACTGCACATCACCAAAAGAACACCATACCCACAGTGAAGCATGGTGGTGGCAGTATCATGCTTTGTGGCTGTTTTTCTTCAGCTGGAACTGGGGCCTTAGTTAAGATAGAGGGAATTATGAACAGTTCCAAATACCAGTCAATATTGGCACAAAACCTTCAGGCTTCTGCTAGAAAGCTGAACATGAAGAGGAACTTCATCTTTCAGCATGACAACGACCCAAAGCATACATCCAAATCAACAAAGGAATGGCTTCACCAGAAGAAGATTAAAGTTTTGGAATGGCCCAGCCAGAGCCCAGACCTGAATCCGATTGAAAATCTGTGGGGGGATCTGAAGAGGGCTGTACACAGGAGATGCCCTCGCAAACTGACAGATTTGTAGTGTTTTTGCAAAAAAGAGTGGGCAAATCTTGCCAAGTCAAAATGTGCCATGCTGATAGACTCATACTCAAAAAGACTGAGTGCTGTAATAAAATCAAAAGGTGCTTCAACAAAGTATTAGTTTAAAGGTGTGCATACTTATGCAACCATATTATTTTATTTTTATATTTTTTCTTCCCTCTACCTAAAAGATTTCAGTTTGTTTTTCAATTGAGTTGTACAGTTTATAGGTCACATTAAAGGTGGAAAAAGTTCTGAAATAATTTATCTTTGTCTCATTTTTTTACAGCACAGAAACCTGACATTTTAACAGGGGTGTGTAGACTTTTTATATCCACTGTATCTGTTTTTAACAGTCTTCACATCTCTGTTTGCAACCCCTAAAGACACAACAGCTGCAGCAACTGTACTCCAGGCATGTGTCTTATCGCTAGGACTCACATCCCTCCCACAATGTATGATGCTATAGCAAGCACGGATTTCCCTGAGGAGGATCTCTCTACTGGGCTATAATTGTGGGCCCTCTGCTTTGGCACAACCTCCTGCCCTCTCAACTGTGCCTGGGGTTCCTGGCCTCCCACTTCTCTCACTGGAGCTTGCTCCTCATCCCCACTACCTTGCCCCCTGGGATAAGACCCTGCTCCTACACCGTGGGAGCGTACCTGTGGGGGAACAATCCTCCCCCCTCCTGATCTCCATCACCTCTACCTCCCCTCCCTAACCTACTTGCTCCTCTCCCTCTCTCCATACATCTACCTCTCCTCTTCTCCTCACTCTCCTCTCTGTTTATGTCTCTCTGACTCTACCTCTTACTCACTACTCAAAAAACCAACAACACCTAGACCTGTGTGTTGACTTTTTCAGTTACAGCACAGTCAGGGAGTTACGGGTTTCACTGACTTTTAAACCTGTTTCCGCAATGTTAATTAGCATTCTCCCGTTTCTATTGGTTAATTGGCCTATTTACTGGCTTGCTTAATTTTAGTGCGCTTCATCGGATCGGATAATTTGACGCATCACCTGTAAATCCATGGTTTACGGCTTGAAGTTTCGTGCCGAAACTTGCACCCTTGTTCTTTTGAATAGCACCGGATTTGTAGCAGACCACGAGCCCGCAGCAGGCCCGCAGACATACAGCCTATATACCGTGAGATGCGGCCTTCAAATTAAATCGGGCTCTATGTGTAAAATGTTATCAAGACCTGACCTTCCACCTTTATACTCTTCTAGTCAGTCTGTTTACCAGACTGTTTTGGCATTCCTCATATTGTATGCACCAAAAAATTTGAAAATCATAGGAACGCCTTATAATTTTAAAACGCAAACATGCTCAATTAAAAATATCATGGTGAGAGCCGCTGACATGTGTCAGTTTGTTTCAGATGTGCATTCAGTCATTTACGCTAGTCGAAGGCTATACTAGCTCCCTTTTCTCATGGAGTTTGTAAGGAACTCCAAATTAGCTGGGAGGACACTCTCTCGGGAGCCTTGCGGCCTCATGATGATAGCGAGATTGCACATACGATACCAAGTCCTGGAATTTCTCTCAGAGGGCTCCTAATTATTTTCAGCGTGCTCAAACAGCAGTATTGTTGCTTTCTTTCAAGGTGCATGGATAGCAGCCTTCACAGCAACCCAACTGGTTACTCGAGTCCATCAGCTTCCTCAAGGCTAAGTGGCTCCATATTGCCCTGAACTTCGCTGGCTAAATTTAAAATGGGAAACATGTCCCTGATTGGTTCCTAGCTAATTATTATGTCAGAGTTAATTTTATGCAATACGCACCAAGCGGATAATGATTAACAGCCTTATTAAATTCCAGCCTCGTAGATATGAGGCTTCTACTTAAATCCTGCAAATTTATAAAAGTTACAAGGCTATTTAGCCCTGCTGCGAGCAACGTGTGAGCTACGTAGCAGGGCTATCCGTATCAACACAGAGAAAATCTACATGAGGAGTGACAGCCTGCAAGATGATCTTGCAGGCTCCCACACCTCATCAATTGTTGCGGGGGTCCAAAACAGGACCTCTGCGGCAGTTCCACACATAAGCCCTGCCGTGGGGGGTACTCCAACTACCACCCTGGGATCTAATATTAACCTCCCTCTATGCTGGGGTTCCCCATCAGGACCCCCGAAGCCCCCCACCGATCGTGACCCTGCTGCATTTAAATGTTTAAATTTCCTGCCTCGCGGGTTCTTAAAAGATCGTAAAGGTCCTGAAAGGACTTGCACTAAAAATATTAGCCCCAGGGGTTGTAATGTATTTTTTTTATTTTCTGTAATGTTCTTTTTTTTATTTTTCGTGACTTAGTTTTTTTTTTTCTGTAATGTAGATTTTTTTTTTGTGTCACTTATTGACCCCCATAAGTTATAAGGTTAATTAAGTGCTTATGGGGGTCTGTGATTTCCCCATGAGTGACATGGTTAATTAAGGCTTATGGGGGTCTGTATTGACCCCCATGAGTTATGGGGTTAATTTTAGTTGCCTGGGGTTAATATATTTTTGCGCAAGTCCTTTGAGGACCTTTACTGTCCTTTAAGGACCTGCGAGGCACAACATTTAAAATCTTAAATGCAGTGGGGTCACGATCGGTGCCGATCTGGGACCCCCGCTGCAAGGGGTTAATGTGGGGGGGCTGCGGGGGTCCCAATGGACCCCTGCAGCAAGGGGTTAATGTGGGAACACTTCTGGTGTCCCTATAGGAACCTCCGGCAAAGAGGGGGTTGATTTTAGGTGCCGCGGCCGGGATTGCTAATAGTGTGCCGCGGGCCCTTTAAGGAGCCGCGGCGTGGAATTTTAAACTTTTAAATGCAGTGGGGGCCTGATCTATGCCGATCGGGGAGCCCCGCTGCAAGGGGTTAATATGGGGGGGCTGCAGGGGTCCCGATAGGGACCCCTGCAGCATGGGGATGTGTTTAGGGAGCATCACACGGCTGTCTCTGGCTGCTCCGAGGCAGCACGTATGTGGTTTAGGAGCCCTTGCTAGCACTTTTTGTGCCCATAGAGATTCTTCCGAGGTGCAAGATTCACCTCAAAGATTTAAGGCTGCGTGTGACTCCGTAGCTCTCTCTGAGCTTATTCTCTGCCATTTTTCGAGTCATCTCGCAAAGCAGGCTGCGAGGGACGTATTGGGGAATATTTTAAAGTACAGTATTGCGGGTTTAATAGCTGTTAAGGCTCTAATAATTGATTGAAAAATGCCATGTGTGTCCTCTTGAGTACTCCTAATATGTTTGACAGAAACGTAATACTTTTTTCATTTGAGAGTTTGAAAATATTTGCTAATTAGAGCTCCGAGTCTAACAGAATATAGATTTTTATGTAACCTTACTTGGTTAGCACTCGTACATCTTGAGCTGTGCTAACGCCAATGGAGTTCTAAGGCCAGTTTTGTCGATTTGGCTGGCCCGTTGTGATTATATATATGTATATGTATATATGTATATGTATATATATGTATATGTGTGTTATATTTCCTGTGCAAGGTTTAACAGTATTTTTGATTTGTTTATATCTATTTTCATATACAGCACCTTTTTCATTTGTGATTATTTTTGACATTTTAATAGTTGTATATTTTTGATTTTATTTTTTCAACACATTTCTGGATGATTATTTTTTTGGGGCACAAAATATATATTTTAATTCATAACTCCTATGTATGTGTTTTATTTGTTGACCAATCTCAATAGAATATAATAGCTATAGAAAGTATACAATAATTTATTCAACACTCATTTCACATGCCAGCAAGGTAAAGCTTAAGATTCTACAAGCTGGACTCCAACAATATATGGACCAGGAACTACCAGATATGCAAGCCGGGTGCAGCAGAGGAAGAGGAAAATGAAATCAAATTGCCAATGTCCGCTGGATAATTGAGAAAGAAAGAGAGTTTGAAAAAAACATTTACTTCTGCTTCATAGACTATTCCAAAGCCTTTGACTGTGTGGATCACAACAAAATGTGGCATGTTCTAAAAGAGATGTGAGTGCTCTGCCTCCTGAGGAATCTGTATGTGGATCAAGAAGCCATGGTCTAAACCAAACATGGAACAGACTGGTTCTAAATGGTTACAAATAAAGAAAATAATAAATCAGAAAAGGTGTGCGACAAGGTTGTATCTTGTCATCTTATTTATTCAATTTATACGCAGAGTACATCATGCGTAAGGCTTGCTGGATGAAAACAAAGCCAGAATCAATATTGATACTACTCTGATGGCTGAAAGTGAGGAAGAACTAAAGGACCTACTGATGATGGTGAAAGAAGAAAGTGCAAATGATGGCCTACAACTAAACATTAAAAAAATGAAGATCTTGGCAAACAGCAATCTCAGTTTCTGGATTTTATTTTCCTGGGATCCAAGATCTCTTCAGATGGTGACTGCAGTCATACAATTGAAAGACATTTGCTTCTGGGAACGAAAGCTATGGCAAGGTTGGACAGGCTAGTAAGAAACAAGGATATTACATTATCAACAAAGGTCGCATTGTTAGAATTGACTCCTTTGAATTGTAGTGTTGGAGAGAATATTGATTGATGTCACATCATTGAAAATAATATGACATTTAAATATTACGAATTTGATTCAGTAACACAAGCAATTGTAATGACCTGCTTCTTCAATGGGGCTTGACAAGAAGCCAATTACAAGCCTACCCCTGTAGGACCATGTAGTTCTTACTACCTCTGGTACAGAAGATAGCCTCAGGATATCAGGAACACCATATAATCCATTAGAATTAGGATTAATGCACAGAATGACACTTACACCTTGTCTATGTAAATTCAAGCACAACTGATGTACCTTTATTAATTGACACATTTTATACAATTTTCTGGCACACAAGCTGGTCAATCTGTAAGCCTCTTGCTTACTGGGAAAACCCTGTACCTCTGAGTTCAGATTTCATCCTGTTGATTGTATTACCTCTCAACATTTGCATGACCAGATAACAATACTGTAACATAATAGGCACGCAATAAAACAATAGTTCCACTGAGGACTGTACCTGCCGCATCTGCCAGTCTGTACTCCTCCTGATGGCCTTGTCTGGGGACTCCACTCCTTGGGGCTTCGCTGAGCTCACTGTCTCCCAGCCTTCTTTCTCTGGAACTACTGTCTGGGTACAGCTCTCACCTCCCTCTGGATCTTTAGTCCCTGGATTCTTGGGCAGAATCTCCTGGCTCTCTCCATCTGATACTGCCTGGCATGTGAATACAGGCAGCCCTTGAGAAGTAGCTGCTAATTTGTCTTGTGCAGGCTGAAGAGAATGGCTGCTTGCTGCTTCTCCTCCAGGGTCTGTGGCTGGCTCCTGGACAATGGTAGTCCAATGAACCTCCCCACTAAGCTTACAGTTCACTGGTCGCCTTCCAGTGCGCATTTGGTTCTTCCCTGACTATAGGAGCAGGGTAGCTTTTCCCCAAATCTTCCCCTGGGCCTGGCACTGCTGTGATTAGACCCTGTGCCTCTAACTGGGCGAGGCTCAGGCCCTTAAAGCTAGGGACCAGTTCTTCCTCTTCCCAGTCAACCCACTGCATGAAGGATTCTTTTTTTTTTAATCCATGTGATCAGAATTCCCCCAACAGTCCATACTTTTCTCTTCTGACCCTGCCTTGGCAAAATGTAGCTGGGTCCCCTTTGTCTCTGGAAGGGGACTCTCCTCCATGCCTGACTTGCAGAACTCCTCCCAACTGGGTAGCCAAAACCCCTCTAGGGATGCTCCCCATATACAATGTACCAAAGTTCCTCCTCTATCCTCAATGAAAAACAGGACATGAGGTATCCCCACAGGTCCCATCCAATAAGCATATTGCTCCTCCAGGACAATCTCCTCATCTACCAGTTCCTTCAGACATTCCATTAGCTTGTGATCTGGCCATAGTCCCAGAAATGCCATCCATTTGGTTAGAAGGCCCATTCCTTGACAGTCCTTTCCAGTCACCACCAAATTCTTTAAGCCTCTACTGGGAATAAACACACCCCATCCACAGGAGCTGGGAAAGGGTCATTGCTTACCCCTCTCCACTCCGCCTGTACCTCCTGCATGATCTGTGTCCTTAGGTCCATCAACTGCTCCATAGTAATATCCTCTGGCATAATTGCTTTCCATCTCTGGAATCTCCTGAACACTTCCTCCTCCTCTGTTGCAGACATTTCTTTATAAGTTGCCATCTTTCTGTACTCCACAGAGGTCCCAGCACTGTCATCAATGTCATGACCTGCTTCTTCAATGGGGCTTGACAAGCACCTAGTTCATGCCTACCCCAGCAGGACTGTGTAGTTCTTACTACCTCTGGTACAGAAGATAGCATTATGATATCAGGAACACCATATGATCCCCTTAAAATGAGGATTAATGCACAGAATGACACTACTATGTAAGTCCAGACACAACTGACATACCTTTATAAATTGGCACATTTTATACAATTTTTTGGCACACGGGCTGGGCATTCAGTAAGCCTCTTGCTTACTGGGAAAACCCTGTACCTCTAATGAGATCAGATCTCATCCTGTTGATTGTATTACCTCTAAACAATTGCTATAAACGCTCAGACTTTTTTTCTGCTCAAGTCCCCCTGTGTTTGTGGGGCTGAGTGCATCACCAGATAACAATACTGTAACATAATAGGCCTTAATCTTATTTAGGTGGGGGCTGATGCAATAGCCTGCAGAATGTTATGCAGAGCATAAACCAAGATACAAACAGTATAACAGTGTAATCATATTTTAACCATAAGGACTAAGAATGACATAACCCTAATAATAAAAACAGGGTAACTTCTTGCCAGTCAGGCCCAGGCCATAGTGTAAAACAGTTAAGTCAGGCCCTGGGCATGACAATAATGATTAGTCATAATGCTATAATAATTGATTTAACATTTTTATTTGACAGTGACAAGTTTAAAACTGTATACAATTGGCAAGCTAAGTCCCATCTGAATGAAATACATGGAATGTATTACTAAGGACATAATATTTCAAACTGAGTATGAATATAATATTAACGTTAAATACAAACATTTTACATAGATACCAAAGGGTTAATTTAACCCTTCTTACAAAGTGCGAAGAAAAAGAAGTTACACTCACTTGCCTCTTACCCCAGATGGGTATCATTGAAGTCGTCATTTAATTAACAGCAGCACAGAGGTGATTGAGCGATGTGAGAGGTTTCCAGTCACCATTAGAAATCAAATAAAATACTTAGAGACCACATCAACAGTAAATGAGTTGATAGCAAGCGATCTATCTAAAACAAATTAATTCATGTACCAAATACTGTATATACTCGAGTATAAGCCGAGTTTTTCAGCCCTTTTTTTAAGGCAAAAAAGGGCCCCCTCGGCTTATACTCGAGTCACTTTCCCCCGGTATAACGGGTTGAGGGGGATTGAGGGGGAGGTTGAGGGGGGTTTGAGGTTGAGGAGGGAGGTTGAGGATGGGGGGTTGAGGAGGAAGGTTGAGGAGGGGGTTGAGGATAGGGGGGTTGAGGAGGGAGGTTGAGGAGGGGGTTGAGGATGAGGAGGGAGGATGAGGAGGGAGGTTGAGGATGAGGAGGGAGGTTGAGGATGAGGGGTTGAGGAGGGGGATTGAGGATGGGGGTTTAGGAGGGAGGTTGAGGAGGGGGGTTGGGGTTGAGGGGGGGTTGAGGTTGAGGAGGGTTGAGGTTGAGGAGGGGGTTGAGGATGAGGATGGGGGCTTGAAGATGGGGGGGTTGAGGAGGGAGGTTGAGGAAGGGGTTGGGGATGGGGGGGTTGACGAGGGAGGTTGAGGATGAGGAGGGAGGTTGAGGAGGAGGAGGAGGGGTTGAGGAGGAGGGAGTTGAGGATGAGGAAGGAGGTTGAGGATGAGGAGGGAGGTTGAGGATGAGGAGGGAGGTTAAGGATGAGGAGAGAGGTTGAGGAGTGGGGATGAGGAGGGTGATAAGGGAGGGGGGAAGAGACACAGGGAAGGGAGAGGTTGGAAGAGACACAGGGAAGTGAGAGGGGAGAAGAGACACAGGGAAGAGAGGGGGGAGAAGAGACACAGGGAAGAGAGAGGGGAGAAGAGACACGGAGAGAGAGAGGGGGACACAGAGGGCACAAGAGGGACACAGGGGGCAGCACATTTCCCACCCTCGGCTTATACTCGAGTCACTCATTTTACCCAGTATTTTGTGGTAAAATGGGTGCCTCGGCTTCTACTCGGGTCGGCTTATAATCGAGTATATACGGTATTACAAATGTGTTAATCAATTTATAAAAGAATCCAAAGATTGAGCACTGTTTAAAGATAGAGGGTATTATCATAGCCTCTTCCCTTGGCCTCTCACAATGGACAGATTCAGCAACTCACCATGGTGGACACTCCATTGACCTTATTTTTACTAATCTCTGCACTATCTCCAACCTTGACATCTCCTCCCTTCCCCTATCTGACCACCACCTGCTAACTTGCAACCTCACCTCATCTACCGCTCACCGCCCTTCTTCAAATCCTGCCATCAGAACACGCAGAAACCTGCAAGCACTCAACCCACAACAATTTTCAAATGTACTAACACCCCTTCTCAGCCCCCTCACCACCCTTGCCTGACGTCGCCACTTCACAATACAACACTACGCTAACCTCCACCCTTGACTCTCTTGCCCCCATAATCACAAGCAAACGCCCTCGCTCTCAACCACAACCATGGCACACCACACAAACACGCTATCTACAGAGATGCTCACGCACTGCAGAACGATTATGGAGGAAATCTCGCACTTCAGCAGACTTTCTCCACTACAAGTTTACCATTCCTTCCTAACTCCCCTATCTTACTGTACTGTCTGACCCCAATCCATTCTCTCTCTTTCTTTCAGTGCAAATTCACTCTGGTTTTAAGGCCTACTACATCTGTGAGATTCTCAGAACTGCATTCAGAACACCTCAGCAGTGCAAATTCACTCTGGTTTTAAGGCCTACTACATCTGTGAGATTCTCAGAACTGCATTCAGAACACCTCAGCAGTGCAAATTCACTCTGGTTTTAAGGCCTACTACATCTGTGAGATTCTCAGAACTGCATTCAGAACACCTCAGCAGTGCAAATTCACTCTGGTTTTAAGGCCTACTACATCTGTGAGATTCTCAGAACTGCATTCAGAACACCTCAGCAGGTATGGAGGAGACTATGGAAACTGTGCCATCCCTGGAGCCAATATGTTTATTAATATCACTACTGTATGCATGTTATTATATCTTGGCAGATAGAAATATTTCTGACATTTTGTTTTCAATTTTTAACTGTTTCCTATACCCTGCTTTGGCGTCCCCACCTTCCCCCAACCTTCCCCCATTTATGGCTGGCATAATTACCTCAAATCTCCTCCCCCCTCCTCACATACCTTCATTCTAAGGTCTCTCTCCCATTCCTTCCTAACTCCCCTATCTTACTGTACTGTCTGACCCCAATCCATTCTCTCTCTTTCTTTCAGTGCAAATTCACTCTGGTGTTAAGGCCTACTACATCTGTGAGATTCTCAGAATATTGCCCTCCCTCCTACCCCCTCCCCCACCCACCCCAACTCAGATTAAATTTATAGAGCCATGGAAATCACCTGACTTCCTACTTGCAGATATATCATCTCAACACTAGGGGTCAGCCAACATACTAGTCTTTCACCTCAGATCCCTCCCCTCTTCCTCTAAAATAAAACTCTTTCTATCTTTAACCTTCTTCCTGACCCTTGCTATTCCTATTTGTTACTCTTCCCCAGTTCTCTGCCCTTTAATTCCCTTTAGATTGTAAGTAGCGAGTTTCCAGTCTTGTAGGGTGCTTTGGGATAAAGCACTTTCTGCTAAGATTCTAAGCTCAAAACAGGGCCCTTCAACATTTGAATTTGTTAAACGTGTATTTCCCCTGTTCTTATCCCCTGTACAGCGCTACGGAATATGTTGGCACGATACAAATAAAAGATAATAATAAATAATAATAGCCAGGGTTGGGCAAGTGAGCAATTAGCTCAGCAACAGCAATGATCAAGCAAAGATTAAGCTAGTAAGTAGTCATATCATAATGTGAGAAAGAATCTACCATACAGATTGCTTAAGAGTTCAGTGTGTGTTTGCATAAATTGAAAGTGCAACTGAACAGTTACATGAATATCATAAGATATATTAATTGAAGTATATTGGCTTAGGTCAAGCTAAAGCTTGTAGTCATTAGAGGGGTTATTGAAACTATACAGAATTTAATAAATGCAAGATATGAGCAACATACTTTTCTCTTTCCTGTGTAATTTAGTTATGGTTTATATCCAATAAACTACATTTTAATATTTATTATTTGATCCTTTTTGTCTCATATTCAAATTCCAACATTGCCATGCTTTGCTTTAGTTACAAGTACAATACCTATCACTATTCCAACAAAGTACCTTGTCATACCAAGAATGAGTCATGCCTTATATTGTAGTTGTGCAATGCAAAGGTTACCACTTATATATACACCTTTTCAGCTGATATTACAACGTTATGTATCAGTAACCTGATATAAAAATAAAAAGCATTACAATAAAATACTTGGCACAATACCATCAATGTACAACTATTCTACACCCAGGGTCTTATATTTGCTCATTCTACAAATCTGCTATTCAATTTTTTTTTTTTTTTTTTTGCGTTTCAAAGATTTTTATTCTCACAAGAGTCTCTTTCATTTAGATATAGCAATTTTGACATGCATTTTTGACCACAATAGTTGTTTTGTAGAGACGAACAACTGCAATATGACATCTTACATGGTCCGCAATCAGATTCTGTCTAGATCAGTTCTCATGAACATCAAAATGTTGTTTTCATGCTGTACCATGCAATAATAAACAATATGTTGTAATGTCCACATCTTACTATTTCCAGTAAGCTATTTCCTCTATTTAAAAAAATAACACGTTATTCTGTTTTCCATCTATCATGTTTGTAGTGTTAACTTTTCAATTTACATATATGGTGCTTACATAGTAAAATCAGAATGATGGGTAGTTAAACCTGGCTTCAAACTGGAAAAAGAACAAATAATGACAGCACACTAGGTATCAATGTAGTAAACCAGTCTCCATCATTCGTGAAAAAGGCAGCTGTGAACAGGTAAAATATTATGTTTTATGCATTTTATATTGTGAATTGAATTCCTTGCATACTTTACTATTCATGTAACTCTCTCATTGGCATTACCATAATTTTGAACTAGTCTTAATAATGAGAAATGCCTTAAGAGTAAAAATAATAAAAACAGCTTTTAAAGGGACCCTTGTTGCATTACCTTTTTTTTTCTAAAGTTAATCAACTGCTGTATTTATATGCAAATGAGGAGCTCACTCATATTAGTTAGCTGCTTTGATGTGCTGATTATGCTAATTAGGATTATAATGTGTCCATCTCTGTAGTGACATAAACAAAACCTGCAATGTTATCTGACAGTTAGACAACTCAACTACCCTTGTCATGTTTTAACTGCTGCAATAACAAAAAAAATGTTTTACTTTGATTTCTCCAGATGCATTACTAATTAAAGGTAAAAAAACTAAAATGTATTACTGCAGCAAAAAATGTATTATTACTTATAACTTATATATTAAAGCTTATGACTGATGGTTACTTCAGGACCAGGAAACTTCCAGCTTATTGACCCCCAATAATCTCAATATATCAACCAGTGCAGTTAAACTGGAGATAATATAAGGTAATATTAGGTAATTAGACACTTTGGGAATATTACAAGCTAACACTGCTTAATTTAAATACAATTCTAAAGCAATGAAAACAGCATAAAATTAAAATATGTTACTGTTTCCAGGTTTGATTTTAACTACTCTACAAGATAGTGCAGAGCTGTATCCATGAATTTATTATTTATTGTCCCTGAGAAAACATTTTGACACTTAAAATGTATCCATTGAGTTACTCAGCAAATATGTTTTCTCAAAGAGATTATGAAAGGTAAAACTCACTATCCTTAGTTGTAAAGCAGGTGTATTAATAGCATGTACATGTCATAAATATCCTTTTATGAATGGTCTGGTTTCTTCTATCACCAAGTACAAAATGCATCTGATGCATCTGATCAGCATCACTTGTTAGCAATACAGGTAGATTCACCAATTCTCATTGAAAAGCAAAAAAGTGTCTGTTAGCACAGACATCAAATGTGTTTGTATATATTAAAAAGTAATAATAATCCTTCTCAATTATTTAAAAAAAAAAAGTTTATTGCATAATAAAGGCCTAGAATGGCAATAAATAACTGTAAGGTTCTGTTCCTAGCAAACAAGTTATATAAGTTAGTTTTCAATAATGACCTGCACTTTACCCTTTATTTTAACTCTGGTACTTTATAATCCTAGGGCCCTATTAAATATCAGAAGTTACAGGGCAATTAAATTAGAAAAGGCTGCAACGACATGGCCGGAATCCAGAAATAATGCAATTTGAAAAAATCAATAAATATAATATTCTAGTCCATGAGAGTTCTAGTATATGCATTAACACATTGATTGCTGGGATCTATATAACACGGAAATTAAACATACATTTTTTTTTTATTGCAGATTTGAGAACTTGAGAATGTGTTAATTTTAATACCTTTCATCGCTTTCCTTGTAATTTAAAATGCAGTAGTGTGTTTATATTTGCTTTTACAGTGCTATGGACAGGTTTAACCTCCTTGCGGGTCCTCTCTAGTACTTGTAGTTTTTTTGGCTACATTTGCTACTTATGGGTGTGAAAAAAATTGCAGGCTTGAGGACTTGTAGCAATTTAATAGCGATTTGCGATTGTAACATTTACAGGATTGAAAGATCAAAGGCTTAGCTGGGTTTAAGTTAAGATTTTGACTGCCCGAAGGGATTTTCACCCTGTAACCCGCAGATTGTTTGCGGGTAGCTAAAAGAGGCCAATTTAATAGCTGTAACTTTTGCTAGCTCCTTTACTGGCTTCTGGAACTACAAATCGGCAAACTTTATAGGGCCCATAGTGTCAATAATGTTTACTTATAAACATTGAGCACTCTCAAATATGAGTGCAACGTGCTCTGCCTGGATTCTTATTTGAACACTGAACATATGCTGTTGAAAAATTACATCTATGGATTTATGAGACAAAATTCTTTATTTTATATATCTTAATAGAGAACTGAAGATTTTGTACTAAAAGTTTACATTTTCAGGGTTTTAGTGGATAAGTATACAATCACACATAACTTTTTACTTAGTTAGCTTATTAAATTAGCCCTTGTAGTTCCCTCGGTCCTCTGAAAACACATTTTTTTGCTGTTTGCCAGGACCGATTCCACAATAGTGCCGGTCCTTCGGGTCTCCCATGCCCAGCCCAGTGCACGGTGCCAGTCCCTTGGGTAGCCCGTGGCCAGCGCCCTCATCTCCCAGCCCATGGTGACAGTCCCTTAGGTCCCCCATGCCCAGCGCGCCAGTCCCCTGGGTCCCCCATGCCCAGTGCGCCAGTCCCTTGGGTCCCCCATGCCCAGCTTGGTGTGCCAGTCCCTTGGGTCCCCCATGCCCAGCTCAGTGTGCCAGTCCCTTGAGTCCCCCATGCCCAGCTCGGTGTGCCAGCCCCTTGCAGCCTCCTTTGCAAGATGACACCCAAAAATGTCAGAGAAAAGGCTCTGAGTGAGCTACGTAGTAACACGCAGCCATAAATCTATGAGGTGTACCTCGCACCACGGAAGAATCTCTACGGGCACAAAAAAGTGCCCGCAAGTGATCCCAAAGCCGATCTGTGCTGCCTCGGAGCAGCCCGACACCTCCATCTGATGCTCCCCCTGCTCTATGAACACATCCACATGCTGCAGGGGTCCCCTGCAGCCTCCCCACATTAACTCCTTGCAGTGGGGGTCCCCAATCGGCATCGATCAGGCCCCCCGCTGCATACAAAAAAATAAAATTCCCTGCTGCGGTTACTTAAAGGGCCTGCGGCATACCATTAGCAAATCACGGCAGCGGGGGCACTGTAAGTACCCCTGCAGCACCTAACATTAACCCTCTCTATGCTGGGGGTCCCATCGGTACCTCCGTACCCCCCCCCACACATTATCCCCTTGCAGAAGGGTCCCAGATCGGCATTGATTAGGACCCCACTGCTATTTTTTAATTTCCTGCTGCGGGTCCTTAAAGGGCCTGCAGGACACTGACAACAAACCCTGGCCACATGGGTACTGCAAGTACCACCGTGGCATTTAACATTAACCCCCCTCAATGATGTAGGTCCCCACATTAACCCCTTGCTACAAGGGTCCATAGGGACCCCTTGCTACAAGGGTCCATAGGGACCCCTGCAGCCCCCCACATTAACCCCTTGCAGTGGGGGTTCCCGATCGGCATTGATCGTGGCCCCACTGCATTTTAAAATTCTAATTTCCCGCCTCGCGGGTCCTTAAAGGACCTGCACAAAAAAAAATATTAACCCCTGCCGCAGGCACCTAAAATTAACCCCATCACTTATGGGGCTCTGAGCCCTTAATTAACCCTGTCACTCATGGGGGTCAATACAAACCCCCATAAGCCCTTAATTAACCCTGTCACTCATGGGTGTCAATAGAGACCCCCCATGAGACCGTAATTAACCCTATAACTCATGGGGCTCTATACAGAGCCCCATGAGACTAAAATTAACCCACGCAGTCCAATAGGGATCTATATAGACCCCTATAGGACACTGTTAACCCCTAGGTTAACCCAACAAGTGCCATGAGGGTCCTCCAGGATGCCCATGACAAAGTCTAAGCACTACACTACACTATTAACCCTAACTTTACCTCATTAACCCCTTAACCCTAACTATACCCCATTAACCCATACTAAACCCTATCTAACCCTGGGACTAGTTAACCCCATCTAGCCCTATTTAATTCCATCACTTATGGGGATCTATAAAGACCCCCATATGCCTTCAGTAGCTCTGTTAATTATTATTTATTTTTTTTGCGTGAATTCTTTAATGGCCCAGCCGGGGCAGAAGAGGAGAAGGCCAGGGACATTGCGGACAGGTACATTTTAAATTTATAATGTTTATTGTTTATTTATGTTGTGTGTATTTGTGTATGTGTTATACTAATATGATGCTTCTTTTTTCCAGGGGCCGAGCCAGAGAACAGAAGAAGATGGACGGGGACATAGTGGAAAGGTGAGTTCAATACTGTATTTGTAATGTTTATATTTTATAAGTACTGTTTAATTCAGTACTAACTTGATGTTTCTTTTTTTCCTAGGGGGTGCGATCTGAAGGGTCATCTGCAAAGGTAAGTGGTTTTATTTATTCTATTTTAGCTTAGATTGGGGTTAAAGTACATATAGGGGGTAATGTCTAGATAGGGGATTATGTATAGATAGGGGGTAATGTCTAGATATGGGGTAATGTATAGATAGGGGGAAATGTATTGTAGTTAGGGGTAAATTTATAATGTATTTATTACTGTAATGTTACGTATATTTGTGTATGCCTTTTCTTTGCAGGTGTGTAATAATTGTTTTATTTTTTGTAGTGGGGGTGCTGTGATGTTCTTTTTTTTTGTAGTGATGGGGGATTTGCAATGTCCTTTTTCATTTTTTGTACCTTAGCTGTTTTTATTTTTTGTAATTAGTGGGGTGGGGGGTTTAATTGGGGGTTAGGTAGGTAGTGTTAGGAAGGTAGGGGTTAATAGTTTAGGGTAGAGTGAGGTTAGTTTTGATTTAGTTGTTTATTGGGGGGGAGAATAGTGAAGTGTAGTGATGTCGCGAACATCAAATTTTCGGTTCGCGAACCGCGGAAGCGAATTCCATCAAATGTTCGCGAACAGGCGAACATCGGCGAACCCCCATAGACTTCAATGGCAGGTGAATTTCAAAAGACACAGGGACTCTTTCTGGCCACAATAGTGATGGGAAAGTTGTTTCAAGGGGACTAACAACTGGACTGTGGCATGCCGGAGGGGGATCCATGGCAAAACTCCCACGGTAAATGACATAGTTGATGCAGAGTCTGGTTTTAAGCCATAAAGGGCATAAATCACCTAACATTAGGTATGATGTTGTATCGATCAGGTAGTGTAAGGGTTACACCCGCTTCACAGTAACAGACCAATCTCCCCGTTTAATTCACCGCAAACAACCGCAAACAGTCCCTTTGCACAACCACAAACTCCCCATTTGCACAAGGTTGGATACCAAGCTAGCCATGTCTCGTTCCTTGTCCTCACTGATGTCATTGAAGGTCTCTTCCTCCATCCAGCCACCAAGGTTCCCGAAAGGTGACAACAAGCCCCCTGGGACGCCTGCTGTGTTTGGTCTTCCACCTCCTCAAAGCCACCTTCCTCCTCTGACTCCTCTTCTTCAGACTCCTCTCTCTGCGTTGCCTCTGTCTGCATTATTACAAGGTGTGTACTGTTAAGTAGTACTATTCCTATCGGTTTAATCCCTGTTACGTCCACTATTAGGGGACGTGTATATGGCATTGATTTTTGGAACAGGGAGATGGAAAAAGATGCTTGGTCGGACCTCCTACTTCAAATTTGGGGCACTGTAATCTAAGGTGCCACCAGATATGAGTGTCACTGTGCACTGGCAAAAGTTGGCAGAGTAGGCGCTGTAGGCCTCACACACGCGCCTGTAGGCAGGCAACTGATATTCAATCGATTACAGTCAAAAAAGTGTTGTTTTATGTCACTGTACACTACGGTTGCATCAGATATGACGTATCACTGTGCACTGGCAAAAGTTGGCAGAGTAGATGCAATAGGCTTCACACACACGCCTGTAGGCAGGCAACTGATATTCAATCGATTACAGTCAAAAAAGTGTTGTTTTATGTCACTGTACACTACGGTTGCACCAGATATGACGTATCACTGTGCACTGGCAAAAGTTGGCAGAGTAGATGCAATAGGCCTCACACACGCCTGTAGGAAGGGTACTGATATTCAATCGATTAAAGTAAAAAAAGGGTTGTTTTATTTCACTGCACACTACGGTTGCACCAGATATGACGTATCACTGTGCACTGGCAAAAGTTGGCAGACTAGATGCAATAGGCCTCACACACACGCTAGCAGGCTGGCATATGCAATTAGATTACACAGAAACAAATAATAAGATAAAATAAAAAGGGCTTTTTGGGTTGCTGTCCTTGCAGCAGATATCAAAGGAGTCCTTCAGGTGTGTAGTTAAAGCTAAATACACAGCCTGGCTATCTATTTCCCTATTAAATCAGCAGAAAAAAATAATAAAATAAAATAAATTATGTTCTAGTCCTAAAAAGGGCTTTTTGGGTTGCTGTGTTTGCAGCAGATATCAAAGGAGTCCTTCAGGTGTGTAGTTAAAGCTAAATACACAGCCTGGCTATCTATTTCCCTATTAAATCAAGAGCAGGTAGAATATATCTCCTCTCTCCATGAATGCAGCTACAGAATGATTCTAAAATGGAGGCTGTCATACAGATGGAAGGCTCTGGAAGGGAGTGTATGCTGCTGATTGGCTGGAATGTGTCTGCTGACTGTGATGTGCAGGGTCAAAGTTTCCTCAATGATAAAGAATAGGGGGCGGACCGAAAAGCGCATATGTTCGCCGTTCATGGCGAACACGAACATGCGAAAATCGCCGCGAATAGTTCTCCGGCGAACTGTTCGGGACATCACTAGTGTAGTGTAGTGTTTGTACTAAGTGTCATGAGGGTCGTGGACCTCATGGCACTTATGGGGTTAATAATAGGGTTCTCATTGTCCTATGAGTGTTTTCATAGAACCGTATGGGACTAATTGGGTTAAATAGAGGCTTACATGGGTTGTATAGACCCCCATAGGGGATGTGGTTAGATGGAGGCTTAATGGGGTCTGTATAGACGCCCATAAATTATGGGATTAAATAGGGCTAGATGGGTTTAAATAGGCCCGGTTAGGGCTAGATTGGCCCAGTGACGGTTAGATAGGTCTTAGTTTGTGCAAATTGGGTATTGTTAGAGTTAATAGTGTAGTGTAGTGGAGGACCCTCATGGCACTTGTAGGTTTGATCTAGGGGTTAATAGTGTCCTATAGGGGTCTATATAGACCCCTATTGGACTGAGGGGTTAATTTTAGTCTCATGGGGCTCTGTATAGAGCCCCATGAGTTATAGGGTTAATTAAGGGCTCATGGGGCTCTGTATTGACCCCCATGAGTGGCAAGGTTAATTTAGGGCTTATGGGGGTTTGTATTGACCCCCATGAGTGTCAGGGTTAATTAAGGTCTTATGGGGGTCTGTATTGACCCCCATAAGTGACAGGGTTAATTAAGGGCTCATGGGGCTCTGTTTAGAGCACCATGAGTGATGGGGTTAATTTTAGGTGCCTGGGGGGTACTTATAATACTCCTGCGACAGTGGTTAATATTTTGTTAGAGCGGGTCCTTTCAGGACCTTTATGGTTCTTTAAGGACCTGTGAGGCGGAAAATTTGAATTTTTTAATGCAGCAGGGTCACAATTGATGCTGATCAAGTCACCTGCTGCAAGGGTTAATATGGGGACAATTTGGGGGTCTCGATGGGGACTCAATGGGGGTTAATGTTAGGTGCCGCTGGGGTACTTACAGTGCCCCTGCGGCCGGGATTGTCTAATGGTGTGATGCTCGCCCTTTAAGGAGCCACAGTGGGAAGTTGCCGATCAGGGACCCCCTGCAAGGGGTTAATGTGGGGCGGCTGCAGGGGTCTCTATGGACCCCTGCAGCAATGGGTTAATGTGGGGTCACTTCGGGTGTCCCGATGAGGACCTCCAGCATAAAGAGGGGTTAATTTTAGGTGCCGGGAGGTTACTTGAAGCACCCCCCCATGGCAGGGCTTGCATGTAGAACTGCCGCAGACCCCCACGGCAAGTGATGAGGTGTGAAGCCTGCGAGATCAGCTCGCAGGCTGTCACTCCTTCTGCACTGTTGTTCCGTGTTTGACACGGACGGCCTTGCTGCATAGCTCACACGTTGCTCGCAGCAGGGCTAATTTAATAGCGTTGTAACTTTGGAAGATTTGCAGCACGTACGGCTTATGTTCTAACCTTGTATCTACAAGGCTGAAATTTAATATGGCTGTTAGTAGCTACAACTGCCTGTAAGCTTCTCTCTCAATTGTATTGTGGGAGTTTTGTTTCTGAATACAATAGTATTTACCCTTTGCAAAACATATATATATATATATATATATATATATATATATATACAGGAAAAAATCTAATATTTTTAAACTGAATTTCTATAAGACTCTGGATAATGTCTACAGTGTTTGGCATCTAATAACATGCAAATCATACATAGCTAAAAATAAAGGAGACAAGTATTGAAATCAGAGGATCACCATGATTTGCATGGTTGATGTATGACCCTTGTTTATTTAGGGAAATCTAAAGATTCAAAATATGTTTATAAATCTAATCATAAGCCTTAATTGATGTATATCTATTATTTCTTTAGAACAGGTGTTGGAAAGTATATATTTGCCTGTTTGTACATATGTGCTACAATGCAAAATGATTTTCAGAAATTTGTAGAGGTCATATAATTTGTGCATGTAAATAAATATATATATATATATATATATATATATATATATATATATATATATAGGGCCTTATTATATTCCAGCCTCGTAGATAAGAGGCTTTTACGTAAATCCTACGTACTGCAAAATTTCTCAAAGTTACGTTGCTATTAAATTAGCCCTGCGGCGATCAACGTATGAGCTACGCAGCAGGGCCGTACGTATCAACACTGCGAAAATGTACATGACAAGTGACAGCCTGCGAGATGATATCGCAGGCTCCCGCACCTCATCATTTAGTGCAGGGGTCCTAAATGGGACCTCCGCGGCAGTCCCCCACATAAGCCCTGCCGTGAGGGGTACTCCAACTATCCCCCCGGCACCTAAAATTAACCCCCTCTATGCGGGGGTCCCCATCCGGACCCCCGAAGTGTCCTCGCATTTACACATTGCTGCAGGGGTCCATAGGGACCACCGCAGCCCCCACACATTAACCCCTTGCAGCGGGGGTCCCCGATCGGCACTGATCAGGCCCCCGCTGCATTTAATACTTTTAAATTCCCCGCTGCGGCTCCTTAAAGGGCCCACGGCACACTATTAGCCAATCCCGGCCGCGGCACCTAAAATTACCACCCCTTTATGCTGGGGGTCCCAATCGGGCCCCCGAAGTGTCCCCACATAAACCCCTTGCAGCCGGGGGTCCCCGATCTGCATAGATCAGGCCCCCGCTGCATTTAAAAATTTTAAATTCACCGCTGCGGCTCCTTAAAGGGTCCGCCGCACACTATTACTAATCCCGGCCGCGGCACCTAATATTAACCCCCTCTATGCTGGGGGTCCCCATCGGGACCCCCAAAATGTCCCCACATAAACCCCTTGCTGCAGGGGTCCATAGTGACCCCCGCAGCCCCCCACATCAATCCCCTGCAGCGGGGGTCCCCGATCGGCACCGATCGTGACCCCGCTGCATTTCAATTTTTAAATTTCCCACCTCGCGGGTCCTTAAAGGACTGTAAAGGTCCTGAAAGGACTCGCACTAAAAAATATTAACCCCAGGCAACTATAATGAACCCTATAATTTATGGGGGTCAATACAGACCCCCATAAGCCAATAATTAACTCTGTCACTCATGGGGGTCAATACAGACCTCCATAAGCCAATAATTAACCCTGTCACTCATGGGGGTCAATACAGACCCCCATAAGGCCTTAATTCACCCTATAACTCATGGGGGTCAATACAGACCCCCATAAGCCAATAATTAACCCTATAATTCATGGGGGTCAATACAGACCCCCATAAGCCAATAATTAACCCTATAATTCATGGGGGTCAATATAGACCCCCATAAGCCAATAATTAACCCTGTCACTCATGGGGGTCAATACAGACCCCTAGAAGCCTTTATTTAACCCCATCAGTCCCATAAGGGTATATTATGACACCTATGGGGCTGTTAAAACCCTAACATTAACCACATAAGTGCCATGATGGTCCACATGGACCATCATGACACTAACTACAAACACTACACTATAACCCCCAATAAACCATTTAATCTAAGCTAGCCCCCCTCTACACTAATCTATTAACACTTACACTACCTACCTACACTACCTACCCCCTAATAAGCCTCCCACCACTCTAATTACAAAAAATAAAAAAATCTACCTTACAGAAAATAAAAAAGCCTAAGTCACCAAAAATAAAAAAATCCTACAGTACAGAAAGAAAAAAAACCTACAGTACAGAAAATAAAAAAAACTAAAGTACAGAAAAAAAAACTACAGTACAGAAAATAAAAAAAATACATTACAACCCAACTAAAAAAAAAAAATTACACACCTGAAAAGGAAAGACAGACATACACAATACAATACATACATACAATACATTACAATACATTACATACAATACATTACATAAAATACATTACATACAATACATTACATATAATACATTACATATAATATATTACATATAATATATTACATATAATACATTACATACAATACATTACATATAAGACATTACATATAATACATTACATACAATACAAATCAAATACCCCCTATCTATCTAACATACAATCAATTTAATATAAAATAAATCATAACTATATCAAATACATCCCCCTATCTATCTAATATACAATAAATCCTAACTACATACATAGACCCTAATTCTAAGCTAAAATAAAATAATTCAGACCACTTACCTTTAAGATGTCCCTTCAGATCACTAACCTAGGGGTAAAACAAAACAATTAGTACAAAACATTAACATAACATAAATAAACATTATATACATTCTAAATATTGTACTCACCTTTCCAGCATGTCCGGTCATTGTTCAGTTCTTCCGGCACGGCCCTGTTAAAAAAACACAATACATTAATACAATATACAAACACTAAATAAAATAAACATATAAATATACATTCAACTTACCTCCCCGCGATGTCCCCGGCCTCCTCCCCTTCAGCCCCGGCTGTGCCCTGGAACCATCCGCACTCTAAAAAAATAAAAAAAATAAAACTAACGAAGATCTGCACTCGCAGACCTCCCCGACGCTAATGAGCCTCCCGGAGTCTTTTCCGGGAGGAAATTATCAATGGCGGCTTGTGATTGGCTGAAAAAGCTGTCTATCAATTTCAGCCAATCAGAAGTCGTCAATCTGTGAGCCAATCAGGATGGGATACACCCCCAATATCCCACCCTGATTGGCTAAAGCACCTGTCAATCTTTACTGAAACCAATCACAAGGCTCAGATGCCTTCAGCCAATCACTATGGGATACACCCCCACGGAGTGACTGGGTGAAGACATCTGCGCATCCTGATTGGCTCAAACATTGACGACTTCTGATTGGCTGAAATTGGTAGACAGCTTTTTCAGCCAATCACAAGTCGCCATTGCCAGTTTCCTCCCGGAAAAGGCTCTGGGAGGCTCATTAGCGTCGGGGAGAACTGCAAGTGCAGACCTCTGTTAGTTTTTTTTGTTTTTTGTTTTTAGAGCGCGGATGGTTCCAGGGCCCAGCCGGGGCTGAAGGGGAGGAGGCCGGGGACATTGCGTGGAGGTAAGTTGAATGTATATTTATATGTTTATATGTTTATTTTATTTAGTGTTTGTATATTGTATTAATGTATTGTGTTTTTTTATCGGGGCCACGCCGGAAAAACTGAACAATGACGGGACATGCTGGAAAGGTGAGTTGAATATTTAGAATGTATATAATGTTTATGTTATGTTAATGTTTTGTACTAATTGTTTTGTTTTGTTTTACCCCTAGGTTAGTGATCTGAAGGGACATCTTAAAGGTAAGTGGTCTTAATTATTTTATTTTAGCTTAGTATTAGGGTCTGTGTATGTAGTTAGGACTATAATTATTTTATTTTAGCTTAGAATTAGGGTCTGTGTATGTAGTTATGATTTATTGTATATTAGATAGATAGGGGGATGTATTTGATATAGTTATGATTTATTTTATATTAAATAGATTGTATGTTAGATAGATAGGGGGTATTTGATTTGTATTGTATGTAATGTATTATATGTAATGTATTGTATGTAATGTATTGTATGTAATGTATTGTATGTAATGTATTATATGTAATGTATTGTATGTATTGTATTGTATGGATTGTATTGTGTATGTCTGTCTTTCCTTTTCAGGTGTGTAATTTTTTCTGTAGTGGGGGGGGGGGGTTGTAATGTATTATTTTTTTTCTGTACTGTAGGTTTTTTTATTTTCTGTACTGTAGGTTTTTTTTTATTTTCTGTACTGTAGTTTTTTTTTAATTTTGGTGACATAGGTTTTTTTATTTTCTGTAAGGTAGTTTTTTTTATTTTTTGTAATTAGAGAAGTGGGGAGGTTTATTAGGGGGTAGGTAGTGTAGGCAGGTAGTGTAAGTGTTAATAGATTAGTGTAGAGGGGGGTTAGTTTAGATTAAATGGTTTATTGGGGGTTATAGTGTAGTGTTTGTAGTTAGTGTCATGATGGTCCTTGTGGACCGTCATGGCACTTATGTGGTTAATGTTAGGGTTTTAACAGCCCCATAGGTGTCATAATATATCTTTATGGGACTGATGGGGTTAAATAGAGGCTTATGGGGGTCTGTATTGACCCCCATGAATTATAGGGTTAATTATTGGCTTATGGGGGTCTGTATTGACCCCCATGAGTGACAGGGTTAATTATTGGCTTATGGAGGTCTATATTGACCCCCATGAATTATAGGGATAATTATTGACTTATGGGGTCTGTATTGACCCCCATGAGTGACAGGGTTAATTAATGGCTTATGGGAGTCTGTATTGACCCACATGAGTGACAGGGTTAATTATTGGCTTATGAGGGTCTGTATTGACCCCCATGAATTATAGGGTGAATTAAGGCCTTATGGGGGTCTGTATTGACACCCATGAGTGACAGGGTTAATTATTGGCTTATGAGGGTCTGTATTGACCCCCATGAGTGACAGGGTTAATTATTGGCTTATGGGGGTCTGTATTGACCCCCATAAATTATAGGGTTCATTATAGTTGCCTGGGGTTAATATTTTTTAGTGCAAGTCCTTTCAGGACCTTTACGGTCCTTTAAGGACCCGCGAGGTGGGAAATTTAAAAATTGAAATGCAGCGGGGTCACGATCGGTGCCGATCGGGGACCCCCGCTGCAGGGGATTGATGTGGGGGGCTGCGGGGGTCACTATGGACCCCTGCAGCAAGGGGTTTATGTGGGGACACTTCGGGGGACCTGATGGGGACCCCCAGCATAGAGGGGGGTTAATATTAGGTGCCGCGGCCGGAATTAGTAATAGTGTGCGGCGGGCCCTTTAAGGAGCTGCAGCAGTGAATTTAAATTTTTTAAATGCAGCGGGGGCCTGATCTATGCAGATCGGGGACCCCTGGCTGCAAGGGGTTTATGTGGGGACACTTCGGGGGTCCCGATGGGGACCCCCAGCACAGAGTAGGGTTAATTCTTTTTGCCGCAGCCAGGACTGGCTAATAGTGTGCCGCGGGCCCTTTAAGGAGCCGCGGCGGGGAATTTCAAACTTTTAAATGCAGCGGGGGCCTGATCGGTGCCGATCGGGGACCCCGGCTGCAAGGGGTTAATGTGGGGGTTCTGCAGGGGTCCTGATAGAGACCCCTGCAGCATGGGGATGTGTATAGGGAGCAGGGGGGGGGGGGAGCCTTACACTGCTGTCTCGGGCTGTTCCGAGGCAGTACGTAGAGGCTTTAGAATCCCTTGCGCGCATTTTTTGTGCCTGTAGGGATTTTTCCGAAATGCGAAAATCATTCGTAGATTTAAGGCTGCGTGTGACTACGTAGCTCTCTCAGACCCTATTTTCGGCCATTTTTTGTAGGCATATCGGAAAGCAGGCTGCAAGAGATTCGGTACTCGCAAACAGCAAAAAACTACCATTTGCGATCACCGAGAAAACTACGATGGAGAATTTAATGAGGCCCATAGTTTTCATTCATTCTCACTTGTTACATGTAGAGGTATGTATGAGTTGAAACCTACTCTATATTTTCAACTTTCCTTACATGGTTAAGTAATTTACTTTCCTCCTTTCTTTACAAGTTGCTTGCCACATTGAGATATCATTATGACAAGAAGCATGTATTAACCCTTCTGTACATTATGTTTTTTTAAGCCAAATTAATGCCCACTCCTATCCTTTTGTCCTTACATTCAACATGGAAGAAAGACATTTGAGTGTTTCAAACTATACAAGATAAACTGTCTCCTTATGTTCCATGCAAATAAATAGTTGTTGTTAAGTCTTGTCAGACTCTACATGATCCTATGGACGCAGCAACCAGGCACATCTTGTGGCTGGTTGTGCTTATGCATAATGTTATCTTGGCAAAGATACTGTCGTGGATTGCCAGTTCCTTCTTCAGTTGTCCGCTGTTGATATAACCTGCCCATCTTGGGTGACCCTACATGGTATATGTCACAGCTTCATTGAAGTACACAAGCCCACTTCACCCTGACAAGAGACCCAGAAGGGGAAATAAATAGTAAGATTACCTAATTATTGTTTAATATGCCAAGGTCCATTACAACATATTAAATAAACTTCAATATTGCTGTGCACAATAGTGATATCGGAACCAATAGGGTAAATCAATGAAGGGTTACAGCAAAAAAATGGAAGAACATAAAAACATTTTATTTATGCTTGCTATGTTAACAATCTATACTCTTATATTACAGTGGGGGGTATTTGATCTCCTGCTGATTTTGAACATTTGTCCAATGAGAAATAAATGATCAGTCTATAATTTTAATAGTAGGTGTATAATTTAACAGTGAGACACAGAATAACAAAAGAAAATAAACAAGAAAAACGCATGTCAAAAAAGTTATAAATTGATTTGCAGGTCAATGAGGGAAATAAGTATTTGACCCCTTCGTCTTAGTACTTGGTGGCAAAACCCCTGTTGGCAATCACAGAGGTCAGACGTTTCTTGTAGTTGGCCACCAGGTTTGCATACATCTCAGGAGTGATTTTGGCCCACTCCTCTTTGCAGATCCTCTCCAAGTCATTAAGGTTTCAAGGCTGATGGCAACTCAAACCTTTAGCTCCCTCCACATATTTTCTATGGGATTAAGGTCTGGAGACTGGCTAGGTCACTCCAGGACCTTAATGCTCTTCTTCTTGACCCACTCCTTTGTTGCAGTGGCTGTGTGTTTTAAGTCATTGTCATGCTGGAATACCCATCCATGGCCCATTTTCAATGCCCTGGCTGAGGGAATGAGGTTCTCACCCAAGATTTGACGGTACATGGCCCCGTTCCATCGTCCCTTTGATGCAGTGCAGTTGTCCTGTCCCCTTAGCAGAAAAACACCCCCAAAGCATAATTCTTCACCCTTCATGTTTGACGGTGGGGATGGTGTTCTTGGGGTCATAGGCAGCATTCCTCCTCCTCCATACAAGGCGAGTTGAGTTGATGGCAAAAAAACTAGATTTTGGTCTCATTATGACCACAACTCTTTCACCCAGTTTTCCTCTGAATCATTTAGATGTTCACTGTAAAACTTCAGCCGGGCCTGTACATGTGCTTTCTTGAGCAGGGGGATCTTGCGGGCGCTGCAGGATTTCAGTCCTTCACGCCGTAGTGTGTTATCAATTGTTTTCTTGATATCATTAACAAGATCCTCATTGAAACTCCACGAGGTGAGATCTTGCATGGAGCATCAGACTGTAGGAGACTGGCAGTTTTTGTGTTATTTTGTGTTTCTTCCATTTGCGAATAATCACTCCAACTGTTGTCACCTTCTCACCAAGCTGCTTGGCGATGGTCTTGTAGCCCATTCCAGCCTTGTGTAGTTCTACAATCTTGTCCCTGACATCCTTGGAGAGCTCTTTGGTCTTGGCCATGGTGGAGTGTTTGGAATCTGATTGAGTGATTGCTTTTGTGGACGGGTGTCTTTTAAACGGGTAATGAGCTGGGATTAGGAGCACTCCCTTTAAGAGAGTGCTCCTAATCTCAGCTTGTTACCCGTATTAAAGACACCCGGGAGCCAGCAATCTTGCTGATTAATAGGGGATCAAATACATATTTCCCTCACTGACCTGCAAATCAATTTATAACTTTTTTACATGCATTTTTCTTGATTTTTTTTTCTTATTCTGTCTCTCACTGTTAACATACACCTTTATTATAGACTGATCATTTCTTTGTCAGTGGACAAACGTTAAAAATCAGCAGGGGATCAAATTATTTTTCCCCCCACTGTACATTTTGCCAAATAAACAGTTATTTAAAGCATCATTGCATAATTATATATATATATATATATATATATATATATATATATACTAGCTGCGTGCCCGTCAATAATGATGGCATGATATAGTGTTATACATTGTGTGTTCTGTCTATGTACTATCTTTTGTTTGTCTCTTTCCCCCTCTGCCTCCCTTGTGTCTCTTTCCCCCCTTTCCCTCCACTGTTTCTCTTTTCTCTGCTTTTTCCACTGTGTCTCTTTTTCCACTGTGTCCCTTTACCACCCTCTCCCTCCCGTGTCTCTTTTCCCTCCTCTCCCCCATTTCTCACCCCTGTGTCTCTTCCCCCCTCTCCCTCCCCTGTGTCTTTTTGCCTCCCTCTCCTTGTCCTGTGTCTCTTCCCCCACTCACTCTCCTGTGTCTCTCCCCCCCGCTCTCACCCATGTGTCTCCCCCCCCTCCCCCGTGTTTTTATTTCTCCCCACTCCCTCACGTGTGTCTTCCCCCCACCCCATTTCTTACCTGTGTGTCTCTTTCCCCCCTCTCCCTCCCCTGTCTACCCCCCCTCCCCCATGTGTCTCTTCCCCCCTTCTCCCTCCCCTGTCTCTTCCTCCCTACTCCATTCCATGTGTCTCTTTGCCTTGCTCTCTCACCCCTGTGTCTCTTTCCCCCTCTCTCACCCCTGTGTCTCTTTCCCCCCTCTCTCACCCCTGTGTCTATTCCCCCCTCTCTCACCCCTGTGTCTCTTACCTCCATCTATCACCTATGTGTCTCTTTTCCCCTCTCTCACCCCTGTATCTCTTTCCCCTCCTATCTCACCCCTTTGTCTCTTTCCTACTCTCACCACTGTGTCTCTTTCCCACCTTCTCTCACCACTGTGTCTCTTTGCCCCCTACTTCCTACCCTGTGTCTCTTTGCCCTGCTCTCTCTCCCTCCCCTGTGTCTCTTTCCTCCTCTCTCACCCCTGTATCTCTTTCCCCCCTCTCTCACCCCTGTGCCTCTATCCCCCCATCTCACCCCTGTGTCTCTTTCCCCCTCTCTCTCATCCCTGTGTACTACCCCCCCCCCACACACACACACACACACACTCAACCCTGTGTTGGTAGATGACAAAGAGTTTGGATCAATTAATCATAAAATTGTCAAGTAAAGGGTCAACACATTGACATGTAATCTGCTGTTTTAATTTCCTTTAACTCTACTGCTTAACTTCTAACTCCTATATGTGCTCTCCTCATGGCCTCCTGCCCTGTCACACTTCCTCCCTCCCTCTGTCCGAGGTTCTCACAGTGATCTTGGCTTGCTATGCAAGGCCTGGATGTGGTATTAGTGGTAGTGCCCCTGCTGCAGGCCATCAACACGGGAATGGGGGGTACATAGAGTCCGTTCGTGCCTCGCGATGAGCGCCTTCGGTGGTCTTTGCCTGCTCCACCTCCTCCTCAGGGATTCGCTCCTCTGGCACCTCTACGCTGGGCTTGGCCTCCTTGGGCTCTGCAGAGGTCTTGGCTTGCTGTACCAGGCCTGGGTATGGTGGTAGTGCCCCTGCTGCAGGCCAGAAAACGTAAATGGAGGGTACACAGTTCTTTTGGGCCCCGCAATGAGCGGCTTTGTCGCTCATTGCACATGCGCAAGCCCGAACATTTTAACCTTGCGTGACCGACAATCCGTAAGTACAACAACTATTGTAGTTGAAATACACACGTTTGAAAACTAAAAATCTGACTAAGAGTGTAATTCAAGTCATACAGATAGTTTTTAATTAGAAAATGCCAAATTTTGATGCCTCTGTAAGACCCTGCAGGGATTCCTGATACATTGTGGAAGATGTGTGTGTGAAAGGGGTGTTTAGATTTCTAGTGAGCTATGGTTTCATACAGTGAGGGGAAAGGAGTGAAGTGTCAATTTAAGTTGTAACCAATTATCAAACCAAGGTCCTGGACCTCTGCTTGTTTTCTCCACCCATCTCTCCACGTATAACTGTAAACACATAACCCATCATTCATCTCTCAGAATGTGATGTAACAAACACAAAATAGATTCCTGTAGTGTACAAAGTCTTCGGAAATTAAACATTTTCCCCAAAAATGTCTTATGTCCATCTTTTACACAGCTGCATGATAAACAAGTGTCCTTTTTCTTGAACTGCAATGGTCCTTTAATTACAACAAAACCAAATATAAAAATATAAAAAACTGGCATGTTTTAACATAATCAGTGTGACAAGCTGTTAACAACTGTACCCATACTTGTTTTTCTACTTTATTAAAGTAAGCTATAATTTGCCATTTGGAATCTTCCAAATCATTTAGAGAGTTAAAGTCAGATCACAGAAATCTGAAAAGATATTGAGTATGATAGAAAAGAACAAAATGATCTGTTGATAAAAGCTGTGGTACGTAAAAGCTATAACACTTGGAGTATAGAAATTATTTTAAGAAATGCTGTTCTTCCTTATAGAGTTAAAGACGGTGATATATTTATTTTGAATAAATGAATATCCCTAGAGATGTGATGCCTACATAATTGATTACGTTTTTGTCTATTTAAAAGACTTATAAAGATTGTTTCAAGCCTAACCATAAACATTTGAATTTATATTACTTTTATATGTTATTTTTTGCATTTATAATGGTTTGATAGGTTTTGTTATAAAAACAAAACTATTACCCACATATTTTGCCTGATGGATTATTTCAAGTGTAATGGCTATATGAAAGAACATAAGTCAAAGAGGAACTTATCTTTTACCTTTTTTTGGCCAAATCTGAAATATTGTATAAAAATTCACTGGTATTGTAAATTGTTCCTTGATGAGGCCACTGTTCCTCAGGTGTTAGCATCTAACATAGACACCAAATGACTTGTGACAGAGAACGCATGCGGCAGTTGAGGCAGCATATTGAATTGTGCATGGTATTTATGCATAGTATCACAATAGAGCCTAATGGCAAGGCAGAAATGATCCAGATGCAATAGCGGGCGCAAAAGGCATGGTTACCACTATTGATGCTGTGGGGGTACACCCAAACATGCCGCACATGGGAAATGAATGTAAGGCATAGGGAGAGACTAGGCGGGTGGAATGACTTTATGTATAGTTAATTATAAAGGAGTATGATTAGTTTTGGTGAAAATCCCTGCTTATAATAATTCAAATCATAAGCATCATTTTCTGAGAGTTTACATTAATATCACTGCCTTTTTTATAGAATGTATTGTTTCCTTTTATTTCTAGGTGTTTAAAAAGTATATTTAACTATATTATATATTCATTAATCAGTGTGTAAAAACCTTGGCAATGTTTATCTTAATTTGCCTTTAACACCAAAATCAATAGATTTTTATATAAATATCACTATTATATACATAATTTATTTAACCACAAGAGGGTGCCAATTACCTTTTTTGTTTCCATAGTTAATATATTTATGACTGTGATTATACTTCAAAGTTTATTTAATGCAGGTCAGTGTGAGTTAATATTTAACTAATGCAGGCAGATGTGGGTTAAAATTATGTGTTATGTGTAATGCAGCTTGGTGGAAGGTCAAATGTCCTAATGCTGGCAGATACAGAGTTACTGTCATGGGGTCTCATTCAATTGCAATTTGGACAATTGAATAGGGCTCTAAAAAAGCACATTGTATATTTTTTAAAAAAATAAGTTTTTAGTTAGTGAACTTCTATCCAAAAGCAAGGTCTTCACTAACTAAAAACTTCTTTAAAAAAATATGCTATGTGCTTATTTAGAGCCCTATTAAATTGGCCAAATCACAATTAAATGAGGCCCATGGTTTGGATACTCACCGCTTAAAAACCTTCTCCAGTTAAGCTCTGTTGGGGTTACATATTCCTACCTCACTAAAAGTTTGCAGCGTCTAATCACTTCACATTCTTTATGTGACTGTTTTTAACATGTATGAGCGTGAGGAAGAGATATTCAAATCCTGGACTGTTTGTGGCCCTCATCGGACCCAGTTGCCCACCACCGCTTTATATCATAGATAAATGTATATCTCTTGTCTAGGTAGACATTGCAAAGGGTCTGTAATTTGCATTTAAGGAGCAGCTGAAGGGGCCATGGAAATCACCATCTGTGCTTCCTTCATCAAATAGAGTTTTGAAAGACATGCAGATTTTTTTTTAGAATTAAGGCTTTCAGACAGTATGAATTTGCACCTGCTGTATATATAAAAAGGCTGTGCTAACCAAGACATTGGGTGATGAAATTGTGCATGGTATATGTGCTATTCCAGTTGCAGTACCAGGTTAGTACTTTAACACTGAAGTTTAGTCTTACAGTTTTGGATCTTCATTCCCACTGTTGGAGAGATAGATCAGTCCAAGTCCGGTTACTCTCTCTTTTTTTTATATTTTACTTATCCGATCGGGTTACGTGTCTGGCCTACAATTCATTGCAATGGTTTCCATCGCAAGTTAATGCCTTTCCAAGCCTTTGATCTTTCACAGCTGCAAGAGGTGCGAACGCTAAAATAGCAAATCGCTACTCAATTACTCTGAGTCCCCATCGCTAACAACCCCGTCAAGGCCGCAAATGGCAATAGTCGCTCCATAAGTTAGGTGTTCCAAGGAGGACTCGCAAAGGGCTTAAGGAGATGTCCAGAGCACTTCAAATGCACATATACACACACTACAGTACTTTTAATAAAAAGGAAAGTGATGTTAGGTCTTAGAATTAATAGCACAACATTCTCAAGCTAGCAAATCAACAAAATAAAATACTTTATTTTGTGTTTAATTTTCATTTTACATCAATCCCGGCAATCAATGTGTTAATACATATAATGGAACCCGCATGGAATATTATATTTACGGCTTTATCAATATTGCAATATTTCAAGAATGTGGGTCCGTAGGACTTTGAAATCGAACCTCCATTTTTCATTGATGTAATGATGACGATCTCTGTTTCCATTGGCTGTTTCTACTCGGGAGTTACGGCCTTGCTGAATTGATCATGTTCAAGCTTGCAAAAGCTATATACGATGGCATGGTTTCGGAATTTTGCAATCGGTCCCTAACTTGCAGACAAAGCCAATTGAAAAGTACTATAAGTTGCGTGACAGATATCAAGTGAGCAATTAAAAGCCAAATCTTTATTTTGCTCAGTATTATTAAATTTGGTTATATATGTTCCTGAAAATCCAGTTCATATCACAAAATTATCAACGCTGATCTAGAAAAAAAAAAGAAAAGACAAATATATGATTTTTAAATGTTTATGCTCATATAGTGCTGTGTTCTTTCTTATGGTATTAAAAATTAATTGTTAAGACATATGTTAAATCATAATTTGTAGCATGTTCCTATAATCTAAACATATGGTATTTATTCAATACACCAAAGTAGCTGCAACAATTGCATTATCTTAAAAATATTGAAATTATATAATTTAGCAGATATCTTAGTTCTTTTTCTTTCTTCCCATTCCATGTAGGATGGACTTGCCGATTACAACCTTTCTTATTATAATTCTCTTTGGAAATTCAGGTAAGCAGCTATGCAAGCTACAAGTATAACTTAATTTTTAGAAAAAAATCTTAATTTTATCATATTGACACTCTAGAGCTCTCCATGCCTTATGAAGATGAGAGGGGTAGGGATTGTATGTGGAGTTGCACATGAATTTAATCCTGCAATCAAGCTTTTTAACAATGTGGCAGCCTTACAATAGAATTGAATTGAGATGTTATCTACATTCAATGGCCTGTCTGGGAAAAAAGAAAATGTTACCCTCCAGTACAGCAAAATTGAATGTGATAGATGAAAAATTTCAAATAAACATTTTGCTCATTATTATGTCATGTTATTTAAAATAAACATACTTACAGCCTTATAAAATTTCGATTCGGCCAATTGTATAGGGCTCTATATAAGCAGAGAGCATATTTTTTTAGAGAAGTTTTTAGTTAGTGAAGACCTTCATTTTGGATAGAAGTTCACTAACTAAAAACTTCTGTAAAAAAATATGCTGTGTTCTTATATAGAGCCCTATTCAATTGTCCGAATCGCCTTTTAATAATGCTGTAAGTATTTAAGTTATTTATACTGGCTGTTGTATGATTGCTAAGTCTATTTCTCCATCATGCTATTTTAAGTAAACAACTTTGTATTTACTTTCCTTCAAATCAATGGACTTGCTTATCAGTTTGGGATAGCATGCTGGTGAAAAATAGTGACTGAACTCTAGTACATCCATGTATTTAAAAAAAGCTAGTGTTATATATTCAAAATACACACAATCGGTTTTAAGCATGTTTTTCATTTGTAAGTCAGGGGTTCAATTCCACTGCGTTTTTTTATTAAAAAATGTACAAGTGGACGGCAGTGATTTAGAACCAACGACTCTGGGCCCTATGTAAATCCCTGAAAAAAACAATTATGAGTGCTGTAGCAGCACTGTAAATCCTACCTTGCTATGTTACTCCCCCACCCCTAAAACATTGCGAGACAACTCCTACGGGTCAATTGCTACGATTAAACTTCATGGCAAAGCCGATAAGCAAGAAAAACATCTTTATGGTTTTGTGTACTGATTGGTATTCCCTGGCATGCACTTTTAACCCCCCATGTAACCCTCCCTGGCACCTAATATTAACCTCTATGAGCAGCGAAGGTCCTTAAAGGACAAGCACCATCACATTAACCCCTGCAGTGGGTCTCTAAATGATTAACCCTTGCCGCGGGGTCCCAATGGCCTTTACCATAAAATGTAACCCCTGCCTATCGGGACCCAGCAGCATGGAAGGGTTATTTGAAGTGTCTCTCCCCCAGCTCTCTCTCTCCTATGTCTCTTCCTCACCTCTCATTCCCCTGTGTCTCTTCCCCTTATGTCTCTTTCCCCACCTCCCTTTCCCTGTGTCTCTTCCCCCCTCCCCTCTCCTGTGTCTCTTTCCCCCCTCTCCCTCCCCTGTATCTCTCCGCCTCTCCCTCCCCTGTATCTCTTCCTCCCCTTCTCCTTCCCATGTGTCTCTTCCCCCCATGTCTCTTTCCCCTCATCTCCCTCCCCTATGTCTCTTCCTCACCTCTCATTCCCCTGTGTCTCTTCCCCTTATGTCTCTTTCCCCTCCTCCCTTTCTCCTGTGTCTCTTCCCCATCCCCTCTCCTGTGTCTCTTCCCCCTCCCCTTGTGTCTCTTCTCCTCTCTCCCTTTCCTGTGTCTCTTTCCCCCTCTATCTCTCCCCCTCTCCCTCCCCTGTATCTCTTCCTCCCCTCTCCTTCCCCTGTGTCTCTTCCCCCATGTCTCTTTCCCCTCATCTCCTTCCCCTGTGTCTCTTTCCTCCCCTCTCCCTCCTATGCGTCTCTTCCCTCCCCCTCTCCCGTGTCTCTATCCCCTGCCTCCCTCCCCTGTGTCTCTTCCCCCTCTCTCCCTCCCCTGTGTCTCTCCCCCTCCCCTGTATCTATGTGAAAAAAGTTAAACTATATATTTTTTTTATCTATTCTGGTAGGCCACAGATTTTCCACCAACATCCATTCTGGTGCTTTGCTGGTAAAAGGATTCTGCCGAACCAGCAGTGCTATCTCAAAAACCATGGGCCTCATTCAATTGAGGCTTTCGGGAGATCTGGGCTCTGAAATGGATCCTCTAACTTAATTTGATATTCAATTGTTGTCTTCTTGCAGCCTCGGCATCAGGCTGTGAATCATTGTGATGGTGAAAATCAGAAGTTAATGCCCCTCCAAGCCTTTCAACTTTCACGGTTCCTAACGCTAAAATCGCAAATCGCTATTATTAGCATAACATTCTCAAGCTCACAAATCGCCAAAATAGAATACTTTTAAAACCAACCTCCAAGCCCGTAGGACTTTAAAATCCAAACTTGAGTTTGCAAAGTCCTATGGGCTTGGAGGTTGTATACCATAGATGTCATGATGACGATCTCTGTTTCCATTGGCTATTTCTTACTCGGGAGTTACAGCCGTGCTTAATTGATCAGGTTCAAGCCTGAGAATGCTGCTGAGGACTGCATGGTGTCTGTTTTTTGCTGTCGGACCCTAACTTGTGGCCTTGCCAAATTGCATAGTACTATAAGTTGCGGTCGCTGCGGCCACACAGCAGCCCCGCAGACATACGGCATAGGCTCCATAACTTAAGGCCCTGCTATTGGATGAGGCCCCATGTTTTTTTGTCAAAAATACTGCAGTTTTATGTATTACTTTAAGTTCTTTGTATTTAAGATACATTTATTTAAATATTATACACTTTAAAAGAAATACTTAATAATGCATGATATCAAGTATACAAGGAGCCCAATTCAATTTGAAAACCACATCTTGCATTATACAGGCTATGGGCCTTATTCATTTGCGATTTGTCCAATTGAATAGGGCTCTATATAAGCACATAGCAAATATTTTTACAGATTTTTTTAGTTAGTGAACTTCTATCCAAAAGCAAGGTCTTCACTAACTAAAAAATTCTGTACAAAAAATATGCTATGTGCTTATATAGAGCCCTATTAAATTGGCCGAATCACAATTGAATGAGGCCCTGTATGTCAGCAGGCTTGCTGCTGGCTTGATCTCTGCTACAATTCCGGTGCTATTCAATTGAACAATCCTGCAAGTTAGTGGCCAAAGCTGAAATCGTAAACTATGCACTTGTATGTAGTGTTTCAAGGCGGGAACTTGCAAGGCCGTAACTACCCATTTAGAAACAGCCAATAGAAAATGAGACCGTCATCATTAGGTCAGTAAAACATGGAGGTTACATGTCAATCAGTTAGCGTTTGGGGTCCGATATGCGATCGGACCCGCAAAACACAAATTAATAAAAACGAATGCCAATACTGTTCTAGTCCATATGGGTGGCCTGATATGTATTAACTAGATGATTCCCGAGATCCATATACCCTGAAATTAAACATAAAAAAAATAATTGCTTTCCCCGTCATTTACAGTGCAGTACAGATTTTTTATTTGCATTTACAGTGCTACAGACAGGGGTTAAACCCCTTTGCGAATCCTATCTGGTACTCGTTTGATTTTCTCCTACATTTGCCATTTTTCGGGTGTGAAAACATTTGCGGACGTGAAAGATCAAAGGATTTGATGGGATGTAAGTTCTGGTTTTAACAACCACAAGGATTTCAAGTACGTAACTCGTAACCCGTTTGTAGTTAGCAAAAAGACGCCTATTGAATAGCAAAATAACTTATGGCTTCCATTAAGGGCTACTGTAAGTTACAATTGCTCAATTGAATCGGGCTCAAGGTGTTTAAAGAAAACAATTTACTGACCAATGAAGCATTACTGAATGAAAAGGAGCAGTGGAGCTTTTAACCAAATCTGTTTTACCCTGATAGCTGAATGTTTATTCTCTATAAAATAAGTACTTCTTTCTCTACCAACTTGTTGAGAAGCCTATGTGATGAATTTGTTTGTAAATTGAATAACACAAGTTTTTAGAGAGAGAATTGTTTATTTTATAAAGAGTAAGCATAGAAGTAAGACAGAAATGGCTGAAAGCTCCACTGCTCCTTTGTGCTCCTTGTCATTCAGTAATCTATATACAATGTGGGAAAAAAATACTAAAGTCTTTATTAATAAGGGGTAACAACGGCGATATCATAAAAACAATTGATATAAAAAATCCTGGATTGGAAAAAGAAGTTATAAAAAAGGCTGGTTGATGTGTGAGTATATAACCACTTTGTTGGTAATATAAACTCTAAATAGAGGGGTTCATGAAGTCACACCTAACAGTATTGCAGAGGAAAAAATGCATAGCTTGTCCAAATGGATTAAACCTGTCAGTGCAATTATCAGAAATATATAATGCACATAAATACATGTAGTGCTTCTGGATATATAGGATATTAGTGACCCTTTGGGGTTCACAATATTAATAGCCTGGAATGATCTGTCCTTTAGATATAGAGATATATCTCTCTTAATGGTTTACCAGGATCTATTTAGACCATGTTTATCTGTTTCCTGGTCATGGCACAAGTTTTACAAAATGCACAATACAGACTTAGGAGCACTTAAGTCTTTTGTCTTGATAGGACTATGATATATATATATAATGTCCCTACTGGGCATCTTCTCCTAGAGAGATTAAGCTTCTGTTTTTACCATACTCCATTCCAGAGTTTAACGTGATATAGAAGCAGCAGTGCACAGAGAATAAATAGAAGCCAGCAGGTAAGCTATTACTTTAAGTACCGTCTATTGCGTGCTCGATATAACTAATATCCAGACAACAACATTCACTCATATGGAAACGGACAGGGAGGGTAAGCATGCAACCTCTAAATATTAAAATACAATACTGTTAGTAGAGAGGACGCCGGCGTGCCCTTAGCTGCAAGGCATGCCACGTCATCAAAGGCCGACGCGTTTCGACGTCATCAGACGTCTTTGTCAAGGTAGAGTTTGCTGAGCCGTCTAGCCCTCTTTTTAAACGTTGCCGTTACCACAGCAACCAATTGACATTAAGCGGACCTGCGCACTGCTATTTAAAAGCGATCATAGCGCTATGATGCATAAGGATGAAGCAAACATAATATAATAATATTACTCTCTTAGATAAATAAGAGGGTATGAATGAAATGACGATAATAGCAAATAGATAGCAAATGAATAGTCCCTGTATGACATGGGACAGGAAACTCCAGGCTAGGAGGACAAAGATGTGGAAAAGTGCCAATGCATATAGAAAGATGATAACTACATATACTAACTGTATAAAGAAATTAATATAGATCCTAAAGAAAAAGAGATCTATAAAGTGGCAAAAATATGACCTGAATATCCAGGATGAAAATCTAAAATGTGCATCGAGACAGACAATTTGAAATCTGTTATATAAGAGTGATGAAATATGGTGCATATGAAGAACTAAGGGAACACCCTATTTAGGGATTAAAGTGAAAAGTAATGGGAAGGGAGGGGAAGAAAAGGAAAATAAAGGTTAATAGTGACTGTGTAAACAATCATGATACAGTGGTGATCAACAAAAATACTAATATTGTGAGAAAGTGGTACATAACATGTGTTAGATACCATCTGCATGCCAATTGTGGAAAAGAAAGGCAAACCTATCAATGAAGACAAGCATCTTGCTTGTGCATGATAATTATAATCGCACAAGAACTATGCAGATTAAGTAGTTTCTTCTTAATACATATTATAACTAATACTAGTGAATATCCATTTAAATGAAGGGTAAAAATGTGAAACCTTCATTTAAACCCTCTGGAGATAACGCTTTTAATTTGTAAATCCATTTTGCTTCATGTTGAAGGAGTTTCTTATCTAGGTCTCCCTGTCTGGGGCCTTGATAGACTTTCTCAAGAGCTGTGAATGTGAGAACTTCACTATTACCGCCATGAAAGATTTTAATATGGAGTGCTATAGGGGTGTCAAGATCTTTCTTAATAGAATATATGTGTTCGCCAATGCGTCTTCGTAGTTGGCGCCGGGTTTTCCCTACATAGATTTTTTTACACAGACATGTAGCCACATAAACTACACTTGTAGTGCAGCAATTTGAAAAGTCCTTTAGGACATATCTTGCCCCATTAGATGGATTTTCATAGATTTTTGTGGGTTTGATATATCTACAAAATTTACAGTTCCCACATCTAAAACATCCTAGTGGGGGATTCAACCATGTCTTATTTTGTTTTTTCTCTTTAAAAAAACTATGCACTAATGTGTCTTTCCAATTTTTTCCCCTACGATAAACAATAGGTATTTTTGGTGGAAGTATATCTACCAGGTCATTGTCACTTCTTAATAGATGCCAATGGTTAGATATAATATCTTTGATTGAAGCAGATTCGTAGCCATAGGTCAAAATGCATCTTGGATATGTATTATCTGATGTTTGGGTATTTGTCCTGTGCGGTTTATTCAGTAACTCTGTTCTGTTGCAGCCCAATGCATATTGAAAAGCTTTCTTTAGGCATTTCTTGGAATAACCTCTTTCTAAGAATCTTTGTTTTAATTTATCTGCCTCGATTTTGAATTTGATATCTGAGCTGCAATTCCTCCTAATTCTTAGGTATTGCCCCTTAGGGATACCTTTTTTCAGGGGGTCAAAATGTTGACTGTCCCACGAAAGTAACGTATTTGCAGCTGTCTCTATTCTGAATGTAGTAGTTGAGATGTTACCTTCATCATCTTTTTGGATTAGTAGGTCTAAAAATGATATCTCTGTTCTATGAATTTCATGTGTGAATCTCAAACCCATCTCATTTTTGTTCAATGAGTCCATAAGGGTTTCGAATTCTAGTTTTGTTCCATCCCAAATCACAAAGATATCGTCTATATAGCGACGCCAAATCATTGCATGTATAGTGAGATGCTCAATGTTTGGTTCTGAGAAGATCTTCTTCTCCCAGCAACCTAAAAAAAGGTTTGCGTAGCTAGGGGCACATGGGGTGCCCATTGCGGTCCCCTTTGTCTGGTGGAACCATTTGTCATTGAACAGAAAAAAATTATATTTCAGGACATACTCTAAGAGTTGGATAATAAAGTTGTTAAATTTTTCAAGATTAGTGCTTTTCATGCTCAGAAATTGTTTAGCTGCTTCAATACCAAGATTATGAGGTATGCTACTGTAGAGTGCTTCAACGTCAATGGTTGCTAACCACGTATCTTTTGGTACTATTAAATGCTCAAGCTGTTTTAATATATCATTGGTATCTTGTACATAAGAGGGCAGGTTCTGTACTAAGTCACGTAGGTAGTGATCCACAAAAATACTGGCATTGGAGGAGAGGTTTCCCGTTCCTGATACTATAGGCCTCCCAGGGATAGGCATTGTTTGTTTGTGCACTTTTGGTAGTGCATAGAAAGTTGAAATGCAAGGGAATTTTGGTAGCAGAAACATATATGTTTGCTCATCAATAATCTTCTCTATTTTAGCTTTTTCTAATATGGACTTTAAGGCTAATCTATATTCAAGATTTGGATTCTTTGTTAATACTTCATAGGTAAATCTATCATCCAAGATCCTATTGCACATCTCTTTGTATTTGTCATTACTTAGTATTACAAGATTGCCCCCTTTATCCGCTTGTTTGATTTGGATATCTTTACAAGACTTGAGCTCATCTGAGCATGAAAAGCACTAATCTTGAAAAATTTAACAACTTTATTATCCAACTCTTAGAGTATGTCCTGAAATATAATTTTTTTCTGTTCAATGACAAATGGTTCCACCAGACAAAGGGGACCGCAATGGGCACCCCATGTGCCCCTAGCTACGCAAACCTTTTTTTAGGTTGCTGGGAGAAGAAGATCTTCTCAGAACCAAACATTGAGCATCTCACTATACATGCAATGATTTGGCGTCGCTATATAGACGATATCTTTGTGATTTGGGATGGAACAAAACTAGAATTCGAAACCCTTATGGACTCATTGAACAAAAATGAGATGGGTTTGAGATTCACACATGAAATTCATAGAACAGAGATATCATTTTTAGACCTACTAATCCAAAAAGATGATGAAGGTAACATCTCAACTACTACATTCAGAAAAGAGACAGCTGCAAATACGTTACTTTCGTGGGACAGTCAACATTTTGACCCCCTGAAAAAAGGTATCCCTAAGGGGCAATACCTAAGAATTAGGAGGAATTGCAGCTCAGATATCAAATTCAAAATCGAGGCAGATAAATTAAAACAAAGATTCTTAGAAAGAGGTTATTCCAAGAAATGCCTAAAGAAAGCTTTTCAATATGCATTGGGCTGCAACAGAACAGAGTTACTGAATAAACCGCACAGGACAAATACCCAAACATCAGATAATACATATCCAAGATGCATTTTGACCTATGGCTACGAATCTGCTTCAATCAAAGATATTATATCTAACCATTGGCATCTATTAAGAAGTGACAATGACCTGGTAGATATACTTCCACCAAAAATACCTATTGTTTATCGTAGGGGAAAAAATTGGAAAGACACATTAGTGCATAGTTTTTTTAAAGAGAAAAAACAAAATAAGACATGGTTGAATCCCCCACTAGGATGTTTTAGATGTGGGAACTGTAAATTTTGTAGATATATCAAACCCACAAAAATCTATGAAAATCCATCTAATGGGGCAAGATATGTCCTAAAGGACTTTTCAAATTGCTGCACTACAAGTGTAGTTTATGTGGCTACATGTCTGTGTAAAAAAATCTATGTAGGGAAAACCCGGCGCCAACTACGAAGACGCATTGGCGAACACATATATTCTATTAAGAAAGATCTTGACACCCCTATAGCACTCCATATTAAAATCTTTCATGGCGGTAATAGTGAAGTTCTCACATTCACAGCTCTTGAGAAAGTCTATCAAGGCCCCAGACAGGGAGACCTAGATAAGAAACTCCTTCAACATGAAGCAAAATGGATTTACAAATTAAAAGCGTTATCTCCAGAGGGTTTAAATGAAGGTTTCACATTTTTACCCTTCATTTAAATGGATATTCACTAGTATTAGTTATAATATGTATTAAGAAGAAACTACTTAATCTGCATAGTTCTTGTGCGATTATAATTATCATGCACAAGCAAGATGCTTGTCTTCATTGATAGGTTTGCCTTTCTTTTCCACAATTGGCATGCAGATGGTATCTAACACATGTTATGTACCACTTTCTCACAATATTAGTATTTTTGTTGATCACCACTGTATCATGATTGTTTACACAGTCACTATTAACCTTTATTTTCCTTTTCTTCCCCTCCCTTCCCATTACTTTTCACTTTAATCCCTAAATAGGGTGTTCCCTTAGTTCTTCATATGCACCATATTTCATCACTCTTATATAACAGATTTCAAATTGTCTGTCTCGATGCACATTTTAGATTTTCATCCTGGATATTCAGGTCATATTTTTGCCACTTTATAGATCTCTTTTTCTTTAGGATCTATATTAATTTCTTTATACAGTTAGTATATGTAGTTATCATCTTTCTATATGCATTGGCACTTTTCCACATCTTTGTCCTCCTAGCCTGGAGTTTCCTGTCCCATGTCATACAGGGACTATTCATTTGCTATCTATTTGCTATTATCGTCATTTCATTCATACCCTCTTATTTATCTAAGAGAGTAATATTATTATATTATGTTTGCTTCATCCTTATGCATCATAGCGCTATGATCGCTTTTAAATAGCAGTGCGCAGGTCCGCTTAATGTCAATTGGTTGCTGTGGTAACGGCAACGTTTAAAAAGAGGGCTAGACGGCTCAGCAAACTCTACCTTGACAAAGACGTCTGATGACGTCGAAACGCGTCGGCCTTTGATGACGTGGCATGCCTTGCAGCTAAGGGCACGCCGGCGTCCTCTCTACTAACAGTATTGTATTTTAATATTTAGAGGTTGCATGCTTACCCTCCCTGTCCGTTTCCATATGAGTGAATGTTGTTGTCTGGATATTAGTTATATCGAGCACGCAATAGACGGTACTTAAAGTAATAGCTTACCTGCTGGCTTCTATTTATTCTCTGTGCACTGCTGCTTCTATATCACGTTAAACTCTGGAATGGAGTATGGTAAAAACAGAAGCTTAATCTCTCTAGGAGAAGATGCCCAGTAGGGACATTATATATATATATCATAGTCCTATCAAGACAAAAGACTTAAGTGCTCCTAAGTCTGTATTGTGCATTTTGTAAAACTTGTGCCATGACCAGGAAACAGATAAACATGGTCTAAATAGATCCTGGTAAACCATTAAGAGAGATATATCTCTATATCTAAAGGACAGATCATTCCAGGCTATTAATATTGTGAACCCCAAAGGGTCACTAATATCCTATATATCCAGAAGCACTACATGTATTTATGTGCATTATATATTTCTGATAATTGCACTGACAGGTTTAATCCATTTGGACAAGCTATGCATTTTTTCCTCTGCAATACTGTTAGGTGTGACTTCATGAACCCCTCTATTTAGAGTTTATATTACCAACAAAGTGGTTATATACTCACACATCAACCAGCCTTTTTTATAACTTCTTTTTCCAATCCAGGATTTTTTATATCAATTGTTTTTATGATATCGCCGTTGTTACCCCTTATTAATAAAGACTTTAGTATTTTTTTCCCACATTGTATATAGATTATTAACTTATGGGTAGTAAATACCTTGGGAACCTAGCATTCCTATTAGACCTAGATCCTTGTCATTCAGTAAATATTGATCTCTTCACTAACTTGGTGACAAGCCCATATGAGTAAGTTGGACGTTTTAGTTCATAAGAAGTTAGTAGAAGGAGACGTATTTACTGAATGAAAAGGAGCAGTGGAGCTTGAAGATCTACATGTTTTACAAGAACATTGATCAATACCTGTATACATAAGACAACTCAAGTTTACATACAGTGTATACTGTACATATACATCTCTGGAACTGTTAAGCTAACTGCTAAGCTCTTGAATTAGAGAGCTGTCCTGATTACTGTCTGTTTTGTAGTTGCATAACACATCTTGTGTTTCTAATGCTGGCTTTGTGACATCTGGGATACTTGAAGACAAAGCCACATGACACAGTCTTCTTGGCAATCTTTTTAAACGGTTCATTAAAACAAGTTTGCTTCATTTGTTTGGATCTTTCCTTGGGCAATTTGCCATTCAACACATGTAAACTCATTAGTTATTGTGCTGTAAAGGCTCCATGTTGCTCTAATCCTTTAATTAATTCGCTTACCAGGTCAATTAAGTTGTCACTAAAACATTGTTGAAACTATTCCATCATCACTCGGTTGTGATTAGTACTCTAACCATCTTTCATTGTTTTTGTAATGGTCTTTGAATCAATTAGAACCAATGTCATAAACAGTTGATGAACCAATATTACAGATTTCACACAGCTTATGCATTGAAACACCATGTTTTTTTTCGAACTGTTCAGCTTTCTCTTCAATTGTTATGAACCAGTGTTTGCATTCACCATCATAACCATTGTCACTTGAATCTTTATTCGAAGCCATAGCAAATTTTTAATGTATACAAAAATAGTCTCAGAATGTCCTCCTTTTAGGCGCAGAAGGTCAGATAGGCTCAGAAGGTCAAATAGATGCAGAAGGTCAAATAGGCTCAGAATGTTATAAAAGCTCAGCATGCCAAAAAGGCTCAGAAGGTCAAAAAGGCTCAGAAGGTTATATAGGCTCAAAAAGTCAAATAGGGTCAGAAAGTCATACTTTTAGGATCAATTGGTCACCTAGGCTCAGAATTCCCTCCTTTAATCTCAAGAGGTCAAATAGGCTCAGAATGTCCTCATTTTAGGGTCAAGAGGTGATATAGGCTTAGCGTGTCCTCCTTTTAGGGCCAAGAGGTAAAATATGCTCAGAGGATCAAATAGCTAAGAAGGTTAAATAGGCTCATAATGCCCACCAAATAGGCTAAGAAGATCAAATAGGCTAAGAATGTGCACATAAAAGGCTCTGATTTGCTCAGAAAAAGGCTCCAAATAGGCCGTGACAAACCAAATCACAGTACAGAGAGAGAGTGACAGTGTGCACCCTAGAGGTCATGGTGAACAGCAGAGCTGGGTGGATTTCATACCATGATTGGGCTCCACTTGGGGAGCAAGAAAGGGAGCTCAGAGAGAGAACTAAGAGAGATATTCCCAGAGAGGTGGACACCCAGGCTGGGACAAAGCAAGCAAGAGAGAGGCTTTGTGATAATTGAACCCTTGTCTCTCTACCACAGACAGGAACATTAGCTATGTGCCACAGGCTCTGATGCTTCTTATATTGTTAGAGTAGTTAAAAATCACTTAATACTGCCTGATTCAACTCTTCTTCCCCTTGATTCTAATTAATATTCATTATGTTTTGCATGGTACAGAGCTCATAACTTATTCATGCAGACACACCAGAATAACTTGACTTCAATTGATCGTCACTCCATCAACTCAGCATCAATTTAAGAAAATGAAAACACTTTTTCAATATTCTTTTTCACCCTCTATCTAATTTTGCAGAGCTCATATAGGGGACATTTAATATAAAAACAGAGTAGGTTAAGACAGTTTTGGAGTCCTTGTTAGATGGCGCATCATGAAAATATATTATGTCTCATCATATATCACTGGGAGGTACCTGTCATTTCCTTTGTGAATTAAACAGTTGGTGTGACTTCAAAATAGCTCCCTTTAAGATAGGCAGAGCAAGCAGATTTGTATTGCTTATTTACAATCTGATTCCTCCTATTCTGGGACATTAAACATACCATGAGATAATGGGACATATGTAGAAAAGGGTGAATCATAGGAGACCTTCCTGTGTGTTATGTGTGTTCATTCATTTAACATGCAACCTGGGCTGGTGACCATGTGCAATTTTCTTGTAAGATAAAAACATCGATTAAAACTAATATACAATTTTTTGTTACAGCAGCACAGTCATGTCAAGTTGGATATGCAGGTAACAAACTGCCTGAGTTACTTCAGCTCTTATATCCCTTAATGCTTTCTTTAATTTCCTTATAATCTATGCTTCCGCTCCTCTCATATTTTTGCAATGTCCTTCACTATTACAGCACAGAGAGTTCCTACATCTGTTACCATACATTTAAAAACGTGTGTCCTAAATATTGCATAATTGAAAAATTACATTAACATGGCATAGAAATATTGCACACAGAATTTTCTATGCTCCTCCAATAGCCTGAAATGTTACTTTCTCACAATCCAGTGGAGAGGGGTCTGCTTTAACCACAAAATCTTCTGACTTTTGCTGCCTCAGGATTGTAAGGCTTTGGGTTTCTCAGTACCCAGCATAACAGTACAATCTGCTTTTCAGTGGGCTTCAAAAGACCAAGGAGGTCAATCCTACCCGCAGATGCAATCTGGTCCTTAGTCCCTTTCTTTTTAGGATGCCAAAACGTTTTTGTCCCACACACATATTAAACAGTACATCAGCCAATCTAAATTAGACCCGTCCTTGGGCAAATAAACTTTGTTCAATCATAACAGCCTCTTTGATCTACCCACATGGTATTGATTGACTATCATTAGTTTAGGGGTCTCATTTTTCCCACTGTTTCTAGGTGCCTAAAAGTCTGGTGAGGTTACATTCCTAGCCACCCCTGACAGGTTAAATAACACTATAGGGGGGAATTACCTAACTGTTGCTTAGAGATTTAGTTTCTGTGCAAATGGACTATGTTTTTATGCTACATGGGGACACGGGGGTGCAGGGGTTCTCATACATGGAGCTAGATGACAGCTTTAAACATTACAAAGTGACCTGGTGCCTGCTATGTCCAAATAACTCATCAAAATGGATTCTTCATGGTCCAGGGTACATAACCAGGGCTTGTCACATAGATGTAAAAAAAGTGTCACAGTCACTTAAAGCAAGTCTCATGGCCACTGTAATATCCCTTGAGGTTTGTAATTGCATGGGCTAGTGTCTCACCAAGATCAGTTGTTCCCCCAAAAAAGTCCAGTAGATTGTGACAGTACATTTTTGGGCCATAAATGGCCCTCACTTGTGGGGTTCAGGGGAGTCCCACCCTGGCCCAAATGTGAGGTAACACTACAACACTGCTGCCTGTGTTTATTTTTTCCATTTGTGCACAAAAATAGAAATGAAGCAAATCATCCTTACATAGCATGTACATTTTTCTATCATGGGTTTGAAAGAGCATGTTTTAAACATTATAAAAGTTTCTTTTTTTCATGAAAAATATTTAGTAAAACATCTTTAAACTTATTGGAATGTAACAGAAAATACCACTGTGTTAGCAGAGTATACTGGACTCTAGATCTTATAGCTATTTTGCTGCTTATTGGCTGACGGGATCAAGCCCCTAATATAAATGATAACACTTTGTCACATCAGTTTAATAATCAGGATGCTATACCAAAATATAACCACTAGATGAGGCCAATGCGCCATATACTGAACTAGTGAGCGATTTGTTAGACTTTGGTCCTCCTTTATATAAAAAAATAGATGCCGAACAGTTTTGGGCCCAGTTCTGTACTTGCTCCTAAACAACGCTGTAATCATGCAAGCGACCACCTATACTAAATAGTCTATTAAAGGGTGTTTTTTACTGGTTTACTTTCTAAAATCATTTTACCTTAGGTGCAGTTCTTCAACATTTATATTTGTAACTTCAGTGAACTGTAGAATTAAGACTTGGTCAAATAACCCTTTAATATTTTTGTCAAGAAATTAAAGATCTTTCAGACAAGCCCCAAGTTGAGGGGCCACCTGCACCTCAATTTTCTCCCTCTAGGTTATGCAAATATTGCAGCTCCTAGAAAACACCTCTTAGTGGACTCTTGAAATTACAGATTGTTGGTTTACCAACAGAAAAGACAAACTCAGCAGATCTGCACTGCATTTAAACACTTTGGCCTCGATTTAATTGAGCTTTTGTTGCTTACGGGAATATTTTTTGTTTTATTTTGTCGTTATATCTATCTTAGGTAATCAATGAGTTAATACATATCAGGCCACCCACATGGACTTTATTTATTTTTATTATTTTGTACATTGTGGTATTGCGAGTCTGGTCGCATATTTGAGCCCTAAACGCTAATTGATTGACATGTAACCTCATTGACATGTTTTACGTAATGATAACAGACTCATTTTCTATTGGTTGTTTCTAAATTGGTAGTTACGGCTTTGCTTTATTGATCATGATCACTCTCTGAAATGCTACATACGAGAGAATGGTTTACGGTTTCGGCTTTCGCCCAGTAAGTTGTAGGCTTGTTCAATTGAATCGCTCTGTAATTGTAGCAAATCTCAAGCCCGCAGACATACAGCCTGTATAATGCAATCTGTGAGCCTGCCACTCTCAGGATCCTTGCCTTGTTTTCCAGCACCACAATGGAGTACTCTGGAGCCTTTTAAATGTTTAGTAGATTGGGGCTGTTTATTTGTCAGCATACAACAGAAAATAAAACCAAACAGAAAATAAGTCCTAGCTTCTCATTGAAGCCCTGCATAACTGAACTGTAGTTTCCCTTACTGTCTTATGTAGGCGTGCAAACATACAGTCCATACAACGGTAGCAGAGGTGTCTTTTCCTCTCACCTCTCTTAGGCTCTGTATCTCCGGCCTCTCTTTCCAAAGCAGATCCCTCCTGCGGTCATCACCTTGAGGGACTTTCTGTTCCTCTCATCTGCGTACCTTCTTTTAAAAGCTTCTGGCTTTGTTCCATTAGCTTTCAGTGCAGCCTCTGACTTCGGTCCTGCACACTTCCACGCTCCAGCACTGTCAAACAGCTTTCCCCCTGGAGACAGCAACCGCTAGTCTTGATTGCAGCCACACCCCTGCCTTTTGAGCAGGTTGTTAACTCTCTCATTCCTGGGGAAAAGTCTTGAAGACCTCTCTTCTGCCCTCTGGTGGCACTTCACCACAGGCCCGTAAAATATAGTCTGAGGGTTAAGCAAAACTAAAAGCACTCCTCATTTAAAATAGAATTTAAGGAATAATGAATCATAAATATGTATACACATATATCATATCCCACAATATAGATATAAATAATTTTCTTAAATATGTATCCCTTACTACTCTACATTTCCATTCTTTTACACTCAGTCTAGACTGGGTTCTCTGCACCTACCAATAAGGTCACCATGTGGTAAGAGGCAACTGATTAAACTTAAATACTGAATTGTTGTTCTTTAGAATTTGAAAAATGACACAGCATATCCTCATATATACTCTTTAGAAAAGTTATTATTAACCTCTACTTGTATTATTTTTGTCAATATGTGATTACTGGAGGTCTAACAATTTTAGCCTCTATTCCATCTCTCCCATAATTATATGGTTTTATATGGCTCCCTGATTTTATGGTTTGTTGATCTCTTGCTTTCCACCTTCAACTCCTGTGCCTCTAACTTCCCAATTGCTCTGATCGAAAGCACTATGAGATCACGCAACGTAATCTTGCGTGATCTTGTGAGACCCAGCTATCAGAATTATCCTGAGAGACGAAGGCACAAGAGGTGAAGGGGAGGGAGAAAAAGAAATTCAGGGAGGGGAGTTGTGATCTCTATCCTACTGCTGCTAGAGGACAGGGATTACTATATATTTATGTATATATACCGTATATACTCGAGTATAAGCCAAGTTTTTCAGCCCATTTTTTAAGGCAAAAAAGGGCCCCCTTGGCTTATACTCGAGTCTCTCTCCCCATGTGTGTCTCTACCCCCCCCCCCCGTGTGTCTCTACCCCCCCGTGTGTCTTTCCCTCCCCCCTCCTCAACCTCAACCCCCCTCAACCTCCCCCTCAATCCCCCTCAACCCCAACCCTCCTCCTCAACCGGCACCCGGAATATGCTAATGACGCGGGGGGCGCATGTGACGTCACATGCGCGCCGGGTCAAGGAGCGGAGGCCGGAGCACAAGCAGGTGTGGGGGTTGAGAAGGGAGGTTGAGGAGGGGGTTGAGGTTGAGGAGGGAGGTTGAGGATGAGGAGGGAGGTTGAGGAGGGAGGTTGAGGATGAGGAGGGAGGTTGAGGATGAGGAGGGAGGTTGAGGATGAGGAGTGGGGTTGAGGAGGGTGATAAGGGAGGGGGAAGAGACACAGGGAAGGGAGAGGTTGGAAGAGACACAGTGAAGGGAGAGGGGAGAAGAGACACGGAGAGAGAGGGCACAAGAGGGACACAGGGGGCAGCACATTTCTCACCCTCGGCTTATACTCGAGTCACTCATTTTACCTAGTATTTTGTGGTAAAATGGGTGCCTCAGCTTATACTCGGGTCGGCTTATACTCGAGTATATACGGTATATGTATATATATATCACATATTATAATTGTATAAACTACGAATCGTCATCACGCTGTGTTGTGTAGTGCGTACGACTTAGCGATGAGCGCCGCAGGCGCTCATTGCCCGGCGAGCCTCGCACATCAAGGCGAGCCGTTAAACCGTACCACTTTGCCGATCGTACGACTTTGCGATGAGCGCCACAGGCTCTCATTGCAGGCGAGCCTTGCGTAGCGAGGTGAGCTGTTAAACCGTAGCACTTTGGCAATGAGCGCCGCAAATAAGCAAATAAGCGGCGGAACGAAAACAATTAAAAAAACACTAAATACACACTAAAAAAAGGTCACTTACAGCATGGGGAACCAGGCAGGACGTCTGGGAGTGAGTTGGAACTCCAATTTACATTGATTTAGCCGAGTTACAAAGATCGAAAATCGGCTAAGAGAGAAAAAAATGGGCGCCGAAAAAAATGAAAATGAGGCTATACTACTACGAACTGCTGAAAACACAGCCACAGACGTATGTGCTCGAAAAACAACGAGACAAAGGATGCGGATTAACCGCACAATGAGTAAAAAGACAGTAGCGAGTACATTTTACGAAACGCAATTACAGATTTACGCATTAACACAGATTTAACGCCTTTGTCTCGCGTAACATCGGATTTGACGCCTAAAACAACGCATTTGATGAAATATAATTTGAAAGTTAAAAAAATAAAAAGTTAAAAAAAAAATGTGTATTTATTTTAAGAAAAAAAAAAGGGACAAATGTAGTGGATTCATTTTGTGTTGCAAACAAATTTCACAACATTTAATTTTTATTGACCGTCATTTTACCCTTTTACCATATTTACTGTTAAACCGTAGTACTTTAGCGGGCTTAGCGATGAGCGCCACAGGCGATCAGCGCCCGGCGAGCCTCGCACAGCGAGGCAAGCCGTTAAACCGTAGTACTTTGGCAATGAGCGCTGCAGAAAAAATGGCGGCCGAACAAAACGAAAACGGGGCTACAGCATTATAACCACGGAAAACACGTACGGATAATCCGCTAAGACGCATACCACTCATTACCCACCATTAAACGACGTACGGATGATCCGCTAAGACGCATACCACACATTATCCACCATGTTAGGATAATGCAGAAGTACACAGCTACGTTAACGGTTTCGGCTCGCGCACGCACACTATTACACTGCACACGTTCACCAAGCTTACACAGCACCTCCACACCACTAATGCTGCAGCAACATCAACACAGATTGCCAGCTCTTCAACACAATGCATAAAAATAGGTAAAGTATATTCATTTATTCATTGAATTCTATATTTCAGTAGTACACACAAAACAGCATTAGCTACCTTACAATTCCATACGTATATTAATAACTAAACAACTTTCCAAACATTCACATCTCATTGCCGTCATTTTTTGACGGGCAATACGCTAGTATATATATATATATATATATATATATATATATATATATATATAGTACATTTGTGTTCACATTTGAACATCTAAAACAAGTTAAAAAACATGTTTTCTACTTAGAATTCTGAAAATACAGTTATTGTACTGCATTCTGGGAATGTGGGCAGGGACATTCAAAAGTGTACAGAAAGGCTTCACTCTTTAATCCAAATACCATTCAAAACATGGCTCCTTTTAAGCATATGCCTGTTGTATTGCAAAGTGTTAAGCAAAACCGAGGATGGATTATGCACAAGCCAGGAAACCTACCCACAGACAGCACTGTTTCGAGGTTACTGCCTCTCATCATTGTGGGCACAATTCCTAGCTTATTTATTTTATTTTATGGGGGGGTAGTTTACCACAACAATCATTAAATTTATGGTGGGCAAAAGAGCGACAGAAGCACTCCACCGTACAGTAGTTCAGTAAATAAATAGTACATTTGTGTTCACATTTGAATCTCTAAAACAAGTATATTCATCTAGAGATAGATACATGTATATATGTATATACTCTATCCCCCCCCCCCAGATTTTTTATTGCATCCTACGCACCCTGCCTCCATACTATAAATTAATTATTATTATTATACGTTATTATTATTATTATTATTAATATTGTTAGTTTAAATTGTCTACACATAAACTATTAGAAGTCTCATCCTCTGAAACTAGATCAGATATTACAGTGGCCACATTTTGGAGAACCTACAAAAAGAGGAAATGAGCAGCAAGTTTTTGAGTAATCTGACTCATTAGTCAGCAAATCAGTTTTTTCCCTGTAAAACAAATTTCACATTTATTTTGTACATCAGTATCTGACCCATTTAACATACCTACATCTAATGATATTATAAAGGCATTCAGCAGATTTATTTGCATATTGATAATTCTTCTAAATCTAAACACATCCTTAAAGAGACTCTTTAGGCAAAATGATCTTTGTTTTATACAAAATATTTCAATTATTTTTTCCTCTGCAATGCAATTACTGGACCTTCTCCCATTCTTCCTGTTCTATCTCGTGTAGGGTACCATGTTTTCCAGCTGTGACAAATGTGTATGCCCACAATCGGATGAACTTCAAATTACCAGTAGAATGTGATTAGCAAACAGTGACATGCTGTGTGCCTGCATGCAGCAGCATGACACTGGTAGTGTGAAGTCTCTCTCCTGTAGACACAAAATTAGATCACAGCTATGCAAGATATCAGCTCTCAGTAAAGAGAGAACAACAATAAAAGGATCGGATCCAGAAAATAACAATTTGCTTCTCCAGGGGCTTCTTAGATAATGATAATTACATTTAAGGAGGATAAATTATTAGTTAAAATATTTTATATAACATTTTTGCCTAAATAGTCTTTTTAGGAAGTGGCATATGTATCATTTCAAATAAGAACAGAGTAGTACCGTGTTAGACATGGAAGATCAAGAAGCAGTTTGAGAATACATGATACCTTTTATTGGCTAAGATAGCAAGCTTTCAGTATACTAAAGTCCTTCATCAGGCAAAAGTTAACACCGTTGTTAATATATTTACATTATAACAGAAGATAACATATGTATTTTTTTATTTACTGTACTTTTTCCAGCTTTAGTTCCTTGCAGCACTACATTAAAAGAGCTTCTAGATGACATTACAGAGTGAGTATGACATTTTTTATGATTGTCAATGACACTTTTTATTTATTGAATTAGGCAATGAGAGATATAGTGAAAACTAAAATAGTAATGTTAGTTTGTCCTTATTGCCGTTAATGTCATGAAACTTCTACATTTTGGTCATGTCTGGAAAAATGAATGATATGAAAATTTAAAAAGACTTGCATTTGGGGGTCACATGAAAGTTCCAGGCCAAGCCGTTCTTCTCCTACCAAATACTTTTTATTGCATAGACCACACTCTAAAGCTCATCCATACTGAACATCCAGGTGTCCTCCTTCAGAGCCAACTAGCAGAATACCTGTAATTTTGATAAATCCTTGTAATCCCATCTTCACAACAACCATGCATTTTACATGATATTATTAGCAAAAAGTGTTTCATCAACAGGGCTTAATTTCATTTATGCAAAGTGTTTGAGTCAAAGAGCATCCATGGTGCCCAGGACTATAGTGTGAGTATCCTGAACTTCTGCTGTCATGAAACCCATATCATAGTCTCTTTATTGATTTTATTGATTTTATTACAGGGTAAGAGCTTGCCCTCATCTAAAATGTCTGCTACTCTATAGAGGCCTTTTTTTAGTTAGTAATGTGATGAACTCAGACCCCTCCAATGCCTTATGAGCAGTGACTATTGTATATTCTCAACCATTGGCCTCTTACCTCCCCAGATACATTTTGAGGACCAAATTGGAAGGCCTCAGAAATCATATAAGATCATTCAGGACTATGAATTCATCTGACAGAGGAGAATGAGCAGTGAAAACATTTTTTGCATGAAATAATTTCAAAATAAGCATTATTAAACTTACCTTAAAGTTTGCTAATTCTCTCGATGAAACTTAACACCCCTGGAAATCCCTGCTAAAGTTAGCAGAAAATTAATGATTCGTTTTGGCCAATCACAGCCAGCTATAACATGGTTTCAATTTGTTACGGCAGTATGTGCAGCAAGTCATCATGGAATGTGTTGTCCCCTGCACAAAAAGCAAGGAGCAGCTCAGACATTTATCTGTAGATCTCTGCACTGTGCTGCTGTCGGCTTGAAGGGTTAAAAACCACACACTAATGCATTGCTCCTATTGGTAGGTACACTGTGCCTAGTAAGCACCTCTGGGGGTGTGGAAAACAAATTTTATTTTTAAATAAAATAATTCTGTGTGTGTATAGAATGACTCCATGTAATGTGTGTGTCTGATATAAGCAGCAGGTGTTAGATTATAAAAAAGGTAAAAACAGGGAAACATCCATATACCTTTACATTGTTTTTTTTTCTGTTTTGAGACCATCATTTGAAAACAGAAAACATACAGTAGTACATTATCAAATATGCTTTCAATGCCGCTTTAAAAACCTATTTTTTAATAGATCTTATTTGCCATTAAGTATTAAAATTGCACTCATATATTAGCTCATTATAATTCAGAAACTTCAAATTAATGAGAATAAAATGTTAGTTTAATCCCTGTGTTTGCATATATTTTTACATATGTAAATGTTCATCCAAAGAACATTGTTGTAATGATATAGAAATCACAAGGTTTTGGAGACCAGCAGCCTAGGTCAGCAATGATCCAATTCAGCAACTTGTAGGTGAAACAGGACCAAGCTTTATTGAAGGGAACAGGAACCACAATAATCTGGCAAGGTACATAGACAGGAAGTGCCTTATATAGGCCAAGGACCAGACACCTGACCAGACACAGCCGAAGAGACTAGTCACTGATACTATTGCTAGCAGAGTCAAGGTTTATCAGATCTCAAGGAAATTCACAAAGGCAGGCTGGCGCAGTGGTAGGGAAGAGGTTCAGGGTTCAAAACCCAGCAGAGTCAATTCCTCACATTACCCCTGCCTCTATAGGTGCAGCCTCTGGATGCCCTATTACCTGGTTTAACAGGGTACTGCACATGAAAAGACAGAAGAAGATCAGGAGCGTGAATATTGTCCACTGGTTCCCACGAACTCTCCTCCTCACCATAGTCTTTCCAACGAACCACATATTGAAGCTTGTTGCGGAAGATCCTGGAGTCCAGAATTTTCTACACCTCGTATTCATCCTCACCACCCCAGAGGACTGGAGGTGGGGCAGGCAGGGCTCGGCCAGGGAAAGTGTTGTCATGGAAAGGTTTCAGCAGTGCAACGTGAAACACCGGATGTATTCTCATGGAATCTGGAAGTTGCAAACGAAAAGTGACAGCATTGATCTGAGCGATGATCTCAAAAGGTCCCATGAACCTCGGACCCAATTTATGAGAAGGAACCCTAAGCTTAAGATTCCTTGTTGACAGCCAAACCTTGTCACCAACATGATAAACTGGGGCCTCCCTTCTATGCCTATCAGCAGCTCTCTTGTAACATTCCTGAGCCTCCGAAAGAGTCTCCTTCAACAGGTCTTGGGAATCTCGTAAGGTGGTTAGCTGATCAGTGACTGCAGGAATGGAAGTAGTAATTGGGAGACTCACTAGAAAGGTTGGATGGTAACCATAGTTGGCAAAAAATGGTCTCAAAGAAGTGGAGCAGTGTTGGGCATTGTTATAGGCAAACTCCGCCGTGGGTAGAAAATCCAGCCAGTCATCCTGCAGGTAACTAATAAAGCACCGAAAATATTGCTCTATAGTCTGGTTGGTTCGCTCAGTCTGTCCATTACTTTGTGGATGAAAAGCTGACGACAGATTTACATTAATACCTAGATTAGAACAAAAATGTTTCCAAAAACGAGATGTAAACTGCACTCCCCTGTCAGAAACTACTTCATCAGGCACTCCATGCAAGCTAAATATTTCCCGAATAACCAGGTCAGCCGTCTGTTTAGCTGAAGGGAGACCACGAGCTGGTATGAAATGACCCATCTTAGTTAACCTGTCCACAACAACAAGAATGGTAGTGTGTTCCTTAGAGGGAGGTAGTTCCACAATAACATCCATGGATATAGATCCCCAGGGACGATGAGGAATCGGAAGAGGCTGAAGCAAGCCAACAGGGGATGAGCGAGGAGTCTTATGTCTGGCACATACATCACAAGAGGACACATACTTCTTAACATCCTCATAATACTTCGGCCACCAAAAGGATCGGGCAAGTAACTCTTGTGTCTTTCGGATTCCTGGATGACCTGCTGGTTTTGACTCATGGTAGAGACGTAAAAGGTCCAGTCGCACTGGCTCCGGAGCAAACAGACGTTGTTGAAAAATCCAAAACCCATTAAGCATCGTCATATGGAGATCACGAAGAACTGGATCTTCAGCGTAGCCCTTTCTAATGCGAGACATCAGATCAGAAGGAAATGTAACTCCAATAAATATATCCTCCGGCAAGATGGTGGTCTTGGTTACGGTAGTATGGAGGGGGTCAGTTATTCTAGACAAGGCATCCGCCTTACCATTCTTGGAGCCAGGACGGTATGTAACCAAAAAATTAAACCTCAAGAAGAATAGGGACCAGCGTGCTTGTCTGGCTGACAGTCTCTTAGCTGATCGAATACATTCCCGATTTTTGTGATCTGTGAGGACAGGCATTGGATGGGTAGCTCCCTCCAAGAGATGTCTCCATTCGGTGAAGGCAGCTTTTATAGCCAATAGTTCTTTATTCCCTATGTCATAGTTTCTTTCTGCTGGCACCATCTGGCGGGAATAGAAGGCACACCGATGTAACAGCATCTTAGGTCCAGTCCTTTGAGACAGTATAGCACCAACAGCTGAATCAGAAGCATCAACTTCCACAATAAATGGTAATTCCGGCTGAGGATGTACCAGGACGGGGGCAGATGTAAACAGAGTCTTTAATCGGGAGAATGCGGTATCAGCCTTATCGGACCACTGAAAAGGAGTCCCTTTACGTGTAAGTTCAGTGATCGGTGTAATAACGGCAGAGAAATTCTTAATGAAACGCCTGTAAAAATTGGCAAACCCCACAAATCTCTGAATATCTTTTTCATTCTTGGGGATGGGCCAGTCCAGCACAGCTTTAATTTTACTTGCGTCCATACTTAAACCTTTAGGAGTTTTTACATACCCCAGGAATTGAATTTCTGTTTGTTCAAACTCACATTTTTCCAGTTTAATGTATAGGCGGTGGGTACGAAGGCGCTCCAGAACTATACAGACCTGTTTTCTGTGGTTTTCAAGATTATCAGAAAATATTAGGATATCATCCAAATATGCCACAACAAACTGATCCAGGAGATCTCGTAGTACATTATTGATAAGATGCTGGAAAGTTGCAGGGGCATTACAAAGCCCAAATGGCATTACTAGATATTTGTAATGCCCGTACCTGGTTCTGAAAGCTGTTTTTCATTCATCATTTGGTTTTATGCAAACCAGATTATTTGGAATGAGAGGCAAGGGGTAGCGGTTTTTAACAGTGATGTTATTAATGTTCCTGTAGACAACGCATGGCCGTAGGCTGCCATCTTTCTTTTCTACAAAGAATATAGGAGCTCCTGCTGGAGAAGTAGATGGTCGAATAAAGCCTTTGGCAAGATTTTCTTGTATGTATTCACGAAGAGCTTTCAATTCAGGCTCAGAAAGGGAATATATGCGGCCAAATGGGATAGCAGCCCCAGGTAACAGCTCTATTGGGCAATCATAAGGCCTGTGGAGTGGAAGCTGATCAGCATTCTTCTTATCACAGACATCTGCAAAATCCCGATATTGTAGAGGAAGCTTAGTCAAGTTTGTAGCAACCATTTCATTAATTGTTGTGGCAACAGGTGTTACCTTAGAGGGTTGACAATTCATTAAGCAGTGTTCTGAAGGAAAGGACAAAGTTCTGGTCTTCCAATCAATCTGTGGGTTATGCAGAGCAAGCCAAGGTACCCCCCAAATCACTGGAAACTGTGTTGAGGAAATTAGGTGGAAAGATATAGCCTCATGGTGATTCACTTCCAGAGTCAACTTTAAGGGCACAGTCTCATGTGTAACCGGGCCTGACGTAAGTGGAGAACCGTCTACTGTCTCCATTAACACAGGTGAAGAATTAGGTATAGACTGAATTCTATTTCCTGCTGCAAATTTGATGTCCATAAAGTTTCTGCCTGCTCCAGAATCTATCATAGCTGTAGTTGAAATTTTACGATCACCACATTGCAACGTGATAGGCACCGCAAAATGAGGATGTTGAGTCAACATACCCTCTTCACCATGAGCCAGAGAAAACAAGGGTTGTGTGACAGAATCCAGTTGATCTAAAATCTGGGATTGGTGTCGAATCAGTGTACCCTCAGCCGCCATAGCTATTGTTCTTTTGGATTTGCTAGGGCAATTGATGGCATAGTGCTCTGCACTACCACAATACAGGCATAAATTGTGAGTGCGTTGTCACTGTTTTTCTTCATTGGATAATGGCCATCCTATTAGATTTACCTGCATAGCCTCAGGCTCAGAGTCTGTAGGTGTTTGTGGGGTCGGAGTAGAAATTCTTGAATAGGAAATAGGAGTAGCACTTGGTCTAAAAGAGCCCTGTCTTTCCAATCTTCTTTCAGAAAGTCTCCGATCAATACGGATAGCCAAACGCACAAATGCAACAAAGTCAGCAGTAAAATCAACACGAGCTAGCTCATCTTTTATAGCTTCTGAAAGACCTTTTCTGAAGTGGAACCTCTGGTTGGTTCCAGGTAGTATCAGCAACCCACTGTCTGAATTCAGCAGCATATTCAGCCACAGAGCGCCTCCCTTGATGCAAATGAAGGAGAGTGGCTTCTGCTGTAGCACATTGATTGGGGTCATCAAAAACTAGGCACATTGCCTCAAGAAAGTCATTTAAATTACCCAAGACTGGACTGTCCTGTTCCAGAAGAGGGGAGCCCCAAGCCAGGGCTTCATCTTTGAATACAGAGAAAATAAATCCCACCTTCTCTCTTTCAGATGGAAAACGGTGAGGTAACATCATGAAGTGCAAATGGCATTGATTCAGAAAACCGCTAAATCTTTTGCGATCTCCTCCAAACTTTTCTGGTGGGGGCAAACGAGCATCTTGTGCAGGTGTAACAGTAGCAGCCTCAACATCACGTGCCCTGTAGCTGGTATACTCACTGTGCATTGACTAAACTTTATTTTGCAGTTCAGCTACCTGGTCCTGCAGCACTTGAATGGTCTGTGCCTGGGTCTGCACAGTTCTTGCAGTAAAAGCAACCTGCTGGGCCAATGCAGAATCTGACCCGGCGGTCTCCATGAAAGTGCCAGATTATTCTGTAATGATATAGAAATCACAAGGTTTTGGAGACCAGCAGCCTAGGTCAGCAATGGTCCAATTCAGCAACTTGTAGGTGAAACAGGAACAAGCTTTATTGAAGGGAACAGGAACCACAATAATCTGGCAAGGTACATAGACAGGAAGTGCCTTATATAGGCCAAGGACCAGACACCTGACCAGACACAACTGAAGAGACTAGTCACTGATACTATTGCTAGCAGAGTCAAGGTTTATCAGATCTCAAGAAAATTCACAAAGGCAGGCTGGCGCAGTGGTAGGGAAGAGGTTCAGCTGCCTGGGGACCAGGGTTCAAAACCCAGCAGAATCAATTCCTCACAATTGTACATCTCTTTCTATAGAAATGTTATAGATAGTGCAGTGTTAACCCTGGATTTCCATTACATTTTAATTGTCCGTCTAGCTGGTGTTGCAACTGAATAGCTAAATCTATAAAATGTTTTTGCATACTAAAATTACACAAGTAAAGTGTAAACATAGTTGAATGCAGAACAGTGTGTACTTCATGAGAATTTTATTATGTAAATCAGTTCCAGTAAAAGGAGGGCCTATTAACTACAAATAGTCTAAAACCTTCCTGAGTTGATGTTTTACTGACCTGTTTATCTGGTGCTTCCTGTGACATTCTGGCTATGCTAAGGGCTTTTTGATTATCATGCCCCTGTTTTCAAGAAAGAGACTCCACATCAGTAACAGGACAAATGGAGTGTGCAGCACTCCAGTGTGCCAACAAAAAAAGAATATACATGTGATGATAGTTGAAATACACGTTTGGAAGCTTCATAAAACATGATAGTAAAAGGGCCCATGAGGTATAATTAAAATGCCTCTTCCTATGATTAAATGCATACAGTATGTTAACAGACTTAAAAGTGCACTGAATTCATGAACGTGCAATTGTGAATTAAAGGGAAAGGTTTTAAACATAACTAAAGTTTTTCATTTCATGAAAAATGAGTGCTGCAAGTGTAAAACAGTGTTTTTGTTTTCTCTGAACAAGCTGCTTTTGCAACAACAACAATACTGCCTTCAGAATACATTACTATCCATATAATACTGTATAAGGAATGTGATGGTTTGCCCCCAGAGGCCAGTGTGGACGCAGCGCTAGGAAGAGGACTAATCCCTGAGACATTATTATTTACACCAGGAGCTACGGAGTTAAGCTTGAGGTGTAATCAGGCCCAGCTGGAAGTTTCTTTAAAAGGCCTCCTGAAGCAACCAGCAGGGGTTTTCAGGCTGGGTGTGGACCCAGAGAGCTCCAGAGAGCGAGCGAGCACCAGAGAGCTCCAGAGAGCGAGCGAGCACCAGAGAGCTCCAGAGAGCGAGCGAGCGAGCACCAGTGAGCTCCAGAGAAAGAGAGCACCAGAGACTTGGAAGCAAGTGTGCCAGAGCAGCAAGTGAAGCTGCCATTGTGGGATCAGGCTGTGTAACTACACCGGATTTAAAGGAGAACATTCGCTGCAAGCAGAAGAGGATCCATTGCAGCTAAGTGACTGGACTTAAAGGTACCACCCCCCCTGTGATACAAAAGGTACTGTTTTTACCTGCAGGCCGATTAGCGGTCCCAGGGCTAGTCAGTGGCGTTCCTGCAAGTAAGTAAGCCTGTTTGAGTAGGTGTTTATTTCATGCTGACCATAAGCTATGTTTATTTATATTATGCCAACCACTTATTAAAGCCTGTGAAAGCATACAAAGGCTCCAGAGTCCTCCATAAAGAGCATAAAAAGTTGGATAAACAGAGCGCTAATCCCGCCAGAAGGGGGCGCTCTGCCACAGTTGGTGTCAGAAGTGGGATGCTAAATTGTCTGTATTAAGAAGACAGCCCACCTTACAAGATGTCCATGGAGGAACTAGTGAAAGCCCTGGTAGATGCCACTACATGCCAGAAAGTGGGCGGAGCTTGTCAGCAGGAATGGCAAAAAGTAATTGCAGCGGACGGAGCCCATGCTGCAAAAGAGGGTAAACTAAGAGGTGCTGCTGCATGTTTTGGAGAGGTCACAGAGAAGTGGCGGCGACAAGCAGAGGAGGAAATAATCTGCATGAGAGAGGCCACAGAGAAGTGGCAACGACAAGCAGAGGAGAGAATAATCGGCATGAGAGAGGCCACAGCTGCTCAGCAAGAGCACAATAGAAAGTGGGCCATCCAGTTAGCCCAGAATGAAGCTATACTGGAAAAATATAGAAAAGATGCGGCCAGAGTTAGAGCCAATGAACTTCTTTTGGAGCTGACAGAGGATGATGATGTGATCATATACCTCACCATTTTTGAGAGAACAGCCATTAGGGAGGGATGGCACAAACGGTACTGGGTCAGCCTCATTGCCCCGTATTTGACGGGCGAAGCTCAGAAAGCTTATCTGAGCTTGAATGAAGAAAAGATAGAAAATTATGATGACCTCAAAGCTGAGATCCTTGCCAGAGTTAGAGTTACCCGGGATGTCAGAGCACAGAGAATCAGTACCCAGAAATATAAGAACAAAGAGAACCTGAGTTGTAATAAGGAGAAGTTACAGTACAGAGGGGAAGTCTCACAATTTGGACAGGCCCCTACCTCTCTGTGGGAAAAATCTGATAATAGAAGATGGAATACCGAAGAAGAGCATGCCCATCCCTACCACAAACCAGTGTACGGGGTCCCTGATGAGAGGATGAGGAACGACTCCCAGAATGAACAGAAGGCGTACTTTACAGCCAGCATAAAGGCGCTGGGGGTGCAACAAGCTAGCCGGAGAAGTGCTCCTATACTTCAAGCACACGAGAAAGGTGTGACTGGCATGACAAGGAGAGATTTCCATCCAAATATTATGGACACCCCATTGGAGCTTGGCGTTGAGAAGTCATTTGATGATATTGTCAAAGATAGACAAGCAAGGAACTGGCGGGCTGACAGAGGAGCCGGCGCAGAGACGGCAGGAGCCGGCGCAGAGACGGCAGGAGCCGGCGCAGAGACGGCAGGAGCCGGCGCAGAGACGGCAGGAGCCGGCGCAGAGACGGCAGGAGCCGCTGATGAGACTGCAGAGAAAGTGGAAAAGACTGCAGGAACAGCTGACACGGTGAAAGAGACCGATGAAACGGCATACACGATTGCTGGGAAAATAACAGTAACCGCTGAAAAAGAGACGGCAAAAGAGACAGAGGAGTATGAAAAAGAACTTTTGTCCCTGAAGCAAGCTAATGATGATTTAAAAGCAACTAAAGTTGTGAGCCAAGAACAAGGACAAAGGGACAGACACAGTCACCTGCCCGGGGTGAATACTCCTGAGGTGTCTAGACAAAGAAAGTGCCTGATAAAGATCTCTGATTTAGAGAAAGATGAGATCAAACGAATGAATAAAGCCAGTGTTTTCACAAAAGAAGTAACTGGAAGCCTTTCTAAAGAGAAGACAGACGGGCAAGTTACTACTAAAAGGAAGGGTATCCGGAAGATGCCTAATGCTATTCCTGAATGGAGAAGGAAGACTTCATTGGAAGACTACAGAGTGTCCTACAGAAGTAAGGTACAGATGCCTAGATGGAACCAGAGGAGGAGTCCTCCCAGGTATAAGCTGAAAGAATCCGTTGTGTGGGAGCTGCAGCACAAGGATAAACAGGAGAGGCCAGATCTCCTCCCTAATTATGCATCTCAGAGAGAAGGAGAAATCACCATTTCCAGCTCTCAGCCACAAGAGATAGAGGAATCCCGTAAACAGAGGAAAGCAACTGTAATACAGAGGGAGCTGCTATTTCATGCTCCACAAATACAGAGAATGGCCAATTCATCTGATATGAAGAGACAGTTGGTTCAGTGTGATGCATCTCCAGAAGAGACTAACACTGACCTCCAGAACCTGTGTACTCAAGACGCTACATTAAATGCAGAACGATGTTCGCAGGAAGCTCATGAACCGGTAGGAGAATCTATACCGACTTCCGAGCCAGAAGAGTCTGCAATGCATGAGCCAATCGCAGAACCACCAAAATCAACCCAAGTGCCTGAGAGGTCTGCTCATATGAATGAGCATCCCATAAATAAAGAGTCTTCTGATAGTGGGGAACAGGTTATGGACACTCATGATTCACAGACCATATCAGCTGAAACTGTATCATCAGAACAGTTATCTGAGACTGTATGCACAGGAGAGAAAGAGTCTCATGAAGAAAAATTGGCAAATGTGCAATTAACAGAGCAGAAGACACCAGATATAGATTTAGGTAAACAAAGAGATAAACAGCCAATCCATCAGGATACAGATAAACATGAATCAGGACAAGATGGTCAGGGGGTAGAGACATTCCAGAAAGAAAATGAATCTTCTTCTAACCCTGAGGTTGTGAATAGTGACTCGGCAACAAAAGAAGTGCATGACCCATCTGCCCAAAGCATTTCTGAAGAACAAGTGCCAAACCATGAAACCGCAGCTGAAGAATTAGAAAATGAGTCCTCTGAGCCACAAACCAATGACCAACAAGTAATCCATAATGACCACTCTATTAAAGAAGAAAATTTAGAAAATGTTCATGAAAAGCTGAACGCCTTGGAGGCAAAGCTATTAGAGAAGTCACTAAAAGAAGAAATAAAATGGGTGAAGGCTGAGGATGCAGAAAATAAAAATGTTGTACAGGAATTCAGCATACAAGAGGCTACTAAGAAGTATACTAGCCTATCTGTTGGTAGTCAGCTGGACATTGCTAAACAGCTGGAGTTATTCCAGGAAAAACAAGAGTCTGAGAGCTCCTTTCTAGCAAAGACGGAGAGCATGCCTACTCTGCACAGAAAGAAAGATGAAGTACAGACCCAAGAGCAAGACGCAGCCGTGAGAGGGGGCCTACCTTTGGAGTCTATAGCGGATCCTGGGCCAGAACAGAAGCAAGGTGCTTGTATGAAGCTCATACGTTCTGGTGAGAATTGTCAGCCAGATAATAGGAGCACCTGGAATAGAGGGAGCAAGGAACAGAGGGAAGAAAGACAGCACAGGAAGTTGCTGTTGTATAATGAAGTTGAAAGGGATGCTACTGATGAGCCTACAGGGGGAGAATTGGAGACCCTACAGAATGGACTGAGAAAGGAAGCACGAGAATCTCAAGAGGTCGCTAAATTTGGCCAAGAATTGTACTCGGCGAGGGCAGCTGACTCTCTGATATTTGAGCCCTACACTAAACCCCATCAGGTTGTAAGGAGGGAGCGACTGAGTGATCTGCTTGATACCCCAGGGAAGAGACGTTATGGAGAAGTGAGTTCTCATACAGTAGTACGACGAGTACTTTTGAAGGGTCCCTGGAGGAGGGCACTCGGAGTGACGGGCGGGCCGGTGTCCTACCCACTATGTGTGGGCAATGTCCCGGGCGGTGCGAAGAAGAGAGCGCTTCAAGATGAGAAAGCTGATAAAGCAGAAGCTTCAGCACTATTGGGAAGGTCTTACTGGCGCAAGAATGGCCGGACGGTAGGATGGTGGCATACACGGCCTCTCGGCGTTGTCGCTCAAACCTATGGTGTCGAGCTGAGGGGGAGGAGATGTGATGGTTTGCCCCCAGAGGCCAGTGTGGACGCAGCGCTAGGAAGAGGACTAATCCCTGAGACATTATTATTTACACCAGGAGCTACGGAGTTAAGCTTGAGGTGTAATCAGGCCCAGCTGGAAGTTTCTTTAAAAGGCCTCCTGAAGCAACCAGCAGGGGTTTTCAGGCTGGGTGTGGACCCAGAGAGCTCCAGAGAGCGAGCGAGCACCAGAGAGCTCCAGAGAGCGAGCGAGCGAGCACCAGTGAGCTCCAGAGAAAGAGAGCACCAGAGACTTGGAAGCAAGTGTGCCAGAGCAGCAAGTGAAGCTGCCATTGTGGGATCAGGCTGTGTAACTACACTGGATTTAAAGGAGAACATTCGCTGCAAGCAGAAGAGGATCCATTGCAGCTAAGTGACTGGACTTAAAGGTACCACCCCCCCCTGTGATACAAAAGGTACTGTTTTTACCTGCAGGCCGATTAGCTGTTTGAGTAGGTGTTTATTTCATGCTGACCATAAGCTATGTTTATTTATATTATGCCAACCACTTATTAAAGCCTGTGAAAGCATACAAAGGCTCCAGAGTCCTCCATAAAGAGCATAAAAAGTTGGATAAACAGAGCGCTGATCCCGCCAGAAGGGGGCGCTCTGCCACAGGAAGTAACTGATTTCTCCACAGATTAACAATTTTTTTTGTCAGAAAGTAGTAATGGTATATGGATGATATTACTCTGATGGCTGAAAGTGAGGAGAAACTAAAGGATCTACTGATGAGGGTGCAAAAGCTGGCCTGCTGCTATAAATATGAAAATCAGGGCAAATTGCAATGTCCGTTCCTGGTAAATACATGGGGAAGAAGTGGAGGCAGTGAAAGATGTTATTTTCCTATGCTACAAAATCTCTTCAGATGGTGACTGCAGCCATGAAATTAAAATACATTTGCATCTGTGGAGAGGTTATTGCAAGTCTGAACAAGCTACAAAAATTAATGATATTACACCATCAACAAAGGTTTGCAAAATTAGATCCAACAAAGAAAAGATGTATAAGAATATATAATTATCCTCCCTTCAGCTTCTAATATTTAATGATCTCACACTAGATGTATTATTATGTTGCAATCTAATCATTGCATGTTCCGTGGGTAAAATCTGGTGTTGCAGGACGCAATGTGATGTGATGGGTTTTGGCTGCGTGTGTAATTAGCCTTGATACCTTGCTTCTCTTTTCAGGCATTCTTACAGCCCAAAAACTTTAATTTAAGGATATAAAAAAATGAAAAAAACACTGCATGGATCAATTAAAATATATATCTTATAAACAGGTGTATAGACAGAACCATTTAAATATAGGGATCATATAATGAATAAGTTCCTATAGGCATATAAGTATATCAAGTGATACAGGAATGAACATAAAACAAATAAATAAATACAAATGGATCCGAAATATATGAAATTGGAGAAATCTCCAGCCAGGTACTATGCATACACTGTACCACAATCGGCTGTATCAGCTTCACACAATTAAAGGTACTTGGGATTGTTTGCATTAGATGCTGCCCCAGTCGGGAGCCTCCTTGGTAGGCAGTGTGCTGCTGAATGAACTCCTTCAATATGGGGTATCCATGTCCAGAGAGCTGTTGCCGACAGTCCATTTTGCCTGGACTATCTAGGCTTCCTCAAGGGCTCATTCTTAGAGCCCCATTAAATTTCCTCTACGTGTAAAACCGCAGCCCTGTTGATAGGCAGCAAGACTTGCGCCTATTAAATTAAGCCCGTAAAGCAACCCTCTGCCGATCTGCGGGCTTTGAGCAAAAAATCCCTACTGGACGAGAAAAAGTCAACCGCAAGCCCGCAAACCCTTTGTTCTGTCAAGCCTGTAACTGCTATGTTCCAATTGAGCTATAAAAATTCCAACAATTTTGCAAAGACGACATGGCAGTCAAGCCAATAACCCGCAAATGGAGGCCAAAACATTAAGGGCTCACAATCGGACCCGCAAAGGGTTTACAGACAACTTTTAAACAGTGTAAAGAACAAAATAAACGCATCAGTGCACTTTAAAACATGGGGAAAACATGGAAAGGTATTACAATTACTTGCACAATTATCCCCCCAATAAAAAAGATGCATTTAAAAAATATATATATTTTTATCATATGTTGGAATGTTCATGCACATGCCAACATGAAAAGCCATGCTGAAACATGCACATAGCAATTAAAGACACACTACCTGATTAAATTGCAACAAAAAAACACCAACCTCATGCAGCATTAAACCATTCTCACTCCCAGGGGCTCTATTGTGGACCCTAAAATATCAGCGGAATTGCATATACATCTCACTCATCACATCTACATTTGGGAACACAAATAGTGGCCATATTTCACCTCCACATCATTTATATCAAGAACCCGGGGAACATTTTAGTATTTGGTGTTCAGACCTTTTAAACCCACATTACACCAAGTGGGACCATATAGGCCCCAACCGGACCTTTAAAACCTTAAAATACCAAGCGGGACTATATAGGCCCCAACCACACTTTAAAAACCCACATTACACCAAGCGGGACCATATAGGCCCCAACTGGACCTTTAAAACCCACATTACATTAAGTGGGATCATTGTGAGCCTACAACCCCCACCCTCTACCTCTCCCTCCTCTAATTTACTGGCCTTGCGATGAGCGTCTTTGGCTAACTGGGCCTATCTAACCCTAACTGGACCCAATAACCCCATCTAGACCTATGTAACTCCATCTAGACCTATTTAACCCTGTCTAGTCCTATTTAACCTTAACTGGGCCTATTTAACCCCAAATATACCCTACCCCATTAACCCTTACACTACCTACCCAACTCCAACCCTACACTATTAACCCCCCTCTACCATGTTAAACCCTACACTACCTACCACCCTATTAAAATCCCTATTACCCCACTAATTACACAGAATAAAAAAAACTAGAATTACACAAAATAAAAAAGGACATTACTGAAAATAAAAAAAGAACATTACTGAAAATAAAAAAAAGACATTACCAATATTACAAAAACCTAAGTTACATAAAAAAAAAAAAATCTACTTTACTGAAAATAAAAATAAGCATACATAACAGAAAATAAAACATACAATACATACAATACATATAAGAAAACACCTAACTACATTCAATTAACCCCCTAACTACATTCAATTAACCCCTAACCAAATACAATAACCCCCTAGCTATAAATGAACCACCTAATTAAATACATTAACCCCTAACTACATTCAATGAACCCCTAAATACATTCAATTAAACCCCTAACTAAATATGTTAACCCCCTAACTAAATATATTACCCCCTAACTACATACATTAAACCCCTAACTATACATTAACCCTCTAACTAAATACATTAACCCCCAACTATACATTTAACCCCTAACTAAATACATTAAAAAAAACTAAATCTAACCTAACAGAGAATAAAAAGCCCACTTACCTTGCCCAAATGCCCCTTCAGCGACAACGTTTTTCCTGCCACAGGTTTGCACCAAAAAAAGAAACATAAGATCCGTACAAAATTAAACACAACATACAATTCTAAACATTCTAAATATTAAACTTACCTTTCCGCAATGCCCCCGTCCTTCCTGTAGTCTTCTCAGGCTGGGCCCCTGGAAAAAAAATCTGCAGCTTTGAAAAAATAAAAAAAACTGAGGCTTGTAGTACTTGTTCCAATAAAAAAATGGAAATAGCGCCTTCTGAAAATTTTGTCAATCAAATTTCAGCCAATCAGAAGGCACCAAGGTGTGAACCATTTAGAAAGGGATACACCCCACTGGGTACATCCTATTGTGATTCGCTGAAAGTATCTGTGCCTTCTGATTGGCTATAATCTGATCGACAGTTTCAACAGCCAATCAGAAGGAACAGATGCCTTCAGCCAATCACAATGGGATATATCCCGTGGTGTGTATCTCATTCTGATTGGCTGAAGGCAATAGTGCCTTCTGATTGGTTTACAAAAGATTGACAGGTGCATCAGCCAATCAGAATGGCATATAGGGGAGTATCCCATTCGGATTGGTTTACACCTTGGCTCCTTCTGATTAGCTGAAATTTGATTGATTTGACAGCGTTTTCAGCCAATCAGAAGGCGCCATTTCCATTTTTTTACCGGTACATGCGCTACAAGCCTCATTTGCAGCAGGGAGCTCCTCCAACCGTCATTGCTGAAGGGGCATTTTGGCAAGGTAAGTGGGATTTTTTATCCTATGTTAGGTTAGATTTCGTTTTTTTTTATGTACAGTGGATTTAAAAAGTCTACACACCCCTGTTAAAATGTCAGGTTCTGTGCTGTAAAAAAATGAGACAAAGATAAATCATTTCAGGACTTTTTCCACCTTTAATGTGACCTATAAACTGTATAACTCAATTGAAAAACAAACTGAAATCTTTTAGGTAGAGGGAAGAAAAACAGCCCCATGCTTCACTGTGGGTATGGTGTTCTTTTGGTGATGTGCAGTGTTGTTTTTGCGCCAAACATATCTTTTGTAATTATGGCCAAAAAGTTCAACCTTGGTTTCATCAGACCATAACACCTTTTTCCCACATGCTTTTGGGAGACTTCAGATGTGTTTTTGCTAAATATAGCCTGGCTTGGATGTTTTTCTTCGTAATAAAAGGCTTTCGTCTTGCCACTCTACCCCATAGCCCAGACATATGAAGAATACAGGAGATTGTTGTCACATGTACCACACAGCCAGTACTTGCCAGATATTCCTGCAGCTCCTTTAATGTTGCTGTAGGCCTCTTGGTAGCCTCCCAGACCAGTTTTCTCCACTTGATGATGACTGTCTTCACTGTGTTCCATGGTATATCTGATGCCTTGGAAATTCTTTTGTACCCTTCTCCTGACTGATACCTTTTAACAATGAGATCCCTCTGATGCTTTGGAAGCTCTCTGTGGACCATGGCTTTTGCTGTGGGATGCGACTAAGAAAATTTCAGGAAAGACCAACTAGAGCAGCTGATGATGGCAGGTGTATGCTGACTCCTATTTAACACGATTTGGAATGTGATTGCTTAATTCTAAACACAGCTACATCCCCAGTTATAAGAGGGTGATCAGACTTATGCAACCACATTATTTTTCTTTTTTCTTTTTCTTCCCTTTACCTAAAAGATTTCAGTTCGTTTTTCAGTTGAGTTGTACAGTTTATAGGTCACATTAAAGGTGGAAAAAGTTCTGAAATGATTTATCTTTGTCTCATTTTTTTACAGCACAGAAACCTGACATTTGAACTGGGGTGTGTAGACTTTTTATGTCCACTGTATGTAGTTAGGGGGTTATAGATTTAGTTAGGGGGTTAATGTATAGTTAGGGGGTTAATGTATGTAGTTAGGGGGGGTTAATGTATAGTTAGGGGGTTAATGTGTTTAGTTAGGGGTTTAATTGAATTTATTTAGGGGTTAATTAACTGTAGTTAGGTGTTTTATTCTATGTATTGTATGTATTATATGTTCTTTTTCTGTTATGTATGTGTTTTTATTTTTATGTAACTTAGGTTTTTTTCAGTAAAATATTTTTTTTTATTTTCAGGAAAGTATTTTTTTATTTTTATGTAACTAAGGTTTTTTTAATATTGGTAATGTTCTTTTTTTATTTTCAGTAATGTCCCTTTTTATGTTGTGTAATTCTATTTGTGTTTATTTTGTGCAATTAGGTGGGTTGTTTTTGTTTTGGTGTAATTAGTGGGGTAATAGGGACTTTATTAGGGTGGTAGGTAGGTAGTGTAGGGTTTTACAGGGTGGGGGGGTTAATAGTGTAGGGTAGAAGTTGGGCAGGTTGTGTAAGGGTTAATAGGGTAGGGTAGGATGGGGTTTACTGGGTACATGTGGTTTTATATAGGCCCAGTTAAGGTTAAATAGGACTAGATAGGCTTACATAGGACTAGACGGGGGTTAAATATGTCTAGAAGGGGTTACATAGGACTAGACAGGCTAAATAGGTCTAGATGGGGTTACTTAGGTCTGGACAGGGTTAAATAGGTCTAGATGGGGTTATTGAGTCCAGTAGGGTTAAATAGGCTCAGTTAGGGTTAGATAGGCTCATATAGGGTTAAATAGGCCTAGATAGGGTTATTGGGTCCAGTTAGGGTTAGATAGACCTAGTTGGGGTTAGATAGTCCCAGTTGGGGTTAAATAAGCTTAGATAGGGTTATTGGGTGCAGATAGGGTAAACATCGTTTAGTATGGGTCAATGGACTATAGTTATGGTTAATAGTGTAATGTAGTGCTTAGATTTTTGTGTCATGATGGGTTAATTAGTGTCCCATAGGGGTCTATATAGACTCCTGTTGGACTGATGGAGTTAAATAGAGGCTTATGGGGGTCTGTATAGACCCCTATGAGTGATAGGGTTAAATAGGGGCTCATGGGGCTCTGTATAGAGCCCCATGAGTAATAGGGTTAATTAGGGGGTTATGGGTTAATTAGTGGCTCATGGGGTGCTGTAAGGTTTAATCTAAGGACCACGCAGGGTTTTGGGTGCCGGGGGGTACTTACAGTACCCCCTCTGCTGGCCTTAACTATTTGTGTGCCACATGCCCTTTAAGGACCTGCGGCGGGGAATTTGACATATTTGACCCCTAGCATTGGGTTAATGTGGGTCACACTGCGGGGGTCCCGATTGGGACCCCTGCAGCAGGGTTTCATTTAGGGGGGCTGCGAGAGCATTTGCAGCTTTGAGTACCGTCATAATGATGGTCTCAACTCCCATTGGCTGATGGTGAGCAGAAGCTTCGGGCTTGCACATGCAAGCCCAGCTCTGCTTACGTCGGAAACATGGGTTTCCAATTTCGGATGGCGGACGATTTTCGAGTCTCGGCCTTGGCTATTTGAATAGCTTTCAGAAATGGAGGGGAAACGCAGCTCGCAGCTCACTCGCTGACATGCGACCGTCGTCGAGCTGGCAATTGAATTAGTCTACAAGTTTGCAGTGATCTGTATCTTGAAAAAGAAGTATTACTATCAAGGCAACTTCCATGCACTAGCAGAGTCTGCTAAAATTAAGATTATTGTATGTTTTTGACAGTTGCTAATGACGTTGGTTTGTACCATTACTTCACAAACAGTCTTTATTGTCCTTTAATACTTTAGAAATATTGCTATGAAATGTTTTGTTTACTGATATCTTTATTGGCTGCACTTATATATTCTAGAGTTTACTGTCCAGCTGGATGCCTTTCAAAGAATTTGACAGTATGGGGGACAGATATTTACCCTGAGGTAAGTAAAGTTCTTTAATAATGTAAAATTATAACATATGTTTAGTTCTGGTAACAGAATAATTTCCATATTAATATACCAAATTTTAATGAATGGACTTTTGGCTGATGACTGTGTTTCTCTAGGCATGTTATGTGTGAGGAAAATGTTTGAGAACAATATTATATAATATAAATATGGGCCACTGTAATCATAAATGTAAAATGTACTCTTCTGGATGTTCATGGTATAATTTACTTTTCGCATTGTCCCTCCTCTTGCATTTGGGGCAGGAGCAGGTTTTCTCCTTCTCAATAAAAGCCCCTTCTCCTCCTATGGGGCAATCTTATTCAGTGGCAGAGGTAGAGAATGGAGGGCCACCTCTGAGGGATGTAAAAAATGTTTTGCCCTCTGCCCCACCACATTACTCAGCTATCCAGCCTGTGTGAATCTCCTCTGAGAACAGCACAGCTCCAAAGCGTGTGCGCTCCACCTTCCTGCATCATCCTCTACAGAAATATATGTACACAAATATAAACATCACCCCCACACAGCAGCCACCCTTCTTAGCATCCAACCCTACATAGCCTCCACTCCTTCTTGCATCCACCCCCTCTCATGATCCATCCCGCACAACTCCCAACCCCTCTGAGCACCCACTTCACATAGCACCCATCCCTATCTCTTTTGTTTCTCCCTCACAGAACCCATCTCCTTGCCCTCTTACTATCTTCCTTGATGCTAATCCCCAACATGCTGAAATGCTCCACACTGCCACCTGATGGAGCTTCAGTAGAAATGCTCTTTTTTAAACAGGCATACACACATTTCAGGCTGGCGCTGTGTGTCAAAGAGGCACGGGGGGTCGCAGGGAGGTCCCAGTGGGGTCTTGGCAGGGCAGGCTGGGGTGGGAGGCCCCAGGAGGCCCATACACTCTAGAAAAATTAAATGCATTTTTTTAATTACACAGTACTGGCCCCTCTCCCAGAGGAGGGCCCTGGTGCACTGCACCACTTGCACCACTGGTAGAGACACCCACGGTCTTATTCCACCTGCATGATAAAATGTGGTTTAGCAAGAAGAAATTTATTTGAGGACACACATGCCCCTTTTTGATTAAGTCCTTCCAAGGAAAAGTTCATCCTCTCTCTTCCTGTTAATAGAGACTTTAGAGACAGACCTTCACAATGCACATAGAAATTACCAATATATGATCCCTATGTTTGAGGTTCAATGGTAAAGACAACGCTGCAGTATAGGGACTAATGGGAGCATGTTTGGCTTTATAGCCGTTAATAAATTGAAACCCTCCACTTTTAACATCTAGGCTTCCCTACTGAAATGTATTCAATAAATGAAATACCATTTTGGATTATGCTTAAAGAGTTGTAACCCAAATGCTATATTTACTGTTTGGTATAATTTCAGGTTTTTGTTTTCTGTTTCCTTTCTATGCATTAAGATGAAAGCATGTTTACACTTAAGGTGAGCATTAGCATAAACTCTCCTAAAGAGTGCAAGGCAGTTAGTAAAGAGGTGCATTGTTTCCAAATGCTCACACATTTACAGTTTAATATTTCTCAGTATTTTGTGTTATTTTGCTGGTTTTCTCTGAGAATGCAGGTGAAAAATGTCATCCGATACATCTTTTTCTTATTTTAAACTAACCCAGACAAACACAGATTCTGTTGAAGAAAAGATTCTCAGAGTTTCTCACCACACAGTTCAGGCACTCAAGGAAGACCATGAAATCTCAGCACTTCAATCAGATTTCGATTTATTATCAAGCTCGAGAGATGCACTTATAGCCTTATTAAATTTGAAGCCTGTAACTCCAACATGGAGCTTGCAAAGGCTGCATGCTTAAAAGTCTCCTGTGTTATGGTGCTATTAAATTGAAAGGGGCTGCGAGCTACAGGCTTGAGGTCAAATCGTAACTCGTTCGTAGAACGTCTGATTTGCTGCCTTGCGGACGATCAATCAGTGTAGACCGTAGTTACGGGTTTAGATGGAGCCAATGAAAAAAGAGATAGTTAGAGTTATGTCACTGAAAAAGGGGAGGTTAGATTTCAAAGTCCTACGGGCTTCAATTACAAGTTGCGATCGGACCCACATTTCACAATAATGCAATATTAATAAAGCCGTAAATATGATATTCTATTACATGCGAGTTATAGTATATGTATTAACACATTGATTGCTGGGATCAATATAACACAAAAAAAAAACATGAAATAAAGTATTTTTCAGAGCTGATTTGTGGGCTTGAGAATGTTGTGCTATTAATTCTAAGACCTAACATCACTTTCCCTTATAATAAAAGTAAAGTTTTAATTTTAAATTTGCATTTGAAGCGCTACGTATTAGACCTTATCCCCCTTGCGAGTCCTCTCCATTACTTGTTGGGCTTTGGGCTCCATTTGCATGTTACGGGCTTGCTCGCAAATGACTCCTTTGCAATTTAATAGAATGATTGGAATTGTAGCGTTTATAGGACTTGAGAGAACAAAGGATTTGCGCCCGCAAAGTTCAACTTTCAACGTCCTGTAGGCATTTCTCGGCCTTGATGCGTTCTAACACGCAAGATCTAGCACAGACCTTATATAGCTGTCTTATTACGGCAACACCATTTTATCTTGTACAACACATTTCCTACAGTTTGCATATTAGGTTATCGGGTACTTTTCGGGCATATATCACAACCGAGCGACTTTTTTCTAGTCACTACATATTCTGTCTTTGCTTATCTATTGTAGCGTTTGGTCTTCAATTCTGAGCACAGGGGCCCCACAGCTTGTTTTTTCTCTGTTTGTCTAAGGGTCATGTATAAACCCCTGCAGTGCTATCTGCAATGCATTTAGTGCTGTTTGTATAATAGCAATATAATATATTATTATAAGAGCAATATATAAACTACTTAAATTCCCTAGAGATATCTGTTACTGAATAACTTTAGTTGTGTAAAAGATATTAGAAAGTCTCAATCACAATGGCCTATGTTGGGAATGCATTGAAATGCTTTACTAAGATAAATATGCCCTATAGATACTGTTGACCAGATAACTTTGGAAAAGAAATGGACAACTAAACAAGCCTGAAATAAGAGAAGAAAGATGTTTTTATTCTTATGACTCTGATTGGTAAATCCCTTTTCTATTCAGTATACAAAGGATAGCTTTGATATGGAACAGTAGTGGCTGATTGTCTTGTGACCTACTGAAACCATTAATAAAACTTTAAGAAAAGATGTTACACTTCATATTGAAAAGTTTATTCCAATCTCCTATTAACTTAAGACAAAATTAGAAGGGAAATGGCATTCCTGTCCTTATTGATTATATCACTGACCTTGTCTTTATTAACTGGGACAATATTAAACATGTATCTTTATTCAGGGGCACATCTTAAATTGTTATCCCTATTCAAAGATAGTTTATGGACTTAGTGTGCCTAAAATTGGTGATCCCATCATAAAGGTTACAATGGATTTTAACTCCACTTACTTTATATATTCAGCATTTAGACCTGTTTTGGCTATCATTTCTGTAAATCTAAGACAACTTGGATTTGTATAATTGAAGACGTTTTTAAAAAGGGGTGAAATATTTAACACATTCTGAGAGATAGAAATTGGCCCTAGATTTTACTTTTGAGGCTTTGGTGATTCTGCCTAGATTATCCAGACATGTTGCTCTGCAAACAACTTGATAATCGAGTCTATCTGGTACCTGTTGGATTTTCTTCTGCATTTGCCATTAACGGGTGTGAAAACATTTGTAGGCTTGAGGAATTGTTGAATTGAATAACGATTTGCAATTGTAACATTTACCGGCTTGAAAGATCAAAGGCTTAGCTTGGTCGGAGTTACGATTTTGACAAACTCAGGGATTTTCAATCTGTAACCCGCAAATCATTTGCGGGTAGCTAAAAGAGGCCAATTGAATAGCAAATTAGTTTATGAGCTACGGGCATTACAGATTTCCATAACTACCAACTGCTCAATTGAATAGGGCCTAGGTCTACCAAATATAGATCTGACAGCTTTAAATAATATTAGTGGTGTTCTGTCAAATAGAAAAATTAGTCTAACTCCACTTTTGATGCCTTCACCAAATAAGTAGGTGGCCCCCTAGCAACTCCTTCATATGTGTTGTGTGTATATATATATATATATATATATATATATATATATATATATATATATATATTGTAACGGAGCTGGAACACGCAGTCCAATATCTCCGCTGGTATACGGTAAAATACCCAAGAGGCACTACAGTCTCACCATTCCCGACCTCCCATATTGGACGACACACAATTTGGGAGTCAAATGAATACTGACTTTATTTTGTTATTGCAGAAATATTTATACCCATCTCTTCCCACAGGCAATACACATGCCCATATTTGGCCGCACAATACACATAAAGAGAACAATAGGTGGGTCACACCTCTCCGGGGCTCCCTGGCAACTTTGATACAATCAGACTTTGATTCAATTACACTTCTTTGTTCTTATCTGAGAATGAAAACACTGTATACAATAGACTTCCTTTATCTTATGAGGAGTCGCTGTAACAGGATTATCTCCCATGCCAAGTAGCTGCAAATGTCTGGGACAATATTCTGCAGAGCATCAACCAACATACATATAGTAGGATCATATTTTAACCATAATAATCATAAAACAGGGTAAAACAGTGATGGGTTCCGCTACACACCTCCCCCGTGACCATAAGCCGGCATACACGGTCTGATCCCAACGGATCGGCCTGGGGATGTCCGGACAAAAGTATTTGTTGGTCAATTCTCTAGTTTGACAACCCATCAGCATTACTGCAATTCACATTTACTCACATTTCCCATATCCCCAGATAGCTGGGATCTGAGCGCACAAAACTACCGAATAGCGCTCAGATCCTCTTCACACAGTTCAATTGCCATGTAGCTAAAGTCTTTCCCATAGTCTTTCATTATATGAATGGGCTTCATGGCACAGTTATCTGGGGTATCATGGTTCACACAGGGCAAGTACCGAATGACCCCCCTGTATGTAAAGGGCCAGAATGAGTGACATATACTCTGGTTTGGCCGAACACTGGTTCCAAAGGGCAATATGTCCCAGGGCCATAGTCGCAGGGCAGGAGGCTGGCAAACAGTCCTCTCCAAGCCAAAGTGGCGAAGGGCACTTCGTCACACATCTCCCCTTTGGGGGGAAGTCTAAACAGGCACCTGGATATTTCGCTGGGGTGATGGTGCAACACGCTGAGGGGACTTGAGGGGTAAGGCCAGCGGCACTCTGCCCTGATGCCAGCTCTTCTGCTGGTATAACCTGCAGGACCTCCTGCTCTGTACAAGGGACAAAGGGAGGGCAGAGGCCGACTGCACTCTGCCCCACTGTCAGCTCTTCTGCTGGGGTACCTGGGACATATTCCGGCTCAGTAGCCAGGGAAACGTGGTGGTCAGTGGGGGTTAACATTTCCTCTGTTAACCCTGGGGCCACATTAGAAGTTAGCTGGGGAGGGGAATTTGTACTTACCCCCTCCTCCGGTTGTCCCAGTGAGGGTAGTTGGGGATCTGGACAGGCTGCGGGCGCAGAGACCACGGTCCCATCTGCACCGTCTGGGAGATTGGTGTCTCCCCTGGTTAGGGTAAACAGTCGCTGGGGGGGAAGGACGACACCTTTGGCCCCCTGGGGTACCCACTGCCGCTGTGGAGGAAGGTCGACACCTTCTGCTCCCTGGGGTACACACTGCCGCTGAGGGGGAAGGACGACACCTTCTGCCCCCTGGGGTTCACACTGCCACTGGGGGGAAAGGATGACACCTTCTGCCCCCTGGGGTTCACACTGCCGCTGGGGAGGAAGGACGGCCCCTTCTGCTCCCTGGGGTACACACTGCTGCTGGGGGGGAAGGACGACACCTTCGCCCCCCCTGGGGTACACACTGTCGCTGGGGAGGAAGGACGACACCTTCTGCTCCCTGGGGTACACACTGCCGCTGAGGGGGAAGGACGACACCTTCTGCCCCCTGGGGTTCACACTGCCGCTGGGGGGAAAGTATGACACCTTCTGCCCCCTGGGGTTCACACTGCCGCTGGGGAGGAAGGATGGCCCCTTCTGCTCCCTGGGGTACACACTGCCGCTGGGGGGGAAGGACGACACCTTCGGCTCCCTGGGGTACACACTGCCGCTGGGGGGGAAGGACGACACCTTCGGCCCCCTGGGGTACACACTGCCGCTGGGGAGGAAGGACGACACCTTCGGCCCCCTGGGGTACACACTGCTGCTGGGGAGGAAGGACGACACCTTCGGCCCCCTGGGGTACACACTGCCGCTGGGGAGGAAGGACGACACCTTCGGCTCCCTGGGGAACACACTGCCGCTGGGGAGGAAGGACGACACCTTCGGCTCCCTGGGGTACACACTGCCGCTGGGGGGGAAGGACGACACCTTCGGCCCCCTGGGGTACACACTGCTGCTGGGGAGGAAGGACGACACCTTCAGCTCCCTGGGGTACACACTGTCGCTGGGGAGGAAGGATGACACCTTCAGCTCCCTGGGGTACACACTGTCGCTGGGGAGGAAGGACGACACCTTCTGCCCCCTGGGGTACACACTGCCGCTGGGGAGGAAGGACGACACCTTCAGCTCCCTGGGGAACACACTGCCGCTGGGGAGGAAGGACGACACCTTCAGCTCCCTGGGGTACACACTGTCGTTGGGGAGGGGAACAAGTTGGAGTATTCCACGTGGAGTGGTTTCTGTTTCTGGGACAGTCTCTCTGCATGTGGCCCTGCTGGTTACACGTGTGGCACCTGATGTACCGTGGAGGGGTTTGGTAGTTCCCACCACCCGGACGCAGTGCTGGGGGGGGGGTTAATGGTGGGAGGTGGGTTAGCAGCTCCCAAGATGGACTGCTCCCGTGCCCGCTGCTTTTCCATTATGGATTTGTGGACATCTGTCATTAACCATTCCAAGGTTTTCATGGGAAGCGTACCTGGGAAAAAGGCCAGTCTGCTTTGGAGTTCTCTTTGAAACTCAGTCTGTGGGGTAATAAGAGGTACTGTAACCATGAGTTCCTTTCTGTCTGCATCCCTGTAGTCCGCGGCCGCCTCCTCCTTCTCACGATGGAACGCTGTCTGAAAACTAGCCGGTTCCATCCTGCTGTAGCCAGGGGCGCTGTACGGATACTAGCGTTGCCCTCAATTTGTACTCCACGGAATGGTGTCTCCTGTAGCTGTCCTTCTGACCGTGGGAACAATTCCGACACTTGCCACCAAATGTAACGGAGCTGGAACACGAAGTCCAATATCTCCGCTGGTATACAGTAAAATACCCAAGAGGCACTACAGTCTCACCATTCCCGACCTCCCATATTGGACGACACACAATTTGTGAGTCAAATGAATACTGACTTTATTTTGTTATTGCAGAAATATTTATACCCATCTCTTCCCACAGGCAATACACATGCCCATATTTGGCTGCACAATACACATAAAGAGAACAATAGGTGGGTCACACCTCTCCGGGGCTCCCTGGCAACTTTGATACAATCAGACATTGATTCAATTACACTTCTTTGTTCTTATCTGAGAATGAAAACACCCTATACAATAGACTTCCTTTATCTTATGCGGAGTCGCTGTAACATGCCAAGTAGCTGCAAATGTCTGGGACAATATTCTGCAGAGCATCAACCAACATACATATAGTAGGATCATATTTTAACCATAATAATCATAAAACAGGGTAAAACAGTGATGGGTTCCGCTACCTATATATATATATATATATATATATATATATTAGGTGCTTTTGGAGTACCCGTGTACCTCATAAGAAGAACCACAATAACCACGCATAATATCACCAGAAAGAAAACCTCTATATGTAAATACATTGTGACTAAGTTTAATTCATACATCCACATTATCTAAATTACACAGCTTGGAAAGAAACTTCTGGCACTTGAGTAATGGACATAACACACTGTTTAAGTACCTTGAAATGGCATGTCTCAGCCACATCAGGAATTCAGTGGGATATCATTGATATTTGCTCCAGATACTTGTAAGCTATAAAATGAACTAAGCTCCCGAGAAGGAATCTAATTTTTCCTTGGAATTTTCCTCTGATATGGAAAGCCTTAATAAACTCCCTTTCTAAAGACCCTGGAAGATAACGCATAGATGTGGCTTACCATGAACAGTCTGTTGGCCATTACTTCTACAAGAAAAGTTTCAAAAAATGTCAAGTTCTTGCACACAATGTACTTCATACTTCTTTTGAAGTGGGGAAAATAAAACTGAGACCAGTTTCAAACTCCTCATGTGTTCATTTAATTGAATCAGGGCATATAAAGTATTTTCCTGTTTTTCTCAGATGTAGTAAGATGTATAAACATATATCATAATAATGGAGACAATGACAGGACACAGCCACAATAACCTTTAGCAAACAAATTGTTGATACTATTTCTAAGACCTATAGAACCATATGCAATCCATTACCAAGAGTTATGAAAACTCATTCAACCGTAGCAGTATCTACATCTAGGTAATTTCTTAGCATGTCATTCCAGTATAATAACAATTCATGTAGAATTGCTTTGCAAATAAACTATTTTTGGATAAAATAAATTTAAAATTATTTAAAGTATTTTCCATATTGACCACTCTGTACCCACCCACATCGGCTGTGTTTTGGAGATATTATGTAACAATAAACTTGTTTGATGTATTTACTAAAAAGTGATGGATCAACTAAGGTTTTTTTTTTTTTCTGGTTAGGTGACTATATCCATAATAAGGCACAGTAGGCCTATACATATATTTTATTATAATGCAAGTCATGGGTCCAATGCAAATTTATAGTCCTGATATGTGATTTGTGCTTATCACCCACCCCACAGAACTCCTTTACCATAATGTGTGAAAGAGCTTAAGATCAAGTTACAATACACTTAGACATACATAAAACATCTAGACAAATGTTATTGTAAGTGCCAGGACTAATCAATATAGTAGATGCAATAATCTTCTCTCACAAATCCTTTGCTTAGCTGAAAGCAGGCTTTGGAGGCTGTCTCCATGTTGTCATTATTTCAAATCCCACCTTCCTGTAGGGTACAAGGTTTGAACTGTGGGATTTTGTTTTTGTAGGAAGGATATAGATTTAGTTTAAAGTTTAAGAGGAAAGGGTATTGGAAGTACTTGTACAAGAGAGCTCACTAAATATGCTATACAGGGATTGTATTTTAATACATTATATTTAGTCCCCATTCATTCTACTGCACCAGAGAGTGGGAAGAAGGCCACCTAATGATGCTCCGCCAATAAAGAGAGTCGAGGGGATACCATTACTTATCAACTTTTTCCCACCTCACTTTAGGAAGCCCACGGTAAATACTTTTTTAATGGAATATATGAAGAGGTGTTTTCTTATGAATCTGTTTTTAAAAAAAACCCATAACTGATTATTATTATTTATTTAATATTCCAAAGTGCGATACAGGTAAAGTTAAAGTCAAAACAATATTAACACAATGAAGAAAAAAGCATGGAGGGACCTGTATTTGAGCTTAAAATCAAATGTACACAGAGCTTTCACTAAAGTACATAGGAGGATTGAGAACTCACAGAGTTACAATCTTATGTGCTGAAACCCATAGGGCCTCATTCTATTATCGGCCGTAAAACGTCCGCAAAGCTGCGATTCCTTGCGGGGCTCCCGTTACCTTGCAATTCAAATAGACGGCGCCGCAAGGATATCCCCCTTACAGCCGGCCGCATAACTTGCAACCGGCCGCAAGGTCTGAAAACTTTAAAAGCAAATATAAATTCAAGACGGCACTGTAAAGCTCTGTAAATGCTAGGGATCATAATGGGGGACATGAGGATTAATAGCAACCCCCTCCTAAGCTTGCACATCAGCCCAAATCCGATATTTCAGTAACTGTTTATTTTCCGGCCGCAGCGTGGGCGGGTCTGAGGTGCTCCAAGCCCTCGGGACTTTGTCCACGGATATTTGACATGAATTAAAATAAAAATAATTACGGATTTGAGTGTAGGGGAATGTTGTGCTATGAATGCTAACACCTACAATCACTTTATCGTCTCCTCAGAGTGCAGGATGGCTTTATTATGTGCTTAATTGTGTGCTTGCAGGACCTTTTTGCTGCAAGTAAGCTGCGGCTCGGTTTTAGCCTTGCAGAGAGGGTTCCCGGAGCAATTGAATAGCAACCGGGATTTTCTTGAGTTTCGGCCGTTTAAGATCAAAGGCTTTCCTCCGGCGCGTGCGGCCGCAAGGGATAACAAGGCGCTGGCCGCAAGCCTGCCGGAGTCCCCAGCCGGAAGGGAATAGAATAGGCAAATAGCCTGCGGCCGGTCCTTGCGGCCCCGCATCTCCTACGGCCGATAATAGAATAAGGTCCAGATTTATTGCTACAATAAAATATGTTTAAATATAATATCCATGTGTTCATTTTCATATTCTTGCAATTTTTTAGAGAGTGGGGGTTGAGGGATTTTAAAAACGTTGTTTAATACAGAAATATCCAATTACCTTAGATGCATAATTCTGCCACCAAAAACATTTAGATTAATGAAACAAGAGACCAGAATCAAAGTGAGAAAATAACATGGAGGGTTCCCTGTTTTTAATATTAAAATCAACTAAGTGTTTATCTGAATATTTGAAAAATAATTTTCTTAACAAGTGCTTGAAAGCTCTGTTTTTACTTATTGAAACTTTTCAGTATATTTCCAGCAAATCTCAAACTCTCCCTGTAACTCATGCAAATAGTGTCTATGCAATACTAGATGTCCTCGCCAATCACACATTGTCTCTCAGTAGTATTTCATGCTGTTACCCATAGAAACACTGAGTGCGTTAACTACAGGGGGAAGATATTTGTTGGGACTATTTGGAAGGTCCATGTGAGTGAAAACAGAGTTTTTATACACTTGTTAATACAATTATGTTTAGATCTGCAAATAAACACATAGGTAATTTTAATATTAAAAACATGAACCCTTCCATATCTTTTTAAATACCTGTATTTAACATAATGCACATCCCATACATATTAAAATACTGTCAGAATGTAATATTAATGTCAATTTATTTATGAAGTATTCATTGAGATACCTTATAAATGTGAATATCTTTTCACCCTCGAGCAAAAATATTCATATACATTTTATCTCTATAATACGTATATATATATATATATATATATATATATATATATATATATATATATACACAATATATGAAAGAAGTTCACTTTTGGTGACAGCTTTTTATGTATTCCTTGAAATCCTTAAAAAATAACAAATAATACTGCATAAGGGTTGAATTTTCAGTTTCTAATCCATGCTGTTTCTCACAGAATCTCACTCCTAACAGAATGGCAGGGACATAGCAAACTGCCTAAATAAATTATTTTGCTCTGATTTTTTTTCAGCAGCTATTGGAGAGGGTTGTTTTTCATTGAGGGGGCTGCATTAATAAAATAATTCACACATGTTCTTTTTTAGATGATGAGGATTTTCTAGAACTATCAAAGTTAAAATAGAACAAGCATATGGCTATCCCAAGGCTTAATTATGCCAAACGTGTAGGTAGATAGAACGGTTAGACCATACTGGCCCTTTTGGTTGTTATCTGTCGTTTCTGTATGTTATGTAGACCTCTAACTGCTCTGTCGAGTGCAGTTTGTTCACATTCTCTCTGTTATAATATAGTAACAAATTTAAAACAGAACAAAAAGGAAAGTAAACAATAGAGTAGTATGCAGATGATAGTGTAGTATGCACACTCTAAACATTAGAACTTAGACATACTCCATGCTTCCTTGTAGTCCCAGGTCTGTACCACAAGCATGTTCTTGAAAACACACGTCTGAAGTTACTGGGGGTCTGAATATTCAGGGAAAGAGCTGGATAGGCCACTTAATGAAACCTATGTTGAAAAGAGTAGAGTAGAGTCACTTGCTTACATATGCACCTACATGTACTCTCTCTCACTCCTATCAATGTACAATCCTACACTCTCAGACATGCTTTCAGCTACTCATTATGTCTTTATCAGCCTCTGTGCTGTATATTTACCTGAGCTTGAGTGAATGTGTTTCTGAATGTGCCTCAGTATGTGTACTGCTTCATATACATTTAACTTTTAATTTTCAGAATTCTCCCATATGTGTGGCAGCTATCCATGCTGGGTTAGGCTCAAATGCAGGAGGACCTGTTACAGTGGAGAAACAACCAGGGCTCGCTAACTACATTGGATCTACCAAGAATGCCATTACCAGCCTCAGTTATAATAGATCAGCCAGCTCATTTACACTTTCTGTCTACCCTATGACAACTAGCACAACAACCACCACCCCTGTTACTACTGCTATTGCAACTACCACCTCAGCTACTACAACTACTGCCACGACTACCAGCATCCCTGTTACTACTGCTATGGCAACTACCACCTCAGCTACTACAACTACTACCACAGCTACCAGCACCCCTGTTACTACTGCTATGGCAACTACCACCTCTGCTACTACAACTATGACGTCACTTGCTACAACAATTAACATTGGTAAGGTTTTAGATGAAAACTCCATAGTGTTTCATAATAATTTTCATATATTGCAGCGAACTTTCTCCCATGTACTTTTTTTCAGTCAACTTTTATTAAGAGTAGAGACATAACATGGTATACATATCTAGATTATGTTATAAAAGTTAAATTCTTAGAAATGCTACAGTACAACTGTACATGTCTAGTAATTGTTCATATGTAAGTATTACGTTGTCGATAAACCAAGATCAAAATGTGTCAGTGGAGAGAATTTAGGAAATAGTGGAATTTTGCTTGGGCTCATGAAAATCATGATAATGAGAGTTTGATGAATGGGTCTGAGGGATTTTGTATCCCGTGAACTTTTGTCCCAAGAATAAGGATGCTTTGGGTTGTTTTCAATGAAGACCCAGGCCGGTTGGTGTAGGGTAGAATTGGCAATAGGTAGGAATGCTAGTCGGGCTGCCTTGAAGTAAGGGGTTAGGCATGATAGACCCCCTCTAGATTTATGTTTGTACATTATTATCTGTTTATTCTGTTGGATTTGTCCTGCCAAATGAATTTGAATATTTGTCTTTGAAGTCCATTTAAGTTCTTGGCATAATTATAATAGTTAATGTATGGAATAGATAGAGTAGTCTAGGCACAATATTCATTTTCTCATTTTCACTGCATTCATTTGTCCAGTCTATGCAATATGGTATTTAGACCACATGCATAGAATGGTTGTTAGTAATTTAAATATTGTAAGATAGTTAGCTTTATATATGTCGGTCAGCCTTGGTATAATATTTATTCCAGGATACTTAATAACTGGGCCAAGAAAAATTATAATTATGATGGAGAAAATCTGTTTCAGAGGAGGAAAGTTGGCCAGCCTGAAGATTAGCTGTATGTTCCTAGAATTTGCATTAGAGCTAAAACAAATTGAATTGAATCTGTAAGAATACAAAGTAAAACATCTGCAAATAAACAGCATTTGTAATTGTGAAGACAGACCTCTATTCCTTGGATATCTGAGCTGGACGTAATGGCCTGGGATAGGGGTTCCACCGACTGGTCAAACAAAGGGGAGACAGAGGGCATCCTTGTCTGGTACCTTTCTGAATGCCTAAACAGGATTTAGTCCATTCAGGAAATTTCAGAGAAGCTTTGGGAGAATGATAGTAAGCATTATTTCCATTTATAAAATGTCATTTAAACCCAAATTTAGCTAAAACTGATGGCAAATAAGACCATTCTATTGTCTAAATTACAAAATACCTTCTCAATATCTAGTGCTAGGAGGCACCTAGGAGTATACATTCCATGTAAGACTGTTCTGATGTTGTCTCCCGCCTGCGTGAACAGAACAAACCCTACTTTATACTTGTGAATTAACCTGGATAAAAATGCGATATCCTTTTTGCCATTATTTTTGCTAGGAGTTTGATATCACCATTAAGTAGTGAGATTTGTCTATAATTTTTAATCCCTAAGAGGTCTTTGCCTTCATTAGGGAAACATACAATGTTGGCTTGGTTGAGTTTTGAGGGGACAGAGGAGACTTCTATTATCAAATTGAATAAGGTTACTAAGGGCCTCATTCTATTATCGGCCGTAGGCGGTGCGGGGCCGCAAGGACCGGCCGAAAGCTATTCGGCTATTCTATTCCCCTCCGGCCGGGGCTTCCAGCAGGCTTGTGGCCGGCGCCTTGCTATCTCTTGCGGCCGCTCGGGCCGGAGGAAAGCCTTTGATCTAAAACGGCCGCAAGAAAATCGGCCGCAAGAAAAGCCTGGTTGCTATTCTATTGCTCCGGGAACCCTCTCTGCAAGGCTAAAACCGAGCCGCAGCTTACTTGCAGCAAACAGGTCCCACTAGCACCAATTAAGCACATAGAATAGCCCAAATAAAGCCATCCTGCACTTTGAGGAGACTATAAAGTGATTGTAGTTGTTAGCAAAAATAGCACAACATTCCCCTATACTCAAATCCGTAAATAATTTTTTTTTTATATATACGTCAAATATCCATGTAAAAAGTCCTGAGGGCTTGGAGCACCTCAGACACGCCCACGCTGCGGCCGGAAAATAAACAGTTAATGTAAACTCAGGTTTGGGCTGATGTGCAAGCTTGAGAGTGGGTTACTATTAATCCTCATGTCCCCCAATATGATCCCTAGCATTTACAGAGATTTACAGTGCAGTCTTCAATTTATATTTGACTTTAAAAATGTTGGAGCTTACGGCCGGTTCCAAGATATACGGCCGTCCGTAAGGGGAGATCCTTGCGGGGCCGTATAATAGAATTGCAAGGTAACGGGACCCCCGCAAGGAATCGCAGCCTTATGGCCGATTTACGTCCGATAATAGAATGAGGCCCTAAGTGTGGGACAAGGAAACCAACATTTTTTAGAATATAGGTTAATAAAGCCATCGAGCCCATAGGCTTTAGCCAATTTTGCTTTCTTAATAAACTTTATTAACCTCTACTATTGTGACTTTATAATTAAGACGTTCCATTTCCTCTTCAGTTAAATTGGGGAGATCTAAACATTTAAAAAAAAAATGCATGTTGGCCTTATTGCTTAAGTATTAGTATATGTTTTTGGTAAACATTTAGGAAAGTTTCTTGGATTTCATTTGGACTAGTAAAAATCAGTCCCGTTGGTGTTTTTATCTGATAGATTTTGGATTGTGTAAATTTCGTTCTTAATTTCTTAGCTAGAATGCAGTCTGGCTTGTTAGCCTTGTAAAGAACTTGTGATTGGTCATAAAGCCTTTTCAGTTCAGTCAGATAAAATTAGATCTAGTTCTGGTTTAATTTTTTTATATTTTTTAGTGAGTGGTTCAGGTGGGTTTTTTTTTTTTTCTCTAATTAGTTTTTCTTCTCATAGCTTTTGCTTGTTTTTGTAAGATGCTGTTAGCTTTATTTAATTGCCCCTAATGTATGCTAGAGTCTTGAAGAAAAAGTCAAGATCTTGAACTATTTGCTCACGGAGAGATGGGTTGGTTAAGAGCATCTCATTGATCCTCCATGAAGGGAGGGGGCAGCAATTAGATCCAGTGGCAACAGACTGGTATTTAAAGAGTTTTTTTATTCACATACTGTATATATACTTGGTAATTAAACAATAAGCATTAAATGGGTTCTCTAATGCTTAGTTTCTCAATAGATTACATAAAACATGTTTTGAAAATTAAAGATTAATGTGCTGAACATCTCAGAATATTTTTTTATAAAATTAGCTCAAACGACTGCAAAGGAAAACATACAGTATATGAGACTATATTACATCACATTAGGCAACATGGAGGTTAAAGGACCACTGTACAATATATATCGCATAAAATAGTTGTCAAACTACGAATCGTCCCTCGTTCTGCAGATGCCGAAGGCGCTCAGCGCAAGCCTTACAATGAGCGCTGAAGGTCCTCAGGGTAAAAAATGGTTTACATTATGTCTCAAACAGCATTCCCTGGCTTACAATTTCATGCCCGTCATTTTTTGACGGTCAATTTGCTAGTATATATATATATATATATATATATATATATATATATTAAATTAGTATGAATAAGAAGATAACTAAGCAGCAAAAAAAAATTGCAATCTATTTTTTTAATTAGAAGAAACTACCTCTGTTGGACCCTGGACTGTGGAGGTATAAATAATATGTAGGTGAGAATGGCATTTACATTTCTGGTTAGCTGTTAAAGCATCTATTGATACATGTCTCCTTCTGGCCTGTAGGGATGAAGGCTTGTGGTGTCTATTTCAAGTTGTATCCAGTTATCTAACAAAGCCTCTTGATTTATCACTGTTATAAACTTTCCCACCTCTCCCCCACTAGTAATAAAAAACATGATTCAGCTCTCATGATAACACAAAAAAAGGAATTCTATTACTATCAAAAGAACTTCTAAAATTCAGATTTTCACAAAACTGTAGTAGTTGATTGCCTATGAACTTCTTAAAATCTAAAAAAGCACATGAAGGAAGCCAAATTTTGTTTTGTATAGAATTAATGAGATAAATTTAGTGAATCACACAAGATTCTTGTAGAAATACAACCAAGAGAAACAAAAAAAAATCTACAATCAACTTTTAACTTTATTTCTTTATATATTCAAATAAAAAGAAAAGTCTCCAAATAGTTTGAAATGTTAAGAAAATAAGAAAAATCTGGCCAACTGTTTAATCTGAAAGTTGCAAATTACAGCAAAGTTGTGTACCATTTGAGCTAAAAGATAATTGAACCAAAAATGTAATCATTGACTTAAGACAGAACATATTAAATACATGTTATTATAAAAAAAGCTATGTTCTGTGTAAGGCAATGCTTGTAAAGCCTGACACAAAGGGAAACTGCCTAGATTGCCTATTTTGTAGCCTCTTGACCTGAAAAACATTTTCCAATATCTTTATGAGAGTGCCTTCTCTCTAGTCTCAAGCAAAACTAGGTGACGTTTTGGTGCATTGTCTATTAACTAAAAGTTCTTACCTAATGCATCAAGTCAGAAGTATTGGCACTTCTGTAAGCAAAAGTGCAGCCAGATAGCTCATTTAAGCTGCTTTTATATAGTGATAAATATCACGTTACCTACCCATCTTAAGTTTTCTTACACAAAAATATATATTTTGTTCTGAATAATTATAATTCTAATATTGCTCATCTGCCGTGTGTGAGAAAACATTGTCAATTTTATCCCTTGATAAGGTTGGACACACCTATTGTTGATGATGTTAATGTTGGTACATGTTCAATCACAATCATGGTTTACTGCTCAGTATATTATTACAGTAAACTCCCCGTTATCTGGCACCTATGGGGTCTCCTGATTGCCGGATGAGTGTAGTTTCCGGTTAAATCGGGGGTCCCTGAATTTAAGGGTCTAAATAACCCTTAAACACATTAAAACCCCTTCAAAAAAAATTTGTGTAGTCTCGAACTCCGTATATTACCGGTTATGCCGGTTTAGCGGGAGTAAATTTCAAATGGGGAATTGCTGCCGGTGCCAGTTGCTTGAGAGTGCCGGTTGGTTAGGTACCGGATAATCGGGAGTTTACTGTATTATTATCATTTATTTGCAGCTCAACAACATATTCTTTAGCGCTATACATGCGCTGTGATCAAGGCAAAACAATATTAACACAGTTAAAAAAAAAAAGGCATTTTTGAGCTTAGAATCCAGTGTCTATAGTGCTTTCCCAAAGAGCTATGCAAGATATATAATATAATATCATACTCTTTGCCACAACCATCAAAATGACAATATTCTTGAGTACTACTTGCCTAACCTCCTTAGCAGAAGACACAATTTTATGGTACTTTCCTACAATACCTTCCAACAAATGCCTACAATTTGGTAAGAGTATGTGTTAGCAATACTGTTATAAATGTGCTATTAACGTTCTTTTGTCATATTTTTTCAGTTTCTGTTAGCTGCTTCACTGAATTAGATGACTTGAACGTAATTTCATTAACGTGAGTAAGAACTGCAAATGTACCTTCTTAAATACACAATTCTGAGGTAAAGTATGTTCTCTGTTTGCCCAGTCATCTACCCTGTTAATATTCAGAAAGAAACAACATTAAAAGCCATAGGACATATTTGACAACATGGGGGGCAATGTAACACTAGAGTTTGGTCAAGGAGACATAATTTATTAAAGCTTGATTTCATATCGAAAGCCCTTAAAACTCACTCACAAGCAACTACATAGTAAATGAGGATGGGGACTTGACCACACAGCCAATGAGTTGCTTCATGTCGTTAGCCAATCAAGTGAATGGAGTCATCCTCTAGGAGAGATAAGCAAATGCTACAAGGTATGAAACGGCAAACTATAACTAAAATGCAGTTCCAAAAAGGAAAAGAAAGTTTTCTCACATGCCTTTCAAATTTTTAACTAATGGTGCAGAATATAATTGGTCAGTTCCATGTCCCTTTAATCGTTTTAGGTACATACAGTAAAATAGGCAAAACATATTGGTCTACTATTAAAATCATTCCACAATTTATACTTTCCCTCTTTTTTACAACTATGGATGAGTTCATAATCAGAGCTAGCCTAATTGTATCAAAACTTTGAACTAACATTTTTACAGTATTTGTACTTTTTAAAATATTAGTGTGTTATTTTAGTGTGTTTTGAAATTAAAAATAGAGTTATGAAGTAGTAGTATTACAGCAAGTAATTCTATGTACAGCTTTATTCTATACGTATATTTATCACATATATAGTTGTCAACAGTGCGGGTTGTCAAAAGTTGTTGCTAACGCTGCGGCCGAAGGAACTCCTTGCCAGCAACTGCAGACTTTAGGCACGCAAATGTGGACCCTCGCAAAGCGAGGGGCAGCATTTGCAGAGGTGGAGGCTCCCAGCTAGACCGCAATATTTACGGACTTAGCATCCGCAAATGCGAGCCGCGCCACAGAAAAAAAAAATATTACGACCTCGCAAAAATACGACTTTAGCAGCCGAAACCTGCGCACTTGAAAACACTAAAACCACAAAAAATACACACAACAAACACATAAGCTTACCCACCGCAAGGGGGGGCACCCAGCACCTCTAAAAGTGAAGTTACAAATCAATTTAAGTAGAAATTAAAGAGTTTAGACACCCGAAAATCCCCCAAGCGAAAGACAAAATGTCCGCCGAAAGAAATGAAAACGAGGCTACAGGACCCTAAACACGCAAAACACCACAAAACACATACAGATTTTTCAAAAAAGCCGTACGAGGTCCAAGAACAAGGACGCAAAATCAGCCACAGCCGTGTTCTACACACATTAGGCGCCATTTTACAACACTAACTTACACAATGCGGAAGTACACAGCTATCCTAACGGATTTTACTCGCGCACGCACACTATTTACACTACACACTGCACACGTTGCTGACACTTACACAGCAGCTCCACATCACTGAAAACACACATTGTATGCTGCGGCAACATCAAAACAGATTGTCAGCTCTTCAACACAATGCTTCTTGCATATATTACTTCCAAATAGATAAAGTATAATAATTTAGTAAAGTATTATTTATTTGATTACCAATATTCTAGTTAAAATATACTAATAAAATATGTAGTTCATGTTACCTTACACAGTCTTTTGCTAGGGATCGTCCACTCTTAATCTTGCCCTGTCTGTCCGTCTTCCAGTGTAGTTATGTTTTTTTTTTTTATAATCCTGTCAGAATCATTGATCTTCTCTATGCACTGATTACTTCAGATTTAAGAAATAATTCTATGTAAACATATATAAACCTAAGGTATGGATATGGCTTTAAGGGAATGCACACCCTCAATGGGAAGTTGTCCAGGAAAAAAAAAATCTTAATGAAAGCAGCTTGAATAATGAGCAATGGCAGAGATGAATGGAAGACCCCGGTGCAAAAACACAATTGAGGGTCCCTTCAGCATGCAAGGGCAAGGGGATAGATAGAGGCAGAGAGAGAAGGGGAAGAAGAGAGGGGAATGAGGTGGAATGAGAAAAGGGAAGAGAGCAAAGGAGAAATAGAAGATATAGAGATAGAGAAGGGGGTGTAGAGATAGAAGGGAGAAAGTGAAAGGGAGAGAGAAGAGGATGTAGAGAGACAGAGTCAGGTATGGTGATGGAGAGAGCGTGGGTGAAGAGAGAGGTTTGAAAAGAGGAAAAGAGAAAGCAAGTGGGATAAGATGGGAAGATAAAAGGGAGAAAGGGAAAAGAGTGAGAGAGTGACAAATTTACAGGTTGGCAAAGCCTTCATACCACTTCAATTTTAACTAGTTATGATCCATTCTTTAGGTTTCTCTAACCTCAGTATCAAAGGATTGTGTTTTGCCCTTACTTTGCCATATTGTGTAACTTTATAAAATTGTGGCACTTACTTTATCCTTCCACTCTGTCTGCAACCAATCGCAGGGCTAGCTATTTCATCTAGAGGTAGATTTAAGCATCATCTGCAAATAAATGTTATTGAAATCCAAAAGAGTTTATTAGGGTACCAAGAGAGGATGTAGAAATGTAGAAACGGATTATTCTACCCTGTATATTCCTACTTTAATCTTCTACCAAGAGTTACCTCCACCCTCCCTTAGCTCAAAATCAACTTACCTCACAAATCTATCATGTGAATCTCTCTGTCTCTCTATCTCTCGTTAATGATCAGCTATAGAGGGGGCAATACCTGATTGTTGTTTGGATTCTGCAATTACTTGTGAGCTTAGGCATGTTGTAGTTGTTGAAATACTTGGCTCACAGCTCCAACCTTCCTGTGTACCAGGCTACCTGTTCCAGTCTTTGGAGTTTACTTGCATATTTGCTCCAGCCTTCATAGTATATCCGGTAATCCCCTCCAGTCTTCAAAGTGTATCTGGCAATATGCTCCAGTTTTAAGCTTTAACTATCATCATTTGCTGGTGCTACTTAATAGTGCCATTATAACAGACCACACATAGATCCTGCTGGAACAGAATTAGCATGTGCCTATGTCTTGATTATGCTTAGTGGTTATCTTCTTCAGAATTTCCATACGTAGCTCGGAAACAAATGGGCCAGATGGAGGTCCTGACTCTAGTTGCAAAAACCACACCTCCACCAGGAAACAAACAGATGTTTCCTGTATATTGTGAATGGGGTGCTTCCCTTATCTCAGCTAAAGTCTAAAAGGAGAACATTTTATTTAGGATATCTATGACCATTGTTTGGTTATACACATCAAATAACTTTCTGAGGAGTTTTGTACTATTAGCCTCTGAGAGTTGGTCTTGTTTCTTATGTACTTGAATCTAGGACATTAACCATTTCTGGAAGCACACTAAGAAAATTATATTCTTCATTGTCATGCTCCCCTCTGACTCATATAGTTTTGAGGTATCCAGGACTGATAAGGCATAACCCCACTATCAATTGGCAGGAAGCCAAAATCAGCAATTAACGTGTTAAGTGCTATGAAGTATGTCTAGCTTAATTTGTTTTGTTTCTACGGTACCTCCATATTATGCACACCTTGAACTTGTCTCACCCAGTTATCATTAGTTCCTTTATGTGTTTGATAAGCAGCAGTGGCGGATGGTGACTTTCCAAGTTGGTGCGGTGGAAAACAGAGACCTGGTCCCTTCCCTTAGATTGACTGCCCTCAATAGTATAAACCCCTCCCCTTTACTACATGTTACCTATATAGATCCTGCCCAGAGACACAGACTTCACCCACAGAGAGAGCGAGAGATAGAGAGGGATAGTGAGAGAGGAGGATTATATCCCTTTTCTTCTATCTCTCTCTCTCCCTCTCTATCCATCTTTCCTTCTCGTCCCCCTTTCAAATGGAACTGGCAACTCACTCCAGTATCTCTGCCATGAAAACCATATAGATAAGCCCAGCCAAAAACACAGACAGGTGTACCTGGTGTGCTGCATCCATGTGGCTACTGAGAGTCAGACACGACTAAAGGACAGAACAACAAAAACAAGACACAGGGAGGGATATGGACTCACCTGAGCTCTGCAGCTGCTTCGGTCTGGTATAGGCCAGAGTGGTGACAGCCAAGTCACAAGCTTGGTGTGTGGAGCAGGGTAGTCAGAATCAATAAGACCATCAGAGTATTGACAAATCTGAAGCATGCACTGTGAGCTGGGAATTTTTTTTTTTTCTTTCAATAAACTTTATTGAGATTGTCAGGATTGCACCAATGTATTAACTCCTGAGGGGACTGTGAGAGGTGCTGTCCCTGTAGGATCCGGGACTTTTTCCTCCCGCCCATTCTGATTGGGTGATGCTGTGTTTGACAGACAGACTCAGTCCTATAGGTGAGAGCACAAGTCGGAAAAAGACAGCATTTTGACTATTTTTTTTTTTTAATTCTCACATTCTTAATTGTGCACCTTGATCTGTAGTACTAGACAAGTCACCAACAGGGGGCTAGGTGTGATAACTGCAGCACAAAGGGTTTTGTGATTTAAAGCTATTAAAAAAATAGAATATTGAACATGATAAAATTATGTTTTACTTTTTTATTATATATATTTTATACAATTAAGTAAGTGAAGTACAGTTAAGTCAGTGCATTAATTTTGGGAGGGCGGTTGCCCATTTGCCCCTATGCACAAGCCGACTCTAATAAGCAGAGTTCTAAAGTTAAACCATAGTACTAACTATGCAGACCTTTGTAATATCTTTAATATTACTTGCTTGTAAAAGCTTGCCATAGCTTTCCTCCCCAGAAACAAACATCTACATTAACCATTTGAACAGGTCTTGGATCCCAGGAAAATAAAACCTGTCACTGGTTCCACTTATTCCCCATCTATTTGGCAGGATCTGAGATTGCTGTTTGCCATGATCTTCACCTTTTTAAGGTTGCGCAGCAGGCCAGCTTTGGTACTCTCTTCTTTCACCCTAATAAATAGGTCCTTTAGTTCCTCCTCGTTTTCAGCCATCAAAGTAGTATGATTGACTTGGATCACTGTGATGCTAAATGGCTTGCCTTGAATTTGAATTGAAATCATTCATCAGTCATTTATTGGGATGTAATCGAGCACTGCTTTGGCTATCCTTTGATTGACTATGTGGGCTACTCCATTCCTTCTGCAGGATTCTTGACCACAGTAGAAGATCTGGTGTTGGTCTTATGTGAAATGTGTCAACTTGGAAGCCGTTCCGGGCCATCAAAAAGACACCAATTTAAAAGCAAATTTGCCCTCCACCACACTTAAGGGCTCACGGATCACAAATTTGGCCATTTGAATGTGGCCCATAGTCAGTTTGCATGGTATACCAATACATATCCTAACGGAAAGTATAACCCAATTTACTTCTCAATTTTAGAAAGAATGCTGTGCTATGTCTGGAAGTGAGGTTACACTTCAATTTCTTAAACTTAAAAATCGCCTAATCAAGAGAAAAAATGGCCGCCGACCCCTAAAGCTGCAAAACACCACCAAGCACATACGACTTCTCCAAAAAGCTGTACAAGGTACAACATACACCATTACTAAGGACGCTAAATCATCCACACCCGCGTACCACATACACATTCGCCGCCATGTTACAACACTAACTTACAGAATGCGGAAGTACGCAGCTACACTAACGGTTTACCCTCGCGCACGCCGCCTATTTACACTGCACACATTGCTGACACTTACACCTCAGCTCAACAACAGCGCAAATCTACATTGGATGCTGCAGAAACATCACAACAGATTGTTAGCTCTTCAGCACAATGCTTGTTGCATATATTAATTACAAATAGGTAAAGTATATTAATTTATTAATTATTTAATTATCATAAAAAAGCACATATACACACACAAAAATAACACTATCGCAATAAACGCAAAAGACCTTCACTGTGCGCCTCACAACGAGCGCCAACGCTACTCATAGCACACAAACTACACCAGGGACAGCCTTGCAATAAGCGCAAAAAGGAGATCAGCGTGGACCTTACAATGACAGTAAAAGCGCGTCTGATAACAAAAAATACACCAACCTAGAGGCTCGCAATGAGTGCCGAAGGATCTCACACCACCAAAAAAACTACTCTCTGTGGCAAACAGCATTACGTGCCTTACAATTTTATTGACCCGTCATTTTTGACGGGCAAGTCGCTAGTAATACATATATCCGCGATATAGTAATTATACATATATAAAATCTTCCAATCAAATTATTTATTTTTTTTGTAACCAAAAGCTTGAATAGCAGAGAAAACTTACACAAAATAAATGAACAGCTAATCCTCTAATCATATAGACAAAGTATTCTTCCAAAATCTCTATTGTGGTGTGTATATATAGAGGATGATGCATGTGACGCCACTGCTAGGCAACATGCGCACGCTATGACACCCTGACGTCCGTTTTTCCTGAGCTTCTACAAAGGGAGTTAAGTGTAGGGGGTAAGATATAGAGACCTCTGTGGGGTTAGGTTGTCCTTATGGACCCACTACAGTTCATTAACAAAATACAATTGTTTGTCATCTACTGTATGTACCAAACTAACAATATTAGCAGCTGTTTATAAATACAGGAATTCATTTTGTGTTTGTTACACCAATTATGACAGGGTGTGTTTTGGTTATCAGTAGAGAAAAGGATTGGGAGGGAAGGAACAGGGAGTCATTGTAAAGAGAATTGGATAAGATTGAAATCGACACATCTCCCATTCTCTTTCTCTGGTCCAGAAGCAGAGCCTGTGCATCATTCACTGCAACAATAGCTCTCCAGCTATGTAAACACCCCTCTCACACACACAACATCCACCAAATTACAGGGTTCTGCAAAGGCATCAAAATGTATTTATATATATCTAAGTATTCCGCGGCTCATATTTTTTTTGTTTAAGTCCGTATTTAGTAATTGCGTGTTAGATGTATTTTTTCAAAGTCCCGCTTCTGTGGCTCTTTGTAACTGCTTGTGAGCCGCCGTAGAGCCTCCACCTTTTGCTCTTGGTACTGGGTTCCAGTACCATCTCTATGCAGATGACACCCAAATCTATCTCTCAGCACCAGATCTATCCCCCCCTCTTCTAGCACACATCTCCGACTGCCTCTCTAGTATATCCTCTTGGATGTCCGCCCACCATCTGAAACTCAACATGTCTAAGACTGAACTCCTAATCTTCCCACCCTCTACTACAGCTTCAATTCCTCACATCTCTCTCTCTGTCAACAATGCCATCATCACTCCCACCTCCCAAGCCCGTTGTCTCGGGGTTCTACTGGACCCTGCCCTCTCTTTCATCCCACACATACAGTCTCTAACCAAATCCTGTCTTTTCCATCTAAACAACATATCCAAAATACGCCATTACCTCACACAAGTCACTACTAAGATTCTAATACACTCTCTCATCATTTCTCGTCTTGACTATTGCAACTCGCTCCTTGTTGGCCTGCTCATCACTCGCCTCTCCCCACTTCAATCCATAATAAATGCCTCCGCCAGACTCATCTTCAGTACACATCGTTCAGTGTCGGCAGCTCCTCTTTGTCAATCACTACACTGGCTTCCCTTAGCCTCCAGAATAAAGTTTAAAATCTTGACCCTAACTTATAAAGCCCTCAACAACAGCACACCCCCATACATCTCTGCTCTCATCTCCAAATACTCCCCCACACGCCCTCTTCGTTCTGCTAACGACCTTCTTCTTTCTACCACTCTTGTCACCTCCTCTCACTCCCGCCTCCAGGACTTTTCTCGCGCTGCCCCTATTCTCTGGAACTCCCTGCCTCGCTTCACCAGACTATCCTCCTGCCTTAAATCCTTCAAAACATCAATAAAAACGCACCTCTTTAAAGAAGCCTATAACCTTCCTCCCTAACATGCTCAGCACTACTCTCTCCCCACTGTACCACATAAAACTTTAACCTTTAGATTGTAAGTCTGCGAGTTTCAATCCTGTGCAGTGCTTTAGGGAAAGCGCTATGGACACTGGATTCCAAGCTCAAAGACAGGGCCATCCACTCTTTGCAATGTATGAATCTTTAACTTGTCATTGCCTGTAACTTAACTTATGTATAGCGATACGGAATATGTTGGCGTGTTACAAATAAACGATAATAATAATAATAATAATAATATCTAGTTGTATAACTTTTTTTTGCTTAATTATGCTCCGAGTCAGACTTAAAGATTTCAAACATTTATTTTTCATTGGTGGTGGTCCTTTAATAATAGCCTAAGACAAAATAGACGTCAAGGAGGGATGATCTTGAATAGTAATTTCTGTCTAAAAATAGCAACAACCAGTGTCAATTATTTAACACTAATTTAGAGCCAACAACATCTATATTTATAAGTTTTGCAAATATTAATATTTTTAGATATATAATTTACTCCCAACTTTTACCTTTGTTATGTTTAACGGTAAAGATTGTATATGTGTACATATCACAGATTAGTGTACCATAATCAGAAAGCCTGCACTACTCTACGGGCAAAGTGGTTGACTGCCCAGGGCACCAATTTAAGAGGGGCACCATCAAGGGAGTAAATCTTTTCACAGAACTTGCAATTCAGGTTACAACTAAGTATCTTGTCCTATAGCAACTATGCATGTACTGGAGTAGGCTTATTTTCTACGTATTACTTTTATTTGTTCAAGACATCTATATGGCCACCTTATGCAAAGAAGACAGAAAATAAATTGTTCTAGTATAATGCAAATTCTATTTTTCCTTACAGCTTAAAGGGACATGAAACACAAATGTTATTTTAAAGCATTTAAATGTGCACATTTAAAACTTTACAAAAGTTGCTTTTTATTTAATAAAATATCAAGTAAAACCTGTTTAAACTTAGTTGAAAGAAACAGGAAATGCAGAGAGCATACTTTAGTCTGTAGATCTTGTCTGTTAGAGTGCAAGCTCACAAGAGGAGTTCAACTACTGAATACGTTTTAGTGCTCTTAGAAATGTATTTGAAAAAAGACACACTGTGACATATTATCAAATAACCTCATTCAACCTGCAACAAAAAAATAAATCTTTCAACGTTCCTTTAACTTTACTTACATTACTGTAGCATAGTACTGCTATTTAATGTTAACATTATTGACACAGAATTTTACTATCCTGAAATTCTAAGGAACCAAACCTGGGTCCTATAACAATTCCTGTAGCATCAATAGTCTATGACATAGCATATCTAACATAGAAAATGTTGGCCCATAAAATTAACCCTCATATTCACGAGTTTCCTGTAAGGGCCCCATGGCTCCTAAAATATATACAATGTGTCAGGTGTTTGTTTGTTTTTTTAAGCTTGCTTGGTCCAGGACAAAATTAATCATTGCTGGAGGGACATTAAGGTTATTTATTTTATTTTATTTAGTGTTCTTCTTTTATTTTATTGCAATTAATTTTAATTTGATTGTAATCTTTTTTTTTTATTGTAATAACCTTTTTTATTTTCTGTAATATTTACTTTTTATTCTATGCAGGTTAGTTTTTTCATCTTTTGTAAGTAATGTTCTTAATTTTTGTAATTCAGTTTTTTTCTGTCGTAATGAATGTGATTTTTGTAATTTTCATGTAATGTTGTTTTTTCCTTTTTTTTTCTTTATAGTGTTTGTTTAGATGTTCTATAAATAGGGTGCCATGGCACATTAGAGGTTAGTAGTAGCTTACTTAGGGGTCTATATAGTCCCCCATGTATGGGGTTAAATATGAATACCATGGGGGTAATTTAAGGACCCCCATGGCATAGGGTTTATTTTTAGAAGGTTTAAATAGAAGTCCTTGGAAGTCTATTAAGAATTTCTGTGGTATTGTGTATATTTTAGGAGTCCCTTTGGTAGAGGGATAACTTTATTGTGCCATGGAGGATTATGGAGGATAGGATATTTAGGATATCCATGGTATATATCTTAGTTAAATAGACTAGTGTAGTGTGTAGATGTCACATGGAGCTAAGGACCGCAGTGATAGTGGTTAACATTTAGGTGCCATTGAGTTTCTTTAAGGACCTCTGTGGTACAGGGTTACAGTGTAGGTTACAGTGTAGGTTCCAAGGGAGTTTCAATAGACCCCCATAGTTATAACATTTATTGGAGATTGGTGGTGAGCAGAGGTGGTGATCAGCAGAGGGCTTTTAAACCCTGTGACTATCACTTATCGTTTTAACCCCTTCCCTGCCATGCAAAAGGGTTGATGGTTAGGGGAGGGAGGATGTAACACTGCTATGCATACTGTGGAGCTGATGGCTCGGCAGTCTTCGTAGCAGTTCTGTGTGGTTACCATAGCAGTATCAGGGCTGTGGACAGACAGGACTGATGCGTGGTTCCCACTTTACAATGGGGTTTCTTATATGAATCTGTTCCCTACGCTATTTACACAAAGAAAGCTGCTGCAGATGCAATCAGACTTTTTCGCATGGTACGTTGTGGATTTCTTTTGGGCACTAAAAGAAAAAATGAATATTACTTTCCCCAAAATATTTATACATTTTTATATGTTATGAAAATAATAATGCTCTTCCCAAGATTTATGCCTCTCATGTACCATTCCTATACTCCTGGACTTTTCAAGATCAGCCCCCATTCTTTGGAAAGTCTTCAAATATTCTACTGTTCAAATATTGAAACATTCTCTGAAAACCAATCTGGAGAAGCTTACCATTTACCACGCTAACTGAATCATCCACATCTTTATATAAGTTTACCATTTCTAGTTTACATGCCTTTCCCTCATCACATGAACATTAATTCATCCATCAGACCCCTTACCTCTATCCCTATTATCTCATAGATTGTACACCTAGAGCTACAGAATCTGCTGGAGCTCTAAAAACATATTAATAAGATAATAATATGGGCTCAGGACACAAGATCTTGTTTAGACAATTCTATTACTGCTCTTTTAACTGCACCTATAAATGGATATACTGTATGTGTTATGGCGTACTGCATTTCAGACAACAAAAACTATCTCCTTAGTTTAAAAAGTAACCTAAGAAATGTTTGTATTTAAATAATGGACAATTTTAAAGTGATTAGTTATTAATATTTGTTGTATGTTTTATTTTTAGGGTATCATGTCCTCCATTGTGTGGTGATATCTGTCTTGTCTATGGAACTGATGTATACACATCCGTAAGTTATTTATCAATGTAATAAATATTGTAGTAATTCTGCCCTAATTACTACTGATTGAGATCTTTCTCTCAAGTTAACAGAGAAGATACTTTTGCATACAACTATTTGAAAGCTGACAGTCAGTCGCTGTATATCTTATGACAAGTACTATAAATGCTGTAGGTGCACAATCATAGTATAGCTTTAACTAATATACAAAAGCCAAATCTGTCAATTTCCATTATGCACATTTAATGTAACAAGGGAGTAACAGTAGTGATTAATTAATAGGAGACTCCCGCTGTAGATTTTCTGTCTGCCTTCCCCTTCATTTAATGTAGGCAAATTATTCTGCTCTGTTGCTAACAGAAGTCAGCATTTCAGCTTGTTTTAAAGAGATGTTCTCTGATCCAGGATATATATATTTCCAGCCCAGCTTCATTCCTGTGCCTCGCTTACAAAACCCTCATTATATATTTTAATAACTAGACTTCAATCATTTAAATCTTAACATAGCAAACCCAAGTCAATAAGCATGTATGATCAACACCCTTGAAAACTGTATTCTGGATTTAAAGGGTTGGATATTGAAGGAAGGAGTCACGTCACCCATACTGGTTCCCAGTGCTCATCAATGCATATACATTATTACTTTGTATCTTTTATATGATTTAATTTAAATTTTCTCAAGGTGTGTTTAATTAAGTTAAAAGTGATGCCACACATAAGGACGTTTTTGGCATGCTAAAATGTTATATTCCATGGCAGCTTATTAAAAGTCTTCCAGAAGACTTAAAGATAGAAGCAAAACATATGTATGTTTCTTGCTCTCTCTTTAATTTGCTATAGCAATGTTTTGGTTATTACTCTCCCGAGTTCTGCTAGAGAGCTTTCTCTCTAAGTGTTGCATCATCATTTCATAACAAAAAAGAAATAAGATTTGTGAAATAAAAAAAGGCAATCAGGCTGTTTCTCACACAAGAATCCTGGGAAAATTATACAAACCAAATCATTTCTCACACAGATATACAAACATACATGATTCCTCACATAACTTGTAGCATTACAGTAATCACTGCAGTCCTTAAAATGTAATTTGGTAGTGGAAAATGTTGGGTGGACTTATAGTTTATTAAAGCAGTGTTTGGTTTGGAGGTTTGGGGTTATAGTAATGTGCCTACAGGGGTTACAACAGGTTGAGTTTTGATTCAAAGCATAATACAGTTTCTACATATTACAAAGCTCACAACTTGTGGAATATATAGCAATGAATATAATATAAGATTTATATTGACAATGCCTCTTTAAACAAAAAACATCAGCCTGAACACTCCCAGCCTTTTGTGTTGTTACATTTGAGAATATAGGTTGCATTTACCATAAATGATCTTGGTATGATACAAGCAAATATAAAGCCTTAAAGGCAAGTAAACTGGATTATGAATACATCTGATAGAGGAGAATGTGTAGTGTATGAAACATTTTTTTGCATGAAAGAATACCAAAATAAACATTTAAACAGTTACCCTAAAGTTTGCTGAATTTCTTGCATTTGCAAACTGTTTTCTATCAATGTTGACAGCCCCTGAAATTCCCAGTGACAATTAGCATACATTACGTAGTTCCATAGTTACATAGCAATTTAGGTTAAAAAAAGACTTTAATCCATCAAGTTCAACCTTTTTAGATCTCTGATCTGCAATACGCTGATTTATTGTTAATTGATCCAGAGGAAGGCAAACAGAAAAAAAAAAACAGTGAAACTTTGCCAATTGTCTCAACAGGGAAAAACATATATAAAATTCCTTCCTGACCCCAGGTACTGGTGATCGGATTCATCCCTGGATCAATACTCCCTATCTATCAAATCTGCTGTCACCACCTCCTTTGGTAGAGAATTCCACAGATTAACCACTGTTACTGAGAAGAACCCTTTTCTTTCTTAAAGGCAAAATCTTTTAATTCTAATTTCAAAGGATGTCCCCTTGCTTGAAAAGGTTGAAAACCTCTTGGCACAAAAAGTTCCATTGACAAAGCCTTGTATTGACCCTGGATATATTTATTTAAGGTAATCATATCCCCTTTTAGTCACCTTTTTTCTAGAGTAAATAAATTTAATTTGGTTAGTCTTTCTATATAACTCATACATAATACATTGTATCATTTTGGCCTGTGATTTGAGCTGCAGTTTTCCTTTAGATTCCTGAACAAAGTCTGTGTTCCTCATTCACCGATTGTTTTACCTACATCACAGGTGAAACTTCCCCCAGCCCCAGTGATTTGCCCCTGTAACCCCCCAGCCCGAGTGATTTATGCCATCACCTCCCCCACCCCCAGTGAATTGCCCCTGTGATCACTCCCAGCCCCAGTGAATTGCCTCATTATCTCTCCCATCCCCAGTGAATTGCCCCTGTGATCTCTCCCAGCCCTAGTGAATTGCCCCATTACCTCCCACAGCCCCTGAGATCTCTCCCAGCCCCGGTGAATTGCATGCTCTCACTCACACAGAGACACATGCACAGACCATCATCAAACATGGCAGGTCATTGCAGGACCATAAATCAAGAATAAATGCTCATTTGCCTAAAAGACAAATTAGAATAGGAAGAGGAAGCTGAAATGTTTGGTTCCAGCACAATTATATTGTGTCAGAATTTATCAAGGAAAGGGTGTATGTCTAAAAAACAACAGTGTAACCGCTCAAGCATTTTTACTTAAATGTCGATGTATGGTCCTTTAAGGATCCAGTGTAGTAATCATCTATGCTGGCTGCATACAGCATTGCTGATTGGCTGCAAAGCTGACATGCTCACATAGACAGGGTACACTTTTAGAAAATCGTACCATGAGAAGCCTAGCTCAATCCTTGGGGTGTAAACATCACCTGCATCAGTTTAAGCTAAAAAGAAAACATAGTGCATGCAAATAAATATAATCATACACTACTAACGCCCCTCTACAGGATGCATTCATAACCTTCCTCACTCTAATATGCCTTGAAGGGTAGGTGGTAACCATTTTAATTTGTAAGGAATAAAATGATTTAAGCTTTCATGCAACTTCACAGTTACAGTTAAAGGTATATGAATACATCTGATAGAGGAGAATTAGTAGTGTATGAAAACATGTGTTACATAGAAAATGTCAGTTTACTTACAAAGTTATTTGTCCAAAAGTCATATCCAGTGGTTCACACCCACAGGACACGTACATTTGCCGGGTACACACAGGAAATACAGCAGTCTACCCACAGGAAATACAGCAAGATACAACTTTTGACCTTTCTGGTACAGATCACAGGACGTAACTGTTGCAGTTCTTGTACGGAACATACCAGAAGCCACTGAGGGGAAGAATGATACAATGTATTATCCTGATTCTGAATTTGAATGTTATGCTAATTGAGGTGGAGTTTTCTAGGGGTATACACGATAAAATGCAAATGCCAAAAAACATAGGACATTTTCCTAACTTCAAGGTAAGCTAATTAATGTTTATTTTGGGTTGTTTTCATGCAAAACATTTTTTTCATGCACTATTAATTCTCCTGTATCAGATGCATTCATAATCCAGCTCACTTACATATCCCTTTAATGTGCCTATGCTCAGATACAAATGACACAACTCTCATTATAATTGTGTTAATGCTTTGATTATTTATTACATAGTTTTAAATGTCACTAGATAAACCCAAGGCTGAGGAACAAATTCCACTAAGGATAAGGTGACCTTGATTGTTGAGCTGTATGTAAGTAAATCAAGGTCAGGTAGACAAGGAGACTCCATACACAACATAATATATACAAACAAAAAGTTTCAACATAAGTAATAGCACCAAATAAAGAAAAAATCATATTGTTTAAGAAGATACAAGTACCTGATGCATAGAACAGTTATAAAGATTTCTGCCTAGTACTGCTAAGTTATTATAACCTGTAACATGCTAGTATATATTGTACAAACACAAGCAAAAAAAACAAAACACACACATTCCAAACACGACAATATAAATGGAGTTTAAATGGTCACTGATATTTCTTAAACCAGGGATGGTCAATTCATTTTAATAAAGGTTCAAACATTAAAGTGTGAAAATCTTAATTTGTGTGATCACAGGCTCGCACCTACATGTGTCCAGGGTTCATTGACTAACTGTCAGGTCCTTTGAGGTTTCAGTACTTCCAAGATGAACCTGTATTAACATTTTCTGAAAAAGTATCATTTATAACTATGCCGGTATCAGAGCTTCATAGCAATAAAATAACCTAGAAAGTTTCGGAAGCTCACAGAAAGTACCAGCTAGTATCCATAATCTCTAAATAACAGAAACAATTCTGTGGGGAAATAAAGCTTTAATAGGTATGCATTATAATATGGTATCAGTTAGTATGTTCTGTTTCTAGAAATCTTTGGAAGGTTTATAGATTTTACTTGCAATATAAAATACATATGTATTTATTTACTTTTTTTTTTTTCTTTTTTTTTTACCACGTGTTATGTTTATTCTCTCCAGTCTTCATTCAAACACTAAACTTCTCACTGGCACACTTCATTCATTCTAGCCGAGGTGGAGGGAGGAAGCAGAGAGAGTCAGGAAGGAGTTGAGCCCAGGGGGGGGGGAAATCTGATGAACAAGTGAGACTACAACGTTGGGGATTTAGTTAAAGTAGTATCCCAGATGGTCCATTTAGAGGGGTCTATTTTTATCCGTAATTCGGAGTTAAAGTCTCTTTCCAACTCCCGATTCCTGTCTACCATGGTCAAAATTTTGGATAGTTTAGGGAGAGATGTTTTCTTCCAATTTCTAGCAATAGCAGTTTTAACAACTATAAAGATTTGGGTCATAAATCCTATATTTTTAGTTGACGTATTAGCAGGAAACAGATTGAACAATGCTATTTGTGGAACGGCTGTGATATTCGTTTTCAATATATTGGATACATATTCAAAACAGTCCTCCCAAAGTGAGAGAGAAGTAGGGCAGTTCCACCATATGTGATACATGTCTGCTGGATTTTCACAGTTCCTCCAGCAAAGTTTGGTTTCTGGGTTGAAAGATATAGAGTGTATTTTAACAGGGACCCAGTACCATCTATTTAAAATTTTAAATTGAATTTCTCTTTGATTTACATTTTTCACAAACCTGTTTAGAGATATCAGGGCCTGTAGCCATAACTCTTTTGACAACCGAATATGCATGTCTTTTGCCCAAATTTCCATTGGATTAGTTATGTCTCCCTGAGTTTGGATGTGGATAATTTCATTGCATTTTGATATCAAATGTTTGAAGTTTTGAGACTCTATCAAAGTGATCAAGTTGTTTGAGCTAGTTGAGTTGTTAGCCTTGGTTCTTTGATTCAGAATTTGTGATAATTTATATAAAGTGAACCATATTTTATTTGAGATGTTGTATTTCTTTTTTAACATGTCATAGTCTAGTGTTTTTCCATTGTGTTTATCTACAATGTGGCCCAATAAGTATATCCCCTTCTCTTTCCACTCTGGTTCCAGAAGGATTTGATTTAGAGATGTTATAGTTGTCAAAGGAGTAAGATCATTATAGCTCTCTAAGAGTTTGAATTTCTTATTCATTTTTATCCAATCCTTTACCATGTCGATTAAAATAGTTGCGTTAGGGTTGATATGGGGGATAGCTAATTTTGGAAAGTAGAAAAGGGCATTAAGATCAATGGAGGTTAGCATATCACTCAGTTCTTGGTTTGCAGAGTGGCCCGCTGAAGATTGGGTCCATTTTATGTATTGCGCTAATTTGATTGCTTCCTGGTAATGAGAAATCATAGGGTACGCTATTCCTCCTTTATTAAATTTTCTACACATTTATTTATTTATTTACTTTTATGTACTGTATTTTATTAGGAAAAAGTTTTTTTTTCTGCCTAACATCATGCAATGTTTACCTGTCTGGGTCTGTCCTCTGTAGCTCATAAAGATACAGACTGTGAAGGTTTTTTTTTTAATTAGCCTGACAATGACCTCTCTCAAGTCGTATGTTGCACAATGTTTCATTGATTGGTTCCTATGAGATTGGTTCCTATGAGACAGTGCCACCCCTATACAGTGGGGAGAAAAGATTAACTATTTGTAAGATTTAGGAAGAAATAACAGAGTTTTAAACACTTCTAAATAATATAAAGTACACAAAAGTAAAGCAATAAATAGGTATGTTGTATCCTTGAAAACCAGAAATCTTCCATGTCCTATTAACATTATTAATTCTATACAATACCATATTATTACAACTCTTTAATACAATTACTAAATATGTAAAAGGTGAACACTTACAATTAGCTACTTAGCAGTAAAAGAATGAACACAATCCTATATTCAGAAACATAGAAAAATAAAAAGGTCAAATAAAGATATATATATATATATATATATATATATATATATATATATATATATATACACACACACAGTATCTTCCCTCAAATTTTTGTAAATATTTTATTATATCTTTTCATGTGACAACACTGAAGAAATGACACTCTGCTACAATGTAAAGTAGTAAGTGTACAGCCCGTATAACAGTGTAAATGTGCTGTCCCCTCAAAATAACTCAACACACAGCCATGAATGTCTAAACCTTTGGCAACAAAAGTGAGTACACCCCTAAGTGGAAATGTCCATATTGGGCCCAAAGTGTCAATATTTTGTGTGGCCACCATTATTTTCATGCACTTCCTTAACCCTTATGGGTATGGAGTTCACTAGAGCTTGACAGGTTGCCACTGGAGTCCTCTTCCACTCCTCCATAATGACATCACAGAGCTGGTGGATGTTAGAGACCTTGCACTCCCCCACTTTCCGTTTGAGGGTGCCCCACAGATGCTCAATAGGGTTTTAGTCTGGTGACATGCTTGTCCAGTCCATCACCTTTACCTTCAGCTTCTTTAGCAAGGCAGTGGTCTTCTTGGAGGTGTGTTTGCTGTCATTATCATGTTGAAAAACTGCACTGCAGCCCAGTCTCTGAAGAGAGGGGATCATGCTGTAATTCAGTATGTCACAGTACATGTTGGCATTAATGGTTCCCTCAATGAACTGTAGCTCCCCAGTGCCGGCAGCAATCATGCAGGCCCAGACAATGACAATCCCACCACCATGCTTCACTGTAGGCAAGACACAATTGTCTTTGTATTCCTCACCTGGTTGCTGCCACACACGCTTGACACCATCTGAACCAAATACGTTTATCTTGGTCTCATTGGACCACAGTACATGGTTCCAGTAATCCATGCCCTTAGTCTGCTTATCTTTCGCAAACTGTTTGCAGGCTTTCTTGTGCATCATTTTTAGAAGAGGCTTCCTTCTGGCCTTCCCTTCAACCTCTGCAGCAATGCATCTATTTCCCAAATACAACTTCTGGATATGATGCTGAGCACGTACACTCAACTTCTTTGGTCGACCATGGCAAGGCCTGTTCTGAGTGGAACTTGTCCTGTGAAACCGCTGTATGGTCTTGCCCACCGTGCTACAGCTCAGTTTCAGGGCCTTGACAATTTTCTTATAGCCTAGGCCATCTTTATGTAGAGCAACAATTCTTTTTTTCAGATCCTCAGAGAGTTATTTGCCATGCAGTGAAATGTTGAACTTCCAGTGGCCAGTATGAGAGGTACTTGAGAGCGATAACACCAAATTTAAAACACCTGCTCCCAATTCACACCTGATATCTTGTAACACTAACGGGTCACGTAACACCGGGGAGGGAAAATGGCTATTTGGGCCCAATTTGGACATTTCCACTTAGGGGTGTACTCACTTTTGTTGCCAAAGGTTTAGACATTCATGGCTGTGTGATGAGTTATTTTGAGGGGACAGCAAATTTACACTGTTACAGGCTGTACACTTACTACTTTACATTGTAGCAGAGTGTCATTTCTTCAGTGTTGTCACATAAAAAGATATAATAAAATATTTACAAAAATGTGAGGGGTGTACTCACTTGCAAAGCTGCAAGGAGCGCCGAAGGCACAACAAAGATTATCTCATCATTTCTCATCTTGACTACTGCCTCTTGCTTCTTGCTGGCCTCTCCACCACCTTTCTATCCCCAATTCATTCCATAATGAATGCCTTCTAGACTAATTTACCATGCACATTGTTCAGTGTCCACAGCACCTCTCTGTTAATCACTCCACTGGCTTCCCATAGCCTCCAGAATAATATTTAAAATCATGACCCTAATCTACAAAGCCCTCAACAACGGTGGACCCCATTATATTTGCTCTCACCTCCAAATACTCCCCCACCCACCCTCTTCTGCTTTCCCCCACTCTTTTTATCTCCTCTCATTCCCGCCTTCAAGACTTTGCTCATGCTGCCCCTATTCTCTGGAACTCACTCCACCAGACTAACTTCCTGCCTCAAAACCTTAAAAACCTCACTAAAAACACATCTGTTTAAAGAAGCCTATCACCTTCCACCCTAACATGCACAATACTTCTCTCACCCTCCTGTACTACACCCAAAACCTTGGGATTTTAAATTTGCACTTTTTTTAAGTCTTGCATCGCTGTTTGGGGAAAGCACTATGGACACTAGATCCTTTGCAATGTGTTAAGATTGCTATTGTTTTTTTGCCTTGAACTTAACCCTTATAGCGCGATGGAATAAGTTGGAGCTTTAGAACATTTTTTATAATAATAATAGATTGCTTGATTGTGAGCCCCATCGATAGATATTACATATTGGATCTCATTAATTTTTATGGTCCAATTGTAAGTTATGTCTAACTTCCATATTTTGCTGAAGTCATGACGACGGACTCATTTACTACAGGGTGTGTATAAGAAGTAAATTTTGGGCTTGCTTAAATATTGCCAGACAAATACGATCATGCCCCCTGAAATCCTACTTAAAAAGGCATGGATGCTGAAAGACGTAAATTGTGGGCTTGCAGCAATAGAATACATCTAAACATTTAGAGAAACAAGCCAAAATTACGGGTCAGAGTCACTTATGGGCTTCTAATAGAAAATGGCCCATTGTCCTATCTGTATCTACCCTTTCTGCCCGAATGCTATCCCTTAGTGACCACAAGCCAGTCCAATCCCTACTGTTTCACTCCTAGACACGCCAGCTCCACCCGCCTGATTGTCTGGGAAGGCCGTCCACTAACTAGGGGTAACAGCCATCTCTAATAACTTCAACTTTAAAGGCAACTGCTCTATATTTGTTCCATCTGTCATAAGGCCATGTCACTAACCGTATTCCTAGCCTTTGCAGCACACTGTCACCATAGGCTTCACCTGCACATCACCACATCTCTCTCGAATACAACTAGTAAACAAATCCTTTCTCACAGCACTTCCCACAAAACATTTTTTGAAGGCCTTGCTAAACATTCATAGCCTCCTAAATCCACCAGACTCCCTATAACTGGTGACCTATTCAGACAGATTACATACTTCCTCTCAGACAATCTCTTCAGTGTAAAAACCATGCTCAACATTAGGGCAGTAGCCACATGAACCTTTTTCAGATTTCTCAGACCAAGTATATCACAGTCCCAGATTCGTTACCTAACGAGGCAAGATATCACTTTCAAAGCCAAGGTTTGCACATGCCACCCACAAACCACAAAAACGAGCACTCCCGTAAATGTTACCTACTACCCCACAAACAGCAAGACTTGCCAAGTTAGTACTTTACAAATTCCTTCAAGACAAAACCACTCTGCATTCACTATTTAGTATATCAATCCATCCACTATTCACCACCACGTTTGTCTACTACATCCAACTCACACTTTCTAGATTAGGAAACAACCCATAACAGTATTCAAGCCACTCATTTAAAAATTGAGCAACATCCTCAGCATCCAGAAACCAATTCCAGTGCACAAGGCTATGGGTTGTTGTAAACAAATTGCTATAGCCATTATCAGCCTTATAAAATTGCGATTCGGCCAATTGAATAGGGCTCTATATAAGCACATAGCATATTTTTTTTACAGAAGTTTTTAGTTAGTGAACTATCCAAAAGCAAGGTCTTCACTAACTAAAAACTTCTGTAAAAAAAATATGCCATGTGCTTAAATAGAGCCCTTTTCAATTGGCTGAATCGCTATTTAATAAGGCTGTATATTCCTGACCCTAAGACTGATATCCAAGAAGAATTTAGAAAACTCAGTCAGTAATTCTAAGATTCTAGCAGACCAAAAGGAGCATAGCTTCAGGCCATACAACTAGCTACTGGGGAGAGTGGGTTGACCACAAATGCCCAGGTTAATTACATGGGTTGTGGGAGGTTCCCTCTTCCTGAACTCCATTATAAGCCTACCCTTCACGCTCACCTGTGCACATGTTTTTCTGCGTCCCCACCTCTCTTCCTTTACATAAACTAATCCATCATCCCTTATCCCTCTTAGCAGACCAAAATGGGTGTAGCTTCTCCCCACACAACCTGCTACTCAGGGAGAGGGGGCCAACTCCTTATTCACTTATATTTTAAGTATGTTTACTCACTTATATTATATATATTTACTCACAAATATAGGTATACTAGAATATTGCCCATCAAAAAATTACGGGAATCAAATTGTAAGTGAGCTAATTCTATTTGGTGTATGGTAATGAACTAAACAATACATTAATAAAGTAATATACTTTACCTTTTTTGAAGTAATAAATGTAGGAAGCATTATGCTAAAGAGCTGACAATCTGTTTTCATGTTGCTGCAGCATACAATGTTTGTTTTGAGCGCTGTGGAGCTGCTGTGTAAGTGTGAGCAATGTGTGCAGTGTGTAGTGTAAATAGTGTGCGTGCACGAGCCAAATCCTTAAAGGGCCATTTGCCTCACTATAAGTGCTCTTCATGGTGTGAAAGAGCACAAGATTCTATGTTAAAATGATCTTTTGTTTTTCTTTTAATTATACTAATAACCTCTAAAAATCTGCAGTCTTATGTCTGTTAACAAACACACCCCTGACTGTTCTATGATTAACAACACATGCCGACACAACACCAGTAGGTGCAAGCTCCATGAACACAATATTCATGGTTTATCTCTGCATTCAGTAATGTAATCAGACATCAGTTAACCCACAAGTAACATATTTAGGAGTTTCTAGCTGTCATTTCCCTGCACAGATGAATTTGGGAAGGGTTAACCCTCTTTCTGCTTCTGCTCTCTGCACAGAGCTCTTGCTGTTAGTCTGCCTGGGGGATTTGCCAGAGTCTCATGTAAACAGACACTTCATTTATGATTTTTTTCTGTATAAAGGGCACCTACAGCTATACCTCGTTTAACACTGTAGATAGGTTCCAAGCAGTAGGAGTGTAAGAGAAACAGCACTAAATTGGGCAGTTTAACATATGGAAGATAGGGATAGAGGAACTCATGAAAAAATCACATAATTTCAATTGAAATTTAAACTTTTTAGGTTTTATATGAACTTTAAAGAATCAGCAAACATAACACTTACACAAACTGAACATTAGCAGAAATATAAACTTTAAATTATTGATGTTGAAGCTTCTGGGTCATCCTGGATTCTGTTTTCTTTCAATGTTATATAGGGAATCAGCTCTAAACGGGGTATACCTGTACTTCAAAAATTCTAAAATAGTTTCAACATGTTTTTAGGAGTACTTTACAGAGGTGTGCTACAAATTGTTAATTAACTGGCCTTTTAAATAAAGGTTAAAATCAAATGATGTAGTAAAACTAGTATGGGAATGCTGTGTCCACCATGATTTCCACATAATTGCTTAGTTGGTGATGTCATCACTGCTGTAAAGTCACAAATAAACTGAGCACACATTAGGTACATACAAGGAAGAATAAAAAAAATCTATACACTTGGTGTGACCCAACTGTTTGTCACTGTGGCACAAAGTGCGCTGAACTGGGCATAAGCACATGGGACTGAACTAAGGAAAACTGGATTGTGTTGGCAAAATGTAGCTATTTAAACACCATCACATATATAGTTGTGAGCATGCAAGCTGTTGCTAATGCTTGCAGGCTCGCGCAGCCCTCCGTGCCAGCAACTGCGCACCGCGCAAAATTTACGTTGGGACGCAAGAAAAATACGAGACACGTTACGACCCATTACGACCTCGCAAAAATCGGCTGCAACACGCGCACATCAAAACATGAAAAATACAACAAATACACACAACAAATACATAAAAAGCTTACTTACAGGAAGAGGGGGCATCCAGGACCTCGAAAACTAAAGCTACAGCAGTCTAAAAACGCAAAACACCACCAAACACCTACGTCTTTGCCGAAAAACACCTACAAGATTAAAAAACAAGGACGCAACCCGCGAGACCCCAAAAACATTACAAACACAAAAAATACAAACAAACACATAAAAAGCTTACCCACAGCAAGGGGGGGCACCCAGCACCTCTGCAAGCCAAGTTACACCTCGATTTAAGTACACATTTCAGGGTTTAGACACCCGAAAATAACCTAAGCAAGAGAAAAAATGGCCGCCGAACAAAACGAAAACGAGGCTAAAGGACCCTAAACACGCAAAACACCACCATAAACAAGCAAAACACCACCAAACAGCTACGGATATTCTGAAAAAGTCGGACAACATAGAAAACGAAGGACGCTAAATCAGCTACAGCCGCATACCACACATTAGTAACCATTTTAGAACAATAGCTTATACAATGCGGAAGTACACAGCTACACTAATGGATTTGTCTTGCGCACGTACACTATTACACTGCACACATTCATCACGCTTACACAGCAGCTGCACACCACTAATGCTGCAGCAACATCAAAACAGATTGCCAGCTCTTCAACAGAATGCTTCCTGCATATATTACTTCAAAATAGGTAAAGTATATTACTTTATTAATCTATTATTTATTTTATTATACACCAAACAGCATTAGCTTACTTACAATTTCATTGCCGTCATTTTTTGACTGGCAATTCGCTAGTACCTAATAAAAAGCAGTATTAAATAGTGCCTGCTTCTTTTAAAGGCCAGTATTACCAATCATACCTCTAACTGTGCATTTTAAAAGCTGATCTAAATAATACAAATTTCCTATGCTTCAGTTACATAGTTACATAGTTACATACAGCCTTATTAAATTGCGATTCAGTCATTTTAAAAGGGCTCTATATAAGCACACAACCTATTTTATTTACAGAAATTTTAAGTTAGTGAAGACCTTGCTTTTGGATAGATGTTCACTAACTAAAAACTTCTGTAAAAAAAATATGCTGTGTGCTTAAAAAGAGCCCTTTTAAATTTACTGAATCGCAATTTAATAAGGCTGATAGTATTTAAACTCTAAACTAAACTTTAAATTGAACTCCTGATGAAATTGTCAGAAACGTGCGTCGGGTTGCACGCACTACGCCGCGTCGCCGTTCTATGACGTCATCACGTAGACGCATGGACGACACGCGGGTAGTTTAGGAGCTCTGGCGTTTCACTATAACTGAGTCCGTCCGGACTATTTAATTATACTTAAACTCTCGATACCTCCCTATAAATTGCAAATCGCTAATGAAGACAATAAAATACTAGGTATCAGATAGTATAACCCGGATGTTTAAGTAGAGGAATAATACCATCATAATACTCTAAACACTGGACTCTTTCTGTTCAAATATAAGACTGACCAGTATCCCTGTACCTCATGTAGCACTTGCACTTTATTTTTCACAGTATCGATTATCACTAATCTTATTTATTATTATCAGTCAAATGAATAAATAATTATTTTGCACATTGGCACTAGACACTTTATCACAGTGCAATATCTATCCTCTAGAGGCTATACAATTATACTAATGGTACACTACCTCAGCTCCCATCAAAAGCACTAGACACTTTTATAGGTGCAATTAATATATAAGTGCAAACACAGAAGTCTAAATCTTTTGGACCTTTGTTTCTGCAGCTTACAAATATTACACCCACAATCCACTCTTGGGATACACTATCTCAGTTCCCATCCAAAGCACTAGACACTTTTATAGGTGTAATTAATATATAAGTGCAAACACAGAAGTCTAAATCTTTGGACCTTTGTTTCTGCTGCTTACCAATATTACACCAACAATTCACTTTTGGGGGATCTAATAAGTCAATCAAGGATTTCTGGTATCCTTACAAGTCCTAAAATCACAGTGACAATTTTCAGAGTCCAGAATAATACTCAACTATCCCTACTTACCTTATCTTGTCAGATTTTCTATATTTTAACTTATATTTTAATATACAGTTTTACCCAAATCAATAAACGTTAAGTTTTAGAACTTTTTGCTGCTCTATATTGTTATTTGGGCAGAGGGTGTGCACTCCATCTCCAAAGGATATCTGTTCTGTCCTCCCTTTATTTTGTTACTTAGCGTATATTATCCTTGAGTAGCACCCCTTGCTTTATTCCCAGTGTTTATTCATACCTTGAGCCACCTATTTTTTCTACATAGTACCTGATAGTATTTAAGGTTGAAAAAAGACTTTCAGTCCATCAAGTTCAACCTTTTAAGATCTCCTCTTATCTGCAATATGCGGATTAACTATTAATTAATTAGTTGTATAAAAAATTTTTTTTAAAAATCAATTCCCTCCTGATCCCAGACACCGTCGACCGGACTTCTCCCTTGATCAATACTGCCTCTCTAATTATCCATGATAACCCTGAATTCCCTTTTTAATTAGAAATAAATCCAGTCCCCTTTTAAAGTTATCTATCGAATCCGCTGTCACCACCTCCTCTGGTAGAGAATTCCACAGATTAACCACCCTTATTGTGAAGAACCCTTTTCTTTCTTTGAGGTGGAATCTTTTTACTTCTAACCTCAAGGGATGTCCTCTTGTCAGTTGAAAACCTCTTGGCACAAAAAGCTCCCCCGACAAATCTTTATACTGACCCTGGATGTATTTATATAAGGTAATCATATCTCCTCTTAGACGCCTTTTTTCTAGAGAAAATAAGTTTAATTTGGTTAGTCTTTCTTCATAACTTAGCCCCTCCATTCCCCTTATTAGTTTTGTTGCCCTCCTCTGTACCTTTTCCAGCTCTAAAATGTCCTTTTTATGAAGTGGTGCCCAAAATTGTACTCCATATTCCAAATGAGGGCATACTAGAGATTTGTATAGTGGCAGAATTATATTTGCTTCCCTGGCTTCTATACCCTTCTTAATACATGCTAATATTTGATTTGTCTTTGCAGCTGCTGCTTGGCTTTGAGCACAGTTACCTAGGTGGTTGTCCACAAGCACTCCCAAATCCCTTTCAATATCCGATACACCTAGATTTGCTCCATTAAGATTATAAATTGCATGGCTATTTTTCCTTCCCAGATGCATAACTTTACATGTATTCATATTAAATATCATCTGCCATAACAAATTGCATAGGGAACATGTTCAATATTTACAGTAGTGTCAATTGAATATTTCTTTTTAAATAAGTGAGAGAGTGCACAGACTGAGTGTACACAGAGAGAGAGAGAGAGAGAGAGAGAGAGAGGGCACAGACTGAGTGTACAGAGAGAGAGAGAGAGGGCACAGAGAGTGCACAGAGAGAAAGTGTGCACAGACTGAGTGTACACAGAGAGAGAGTGCACAGACAGAGAGTGCACAAAGAGAGAGTGTGCACAGAGAGTATGCACAGAGAAAGTGTTCACAGAGAGAGAAAGCACACAGAGAGAGTGCACAGATAGAGCACAGAGAGAGGTACAGAGCTAGAGCATACACATTGCACATTGCACATAGAGAGATAGAGTGCACAGACAGAGAGCGCACAGAGAGAGAGAGTGCACAGAGAGAAAATGCAGAGAGTGCACAGAGAGAGAGCGCACAGACAGAGAACGCACAGACAGTGCACATAGAGAGAGTGCACAGACAGAGAGCGCACAGAGAGACAGCCACAAACAGCGCACAGAGAGAGAGAGAGCACAGACAGAGAGTGCAGAGAGAGAGAGTGTGCACAGACTGAGTGTACAGAGAGCAAGAGAGAGTGCACAGACAGAGATCACATGGAGAGAGAGTGTGCACAGACTGAGTGTACAGAGCGAGAGGGCACAGAGAGCACAGAGAGAGAGAGTGCACAGACTGAGTGTACAGAGAGAGAGAGAGAGAGGGCACAAAGAGTGCACAGAGAGAGAGTGTGCACAGACAGAGAATGCACAGACAGAGAGTGCACGGAGAGAGTCTGCACTGAGAAAGTGTTCACAGAGAGAGAAAGCACACAGAGAGAGCGCACAGATAGAGCACAGAGAGAGGTACAGAGCTAGAGCATACACAGACATTGCACATAGAGAGAGAGTGCACAGACAGAGAGTGCACAGAGAGAGAGAGTGTGCACAGAGAGAGAATGCAGAGAGAGTGCACAGAGAGAGAGAGAGAGCCCAGACTGAGAGCCCAGAGAGAGAGACAGAGAGAAGGAGTACAGAGAGAGAGTTACAGAGTGGGAGTGCACATAGACAGTGCATACAAAAAGTGAGAGAGCGTGCACAGACAGCTCACACAGAGAATGAAACAGAGCGCCCAGACAGCGTCCACAGAGAGAGAAAGTGCACATACAGAGCACAGATAGAAAGGGTGCATGGACAGAGAGCGCACAGAGAGAGTGCACAGACAGAGAGCACGGAGAGAGAGCGCACAGACAGAAAGTGTACAGAAAGAGTGCCCAGACAGAGAGCACAGAGAGAGAGACAAACAGTGCACAGAGAGAACGCACAGTGAGGGAGTAGTACAGAGACAGAGAGGTACAGAGAGAGAGAGAGGCACAGGCAGAAAGCATATGGAGAGAGTGTGTACATGGAAATAGCGCACAGAGAGAGGGGGGCGTAGAGAGAGAGCCAGAAAAGGACCGAGCACAGAGAGAGACAGCACCAGGAAAAAGATAGACAGGACAGAGAGAGGTCAGAAAGAGAGACAGGAGAGTAAGAGAGACACACAGGACAGAGAGAGAGATGCAAAACAGAGAGAGAGAGATAGGAGAGAGAGAGAGAAAGACAGGACAGATAGAGAGAGAGACAGGACAGAGAGAGAGAGAGACAAGTCAGAGGGACACACACAGGACAGAGAGACAGAAGCACAGGACAGATAGAGAAAGGGCAGAGAGAAAGAGAGGAGAGAGAGAGGGAAATACAAAGCAAGAGAGACAGGACAGAGCAAGAGAGACAAGACAGAGAGAGACAGGACAGAGAGCACACAGACAGAAAGACTGCACACAGAGAGCTAGAGAGAAGGCACAGAGTGCACAGAGAGAGACAGTGCTGGGAGCGAGAGAGAAAGGAGAGAGATACATCAGAAGCAGAGGACAGAAAGAGAGAGACACACAGGACAGAGAGAGGCACAAGACAGAGAGAGAAATAGAGGGAGAGAGAGAGACACACAGAACAGAGAGAGAGGGTGAGAGAGACATAGGACAGAAAGATGGAAAGAGAGGGAGAGAGAGAGACACAGGACAGAGAGAGAGACAGGACACAGAGACAGAGAGACACAGGACAGAGAGAGAGAGACAGGACAGAGCGAGAGAAGGCACACAGAGGGCACACATAGAGCATGAGAGAATGCAGAGAGCATGCGCACAGATAGAGAGAGTGCACAGAGAGAGATTTTGCTAAGATAAGTAAACTTCCTTCCAGGACAATTGGTTTTCCACTAATATATGTGACATTAACTGTATTTCCACAAAGAATTTAAAAAAATACAATTTACAACTATTTATCACCCTATAGTACAGTGTATGATCAGTGACGTAAAAAGAAAATCATGAGCTTAGGTATACAGTATAAACGCATTCTCCTATATACATATATATATATATATATATACAGGTTTTACTCATTGAAAGTTTTTTTGAGCTATAATAACACCAAAAAATTGCATTCAAACTTGAAATCCATTTGATTCTAAATGTTACTTTCTCTGTATGTCCTTGCAATCATGAGCCTTCCATTACTGCTCCTGAAAAGTTATAAATGTTAAATTTCCACTGTATCGATAGGACCTTCCTCTTTAATGAAAGTCCCCTCCCACCTCAGGAAGTTGGTCAGGAGAAACCAAAATGTTAGTTTGCCCGGCAGCATAATTGCATATTAAGTAATATATTGGAGACCATTTTATTTTTCATTCTTCACATAAGTATATTTTAAATATACAATTGGATCTGTCCTTTACGTTTGGGTGGAACTTGCACATTAACACAACATAACCATCAAAAATAATAAGATTAGGCATTGTATCTCCTAATCAATGAGATCTTGGGGGGCTCCCCAATCCACCTGGTTGCCCAGGGTTTGCAGCTACCATCCGCTATATTGTATTTTGAATATGGCCCCAGAAGATCAAAAGGCTAGGTTTATCAGACATTGGGAGCAGGATTTGGGGGTATAATGGGATCTCCAGAAATGGGGGAGGATCTGTTCAAGACTATCCAGTGGCTAGGTGTATTTTAGTTATTTAGAAACTGCTACTAAGGTTTTACACAGAGCCTACTTTACACCAGATAGGTTGCACAAATTGAACCCCCAGGCATCCCCAGCATGTTTCAGAGAATGTGGAGGAACTGAACATTTTTGCACATTTGGCGGAGGTGTGAGATTGCCCAAGATATGTGGGAGGGGGTCAATGACATCTTAAGTATTACACACTGACATAACTCCATCAATTGAACTCTGTTTACTAGGGGTTCCCTGTGTACACATAAGTAAAAATCAAAACAAATGGTTACAAAAAACAGTAGGCAAGGAGATGGAAAACATTAGTTATAGATAAAAGAGAAGTTTTAAACAGGGTGAACTCTCTCATGATTTATTAACAAATGACTCACACTCTGTTCCTATATTCAAAGAGATTTGGGGGAGCTGGCTTAGTTCAAGGTATACTATTTCTATTAACTAACATCCCATTAATATATATATTAATATATATTTCATGGAATGGGGGGCCGTTTGGGGGGTACACTTGGGGGCTCTGGGACAGACTCTGATATCCGACCATCTTGGACAAGATTTGGAATCACTCTGCGTAACGGGCAGGCCTTGGGTGAAGAGTTGGAGGTATACCATATCTACAAATCAGTATTTATTTCAGCAACGGACATTTTGGTGTCGTTTCAATCTCAATTTATTATTTTCTTAATTTGCTGACCTTCTTTCAGTGTAAAATTTTCAGTTTCTATTTGATGTTTAGGAGTTGAAAAGAGAGAAAAAGAAGTGGTGGAGTCGCATTAAGACTTATTACAATTACAAAATTGACAATATTTTATGGATGTATTGTTTCTCATACTGTATTCTGTGATATGTATTGATAATGTCAATATCCAAAAATACCATCTTTTGTGACAATAAAGACTAATGAAGTTAAAAAAAATGTTCATAATAAATCTATTTTATGTCTTTTTCTAGGACTCTTGTATTTGCGGTGCAGCGACACATGCAGGGAAGATTTCGGCCTTCGGCGGATATGTTACTTTTAAAAGAAAGACTTCAGCAGCCCAGTACCTTGGATCTTTTAGAAATGGGATTTTCAGTTTTGATACTTATTACGCAGCATATTCCCTTGTGTTTATCTAAAACCTGAGTCTTAGGGGTGTTTGTCTCTTATTTCTATTTGTGTTGAACTGTAGGCATAGGATGAAAGGCACGGCACCAAGAAATGTATTTTTTAAAACAAACAAAAGACAGTTTGACAAAAAAGATGAAACACAGAATTATATTCATGTTTGAATAAAACTGATGTAATTCAATACATTATTGTCCACCTAGTCATTTTCTTTGCTAATCGTGCACCCAAAGATGTGTCATACCTATGGTAGAAAACTAAAAAAAAAGGAAAATGGGACCGCAGCCAGAAATGGCTTTTTGTATTTATGTTATATTAATGAATGCAGACAGAACAGGTAATTTGTCATCTTTGATTGGATTACAAAGTATAAAATCCTAGAGAACTAGTTTTCCAGCTTTAGCTTGAAATCATCCCTAAAAAATAGATGATGGAATTCTAAAAAATCTCAACCATAGTGCACTTCAACATTCCTTTCTGAATGATCAATGAAGTATGGCAAAATGTTGTGTTTCATGTCAGAAATAATCATATGAATAGTTGTCGTAACTGCGAGTTTGTCGGTCACGCTATGTTAAAAGTTACAGGCTTGCGAACAAAGGCGCTCATCCCGAGGCCCGTAAAGTAGAGGTGGGGGAGGGTCACAATGAGCACTGAAGTTCCGCAAGTTACGGGGTGAGAGCCTCTCATTGTGTGGCAAACAACAGCATTGCGAGGTTTCACATTTTGTTGCCATTATTTTTGCCTGGCAAGTCACTAGTAGAATAGATTAACTAGATTAGCTGTAATGGGCTGCTATAAATTGCTGCCTACAACTGCCCTTCACAGCAGCCCTCTTCATGGTAATCAATCGCTATACATATTTTGTATTATAAGTAAGAAACACTCTATATAAATATCACTACAAAATAATAATAAAAAATGAAGAAAACATAAAGTGAAATAAAATATTTTATGACATTTTCTCCCATTAAAAGAAAATAAGATACTATTAAAAGAAAAGAAGAGACTGCACACTATTGTATCACCTTCAAGTCTGTTAGATGCTTCAATGTGTTCCAATACTGCTTCGTTGGGCAAGCAAATGATATCAACCAAGGTGGGCTTTAAATAGCTCTCAATTCATAACCAGTGAAGCTACTGAATGTTCATCACATTTATAGTTGTCAACAGTGCGGGTTGACAAAAGTTGTTGCTAACGCTGAGGACTTTAGGCCCGCAAATGCAGACCCTCGCGAAGTTAGGGGCCGCATTTGCGGAGCTGGAGGCTCCCACCGCGACCGCAACTTTTACGGACTTAGCATCCGCAAATACGAGCCGCAGCACTTACAAAAAAAAATATTACGACCTCGCAAAAATACGACATTAGCTGCCGAAACCCGTGCGCAAGAAAACACTAAAAACACAAAAAATATACACAACAAACACATAAAAAGCTTACCCACAGCAAAGGGGGCCCCCAGCACCTCTAAAAGTGAAGTTACAAGTCAATTTAAGGCAAAATTAAAGAGTTTACACACCCGAAAATCCCCTAAGCAAGAGAAAAAATGACCGCCGAACAAAACGAAAACGAGGCTACAGGACCCTAACCATGCAAAACACCACGAAACACATACAGATTTTTCAAAAAAAACGTACGAGGTACAAGAACAAGGACGCAAAATCAGCCACAGCTGCGTAATACACACATTAGGCGCCATTTTACAACACTAACTTACACAATGCGGAAGTACACAGCTACCCTAACGGATTTTCCTTCTGCACACACACTATTTACACTACACACTGCACACATTGCTGACATTTACACAGCAGCTCCACAACACTGAAAACACACATTGTATACTGCGGCAACATCAAAACAGATTGTCAGCTCTTCAACACAATGCTTTCTGCATATATTACTTCCAAATAGGTAAAGTATATTCATTTTGTAATGTAATATTTATTTGATTACCATACACCAAACAGCATTAGCTCACTTACAATTTCATTGCCGTCATTTTTTGACGGGCAATATTCTTGTAGGAAATAATGCCAAAAAGTGGAGGGTAAGCTGGTATCACCCCCAACAATCACACACCAAAATCGCACTGTCCTAGCAACCATTCAGGTGAGTGGCAGATATAATCCACAACATGCCTAGTACAATGTTCAAATCATAAATAATCCATACTTACAAATAACCAGTAAATAAACAATGAATAAACCAAAATAAACATTGTTAAAAATATATAATAAATAAATACATAATCATCTATATAAATTACTTATTTAAACTCAATCTTTCATTTGCCATTGAAATTCTAAGAAATCTATATTCTTTTCCTTTAACCTTATTCACAATAGTTGTTCTCAGGGTTAGAGTCCACATATTGTTATTATTGTGCAGTGAGTTATTGTTTCTCTTCTATCACATTCTTAAAGATTTTAAAGGTGTCTACTTAGCTGGCACTGTCAATTTTTCAAACAATACACCATGTGTCAATAATCTGAATCCCTCTTTTAGGGGATTTCTAGGGCTTAAAATAAGTAAATAAAAAAAGATAAAATATATATATATATATATATATATAATTTTGAAAAAGTATTATGCAAATCAAAATGGTCTTCAGCAGAGCAGAGAGGAAGCACACAGCGTGATCTCGTGCCATCTAGCCGTTAATCGAGCTCCATCTGCCAAAGGGAGAAACAAACCAGATAGGAAAAGTGTCCCCAGTGTTGGTGAGAACCCCATATAAAAGCCATTTAATGTGGCATTTTGTCACACCAGACAAAACATGAAAACAAAACCTGGGGCCTAGCCACATGTCAGCCTGCAGCCTGGATTTTGTTACACAGGAGGTGAGAGACCACTATACAGTCACACTCCCAAGGGGGACACCTATCGGAACAGTAAATACAGGGAGATATAGCAATTGTTGGTAAAAAAAATAGACTGCAAATAGGCCTGAGGCCTAGCCACATGGCACCCTGCAGACTGGATTTTTTTTTCTTACTCAAAAAGTGCAGCATCATGTTTGTCTTCCTCAGAGTAGAATCATCTACACTTCAAGAGCGTGTATGAGAGTCACATAGAAAACCCTCACAACAGAAAGAGCACCTGGGGGAATTAAATATTTACAGAGAAGCGTCTGCTATTTTTCTTGTTTATGTCGATAACACTGATGTGGACATTTCTAACTTCACTATCTGGCAACCCTACTCAGGCAATATATAACAAAACCAACTCTTCCTGCACTACAAGGGTGATCCCTCATGTATAAACGTTTCAGCTGTACTTTCATCACAAACATGAGTCAGAACTATGAATATGTGACTTATATATACCTGAAAGGATCTTGGTTATAAACATGTGTCCCACTTTGTACTAAAAGTCATTCACCTGTAACCAGGGCCACCTACATCCCCTAAAGCAAATAGACCTACCATATCTCTACAATATTTCTGAAAAAAATATCGCCTGAACTGTAGAGAACAGTAAGAGTGACTTAAAGAAATGAAAAACTACTCTGCACCACTATCTCTGTAAGTCAATAAAACCAGTAGGATCATCTCTAGCTTCCAGCATACAGATAATCATATTTATGTAATAAATAGCAATCCTGCTATAATTTTCTGTAAAGGGATGACCCATCTTGGGTATAAATTCCCCAGTGGCAATTCTAAACCAAGCATCTGAACTGAATAAATGTGACCCTTATTCGTCTGAGAGGACACCGGATATAACCATGAGCCATATTATTTGTTATGGGGCACACAGTTAAAGCCAGGGTCGCATACATTCCTTCAATCAAGGGTGCCCAATATATTTATTAAGTTTCCTGTGATTGAAAAGTGTTAAACAATATGAAGAGCCTGCAATCAAAAAGTATTCTAGAACATTTCAGATCACAGTCAACATGCTGCACTCCCACAACTGATCCCCTTGTGGACTCAGGCTCAGATGTTGAGGAAACTCACAGAAATGTAGAAATATCAAATAAATAATTTGCTAAATTTGAACAAATACTGCAAACACATCTATCCAAAGCAGTGCAAGAAATTAAACAAGATATTAAGGATCTTAGACAGCGAGCCCAGGCTCTGGAGTCAATCACCTCTGCTGCAGGTCTGCAGAACTGTAGCATAAAATCTCTCCTACAAAATTCAATTTTATCACTCATAACGTAAAGGGATTCAATACACCTTTCAAGTGGCATAAAACATCCATTACTTACAAATCTCTAAATCCATCAGTCCTGTCTTTACAGGAAACCCACTTTTCACATAGTCATAATACATCATATATGCATAAATTATACCCCACATTTTATGCCTCCAGCCAGCCTACCAAAAAAAGCAGGAGTAGCTATCCAATTACATAAATATTTTTTCCTTAAAATACTGTAACTAATAAAAAAGTAGATCCTGAAGGAAATTTCATCATTGTTAATGGGACACTCCTTGGGTCCAAACTTACACTGATTTCCTTCTATTCTCGTACATATTCTCCCCCAAAATCATTAATTAGATTGCTTGTCTTTGAAGTCTATGGGACTTACTAAGGTGATTATTGGAGGAAATTTTAACCTCACTCTAAACTTAATACTGGACAGTACATGTCCAGCTCGGGGATGGCAGATTCTTTTATAAAATAGGATCATCAAAGCTGAAAATACTTATTGGAGATATCCTATATAATCTTTAATCATTACGCTTCCAGTATGAAATCACCCTAACTTTAATTCTGACTATATTTCTCAATTATAAATCATTACTGGGTTGATTATAGGGTAACCTCAAGGTATAATCCATCTAAATTCGGACAATATAGTCAGACTTAAGTTTGGGTGATTTCATATGGGAAGCGTAATGATTAAAGAATATATAGGATATCTCCAAAAGTATTTTCAGCTTTGATGATCCTGTTAGGTAAATGAATGATAAATGTATAGGATGCATCTAATGGGGACTTTCTGTTTTTCTGATCCTGCTAGCCAACTGGTCATTCTGACCACCTGAGAAATAGAAAAATAATAAGGGCTTACCTCTGTTCTAATGATGTCTGGCCCTTGAAGAAGCAGACGTGGAACGCGCACGTTGGCCACAGTAGCATTTCTGTCTTCCACTGATGACGTTATTGAGAAGTAACTCTAGATTTGGAACATACCTCCCAATGAGGTTACTTTAATCTTCAGTTATGCATATGCATCAACAGATAATAGAGAATCTCATTCAGAGAACAGAATTCTGCTCAAATTAAACGGGTTGGTTGTGAGTGAATCCCTCATATAAGTTAGAACAAACTGATATGGTCCTAGTCAGAGTGTCCAAAGTTAGGTATGGAGAGGCTGCTCTCATTATCATTAGAATTACCAGAGAACTGACCTATTGGGGTTATAACATTAACTGATTAATCACTTATACTTCTGAAGTTGCATAGGAGTGTCTGTTGAACACACAAGTCTACATTTTACTTCTCCCCATAAGTATATCTCCTTATTCTGTATTATTGTTGTCTTTCCTTATTGAATGTTATAGTTGTATTTATAACTGTAATGATATGATGTAACTTATATTGTCTCATGTTGGATGATACACTGTAAATACACCATAACTGATCAACCATATCAATGTCATTCCCTCTGCCTGTATTCTGTTCCTAAATCCCTATTTCCCTGTGTTACTAAAACTCTGTATCCTACCCACCTCTATCATGATACTTTGCATACCTGTGACAATTTGTCACTGTGTAGCTTTGATTCTATGTTTATGTTATGATGTTTGCTAAAAATTTAATATTTTTTATTAGCTATGTTGTTTGTGTTTGCCTCGCTAATGTTGATACCATAGCATTTCCATAACAACAATTAAAGGACACTGAAAGTCAACAAATGTGCTCAGCACCATCAGTTAGGGGTGTAAATATAATATCCACTATGTGTTTACATTACTGCAGAATAATCATGAATGCAGATGAATACCATCATTCTAGTTAAGCCCTTAAAGTCATTACAGAAAACCCTGCATGTATATTGACATGAGTCATAATTCTAAGCCCCTCTGGCTGACACTTTCATCTATATTTGCAATGTAAATACATGTAGTATATGTATATCTCTAAACACATGTAAATATATATACAGTGGATATAAAAAGTCTACACACCTCTGTTAAAATGTCAGGTTTCTGTGCTGTAAAAAAATGAGACAAAGATAAATAATTTCAGAACTTTTTCCACCTTTAATGTGACCTATAAACTGTACAACTCAGTTGAAAAACAAACTGAAATCTTTTAGATGGAGGGAAGAAAAAAAAAAGAAAAATAATGTGGTTGCATAAGTCTGCACACCCTCTTATAACTGGGGATGTAGCTGTGTTCAGAATTAAGCAATCACATTCCAAATCATGTTAAATAGGAGTCAGCATACACCTGCCATCATTTAAACTGCCTCTGATTAACCCCAAATAAAGTTCAGCTGCTCTAGTTGGTCTTTCCTGAAATGTTCTTAGTCGCATCCCACAGCAAAAGCCATGGTCCACAGAGAGCTTCCAAAGCATCAGAGGGATCTCATTGTTAAAAGGTATCAGTCAGGAGAAGAGTACAACAGAATTTCCAAGGCATTAGATATACCATGGAACACAGCGAAGAAAATATGGCACAACATTGACATTACCAAGAACTGGATCTCCCTCCAAAATTGATGAAAAGATGAGAAGAAAACTGGTCTGTGAGGCTACCAAGAGACCTACAGCAACATTAAAGGAGCTGCAGGAATATCTGGCAAGTACTGGCTGTGTGGTACATGTGACAACAATCTCCCATATTCTTCATATGTCTAGGCTATGGGGTAGAGTGGCAAAACGAAAGCCTTTTCTCACAAAGAAAAACACTGACACATCTGAAGTCTCCCAAAAGCATGTGGGAAAAGGTGTTATGGTCTGATGAAACCAAGGTTAAACTTTTTGGACATAATTCCAAAAGATATGTTTGCCGCAAAAACAACACTGCACATCACCAAAAGAACACCATACCCACAGTGAAGGTATGGTGGTGGCAGCATCATGCTTTGGGGCTGTTTTTCGTCAGCTGGAAGTGGGGCCTTAGTTAAGATAGAGGGAAATATGAACAGTTCCTAATACCAGTCAATATTGGCACAAAACCTTCAGGCTTCTGCTAGGAAGCTGAACATGAAGAGGAACTTCATCATCACCACTACCTCTTCCCCTGGAATCAGCCCCTGACCCTCTGGCTCTACTCCTTGTGTGCCTACATCTGGAGGCATATCCCTCCCTCCTCCTGCTCTCCACCACCTGTACCTCCCCTCTCTGACCAGGCTCTCCCTCTCCCCATACCTGTACCACTCACCCTTTCCTCCTCTGGTATTCCCCTGTCTCTCCTCCTCTCCTCAACCTCCTTCCCTCCTCACACTCCTCCTCTGGTGTTCCCCTCTCTCTCCTCCTCTCTTCTCTATCCTCCTCTCCTCACTCTCCTCTTCCGGTGTTCCCCTCTCTCTCCTCCGCTCCTCTCTCTCATCACTCTCCTCCTCTCTTCACTCTCCTCCTCTCCTCATTCTCCTCCTCCGTTGTTCCACTCTCTCTCCTCTCTCTCTCCTCACTCTTTTACTCCCCTCCTATACTGTCCTGGAATTTATGAAAAAAATATAAGGATAAATCAATATAATATACTAGTAACTTGCCCATCAAAATTGACGGGATAATATTTGAAGTGTCTCTTCCCCCCTCTCCCTCCCCTGTGTATTTCCCCCCTTCATCCTCCCCTGTGTCTATTCCCTCGCCTTTCTCTATCTCCTGTGTCTCTTCTGTCCCTTCTCCTGTGTCTCTTCCCCCCTCTCCCTCTCATGTGTCTCTTCCCTCCCCCTCTAATTTCCCTGTGACTCTTTCCTCCCTCCCCTGTGTCTCTTTCCCCCATGTATCTTCCCCCTCCCCTATGTCTCTCCCCCTGTGTCTCTCCTCCCTCCCCTATGTCTCTTTCTCCCCATGTCTCATTCTCCCCATGTCTCTTTCCCCCATGCCTGTTTCCCCCTCTGTCTCTTTCCCCCTCCTCCCTCCTCTGTGTCTCTCCCCCTCCCCTGTGTCTCTTTCTCCCCATGCCTTTCCCCCTCAACTGTGTCTCTTCCCCCCTCTACTGTGTCTCTTTCCACCTCCCCTGTGTCTCCCCCCATCCCCTGTGTCTCTTTCATCCCCTCCCCTGTGTCTCTCTCCCATCCCTTTTTCTCTCACCCTCCCCTGTGTTTCTTTCCCCCCTCTCCCTCCCCTGTGTCTCTTTCCCCATCTCCCTCCCCTGTGTTCTCATCTTCTAGGTCTCTTTCCCTTTCTCCCTCCCTCCCCTGTGTATCTTTCGCCTCCTCCCTCCCCTGTGTATTGCTTTCCTCCTCCCTCCCCTGTGTCTTTCTACCTCCTCCCTCCCCCCTGCCCATGTCTCCCCCCACCCCTGTGTCTCTCCCTCCTCTCCCGTGTCTCTCCCCCTTCCCATGTGTCTTTCCCTTTCTCCTCTGTGTCTTTCCCCCATCCCCTGTGTCTCTTTCCCCCGCTCCATCCCCTGTGTCTCTTTCACCCCCCCCCCCCTGTGTCTCTCTCCTTTCCCTTTTTGGCTCACCCTCCCCTGTGTTTCTTTCCCCCCTCTTCCCTCCTGTGTCTTTTTCCATCTCCCTGTGTCTCTTTCCCCCCTCCTCACTCCCTTGTGTCTCTTTCCCCGTTCCTCCCTCCCCTGTTTCTCTTCCCCCCTCTCCCTCCCCTGTGTCTCTTTTCCCCCTTATCCTCTCCTGGGCCTCTTTCTCCCTCCCTCCCCTGTATATCTTTCCCCTCCTCCCTTCCTCCCCTGTGTCTTTCTCCTCTCTTCCCTTCCCTGTGTCTTTCTCCCCTCCTCCATCCCTCCCTCCCCTATGTCTCTCCCTCCCTGCCCCTGTGTATTCTCCCTCCTCTGTGTCTCTTTCCCCCTTTTTCTCTTCCCCCCTCTCCCTCCCCTGTGTCTCTTTCCCCCTCTCCCTTCCCTGTGTTCTGATCTTCTAGGTCTCTTTCCCCCTCTCCCTCCCTCCCCTGTGTATCTTTCGCCTCCTCCCTCCCCTTTGTATTGCCCTCTTCCTCCCTCCCCTGTGTCTTTCTACCTCCTCCACCCTTCCCCGATATCTCTTCCCCCTGCCCGTGTCTCCCCCCACCCCTGTGTCTCTCCCTCCTCTCCCGTGTCTCTACCGCTTCGCATGTGTCTTTCCCTTTTTCCCCTGTGTCTTTCCCCCATCCCTTGGGTCTCTTTCCCCCTCTCCCTCCCCTGTGTCTCTTTTTCCCTCTCCCTCCCCTGTGTCTTTTACCCCTCCTCCCTTCCCTGTGTATTTCTCCCCTTCTCCATCCCTCCCTCCCCTATGTCTCTCCCTCCCTGCGTCTCTTTCCCCCTCCCCCTGTTTGTCTTCCCCACTCTCCCTCCCCTGTGTTCTTATCTTCTGGGTCTCTTTCCCCCTCTCCCACCCTCCCCTGTGTATCTTTCACCTCCTCCCTCCCCTGTGTCTTTCTACCTCCTACCTCCCCCCCCTATTTTTCTCCCCCTGCCCGTGTTTCCCCCCACCCCTGTGTCTCTCCCTCCTCTCCCGTGTCTCTCCCGCTTCCCATGTGTCTTTCCCTTTCTCCCCTGTGTCTTTCCCCCATCCCTTGGGTCTCTTTCCCCCTCTCCTTCCCCTGTGTCTCTTTTTCCCTCTCCCTCCCCTGTGTCTTTCCCCCCTCCTCCCTTCCCTGTGTATTTCTCCCCTTCTCCATCCCTCCCTCCCCTATGTCTCTCCCTTCCTGCCCCTGTGTCTCTTTCCCCCTCCCCCTGTTTGTCTTCCCCCCTCCCTCCCCTGTGTTCTCATCTTCTGGGTCTCTTTCCCCCTCTCCCACCCTCCCTGTGTATCTTTCACCTCCTCCCTCCCCTGTGTCTTTCTACCTCCTACCTCCCTCCCCTATGTTTCTCCCCCTGCCCGTGTTTCCCCCCACCCCTGTGTCTCTCCCTCTTCTCCAGTGTCTCCCCCCCTCCCATGTGTCTTTCCCTTTCTCCCCTGTGTCTTTCCCCTTCCCCTATTTCTCTTTCCCCCCTCTTCCTCCCCTGTGTCTCTTTTTCCCTCTCCCACCCCTGTATCTCTTTCCCCCCTCCTCTCTCCCCTCTGTCATTCTCCCCTTCTCCATCCCTCCCTTCCTCCGCTCTGTCTTTCTCCCCCCCCCCCCCCCCCCCAGCGCACAATGTGCGGCTTCCCCTGCTTCTCTTTGTCCCTCTCCCTCCCCTGTGTCTTTTACTGTATGTGTATTATAGTAATTGTATGGGGGGGGGGGGGGGGTATGGGGGTGTAGATGTGCTGTGGCCTACCGCTATGTTTAGCTATGTAGACTTATTAATCTATGTGTGTGAATTATGTGATATTAGTAATTATGTGTGTTGGTATTGTGTGTCTCTCTAGTTACGTGGGTTAATATATCTTAGTCATCAAAATAGCAAACAAATCGTAAAACAGTTCCATCTCTCTCTCTCTCACTCTCTCCAAAGCTCAGAAACCCACCAAAGCCTAGACCTGTGTGTTCACTCGCTAAGCTACAGTACAGTCAATGATTTATGTTTTTCATGCCCTTTAAAATCCCTTTCTGTTGCATTCCCAACTTTCTATTGGGTCTGAGGCCTGCAATGCACTCAGTGATTATGGATTTGGATTTGAATTTGAAATGCGGCCCGCATCTAGTCTAGCCCCCTAACAACTAGCGGGTACAGGAAGGGTTTATGGGCTTGCAGCTTTCGCCCTTTGGTTGCGGCCTTGTTTAATTTAATCGCTCTGTAACTCCGGCAAGTTTGAAGCCCGCAGACATACAGGCTGTATGACGGCCACTGCAGGCTTGGAATTTAATAGGGGCCTTTTTCATGTTCTCTATGTAACCAGATATGTGAATTCTCTAAACCTCTGCTAAATAAAAACGTATTGTGAAAATGAAGTATACACTTAATAAATAACTAAAAAAGGGTACCAGTTTGCATTGTTCGTTAAGTCCATAAAGCAGTATGGTTTTCAGATGAAACATCCAAAAGCTCTCTCTTTGGCCAAGTAACAAATCCGTATTCCGTTCCTGGGGCCTACTAAAACATCTTCTATTGCCTATTTATCATATATAGACCTTTTTATTCTCTATCCTTCCTAGAATTTCAATAGAACATCAATCAGTGTTGAAGAGTAATTGTTAATGTGTAAGGAAAGCTTATAACACATTGTCTTAATACAACAGAACTTTATATTTACAGCACAAATTCTTATAAAATGATGCTGTCAACTCTAATTACTTTATCACATATACCATGTGTCTACTAATTTCTATTAGAACAAACTCTGCATCAAAAATTATTTTTATTTTTTATTCTGATTATTATATTACTCACTCCCTGTCTGATTATAAAGTAGGAAAATATTTGTGTTGTATTTCACTTCAAATATGTAGTCTTAAAATTGGTTCTAATTACGGAAAAAGGCACTTCATGTCATAATTTGAATAGCTACATCACAGTGAGTTTAGAGAAGAAAAGTTTTTAGTGAATTCTGTAATATGATGACAGCTATTTTTCATGCAACGCACTAGTAAAACTGCCCCTGCCACATCATGACAAATGCTTACAAGACGTTCCTAGGAAAAACAGCTTAATGAATACCATTGAGACGACAAAGGGACTTCAATGCCTCCTTTTGCTGCCCACACATATAGGCATACGTGTATATATGTTTGGCCTGGGCCTGCATGAGTACGGCTGGCACTGGGGAGCTACAGTTCATTGAGGTAACCATGAATGCCAACATGTACTTCGGAGACTGACTAGCAGGGCACTATTCCAACATGATAACGACCCCAAACACACCTCCAAGATGGCCACTGCCTTGCTAAAGAAGCTGAAGGTAAAGGTGATGGACTGGTCAAGCATGTCACTAGACCTAAACACTATTGAGCATCTGTGGGGCATCCTCAAACAGAAGGTGGGGGAGCGCAAGGTCTCTAACAGCCACCAGCTCATGATGTCATCATGGAGGAGTGGAAGAGGACTCCAGTGGCAACCTGTGAAGCTCTGGTGAACTCCATGCCCATTAGGGTTAAAGCAGTGCTGGAAAATAATGGTGGCCACTCAAAATATTGACACTTTGGGCCCAATTTGGACATTTCCACTTAGGGGTGTACTCACTTTTCTTGCCAATGGTTTAGACATTAATAGCTGTGTGTTGAGTTATTTTGAGGGGACAGCACATTGACACTGTTATACAGACTGTACGCTTACTATTTTACATTGTAGAAGAGTGTCATTTCTTTAGTGTTGTCACATGAAAAGATATAATAAAATATTTACAAAAATGTGAGGGGTGTACTCACTTTTGTGAGATACTGTATATACAGTATATATATATATATATATATATATATATATATATATATACACACACATGGGTGTAGGAACTAAGGGTCATAGGGGGGGACAAATTCCTCCCAGATTTTTCTATGTTTGTATGTATGTATAATTAAGCTATTTTACAGCCTGTATATACAATGATCTGTATCCCCCCAGGATTAGTCTGGCTCCTACACCACTGTATATATATTAAAGACCTACCTGCCCACACACTACTTGGCATCATGGATGTAGAGTCTCTTTATAGCAACATCCCACAAAAAGATGGCACTAAGGAATGCTTTATGTTTCTTTCAAAACACCTTCAAAATTATAAATATAACTCTGATGTTATTGCTTAACTAATAGAATACACCCTTACCCATAACTATTTCACCTTTAACAAAGAAACCTACCTACTAATGATGGCGCTGTCATGGGTACCAAAATGGCTCCACAATACATCAATCTATTTATGGCCAACCTGGAAGAAACATTCTTATCTATATCCATTTACAAATCTTAAAGATACTACCGTTACATAAACAGGCCTGGATCTACCTTTTTGGAGCTCCCGGTGGAGCTACTTGTGGGGAAATGGCACGAACTGGAAACAAAATTTTGTCAACAGAAAATTGGCCAATGAACTACTGAGAAGAGAAAATGTACCTAAACCTTGTAACAAAAGTGCCTATAATTTATGTCACTGCATTTGTAACAATAACATAGCCAGGAATAAAGACTTATAACAGCAAAGGATCATATACATGCACATCCTTCAATGTGGTTTATATAATACAATGCACTTTATGTGAAAAAGGCTGTTACACCAGATAAAACAGCAAAGAACTGCACTTAAGGATGAATTTACCCAGACATTCAATAAGAAAGCACAATAAAGACAATTATTGTACCCCAGTTGGACACCATTTTTAGCCAGAATAATCACTACATCCAAAACCAAAAAATCAAAATACTCTGAGGACATTTTTAAAATATCCAGAAGAGAAAAGCAGTTGAAATAAAGATGACCACATTCTTCAACACTAAAAAAACAAGACTTAGTATGGACTTGTACCAGTGGTTGGAACACTGCAACAAAATGGGGAAATACTACCCTCACCAAATAATTGGTTAACACAGGAAGAAATCCAAAAGAAGATGTAAAAAAATAGATGTTATTAAAGCATCAGGTCCTGGTACAATACATTCAAGGGTACTGAGGGAACTGGCTTATGTATTTGTCAAACCACAGGATTGGTTCCATATGGCTGAGAAAAGCAGATGGGATATCCTTATTAAATAAAGGGAGCAAATGCAAATCTAGGAAACTATAGATGTATAAGCCTTGATTCTGTACTGGAGACGGTTTTAGGAAGGTTAATAAGGGATAGTATACAGAAATATATCCATGTGAATAAGATAATAAATAGGAATCAACCTGGATTCCTAATAGATAGGTCATGTCAAACAAATGTAATTAGTTCCCATGAGGAAGTTAGTAGGAATGTGTTCCAAGGCGTTTAATACAGTGCCATATGGAAGACTACTGTGCAAGGTAAGAGATACAGGAATTGCAGTAAATATCTGCTCATGGATTGAGAGCTGGCTAAAAGACAGGAAGAAAAGGGGTGTTGTGAATAGAACATACTCAGATTAGACGCACATTTTTTTCATATTTAATAATTACTTAGAAGTAGTTCTCCCTTTTTTGCTGATGACACCATCAGCCCTAATAAATCCCCCTGACATTAAAACCTGTAGCCTTTAAAGGAGTCCGCTAGACTTACGGCTATTAAATTGGCCTCTTACAGCGACCTGCAAATAACCTGTGAGTTACAAGGGGAAAACTCTACAGGCTCTCGAAATCTGAACTCCGTTGCGGCTAAGCCTTTGATATGTCAAGCTCGTAAATGTTACAATCGCAAATCGCTTTTAACTCCCCAAAGACGCTCTGGCGTTCAAACCCGTAAACGGCAAATGGAGGCAAAAATATTACGGCCTCCAAATAGAACACGCAAAGGGTTTACAGACAAGTTCTGAACACTGTAACAGACAATATAAACACACCAGTAGACTTTAAAATATGTATTAAAAGGCATTACAATTACTTACATACTAATTCTTAAATAATAAACTGGTCTTTAAAATAATTATTCTTTCATCTTATTTCAAAATGGTCACGCATATGCCAAAATAAAAGGCATGCTGCAATATGCATAAAGCAATTAAAGACACACTACCTGATTAAATTGCAACACAAAAACATGAAACTGATTGTCACATTAACCCTTTCTCACTCACAGAGGCTCTAATGTGTACACTGAAATATATATATATATATATATAATTGGATATACACCTCACACAGCACATCTACATTGGGAAAACAAAATAGTGACCAAATTACACCTCCACATCACATATATCAAGTACCAGGGGAACATTTTATTATTTGTGTTAAGTCCTTGAGTCATGTCCGACTCTCTGAAGGTTTGCATGCCAAAGATACTTGCTTGGGTTGCCAGGACATTACAATAAACCAATTAACATGAACGTCATCTACGAGCAGTGATTACATATTAATTCTATCCTGTTCAATCAGCGTTCCTGGAATATGTTAAGGATGTGTAATACAACAAGGCGCATGCTTCACTGTGAACACAATCTTTTAGCAAAGAGTACTGTGCCATGCTGATGTCACATCTCACTGGTATATGGGTGGTACCAAGGCCAGACAGATTACACTGTTCACATTACCCCTAAACACATGCACATTGATCCTGATGTCAAATCAAGGAAATTATCCATTTTGTTTGTGGATGACATGAAATACAGTAATCTGCTTTCATACTGTTAACGGGATGAAATGCAACATAAATGCATGTATAACTACTGGTTTAGATTAGCAGATCCTAATGGAACTGTGTAACTCTAAAGCCAGGACACTATTCATTATAATTGAAACTCACACCAGTCATGTTCATTAGTGAAGAGATATGTAGTCATATATTGCATTTCAGATCCATCTGCAGTGGTGAATGACACTGATCGAATGCCTGTTGGGAACTGGATTGAGTGTTTACTCACATGATGGTATTGTACTGCTCGGAGATAAAGAACATGCCTTCATGGTCATGAGATTTGGCATTTTACACCTACAGAGACAAGAACAAGATATCAATCATAACAATATTCTCGTTAACTACAACACATCTCAAGGTCAATCCACATTATACATCAATTGTTAAAATGTTAAACATAACTAGACATTTACACACTCTGTAGCCAGCCAATATGTCAACATCTATACCAATCAGTATTCGGTGAGGAGTGATCAAGAGAGGAGGACTTCGTGGATGGTCCTAACACCTCCTCTTACACAGCACACCTTCTGTGCCCGTGGCCCCGTCTCACTCTCCCATGTCTAGGTGGTGTTTCAGCGTGGGATGCCACTACTTTGGGTGGCTGGGGATCAGGTTGAGATGGTGGTGAGGTCTGAGATAAGGAGGTCACTGTCTCGAATTGCGGTTTTGAAACCAAAGGCTGAAGAGGTATGAGCTGGCATTCGGCCGAGTTGTTGTCTGTCCCGAATCGCCTGTTCTTCCTATCGCTCCATCCTTTGGTTGGGCCTCCTCAACTCAGAATGGAGCAATCTGTTGCTCACCAAGAGGGTGTGTGTGAGCTGAAACTGCCTTCTGAGCAATCAGAGCCACTCAGTCTGTTGTTTCTTCAGTGTCATGTCCTCCCTGGTGAAACAAGCCATGATTTCCCTCTAAGTCAGAAGGTTGTGGTGTTAACGGCATTAGGGCTGACGTTGACAGCATTGGGGCCAGAGCAGACAGCATTGGGGCCGGAGGTGACTGCATTGGGGCCGAAGGCCTGAGGCCTGAGGTGATTGCAGAAGTGCAGGAAGTGTCAGCAGGAGTGTCGGAGATGTCGGCAGGAGTGCCTGAGGTGGATGGCAGGAGAGCCAGAGGTGTCATCACGCGTGCCCGAGGTGTCGGCAGGAGTGCCTGAGGTGTCGGCAGCAGGCTCTAAAGGGGGTTGGCAGGAGAGCTGGAAAGTTAGACCATGTTGGGTGAGCCCATTGTGTGGAAGGCCATGTTGGTGCCGTGGTGTAGGAGTGTTTGTGGCCTGTCAAGGCTGCAATGCTGTTGTAGCAGGTGGCAGCTGTGATGATGGCTGGAGCCAGGATAACATCGTCAGGTTCGGTGTTGTTGTTCGTTGGCTTCATGACATGCCCGGTGGAAGGGGCTGGAACAGCTGTGCATTGCTGGATGATGCGTTTGAAGGCCCGGGCAGTGGATCCCACTCCTGAGATTATTATTTATTATTATTATTATCGTTTATTTGTAACGCGCCAACATATTCCGTAGCGATATACATAAGTTAAGTTACAGGCAATGACAAGTTCAAGATTCACACATTGCAAAGAATGGACGGCCCTGTCTTTGAGCTTGGAATCCGATGAAGTGTGTATGTGGTACAGTAGGGAAAGAGTAGTGCTGAGCATGTTAGGGTGGAAGATTATAGGCTTCTTTAAAGAGGTGCATTTTATTGATGTTTTGAAGGATTTAAGGCAGAAGGATAGTCTGGTGAAGCGAGGCAAGGAGTTCCAGAGAATAGGGGCAGCGCAAAAAAAGTCCTGGAGGCGGGAGTGAGAGGAGGTGACAAGAGTGGTAGAAAGAAGAAGGTCTTTAGCAGAACGAAGAGGGCGTGTGGGGGAGTATTTGGGGATGAGAGCAGAGATGTATGGGGGTGCGCTGTTGTTGAGGGCTTTATAAGTTAGGGTCAAGATTTTAAACTTTATTCTGGAGGCTAAGGGAAGCCAGTGAAGTGATTGACAAAGAGGAGCTGCCGACACTGAACGATGTGTACTGAAGATGAGTCTGGCGGAGGCATTTATTATGGATTGAAGTGGGGAGAGGCAAGTGATGGGCAGGCCAACAAGAAATGAGTTGCAATAGTCAAGACGAGAAATGATGAGAGAATGTATTAGAATTTTAGTAGTGTCTTGTGTAAGGTAATGGCTGTATGACTGATGAGACTGTATGTGTGGGATGAAAGAGAGGGCAGGGTCCAGTAGAACCCCGAGACAACGGGCTTGGGAGGTGGGAGTGATGATGGCATTGTTGACAGAGAGAGAGATGTGAGGAATTAAAGCTGTAGTAGAGGGTGGGAAGATTAAGAGTTCAGTCTTAGACATGTTGAGTTTCAGATGGTGGGCGGACATCCAAGAGGATATGCTAGAGAGGCAGTCGGAGACGTGTGCTAGAAGAGAGGGGGATAGATCTGGTGCTGAGAGGTAGATTTGGGTGTCATCTGCATAGAGATGGTACTGGAACCCAAAAGAGTTTATTAGGGTGCCGAGTGAGGATGTGTAGATGGAGAAGAGGAGGGGGTCTAGGAATGATTCTTAGGGTACGCCAATAGACAGGGGGTGAGGAGAAGAAGATGTGCCGGAGAAGGAGACACTAAATGATCGTTCTTGGAGGTATGATGAGAACCACAAGAGAGCAGTGTCTCGAATGCCGAGGGAGGAGAGAATGTGGAGTAGAAGCGGATGGTCAACTGTGTCAAAGGCAGCAGAGAGATCCAGAAGAAGCAAAATACAAAAGTGGCCTTTAGACTTGGCGGTGAGCAGGTCATTGGTGACTTTTATGAGGGCTGTCTCAGCCGGATTGGAAAGTGTCCAGAAGAGAGTTAGAGGAGATGAAACTGATAAGACGGTTATAGACGAGCCGCTCCAGCAGTTTGGAAGCCAGGAGAAGTAGAGAGATAGGGCGATAGTTAGATGCAACATCAGAATCGGATGAGGGTTTCTTGAGAGTGGGTGTAATTATGGCATGTATGGCATAAGGGTGATCATATGGATTGTGAATGGGCAGCTTCTATGGGTGGTCCCGGTCCCTCTGGAATGTCCTGGCCTTCTTCGTCAACCACTTCCACCTCCAGTCAAGCCTCTACCTGTTCCTCTGTGGTCGTCCTTGTCCTCCTGGGTACTGAAATGGAAGAAAAAATATATTTGAGTTGGTTTCCCTACACAATTGACAGCTATGTGTTTCTTTCCTTGAAATGTAAATGCCCCTTTCACACACACCTTCCATCAACTATCATGGATGGATCACTGGTCCAGCAGAAATGTATTTTTAATTTCAATAATAAAACACTTAATTATGCTCTTAGAATAAACATTTTCAAATATATAGTTACATAGTAATTAAGGTTGAAAAAATACTTTCAGTCCATCAAGTTCAACCTTTTAAGATCTCCTCTGATCTGCAATATGCGGATTCATTGTTAATTAATTGATCCAGAGGAAGCAAACAGAAAAAATATAGTCCCTATTTAAAGTTATCTATCAAATCCGCTGTCACCACTTCCTTTGGTAGAGAATTTCACAGATTAACCACCCTTACTGTGAAGAACCTTTTTCTTTCTTTAAGGTGGAATTTTTTTACTTCTTACCTCAAAGGATGTCAGTTGAAAACCTCTTGGCACAAAAAGCTTCCTTGGCAAATCTGTATACTAACCCTGGATACATTCATATATTTTCTATACTCTTCTTAATACATGCTAATATTTTATTTGCCTTTGCAGCTGCTGCTTGGCTTTGAGCACTGTTACCTAGGTGGTTGTCCACAAGTACTCCCATATCCCTATCAATATCTGATACCCCTATATTTGCTCCATTAAGATTATAAATTGCATGGCTATTTTTCCTTCCCAGATGCATAACATTTCATTTATTCTTATTAAATCTCATCTGCCATTTAGATTCCTATTTCTCTAATTTATGTAAATCCCTTTGGAGGGAAAGTACATCATTATCTGATTTAATTACCTTGCACAACTTTGTGCTTTCAGCAAAAATGGAGACACTACTTTCCAGTGCCACCTCTAAAGTCATTAATAAGTATGTTAAAAAGGAGAGGACCTTATACTGAACACAGAGGAACCCCACTTACCACATTAGTCCAGTTGGAGTATGTTCCATTTACAACAACACTTTGCTTCCTGTCTTTTAACCAGCTCTCAATCCATGAGCAGATATTTACTGCAATTTCTGTATCCCTTAGTTTGCACAATAGTCTTCCATGTGACACTGTATCAAAAGCAAGTTCAAAATCCAAAAAGACTACATCCACTGAGTTGCCTTGATCCAGGTTCCTACTAACCTCCTCACAGAAACAAATTAGATTTGTTTGACATGACCTATCCCTCATAAATCCATGTTGGCTCCTACTTATAATCCTGTTTGAATAGACATATTCTTGTATGTTATTCCTTACTAACCCTTCTAAAAGCTTTCCCACTACAGAAGTGAGTCTCAGTGGTCTTTAATTCCCGGGATTTGCTCTTGCTCCCATCTTAAATATAGGTATCACCTCTGCTTTTCGCCAGTCATCTGGTAGCAACCCTGTGTTGAATGGATCTTTTTTTCCAACCTATTTTGGATTTCTTCCTGCCTTAATCAATTACTTGGGGAAAGTAGTGCAACCCCATTATGTTGCAGTGTCCCAACCACTGGTATCTCCCTTGTGTATACCTAAGAAAATAACCTATTTAGCTCATCTGCCTTTTCTTGGTCACTAATTATCAGATGGCCTGTGTCACATTGTAATGTTCCTATAGCTTCCTTCCTGGTCTTCTTTCCATTAAAATATTTAAAAAAATATTTAAGGGATAGTCTTACTCTCTTTTGCACCTAATTTTTTATTTTCTATTTTAGCCAGTCTAATAGCCATTTTGCAAGCCTTGTTGATTTCCTTGTACTCACGCAAAGCAGTCTCTGTCACCTCTTGTTTGTATAATTAAAATGCCTGTTTTTTACTCAGTATCTTGATCTTTAAATCATTATTAAGCCACATTGGATGTGATTTACTCTTTTTACTTTTATTTCCACATGTTATATGGTGATAAGTATGTACAGTGCCTTGGAAAAGTATCCACCCCCTCGACTTTTTACCTATTTTGTTACATTACAGCCTTCAGTTCAATGTTAATCTGAATTTTATGTGATGGATCAGAACACAATAGTCTAAGTTGGTGAAGGGAAATGAGAAATATATATACATAAAACATTTTTTTAGAAATAGAAAACAGTAAATTGGCTTGTGCGTATGTATTCACCCCCTTTGTTATGAAGCCCATAAAAAGCTCTGGTGCACCTTTTTTGAAAGGCCCCAGAGGCTGCAACACCTAAGCAAGAGGCACCACTAACCAAACACTGTCATGAAGATCAAGGAACTCTCCAAACGGGTAAGGGACAATGTTGTTGAGAAGTTCAAGTCAGGATTAGATTAAAAAAAATATCCAAATCTGTGATGATCCGAATCACCATCAAATCGATGATAAACAAATGGAAAGAACATGGCACAACAGCAAACCTGCCAAGAGACGGCCGCCCATGAAAACTCACGGACCGGGCAAGGAGGGCATTAATCAGAGAGGCAGCACAGAGACCCAAGGTAACCCTGGAGGAGCTGCAGAGTTCCACAGCAAAGACTGGAGTATCTGTACATAGGACGACAATAAACCATGAACTCCATAGAGTTGGGTTTTATGGCAGAGTGAACAGAAGAAAGCCATTACTTTCAGCAAAAAACAAAATGGCACGTTTTGAGTTTGCGAAAAGGCATGTGGGAGACTCCCAAAATGTATGGAGGAAGGTGCTCTCGTCTGATGAGACTAAAATTGAACTTTTTGGTCATCAAAGAAAACTCTATGTCTGGCGCAAACCCAACACATCACATCACCCAAAGGACACCATCCGCACAGTGAGACATGGTGGTGGCAGCACCATGCTGTGCGGAAGTTTTTCAGCAGCCGGGACTGGGAAACTGGTGAGAATTGAGGGAAAGATGGATGGTGCTAAATACAGGGATATTCTTGAGCAAAACCTGTACCACTCTGTGCGTGATTTGAGGCTAGGACGGAGGTTCACCTTCCAGCAGGACAATGACCCCAAACACATTGCTAAAGCAACACTTGAGTGGTTTAAGGGGAAACATGTAAATGTGTTGGAATTGCCTAGTCAATGCCCAGACCTCAATCCAATAGAAAATCTGTGGTCAGACTTAAAGATTGCTGTTCACAAGCGCAAACCATCCAATTTAAAGGAGCTGGAGCAGTTTTGCAAGGAGGAATGGACAAAAATCCCAGTGGTAAGATTTGGCAAGCTCATAGAGACTTATCGAAAGCGATTTGGAGCTGTGATTGCTGCACATTGACTTTTTCTGTTATTTTGTCCTTTGTTGTTTGCTTCACAATAAAAATAAAAAACATCTTCAAAGTTGTGGGCATATTCTGTAAATTAAATAATGCAAATCCGCAAACAATCCATGTTAATTCCAGGTTGTGAGGCAACAAAACACGAAAAATGCCAAGGGGGTGAATACTTTTGCAAGGCACTGTATATTTAGTAAGGATGAAAATGTCCATTTATGTTCCATATTTTTACCTGCCAGTTCTCTGTCCCAGTCTATACTTTGTATTCCTGCCCTTTTAAAATTAAGAGTTTTTGTTTTTTCAAATGAGACTGTGTTTCCCAAAGGTTGCCCAATTTCAACATTTGCCCGTCAAAAAATGATGGCAATAGAAATGTAAGGCAGGGAATGCTGTTTGGCACAGAAAGTAAGTCTTGTGGTTGTGTGTGTAGCTGCAGCGCTCATTGCGAGGCTCTGGGTTGGTGTATTTTTTGTTGTCTGTGCCCTTTTGACGCCATCCTTGGTGCTCCTTGTGAGGCAGGCGCTGAATGTCTTTGGCGTTCATTGCGATAGTGCTTTTTAATGATAATTAATTAATGAATTAAATCATAAATTAATATACTTTACCTATTTGTAATGAATATATGCAGCAAGCAATATGCTTTTGATGTTCCTGCAGCATACAATGTAGATTTTTAGTCTTGGTGACCTGACGTGTAAGTGTCAGCAATGTGTAAAGGGAGTAGTGTAAATAGGCTGCGTGCGTGAGGGGAAACCATTTGTTTAGCTGTGTAGTTGGGCATGTTGTAATGGTAATGTTACTAGTTGCAAGTTAGTGTTGTAAAATGGCGGCAATTGTCAATGTGTTACGCGGGTGTGGAGCATTTTCCGTTGTCCCTAATAATGTATTTTATACCTCGTACGTGCCTGTATAAAAAAGTCTTATGTGCTTGGTGGTGTTTTGCGTGCTTAGGGGTTGTGTAACCTCATTTTCGTTTGTTTCGGCTGCCATTTTTTCTCTCGCTTAGGGGATTTTGGAGTGGCGAAACTCTTTAAATACAACTTTTATTCACGTGTAACCTCCCTCTCAGATGTTGTGCGTGCCCCCCCCCCCTTGCTATGTGTGTTTTTTTGTTCTGCTATTAATTCTAAGACCTAACATCACTTTCCCTTATAATAAAAGTACAGTAGTGTGTGTATATGTGCATATAAAGTGCTAAGGGGACTTTAACACCCCCTTGCGGGTCCTCTCTAGCACTTGTTGGCTTCTTGGCTCTATTTGAGAGTTACGAGTTTAAACACCAGTGATCTTGATGCAATTTAATAGCTAAATTTGGAAACATATCGGTTACGGGCTCAAGAGAAGAAATGATTTGTGGCCGAGAAGTTCCATGCTCCACGTCCCGTAGGCTTTTTTCGGCCTTGCTGCGTCTTAACCCGCAAGTCATCTGGTAGCGTTAAGAGGCCAATTTAAAAGCTCGAAGTTAACATGTAGCCCGAATTTAATGGGGCTGTGAGTCGGTAACTTATAATATCCTTATTATGTATATTACATTAATGATACACGTTTAAATACAGAGGACCACTGCATTTCAAGAAAAAATGCACTTGTTTGTGAAGTATGTACAAAACTATCAATATTAGCAGCGGTGCAAGCAATGGACGTAATTAGAGAGGGTAGAGAGAGAGAGGAGGGAGATAGAGAGAGGTGAGGGACAGAGAGACAGGGAAATAGAGAGGGGAGAGAGAGGGGGAGAGGAGGGAGAGGGTGTGTGTGTGAGAGAGAGAGAGACAGAGAGAGACAGAGGAGGAAGACAGGGAGAGAGTGTGTGAGACAGCGGGAAAGGGGAATGGAGAGAGAGAGGAGGGAGAGAGAGAGGAGGGAGAGGAAGAGGGGGAGAGAAAGATAGAGAGAAAATAAGTGAGAGAGAGAGGGGGAGGGAGAGAGAGGAGGGGGAGAGATGGAGAGGTGAGAGAGAGTGTGTGTCAGTGTGAGAGAGAGAGAGAGAAGGAAGGAAGGAAGACATGGAGAGAGAGAGTTACATGCAAGTTACAGTATATGTATTACTGGAAATATATTTTTTGGAAGTATTTTTTTGGGCCGATTTGCGAGCTTGAGAATGTTGTGCTATTAATTCTAAGACCTAACATCGCTTTCCCTTTTAATAAAAGTACAGTAGTGTGGAGATATTTGCATTTAAAGTGCTAAGGGGACTTTACCCCCCCTTGCAGGGCCTCTCTAGCACTTGTTGGTTCTTGGCTCTATTTGCGAGTTACGAGTTTGAACACCACTGATCTTGATGCAATTTAATAGCTAAATTGGAAACATATCGGTTACGGGCTTGAAAGGATTTATTTAAAAGCTTGAAGTTAACACGTAGCCCGAATTTAATGGGGCTGTGAGTCGGTAACTTATAATATCCTTATTATGTATATTACATTAATGATACTCGTTCAAATACAGAGGACCACTTCATTTCAAGAAAAAAATGCACTTGTTTGTGAAGTATGTACAAAACTATCAGTATTAGCAGCTGTGCAAGCAATGGACGTAAAGAGCTTTTTTTTTTTTTTTTTTAAATAGTACAGGAAAAAAGTACAGTAATCCATTGTATGTTTGTTATATCACTTCTTTAGAGGGGAATCATGACAATGTGTGTTTTGGCTATCAGTGAAGAGAGAGATAGGCGAGTAAGGAACAGAGAACCATTGTAAAGATCATAGTATAATATTGAAATAGACACACAGAGAGAGGGGAGAGGTGGGAAAGAAAGAGGGAGAGGAGAGAGAGAGGGAGAGGGATAGGAGATGATGAGAGGGAAAGAGAGAGGGGAGCGGAGCAAAAGAAAGAGGAAGAGGAGAGAGAGTGGGAGAAATAGAGAGAGGAAGGAGAGAGAGAGGGAGAGGGAGAAAGAGAGAGGGGAAAGGAGAGATAGGAAGAGGGGAATGAGGGGGAGACAGGGAGAGAGTGAAGGAGATAGTGTGAGAGAGAGGAGAGAGAGAGGAGAGAGAGAGGGAGACACAGAGAGGTGGGGGAAAGAGGAGGACACAGAGAGGGAATTAGAGAGGGTAGAGAGAGAGAGGAGGGAGATAGAGAGAGGTGAGGGACAGAGAGACAGGGAAATAGAGAGGGGAGAGAGAGGGGGAGAGGAGGGAGAGGGTGTGTGTGTGAGAGAGAGAGAGACAGAGAGAGACAGAGGAGGAAGACAGGGAGAGAGTGTGTGAGACAGCGGGAAAGGGGAATGGAGAGAGAGAGGAGGGAGAGAGAGAGGAGGGAGAGGAAGAGGGGGAGAGAAAGATAGAGAGAAAATAAGTGAGAGAGAGAGGGGGAGGGAGAGAGAGGAGGGGGAGAGATGGAGAGGTGAGAGAGAGTGTGTGTCAGTGTGAGAGAGAGAGAGAGAAGGAAGGAAGGAAGACATGGAGAGAGAGAGTTACATGCAAGTTACATGTATTACTGGAAATATATTTTTTGGAAGTATTTTTTTGGGCCGATTTGCGAGCTTGAGAATGTTGTGCTATTAATTCTAAGACCTAACATCGCTTTCCCTTTTAATAAAAGTACAGTAGTGTGGAGATATTTGCATTTAAAGTGCTAAGGGGACTTTACCCCCCCTTGCAGGGCCTCTCTAGCACTTGTTGGTTCTTGGCTCTATTTGCGAGTTACGAGTTTGAACACCACTGATCTTGATGCAATTTAATAGCTAAATTGGAAACATATCGGTTACGGGCTTGAAAGGATTTATTTAAAAGCTTGAAGTTAACACGTAGCCCGAATTTAATGGGGCTGTGAGTCGGTAACTTATAATATCCTTATTATGTATATTACATTAATGATACTCGTTCAAATACAGAGGACCACTTCATTTCAAGAAAAAAATGCACTTGTTTGTGAAGTATGTACAAAACTATCAGTATTAGCAGCCGTGCAAGCAATGGACGTAAAGAGCTTTTTTTTTTTTTTTTTTTTTTTTAATAGTACAGGAAAAAGGTACAGTAATCCATTGTATGTTTGTTATATCACTTCTTTAGAGGTGAATCATGACGATGTGTGTTTTGGCTCACAGTGAAGAGAGAGATAGGCGAGTAAGGAACAGAGAACCATTGTAAAGATCATAGGATAATATTGAAATAGACAAACAGAGCGAGGGAGATAGAGAGGGCAGGGAGAGGAGGTAGGGAGGGAGAGAGAGTAGGGAGAGAGATGGAGAGGTGAGAGTGTGTGTGTGTGAGAGAGAGAGAGATAGAGAGAGACAGAGAGACAGAGAGGCAGAGAGGAGGGAGAAAGAGAGAGAGGGGGAGAGAGAGGGAGATATATATATATATATATATATATATATATAGAGAGAGAGAGAGAGAGAGAGAGAGAGAGAGAGACAGACAGAGACAGAGAGACAGAGAGACAGAAAGAAGGGAGAAAGGGAGAGAGGGGAAAAGAGAGGGAGATTATATATATATATATATATATATATATATATATATATATACATATATATATATATATATAGAGAGAGAGAGAGAGAGAGGAAGGGAGAGATACAGAGAGAGGAGGGATAGGGAGAGAGATAGGGAGATAGGAGGGAGAGAGAGGGAGAGGGTGAGAGGGAAAGAGAGAGGAGAGGAGGGAAAGAAAGAGGGAGAGGAGACTTTTTTCGGCCTTGCTGCGTCTTAACCCGCAAGTCGTCTGGTAGCGTTAAGAGGCCAATTTAAAAGCTTGAAGTTAACACGTAGCCCGAATTTAATAGGGCTGTGAGTCGGTAACTTATAATATCCTTATTATGTATATTACATTAATGATACACGTTTAAATACAGAGGACCACTGCATTTCAAGAAAAAATGCACTTGTTTGTGAAGTATGTACAAAACTATCAGTATTAGCAGCCGTGCAAGCAATGGACGTAAAGAGCTTTTTTTTTTTTTTTTTTTTAATAGTACAGGAAAAAAGTACAGTAATCCATTGCATGTTTGTTATATCACTTCTTTAGAGGTGAATCATGACGATGTGTGTTTTGGCTCACAGTGAAGAGAGAGATAGGCGAGTAAGGAACAGAGAACCATTGTAAAGATCATAGGATAATATTGAAATAGACAAACAGAGCGAGGGAGATAGAGAGGGCAGGGAGAGGAGGTAGGGAGGGAGAGAAAGTAGGGAGAGAGATGGAGAGGTGAGAGTGTGTGTGTGTGAGAGAGAGAGAGATAGAGAGAGACGGAGAGACAGAGAGGAGGGAGAAAGAGAGAGAGGGGGAAAGAGAGGGAGATACATACATATATATATATATATATATATATATATATATATATATATATAGAGAGAGAGAGAGAGAGAGAGAGAGAGAGAGAGAAAGAGAGAGAGGAAGAGAGAGAGATATAGAGAGAGGAGGGATAGGGAGGGAGATAGGAGGGAGAGAGAGGGTGAGAGGGAAAGAGAGAGGAGAGGAGGGAAAGAAAGAGGGAGAGGAGAGAGAGAGGGAGAGGGATAGGAGATGATGAGAGGGAAAGAGAGAGGGGAGCAGAGGAAAAGAAAGAGGTAGAGGAGAGAGAGTGGGAGAAATAGAGGGAGAAAGGGAAAGAGAGAGGGGAAGGGAGAGAGAGGAAGAGGGGACTGAGGGGGAGACCGGTAGAGAGTGAAGGAGATAGTGTGAGAGAGAGCAGAGAGAGAGGGGGACACAGAGAGAGGAGGACACAGAGAGAGGGAATTAGAGAGGGGGAGAGAGAGAGGAGGGAGATAGAGAGAGGTGGGGGACAGGGAAATAGAGAGGGGGGAGAGAGAGGGAGAGGCGGGAGAGGGTGTGTGTGAGAAAGAGAGAGACAGAGGAGGAAGACAGGGAGAGAGTGTGTGAGACAGCGGGAGAGGGGAATGGAGAGAGAGAGGAGGGAGAGAGAGAGGAGGAAGAGGAAGAAAGGGAGAGAAAGATAGAGAGAAAATAAGTGAGAGAGACAGGGGAGGGAGAGAGATGGAGAGGTGAGAGAGAGTGTGTGTGTGAAAGAGAGAGAGAGAGAAAATGAAGGAAGACATGGAGAGAGAGTGTGAGACAGAGGGAGAGGGAAATGGAGAGAGGAGGGAGAGAGGGAAGGGAGAGGGGGAGAGAGAGATAGAGAGTAAGAGAGAGAGAGGGGGGGAGGGAGAGAGAAAGATGGAAAGAGAGATAAGAGAGGAGGGTGAGAGGTACAGAGAGAGAAGGTGAGAGAGAGAGAGAGAGAAAGAGGAAGGGAGAGATATAGAGAGAGGTGGGTTAGAGAGAGAGAGAAAGAGAGAGATGAAGAGAGAGAGATAGAGAGAGAGGAGGGATAGGGAGAGAGAGAGGGAGAGGGAGAGAGGGAGAGGGTGAGAGGGAAAGAGAGAGGGGAGAGGAGGGAAAGAAAGGGGGAAAGGAGAGAGAGAGGGATAGGAGATGATGAGAGGGAAAGAGAGAGGGGAGCGGAGGAAAAGAAAGAGGTAGAGGAGAGAGAGTGGGTGAAATAGAGAGAGGAAGGAGAGAGAGAGGGAGAGGGAGAAAGAGATAGTGTGAGAGAGAGGAGAGAGATAGAGGAGAGAGAGGGGGACACAGAGAGAGGTGGGAGAGAGTGGAGGAGACAGAGAGAGGGAATTAGAGAGTGGGGAGAGAGAGAGGAGGGAGATATAGAGAGGTGAGGGACAGAGAGAGACACAGGGAAATAGAGAGGGAGGGAGAGAGGGAGAGGCGGGAAAGGGGAATGGAGAGAGAGAGGAGGGAGAGAGAGAGGAGGAAGAGGAAGAAAGGGAGAGAGAGATAGAGAGAAAATAAGTGAGAGAGACAGGGGGAGGGAGAGAGATGGAGAGGTGAGAGAGAGTGTGTGTGTGTGTGTGTGTGTGAGAGAGAGAAAGAGAGAGAGAGAGGGGTAAGAAATACATGGAGAGTGTGTGAGACAGAGGAGAGGGAAATAGAGAGAGGAGGGGGAGAAAGGGGAGGGAGAGGGGAGAGAGCGATAGAGAGCAAGTGAGAGAGAGGGGGAGGGGGGAGAGAGAAAGATGGAAAAAGAGAGAAGAGAGAGGAGGGTGAGAGGTACAGAGAGAGAAGGTGAGAGAGAGGTGAGGGAGAGAAAGAGGGAGAGGAGGGACAGAGAGAGAGAGAGACAGAGAGGTGGGAGAAAGAGGGATATATATATATATATATATATATATATATATATATATATATATATATATATAGAGAGAGAGAGAGAGAGAGAGAGAGAGAGAGAGAGACAGACAGACAGACAGACAGACAGAGAAAGAGAAGAAGGGAGAGATATAGAGAGAGGTGGGTTAGGGAGAGAGAGAAACAGAAAGAGAGAGAGATGAAGAGAGAGAGATATATAGAGAGGAGGGATAGGGAGAGAGAGAAGGGGAGGGTGAGAGGGAAAGAGAGAGGGGAGAGGAGGGAAAGAAAGGGGGAGAGGATAGAGAGAGGGATAGGAGATGATGAGGGAAAGAGAGAGGGGAGCGGAGGGAAAGAAAGAGTTAGAGTACAGAGAGAGGGAATTAGAGAGTGGGGAGAGAGAGGAGGTAGATAAAGAGAGGTGGGGGACAGAGAGAGACAGGGAAATAGAGAGGGGAGAGAGAGGGAGAGGCGGGAGAAGGGAATTGAGAGAGAGAGAGAGGAGGGAGGGAGAGGAGGGAGAGGAGGGAGAGGGAGAGAGATAGAGAGGAAATGAGTGAGAGAGAGGGGGGAGAGAGGAGGGAGAGAGATGGAGAGGTGAGAGAGTGTGTGTGTGAGAGAGAGAGAGAGAGAGAGAGAGAAGGAAGGAAGACATGGAGAGAGAGAGACAGAGGGAAATTGGGAGAGGAGATAGAGAGATGAAGAGAGAGAGATAGAGAGAGAGGAGGGATAGGGAGAGAGAGAGGGAGAGAGGAGGAAGAGGGAGAGGGTGAGAGGGAAAGAGAGAGGGGAGAGGAAGGAAAGAAAGAGGGTGAGGAGAGAGAGAGAGGGAGAGGGATAGGAGAGGGAGATGGTGAGAGGGAAAGAAAGAGAGGGAAGAACAGGGAAAGAAAGAGGTAGAGGAGAGTGGGAGAAATAGAGAGAGGAAGGAGGGAGAGGGAGAAAGGGAAACAGAGAGGGGAAAGGAGAGAGAGAAATAGGGAAATGAGGGGGAGACAGGGAAAGAGTGAAGGAGATTGTGAGAGAGAGAGAGAGAGGAGAGAGAGAGAGGAGAGAGAGAGGGGGACACAGAGAGAGATGGGAGAGAGAGGGGGACCCAGAGAGGGAATTAGAGAAGGGAGAGAGAGAAGAGGAAGATAGAGAGAGGTGATGGACAGTGAGACAGAGTAATAGTGAGGGGAGAGAGAGGGGAGAGGTGGGAGTGGGTGTGTGTGTGTCTTTGTGTGTGAGAGAGAGAGAGAGAAAAGACGCCAATTAATTAATAAATGTACTTACAACCTCACAAACAGCTCAGGGGGAGAAGCAGGGAGCCTGTGAGTGAGGTTGCAAGCTAATTTGAGGTTTCCTTGGCGTTTTTCAGAAATAAGCGAGGAAATAAATGGTGGCGGTAAACACGTAATTGATTTGAAAAAGGCTCACAACGAAGGCGCTCATTGCGAGACCCATAAAGTAGACGGTGGGAGAGGCTCGCAATAAGCGCCAAAGGCACTCATCTCGAGTTCTGCAAGTTAGAGGGGGATAGCCTCGCATTGTGTGGCAAACAGCATTGCCAGAATTCTAATTTCATTGCCATCATTTTTGAAAAGGCAAGTCACTAGTATTCAAATAAAAAAGGTATCACTATACATTGCAATATTTTGATTATCCATCTGTCTGTCCATCTATTGAAATGAGTATCGTTCATATAAAATCGCACAGTAGTGATGTCAAGGTTTCCTTTAATCATAATCATAAACTGGCTATTCAGCCAGGGTCTCATAAACATATAAATATATTATCAGTCAGGGTCTACTATAATCATATACATATATAAGTAACGAGGGTCTTTTATACACATATAAATATACAGCTAGGATGTAATAGCATTTGCGGAAGGTGGAGGCTGCAACGTCGTCTGCAATGAGCCAAAGGCTCATTGCAGGCCGCAAATGCAGACCCTCGAGAAGCGAGGGGACGCATTTGCGGAGGTGGAGGCTCTACGGCGCCTCACAAGCGGTTACAAACAGCCACAGAATGACACACAATGACTAAATACGGACTTACCCAAAAAAATATGAGCCGTGGGATTTGGAAAAACAAAATTACGAACTCGCAAAAATACGACCTTAACGGCCGAACCGCACACAGCGGAAAACATAAAAAAAACACTAAATACACAAAAATGAAATAAAAATCTTACCCACAGCAAGGGGGGACACCCAGGATGTCTGGAAGTGAGTTTAAACCTCAATTTTAGTCCAGACATTCGGAAAATCCCCTAAGCGAGAGAAAAAATGGCCGCCGAAAAAAACGAAAATAACCATTAGCAAGGACGCTAAATCATCCACACCCGCGCACCCCATACACAAACACAAACGGTTTCCCCTCGTGCACGCAGCCTATTTACATTACACACTGCCCACATTGCTGACACTTACACCTCAGCTCAACAACAGTGCAAATCTACATTGTATGCTGCAGGAACAGATTGATAGCTCTCCAGCACATTGCTTGCTGCATATAGGTAAAGTATAATAATTTATCATTTAATTAATTAATTAATAATTATCATGAAACAATACATATACACAAAAAATAAACACCACAGTATCGCAATAAACGACAAAGCCCTTCATCGCGCGCCTCACAAGGAGCGCCACTGGTGCTCATAGGACACAAACTACACCAGGGGACAGACTTGCAATAAGCGCAAAAAGGAGAGCAGCGCGGACCTTACAATGAGAACAAAAGCACCTCTGATAACAAAAAATACACCAACTGAGAGGCTCTCGATGAGCGCTGAAGACGCTCATTGCGAGCCATGCGATATTATTGTAATAATAATAATAATAATATTAATTATATATATATATATATCACATATAATCGTTGTCAAACTTGCGATTCGTCATCACGCTTGTGCATTGCGCAGTATCAGACGCGCATTACGTCACAGGAGGCAGAGAAGGGAGGAAGAGACACAGGGGAGGGAAGAGACACACAGGGGAGAAGGAGAAAGACACACAGGCGAGGAGGTGGAGGGGGAGAGAAACACAGGGGAGTAAGAGAAGGGGAAAGAGACACAGGGGGGTGAGAAGAGGGGGAAGAGACACAGGGGAGGGAGAAGAGGGTGAAGAGACACAGGGATGGTAGAGGAGGGGGAGAGACACAGGGGAGGAGGAAAGAACAGGGGAGGGAAATGGGGGGGAAGAGACACAAGGGAGGGGAGAAGAGACACAGGGGAGCAGGGGGGAAAGAGACACGGGGCGGACAGGGGGAAAGAGACACAGGGGAGGGGAAAACGACACAGAGGAGGTGGAAAGAGACACAATGGAGTAGGAAAAAGACACAGGAGAAGGGGGAAAGAGACAAATGGGAGGGAGAGGGGGTAAGAGACACAGGGGAGGGAGAGGTGGGGAAGAGACACATGAGGGAAATAGACACAGGGTAGGAAGAGGGGGGGGGAGAGACACAGTGGAGTGAGAGGAGGAGGGAATAGACACAGGGGAGTGAGAGAAGGGGGAAGAGACAGGGGAGTGAGAGGAGGGGAGGGGGACACATGGGAGGGGGAAAGCGATGCATGAGAGGGAGAAGGGGAAAGAGACACAGGAGGGAAAGAGGAACAGGGAAGAGACAGGGGAGTGAGAGGAGGTGGAAGAGACACAGGGGAGGGAGAGGAGGAGGGAAGATACACAGGGGAGGGGGAAAGATACAGGGGAGGTAAATGGGGGGGAGAGACATGAGGGAGGGGGCAAAAGACAAAGGGGGAGGGGGGAAAGGGGTAAAGAGACACAGGGGAGGGGGAAGAAACACAGGGGAGGGAGAGGGGGGAAAGAGACACAGAGGTGGAGAAAAGAGACACAGGGGAGGGGGAAAGACACATGGGAGGGGGAAAGCAATGCATGGGAGGGAGAGGGGGAAAGAGACACAGGAGGGAAAGAGAAACAGGGGAGGGGGTTAGAGACATGGGAGGGAGAGGGGGGTAAAAACAGGGGTGAAGGAGACACAAGGGAGGGAGAGGAGGGGGGAAAGGAGACAGAAGGGAGTGAGAGGAGGGGGAAATGAGACACAAGGGAGGAAGTTGACAGGGTGAGAGACTGTACATAGGACGACAAGAGTGACATGAAGAAAGCCATTACTTTCAGCAAAAAACAAAATGGCACATTTTGAGTTTGCGAAAAGGCATGTGGGAGACTCCCAAAATGTATTGAGGAATGTGCAAGGGACGCAGTTCTTGCGAGCTCGCAAAGCGTGACAATCACTCGCAGTTTGACAACTATAATATGTGATGGTACTTTTTTTATATGAGTCAATAAAGATTAAGTTATATTCTCAATATAGTTTTGTGGTATTAGAGCCTTTACTTCATGAGCACATTGGGGCAATCTGCCAAAATAGTGGCATTTTCTCTTCTCTTTTTGTTTTTTGCACATCTTAGCAATAATGCCAGTGTCATTGTTATGATCTGTACTGTTCAGATGATCAAAGGAACATTGTATTCTATATCAATAAAAACATCATGTTGTTATTTGTAATGCAGATTTAATGTGTTGTTTGCATCTATCTGTGAACTGATGTTAAACATAGGTGATGTTATCATCAAATTATTAGTGTTAACACTTATACATATCAACATAAATGGGTAATTGACAGAACATTATTATATTAACTAGATAATTGCCCATCAAAAATTACAGGAATAAAATGTTAAGGCTGGGAGTGCTGCACCCTTGGCACTGTTAGCGAGCTCCGCACTGAGAGCCTTTGGCTCTCATTGCATGGCTCGTAATGAGCACCTTTAGCGCTCATTGCGAGCCTCTCCCTCCGTTTACTGTACAGGCTTCGTGATGAGCATCTTTGGTCGCTCATTGAAGGGCTTGTCTGCTGAATCTTTACGTGGCACTCGCTGACTGCCGTTTGTTTTATTTTCAAAGTCCTGTGTGCCTGGCGTTGTTCTTGTGTTACTGTTTTCGCCATCATATATTTTCTAAGTCCTGCGTTGCTCGTGTGTCACTGTCTTCGGCGTCATGTATGTAAGTCCCACGTGCCTGGCATTGCTCAGCCTCTTTTTTATCTGGTTTCAGAATTTTTACATCTTTTTGGACGCCATTTTTTTCATTGCTTAGCCGATTTCCGATCAACGATAAATGCCAAATATGGCTCAAATTCGCTTGCAACCTCACTCACAGGCTTCGTGGCTCTCCCCCTGTGCTGTGTGTGAGTGTGTTATTATTATTTTTTTTATTATTTGGCTGTTTTGGGGGGTTATTGCGTGATGCGCTTGAAACTATTTTGGCCATTAAATTAGTAAACTGCGTGCCTTCGCGATCAGCGGAAATGTGCTAAGTTTTTTGACGGCTATCGCGGCCATCGACATTAGCACCTTCTGTGCTCATCTCTAGGCTGTTTGAAAGTCCTGCGGGCCACGCGATGAGCACCTGCAAAACGCATTGCAGCCTAAGTCCTGTGGGGCTCGCAATGAGGTGACCAACATCGCAAGTATTGCCAACATTCTTAAGACCCCAAACTATATATGTGATGATATGCATGGAGACATCCTGTATTTTGTAAAAATTAACAATGATTGTAATGTGCTCCAAATTTGTTATGGTGTTGAGATTATGATGATTACTTATGAACAGATGCATATACACCCAGTATGTCTTAACAAGTTTGAATGATTTCCACAAAGCAGATCATCAAATATATAGTATGTAATGTATGTTCATGTCCCAAATAAGTAAATATGAGAAATCACTAAGGACAAAAAAATAAATGTTAAAATGTCATGTCATTTTATTACACAGGGTCGAGTCACATTATTATGACCACTGCATACTTTTGACGTCAGCAGTGCATAGCCAATGAAATACGGCACGTGTCACAAGCTGGCTTGGTGCTACCAGACGTGTGTCTAAACCGACAGTACAGTGAACCCTGTTGCGAATGGAGCTCCAAAGCAAATGGTTGGTCACTGCACGAATGCTGACAAGGGTTCATCATCAGAAACAGCTTCAATTTGGACCTATTCTGATTGGCAAAAGGTGGCCTTCACATTTTCTGCTCCATCGACTGGACGGACGTTGGTGCGTTAGGCACAAAACTTCTGAGAACAAACATTCTGCAACCATTGTTGGAAGAATACAAGTTGGTGGCAGCAGCGTTATGGTCTGGGGAATGTTTTTTTCTGGGTCCACTCATACCTCTGGAAGGCACTCTAAACCGATTGGGTTATCTATCCATTCTAACAACTCACGTATACCCATACATGTTGACTGTCTTCCCTGGAGCCTATGGGATCTTCCAGCAGGACAATGCAACATGTCATATGGTCAGAATTGTCCGGGAGTGGTTGGAGGAGCATGACAAAGACTTCTAAGTACTTCCCTGGCCTCCAAATTACCCAGACCTGAACCCCATCAAGCACATGTGGGACCACCTAGATCCGTCACCACTCACTCTTCAGCAGCTATCGGATGTACTGAAGTCTGCATGACTCCAGATACCCTTGGCACATTTCTGTATCTTATTGACACAATACCACGCTGTCTAGCTACAATGCATGCTACACACTGAGGTTTTTTGGGATATTAGCTGGTGGTCTTAATAAAAGATAAGATTTTTGCCTAAAATAAAAGAATTAGAAGAAAATGATATTGAAAAAAACACTAGAAAGGAGTCTACATCGTCTCTTCTCAACTGCATTCCTCAGCAAACATCAATTGGGGAAATGCTAGCCGTAACCATATTTGGACACAGATAAGATTATAAGGGCCTATGCAATGCTGTCTAGCCACACGTTAACTATATGCCACAATTACATAGGCCATGATTATTTTACCTGCAACCAAGCATGACCAAATTAACATTCTGACCAATAGATGTTCACTGAGGAATACATTTGAGAAGAAATAAAAGAGATGTAGATCCTATTTCCTCATCTTCATATTACCAGGGTCCTCACCTCCTGCGCCAGACTGTAGTCTCCCAGGGTAACGTCCACTCCTGTCTATGGTTGTAGCACAGCACCTCTGCTCTTTCCTGCTGTGAAGGCTGAGAGTATGCATGTGCTGGGGTTGGTAGTGGTTGTGTTGTATAGGTCATTGGCGACATCAGGAGTGGTGGTGGCTGCAATCTCATTTGACTGGTTGTGGCATAATTGCTTGGGCTCCATGGTGGGGCTACAGGTTCTGGCATCCATTGTGGTGGCAGCTGTGTATGACATAGTGGCAGCTATGTGGGAGATGGTGGTGCTGGTAGCATGTTATGGTCAACAGCAAATGACCCAAGGTTTTGTCAATAAGAAGTTCTGAGAGGAGTATCAATCTTGACTGTGTTTTCAATATCTTTTACCTCCTAGCAACAGTTGATTTCCTGAAGTGCTGATTTATTGGATCTTCTTGCAGTCCAATGGACTCTAAGCAACCTTCTAAAATTCAAACACCAAAATTCAAAGGCGTCACCTCTACTGTGCTCAGACTTTTTTATGGTTCAGCTCTCACATCCGTATGTTACTACTGGGAATACCATAGTTCTAATTATGCAGACACTTTTTAACATTGAGCAGCAGGCCAAGTTTTGAACTCTCTTCTTTTACCCTCATCAGTAGGTCCTTTATTGCCTCCTCACTTTCAGCCATCAAGGTAGTATCATCAATGTATCTGAGGTTGTTGATACTTCTTCCAGCAATATTGATTCCGGCTTTGGATTCGTGATGTACTCTGCATGTAAGTTGAATAAATAAGGTGACAATATAGAACCTTGTTGCACTCCTGTTCCAATCTTAAATCATTCTGTTGTCCCATTTTCGGTTCTGACCGTGGCGTCTTGGTCCCCATACAGATTATTTAGGAGGAAGATGAAATGATTTGGTATTCCCATCTCTTTAAGAACATGCCACATGTTGTTGTGATCCACAGAGTCAAAGGATTTAGAATTGTCTATGAAGCAGAAGTATATGCTTTTCTGGAACTCTCTTGCTTTCTCTATTATCCAGCGGACATTGGCAATTTGATCTCTTGTGCCTCTTCCTCTGCGGAAGCCTGCATGCACATCTGGTAGTTACCGGTCCATATATTGTTGGAGTCAAGCTTGTAGAATCTTAAGCATTACCTTGCTGGCATGTGAAATGAGTGCAATTGTTCGATAAATGGAGCACTCTTTGGCACTGCCTTTTTTGGAATTGGGATGTAAACTGACCTTTTCCAGTCTATTGGCCATTATTGAGTTTTCCAAATGTGTTGGAATACAGCAATCACAGCATCACAGACTCACCCTAGAGTCTATTTCCCTTAACTCTCCAAGATGGCTGGCTTCATCTCATTGGAGAGGTGCCTTTTAGGTTCCCAATTTTCTTGTAGGGTTCAACCCATTCTGTTATCTTCTTTGTGCTCTTTACATCACTCATTGTAGAATGTCTCCTTGTCTCTTCTTGCAAGCCTCTGGAATTCTGCAATCAGCTGGACAAATATTTTCCTAGCTCTACTATATTTTGTTTTCCTTGTTTCCTGGGCTACTTTCAAAGCCTCATCAGATAGCCAGTTTGACTTTTTACTTTTGTTTCTTTTATGAATATTCTTTGTTGCTGTTTCCTGGATAATGTTACAAACTTTGGTAAAAGGTTCTTCAGGTACCCTGTCTTCCATGTCTAGTCCCTTAAATCTATTCTTTACATCCACTGCATGTTCACAAGGGAAATTTTCTATTTCATATCCTCTTGGTCTGATGATTTTCCCCTCTTTTCTTCACTTTAATTTTGAATTTTGCAATAAGAATCTAATGGTCTGAGCCACAGTCAGATCAAGGTCTTGTTTTTGCTGATTATATAGAGCTCCTCCATCTTTGGCTGCAAAGTATATGGTCAATCTGATTTCTATGTTGTCCATCTGGTGATGTCCAGGTGTAGAGTCGTCGCTGAGGTTTTCGGAAGAGGGTGTTTGCTACAACCAGAGAATTATCTTGAGAAAATTATACTAATCTCTGACCTGCTTCATTTTGTACTCCAAGGCCAAACTTGCCAGTTAATCCAGGTGCCTTTTGGTTCCCTACTATATACGTATAGTTAGAGGATATTTGCTAACCAATGTTTTGCTCATAATTGGCATTTAATTAGGCTCTATATGCAGGCAATTAAAACATCAAGAGACACTAAACCGACAAATATGTATATGCAGGGGCGGATCTACCACCTGTGCAGCGGGTGCGTTGCACCAGGACCCTTGCTTTGAGACGGACCCCTCAGCAGCATCATTCACCCCCTCAAAACCCCCAGGGCCCCTTGTCACACTATTCACTCCACTCAAGCCTCCTGCAATCCATTCAACCCCTCCTCTTATTTGTGCCTTGCAGTCCCTGTTCCGGTTCCCTTTGCTCAGAGGTTGGGAATCCTTCCCCTGCCGGAACTTCATACTGCAGGGGAGGGGACTTTCTAATGATGTCACATGCCCCTGAAGAATGGGATCCGGAACAGGGACTGCAAGGCATAAGTAAGAGGAGGGGGTGAAGTGGGCTTCAGGGGGGTGAATAGTGTCACATGGGGCTCTGGGGATTTTTTTGGGGGGGAAGGAATGTTGCTGCTGAGAGGGCCCTGGGGGTCATTATGGCTTCTAAGGGCGTCCAGTGGAGTGAATATTTCTGCTGAGGGGCTTGGGGGATGAATGGTGTGACAAGGGAGCCCTGTTTTTTTTCTTTGGGGGGGGTAGTGAATGATGCTGCTGAGGGGGGCCTGGAGGTTTTGGGGCTGAATGGTGCTCCTGTGGGGGGCCTGGGGGATGGGGGTGAGTATGGCATCTGAGGGTGTTGGGGGGTAAATGGTGCTGCTGAGAGGGGCCCGGGGGTGTTGGGGGGGTAAATATGGCTGCTGAGGGCCTATGGGGGGGTGAATGATGCAACAAGGGTGCCCTGGTTTTTTTGGGGGTGGTGAATGATGCTGCTATGGGGGCCCTGCGGTTTTGGGGAGTGATTGGTGCTGCGGAGGAGGGCCTGGGGATGTTGGGGGTGAATGGTGCTGCTGAGGGGGGCCAGGGGGTATTGGGGGTGAATGGTGCTGCTGAGGGGGGCATGGGGGGTCCACTGCAAATGTTTGCTCCACCTCCCTGGGGGAAGGGGGCAAAACATTTTTTGCACCAGGGCCCTCCATTCACTAGCTCCGCCACTGTGTATATGAGCCTATTCCAAATCAATCATGTTAGCAGAGATAGGTAATGTGATTTCAAATATAACCTTATGTATTGAAACGAAGAGCAGAAAGAGGATATGATAGATATAAGATTTTTTCAACTAGGTATTGTACGGAGCAAATGACAGAGCGATTAATCAATCTCAGATATCATTAGCAAGGTGTGACTGTTCATATAAAAAAAAAATATGCATGGTCGTATTACAGAGCTTCCTCACAGTTTGTGTTGATAATTAAGGAGGTGTTTACATGTTGTGCATTTGTTCATATGCCACAGCATATCGTAGCTCAACGTAGCCCTGCTGATCACTTTTTACACATACATCACGTGTAGTTACCTCCCTGTAAAGGAGTAAAGGAAACATTCTTTCACGTATAGTGATCACGATTTTCTTTTATTGGAACCCCCCAGCGGAAGGGTTCACAGCCTTCAGAAAGTCATTGAACTATTCGACGCTCTGGGAGTAATTTACGGGCCAAAGAAAACAGAGGTATGGGTGCATCAAATTGAATTCCTAGGCATCATCCTGGACACGCAGAGGATGGAATCTCATCTCCCACTAAACAAGCTAGAACAATTACAGGCCATCCTCCTCGACTTCATGGACACTAACCCCAAGACTACCAAAGAATTACAAATTCTATTGGGACACCTGAATTTTGCCACTCGCATATTGCCACAAGGCAGGTCGTTTTTGAGTTTTTTGCTTAAAGACCTCACAGAATCATTAAGGTAGGATTCAGTACACAAGTCAGTTGAAGACCTGAAATTATGGAGAATCTATTTAAAATGGTAGATCCTTTTTTCTTGGCCGGACTTCTCAGACGTCCCCAGCTGTATACAAATGTATTTCTAAATGTATTTCTATTTGCAAATACCAGATAAACGTGGTTAACCGTCTTCCTATCACTGGTGACATCTTTACAAGGATCATTGTATTACTAGCTACTGATCCTTTTGGCCCTAGAACTTCATTAACAATTAAATCTGCATCATCCTTGGCTTTACACAGGTTTCTACGTCCTTCAGAATTTACTATCTTGCCCTCACAAACTAGATTCCTCACTAAGCACGACCTCAGCTTTACTAATGACACTTGCATACTCACTTTACGGTCTTCCAAGACAAGCACTACTCCAGTGTCCATCACCTACTACCCCACACATGACTCTGTCCAGTTACTACACTATGATCACTAACTTCCACTCTCATAGATAAACCCCTTCATCACTACCTACTGAACATCTTAAGTCATCCTCTCAGCGCCACAACATACATTTATTACATACTCATCATTCTCATTCGACTGGGACTCGACCCATTTAAATTTTCAGGTAATTCCTTTCGTATAGGAGCTACTTCATCAGCATCTAAAAATCAAACACCAGCTCACATTATACAGGCTATGGGGCATAGGACGTCAACCTGTTACAGTAAGTACATCCCTTATCCTCAATCTGAAATTTGTTTAGCTTTTTTAAAATTAAGTAAATCACCAGTTGATTTTTGGCCCTCTTAGCAGGCCTATAGGGGCATAGCAAATGGCACACAAGGAGAGAGACCTGAGCACAAATGGCCAGGTTAAATACCTGGTGATTGTAGGAAAGTCCCTCTCTCCCTCCACCCTTAATCCACGCCTACTCCATCTTGTGCACACGCTTCCAGCGCCCCATCTTCCCTCCCCTCTCTTCATAATTCATTCAGCCCATTGCCCTCTTAGCAGGACTATAGGGGCGTAGCAACTGGCACACCAAAGCTGCTACAAGAAGAAAGGCATGAGCACAAATATATACTGTATATATATACAGTACATGTGTATATATATATATATATATATATATATATATATAAATATATATATATATATATCAACTTTGAAGATGTTCTTTTTTTTTTTTATTGTGTGGCAAACAACAAATAGGAAAAAATAAAGAAAAATTCAAACTACACCAGGGGAGAGCCTTGCAATAAGCGACAAAACGAGATCACTGCAGACCTTACAATAAGCGCAAAAGCGCCTTTGAAAACAACAAATACACCAACCCAGAGGCTCGCAATGAGCACCAAAGGCGATCAGCACCAGCCTCGCAATGAGCGAACAAGGATCTCAGACCACCAAAACACTTACCCTCTGTGGCAAACAGCATTACCTGCCTTACAATTTTATTGCCGTCATTTTTTGACGGGCAAGTCGCTAGTATATTATAACAGATATATTTTTTAATAGATATAACTTTCTAAAGTCTACCACCCGCCCAGTTTAACATTTCACCAGCTGCCACTGGGTTCCCTACATATAAATGTACTCATGTTCAGTCAGGATCGCTTTTACTCATACAATCTAAACATATTAGACCAGGGCCTCTTAATATTATATCACCATTCACTAAGGGCCCACTATAACTATAATACAAACACATACACATTCAGCTCTCCTACATTGACATAAGCATGCACATATTAGGTAATGGTCCTGTGCAATCAAATAAATATGTACATATTCACATACTTAGGTCCTTTCTAATAATATATATGTACACATATTCAGCCAGAATCTCCTATAATCATATTCAGAATATTACAGTATATAAATATTTAGTCAGTATCTCATTCAAACAATAGACATATACGGTACATAAGCCACGGATAATAATAATATAATTATTCAACCTCAATTGCCAATTATTATATGAATGTGTACATATTCAGCCATGTTCAACTATAATTATAAACACATGCATATTTAATCAGGGTCATATATAATCATAATTCCTCCAGGGTGTCCTATTCTTATTATCTAAATATATATTCAGCCAGGACTCCCTAAAATCATATACACTTACATATATTCACCCAGGGTCAACCATAATTATAAAATAAACACATATATATTTAACCAAGAACTATAATTAAACAAATGTACAAATATACAGCAAGAGTCAACTATAATTAGCATTACAATATGTAAATGTACAGTCAGGGTCTCCTATTATTGGAATATAAATATATAAATAAATATGAACCCAGGAGTACCTGTAATCATACAGTATAAATAGCCACACAGAATACCAACTTTCTACCAGTATTTCCTTGCAAAAAACATTTTAGTGAAAAAACATTATACTGTATAAACTTATACTTCTATGTTCATATGGTGCAGTTTCTTCCTCTACACTACAGCAGGAAATGCACGATGAAGTATTGAGCTCTAAACTTTAGTTCCAAATTGTGGCCAGTCTGTGAACTGCATTTTTATGACCAAAAAAGTATTTTAAGGGAATTTTAAGCCAGAAAAAAATTGACCCTGCCTAGTTTGCCCAATGGGCATTCCAGCTACAGCCAAATGCATGTGTTATGTGTTTTTTATGTGTAATATAATAATGTGGGCGTGAGGTAAGGTATAGGGTGGGGATATAGGTTTTATAGGAATGGGATGAGGCCTAGTGGTAATATGTAATATACAGGGAGTGCAGAATTATTAGGCAAATGAGTATTTTGACCACATCATCCTCTTTATGCATGTTGTCTTACTCCAAGCTGTATAGGCTCGAAAGCCTACTACCAATTAAGCATATTAGGTGATGTGCATCTCTGTAATGAGAAGGGGTGTGGTCTAATGACATCAACACCCTATATCAGGTGTGCATAATTATTAGGCAACTTCCTTTCCTTTGGCAAAATGGGTCAAAAGATGGACTTGACAGGCTCAGAAAAGTCAAAAATAGTGAGATATCTTGCAGAGGGATGCAGCACTCTTAAAATTGCAAACCTTCTGAAGCGTGATCATCGAACAATCAAGCGTTTCATTCAAAATAGTCAACAGGGTCGCAAGAAGCGTGTGGAAAAATCAAGGCGCAAAATAACTGCCCATGAACTGAGAAAAGTCAAGCGTGCAGCTGCCACGATGCCACTTGCCACCAGTTTGGCCATATTTCAGAGCTGGAGTGCCCAAAAGCACAAGGTGTGCAATACTCAGAGACATGGCCAAGGTAAGAAAGGCTGAAAGACGACCACCACTGAACAAGACACACAAGCTGAAACGTCAAGACTGGGCCAAGAAATATCTCAAGACTGATTTTTCTAAGGTTTTATGGACTGATAAAATGAGAGTGAGTCTTGATGGGCCAGATGGATGGGCCCGTGGCTGGATTGGTAAAGGGCAGAGAGCTCCAGTCCGACTCAGACGCCAGCAAGGTGGAGGTGGAGTACTGGTTTGGGCTGGTATCATCAAAGATGAGCTTGTGGGGCCTTTTCGGGTTGAGGATGGAGTCAAGCTCAACTCCCAGTCCCACTGCCAGTTCCTGGAAGACACCTTCTTCAAGCAGTGGTACAGGAAGAAGTCTGCATCCTTCAAGAAAAACATGATTTTCATGCAGGACAATGCTCCATCACACGCGTCCAAGCATATTTCTTGCCAGCGTGGCTGGCAAGAAAGGGTATAAAAGAAGAAAATCGAATGACATGGCCTCCTTGTTCACCTGATCTGAACCCCATTGAGAACCTGTGGTTCATCATCAAATGTGAGATTTACAAGGAGGGAAAACAGTACACCTCTCTGAACAGTGTCTGGGAGGCTGTGGTTGCTGCTGCACTCAATGTTGATGGTGAACAGATCAAAACACTGACAGAATCCATGGATGGCAGGCTTTTGAGTGTCCATGCAAGGAAAGGTGGCTATATTGGTCACTGATTTGTTTTTGTTTTGTTTTTGAATGTCAGAAATGTATATTTGTGAATGTTGAGATGTTATATTGGTTTCACTGGTAAAAATAAATAATTGAAATGGGTATATATTTGTTTTTTGTTAAGTTGCCTAATAATTATGCACAGTAATAGTCACCTGCACACACAGATATCCCCTTAAAATAGCTAAAACTAAAAACAAACTAAAAACTACTTCCAAAAATATTCAGCTTTGATATTAATGAGTTTTTTGGGTTCATTGAGAACATGGTTGTTGTTCAATAATAAAATTAATCCTCAAAAATACAACTTGCTTAATAATTCTGCACTCCCTGTATGTGAAACAGATGTATAATTATGACTACTGAACCCCCTTTTATCTACTGATGTATCCCTGCCTTGCCACTAACACAACTACCATAAATCAGACCTGTCTTAGCTCATAAAGAACTACACAGTCAGCTTTTGAGCATAAAATTGGGTCTTTTATAGACTGTAAATAGCAGTTAATATGATGTTTTACATTATTATTGCTGGATACAAATAGTGAGCAGTGAAAAATGTGTAATGCACAGAGATTGGTTACGAGTCCAATATGTCACCTAATCCAGCCCCTATGGGTCCTTGCGTCTTTGTTATTTTACGACTGGAACACCTGTTTATGATATTTGGATTTCTTATGTGTGGAATATGAAAATGCTGATGCACTAGTTCTATAGGTCTTGCTAAAAATGCTAATATAATGTGAATATGCTAATATCCCAACTTGTATTTTAGCATTTGATACCATTAATTGGTCATATATATTTTTAACCTTAAAAGTGTTTGGGTTTTCAGATTCCTTATTTTAAAAAAACATTTAAACTTATTTACAATTATGTATACCTTTTGCTATCCATAAAGGAAGTAGAAGGTTGTCTTTTATCGCCTCTTTTATTTGTTCTAGCCATGGAATCCTTAGCAGTTTCATTTTAGCAAAATAAGGATATTTCTGGAATAACTGTTGGAAAAAAAAAATATATACAAATTGCTTATTTGCAGATGATTTACTTTTATTTATAAAAAAATCATGTATCTCTTCCAAATTCATATAATATTTTTTAATAATTCAGTAAATGTAAATGTTCTGGTTTATGAATTAATAATTTTAAATCTGAAGCTTTAAAAATTGCATCCCTCCATGTAGACAAACAACCTAAACCTTAATTTCAATTTTCAATGGAAAGAAGATAAATTAAAATATTTATGTATAAGTATTCCTGTAAAATCTAATAATATCGTATTTTTCAGTGTATAAGACCACCTTCTTTGACAAAATGTTGAGGTTTAAATTAGGGTGGTCGTCTTATACACAGAATACAGTGGAGGGACCTTGCATGAGACACCAGATGTCGCTCTCCCCGCTTTCTCCAGCCCTTGCTCGAGGCTGCTCTCTACCCTCAGTCCCTCCACTGGTCTCCTCTCAAGCCCTTGGATCGGCAGCCTCACAGGACACCCTGCATTTATCAGTAAGAATTTAATTAAAGGAATAGAAATTTAAACCTTGAATAATAAAATCCCTTTATATGCAGATTATACAATAGTTACTCTGACTGACCCTATAGACTCAATATGTCAATTATTTAAAGTGATAGAACTATTCAGTAAAATTTCTTATTACAAACTAAATTCTACAAAAACAGAAATTCTAACCTTGAATTGAGATTCAAACTAAGTTCTAGGTTAAAGAGTTTATATAGTTTCAATTGGAAACAAAAAGGGTTCTCTCACTTAGGAATTGAATTTATACTCAATTTGAAATTACTTCCAAATCTTAATTTTGATCATTTATATTTACATGAATGAAACTCTGCTAAATTGGAAGAAATTACACTTTTTATGGTCAGGCAGGAAAGCTACTTTTAAAATGGTAATTTTGCCAAAAATAACATATCTGTTAAGATGTATTTCATTGCATATTACATATAATACCATGTTGAGGTTCCAGAAACTAATACACAAAGCGAAAAAATCCTGAATTAATAAAAGAGTGATCTCAAGGAGATTTTCCAGAGGAGGTTTAGCCTCTCCAGATTTGGTTGAACATGTTAAAGTAATAAATCTCTCCCATATTTTGAAGTTTTTTGTGACCAATCACATACCAAAATATTTACAGATGAGGGAATTCAATTTGGATTCCCTGTTTTGGCAGAAATCGAGAAATAAAAATGAAAACTTCCTTTAGTAATCAAAACATGTTTTTATGTCTTGGATATGGGAGACAGAGATTAGAGTTTTTCCCTTCTCCCATCGTCCCAATCAATTGTTTATATAATCAAAAGACTAATAGTAAAATATGGAAAGCAAAATTCTCGGGTGTATTGTTTAGTGAAGGCTTATTTAGATATTTTGAAGAATGTGTTGTAAATAATTTAATCTTAAAAGATAATTGGTTAAAATTCAACACTTTAAAACAATCAGTTATTAACTCTGACTACAAAGTGACTACTACTAGAGAACTCACTAATTTTGAATTGTTGTTCGGACAAAACTTCTCAATAACTAATTGTTTTAGCTCTTTAAGAAATATGGGAGAAGTAGACAAAACAGTACCAATGTTGAAGTGGGAGAGAGATTTAGATAAACATTGGGAAATTAAAAGTTGGTTCAAAGCTTTTAAGTTGACAGAGACCAATGTGAAATGTGCTTTTTTTAAGAGAAACTCATTTTAAACTCACGCACAGATGGTATGTTATCCAGGCTTTTCTAGCTAAAATTGACCGGGAACAAAGTACAGGGTTTTGTTGGAGAGGTTCTATAGAAACTGGTACACATCTACATATGTGGTGGACCTGTAATATTATACTACCAATTTGGGCGACCTGTTTAATGGAAATCTCTAAAATAATTAAATGTAAGCTGGATTTAACAGCAGAATTGATTTTGTTTCATATTAGCCCAGATACTTTGAACAATAAATCTATGGGAATTATTATCCATATTATTTTGGTGACCATGTCACTGATTGCAAAAAATTAGAAAAAATGTGGTAACCACATGGAATGAAATTTGGGAAATCACTTCAAGACAACTAGAGAAAGATTTATCTACCTATAGATGTAAATGGAATCTAAAGAACAATTATTAATCAACAGTTATCCAAAATTCTAAATTTATGTAACTTAAAGATAAATTATTTCAAAGGTGGGAAACTAATGGCTTTTTAAGATTTTTTCACTTTTTTTGTAAAAATAAATTACTAGTTTGTGGTGATTTACAACATTTTTTTTTAAATTCCTAATAATAAAAATGTTAGTTATCTACAAATTAAACATTCTAACTTGGGGCCAGAGACCCCCACGCAAGAACTGCAGTGCAAAAAGGCAGCCTGCAACAAGGTGAGGTAAGGAGGTCTGGAAGCAGCCAGGGGGATGCAACAAAGACTAAGAAGTAGAAAATTGAAAATACTGTATACAGAGAAGACAACCCCTTAAGGAAGTGAGTGCAGAGGAAAGAAGAAGTGCTGGATGTAAGCAGGCCATCTGGTATGCAGACTGTAAAAGGCAGAAAATTAAGGCAGACAAGGTTGCTCTAATATTAAAGGAACAAAAGAAGGGAAAAAGAAAGACCAAAGAAAATCGGTGGACAGAAAAGAAAAGAAAAAATAAAGATAATAATAAAAAAGAAATAACAGGAAGCAATAATATATATATTTAGAATAAAAACAAGATAAAAGAGGAAAAAACATAAAAAGAAGAAAGAATAAAAAGAGAAAAAGAAAAAAATAAAAATAAAAGAGACAAAAGTAAGAGGAGAATCATTAAAGGGAAAAAGCTTTTTTTCAGACAGGAGCACTAACAAACAGGAAACAAATTCCTCAAAACACTGCTTTAAAAAAACGAAATGCAAGTTTTACATTAGGATTTTCAGAATCATATTATTTCTATTAGGAAAAGAACATATATAATAGAAATCAGGACAGATGAATTGATAACATAATTTCAAGCTATTCAATCTCTGAAGGATGTCCAGGAACACATCATGTAGCAATAAGAGCAATAGACAATATGAACAATAGGTCTAGGTGCCAGAATATTTGCATAAGAGGTGTGCCAGAAAACCATAAGGATTCCAAAGGGATCACTATGAAGATAATAAAATGGCTGTTGCCTGATATTCTCTCTTCCAAAATGATTACAGATAGAGCTCACATGGCCCTAACTAAACTGATACCGAACAAGTCCAGAGACATTCTAGTTTGTTTTCACAATTTTTCTACTAAAGAAGCTCTACTTCCGGTGGCTAGACAGAAAAATACAGTGGTATTCAAAGGAGACCGTGTTCAGCTATATACGGACCTTTCTTCAGTAACATTGGAAAAATGGAGAAAGTTAAAGTCCCTTTTCATGATATTGGAAAAGCACAAGATATGGAGTATGTAATTCAATTATTGCTAAGGCTGGAACTTGTTTCGTCCATACAACCACAGACTAAGCGTTACAGTCAACATTCTTCATTGCCGCAACCTGAGTTGACTACAGCTAAGAAGAATTGTTAACGTCCATTACACAGTTCTTCCAATGATATTTTTGATTTACAGAGACAAATTAAAGTGTCTCTTACAAGAGAAATAGAAAACGTAATGCCTCATCATCAGCAGATATTTAATCACAATAAGAGCTATTGGACATCTACCTTACAGAGCCAGATGTGTAGGGTGTGTAAACAGGGGTGAATTTATTGAAAGTTCAGATGGAATTGCAGTAATAATGTAAAGAGACATTTTATTAACTGTTAATGTGGTTTATAAGTGTCAAAGTGAAAATACCAATTGTTTTCTTTAGGTGGAAAATAAATATGTATCTTAATTATAATTACTTATGTTGAATTTGAATATTTTATTGCATTTAAAAAAAATGTTCTTTCAATTATGTATTCTAATAGCATGAATATAAAACCAGAAGAAAAAGATTTTTAATTAAATTGGGAAAATATTTAAGTAAAACTAAAGTAACTGAAGAATGAATTTTTTTTTAATCCTACAACTCACAAATTAAGTCTGACCCGCAACTGAAAAAAGTATCATGTTTCTGTCAAAAATATAGAGAATACTAAATAGGACTCGCAAGCACTTATTAGAGCTGTAGCAACAATTAAACACACAATAGTGAACGTTAAAAGCATGTGAAGGAATGGAAAGACATTAGAATTAATTGAAGAACAGTCTCCAATGAACAAATATGACAAAAAAAATATATAATATTTTGGATTAGTTATGCATTTGGTAATATTAAAAGTTTAGCTGAAACATGTATAATGCAATTAAAGACACAGTACATGACTACATTTCAATTAAAAAAAAAAACATTTAACTGATACATATCACTTACAGAAGCTCAATATATACTTTCAAAATATATATATTCATTAACATATTTGAGTCATCATATATATAATGGAACAAAAACTATTGGCAATATTACACCTCCACATGACATATATCAATTACCAAGGGAACATACACCACAGTCCACAAGAGGTTAATACCAATCTGAAAACACACAGGGACCAAAACAGGTGCTCTAATGCAATGACTATTAAAGGGATAAACACACTTCATATATGGATTATCACCACAGCACACTACTGACACAGATCATCTACCAATATGCATGGGAAGGTATGGCATCTAAAACCTTAGCTCAAACAAAATGGGATGTGAGAAATGGCAACATGGGCAGCCTCGGGCCTTAAAGGGAGGAGGGGGTGACATTGATGATTTTTTAATCATTTTTGTCAACTTGATTTCCAGTACTAGGGGTGCAACAAATGAATAGGTGTGCATGTCGACTGAATGTTTTTTAGATGTTGTGTCATGTTATTGTTTCGTTCTTTTTTTTTCTTTATATATTATGCCAATGTAATTTCCTAACAATCTGTTTTATGATGTTCAGGATATACAGAAAAAAAAAGATGCTGGCTACATGGGTATATCGCTACATAGCACAGGTGAAGCACTGCATGTTCCCAGGGAGCATCTAAGGAACATGCTGTTAGGAACAGGGACAAATCCTGATAAGGGAGAATGCACAAATGTGGTCAAGCTGTTCAGAAAAGCCAACAAACACACAATGGGGTTATGACGAGGCACATGCAGCAACAGCAAACTTACCTGCATCAAGTTTAATCTTGGGTACACCCATCCTGTTGGGCATGTAGCAAGATGAATGACAATAATAATTATGTGACAAATATGATTAACAGTGGGAGCTTATAAATATGATTTCCACACGCCCATGCATTGACTGTGTTGTATTTTCTTTCGAAGTAGCACTCAAGTCCCGGAGTTGGAGGTCAGGTTCTATTGGAGAGAGTGTAGGAGAGATTTGAGAGAAGTAGTTTGTGTTTTTATTGATTTATATTCTAAATCATATGGATTTACACTTACACATATTTACAGATTACACATATTTGCAATACACATAGGTTAAAGAACACACATAGAGACATATATAGTTAGATCAAACCACACACACACACCCCATCCCCCACACCCCATCACCCAACAGTTATTAATAACACATAGAATGAACATATTTTTTTTTTTACAACAGACATATACAGTAAAACTTTTTTTATTTATCCTTAACTTAATTTTTAGGATAGAATAAAGGGATGATAGAGGAGGGATGAGGAGTGGAGAGTTGGGGAGAAGGAGAAGAGGAGAGTGGAGGAGTAGAGAGAGGAGCGTGAGGTGGCTTGGGGGAGTAGAGGTGGGGAGGAGGAGGTGAGGAGTGAGGCGGAGGAGGGAGAGGAATGCGAGGAGGTGGAGGAGGGCGAGGAAGTGAAGGAGAGGAGGAAGAGGGGGGAGAGGAAGAGGAGGGAGAGGAGTGTGAGGAGGGAGAGGAGGAGGAAGAGGAGGAGGAGGGAGAGTAGGAGAGTGCAGTGGAGGAGGTGGGTGGTGGAAGGGGGACCCGAGCGTCAGGCACACAGAAGAGAGGGACAGAGGGGAAGGGGCCTGATCACAGAGGGGGTTGGTAGTTCGGGGAGGGACAGGCCCCAGGGACAGGTCACGGAGGGAAGGGTCCCCATCCACAGTCGAGAGGGCAAGAGGCTAGGGGCAAGCACAGGGCCCATAATTATACGCACCATGAGAATGTGGTCCTCCTTGGTGCTGTCTGCGGCCGCCTTGTCATTCTTGCAGGGGGGAGGGAAGTGATGACAGGGGCTAGGGCTCAAGCTTGGAAGGAGGTAGCAGCGGAAGTTAGGCTGTGGTAGGCACAGCGCCAAGGGATGTGAGGTCTGTCAAGCACAGATATGATAACATCAGGGGAAAGGTGAGGAGGATGATGGCTAAGGAGGACAGAGACTTCAAGGGTCCTTCTGAGACAGGTGCCCGCCGCTGGAGCTTCAGGCCTGGTGGTACAGCAGGACCCAGCCTCCATGTCAGTTGAATATAACAGACACCAACATGCCACCATATGTGCATCACACAGCCTGCACCCAATGACCAAAAAGGACACTAACATGTCAGCTCCATGGAATAACATGGGATAGATGGATGCGTCATTAAATACATAAAGCTGACAAATCACTATTATTCCTAGGCACAACAACATTAATCAAGCAAAAGAGAATACATTTATTGGTGTGCCCACTGCAGCCTATGCACTTACAGAACATAGCATTAGGAGCCAAGAACAATCAAGATCATGAACCAAAGAATAGATCAAATCTAGCATATGATAGCTAATCTGAGTTGCAATTAGGAGAATCACTCCGGTTCAAATCTAGATGTCAGATAGTTAGGAATGAACACATAACAATGTATTATTTACATAGTTACATAGTTACATAGGGCCTCATTCTATTATCGGCCGTAGGCGCTGCGGGGCCGCAAGGACCGGCCGCAAGCTATTCTGCTATTCTATTCCCTTCCGGCCGGGGATTCCGGCAGGCTTGCGGCCGGCGCCTTGCTATCCCTTGCGGCCACACGCGCCGGAGGAAAGCCTTTGATCTAAAACGGCCGCAAGAGTTTCGGCCGCAAGAAAAGCCCGGTTGCTATTCTATTGCTCCGGGAACCCTCTCTGCAAGGCTAAAAGCGAGCCGCAGCTTACTTGCAGCAAAAAGGTCCTGCTAGCACCAATTAAGCACATTATAAAGCCAAAATAAAGCCATCCTGCACTCTGAGGAGACTATAAGGTGATTGTAGGTGTTAGCAAAAATAGCACAACATTCCCCTATACTCAAATCCGTAAAAAAAATTTTTTATTAAATATGTCAAATATCCATGGAAAAAGTCCATAGGGCTTGGAGCACCTCAGACCTGGCCACGCTGCGGCCGGAAAATAAACAGTTAATGTAAACTCGGATTTGGGCTGATGTGCAAGCTTGAGAGTGGGTTACTATTAATCCTCATGTCCCCCAATATGATCCCTAGCATTTACAAAGATTTACAGTGCAGTCTTCAATTTATATTTGACTTTAAAAATTTTGGAGCTTACGGCCGGTTGCAAGATATGCGGCCGGCCGTAAGGGGAGATCCTTGCGGGGCTGTATAATAGAATTGCGAGGTAACCGAACCCCCGCAAGGAATCGCAGCCTTACGGCCGATTTACGACCGATAATAGAATGAGGCCCATAGTATTTAAGGTTGAAAAAAGACTTTCAGTCCATCAAGTTCAACCTTTTAAGATCTCCTCTGATCTGCAATATGCGGCTTAACTGTTAATTCATTAGTTGTTAATTAATTATTAATCAATTATTTAATGTTTTGTTTTGTTTTTAATTATTAATTAGTCCAGAGGAAGGCAAATAGAAAAAAAAAAAAAACACAAGCGAGACTTAGCCAATTGTCTCAAAGGGAAATGTAAACAATTTGGATCAATACTGTCTCTCTAATTATCCATGATAACCCTGAATTCCCTTTTTAATTAGAAATAAATCTAGTCCCCTTTTAAAGTTATCTATCGAATCCGCTGTCACCACCTCCTCTGGTAGAGAATTCCACAGATTAACCACCCTTACTGTGAAGAACCCTTTTCTTTCTTTGAGGTGGAATCTTTTTACTTCTAACCTCAAGGGATGTCCTCTTGTCAGTTGAAAACCTCTTGGCACAAAAAGCTCCCCTGACAAATCTTTATACTGACCCTGGATGTATTTATATAAGGTATGCATATCTCCTCTTAGACGCCTTTTTTCTAGAGAAAATAAGTTTAATTTGGTTAGTCTTTCTTCATAACTTAGCCCCTCCATTCCCCTTATTAGTTTTGTTGCCCTTCTCTGTATCTTTTCCAGCTCTAAAATGTCCTTTTTATGAAGTGGTGCCCAAAATTGTACTCCATATTCCAAATGAGGGCGTACTAGAGATTTGTGTAGTGGCAGAATTATATTTGCTTTCCTGGCTTCTATACCCTTCTTAATACATGCTAATATTTTATTTGCCTTTGCAGCTGCTGCTTGGCTGTGAGCACTGTTACCTAGGTGGTTGTCCACAAGCACTCCCAAATCCCTTTCAATATCTGATACACCTAGATTTGCTCCATTAAGATTATAAATTGCATGGCTATTTTTCCTTCCCAGATGCATAACCTTACATTTATTCGTATTAAATCTCATCTGCCATTTAGATGCCCATTCCTCAATTTTATGTAAATCCCCTTGGAGGGAAAGCACATCATTATCTGATTTAATTACCTTGCACAACTTTGTGCCATCAGCAAAAATGGAGACCCACACTCCAATCCTACCTCTAAGTCATTAATAAAAATGTTAAAAAGGAGAGGACCTAATACTGAACCCTGAGGAACCCCACTTACCACATTAGTCCAATTGGAGTATGTTCCATTTACAACAACCCTTTGCTTCCTGTCTTTTAGCCAGCTCTTAATCCATGAGCAGATATTTACTGCAATTCCTGTATCCCTTAGTTTGCCCAATAGTCTCCCACGTGGCACTGTATCAAAAGCCTTTGCAACATCCAAAAAGACTACATCCACTGAGTTGCATTGATCCAGGTTCCTACTAACCTCCTCATAGAAACGAATTAGATTTGTTTGACATGACCTATCCCTCATAAATCCATGTTGACTCCTACTTATAATCCTGTTCAAATAGACATATTCTTGTATATTATCCCTTATTAACCCTTCTAAAAGCTTCCCCACTACAGAAGTGAGGCTCACTGGTCTATAATTCCCCGGATTTGCTCTTGCTCCCTTTTTAAATATAGGTATCACATCAGCTTTTCTCCAGACCTCTGGTAGAGACCCTGTGTTGAGTGAATCTTGAAAAATTAAATATAATGGTTTGGCTATTACAGAACCCAGTTCCCTTAGTACCCTTGGATGTATTCCATCAGGACCCGGGGCTTTATTAACATTTATTTTTCCAACCTCTTTTGGATTACTTCCTGTGTTAACCAATTATTTGGCAAAGGTAGTGTAGCCCCATTATGTTGCAGTGTCCCAACCACTTGTACCTCCCTTGTGTATACCGAAGAAAATAACCTATTTAGCTCATCTGCCTTTTCCTGGTCACAGATAATGATCCCTGAGTGTACTCAAGAACCTGCTCCCCTTAGCTGAACTGCTGGTCTCATGTATCCAGTTTATTTCAGGGTAATTAAAATCTCACATTATTAGAACTTGCCCGTGCTTAGCTGCATTTCCAATCTGTAACAATAATTGTATTTCCTCACTTTCAGCTATATTTGGGGGTTTATAGCATACTCCTACTAATATTCTTTTGGAATTTGCTGCTCCGCTATTTAACTCTACCCACAAACATTCAACTTTATCACTAGGTCCACCATAAATATCTTCTCTGACTATAGCCTTAAATTCAGGCTTAACATACAGACAAATCCCTCCTCCTCATTTACCATTGCCTCTATCTTTCATAAATAGGTTATACCATCCAGGTTAACAGTCCAGTCATGAGATTCATCCCACCACGTTTCGGTAATGCCTATTAAATCCTATTTTTCATTAATTGCTAATAATTCTAACTCTCCCATTTTTCCTGGCAAGCTTCTGGCATTAGCAAGCATACACCTTATGTTATGAGTCTGTAGTTCTGAAGTGCCTGCCACTGTACTTGAATTACTTAGTACTACCTCCCTATTGACTATACTACCGCTCCCCCCATCTCCTCCCCTATGAGTTGTTAATTCATCCCTTATACCCTCTACAATTTCTACCCCATTACTTATATCTAGTCCCTCCCCCCCACCTACTAGTTTAAAAACTCCTCCAGCCTTTCTACCATCGTATCCCCTAGTACAAAAGCCCCCTTTATCATTAAGGTGCAATCCATCCCTACTGTAGAGATTGTACCGAAGTGAAAAGTCAGCCCAGTGCTCTAAAAAACATCATACTAATGACATATACCTTTCTTTTCTATCTTTCAGCATCCAGGAGGAGGTCTGGGTCCAGTGGCGAGCCCAGCAGGAACCAGCACAGGGGGAGGATGAAGGAAGAGGATCTGAGGGCCCTGACTCTGAGGAGAAGGATGTAGGGTTGGACCACACTATCCCCCTCCTCTAAAGACTATGAATCTCGCCAGGGCCCTTCAACTGGACCTATGACCAGGACAGCAGCCAGCCACCCCCTACTTTCCTTCAAAGCAGTGCACTGGCCTTGCTGCCACCATCACTGCACCAACACCACCGCAGGTTTCGCCCCAGTCTCCAGCTGGAGCCCAGACCCTACCCACTCCATCACCACCACCTCCTCACCCAGCAACGCTCCACAGACCTCCATCCCCACCACCACTAAGCCAGGCTACACAGGCGGAGATGCTGCCCATCATGCACCAGCAACTGGAGTGTCTTGATGGTATCTGTAACGGATCTACTGGCACCCCGACCGGGTACCTCCGTTGATAGACGCGTCCTAGTTTGCGCCGAGGCCTACACGCACCGCACCGGACACCTCAACCACCACAGACTCCACAACCGCCGTAGTTTAGCTGGAGCCGCGCCGTCTTCCTTCCACCCTTTATGAATCTCCAGCATCCAGGACCGTGTGGGGAAGACCTCTCCTCCAAGGAGGACACATCAGGAACAAGCGGTCAGTAGTTACAGCTCAAGGGAGTATGCAAAAGCATAGCAATCCCCAGTATGATATAGCGATCCCCTCCCATAACGAGATGAGACTACGTTTTGAAGGGTCAAGTAGAACTATTTAATGACAGGGGATCTCCTTTTATGCAATGGTGCCCTCTGAAGGGCTACACCCACATAATTATCACAGCCAATTAGATACATGGTTCAACCCCCACGTCTCCTCCCCTCAGATAACAGGTAACACAATTAAAACAGACACAATTTTAACCACATTCTGGATGTACCCCAAAAACAGGGGGTACACCTTTAAGTCCAGCACCGTTCAATATCTCTCACCCAGGGGAACACCATATAAAAAAATGGCATGAATCAGACCAGGGGTTCAAAAGTTAGTAAAAGTATGTTTTTCACATAACACACAGACATTTCACATATCCCCCACACAATACACATATAGGACAATAGGTGTGGTCACCCCTGCCTGAGGCAACTTGATATAATCAGACAATGGTTCAATCAGCCCTCTTTGTTCTTATCTGAGAATGAAAACACTCCACACAATCGACTCCCTTATCTGTAACAGGATTATCTCTCCTGCCAAGGTCTGCACTAGCCTGGGGCCAATATTCTGCAGAGCACAAACCAACACACATACAGTATATTACTAGGATCATATTTTAACCAAGAATTAAATAACCATAAACAGGGTAAAACAGTGATGGGTTCCGTTACAGCTGGGATCTGAGCGCACAAAACTACCAAATAGCGCTCAGATCATCTTCACACAGTTCAATTGCCATGTAGCTAAAGTCTTTCCCATAGTCTTTCATTATATGAATGGGCTCCATGGCATAGCTATCTGTGGTATCATGGTTCACACAGGGCAAGTACTGAATGACCCCCCTGTATGTAAAGGGCCAGAATGAGTGACATACACTCTGGTATGGCCGAATACTTTGTTTAATGGGCAATATGTCTCCGGGCCATAGTCGCAGGGCAGGAGGCTGGCAAACAGTCCTCTCCAAGACAAAGTGGCGAAGGGCACTTCGTCACAGTATCCAGGCCAGCATCTCCGTCAATCATGCAGAGCTCATACAGAGCCTGGCAAGGCGCAATAGGGAGGAGAGGAGGCACCACCTAATGACTGAGTCTTACCAGGCCGGGCTGCTCTGCAACCCCCCTCTAACTTGCTAGCCTTTAGGGCTCATTGCGAGCCTCTCCCCCCTCTATTTTACAGAGGAGCGATTTCGATTTTTAGTATAGGTTTCGTTACCTACTCAGAGAGCAGTCTCTTTTAGCTTACTTGTGCCCTTCTCAGGGAGAAATATCCTGTAGAATATTAGTCTGTTCTCACTCAAAAGAGTGACCCAGCCCAAAATACCAGGCAATTCTACCCTGAACAGGAGGAACAGCAAACGCCAGATACGTTTCGGCCTCTGTGGGCCTCGTCAGTGAGGTGCAGCCATTCTCCCTAAGGCACAGTGAGCAAGGAGTCCACGTCTTGTTCCCCCTATCACCCATAAGGTGAGGAAAATGTATACAAAAAGAGTAGAGGTGCTCATCAGAGAATGAAAAATATCTCAGTGGGTTTTTTCTAAAGGTCTGGTTACTTACTCAGAGAGCAGTCTCTTTTAGCTCACTTGTGCCCTTCACGGGGAGAAATATCCTGTAGTATATCAGTCTGGTCTCATTTAAAAGAGTTACCCAGCCCCGAAATATCAGGCAATTCTACCCTTAACAGAAGAAACAGCACTCACACAGGAGAAAGATGAAACCTGAGACGCATTTCAGCCTCTGTGGGCCTCGTCAGTGCGGTGCAGCCATTCTCCCTAAGGCACAGTGAGCAAGGAGTCCACGTCTGGTTTCCCCTACCACCCATAAGGTGAGGAAAATGTATGCAAAAAGAGTACATACATTTTGAGTTGTTACACAAAAATCTTTGTACATATTTTTTTATTACAAAAATGTATATCAAGTACATTATCAATAAATATTAAAATATTTTACAAAAAAATTACAAATAACAATTAATCTCTATTCTTTATAATTTTAAATCAGTAATTTGCATAAAACACAAATAATCAATAAGAGTAGAGTAAGCAATCAAAGGTGGTTAATAACAATTTATTTTGCTAATATTTTATTTATGTCTGACAATATTATTGTTTTAATTTATTATTATCAGTGCATAATAATTATACTTAGTAGATTAGGAGTTTGCATTATATGTGCTCATGTATTTATCCCATATATTCCAATTAACAAGGATTTGTTTATTTGTATTATTGTTAAATATTTGAAAATCTTTTTCTAGTTGTCTGTTTATATCGACAATTGTTACAATCTCATTCCAATTAGAAATGTTATCAGTTTTTCAATTTATTGTAATTATCCATTTAATTACCATTAGAATTTGAATTGTAAGATGTTTTATAGAGTTTTTAATTTCTTTTGGAAATATATGAAAAAAAATCATTTGAGGAGACATATCTATTTGATAATCGCATATACGGTAGTTGATATGTGTCTTATATATAACGTCCAAAGAGTTTGTATTTTTAAGTATTTCCACCATATATGAATATGGGTCCCTTCCTCTCTACTGTTCCTCCAACACTTATCAGACTGTTTACCAGGAAAAATGTTTGCTAATGTAAATGGAACTCTATACCACCTTTGGGATATTTTAAATTGAATATCTGCATAGGTTGAGCATTTTATATACTTTTGAGTAAGTTCACATGCTTTAAGCCATTTTGAACGTTCCCAATTTTCTTTGAATTCTGTTTCCCATTCTATCAACCTTATGGTTCTTAAATCTTTGTACATATTAACATCAATATTTACACTTTGTACAGAAACATCACATTTTTGTGGTAAAACGGAAAACAAAGTATTCGGACAACACAGAAGTCTTGCGTTCCAAACCAGATGTCTAAGGCAGTAAAACATTCAGTTAAATATATATAATTGTCTAACATATTTTCATTTACATTTTCCAGAACACAAGAAAAAACCCATGTCAACAACAAAACTACTATCCCTCACTCACCCTCCATCCATCCCTCACCAAATCCCTAGTGCTAACTGACTAAAACACCCAGTCCCTACTACTAGCTACGCCATCAGTACAGCTGTCCCTCTTCTTTCCCTCGATTACTGTCCCTTCCTGGTTGACGTTTGGAGTCGTTGAAAAGAAAGGAGAGAAAAACAATTACTCAACTGAAATTATCACCACACTCGATGTGACCACAATTGAGGTTGCCATAAATTTACTGCTAGTGCACAATCTTTCTTTTTGTCCACCAGAAAATAAAACCACAATATTCGATAGGGGGCAAATCTTCCCTCCTGAAGAGAAACAAATTCCTGAATTTCCATAAGGCAGACTTTGCTGTGTTTATAAATTGCCAGGCAACTGTATGTTTATTTTCCTGCAGGCTTAAGCCCAAGACAAATAGATAATATTATATAATATGTTATTTTCTTTATATTGCCAAAGGCTCTGATAATTGGGTTGCACTCTATCCAAACTTGCCTTGCAAATAAACATTACCATAACAGGTGACACACACTCTCACTACTCCCACAGAACACTTTTGGACATTTCTCTGATCGCTCCACTCCATGGTTGTGCTGAAAAGCACAGGTTGGTACGCAGCCAGGCAATTCTACCCTGAACAGGAGAAAAAGCAAACCCCAGACGAGTTTCGGCCTCTGTGGGCCTTGTCAGTAAGGTGCAGCTGAACTCCTCAAGGCACAGTGAGCAAGGTGTCTATGTAAAGTTCCCCCTACCACCCATAAGGTGAGGAAAATGTATGCAAAAAGAGTACATACATATTGAGTTGTTACAATAAAATCTTTGTAACAAAACTGATATAATAACGAACACCTTTGCTTCTATGGTAATAGCCCCCCCTAACTTCCACATACCAACTCTTTTTTGGAGTTTATCTCTGACCACTAAAACATTAGAAGGAATGTCATCTTTCCAAGGTCCAAATAACATGCACACACACTAAGACATGTCTACCCTTAGAGCAGCAGCTGCTAGAAACATTATTGCCCATAGCATGACCATGTGGATTGAAGCATAAGATGAACAGATAATGTTAACATTGTTCATATAAGACACACGTTTGACCTGCTGGACCCCAGTCCCTGGTACAAAAATTCCTTTAAGAACCTTATCCTCTCTCACCTTACTTAGAAATGGCTCCAAATAAAGAGGATATGGGAAAGTGGACACCCTAGTCTCACCCCAGCTTTTACAGGGAATTTCTATCCACTATATCAATTAATGTGAAGTGCACTGGTACTCTCTCTATACATTTCCTTTATTATATTTATAAACAATTTAGTGAACTTAATCCGTTCTATGACTTTAAACAGATATTCACGGGATGCTGAATCATAAGCTTTTTCATAATCAATACTGAGAATGGCTGCTGCTTGGTTTTGAGTTCTAGATTGATAAAGGACATCACATGTCAAAGTCATCCCATCAAAAATATTCCTTCCCGGAACTGCGCATAACTTTATGGATGATCTCTTTCAATCTATCTGCAAGTATTTTAGTCACAATTTTATAGTCGCAATTCAGTAATTGTTATAGGTCTCCAGTTCCTAATATTTGTCCTATTACCTTCCTTAGGGAGCAATAAAATCAGACCTTTTTTAAAGTCTGCATGGATAGCATGACCATACATACAAAAGACACAGACTTCTATCAAATCAGCTTTGATAAGTTCCCAAAAGTTTTGTAAAACTCGAATGGGATCTCATTGAATTCCAGGGGACTCATGAATTAATTAATTAATAAATAACCAAAAATGCAAGATACAGAATCACACATCACAAGGCAATCACCCATAGGTAAGCAACATAATATACAGTAATTAACATACATTGGGTTATCAACTTAACATAAAAAGCATATTAAATAACAATAACAATTACTGAACCCAAAGAATGGTCAGGGGGATTATGACAATAATATCTTGGAGAACCTTTCAAGTGACATCCAATTTACTATCACCTCTCTTTTTATTCCTACCCACCAACTGAACAATGGTGTTAAAATAGTCCACTAGAATCAATGGTTCCGTCTTCGGTAAGGAAGAAAGAAATGTGTTTTAAAAAAACTCTGCTCTCTCCTGCTTATATAGAGATGCATAAATATTTACAATGGAAAAAACCTTGGATTGAACACTTACCCTAACAGACAGCACTCTACCAGGTATGTCTCGGACACTAAGAATATTAAATCATTGGAAGTAAAAAAATTCCCACTCCAATAGATTTGTTTTCATCCTATCCCAACCACACGGAAGGGCAATTTTTCCATTTCTTCTGTAATTGAGAAACATTGACATTAGAGGACAAGGCAGATTCCTGCTTTAACACAATTTGCACACCTAAAGTGGCCACATAAGCAAACAACGCTGCTCTCCGCCCGTGTCATAAAACAGCGCCTATTTAATGACAACATTTTCAAATCCATCTTATTTTTCTATGTGTTTACACCATTTTACAGCCAGTGCAGATATATCTGAACTGATAGATTCTTCATCAGATGAAACACTCAAAATGTCCAAACGACCATCACCAGGAGATATAGGTGAACAAAAGTTCTCCAAAATGCTTCCAGAATCTGACACTCTGGTCCTCTCTATATTCATTTTTTTTTACGTCCAGCTCTTCTCCGTTCTGTTCTACACACAGGTTGCTTTACACGCTTTCACTAGTGTCCATCTGTTCCAACAAGGCTTCAACACCAGACTCGTTCGTTCCAATGATCTCAGCCTCATACTCCCAGATAGACTGCTGTCCTAAAGGCACACCTGTCAAGGAAGAAGAATTCAAGGCAATTTCCTCACCTAGCTGAGAGACTATGCTCTCCATTTCTGGATTCACATCAACCACCTCCTCTATAAGAGGATCATGTACTACCGAAACGTTAATTTCTGCAACACTGCAGGACACTATTTCGGTGTCAGATGGGGCATCAACTCGGACCACTTGCTCTAAACTCCCTGTCACGCGTTCCCACTGTGGCTTTGGGTCAGTTTTATCAAAGGCAACATGAGGAAAACCTCCTACGGAGTCAAATCTTTCCTGGTCCTCCAGAATAACATCCAGAATCAGCACTGGAACAATCTAAATGGGCACATCCAGGACCTCACCCATATTCTCAACCCCTTTATCCTTGAATTGTAACCGTGGGTATATCCTCTGGATTTGGGGCTTTACTAATCTCCACTCTAATGGCACTCTTTCCTTGAGAAAAGCTGTTTTGGGCAATCTCTGAACAAGTACTCCTTACTATTACAGCAATTATACATTGTATTGGGCATGTACTTGCATAATGCTCAGAACTGCAACAAGTCTTACACAAATGTTGTTGACAATCTATGGCCAGATGCCCATAGCTAAGGCATGTACGACAAAACAAGGGCTGACCCCAAAAATAAGCTCTCCCTTCATCTGGGCCTATCGAAAGATGGCAGGAGGTTGTTTTAACCCACTATGGCATGTATCATCTCTCAAACGCATGTAATCGGATTGTTAGGCTCTGTATTACTATATCCTCATCCTCAAATTCTACTGATTAGTTATCAGTGGTGTGACTTTGTCTGAAACTACCTATAAATAAAGGAATATTGTGAATTGAATTATTGGCCAAATAAAGTAGCTCACTTGATTTGATCATGTCTCCATTCTCATTCTTTGTATGAGGGCTTCAAGGGTGATACAAGCAATAATCAAAAATACTTATAAATAAGGAACATATAAACATTTAACATTTTATGTTAAAACCTCTATTTGATAGTGTACTGAAGTTTTGATGAGTTCCAAGTCCCTTTAACATTAATGTTACTTGGTTTTCAAAAAAAACAAACATGTAGTACTATAAAATCAATGACAGGATACATCAAGCTTACTAGCCAAGGAGATTGTACCTATTTCATTGTCATCAGAAGTCACAGTTTAGCATTTCATCACACTAAAGATTTGGCATTTCTGGCCAAGGTTATTGCTGTGGCTACAGTATTCAGTTCAATGATGCATATGCAAAGCTCACAGAAACATTAACATAGAAGCATACATTTTAATCGCCTTCTGGATCGCTACCTTGTTGTGGTGAAAGGGCTTGTGTACTTCAATGAAGCTATGAGCTATACCATGTAGGGTCACCCAAGATGGGTAGGTCTTAGCAGGGAGGTCAGACACATCTCTGTCTGCTGTAAAAGGAAATGGCAACGCACTCCAGCAACTTTGCCATGAAATCTTGCACATTAGCAAATTCAGACGTAAGACACAAGATGTGTCTGGAGTCTTGCGGTCCATAGGATCACGGACAGTCAGGAACAACTAAATGACAAAACAACAACAATACATTTTAATGGCAGATAAAACTAGCAGAGCCATCAATATTACCAATAATCTAAAAGTTCTAGATTACTTAATAGGACAGTCTAATGCAGGAATAGTGTAATAGTTTAGCAAAGACAGACCTGGGTCTGAATCAGTTACCGTACTTTCTTGCAGGCTTCAAATACATTATTACATTTATTTTCAATAGAGCATCCAAAAGCTTAAATAAGATACCAGTTACCAGTCAAGGCAACTCAGTGGATGTAGTCTTTTTGGATTTTGCAAAGGCTTTTGATACAGTGCCACATGGGAGACTATTGGGCAAACTAAGGGATACAGGAATTTCAGTAAATATCTGATCATGGATTGAGAGCTGGCTAAAAGACAGGAAGCAAAGGGTTGTTGTAAATGGAACATACTCCGATTGGACTAATGTGGTAAGTGGGGTTCCTCAGGGTTCAGTATTAGGTCCTCTCCTTTTTAACATATTTATTAATGACTTAGAGGTAGGATTGCAGTGTGGGGTCTCCATTTTCGCTGATGACACAAAGTTGTGCAAGGTAATTAAATCAGATAATGATGTGCTTTCCCTCCAAGGGGATTTACATAAAATTGAGGAATGGACATCTAAATGGCAGATGAGATTTAATATGAATAAATGTAAAGTTATGCATCCAGGAAGGAAAAATAGCCATGCAATTTATAATCTTAATGGAGCAAATCTAGGTGTATCAGATATTGAAAGGGATTTAGGAGTGCTTGTGGACAACCACCTAGGTAACAGTGCTCAAAGCCAAGCAGCAGCTGCAAAGGCAAATAAAATATTAGCATGTATTAAGAAGGGTATAGAAGCCAGGGAAGCAAATATAATTCAGCCACTGTACAAATCTCTAGTACGCTGTCATTTGGAATATGGAGTACAATTTTGGGCACCACTTCATAAAAAGGACATTTTAGAGCTGGAAAAGGTACAGAGGAGGGCAACAAAACTAATAAGGGGAATGAAGGGGCTAAGTTATGAAGAAAGACTAACCAAATTAAGAGTATTTTCTCTAGAGGAGATATGATTACCTTATATAAATACATCCAGGGTCAGTATAAAGATTTGCCAAGTTAGTTTTTTGTGCCAAGAGATTTTCAAATGACAAGAGGACATCCCTTGAGGTCAAAAGTAAAAAGATTCCCAGAAATTGTGTGCATATTGCAGTTGAAATGTGCGTTGGGCGCCACATATGTAACATCATCTAAGTGGGACAGGCAGCAGTTATACTTACAGCACTCATACTATGATAATGCATTATTAAAAACAAATGGGTGCTTTTGCATTACAAAATATAAAGTTTAGCTACAAAATGTTCTATAACATTATCACTGAGAAGTATTAGCCCAAAAGAGGACGTTATATAACCTCACAGCTCATAGTAGTGGATAAAGGACAGATTAATTAGCATATCTGTAAGTGTAGTCCTATTCTATGACCTAATATATTCTTTTAGTTTATATAAGCAAACAGAAGATAGAAGTACTACTGCAGGTCCATATTAATAATAACTTAGTATTTTGACTGGAGACAATTCAGTAATTATGACTTTATTTGTTATTTATTATTGGCTATGTTTTTTTAAAGATACTATAGTGGGACCCAATTTTAGGCTTATTCATATTGCTTTATGTTGACACTATTTTAATGTATACCAATAAAAGTTACATATGAAAGAATTTGTTCTTAAGAAAGTGTTTCTCCTGAGCAGTAAGTGTGCTGTGTACTTGTTCATTGATTAGTGGCAGCTAAGAGGGTGTGTGGTTTTGTCGGTGTAAAGCTATATCAGTGTGTGGATTTTTGTGGTCTATTTGCCTCTGTTCTGTGATTTCTCCTGAGCACTAAGTGTGTTGTGTACTTGTGCATTGATTAGTGGCAGCTGAAAGGGGGGTGGTTTTGTTTGTGTAAAGCTATATCAGTGTGTGGCTTTTTGTGGTCTGTTTGCCTCTGTTCTGTGATTTCTCCTGAACAGCTGAACAGTAGGTGTATTTGAGTACTTGTGGAGTGATTAGTGGCAGGTGAGTAGTAAGAACCTAATATAAGTAGGGGAAGGAGTGAACTTGTGAGCTTGCGAACAGTTCTAGTATAAATGTAGTTCTAGTATAAGTGCAATTCTCGTATAAGAGTAAGAGTTTAAATAAATAGAGGGAGTGCAAAGAAAAGGGGAGTACATTGCAGTGCTTTATAAAAATTTTGTAATTAGTAATTATGAGTCAGTCCAGTGACAACCTCACCCAGTGTGCATCCTGCCATATGTATGAACTGCTGGAACAGCTGATCCAGGGTCCATACCTCTTTGAGAGGTGTGAGCATGTTGCCTCTCTGGAAGCTCAAATTGGAGAACTGGAGAGGAGAATCGCAGCACTTAGTGACATTGCTAGACTGGAAAGGGAGTGGGTGCTCGCGGAGCACAATTTAGCTGGGACTGGCATGGAGGATGGAGATACGGCTAGTGAGGAAGCCCAGGGAGGTAGCTGGATTACAGTTACAAGGGGAAGTAGGGGGTAAAGGAGCAGGTGGCAGACCAGTACTGAGTTGGCACACACCAACAGATTTGCCAGATTTAGTGAAACTGTTGGGGATGTCATTTCAGGAATAGCAATGCCAGATAGAGCTGTTCCCTCTAACGGCTGAAAGAACAGTTCCACTGGAGGAGAGTGAGGACAGCATAGGCAAAGCAAAAGAAAGGTTTTGGTGGTAGGGGACTCTATTATTAGGAAGGTAGACAGGGTGATTTGTCACCCAGATCCCGGCAATCGAACAGTTTGCTGTCTCCAGGGTGCTCGGGTTCGGGTAGATAAATTATTGGGAGGGGCTGGAAATGATCTGGCGGTCTTAGTACATATTGGTAGCAATGACAAAGTTAGTGGAAGATAGAGTGTCCTAAAGAATGATTTTAAGAACTAGGTAATAAGCTGAAGGCAAGGACCTCCAAAGTAGTATTTTCTGAGACACTACATGTGCCACGTGCTAGCCCAGGGAGACAGAAGGAGCTTAGGGAGGTTAATGCATGACTAAGAAAGTGGTGCATTAAGGAGGGGTTGGGGTTTTTAGATCACTGGGCTGACTTATCACTTGGAACAATATCTATAGCAGGGATGTATTGCACCTTAGTGACAAGGGAGCTGCTGTGCTAGGGGAAAAGATGGTAGAACGGCTGGGGGAGTTTTTAAATTAATAGGTGGGGGCGAGGGTCTTGATAGAAGTAATGGGGTAGAAAGTGTAGAGGGAGTAAGGAATGCATTAGTCAAGGGGGTGGAGATGGGGGGACGGTTAGTATAGTCAATAGGGAAGTATCGCTAAGTAACTCACGTACAGTGGCAGGCACTTCAGAAGTACAGACTCATAACATAAGATGTATGCTCGCTAATGCCAGAAGCTTTCCAGGAAAAATGGGAGAATTAGAATTATTAGCAGTTAATGAGAAATGGGATTTAATAGGCATTACTGAAACATGGTGGGGTGACTCTCATGACTGTACTGTTATACTCTATTTAGGAAAGATAGCGGCAATGGTAAAAGAGGAGGAGGGATTTATCTATATGCTAAGCCTGAATTTAAGCCTATAGTCAGAGAAGATATTTATGATGGAACTAGTGATAATGTTGAATGTTTGTGGGTAGAATTAAATAGCGGAGCAGCAAATTCTAAAATAATATTGGTAGGAGTATGCTATAAACCCCCATATATAATTGAAAGTGAGGAACTGCAATTAATGTTACAGATTGGAAATGCAGCTAAACTTGGTCAAATTCTAATAATGGGAGACTTTAATTACCCTGAAATAAACTGGATAAATGAGACCAGCAGTTCAGCTAAGGGGAGCAGGTTCTAAATTACAGTCAGAGATCATTATATGGCCCATGTTATACAAGAGCCTACTAAAAATTAGGCTATCTTGGATTTAGTCATCATAAATAATATTGATATATTATGAAATGTTTTAATAGGGCAACCTTTTGGAAACAGTGATCACATTACAGTCTCATTTGAGATTAAATAAAATAAAAAAAATCTGTAATGGGCCAACAAAAACTGTAAATTTTAAAAGAGCAGATTTTAACGTTCTAAGGGCGACAATACAAAGTATAGACTGGGACAAAGAACAGACAGGTAAAAATACTGAACATAAATGGACAAGATTCAAATTCTCACTAAATATACATACTTATCACCATATACCCTGTTGAAATAAAAATATAAGGCGTAAATAACATCCCATGTGGCTTAATAATGACTTAAAGATGAAGATGAGGAGTAAGAAAATAGACATTTAAATAATACAAACAAGAGGGGACAGAGACTGCCTTACGTAAGTACAAGGAAGTCAACAAGGCTTGGAAATGGGCTATTAGACTTTAAAAAGGGATTGGATATTTTCTTAAATAAAAATAAAGGGCATTCATGGTTATCCTGGATAATTAAAGAGGGAGTATTGAACCAGGGAGGTGTCCGATCGTCAGTATCTGGGGTCAGGAAGGAATTTTATATTTTTTTCCCCTTTTGAGACAATTGGCTTCACTTGTGTTTTTTTCTTTTTGCCTTCCTCTGGATCAGTTAACAATTAACAATTAAACTGCATATTGCAGATTAGAGGAGATCCAAAAAGGCTGAACTTGATGGGCTAAAAGTTTTTTTTCAACCTCAACTTCTATGTAACTATGTAACATATCTGCCAGGCTGCAACTTGAACATTGAGTTGTTAAAAATTCGTAGAATTAAAATTAGGAGCATTCATCACCCTCTCATAAATTAAAATGTGAAAGTGGCAGTAGCAACTGTGATCCCAGCAGGACTATGGAGAAGCACATTCGTTTACAAGTACATACCCCCACCTGAGAAAATAACAGGCAAGAAAGCAAAATGGATGCCTGTTGTGAAGAAGAATTGTAAAAAAGCTGCAAAATGTAAAGATTGTCTATACTTGTTTGGCTTGCTGTTTTTTGCCTTATTAATGCTTTCTAAAAAGATTTTGCCGATTATCATGTTAAGATAACCAAAAAGTTTGAACACGGTGGTCCTTTAATACACTAAAGCATCTATATTATCAGCTTGAAAACGCTTTTGCAAGATGATTTAGAGCGCCCTTTGTAAAAAAAATGTTTTAGATAATTTAGATATGTCTTTCAACCCCCATCATCAGTGCACACCAACAGTTAAAGATTTACCATAAATATATCCCTGGTTGAACACTACTTTATTTTACATAGAGTGACAGCCACCGCTGGTGCAGCAAAGATCTCAATACTTTTTTTGTTGTATTAAAGCCTTATGAGCATCAATGAAAAAAAAAATGTTACTCAACTATTTGAGAAGGTTTATCCAAGACATTATGAGACATTCTTTGTGTATGAAAATAATACTTCTGTAAATAAGTTTCGATTAATGGTCTGCTTGTGAATTTATTCCATTTCTTTTATTTTCAATTTTGCTTCAAAATTTATTTTTGCTGCTGCAATTGTAAATCCCCTAGAATTGTGTAAAGTTATAATTAAGAGAATAGGCCTTAAGTTAGGTGAACATCCAAAATGATATCACTTATAGTTGGGATGTGTTATAGGTTCTTTAGTATTCAAGTTTGGGTCATATGCTAATGTTTATGTCTCCTTGGCAAAAAGGAAAGAAATCCCAACATCCATTCAAACTACATTTAGTTCATGAAAGGAAGAGTTATGAATTGTTGATTAAAGGGACATGGAAATAATTGTTTTCTATGTTCTTCAGAAAGAGGGTATTTTTTTCAAATGATGGTTATCATAGCACAAAAATATATTCAGATTGATCACTGCTCTTGAGGGCTTACCCTCTAGCAGCTTATACAGAGTTTGAAAGTTTCATATTGGACTGTGGGTTGCCATAATAAGTATTAAAGGGATATGGTAAGAATTGTGTTCTTTGTTGCATCAGGCAAAAGCCCCTATGTCGTGGCTTTTCTGGCCTCCAACCAAGACTGTATCAGTAGAATCTGGGTCTATAATGGGAGAGTGAGCATAGTATGGTTCAATTAAATTTTATATGATTTTGTTTCATGCTACTTTTTTCAGCAATTCAAACCTAAGTGCATGTTTTGCACACAGCTGTTCTCTTTAAAGCCATATCTAAGTTTCCAGGATTATAATTGCATCTGATGGAGAATCAGTAGTGTATAAAAACATGTTTGCATGAAAAAATCCTCCCAAAAACCTTAACAAACTTACCCTGATATTACATGAGGGAATAGGGGGGAGAGAGCACCACACCTAGTGCAGGTCACCTTTTATGACCTCATGAATATGAGGTACATGAAACCGCTTCCCAACGTTCCTCGAATAGTCTGTTGGTACTCAACAAATCCCCTCGTCTGTGATGTAGTCCACCGCTGTGTGTACAGTGTGTATTGTACAATAAACTTATGATTATTGTTATTATATATATAATATAAATTATAATATAGTGATGCTGTGTTATTATAATCAGACTTGTGTTATGCCTGTGTGAGGTCTATGATTAGAAATTTAGGCTTGATGGCTATAATTATATATATTGGACTAGAGATGTCCTGAATAGTTAGCCGGGGGACTGTTCCCGTCGAACATAGCATGTTCGCGGCGAACTGCGAACATATGCGATATTCGACCCGCCCCCTATACTTTATCATTGAGCAAACTTTCACCCTGCATGTCACAGTCAGCAGACACATTCCAGCCAATCAGCAGCATACACTTCCTTCCAGAGCCTTCTAACTCATGGACAGCAGCCATTTTGGAATCATAACTAACTTGCAGTCTTACTGAGAGGAGGCTGAGTGTAGGTGATACTGCATCAATAGGGAAAACCATAGCTAGGCTACTGTACACAGTGTGCAATACAGTCCTGAAGGACTCTTTTGATCTCTACTGCAAGGACACCCCTGTGTCTCTTCCCCACCGTTATCATCATCCTCCCATCACCTTAGCACCCAACCCTAACACCCCTCACACTTATCCATAACACCCATCAACCTAACACCTAACCCTAACACTTATCCCTAACACCCCTCACACTTATCCCTAACACCCCTCACCCTAACCCTAATACACCTCACACTTATCCCTAACACCCCTCACCCTAACCCTAACACCCCTCACACTTATCCCTAACACCCCTCACCCTAACCCTAACACACCTCACACTTATCCCTAACACCTAACCCTAACACCTAACCCTAACACCCCTTACACTTATCCCTAACACCCCTCACCCTAACCCTAACACCGCTCACACTTATCCCTAACACCTAACCCTAACACCTAAACCTAACACCCCTTACACTTATCCCTAACACCCCTCACCCTAACTCTAACACCCCTCACACTTATCCCTAACACCCCTCACCCTAACCCTAACACCCCTTACACTTATCCCTAACACCCCTCACCCTAACCCTAACACCCCTCACACTTATCCCTAACACCTCTCACCTTAACCCTAACACCCCTCACACTTATCCCTAACACCCCTCACCCTAACCCTAACACCCCTCACACTTATCCCTAACAACCCTCACCCTAACCCTAACACCCCTCACACTTATCCCTAACACCCCTCACCCTAACACCTATCCCTAACACCCCTCACCCTAACCCTAACACCCCTCACACTTATCCTTAACACCCCTCACCTTAACACCTAACCCCCTCACCCTTATCCCTAACACCCCTCACCTTAACCCTAACACCCCTCACACTTATCCCTAACACCCCTCACCCTAACACCCCTCACACTTATCCCTAACACCTAACCCTAACACCTAACCTTAAAACCCCTTACACTTATCCCTAACACCGCTCACCCTAACCCTAACACCCCTTACACTTATCCCTAACACCCCTCACCCTAACCCTAACACCCCTTACACGTATCCCTAACACCTAACCCTAACACATCTTACACTTATCGCTAACACCCCTCACCCTAACCCTAACACCCCTCACACTTATCCCTAACACCTAACCCTAACACCCCTCACACTTATCCCTAACACCCCTCACCCTAACACCCCTCACACTTATCCCTAACACCCCTCACTCTAACCTTAACACCCCTCACACTTATCCCTAACACCCCTCACCCTAACCCTAACACCCCTCACACTTATCCCTAACACCCCTCACCCTAACCCTAACACCCCTCACACTTATCCATAACACCCCTCACCCTAACACCTATCCCTAACACCCCTCACCCTAACCCTAACACCCCTCACACTTATCCCTAACACCCCTCACCCTAACACCTAACCCCCTCACCCTTATCCCTAACACCCCTTACCTTAACACCCCTCACACTTATCCATAACACCCCTCACCCTAACCCCCTCACCCTAATCCCTAACACCCCTTACCCTAACACCCCTCACACTTATCCCTAACACCCCTCACCCTAACCCTAACACCCCTCACACTTATCCCTAACACCCCTCACTCTAACACTAACACCCCTCACCCTAACCCTTACACCCCTCACACTTATCCCTAACACCCCTCACCCTAACCCTAACACCCCTCACACTTATCCCTAACACCCCTCACCCTAACCCTAACACCCCTCACACTTATCCCTAACACTCCTCACCCTAACACCTATCCCTAACACCTCTCACCCTAACCCTAACACCCCTCACACTTATCCCTAACACCCCTCACCCTAACCCTAACACCCCTCAAACTTATCCCTAACACCTAACCCTAACACCTATCCCTAACACCCCTCACCCTAACACCTAACCCCCTCACCCTTATCCCTAACACCCCTTACCTTAACACCCCTCACACTTATCCATAACACCCCTCACCCTAACCCCCTCACCCTAATCCCTAACACCCCTTACCCTAACACCCCTCATACTTATCCCTAACACCCCTCACCCTAACCCTAACACCCCTCACACTTATCCCTAACACCCCTCACTCTAACACTAACACCCCTCACCCTAACCCTAACACCCCTCACACTTATCCCTAACACCCCTCACCCTAACCCTAACACCCCTCACACTTATCCCTAACACCCCTCACCCTAACCCTAACACCCCTCACACTTATCCCTAACACTCCTCACCCTAACACCTATCCCTAACACCTCTCACCCTAACCCTAACACCCCTCACACTTATCCCTAACACCCCTCACCCTAACCCTAACACCCCTCAAACTTATCCCTAACACCTAACCCTAACACCTAACCCTAACACTCCTCACACTTATCCCTAACACCCCTCACCCTAACCCTAACACCCCTCACACTTATCCCTAACACCCTTCACTCTAACCCTAACACCCCTCACCCTAACCCTTACACCCCTCACACTTATCCCTAACACCCCTCACCCTAACCCTAACACCCCTCACATTTATCCCTAACACCCCTCACCGTAACCCTAACACCCCTCACACTTATCCCTAACACCCCTCACCCTAACACCTATCCCTAACACCCCTAACCCTAACCCTAACACCCCTCACACTTATCCCTAACACCCCTCACCCTAACCCTAACACCCCTCACACTTATCCCTAACACCTAACCCTAACACCCCTTACACTTATCCCTAACACCCCTCACCCTAACTCTAACATCCCTAACACCCCTCACCCTAACCCTAACACCCCTTACACTTATCCCTAACACCCCTCACCCTAACCCTAACACCCCTCACACTTATCCCTAACACCCCTCACCCTAACCCTAACACCCCTCACACTTATCCCTAACACCCCTCACCATAACCCTAACACCCCTCACACTTATCCCTAACACCCCTCACACTTATCCCTAACACCCCTCACCTTAACACCCCTCACACTTATCCATAACACCCCTCACCCTAACACCTAACCCCCTCACCCTTATCCCTAACACCCCTTACCCTAACACCCCTCACACTTATCCCTAACACCCCTCACCCTAACCCTAACACCCCTCACACTTATCCCTAACACCCTTCACCCTAACCCTAACACCCCTCACACTTATCCCTAACACCCCTCACTCTAACCCTAACACCCCTCACCCTAACCCTTACACCCCTCACACTTATCCCTAACACCCCTCACCCTAACCCTAACACCCCTCACACTTATCCCTAACACCCCTCACCCTAACCCTAACACCCCTCACACTTATCCCTAACACTCCTCACCCTAACACCTATCCCTAACACCTCTCACCCTAACCCTAACACCCCTCACACTTATCCCTAACACCCCTCACCCTAACCCTAACACCCCTCACACTTATCCCTAACACCTAACCCTAACACCTATCCCTAACACCCCTCACCCTAACACCTAACCCCCTCACCCTTATCCCTAACACCCCTTACCTTAACACCCCTCACACTTATCCATAACACCCCTCACCCTAACCCCCTCACCCTAATCCCTAACACCCCTTACCCTAACACCCCTCATACTTATCCCTAACACCCCTCACCCTAACCCTAACACCCCTCACACTTATCCCTAACACCCCTCACTCTAACACTAACACCCCTCACCCTAACCCTTACACCCCTCACACTTATCCCTAACACCCCTCACCCTAACCCTAACACCCCTCACACTTATCCCTAACACCCCTCACCCTAACCCTAACACCCCTCACACTTATCCCTAACACTCCTCACCCTAACACCTATCCCTAACACCTCTCACCCTAACCCTAACACCCCTCACACTTATCCCTAACACCCCTCACCCTAACCCTAACACCCCTCAAACTTATCCCTAACACCTAACCCTAACACCTAACCCTAACACTCCTCACACTTATCCCTAACACCCCTCACCCTAACCCTAACACCCCTCACACTTATCCCTAACACCCTTCACTCTAACCCTAACACCCCTCACCCTAACCCTTACACCCCTCACACTTATCCCTAACACCCCTCACCCTAACCCTAACACCCCTCACATTTATCCCTAACACCCCTCACCCTAACCCTAACACCCCTCACACTTATCCCTAACACCCCTCACCCTAACACCTATCCCTAACACCCCTAACCCTAACCCTAACACCCCTCACACTTATCCCTAACACCCCTCACCCTAACCCTAACACCCCTCACACTTATCCCTAACACCTAACCCTAACACCCCTTACACTTATCCCTAACACCCCTCACCCTAACTCTAACATCCCTAACACCCCTCACCCTAACCCTAACACCCCTTACACTTATCCCTAACACCCCTCACCCTAACCCTAACACCCCTCACACTTATCCCTAACACCCCTCACCCTAACCCTAACACCCCTCACACTTATCCCTAACACCCCTCACCATAACCCTAACACCCCTCACACTTATCCCTAACACCCCTCACACTTATCCCTAACACCCCTCACCTTAACACCCCTCACACTTATCCATAACACCCCTCACCCTAACACCTAACCCCCTCACCCTTATCCCTAACACCCCTTACCCTAACACCCCTCACACTTATCCCTAACACCCCTCACCCTAACCCTAACACCCCTCACACTTATCCCTAACACCCTTCACCCTAACCCTAACACCCCTCACACTTATCCCTAACACCCCTCACTCTAACCCTAACACCCCTCACCCTAACCCTTACACCCCTCACACTTATCCCTAACACCCCTCACCCTAACATCCCTCACACTTATCCCTAACACCCCTCACCCTAACCCTAACACCCCTCACACTTATCCCTAACACCCCTCACCCTAACACCTATCCCTAACACCCCTCACCCTAACCCTAACACCCCTCACACTTATCCCTAACACCCCTCACCCTAACCCTAACACCCCTCACACTTATCCCTAACACCTAACCCTAACACCCCTTACACTTATCCCTAACATCCCTCACCCTAACGCCTAACCCTAACACCCCTTACACTTATCCCTAACACCCCTCACACTTATCCCTAACACCTAACCCTAACACCTAACCCTAACACCCCTTACACTTATCCCTAACACCCCTCACTCTAACCCTAACACCCCTCACACTAACCCTTACACCCCTCACACTTATCCCTAACACCCCTCACCCTAACCCTAACACCCCTCACACTTATCCCTAACACCCCTCACCCTAACCCTAACACCCCTCACCCTAACACCTATCCCTAACACCCCTCACCCTAACCCTAATACCCCTCACACTTATCCCTAACACCCCTCATCCTAACCCTAACACCCCTCACACTTATCCCTGTGTCTCTTCCCCCCCTTATCATCAAGGGAGGGGGGAGGATGATGAGGGAGGGGGGAAGAGACACAGGACAGGATGATGAGGGAGGGGGGGAGAGACACAGGGGAAGATGATGAGGAAGGGTGGAAAGAGACACAGGGGAGGATGATGATGGAGGGGGGGAAGAGACACAGGGGAGGATGATGATGGAGGGGGGGAAGAGACACAGGGGAGGATGATGAGGGAGGGGGTAAAGAGATACAGGGGAGGATGATGAGGGAGGGGTAAAGAGATACAGGGGAGGATGATGAGGGAGGGGGTAAAGAGATACAGGGGAGGGTGATGAGGGAGGGGTAAAGAGATACAGGGGAGGGTGATGAGGAAGGGGGGAAAGAGACACAGGGCAGGATGATGAGGAAGGGGGGGAAGATGACGAGGGAGGGGGAAAAGAGACACGGGAAGATGACGAGGGAGGGGGAAAAGAGACACAGGGGAGGATGATGAGGGAGGGGGGGAAGAGACACAGGGGAAGAAAATGAGGGAGGGGGAAAAGAGACACAGGGGAGGATGATGAGGGAGGGGGGAAGAGACACAGGGGAGGATGATGAGGGAGGGGGTAAAGAGATACAGGGGAGGATGATGAGGGAGGGGTAAAGAGATACAGGGGAGGGTGATGAGGAAGGGGGCAAAGAGACACAGGGCAGGATGATGAGGGAGGGGGGAAGAGACACAGGGGAAGATGATGAGGGAGGGGGGAAAGAGACACAGGGGAGGATGATGAGGGAGGGGGTAAAGAGATACAGGGCAGGATGATGAGGGAGGGGGGGAAGAGACACAGGGGAGGATGATGAGGGAGGGGGAAAAGAGACACAGGGGAGGATGATGAGGGAGGGGGGAAAGAGACACAGGGGAGGATGATGATGGAGGGGGAAGAGACACAGGGGAGGATGATGAGGGAGGGGGTAAAGAGATACAGGGGAGGATGATGAGGGAGGGGTAAAGAGATACAGGGGAGGATGATGAGGGAGGGGGTGAAGAGATACAGGGGAGGATGATGAGGGAGGGGTGAAGAGATACAGGGGAGGGTGATGAGGAAGGGGGGAAAGAGACACATGGCAGGATGATGAGGGAGGGGGGAAGAGACACAGGGGAAGATGATGAGGGAGGGGGTAAAGAGATACAGGGGAGGGTGATGCAGGAGGGGTAAAGAGATACAGGGGAGGGTGATGAGGAAGGGGGGAAAGAGACACAGGGCAGGATGATGAGGAAGGGGGGGAAGATGACGAGGGAGGGGGAAAAGAGACACGGGAAGATGACGAGGGAGGGGGAAAAGAGACACAGGGGAGGATGATGAGGGAGGGGGGGGAAGAGACACAGGGGAAGATAATGAGGGAGGGGGAAAAGAGACACAGGGGAGGATGATGAGGGAGGGGGGAAGAGACACAGGGGAGGATGATGAGGGAGGGGGTAAAGAGATACAGGGGAGGATGATGAGGGAGGGGTAAAGAGATACAGGGGAGGGTGATGAGGAAGGGGGCAAAGAGACACAGGGCAGGATGATGAGGGAGGGGGGAAGAGACACAGGGGAAGATGATGAGGGAGGGGGGAAAGAGACACAGGGGAGGATAATGAGGGAGGGGGTAAAGAGATACAGGGCAGGATGATGAGGGAGGGGGGGAAGAGACACAGGGGAAGATGATGAGGGAGGGGGAAAAGAGACACAGGGGAGGATGATGAGGGAGGGGGGAAAGAGACACAGGGGAGGATGATGATGGAAGGGGAAGAGACACAGGGGAGGATGATGAGGGAGGGGGTAAAGAGATACAGGGGAGGATGATGAGGGAGGGGTAAAGAGATACAGGGGAGGATGATGAGGGAGGGGGGGAAGAGATACAGGGGAGGATGATGAGGGAGGGGTGAAGAGATACAGGGGAGGGTGATGAGGAAGGGGGGAAAGAGACACATGGCAGGATGATGAGGGAGGGGGGAAGAGACACAGGGGAAGATGATGAGGGAGGGGGAAAAGAGACACAGGGGAGGATGATGATGGAGGGGGGAAGAGACACAGGGGAGGATGATGAGGGAGAGGTAAAGAGATACAGGGGAGGATGATGAGGGAGGGGGTAAAGAGATACAGGGGAGGGTGATGAGGGAGGGGTAAAGAGATACAGGGGAGGGTGATGAGGAAGGGGGGAAAGAGACACAGGGCAGGATGATGAGGAAGGGGGGAAAGAGACACAGGGGAGGATGATGAGGGAGGGGGTAAAGAGATACAGGGGAGGATGATAATGGAGGGGGATGTTAGGTTATTTATGCCCTTTATGGATTAAAACCAGACTCTGCATCAACTATGTAATTTTCCGTGGGAGTTTTGACATGGATCCCCCTCCGGCATGCCACAGTCCAGGTGTTAGTCCCCTTAAAACAACTTTTCCATCACTATTGTGGCCAGAAAGAGTCCCTGTGGGTTTTAAAATCCGCCTGCCCATTGAAGTCTATGGCGGTTCGCCGGTTCGCGAACATTTACGGCGGTTCGCATTCGCGGTTCGCGAACCGAAAATTTTATGTTCGCGACTTCACTATATTGGACCTTATTCAGGTGTCACCAAGCACCAGATGAATCCGTCAGATGAAATAGGTGCTTTTATAGAGAATAGATATATTCAAATGTTGTGTATAATCGCTGGGTTAGAACAGATGCGTTTCTCCATCAAATCTTATGGCTTTTGCTATGATCAAAACCACCTCCAAAAGGATGTATCGGGTATGTATTAAATCCTTGAAGGTGTGTGATAATTATATCTTACCCTGATTATTGCAAATTTCTCCAGATTTCTGGGACTTGATTTTGAGAAGACATGTACCTTGTTTTAGCCAATCCCAGACAGCTATAACATTGTTTCAATTGCTGGGAAGACAGTTTGTGCAATAAAGCATCATGGGATGTGTAATCTTGTTTTCCCCTGCACAAGGAAGCAAGGAGGAGCTCAGACATTGCTGTTGATTTCTGCATTGTGCTGCTCTTGGCTTGAAGTTTAGTATAGGGTAAAACCTGTACCGATATGCAGTTTTTCTATTGGTTAGTACCAGATGTTTAAGTAGGCACCTCTGGGGGGGGGGGGGGGGTTATCTGTATCTGTATGAAATGACTCAATGTAATGTGTGTTTCTGATTAGATTAGAACATTTATACACAGGGAAATTAGATATACCTTTGATAAAATACTCCTTTCCTGCTATGTGCATGGATCACACGAATAAGCTACCTGTAGGGAGGCTCCCCCTGTCATGTTGTAAATTGAGTCTACCCAACTCCATATACATTTAACTTTATTGTCTATTTGTTTATTGTTTCTTTTCATGGACCTCCTTAGTTTTACACTTTGTTATTTAGACTGCATAATAACTATAGTCGATTTTCCCTGACAAATAAACACATTCCATTGTCTTAACTTAAGATCTCAGGATTCCAAGACACCTTTAAAGCTCTTAATATACCATACAACACTTTCACATATATTTCACTACAATCAGAAGCTCAGCAGAGCAAAACACAAATCTCCCTAGTGAGCCAGCTAAAGCGGCTATTAAAGCATCCCGGGAACACCTACTGCCTGGAAGCAAATGTTGAAGCTGACACTCCTTCAGTTCATTAGAAACTAATCCACCTATTGTGTAACAAACTTTCATAGCATACAATATTTTCTAATATTTCTAATTCCCCTGCCTTTCATGTTCTTTCTTGATTACTGCAACATTCATATCACAAATATATCTATGTACTGTTTCATGACTGCCAGTTCTCTATCCAGACATGTCTAGAACAAAACTTTTTCAAACCGAGGATTAAATGTAAAATTTTCCAAAATCCATATAATCTCCATGAATATTTGAAAATGTTTCTGAGTTTTATGTTTATAGATTTCACTGTGTCATTACACCCCCCCCCCCCCATACTCATGTAGATATATATTGAGGTCTAAGTAGTGGTTTTCATATCTTTGAGTGGTTCTTGAGGCACTTGGATTGTATTTGGATGGTAAAGAGACATTATGGGTTCATGATAGAAGTTGTAAAGTTCCATTGGAATCATTTGGGAATCCTGGACCACTGTTAATTCTTCTGGTGCAAAAATGGCTTCTATGATTAGATTACTTTAAAAAAAAAACTGTTTGAGATCATCTTAACACCCCTTCAGCTTTGGCAATGCCGGTGCCTTTCTTCATCCTTATATATTCTCCTATTTTTACAGTTTTCTTATGGATTGCTACCTTGTCTTGGTGAAGAGGCTTGTGTATCTCAATGAAGCTGTGAGCTATACCATGTTTCAACCTCTGTTTGCTTATATAAACTAAAAAAATACATTGGGTCCTAGAATAGGACTACACTTTTGGGCAAAAAATTCTCAAATATAATGATACTAGCAACTTGCCCATCAAAAATGATGGGGCAATAACATTTTAATTCATGGGAATGCTGTTTGAGACATAATTGAAAGCGTTTTGTACCATGAGGACCTTCGGCGCTCATTGCAAGCCTCAGGCCCTTCGGTGCTCATTGCGAGACTTGCGCTGAGCGCCTTTGGAGCTCATTGCGAGCCTCTGAGAGAGATATCTATTTCTATGTACTGTATATGTAGTTAGGTAATTAATGATTTATTCACTAAATTATTATAGTTCAATTATTTATAATTGATATATGCAGTGAGCAATAGGCTGAAGAGCTAACAATCTGTTTGTATTTTGCGTCTGCATAGAATATACATTTTGAGTGTTGGTGCCCTGCTTATAAGAGATACAGGGGAGTAAAGAGATACAGGGGAGGATGATGAGGGAGGGGTAAAGAGATACAGGGGAGGGTGATGAGTAAGGGGGCAAAGAGACACAGGGCAGGATGATGAGGGAGGGGGAAGAGACACAGGGGAAGATGATGAGGGAGGGGGAAAAGAGACACAGGGGAGGATGATGAGGGAGGGGGGAAAGAGACACAGGGGAGGATGATGAGGGAGGGGGGAAAGAGACACAGGGGAGGATGATGAGGGAGGGGGGAAAGAGACACAGGGGAGGATGATGATGGAGGGGGGAAGAGACACAGGGGAGGATGATGAGGGAGGGGGTAAAGAGATACAGGGGAGGATGATGAGGGAGGGGTAAAGAGATACAGGGGAGGGTGATGAGGAAGGGAGGAAAGAGACCCAGGGGAGGATGATGAGGGAGGGGGAAGAGACACAGGGGAAGATGATGAGGGAGGGGGAAAAGAGACACAGGGGAGGATGATGAGGGAGGGGGGAAAGAGACACAGGGGAGGATGATGATGGAGGGGGGAAGAGACACAGGGGAGGATGATGAGGGAAGGGGGTAAAGAGATACAGGGGAGGATGATGAGAGAGGGGTAAAGAGATACAGGGGAGGAGGGTGATGAGGAAGGGGGGAAAGAGACACAGGGCAGGATGATGAGGGAGGGGGAGAAGAGACACAGGGGAAGATGATAAGGGAGGTGGAAAAGAGACACAGGGGAGGATGATGAGGGAGGGGGGAAAGAGACACAGGGGAGGATGATGAGGGAGGGGGGAAAGAGACACAGGGGAGGATGATGAGGGAGGGGGGAAGAGACACAGGGGAGGATGATGAGGGAGGGGGTAAAGAGATACAGGGGAGGATAATGAGGGAGGTGAAAGGATGATGAGGAAGGGGGGGATGAGACACAGGGGAGGGTGATGAGGAAGGGGGGAAAGAGACACAGGGGAGGATGATGCGGGAGGGGGTAAAGAGATACAGGGGAGGATGAGAATGGAGGAGGATGTTAGGTTATTTATGCCCTTTGTGGATTAAAACCAGACTCTGCATCAACTATGTAATTTTCCGTGGGAGTTTTGACATGGATCCCCCTCCGGCATGCCACAGTCCAGGTGTTAGTCCCCTTAAAACAACTTTTCCATCACTATTGTGGCCAGAAAGAGTCCCTGTGGGTTTTAAAATCCGCCTGCCCATTGAAGCCTATGGCGGTTCGCCGGGTTCGCCGGTTGGCGAACATTTGCGGTGGTTCATATTCGCGGTTCGCGAACCGAAAATTTTATGTTCGCGACATCACTATATTGGACCTTATTCAGGTGTCACCAAGCACCAGATGAATCCGTCAGATGAAATAGGTGCTTTTATAGAGAATAGATATATTCAAATGTTGTGTATAATCGCTGGTTTGGAACAGATGTGTTTCTCCATTTTGCTATGATCAAAACCACCTCCAAAAGGATGTATCGGGTATGTATTAAATCCTTGAAGGTGTGTGATAATTATATCTTACCCTGATTATTGCAAATTTCTCCAGATTTCTGGGACTTGATTTTGAGAAGACATGTACCTTGTTTTAGCCAATCCCAGACAGCTATAACATTGTTTCAATTGCTGGGAAGACAGTTTGTGCAATAAAGCATCATGGGATGTGTAATCTTGTTTTCCCCTGCACAAGGAAGCAAGGAGGAGCTCAGACATTGCTGTTGATTTCTGCATTGTGTTGCTCTTGGCTTAAAGTTTAGTATAGGGTAAAACCTGGGGGGGGGGGACTTTTTTTTTTTTTTATCTGTATCTGTATGAAATGACTCAATGTAATGTGTGTTTCTGATTAGATTAGAACATTTATACACAGGGAAATTAGCTATACCTTTGATAAAATACTCCTTTCCTGCTATGTGGATGGATCACACGAATAGCTACCTGTAGAGAGGCTCCCCCTGTCATGTTGTAAATTGAGTCTACCCAACTCCATATACATTTAACTTTATTGTCTATTTGTTTATTGTTTCTTTTCATGGACCTCCTTAGTTTTACACTTTGTTATTTAGACTGCATAATAACTATAGTCGATTTTCCCTGACAAATAAACACATTCCATTGTCTTAACTTAAGCTCTCAGGATTCCAAGACACCTTTAAAGCTCTTAATATACCATACAACACTTTCACATACATTTCATTACAATCAGAAGCTCAGCAGAACAAAACAAAAATCTCCCTAGTGAGCCAGCTAAATCGGCTATTAAAGCATCCCGGGAACACCTACTGCCTGGAAGCAAATGTTGAAGCTGACACTCCTTCAGTTCATTAGAAACTAATCCACCTATTGTGTAACAAACTTTCATAGCATACAATATTTTCTAATATTTCTAATTCCCCTGCCTTTCATGTTCTTTCTTGATTACTGCAACATTCATATCACAAATATATCTATGTACTGTTTCATGACTGCCAGTTCTCTATCCAGACATGTCTAGAACAAAACTTTTTCAAACCGAGGATTAAATGTAAAATTTTCCAAAATCCATATAATCTCCATGAATATTTGAAAATGTTTCTGAGTTTTATGTTTATAGATTTCACTGTGTCTTTACACCCCCCCCCCCTCCCCCACATACTCATGTAGATATATATTGAGGTCTAAGTAGTGGTTTTCATATCTTTGAGTGGTTCTTGAGGCACTTGGATTGTGTTTGGATGGTAAAGAGACATTATGGGTTCATGATAGAAGTTGTAAAGTTCCATTGGAATCATTTGGGAATCCTGGACCACTGTTAATTCTTCTGGTGCAAAAATGGCTTCTATGATTAGATTACTTTAAAAAAAAAACTGTTTGAGATCATCTTAACACCCCTTCAGCTTTGGCAATGCCGGTGCCTTTCTTCATCCTTATATATTCTCCTATTTTTACAGTTCTCTTATGGATTGCTACCTTGTCTTGGTGAAGAGGCTTGTGTATCTCAATGAAGCTGTGAGCTATACCATGTTTCAACCTCTGTTTGCTTATATAAACTAAAAAAATACATTGGGTCCTAGAATAGGACTACACTTTTGGGCAAAAAAATCTCAAATATAATGATACTAGCAACTTGCCCATCAAAAATGATGGGGCAATAACATTTTAAGCCATGGGAATGCTGTTTGAGACATAATTGAAAGCGTTTTGTACTATGGGGACCTTCGGCGCTCATTGCAAGCCTCAGGCTCTTCGGTGCTCATTGCGAGACTTGCGCTGAGCGCCTTTGGAGCTCATTGCGAGCCTCTGAGAGATATATCTATTTCTATGTACTGTATATGTAGTTAAGTAATTAATGATTTATTCACTAAATTAATATAGTTCAATTATTTATAATTGATATATGCAGTGAGCAATAGGCTGAAGAGCTAACAATCTGTTTGTATTTTGCGTCTGCATAGAATATACATTTTGAGTGTTGGTGCCCTGCTTATAAAGTGTAATGAATGTTTGAACCTTGCATTCTAAATAGGCTGCGTGCGCGAGGTAAAGCCGTTGGTTTATTGTGTAAAGTGGCATTGTAAAGTCGTAATGTTATTAATGTGGTACGCGTCTCTTAAACATTTTGCGGCTTTTGTAATAGTGTATTTTGTAGGTCGTAGTGTAATGTGTAAAGTGGTACGCAGTTTGCATTGGCTTTCACGGTCCGTGAGCTTTTTCCGGCATTTGTAAGAGTGTATCTTGTAGTTCGTAGTGTGATGTGTAAAGTGCTATGCGTTTTGCAGTGTTTTGCGCGGCCTAGGGTCGTGTAGCCTCGTTTCCATTTTTTTCCTCGTTCCACCTCACTGACAGACGTCCTGGCTGCTGCCCTATTCTGTCTGTCATGTTTTTGTAATTTTTTGCGGTGTCTTTAATGTGTTTTTGTGTTTTTTGTTCAAGCGCTAATCTCCAAAATGTTTGCGTCTCATATCTTTTTTTTTCTAAGTCCCGTGTCTCGTATCTTCTTTTTTCTAAGTCCTGCGCCTTGTATTTTAAAGGCTCGCCTTGCTTCGCGAGGCTCGACTGGGCTAAGTGCTACGGTTTAACGTCTCGCCTCACGAGGCTCATAGGGATGAGCACCTTTGGCACTCATCGGCTAAGTCCTACGCGTTAACGGCTCGCTTTACTTCGCCTAATCGCCTCAGTCGTACACACCTCGCAAAGCGTGACAACGTCTCACAGTTTGACAACTATTATATGTGACTATATATATAGCGACTTGCCCGTCAAAAAATGACGGCAATAAGATTGTAAGGCAGGTAATGGTGTTTGGTTGAGACATGAATTTTGTTGGTGTTCTGAGATCCTTTGGCGCTCATTGCGAGCCTCGCGCTGAGTGCCTCGGAGCTCATTGCGAGGCTGTTGGTTGTTTGTGTGCTATGAGCAGCGTTGGCAGTGTTTTTTTGTATGCTAATGAAATAATACATGAATAAATTAATATACTTTACCTAGTTTGAAGTAATATATGCAGGAAGCATTGTATGAAGAGCTGACAATCTGTGTTCATGTTGCTGCAGCATACAATGTTGATTTTGACAGTTGTGGAGCTGCTGTGTAAGTGTCAGCAACGTGTGCAGTGTGTAATGTAAATATTGCGCATGCGCGAGAAAAATCCGTTAGGGTAGCTGTGTACTTCCGCATTGTGTAAGTTAGTGTTGTGAAATGGCGGCTAATGTGTGTGGTACGTGGCTGTGGATGATTTTGCGTCCTTGTTAATAGTGTATCTTGAACCTCGTATGGCTTTTTCGGAAAATCTGTATGTGTTTGGTGGTGTTTTGCGTGTTTAGGGTCCTGTAGCCTCGTTTTTGTTTTTTTTGGCAGCCATTTTTTCTCTTGCTTAGGGGATTTTCGGGTGTGTAACCTCTTTAATTTGTACTTAAATTGAGGTGTAACTTCACTTGCAGAGGTCCTGGGTGCCCCCCTTGCTGTGGGTAAGCTTGTTATGTGTGTTTTGTGTATTTATTGTGTTTGTAATGTTTTCATGTGCGCGGGGTTCGGGCGCTATGGTCGTATTTTTGCGAGCTCGTAATGGGTTTGTTTGTAAGTCCCGCGGCTCGTATTTGAGGCTGCTAAGTCCGTACATTTTGCGATGTAAGTCCCGTCGTAGGGATGAGCGCCTATGGCGCTCATCAGCAGCGCAAGGAGCGCCATCGGCGCTCCTTGCCAGCAAATGCAGCCCTCGCTTCGCGAGGTCCACAGGCTCGCTACGCGAGCCCACATCATTAGCAACAGCTTTGGGCAAGCCACACTGCTGACAACTATATATGAGATAGAGCCTTTTGCAGCTAACCTTGCAAAAGCACCCATTTGACTTCAATAATGCCCTACCATAGTATGAGTGCTGTAAGTATAACTGCTGCCTGTCCCATTTAGATGATGTTACATATGTGGCGCCAAACGTGCGTTTCCACTGCAATGTACGTGCAGTCTTATCAAGGGCACCCGAGTGGATTCACTTCAGGGTTTTTATATGATGTGCTAAACTAGGTCCTTTTAGGTGAATAAAGATGTCCTGGCAGGTATATAATGGTTTAAATACATTGTTTATATGACAGACCCAGACAAATTACATGATTTTAGCACTGTTCCTCAAAGAGCTTGTGTCAGGATGAAGTACACACGGTCTGGAATGAACCATTGTTGATCTCTCTTTGACAAGAAATAATTGCATGCTTCTATACCTTTAGATTGTGGGATTCAGGTATATAATAATTCTATATCTAGAATGACCAAATATGTATTCTTGTCAATATTGATACCATTAAGTCTAAGTAGCACATATTTTGTCTTGTATGTATGATGGGAATGATTTCAAAAATATTTTGAGTCCATCTTGTAAAGATAATGAGGACTACACAAAATATGATAATTTGTTATCATTCATATGCAAAGTATCTATACACATGGGATAATACTCTGATGTCATTTCATCTGTATGATATACGGTAGTTGACAGGTATACAATTAACATGAATTAAAATTGTAATTATTGTAATTCTATTATGAAAATTAATCACTATGTATATGTGTTAACAAGGGAACCCACTCCAGTATATTTGCCAAGAAAACATTTTGCATAATAAGCACAACCAGAGACATTACGATTGTGCTTGGTGTGCTATGGTACATATGGTCACATGAGAGTCAGACACGTCTGAACAACATAAAAACAAATCTTACAGTAGCTACAATGCACATGATGTTGGCAGTTATAGGTGAAATTTTGAATAAAATGGATCTCCTGTTGTAATATTTGGAAACTGAAAATAGACAAAAGTAAATAAATTAATAACATAAGAACCTAAATAATTTTGAAGAAAGAAAAGGAGAGAAGAAAAAAAGAAGAAGAGTATAAAGGAAGGAAGGAGTCAGCAGTGGTGGCCAAAGGCCAAAAGGTAGTCCTGATGGTTGTTCGCCAAGATTTTGTTTCCAATTCTTCTTAGTGTGAGGGTTAAATTTAGGGGTTAGGATTAGCGGATAGGGTTAGATTTAGGGGTTTGGACTAGGGTTAGATTTAAGTGTTAGGATTAGATTTAGGGGTTAAGGTTAGATCTAGTGGTTAGGATTAGGGTATGATATAGGTGTTTAGATTATGGTTTGAATTAGGGGTTAGAGTTTAAGGTTAGTCTAAGGGGCTAGGATTAGATTTAGGGGTTAGGATTAGAGTTAGATTTAGGGGTTAGGGGTAAGAGTTAGATATAGGGGTTTAGATTAGGGTTTAGTTTAGGTGTTAAGGTTTAGGGTTTGATTTAGAGGTTAGGGTAGTGACAGCTTTACATAGGAAAATAGTGGGAAGCACAGCTTAAAGCGTAAATCATCTGCCGGTATCCTAAAACCTAACCTCTAAATATCACCCTACCCTTACCCCTAACCATATGAACAAATTAAAGTATTGGCGAGCTGTTGTTGCTCCACCTAGTGGCCGCTGCCCACCAATGCTGACAGGGAAATTACAGGAAAGGTCCAAACATAAAATAAAAAAAGGGGAAAATAGAATTATCTTAAATTATCCCACTATCCCTCTTTTCTCACTCTTTTTTATTTATTTATCACTGTTACTGTTATAATTATTTTTTTTTATTTTTTTTATTAATTTTCTGTCTTTAAATCTACATCATAATTGTTAATTATTTGTATTTAGTTTTAATTACAATTAAAAAAATATTTGAGAACTACATTAGCTGAAATTAATTGGTTTAGCAGCAATGTCCCTCAGTTTTCACAGATTGAAGTACTTATTAAGTGAACTCGTGATTATAGATATGTAAAATTACTTGGATTTGCATTGTATAAATTGTAATAAATACTGAAACAAGTCAGAGACTGTTGTGGGTAAATCAAGGCTCACAAACAAGACTGTAAAGTTTATACATTGTGATCTGTCTCAGCAGTGACAGATCAGTAGACAGGAGTGCAGTAAAGGCGGAAACTCACAGTCATCAACTGATCTTAACGCGTGACATCCTGGGAATTGTAGTCCGATTACGCACACTGCATGTCCCATAACCGCAGTCCGCACGTGTCTGTGCATATCCCGTGCTGATGCTAATACTGGAGGATACAGATGTACTGCTGTCACTGATTTATGATGCAGTCGTACGTAAGGGGATTGTTATGGTCAGCTGAATTATTTTGCGAAGTACTCATCCTCCCAGGATGCACTGGGCGGAGTGTTGAGTCATGAGATCAGTGCATGTAAGAGCTTGTTGTGTTGCTTCGGTACAGTATTACAGCATCTGTTGTGTGTGATCTGTGTCTATAGCACTGGAGCAGAGAGAGATAGGTAAGAAATCCCAGCAAGGTGCACCTTGGGCATTGGGGTTATATGTATCAATGTATTTTATATATAAAAAAAATATGTGTCTATATATATATATATATATATATATATCTATATACACACACACACACACACACACAGGAAGAAAAGAAAGAAAAGAGTACAATATTTAGAGATTTTACCATCTCCATTGCATCAGCACTTTAAATTTGCACCTTAAAAAAAATTATAAAAGTGCTACCAAGCACTCTATTACAGTACTGCATAGCACTTTATACAAACACTTAATAAACTACAAAACAGCACTTTCTCATTTTTACGATATAACTTTAGCACTTTGAGCATTCATAATCACAATATCTAATATTATATCACTAATTACATGGGGCCTCATTCTATTATCGGCCGTAAAACGGCCGCAAGGCTGCGATTCCTTGCGGGGGTTCCGTTATCTTGGAATTCAATTATACGGCCCCGCAAGGATCTCCCCTTACGGCCGGCCGTATATCTTGCAACCGGCCGTAAGCTCAGAAAACTTAAAACGCAAAAATAAATTCAAGACGGCACTGTACAGCTCTGTAAATGCTAGGGATCATATTGGGGGACATGAGGATTAAAAGTAACCCACTCTCAAGCTTGCACATCAGCCCAAATCCGAGTTTACATTAACTGTTTATTTTCCGGACGCAGCGTGGGCGGATCTGAGGTGCTCCAAGCCCTCTGGACTTTTTACATGGATTTTTGACATAAATTAAAAAATATTTTTTTTACGGATTTGAGTGTAGGGGAATGTTGTGCTATTTTTGCTAACACCTACAATCACTTTATAGTCTCCTCATAGTGCAGGATGGCTTTATTTTGGCTATATTATGTGCTTAATTGGTGCTAGCGGGACCTTTTTCCTGCAAGTAAGCTGCAGCTCGCTTTTAGCCTTGCAGAGAGGGTTCCCGGAGCAATAGAATAGCAAACGGGCTTTTCTTGCGGCCGTTTTAGATCAAAGGCTTTCCTCCGGCGCGAGCGGCCGCAAGGGATAGCAAGCCTGCCGGAATCCCCGGCCTGAGGGGAATAGAATAGCCGAATAGCTTGCGGCCGGTCCTTGCGGCCCCGCATCTCCTACAGCCGTTAATAGAATGAGGCCCATAGTGTCTTCCTCAGAAGCACCTCAAATAGTGTTCTTTTTTAGAAGCACTTTATATAAAAGCCTATTTTGCATTGGTTAAGTTTAAGATTCATACACAAATATATGCACTTTTTTCACTATATAAGATATAAGATCTAGTTATTTTTTGTCTTAGGCCAAGTTATCAATCTTAAATCTTTATTTTATAACCCTTAAAGTAATATACTATCCTATCTGTAGAGATATCTACTCTATTATTACCATAATAATTTGAAGATTTCTTCATTTTTGAGGATTTCTTCATAAATACACTCTAGAAGACCATCCAAACATTTATAAGACATTACATACCCGATATATCTAAAGCTAATCAGTAGCGGCGTAGTTTTTTGTATTTTAAGATTTATTTATTATTATTTTTTTATTTATTTAGCTTTAGTTACATTTATATATATATATATATATATATATATATATAAATATATATATATATATATATATATGTGTGTTTGTGTTTATATATATATATATATATATATATATATATATATATATATATATATATATATATATAAAGCCAAAAAAGAAAAAATATCTCCCTAGAAGCAGGAGTGATAAAGGAACAATAGAGAAAACAGGTACCAGGATGTGTCGCCATATAATAATGGTGAGTAAGGTATATACAAGGATACAAGGTAAGTGAAGTGACGCATAGCATTACTTAAACATCCTAGTATCCTATTAATAGAGTCCTCATACATCTGTTAGGACAATCATAGGACTGAATCTCTATCAAAAAGTGAAAAAAAAGGGTTTTAATATAAAAAATGAATACAAAAACACTATATATATATATATATATATATATATATATATATATATATATATATATATAATGACAAAAATGAAAAATATAAAGAGACAAAGGAGATCTTGAAACGTACTGAAGTGCATAAGGTGAGCAAAAAAGGAGAAAAAGAAGGTGAACAGTACACCAAAGCACAGCATAAACTAAGCTGTGCTAGCTCATAGAAGGAAAAAAGATCCTGCTCCACCAGCTCTTACCTTAGGGCTCCTAGTACATACCAGTGTACTCCGTTTACTCCAAAAAAGGAGAAAGAGTAAAGGAGGGTATCAAGATGTATCCATAGCCTATTAAAAGTAAAAAGAATAAGGGAAATAAGCCGACCGGTGACAATAGTTACTACTATCTTTTTCAAGGCACATAGAGTGAGTGACTGTGTTTGTATTTCGCTGGGCTTTATGTGCTAAATGAGATACGCCTTTCTGGGCGTTATCTGAGCAAGAACTCACGCCCCTTTCTCATGCGTATATGATAGAATAGGCTTGTATGAGGTCTAGGGAATTCCCTGTCTTAGTGCCTCCGCCCTTCGAGCGTAATTGCGTCACTCCGTTGCCACGGTAACGTGCGTGACGGGAGGACGCGTACCCTGCTGAATATCTAGTTGTATTTAATTATACTTGTGGACGCTCCATATAGCTTCCGGGTTCTATGTGTACAACTGAAATCTCGCAAGAGTTTCTTAGAAGAAGCCCCAAACACTGTTTTTTTCACTTATTTCGTTTGGAGCAGCCAAACTTTATTGTTCCTTATTTACACAACCTTATCTAATGAGGGTAAGAATGAGTTTCTAAACCCGCTTAAGGTGTAATATTGATGGGAACCTTTTTTGATAAGAAAACCTTTACCGGCTCCTGCTAGAAAAGGGAGAATAACAAAATCACTACTAAGTAAAGAATTGATACAATAAAGTATTTTTTGTTCAATATTCATGATCAACCAAAAGATATAAATTTAATTTATCTTCCTTAATTATGTACATTATTAGAATGAAATAGTCTAAGTATATCTCCTTTAAATAATGAAAATGCCAAGGCCCTCATTCAATTGCATTTTGGCCAATTGAATAGGGCTCTAAAAAAGCATATAGCATATTATTTTTACATAAGTTTTTAGTTAGTGAAAAACTTGCTTTTGGATAGATGTTTACTAACTAAAAACGTATTTAAAAAAAATATGTTATGTGCTTATTTAGAGCCCTATTCAATTGGCAAAATTGCAATTGAATGAGGGCCCAAGTATTTATTTCCAAGAAGCCCTACCACGGCTATGTTCTATTCACTTCTTAAAATATACAAAAAAGTGTGGCCAATAACGGGTAGGGCAATCATATCCGGAAATGGAAATCTAACACAAACGATCAGCACTTTGTTGGATTCCGATCTTAAAGAGATTGTCGCGTGCCTTCCATCAAATTTTAATATACACAACCTAAAGAATCTTGACAACTTAAAATGTCCCTCCCACATCTATGTTGGCCAGCACAGATGTGGAACCACTCTACAGTAGTGATGTCGCAAACATCAAATTTTCGGTTCGCGGACACGAACTTCCATCAAATGTTCGCGAACGGGCGAACCGCCATAGACTTCAATGGGCAGGCTAATTTCAAGAACCACAGGGACTATTTCTGGCCACAATAGTGATGGGAAAGTTGTTTCAAGAGGACTAACACCTGGACTGTGGCATGCCGGAGGGGGATCCATGGCAAAACTCCCACGGAAAATTACATCGTTGATGCAGAGTCTGGTTTTAAGCCATAAAGGGCATAAATCACCTAACATTCCTAAATTGTTTGGAATAACATGCTTTAAAACATCAGGTATGATGTTGTATCGATCAGGTAGTGTAAGGGTTACACCCGCTTCACAGTAACAGACCAATCTCCCCGTTTAATGCACCGCAAACAACCGCAAACAGTCCATTTGCACAACCGCAAACTCCCCATTTGCACAAGGTTGGATACCAAGCTAGCCATGTCCCGTTCCTTGTCCTCACTGATGTCATTGAAGGTCTCTTCCTCCACCCAGCCACCAAGGGTCCCGAAAGGTGACAACAACCCCCCTGGGACGCCTGCTGTGTTTGGTCACAGGTCAGAGTCTGGGGGCTTCCACTGCCCAGCATGGAAGATTATACACAGGTCAGAGTCTGGGGGCTTCCCCTGCCCAGCATGGAATATTATACACAGGTCAGAGTCTGGGGGCTTCCACTGCACAGCATGGTACATTCTGCACAGGTCAGAGTCTGGGGGCTTCCACTGCACAGCATGGAATATTATACACAGGTCAGAGTCTGGGGGCTTCCACTGCTCAGCATGGAATATTATACACAGGTCAGAGTCTGGGGGCTTCCACTGCACAGCATGGTACATTCTGCACAGGTCAGAGTCTGGGGGCTTCCACTGCACAGCATGGAATATTATACACAGGTCAGAGTCTGGGGGCTTCCCCTGCCCAGCATGGAAGATTATACGCGTTGCCTCTGTCTGCGTTATTATAAGGTGTGTACTGTTAAGTAGTACTATTCCTATCGGTTTAATCCCTGTTACGTCCACTATTACGGGACGTGTATATGGCATTGATTTTTGGAACAGGGAGATGGAAAATTATGCTTCGTCGGACCTCCTACTTCGAATTTGGGGCACTGCACGTGCAATGTAATGTGCCACCAGATAGGAGTGTCACTGTGCACTGGCAATAGTTGGCAGAGTAGATGCAATAGGCTTCACACACACGCCTGTAGGCAGGCAATTGCTATTCAATCTATTACAGTCAAAAAAGTGTTGTTTTAATTCACTAAGCACAATAGAAGCTGTTAGGTGTTAGCTTGTCACACACACACGCTGGCAGGCATATGCAATTAGATTACACAGAAAAAAATAATAAAATAAAATAAATGATGTTCTAGCCCTAAAAAGCGCTTTTTGGGTTGCTGTCCTTGCAGCAGATATCAGATGAGTCCTTCAGATCTGTAGTGCAAGCTAAATACACAGGGCCTCATTCTATTAGCGGCCGCAGCCGTTGCGGGGCCGCAAGGACCGGCCGCAAGCTATTCGGCTATTCTATTCCCTTACGGCCGGAGGCTCCGGCAGGCTTGCGGCCGGTGCCTTGCTATCTCTTGCGGCCGCTCGCGCCGGAGGAAAGCCTTTGATCTAAAACGTCCGCAAGAGTTTTGCAATTCAATTGCTCCGGGAAACCTCTCTGCAAGGCTAAAAACGAGCCGCTGCTTACTTGCAGGAAAGAGGTCTCGCTAGCACCAATTAAGCACATAAAATAGCTCAAATAAAGCCATCCTGCACTTTGAGAAGACTATAAAGGGATTTTAGGTGTTAGAAAAAATAGCACATAATTATCCTGTACTCAAATCCGTAAAATATTTTATTTTTAATATCCGTAAAATATCCATGTAAAAAGTCCAGAGTGCTTGGAGCACCTCAGACACACCCACGCCGCAGCCGGAAAATAAACAGTTAATTTGAACTCGGGTTTGGGCAGATGTGCAAGCTTGAGAGTGGGTTCCTTTTAATCCTCATGTCCCCCAATATGATCCCTAGCATTTACAGAGCTGTACAGTGCAGACTTGAATTTATTTTGGAGTTTTTATATTTCACAGCTTACGGCCGGTTCCAAGATATGCGGCCGGCCGTAAAAGGAGATCCTTGCGGGGCCGTATAATAGAATCGCGAGTTAACTGAACCCCCGCAAGGAATCGCAGCCTTACGGCCGATTTACGGCCGATAATAGAATGAGGCCCACAGCCTGGCTATCTATTTCCCTATTAAATCAGCATCATCTCCAATATATGTCCTCTCTCAACGAATGTAGCTTCAGAATGACTCTAAAATGGATGCTGTCCTTTAGATGGAAGGCTCTGGAAGGGAGTGTATGCTGCTGATTGGCTGGAATGTGTCTGCTGACTGTGAGGTGCAGGGTCAAAGTTTCCTCAATGATAAAGAATAGAGGGCGGACCGAAAAGCGCATGTGTTCGCCATTCGTTGCGAACATGCGAAAATCGCTGCGAATAGTTCTCCGGCGAACTGTTCGGGACATCACTACTCTACAGCAACATACCCATGAATTGGGGTTGAGAGCGGTTCAATTATTTTCAGATGCTAAAGGTAAAACGCAAATACAAATGGCATCCCAAAACCATGTGGGAAAAGGTGTTATGGTCTGATGAAACCAAGGTTGAACTTTTTGGCCATAATTCCAAAAGATATGTTTGGTGCAAAAACACTGCACATCACCAAAAGAACACCATACCCACAGTGAAGCTTGGTGGTCGGAGCATAATGCATTGTGGCTGTTTTTCTTCAGCTGGAACTTGGGCCTTAGTTAAGATAGAGGGAATTATGAACAGTTCCAAATACCAGTCAATATTGGCACAACACCTTCTGGCTTCTGCTAGAAAGCTGAACATGAAGAGGAACTTCATCTTTCAACATGACAACGACCCAAAGCATACATCCGAATCAACAAAGGAATGGCTTCACCAGAAGAAGATTAAAGTTTTGGAATGGCCCAGCCAGAGCCCAGACCTGAATCCGATCCCCGCTCTTAAAATCGCTTTTGGAGGGCCTTTGCTTGAATATGGAAATTATCAAAGTTCCTCCTCACCCTTAAATACTGGCCTGTAGGAATTCCTTTCTTCTGAGGTAGGGGATGCTGGCTCCTCCAGTCCAGAACTGTATTTGTGTATGTGGTCTTTCTATGAACTTCAGTGTGTATATTCCCTTCTGCATCTTTGATATTAAAGAGCAAAGTCTCAATTTCCTTGACCTCACAATCTTCAAACATAAAACGCAGGTTCAAGTCATTCAAATAGGAACAACATGTCATCAATGTATCTGGGCCATGCTAATATTTAATCTATGAAACGTTCATTATTTAGATTCCCAGTATCCAAGAAAGATATTGACATAATTAGGGGCACAAGCCATCCCCATTGCTGTGCCAGGAAATAGTTTCTGTTTAAAATGAACTCAAACATGGTAAGTAGAAATTGATGCCATTTGTATTTGTGTTACTTTTAGCATCTAAAAAGAATTGAACCGCTCTCAACCCCAATTCATGGGTATGTTGCTGTAGAGTGGTTCGACATCTTTGCTGGCCAACATAGATGTGGGAGGGACATTTTAAGTTGTCAAGATGCTTTAGGTTGTGTATTTTAAATGTGATGGAAGGCACGCTACAATCTCTTTAAGCTCGTAATCCAACAAAGTGCTGATCCTTTGTGTTAGATTTCCATTTCCGGATATGATTGTCTTACACAGTATTGGCTGCACTTTTTTGTATATTTTAAGAAGTGAATAGAACGTAACCGTGGTAGGGCTTCTTGGAATTAAATTCTTGTAATTTTCATTAGTAATAAGTCCTTCATCACGTGCCAGAATGAGAATGGACTCGAGTTGACGATACAAATATTAATCCTTTAGTTAGTAATTTTTCATGTACATGGGGTCAGAGTAAAATCAGAGAGATTAATGATTCTCTTGCTGTTACTATCCAATTCATCATCTTTCATTCCCTTTTTTACTCATCATTCAGTTATTTCCTTCCTTGTTAGGAATTATGGTTTTACAGTTGGATTCCTATTTTTTTGTTGTTCCCTTTGATTAGGTTTCAAATGTATTCCCTTGGGCTCATATCTTTACTTTGTATTGTATATGGTTCCAGTAGAAATAATTTCTCCTGGTCTTTGTTCGTGGCCCGATGGGTTTTCTTGTTTTTAGGCTGCGCCCCCTACCTAAAAAAGAAAATTCATCCAGATGTGTCCGATTTACCCTAGCTCTTGTGTTAGGGGCGATAGCCTGAATAGACAGCGATTCTTATGAAGAGTCTAATGATAAAGCTCCATCCACATCTGTAGGGCTAATCACTTCTGGGTTTTTAATAAATCTAGAGATTTTATACGCTTTTTCTTGTTGGAAATACATTTTTTCCCTAATACATTTTTTTTGTTTCCTGAAAGTCAAGTCCTTTTTATATTTATCTAGACGTTCTTGAAATTTTGTATTAGAATTTTCAAACTCCGAGATTGTTTGGATCTCTACTTGGCACTGTTCAACTTTTTTGTTTAATGTTTCCAAATGTACTTTTTCTTCTTCAAGAATCAAAGCCATTAGATCTTTTGAACATGGATTCACTATTTCCAACCACTTAGGGGGGAAGTTTTTATCAATAAGGTGTCCTGCTGGAATAAGTTGTATTCTTAATCCATTTTGTAAATATTTTTGTAGACTTGTTATTTCCCAAATTGTTCTTAACTGTCTATGCTGGATCTTTTTTGATTCCTTAAATGTTGTTAACGTCTTTCTTTTTTTATGATTTGGAAGATATCATAAATAAATGTTTCTTCTGCTTCTTGCTGCAATTTTTGGAAGTTCCATATATCCATACCAAAAAAGTAAATACAGTTAATTTTGTTTTACAAGTTTTCTGACTCAAAAACCAAATATACTGGACTAAACCAAAGAGTAGTTAACAAATAATTGTATAAAATTCCACAGTGATTAAACACATCTGTAATTATGAATAAACAAAGAAAAAGAGGAATTTATTATGTTATAAGCTAAAAATAGAAAAAACACTGCTAGTGATGAAATTAAAAAAATATTGTTAATATTAAAACAGAGGATATATTCCCAAATGTTTTATTCTTGAGGTATTATTGCCCAGTACTAACACATATAAAGTATAAGAAACCTCTGGAGGGTAAATATCAAAATGTATCTCTTGATGTGCATATAAATAAGGCGCAATATGCACTTTTTACAGTGAATGTGAAAAAATAATCAATAATAATAAAGGTGTTATTCGAAACAGTGTACTGTTTAAATTATATTGCGATAATAGTAATAAAGTAGCTTAACTGGATAATGTAATTATAATCCAGTAAAGCAACTATGTGTGGTGTTGAAATGAAGATGTGTAAAAGATGTATGAATTATTCATAAGAAGTGAAATAAGAATAAATCAAAGAGTGGATAGGATATCCTTCATGCAAAACTTAATAATACTATAAGTATTATATAAAAAAATAAATTGAGAACACTTTTATGCACAAAATGTGTGTTTATCAAGAGAAATATGAAGCCTCAGTAAACATAAATAGTGAATTAATTAGGGCAAACCTCATAGTACATACATAATAATGCAAAGATTTATAGGAAACTGTAGTTCAAACAATATATACATATTCTATTTTTACCTCCTAGCATATAATACATCCCTCTTTTTCTTTGTTTGTTCATGTGTATGTATGTGTGTATACACACACATATATATATATATATATATATATATATATATATATATATATATATATATAGTTCACCACAACAATCATTTATAATATGGTGGGCAAAAGAGTGATAGAAGCCCTCCACAGTACAGTTAATAAAAAGTACATCTGTGTTCACACTTGAATGTCTAAAGCAAGTTAAAAAACCTGCTTCCAGCTCAGAGTTCCGAGAAAAAACGTTATTACACTGCATTCTGGGAAGTTGAGCTGGGACACACAAATGTGTCCACAAATGCCTCGCTCTTCATTCCGTAGCCATTATCAAACATGGCTTTCTTTTAAGCTTATGCATGCTGCATTACACAGCTTTAATGCAAGGTTGGAATAAACACAGGCTGAGTATCCAATCCATGTACATCTGTTTCAAGCTTACTGGCTATCATCAGCATGGAGCGGGATCTCAGCCTGTGTTGTGGAACTTATGAGTAGGTAGTTCACCACAACAATCATTTATAATATGGTGGGCAAAAAAGCGATAGAAGCCCTCCACCGTACAGTAGTACAGTAAATAAAAAGTACATCTGTGTTCACAGCATCACCAAACTGCTAGAACACATTCTGACCCACAAATACTTCACCACCTGAGAGGGAGGGGACGAGGGAGAGTGAGAGAGGGGGGACGAGTGAGAGAGGGGGGACGAGTGAGAGAGGGGGGACGAGTGAGAGAGGGGGGACGAGTGAGAGAGGGGGGACGAGGGAGAGTGAGAGAGGGGGGACGAGGGAGAGTGAGAGAGGGGGGACGAGGGAGAGTGAGAGAGGGGGGACGAGGGAGAGTGAGAGAGGGGGGACGAGGGAGAGTGAGGGGGGGGGGACGAGGTAGAGAGAGAGGGGGGGGGACGAGGTAGAGAGAGAGGGGGGGGGGACGAGGTAGAGAGAGAGAGAGGGGGAATGAGGTAGAGAGAGAGGGGGGGAACGAGGTAGAGAGAGGGGGGGGAACGAGGTAGAGAGAGAGGGGGGAACGAGGTAGAGAGAGAGGGGGGGGACGAGGTAGAGAGATAGAGAGAGGGGGACGAGGTAGAGAGATAGAGAGAGGGGGGACGAGGTAGAGAGATGGGGGGGACGAGGTAGAGAGAGAGAGAGAGGGGGGACGAGGTAGAGAGAGAGGGGGGACGAGAGAGAGAGAGAGGGGGGACGAGGTAGAGAGAGAGAGAGAGGGGGGACGAGGTAGAGAGAGAGAGAGGGGGGGACGAGGTAGAGAGAGAGAGAGGGGGGGGGACGAGGTAGAGAGAGGGGCGACGAGGTAGAGAGAGGGGCGACGAGGTAGAGGTAGAGAGAGGGGCGACGAGGTAGAGAGAGAGAGAGGGGCGACGAGGTAGAGAGAGGGGCGACGAGGTAGAGGTAGAGAGAGGGGCGACGAGGTAGAGGTAGAGAGAGGGGCGACGAGGTAGAGGTAGAGAGAGAGAGAGGGGCGACGAGGTAGAGAGAGGGGCGACGAGGTAGAGAGAGAGGGGCGACGAGGTAGAGAGAGAGGGGGGACGAGGTAGAGAGAGAGGGGCGACGAGGTAGAGAGACAGGGGCGACGAGGTAGAGAGAGAGGGGCGACGAGGTAGAGAGAGGGGGGGCGAGGGAGTGAGAGGGGGGGCGAGGGAGTGAGAGGGGGGGCGAGGAAGGAGATGGGAGAGTGAGAGAGGGAGGGACGAGGAAGAGAGTGGTGGGACGAGGGAGTAATATAGAGGAGGGAGATGGGAGAGGGGGGGGACGAGGGAGAGTGAAAGGGGGATGAGGGAGAGAGTTTGGAATCTGATTAATTGATTCCTTCTGTGGACAGGTTTTTATTATACAGGTAATGAGCTGAGATTAGGAGCACTCTTTTTAAGAGTGCTCCTAATCTCAGCTCATTACCTGTATAGTAGACACCTGGGAGATAGAAATCTTGCTGATTTAATAAGGGTATAAAAAAAAGGACAAGTAAGGTGGCTGTAAGCATTGAGCCCAGGAACTTTTAATAAGATAGGGTGCTACCAGGGATCCATAATGTAATGCATAATGGTAAAGAAAATGAAAGAAAATCCCTTTGTAGTGGTGCACTCCTAGGAACCTTCTATAATCAATAGTAGTCAATAAAACTTAGCTTTTAATAGTTATTATAAAACCAATGAAAGTAATAAAAAACTTAACACACAACACTAATGCTGCCAAATAATAAATATATTATTACCTCTACTGGCTAAACTGCATTAATCATAACAACAACCAGATGATTGGATACAACAATGAAGAGAAAATAGGCAAAAAGTGCTAAGTGCTAGAACTAATACTAAAGTGAATTAGGACCCAAAAGAGTCCTATTGTACAAATAAACTGTGAATTGATCAGTGTAAAGTGACTAAGTGTTACTTGGGGATTTTCCGACAATGATAAGGTGCTAAAAGTGCTTAATATTGCACTATTGAAAATGTATATGAAATTAAGGTCCATACACATGATTGTTTTTTATATAAAAAGCCAAAAATTGAGGGAGTCACAAGGATAGTACTAATGCTAATATAAAGTCTGCTGTTCCATGAATCTATCTCTCTAATAAGTATTTTATAGATGGGTATTAGCAAAGTTGGATGCAGATAATCACAATAAAGCTATCCTAATGGGACTTGGCGTTCCAATTTGCTGCCTAGACGCTCTGTAATGACGTCATCGGCCAGCGATTAATGGAGCATGGGCAGAGTAGCGTCAACCGGACGCACGTTTCCTGGATTTCATCAGGGTTTACCGCCTGCCCCCCCAGGGGCTCTCTTATAGCAAGTCAGTTGTCATCGTAATATAAAGTAAGTAAAATCTGATTCATAAAGGTTTAAAAATAATCAATATTTGAAAGACAGGCTTATATTGTACAGATCAATGGTGGGACAATATAATGAAAGTGAAAAAAGGAAAATGTAATAGAGTGGCATATATTAATAAGAATGGTATATTTAAAAGGGAAAGTAAGTGTATATTAACTCCCTATAATGTATATAGTCATCCTAGAGAATTTAGAATACACATATACTCTGGAGAATTTATTTATGTTTCCAGTGATCACAATACATCACTATACAAAAATTGTGTCTAATCAAATTAGACAATATTGTAAGTTGGAACTATTGCCTTAATATAACTCCATAGTTATCTTGAAGTATGAATATGTGCATATACTTGAAGTATTCCAACTATTGTACCCTAAATGGTCCATTTTATCCCCAAAATTATAGGGCACAAGATGCCTATTTGATTATAGTTATTATAATAATTCTATGAAGGTAGTAGCAGTAAGATGACATTTATCTTCCTACCTTCACACTATGCAAATGGTTTCCATATTGGCTATTCTTCAAGTTGGATGGTTTGCGCTTGTGAACAGCAATCTTTAAGTCTGACCACAGATTTTCTATTGGATTGAGGTCTGGGCTTTGACTAGGCCATTCCAACACATTTACATGTTTCTCCTTATACCACACAAGTGTCGCTTTAGCAATGTGTTTGGGGTCATTGTCCTGCTGGAAGGTGAACCTCCGTCCTAGCCTCAAATCACACACAGACTGGTACAGGTTTTGCTCAAGAATATCCCTATATTTAGCACCATCCATCTTTCCCTCAACTCTGACCAGTTTCCCAGTCCCGGCTGCTGAAAAACATCCCACAGCATGATGCTGCCACCAATATGTTTCACTGTGGGGATGGTGTTCTTTGGGTGATGTGATGTGTTGGGTTTGCGCCATACAAAGCATTTTCTTTGTTGGCCGAAAAGTTACATTTTTGTCTCATCAGACCAGAGAACCTTCCTCCATACATTTTGGGAGTCTACCACATGCCTTTTTTCAAACTCAAAATGTGCCATTTTGCTTTTTGCTGAAAGTAATGGCTTTCTTCTGGCCACTCTGCCATAAAGCCCAACTCTTTGGAGCGTACGGCTTATTGTCGTCCTATGTACAGATACTCCAGTCTCTGCTGTGGAACTCTGCAGCTCCTCCCGGGTTACCTTAGGTCTCTGTGCTGCCTCTCTGATTAATGCCCTCCTTGCCCAGTCCGTGATTTTTGCTGGGCGGCCGTCTCTTGGCAGGTTTGCTGTTGTGCCATGTTCTTTCCATTTGGTTATGATAGATTTGATGGTGCTCCTGGGGATCATCAAATATTTGAATATTGTTTTTATAACCTAACCGTGACTTGTACTTCTCAACAACATTGTCCCTTACTTGTTTGGAGAGTTCCTTGGTCTTCATGGCAGTGTTTGGTTAGTGATGCCTCTTGCTTAGGTGTTGCAGTTTCAAAAAAAGGTGTGTATATGTAATGATGGATCATGTGACACTTAGATTGCACACAGGTAAAAATCATTTCACTAATTATGTGACTTCTGAAGGTAATTGGTTGCCCCTGAGTTTTTATGGGCTTCATAACAAAGGGGGTGAATACATACTCACATGCCAATTTTCTGTTTTCTATTTCTAAAAAATAGTTTTATGTATATATTTTTCTCATTTCACTTCACCAACTTAAACTATTGTGTTCTGATCCATCACATGAAAATTCAGATTAACAAAACATTGAACTTAAGGCTGTAATGTAACAAAATAGGTAAAAAGTCAAGGAAGTTGAATACTTTTGCAACCACTGTCTGGTCTGGTGTGGATCTTCTATTACTTAAAATAATGATCAGATTAGAGTTTGAATCTCATCACTAACCTATAATTCCAGGACTGGAATCGTCCAATGCTGATGTTGCATTTTACTGCCCTTGTGATAAACTCTGTTGAAGTCCAACTGCCATTCTTCATTTATTGCAACTATGAGGCACACAGTGTGAGAAGGAGGTTATATGGTCAGCGTGTACAAAGGAAAGAGGATGCAGAAACTGCACAATCTGCACAATCACATCCTGTGATATAAACCTGTTAGTGGTGCTGAAAACTCACTAGAAGAAAAGCTCAACAAGTTATAAGTGTTTAATGTATACATTGCCTATAGCGTAAATAGAAAGCCCTATCAGCTCAATTATATACAGTTACAAATTATTACTATTTATTTTATGATTTTCCTTTTTTATGCAAAACACAGATTTTGTAATGTTTAATGCCTGGTCTTTTAAATGCATTGTCTATGTGTAATGATATGATTGCACATGTCCGGTCATAATAATGTGATTGTTTATGAAGATCAGAGGAGCCTAAAAAGTAGATTTGCCAGTTCAGGCAGATCTCTGTTCAAATAAAGGGAAGTGAACCACGACTGCTTTTATTATGCATTTAGTAGCGCATGTTTTAAACATTGCAAAAGTCCTTGCATGAAAAAATGATTAAGTTAACCTTTAAACTTCATTGAAATGAACAAGGAATGCAGAGAGCTTGCATTAGTCTGTAGATCTCATTTGCTGGTAGAAGGTAAGCCCCCAAGAGCGTTTACACTTTGGAGTAAGTGTTTGTTCTCTGAAACCTTTATTTGAAAAAGAAAACACACTTTGGCACATTATTGACTGAATGACCTCTGTAGTCCTACATTTACAATATACACTTTTTAAAGAAAATCAGTTAAAATGTTAAAACTGTGATTAGAAAAATATATTATATCTCAGATTTTTTTTACAGATTTTAAGTGGTGGTGATGGTTAAACCATAATATTTTGTATTTATGTTCTTCATTAACAGGGACATGGAGTGTGACGGAAAGCAGTTGAAGGGCTTGGTAGCTGCAACCTTCACCCCAATGACACTGGCCAGGTAATATTTAACAGGGGAAAAAAAGCTTTTAGAAAAATAAGAACGCTGTACCCCTTTTCTTGTGTTTTTTAGAAGAGCAATATTTTATAATACAGTTAGACATTGTAAATGTTTTACTGTGATCTATAGATAATATTTTAAAATAGGATTGTTGCATATGCTGGACGCTTGATAACATACTTTTCAGTTGTCTTGCACTCATTGTTCCCCTACTTTTCTCTAATGGAGAGAGGCATCATGGGAAAACATCTGGGGATGTTTGCCTTGATTGGCTGACTAGCGGAGCTTGTGATTTGGAGTGAAATAAGAAATTACTGAAGGAGGGGAGCTATAACATAATACAAGAACAGTAAAAGTAAGTTATAAAGATAGTTGCAATTTTTCATAACATTAACAGTGCTAAATAAAAATAAAAAAAACTGTTGTGGTGGGAAAAAGAGGAATAGTGGGATCATTTTAAGAAATTTTAAGAAAGAAAAGGCAAATCATTTATTTAAGTTATTCAGATTCTTATATTGTTTATTTATTTATTTATTTATTTATTTTTGTCTATTTTCAGTGTCCAAATGTTCCAACAGAATATCCATTTTTTCATCTATAATTGCTAGTATCATGTACATTGTGTGTATACATTGATTTTTTTTTTTATCTCTTCTGTTGTGGGTTTATCTGATTTTCCAATTTTTAGTTATGACAATTCTAGTTTCTAAAAATATTTGAGTCATTAGGAGTTGTGTCTTTGTATATATTGTATATAGGTAATCCTAATTATGCCTCTTCTGTTTTTTTAGGGATAGGGAATCCTGTGAGTGTTTGCTTCTAATATAGAATATGTTTCCTCCCATAGTTGTGGCATTTTTGGACATTCCCATATAGCATTTTTTAAAGCTATCCAATCACTTATTTTATTTTTACATCACTTCTTGAAATCAGAATAATGAGGGTGTTTTTTTGTTGTTTATTTTTTTCCTTCAGTTGAGGGAGGAGAGAACTGGGAGGGATCAGGAGGCTTTGTTGATAATTTGATCTGTGAAAATTATACCGCCTCTTTTCGCCCTCACAGGCCCAGTAGCCAGTTTCTTGTTATCAAGAAATATAAAAAACACACATACTTTAAAGGTTACTTTTACCAGTCATTTGATTGTTCTTATTCTTGTTCCTCACAGTGACATCAACCTTCCTGTCATACAGCAGTATGTAGACTACCTGATCAACAAGCAGAATGTGAGGAATATATTTGGTAAGTTGGTACATGTTTTATCCTACCAAACCCGTTCAATGCTTCACATGCACCTTGCATGCAGGAGTGCAATGTGAAAACGTGCAAACTGGGCATTTTAATGCCATATCACGCAGACCGCGCTATGGCGAGCGATAGCCATGGATGTAAAGAGCCAAATCTGATTTGGAGCCAAGAAACACAATATTAGCAGGGAATTAGAGGAAAAAGGAGCGATATATTGATTCATTTGGCTAGCTTTAAGCGGGGTTTACCTCTACTTGCATGCTGGCTAATCTGTCACAATCATCCGGGACAGAGTTGATGGAAATAATAAATACATTTAAGTCAAAGAAGTAAATAAGTCCGAGGCAGACTATATGCACTATACATACAGCAATGTGTGAAATAGGCCTAACATATGATATCGGTACGTAATACTTCTTTCATTACTAAAAAGAATATACTAAAATATACACACATTTTTACATTTAATCAAAATTCAGCTCTTGTATACTGTCATGGCTGATTTTTAGGCTCTCCTGCACCCCAACAAGTATTACTGTTACCTGGGACTTTTACACATCTCATAACATTAAGGCTATCAAAATGGACATTCAATATTATGTTAAAAGCAACTAATGTGAATATCATGTTTCTTGTTTAATGTGTGCATTTATTTTATATTCTTGTAGTTTGTGAAATATATTCCCCAATAGCACATATAAGCAAATAATACTTTTAAAACCAGATAGTAATTTGCCAGGCATCTGGCCTCAGACCTGGATGTTGGAATGCCCTCTGCCCCCTTTGCAGGCTTCAGGATGAACACAGGCCTGGGATATTAGTGACCTAGCCAGATGACCCCAGCTGTTGTATAGCTGGCGATGGGAGGGGGAGTTATTGATGGTGAGAGGGTAAGGAGGTCACACTAAGAATTCAGACCCATCTAACAGGTAAGAATTTATGTGGGGGGAGATGAAGCAAGCCTCTCTGACCCAAGAGGAAGGGCTAGAACCGGAGGATGGCTTATATTGTGATGGTTAAAATATATCTGTAACAATAAAGAAGTGTTCAGTCTTCTATACGCTAAATAACGGTGTGGTCTGATTTCTCTGCGGCTCCATGGCTAATTCGCGGATCTAACTTGCTGGTGTGCTGAGATGAGCTTAAAGTCACAACCTGCAGATTGCTCCTATAAGCTACAGTAGGAGAACTTAAGGGGGAATGAGCCCTTAAATCTGGGTTATGACATATACCATTTATACACATTGTGGTTTATAATACCACACTTATTGCTTATTATTTGGGCTGCCATTTTGCCCCTCACATCTCCTTCACTGATATCCTTGTTTAGTTGACACTTGCTACAGTATATGCACATTGTCAGGGTGTAGCCATCCACACAGCTGGGCAGGCTCCATTTACAACATGACAGATGGAGCCTCTCTATAGTTAGTGTGTTCCATCCACCCAACAGGAAAGGAGCTATTTATTAAGCAAATCATGTATAATACATATTATTGTAGAACACAAAACATCTTCTATTAATACAGGCTAATTATACTTCTATTTGCACTTGGCTGCAGTGTGAAGCAGAAAGTCTAATTTACCACTGATATTTCCCTTTAGTAAATGGAACCACAGGAGAAGGGATGTCACTCAGTGTCCAGGAGAGGAAGCAGTTGACAGAAGAATGGGTGAAACATTCAAGAGGAAAGTGAGTAATGTTAGTAATGTGCTATAGAAAGCAGAAACTTATTGGGAAATGCTAACAAATAATCTAATTCATGCACAAATTTCAGAGGTTCAACCTTTAAAGGACTGCTGTGGTCATTACATTTTATCTGTAATATGCAATTTATTTTTTTACTGCAGGATTCAGTCTATTTTCTATTAAGGTGACTATATGTGTTACTGACAGGGTTTGCGTTTTGCATATAATAGGTAATACCTTTTATAGGCTGTATTATTTTATTTACATTCTGAAAACATGTTCCCTATTTTTTCATATATGGTTCTTCAAGAGCATATACAGTGATCCTTTGATGACTGTGAATAGATCAGTAACAAACAACCTATTTCACTTGAAGGGCCTCATATGCAGCCCCTGAGTCCTTAAAAGAACCTCTGTGGTATAAACCATTTTATTTTACCAAAGCGAGATGGTAATATTGTTGTAGGAAAGGAATTACCGTAATTGTTAATAGATGTATAGATATGAGGACAAGCATTTAGGAGTATATTTGGATATAATGGACTGGGGTACATGCTCTCCCACTCCAGAGAACAGGCTGGGGGGCACATGGTAAGATTATTATTATTATTATTATTATTATTATCTTTTATTATCTTTTATTTGTATCGCGCCAACCTATACCGTAGAGCTATACAGGGGAGAAGGAAATATACAATAACGACAACAAGCAGCATTTATAAAGGCTACCTGTTGCCCACCCCTGGAACAGACCCAGAATCCAACTGCCAAGCTGTATAATTCCTCCTTCAAGCCCTCTTGTAAATTTCACTCTTTAGACGATATGCCCCAGCTGATGGACGCAAGTTATCTGACCCACTTAGTGGTGACGTAGCAGCCCCTGAGAGTTGTGATTTTGCTTTTGATGTTGCTTAGGCTCCAGACATGGGCCTCTTGCTCACTGTGCGTCAGGGAATTTTCAGGTAGACCCTACTGATGAGACCCAACTGAGGCTGTATCGTATGTCTGGAGTAGAATTGCCTGGTATTTCGGGGCGGATCACTCTTTTGAGTGAGACCAGACTGATATACTACATGATATTTCTCACTGTGAAGGGCACAAGTGAGTGCGTTGGTTATCATGTCCATACAACTAGCTGATAAGGTTAGTTTGTTCTCTGATTGAGCTCCTCTATTTTTGTCTTTGCTCCGAGTGTTGTGATGGTCAGGGTGTTTTGTACATGCACACTATATCCCAGTATCCATGTTTCCCCAACTTATTTCATCCTTGGAACACTTTGGCCTCCAATGGTGTAGATGGGATCCTACAATTTGTCCTGTAGAATCTCTCAACTCATGTTAATAAGTAAATCTATAAATGAGATTGTGAGAGTGCAAATTCAAACAAGAATCTCCCCAGGCCAGTTTATAATTCTCTATAGTCCTATGTTGGTGGTTAAAGGGACACGGTCACCAAACAGGAAGTTATTTTCATCCTAAAGAGCACTGAAACCTGTCTATACATTGTGTTAGTCGTTTGAATATATATGCGCCCAGAAAAAAATATGTTTTCAAATTAAAGACATCCCTGGTCATTTTTTTAGCTATGTGTTTATTTTTGTTCTTTTTGATAACCAAGCTTGATAATGGCCAAAATAAATTAATAATCACATTACATGAATTACTGCAGACATCCATTGTCTTTTATCATCTGATCCTGACTGTTACTTTCTCAAGATGGCATGTCCTTCTAATGTATAGTGATCATTCCATTAGACCTAATGAATATACTGGGAGTTGTACATGCCAGATTCCCATCGTGAAAATAGAAACTTCCTGTGTAGTTAAACCTAAGAAAGTAGAATGGCAGAAAGCAAAATGGTAGATACCACAGCAGCCTTATTGCATATAAAAGGTTGTATTCTTTTTTTCCCCATGTTTAACACATATTCCAAGGTATGTTCTTCATAATGGTATACTTTAAATATGTGATGACAGAGGTGCTTTAAAAAAAATATTCTCTATGGATATCAATGTGGAATAAGTTTATTCTTGCTGTAGTTAACTTGTTTTTACTAGAGGGAGGTTCTGGGACATAAAATAAGATTAGTAATAGTAATTTGATCTGATAAAATGTGCATTTTTATCAAACGCTCACATTTATATTCTCCATGTTACTTAGAATGGACCAAGTGATGGTGCACGTGGGATGTCTCAGTCTGACAGACTCTAAGGACCTGGTAAGGTTTTGCTTTGCATATTCTGGTTTCCTATAATCTGTACCATTGAAATACTCTTGAAGCAATAACTAATACAAGTAAAGAAAACATTTTCAAGCCCAAAACTTCCAGAATTACAATGTTTCCATTGCATTTTGGAAATTTGAGTGGGGACATGCATATGAGCCTACGTATGTACATTTTTAACAGCCGCCTCTTTAAAGCATTCACCTGCCGTTTGTAGCACAGCTTTTGAGCATAGCATAAAATAGAAGAGGCCATGTTATACTGATTTTGGGGTTAAAGAGTGAGACGCATGGTGGTTTTATTTGCATGTCCCTATCTGCATTCCCAGAATGCAATAGGGCAATGCATTTTCTCTGGTTTTGCACTAGAAAACAGTTTTCGTGCTTGGTTTAGACAATGTGCATAAAAGTGTTTTCTGATTCTTACTGTATTGTGTATGGCGGGGTCTCTTAGGGTTCTTATGTTCACCATAAGCTAAATGTATTTGTGGTAGAATCCACTTTACCAATATTTTGGCTCCTCGTGAGCTAGGAGCTAGGAGCTGGCTAGCTAGGAGAAAACATCCTTCCAAGTTTGTTTCAATTTATAATGTTTAATCTCTAAATGTAATATCCTTTACTTATTTAATATAAAAGACAACTTTTACAACATGATCTACTAATTGCATGATCGAAAATCATGCCCTACAGTTTCCCTTTAATTCTCAGATCTTATCCAAGCAATTTTTCGGGGATATCATTACTGTATTTTTACATGGAACCTCCACTACAAGATGATATAAATGTAAATCCGTTCTTGCACAAATTTCTCAACCTTCTAACTTGAAATCATTTATTCTTATTTTTCAATTAATAACTGAATTTAAATATTTTGTTTCAAAAGTTAACATAATTGTTGTCAGTGGTATAACTGGAAACTGAAGAACCAAGATTAATGTAAAACCTCCTAGTGTAGTTAACTATACTTTTTCTTAAGCTCGACACCAGAAATATCCAGCTTTCTCTGCTGAAATAGCAATTTTGGATGCCCATTATTTTTTTCTGTGCCTCAACGTTCAACGTATTAGTTATTCATTGCTGCTCTTTTTAGTGAGAGGGTTTTGCATTAATATGTTTTAACAAAACATTAATTGTAGACTTGAAACAGGATAGAGCCTCCTGACTTTTTCTTAGCTACATAACCACTGTAATATTTAACTAAAATGTCTTGCGTTGTGTGTGTGTGTGTATATATCTATATACCAAAGACAAAGGAAATGTAAATTCCATAAACATGGCTGTATATTTTTGTTTAATTTCTGAATACATTGTGTTTCTGTTTTTAAAGACTAAGATATGTACTTATCAGAAAGGTATTTCTTCTTTGTTAATGTTAAACAGTCATACAAGCGGTTTTCTAGGAGCCTAAAAGGAAGTCGTTTTTTGATCTGCCTTATATTTGGGATATTATTTAGGAGCCGGCAGTACTAAATTTAGGAGCCTAGACTCACTGTGTGTGTGTGTAAATATACTGTATGTATATTTGTGTGTGTATATGTATAATTAAATTACTGTTGTAGTAAACTACCTCCTCCCAAAATCTACTACACAAGCTAGGAACCAGCCTCACGCTGATGAGAGGCAGTAAACGTGAAACAGCTGTACTTGGGTAAGATTCCTGGCTTGTGTATAATCCATCCTGAGCTTTGCCTAAAACTGGCATATGCTCAAAGGAAGCCATGTTGAAAATGATATTGGATTATAAAAGCACAGCCTTTGTGGGCACATTTGTATGTCCCTGCCCAGGTTCACAGAATGCAGTGCAATAACTATATTTCTCTGAATTCTGGACTTTAAATGGTGAATGAAGCCATGAAATTAAAAGTCTGAAAAAAGCTATTAAAAACAAAGATATTACTCAATCAACAAAGGTCTGCATAGTCCAAACTATGGTATTACCAGTAGTAACATACGGATGTGAGAGCTGGACTGTAGTGTGTAGGCTGAGCGCCATAAAATTGATGCCTTTGAATTGTGGTTTTGGAGAAAACTGCTTAGACTGCAAGAAGATACAATCAATCAATACTGCAGGAAATCAAGACAAACTGTTCACTGGAAGGTTTGATCATGAGGCTGAGGCTCAAATATTTTGGCCATATCGTGAGAAGACAGGATTCCCTAGAGAAGCCTCTGGTGCTTAGAATGATTGAAGGCATGCAAAGGGAACGGCAGAGATGAATAGATGAGGTCATGAATGAAGCCATGAACATGAGCTTGATGGCACTCAGAAGTGGAGTGGCTGTGGTCCATAAGGTCACAGAGATTCGGATATGACTAAATGACTAAACAACAACAAACATGGGGTTACAGCAGTGTTTTTCAGCAGATGTTTCTAGGAACACTAGAAAAAAAACATTCAGCAATAAGTTAATTTAAAAATTTCCTAATGTGCTATACCTATATGCTGCATTTACAGTATCTAATGTGAGTTCCTTATCTCAGTTTACGTTTTTGAAACCATATACTTACAAACAAGAGCGGATAAAAAGGAAAGCAGATGGGATAGAGGTCAGTGAAAGTCACGGATATGAGCAAAAAAAAAAAGGGGGTTCATTTTCCTCTATGATGCTACCTGGTTACATGACAATACAGCACAACAAAACTTCTGTATTTGAACTTAAAAACAAATAAACAAAAAAAGCATTCATAAAAATCACAGCAAAAAAGGTATCATTTTAATAGGTACATAGTGCATCTATTCAAAGCATTGGGCATTAGATCTGCAAACTAGAACAGATGGTCAGGTCCTATGTTGTAAGCATAGTATAAAATATAGGTGCCTATGAAGTCTCCTTGTGGGCACTTAAACAGCATGCAGAGCACTTGGAGCAATAATATCAACATTGAGACTAACTCTGCTCATTGAGATGTTACAATTGACTAGTCCCAGGTAACCAGTTGCACTTTAGTGGTGTTCTGGAAACTCCATACTGCCCCTGTGTCATATTCCAAGACTACTGCAACTCACTCCATGCTGGCCTCCCTATCACCCACCTGTCTCCAAAAGATCCATAACCAATGCCTCCCCTAGAACGTTCTGCCAAACTCAATCTCTGCAGCTCCTCTCTGTCTGTCAATCTACTGACTTCCTATCACCTCCAGAATAAAATTTAAAATCATTCTCGAAAGTGTAAATCCCTCAACAATAGTTTACCCCCTTATATCTCTGCTCTTATCTCAAAATACTCCCCCCAACTGTCCTCTTTGCTCCACCAAAGACCTTCTTCTTTCCTCCTCTCTGATCACCTCATCTCACTCCCACTTTCAGGGCTTTTTCTCATGCTGACTCTTCCCACCTCAAAACCTTTAAAAACTCACTAAACACACATCTGTTCTTAAAGGAGCTGATCACCTCCAGCCTTAATACACACAGCACACCCATACCCTTTAGACTGTAAGTTTGTGAGTTTTCTTGTGTCGATACTTTGGGGAAAGATGAATGTACTTTAGATTCTAAGCTTAAAGATAGGGCCCCCATTCCTTTCCAATGTCTAACTCTATGGAATATGTTAGTGTATTACAAATAAATGTTATTATTAATAATAATAACCACTGAAGTGCTTAATCAATCCTGGAAGTCCATAATGTGGTTGAATGGATGATGAAAAGGCAGAAGACTGCCCTCTAGTTGTGTAAGAGAATATAACATGCAGATGAAGGATATTCCAAAACTGTAACACTTGTGCGCATGTTTTATATGTACACATGCTATGCAATAATGGAAGGCAAGAAGCACTATTCAGGAATGATTAAAGCCGGTTTTATATAATGACATAAGAATCTGCTACAAGACATTCTGTGAAATGGATCCCAAGGTTCAGAAGAAAACATTGTTACTTATAATTGGACTATTTTTTAGCAGATGTTACCACAGTACAGTGAATGTGCACTTGTTTTGCTTTGTGTCGTTCATTCGTGTCCGACTCTCCGCAACAAACCATGCTGATACACTCAGTATTCATTGCAGAGATACTGCAGTGGGTTGCCAGTTCCTTCTGCAGTGGGCAACAGCCTACAGCACCTGGTATTGCTTGGTGGTCTCCCATCCAATTACTGACCAGACCCAACCCTGCTTGGCTACAGCATGATGTAACCTTTTGGATCCCTTACTGGAAACATACACAGTTCGCAGGGATGAGCGCACCAAATCCTAACCACTTGACCACCAGTGAACTCCAAATGTACACATACATGCTTGCAAAACAAAAAAACAAAGAATAAAGATTGTTTTGTTTTACATTTCATAAAAGATTTTGCTAAGTATCTATTCAAGTTTTTTTAATAGTGCGCTGAATAAACAGGACTAGATAATCTGAACATTTCAATAAGTATTATAGATGCCTCCAAGCTTAGTACATTTGTCCCAACCTCTCATTTCTTTTCCCAGGCTGCTCACGCTTCTTCCTGTGGAGCAAACGCTATCAGTGCCGTGTGCCCTTCATTCATCAAACCTGCCAGCACAGGTAAGGTCACCTTCACAAATCGAGAAGGCTCCTGGTTGCCTTTCTGTTCACAATTGTTTTCTTGTGATCGGTGCCTTGATCACAAGATTGATGATGTATTGTTAACTTAATTAAACATTTGAGAGAATGCGCTAGGCAAATGTTGCTCATGTGTAAAGTAGATGGCCTTTTAGAGGAATAAATCAATAAAAAATTTACATTTTATTAAAATGATCAAGAAGTAACTTGGTCATAGTCATTTTAAAGTTGTTATTTGTATACTATACTATATAATATAACATGTTAGCTTTATTGATTTATATACATTCCCTTTATTGTATAGAGCAGTCACCTGTACATTTTGCATTCCAATCTTGTTTTTGGGTTGCTTCTTTTTAATGATCAGTGTATGTATAACAGCAGATAATTCCCTGTATAAACTTGCTAATTGTAGTGGTACATTTAAAATATGTGACTTTCCTTATTCTCTTTGGGCTTGAGGACAGCGGATAAGGTTGAGGACCAGCACTGGTACTAGGACTGGCTGCTGAGAACCACTGGACTTTAGCATACTGGGATATGACCGTGACCCTTTCAGTTTAAAATTGGTTATAATCAGATTTTTTTTTTCACTTTCAAGTTTTATTAGAAGAGAATAAATATTTAGAATTAAAGCTATTTTACATTCATTAAATATGATAGAAAAAAGAATAAGTATTTGAAAAAAAAAAATATATATATATCTATATATATATATATATATATATATATATATATATATATATATATATGTTTGTTTTTTTTTATATACGTTTATTCAGTTTAAGGCTTTTTTTTATTAAATTATTCTGAGTAGTAGATTACAAATTCACTTTACCAGTGTAGATATAAAAGTATAAAATAAAGGCTAAGAAAAACAAAATAAAATAACTTAAATAAAAGAAGAGTAACATCAATAACAAACGTATTAATAATAAAAGAAAATAAATTATCTTCACCAATATAGTTTTTTCTTAGTTCGTAAGCTTTATCTGAGAGAGAAATTAAGTTGTTATGGTTTGCATCTTCTTATATCTCGGGCTGGTACGAAGGACATGACCCCCAACTCCCCAACTCCATCCGGTAGTCAAGTTATAGATAGAGATTCCATCCTCTAAGGATTTCCATAAATTTTTAAGAAATAACAGAGCAGCATTTTTTTTGCCTAGTGATGCAAACACTTGTTGCCTCCTGTTCCTTCAACAGGATTTAGCAATAATCCATTATTTGGACGATCCCAAATATATTGCTTTCATTTTAAAAACTTAGTAGTGATCTCAAACTGTCTGTTAAGATAAATATTATTGCATATTTAATATTCATTGTGAAGATAAAGCTATTACTTCTCCTACCTCCTAGACGCACTAGTCCTGTATCTGAAGGAAGTGGCCTCTGCTGCTCCCAGTCTTCCATTTTACTACTATCACATTCCAGGCATGACTGGGTTAAAATGTGAGTATGCACCAATCAGCGATGTGGGCTCCATGGGAGGTGTATTTGGTGCGGCTGCTGAAGAACTACTGTAGTTCGGTAAAAGCTTGATATATTTGTGAACTGTCTTAAAACTAGTTTCATCAGACTAGTTATTGTAGCTATAAAACCAACAAGTGTTCTACCAGATAGGAGAAAAAAAAGAAGAGAGAGAAGAAAACCGGTAAAATGTACCGTATATACTCGAGTATAAGCCGAGTTTTTCAGCCCTTTTTTTAAGGCAAAAAAGGGCCCCCTCAGCTTATACTCGAGACACTCTCCCCCTCGCTTCTCTCTACCCCCCTCGTGTCTCTCTACCCCCCTCGTGTCTCTCTACCCCCCTCGTGTCTCTCTACCCCCCTCGTGTCTCTCTACCCCCCTCGTGTCTCTCTAACCCCCTCGTGTCTCTCTACCCCCCTCGTGTCTCTCTACCCCCCTCGTGTCTCTCTACCCCCCTCGTGTCTCTCTACCCCCCTCGTGTCTCTCTACCCCCCTCGTGTCTCTCTACCCCCCTCGTGTCTCTCTACCCCCCGTGTGTCTCCAACCCCCCCGTGTGTCTCCAACCCCCCCGTGTGTCTCCAACCCCCCCGTGTGTCTCCAATCCCCCCGTGTGTCTCCAACCCCCCCGTGTGTCTCTAACCCCCCCGTGTGTCTCTAACCCCCCCCCCCGTGTGTCTCTAACCCCCCCCCGTGTGTCTCTAAGGATGGGGGGGTTGAGGAAGGGGTTGAGGAAGGGGTTGAGGATGGGGGGGTTGAGGATGAGGATGGGGGGTTGAGGAGGGGTTTAGGAGGGGGGTTGAGGTTGAGGAGGGGGGTTGAGGAGGGGGTTGAGGATGAGGAGGGGGTTGAGGATGAGGAGGGAGTTTGAGGATGAGGAGGGAGTTTGAGGATGAGGAGGGAGTTTGAGGATGAGGAGGGAGTTTGAGGATGAGGAGGGAGGTTGAGGAGGGGGTTTGAGGATGGGGGTTGAGGAGAGAGGATGGGGGTTGAGGAGAGAGCTTGAGGATGAGGAGAGAGGATGAGGATGGGGGGGTTGAGGATGAGGATGGGGGGTTGAGGAGGGAGGATGAGGATGGGGGTTGAGGATGAGGATGGGGGGTTGAGGATGAGGATGGGGGGTTGAGGAGGAGGAGGGGTTTAGGAGGGGGGTTGAGGTTGAGGAGGGGGGTTGAGGAGGGGGTTGAGGATGAGGAGGGGGTTGAGGATGAGGAGGGAGTTTGAGGATGAGGAGGGAGTTTGAGGATGAGGAGGGAGTTTGAGGATGAGGAGGGAGTTTGAGGATGAGGAGGGAGTTTGAGGATGAGGAGGGAGGTTAAGGATGAGGAGGGAGATTGAGGAGGGTGATAAGGGAGGGGGGGACACAGGGAAGGGAGAGGTTGGAAGAGACACAGGGAAGGGAGAGGTTGGAAGAGACACAGGGAAGGGAGAGGTTGGAAGAGACACAGGGAAGGGAGAGGGGAGAAGAGACACGGAGAGAGAGGGGGACACAGAGGGCACAAGAGGGACACAGGGGGCAGCACATTTCCCACCCTCGGCTTATACTCGAGTCACTCATTTTACCCAGTATTTTGTGGTAAAATGGGTGCCTCGGCTTATACTCGGGTCGGCTTATACTCGAGTATATACGGTAATTCAACACCAATATATGACAAAACAGAAAAGCACCCCTTGATCAACCAGTAATCCGCTATTCCCATCATATATTAACATACCTGTCCAAGAGAAGCTGAAGTAATATAGTAATGGGACACTGAAAGGCCACTATTTTTACAAACTCCCCTTCTCCAGCTACAGGATAGCGTGTGCCGCGTCTGAATGACATCACACGCCATCCTGTAGCTGGAGAAAGGGGATTTGCGACTGCAGCAAGTATTATTCTGCCATGTTGCATTCTGTGCATGACTATTGAAGCTTGGCTTCATTCTTTTGAGGACTATTATAGACCTATTGTCTCTTTATATGTGGTATAACATTGGTGGTTATGGAATTATATTTATTATATGTAAGAGACTAAGATACTAATCCACCATATACTATTTGGGATCTATGGCTTTCAATAGTTGCACTTATACATATTACTATGTTCTATGGTATTATGCTAAGAGCACAGAGATGTAACATGCATAGTGGCTTTCCATATGTTTAAACTATATGTGAGTCCTAATAGGGTATTATTTTGTGATGTAATTGTGTTGTATTAAAGGTATTTTATTTCAAGGTTGGTTTTGGTGTCACTTTTTGATAAATCGGTCACATTTTATGATTCATTTATTACACTTTTTCTATAAGGTAGGTGTTCTTTATTGCAGTTAATATATGGATATTATTCTTATTTCTTGAACTGTAGGGCACAGTACTTTAGTTGTTGGCTAGGGACCTATAGATAGATTTAGGGTATGCCATTAGGGCAGCCTTCCAGGTAGGATGCACCTATTAAGGTCCTAACCAGCGTTTAATTGATTCTACAAGCTCGACTCCACCAATATATGGCCCAGGAGCTACCAGATGTGCAAGCCAGGTTCTGCAGAGGAAAAGGCACAAGAGATCAAATTGCCAGTATCTGCTGGATAATAGAGAAAGCAAGAGAGTTCCAAAAAACATTTACTATTGCTTCATAGACTATTCTAAAGCCTTTGACTGTGTGGATCACAACAAAATGTGGCATGTCCTTAAAGAGATGGGAGTACCAGATCATCTCATACTCCTCCTAAGAAGAGGGTGCAAAAGTTGGCCTGCTGCTCAACGTTAAAAAGACAAAGATCATGGCAAATGGCAATCTCACTTCCTGGCAAATAGACGGGGAAGAAGTGGAGGCAGTGACAGCTTTTATTTTCCTTGGATCCAAGATCTCTGAAGATGGTGACTGTAGTCATGAAATTAAAAGACGTTTGCTTCTAGGGAGGAAAGCTATGGCAAGCTTGGACAAGCCAGTAAAAAAAAAAAAGAGGTCCGCACAGTTCAAACTATGGTATTCCCAGTAGAAAAGTAAAAAGATATGGATGTGAGAGCTGGACCATAAAGAAGTCTGGGCACCGTAAAATTGACGCCTTTGAATTGTGGTGTTGGAGAAGACTGCTTGGACTGCAAGAAGATCCAGTAAATCTATACTTCAGGAAATCAAGACAAACTGTTCACTAGAAGGTATGATCATGAGGCTGAAGCTCAAATATTTTGGCTATATTATGAGATGGCAGGATTCCCTAGAAAAGACTCTGATGCACTGGGAAAGATTGAAGGCACAAGAAGAAGGGGATGACAGAGGCGGAGATGGATAGATGAGGTCACTGAAGCAATGAACATGAACTTGATGGAGCTCAGAGTGGCAGTGACTGAGAGATGCACCTGGCGTGCTGTGGTCCATAGAGTCACAGGGAGTCGGACACAACTGAACGACGAAACAACAACTATATACATGTTTTGTGTTTCACAATAGGTGTAATATATTTATGATTTTCTAAACAAAAATGTCTCTATCTCAAGATGTGTACTTCAGTATGATATGTAGCCAGATTTAACACCTGGATATTCCAGATCTATGCCCCCGTTAACATGGATGCAGTGGAGCTTATATAGCCTCACTTGTATGTATATATTTTCTTAATCGTCGTTTTTTTTTAGGTGATGTGATGAAAATAAAAGTTACGTTTTATATTCAACCTATTTATAGGTAGAACTGAAAATAGTGTCCTTTTCTCTTTTTTGAGTCCTATTCTTTCTAAGAGAACTATATACTTCAGCTTCTCTTGGACAGGTATGTTAATATATGATGGGGAATAATTGGTTACTGGTTGATCAAGGTGTGCTTTTATGTTTTTTGTCATATATTTGTGAACTATATAACAAGCTAACCAAATTAGCAGCTGTGTAAGCCAACCTAAAACATTCTTAGAGAAATGTGACTTGAATCATTGGCTCTTCCATCTTGGACTGCTTGTTGGCTGGTTAGCCTGGGAGTAGTTATCCTACTGTAAAAGTAGTACTTTTTATTTCTATTGTCAAGCAACTATTCACAATAGCAGTACTTAAGTATAACTGAATAGAGAGGTTCTCTTCATCCAAAGGTTCCTTCCAAACAAAAGAGAATGCTTCCACCCATTAAACAAAAGTTTATACAATTATTTAAAATGAATTTTTTTTTTTAACTCTTCAAAAATAGTTTTGCCATGACCAAGTAAAGTTCTTAATAAAAGCATGCCATAAATATGGCAATTGTGTGGTCCAGGAGTCTTATCTGATATTTGTATCATTACTTTACAGTTCAGGTACAAGATCTTCTGAACAAAGTACGTCAGGAAAAAATCCCATCCTTCCGTGGAGTGAAGTTTAGTGATATTAATCTCTTGGACTTTGGTCGGTGTATACATGAGTACAAAGAATTTGAGTTTCTCTATGGAGTGGATGAGGTATGTCTAGTGGAAAAGTCAATTATTTGCTTATGAAAATGTTTTAGTGATTGTTCAAAAGTTTAACACCCTTCAAACCCAGGCTATATTAGCATCAAATTTAAAATGATTAGTTTCGGCCAATCAGTTTAGCTGAAACTTTTGAATTTAACTCTGGGGTTAGGTTTTGTGCTGCAAGGCAGCCTGGGATATGTAGTGTATTACTGATGTGTGCTAAATATTGCTGCTGACATACAGACAGGAAGGTGCAAGGAGATTGCCTGAGCAAGCAACAGCAGGTAAATGGTGGGTTAATATTGCTCCCCTGATGCTGCTTGCTAATTGGGGGGGGGGGGGGCAGAAGCCCGTGTAGACACCCCCTGGAGGTGTCAACATAATCATTAGAGGGATTTTTAGATCTTATTACAAAATAAAATGTTTTATGAGATGTGCTGCATTTTGCCTAAGGATTGCCGAAATGTATTCATCCATGAAACTTTTATATCCCTTTAAGGGCCTAGGTCTGCCATTGAGATCTATCGTCTATAGGCTATTTGAAGAAGAACTTTTTCCATTGTCCCATTTTATTCCTTTTTAATTGTTTTGCAACAAAGAAAAAATGTCTGTAATCCATTAAAGGGAAACTGAATGCAACAATTTATTTTAAACTGTAAAAACATTTTGTATATTTAGTCAAGTTCTTCAAAATAGCAAACTATAAATATGAAAATGCAGTGGTCCTTTTAAGGCAATGAAGTTGAAGTTTGTTTTTTTTAAAGATATTTTACCCATTTAGACCATTTTAGGGTCCTATTACTATTATAAGTCCACCAGGTCTTTGGGCTATTCATTAACTCTCTATATAACAGACTCCAATGAAAGTAGTAAAACAAAAAAAAACAAAAAAAAAAAGCAAAGAAATACTGGCCAGAAAAGGAGTGGTGGAAGGGGGGGAAACTATAATTAAACACTCCCAAAAAATAATTACCCCCATCAATTACACTTCTCATCCCAAACTGTCCACTTTTTAAGAGGTAGTCGGGACATCCCGATTTTCCTCAACATTTCTTTCTAATGTACGCATTTAGCTAATTTTTATCAGGATTTCCGACCAAGTATTGTTTCCAATACAAGGCAATGCAATCTTTTGCAGCCATAAAAATCTGTATCAAAAGAGCTTTTATTTCCAACGTAGCTTCCTTTGTGAAGATGTGAAATAGAGGTATTTCCACCTTAAAGGGAAGATCGATCCCGAAGGTTGATTTTATTTGAAAAAAGCATTCTGACCACCAATTTTTGTAGTATTGGGCAGTCCCACCATATATGAATATTTGTTCCTTTATGTCCACATTTCGCCAACAAAATTTGGCTTCATTATTTTTATTAATCTGGGAAACTCTTAGCGGTACATAATACCACCAATGAAGTCGCTTTAAAAAAATAGAATCTTGGTTTGTGGGTGGATTAGAAAGATTGGAAACTTCAATATTAGTTTGAAGGAAACTGCAATATTTTTAACAACAATCAACTGATAAAGTACTTGTTATTACAAGTAGGTTTAAATTACATAATTCCGGCAACCTCTACTGTGTCCATTTCACAAAATGACTCCATAAATAAATACGCCTTGTGTTTGATCAGACAACCAGCCATCATTATCCTATCGCTATTAGTTTACATGTTTAGCAGATATGAACAAGTGCATTAATACTTTACAGATTTAGATTTGAAAATTGTGCTTATTTAGTCTAAAATAGAGGTGCTGATCTTCTTCTATATTTGGGGACAGTCAAAATGTAGGAAATACCCCAAACTATCTAAATGCCCATATCAATGGGTGACGGAGGGTATAATTGTGCAATTGATTAAATATAGTTTTTTTGTTTTTTTAAATTAATTTTGATAATTTATAGTTAATAATCCAACCTGCCTATCTATTATCTATATGGCATTTACCTGAACAAAAGCCATGTATGGCTTTTATAATCTGTGTAAAATTAAAATGCTTATGGCCGCTTTATAAGCAATTGAAAAAGAATCCTGGTTCATATAATACACACTATTAACTTTTCTACTTCTTGCTAGCAACTGCTGGGAGCTTTGGCATTTGGAGCGAAAGGCGCCGTTGGCAGGTAAGGACATTTCTAGATTAAAAGGTCCGGCTGAGTGTAAACATCGGATAAAGGTCTGGGCGTGTCTTGTTGATCAATTGATAGTTCGAGAAATTTGTGTTAAAGCTGGTGTGTTGAGTCTGTCTCCACCTCTCTCCTGTCACATAACTCACATTTTTTTTGTCTGGAAGTCAATCAAGTAACCAAAAAGTTCTTTTTCTTTCAGTAGTTGTGTCTTATCTCTCCTTATCCTTATTCTGTGCAGAAAAAGTGGTTAATTAACCAGCTGAGAGAAATGCCTAAATCTCAATTCCTGAATAATTAAACATCTGCTATATACCTTGCATAGCTTCCAGACAAACAATGTAAGTGGAGTGAGGTGGAGAAAGACCCAAGACATTAATGTTAAAACCATTTTATTTATACATGCCCTTTTAAACGCACATTATTTGAACTAACTAGGGTTGAACTATATACTTGCAGCCCTTTATCTGGGGCATAGACTGGCCCTTTAAACATTTTTAGATATTTGTATTTTCTTTATGGAGACTGATTTAAGTGTTCCTTCTGAGCATTCACACAATGCAACCTGCAAATATTGTTTGTGTTTTTCTTATTGTATAGTACCTACAACTATTTGGGCAAAACTACAAATAAAATGCTGGAAGCTTTTGAGGAAGGAAACTTGCGGAAAGCTCAGGAGATTCAGGTACTGCCTTTTTTTTTTTTTTTAAATAAGTTGGAAAATTAATGGATATTTTGTTGGTTATCAAATTACTAGATTCTGTTGGGGGTGAAGAGTTTACCACTTTTTTTTTTTTTAACACAATGGCTAAAGACCCTTAAAGATGACATTGGTGGGAAAATCTGTCATACATTTTAATTCCGATGAAAACTTGGAGACTATTGTAGATCAGGAAAACATTTCTGATGTTTTGAGTTTTGGACCAAATCAATAACTTTAGCAACCGTGTAACGTGGGCAAAAAAGTCTTTTTTTATGTCAAATCTTTTTTTTAATATACACTACTTGTGCCTGATGGTTGCCATGTTTGTGTCCTCCACATTTTGCTAGATTGAGACTTTATGGGTGTGTCTGCTAGTTTTTATTATCTATACAAGAATGGAGGGAGAAGTGAGGAGGTTTTGTTGACTGACTGGTGGATTCAGATAAGATTTTAGCCTTGGACACCTTGCCCCTTCTTTTCATAGGCTCAGTAGAGGCTGCTTGCAAATATACCTTTTAAGCTTTGCTTGTCCTTCTTTGCAACCATCTTCTAATGCAGTGCTAGTCAACCTGGTCCCTACCGCCCACTAGTGGGTGATTTCAAGCTTTCATGGTGGGCGGCAGGGTAATCACTAGGTATCATCGCGGACAAGTGATGTCACACACCGGAGACCTGCAGCACCACGCTTGTCTGGGTGGAGAGCTGGTGAGAGAGCCCAGGAACAGCAGTCAGTTCCGGGTCATGATCTAGTAAGTTCAGGGCGATACATAGCTAGGGTCATAGGATTTATGTACCAGAAATGAGAGAGGGTAAACTGAGTTACTGCGTCACCAGTGGGCGGTAAAGGAATTTTACCATCAACAGTGAGCAGTAGGTATTAAAAGGTTGACGACCCCTGATCTAATGCCTTGAAATGGAAGTATAATTATCATGGCAACTTCCATGCACAAGCAGAATCAACTAGATTTAATTTACTATGATTTGGGGGGGGGGGGGGTTCTATGAAAATGTTTTTATGTCCATAGCTTTAGATATTATGTGTTTGTTAGTCTACAGTGGTCCTTTTTAGAGTAGTCCACATGAAGAAAAGTGACTTATTTCTGCTTTTATCTCTTATAGGCCTCCACTCAGGAATTCATAACTTTTATATTTGCCAATGGTATGTACAGCAAAACAACTTTTATATATCACATGGACTGCATGGTATTTCTTTAGCAACTGACAGATTGTATAACACCCTATTAATAAGACGACGATAAAGCCAACATAGCATAATGACTATATTATATTAATTTGGTGTACATGTACTCCGGGATAAAACTGGATTCTATGTTTCAAGATCCCTCAGTTGTAAACGCTCATAAAAAAATGATGTTTGTTTGTATTCTGATTTACAAATAATTATTTTAAAAAAATTTTTTTTTTTATGCAATACATTCTTAGAACCAGTATGTACATGTAGTACAAGTTTAATAAGTTAAAACAAAATAATTTAAAGGTCTGCTGTGTAATTATTTTTTTTCTACGTGATCTTTTGAATTAATTAACATGATAACAGGCAAACTGTTTACAGAAAGGAAAAAAAAACTCAAATTTTATATTTTGCAATTTTTTTTTTTTTTTTGCTTTATATTACTTTTTCAGGTGGTTATGTCATTGTAAACTAATGAGCACACCTGCTGAGAGTACTGTCATATGTAACTGCCAGATTCTAATTGTGCATATATAAACTTCTTCCCAGCTCTGGACTGATAAACGTAAATTGGTAGATTTCACAGCAGCATAAATTGCATATAAAATATATTAAATTAGAGACTGTGTTGTTGTTGTTGTTATTTTTTTACATTAGAAAAAAAACATGTTTATTTTCAAGTGTGTAGCTCTTCAAAATGATACATTTTCAATATGTAACAATGATGATCCTTTAACTGTGTAAACTTAAAAAAAGATTTGCGCCAACTGTTCCAACGTCATTCCAACCAAAACATTTTTGTCTTATTTTACACAAATCACTTAATTTGCTTCTGGCCACTCGGATATCTCTGGAGTATCCTATCACTCACTCTTTCTCCTTTTCTGCAGGTTGGGGGTTAGCCGAATTTAAAGATATAATGACTTTAGTGTCTGGGATCCAGTTGGGTCCTGCTCGACTTCCATTGCTTTCTGCTTTAGAATCCAACCATCTCACCAAGATCAAATCAGAAATGGACAGAATGGGTCTTAACTGAAGTCATTGTGGAGAATTCATGTGCAAGACCCAAGTGTCCATCCTTCTACCACCTACTAATGTTTTTTGATCAAACATATTTTCTATCTTTGTTTACTTATCAATATCAATGTTGTAACACTGCACAGTTCTTAGCAAGTAATAACTCAATAAACTAGATTCTGACAAGTGCCTGTTTTATACAGTAACACTGCATACTTGAAGATACAGTCTACAGAAGGAAAGATCATGGGATATTTAATATAAAAAAAAGTTATTCCTATTAACGCTTTAAAACTTTTTATTGAACACTCTTGCAATTTAAAAAAGATGAAAATACATATTTATACAGATCAGACATTCAATTGGTGCTAAATATGTTTTACATCCCATTTATCTTAATTTTGTAAATTAATATATGCTGGAAACAGTAGTCCAAACACGATCCAAACATTAGCTTTTGGATTTATAGGTCAAATACTATGCTAAGCGTTGATATTTTGGTCTCTCTTGAGACGCTCCAATAAAATTCTCTACATAAATCATGTTCACTGGCAATGATCTTAAGATTGCTGTATTGCACCAACAATAACTTTTTGTTCAAAGAACATAATGTCTCTACTTCTAGGATTCTACAGACGTTTTATTATTTGGTTATTGCAAGTAAAAACACTTAAATAAGTTCTAAATATTATATGGCATATATGACGATTTTTTTATTGATTCACTCAAGGATCTTTTTCGGTTACAACCAATGTACTAGTTGTAGGACTAGCCTAAAGGGCCAATCCCTAAACTTAACGGCCAATGTAAGTCCCAGACTGTCTGCCTGGTGTGAGGCGTCTGTCTCCACCTGACACATTACTCACATTGTTTGTCTGTAAACCGTGGAAGTTACATGAAAGCTGTTTAATTATTCTGTAGTTGTGACTTATGTCCCCCGATCCCTTTGGTTTGCCCATTAGTCATTAATGTTTTTCCTGTTTAGTTAGGCATTTCTTTTATCTGGTTAAGTCACAACTTATGAATAATTAAATAGCGGTCAGATAAAACAAGCAATGTGAGGGAGTTGAAGACTTTTTTAATTACAAATGACTTTGTTTACCTTATAGACATACTTTTCTTGAACTGACAAGTGGTGAACAAGATACTCAAGTGCTGTATCTGGGTTTTACACTGGCCCTTTAACTTACTTGTTGCACCATAACATAAACCTTTTATTAAGTCATTATAGAAAAATTAAGATATGTTATTTAAATCCCCTACTCGCATATAACCTTTATCTACTCCAAGGTTGCCATGTCTTTTCATGACTATACATATCCATAACTAGAAAAAAATCTTATCTTGACAGATATATTCCTAATGTTTAGATGTTTGCATCATATCTACTAATTTCATACACCAGTATCATACTAGCTTATGCACTTTACTTTTTTTATATTAAATGATGATCAGTTTTCATTACATCTGTACAATAAGAGATTTTACATTTATTTGTATATCTTGGCATTCTGATTCGTGCCCAAATTAGAGTCAAATGGACACTGACAATGTGTTAAAGAGAGGTTGTCAACTTCATTTGATGGGGCAAATGACACTTATGTAGGATCCAGAATCCTTATATTAAATTAAGTTTCTGATGTACTGTCTTGCAGGGTTTACCCAGTATTTCTTGGAGGGTATAATGAGAATAATGTATGTTTACACTGTTTTGAACCATAGACAGAGCTTGTAGGCTGTGGATACAGGGAACAGGTTGTAGCTATTTTAACATAACTACTAATTCTATAGTGATGTAAAATTGATGCCGGAATCAGTATAATAAAACCTCTTGAATTCTCCACAGACTAATGTGATTTATTTATTTTAACAGAATTGGAACATGGCTACCAGCAAATACACTTTATAGATGCTTGATCCACTAAGTTCTGTTCCGTGATATTCTTACACTAATAAGATGCATTTTTCCATGTGGGCTGACTGATGCACAAAACAGAAATCTATCCTTTTTAACTAGGATTATACCCCTTTTTTGTGTTGAAGGTTCTTGTTTATCTCCAGTTCATGCTTAAGATTATATAGCAGGTTAATTAATAATGTATAAAACCATAGCTATGGTACTTCTCATTAGCTATGGTTTTAAATTCTACATTATTAATTAAAAGGTTATTTTTAAAGAACATACATTTTTCTACATGTATGTTCTACCTGTCAATTAGGGTTTCTGAACCACCCACCATTTTGAATATAGTATCACTTTAAGGGTGACCAGTAGTCACTTTCAGCAGCCCACTGTGATACCCAGTTTGCTTCCAGTCCCAGGGCAGTCCTAGGTTCCTTGCCAGAATCCAACTCTGGGTAAGCGGTAGTTCAGGCTTCATAGACTCCTATGGGAGATCCACGGATCTCATTAAGTCATCAAATATAGTTAACTACGCTGTCACACAGCAATTGAAACACTGATTTTCAACAGACAAAGGTCAAATTTAGTCAGTTGCTTTACAAGTGATAACCCTTTAATCCTTAACTGCAAATTAGGAAACACTTGATCTTAGGAAATCTAATAGGAGCTTGAATTGTTATAAATGCTACAGAAGTCCTGATTGGCCAATAAAAGTGAATACACCCTGGGGCCCCTAGACACTCCTAGCTGACTCCCCTCCAACTCAATAAGGTTTCGTTATCCAGGAGGAGGTCGACTAGGGAGCGCTTATACCCAACCAACAGTTTCCACCTACGCACACCAGGCCCTAGAGACATCCCTGTTTATAGAGCACCCTGGACCCACTAACTGGACCCACTAACTAGCCCCACCCCGCCCCAAGACCTTCTTCCCAAGAACCTAGGTCTGTACACCATGGATTCATGGTCCCTCACTCGGGTTAGCCCCTGACCTCTCGTCCAGACACTTTGACTCCAGTGTTCAAAGTACCCTAACATACCTCTGCTGTGCCCAGACATCTGGGGCTGTTGACTCATCGGCACTTAGAAGGGTAGATAGCCAAGCTGGCGCAAGACCCTTGATGGAAGTCCTAGCCGATGTGGGTCAATTAGAGAATTCATAGGTGTTAAATTGTGAATGTTTAAGTCAAATAATATTTGATGCATGGCATGTAAAAATAGTGAACCCACTAATAAAGAGTATGCTCTCGTTGGGACACATTTGCATGTTGTGTTTCATTAAGAGGGAAGGTGTTCATTATTATTTTTTTAGTCAAGAAATAATTTATGCAACTTGTCCTGGATGGAACCCAGTAACTTGGCCTGAGAATCTGCAACTTCCAGCTAAGCTGTCCTGTGTGGGAGGATGCAGTACTTCGCCAACCTGTGGGTTTGATCGGTTTAGCAACAAACTGAGCTCCTAATCTTCCCACCCTCTACCACAGCTTCCACTCCACATAATATATCTCACTGTTGACAATGTCATAATCACTCCCAGCAACATTTTCTTGGGGTTCTGTTGGTCGTTCACACCTCACATACAATCACTCACAAAATGTTGTCTCTTTCACTTAAGTGATGTAATTTGGCAATGTTTTTTTTATCTTACATAAGAAACAACAAAAATTATAATACCTCGCCTCCACTACTGCAACTCTCTTTGTGAAATGCTACAGAATCGCCTATCTCTTTACTCTCCAATCCAAAATGAGCACTTCCACTAAACTCATCTACCAAACTCAACGCTTAGTGCCTGCTGCACCTCTTTGTCAGTCACTCCACTAACTTCCATAGTCTCCAGAATAAAATGTAAAACATTTACCCTAACCTATAAAGCCCTCGACAACAGTGCACCATCCTATATCTCTGCTCTCTTTAAATACTCTTCCAACCATCCTTTTTACTCTTCTAACAACCTTTTTCTTTCCTCTTATCTCTCCTCGTTACCACCTCCAGGACTTTTCTTGTGCTGCCCCTATTCTTGGAACTCCTTGCCTCCACTAGACTTACCTTCCTGCCTCAAAACCTCACCAAAAAATGTGCACGGGCTGAGCTTGCACTAAAAACCTGCATAATTTGGGATAAATCTAGCCTTATTCATCTAAAAAATAACCTGCAAGGTCTATATACCCCATTAACCATATGTGGTTTACTGCAAGGGGCAAAGACAAATTTGTATTTCTCTTTTGCCCACGAGGCCTTTAGCTTGGTAGGCCCTGGGTGTCACACAACTAAATCTGGCCTTTCCCCTGGCCTGGATTAGCCCTATAAGAAGGTGCCTGAACAGTGGAACCATTGCTGAGGCTCCACAACCACTGGTATTCACGAGTCCTGTGCAGCAGCGGAACAAGGAAGTGGGAGCAGATTGGAGGAGCGGCTGAGGCCCGAGGAGCTCCGGAGGCCCGCAGTGTCTCTTCCCCCTGCTGGAGAGACGTTGGGGAAGACAGAGGTGAGCGGCCTGGAAGCAAGATAGCGTGTAAGACTGGCGGCTCCACACACAGTGAGAGGGGTAAAAGATGCCATGCTGCTGTATAGGCTGCTGTGGCCTACTACACCCAACACGGCGGAGGCATCTGAGGAGAGTGGAAGCCCATGGTGCAGGGTCTGTGAGCTAGCCTCTTACAGCCTGGGAAGGATCATCCGCTGCCAACACCAGCTGGACCGCTGGACGGAGCCGAGGAAGAGAGAGGTGCAACGCTGCCACTGTAGCAGGAGGAAGCTCCAGTCCCTATACGGAGGACAAGTGGACCCGATTACACAGTGCTAGTCCGGACCCAGTGAAGAGGTGAGAGCATACCTGACTAGGACCAAGAGAGGAGGATTACCCGAGCAGGTTAGTGACACCAAAGGCGTCACACACAAAGCACCAGGGGAAATCTACAAAGGAGAGCAGAGGCATATAGGACAGGGTCCCTAAGTGGAGTTGGGCAGCTGGGGCTCTCATGTGTCAAGGCAGTGGCGAGTAATCTTGCAGGCTAATACTAAAGACTGCACCTTGATTAGTACTCTGGGGTCCAAACACATTAGGAGTATCAATGCCTTGGAACTGTGACAAGAACTTAGGCTTCACAGCCTTGTGATAGCGGACATTTTGAGACTTTTGGTTCCTTTTCTCTTACTAGGGCGGGGCTGGACCCAGTGACTGGCCCCCATTTTGATTTCTTGAAGTGCCTGTCAGTTGCATGCAGCTACCTGACAATAAAGACAAGAAGCTATAATTGTTATCTTTCAAATGTAAAAAAAAGGGGCACCATCAACTCTGTCCAGACCCAGTACACAACAGCTAACACTCACTGGGGGAAAAAAACAGAACTATATTTAGCCTTAAAAAAACGCTCACCAGGGTATTATCAGCAGTGAGAAAAATAAAATATTAACCATACTGCTGCTAAGTTGAACACTGAAAGTAATCAAACACTGCCGCCTTGTGGCCAAAGTGGTATAGTCAAAAGCATCTGTATACCTAGCGCCATCTTGTGGACAAAGTTGATATAAAAAGCATTCAGTTTGGTAAAATAAGGCTATGCTGTACTGCCACCTTGTGGACATTCAAAACAACTGCAGAGGTCAGGTAGAAATAAAGGCAAGTAGTATTCTTATCTGAAATTCAGGTGTCATACTTCTCTGGCAGAGTAACCTATAAGTTAACCAACATCTGCTACAACAACCAAAACCCATTTTAAACACTAGGGGTCAAAGAAAGCCCTGCTCTAAAACATCCCTACCAACAGAATTAAAAGCAGATTGACAAACAAAAACTAAAGAACAATTCCTTATGGAATAGGCCTTTGTAGGCAATTGGGTGTTATCTCATTCGGCTCCCCTACTTACCCAACAAGCTCTACAAACACTCAGGGAATTTGTTGGTACTGGGAAAAATACACCTGAAACCAACGGTTCTGGAATAAACTCACCACTATTCTTGAGTTAAAGGTCCGCAAACCTAGAATATGTAAAAAATACAAACCCCTCCCTGTACAGGGGCACTGACATAAAAAAAGTAACAAGTTAATAAAGTAGAACCAAAACTCGGCGGTCAAAATCTAGGAAGGAGGTGGCAGGTGTCTCAACAAGGCGCAACACTAAGGACATACAAGCTTACTGTATGCCGAGACACACCTCACTAGCCTCTCAACAAGCTTCTACACTGACAAAGACAGCACCTAAACCCACCATGGAGACTTCCACACCGAGTACGAAGGCGGACATCCAAGTCCTGAAAGACCTGATATCCTCCTTCATATCAGAGATTAAAACAAGAATCCAAAAAGAAGCTGTAGCGTTATCTACGGAAATGGCTTGGGGAAATTGAGCAATTGAATAGCGACTTGCAATTTTAGCCAGGCTGTAAGTTACAGGTTTAACCATTGCAATCTTTTCCAGGCTGTAACTCGTAACCCGTTTGGAACCCGCAAAAAGATGCAAATTGAATAGCAAATTAACTTGCGACCGAACTTCTGGGCTACCGGATCGAGCGAGAGCTCAATAGAATGGGGGCACATGTTCCATCTTGGATGTAGCAAAACAGCATAATTAGTCCAATACTTTACTTTGTCAGTGGCCTGTATGTTCCAAAAAGTTCCACTTCATCTTCTTCAGCAGATGGCTTTCAGTTTCCACATGGCAGACTGCTTGACTTTATTTTACTCTAAAAATACTTTACTTTGCTCAGCGGTTGGCTATCTACTTCCACTCTGCGACACTCTCTCTGGGCTCTGGACTGCAACTAACGCTTCAACAGACTGTCCAGGCCTTTTCACAGCTGCAGTCCCATAGTGATGTAAGAACGTTTGGGCAAATGCCTCTATCCAGCCTCAGGCTCACACACCTATCCTCTATTACTGTCCCACATTTCCGTATGGCTTTGTTATAGTACGTTTAATTTTATGCTCAAAGAAAGGGCCTTCCATTCTTTTGCAATGTGTTAGTATTGTTTTGACTTGAACTTTCCCCTGTACAGCGCTATAGAACATTTTGGCGCTTTACAAATACAGGAAATAATAATAATAGTAACATTTTCAAGCCCAACGAAGAGTGGGTTGTGAGAGGAACTTCTTGCCTTGCACCACCAGACTATCTTCCTGCCTCTTTCAAAAACTCTACATTGCTTTACAGTTACTGTTATGGTTCAATAATAATTGAAAATATAAAATGGAAAGGCTTTATCAGCTTAGTAAGCTAAATATTTTTCTGTTAAAGAAAAATAAGAGTGCATGATGTAAATATTGTTTAATATGTTGGAATATTGCGTATGCCTTTCAATACAATTATTATAAAAAACAAACAAAAAAAACCCTCTACATTGCATCTGTTTAAAGAAGCCTATCACCTTCAGCCTTACCATGCATGTGCTATTCAGCTCCAGAAATTCCTGCCTTTTGGCTACAGGAATTCCCCCTCTAAGGCTATCTTTTTAGAACAAATGGGCTTCTCGATGCTCGATGGTCAGATCAGGATCATCAGCATCAGCTCAGGAGCCCAGGGTTACAGGATCCGCCTAACCGGTGTCATCTGCTTCTTCCAGGGGGCTTGAAAAGGCCAAGGAGACCAATTCTACCCCAACAGATTCCAATCTGTTCCCTAGGGGAGCAGCAGAGGCTCAGTGCAGCAAAGTGATTTTAGCTCAGTAGTCTTCCGTCTAAATGAAACACATCATTGTCTATCTGTCCCAAGAGGAGCATTGATTATATTTGGTACAGGCACAGTATTTATGCAGTTACAGAACAAAGGATTTACATGTACAGTAAGTACATTAGATCTAACCAATAACATATGTGCCTCCAAGGTATGCAGCTGATTGGTCCATAAAAGAGCCAATCAGGAGGCCCGGGAAAACCGTGGGTTTGGCTTGCTCGCCTTGGGGGTGGATAAATGGGAAGCAACATCCAGGAAATTTGGGCGGGTATCAAATAAAGAGAATTAAATGCATGCAATAATCAAAATGGCCACACGATGTCACTGTAGGATAAGAAATGGAACTATCCCTAGTTCAAGAGTAAATCTGCTGCATCCTAGCAGAGTAAAATGCAGTTTTTCATAGGGGAAATAAGATCTTCACAATGCACAAACTGAATACTCTAGAAATGTGCCACAGACACCTCCACATGCATCAGCTGACTGCCTTGATCCCTGTCATCTTGCATCTGTCACCATCCTGTTTCACACCCTACCCTTACCTTCTTGATTGTAAGCTCTTCAGAGCAGAGACTTCAATTCTGTTGCACCATGCTGTATGCTGACCCATTTGTGTTGTATTTGTTTTGTATGTTATCTGTACATGCATTTCTACTTAACTTCAAATGTATTTCTAGTTTTGTAATTTGATAATTGTACCTATGTTCCTATGTTTCTTCATTCTACTTTGTAAATAGAGCTATAGAAATTGCTGGTGCTTTATAAGTAAAACCAATAATAATAGTATTGTAAGTGTAATTTTTAAAAATAGTATATTTTAAAAACATGATCACAGTGTTCCTTCAATGGCTCTATTGTTATTTTCCATTCTACTCTTTTGCAAAATGCAAAAGAGGAGTATTTTGGAGATGTTTATGCCTCCCTTCTTCAGACATACATACTATATATTGAGATATACTTTTAAAGACAAATGAACCAATACGTTTATCCCAACCAATAACAAGAACCAGTCTGAAGAAGCAGCCTGTCCTCTAAGGAAGGTTGGATAAAGGCTCTGTGATCTAAACTAGAAAGTGTCTAGTGCAGTAAGATATATGGTGTATTTTTCAGCAATATATAAAATATGAGTAGGACTAATAGAACATATATGTCAGGGAAGTCAACAAAACAAATATCCATCTTTCCAATGAACATGGTGTGATTGAGAATTGTTTTATTTGCTCTTGAGGGGGGTGAGAAGGAGTGTGAGGGTGTCATTCGAGGAGGAGGAGAGGACAAGAAATTAAGAGAGAGGGAAAGGAAGTAGGTAGTCCAGTGAGGAGTTAGGTAGAGTCGGGGGTAGCCCTAGTTGTGGCACTTCTGTGAGCTTCAGCAGATGTGAGAGGGAGAAATGTGGCCCAAGAACTAGGCATATGCTGTTCAAGGACAGAGGGTGTGGGGCCTGATCCCGGGGAAGGGGGAGGGGGGGTTGTTCGTGGAGATGGTTACATACTTTTGTTTATGTCAGGTGATTTCCCATGACAGATATAGCATTGTTTGGAATGCTTGTAGATGACGATCGGGTAAATTGGTTTACTGTTACAATATAAAACAATATATTGTACATAAAGATATTGCTAGATTTTTCTCTTCCTCTTTTTTAACTTATGATCATCTTTTTTCTATTTTTAAGTTCTACATTTAGTAACACACCATGTGTATGTAATTGAATTGGATTACATAATCTAGGATTTAATGCATCTGTTTAATTGAGCAGATGAAGACACAATGTAAGTGCTATATGCATTAATGGTCCCTTTATTAAATGAGTTGAGGACAGATGAGATAGCTCTTAATCTGATTATCCTTACTGTGGTGTTGTCATGAGTGATTTGGGGGCTCACCTGTACCCCAACACATAACTATTTTATTTAGGACTCTATTATATCTAATTGTTAATATCAAAGACTATCAAAATGGGCATGGGATGTATTCTAATAATTATAACAATTTGTCTTTCATTTATGTGTCATGTTTAAAGAATGAATGTGTGAGTATAGTTATATCATGAATGTAATGTTTGAGTATAGTTATATCATGGATGTAATGTGTATAGTTCTGCCATGGCATCTTGCTTATGTATTTGTACATTTATATTGTTGTGTGAAATATGTGGATGTGTCCCTCCCCATTGACACTATTAGTGCTTTTAGAGAGTGCAGTTTAATTTTCCACATTATAAAGTATTGTCATGGCTATGGATTATTTTATTCTGCCCCACTGGTAATCTGGTATTTCATAATGGCCCCCACATTTATTACTTAAGATAAGCAGGAGTTTGTAACCAGAGGGGGTAGGATAGAATGTGAATATCTTGTGCTTATTTCATTTGTGCATTTATTTTCTATTATTGTAGTTTTGGAGATCTGTTGATATGTTTTCCTTGTGTATTGTAAAACCACATTACCCTCTCCTACAGGTCTGGGATATTAGTAACCTAAATAGATAACCTCTAGGTTCTGGTGTATCTGGCGATGGGAGGGGGGCTGTTGCTGATGGCTTCCACTAACAGAAGGGGTGTGGGTGAGGTCTTTCTCTGTTTTATATATCTCTGTAACAATAAAGAAGTGTTCAGTCTTCCATAAACTAAATACAGGTGTGGTCTCTCTCTCTGCGGTCCCATGACTGATGTCCCGATCTAAATAGCTGATGTGCTGAGATGAGAACAGTCACAAGCTATAAGTGGTCCCTGTAAGTTAAAGCAGGAAAATGAAGGGTGTACTGAGCCCCTCAAATCTGTGTAATGTCCACATGTGACTCTTGTAGATGCTCCTCATCATTATTATACAGTTTAAATATTATACTTTTCATTAGACCTTTTTGCTGAACAGCCACTGGCCTTCTTGGGAGTTGTATACAAAATACATGTTATCAATGCACATTTGTTTACATATATGACTGAGCTCTGTGTATATAATAAACAAATGTATTGTTGTATTGCAACCTATAGGACATCATCATTCATCACATATACTAAACTACTGTAGCTGGGTTTTGTACATAGATCACCCTTCAGTATACCCATCCTGCATTATGCTATGGTGGATGTTTACAATTGTTTTATTCGGTGATCATATGCATGTATAGATTAATGATACTTGGATAACAGCATAATATATCAATCCTGATTGAATGATAGACATGTCTTGATACTTATGTCTTATGCAAATGATTACTGGACTCCTTTGTTTACATGTCACTAATCTCAGGTTCATCATAATTGAAGTTTTTATGGCCAAGTGTTTACACATTCAATGTTAAATCTGATGTTACTATCATTATTATTTAACACCAATTCACATAATGGTGCACAAACATGTGCATTAAGTGTGCCATTATGATGGGATATTCATGCCTGCTTCCTGACATTATCATACTAATGTGAACTGTTTAGGCTGTGATAATGACACACATGTTGTTAAGATCTTGAATGAATGTATTGAAATTGTGTTGTTAGCACACATTTCCAATTTTAATAATGGACACCACTTTGCGAGGACTGAATCCCTTGCAGCCTGCTTTGCTGCAAAAAAATGGCAGAGAATAGGCGAGAGCTACTTGCACATCGGAAGAATCCCTACGGGCACAAAAAGCGCTAGCAAGGGATCCTAAATCACATACGTGCTGCCATGGAGCAGCCCGAGACAGCCGTGTGATGCTCCTCCCTGCTCCCTATACACATCCCCATGCTGCAGGGGTCCCAATAGGGACCCCTGCAGCCCCCCCTCCCCACATTAACCCCTTGCATCGGGGGTCCCCGATCGGCATAGATCAGTCCCCCGCTGCATTTAAAATGTTTAAATTCCCTACCGCGGCTCCTTAAAGGGCCCGCGGCACACTATTGGCAAACCCGGCCGTGGCACCTAAAATTAACCCCCCTCTATGCTGGGGGTCCCCATCGGGCCCCCCGAAGTGTCCCCACATTAACCACTTGCTGCAGGGGACCATGAGGACCCGATCGTGACCCCGCTGCATTTAAAATTTGAAATTTCCCGCCTCGTGGGTTTTTAAACGATCGTTAAGGTCCTGAAAGGACTTGCGCTAAAAAATATTAACCCCAGGCAACTAAAATTAACCCTATAATTCATGGGGGTCAATACAGACCCCCATAAGCACTTAATTAGCTCTGTCACTCATGAGTGTCAATACAGACCCCCATAAGCACTTAACCCTATAACTCATGGGGGTCAATACAGACCCCCATAAGCCATTCATTAACCCGATAACTCATGGGGGTCAATACAGATCCCCATAAGCCCTTCATTAACCCTATAACTCATGAGGGTCAATACAGACCCCCATAAGCACTTAATTAACGCTGTCACTCATGGGGGTCAATACAGACCCCCATAAGCACTTAATTAAACCTGTCACTCATGGGGGTCAATACAGACCCCCATAAGCACTTAATTAACCCTGTCACTCATGAGAGTCAATACAGACCCCCATAAGCACTTAATTAACCCTGTCACTCATGAGAGTCAATACAGACCCCCATAAGCACTTAATTAACCCTGTCGCTAATGGGGGTTTAATACAGACCCCCATAAGCACTTAACCCTATAACTTATGGGGGTCAATACAGACCTCCATAAGCACTTAATTAACCCTGTCACTCATGGGGGTCAATACAGACCCCCATAAGCACTTAACCCTATAACTCATGGGGGTCAATACAGACCCCCATTTGCACTTAATTAACCCTGTCACTCATTGGGGTCAATACAGACCCAAATAAGCACTTAATTAACCCTGTCACTCATGGGGGTCAATACAGACCCCCATAAGCCACTATTTAACCCCATCAGTCCCATAAGCGTAATTTATGACCCTTATGGGGCTGTTAAACCCTAACATTAACCACTTAAGTGCCATGACGGTCCTCAAGGACCATCATGACACTAACTACAAACACTACACTGCAGTATAACCCCCAATAAACCATTAAATCTAAACTAACCCCCCTCTACATTAATCTATTAACACTTCACTACCTACCTACACCACCTACCCCCTAATAAACCCCCCTCCACTCTAATTACAGAAAGAAAAAAAATCCTAAGTCACAAAAAATAAAAAAAATCTACATTACAGAAAATAAAAAAAACCTAAGTCACAAAAACTAAAAAAAGAAACATTACAGAAAACAAAAAAATACATTACAACCCCACTACAGAAAAAAAAATCAACAGGGAATACATACACAATACAATGCAATACATACAATACATACAATGCAAATAAAATACAATACCCCCTATCTATCTAACATACAATCTATTTAATATACAATAAATCCTAACTATCTAAAATACACCCCCCTATCTATCTAATATACAATAAATCCTAACTACATACAGAAACCCTAATTCTAAGCTAAAATAAAATAATTAAGACCACTTACCTTTGTAGATGTCCCTTCAGATCACCAACCTAGGGGGGAAAAAAAATAGTGCAACACATTAACATAAAATAAATAAACATTATACACATTCTAAATATTCTACTCACCTTTCCAGCATGTCCCCGTCCTTCTTCTTTTCTTCTTCTCCGGCGCGGCCCCTGTAAAAAAAAAATGCAATATACATATAAACATAACACAAAATAAAATAAAATAAACATAATATACATTGTACTTACCTCCCCGCGATGTCCCCGGCCTCCTCCTCTTCTTTCCCCCGGCTGGGCCCTGGAACAATCCGCGCTCTAAAAAAAATAAAATAACGGAGGTCCGCACTCGCAGACCTCCCCGACGCTATTGAGCCTCCTAGAGCCTTTTCCAGAAGAAAATTGGCAATGGCGGCTTCTGATTGGCTGAAAACGCTGTCTATCAAATTCAGCCAATCAGGATGGGATACACCCCAGAATCCCACTCTGATTTGATAATGCACCTGTCAATCTTTATTTAAACCAATCAGAAGGCTTTATTGCCATCAGCCAATCACAATGGGATACATCCCCACAGGGTGATTGGCTGAAGACATCTGCGCCTTCTCATTGGCTGTAATACTGAATGACATTGGCAACAGCCAATCAGAAGGTGCAAATTCCTTCAACCAATCACTCCGTCGGGCTGTATCCCATTCTGATTGGCTGAAGTCATCTGCTCCTTGTGATTGGTTTAAATTAAGATTGACAGGTGCGTTAGCCAATCAGGGTGGGATTTTGGGGTGTATCCCATCCTGATTGGCTCACACATTGGCGGCTTCTGATTGGCTGAAAACGCTGTCTATCAAATTTCAGCCAATCAGAAGCCGCCATCGCAACTTTCCTTCCGGAAAAGGCTCTAGGAGGCTCATTAGCGTCGGGAAGGTCTGCGAGTGCGGACCTATGTTAGTTTTTATATTTTATTTTTTTAGAACGCGGATTGTTCTAGGTGATTGTAATGTATTTTTTTATTTTCTGTAATGCTCCTTTTTTATTTTTTGTGACATGTTTTTTTATTTTCTGTAAGGTAGGTTTTTTATTTTTTGTGAGTTAGTTTTTTTTTAATTTTTTGTCCTTAGAGTGGTGGGGGGGTTTATTAGGGGGTAGGTAGGTAGTGTAAGTGTTAATAGATTAGTGTTGAGGGGGGTTAGTTTAGAATTAATGGTTTATTGGGGGTTATAGTGTAGTGTTTGTAGTTAGTGTCATGGCACTTATGTGGTTAATGTTAGGTTTTTACCAGCCCCACAAGGGTCATAATATACCCTTATGGGACTGATGGGGTTAAATGAAGGCTGAGGGTTAAGTGCTTATGGGGGTCTGTATTAAACCCCCATTAGCGACAGGGTTAATTAAGTGCTTATGGGGGTCTGTATTGACTCTCATGAGTGACAGGGTTAATTAAGTGCTTATGGGGGTCTGTATTGACTCTCATGAGTGACAGGGTTAATTTAGTGCTTATGGGGGTCTGTATTGACCCCAATGACTGACAGGGTTCATTAAGTGCTTATGGGGTCTGTATTGGCCCCCATGAGTTATAGGGTTAATTAAGGGCTTATGGAGGTCTGTATTGACCCCCATGAGTGACAGGGTTAATTAAGTGCTTATGAGGGTCTGTATTGACCTCCATGAGTTATTGGATTAATTAAGGGCTTATGGGGGTGTGTATTGACCCTCATGAGTTATAGGGTTAATTAATGGCTTATGGGGTTCTGTATTGACCCCCATGAGTTATAGGGTTAATTAAGGGCTTATGGGGGTCTATATTGACCTCCATGAGTTATAGGGTTAATTATTGGCTTATGGGGGTCTGTATTGACCCCCATGAGTTATAGGGTTAATTAAGGGCTTATGGGGATCTGTATTGACCCCCATGAGTTATAGGGTTAATTATTGGCTTATGGGGGTCTGTATTGACCCCCATGAGTTATAGGGTTAATTAATGGCTTATGGGGGTCTGTATTGACCCCCATGAGTTATAGGGTTAATTAATGGCTTATGGGGGTCTGTATTGACCCCCATGAGTTATAGGGTTAATTATTGGCTTATGGGGTCTGTATTGACCCCCATGAGGTATAGGGTTAGATAAGGGCTTATGGGGGTCTGTAGTGACCCCCATGAGTTATAGGGTTAATTAAGGGCTTATGGGGGTCTGTATTGACCCCCATGAGTTCTAGGGTTAATTATTGGCTTATGGGGGTCTGTATTGACCCCCATGAGTTATAGGGTTAATTAAGGGCTTATGGGGGTCTGTATTGACCCCCATGAGTTCTAGGGTTAATTATTGGCTTATGGGGGTCTGTATTGACCCCCATGAGTTATAGGGTTAATTAAGTGCTTATGGGGGTCTGTATTGACCCCCATGAGTTATAGGGTTAATTATTGGCTTATGGGGGTCTGTATTGTCCCTCATGAGTTATAGGGTTAATTAAGGGCTTATGGGGGTCTATATTGACCCCCATGAGTTCTAGGGTTAATTATTGGCTTATGGGGGTCTGTATTGACCCCCATGAGTTATAGGGTTAATTAAGTGCTTATGGGGGTCTGTATTGACCCCCATCAGTTCTAGGGTTAATTATTGGATTATGGGGGTCTGTATTGACCCCCATGAGTTATAGGGTTAATTATTGGCTTATGGGGGTCTGTATTGTCCCTCAAGAGTTATAGGGTTAATTAAGGGCTTATGGGGGTCTATATTAACACACATGAGCTATAGGGTTAATTAAGGGCTTATGGGGGTTTGTATTGACCCCCATGAGTTATAGGGTTAATTAAATGCTTATGGGGGTCTGTATTGATCATATATATATATATATATATATATATATATATATATATATATATATATATATATATATCAAAAATTAAACTTTGATTTTATAATATATTATGGATGTTTGTCCAATAAAAAAGGTATCACTATTTACTGCAAGCAATCCTCTGATTATTCAACTGGATTACTGGACACCGAAGGCTATATATGAAATATATTAACGGCATACATGGGTATGTGGGATAACTGTAGGGGCATTGATGCAGGAGATATTTGATTGCCAGTGTTTGGGATCAGGAAGGATTATGGACCTTATGGACCTTTCCTGTTTCATCCCCAGCAGCAATGGCGTGCAGCAGCCACTAGGTGGTGTAACGGTGGTGCCACAAAACTTTGTACCATTTGTTGTTAAGGTTAGACTTAGGGTTTAGGTTAGGGTTCGGGATTTAGCGTTTATGCTTATAGTTTAGGGTTTTGGGTAGTGGCAGATGATACTCTTTACATAGGGGCACTGTTTTGATTAGTAAGATGGAGGCCTCAGATACCATTCAAGTCTACTTCAATCCTCCTACAGTAATGGACAATGAACAGAGGCCTCTCAGGAAACCTCTGTATCCATATTTATGAATGGCAAAAACCCAGATGTTTCTTTCAAGATACAACACCCAGGTTACACATAAATTATTTGCTCAAAATACGATGTCATATAAAAGATTATATTTTGAAATTGATTGTTTTTCTATTGTCCTTCGCTCAGTTGTATACAGTTGCCAACTTCCAACATGGCGTCCATTGTTCTGCCCTTAAAGATACCTGTCGACTGTGATTGGTCAGCACTATCTCGCGCATGCGTACCCGCTGCGGTGTATCACGAATGTGATTGGTGCGGCCATTTTGTCAGTTGTGGTGTAGTGAAGATTGCTAGTCTGCCATCTGGAACCGTAAGAGATCAACCTGTAGGTGAGTACAGCTCTGGAAGCGGGGCCGGGAGTATCACCGGTACCGGTTTTGCACAGGGATTAATATTCCCAGATCCTGTTCTGTGCGTTCATCCTTGCTCTGTGTTATCGAGGTGAAGCGGAGCCAAGGCCTCGGGCTGCCCATTGAAGGTGTTTGTGATCAGAACAATGTATCGCACGTTATATGTTGTACATGTGATCATACAGCTGTGATGCGGGGCCTGTGGTGTATGAGCTGTATTATATCACTGTGAGGTATCTAGTGGGCGTGCTGGGCCTTGCAACTTAACGACATACATATTTAGGAGCCAGCCAGGGTAGTAGAGCCAGCCAAATGTTTCTAGTAGCCAGGGTATGGATATATATATATATATATAAATGACAATGACAATTTTCTCTCTCTTTCATTCTCTCTCTCTTTCATTCTCTCTCTCTTTCATTCTCTCTCTCTTTCATTCTCTCTTTCATTCTCTCTTTCATTTTCTCTCTCTTTCATTCTCTCTCTTAGTACACTGTGTCTATGTAGGTAACTGGCAAAGTGGAAACCATTTTTTTTAACTAAGATAAATCTTTGTGTGTATAATCAGGATGTGTTAGATTATAGAAAGTTACACACAGGGAAACTTAGATATGTTCACTATACGGGAAAAAAACTTTTAATATTGTTCAGTTGATTAAGTTCTTGTTAATTCATACAACATAGTATTTGGTATTGTTGCTCTGCACATTAAGGTGCTTCTGTAGTTGTTTAACAAACATTTAGACAAGTTCCATATTACCCACAAATAAATACTTGAGCATACACTGGGTGCCTGAATGCGCCATGCTAGTCATTAAAATCTACTGCTCCTTCGGTAGAATAGATGTCTTAAATAGCCATTGATCATTAATACAATGCACTTGTATGTTTACAAGAGTATTCCATATTTTAGAATGCAGTTTAGATTGTACTGGGTAATGTAACCTGCGACAGATTAAATTGCTTCATTCAAACCTATGTTATGGAATATTTCACACTTGTTTACATGTGAGAGGCATTTCAGCTATGTTTCTAAGTGGAGATGTGAATTGTATGTTACTCCAACTCTTTAGGACCCAAGCCAAAAGCACTACTGCCCTTCTTCCATCATGGCGGACATCAAAAACTTCTTGTATGCATGGTGTGGAAAGAAAAAAATAACCCCAAATTATGAAATACGTCTAGCAGGGAACAAGAACAGGCAGAAGTTCACATGTGAGGTAAGACACTTGTTTTATAATGTCTTTGTAATATATTCTATCTCTGTTGTTTAAAAATATTTGAAAGTCCCATTATTTTATACACTATTTATTTTTTCTTCCATAGGTTCGAGTGGAAGGCTTCAACTACACCGGGATGGGCAACTCCACAAACAAAAAAGATGCCCAGAGCAATGCGGCACGGGACTTTGTTAACTACCTAGTTCGGGTTGGGGAAATGAGGGCAGATGAAGTTCCATCATTAGGGGTTAGTCAAGCTTGTTGTTTTTAAAACCTTCTGTGAGAGTTCATATTTCTTTGTATAGCTCCAGGGTTGATAAATGTATTGGAATTTCAGGAGTTAGTCAACTAATTTGTATACATAATACATACTCTGGCTCCTATAAATATATGCAAAGTAACTGCAAAATTAGGAGCCCGCAGCAAAAGATTGAGCCATGGTTCCCTGGATTTGTTGAGTTCTGTCATGTTTAACATATTACGTCGCGCTGGGATACAGTAAATGGTTATGACTACAGTGGTACCTTGGTACTCATCTGCCTATAAACCTGTTAAATTTGTTATTCAGCGCATTTTGATGAGCAAAAGGTTGCTTTGCCACTCGAAGGCTTGCTTGCTAAAACCTGTATGAGTCAATTTACGTCTTATCATTTGGTACTTGTCGTTTTCGTCACTTGTCATGTCTTCTGGAATCAATTAATGTGTACCAAGGTACCATTGTACATAATTTGACAGAGTTGAGAATCCTGTCTGTGAGCAAAAAAACAAATGTTCTAAAGATTTCATACAAAACACTTTGCTGGATTTTGCTTACAGATAGAAGTGAAACAAAAGCTAAAGTTTTTTGAAGGTGGAGAAGTGCTTAGCCAGGTAGTTGGGGGACCTGGGAACATCTGCGTGTCCCATGGAAGGAGTGAAAGAGATATATTTCTTATTGTTTGTAGAATGTTGAAGTGAGATTAATTAGAAAGCAGAAAGGGTAAAAAAAACAAATGTTTACTAAAATGCGTTGAAAAATGCAGTATTTGTAAGTATGTGTACAGTTAGTAACTGCAAGGCCCCAACATTGTCCCAACTTGGGACATTATCATATATATGGCAGAAGAGGGTAAACCTGTTTCCCAAATGTTTTTACAGGCTGGGCAAAATGATGCTGCTGATGGATTTGCTCCCAATCAATCTGAAGGATTTAATTGTCCACCTGGGGCCCCGTTGCCTCCCCACTTGGCACTAAAGAGTGAACCTGGGTGTAAGTATAATTTGTGTGTCTTGGTTCATAATAAGGACTTTCTCACCTTACATTAAATATTTTGCAACTTTCGTGCTAAATTGCTCTTAACACTACTCCATAGGAGAAGGAACGAAAGGGATTAAATTATAATAAATACAAATATTCAGGGGTTTATGATCACCTCCTATGACCTGCTACTGTCTATGAGCCCGGGTTATCCCCTGGGATTACCTCTCAATATGCAATAACCTCTATAAGTCAGGTATCCCCTGGGATAGCTCTCCATACCTGCTGGGGCCCACAATACCCACCGAACCCCTTTGCTATGGGGTAGGGTGGAGGTCTATTAACATCATGGACTCCCATGGCACCCAAATGTAAATCGTCCACAGGAACACTAATCCATATCACTACCCCCTTCTGAAATTCTGAAAATAAAAGAATTACAGAAAAAAATAAAATGAGAATTTCAAATCTGTGCATTCTGTTTTAAAAAAAAATAATTTTGAGCACTTGAGTTTACCAAGGAAATCCTCTGTGAGCTTGGATATTGTTACTGGGGGGATTTTTAGAAAAGGAATACAGGACAGGCACTCAGGACTTGGTATTACGAACTCAGAAATTAGAATTAATAGTGTGATGTAATAGCTTTGTATGGTCTTACAAGTGAGGTTCGCTTGGATCTCTTCTCACAGGATGCATGGGATAGAGCCCTGTGTTCTTAGACTCAAGTTTTCAAAACTATTTTTTTTTTCATGGTGCAGTGGTCCTTTAAACTACAGTTTTACTGTAGATTTTTTTGGCTTAAATTGTTTGAATTTTGCAACATTGCTCTTTCACTGGATCAGCTTAGTTTAGAATTTTTTCCATATAGGAACTCAAATTAGTTTTGAATCATTGTCTTGCTTCCTTTGTGTTTAATGTATCTTTGACCCACTATAGTGTTTCAGCTTTCATAACTTTTACATTTTATTGTTCGCTATAAACAACTTTTCAATTTACTTTGATATATATATTTAAAAAAAAAGTTGCTTAATATTTAATTTACTGGTTTTCCCACCATATTTGGGCTTGAGCTCCTCCCATGGTTTACAACGTGTGTCAGTGTGGAGCACACGTTCTGCACAGATTTATTGGCAAAGTTTAAGGGATTAAGCTGCAAACTCTACTACAGTTTGAGAATTGTTGCAGTCTGTCCAGTGCAAGCCGTACATTTTACTCACAAAGGATACCTTCATTTATATATATTTTTTTTTTTATCTCAGTAAAATTCCAACATGGTTAATATTAAGCAAGAGTTTTGACTTGGTTTGAATACCCTGTTCTACTGTGTCCATGCATTCAGTGCTTTATATTGAGTCTGATTTTATAAATATCCACGTGCATAGAATGTTCCAAATGTTCAAGAGTATGCCATTATGTATTAACTTCTTTTTTTATTTTCCGATCAGCTGATGTACCACCACCACCACCAGCAGCAGCAATGGGCAGTGCTGGATTTGGGTCTTCAGGATTTGGTGGAGGTGCTTCATGGGAGCGTGGTGCCAACTTGAAAGATTATTATGCCAAGAGGGAAGAGCAGGAAGCTAAGGCTGTAAGTTCTTCTCCTTCCATTAAAACATAAAATATGTACAGAACAAAATTAAGGAATAATGATAAATTATTTGATAGAGGGCCTAACGCAGCTAAGGTGCCAGTTATTGCAGAAATGAAAAATACAACTATAAATAAATATAACTGCAGTTGTTTTTTCTTTTTTTTTGTTTTGTTATAAAACATTTTTAATTGGTAGTGTTCTAAAATTGAATTTGAAAGTTGGGTATTTTATGCATAAAGTATCTATATTCTTACTTAAAACAATGTGGGACAGTGATAGTTGAGAAGGAACGTGCTTAATTAGTTTAAGTATGTCTAATGTCCCAGACTTTAAAGTTTTATATATCTGTCGGCATTCCAATTTATTCAACTAGGCATGCTCTTCTTCATCACTCCCACTAACATTTGCTTAATGGTCCTAGATGAGGAGAGTTGAAGAGTGAAGTCCTGTATACATAGCTTACTCATAAATACTTTTTTTTTTAACTTGCATTATGGTTAATTGTATCCTTAGTAATCTCGCTCAGTGCTTGAATTGATGAGTTAGACCTCTAATTAACACCACCACCTTAAAGTTCAGCAAATATTTAAATTTGCTGCAGTTTTTTTTATACAAAAGAATAGCCTATACATTTTTTCCAGGTGCTTGACACCAAATCTGTGTACTAGAAAATGTAGAAATTGGGCAACTTCATTTTTTCATCTTCTTTAACACCACAAGAATAAAATGGGAACTAGGAAGGAACAAAACTCCAAAACTGGAATGCTAATACAAAAAGTAACATGGGAATTTATGATCCCCGAAGGGCTTCCTCCTAAGGAAAGCTTGTCTGAACAAAGCACCAAAATCTAGCTACTAATCCTGTAATAATGGGTAAAGTGTTCACTTCTGACACACATTTTGATTTAGGCTGAAGCAAGTATCAACTTAGATGTTTCATATGTAAATATCATTACTTGAAATAAAGCAACAAGTAGATGTTAGGGCATGATACAGAAAAAAAAAGCTACATGCAAATACAGAACTTGAATACAGTAATGTAGCCTTAATATATTTAGTTGCAAATAATTGCTAACCGCGCAAATGGCCAATGCCTTTGTAATTCCAAGTCATGACTTAAATACAGACAGCCTTATTAAATTGCGATTCGGCCAATTGAATAGGGCTCTATAGAAGCACAGAGCAAATATTTGTTTTTAAGTTTTTAGTTAGTGAAGATCTTGCTTTTGGATAGAAGCTCACTAACTAAAATGTCTGTTAAAAAATATGCTCTTTCCTCTATAGAGCCCTATTCAATTGGCCGAATCGCAATTTAATAAGGCTGATAATATGCAACCTTACGTTAAGAGATATATAATATTAACAGGCATATAATTATTTGCTAGATATACAAATCCTATGTTCCCCACTATGATATAAACATGGTGGGTTTAATATTAAAAAACAAACACATTTAAAAACATAATTGATATGATGGTCATCAGTTCTAACAGAGTAGAAAAAGTTAAACCCTAAAAAGCATTTTAAATAAAGCCATAAATTGACTTATAATATGTATAAATGCCTAATGACCATTTTGTCTGTCCTGTCACACCCGGCTTTCTCAAAAGCTGAAAGCATTTAGATTTTATATATATATATATATATATATATATATATATATATATATATATATATATATATATATATATATATATATATAACCTTCTTCTTGCACTAGTATATGTATTGTTTTGTAGGCCTGCATATACTCAACTATTATTGTTTCTATATTCAATTTGTATATTTATTTTTTTAAAGACCCTAGAGTCTGAAGAAGTTGATTTGAATGCCGGTTTGCATGGAAATTGGACCCTTGAAAATGCAAAGGCGAGACTCAATCAATTCTTCCAGAAAGAAAAGACGCAAGGAGAGTATAAGTATTCACAAGTGGGCCCAGATCACAACAGGTTGGTTTACTCTCTTGCAGCTTTTCGTCACATCAGGTAGTAGATAGGAGGAACATCATTCCTGTCGAAGGGAAGTAGATGAGTAGCGGGTTAAGTGGTAGGGCCAAACACTTAAGGAATTTAAGCATGAAGCTGAATCCCAGCTTAGCCAACATTTTTCGTAGATAGAATGGGCCAGCCAGGTGGGCTTTTTTTGGGGGGTTCTTATCCCACATTATGTCAGAAATCATCGTGTCTGTTGCATTACATTGCAGCATAAATTCTGGAGTTCATATTTCTGCTTGTTCATGTGTGTTTCTCAGCCTGTCTGTTATAGATCAGAGCATTGCAGAGAGTACTTAAATTACTCCCGGTAAAGCTCGCACACTAAAATGTGGTATTCAATCTCTGTCTCAAACACAGATGTATTTTGTTTTAATACTTGTGTCATTTATTAAGTAGGATAGGAATCTTCCTTTGACCTTTTTGCTATATGGAGAGAAAAAAATGACACCATTTTCTAATACATATTTGTATATTTTGTTTTTTTGACTAATCTCATTAGATCCCCTTGAATAACATGCAAATGTCTATATATTTTTTTTTAATTGCTATGTTGGCTAATCTTTTTACTGCTGGATTAATATTAGTTTGAACACTAAGCCCCATTTCACCACATGGGGCTTGTATGGGAGGAAAAAAAGGGTGTGACATTGGGAATCTTCTTATTCTGCAGACATAGGATAATGCTTAGGCAGGACTAAGCAATCCCATGTCAAGTCTATTGCTGACTGCTGATTCCTGGTGTCACTCTCTCCAGGTGACCAAAAGGCCGGCTGAGAAACACACAGGCGCAGGCTACTAGGGAGAGACCTGCAGGTCAGTGCCATCTGGGATTATACTAATGTTTGTATACTAATGTGGAAAAAAAGTACTAACAGTGGGATACTTCACCAGGATAAGGTCTGAAAACCTTGTGAGTTAGCTGTAAGAATGAAGTGTTGTAATGTGACTGTTATAACATGATATTATGAATGACTGGTACTTTCTTTGTTACTAAAACGTAGTAACTTATCTAGCCTCTAGTTCACTTGGGTAATTGGAAGGGTTGGGGAATGTTGTGAATGAAAGATTTTGAATAACAACTTTCTCTGCAGGAGCTTTATTGCAGAAATGACCCTGTATGTTAAGCAGCTTGGTAGACGTAAGTTCTTTTTTTCTATCTGTGGAATGGATATTTGCTGGATGTTTAAATGTATTTTGCATTTAACATTATTATATTCTGTAGGGATCATTGCTCGAGAGCATGGATCTAACAAGAAGCTGGCAGCCCAGTCGTGCGCTCTCTCATTAGTGCGTCAGCTTTACCATCTTGGGGTAATCGAACCCTACTCAGGACAGACCAAGAAAAAAGAGGGAGAGAGTGTAAGTTTCGATCATGGTAGATTGAGTATTATTAGAACCATGTCACATCACAAACTCTGATGCAAAAAGTCTGTCGTGCATTCAAAAGGTCTTTAAACTGCAGAACTTTTTTTTCTTCGTGGTGTGGTATTCGCCACAAAGGAGCATTTAACATGATATGAGGAAGGAACATTTAGGACTTTTTATAATTAATTCTGAGGACCACTACGTCATACATTTAAAATATTCTAGTTTGAAGAACTGCACTTGAAAATATGCAGCATATTTATAGAATTCAAAATAAAGTAGTACCGATGCCATTATATTTTATATGCCACTATGCTGCTGTGTGATATAACATTTTGATATCTGCTGATCAACTTCCTTGAGGGGAAGAATAATTTGACTGCACAGGAAGTTTTTGAGCACCCAATGGGATTATGACATTACAAATGCAGATGTTAGAAGTCGCAGTAATGGAAACTCATTCGTTTGGAAGTATATGTCTTCTTGAGAAATTAACAGAATCAGCTGTAAATGTATGCCTGCAGTAAAGAATAATTTGGTACAAAAGATAAAAATGCAAAGGCTGTGTTGATTCATTTTTGCTTTCTAAAAACATTTTGTTCATTATCAGCTTTAGTTATTTTAAAGTCCATGTAGAACCAACCTTGACCAGTGATCCAGTAACTTGGTTGTTTTGCAGAAATTACACACCCTTTTGTTGAAATTATTTTCTCCTGTTCTGTAGGTGGAACCATATCAAGTGAATATAAATCCAGATGTTGAAAAGCAGTTGCATAATGTGATTGAAGAGATGGGAATTGAGTTGCCTATGTTGGTGAGTGAAGTAAATGTCAATCTGTGATTTTTTTTTTTTTTTTTAACATATGTTCCTTTTTTTAATCTTTTGCTATATTTTTTCACAGCCTCAGGATCCTACCCAGCCAGTTTCTCTTACTGTGGGAAAGCTGGTCCATTTTGAACCCTCGCAACGCCAGTCTATGTCAGGAGTAGTTCCCTGGTCACCTCCACAAGAGAATTGGAACCCGTGGACAAGCAGTAACATCGACGAGGGACCTCTGGCCTTTGTATGTGTTTTTATGTTCTTGGTAGAGATTTAAACTAAATAGATTATTTTTTATTTTTCTTGCCCGGTTTAACAAATTGTGTTTATTTTAAGGCCACACAGGAGCAGATTAGTGCAGATTTGAAGAGTGAAATGATGTTCCAATTGGAGCAAGATCAGAACCTGAAACAGGTAGGCTGAATATGGAATATGTGTACTGAAAACGGGTAATTGAAACATGCTATTTTACAATGAGATGAATTGTGTGGTTCTGTTGTGAAGAGTCAGGAGGGAGAGTGCTGTAAATGATAAAAAAAAATGACTGTACTTTGTGTTAAAATCTTTTACTGAGGACACATTATGCTACATGCAACATGTTCTTTGAAAGAGTAACTTTTTAGTGTCTTATTAATGACTCTACAAATAATAGCGATGTAGGAGAAAAAGCTTTTATTAAACTTCTACAAAGCATTTAAATTATTATTTTGCAGTGATTATCCCATGCTGATTAAGTTCTGCTTCCCTCAACCCATGAATAAAGTATTGCAGACAGAGTGGAGCTACTGCTATCTCTAAAATGTCATACCACTGCTTTTAGTATGGTAAAGAGCAGTGGTTAGAAAGTGTCTGTACATGATTAAGAGCGAAGGTTGCACTGCTCCCCTATTAATATTTGTTTAGAGCAGTGTTTTTTATTTTGGCACTTCTCCTCAGACCCCATTCCAACCCCCTCCCCACATTGTTATGCGGGTGGAAACAACTTGAGCTTATCCACTATAGGGGAGTCATTGAAATATATGTATTTAATTGTTTTAAATGCACATTAAAATTAAAAAAGTGGTCCTTCAGTTTTACTGCTGTGTAACTTGACAATTTAAAGGACCACAGTATTGCATGTATAATTAAAGCTGTGTTTTTCATTTTTTGTCCAATGATATTAAAATAGTAGTATCATATACACACACAGAAGCGCATAGAAGGTTGCTAATTGCCAATGACTACCCTAAAATAAAGGTGCCTGAAGGGCAGCCTTATATACAGCGTGCGTTTTGCACCCCTAAACGTGTATTCAGCTGGAGTTAGCATGAGGGTTTGCAAAGTATTTGTTAGGTCAACTACTTTAAAAGCATGTATTCCTATTTTTTAGATGTAAATACACACATATAAAAACAAACATACACTATATATGTGTGAATGTTGTTTTCTCATGCTACTGTGTTCTGCAGCCCTCCCAAGTCTAAATGTACATGGCTCAGAGTGAAGGGGGCAGAAGGCAAGCTATACTGCTTGTTGTGACATTTTAGATGCTCTGTGGCATGTATAATTTTTAGTTTGCTAAAAATGTAGAACCATCCACTATGGCATTGATGGCGTGCTAACTTACTTTCACAGATCCTGACTGAGCGCGATGGTCTCCCTGTAAAGCACTTTGAGGATGAAATTCTTACTGCTGTCCGCAATAGCCCTGTGGTAATCATCAGAGGAGCCACAGGCTGTGGCAAAACTACGCAAGTTCCACAGTACATCTTGGATGAGTTTATCCGTAATGACCGCGCAGCTCAGTGTAATATTGTGGTGACACAGGTACATTTTAACTATGTAGTTAAGAGTTTTGAAAAAATATTCATCAGTGAGAATTTTGTAATGGGTTGTTATACCTATTTTTTATGCCCTTAGCCTAGAAGGATCAGCGCTGTGTCAGTTGCAGAGCGTGTTGCTTTTGAGCGAGCAGAAGAGATCGGCAAAAGCTGTGGCTACAGTGTGAGATTTGAGTCCATGCTTCCGCGTCCTCATGCTAGTATGCTTTTTTGCACAGTGGGTATGTACACTATAATCCGTAGTTATGTATTTATTGCACAAGAACCAAAATTTGCATTTGACATGCACTTTATTTCTGTTTGTAACAAATATTATTCTTGGTAGGTGTCCTCTTAAGGAAACTAGAGTCTGGAATCAGAGGAATTAGCCATGTGATTGTGGATGAAATCCACGAGCGAGATATTAATGTAAGTTTGTGTCTGTTTTTAGTCAAGTGGGTACTATGTTTTTGATTTACTAAAAAGGAAAAATGATTTAATTACTACTTCAAAGGAGCAGTTTTTATATTGCATGCATGTTTAGCATGTAAACCTGTGAATTAATGTTCATTTTATTAAATTTAATTTTGGTAGTGGTCTAAAAGTCCACGCTTTTTCAGTGTTTAAGGGAATATATTTGTAAAAGAACACAACACTCTCCCTTGATGTGGTTTATACTCAGTAATAGTTTGATTTGTGGTCTTAACAAATGTGTTGCTGCACTACTTTACCTTTTCTTAGAGCCTAAGCTCTTACAATTGAAACTTTGCCTAATTCAAAAATTGTCTGTATATCACTATTGCTTAGTTGACTCTGCATGATCTCAAAATAGGTTAGAACGGAGGTCACCAACAGGTACGTCTGGCGTTTAATATGTAGTTCATATCTCACTAGTGGGGTGGTAAAAGCTCTTGAACTATTTGGTTTCATTCAATACAGATATCATGTATTGTTTGTTATACATGTAGCATTATAGTGAGCGTTTCAATCTGTTTTTTCAAATGCTACCAAACCTTTTGAGTGCTATTTCACTATAGAGCGTCCCCCCCCTGTAATTTCCCACTTTGAGCTAAATCCCACAAAATTGTTTTTTGGGGGGATTTTATTTAGCACCAACGCCCTTTTTAGTCTTTTTAAATCCACGCTCAGCCCTTTCTGATTTGTTATACCGCTGTCTAAATGGTATGGCGATTTAAATTGCCCCGTTTTTTAGAGCTCTTTTCACATATCGTTCCTACATGCAGGAACTCATGTAGAGCGCTACACTGGGTATTGCTGTGTGTGTATGTACTGTATGACTTGCTGTCGGACTCGCTCGTGAATTTGAGTGAACTTTGCTTTGTATTGTACTGTTCATTTATTTATTTTTTATATATTTTCTTTAGACTGATTTCCTGCTGGTTGTGCTACGTGATGTGGTCCAGGCTTTCCCAGATATACGTGTTATTCTTATGTCTGCCACCATTGACACCAGTATGTTCTGTGAATACTTCTTTAACTGCCCTATTATTGAGGTTTTCGGACGAACCTTTCCAGTACAAGGTAGATTTTGTTTGTTTTTGTTTTGTTTTTTAAACTTCCAAGTTTTAGTGTGCTTTTTATGTTTGTTTGTTTTTTAAGTACAATTCTACATTCAAGTTCCTAATTTCTCTAGGCAATAGTTTTTTCTTCTACACTAATTTATCCATTATTTACATTATTCCAGTGAAGTGTTGTATAGTCCTAAATAGCATAAAAATTCCCTCTTTTTTTTTTTGTTGCAGAATATTTCCTAGAGGACTGTATCCAGATGACTCAGTTCATACCCCCTCCACGAGACAAGAAGAAAAAGGATAAAGATGAAGAGGGTGGAGATGATGAAGAGGTAATTAGAGAAGAATTCAATAGATCTTTTGAGTCTAAGATGATTAAAGTGCAATCCTTGTTATGCTAATCAACCGCTGTAGTCCAAAATATCTAGAAACAAAAGGACAGTGTGCCTTATGCATATTGTCGTTTTGCTATCATTGATTTTAATGTAAATCGGATAAGAAAACAAATAAGCATGGTCTTCATGAGTCTTTGTATTCACTCTTATCTCACTAGTAAGATAAAAGTGGATTGGACACATTGTTCATTTTCTTCCATTAATATAATTGTAATAGCAGGTATGACATGGTCAGAGACCTTATTTGTGCCTTGCTGTTCTTGTATTATGTGAGACAGTGATGGGCAACCCGGTCCTACAAAGGCTGCCAATGTTTCAATCTGATTCATTCATCTGTACTCAAGTAGAAACTGCTAATTTTCTACTGTTGGTGGCCTCATTGGACCACATTGCTCACCACGTTCAACATTAAAGCAGCCTCCAGTATTAGAAAGTACTTGCATTACTAGCTCACCTGGTAACCAGGTTTAAGCATCCACCTTAATTGTGCATTGTAACTGCAGCATAATTTTTTTTTTTTTTATTAATGTTTTATTGTAGACTTAGTACCTCTAGTCTAGTGGATCACATTTAAAGGCTTTGCATACATGATTATCAAATATTTAAATGATGGAATGTTGCCCTTTATACACAATTTATCTGTCTTCCTTGTAGACAAACTGTAATCTTACATGTGAAGGAGATTATGGTCCAGAGACTCGACGGTCTATGTCTCTTCTAAGTGAGAAGGAGACTTCCTTTGAACTAATTGAAGCTCTACTTAAATACATTGAAACGCTGAGTGTTCCCGGAGCTGTGCTTATCTTTCTACCTGGCTGGAATCTTATTTACTCAATGCAAAAACACCTTGAATCGAACCCACATTTTGGTAACTCCATTTCTTTCGATCATTGGTCACTTTACAACCTGTTTTACTGTGTGTGTGATTTTCGATATAGACTGATATATACAAATATTATGTAGATAAATATTTTTTTCTAGTGTTCTAATAACTCTACATTTAACTGGGGTTTCCGTTGACTTCTTTCTGTTAATACTGCAATTAATAAGTGGAAATCTTTTCCAATACTTCCCAGGTGGACGCAGTTATCGCATCCTGCCACTCCATTCTCAGATACCAAGAGAGGAACAACGTAAAGTGTTTGATCCTGTTCCTGAAGGCATAACCAAGGTATTTATAAAAATAAAAAAAAGTCACCATTAATAAGTTGAATTAAGATACCTAGGTAACCTATTTTTCTGTTCTGCTTTTTCCCGCAGGTGATACTGTCTACCAATATTGCAGAGACCAGCATCACTATAAATGATGTAGTGTATGTGATAGATTCCTGCAAGTAAGTTGTCTCCTGATTTTTTTTTTTTATTCAGACTGGATAGAAATTAACCATAATTTGAACTGTTATACTCAAGCAATTTTTTATGAACATTCAGATGTTCCCTGTAGTTTGCAACTTTAAGAATTGTTTTACATATTTCTCATTTTCCAGACAAAAAGTAAAATTATTCACTGCTCACAACAATATGACAAACTACGCTACAGTCTGGGCTTCAAAGACCAACCTGGAGCAGCGCAAAGGGAGAGCAGGAAGAGTCCGGGCTGGGTTTTGTTTCCATTTGTGTAGCAAAGCGCGATTTGAAAGGTACAGAATAAGAGAGCAAAGACCAGCTCTGAACATGCAATCTCTTGAGATTCTCATGTTACTAGAAATTAGTGTTTATATATTATTGTTTTGTTTTTTGTAATGAAGCATTTTCTTATTTTTCCCTGCTGTTGGGCATCATACAATTTTCCAATGGTTCACAAGAACTTTATATCCTTAAATAAATACAATTAATATTAGCAGATTTAACAAACCCTTTAAGTTTTTTTTTTTTTAAATGTCTGTTGCTTTCTCAACAATTTTTTTTTTCGTTCTGATTTTTTTTTTTTCATCTGTTTTTCTTTTTCTGTGAGGAATTGAATGTATGCTGATTGTGCTATTTCTCTCATTTTGTAGATTGGAAACTCATCTTACTCCAGAGATTTTCCGTACTCCTTTGCATGAGGTGGCTCTCAGTATTAAGCTCCTACGTTTGGGCAGTATTGGTCAGTTCCTGTCTAAGGCTATAGAGCCACCCCCACTTGATGCTGTAATAGAAGCTGAGCATACACTAAAAGGTACGATACTCAGAAGTTGTATCCCAGGTCTACTGAAAGGTAGTCACTGTGAATTGACATGTACTGTCCCAGCAGGGTAACTCCCCCCCCCCCCCCCCAGGCGGCAGGCACACTAGCATTTCAAAATGGAAGCTCCTAAGACATAAGCAGTGTCTTACAAAAAATGTTCTTAAAATGCTTCTATGCTCTTGCTATCCATAGCTGCTAATGTTAGTAAATGTAAAGTTTTTCCCTACAGTACAGTGGCACTTTAGGTAGAAATAAACGTGTGTAGAACCCATTTTAATTGCTCTTTTGATTTGAGCAAAAATATTTTTAGTCTTTTCCGGGTGCAGAACACACCTTTCCATTGTGATTTATTTCAGAACTGGATGCATTAGACACCAATGATGAGCTTACCCCGCTTGGAAGAATCTTGGCTAAATTGCCTATTGAACCACGACTGGGAAAGATGATGATTATGGGTTGCATCTTCTTGTGAGTATACTAGGTGGAAGCAGCATCTGCGAAAATGTTTAAATGCAATTGTGGTTACTTTTTTAGTATGAACCTTGGCTTGAACATGCACTCTTGTCTCATTGTAGTGTTGGTGATGCCGTGTGCACAATTTCTGCTGCTACCTGCTTCCCTGAACCTTTTATCAGTGAAGGCCGTAGATTGGGATACGTCCATAGAAATTTTGCTGGTAATCGGTTCTCAGACCATGTGGCGCTGTTGTCGGTTTTTCAGGCCTGGGATGATGCAAGGTATACATTTTTAATTTAAATGTCATTTATACGGTTGAATCTTTTTGTTCTACTCTGACATTTTCTTTTTTGTTTAGGATGGGAGGAGAAGATGCAGAAATCCGGTTCTGTGAGCACAAGCGTCTTAATATGGCCACACTTCGCATGACATGGGAAGCTAAAGTCCAGCTCAAAGATATTCTAGTAAATTCTGGGTTCCCCGAAGGTATATAATGGCTTCTTATCTCACATTCACTATACAATTAATAGGTAGCACTAAGAGGAAGAATTGAACCTAAATAGTTAATTTGTGGGTATTAAAAACTGATTACAGAATTTGAAATGTTGCTTCATTTATTTAATACCAGAATGTCTGTGTGTAAAGAAATATTATTTTATTTCTCCTTTAGAGTGTTTGATGAATCAAGTTTTCAACAACAGTGGTCCAGATAACAACCTGGATGTAGTAATTTCTCTGCTGGCTTTTGGCGTGTACCCCAATGTTTGCTACCACAAGGAAAAGCGTAAAATTCTTACCACAGAGGGACGTAACGCTCTTATCCACAAGTCTTCTGTAAATTGCCCTTTCAGCAGCCAAGATCTAAAGTATCCATCTCCATTCTTTGTCTTCAGTGAAAAGGTAAGCAGCATAGTACAATATGAGAAATACTACCCATAAGTAAAGGATTTATGTAGAAAATTATCTGCATCTAAGGTCCCCTTGCAGGTGGCAAGTCATGATAATAAACATGGCTATTATTGCAGTAGTCTATATTCAAAGGTGAACACAGATGTACTTTTTATTTACTGTACGATGCAGGGCTTCTATTGCTCTTTTGCCCACCATATTATAAATTGTTGTGGTGAACTATCTACTCATAAGGTCCACAACACAGGCTGAGATCCTGCTCCATGCTGATGATAGCCAGTAAGCTTGAAACAGCTGTACATGGATAGGATTCTATCCAGCCTTGGCTTTGCATAAAAGCTGTGTAATACAGCAGGCATAAGCTTAAAGGAAGCCATGTTTCATAATGGCCATGGATTGAAGAGCAAGGCATTTGTGGGCACGTTTGCATGTCCTCACTCAGCTTCCCAGAAACAGTGTAATAACTGTCTTTGGTTTTTCTCGGAATTCTGAGCTGGAAGCAGTTTTTTTTTAACTTGCGCTATATATATATATATATATATATATATATATTTTTTTTTTTTTTAACCACCTTCCTCCCATATGTAGAATGTTTTTTTTTTTTTTGTTTTTTTTAGAGATGATTAGTTCCTATTTCTATCAAGACACAGGCATGAGATACCGTTGCTTTTGTCACATAGCAGGCTGAGTGTAGATATGTCTAGAATATAGGGGGGGGGGGGGGGAACAGCATTCAGATTTTTCTCTGGAACTGTGGTCAGAGGGTGCTCTTCTATTGTGCAAGCAGGGGTATGGGAGTAGAAGGGGCAACTACCTATCATTCTGGCATTTTGACCTAGACATATTTAACAGTTGTCAACATTTTATACTTTATTTCAACTACTAGTATGTATCTTTAATTCCCTGTCCTTCCCACAAAGATCCGTACTCGAGCCATTTCTGCCAAAGGTATGACCATGGTGAGCCCTTTGCAGCTGTTACTCTTCGCCTCTAAGAAAGTAATGTCCGACGGGGAGATGATTCTCCTGGATGATTGGTAAGTTTATTAAAAGAGATGTGCTGTTTTCATTTCCTCAAATCAGGGGAAATGTGATTACAGGATGAATTAGGCTGCTTTTCTCCATAGATAAAATACACTGAAAGTAGCCATTTTCGCCCACAATTATCTTTGCCTCCAATTGCCTATTTGCTAATACCCTTTGTCACAAAACTGGCTAGAAAACAGAGCTTATACACTGCATGACTTCTCTTACTTGCATTGCCTTATTTTTCACCAGGTGTCTGTAAAACAATTAGCAACTGTCTAAAAAGCAAAAATAAATAAATAAATGGTACAAAATAGTTTTCTTTCTAGACCAGAAAGACACAACTGAAGTTCCAAACATGGTGTAAACTATATGCAATAACAAATATTTTATCAACTGAATATTACTTAAAATGCATCTTCTTATCATAAACCTAGATTGATGTTTTTACTTATTGATTTTTATAATCCACTCCCTATGCTTTTTATCTTAGGTAAAAAAAATAAACTGTGGTGTAAATGTACACTGCAAGAAAACATATTTTTAAAATAGCTTTCAAGTTATAGGTAAAGGAAGTATTTCATTTTAAAAATAGACCATATAGATAGATAATCGCATAAGAAGATAAAGATCAGGAATAGTGTAGGATAGAAGCTAGTAGTCTTTTGGCATTACAGAAAAAACAATAACTGTGTAACGTTTGAGTTTGTACACTTGTTGGTTGATGTTTGTTTCTTTTTTTTTTTAGGCTTAAATTGTTGATGCCACATAATGTTGCCGGATGCATCACTGGATTGAGAGCTGCAATGGAGGCCCTTGTGGTTGAAGTAACAAAAGAACCAGAAATTTTATCTCAGTTAGATCCACTGAATGAGAAGATGCTGAATGTGATTCGTCTAATATCAAAACCGTCCACAGCAGGAATTAACCTTATGATGGGGAACGCCAGGTAAATTGTAACACATAACCTCTTATGTATATGCTTGTATGTATATAGATGGTATTTAATCTACTACACCAAAACAGCACAGTATCTCAATGGCTGTAAATATTTGAATGAAGCTGCTGCACTAGGTTTTTTGTTTTCCATTATAAAATGTTCTGTAGCTTTGTATTCTTGGTAAAACAAACTTGCGCAGCATTGTAGAGAAGCCTTCCCATTACACTGCATAGCTGCCAGTGTTAACTAGATATTTGTATATGGCAAGAAGTAGCATGTGAACATTTCATACTTGTTAACTGGATTTTCCTTACAGGAGGAGCTAGATATTTTATTTAGGCATTGACATTAATAAAATTAAATTGTTAAAAAGCCATATTCAACAGTTAACTTGCTATGATATTTTTTTTCTATGCACTTTATTAGGATGTAGGAGTTTCTCTAGCCAGGAGGCAGTGTCCAGCTTGTGTCACTTTATGCCATCATTAACTTGCCTCAGAGATGCAGCTGAAAAACATGGAATTTCCAAGAGAACAAAACAAATTAACACAGCAAGACCCCTATCCAATGAAGAGCACATCCACTTCTATATAAATCCATTTAAACCAAGCCAGAGCTGCTCCTACAACTTTTTGACATTATATAGGGTGTTGATAAAAGCAGCTTCTCGAGAAGCTGATGGTTGAAAATAAGTTTTATAATTGAATAATACCCTACAAACCACTGAAGTGGAGTTAGAATGATCAATATTAAACTAAAAAAAGTTTTGTTTTGTTTGTTTGTACATTACAGCGGCCCTTCAAGGAGGTGTTGAATGTTTTTAATTGTCTGTCTGTTGTGAGAACTAAATATTCATGTTCAGTGTTTTTGATTTCTTACTAGCCATTTGTAAAATCTTTATCTTACAGATATGGAGATGGACCCAGACCCCCGAAAATGGCTCGGTATGACAGTGGTTTCCAAGGCAACAGGGGAAGAGGCTTCCAAAGTGGCTATAATTCAGGAGGAGGCTTTAGAGGCTCTGGCTACAGAGGGTTTAGAGGCAATAATGATGGATACAGAGGCAACAATCAACGTGGCGGATTCAGGGGAAGTAACTCCGGTGGCGGATACAGGGGTGGCTATCAGGGTGGCGGATATAGAGGTGGTTATCAAAGAGGAGGAGGAGGTGGTGGAAACTACCAAGGGCAGGGTGGGTTCAGAGGAGGATTCTGAGGACTTTCGTTTTACTTTTTTTTTAGCACATGCTGCTGTGCAGGAATATGTGCATGTCTGTGCTTCACAAAGTAGTACAAAGAAGCTGTGCAGAAATTGTGGAATTGTTTAACTTCTGTTACGGAGCTATTAGCTTTGTTTAGTTTTGTCCCAAATAAACATTTCTTTTTTTTTATTTTCAAAATTCAATGTATTATTGCATGTAAAGTATTACATGACCAAATTGACATTCCGAGTTGAATTTCTTCAATTGTCACTCTCACTAATTTTAGGTTTTGTCACTGTTTCAAATAATTACCATGCATTATAGTTAAGTTATATACATTTCATTTTCTAAACATGATCAATGAAACTGCATTTTTGTGTCTTAAAATAAATTTTAATTTTGAAGACCAAATAAATGTTGGAATACAAGGATTGAAATCAAATCTGTACTTTAGACTTCTTTTTAAGTACAATTATGTTATAATGTACATCACAGTAACGTAACATCCCAGTAAGGGTAATTTAAAAGTTAATTAATAGCAAGCCATTTGAAAGATGCTTTTTTTAGATGCATATAGCACACATTTAAATACAAACCATTAACATTTAATTATCAAACTTTTCCCCCCAGTAAAAGACAAGCAGTTATAAGTAATCATTGCATGAAGGAGAGGCATAACGCTTTAAAAAAAACCTTGTGTGATACGCAAAATATACTGATTTGCAGCAACTGTTAAGTTTACACTTTAAAAGGGGCCCTAACAGCATTTTCATATGATGTACAATTAGACATTCTCCTTGAATTTTGTTCTCTATAAATGAAGCTAGTTGCCTGCCAACCTTAGGCAACTACCTCTACAAAACTGTTCTTGGATTATCTTGCCCAAGAATAACCTACCATGGGCTTCCCACCACCCACTTGTCTTTCGGCTCATGTGGTATATTTTATTATTTAGATATACCTCAAGGTAACAGCAGGGGGAGTGTGTAAGTGCACTTCATAAACATTTAACATAACTAGTGTAATAACCTTTTAGATACAAACGTTTCTTCACAGCTAGCACATTCTGCACAAAGTCTACCTGGTTCTTACATTTTGAAATGTGTCCTATCATCAGATGAACACCATCGTTGGTGATAGTGACTGAATTGATTTTACAGCCAATCTCCATATGTCTAAAGGACAACTGTAGAGAATTTACAAGTAAATCATGTTTATTTGTTGAGTATAGAGTATTCACTGTTTAAAGTGTTAACAGTTAATATTTTTGCTTATTTTTTTTACTTTCTCCTGGGGGGCGTGGCTGGACAATCATGGAGCTTGGAAGCAGTTGGGCTGTGAGGTCACTGGCTCTGATATTAATAGGTAACTGCTTGCAGCTTCCTCTATAGGCCCTGCCCACTGACAGCTATTATTTTTTTCTCCACGCCTCCTCATACGCAAAAGGTAGGTGGACGCTAGCAGCTCTGCTTGAGGTGGAAGTGGACAGTCAACAGTAAGAAATAATAGCTTTGATTTATTTAAGACTGCATACTGTTTTTAATAGTCTATGCTCAATGAATAAAGCTTTACTTATAAATGCACTAGTGTTCCTTAAGTGTGTTATGCCTTCTTTCAAGTCCTGATTTAGAACTGTCTCTCCTTTTTTATAAATCAATAACAAACTGAGTAGAACTGTGCTGCAATGGCTTAAGTAAATACTATCCCAATGTTTCCCAAAGAATTTTCTTCTAGCTTGTTGTTTGCAGTGTCAAGGCTAAGTGCTTGCATGGCTTTAGAAAGTAAGTCTTCTTCTTTCTTATCTCCAGATGCTGCTTCTTCCTTTATAATATTAACAGTATTGCTAAATTTCTTTTCTGGTTGTACAATGGTGATACCATAACCATTGTTGTTGTAAATATGGTTATTTTGCAATTTTAAAATTGGTGCAGGAAGAATCTGTGAAATAAAGTTTTAAAGTTTAGAATAAAAAAATATGAATACAAACTTTAAAAAAAAAAAAAATTATATATAATCATACATTTGTCATTAGCAGACCAATAATTGGTGGGAATGAGAGCAAAACATTATCCTAACACTTGTTCTCTTACTTATTGCTGTGTGCATGAGACACAGTGAGGAAACACATTCAGTGCCAAGGACAGTCACTTACTAATTGCATCTTGCATAGATCCTCCTTCCAGGGTCATCCCTAGTACCAATGTATATTGTAAAGATAAATGGAGGGGATATGTTATTAGCTGTAAATATTTGAAAAACATTTACTTTGTGTTGCATGCTAGGCTATCTGCCATTGTCTGCCAGACCTTGTCCAAGAGTGCAGCTGGAAGTAGTGGTAATGGTTATGAATCCTTGCTGGACTGATGTGAAGTGTTTATGGATGCCACTGTATCAGATCACATTATTTGCATTTGGCTAAGCTGATCTGTGGAGATTCCTGAGTGGTTGATTCATTGACTTCAGTAGCACGGAGGAGCCTGTACATTCCAATCTTCTTAGATGAATGATGCAAGGTATGAAATGCATTGATCGTTCAATTCTTGTATAAGGCCGAGCAGGAGAAGATGCAGCCTAGGATGGTATGCTTTCTGCATCTAAGAGGAGAAGGTCAGCCATGGATAATACAAATAAATATTCTGCAAGGAGATGTGTTAGTGTGCATTATGATATATGGCAGATGACAAAGCTTTGAGGCCCAGTGATAAACTGAGCGTCTTAATGAGCCATGGGATGGTGAATTATTGAAGCCAGAAGGTGAATTCGTGAAGGTGTAAGTTTCCTTAAACACTGTGAATGCTGGTACTAGCTACATAAGAACAAGGTCCTTTATATACATAATAGTAATATGTATTCTTTGGTTTGTGGGAATCTATAGCTAGTATTTCTTCTAAGTGAGGAGCAGCTGCTAATTACAGGTTGGCATGAATGTATGCAGAGGTAGGTAGTGTTGGGACCAGCTAGGAGTTTGTGTGGTCTCCAACTTCCAATTGTTTACCAATAGGAGCCCAGTAGCAGGAGGTCCTAGTGAACTTAAATGCACGTGCAAAGACAACAAATACAGGAGGTTCGGCTGGGGTGAATCACATAGCTGTAGACAGGCAGGTAACTCTGGTATGGTGCCAGACAAATGCAAAGTCAAACAGTCCTGGGGTCAGATGCAGGCAGAAGACAAGGCGGGAAATCCAAATAACAAGCCAAAGTCAAATACCATATGAATCAGGAATATGCTGGGTCAAGTAGAAAGATGCTCAGTCTAACTCTCTATTAATAGGATCCAGGTGGAGATGATCAGGTATTACAACCACACACTAGTCAAGGAGCGACTGTATCAATGACTGAATGGAGATGTGATGATGATAAAGGGAAACCAAGTTGCAATTTGAATGGCTACTATGGTAGGCCCTGCAGTAGGGGAGTGTTAGGGATTATGAGCGGTGAACGATGTATTGCATGTAATCGTAATGAGTGGCAAATGCAATGGTGCATCATAATAGTGCGTTTAAAAATAAAAAAAAACGTAAAAGCAAGGAGTTTGGATCAGCTGCGAGGCTGTAACAGGGTAAATAGGCATCCAGTAGCAGGAGGTCCTGGTGGACTGGATGCAGGCACAAGGACAACAAGTTCAGGAGGTTTGCCTGGGAAGGATTAGGTAGCAGGGCACAGGCAGGTAATTTTGGGATGGTGCCAGACAAGCAGATAGCTCAGAGATTGTCGCAGATAAGCAGGTAGCTCTGGAATGGTGCCAGATAAGCACAGAGGCAATGGGGAAGTCAAAGAGTCCAAGGTGGAAGACAAGATAGAAAATCCAAACAAGGCATGGTCAAATACCATATGAATCAGGAATATGCTTTGTCAAGTAGCAATATCTCAGTGCCTGAGCACAGAGCCTCATTCGAACTCCCTATTTATGGGAACCAGGTGGAGATGGTCAGGTGTTACAACCACACACTAGGTCCTAGAAGGATACATCTTAAAGGTGTAGGCACAGCATATGTGTCTGGTGGCAGAGTGTGAAATAACCTTTGTGTAATACAAGCCTGGGACGAGGAGGTTTTTTTTGTTTTTTTTTCAACTTGTTCTTGCTTTGCTGTCTGGAGACATTTATGATAGTGCCCCTAGGCGCATAACAGAGCAGTCACATAGCTCTGGGATAGTGCCAGGCAACCAGGTAGTTCTAGGATGATGCCAGGGAAGCAGAGAAGCAAAGTCAAACCATCCTGGGGTCAGATGCAGACGGAAGACACGGTAGGAAATCCAAAAACAAGCGGAGGTCAAACACTGTATGAATCAGGAATATGCTGGGTCAAGCAGCAATCCCTATTTATAGGATCCCGGTGGAGATGATCAGATGATATTACAACCAAACACATCCTGGAAGGATAGATTGTAGACACACTATATATCTGTCCCTGGTGAAACGGCTGGAAATAACCGTTGAGATACAAGCCTGGGATTGTGATTTGCTCTGCCAAGCTATGCTGGAGAGGTCGCTGATAAGGGGATCTAATTTACCAACCAAGAAATTCGAACAGAACTTGCGTGAAAATGTTGATGGGAGGTGAGAAAATAATGGGACTAATAGTGTTTGTTAACCTCATTTCTAGTAGGTTCTTGATCTTATCTTGGATTTAGTCATCACGAATAATATTGATATGGTATCAAATGTTGAAATAGAGGCTTTAGGAAACTGATCACAACCCTGTCTCTATTGAGATTTGAATAAAAAAAACAAAGCTGTAAAACTCTAAGTTTTAAAAGGGCAGCTTTTTAACGGTCTAAAGGCAGCAAAGCAAAGTACAGACTGGGACAAAGAACTGATAGGTAAAGATGCTGAACATAAATGGACATTTAAATCCTTACTAGATATACCGTATTTTTCGCCGTATAAGACGCACTTTTTCTTCCCCAAAACTGGGGGAGGAAAGTTGGTGCGTCTTATACGGCGAATATAACTTTTCAGACTGCCTTGATTTCACCCCAGCGCTTCCTACCAGCATCGCGTCGGCCGGTGCGTCCTAGTGACGTCACACACGCAACGCTGCAGTAGGAAGCTGGTAGGAAGCGCTGGGGTGAGATCAAGATGGCAGAGATCAGAAGGAAGGTGAGGATCAGGGGGGTCAGCGAGGGTCAGGGAGGGTCAAGGGCTCCCAAATGCTGCAGTATATGGATGTGTGTGTGTATGTATGTATGTATGTATGTGTGTGTGTGTGTGTGTGTGTGTGTATGTGTGTGTATATATGTATGTATGTGTATGTATATTTATGTGTGTATGTATATGTATGTATGTGTCTCTATAAAGGTGAGGATCAGGGGGGTCAGGGAGGATCAGGACGGTCAGGGAGGATCAGGAGGGTCAGGGAGGGTCAATGGCTCCCAAATGCTGCAGTATATGGATGTGTGTGTGTATGTATGTGTGTATGTATGTATGTGTGTGTGTGTGTGTGTGTGTGTGTGTATGTGTGTGTATATATGTATGTATGTGTATGTATATTTATGTGTGTATGTATATGTATGTATGTGTATCTATATATATATATATATATATATATATATATATATATATATATATATATATTTGTGTGTAATGTAGGTGTGTATCTGTGTGTAAAGTGTATTTGTGTTTGAGTGTATTTGTGTTTGATTCAGATTTTTTTTTTTCTTGTTTTCCTCCTCTAAAAACTAGGTGCGTCTTATCTGCCGGTGCGTCTTATATGGCGAAAAATACGGTACATACTTATCACCACATATCATGTGGGAATGAAAGTAAAAGGAGTAAATTGCATCCCATATGGCTTAACAATGATTGAAACCATGACAATGCTTAGACCATGACATTGCTTGAGATCTGATAAAAGTGCGCTCTCAGGTTCCTAACCCGAGTGTTCATAAGTTTAACATCTTAAATTATTGGTTTAGGTGTTTTAAGAACTTTTTTTGTGAATCAAATAATGTGCAAAAAGCAGCTATTATAAAAATGGAAAATCTGCATGCATCATCTAACATACAAAGTGTGTTAATATTCATCCTTTCAGAGAATAGGAAAGATGCTTTCTTGATTTTTATGATAAACTGAAACAATATTACACAAAATATTTGCCAAAATGTAAATAAAACAAATGGCAACACATATTCCATCCCTAAAACAACACACAAGGTTACATGCACTTATACTTGTGGTCTAGGCTTTCTCTCTAGAGATTGTAAACTTTAGATGTGACACATGTAGCTACGTCATCCTAGCCTGATTAGAGGCCTAAGGTTAGTAGAATGAGAAGTAGAGAGAGAATTTTTGGTTACATTTTTGAAATGTAACCAATATACTGTTACCTTTAAATTAATTCCACCTTGGGTGCTCCTTAAACAGTCATTGCTTTTGAAGCTGTTGCAGTCATGTATCTTGTTTCCTTCAAGGATGGCAACACAGCCAGGATACAACTCTATTCCAGCACCCTGAGTATGAAGACAGTAATACATTTTTAAATACATTTTCTTTAAATGGACCATTACTTTAGCAATATATGGAGGACACCAGTGGAAAGATCTCATGAAGGCAAGTAGAAATACTTTTTGCATTTTTTAAATATGTAAATTTTTCTAGAAGAAATTGTATTTAAAAAAAAACTTAATTTTTTTTATAACTGCATAGAAAGTAAGCACAGGAGGTATGTGTAAATAACCAGATGTGCACTGTCAGGAGGAGGGACCAGCTGGACCGGAAAAAGAATGGATCCCACTAGTTAGGTCCTCCCCTCTGTGGGTATCTGTGTATTGGTGCTAGGGATTCCCTGGAAGAAGGCCTGTTTTGGGGTGTTACCAGATGGCAGTTACTAAATGATCCTGTCCCAAGCACTGAATAGGAAATGGTTTTAATACATTATGTTTCTACAGTATTTTTTTAAGCACACATTAATAAGTAGAGAAGAAATATTAGGTATCCATAATGTTAGGATAATGTTCTGCTGCCATTATTTTAAGGTCACGAGTAAAACAATATGATGTTTCATGCAAAAAGTAATGCTCACTTTCCAATTGTCATTTTTGCCATGGCAATCCGCAAATACACAATCACTCCCACCCTCCAGTCACCCAGAGTTTCAAGACTAGTCATGGTTGGCTGGAGATTTAAGTTTTCAAATTGCATAGAGAGACCATCAGCATTCGGATGAGCTCTTCCCTCTCTCTATCTGAAAAAAAAAGTTATGGGTCTGCAAGGCTAGGCTCCATCTCAACCGGAGACTATTGTCCCCAGCCACCCCAATTGAGCCAGCACAATGGGTTGCGGTCTGTGACAACCACAAAACGCTGTAGTATCTTTTTATCGCAGATAACTGTTAGGCACTCCTCAATAATCGCATAGCTGACCTCTTGGGCCAACAGCTTGTGTCTCAGGTATGCATTGGGGCGATCCTTGCCCTAAGCATTCACTCGACTCCAAACAGCCCTGATGCCGTAGCTGGAGACATCAGTCTAGAACAAGAAAGGACGAACTAGGAGGGGGTGGGGCATTAGGGCAGCCTTTAGGTCCAAGAATGCTTTCTCACATTTGGAGGTCCACTGTACCAGCTGGGGGTATCTTCTTTATGGCGATAATACCTTGTGATACCCAGAAATGCCAATACCTGCTTCTTACTGACTGGGGCGTGCCACTGTGCTATCAAGGCAACCTTGGCCGACACTGGTTTGACATTCCCACTCCCTACTCTGTGCCCTAGGTACTGCCCCTCCAACTGACAAACTGACACTTGTCAAGACAAATGGTCAACCCGGATTGCTGGATCCACCCCAGGACCATCTGCTGTTGCTGCAAAGCCTATTTTTGATTATGTGTAGTATTTAAGGAAGTTTTGATCTCATATGCTGGTAATACATTCTTTTGCTTTTAACATTTTGGCAAGTGTTCTTTAAGCTATAGTTAATTTATTTTTGTTTAATTCATGATGTATAGCATCATTGCATCATTAGTAAAGGAACATGAGAGGACCCCTATTTTTTTTTAAATACCTGTGTTTATTTGCATATTTAAACATCATATAATTAGCAAGTGATTACAAGTTTTGTTTTTAAATTACCACTCTACAATTCAAGAAAAATAACCTAGTTTGTTAAGTATGTACCAAGTGAACAATATTAGCAGCTGTCATGGACTTTTATTTTTTTTTTACACATCTTACCACTGGGATTTTTGCCCATTCTTCCTTGCAAAACTACTCCAGCTCCTTCAAGTTGGATGGTCTGGGCTTTGACTAGGACATTCCAACACATTTACATGTTTCCCCTTAAACCACTCAAGTGATGCTTTAGCAGTGTGTTTGGGGTCATTGTCCTGCTGGAAGGTGAACTTCTGTCCTAGCCTCAAATCACGCACAGAGTGGTACAGGTTTTGCTCAAGATTATCCCTGTAATTCACACCATCCATCTTTCCCTCTACTCTGACCAGTTTCCCAGTCCCGGCTGCTGAAAAACATCCCCACACCATGATGCTGCCACCACTTTTCACTGTGGGGATGGTTTTCTTTGGGTGATGTGATGTGTTGGGTTTGCGTCAGACATAGCGTTTTCTTTGATGGCTGAAAAGTTAAATTCTAGTCTCATAAGACTAGAGCACCTTCCTACAAACATTTTGCTAGTCTCCCACATGCCTTTTCGCAAACTCAAAACTTGCCATTTTGTTTTTTGCTCAAAGTAATGGCTTTCTTCTGGCCACTCTGCCATAAAGCCCAACTCCATGGAGCGTACAGCTTATTGTCGTCCTATCTACAAATACTCCAGTCTCTGCTGTGGAACTCTGCAGCTCCTCCAGGGTTACCTTAGGTTGATGCGCTGCCTCTCTGATTAATGCCCTCCTTGCCAGGTCCGTGAGTTTTGGTGGGCGGCCGTCTCTTGGCAGGTTTGCTATTGTGCCATGTTTGTTCCATTTGGTTATGATAGATCTGATGCTCCCGGGATCATCAAAGATTTGAATATTTTTTTTATAACCTAACCCTAACTTGTACAACATTGTCCCTTACTTCTTTTGGAGAGATCCTTGGTCTTCATGGCAGTGTTTGGTTAGTGGTGCCTCTTGCTTAGGTGTTCCAGCCTCTGGGGCCTTTCAAAAAAGATGTGTATATGTAATGACAGATCATGTGACACTAATGTAATGACAGATCATGTGACACTAAGATTGCACACAGGTGGACATCATTTCAATCCTAATTATGTGACTTCTGAAGGTAATTAGTTGCACCAGAGCTTTTTATGGGCTTCATAACAAAGGGGGTGAATACATACGACATGCCAATTTTCTGTTTTCTATTTCTAAAAAAAAAATGTATGTATATATTTTTCTCATTTCACTTCATCAACTTAGACTATTGTGTTCCAATCCATCACATGCAATTCAGATTAACAAAACATTGAACTCAAGCCTGTAATGTAACATAATAGGTAAAAAGTCAGAGAAGTGGGATGCAGATCAAAGTACGACGACGGAGTGGTGAGTAGAGTGAATTGTGTTTATTTACACCTTCCTTTGCTCTCACTCTCATCGTCCTTTGTAAACTGTATACAAGTAAATAAGTTGGGCACACTCCCTGAGGTAGGGAGAATTAAGTCTTGGGTAGACTACAGGTATAGTCCCTGAGGTAGGGACACTCCCTGAGGTAGGGAGACTCTCTAAGGTAGAGAGGGTTAAGCCTTGGAAGGCTAAAGTTAGGCCTCCGGAAGGCCATATATATATATCAAGGAGATTATATATATATATATATATATATATATATATATATATATATATAATTATTCCTAAGGTGGGAATAGAAAGGATAAAATTGATATAAATATATACTTGACGGCTTGGTTGACAGTGCCCCAAATCCGCTTTTGCTTGCTCATGAATTTTGCTGTATTGCTGTGTTTAAGATAAGAAATGTTTGTTATTCTGTGTAAAATAAGGAAGTAAGGTCTCTGGAGACTGTAAGACGCACCGTCTCTGTGTCTAGGGGCAACCCGTTAACTCGAGAATATCTGTCGGAATTGTCAGAGCTATTTCAGCTCAGTACAGCCGCTCCTATTCTCTGATTGACAACCGTGATAGCAAATAAGGTTACGTTGTCTATTGAGACAACCGCCTAAAGTTTTTAAGAATAGAAGGATAGTTGAAATGGGTACTTCCCAGTCTAAACAATACCTACCTCCCAACCCGGGAGAATCATGCAAAGCTGTCATATGTAGTTATATACACAGAGCAACATCAGGTCCCGTGAAAGAGCAAACGAGATAAGGGATAATAAAAGAAATAGGAACATAAAAATATAAAGGAACCTTTTCTTTACATACATTTATATAATATTCTGATTGCTTTTGTTTATAAAGTAGATGGATTGTCTTGTGTTTTGCTGCAAATAAATTTGTGAGTGTTTGCTGTATTTTCTTTCTTTGCAATACAACTGAGAAATGCAGGTTAGAGAATTTTCCTCTGTGTTTTTAAGGCTGTAGAGATCGTGTCCACCACTGAGATATATTTCTAAAGCCGGCATAAATATAAAAAAAGGGAAATCTTTTTCCGGAAATATGTAACAGTGGAGGATTTATGGTCCATCTTGTAATGTTTGTACGTGTAAGACAATGTGTTCTTTCTGTTATTTAACACTTATCTCCTTGTCCCGGAGAAAAAACTGTGAGTTTTTGCGACAGGATTCCCCCTCCCGGCAGAAAATTCTTAAGGTCATATTTAGTTTGGATAATAAAACTGTCATGTGAATGGAATGTTGTTGTTGAACTTTTTAAGGTGGATTCCAGTATTTGTAGTTAAATGTTTGTGGAGAGGTCTCAGGAAGTGGAGTTTTAGTTGGGAATTATTGTAAGTACGGAACTGAAGGGAAATAGTTCCGACAAATGTTTTAGCAAGTGATATAAAAGGGACATTTTGCATGTGAATTGATCCAAAATAGTTTGTTTTTTAATAGATTGCAAATAGTAAATACGGAAAGAGAAAACAGGCAGCCCTCATTATTATAGAGAAATTGTGGTTTATCCCTGTGATTAAAATTTAATTTTGTAAAAAGGAACTTTTTTTTTAAGCGTAGGTGACTAGTTATGAAAGCCCTTAACCCCCGAATTAATCCTTCTACATATATGATGTATCTGAAGTGAATGTGTCAAGGACACCATGACTCAGACTGACATCAGACTTGTTATACAGACTTTTAGACTCTGATACAGAGTCAGGATGGAATTGGGCTAACGTCCCTTCCATTACATGACAATGACTTTAGATTTGTCCAGGATTTAAGGGCAATTAATTAATTAGTCATCCCAATTGCCCCGATTTGTCCCTGATATCACCGCTCTCATTAAGGCCATTCCCCATGACGCCTCTATAGTTACTGTTATTGATTTATCAAACGCATTCTTTTCTGTCCCATTGGCCTTTGAGACACAACTACTTATGGCTTTCACTTTTGATGGGTGCCAATTAACATGGACCCGTCTTCCCCAAGGCTACATGGATTCACCAGCTGCTTACTCACTGGTGCTCCAACATACCTTGCGGTCATGGACCCGTCTCATGGTTCTGTCCTCTTTCAGTACGTCAATGACCTACTGTTGTGTACTCCTAACGTGGAAGCCAATAGACAGGATTCACTCAGTTTGCTACAGCACCTAGCAGCTGAAGGTCACAAGGTAACTAAAAACAAAATACAAATGGGGCAACACATGTTGAATACTTAGGTTTTACTCTGTCTCATGACACACGCTCTGTTAGCTCCAAACGCATAGAGGCTATTCAGAAAATACCTAAACCACAGACTAAAAAGGAAATGCTTTCCTTTCTTGGTATGATTAACTATTGCAGGCAATGGATCCCTGAGTGCTCACACCCTGACTTCATTTTACGTGCTGCTGCTAAGGGGGACAGCCCCGAGCATATTCAGTGGACTCCAGATATGACCTTAAAAGTTAGCATTATGCAGGCCCCCGCTTTAGGACTACCTGATTATTGTAAACCACTCCACCTGTATGTGAGGGACAATTGTAAAACCATGGCCGTGGTCTGTGCCCAAGATCACTGAGGTAGTATGTGTCCCGTTGCATTCTTTTCCAAAGTAGTCCCTACTCCGGTCCAGGGGATGCCGGCGTGTCTCCGAGCATTAGCTGCTTGTGCTATGGCCGTACAGACAGCACCCCCTACATATACCCCCCTACGGTTTTGTACCCTAGCTTAGACACAGATATGGAAGTTATCATAGGCAATAACATGCGCTGACATTCACCCACAGTTCAGCCTGAGATCACCCCCCCCCCTTTTTTCCCCCGTTCAAGAGTAGGGACAGAGAGAACAGAAGCCTCCTCCCTTGCATCCAGTAGTACACACTGAAAACGAAACTAGTAAAAACTGATAACACATAGCAAGTACAAAGAATCGCAATTATTTTATATCTAGAGGTAATGCTTTAGCTGACCGGGTAGCAAGCAGCTGCAACTGTCATTTTGCATCAGAGATTTAAAATCACACTGCCAGACATACATACAAAGATGTATACAGTGTCTACAGAATAACTCTACAGTACCTAACACAGCATTACATGATCATTTGCCTCCACCCACAGCTCCATTCACCCATTTACAAATTGATTTTACTCATATCACAAAGACAGGATCAAAGCAATTGTACCTGTTGGGGATAGTAGACCAGTTCTCACGTTGGCCTGAGGCCTTAGTAACACAAAGAAAGGATGCTAAGACGGTAGCTAAAATATTAACTACCGAGATAATACTGAGATATGGATGCCCATTGCAAATTAATTCTGATAATGGACCAGCCTTAATTAGTGCAGTAATTAAGGAACTGGTACAATGGCTACAGATAACCTGGAAATTCCATATCCCTTACCATCCTCAGAGTTCAGGCATAGTGGAAAGAATGAACCGCACTATTAAAGAGAAACTTACAAAGGCCACTGCAGGTACATGGATGAACTGGCAGAAATACTTACCTGCCATACTAGCAGAAATTAGGATGACTCCTAATAAGTCTACTAAATTGTCCCCTTTGGAGATTCTAATGGGAAGACCATTTCCAACTCCTTGGGTAAAAGGCCCACTTGTAATTAGGGTTTGAATAGCTCAGCTAAGAGGAGCTTTGCGCTCAAAAATTTCTATAAAGAGGATGCAGACATAATCTGTCTGCAGGAGAAAAATTGGAAGGAAGGAGCAATACCCAATTTTGTTAATAAAAAGTACACTACTATTTATAACTCTACGTATTAAAAAAAGCGAGAGGTACTACAATCCTCTTTAGTAATAAGTTATCTTATGTTGAGGGGCTGGTGGAAACGGACTCTGAGGGTTGCTATGTGATCTGGGTTGGATTAATTCAACATCAGAAATATTCGATCTTGAACATATATTTACCTAATAAAGATTTTTGAAACAGGTTTTAAGAAAACTTAAAAAAGTGATTCAGGGATCAAAAATAATATGTGGAGAATTTAATTTGCTAGCAGACCCCATTATGGACAGGAATTCTATCTATATTCCAAGACCAGACCCATCTCTGATTAAAAAATCAAAAGATTTTAATTCTATTATGGCTAGATTTCAACTATATGATATCTGGAGGATTTTGCACACTGATGAGAGAGACTATACATGTTTTTCACCACGCTTCCAGACCTACTCCAGATTAAATTATATTTGGGTAGACTTGGAGACTCTTAAAAATGCATAAAAATTCGAAATTGGCTCGAGAGTATGGACAGACCATGCTTTGGTAAAATTAGATCTCAGAATTAATTACTCCAGACCTCCTCAAAGATATTGGAGAGTGGATTATTTTTGGTTACAAACAGATACAGATATAAAATTATTGCAAAAAGAAACTGAGCAATTTTTCATAATAATAACTCAGTAAATCCAAATTGTACTCTATGGAATTCTTATAAGACTTTTTTAGGAGGGATCTTGATTAAGTTGCAAAGTCAAAAGAAAAAAGATAGGGGTTCCCCTTTGAGGGAATTATATGGTTAATTATTTAAATTGGAAAAAACAAATAAAATGAATCCCAATCAAGATTCAGAACAAATTAGGGAAATACAGTTACAAATAAAACAAATGAATAAATTAAGAACAGATAATTCTGTTTGGTTGCTTCAACAAAGGATTTACAATTATGGTAATAAGGCCAGCAAAATGCTGGCGAATAAATTAAAAATGACGGATAAAAGAAAGAAGATAGATAACATTTATATAGAGGGGAGATGTTTATCTAGACCAGATCACATAGCAAGTGTGTTTGAGGAGTATTACTACAAATTATATAATTTAAAAGAAGACCCTCAGTTTGTAATTCCATCTTTGGAGGAAATTCAGGAATTTCTGAATAGGGTTGAACTACCTCAAATATCTGAAACAGAAACCTTGATGCTTAATGCAGGTTTCGGAGAAAGAAATTTCAGAAGCTATTTCAAAATTGAAATTGGGCTCAGCTCCAGGACCCAATGGGCATGTTAACTGATTTTACAAACTTTTTGCTAACATTTTGATTCCTCATTTGAAAAAATGTATATAATGAAATTAAGAATCAGGGGTATGTTCCATCTGAATTGACAGAGGCCTTGATTGTCACAATACCAAAGCAGGAGCGAGATAGGTCGAAAGTGTTTATATTCTGGCCTATCTCACTCTTTAATGTTGATTTAAAGATTTACTCAAGAGGTTTGGCTCACCGTCTAGCCTCTGTTGTAGATAAATTAGTTGCCCATGATCAATTTGGCTTTATAGGAGGACAGGGGGCAGATAACACTTGTAGAATATTTGATATCCTTTGTGGGTTAATGTATCAGGTGCCATGGTGGTCTATTGCCCCATGGTTATGGAGATTGGGGGAACGGTGGTCATGTGGGAATGGGGAGTTATCAGGAAATTATAGTTTCTATATACAATATAAAATGTGAAGTATTTGCCAAGTTACAGTGGTACTTTAAGTAAATAACCTACGCTTCTAAATCTTAATGATAAAAAGAAAAATTATGCACAGAAAATCTCAAGAAAGTACATTTGAATAACTTTAATGCATGTTACCAAAATATAAGTACATCAATACAGGACTGACAGAAATGTATTTAAAATTTGATCTGTAATTGTGCTATATTTAAAATTAAATTGGGTTTGTGTGGGGAAAGGGACGATCAAATGTGAGCAGGGAAGGGGAAACCAATTTTATGCTTTTGTGGATGCCATTTTATTACTTGTAATAATTTTAGCCGACATCAGTAATAATTTTTAGTGGTTTGCAAATGGTTAGCTACTTTGAGCAAAATTAACTTGTAATATTACGGATGTTTGAAAATAAATGGCAAAGCAAGGGTTATTAGTAGGTATTGCAATCATGTTGAGAGGAGTGAATTGAATAGCTAATGGTGTAACTGTAAAAAATAGGGAATTGCATAGGCCTTGTCTGTTTTGCAAAGACTACCATTGCCTGATATGATGGGTCTCCCAGGTCGTTTCTCTTTATTTTTGTGCATATGTGGATTACTCACTTATAGAAAACTATACTAATAAGATTAGCAGAGTTGGCAGTGTCAATATTTGTCACATATTTTTTTAAATAAATCATCAGTAGGATGTCCTATAAGGTCCCAGTAATACTCTTTGTTTTTTACTTGTTTAAATTTGTCATCATTATAATCTTGTATGGGTCAGATCACAATATCCCATCACTTATATAAAAGTTTGATGATGACTGATACTGATCTGGTCTTTGGAAAGTATTCATGATGAAAAATTGATAATATGGGAATGGTCTTGCATTACCACCTAATCCTTCTGAGCTAATTTGTCTTTCTGTGTGATCTTTTGCCCATCCTGTAACCTCACACCTGTCTGTCTCTTAAGTTGTATATGAGGTTTAGGCCCAATCTGTCCTTCCATGTCTGAGTGGACCCCTCCCATAATTGTTTGTAAATCTGATCCCTAAAAAAATCAGGTCATCTAATGATATGTTCACTACCCAATTCTGGTCTACTAATTTCCTTATCAGTCATGGAGGAATTATGATCTATTGATGAAGGTAATTTTTAATACCTGGTTCATAACTGGATTTAAAAATTCTCCTTCTTATGGATCCAGTCAAAAACTTTACCTATCTTAATGTCCATGATATCCCTTTTAAACTTTTCTATTTTGCCATTAATGATATCTCACGTTTTTTTAAACTAGATTTGATTTGATTTTTTATGTATTATTGAACCAAACAACTTCTTTCAATTTCTTATTTAGATGTAGTATTTCTTTATCCAGTCCTGATATGATATCTATTTTGTAGACATTGTAGGTAGTCAACACTTGTTCCCATCTATCCTTGTACTGCTCCAGATGAAAAGTAAATGAAGGAAAGATTTTAATGTTAAGACCCTTTGGTATTATATGGTTTGCAACGTATCAATCATTTGTGGTCTTATTCAAGACATTTCTTAGACTTTTGACCCGATCATTATTTTCAGGTTGGAAACCCAAGTTAGCAGAGGCATTCTAGACTTCTTCAACCTTCCTACTATGACTTCGCAAACACTTCTAATCTAAGTCTATGTCTGCCATATTGGTATATATCAAAGTATGTCAAGATAATTGTAACCCAAACTGAATGGTGACTCCGAATGCTATCTGAAATAGCGTTTAAATATAATGAAGACTGAAAAGGATTGATCACCATCCCAGAAAATTAAACTATATCCACAGATATCCTAGGGTACTAGGCACTAGTTGCTGGGGACAATGGTAAGCTAGTAAAGGGTATGCATAAATCTAGCAGGCTGAAGAAAAGCAAACTATTCAAAAACTAGCTATTTCCATATTTAGGGTTAGTGGGTTGGCAATGAGCAGACATGGAGAGAAAATATGTGCCAAATCTTAGTGTTGGCAGCATTAGCATCCAGTGCTGCGATCCACAATAGAGAAGGGCAAAAATCATAAGAATTTTAGACTATTAAATCCATTATTATGCATCCCAACCAGTGTTGTTGTGTTCTACCATGGACAGGATGTGCTATCCAGTCTATGCAGAATGTGCCTGCTCAGCACAGTTCTAGCAAGAAGTGCTATTCTAGACAGTTATCGTGGAGACCTAACTTTTATTCTAGATATTTAATTGTCTCCATTACCAGCTAATGCATTTTCCACAAAGAAGATTTGATTTATTTGAATCTCTGCTTTACATTTTACTGAACGTTGCAAGGGAATTCCATGCAGTACTGAACAATGTTTCAACAATTGAGTTTATACAGCACAATTCAAAATTGAGTTGATTGCATCACCTCTCTCCATAACACTTTTAAATAACTGTCCAGAGATGTGTATTATCCTCAACAAATCCTACAACTTATTCAGCCAATTCCCCAGAGCCAGAAAAGGCTTTTTAGGTACAAAGCTCTTGGCAATCACCCTACTAGTCTGAGTTATTCCACCAGGGCAAAACAACTTGTTAGGCTAATCAAACTGAGACTTTACTGCAGGCACACTTCTGTTAGTCCTAGTCCTTTCTCCTTTCACTCAGTCTGATAGCTGCAGGGATACATCTATACCAACCCAGATCCTCAATAATTCCCACCTGCTCTCAGCCACTCACAGGCCATAGCAATCACTCTAAAAACACATAACCATCCATCACTTATAATAACACTCCTTCTATACCCTTCTCCTGTGCACCCAGGAAGGCACATTCCATTTGCAACAAAGTCATCTCAGTTAAAAACCTCTTTATTTAACTAAATAATTGGTTAAAGCAGGAAGAAATCCAAAAGAGATTGGAGAAAATAAATGTTAATAAAGCCTCAGGTCCTGATGGAATACATCCAAGGGTACCTGTAAAGCTTGGTTCTGTAATAGCCAAACCATTATGGAACGGATCTACTGGCACCCCGACCGGGTACCTCCGTTGATGGATGCGTCCTAGCTTGCGTCGAGGCCTACAAGCACTGCACCGGACACCAAAACCACCACAGACTCCAAGGATAGTACGACAGGAACAAGCGTTCAGTAGTTACAGCTCAAGGGAGTATGCAAAAGCATAGCAATCCCCAGTATGATATAGCGATCCCTTCAATAACGAGACAAGGCTACGTTTTGAAGGGTCAAGTAGAACTAACTTTTAATGACAGGGAATCTCCTTTTATGCAATGGTGCCCTCTGAAGGGCTACACCCACATAATTATCACAACAGCCAATTATATACATGGTTCAACCCCCACGTCTCCTCCCCTCAGATAACAGGTAACACAATTAAAACAGACACAATTTTAACCACATTCTGGATGTACCCCAAATACAGGGGGTACACCTTTAAGTCCAGCACCGTTCAATAGCTCTCACCCAGGGGAACAACATATACAAAAATGGCATGAATCAGACCAGGGGTTCAAAAGTTAGTAAAAGTATGTTTTTACACATAACACACAGACATTGCACATATCCCCCATACAATACACATATAGGACAATAGGTGAGTCACACCTCCCTGGCAACTTGGATACAATCAGACATTGATTCAATTACACTTCTTTGTTCTTATCAGAGAATGAAAACACTTTGGAAAATGCAAGGATCCTTTACAACTTTCTTATCTCTTGAATCTCTGTAACAGGATTATCTATTAGCCTAGGTCTGCAAAAGTCTGGCTAATATTCTGAGCCAATATATTCTGTAGAACATAAACCAGCATACATATAGTAGGATCATATTTTAACCATAATAATCATAAAACAGGGTAAAACAGTGATGGGTTCCGTTACACACCTCCCCCGTGACCATAAGCCGGCATACACGGTCTGATCCCAACGGATCGGCTTGGGGATGTCCGGACAAAAGTATTTGTTGGTCAATTCTCTAGTTTGACAACCCATCAGCATTACTGCAATTCACATTTACTCACATTTTACATATCCCCAGATAGCTGGGATCTGAGCGCACAAAACTACCGAATAGCGCTCAGATCCTCTTCACACAGTTCAATTGCCATGTAGCTAAAGTCTTTCCCATAGTCTTTCATTATATGAATGGGCTTCATGGCACAGTTATCTGGGGTATCATGGTTCATACAGGGCAAGTACCGAATGACCCCCCTGTATGTAAAGGGCCAGAATGAGTGACATACACTCTGGTATGGCCGAACACTGGTTCCAAAGGGCAATATGTACCAGGGCCATAGTCGCAGGGCAGGAGGCTGGCAAACAGTCCTCTCCAAGCCAAAGTGGCGAAGGGCACTTCGTCACACATCTCCCCTTTGGGGGGAAGTCTAAACAGGCACCTGGATATTTCGCTGGGGTGATGGTGCAACACGCTGAGGGGACTTGAGGGGCAGAGGCCAGCGGCACTCTGCCCTGATGCCAGCTCTTCTGCTGGTATAACCTGCAGGACCTCCTGCTCTGTACAAGGGACAAAGGGAGGGCAGAGGCCGACTGCACTCTGCCCCACTGTCAGCTCTTCTGCTGGGGTACCTGGGACATATTCCGGCTCAGTAGCCAGGGAAACGTGGGGGTCAGTGGGGGTTAACATTTCCTCTGTTAACCCTGGGGCCATATTAGAAGTTAGCTGGGGAGGGGAATTTGTACTTACCTCCTCCTCCGGTTGTCCCAGTGAGGGTAGTTGGGGATCTGGACAGGCTGCGGGCGCAGAGACCACGGTCCCATCTGCGCCGTCTGGGAGATTGGTGTCTCCCCTGGTTAGGGTAAACTGTCGCTGGGGGGGAAGGACGACACCTTTGGCCCCCTGGGGTACCCACTGCCGCTGGGGAGGAAGGACGACACCTTGAGCTCCCTGGGGTACACACTGCCGCTGGGGGGGAAGGACGACACCTTCGGCCCTCTGGGGTTCACACTGCTGCTGGGGGGAAAGGACGACACCTTCTGCCCCCTGGGGTTCACACTGCCGCTGGGGGGGAAGGACGACACCTTCTGCCCCCTGTAGGGCCGGTAGAGAGACCTCGGTCCCATCTCTACCTGCCATCTGGAGGTCATCCCAGGACCAGTCAATGAAGTCTGGTTCTGCTTGTCGAGTAGGTTGGGGCTGCACGAAGCTGAGCAGGTGTTGGTAGTCCTGCTCCAGCTCCCACTCTCTCGTTACCAGGTGGGTCATGTCTTTGCTCACCTCGCCTTCGTCATCCCAGACATACATGCCCATTCGGTAGTCGTAGATGTCCCAAAACCTAGACCCCTCCGTGCTGCCAAGATCAATATCGTCCTCCAAGGCATCCCATAATAAACCCGGGCCATCATAATCATCTCCCTCCGGTAAGTCGTGTTCAGACGTCCAGGGGGTAAGTCGAACGGTATGCCACCAGAGGGCCTGGTATGCGTTGTCTAGCCAGAGCTCTCGCCATACCAGGGTCTCTAGTCTTGTCACCCACTCATCCAGGGGCTGCTCTCCCAATAGATACATCCGCATCGCCACACACTTCTGTAGCCGCTGCTCATCACTAGGGAGACTCTCACCTCGCCGCCATTGGGCATCTTCCAGGGCATCATACCAGAGTTCCTTTCTGTCTGCATCCCTGTAGTCCGCGGCCGCCTCCTCCTCCTCATCATGAAACGCTGTCTGAAAACTAGCCGGTTCCATCCTGCTGTAGCCAGGGGCGCTGTACGGATACTAGCGTTGCCCTCAATTTGTAACTCCAAACGTTACCGGTGTCTCCGTGCTGCTTTTCCTCTTACTAGGACGCCATCCCACCACTGCCAGCCAATGTAACGGATCTACTGGCACCCCGACCGGGTACCTCCGTTGATGGACGCGTCCTAGTTTGCGTCGAGGCCTACAAGCACCGCACCGGACACCAAAACCACCACAGACTCCAAGGATAGTACATCAGGAACAAGGGTTCAGTTGGTACAGCTCAAGGGAGTATGCAAAAGCATAGCAATCCCCAGTATGATAGCGATCCCCTCCAATAACGAGACAAGACTACGTTTTGAAGGGTCAAGTAGAACTAACTTTTAATGACAGGGAATCTCCTTTTATGCAATGGTGCCCTCTGAAGGGCTACACCCACATAATTATCACAACAGCCAATTATATACATGGTTCAACCCCCACGTCTCCTCCCCTCAGATAACAGGTAACACAATTAAAACAGACACAATTTTAACCACATTCTGGATGTACCCCAAATACAGGGGGTACACCTTTAAGTCCAGCACCGTTCAATAGCTCTCACCCAGGGGAACAACATATACAAAAATGGCATGAATCAGACCAGGGGTTCAAAAGTTAGTAAAAGTATGTTTTTACACATAACACACAGACATTGCACATATCCCCCATACAATACACATATAGGACAATAGGTGAGTCACACCTCCCTGGCAACTTGGATACAATCAGACATTGATTCAATTACACTTCTTTGTTCTTATCAGAGAATGAAAACACTTTGGAAAATGCAAGGATCCTTTACAACTTTCTTATCTCTTGAATCTCTGTAACAGGATTATCTATTAGCCTAGGTCTGCAAAAGTCTGGCTAATATTCTGAGCCAATATATTCTGTAGAACATAAACCAGCATACATATAGTAGGATCATATTTTAACCATAATAATCATAAAACAGGGTAAAACAGTGATGGGTTCCGTTACACATTATATCTAATCTTTCAAGACTCACTGACTACAGGGTCTCTACCGGATGACTGGAGAAAAGCAGAGGTGATAACTATATTTAAGAAGGGGTCTAGAGCAAATCCAGGGAATTATAGACCAGTGAGCCTCACATCTGTAGTTGGGAGGCTTTTAGAAGGGTTAATAAGGGACAGAATACAAGAATATGTCTATTTGAACAAGATCATAGGTAGCAGTCAACACGGATTTATGAAGGATAGGTCGTGTCAGACCAATCTAATAAGTTTCTATGAGCAGGTTAGTAGGAACTTTGATCAGGGTAACTCAGTGGATGTAGTCTTTTTAGATTTTTCAAAGGCATTTGATACAGTGCCACATGGAAGACTAGTGAGCAAACTAAGGGATACAGGAATTGCAGTAAACATCTGCTCATGGATCGAGAGCTGGCTAAAAGACAGGAAGCAAAGGGTTGTTGTAAATGGAACATACTCCGATTGGTCTAATGTGATAAGTGGGGTTCCTCAAGGTTTAGTATTAGGTCCTCTCCTTTTTAACATATTTATCAATGACATAGAAGTAGGACTCGAAAGTAGTGTCTCCATTTTTGCTGAGGACACTAAGTTGTGCAAGGTAATAAATTCAGATAATTATGTACTTTCCCTACAAAGGGATTTGCATCAATTAGAGAAATGAGCGGCTAAATGGCAGATGAGATTTAATACAAATAAATGCAAGGTTATGCATTTGGGAAGAAAAAATAGCCATGCAATTTATAATCTTAATGGAGCGATATTGAAAGGGATTTGGGAGTACTAGTGGACAACCACCTAGGTGGCAGTGCTCAATGCCAAGCAGCAGCTGCAAAGGCAAGTAAAATATTAGCATGTATTAAGAAGGGTATAGAAGCAAAGGAGGCAATTATAATTCTACCACTATACAAATCCCTAGTACGCCCTCATTTGGAATATGGAGTACAATTTTGGGCACCACTTCATAAAAAGGACATTTTAGGGCTGGAAAAAGTACAGAGAAGAGCTACAAAACTAATAAGGGAAATGGAGGGGCTAAGTTATGAAGAAAGACTAACCAAACTAAACGTATTTTCGCTAGAAAAAAGGCATTTACGAGGGGATATGATTACCTTATTTAAATACATCCAGGGTCAATATAAGGCTTTGTCAAGTGAACTTTTTGTAGCAAGAGATTTTCAACTGACAAGAGGACACCCTTTGAGGTTAGAGGAAAAAAGATTTCACCTTAAAAAAAGAAAAGGGTTCTTCACAGTTAGGTTGGTTAAACTGTGGAAATTTCCTACCAAAGGAGGTGGTAACAGCAAATTCAATAGACAACTTCAAAAAGGGTGTAACGGAGCTGGAACACGCAGTCCAATATCTCCGCTGGTATACGGTAAAATATCCAAGAAGCACTACAGTCTCACCATTCCCCACCTCCCATATTGGACGACACACAATGTGGGAGTCAAATGAATACTGACTTTATTTTGTTATGTGCAGAAATATTTATACACATCTCTTCCCACAGGCAATCCACATATCCCCCATAGTTGGCCACACAATACACATAGAGAAAACAATAGGTGTGGTCACACCTCCCCTAAGCTGCCTGGCAACTTTGATACAATCAGACAATGATTAGATAATCCTTCTTTGTTCTTATGTCTGAGAATGAATAGACTTCCTTATCTGTAACAGGATTATCTATTAGCCAAGGCCTGCAATAGTCTGGGCTAATATTCTGCAGAGCATAAACCAACATACATATAATATAACAGTAGGATCATATTTTAACCAAGAATTAAATAACCATAAAACAGGGTAAAACAGTGATGGGTTCCGTTACACACCTCCCCCGTGACCATAAGCCGGCATGCACGGTCTGATCCCAACGGATCGGCCTGGGGATGTCCGGACAAAAGTATTTGTCGGTCAATTCTCTAGTTTGACAACCCATCAGCATTACTGCAATTCACATTGACTCACATTTCACATATCCCCAGATAGCTGGGATCTGAGCGCACAAAACTACCGAATAGTGCTCAGATCCTCTTCACACAGTTCAATTGCCATGTAACTAAAGTCTTTTCCATAGTTTTTCATTATATGAATGGGCTCCATGGCATAGCTATCTGGGGTATCACCGCTCCCACAGGGCAAGTACCGAATGACCCCCCTGTATGTAAAGGGCCAGAATGAGTGACATACACTCTGGTATGGCCGAATACTGTGTTTAAAGGGCAATATGTCCCAGGGCCATAGTCGCAGGGCAGGAGGCTGGCAAACAGTCCTCTCCAAGACAAAGTGGTGAAGGGCACTTCGTCACACATCTCCCCTTTGGGGGGAAGTCTAACCAGGCACCTGGATATTTCGCTGTGGTGATGGGGCAACACGCTGAGGGGACTTGAGGGGCAGAGGCCAGCGGCACTCTGCCCTGATGCCAGCTCTTCTGCTGGTATAACCTGCAGGACATCCTGCTCTGTACATGGGACAAAGGGAGGGCAGAGGCCGACTGCACGCTGCCCCACTGTCAGCTCTTCTGCTGGGGTACTTGGGACGTATTCCGGCTCAGTAGCCAGGGAAAGGTGGGGGTCAGTGGGGGTTAACATTTCCTCTGTTAACCCAGGGGCCACATTAGGAGTTGGCTGGGGAGGGGAATTTGTACTTACCCCCTCCTCTGGTTGTCCCAGTGAGAGTAGTTGGGGATCTGGACAGGCTGTCCAGCATCCCGGTAGGTCAGGCACAGAGACCCTGGTCCCATCTGCGCCGTCTGGGAGATTGGTGTCTCCCCTTGTTATGGTAAGCTGTCGCTGGGGGGAGAGGGCGACATCTTCAGCTCCCTGGGGTTCACACTGCCGCTGGGGGGGAAGGAGGACCCCTTCGCCCCCCTGGGGTACACACTGCCGCTGGGGGGGAAGGATGACACCTTCGGCCCCCTGGGGTACACACTGCCGCTGGGGAGGAAGGATGGCACCTTCTGCTCCCTGGGGTACACACTGTCGCTGGGGAGGAAGGACGACACCTTCTGCTCCCTGGGGTACACACTGCCGCTGGGGGGAAAGGACGGCCCCTTCTACTCCCTGGGATACACACTGTAGCTGGGGAGGAAGGACGACACCTTCAGCTCCCTGGGGTACACACTGTCGCTGGGGAGGAAGGACGACACCTTCAGCTCCCTGGGGTACACACTGCCGCTGGGGGGGAAGGACGACACCTTCGGCCCCCTGGGGTACACACTGTCGCTGGGGAGGAGAATTAGTTGGAGTATTCCACGTGGAGCGGTTTCTGTTTCTGGGACAGTCTCTCTGCATGTGGCCCTGCTGGTTACACGTGTGGCACCTGATGTACCGTGGAGGGGTTTGGTAGTTCCCACCAGCCGGACGCAGTGCTGGGGGGGCGGTAATGGTGGGAGGTGGGTTAGCAGCTCCCAAGATGGACCGCTCCCGTGCCCGCTGCTTTTCCATTATGTATTTGTGGACATCTGTCATTAACCATTCCAAGGTTTTTATGGGAAGCGTACCTGGGAAAAAGGCCAGTCTGCTTTGGAGTTCTCTTCCAAACTCAGTCTGTGGGGCAATAAGAGGTACTGTAACCATGAGTTCCTTTCTGTCTGCATCCCTGTAGTCCGCGGCCGCCTCCTCCACCTCATGATGGAACGCTGTCCGAAAACTAGCCGGTTCCATCCTGCTGTAGCCAGGGGCGCTGTACGGATACTAGCGTTGCCCTCAATTTGTACTCCACGGAATGGTGTGTCCTTCTGACCGTGGGAACAATTCCACCACTTGCCATCAAATGTAACGGAGCTGGAACACGCAGTCCAATATCTCCGCTGGTATACGGTAAAATATCCAAGAAGCACTACAGCCTCACCATTCCCGACCTCCCATATTGGACGACACACAATTTGGGAGTCAAATGAATACTGACTTTATTTTGTTATGTGCAGAAATATTTATACACATCTCTTCCCACAGGCAATCCACATATCCCCCATAGTTGGCCACACAATACACATAGAGAGAACAATAGGTGTGGTCACACCTCCCCTAGGCTGCCTGGCAACTTTGATACAATCAGACAATGATTAGATAATCCTTCTTTGTTCTTATGTCTGAGAATGAATAGACTTCCTTATCTGTAACAGGATTATCTATTAGCCAAGGCCTGCAATAGTCTGGGCTAATATTCTGCAGAGCATAAACCAACATACATATAATATAACAGTAGGATCATATTTTAACCAAGAATTAAATAACCATAAAACAGGGTAAAACAGTGATGGGTTCCGTTACAAAGGGGTTAGATATATTTTTGAATAAAGAGGGCATTCAAGGCTATCCTAGATAATTATCGAAGGAATATTGATCCAGGGAGAAATTTGATCGCCAGTATCTGGGGTCAGGAAGGAATTTTGCTTTTTTTTTCCTTATGAGACAATTGGCAAAGTTTCAATGTTTTTTTTTTTTTCTGTTTGCCTTCCTCTGGATCAATTTACAATTAATAATAAATAGTCCACATATTAAAAAGATCAATAGAGATCTAAAAAGGTTGAACTTGATGGACTAACTCTTCATTCATCCTCCAATACTATTAATAATTATTTAACAACTAATTAATTAATAACTAATCCACATATTGCAGATCAGAGGAGATCTTAACAGGTTGAACTTGATGGACTGAAAGTCTTTTTTCAACCTTAATTACTATGGGCCTCATTCTATTATCGGCCGTAGGAGATGCGGGGCCACAAGGACCGGCCGCAGGCTATTTGCTGGGGGCTCCGGCAGGCTTGCGGCCGGTGCCTTGTTATCTCTTGCGGCCGCACGCGCCGGAGGAAAGCCTTTGATCTTAAACGGACGCAAGAGTTTCGGCCGCAAGAAAATCCCGGTTGTTATTCTATTGCTCCGGGAACCCTCTCGGCAAGGCTAAAACCGAGCCGCAGCTTACTTGCAGCAAAAAGGTCCCGCAAGCACACAATTAAGCACATAATATAGCCATCCTGCACTCTGAGAAGACGATAAAGTGATTGTAGGTGTTAGTATTCATAGCACAACATTCCCCTACACTCAAATCTGAAAATAATATTTATTTTAATTCCTGTCAAATATCCATGGACAAAGTCCTAAGGGCTTGGAGCCCCTCAGACCCGCCCACGCTGCGGCCCGAAAATAAACAGTTAATTAAATATCGGATTTGGGCTGATGTGCAAGCTTGAGAGGGGGTTGCTATTAATCCTCATGTCCCCCATTATGATCCCTAGCATTTACAGAGCTTTACAGTGCAGTCTTGAATTTATATTTGCTTTTAAAGTTTTCAGACCTTGCGGCCGGTTGCAAGATATGCGGCCGGCCGTAAGGGGGATATCCTTGCGGCGCCGTCTATTTGAATTGCAAGGTAAAGGGAGCCCCGCAAGGAATCGCAGCTTTGCGGCCGTTTTACGGACGATAATAGAATGAGGCCCTATGTAATTAATATGTAATAGGCTTAAAAAACTTACACAGAAACCCTAGTAACAAAAAGACAAGTCAGTTAAATGTGGGGTTTTCTCGAAAAAATGTGTGTTCTCACGGCTTTCATAACTATTGATAGTTAGTTTCTATATACAATATAAAATATGAAGTATTTGCCAAATTACAGTGGTACTTTAAGTAAATTACCTACGCTTCTAAATCTTAATGATAAAAAGAAAAATTATGCATAGAAAATCTCAAGAAAGTACATTTGAATAACTTTAAAGCATGTTACCAAAATATAAGTACATCAATACAGGACTGACAAAAATGTATTTGAAATTTGATCTGTAATTATGCTATATTTAAAATGAAATTCCAATGCAATTATGTAGCAGATTATAGATGTGGGGGTCTGTATCATTATAAATCTTGTTTAGAAAACCTAAGAATGTTTACCTGAGAGCCAGTTATCTCACAGTTGTTCATCGTAAGAGCAGCACCTGTAAGAACGCACACACCAGTTCCTTCACATTTTAGGACACAGTCTTCCAGAATCATATGACCAGATTCCACAACAATAATTCCGTCAGACGTTCCTTTCTGAATTAATGTAAGATGAGCAAACTTTATGCTTTGGGATTTCGATGCAACAAAGTTATCACATGAAGGATCTGATGTAATCACAATGTCTTCTTTTTTTCCAGCACCTTTAGCACAAGTAAAACAATTAGAAATATATATATATAAATTCTAAAATGAATGACAGTTGAATAAAAATCAAGCTTTAGTTGCTTGATCAGCTTTACGAATGTATATGAAAATCAGCAGAAAATGTTAAGACATACAAATTTACTTAAAAAATATGTAAAAAGAGATCTGACATGATATGCAATAGAATACACACACATAAATAACATAATTTACAATACCATGATATTGCATAAACACATTAACTTTCTTATACAGTGTTATAAAGAAAAATGCATTATTTTTACACAACTTTTCTTATAATAAAAAAAAATTTGGAATCAAAATCTAACACCCAAGGAGAGAGCGGATCACAAAAGCCCTTGAAAATATGGATCTTGGGCTATAATCAAATAGATCAAGTTGCTCTAGGGTCAAACAGATATGCTTTGCTTTAGTGAACAATGTTGGTGGTTTAGTCCAGAGTACTTTCAGAAGACCAAATTGGACTTTTACACTCTAGATTCATCCTCAAGACAATTCATATACGTTAGGCTTAACTTTGGACTGAGCTTGTAATATTTTATTGATGTCCCTGGTTGCTTTTGATCAGATATCCGACCGCTTGAGAAGACTTGTTTGGAGAAAAAGCTTTATTGTGATTGGTTGCCGAATCTCATTGCGAGCCGTGGACTGTGAGGTGAGGTTGGGCTAGGCGCTGTTGAGTAGGGGAGAGAGGCTGTATGACTTCCTCTGGTGGAGTGGGGTGTTGTAAAGTGATCTGCATCACCAAAAGGCGAGTAACTCTTGGTGAACTAAGCGGCTGGAGGTGAGAAGGAAGGAGACTGGAGGCTTCATGATTCAATGCTGATAAGAGTAGCTTATCTGCTGGTCTGAATTCTATGCATCATAAATGAGCTGTATTACTGGGCTCTTCACCTTGAATTCCCTAAAAGGTAAGAGTGAATGGGGAGGTAAAGCCTGCATCTCATTTAACTGATTTTTATGCCCAAGCATTGGCCAACTTGTGTGCCTACATACCAGACTGAATTGGATTGTCTTGAGGTTGCTTAATAGATGTTACGCGTCATATAGAGTTTTAATCAAACATTTTATAAGGTGCAAGTGATATAAGCCTAAAAAAGGGACTGAGTTTATATGGTCCTCAGTATGGCTGGACTGTAGAAATATCTGACAATAAATTGAAAAAAAGAGTTGTATCCCTTAGTCAAGCATAAAATTGGGACTCAAAGTAATGTCATTCTTTAAGAAGTTATTCAGCAATTGATAAGTAGAGGTTTTCACCAGTTCTGGAATAATATTCATTTTTCAGTCCCAATTGTCACATTATAAACTCCCTGGACTAGCCATGAAGGAATATGCTTATACTTTGATTTATATGATCCTTTATTTAAAAGTTGATGTAATGAGAAAAAGTATATGGTCTAATATTGTGAAAGAACAAGTTAAAATATCTAGGTTTTAGCTTTGCATCATTTAAATGGAAAATTAAACAAGAAATGTCAGTGGTCATTGTTTCTATACTTTAAAAATGGTCAGGTTTATTTAAGGCTCCAGTAAAAGATCTTAAGTTTGTAACTTCAGAACTAAAACCAGAATTAACATCTATTGGTTCCTGAACAGGAGAATTATAAAGGAAATATAATATGCTTGGAAAAAAATACAGAGAATCATAATCAAGTTTTGGAAGAAAAGATGGATGTTATTAATAAAAGCTTAAATATGATGGAAGACAAATCAAGACATAATAACTTAAAAATTAGCAATCCCTAAATCAGTTGGGCCAATAGAATTGACTGATTATGTGAAAAAATTTTACGGTACTAATAGGGCCCAGAAAAAGATGGAATTAATGTATTAGATAGGGTTCATCCCCAGTCTAAGCCGAAAGATTTAGCGGTAGATCTTCCTTGAGACACTATTATTTTTATTCCTACAAGGAATCATTTCTAAAAGCAGCAGGAGAAATAAAGGAATACAAATCTGAAAATATTTCTGGATTTATCATATTTTACACGTTGGCAAAGAACGAATTAGGTGACATGGTAGATTGTTTGGGAAGGAAAAATAAATATTTTGTACAAAAGGGGTTTTCCAACCAAGTTGTTGATAAAAAGAAATGGAGATTTACAAATAATAAACACTCCAAAAGAAGCTTCACAGTCAAAGAACCACTCCATAGTGATAGTCACACCTAAACAGGATGATCATGGGAAGAAGACAATAAAAGTTTAGCTTAGCTTATTGATTTACTCATTTTTGTAAATCCCCTACTAGGATTCATTCTCTAGTAGAATTTGATGATTTTTTATGTTTTAATTAATAAAGAGTGTTAGCTTTATATGTATTGTATCTGGTTGTGATCAATAGATTAGTAGGGAATCTTTGCTTAGACACGCAATTGATTTGAAATGTATGAATTTACACATTATTAATTAACAAAGTATAATGACTACTAATTAGGTGCCTGATCTTTCATCTATTGTTACAGAGTAGCACATTCATTTCCATTGATATTTTGGAATAATAATCACATGATAGTTTCTTCACTTATATTATTTACATGATTTAGGAAAGAATGGTGCTTTTTGGTTAGGTACTTATATTATTAAAAAAATTAAAATTATTGTACTTTTCATTTGGCATGTATTGGATGAATATCAGCACTAAGCACATTCCTTTTAGGACTTTATTGGCCATATTCTGTGTAAGAGCAAATATGTCTTTGTCAGGATATCTTATTTAGTATTTATAGTTTGGTGAATTTTAGTTTGGATATTGAAGAGGGAAAAGATTTGAATGACTTTTTATCTGTTTTTTTTTTTCAGTGATTTAAGGGGTCCTGAATTTTCTTTTTTTTTTTCAGGGATTGCTTCTTCTCTATTTGCTTATTATATCTTGTTTTGTTATATTCCTCCAGTTGGTGGTGTGTGTTCTATATAGATGAATAGATAGATAGATTCCTTCTGAGATGGTCGCCTTCACAAATTGGTTAAGCACTGGAGAAATAATTAATAAACGATTTTAAGAATACAGCATCTCAGAATGTCCAGGGATAACATTCTCCTACAAAAAGATTAAATTTTAAATTGCAACAAATTAATATTTTGTCAAAATGAAACCCAACGGAAACTGATCATTAGTCCAAAGATGTAAGATAGATACCACTTTCATATACTAGTTACTTTGTTTACCACCAAAAAGAGGCGTTGCTATCATAATCAGTAATAATCTGACATATGCAACCAGTGCCCAAAGTGCTTTCCCCACGGCACCTTGCAAGATTGAAAACTCGAAAAATCATAATCTAAAGATTTTGGATGAGGTACAGGAGAGTGAAAGATATATTGTGCAAGTTGAGGTGGTAGGCTTCTTTAAACATATTTGTTTTTAGTGAGGTTTTGAAAGGTTTTGAGGCAGTGAGATAGTCTAGTGGAGCGAGGCAAGAAGTTCCAGAGAATAGGGGCAGCATGAGAAAAGTCTTGAAGGACAGAGTGAGAGAAGTTGATAAGAGAGGTGGAAAGAAGAAAGTCGTTATAAATTGAAGAGTTAAATAGCTGTGAATGTTCAGTAATCTAGATTAATAATTAGTATTGCAGTATACTGTGACATTTTTTGTACTGAACAAATAACCTTATTTATATTGAGCTTTCGAGAGCTTGCACCTCTGTATAATAAAGTCTGAAGCAATACTGACACAAAATGGTACTTTCAATGTGTATAAACAGTGATGCAGAGAGAGTGGAAACACATATACACATACTAATTACACATATACATCATTATATCCAAATGGCATGTTGTTTAAAAAGCGAAGGCTTTATGGGCACATTTGCATATCCCCAGTTGGCAACTAATTTGCCAAAGGGGCCATATGAGAAACTAGAACTGTTGTGGAGGGCCGCCCTCCAGTGCTATATATGGGCAGCAATACAAAGTATAAACTGGGACAGAGAACTGTCACATACACATTGGCATATAGTATGTGGGAATAAAAGTAAAAGGAGTAAATCCCATCCAAAGTGGCTTAACAATGATTTAAAGATCAAGATACAGAGTAAAAAACAGGCATTTAAATTATACAAACAAGAGGGGACTGAGACTGCTTTACAGGAGTACAAGGAAATCAACAAGGTTTGCAAAAGCGCTATTAGACTGGCTAAAATAGAAAATTAAAAATTAATTGCAAAAGAGAGTAAGACTAACCCTAAAATATTTTTTTAGGGTCTGAGACTGCTGCTGCTTTACCGGAGTACAAGGAAATCAACAAGGTTTGCAAAAGCGATAGTAGACTGGCTAAAATAGAAAATGAAAAATTATTGCAAAAGAGAGTAAGACAAACCCTAAAATATTTTTTAAGTATATTAATGGGAAGAAGGCGAGTAAGGAAGCTATAGGAACATTACAATGTGACACAGGCCATGTGAAAATTAGTGACCAGGACAAGGCAGATGAGCTAAATAGGATCTTTTCTTTGGTATACACAATGGAGGTACCAGTGGTTGGGACACTGCAACATAATGGGGCTACACTACCTTTGCCAAATAATTGGTTAACACAGGAAGTAATCCAAAAGAGGTTGGAAAAAATAAGTTAATAAAGCCCTGGGTCCTGATGGAATACTTCCACAGGTACTGAGGGAAATGGGTTCTGTAATAGCCAAACCATTATATTTAATTTTTCAAGATTCACTCAACACAGGGTCTCTACCAGATGACTGGAGAAAAGCTGATGTGATACCTATAATTAAAAAGGGAGCAAGAGCAAATCCTGGGAATTATAGACCTGTAAGCCTCACTTCTGTAGTGGGGAAGCTTTTAGAAGGGTTAATAAGTGATAATATACAAGAATATGTCTATTTGAACAGGATTATAAGTAGGAGTCAACATGGATTTATGAGGGATAGGTCATGTCAAACAAATCTAATTAGTTTCTATGAGGAGGTTAGTACGAACCTGGATCAAGGCAACTCAGTGGATGTAGTCTTTTTGGATTTTGCAAAGGCTTTTGATAGAGTGCCACATGGATGAATATTGTGCAAACTAAGAGATACAGGAATTACAGTAAATATCTGCTCATGGATTGAGAGCTGGCTAAAAGACAAAGGGTTGTTGTAAATGGAACATACTCCGATTGGACTAATGTGGTAAGTGGGGTTCCTCAGGGTTCAGTATTAGATCCTCTCCTTTTTAACATATTTATTAATGACTTAGAGATGGGATTGGAGTGTGGTGTCTCCATTGTCGCTGATGACACAAAGTTGCGCAAGGTAATTCAATCAGATAATGATGTGCTTTCCCTCCAAAGGGATTTACATAAAATTGAGGAATTGGCATCTAAATGGCAGATAAGATTTAATACGAATAAATGTAAAGTTATGCATCTGGGAAGGAAAAATAGCCATGCAATTTATAATCTTAATGGAGCAAATCTAGGTGTATCAGATATTGAAAGGGATTTGGGAGTGCTTGTGGACAACCACCTAGGTAACAGTGCTCAAAGCCAAGCAGCAGCTGCAAAGGCAAATAAAATATTAGCATGTATTAAGAAGGGTATAGAAGCAAGGGAAGCAAATATAATTCTGCCACTATACAAATCCCCAGTAAGCCCTCATTTGGAATAAGGAGTACAATTTTGGGCACCACTTCATAAAAAGGACATTTTAGAGCTGGAAAAGGTACAGAGGAGGGCAACAAAACTAATAAGGGGAATGGTGGGGCTAAGTTATGAAGAAAGACTAACCAAATTAAACGTATTTTCTCTAGAAAAAAGGCGTCTAAGAGGAGATATGATTACCTTATATAAATACATCAAGGGTCATTATAAAGTTTTGTTAAGGGAGCTTTTTGTGCCAAGAGGTTTTCAACTGACAAGAGGACATCCCTTGAGGTTAGAAGTAAAAAAATTCCACCTTAAAGAAAGAAAATGGTTCTTCACATTAAGGGTGGTTAATCTGTGGAATTCTCTACCAGAGGAGGTGGTGACATCGGATTCGATAGATAACTTTAAAAGAGTACTGGATTTATTTCTAATTAAAAAGGGAATTCAGGGTTATCCTGGATAATTAGAGAGACAGTATTGATCCAGGGAGAAATCCGATTGCCAGTATCTGGGGTCAGGAAGGAATTTAGCTTTTTTTCCCCTTATGAGACAATTGGCAAAGTTTCAATGGGGTTTTTTTTTTTTCTGTTTGCCTTTCTGGATCAATTAACAATTAATAATAAATAGTCCACATATTAAAAAGATCAAAGGAGATCTAAAAAGGTTGAACTTGATGGCCTATCTCTTTATTCATCCTCCAATACTATTAATAATTATTTAACAACTAATTAATTAATATTTAATCTGCATATTGCAGATCAGAGGAGATCTTAAAAGGTTGAACTTGATGGACTGAAAGTCTTGTTTCAACCTTAATTACTATGTAACTATATATATATATCTATATTTAAAAATACATTTTCTTGTGAAACACCCCCAGGCCCCCTCAGCAGTACCACTGAACCCTCCAACTCCCTCAGCAGCAATATTCACCCCCCAGGCCCCCTCAGCAGCACCACTCAACCCTCCAACTCCCTCAGCAGCAATATTCACCCCTCAAGCCCCCTCAGCAGCACCATTCACCCCCAAACCCCCCCCCCCCCCCAGCAGCAATTTTCATCCCCAAGGGCCCCTCAGCAGCCACATTCACCCCCCCCCCCCCCCCCAGGGGCTCCTTAGCAGCAATATACACGACCTGACCATCAGGGCCCCTCAGGAGCACCAATCACCCCCCCCCCCCCCAGTGAAGCCCCTGAGCAGCCATATTCACCCAACACCCCAAGCCCCCCTGTAAGCAGCACAATTAAATTCCCTTAAATGCCATATTCATCCCACAACCCCCCCCCCCCCCCCCAGCAGCAATATTCCCTCCCCACCCGCCCTGGGTCCCCTCATTAGCATAATTCACTCACCCCAAAAAACTCAGGGCCCCCTTTTTGCACTATACATCACCCCAAGCCCCTTATCAGCCATATTCACCCTTCAGGCCATACTCTGCAGCCGTGTTAGCATTAGTCAACCCCTTAGAAACCCACAGAGCCCCTTGTCATAGTATTCACCACTCTCAAGCCCCCTGCACTTCATTCACCCTGCCCCCATCCTCTTACTTGTTAATTGCAGTCCCTGTCCCAGATCCCATTGCTCAGAGGTTGGGTATCCTTCCCCTGCAGGAGTTTCATACTGCAGGGTCACGTGACATACTTAGGAATTCCCCTCCCCTGCTGTATGAAGTTCCGGCAGGAATTCCCCTCTCCTGCTATATGAAGTTCCAACCACTGAGTAATGGGATCCGGGACAGGGGCTGACGAAGGCCGGACAGTCCAGAGCCTGGTAAGCTCCGCTCAGTCACCTCCTATATTGTATTCATACTCCAAAGAAATATATGATCAGACCTGGGCATTTACAGCCCGCGGGCCACATCCGGATGTGGCCTGCAGGCTGTAAAATGCCCAGGTCTGCTGCAGAAGTTCCCAGAGTGCAGTGCAATAACTGTATTTCTCTAGATTTTGTGCAGGAAACAATTTTTTTTAATTTGTTTTACATGTTCAAATGTGAAAACAAAAGTACTATTTATTCAATATATACATGAAACACAAGAGCACTGTAGTCATAGGTCACTAAGAGTGACAAGCCGGTTATAAACATGAGAAAGATTGAGGCTGAATTAAAAATAGATTGTGATAATGTGTTTGAAAACTCAGGTCCATGTGAAGCCCTGTATCTTTAGTGTTGAAGAATGTTATCATGTTTATTTCAAATGCTTTACTCGCCTGGATAGTTTCGAAATTTCCTCTGAATATTTAGATTTTTTCATTTTGGATGGAGTGGTTATTTTGGGTAAAATTGGGTCCAACTGAAGTACAATAACTGTGTTATTTGTGTATTTTTATAGGATGTCTGTGTAAGTTGATCCGTAGGTGCAGTTTTTGGCTGCTTTCCCCAATGTTAACAGCCTATTTCATGGCCCCCTAGTGCTATAGGTCTTTTGCAGGGACTTTTGTAACAAGGCTTAGTTCCATTTTCTCTCTTCAGCTGTTTATTGACTAATACTCTGTTTACAAGCTTCAGTTATAGTTGTTTAAATGCAAGGATTGGAGGCTTGGGGAATATATTGTTATTGATGTATCTTCGTCTAGTAATGGTTGTATTTCGTTTTAAACGTCTAGAACACAAAGTTATAAAGTATATATAAATACTAGCAACTTGCCCATCAAAAAATTATGGCAATAAAATTTTAAGCCAGGCAATGCTGTTTGCCACACAATGCGAGTCTATGGCGTTTAGCGCTCATTGCAAGCCTCTTCCCTGTCTACTTTACAGGCCCTGTCATGAGCGCCTTCCGTGCTCATTGCGAGCCCTGCATTAAGCGGCTTTGTCTCTCATTGCCGTTTTTGGCAAGACGCAGCTTTCCTGCTTTGCAATGATCCCCTTCGGCGATCATTGCAACCCCCGCAATTGCCGTTAAATGATGGCAATAAAATTTTAAGCCAGGCAATGCTGTTTGCCACACAATGCGATACTATGGCCCCTCTGAGCACCTTCAGCGCTCATTGCCTAAGTTCCGCGGTCGTCGGGATGAGCGCCTGTAGCGAAATGAGCGCCTTTGGCGAGGGCTACAGTTGCGGGGCTCGCTATGCGAGCCCACAGTTTTAACATTGCTTTACCAACAACTTTTGGCAAGCCCGCAATTACGACAACTATATATGTTACAAATAAAAGTTAATAATAATAATATAATAATATATGTGATAGCACTACGGAATATGTTGGAATGTTACAAATATACAATAATAATGTGTTTGCCATAGTTGTGCATACTGTCTGGTCACGCAGAAATATTTCCTATAGTATTTCCTGCTAGTTTCCAACAAGTTTAAATTAGTTTTACTAAATAACTGTTCATGAAAAAAAGACAGTTTAATAATGTTTAAAAGACGCTCTTTTAAATACATAATATAATTTTTTTATTGAATGTCCCTTTTTTACACGATTGTAATATATTTCAGAAATAACTATATAATAAATATAAATGGATACATACTCATCGTTGAGTATGCCAGTTGGTCTTTTTACAATTCCTATATTGACAATGTATGTAAATTTGAAGAGCTGTTTATTGACATGAAAAATGTTTGGGAGTAATAGATATTTAAAACCTTTGAAGAACTTAGAATTAAAAATAATATAGTAAATTATGATTTTTTTTAGATTTGTACTATTTGTGCTATTCCTTCTATGAGAGTAATCCCACTACTTCAAGCTATGTCCCAAGGTAGCACAAATAGAGCTAAAAAGAGTAACCCTTTACACTAAGCTCTGAAGAAAGCCTTCCCAGTTAATATTCATCAGAACTGATCAAGAAACTTTGCTAAGTTGTCTGTCTTAAAGGGATATGTAAGTGAGCTAGATTATGAATGCATATGATATAGGATAATTAGTAGTGTATGAAAACATTTGTTTGCATGAAAATATCCCAAAATAAACATTGATTAGCTTACCTTTAAGTTAGCAAAATTTCCTATATTTTTGGGCATTTGCATTTTATCGTATACACCCCTAGAAAACTCCACCTCAATTAGCATAACATTCAAATTCAGAATCAGGATAATACATTGTATCATTCTTCACCTCAGTGGCTTCTGGCATGTGCTCAGTACAAGAACTGGAACAGTTACTTTGTGTGCTCTGTACCAGAAAGGTCAAAATGTGTATCTTACTGTATTTCCTGTGGGTACACTGCTGTATTTCCTGGGTGTACCCGGCTTATGTAAGCGTCCTGTGGGTGTGAACCACTGGATTTGACTTTTGTGCAAAAAAGTTTGTAAGTAAACTCAACTTTTCTATATGATACATGTTTTCATACACTACTAATTCTCCTCTATCAGATGCATTCATAACCCAGCTCACTTGCATATACCTTTAAGTTTAGAAGCTTCTGTCAGGCAACTAAACTTTCTATGACAAAAAATCGTATGTACACAACACTACATCTCCCTAATAGATCTAAAGACATATACACTACATGGAAGGATTATATTCAAATAAGAATCCGTTCAATGTTTTAAAGTTTCTTTTTCCATCAAATAAAAATCTTTTCTGGAGGCTTTCAAAGCCTGTATTTGTGACTAAAATTCTCACTGCACTTTCATAATCCTGTTTACATTTATTATATGTATATTCACTGTGTGTGTATTATTCCTATACTAGGAAATTGCCAGTCAAAAATGATGGGAATGAAATTGTAAGGCTAGCAATGCTGGTTGGCATATAATGTGATTCTTTTGGTCCTTGTTGGTTTCAAAATCCTACATGCCTGGCATTGTTAGTGTGTTACTGTTTTCTTCGTTGTGTATTTTCTAAGTTCTGAGTTATTTTTATAATTTTTTTGCTTGTTGTGTAGTTACGCGTTTGAACGAACTGCGCGCTTCAACTGCAGCCTAAGTCCCGCTTGCCTCAACTGCTTGCCTCTTGCCTTCATCGCTCATTGCTGCCTGTCCCACGTGCTTTGCGAGGCTCGCAGTCGACTGTTTGCTTTGCAAGAGACGCAAAAGCATGATCAACATTGCAAATGTTGCCCACACTGACAACTATATATGTGATTATGTTTCTATGGTATAAAGTTATGAAAGACATATATGAATTCTCCAAACTAGCCAACATCGCAAACGTTCCCCACACTGACAACTTTATATGTGATTATGGTAGTAATGAAAGACATATATAAATTATCCAAACTAGCCACATACAGAAGTATACATTCTCAAAATTAGCCACATACAGAAGTATGAATTGAGACAATGTTATGATCTCTCTCACAAACACATACAGTATTTCCTACTGAAAAAATGCTCATACTAATATCTATCCTTCTCTACTGAATTGTTGCCTTGTGGGAGATGTTTTGTTCTGCTGACATGTTCTTCCCGTTTTTCTTACATCCATGCCTTTCATACTCCCGATCTCCCCTCTTTACCAATTTACCCTACTATTTCCCTTACCCATCCCAATACAGTTAAAAATAATATAAAAGGGGGGCGGTCCTAGCCAGCAAGCAGGGAGGCAGCACATCGTGAGAGCTCCGCAGAGACCAAACGTTTTTTATGGCAAAGCTTGCTAAATCCCACTTATTTCGGGGACCTGAATGCTCCTTAGAGCCCTTTTTACCTCACTGACTGGGGGAGTCTACTTATTTTTGCCCAAAACTCACGACTGTTTATCAAGCGGCAAGACTCCACTGGAAAGGTTGCACCGTGCTGTGCAAGAGCCCAACGGAGCCTGTCGGATCCTTCTCCCCTTCCCCCGGGGGGGATCCGTTTGGTAGGGCAGCCAAGCAGGACAAAGAAGAGAGGCTGAGGGAGAGTCCCCTGGCAGGGGCCCTGCTGCTACCCGGTGGCAGTCTCGGCGGAATCTCACCGGAGGAGGGAGAGGCCAGAGTGGAGTGAGAGCCGTCGGAAGTGTCGGCGCAGAAGAGTCCGTGAGGCTGGTGGCCGGTGGGGTGAGTGGCCTGAAAGAGGGGCGAGACAGGGGGGTCGGAGGCCAGGTAGACGGGGGTGACGGCCCGGTGGCCGAAGTCAGCATCAAGGGTGGCGTAGCCTCGTGTAGGCGGCCATTTTGTCCACCAGGTCGCATAGGCCAGATAGAACTAAGACCCCGCAAGACCCCAGAAAAAGCAGGCGGACGGGGTTACCCTCAAGTAAACAGGGGAAGCTAACAGCGGTCTCCAAAAGGGGACTGGGCGAATATTAATGTGGAGAGGACCTCTGTTTAAGGACTGTAACCTTGTCATCCCACCTCAAGAAAAGCCAGCGAATCTGCGAGCCGCCATTTTGTGGCGTAGAACTCAAATCCAACCTGTAAAGCAGGCTCTGCAGGGGTAGGCCTGCAGCAATATAGAAATACCTGATGGAGGGGCTCCCACCTTATCTTAACTCAGGCTACCCTCTGTAAAAATGGGATATTATGAAAATCTGAGTTCTATTTATTCAGAGGACATTACATTTTGGCTCCAGATTTAACTGCAAGATACAAAGACCTGAAGGGTCATTTAAGCAATACTAGCAGGCTTATGATATTTACCTGCAGCACGTGTGTGTATGAAGAACTGGGTTGCCCTGCTGCCTGGCTGTGAAAGGCTTCATTACACAGTCATTAGTGTGCAAACACTGACACCCAGTGGACATCTCAAGGATTGTGCATCCCAATCACAATTTATACCAAGCTGAAACCATTTTCTGATCCAGAAAGACCTGTCTCTAACCTTAACTCAGAACAAGGACCTATGCCCAGGGAACACGCATTATACAGCATTTGCGCAATGAACGGTGGCCGCCGAGCCATACAGTAAGTACAAACAAACTGTTCCAAAGCTTCCAGCCATGTTCCCGATGACCCTGCGCCAGGGTTTACCAACGCCCCCTTGGAGCAGACTGTCCGCAGCTCCTATGCAAGCGTAAGGCTGGCAGCTAGTATGCCATCCATGAGTACATAACTACATCATCACTGCATTGACCCAATACCTTCAAACCCCGCTAATAAAGTGGACCAGGGTCTCAGAATCAGCGTTTCAACCTCATAGAAAGATGGCAAGTCGTAGTACAAGCAAAGTACAAAAAAAACAGTCTGGGAAGGGGATCCAGGAGTTCTACAAACCACCTGACACAAGTCGCAACCCAAATCTGAGTCCTAATCCCGAACAACCAGAGTCGCTGGTCCACGAATCTGCGCAGAGCTCCCAACCAGCTCAAATGGAACTAACTGACGGGATCTTAATTAAAATCAAGCAGATCCTTCAAGCTGAAATCAAACACGCAGTGGATGACCTAAGGTCAGACATCCAATCTCGAAACCAGAGGCTGCAAGGCCTGGAGGAAAGCACTGATCAAATCGCAGAGACCCAAGCGCTTGACAAGCAGGATATCCTGCAAAATGCGTCTAAGATTTAGATGTTGGAAGACAAAGTAGAGGACCTGGAGAATAGATCCCGCAGGCATAACATTAGACTGAGGGGTGCCCCCAATAAAATAACGGACGTTCTACAATATTCTAGAGATGCTATAAGCATGATCCTTCCATCGGTCGAGGAATCAAATTGGGCAATAGAAAGAGCTCATAGAGCGTTGGGTTCTTCTAGGGACCAAAACCTACCCAGAGACATGATTATTAGATTTGCCCAAAAAAAGGCTAGAGATTTAATTCTTGCAGAAACCAGACTAAGGAGGGAAATCCTAAGCCCAGACGGCACCAAGATTCAAATCTATATGGACCTATCCCCTTCTACCCTTCAGAAAAGGAGGGAGATGAGACCCACACTGCGAGTGCTCTCCCATTACAAGATAGCATACAAATGGGGGTTCCCATTCGCTCTTTTGTTCACCTATAAAGGAAAATCCTTCAAGGTGTTATCGTTTGAGGAAAGCCAAAGCCTTCTGAACAGACTGAAACTCGTGCCTATGGAATCCGAGGAAGAAAATTCCTTCCTTCAGGCGGAAAATAGGCAGGCCAAAAAGGGTCAAGGAATCCCACTGCCACAAAGATCAAAGCCCATTTCCAACCCTATGAGGGATATCAAGCATCGTGAGCAAGAACTAGCGGAGGACCCCGTACCCTAACATTTTTCCAAGTCCACACTCTTTTTCCATAATACTCTCTACGCTACAAAGGGAACTTGGGTTCCACCTCGGTATTTGTAGGAGGAAAGTCGGACTTACGGATCCTTTGCACAAGCTTGGACATTGTTCGCAAAAAGGACTCTGATTCAATTCAGTATTGTATCTTTGTTTTTGCATTAGTTTAATTGGTTCATACTGGGGGTGGAGGTCAAGTTTAACCCGGGGGCAGTTAGCTAGTGCTGGGTTTATTTTTTCACATCCAATCTCTTTAGCCAGCTAGGGGTATTGGGTTGAACTGTAGTACTGTTTTACTATTGTTTTTTCTAATATTCTCTATTTCGCTTAACATTACGCATAATTATTAGAGTACTTAGGATGGCTACCTCATGTAGCTAAGCTCTATGTTAAGTAGGGGTTTAGAGCCCAAGATACTGTTAGAGCTATTTTTGGTAGTGTCATTTGATAGTTTTCTCCCTGTTGGGTTAATTAGGGGGGGTAAGTCGCTTTCCTTTAACCCCAACGTAACGTCTATGAGTAGTAGTCTGGGGAGGAGTTACTGTCATCAATGGTTTACTAATTGTGTACTGTTATGTACTGATGTTGTTTTTTTGTTATTTACATGTTATTCCGCTAGTGCCTGGCGGACTAAGGAATACCTGAAGTCGTTCACGTCTGGAGCGAAGCATGGTGGGCGTGTCCCGGGCCGGCCGGCAGGGAAAGTAGGAGCTGAGGCAGAGACGTCCGTGTGGGGTAACGTTCAAGCGACTTTAACACACCTAGATAACAGACCGCCATGACTGATCACTCACACAACATAATACCACATAATGTAAAAGGCTTCAACTCCCCGTTTAAAAGGCGTAAAGCCTTCCTCTTTTATAAAAGGATCAAGCCATCTATAATTTTCCTACAGGAAACTCATTTTGCAATAGATAAAGTACCGAAATTTCTCCACAAGGATTACCCCAATTTCTATACTTGTTCACAGCATTCCAAGAAAGCAGGTATGGCCATTCTCCTTCACAAAAAACTCCCCTTCAAATTAGAAAAGCAGGAAAAGGATAAGGAGGGTAATTTCCTCATACTCTCAGGTACGATTCTGGATCTTAGGGTCTCCTTGGTAAATTTATATGCCCCCACTGTTAACCCGCACAACACTCTTATCAAATTATTGAACCTTCTAAAGCAAGAAGACAGAGGGAAAATTATCATGGGCGGGGACCTAAACTTGGCGCTTCATCCATTTCTAGACAGGTCAGGGACACCTTCATATACTAGAGATGCTAGAAAACTTAACATCATTTATTCCCTACTTAAGGAACTAGAATTAATAGACGCCTGGAGGGGGTTTCATCCCTCTGAAAGGCAGTATACATTCTTTTCCCCCACCCACAATACTTACTCCAGGATTGATGCTTTGTTGATTCACTCATCACTGTTCAATAACGCGTCAGATGCCCAAATTTTACCCTGCCCATGGTCAGACCACTCGTTGATTTCTTGTAAAATAAGTCTAAACCAAAATAATTCCCACATCCATGCTTGGCGTTTAAACGACAAGCTGATTACGAGTTCAGAGGTACAGGCCCAAATAGAAGAGGAAATTAACACCTTCTTTGCTCTCAACGATTTTCCAGAGACAGAGATGGGATGGTCATGGGTTGCCCACAAGGCCTACATTAGGGGGATAATTATAAAAATATCGTCAGCCCATAGGAAAAAATTACTCAGCAAGGAAAACAAACTTTTTAATAAATTACAAAATCTAGAAAAGTTAAACCACAATAAATTCACCAGGGAAACGCAGAATGTAATAAATCGAACCAGAGCAGAATTAGATGCCATATTGGCAGAAAGGACTGAAAAGGCTATCAGAAGAACGAACCATAAATTTTACTGCCAAATTAATAAGCCCTCGCCTATGTTAGCCAGGAAATTAAACCTGAGACATAATTCTGCGCGTATTCACCAAATTAGGGATGTTAGAGGGGTAATCACTATGAAACAAGATGAGATCAAAGAAACATTTAGACATTATTATCAAGACATTTACTTGTCTAAATTGGCGGCCAATAGTTACAAAATACACAAATTTCTGAACGCCTATGACCTCCCTTCAGCCACTGAGGAGGATTTAAGTTTATTGAATGCGGAGATCTCAATAGACGAGATTAGTAGAACAATTAAGACCCTAAAGAAGGGTAAAGCCCCTGGTCCTGACGGCTTTACAAATAATTATTATGCTGCTTTCGATAAACAACTCGCCCCAAAGTTGAAAAAGCTTTTTAAGGATATTATGGAAGGGAAGGCCATGGCTCCCGAGCTCAACCAAGCGAGCTTAATCTTCCTCCCTAAACCGGGCAGAGATCCTCTACTGGTTAAAAACTTCAGACCCATCTCTCTTTTGAATGGAGATGTAAAAATTCTTGGGAACATATTGGCCACCAGATTAGCGAACTTCCTACCTAGGCTGATCCATAAGGACCAAGTGGGCTTTATTCCTTATAGACAGGCGGGGGATAATATAAGAAGACTCCTCAACATATTCCATTTAGCTAAATTAGATGATACCCCTTTATGTACTATAGGACTAGACTTGGAGAAAGCATTTGACTCCATTGAATGGCCATACCTGCATGCCACGCTGACGAAGTTTGGGTTGGTGGGTAACTTTGTGAATGTGTTTAAGTCTTTCTACAACAATCCAACTGCCAACATTAGCATCCCAGGGGTTGACCGTTCCCTTATTAATATTAGAAGAGGCACCAGACAGGGCTGCCCCTTATCCCCCCTCCTGTTCGCGCTGGCCATTGAGCCATTGGCTCAGGCTATTAGGAATAGCGCAGTTATAACAGGAATAAATGTAGGCCTTCACCAGTTTAAGTGTTGCCTCTTTGCCGATGACATCCTGTGTACACTTACGAACCCGCTTCAGTCAATACCAGCCCTGATGTCCCTGATTGAGTCCTTCGGGGTCATCTCGGGACTCAAAATTAACATGGACAAGACGGAAGCGATCTTGGCACAGACTCCCCAGACTTTAAGGGACACTCTCAAAACTCGACACCCCTTTGCTTGGCCAGAAAAACATATAAATTATTTAGGTATCAAGATCACTCCGGAGATCACTGACCTATATCAGTCAAATTATATCCCGTTGTACAAGACCCTGAACCAGGACTTGTCGAAATGGAATAAATATAATATCTCATGGTCGGGGAGGATTAATGCAATAAAAATGAATATTCTCCCCAGGATTCTGTACTTTTTCAGGACTCTACCGGTTCATATAAACAAAAGAGACCTGAACAGTTTTAAAAATGCAATATTCAGATTTATATGGAACTACAAGCGCCCAAGAATAAGGAAATCCATTACGATGAGGAATAGATCTTCCGGAGGATTGGGATGTCCCGACCTCCTCAAATATTTCAGGGCAGCCCAGATTTCTTTCTTACCCCAGGCACATTCGGCAGAGCATCAGCCACTTTGGGTTTTTGTAGAAAACTACCAAATTACACCATTCAGATGGGATACTCTAATATGGGATCCATCTTCCCAGTTACCCCCTGATCTGGCCCGAAACAACCCAATGATAGCATTAACGCTGAATGAATGGGAAAGAGCCAACACTAATAGACAGTTAAGTCCCAATATCTCCTATGCAACCACAACACTCCCTTCCCCAAGCACTCTGTATGAGATGGGTTCACTATCCAAAAACTGGTGGTCATCAAGAAAGCTAGATAGGTTTGAAAGCTGGGTTAGAGATGGTACAGTGCTAAATAATGAGAGATTTATAGATACACACAACCTTCCGCCCAGGGAATACTTCAACTACAATAAAATCCGACATAATGTCTCCACTAAACTTCGTAAATGGGGCCCGCCCAGTTCAACATGGTTCACACTAATCTGTAATAAAGCCCCACTTACTAGGGGAATATTGGGGGAATTGTACGCAATATTCAACTCAAGTGACATGGCTAGCAAACCTAAACAGATTAAGCAATGGGAACTGGATATGGGAGAAGAATGGGACATGAGCAAGTGGTCTAAAATACATCTAGAATTGACAAAAGGGTCCAGGTATTTTAGTCATTTGGAAACATCAGTCAAAGTACTATTTAGATCCTACTACACACCAGATAGGTTACACAAAATGGACCCTAAAGTCTCCCCCGAGTGCTTTAGAGGCTGCTCCACAGGGGGATCCTTCCGCCATATTTGGTGGGACTGCCTAATTGCCCAATCAATGTGGACAAAGGTGGCCGAACTGGTCTCTAATACACTAAAAATGAAAATACTACCCAATATGGGAATGTGTCTACTGGGGATACCGGTACAAAATTTACGTGTACATCAGAATAAATGGCCTCAATTTGTCATGCTGGCGGCAAAGAGCGGCCTGGCCGGTAACTGGCGTAAGGAATCACTTGATATCCACTCTGTTATTAACAAAATTAACTTTATTATGACTTATGAACATATGACGGCTACACTAAACGATACAGTGGATATTTATAAAGAAATATGGGGTGACTGGAGCGGGACAGACCACTCATTCCAGATACATTGATGGTAGTGCACTGATCATGAGGGGGAGGCAGTTAGGTGCTGGGGCGGTCCCGGACAGAGCTCTCCATGGTACCTCCTTAGAGGACGCTGCAGGCGTGGAAGGTCGGTAAGGTAATAAGTAAAATCTGTATAATGAAGTTTTGAAAGGCACATGTTAATTTATGACAAGTTATATTTTAGTTATGTTAATTAAGATTATCCAAATTTATAAATCAAATGACCAGAGCAGGTTATCTAACAGATGTTAGACATATTTAGTGCACTGATTTGCGGATTAACTATCTAACCAGTTCTAGGTTGTTTTCATAAACTGTTTTACTAATAGAAAAAGGAAAATGGTAGCGGTTGAAACACGGTGACATGTGTATTTTGTTAAAGGCAAATAGGAAAGTGTAATAAGATAACCATTGAGCGTGGGGGACCTGCGTGTCACTCCTTGTTTACAAATGTGCTTGTCCTATGTTTGTGTGAATAAAAACTTTATAGGAAAAAAATAATAATATAAAAGTCTACTGTAACTAAAATATTTAATGTCAAGACCACTACTTTTTTGGGCTTGCCATGGATCTAGTTCTGACCTACCCAGCTGCACTTGATGGTTCTTGTCATTATCCCTGTTATCAAGAACAGAACCAAACCGGTACTGGAGAACCAAGACAATCACTGGAACAAAGGAATAACCAGTATGAGTAGCAGAGCTACCAGTTGTAACAATTCTTTAGACAGATATAGAATTCTAATCCCATTGATAAGGATTAACCCTTCCTTTAATAATGAATACACACATAATTATGTATGCTCACACCGATAACTGTTTATCACTCCCAAATCCAGCATATTTATTCACATCCATCACCCATCACCTTTTAAGTCACACCCTTTAGCAAACAATTCCTTTAGCCAATCCTCAAGTCCACTTTATCTAGCCACATGGCCCAACTGTCATTTAAGGCCTGACAGTCTCCCTAATGACCCCCAGGTACCTTGGTATTCTATTTGTCAGCGAGGCTAGCTGTCTAATTAAGAAAGGAGACAGTTTGTCTAGTGACTATGTAACTATGCATCCTGGCCCCCCACTGACATGAAAGCACAGCCGCAGTCAGAGATTGCAAGCCTATGTGACAAGCTCTTAAAGTGATAAGGACTAGATGTCACAAGTGAACAATAATGGTTAATTACATCTCCCATTCCTCACATTTAACTGAATTTCCTGGGCTCCTAGTAGTCTTACAACTGTTCCTTAGACCCCTAGCTTTTTTGAGCTCTGTACCCTTGTACCCCATAATTTGTACCCCTTTCTCCAATTATGTGGGCCCTAGGCTTTATTGAATTCCTCGGGGAGAACTGAACCCGTGGATCCCACACTAGGGCCACTGACCATACATTCTTTGTTCCATGGGTAACAACCATATTACTCAATTATAAATACACATGCCATCCATGCCATAATATTTTTTATAAACCCACACATGCCAGCTGGTAAAACCTAACCCATACATACAGGATGTACCAAAATTATGGCCACCCTGCTCACATGGAAACAACAGTCCAGATAACAGTCCATATATCCATGTGTAACAGTCTATATATCCTTTGGACGTGCAATGTTTACCATGAAAGGGACTCCCTGAGCCACGCACCCCCTGCCCTCCCAGGGCACTGCTTGGTTGAATCAACCCCAAGAGACTCCAGTAGCCCGTGGGCATCACATTTAAATTGTGTACACTGGTCTGTAGTTTAATCATAATGTACTATTATTCAGTATAGACTATGTATTTTGACAGTAATCTACATACGTATTTCAAAGAAAAACAAAATTTAAAAAAATGAATAGGGTAAATTTGACTCACAAAAGGCCACATTCAATCAAAGGCACATGGAACATATTTTTTCATGCATATAAAACAGCATATTAGATAAGAATATTAGTGACAACCTCTAAATATAATAGAGTATTCATAAATTTGTTATTAAGCAAAACCAATAATAGGAAGCTAAAAGGAAGCAACCAATACCAGAGATGCTGCGAATTTGTAGCAACAAAAAAAAGAAAAATGAATCATAAGCTATATCATTAAAATCACAGCTATTATTATCCCTCCTTTAATAAATGTATGAGTCCCCTGATGAATCTGTGTTAACAGCACACTGGGAAATGCGTGTCGGGTGTTCTAATGGTGGTAAGGTAGACTGCACCCTTCAGCAGAGAGGTGAGTACTCTCCTTACATAAATTTTTCCATTTGGTATTATGTGGCAATGAGCTAAGTGTGCTCTTTATAGCCTGCACCCAGTAAAAACCCACACTGATAGTGTGTGAGAGTTTGAAACCAGAGGTACATAACTTGGATTCTCTTTATGTAGAATACACAGAGGTCCATGCTCTTACTAAACAAAGCAACATCTGGAGAGTATGAGTTATCTCAACTGAAACTGTGATGACCAACTTCGTATGAATTCTGCTACTTGTACTCATAGCCATATGTAATTAGAGCAGTCATACATTTAATAAAGGAGGGATAATAATAGCAGTCTACCATTACTATTTGCCACCTTTTCCTGTATATATTGTATATATTTTTTGGTGGGATAGCACATTATATAAAAAACTTTTTCCTTACAAGTGTGCATCACCATTGTTTTTTTCAATAATAAAGCTTATGGTTTATTTTTCTTTAGTTTGTTGCTACAAATCCACAGTAGAGTCCCAGTAGCATCTCTGGTATTGGTTGCTTCCTTTTTGCTTCCTATTATTGGTTTTGCTTAATAACATATAAAACAGTAAATATTTAAACATTGCAGAAGTTGTTCTTTGCATGAAAATAATATTAAGTAACGCCTGCTTTAAGTACAAGAGCATAATGTAATACGTTTGTCTCATCTGCAGATAACTGTGAGACAGGTATATAACTGCTCATTGTTCGAAAGTGCAGTTTCTTGTGCTCTAGATAACTTTAACGGAAGAAAAAAAATAAATCACACAATAAAGCATTAAGAAATACCCTGATTCAGATGCAACAAAGAATACAAAACCATTCATCAGCCATTTCAATACATTTCAGGTGGATTTTGACTTCTGCAAAGTAAAATTTGTAAATTACACTTACCAAAGGTATCTACTCGTTAAATCATACAAATTTTATTCCTGCCACAGAGCGAACAGAAATGACGAATCTAACTTTATTGATTTGCAATGTCCCTTCTAATATCTAAAGTATATCCAGATAAAAATGGTTTCTTTACGAATTTACACGATATCATAGGTTTCACATTTTATATCCACTGTACACTAAGAAATGTATTAAAAGTCTATTCACCCCTGTTAAAATGTCAGGTTTCTGTGCTGTACAAAAATGAGACAAAGATAAATCATTTCAGAACTTTTTCTACCTTTAATGTGACCTATAAACTGTACAACTCAATTGAAAAACAAACTAAAAACTTTTAGGTAGAGGGAAGAAAAGAAAAAAAGAAAAATAATGTGGTTGCATAAGTCTGCACACCCTCTTATAACTGGGGATGTAGCTGTGTTCAGAACTAAGCAATCACATTCCAAATCGTGTTAAATAGGAGTCAGCATACACCTGCCATCATTTAAAGTGCCTCTGATTAACCCCAAATAAAGTTCAGCTGCTCTAGTTGGTCTTTCCTGACATTTTCTTAGTCGCATCCCACAGCAAAAGCCATGATCCACAGAGAGCTTCCAAAGCATCAGAGGGATCTCATTGTTAAAAGGTATCAGTCAGGAGAAGGGTACAAAAGAATTTCCAAGGCATTAGATATACAATGGAACACAGTGAAGACAGTCATCATCAAGTGGAGAAAATATGGCACAACAAAGACGTAACCAAGAACTGGAGCTCCCACCAAAATTAACGAAAAGACGAGAAGAAAACTGGTCTGGGAGGATACCAAGAGGCCTACAGCAACATTAAAGGAGCTGCAGGAATATTTGGCAAGTACTGGCTGTGTGGTACATGTGACAAAAATCTCCTGTATTCTTCATATGTCTGGGCTATGGGGTAGAGTGGCAAGACAAAAGCCTTTTCTTACGAAAGAAAAGAAAAACATCCAAGCTGAGCTACATTTTGCAAAAACACATCTGAAGTCTCCCAAAAGCATGTGGGAAAATGTTTTATGGTCTGATGAAACAAAGGTTGAACTTTTTGGCCATAATTCCAAAAGATATGTTTGCCGCAAAAACAACACTGCACATCACCAAAAGAACACCATACCCACAGTGAAGCATGGTGGTGGCAGCATCATGCTTTGGGGCTGTTTTTCTTCAGATGGAACTGGGGCCTTAGTTACGATAGAGGGAATTATGAACAGTTCCAAATACCAGTCAATATTGGCACAAAAACCTTCAGGCTTCTGCTAAAAAGCTGAACATGAAGAGGAACTTCATCTTTCAGCATGACAACGACCCAAAGCATACATCCAAATCAACAAAGGAATGGCTTCACCAGAAGAAGATTAAAGTTTTGGAATGGCCCAGCCAGAGCCCAGACATGAATCCGATTGAAAATCTGTGGGGTGATCTGAAGAGGGCTGTGAACAGGAGATGCCCTCGCAATCTGACAGATTTGGAGTGTTTTTGCAAAGAAGAGTGGGCAAATCTTGCCAAGTCAAAATGTGCCATGCTGATAGACTCATACCCAAAAAGACTGAGTGCCGTAATAAAATCAAAAGGTGCTTCAACAAAGTATTAGTTTAAGGGTGTGCATACTTATGCAACCATATTATTTTATTTTTATATTTTTTCTTCCCTCTACCTAAAATATTTCAGTTTGTTTTTCAATTGAGTTGTACAGTTTATAGGCCACATTAAAGGTGGAAAAAAATCTAAAATTATTTATCTTTGTCTCATTTTTTTACAGCACAGAAACCTGACATTTTAACAGGGGTGTGTAGACTTTTTATATCCACTGTATGTCTCACTTGTGGGCAAAACATGCATGCAATAATGGAAGTAATGGATATTCCTTCTCAAATCTGAAACAAAGTAGTAATTATTGATTTGTGATTGTAATGGTGCCTGATCATAACATGGACGCTTTCACTAGGAAACTTAGGGCCACTTCGTAAATTTTTACACACTTAAAATCACTCTTAATATTGCTACATATTTGGCAAATATTATTGGCACTAATTAATTCTTAAGTCAATAGAATGCACATAAACATTTATAAAAATAACACCCAAAGCCAAATTTATGAGTTCAAGGCATTTGCAAGTAGCTACTAGAATATGGCTTAGTGTACATTGGTACTGGGATTTTTACATTCTATTCAGTCCCATATAATTCCTGTCCAACTTTTGCTCTCCAAGTTGCTTGGTGTGAGGGACCTTAATATTTTTTGCTGACAAGCTGATGGGTTCAATTTAAAATAACATTTATAAAAAATGTAGATTTCAGTATATTTATTTACATATTTATAAATATTTTATGCAGAAATTAAAAATGTTTATTCAAATATGATAAATCAAGTGTAAATGTTTTTAGAAATGCTACATTTTAATAATTCAGATCTGTGAGTACACTTTCCCTGGCAGACAGCTGGTCACAAAACAGAGCGGGTTGTAAGGCATGGGTGAGGAACGTCTAAGGCTTGCAAAATCATTTGGTCTGGCCCTTTTAAGGCAACTCAAAATTCAATGATCTAGGAGCTTTTTTCAAAGCAACAACAATTTATATTACGTGAATCATAATAATAAAGTAAAATTTGAGGGACAAGCCAGGAACATCTATTACATGACAGAAAGGACACATACAAGGGCATAATGGGACAGACACGTATGCCTATTGTAGGCTGCCTGCGGCCCGTCTGCCTGTATTATGGTGACTCAGAAGACAGGCATTGCAAAAGTGTTGACACACACTGGATATAGTTATTAAACCTTAAAGGGATATCACAGTGAGCTGGATTAATACATTTCTGCACTCTGTAGACAAAAAACAACCTATGTGTATGCAGCACATCTCATACATTTTATTTTTATTAATATAAAAAAATCCCTCTCATGATTATGTTGACACCCCCAGGGGGTGTCTACACAACTTCCTGGTGCCCCCCCCCCCCCCAATCAGCATGCAGCAGCCGGGGAGCAATATTAACCCACTATTTACCTGCTGTTGCTTGCTCAGCCAGTCCGCTTGCAGCTTCCTGTCACATGTCAGTGATACACTAAATTTCCTAGGCTCCTTTGCCTACATATCCCATGCTGCTTTGCACCACAGACAATAGGAGAGCAGTCTATGCTGTGGGCTGTTCCCATAGCAACTAACAAAGTGCTATGTCTCAAATCTTTCTCTAACCTGATTGGCCAAAACAAATTGTAGGGGGTGTTAACCTTCATTTTAAAATGTCAGAAATTACAACAGATTGGTAAGTGTTGAAATGCTTATTTTGGTATTTTTTCATGCAAACATTTTTTTCATACATTTCTGATTCTTCTCCATCAGATGCATTCATAATCCAGGAAACTTAGATATCCCTTTAAGTTATGTGACATCCTACAAATGGCTGAAACAGTATATCTGAACACTGATCACAAGCATGCATGCTTCTCATTAATACAATAATCATCTATGGTTAATATTTTATAGTATACCTAGTTGCAAATAAATAATCATTAAACAAAGAGAAACAAATGCAATTTTTAAGGGTAACTATCCTTTAGGTTACTTTCCCAGGACACACAAGTGGATATGATTACTATAAAACTTAACTTTTATCTCCAAATTTTTAAGACAATAAAAATTATTAGCACTGTAATCTGGATCTGTTGTTTAGGACTCTTTAAAGTAACATAGGAAAAGGGATAAAGTATAGATGTAGCTGCCATGTTATTGCTGTATAGCAATCACGTGGCTTTTATTGATTAATGGGGCGTTAAGTTAACAGAAGATACTTTTTCATATAGTTACATAGTAATTGAAATTGAAAAAAAAGACTTTTAGTCCATCAAGTTCAACCTTTTAAGATCTTCTCTGATCTGCAATATGCAGATTAGTTGTTAATTATTGTTAATTAATTATTAATTAATAATTAATTGATTCAGAGGAAGGCAAACAGAAACAAACCCAAGTGAAACTTAGCTAATCGTCTCAAAGGGGGAAAAAATAATTCCTTCCTGACCCCAGATACTGGCGATCGGATTTCTCCCTGGATCAATACTCTGTCTCTAATTATCCAGGATAACCCTGAATGCCCTTTTTAATTAGAAATAAATCCAGTCCCCTTTTAAAGTTATCAATGGAATCCGCTGTCCCCACCTCCTTTGGTAGAGAATTTCCCAGATTAACCACCCTTACTGTGAAGAACCCTTTTCTTTCTTTAAGGTGGAATCTTTTTACTTCTAACCTCAAGGGATGTCCTCTTGTCAGTTGAAAACCTCTTGGCACAAAAAGCTCACTTGACAAATCTTCATACTGACCCTGGATGAATTTATATTAGGTAATCATATCTCCTCTTAGAACCTCCTCTTAGAAAATAAGCTCAATTTTGATAGTCTTTCTTCATAACTTAGCCCCTCCATTCCCCTTATTAGTTTTGTTGCCCTTCTCTGTTACCAGCTCTAAATTGTCCTTTTTATGAAGTGGTGCCCAGAATTGTACTTCATATTCCAAATGAGGGCGTGCTGGGGATTTGGATACTGGCAGAATTATATTTGCTTCCCTTGCTTCTATACACTTCTTAATACCTGCTAATATTTTATTTGCCTTTGCAGCTGTTACTTGGCTTTGAGCACTGTTACCTAGGTGGTTGTCCACAAGTACTCCCAAATCCCTTTCAATATCAAATACCCCTATATTTGCTCCATTAAGTTTATACATTGCATGGCTATTTTTCCTTCCCACATGCAAAACGTTACATTTATTCGTATTAAAGCTCATCTGCCATTCAGATGCCCATTCCTCTATTTTATATAAACTCATTTGGAGGGAAAGTACATCATTATCTGATTTAATTACCTTGCACAACTTCATGTCATCAGCAAAAATGGAGACACTAATTTCCAGTCCCAACTCTAAGTCATTAATACATATGTTAAAAAGGAGAGGACCTAATACTGAACCCTGAGAAACCCCCACTTACCACATTAGTCCAATCTGAGTATCTTCCATTTACCACAAGACTTTGCTTTCTATCTTTTAGCCAGTTATCGATCCTTGAGCAGATATTTATTGCAATTCCTGTATCCCTTAGTTTGCACAACAGTCTCCCATGTTGGACTGTATCAAAAGCTTTTGCAAAATCCAAAAAGACTACATCCACTTAGTTGCCTTGATCCAGGCTCCTACTAACCTCCTCATAGAAACAAATTAAATTTGTATGACCTATCCCTCATAAATCCATGTTGACTCCTCCTTATAATCCACTTCAAATAGACATATTCTTGTATATTATCCCTTATTAACCCCTCTAAAAGCTTTCCCACTACAGAAGTGAGGCACACTGGTCTATAATTCCCCAGATTTGCTCTTGCTCCCTTCTTCTCCCTTGCTCCCTTTTCTCCAGTCATCTGGTAGAGACCATATGTTGAGTGAATCTTGAAAAATTAAATATAATGGCTTGGCTATTAGAGAACCCAGTTCCCTTGGATGCATTTCATCAGTACCCAGAGCTTTATTAACATTTATTTTTTCCAACCTCTTTTGGATTTCTTCCTGCGTTAACCAATTATTCTGCAAAGGTAGTGTAGCCCTATTATGTTGCGGTGTCCCACCCACTGGTACCTCCCTTGTGTATACCGAAGAAAATAACCTTTTTAGCTCATCTGCCATTTGCTGGTCACTTATAATCAGATGGCCTGCTTCACATTGTAATGCTCCTATAGCTTACTTCCTGGCCTTCTTTCCATTAATATACTTACAAATTATTTTAGGGCTAGTCTTACTCTCTTTTGCAACTAATTTTTCATTTTTTATTTTAGCCAGTCTAATATTCTTTTTGCAAGCCTTTTTGATTTTGTTGTACTCACTTAAAACAGTCTTTTTCCCCTCTTGTTTGTATACTTTAAATGCCTGTTTATTACTCCGTATCTTGATCTTTAAATTATTGTTAAGCCACTTTGGATCTGATTTACTCCTTTTAACTTTATTCCCACTTGGTATAAGGTGATAAGTATGTATATTTAGTAAGGATTTAAATGTTATCCATTTATGTTCAGTATTTTTACCTGCAAGTTTTCTGCCCTAGTCTATACTTTGTATTGCTGCCCTTAGATCGTTAAAATCTGACCTTTTGAAATGAAGAGTTTTTGTTGGCCCTTTAAGGATTTTTTTTTTATTCAATCTCAAATGAGACTGTGTTGTGATCACTGTTTCCCAAAGATTGTCCTATTTCAACATTTGATACTATATCAATATTATTTGTAATGACTAAATCCAAGATAGCTTCATTTCTCGTAGGTTCTTGTAAAACCTGGACTAGATAATGACCTATGAGTGTACTCAAATACCTGCTACCCTTAGCTGAACTGCTGGTCTCATTTATCCAGTATTTCATGTTTTTTTCCTTTCAAGAGTATTCTTAACCAGGTTTTACATCATCAGAGTTGTCATCATGATAAAGTAACAAGATGCCCAAGGCTATTATTATTATCTCCTTTATTTGTAACAAAACATATTCTACAGCACTATATAGGGGTTAAGTACAAAGGCAAAACAATTCTAACACAAGCAAAACAATGGAGGGTCCTGTCTTTGAGCTTATAATCAAATGTACATAGAATTTTCCCTAAAGCACCACACAAGATAAAAAAAACTCTCAAACATACAGTCTAAATTGTATGAGTGTGATAAAGGAGGGTGATAGATCTGTTGTGCACATTAAGGCTGAACTTTATTAGCTTTTTTATGCAGAAGCATTTTTTAATGAGCATTTTTTTTTTACTTTATGAAGGTTTAGAGACAAGACGATAGTGTAGTAGAGCGAGGAAAAATATTCCAAAGAATAGATGCAGCACAAGAAAGTCCTGAAGGTGGAAGTGGGAGGAAGTGATAAGAGAGGAGCAGAGAAGAAGGTCATTAGCAGAGTAAAGTGGGTGGTTGGGGGAGTATTTGGAGATGAAACAAGAGATATAATAGGGTGCACTGTTGTTCAGGGGTTTATACATTAGGATCATGATTTTAAATTTTATTTTGGGGCCTATGGGAAGCCAATAGACAGACAGGTGCTGCAGACACTAAGAGTTGAGTATGGTAGGTAAGTCTAGCAGAGGCATCCTTTAGGTATTGGAGTGTAGACAGACAGAAAGGAGCGAGTTGCAGTAGTTGAGGTGAGATATGATGAGAGAATGGATTAGAATTTTAGTGATGTCTGTTGTAAGATAGTGACATACTTTGGAGATGTTTTATGGGTGAAAATGATAAGTTATTGATTGTATGTGAAGAATGAAAGCAATGTTAGTAAAACCCAAAGAAAACAGGCCTGGGGTGATGGTGGCATTGTCAACAGTGAGATATTTTAGGAGTGAAAATTGTAGAAGAGGGTGGGAAGATGATGAGCTCAGTCTTTGATATTTTGAGTTTGAGTTGATGGCGAACATCCAGGAGGATATGCTAGAGAGGCAGTTTACTACTTGAATCAGAAGAGAGGGGGATAGATCTGTTGCTGATATGTAGATTTGAATGGCATTTGCATATAAACTGTAACCCAAAATGTTTTATTAGGGTACAAAGGGAGGATGTATAGATGAAGAAGTGGACGGGACCTAGGACTGAACCTTAGGGTATGCCAATAGTCAGAAAAGAGGAGGTGCCAGAAAAGGAGACACTAAATGTTTGATCTTCTAGGTATGTGAACCATGAAAGAGCAGTGTCACAGAGGATTTGGATAAAAAGAGGGTGGTCAACTGTGTCAAAGGCAGCAGAGAGATCAAGGAGAAATAAAATAAACAAGTGGCCTTCTGACTTGGCAGTGAACAAGTCATTAGGGAGACTTGTCTCTGTGGAGGGGAGGAACTACATTGGGTAAGGCTATCCACATTACATTATTTTTATTGCTTTTGTATTCTTTCAGAACAATCTTAATATCATTGAATAACCAGTACACTTAAGCCCATGCATTTTAGTTAAATGTAACTTTTTACAAAATGCTGTCAAAGTTTAAGACTTTAGATGTCTGAAGTGATTTCATCGTAACATGGTTAATTTTATACTTTACATGGGTATTTAGGGTGATGGTTTTAATAAATAAGTATCCTCATCAGGGATTGTGGAATTTATACTGCTGCCTTGATGCACTGCAGTAACGCAAAAACACTAACCTCAATTTAATATTTTAGCTCACATTAGCAAACCCAACTTTTTTTTCTATTATTCAGCTAATAGTGGAACCTAAGCATTATACTGTACAAAAAAAAAAACATTTTCTATGTTAATTAAAATTTTAGACAACATCTAACCAAATATATATAATCACTATTAAAATGATACACATTTCATCAAAATCTATAAAGCACAGTATAAACACAAATGTCCAATTTAGTCTTCTCAACCGATTCAGAGTATCCAGACCTTAACAAAAATTGTCCATACATTTAAGAGCAATAGAATGCTAACCTTTTATAGTGATGTCATCTGCCAACATAGCAAGACCAAGGGCTTGATATTCCCCAGGAAATATAATAACTGTATCTCCACAATAACTGTAGGACAGAGCTGCATCTAAATTATTATGTTGCTGCAAAAGTGTTTTAGCAGAGAACTCTTTCACCTGCACAAGCAAAAAAATATATAAATATATTTAAAAACACAGAACAAAGAAATTATATTTTACTTTAACAATATACCATAAACATACAGTATCAGAGAAAAAGCAGACTTTTATTTACTGAGAAAACTGTATCTTGCAATTTACAATGAAATAGAGATTTTTTTACTTACCAGTAAATTATTTCCTTCAATCCGTAGAACAATATTAAAGAGTTTAGTCACTCCCCCCAAAAAATCCCCTCCCATCTACTACCCTTTAGTGTTAACACATGAGTCAAATAAATAACCATTATATACCACAATAAATTGATCACCTTTAAAATAAGATTGTCTATGCATTTTGAAGACCTTAAAGGAAAATACTTAACAAAAATGACTCGATTTCCTTTATGCCTTAAAGCAGCACAGAAGCAGAAAGACCTAACAAAGTAGTGATATGACAGATTTGGCAGGATAATGGAACAGCAGTATCAAAGATATTTCTACAAAAGCAATATCATCATTAGCAAAAAAAGATTTAAATGATAGTGTGTGACATAGAGATTTAGGCTTGTCCACATTGCAGCACAAAAGATCTGTCCTGGCATAACATATTTCCCAGTCTACCCAAGATATTGCTTGGAATTTTGCTAAACATGGGCCATATTAAATTGCAGCATTGTAAGTCCAACGTGTAGCATGTAAGGGCTGCGTGCTTCAAATCTGGCAGAGTTACGTTGCTATTAAATTAGAAAGGGCTGCGAGCTACGTGTGAGAGACGCTATTTCGTAAACCAGTTTATGGCTGTCGGACTTGCGGGCTTGCACGCAAACAATTAACAATCTTGTAGTTACGGATTTAGATGGAGCCAATGGAAAAAGAGATTGTAAGCGTTACGTCACTGAAAAAGGGAAGGGTAGATTTCCAAGTCCTACATGCTTCAATTACAGTTTGCGATCGGACCACAGGCCAAATATAATGTAATATTAATAAAGCAGTAAATATGATATTCTATTACATGCGAGTTACAGTATATGTCGTAACACATTGATAGCAGGGATCAATATTACACAAAAAATAATCATGAAATAGAGTATTTTTCCTGGCCGATTTGCGTGCTTCAAATTGTTATGCTATAAATTGTAAGACCTAACATCATTTTACCTTATAATAAATGTACAATAGAGTGATTTTATTTACATTACAACTGATACTTATTGACCTTTACCCCCTTGCGGGTGCTCTCGAGCACACATTGGCCTGTGGGCTCCATTTGCGTGTTACGTGCTTGCTCGCGAGTGAATATGTTGCACTTTATTAGCTGAATTAAACTATTAGTGGTTACGGGCATGACAGATCAAAGGATTTACATCCGCGAAGTTCAACGTTGCTCTCCACGTAGCCTATTCTCAGACGTCCTGCGTGTGTACCACGCAAAGTCCGCTGCAAGCAACGTTACGAGACATCTTAGAATGCAAATAGCCTTAAGATGACAGTTACAGGCTATGTTTTAACACGTAGCCCCAATTTAATATGGCCCCATGCTCTTACATGTAGGTTAGGTTATTTTCCTTGTTCTTTGCAAGAAATACAAAAAGTATCTTTGAAATAACAGAAGAGTTGTTTTTTTAGCTATAAAACTTTTTCTGCCCATGGAATAAAACAACAAAACAAAAAAAAAAACCTCAAAAGTCATGTTTAGATGTTAAGCACTGTGTTCAATTTTCTTTCTTTAATAATATGCAACTTCTCTTTAAAATGTAATTTTGAAAAAAAAAGAAAAAAGGACAATTGTAAATGATTTTAGAAAAGAGGCATTTTTGTAATAAATTCTGAAGATAATCTAAAGACACTTTTTATCTTCAAGAATCAGCAGCAATGGTTCTGAACAGAACTTTATAGTTTGTAATTAGCATGTACAAAGGGAAACAAAATCAGGGACCTTTCCTATCATCTCCCCGCTTTCTAAGACTTTCTTTAATTTGTTCATAGGGTTAGAATTAGGGATTAAGGTTAGGGTTTACGATTTAGGCCTGTATTTTACTATGTAATGCTTATCATCTACTACTACACCAAAAATCATAAACCCTAACCAAAACCTTAAACCTAACCCCTAAATGTAACACTCACATTAAGAAGCAACTGAACAAAACATTATTTTGAATATAATTATTTAAATCTAATATTATAAAATGCTTTCCGAAATACCACAACTGTTGTCGACAGGCGAGCTGATGCAATACTGGCAAAACAATGTATGAAACCCTGATTACATGCCTTCACGTGCTGCAAGTAAGCGCTGTCTCACTCCATTGCGCTACATGATTAAGGGGTACCATTTGTTATGTAGCAATAATCTTTCCGCGGACCGGCAGAACATTTCTGCAAACTGGCACCAGTCCGTGGACCGGTTGTTGAAATCCACTAATCTATAGGTTTGTTAGGAGAGATGGTTAAGTTATTAATGGCTGAAGTTAGATTCCAATGTGGAAAATGCTGTGAAACTTTAGGCTAAAGATTTAAAGATCATCTAAAAAAAAACCTTGTAATCCAGATAGCCTCAGATAACAAAATAAAATTATATTGAAACCTAAGTCAGACTGAAAAAAATCCAAGACATTTACAAAAGTTTTATCAGATTTACCACACTAAAGATAAAAAACACATCCAAATCTTCCAATACATTGTACATATGCATTTTTTTTCTTATTACCGTATATACTCGAATATAAGCCGACCCGAGTATACCACAAAATACTGGGAAAACTTAGTGACTTGTGTATAAGCCGAGGTTGAGAAATATACTGCCCCCTGTGTCTCTCAATGCCTCTTTCTTGTGCACCCCCCCCCCCCCCGTCTCTCCCCTGTGTCTCTTCCCCTCCTCTCCCTCCCCATTGTCTCTTCCCCTCCTCTCCCTCGTGTCTCTTTCCCCCTCTCCCTTCCCTGTGTCTCTTTCCCCCCTCTCCCTCTTGTCTCTTTCCCTCCCCCTCCCTTATCACTCTCCTAAACCCCCCTCCTCAACAGCCCTCCTCCTCCCTTCTCATCCTCCCTCCTCAGCCTCTCTCAACCCCCCTCTTCATCCCCCCGTCCTCATCCTCAACCCCCCTCCTCAACCTCTCCTCATCCTCCCTTCTCAACCCCCCTCCTCCTCCTCAACACCCCTCCACATCCTCAACCTCTCTCCTCAATCCGCCCTCCTCATTCTCAACCCCCCCATCCTCCCTTCTCAATCCCCTCCTCATCCTCAAACCCCCTCCTCAACCTCAGCCCCCTCCTCATCCTCAACCCCCCACCTCATCCTCAACCCCCCTCCTCATCCTCAACCGCCCTCATCAACCTCTCCCCGAACCCCCCTCCTCTTTCTCAGCCCCTCTCCTCATCAACCCCCCTGCTCATCCTCAACCCCCCTCCTCACTTTACCCCTCTCTAATTACCTCCCCTTCTCCCTTTTCCCCTCACTTAACTTCCATCAGCAGCTGATCCCCCGCTCCTCTGCGTGTCTTCCGGCAGCGCCGGGAACCGGCCAATGCTAATGACGTGACGCGCATGTGACGTCATGTCATTAGCATTTGCCGGAAGACGAGCGGAGGAGCGCAGGAGCAACTGCTGATGGAAGGTAAGTGAGGAGAAAGGGAGAGGGGAAGGTAATTAGAAAGAGGTAAAGTGAGGAGGGGGGTTGAGGAGGGAGGATGAGAAGGGGGTTGAGGTTGAGGAGGGGGGTTGAGGTTGAGGAGGGGGGTTGAGGATGGAGGATGAGGAGGGTGATAAGGGAGGGGGAGGGAAAGAGACACGAGGGAGGGGGGGAGACACAGCTTATACTCTAATATATACAGTAATTTAAAGAAGAAGCACAACTCACAAGAAAAATCAAGAGATTCTTAGAAAGCATAAACAGAGGAAAACACAACTACAAACTTCTACCTCACTTCAAAGTTCAACACAATCGCCTTGGAGACCATAGGTTACTGCGATTTGGAACTCTGAATATGGAGTGAGGACCCAGGAGAAACAGAGTCACGCAACCCCACAACAGACCAGAAGCAGCAGCATACTTTTTATCTGCAATACCTGCAACAACAGTTCCCTACCACAACAATTTACTGGGACAGCCCAGAACATAATAGCCTCGAATGGCAGTCTGAACTATAAGGTGTGGTAACCTACCAGCTTATTCCATACTTAGCACCTTACCACATCTGCCACAAAAGGACTGCAGGCCTACATTAGCTACAACCAATGACTATTACCCTGCAAGCTTCTTTGCCTAAGGATTACTATCTTGACAACAAAAAGGACTGAGGCAGAACTTCTCTTAGACAAGTGAGTCACAGATCCACCTCTATACCACTGAACCAAGCAACAAAGAGGGTGGTGATAATTTTGCATACATATTAAAAATCTCTTAATATACATATAATCTAAGTAAAATACAACCACTCTCATATATCATATTTACTTATCATTGTACAACTGTTTGATTTTAATACAACTGTACTTCTAAAGTGAATTTGTTGTTATATCACTGATAAAACATATTCATTGCTGGAGTTGAATTTCAATTATTTACAGCGCAAAAGATATAAAACCAATTCCCAGAAATCAGAAATCCCAAATGTATCAAAATCACCATTTAGTGGTCAAGAACTGTAAACACAACCCTGAAAACTCAATCACTTTCTCATAACATCTACCACACAGAACATTTTTTTACATATTAATGTAACTCAAAATTATGAGGATCACCACAAACACCACTAATAACTGGGACTATCATCCGAAATGCAAATTGCCCCCTCAGGGCTACTACTCATGCAGCCACATCCACCCGCAAGGCTTGAAAATCGGCTGCGTTACAGAGCCATTACATTCCACCACGCCGCGACCAATGGGCCAGAGACGCAAACCCGTAAACCATTCTTGCACACATTGCATTTGAGACCGTGAAAATTATCAATTAGTCAAACGCGTAGTTATGGGTTTAGACGGAGCCAGTGGCAAAAGAGATTGTCATCAATACGTCACTGAAAAATGGAGGTTAGATTTCAAAGCCTTACAGGTTTTAATTACGAGTTTCGATTGGTCTCGCATTCCAGAAATAATAGAACATTAATAAATCAGTAAATATGATATTCTAGTCCATACGAGTTCCATTATATGTATTAGCACATTGATTGCTGGGATCGTTAGAACACGGAAATTAAACATTAAAAAATGAATTTTATATTGCAGATTTGCAAGCTTGAAAATGTTGCTGCTATTTTTAATACCTAACATCACTTTCCAGTTAACTGTAAGTACAGTATTGTGTTGATATTTGCATTTACAGTGCTACGTATAGGACTTTAACCCCTTGCGAGTCCTCCCTAGTACCAGTTGGCTTTTTGGCTCCATTTGTGGGTTACGGGTGTGAACGACACTGGATTCGTAACAGTTTAGCAACAATTTCATAAGATAACAGCTGACAGATCAAAGGATTTTCGGCAGCAGAGTTCAACGTTCCACGTCCCGTAGGGTTTTCCCGCCTGTAACCAGCAGATCGTTAGCAAGTTGCTTTCCGCGGCCAATTTAACAGCCGTAAATCTTGCAGACTACGTTATGGGCTACGGGTTTACAAGTAGAGATTCAACTCTCACCTCCAATAACCTCATCCATATGAGGTACAAAAATGACTTCCCAACACGTTCTTGGTTTCTGGTTGGTACCTCACAAATTTCCACTTTCGTATGAGTCATAGTATATATTCATAATCGGTTTAATGGCATGGTATATACGTGGGTGAAATATCTCAATGATTATAGTTATAATTATTGCTATATAGCTATAGCTGTGGATATTATTTATTGATCTATTATGTGCTTAAGTACATCCTCTAGTTAAATAATATTAGTATAATAAAAATCTATAAGGCTTAAATATGTTGTAGTTTTTGCAATGATTAAACCACCTTTATCTAGAGGCATGAATTGTGAAAACACCCTTCCTGGTTGTTTATGGGGTACTTTCTTTGGTGCTCATAATTCCAGTGTTATTAACTACTGGAATATTGCCTGTCAAAAAATGACGGATATGAAATTGTAAGTGAGCTAATGCTGTTTAGTGTATGGTAATCAAATAAATAATACATTACTAAATGAATATACTTACCTATTCCAAGTAATATATGCAGGAAGCATTGTGTTGAAGAGCTGACAATCTGTTTTGATGTTGCCGCAGCATACAATGTGTGTTTTCAGTGTTGTGGAGCTGCTGTGTAAGTGTCAGCAATGTGTGCAGCGTGTAGTGTAAATAGTGTGCGTGCGCGAGTAAAATATGTACCTCCGCATTGTGTAAGTTAGTGTTGTAAAATGGTGTCTGATGTGTGTAGTATGAGGCTGTGGCTGATTTTGCGTCCTTGTTCTTGGACCTCTTACGGCTTTTTAGAAAAATCTGTATGTGTTTCGTGGTGTTTTGTGTGTTTAGGGTCCTGTAGCCTTGTTTTCGTTTTTTTTTTTTCTCTCGCTTAGGGGATTTTCGGGTGTCTAAACTCTTTAATTCCTACTTAAATTGAGTTGTAACTTCACTTTTAGAGGTGCTGTGGGTAAGCTTTCTATGCTAAGTCCGTAAATGTTGCGGTCGCTGTGGGAGCCTCCACCTCTGCAAATGCAGACCCTTAGTTGCGGGCCTAAAGTCCGCAGTTGCTGGCAAGGAGCGCCTTCTATGCGGGGCCACAGCGTTAGCAACAACTTTTGACAACCCGCACTGTTGACAACTATATATGTGATATATGTGATGTAAAGTGTCTTTGATAAAATCTCTATATTCAAATGTAAATAAATAAAATATAAATCCCTCCGACTCAGAGCCAGGTAAACTCATTACCACCCAGCAGTGCTCAAACAGATATGTGATCTAGATAAACAAAGGACTCCTTTGTAACCCTCTAAAAGCACTACAACAAATCCACAGTATTAAAAACCTCAAGTTTTGGTATCTTTGGTTAATTTTTTTCCTGCTCATCAAGAGAATGTTTCTGTTCAGCTAAACACAGCAATACATACTGAACCCAGATACTGTTATAGTCAGCAAACGTGAACCAACAAGAGGTTGCTACAGAATACATTGGTGCTAAATAAATAAGAAATTATAATACTAATAATAATAATAATAAACGCTTCAGACATACAGGTCCTGGTTAATTAACCTTCATAGAACACTTCAAAATTAACGACAATAAAGACATGAGTCTTCTTGTGGTATTGGAAGACAAAAGTAGTCATTAGTGATACCCTCTCTGACAATAGAAGAAACAGAAGAAAACCAATGCTCTATTGCAACCTCTTACAAATTAGCAGCACAACAAAAAATTCTCAACTCCTACCCTAATATCTTATATGGTTAAAACTCTCACCACTCCTCAGCTATAACATCATTATAAGCCACAAAACAAATACTTTAGAAACGTGACCACAAACCCACAGCTCTACTCACAAGTTTTCAGAAATCACATGCAATAGCTTACATTCAGTCAATTCTTAGATCTAACTGCAGCAACATTCATTTACCAAAACAAATATTTTATAAGTTTCACAAATTCTACCAATGTTTATTTAGCCATAATAAAGTCCCAGTTTTAAACTCTGAGAACATCTTGCACTTTGTCCAAATCATACAAAATACCTAAACTACATCTTCGTAGAACTAAATTCCCTACAAAAAATAAGAAATATCTATTGAAATTACTCAAGCCATAAAACTTTTAAAAACTATAAAGCTCCTGGCCCACATGGGTATGCCAATCCTTAAGACTAAACCTACAAGAAAATGCTTGCACCTAAACTACCAAAAGCTCTTAGAGCACTCAACTATGGGAAAAACCCTTCACATAATTTCCTCAGGGGACAACATTGTACTCCTATCAAAGCCTAGTAAGGATCCACTTAATACAGACAGTCCAGTCTCCCTAATTAATTCAGGTGCTAATTAATATGGCTAAATTGTAGCCTCCCGATTCAACACAATTATCACAAGCCTAGTCGATCCTGATAAGGTAGGCTTTATTCGTGCCAGACAAGTTATCATCTGGTGCCTAATCAACCTTAAACAAGCATTCTTCACAGTCTAAACCTTCTTGTTTTCAGAATTCACTAAATGTACACAAAGCAGTTGATAAGGTGCACTGAAATATTCTTTTTAAACTACTGGAAATGCTGAAGAACTAAACACTCCCCATATAGGGAAGCCATGGGCATTATGTCACAAGGCGTCCTCATCAAAAGCGGAATTAATAAGGGCTGCCCCCAATTGCCATTGCTGTATGCTATGTATGCAGAGTCACTGGAGATCCTGATAAGAGAGAACACAGATATCAATGGCAATACATTACAATTCAGGGGGAACAATACAAAAAAATATGCTGATAATTTCATACTAACACTTACTGATCTGCACATAGATATCTAACCTCAAAACATTTGGTGCTTTGTCAGCATTTAAAACACTGATAAATCATGTAAATCAGCAAGGCAAACTATAATTCAGGGTAACTACCCATTACAATGTACTAATCTGGAGATTTCTTACCTACAATATACCACCTAATTAAAAACAGAAACCTTAACAGAATTGAAACTGCAATATAACCTCACAGAGTTTGATAGAATTCCCTATTTACAAGCAAGATACAGATTTCAAAATTTCGCAAAAAAAACAAACTACTTGAAATGTGTGTCTCTTGCATTATTTACCTCAAAGTTTCAAGCAGTTAAGATATACATTTTAAATGTTTTAGCAAGTCCTCTCTAATTGGAAAAATAAAAGGTCAACTCACTGACATTTGTAATAGTTCTGAAAGAAAAGATCCCCATTTGCAAAGACAGACCTTCACTTAATTTCCATTTTTATACAGAACTCTAGAAACTAGAGGAGATGGAGAAAGCGGAAAGTTCTACGACTTATTAAGAGCACACAAGTTCACTCCAGAACTTGTACAGGACATAAGAGATTGGTGTCTTTGCATTTCTGTTTCATGCCATTAGTTCTAATGATGGATAACGCTATAAAATAAAAAGATGAAGTTCCCATTCTCTCAGAAAAACAAAAAAGTAAATTAAATAGTATGTCAGTATATTATTTTTCTATTTCATGTGAATTAACATTACATGTTTCATATTTTTATATGTTGCCAATATTTCTAGCAATACACCCCTTGTGTCTCATAGTCTACTCCTGTAACATTGTGTTTGTATTTTTCCAGATTCCTTTAGATTTTATCACTCAAAAATCTAAAACAGCATTCCACACTACTTTAACTACAAGGTGATTTGATGAAAAACACGTTTCGCAAAGTACTAGTAGATCCCTGAGCAGGCTCATACAAAATATGGATTATAGATCGATTCGCCATATCAGCTATGGGAACATATGTTTTTGATAGGTTGTTCTAAAAGCTGAATTTTCATCTTTTATAGTGAAAATATGTTTGACTCTACTAAATATTAGTAACTTTCTCTCTGAACATCTCTGTTCCCCTTTAATTAATGACATATAATGTTGTTTATAGGGGGAAAACATTTTTTGGGAGTGTTCAGGTTAGTATGTAATTTGTTTTCTTTCTCAAATGTCAAAACTGTAATGAACTTAGAAATCAAAATAGATACATTTTTCTCAGAAATAATATATACTCTTTACATGATTTCATTTTATCATCAATTGCTTGATCTCTTCCCAATGAAGATGAAGGCAGGGTGTTAACAGAACTTAGATTGTGCAGATGATTAAAAAAACTTTCCTTACATAAACCAGATTTGATCCAATAGTATAATCTGTGTCAAAATGCTGCTCAATTTATTTTTCATACAATCTTACAAACCACATTTACCAGGGACATAGGAAAAAACAACGCAGGAAAATATGTAAGATTTGTAAATAAGACAGATTAGAGCTTCAGTGAAATTCAGTGTTGTGAGTATGTTGCCTTATTGGTAAGCCAGCAAAAGGGGTATAAGAGCTGCAATCTGGTAGGAGCATGTCCTATGCAAACAAGTGCCAAAACCAAGGGTTTTTGGGGCAAAGGTCAAAATTAGATTTGCATCTACTGAGGTTGGAGAGAAGTGTTCTAGAATTCTGAAGTTGTCTTATGTATTTTGATAATATGATTGCATCCAAAAAGATCGGTTTATATTCAAAGTCAGTCTGCCCTTTGGTGTATAGGGTTTGGAAGTAGCTGGCAAAAATCTGTGATTATGTCCTGTGGGTGAGGACTCTTTTACCTTTAGGAGTTTTCATGGAGCTAATGCTCTTTGTCATTTTGTCAAAGGGATTGTATACTCTTTAGCATGTTCTTATCGCTAAAGAACGTAGGGTGAAAAATTCCTCTTTTTGATTGTTGTTTTTAGTATCTATTTAGCAAAATAATAGATGTCTTTCAAGCCTAGGAGTGAAATGTGTGTTGTATGTTTCCTAAGTGTGAGAAACTTTTGCAATAGCAGACAGGCATTGGGCCTAGAGATTTTTACTTTCAGTATCAAAACAACCCTAAAGATGTGCCACTTCAAGACAGTCATAGTATTTTTCCCAAGTGTCCTTCAACAACGTGGTTATTATTTTTTAACATTTTTTTTCTACAGAATCAGTAAATTCTGTAGTGCTAAGAATTCAATATACATTTCAAAACAGTATAATTAAAGGGACGAGCAAGACAATTCTTTTATTTTTTAGCATTTCACATAGAACAATTTATACATTACAAAGGTTGTTTTTTGCATGAAAAATATAAAGAGAAAATAACAGGAAATACAGAGAACATAATTTAGTCTATAGATCTTGTTGGCTGGCAAACGGCAAGTCCCCAAGAATAGTTAGACTTCTGAATATGTTTTTGCGATCTAAGAGCTTTATATGAAAAAAGAAAACACCCTGCTTCACTTAATCAAATACTCTCTATTATCTGATGCAACAATGAAACTTGCTTTCATGTACCTTTAAAAGAACATTTCACATGTGTACTTACACATTGGTACAGGAGGAGAGGAGGGTCTTGATAAGATCTCAAAGTAAAAATATAATGGGAATGGGAGACTGGTAATGGGAAAAGACAGGAGCTGGAAATGGGCTAGGTGTGTTACATCTTTAAGAGTTACGGGGGCTCCATGGACGCAAGTAGTCTTTAGTCACTTTGGGCCATTCCAATCTTTAGCTGATTTACCTGTAAATCATAACCTAGCTATTCCAATCAATCAAAAACCCAGCGCTGGGTAAAGGTAGTGAAAGTGTAAAATTACATGCATTGGCAAGTTAGGTGTAACTGTCAAATTTCAAATTTCCCTCCAAGACATTCCAATCGGAGATACAAGGGATTCACGCAAGTTAGTAACTGTACATAAGCCCTAACATGGCCTGATTTTCTCCCTCTATCCTACGTGTAATCAGACCTACATTGGTGGGGGGTGGGGGGGAGGGAGTATTTGATCCCCTGCTGATTTTGAACGCTTGTCCACTGAGAAAGAAATGATCAGTCTATAATTTTAATGGTAGGTGTATTTTAACCGTGAGAGACAGAATAACAAAAAACAAACAAGAAAAACACATGTCAAAAAAGTTATAAATTGATTTGCAGGTCAATGAGGGAAATAAGTATTTGTCCCCTTCGACTTGGTACTTGGTGCCAAAACCCTTGTTGGCAATCACAGAGGTTAGACGTCTCTTGTAGTTTGCCACCAGGCTTGTCCCACTCCTCTATGTAGATCCTCTTCAAGTCATTAAGGTATCGAGGCTGATGTTTGGCAACTCGAACCTTCAGCTCCCCCCACAAATTTTCTATGGGATTAAGGTCTGGAGACTGGCTAGGCAACTCCAGGACCTTAATGTGCTTCTTATTGAGCAACTCCTTTGTTGCCTTGGCTGTGTGTTTTGGGTCATTGTCATGCTGGAATACCCATCCACGACCCTTTCAATGCCCTGGCTGAGGGAAGGAGGTTCTCACCCAAGATTTGATGGCACATGGCCCAGTCCATCGTCCCTTTGATGCAGTGCAGTTGTCCTGTCCCCTTAGCAGAAAAATACCCTCAAAGCATAATGTTTCCACCTCCATGTTTAACAGTGGACATGGTGTTCTTGGGGTTATAGGCAGTATTCCTCCCCCTCCAAACACGGCGAGTTGAGTTGATGCCAAAGAGCTTGATTTTGATCTCATCTGACCACAACACTTTCACCCAGTTCTCCTCTAAATCATTCAGATGTTCATTGGCAAACTTCAGACGAGCCCGTACATGTGCTTTCTTGAGCAGGGGGACCTTGCAGGAGCTGCAAGATTTCAGTCCTTCACAGCGTAATGTGTTAACAATTGTTTTCTTGGTGACTATGGTCCCAGATGCTTTGAGATCATTAACAAGGTCCTCCCATGTAGTTCTGGACTGATTCCCCACCATTCTCATGATCATTGAAACTCCACGAGGTGAGATCTTGCATGTTGCACCAGACCGAGGTAGACTGGCAGTTATTTTGTTTTTCTTCTTTTCATCTATTTGCGAATAATCGCACCAACTGTTGTCACCTTTTCACCAAGCTACTTGGCGATTGTCTTGAAGACCATTACAGCATTGAGTAGGTCTACAATCTTGTCTCTGACATCCTTGGACAGCTCTTTGGTCTTGGCCATGGTGGAGAGTTTCAAATATGATTGATTGATTGCTTTTGTGGACAAGTGTCTTTTATACAGGTAACAAGCTGAGATTAGGAGCACTCCCTTTAAGAGATTGCGCCTAATCTCAGCTCGTTACCTGTATAAAAAGACACCTGCGACCCTGAAATCTTGCTTATTGATAGCGGATCAAATTCTTATTTCCCTGACTGACCTGCAAATCAGTTTATAACTTTTTTGTCATGCATTTTTCTGGGGTGAAGGGGGGGGCGTGTTATTCTGTCGCTTGCTGTTAAAAAAACACCTACCATTAAAATTATAGACTGATCATTTCTTTCTCAGAGGACAAACGTTCAAAATCAGCAGGGGATCAAATACTTTCCCCCCCCCCCCACTGTATTAGTAGAGGCATAAAAAATGGCTCTGAAAAGGAGGCTAAGATCTGATGCTATGATAACTATAACACCTTAATTGAGGCTTGGTTAAACATAAAAAAACACAATTAAGGTGTTACTAAGGCCCACTAACACACACTACAGCTCATAAACTTTAGGGATTATATTGATCCACCACCAGTAACCTGTGGGCCCAGGGATCCTTGGGATCCCGCCATTTAAAGTACAGTAAATGAGAAACCCCTAGCAATTTTCCACCTCCCATATGCAGAAGGCAACCCAGAGATTCCCTCCACCCACACACTAAAGGGAATTCCCCAATTCTCTACCTGTAATCCCCACAAACAGCTATAACCATGATATAACATGAACATCTTAACACAGTGTCTTTAGGGACCCCCGTGGTGCATAGTAATTCACCCCTACCATGGGGGTCCCAACAGACCTTCATGTAACTTATGCCTGTTGCCACAGAGGTCCTAAAAGGCAACCAGTGGGACATAACAATGAATCTAGCCATGGAGGTCCTGAAAGGATTTCCATGGCACTAACAGTTAACCTATATAACATGGAGGTGCTACAAGGACCTCTATGGCATCTAACTAATACATATAAGCTCTGAATGTTCTACAAGGACCTCCATGGCCCCCGTCATAAAGATAAGTGCCATGGAGGTCCACCTTCCATTAACCATTAACCCCTAAAGGACCTCCATGCCAACTAAATGTAACCCTAAATACAAAGGGGTGCCTAAGGACCCCTATGGCTCCTAATGTAAAAAATATACCATGGAAACCCACTAGCACTACAGTAAGAAAACAAAACTACACTAAGTTACATAAAAAAACAATATATAATAAATAAAAAAAAGTATAATTAAATAAAAAAATTAATTACATTAAAATAAAAATAATTACAAAAATTAAAAAAAACTTACAGAATTTTTTGTTTTAAATAAACACAATTAAAATAAAAAAAAACAATATTACAAAAAATAACAAAACCATTAGGCCTGTAAGGAAGCAAAATCTTATACTTACCTATCCTTTATGCCCATACACCAAAGTCAACAATGCCCTTGTCCCCACTCCTCTGCCCTGGATAAACGTTTAATTCAAGTTGATTGCAGTGTCTTATCCTCTTGATAGACGGCAACGTTCCTGATCTTCTTGGCCACTGAATGGGCCCTCCACCTAAAAAAAAAAACTGCTGTCCACTGGGGGTTGACATAGACCCCATGATGATAGCGGTTAATTTTAGGATAGCATGGTGGTTCTTTAAGAACTCTCATGGTAATTGTGGTACCCTATAAGTATCATGGGGTTCTGTTCAGGTCCCCCATGGTATGGGGTTAATTGTTAGATGTCATGTTGTGAAGGTTAGTTATACGAGCCTCAAAGGTCCTTTAAGTACTGCATGAATATAGGATTAAAATTAGATTACATGACCTCAGTAGCATGGGGGTTAATATTAGGTGCCATGAAGATCTTGTAAGAGCCTCCATGGCATATATCTTAAAGTTGGATGCCGTGGAGGTCATGTAAGGACCTCCATGGCATCTGGGTTAAGTGTAACTGCCATGGAGATCCTTACAGAACCTCTAAAACTACGTTGATTGTTAAATGCCACTGGGGCCATACTGGACCCTGTGGCATAGGGGTTAAATTTGAGTGCCACAGAGATTGTTAGGAACCTTTGTTGCGGGGCCTAATGCTCAGGTGTATCGGAGCTGATGACTTACAGTCTCTTGCAGCAGGGCAAGGGAACAGGTTTTATGCGTGTTCCCTAGCTTATGTGGAGGTTTGAGGGGGCTGGAATGAATGGAATCGGGTGCATTACAGAAAGTCCCCAGCCTCTTTGTGGAAGAGAGAGAGAGCATATCCTTTTCAAATATAAACAGTCTATTTTCTCTGTGCACAAATAACAAATAATCACCTCTTCCATTTCTGAATAGTTCTTAATATCTATATTTCTATTACTACTTCATATACCTCTACCTCCTTTCTCAATATTGTTTTTATAATTTATGCATGAGTAAAATAAAAAGGTTAAACATATTATGTGGTCCTTTTATTGACTAAGGTGCAGATCCTGCAGCATTTTAAGTGAAATAGGCAGCATGTCATTGTTCTATGGTGTAAGAATTTATCTTTAGTTATCTGTTTTCTATCACTCTGAGGTCCAATCTAGGAAGGGAGGAAGAGCTTGTCAATTGAAGTGTCTTGTGTAACATTTAGGTAAACTGCTCATCCTTTAGTGTAAGTACCTTGGCATGTACAGATTTATAAAAGACTACTTATCTGGTCCGCAAATGTCACAAATGGTGCAAGTGTTTAGGGATTTCTACTTTAGTTATAAGAAAATGTATGCTTCCCACTTTTCATGTAACAATAATAACAGACATGCTGTTCATTCTGTTGGATAATATGTATGGTCCCATCCTGGAAAACTTTTCATAGAAAACTGGCCTATGGTGTGACCATACAATGCCAAATATGAGGAAGGAATCCCTTCTTGTTGCAGAGGAGTAGGAATCAGAAGAAATGAGTAGAAATGTCTAATTGACCATCCCATATGGAGGGAAAGTGTGAAAAAAAACATCAGTTGACTCTCTGTTGGCATGTAGATAAGGTAATCTAATGTGAATATATCTTATAGGAATCAGTCCTCTAATGCAGTAGTTTCCCAAGCCCAATTTATAAAGGATCTTCACCCACCAAATTAGAAGTGCAATTCAGCTTGAGAAACAAATAACACATAAATAACACACAAACACACACTGTTGAACTATATACTCCTTCATGCCATCAGGCAGGTAAACATTTCTGAAGAGAACACTGTAATGGTTATGTTCAACCCCTCATATGGAGATGAGACTGTGTCCTCACTTCCTCAAACTTTGACAGCAAGTGCTAGTGGACTCTCTATGAGCCAAAATGTTTCAAAGCCTGATTAAAATCTAGTCTAAAAACTGTAAGGCTCTGCTGTATTTCCTTTGCAGTAGAGTCTTTGTGTCAAGGAATCTTGAGTGTGGACTTTCTTTAACCCCTCAGCTACAGTATCTCACAAAAGTGAGTACACTTCTCTCATTTATGTACATATTTTATTATATCTTTTCATTTGACAACACTGAAGAAATTACACTCTGCTACAATGTAAAGTAGTAAAACTGTAAATTTGCTGTCCCCCTCAAAATAACTTAAAAAACAGCCATTAATGAATATTTTTGCAAAAACTAAGTCAAGAAGTGAAATCTAAATTATTTTGACTGCCAGGAACAAAACTAATATAATGATATTGAAAATACCTCCAAGACGACCACCGCCTTGCTAAAGAAGCTGAAGGTGATGGACTGGGCAAGCATGTCTCCAGACCTAAACCCTATTAAGCATCTGTGGGGCATCCTCAAACGGAAAATGGGGGAGCGCAGGGTCTCTAACATCCACCAGCACCACCCACCTCATCATGGAGGAGTGTAAGAGGACTCCAGTGGCAACCTGTGAAGCTCTGGTGTACTCCATGCCCATGAGGGTTAAGGCAGTGCTGGAAAATAATGGTGGCCATACAAAATAGACATGAATGGCTGGTTTAGAAATTAATGGCTGTGAGTTTTTTTGAGGGGACAGCAGATTTATACTGTAACACAGGCTGTAGACTTACTACTTTACATTGTAGCAGAGTGTAATTTCTTCAGTGTTGTCACATGAAAATATAAAATAAAATATGTACAAAAATGTGAGGGGTGTACTAACTTTTGTGAGATACTGTATGCATGGACAACTATTATAGGTTGGACAAAAAAAGCAGGAAAACTAGTGTCAAGAGTTTGGCAAGGTAAATCAAATTGATACATCAATTATAAATACCTGGGTGCTGATGGAAGAAAATTGTTGTGGTTAGTAAATATTGAGAAAAACTAGACCTCACAAAAATTAAAAACATTGTGCCTGTGCGATTTTCAATACCATTAATTTAGTTTTGTGTTTTAGTCAAAATAATCTAGATTTCACTCCTTGACTTAATTTTTACAAAAATATTCACATCTTGAATAGTTTGGCGAAAAATAATTGACAAACCCTGCCTTAAGGATTTAGATTCTTGAAATTCAGAAACGTAGACAACCCAACCAAAAGTGGTGTTTCCTCTGTAATGATGGGTTTCTGGGAACTTTGTGCACTGTTTGCTTGAAGTTGGAAAGTTGAAAGGTCCATTTTCAAAAAAGGTGCACAATTTGCGGCAATAATTTTTTTTTACTTTTTTCTAAACACTATTTAATAAATCATTGCTCAGCTAGTATAGGTGTGATTGCTCAATTCTAGATTAAGGAATGAAAAACAAATCTGTTTGAAAACTTTGTGTCCTGCTAAAAGTAAATTAAAGCATGCAAAATATATTTTTAATAAGCAAAACTAAATTAAAATGCCTCTGCTTGACCCACAGTCACATTAAATTTCAACCCCTTAACGGCAACTGGACACCCGCATCGCCTGGGGGCTTGAAATTCGGCTGCATTACAGAGATATTAACTTAGAACATGACGCGAGCTACGGGAAGGAGATGCAAATCCGTAAACCATTCCTACGCATGTTGCACGTGCGGCCTAAACATGATCAACTAGTCAAACCCGTAGATACGGGTTTAGATGGAGCCAATGGCAAAAGAGTTAGTCATCATGAAATCACAGAAAAATGGAGGTTTGATTTCAATGTCTTATAGGTTTCAATTACAAGTTTCGATCGGACACGCATTCTAAAAATAATGAAATATTAATAAATCAATAAATATGATATTCTAGTCCATGCGAGTTCTATTATATGTATTAACACATTTATTGCCAGGATCGATATAGCACAGAAATTAAACTTAAAAAAGTATTTCATGTTGCCGATTTGCAAGCTTGAGAATGTTGTGCTATTATTTCTAATACCTAACATTACTTTCACTTTAATATTAAGTACAGTAGTGTGTTGATATTTGCATTTACAGTGCTACGGATAGGACTTTAACCCCCTTGCGGGTCCTTTCTAGAACCCATTAGCTTTTGGGCTCAATTTGCGAGCTTCAATGCCAGTGAAATAGTTGGAATTTACTAACGATTTTCAAACGTAACAGTTACAAGCTTGACAGATCAAAGGATTTGCGGGTGCGCAGTGCAAATTTTTACATCCTGTAGGGTTTTCTCGCTCTTAACCCACAGATCCTAAGCTGGTTGATTTACAAAGCCAATTTAACAGCCTCAAGGTTTGCGGGCTACATTACGGTATAGGAATTTACACGCCAAGTTAACCAGACACTCCTCTTTGTAGGTAGACTCTATATTTGTATTTCTAGAGAAATACAATTGTCTAGACAGCTTAGTCATACATCTGAACGACATCCTCACAGCAGCAGGGCAAAATTAAATAGCAGGAGCAGAGGAAGCTTGAAATAAAGTATATACAAAAATATTGGTGTGACATAAAGTTGAGGATCTTCACAAGTTACAGTATGAGGGTAAGTATCTGTGTTACAGAATGAGTTCTAACTTACAGCTCATATTTTTAATGAAAAGTTGGAAAAGTACAATTTAATGTTAAGACCAAAAGCAATATAAAAACTGAATGGAAAAAGGAAAATCTTATGCACAATACCAACAGAACTGCTCGACTGGACACTAAGAGACTATTGCAGGGTCGCAACTCGCAGTGTACGGGCTTGCTGCAGGTTTGAACTCTGCTACACATACGGTGCTATTCAAGTGAACAAGCCAGAAAGTTAACGGCCGAAAGCCGAAACCATGCAAATGTATGTGGCATCTCAGAGCGTGAACATCATCAATTAAGCAAGGCCATAACTACCCATTTAGAAAATGAAACCATCTTCATTATGGCAGTATAAGATGGCGGTTACATGTCAATCAATTAGTATTTAGAGGTCCGATATCCGATCAGACTCGAGAGCACAAAATAATAAAAATGAAAAGGCAGGGGGGGCCCATATGTAGGCACACAATGAGAAGGGGATGAGGGTCGGCCTGATCCCAGGGGGGAGGTAGTGGGGGTGAGGGACAGGCCTCAGGGAGACAAAAGGGAGGCCAGGAACCACAGGCACAGTTGGAAGGGCAAGAGGTTGTGCCCGCTATAGCATCATACATGGTGGGAGGGATGTGAGGCCTAGCCAGAAGACAAAGGCCGGGAGTAAGATTGCAACCCCTAATGCAGCAACAGCTGTAGCTAACAGGGATGCCAAGTCTGTCAAACACAGGTATGAAGACAGCCGATTGAAGGTAAAGAAGAAGATGGCAGAGGAGGCAAGAGCAGCACGTGCAACTGGTGGTGGCCCACCAGCAAACATCATATACTGTGGACGGGAGCGGATCCTGAAGGAGTGGATTGAGCCAGCGGCAGTAGTGGGTCTTCCAGGACAGGTGATCACGGGTGTGCCGAGAACCATGCAATGTGAGTATCATATACACCATCACAGCCTCATATGCACACACATGAACACCACACACATGGGTGTATAAATTTGGAGGCCCTTTTCCCATCACCTCTGGTCCCATTGCCGTCAACATCGGCCCCAATGCCTGCTGCTTAAGAGGAGTTATTATGACCATCCCCGAAGTCTTCCTCATGATCATTACTCACTGAATACCGATTGGTATAAATGTTGACATACTACTGGCTGACTACAGAGTGTGTACATGTCTGGTTATGTTTAACATTTCAACAATTGATGCTCAATGTGGATTGACGTTGAGATAAGGTGTAGTTAATCATTTCTTCCGAGGGATTCTTGACCACAGCAGAGGATCTGGTGGTTGACTGATAAAATGTTCCAGTTCAGTCTTGTCTTCTCATTTTTGACCACATCCAGATTGCCTTGGTTCATAGTTCTAACATTCCAGGTTACTATGCTGAAATATTCTTTGCAGCAGGGGTCTTTCCTTTCCCCTCCAGACATATCCAAAGCTAGGTATCCTCACGGCTTTAGCCTAAACACTTCATTAGATATGGTGCTACTCGTACTCACCCTCAGCTCTTCCCCAGTAATGACCTGAGGGGCTCACCTTCCGGTGCCATATTGTTAGGATTATTTTGGCAAGATACTGGAGTGGTTTGCCAGTTTCTTCTCCTGTGAACCACAGTTTATCTGACATCTCTGCCCATTTTGGATGATCAGGAAGGCAAGTCTGAATCAAATAACCTGACTTTAGCATACTATACTGCTCAAAGTGGTAGCTGGTAACTCTGGGGATCAAAGAAAAGACAGAGAGAGCAGAGAAGGACAAAATGAACTCCTAAAGAGGAGCACACTGTGATTGAATTGTGAGTAAACACTGCCCTGAGTTAACTTGCTGAATCCTTGCAGCTGTAGAGTACATCCACAGAGAGTGAGCGTTCACACCCAATTGTGCAGCAGAAATTTTCACTGCTGATCCTGTCCATAGGGCTGGGAAATGAGCCAAGCAGAGGGCTCTTCAAAGAAACATCCTCACATATCCATAAAATATTCTTTCCCCGGGCCCACAAATAATTAAAGTTGTACAATCAAAGTGAATATCTCTCTGTTTACAAAATAAACAACAACTTATATCTTTAGGAGATACAGTGGAGAAGGTTTATGAAGCAACTGGATCATTCAAATTGTGTGGTGTTTTTCACTGACACATATTCTGTGTACAAGATATTTTATATAAACACAAATTTTCTAGAAAAGTGATTGCTTGATGTTATAGGATTTTATGTATAATCTTGGAGACACCTCTTTAAACTGTCTGTATACTGGCACACCGCACCAGCTATATAAATATATTTATATATTGCTATGAACCATGATCCACAAAGCTCATGATACAGCTCAATGTTTATCTGCATGAAACAATCATAACAGCCAATTACAAGTGACCATGATGTAAGGGAAATGGAAAAACACAGCAAACAATTGGGACCTTTCCTTTTATAGTAGCGCAACGACCGTGCGCTGCGCCACAGTTGTGACGTGGTGAACAGGAGGTAGTGCAGGAAAAAAAAAGGTATTTAACCCTCCGACCTGCTGCATAAGGCACGCCGACAGAAGAGGCCTTGAGCTATGAGAGGCGCGCCCGAGGACCTAGCGGGCTGAGAGCCCGAGCCGCACAAAGCTATGGCCTCGCTTATCACCACCACAGTTGGTGGTGGAGGAAGCCGAGGACCCGGGCACATTGTAGGGGGCTGGAGCATCTGCAGCAGGACCATTGCAGGAATCAACCCCTGGGCCCTCAAATACATCACAGGTACATTCCAAGTCCTTCCAAATTCCTGTAGGTTTAATGAGCCAACACACAACTGCAAGGATGTTGAACTCATCGACACCAATCTAAACAGGACCACTACTGCCACCTGGTGACATTTATGCCAAACGTGTGCCGGCTCCCAATCCGCTCCAACTCCTAACCGGACCACAAAAGCTGTTGCCACAGCAGTGGGTTTCCCAGCAGTTGTTGTCCCAGAAGATGTTGCAGTCCATGTTGCCCCAGGTTTGGTTGCAGCTCATCTTGCCCCAGCAGATGTCTCAGCCATTCTTGCCACAGCTTTGGTCGCAGCCCATGTTGCCCCAGCAGATGTCTCAGCCATTGTTGCCCCAGCTATTGATGCAGCTGTTGATGTCGCAGCCGTTGTTGCCCCAACAGACCGAGCCTAAAACATGGGCAGTACCATCACCACTGCCAGCAGCACCATCTCCAGTGCCGGCAGCACCATCTCCAGTGGCAACAACACCATCTCTAGTGTCAACAGATTCCCTACTGGCAACACAATCCCTATCCCAACGGGGTACACCATCACAACGGGCAACACCTCTCGCCTCACCGCAGCAGATCAAGAGTCCAACAGTGACCGGAGACTGAACCCATGACCCCGTGCCAGGCACCACGAGGGACATATGTCAGCAACTCCGCTCATCTGATTATCGCAAGCTTGGGGCAATCCAAAATCTGACAGCTCAGCTGGCACGTCAAAATGAGATAAGCGCTGGCAAGGCAGAGACCATTCACGCAATATATTGTAAGCGGAGTAGGCATAATGTGCAGATGGAGTGATACCAGCAAATGGCACATAGGGACAGACAAGCCCAGACACCTCAGCAGATCTAGGCAAGTTGTAAGTGCTATACACATTAATGGTTTCTTTAATTAAATGGAGCGATTTCTGATGTTCTTCTGTTTCATCAGATTCCGGTTGCAGTGGTGTAGTGACCACATGTGACCATGGTAGGTGCTATGCATCATGCTTATTCTAGACTATGACATTTCCCCCTTTATGTATCCCCTTGTTCTCAAGCACAACCTCTTACCCTGCTGGTATCCGCCCATACCACACCTATGAAATGAATGCACAGTCGTGAACATTTCTGAGTGTGCTCTGTGTACAAAATAGGAAGATATTGTATTCTAATATATATAATATTAAAGGGTTAAAACACATGCAAGGTCTAATTTGTGATACTGTGGAGTATCAACATTCCCCTGAAGGCCTGATAGGAATAGGACAGGTGATAATGTGAATTGATTGATAGCAAAACACTTAATGGGATGTCATCAAATGATAATGGGCATACACATGTCCACCAGCAATGGTGATGATCCTTGAAGGAGGTGACTTAGCTGTTGATCAACGTGCATCTGCACAGTCTCCATGTGTTTTTGCGGCCTAATGGGTTAGAGTAGATTATTGTGGTGTATGTTCCCCCGGTCGTCTTGTGGTTTGCTAACTGGTGGTGGTGATTGAGCTTGTGTGCCTGAATGAAGCTGTGAGCTATACCATGTAGGGCCAGTGTAGGTAGGCAGGTGATAGCAGAGAGGTCAGAAAAATCCCAGTCCACTAGACAAGGAACTGGCAACCCACTCTGGTATCTTTGGCATGCAAGCCTTGTGGATACGCACAGAAAGAGACATTAGTGGATGTACTGCATTATATAGGGTCACAGAGAGTCGGACACAACCGAGGAACTGAACAACCATATGTGAAATGTTTCCCTGGTGCTTGATATATGCCATGTAGTGGTGTAATTTGTCCACTATTTGTTGTCCTAATGTAGATGTGATGCGAGCCATGTATATAAGATGATCTTTGTATTTTTAGGGTCCCCATTAGAGCCTCTGTCAGTGTGGAAGGGTTAATATGTCAGCCATTTGCATGTATCTGTGTTGCAATTTAATGAAGTAGTAAGTCTTTAATAGCTTTCAGCATGTTGCAGCATGGCTTTTCATATTGGCATATGACTGACCATTGCAAACTATATGAAATATATATATATATTTTTTAAACTATTTCATATTTGTGTGTAGTTGTGCATGTAATTGTAATGCTTTCTATTGCTTTCCCCATGTTTTAAAGTGCATTGGTGTCTTTATTTTGTAATTTGCAGTGTTACAAACTAGTCTGTAAACCATTTGCCTGTCCTATTTGGAACCCGTAAGCTTGGGGCCGCCATTTGGCATTTGCAAGTTTGCTTGCGGCTGCAGTGTTGAACGATTTTGCGAATTGAATAGCGATTTTCGGGATTGGAAGTCTTGCGGCCTTGACAGATCAAAGGCTTATGGTGGGTATAGGTAACGGGTTTAACAGCCACCATTTTTTCAAGGCCTTAACTTGTAAGCCATTCCGAGCCCACAAAAAGGGTGTGGCTCAATCTATATCCTTATGGACTCAAATAAATAAAAGGACACCACTAGTACAGCCAGGAGGTTCCCACGTCAGCAGCAATGAGCCAAAGGCCGCAAATGGGGACCATCGCAAAGCGAGGGGCCGCATTTGCGAAGGTGGATTCGCGAGGGTCCGCATTTGGGAAGGTGGACGTTCCCACGTTGGCTGCAATGAGGGTCCGCATTTGCGACGGTGGAGGTTCTACGGCGCCTCACAAGCGGTTACAAACGCCCACAGAAGCGGGACTTTGAAAAAAAACACAAAACACGCAATGACTAAATACGGACTTACACAAAAAAATACGAGCAGCGGTACTTAGAAAAAATACATTACGGACTCGCAAAAATACAACGGACAATCAGCGGACATTGGAAAACATATAAAATACACAAAATACACACAAAAACTAAATAAAAATCATTACCCACAGCAAGGGGGGACACCCAGGACGTCTGGAAGACAGGTTACACCTCGATTTCAGTCCAATTTAATAAGTTTAGACTCTCTAAAATCCCCTAAGCGAGAGAAAAAATGGCAGCCCATAAAAAAAGAAAGTGAGGCTACCTGACCCTTAAAGCCGCAAACACTGCCAAGCAAATACGACTTTTACAAAAACAACATACACCATTAGCAAGGACGCTAAATCATCCACAACTTACAGAATGCGGAAGTACCCAGCTACAAAAACGGCTTCCCCTCGCGCACGCAGCCTATTTACACTACACACTGCACACATTGCTGACACTTACACCTCATGTCAACAACACTTCAAATCTACATTGTATGCTGCAGGAACATCAAAACAGATTGTTAGCTCTTCAGCACATTCCTTGCTGCATATATTAAATTACAAATAGGTAAAGTATATTAGATTATGATTTCATTAATTAATTACCATCAAAAAAACAAATATACACAAAACAAAAAAAACAAAAAAAAAAACACAGTATCGCAAAAAAACACAAAGACCTTCACTGCGCACCTCACAAGGAGCGCCAACGGTGCTCATAGGACACAAAGTACACCAGGGGAGAGCACTGCAATAAGCGCCAAAAGGAGATCAGCGCGGACCTTACAGTAAGCGCAAAAGCGCCTATGATAACAAAAAATACACCAACCAAGTGCAAGGCTCGCAATGAGCGCCAAAGCATCTCAGACCACCAAAACACTTACTCTCTCTGGTAATTTTCCTTACAATTTTATTGCCGTCATTTTTTGACGGGCAAGTTGCTAGTCATCTATAATTACCTGTTAGACCAGGTAACACCATCTAAGCTCCACCATCAGAATTCATGGGAATCTGAACTTAACGTCATTCTAACAGATTTGCAATGGAATAAAATACATAAACATGCAAGTTCCTCCCTTAACATAATTCTGAGAGAAAACGCATACAAAACTATTATGAGATGGTACTTGAATCCAGCCAGACTGAAGTTCTCAAATATGTTCCCTGGAGGAGGAAACAGTGCCACGGTACCTAATCCTAGACTCTAATTGTAACTGCAAGATTATGATTTCAGTGTGTTATATTTTTGTAGAGAGGTAGTGCGCGGCGCTTCAACATAAACAAAGACACTATATATACTATTTTTTCAACCTCAAGATCTGGTTGATCCTTTGCTTGCTAATACTTAAGAAAGCTGCTCTTCATTATAAGTGTTAAATGTAATAGATTTCTCCTTTCTTCAAACATTGTAGACCTTCATTAATTTGGACGATAAAAATTGAACTGTACAAATGTGTGCCTATGCAAGCAAGACAACACTGACACCTTGTGGACACTTTAAATTACTACAACAATGCAGCCATATCCCAGCCAAGCCCGAGGACCTACTCTGTGATTCCAGGGCCTATCACATAGACTCTATTAAAGCACTACACATACATAAAACAATAAGGCTTACAAGAAGCCAATATGGAAAGATGTAGTTCTAAACCCCAGGAGAGTAACAGCCTTAATTGCATAAATAAAAACAATGATTAAGACTATTCTTCCGGACCTTCTGGACAGTGACTACGAGATTGAAAAGGCACATAGAGCCTTGGGAGCCTTCCCTAACCCTGAGCTACTTAAAGACATCATAGCTCACTTCCTACACCAGAGACTTTAATTATCTCAACCTCGAGGAAAATGGCTAGGATTATGGGACTGGACGGCGACTAGCTTCACACCTATGCAGATTTAGCACCCTCCACCCTGGCTAAACGCAGGGAAATGAAACCAGTGCTGGATGTTCTATTGAAGAATAAAATCCCAGATAGATTGGGTTTCCATTCTGCTTAGTATTTCACTCTAATGGAAATACCTACACAGCTCATACATTGGAGGAATGTCAAAAACACCTGATAGTTGATCTAAGAGGGAGAAGTTCTTAAAGCCCAGTACTCGGGCCAAAGGGACCATTCCTCCTGACAATGTATAGATGTTCCTAATAATAAAAAAACAGCTAGTCCACAAACCAAAATCCATACTGTTACAGAGGATCCTCGTTCAACCTACAGAGACTCTTAAACTTGACTGGACATTTCCAGGAAAATTAATAGCCGAGGCGAAACTAGAGTCTACTAAATACATTATGCCATAACATGTATCATAACATCCATCGAAGGGTCAGTTAGAATTTAACATGTGTTCTCTTGAAATGCTTTCTTGAAACTTGTCTTCCTCACTCTAGGGTTTAGTTGAGGGAATTTAATCCAATCCCTCTTCCCTAGGCACCTTAGTGCATAAGATAGAAATATGAGAATTTCGTACAAGAATTCCATAGTTTTTTTTATTTTTTGTACTAATTTTATGGTCAATAACTTTTGCTTGCCTTCCTCACCTTATTAGTGACATCACTCTGAAGGGGCTTCCTCTGGCTTCTTCTACGACTACCTGCTCATATACACGTTCCATTGGTAAGTGCTCATCGTTAATATCATACCCACAGTTTCATAATGAATAGTTCTGAATATGTTTTTTAACATACATTGTCAAATGCTTCAATTCCCCATTCAAAAGGCGCAAGGCTTTCCCGACATATAAGGAACATCAACCCCTCAGTACTATTTTTTGCAAGAAACCCACTTTGAACACAATAAGATCTGCAAATATTTTTATAAGAATTATCCAATTTCCATTCAACAGCCAGTCCTCTAAAAAGGCGGGAGCTGCTATACTTATTCATAAAGACTTCCCTTTTACCCTAGAGACAAAAAAAGACCCCTTGGGAAATTGCATTATTCTCATAGGAAAAATAATGGATACCAAAATTACACTAGTATCTCTTTACTCCCCTACCACACCTGAACACAAATGCTTGGTAGGGTTAGTTAAGTATCTACAGCAACAAGACCACAGCAAAATAGTAATTGGTGGGAATCTCAACTTCACTTTGGATATGGAAAGGGACAGATTCAGGGGATGCAGAGGGAATCAATTTTCAAAAAAAATTTAAACAAACTAATTCTGTTTTCCAAATTAAAATTATTAGATGCTTGAAGGGAATTACACCCCAGACACGGGATTACATTCCCATAGGCATAAATCATACTCTAGAATTGACTACATACAAATAGGCTTTACCTAGATTGACCATACTAACTTGACAGACATAAATCCTTGCACACGGTCAGACCATTCATCAGTTAAAGTATCTATCAACCTACAGTGCCATTCATTTTTCGTGTTTTGTTGCCTCACAACCTGGAATTAACATGGATTGTTTAAGGATTTACATCCTTTAATATACAGAACATGCCCACAATTTTGAAGATGTTTTTTTTGTTTTTTTTATTGTGAAGCAAATAGGTCAAAATAACAGAAAAAGTCAATGTGCATAATAACTATTCACCCCCTAAAGTCAATACTTTGTAAAGCCACATTTTGCGACAATCACAGCTCCAAGTCGCTTTGGAAAAGTCTCTATGAGCTTGCCACTGGGATTTTTGCCCATTCATCCTTGCAAAACTGCTCCATCTCCTTCAAGTTGGATGGTTTGCGCTTGTGAACAGAAATCTTTAAGTCTGACCACAGATTTTCTATTGGATTGAGGTCTGGGCTCTGACTAGGCCATTATAACACATTTACATGTTTCCCCTTAAACCACTCAAGTGTTGCTTTAGCAATGTGTTTGGAGTCATTGTCCTGCTGGAAGGTGAACCTCCATCCTAGCCTCAAATCACGCAAAGAGTGGTACAGGTTTTGTTTAAGAATATCCCTGTATCTAGCACCATCCATGTTTCCCTCAACTCTGACCAGTTTCCCGGTCCCAGCTGCTGAAAACCATCCGCACAGCATGATGCTGATACCACCATGTTTCACTGTGGGGACGGTGTTCTTTGGGTGATGTGATGTGTTGGGTTTGCGCCAGACATAGCGTTTTCTTTGATGGCCGAAAAGTTCAATTTTAGTCTCATCAGACCAGAGCACCTTCCTCCATACATTTTGTGAGTCTCCCACATGCCTTTTCGCAAACTCAAAACGTGGCATTTTGTTTTTTGCTAAAAGTAATGGCTTTCTTCTGGCTACTCTGCCATGAAGCCCAACTGTATGGAGCGTACGGCTTATTGTCATCCTTTTTACAGATACTCCAGTCTCTGCTGTGGAACTCTGCAGCTCCTCCATGGTAACCTTAGGTCTCTGTGCTGTCTCTCTGATTAATGCCCTCCCTGTCCGTGAGTTTTGGTGGGTGGCCGTCTCTTGGCAGGTTTGCTGTTGTGCCATGTTCTTTCCATTTGGTTATGATAGATTTGATGGTGCTCCTGGGGATCATCAAAGATTTGGATTTTTTTTATAACCTATCCCTTACTTGTACTTCTCAACAACATTGTCCCTTACAATGTTCCTTGGTCTTCGTGGCAGTGTTTGGCTAGTGGTGCCTCTTGCTTAGGTGTTGCAGCCTCTGGGGCCTTTCAAAAAAGGTGTGTATATGTAATGACAGATCATGTGACACTTAGCTTGCACAAACGTGGACATCATTCCACTAATTATGTGACTTCTGAAGGTAATTGGTTGCACCAGAGCTTCTTATGGGTTTCATAACAAAGTGGCTGAATACATATGCACGTGCCAATTTTCTCATTTCACTTCACCAACTTAGACTATTGTGTTCTGATCGATCACATAAAATTCAGATTAACAAAGCATTGAACTCAAGGCTGTAATGTAACAAAATTGGTAAAAAGTCAAGGGGGTGATTACTTTTGCAAGGCACTGTAGATTTGAATAACCAACCCCTGTTTACATGGAGGATTAATTAAATGCTCCTTGCTAACCCAACTCTCCAAAGATCTAGAATTTTTCTTTGATACCAATTTAACTCAGGATACAGGGATTGGTTGGGTCTAGGCAACTTATATAGCTTATATCAGATGTACTTGTATAGAATTTGCTGGCAACGATAAAAAATTTTTTTTTTAAAAGAGATGGAATTAAATAAAGAATAACATAGATTAGAATTAATAAACCAGAAGGGCCCTACATATTTAATTCAGCAACAGATTGAAAAAGCTAGGAAATAATTAAATTTAGTTCTATCTGAACGCACTGAAAAAGCTCTTAGATGGACCCAACATACATTTTTCACTAGAGCTAACAAACCTAACTCTATGTTAGCTAGGAAACTAAAAACTAAATTGACTGAGTTCAAAAATTTTTAAATTAGGACTACTTCAGGATTAATTTCTCGCGAGCCCTGTTAGAATTCAATATGCATTTATAAAATGTATACCAAAGGCTATACTCTGCCTCTGATTACAAAGATAGATATTATATGCATTCCTTTCTGAATTCCTGTGATCTCCACTCATTAATTGATGAAGATTTGAAATTACTTAATGCTAAAATGTCAGTTGAGGAAGTGAAAAAGGGAATACACAAATCAAAGTTTGGTAAGTTACCAGGTCTGGATGGTTTTACCAATCTTTATTATAAAAAATGTGTTGTCCAAAAGTCCAATAGATATGGAGGGATATTACACAGTTAGCTACGGATATATTGCATTCCCCCATTCCACAGGATATTGAAATATGTTATCTGGGATTCCAGGCAGGGCCCTGTCTTCTCCAAACAGGCATTTACAGTTTATATTTTTATTAAAGAAAGATTAGAGAGTAATTATACCTGGACATGCTCCACTAAGGTCATTAATGAGTTACTAATGTACCTGAAGCTAATATAATAATGTAAATATCATATACCACTCTCTGGCCTAGTGGGGAACCTCTACTAGTAAGTGTAATACCACAATTTGAAACCATAGAGAGAAAAGGACACTTAAAGACTAGAGAGGTTAGACACATCAGATAGGAAGGCGATCAATGAAATATATACAAATGGCCAAAAACTCATAAAATGTATAATAAAACACAAATTACATTGATTTAAAACACATAAAAATATACAGTGATTAGTCAATCTGTATAGAGTTAATAATAGATAATATATTGCTCAAAGAAACATGCAGTAGTATAAGTATGAGATAGTCCAGATGTTTAAGCATCTATTCAGTGCAGCAGATGATGACCACAAGTAAGTGCTATGCGCATTACTGGTTACTTCGATTTAATGGAGTTTTTCCTGATGATCCTTTTTTTCACTAGATTCCGGTTGCAGTGGTATAGTGAACACATGTGACGCTGGTAGGTGCTATGCATCATGATTATTCTACACTATGACATTAACCCTTTAGGTATTCCCTTTTTCCCCAAAAAGCATCTTGCCCTTGCAAGATCCACCCACAAAACACCCATGATATTAATGCACAGTCTTTTACATTTCTGAGTGTGCTCTGTGTACAAAATAAAGCTTTGTTATTACGTGATAACAGTGTCAGTGTGATTTCAATGGATGGGGTTTTGGGACATCCACATACATCACATTTGTGTCACATCCCTTTATCAGTAAACTAATGAGCCCTTGTTACTGTGCAATATATTAATACATACAATAATACTAATATAATAATATTGGGTTAATACACATGAGAGTTCCAATTTGGGATAGTGTGCAGTATCAACATTCCCCTGAAGGGCTGATAACAATATCACAGGTAATAATGTGAATTGGTTGATACCAAGACACTTGATGTAATTTCAACAATGGTGTGGGACTTTCCAGAATGGGCATTGCGGATATGGTCCCTGTTGGAGGTGAGTTGGCTGTTGTTCCACGTGCCTCTGCAAAGCCTCCATGTGTGTTTGAGGTCCTTAGAGGAGATTAGTGTGGTGTATTTTCCCTTTGTACTTGATATATGTCACGTGGAGGTCTAATTTGGCCCCTACTTCTGTTACCAATCTAGATCTAATGAGTGAGATGTATATAAGAATATGTTTGTATTTTTAGGGCCCACATTAGAGCCTCTGTGAGTGAGAAAGGGATAATATGGAAGGCAGTTTCATGTTTTTGTGTTGCAATTTAATCAAGTAGTGTGTTTTTAATTGCTTTATTCATCTTACAGCCACACTTTTCATATTTGCATATTCTTGACTGATTCTGTATTACTTACAGCACCCACTAAGCACTTTTTATAGATATGCAAGTAGATTGGATGCAAGGCGTTTTCGATATAACAATCATTTTGGACAATTAGACCAGTTAAAACATAATTGAGCCTTATTGGGACCAGTGAAAAATAAGAGGATACTTTATCCAGTTAAAGGGTATGTCCTCTGTTTACATTTTTAATAGTGATGTGTTTTCAGCAACAAATATTTATTATTTTTTTTAAATTAAGTGTAAATAAAGTTGAACAATATTTCCTACTAGGAAATTGCTGTTTGCCACACAATGTGAGGCTATGACCCTCTGAGCACCTTTGGCTCTCATTGCGACCCGCAACTTTCCTGCTTTGCAATAATCACATTTGGCGCTCCTTGTGAGCCCCAGAATGAGCGCCTCCGACGCTCATTGCAGGCCTCTCACCCTGTGTATTTTATAGGCATTGCGCTTGTTACTGCCTTGTGGTAAATGTTAGTGGCTTGGAATAAGTGTTACTGGCTTGCGTTAATTGTCCCTGCTTTCGGCTCGTTTTTACATCCTATGGGCTAGTTTTACGTCCATTGGGCTAGTTTTTCGTTCTTCTGCCTTGTTTCCTTCGTGCTGCGTATTTTTGGCAATCATTTTTTTCTCACTTCGGCGTTTCTTGATTGTGAAAAAATGGCAAATATGGCTCAAATTAACTTGCAACCTCACTTACAGGCTCACTGGCTCTCCCACTGTGCTGTGTGTGAGTGTGTAATTTAATTTGAGGCATATTTGTTGCTTTTTTAAGGTTTTTCCAGTTCCGTGGCTAGGCCACTAAAGTCAGATTTTTGCGAGGCGCACAGTGCATGTACGGTTTTCGGTCCAAAATCATACGGCCGTAAGTCTGTGACTCAACTGCTAGCGAGGCTCATTGCAGCCTTTGTGCTGCTTGCCACAAATGCTGGCCTCGCAGTGCAATGAGCGCCAGCCTAATTCCTGTGTGCCTCAACTCCTCGCCTTCATCGCTCATTGCAGCCTAAGTCCCGTGGGCCTCGTCATCAACGGCTTGCCTCGCTTCGCAAGGGCCACAATTATTTAACATTGTGTGACCAACATCGCAACGGGATGACCACTGACAACTATATATGTGATTGAGTTATTGTAATAATGTTTTCCATCTTTAATCAGATCACATAAATATAAATAACTACTAGCTTTCCTCATGCACCAACAACCATTCCTAATTTCCTGGTCCTTCCTTTGTGCTTCCTTCTCCTTTTCTTTCATTCTTCTCACTTAGGCCCCCTGTCACAACCCAGACTTAAGGGGCTCAATGCACCCTTAATTCTCCTACTGTAGCTTATAGGAGCAATCTACAGGTTGTGACTTCATGGTCATCTCAGCACACCAGCAATTTAGATCAGGACATCAGTCATGGAGCCTCAGAAATATCAGACCGCACAATTATTTAGTCCATAGAAGACTCAACAGTTTATTATCACAGATATTTCAAACAAAGAAAGATTTCACTCACAACCCTTATGTTAGAGGAGGTCTGAATTCTATGTGTACCCTCCTCACCCCATCATCAGCCACAACCCCGCCGCCAGATACACAAAATATGGTGTTATCTGGTTAGGTCACCAATATTAAAGACCTGTGTTCATCCTGAGGCCTGCAATGGGGGCAGAGGACATTCTAACATGCAGGTCAGAGGCCAGATGCCTGGCAGGATGCTGTATCTGGTTTTACACTAGTTATTTCCTTATTTATGCTATTGGGTGAGGTTAGGTTAACACCTAGGATGGAAGTCAGTGTCTCCAGCATGGCTTCAAGAAATCCATAAAAGGAGAAACACCTATCACCTTAGACCACATCCCATGTCCATCTTGATAGCCTTTATTTGATCAATGAGATGTTTAAGAGTCCCAGATTATAGTGGTACTTGTTGGGGTGAAAGGGAGTGCCATTATGGACCCGAAATCAGCCATGACATCCCCATTTAATTCCAAGGCAGTAATTACCTTCATACTGACTGTTTGTCAGCAGATTAGTAATTTGTTACATATATAGATGTATTTAATTGACTCAAGCCTGTAATTACATGCTCAAAGCCCCAACTCGCAAACCATGAACCTGTACATAGTATTTCAGGGCACAATTAATCAAGCAAGCCCGTAAGTTACAGTTTAGGCAGCGCCAATATTAAATAAGACCGTCATCATGACGTCAGTAAAACATGGGAGTTAAAACTACAATCAATAAGTGTTTAGAAGTTCGATTTGCAATCACACTCGCACTCCAGAAATGTAGAAAGCAATAAAAATCGATAACTCCATGCGGATTCTATGATATGTATTAACTCCTTGATTCCCGAGATCAACATAACAAGGAAATAAAATATAAAAATAATATATGTTATTGCAGATTTTCGATCTTGAGACTGTTGCGCAATAAATTCTTATGCCTTTCAACAGCAGTGTCTTTTTATTTGCTTTTGCAGTGTTACAAACAGAGAGATGGGGGAAGAGACAAAGAGGAGGGAGAGGATACACAGGGGATGGAGAGACACAGGGAAGGGAGAGGGGGTAATAAACACAGGGGAGGGAGAGGAGGGAACAAACACAAGGGAGGGAGACAGGGAAAAAAGACACAGGGGATGGCGAGAAGTAAAGAGACACAGTGGAGGGAGAGGGGGGGGAAGAAGAGGGGGAAAGGAGGAACAGGAGAGCTGGAAAGAAGACACAGGGGAGGGAGAGGGGGGAAGAGACACGAGGGAGGGGGTGGAATGGCACAGGGGAGGGGGGGGGGGGGGGGGAGACACAGCAGGGAAAAAAGAAACAGGAGAAGGGAGAGAGACCCAGGGGAGGAAGAGGGGGGAAAGAAAGACATGCAGGGTACACAGATAGTGCATAAACATAAAAAAAAAACACAATGACGCTATATCATGCTGTCATTTTTGACGGGCAAGTTGCTAGTATATTTATATTATTTATCCCATATTATGCAGAAAGTTATGGAATAGCATTCCCTCTCTAACCTTCAAGTTCAGCTTGGTTTTGTTTCATTACCCTGTGTCCATGTCTTGATTATGCTCTGTTTAACATCATTGTGGTTTTTTTTTCAGGTTTGTTAGAAAAGTCTAATTGCTAATGTTCTAATCTTAAAGGTATATACAAGTTTCCCTGTGTGTAACTTTTTCTAAGCTAACTCATCCTGCCTATATCAAAAACACACATTACGCTGATTCATTTTATAAAAAAATGGTTTCCACACTCCCAGAGCTGCCTACAAAGGCACTTTCTACTAACCAAAAGAAATGCTGCATTCAAGTACGTTTTAACCCTATACTAACCTTTAATCCAACTACAGAAACAATGCAGAAAGCTAAAGCAGCACTTGTGAGTTGCATCATTCAAGGCGAGACAGAGGGTACTATGCCTACAAATCCTATAATACTTTGCTGCAGAGACTGTTGTATCTGGCTCTGATTGACAAAAAAGGAATTATGAATCTTATGCTAATTTAACTTGGATGTTCAAAGGCTTTACTTCTCAAAATTAGCTGCCACAAAAAACTGAAGAAAATTTGCAACTATGTTTGATAATGTTTATTTTGTGATTTTTTTTTCATGCAAAAAATATTTTCATACAATACTGAGTTTCCTCTATCAGATGCATTCATAAACAATAACACTTTGAAATCCCTCTAATATGGATGGAGTCCAATAAAAAAGGTATTACTTCATACTCTGATTTTTTACATATGCAACTATGCATCACCTAACTAACTTAACTAACTTGGTTACTCCACACTACTATATATATATATATATGTGTGTGTGTGTGTGTGTGAAAATAGGCGAGCAATGAATGTCCAATAATCTAGATCAATAATCAGACAGCAGTACATATAGATACCTTGTTTTTGGACAAACTATTGAAAGTTGTCACCCTAAATAAAACATTTGTCCAATAAAAAAGGTATCACTAATAATGCAAAACTTTTCATGTGTGTGTGTGTGTGTATATATATATATATATATATATATATATATATATATATATATATATATATATACACATATACATACACTGTGTGACAGAGTAATAACAGGTTTGTGTGAGCCACAGACATTACAAAGATCCCTTTCCCAAAGAGGTCTGAATGAGTTAACTTCCCTAAAAGGTTGATTAGATCCACCTGATCAGAGCTGACTTAAGACTGCTACTTGAATTTGGGTGTGACCATTTGGACTACAGCTGGCTGCATTTGTGGCCTGCAGTCTGTGAGGCTGCAGAATGGAATTTGTCTGGGTTGAAGAAAGACTAACACACAGAGAAGTGTGTGTTGTTTATTGGTGCTGGAAAAAGAGAAACACAGAAAAAACTGTGCAGTTTGCCTGAAGCTGGGAAAAGACATAAAGACAGGGAGACAGCAGTTTGGAGTTGATAATGGTTCTGCCGCAGAGTGAAAACCTGGGGATATAGGCATATAGGCTCATGATCATGTACCCACTATTGGACTATTTGTTTTGCTCCACCCAGGTTTAGATCAATTAAAGCCAGATAGTTAATAAGTAAAGTTAGTGCTTCAGATGGAGCTAGGTTTGTTATTGTTTTGTTTTATTTATTTTGGTGTATTATTGTTGGCTAACATTATAGTAAAATTTGGAAAAGTATTGAATCTTCCTATAATTATGTTCATCCATCAAAGTATCGGAAAGAAAGGCACAAACGTAGAGGGGACTGGCGACTTTTCATAATATGTATATACACACACACAAATATGAACAAATAAAAAAACAATATAATCACAGTAAAGCATTTTTTTATTTTTGTTTTGTTTTGATACTTAAAGGGTTAACAAAACTGAGCCTCTATTCAGTCTGGTGTTTGTGATGGTATATTGAAAATATAGTACATGGTCAAATCGTCATTTTAATACTTTTTATGTGTGATAAAGGAAGCCTCACTACAAAAAATAGGAATGTGAATCATTAAAAATATATTTTTATTGTCCATTGTAATTATTACTTTCTGGTTCATTTGAATGATATTTAAAAAAAATTGCAATGTTTTATAAACAAGAGTTTTCTAAAATACATACAGTTGATTTGTACAGTGTATGTTTTTCTAGAAGCTGAGAGATCTTACCATATCCGCAGTCATCATTTTTGCCACAACATGGGTTACAACTTTTCCAAATTGTCTTTGCCCTTTCCTACGTCTTAGTATTCTAGGGAAGAAAGGGCCATGAGCTCTGTAATTTTAAGTAAATATGAATGAATGAATGAATGAAACAATTAGAAATATATTCACCAAGCTTTTGCATGAAACAAATCAATACCTAAACAAAGTCAATCTGTTACAGTTATTATAGCAAACAAAAGACTTTTCCATAGGCAATAACAAAAATGCATTACATCACAAAACATTCCCAGTTCTTAACGCTAAACAGTTTAAAAGCACCCAAGTACTTTCTCATTGGACTGAATCACATTCCTTAGCATTCATCCCACGCAATCACAGAATCTACATATGTTTTAGGGAATGCTGCCATAAGTGAAGAGCATATGTTAGGCATATCACATCAAATCAGCCACTACCAGGTGTTCCTAACTAGACGCCAACATTTTAAAATTCTCCCTATAATTAGTGTTTTCTTCCATTGTGGATATCACTATTATCTCCACTTTTCTATGATTTTTTTAAGCTCACTCTTCGCTAGTGCAAGACAAATATTTCTAGCATTAAGAATTTAACATCATTTTTCACACCAATAAAAAAAATGGGGCTCATATTCAGTAAGGTTCAACATAAACAAAACAAGGCAAGGAGAAATGCAAAAGAGCAATGGTGTATAGGTATGTAGAAAAGTCTCAGGTCGAGGAGTTTAAATTATTTTTTAGGAGATAAAATACTAAGAAGGAGATGTTGAATTTGTAAGTAGAAACTAAATACAGTAAAGAGACAAAAACCATGAAACACACTTGCCATTTGAAAACCTAGTGATATAAATTTCAGTTGACAGTGATTAAATTGTTTTCAGTAAGCAAATCGGATATATTAAATCATACTACTTTCACATAAAAATAATTAATTTGGTTAATTTTATAGCTTGCCAATATAATTCACGATTATGAAGTGCATGTATATATTGCTTGGTACTAGAAGAATATTTTATATTACCTAGAAAGATTGGCATACAAAATAACTAAGAGTTGAGGTAATTTAAAAATCAAGGCCAATATAAGATAATAAGTATAATTTGTGTTAAACTAAGTTTCAGTAAAATTTTGTACTTAATCATGGGAAAATTCACTCGTAGTTCCAAGTATTTTTTTTATGCTCTGTTGAGTGTAAATATCTAGAACACATTGCAGCTGTTTCAATTAGACCTGCTATCTTTAAAGCATGAATCTAAGTGTGAGAAAGTTTATCTCCAGTAAATATGCAGCTATATTTTGTAGAAAAATCAAACTTCTAAGAGCCAGTCTTATTGATTCAATGTTTTATTTTAATTTCCCTAAAAAATAAATTTGGTTAAAAGTTTACATCATTTAAAAATATATATTTTTTGTTTACAGGCGTAATAAAATGAACCAAGGATTAAATTATATTTCCATGTGCATACAACATAAAGATTTAAAGGGCCTTTATACCTAAAGACCCGGTATATGCTAATGACGTGACGCGCATGTGACATCACATGTGCGCCGGGTCAAGAAGGAGCGGAGGCCGGAGCAGAAGCAGGTAAGTGAGGGGAAAGGGAGAGGGGGAGGTATTTAGGGGGGTTTAGGTTGAGGAGGGGGGTTGAGGGGGGAGGTTGAGGAGGGGGTTGAGGATGAGGAGGGAGGTTGAGGATGAGGAGGGGGGTTGAGGATGAGGAGGGGGTTGAGGATGAGGAGGGGGGTTGAGGATGAGGAGGGGGGTTGGGGATGAGGAGGGAGGTTGAGGATGAGGAGGGAGGTTGAGGATGAGGAGGGGGGTTGAGGATGAGGAGGGGGGTTGGGGATGAGGAGGGAGGTTGAGGATGAGGAGGGAGGGTGAGGATGAGGAGGGAGGATGAGGAGGGAGGTTGAGGATGAGGAGGGAGGTTGAGGAGGGGGCTTGAGGTTGAGAAGGGAGGTTGAGGATGAGGAGGGAGGTTGAGGAGGGGGGTTGAGGATGAGGAGGGGGGTTGGGGATGAGGAGGGAGGTTGAGGATGAGTAGGGAGGTTGAGGATGAGGAGGGAGGATGAGGAGGGAGGTTGAGGATGAGGAGGGAGGTTGAGGAGGGGGCTTGAGGTTGAGAAGGGAGGTTGAGGATGAGGAGGGAGGTTGAGGAGGGGGCTTGAGGTTGAGGAGGGAGGTTGATGAGGGGGGTTGAAGTTTTTTTTTCCTGAAATTTCCATTTTAAAATGAGTTGCGTGTTATACGCCGGTGCGTGTTATACGCCGATAAATACGGTACCTCTTCTTAGGTAATGGGATATCCGCTGATCATTAGAGGCCTTCACAAGGGGGTGCTAAAAAGAGTGGGGGAAAGGTGATAGTTCAGTGTTAGTAATCAGATTTTTATATCACTAGATTTGTGGCATACTGTAGAACACATCTTTAATGTTCATACAGAAATAGGAGTATGGATCATGAAAGCCTATTCACTACGGTATATTTGCCTTGAAAAGGGGTTGCATAGTCTGCATGCCAAGCAATAAGCAGAAAAGGGTTTGTTTATATGAAATCATTTAATATTCAGTTTTTGCCCACATGGATCACGATTGCCGAAGCCATGATGGAAGGTATAGCATGTGTGCCACGTTATTCTGTCGTGCTATGTAATATTTTTCCCCATCTATACAAAAACTTGTCCAAAGAGATAACTATCTTGCACTATTGGATTTTACAAATGATTTTGTGAACCTGTAAATATCATGTTTAGTCTTGAAACACAAGAATTTCCCTGGTAGGTTTTAATAAAACAGGTTATCATTATAATTAGGATAATCATTATTAACCTTTACTGGTAAACCTGTATGGGTAAGAGGCATTCCCACTAGCCGTGAGCAGTGCCATCAAAGGGTTAACCTCAAATCACTAAGGCTGTAGATGGCAATGTGGCTATCCAGATTTGCTGTCTCTGTCCATGCTATGGCTAATTAACTTCCTGATATGGGCCTGGGACGGACAGTATAGTTTGAAGTGTTAACCCCTCCCCTATAGTAATGTTTTACTGTGCCTATAAATATGTTGTGTTACCAATAAACAGTTGTCAGTTTGGACATACATAATTTACGTATATTACTCATTCTGGTGAAGGGATAATACTATACATTCGGCTTATTGATGCTGCACCTGATTGACTAGTGATAAAGTCAGTGACTCTGCTATCCTAACAATAATAACCCACACAAGCTGCTGAGTGGGTCAGAAACGGGTTCTGGTTGAGCCCAATTGAAGTAGCAATCATGACAGTTAATATGTGTCTTTGCAGTTGATATATACCATAAAAAAATGCACTGCACAGAAATGCTAATGCTGTCGATGAAACTCCATTTAAATTCCATGAATTATCTTATTGATATTAATATGTTCAGAATTCTGAGATCCACAACTGCTCTCTACTGACCCAATGCTTTTGTATTATAACTAAAACTATTAATAACCACTATTAGAACTGACACAAGAACATCTTACGCAGTAAGTACTTGATTGAAGCAGAACCATTTTTTTTCTAATTTATTTAGTATTCTTCTTGGAACAAAGAAGGCAGGAGCAATCCTCCATGTTTTTAAATATATTTTGAACGATTTAAGGAATGAGGATAATCTAGTGGAGTTCCAAATTATAGGGGCAGCACAAGAAAAATTCTGAAGGCGGGAGTGGGAAAAGGTGACGAGAGAGAAGAGAAGAAAGTCATTAGAAAAGCGAAGAGGGGAGGTGTGAGTGTATTTTGGGATGAGAGCAAAGTTGTCAAAAGGTACATTATTGGAGGGCTCTATATGTTAGAGTCATCATTTTGAATTTTATTTTGGAGGCTATGGGAAGCCAGTGGACTGCCTGACAGAATGGTGCTGCAGACACTGTGCGCTGATTTTGCTAAAAGAGTCTAGCGGATGTGTTTAATAAGGATTGGAGTGGAGAGAGACAGGTGACAGGAAGGCCAACAAGAAGAGAGTTGCAGTATTTAAGGTGAGATGTGATGAAAGAGTTAATTCAAATTTTTGTTGTGTCTTGTGTAACGTAGTGACGTATATTGGAGATATTTTTTAGGTGAAAGATGTTGTGAGTGATTGAATGTGAGGAATGAGAGGGGCAGGGTCCAATAGAACCCCCCGAGAACACGGGCCTGGGGGGTGGAAAAGATGATGGCATTGTCAACAGTAAGATATAAGTGAGGGGTGGGAGTTGAGGAACAGGTTGGAAAGACAAGGAGTTCTTTCTTAGACATGTTGGGCCTCATTCAATTGCGATTTGGCCAATTGAATAGGGGTCTAAATAAGCACATAGCATATTTTTTTAAAAGAAGTTTTTAGTTAGTAAAAACCTTGCTTTTGGATAGATGCTTACTAACTAAAAACTTCTTTAAAAAATATATGTTATGTGTTTATTTAGGGCCCTATTCAATTGGCCAAATTGCAATTGAATGAGGGCCGTTGAGTTTAAGTTGACAGGCGGACATCCATGAGGATACAGTGCCTTGCAAAAGTATTCACCCCCTTGACTTTTTACCTATTTTGTTACATTACAGCCTTAAATTTAATGTTTTGTTAATCTGAATTTTATGTGATGGATCAGAACACAATAGTCTAAGTTGGTGAAGTGAAATGAGAAAAATATATACATAAAACTATTTTTTAGAAATAGAAAACAGAAAATTGGCATGTCGTATGTATTCACCCCCTTTGTTATGAAGTCGATAAAAAGCTCTGATGCAACCAATTACCTTCAGAAGTCACATACTTAGTGAAATTATGTCCACCTGTGTGCAAGCTAAGTGTCACATGATCTGTCATTACATATACACACCTTTTTTGAAAGGCCCCAGATGCTGCAACACCTAAGCAAGATTTTCAAGAATCCTTACTAACTTCTCTCACAAATATTTTAAAGACATTATGAGAGGGGAATCCTTTCATAATCCTGGGAAAGCTCTCTCTCAATATCAGAGCTATTGTCCTATAATATTTATTAACTGTGACCTTAAAAGTACTCTATCACTCCTAAATCAAGTTGCTTTTTAGGTTATCCTAAAAGAGAATGAATAACTGGCTATATATTGTGTTAGCCCTTTTGTTTCTAAAGTGAATCAGTTCTGGAAAATTAGGAACTGGTTTTGCTGTATTTATATACAAATGAGCAGCTCATGAATAATAATTAGCTGCACTGATGTTCTAATTCAGATTACAGTAGGCATGTCTATCTATGTAGAGCTCAAAATAAAGACTAGATTTATTTTTATCAACAGTAATCCACCATGATCAGGTAGGCTTCATACCCAGGATAGAAGCTCCCGATAACACATTTTACCTTATGGATGTTCCATTACAAAAACATCTCATGTTTATGTTGCTCTCCCTTGAAGTTGCAAAAACGTTTGCCCGGGTGGACTGGGAGTTTATAAAGTCAGTATTGAAAACGTTTTGGAATTAAGGTGATTTCTGACAAAGCATTCTGTCATTGTATTAATCACCCAAGGCATTAATAGCATATTCAAATTTTGATTCACCAAGTTTCAATATTACATGGAGTACAAGGTTAAAATCGCAAATCGCTATTCAATTGCTACAATTCCTCAAGCCTGCAATTGTTTTCACACCCGTAAATGGCAAATGTAGAAGAACATCCTACAATTACCAGAAAAGACTCACAAGGAGGTTAAACACTTGTTAGTAGCACTGTAAAAGCAAATAAAAAAAACAATACTGCACTTTAAAAGACTGGGAAAGCATTGAAAGACTTTAGAATTAATTGCACAACAGTCTCAAACTCGCAAATCTGCAAAAAATATATTTTTTTTACATTTAATTTCCGTGTTATATCAATCTCGGTAATCAAGGAGTTAATACATATCAGGCTACCCACATGGACTAGAACAGTATTGTCATGCATTTTTATTATTTTATACAGTGACGGATTGCGAGTCCGATCGCATACCAGACTTCTAAACACTAATTGATTGACGTTTAACCTCCATGTTTTACTGACGTCATGATGACTGTCTCATTTACTATTGGCTGTTACTAAATTGGTAGTTACGGCCTTGCTTAATTGATCATGATCATGCTCTAAAATGCTACTTGGTTTACGGTTTAGGCTTTCTGCCAGGTAGCTGCTCTGTAACTATTGCAATTTTCAAGCCAGCAGACTTATGGCAGGTATGAAGTCAACTGCGGGCTTGCAATTGAATGGAAGACCTAGACTTCAGAAAAATATATTAACAACACATAAGGTTAAGTCTATCAGTACCAGATCTTCTCATTTAGTATAAAGCTACATACATAGCATAAATTCTATAGTGGCATTGTAACAAAGATAATGCTTGTTAGGTCACAAAAGAACAACACATTATCAAACAATAAGCTTTATGGATCATATTGCCTATCAACCAATGCAATGCAACTCACATAAAGCAAGAAACAAACCTTTACATATTCATACAAATGATCCAAAAGATTGGATTTGTTAACAAGATTCTCATGGCTCACTTCCTTATAGCTGACATGATTAGATGCAAAATCTGGTGATTTAAAGAAATTTAGATGGCGGACTCATAACAACATAACAAAAGTAGTGGACCTAATCTCCTTTTCAATATTGAACTTAAAAGGTAATCTTCATATGACAAATCCTGAGTGGTTTAACTATGCACTCATGACATCCCACATACGTCAAGTTATTAAAAATAATACTTTTGGTTTGACCGCAATATTTGAAAGACTCTATGGGCCTCATTCTATTAAGGGCCGTAGGAGATGCGTGACCGCAAGGGATGGCCGCAAGCTACTTCCCTATTCTATTCCCTTTCGGCTGAGGGATCCGGCCGGCGCCCTGTTATCCCTTGCGGCCACCCCCGCCACAGGGAAAGCCTTTGATCTTACGCGGCTGCAAGAGTTGTAGCCGCAAGAAAGCCCAGGTCGCTATTCAAATGCTAAACCCTTCCCTTCAAGACCGTAATTCGCTAAAACCGAGCCACAGCTTATTTACACCAAAAAGGCCCTGTAAGGCTCTTACTTACAAATCGTAGCACCAATTAAGTACATAAAAAAGCCATCCTTGTACTTTGATGAGACGTGAAAGTGATTGTAGGTGTTAGAATTCATAGCAAAACATTCTCCTACACTCAAATATGCAAATAATTTATTTGGTAATTCATAGTTAATTTCTGTGTCCAGAGTCCCACGGGCTTGGAACATATCAGATCCGCCACGGCTGCGTGATAAGCCTACGTCAAGTCCGTAAATGGGTAAAATAGACCCACAGGTTACTTGGGCTACGGAGGTGTCGTAAAGGGCTTACTTACAAATCGTAGCACTAATTAAGCAAATAGAAAAGCCATCCTGTACTTTTATTAAAAGTGAAACTGATGTTTGGTCTTAGATTTAATAGTTTAACATTCCCTTACTCTCAAATCTGCAAATAAAGAAATGTAATTTCATGTTCAATCTTCGTGTTCTATCATGCAAGTCCCACTGGCTTGGAGGTCAATCATCCTCCAAGCCCAAATGAGCTTGAATAACGAGCTACAGGCTTGGAGGTCATTGAAGCCTGAGGGACTTTGGATGGAAATTAAACCTAAAATCAAAGATATAATATAATTTGGCGATGTGCAAGCTTGAGAATGTTTTGCTATTAATCCTCATGTCCCCCATTATGTTCCCCATCATTTACAGTGCTTTACAGTGCTGGATTGAATATATATTTGGTTCTACAATGCTTTGAGTTTGCGGCCTTCAACCTCCGTACCTCTACGGGTTTTAACAACGACTTACTGGCTTCGAGGTCTGTGAAACCCACAGGACTTGGGATGGAAAATAAACCTGAAATGAAATATTGGATTTGGGCGATGTGCAAGCTTGAGAGGGTGTTGCTATTAATACTTATGTCCCCCATTATGTTGCCTATCATTTATAGTGCTTTATAGTGCTGTCTTGAATTTATATTTGCATTTACAGTTTTCCGACTATGCGGCCTTGAAACACGATTTACGGGTGCGCGGGAAATGCTTGCGAACGATTGCATAGTTCGCAATCGGCCGTAAGGGAGACCTCCTTGCGGCGCCATCCATTTGAATAGCAGCATAGCCATGGCGCTACACAGGGACGTAAGCTGGCTGCAAAGAATCACAGTTTTGCAGCCATTTTACAGCTCTTAATAGAATGAGGCCTTATGTCAATGACTGTTATTTCACCAAAGCCATTTAAATTTCTATAATTCTAAACTGTGATATATAGTAAACTGATATCACAGAAATATCTCTCACTGAGCACCAATGGAATAAAATGATTCAGATAGCAGTCAAATAATCTCTAAACATGAAAAATTTAAAGAAAATACTGTAAATAAAATACTTTAATGTGTTGGCAATTAACATTGGCTAGAATTAGCCATATATATCCTTCACATAACAGTCTTTGTTATAGAGGCTGTAACCAATAAAAGCACACTGAGACATATGTTGTGGGATTGTCCCTTTGTTGCCTATATTTGGGATGAATTATAAAAATACTGAGAACTCCTATTATCAAAAAATCAGAGAAAGCCCTACTTGGACTGTCTAAGAACAAGTCTACCAAAATCAAATCACAATACATACTTTCTCAAATGTTCCTGGCAGCTAGAACGTTTTCAGTCTTGCAAGGTGATTTGGGGAAAGGACTTTGGACACTGGATTCTAAGCTCAAAGACAGAGCCCTCCATCCTTTGCAATAACTGCTATTGTTATTTGCTTTGATCTCAACCCATGTATAGCGCTATGGAATATGTTGGCCCGTTACAAATAATAATGCTAATATTAGAGAAAGCCTGGAAACTTTCTACACCAACTTTTTTACAGGTCAAGAGCAAGACCAGGTATATTCATCTGAATGAGTATGATGTTAACAGATCCTAATGTTCATTGTACTAGAGCATAATGATGGTCCCTCTGGACAATATCAACGTCACAGGAGCATAACACACCTTAAAAATGTAATAGCTATGTTTTTATCTTTACTAATGAGTGTATATGCAAAATAACAAATACCTCTCCATTCTTTTTTTCCCTTATTTCCTGATACCCTTCCCTATTACCACTTACTAAAACAATAGGGAAAACAGTAAATTAATCGAGTATGTAAGGTGTGTTTTAGTTATATTGTATGCAATTAAATAAGCGTTTGTAAGTATTATTTTGTTACTTTTAATTTCATGTTAAAAGCATATAATCTTGTCTTTCTCAATTAAAGTTGTTAACTCTTGTCCTTATCTACCCAAATAAAGAATACTTAAAAAATAAAGGCAAACTATAAAACAAAATGTATTTCTTTATTAATAACAACACTGTAGACTAAACCACACAATTGTCTTACCTAAGACGTAAATCCTCCAAGATTTTCAAAAGCCCACATAGCATAAGTACTTCATAGTATTTGTTCCAGCATTCAACAGCTTCAGCTACTGAAGGATCATCCTTTATGTTACTTTGGTACTCAATAAGTTCCACTCTTTTATTTCTGTACTTTTCAAGTGTCCTCTTAAAACGCTGCCCAATGGGACCAGGAATAGTTCCATCCTGAATGTCATAATACCTATTATAAAAACAAAGCGAAAATGTATTGCCTGAATTTTATGAAAGATGGAAAATAATCCAAAAGCAACTTACAACTTTATTCTCTCTTCTATAAGAGCAGTGTAATTGTCACAACTTTCTTCATCATCCCAATCTCTCCAAAGATAATCATAAAAAAACCTGAAAAACAGTAATCAAATATGTAAATTATTAGTAGTATTACCAATATTCAGTCCAAAAAAAAGAGACTGTTACACAAACACATAAAACTGATAGGCGAGATGTCTTTTCCACTTGTAAGGCTTACTAAAGTTGATTTTTCTCAAATTCAGATGTATCCACACCAAAATGTAGATAAGCAGCAGCATCAAAGTTTTGATATGTAAAATGTAATACACGTAACATTAATGGAGAGTAAACAACCAGGACATGAAGAATTGCTGCATTCAAAAATGAGTAAACATTTATTCAAAATCTTCACATCAACATAAAGCAATTTGGAAAATGTGTAAGAGATTTCTATTTCTTTTTTTTTTAGTTCATTGGTTACCAGATGCAAGGAGTTCTTGCTGTTTCCACAGCTCAAAAGGGAACTCCTATAATCCTCAAAATTCTACCAAATGGAGTATTATAATAGTTCCCCTAAAGACTTAGCAGACAGGGAAATATCAAGTGCACGTTGCAAATGACATTCAGTAACATCAGATAGTAAAGATACAAAGTTTTGAGGTGCCTCTATCTAAATTTTAGAGAATTTGTATTCCTACATGTAAATTTCATTTCCATGACGTTTTCAATGGCAGCACAGAAACAATAGAGAGACCACTCCCAATCAATTGGGCAGATATCCACCTAGAGATTAAAATCCTCCCTCCCACTAGGTCCTCCCTTTGTGTTTCATAAAGCTAACTCATTTAAATTCTCTCAAATACCATCATCTAATTTGAGAGAAGGTTATGCGTTTTCTAGGGAGCAAAGACAGGAGATCTACAAAAGCTATACACAAACTAGGGAGGGCTAAGCAAACACAGATTCTAGCACCCTTCCACCAAACTGTGTTTCCTTGTGGACATTTAGACTATAGTGCTTAGCAAACATATGGACACTGCTCCAGGTTGCTCAGGAGATCATTTTTACATTTCTGCTCAAGATGTTGCTATTGCCATTGTGGAATGGGCATTTATTACCTTTGGTGGCTCCTCTCCTTTAGTTCAGTAAGCTTTCAGAATTGTCCATCAGGCAATTGATGGATTAGTCACCTGCCTACCTTTCTTTGGTCCTTCAAATGCAACAAATAACTTGTTAGATTACTGATCCAAACTTTTTAAGTACACTGTCATCGGTAGAGGAAAAAAGACTGTTAAGGTTATTTCTTGATGCTGATGAAAATATAAAAGCATCTTTGGTTTGAATTCTGGAGAAAGCCTCACCTTCAGAGCTAGCTCCTCCATTATCAAAAAGGGCTTCAGCATTGATAATGCCTGAATTTCCACTATCTTGAATGCTGATATTATTACTACCAAAATCAGAGTATTGATAAGGTGCTTTCGTCAATACTTTCAAAATCAAAGTAAGGTTCATGGTTGAAAAAATATATCTAACTGAAGGTCTGAAATTAGATTTTTCTTGAATAAACTAGCATATGATCCACCTGTTGGGTAGCAAAAAATTAACTTAATGCAGCTACTTCAATGTAGCTGGGGGTAAACCTCTATTAAATTACACTTGGAGAATCTCCAAAATATCCAGAATGTTACCTGTTGCATATTGTCACTCATTTTAACAACACCACTGTATAAAAAACCTCCAGGTTCTCTGAATCAGAGATGATTCCCACTGTTTGCATAGAACTGGGAGAGTGGATGCTAAGCGCAAGCATGCCTATCCCTAGCAACCAATCAGAACAGTATTCATGTGTCCAATAGCTGCTAAAAGCATGCATGTGCACGCTACTTTCATGTGCAACAAAGCCAGCAAATAGAAGAGCATGAGATGTTCACAGTGAAGCGTGCACTTGCATAGTCCCTGCTGTTCCCGCCAGCGGGAGAGTTATATAACATTGTGCTGCAGATGATGTGGAAATTAATGCAGGAGCTACAGGCTGCGGTTTCAAGATTGATAATAAAACACTGCGAAGGACCCTAGAAACTGTACTGTGGCTTAGGTGTTTTTGTTGCCTGTAGCAAATAAACTGCTCTGGTTCAGAAAGGATATTCATGTTGTAAAGTTAGCTTGTTTATGTAGAAATTTATTTTAATTTTTGCCTCACTGACTTTTATTTTATTAAAACCACTTTAGCCTAAAATCTGTTGATTTTATAAAGCCTCATAAGAAGTATTATTGGACCAGAAGAGTGGAATCTGAAGAGTCACTTTGTCACAAATAGCATATTTTTTAAATAATAATGTTGGATGAAAACAAGTGTCAGTATAAGCTTATATATATAGCTATAGAGCATTTTAATGTCTAGCTACTTAGAGAAAGGAACCTCCAGTAAAAGGAGCTGCTATAGAGTTAAGTAAACATGCAAATATTCAATAATCTCAAATAAGTTGAATATATCACATTTTGCCTTATAATATTGCTGTATATTAGAACAACAGATATGTTCCATATGAAGTAGTCCATTGGCACTCTAGTGGTAGAAAGAGGACTATTGATCCAGGGAGTAATTTGATTGCCAGTATCTGGAGTCAGGAAGGAGTTTTTATTCCCATATGAGACAACTGGCAATGTTTCAATGGGATTTTTTGTTTACCTTCCTCGGGATCAACTAACAATTAACCACATATTACTAGGACCATCTAAAAAGGTTGAACTTGTTAGACTAAAAGTCTTTTTTTCAACCAAAATGACTATGTAACTACTTAAAGAGTGTTTGAGTCAGGAAAAAATATTCCCTACAGAAAACAATAGGGACACTCCAGGAGTCATAAATCATAGTATTCTGCTATAAGTGGTAGATAATCCTTGTATAAAGTTTGTCAATAGAAAGTCTGCTCGAGGAGCTAAGTAGTTTTCCTGAGTATCTTGTAAGTAATCAGCGATATAATATAAACTAGTAACTTGCCTGCCATAAAGGACAGTATTCAACAATGTTTAGCTTGAATTGTCTATGAGGTCTCTCTCTCAACCTCTGTCCCGTCTCTCGCTCTCTCTGCCCTGTCTCTCTCTATCCTGTCCCTTCTCCCTCTCTGTCTGCTCATGGTGCAAAGTCATTTTCCTGAGTATCTTGTAAGTAATCAGCAATTTTATTATAAACCAGTAATTTGCCTGCCAAATGTTATGATGGTATCATAAAATGATATCTTGATTTGTCTAGGCTGTCTCTCTTTCCTGTCTCTATCTGTCCTTTCTCTCCCTGTCCCTCTCTTCTCTCTCTCTCTGTCCTATATCCCTCTCTCTCTCTGTCTGCTCTATGAGCAGACAGCCCTGTTTTAAGCTTAGACTCTTTGCAGAAACTTTATTTTTCCAAAGAGACCTGGGGAAGAGTAACAGATAAGGAATAGCAAGGGTCAGGAAGAAAGTAAACGTTTGCTTAGGTAGAAAGGAGTGCAAAGATGGTTGACAATGTTTAGCTTTTTCCAGCTCTAAAATGTCTTTTTTATGAGGTGGTGCCCAAAATTGTACTCCATATTCCAAATGAGGGCGTACTAGAGATTTGTATAGTGGCAGAATTATATCTTCTTCCCTGGCATCTCTACCCTTCCTAATACATGCTAATATTTTATTTGCCTTTGCAGCCGCTGCTTGGCTTTGAGCGCTGTTACCTAGGTGGTTGTCCACTAGTACTTCCAAATCCCTTTCAATATCTGATACCCCTAGATTTGCTCCATTAAGATTATAGATTGCTTGGCTATTGTTCCTTCCCAAATGCATAACCTTACATTTATTTGTATTAAATCTCATCTGCCATTTAGCCGCCCATTTCTCTAATTTATGCAAATCCTTTTGTAGGGAAAGTACATCATTATCTGCTTTTATTACCTTGCACAACTTAGTGTCATCAGCAAAAATGGAGACACTACATTCGAGTCCTACTTCAATGTCATTAATAAATATGTTAAAAAGGAGAGGACCTAATACTGAACCTTGAGGAACCCCACTTATCACATTAGACCAATCGGAGTATGTTCCATTCACAACAACCCTTTGCTTCCTGACTTTTAGCCAGCTCTCGATCCATGAGCAGATATTTAATGCAATTCCTGTATCCCTTAGTTTGCTCACTAGTCTTCCATGTGGAACTGTATCAAATGCCTTTGAAAAATCTAAAAAGACTACATCCACTGAGTTGCCCTGATCCAAGTTCCTACTAACCTCCTCATAAAAACTAATTAGATTGGTCTGACACGACCTTTCCTTCATAAATCCATGTTGACTGCTACCTATGATCCTGTTCAAATAGACATATTCTTGTATTCTGTCCCTTAATAACCCTTCTAAAAGCTTCCCAACTACAGAATTCTTCCTATTCTAATTTATCTTTTAGGCGAATGAGCATTTATGGTCCTGCAATGACCTGCAAGAGCCAGCCATGGAGGCAATTCACTGGGACTGGGGGAGGTAATCGGGCAATTCACTGGGACTGGGGGAGATAGTGGGGCCATTCACTGGGACTGGGAGAGGAAGTGGGGCAATTCACTGGGACTGGGAGAGATCACAGGGGCAATTCATTGAGGCTGGGGTGGGGATACAGGGGAAAATCACTAGGGCTGGGGAAAATTTCACCTGGGATGTAGGTAAAACAATCATTGAATGAAGGGTCACAGACCTTGTTCTGCGTATTACCGAAATCTAAAGGAAAGCTGCAGATAAATTCACAGAAAAAAAAATATACAATGTATTATGTATGCCAATTTCAGCTGGGATTTTAAGAAGGTGTAAACATTGATAGAAAACAGTTTGCAAATGTAAGAAATTCAGCAAACTTTAGGATAACTGTTTAAATGTTTATTTTGGTATTTTTTCATGCAACATTTTTTTTCATATACTACCAATTCTCCTCTATCAGATGCATTAATAACTCAGCTCACTTGCATATACCGTATATACTCGAGTATAAGCCGAGTATAAGCCGACCCGAGTATAAGCCGAGGGACCTATTTTACCACAAAATACTGGGTAAAATGAGTGACTCGAGTATAAGCCGAGGGTGGAAAAAGTGTGCTGGCCACTGTGTCCCTCTTGTGCCCTCCTCTTGTGTCCCCCTCTCCCTTCCCTGTTTCTCTTCTCCCCTCTCCCTTCCCTGTTTCTCTTCTCCCCTCTCCCTTCCCTGTGTCTCTTCTCCCCTCTCCCTTCCATGTGTCTCTTCTCCCCTCCCTGTGTCTCTTCCAACCTATCCCTTCCCTGTGTCTCTTCACCCCTCCCTTATCACCCTCCTCAACCCCACTCCTAATCCTCCCTCCTCATCCTCAACGTCCCTCCTCATCCTCAACCTCCCTCCTTATCCTCAACCTCCCTCCTCATCCTCAACTCCCTCCTCATCCTCAACCCCGTCCTCAACCTCCCTCCTCATCCTCAACCTCCCTCCTCATCCTCAACCTCCCTCATCATCCTCAACCCCCTCCTCAACCTCCCTCCTCATTCTCAACCCCTCCTCACCTCCTCCTCAACCCCCTCCTCAACCTCCATCCTCAACCCCTCCTCATCCCCCCCATCCTCAACCCCCCAATCCTCATCCTCTCTCCTCAACCCCCTATCCTCAAGTCCCTCCTCAACCCCTCATCCTCAACCCCCCCTCCTCAACCTCAACCTGAAAAGCTCACCTTATACTCGAGTATATAAGGTACCTTAAATTCAGGATGCAATACATATAGTTACAATATAAAATAACGTATTGAGTATTGTACAGGTAGTGTTAAAGGGCCAGTTAATTCTGGACAATTTCGACCTCACCATTGTAAAGATCTACTAAAAGCATTTTAAAATACTTTTTAATTTTTTTTAATGCACGCATATTTGACATATATGAGATATTAGATAATATGAAATGTATCTTCTATTGTTTATTGACATTTCAAAGCAAGTTCAGACCCTGCGTTGCAGCTCAGACAGAGTGTCAGTGTGGGTCCTCCTCCTAAACAACTTTAACCAATCAGGTTAAAGGTTGTGTTCTAATTAAATTCTATGAGAACGCTTTTAAATGACAGGTAGTGTGTGCCTGCCTGACTAGCCCTGAGTTAGCCATCCCCTTTAGAAGCAAAGCGCAGATCAGCCTTCCTTCTCCTGTACATATCTGTTCTCCACTTGAGCCAGTGCAGGCTGTAATACAGAGAAGCTCTGACATGGCCCCTGACAATATTTGACATGGCTACTGAAACAAATTATATATATGTGTATATACAGTATCTCACAAATATTAGTACACCCTTCACATTTTTGTAAATATGTTATTATATATGTTCATGTGACAACACTGAAGAAATGACACACTGCTAACAGAAGGTGGGGGAGTGCAAGGTCTCTGACATCCACCAGCTCTGTGATGTCATTATGGAAAAGTGGAAGTGCACTCAAGAGGCAACCAGTGAAGCTCTGGTGAACTCCATGCTCATGAGGGTTAAGGCAGTGCAGGAAAATAATAGTGGCCACACAAAATATTGAAACGTTGGGGCCAATTTGGACATTTCAACTTAGGGGTGTACGCACATTTGTTGCCAACGGTTTAGACATTAATGGCTGTGTGTTGAGTTATTTTGAGGGAACAGCAAATTTACATTGTTATACAGGCTGTACACTTACTACACACTTACGTTACATTGTAGTGTCAGTTCTTCAGTGTTGTAACATGAAAAAATATAATAACATATTTACAAAAATGTAAGGGGTGTACTCACTTTTATGAGATACTGTATATATATATATATATATATATATATATATATATATATATATAAACTAAACAAAAAGGTGCATACACACAAATAAATATATATATATATATATATATATATACACATACAGTATATATACAAATATATATATGCACACACATAAATATATATATATATATATATATACTTATACACATAGTTATAATCTATATATATATATATATATATATTCAGTATATAAATACATATAATACAAATTATTAGATGCACACACTAATAGAGTATATACAAACATAACTAGGCATACACATAGATTATATATATATATATATATATATATATATATATATATATATATATATATACTGACACTACAAGGGGTAGTGGTAGAGGGATATTTCTGTTGTAATGGAGTTTTGATTCTTTATAAATAAATATAGATTTATGCATTTTCTTACCTTTCTGGTCATTACTCCAGGGCACACACAGCACACACTCACTTGTGTTGTTTTCTGACACACACTGAGCACATGCACACACACAGCACATATTGAGCACATACACACACACAAACGATAACATGGCACATACACACACACAGCACATGGCACACACTGGGCCCATACACACACAGCATACGGCACACACTGAGCACATGGAAAACTGAGCACACACACAGCACATAGCATAGACTGAACACATACACACCCAGCACATGGCACATACTGAACACATGCACACAAACACACTGGCACACAAGCTCATTGCTGGTTGTTTTCTTACACGCATCTTTCCCTATGCCCCTGCTCTGCTTGTGGGAGAGACAGCGGCTGCACTGCTCACTGGTCACATGTAATGTTTGACAGGACACAGAGAGCCTGGATGTATCAGCTTGTGCTGGGGGAAGCTCTGCAAGTAACAGACTAACCACCCGTATATCTTCCCTCCCACCTCTCCCTCCCATGTCTCTCTTTGCATGCGCAATCCAGCAACTTTGCAGGCCTCTACCCTCCTCCCCCTTCTGCGCCCATTGCAGGCCTCCCCCCCTCTACCTTCTGCGCCCAATGAGGGCCTTGACATGCGCTGTGCGCAGGCGCAAACCCTCAACTTTGTGAGCGTTTCACACAAACTCGCAGTACGACAACTACATATGTGATGGTAAATTATCTACTGACATTATTAAAGCCAAGCAATAGGAATGCAATTTGATAGTTGCCGTAGAGCTCAAACACTAGGTCTTCACCTAGAAGTCAATTCCTTAGGATTAAACGCAAAGATCCTCCTTCAATTCAGTATAAGTAAATCACAAACAAATGTAATTTTGTTTGGAATTTCCGTTGCACATGAGTTAACCCCGATGCATCCAACTATGAAAGAATAACCCCTGCCATGGAGGTAATTGAAAGACCCCTGGGAAACCTATTAAATTAACCCCTGTGTGGAGGCCCTTGGGTCTGTTTACAAAAATACTCCTGACTGTAACATAATTAACAACATAAGCCGAGACTGAGTGGAGAAGGCTCCGCGAGCACAAAGATTTATAGCTTTTCACTGAACAAACGACACATGCATAACATTCACTCAGGTATGTAAATGCATATTTTAAAAATTACACATATCAAAAAGTTATGAAAAAAACACTTAAATATGCATAAAAAATTCTCATAAGATAAAAAATTTGACACAAAGCTGTGTCTAACTGTACCAGACGCGTTTCAACTTTTTTCCAGGTCTTTCTCAATGGTAAAATTTAAATTCTCAATAATAGGGCACTATTATTGAGAATTTTAATTTGACCATTGAGAAAGACCTGGAAAAAAAGTTGAAAAGCGTCTGGTACAGTTAGATACAGTAATTTTTAAAATATGCATTTATATACCTGAGTGTATACACTTCATGTTATGCATGGGTCGTTCGTTTTGACTCATAATCCACATATATATTCCACTTGGAAAACACACTAACTGGTCGCAGTCTCCTTATATTGAGGCCTAATAACCTCTAAAAAAGGTGGACTGGAGATAGGATTATTGCAAAAGCTCCAAAAGTAAACTGTGATACCTATAGTAGAGAAATAGTGGATATTGAGAATACGGGGCAATCATTTTTCTTGCATCAAGAATAAAATGGAAAGATCTGCATAAAACTGAACGTGACCACAGGACATATGGAAGGTGTGATCTTCACCTATATGTGTATATAAAATACCTCTTGTTCTAGAGGGTTTTAAATGTGAGAGTGCATTTATCATGAAAGTATTGTTGTATTAAAGATTTTATTGATCCACACTAGGGAGTGGTGTGCGCTCTCTTGTTTTTTATTTTTTGGTCCAACAGTATATAGACTGAGAACTACCAAATGTACAAGCAGGGTTTCAAAGAGGAAGAGGACCAAGAGAACAAATTGACAATAGAGAAAGCAAGAGAATTCCAGAAAAACATTTACCCCTGCTTCATAAAAACAAAATGTGGCAAGTTCTTAAAGATTATCTTATCCGCCTCCTCAGGAATCTGTATGTGGACCAAAAAGTGCATGGTACTGATGTCTGAAAGTGGGGAGGACTTAAAGACCTATTGATAGGGGTGAAGGAAAAGAGTGAAAAGCTGGCCTGATCCTGTTAACATTAAAAAGATGAAGATCATGGCAAATGACAATGTAAGTTCCTGGCATATAGATCCTGGCATTTAGATTAGGAAGAAGTGGAGGCAGTGACAGATTTTATTTTCCTAGAAATCAAGATCTCTTCAGATAATGACTATAGCCATGAAATCAAAAGACGTTTGCTTTTGTGGAGGAAAGCTATGGCAATCTTGGACAAATTAGTAAAAAGCAAAAATTCCCCTATCAACTAAGGTCTGCATAGTTAGAACTATGGTATTCCTAGTAGTAACATACCGATGTGAGAGCTGGACCATAATAAAGTCGGAGTGCAGTAGAATTGACACCTTTGCTATGTGGTATTGTCGAAAACTGCTTAGAGTCCCTTAGACTGCAAGATGATCAGATAAATCAGTACTTCAGGAAATTATGACAAAATGTTCAATAGACGATATGATTATGAGGCTGAAGCTCAAATATCTGGCCATGTCATGAGAAGACAGGCCTCATCAGTGAGGTGCAGCTGTACTCCCTAAGGAACAGTGAGCAAGGAGTCCCCTCTATTATCCATAAGGTGAGAAAACAAAAAGAGTAGAGGTCCGTTCTCAGATTGAGCAACTCTAATTTTGTTGTTGTGTATGCAAATGACCCTTAGGGTTTTTCTCATCCTAAGGGTGATAGGGGAACCAGAAGTGGACTCCTTTCTCACTTTGCCTTAGGGAGTAAAGCTGCACCTCACTGACGAGGCCCACAGAGGCCGAAACGCATTTGAGGTTTGCTGTTTCTCCTGTTCAGGGTATAATTGCCTGATATTTCGGAGTTGGGTCACTCTTTTGAGTGAAACCAGCCTGATATACTTCAGGATATTAATCCCTGTGAAGGGCACAAGTGAGCTAAAAGAGGTTGTTCTCTAAGTAGGTAACAGACCAATAAGACAAACCAACTCCAGGTACTGTCCGTTCCCAGATTGAGCACCTCTAATTTTGTTGTTGTGGAATAGAATTAAACAACTGCAAAAGAAAATTAATCCTAATTGGGACTATTTAAACCTATCGGAACCTATTAAACACTAACTGGGCCTATTTAACCCCATCTAGCCCTATTTAATCTAATCACTTATGGGGGTCTATACAGACCCCTATGAGCCTCCATGTAACCCTATCCCCTATGGGGTCTATACAGACCCCCGTAAACATCTATATAACCCAATCTATCCCATAAGTGTCTATGAAGACGCTCATAGGACAATGAGAAGCCTATTATTAACCCCATAAGTGCCATGAGGGTCCTCCATGACCCTCATGACACTAAGTACAAACACTACACTACAATATCCCCACAAAAAAACTAAATCTCAACTAAGCCCCCTCTATTCTAACCTATTAACCCCTAACTACCTAACACTACCTACCTAACCCCTATTAAACCCCCCTCCCCATTAATTGCCCAAAATAAAAAAAAATATGTTACCAAAATAAAAAACCTATGTTACCAAAAATAAATAAAACTGTTACCAAAAATAATAGACCTAAAGTACATAAAATACAAAAAAGGACATTACAAACCCCTCTCACTACAAAAAAGAACATCACAACCCCCCCCACACCAAGACTCCACTACAAAAAAAATAAAAAATAATTACACACCTGCAAAGAAAATGGCATACACAAATATACATAACATTACAGTAATAAAGACATTATAAATATACCCCTAACTACAATCCATTTCCCCCTATCTAGACATCACCCCCTATCTATAGATAACTCCCTATCTAGACATAATGCCCTATCTAAACATAACCCCCTATCTATACATAACTCCCTTTCTATACATTACCACCTATATGTAAGCTAAAATAGAATAAATACAACTATTTACCTTTGCAGATATCCCTTCAGATTACACCCCCTAGGAAAAAAAGAAAAATCTAAATATTACAGAATTAAACATTACATATAATAAAAAAATATTACAAATACAGTATTAAACTTACCTTTCCAGCATGTCCGCGTTCCATCTTCTTCTGTTCTCCGGCTCGGCCCCTGCAAAAGATACATAACATAAGTCACACATTAACACAAAACATAAAAAAAAAAATAAACATTAAAAATGTAAAACGTACCTATCCGCAATTTACCAAACCTTCTCCTCTTCTGGCCCGGCTGTGCCCTTGAAGAATCCGCGCACTAAAAATATAAGAAGAAAAAAAAACGGAGCTCCGCACTCGCGAAGCTCCTTGACGCTAATGAGGCCTCCAGAGCCTCTTCCGGTAGGAAATTGGCAACGGTGCCTTCTGATTGGCTGAAAAAGCTGTCAATCAAATTTCAGTCAATCAGTAGGTGCCAAGGTGTGAGCCAATCAGAATGGGATACACCCCTTTAACCCATTCTGACTGGCTGAAGGACCTGTCAATCTTTTTTAAACCAAACAGAAGGCACTATTGCCTTCAGTCAATCACAATGGGATACACCCCCACGGTCAGATTGGCTGAAGGCATCTGCACCTTCTGATTGACTGCAGTCTAAATGACAGTGACAGCAGCCAATCAGAAGGTGCAGATGCCTTTAGCCAAACACCCCGTGGGGGTGTATCCCATTGTGATTTGCTGAAAACAATAGTGCCTTCTGATTGGTTTAAAATAGATTGACAGTTCCTTCAGCCAATCAGAATGGTATATAGTGGTGTATCCCATTCTGATTGGCTCACACCATGGCACCTTATGATTGGCTGAAATTTGATGGAAGGCCTTTTCAGTCAATCAGAAGGTGCCACTGCCAATTTCCTACCAGAATAGGCCCTGGAGGCCTCATTAGCGTCGGTGAGCTCCGCAAGTGCGGAGCTACGTTAGTTTTTTTAATTATTTTTTTAGAGCGCGGATTCATCAAGGGCCCAACCTGGGCAGAAGAGAAGAAGGCCAGGGACATCGTGGACAGGTAAGTTTTAAATTTGTAATGTTTATTGTTTATTTATGTTTTGTGTTAATGTGTGACTAATGTTATGTATCTTTTTTCCAGGGGCCGACCCGAAGAACAGAAGAAGATGGAAGGGGAAATGCTGGAAAGTGGAGTTCAATACTGTATTTGTAATATTTAATTATTATATGTAACGTTTAATTCTGTACTAATCTGATGTTTCTTTTTTTCCTAGGGGGTGCGATCTGAAGGGACATCTGCAAAGTTAAGTGGGTTTATTTATTCTACTTTAGCTTAGGTTTAGGGGGTTATGTCTAGATAGGGGGTAATGTACAGATAGGGGGTTATGTATAGATAGGGGGTGATGTCTAGATAGGGGAAAAAGCAATTGTAGTTAGGGGTATATTTATAATGTCTTTATTACTGTAATGTTATGTATATATGTGTATGCATTTTCTTTGCAGGTGTGTAATTATTTTTTTATGTTTTGTAGTGGGGGTTGTGATGTTCTTTTATTTTGTAGTGAGGGGGGTTTGTAATGTCCTTTTTTTATTTTTTGTACCTTTAGGTTTTTTTTATTTTTTGTAACTTAGGTTTTTTTATTTTATGTACCTTAGCTTTTTTTATTTTGTGTAATTAGTGGGTTGGGGGTTATTAGAAGGTTAGGTAGGTGGTGTGAGATAGGTAGAGCTTAATAGGTTAGGGTAGAAGGGGTTAGTTTAGATTTAGTGGTTTATTTGGGGGGAAATATGGTAGTGTCGTGTTTGTACTTAGTGTCATGAGGGTCCTGGAGGACCCTCATCGCACTTATGGAGATAATACTAGGCATCTCATTGTCCTAGGAGGCTCTTCATAGACCCTTATGGGACTGATTGGGTTAAATAGAGGCTTATGGGGGTCTGTATAGACCCCCATTATGGATGGGGTTAGATGAAGACTTATGGGGGTCTGTGTAGACTCTCATAAGTGATGGGATTAAATAGGGCTAGATGGGGTTAAATATGCCCAGTTAGTGTTATTAGGTCCAGATAGGTTTAAATAGGACCAATTAGGGTTAAATTGGCCCAGTGAGGTTTAGATAGGCCAAGCAAGGGTTATTAGGTCCATATAGGGTTAGATAGGCCTAGTTAGGGTTAGATAGAATTTAGTATGGGTTAATGGGGTATTATTATTATCATTTCTTTATAACGTGCCAACATATTCCGTTGCGCTGTACATAAGATGAGTTCAAGACAAAGATACATACAAAATTAGCAAAGCAAAGAAGGCCCTGTCTTTGAGCCTTAAATCCATAGTGTCCATAGTGATTTCTCCAAAGCACCTTGTGGGATTGAAACTCGCAGACTTACAACCTAAAGGTGTTGTGTGCGGTAAAGGAGGAAAAGATCGGTGACATAGTGTTAGGGTGGAAGGTGATACACTTCTTTAAAGAGATGTGTTTTAGAGAGGTTTGAATGTTTTGAGGCAGGAGGATAATGTGGTGGAGCGAGGCAAGGAGTTCCAGAGAATATGGCCAGCACGAGAAAAGTCCTGAAGGAGAGAGTGAGAGGAGGTGACAAGAGTTGTGGAAAGAAGAAGGTCATTACCAGAACGTAGAGGGAAGGTGGGGGAGTATTTGCAGATGAGACCAGAAATGTATGGGGGTGCGCTATTGTTGAGGGCTTTGAAAGTTGGGGTCATGATTTTAAATTTTATTCTGGAGGCTAAGGGAAGCCAGTGGAGTGATTGACAGAGAGGTGATGCCGACACTGAACAATGTGTACAGAAGATGATATAGTCAGTGTTAAGGGGTTAATGGGGTATAATTAGGGTTAATAGTGGAGTGTAGTGCTTAGACTTTGTCATGAGGGTCCTGGAGAACCCTTATGGCACTTGTAGGGTTAACTTATGGGTTAATAGTGTCCAATAAGGGCCTATATGGACCCCTATTGGACTGAATGGGTTAATTATAGTCTCATGGGGCTCAGTTTCGAGCCCCATGAGTTATAGAGTCAATTAAGGGTACATGGGTTAGACCCCTATGAGTGACGGGGTTAATTAAGGGCTTATGGGGGACTGTACTGACCCCCATGAGCGAAAAAGGGTTAATTAAGGCCATATGGGGGTCTGTATTGACCCTCGTAAGTGACAGAATTAATTAAGGGCTTATGGGGTTTGTATTGACCCCCATGAGTGACAGAGTTAATTAAGGGCTTATGAAGGTCCGTATTGACTCCCATGAGTGACAGGGTTAATTAAGGACGTATGGGGGTCTGTACTGACCCCATGAGTGACAAAGTTAATTAAGGGCTTATGGGGGACTGTATTGACCCCCATGAGTGACAGAGTTAATTAATGGCTTTTTAGGGTCTGTTTTGATCCCCATGAGTTATAGGGTTAATTGAGTGCTCATGGGGCTCTGTATAGAGCCCCATGAGTTATAGGGTTAATTAAGTGCTTATGGGGCTCTGTTTAGAGCCCCATGATTGATGAGGTTAATTTTAGTCTCATGGGGCTCTGTATAGAGCCGCATGAGTTGTACGGTTAATTAAGTGCTCATGTGGCTCTGTGTAGAGCCCCATGAGTTAAAGGGTTAATTAAGTGCTATACAGAGCCCCATGATTTATAGGGTTAATTAATTGCTCATGGGGCTTTGTTTAGAGCCCCATGAGTGATAGGGTTAATTTTAGGTGTCTAGGGGGGTACTTATAGTACCCCTACGGCAGGGGATAACATTTTTTTTGAGCGGGTCCTTGCAAAACCTTTACTCTCGAGGCGGTACATTTGAATTTTTTAATGCAGCGGGGTCACGATCAATGCCGAGGGGTTAGTGTGGGAAGGCTGCAGTGGTCCCTATGAACCCCTGCAGCAAGAGGTTAATATGGGGACAGTTTGAGGGTCCCGGTGGGGCCCCCCAGCATAGAGGGACGTTAATGTTAGGTGCCGCGGCCGGGATTGGCTAATGGTGTGCTGCGGGCCCTTTAAGAAGCCGCAATGAGAATTTTAATTTTTGAAATGCAGTGGGGGCCTGATTTATGCCAATCAGGGACCGCTGCTGCAAGTGGTTAATGTGGGGTCACTTCGGGTTTCCCGATGGGGACCCCCAGCATAGAGGGCAGTTAATTTTAGGTGCCGGACGGATACTTGGAGTGCTACCCATGACAGGGTGGAAGGTGATACGATTCTTTAAAGAGATGCGTTTTAAGTGAGGTTTTAAATGTTTTGAGGCAAGAGGATTATCTGGTGGAGCAAGGCAAGGCGTTCCAGAGACATGGGGAAGCACAAGAAAAGTCCTGGGGGCGGGAGTGAGAGGAGGAGACAAGAGTTGTAGAAAGAAAAAGGTCATTAGCAGAACTAAGAGGACGGGTGGGGGAGTATTTAGAGATGAGAGCAGAGATGTATGCGGGAGCGTTTTTGTTAATTAATTAATTAATTAATTAAGCAAGCCTGTAAACTCCTATTTCAAACCAGCCAAAAGAAAATGAGACTGTCATTATTATGGCAGTAAAACATGGAGGTTACATGTCAATCAATTAGGTTTGGGGGTCCGATATGTGATCAGACTCGAAAACCCGTAAAATAAAGTATTATGAAAATGAATGCCAATATTATTCTAGTCCATATGGGTGGCCTGATAAGTATAAACTCATTAATACCCATTGTAACTCTTGCAAAAGTGAAAGATCAAATTCTTAGAGAGGCTGTAAGTTACGGGTTTAACCATCGCCATTTTTGAAACCCGTAACTCGTTTGGAGTCCGCAAAAAGGCGCCAATTGAATAGCAAATTAACTTGCAACCTCACATACGGGCTCCTCGATCATCCGATACCTCAACTGAATGGGGGCATCAGTGTCTGTACTCCTGATATGATCAGATGTGAGGCCAGGATCAAAGGGCCAATTCACCTGAATGGTAAGTTCCCATATGGGAAGGCCTCCACATATGAAAGGGCAGGGTTGTGTATAAATGTGCTGTGCATCAATAAAGAGTGGTTAATTTAAACATACATAATTTGAGGTGTGAGTTTCATTCTAAGGGAATATAAGAATATTAACCATTGAAATTATTATTAAGGACTCTGCCTGCAACTCTGCTTCTAACCATTTGGGGTAGTACTTCTGCATTAGCTTCCTGAGCTTCTGTGTTGCTGGCATCTTGATACCTGGCAAAAGGCAGCTCGGCTCTGAGGTAATAAAACCAAGACAATCTAAGGGGTTCCTGTAAGACAGAAAGGTATTGAGGTGAACCTGGCCCTTGGCCCCTGGGTCTTCACAGACTCTTAAAACACAATTGTATTGGATGTTTCTGATTTAGTGAGACTATAAAGAGTATGACACTGTTCACTGGAAAAGGAACTGTCAATCCACTCCTAAATATTTTTTAAGAAAAACATGTAAATAAGCACAAGCAGAAAAAAGATGCTCCTGGCGTGCTGGGTCCATATGGTCTCCGAGTGTTGGAGACGACTTAAGGACTGAACAAAAACAACTGCACTGTTATTTCAAGATTGGTAAAGGGTTGTGAGCGACTCAACATGTATCCCTACTTGTACACCTTCACATGTTGTAATAAAGAACAATTATTATTTTTTAATTTGTTTAGTGCTATTGCTTTAATTTATATATATATATATATATATATATATATATATATATATATATATATATATACATATACACACACACACACACACACACAGAATGCAGTGTAATAACTGTTTTTCTCTGAGCTGGAAGCAAGATTTTTTACTTGCTTTACACATCCAATTGTGAAAACAGATGTACTATTAATTTACTGTACTACTGTACGGTGGAGGGCTTCTATCGCTCTTTTGCTCACCATATATTGAATGAATGTTGTGGTGAACTAGCTATTTATAAGATCCACAACACAAGCTGAGATCCCGCTCCATGCTGATGATAGCCAGTAAGCTTGAAACAGCTGTAAATGGATAGGATTCTCAGCTTGTGTTAAATCCAGCCTAGGCTTTACATTAAAGCTGTGTAATACAGCAGGCATAAGCTTAAAGGAAGCCATTATTGAAAATGGCTATGGATTAAAGAGCGAGGCATTTGTGGGCACATTTGCATGTCCCGGCTCAGCTTTCCAGACTGAAGTGATATAACAGTTTTTCTCTGAATTCTGAGCTTGAACAAGGTTATTTTTAACTTGCTTTAGACATGCAAATGCGAACACAGATGTACTTTATATATATACTAGCGAATTGCCCGTCAAAAAATGACGGCAATGAAATTGTAAGGTAGCTAATGTTGTTTGGTGTGTAATAGTAAAGATATAATACATTAATAAATGAATATACTTTACCTATTTGGAAGCATTGTGTTGAAGAGATGTGAATGTGTGTTGACATTGCTGCAGCATTAGTGTTGTGGAGCTGCTCTCTAAGCGTGGTGAATGTGTGCAGTGTAATACTGTGCGTGCGCGAGTCGAAAGCGTACGCGTAGTGTCGTACTTCCGCATTTGCGTGAAATGGCGGTTTATGTGTGTTGTGCGTCTTTGCGTATTGTCCGTTGTTGGTTTGTAGTTGTTTTCGAGTTTCGTGTGGTGTTTTGCGAGTGTGGTGTGGTGTTTTACGTCTGGAGAGTGCTGTAGCCTCGTTTTCGTTTTGTCCGTCGGCCATTTTTTCTCTCGCTTAGCGATTTTATTAGTGTCTAAAGTGTTTTATTTTTATTTAAATGAAGGTGTAACTTGTTTTTTTGAGGTGCTGGATGGTTCCTCTTGCTGTAGGTAATCTTTTTATGTGTGTGTTGTGTGTATTTATTGTGTTTTAAATGTTTGTATGTCGGCGTGTTGCGTCCGATGTTTGCGAGGTCGTAATGTGTGGTAACGTGTTTCGTAGGTTGTTTGCGTTCCTCGTAAAATTTAGCGAGTGTCGTAATTTGTGTGTCGTGTTTTTTGAGTAGCGACGTGAAGTTTGCGAGGGTTTGAGGCCCTTGCCCAGTGACCTCGCCAGCAACTGAGGCCCTCGCTTCGCGAGGGGCCTCAGTTGCTGGCATGGAGCGCCGAAGAGTGACCTCGCTACGCGAGGGCCGCGGCTCGCTTCGCGAGGGCCGCGGGCTCGCTACGCGAGCCCGCAAGCGTGAGCAACGACCCGTACACTCACAACTATATATGTGATATATATATATATATATATATATACACACACAAAAAACATATATATACATACACATATATACAGTCAGGTCCATAAATATTGGGACATCGACATAATTCTAATCTTTTTGGCTCTATACACAACCACAATGGATTTGAAATGAAACGAACAAGATGTGCTTTAACTGCAGACTTTCAGCTTTAATTTGAGGGTATTTACATCCAAATCAGGTGAACAGTGTAGGAATTACAACAGTTTGTATATGTGCCTCCCACTTTTTAAGGGACCAAAAGTAATGGGACAATTGGCTGCTCAGCTGTTCCATGGCCAGGTGTGTGTTATTCCCTCATTATCCCATTTACAAAGAGCAGATACAAGCTCCAGTGTTCATTTCAAGTGTGCTATTTGCATTTGTTGCTGTTAACTCTCAATATGAGATCCAAAGAGCTGTCACTATCAGTGAAGCAAGCCATCATTAGGCTGAAAAAAACAAAACAAACCCATCAGAGAGATAGCAAAAACATTAGGTGTGGCCAAATCAACTGTTTGGAACATACTTAAAAAGAAAGAACGCACCGGTGACCTCAGCAACACCAAAAGACCCGGAAGACCACGGAAAACAACTGTGATGGATGACCGAAGAATTATTTCCCAGGTGAAGAAAACACCCTTCACAACAGTTGGCCAGATCAAGAACACTCTCCAGGAGGTAGGTGTATGTGTGTCAAATTCAACAATCAAGAGAAAACTTCACCAGAGTAAATACAGAGGGTTCACCACAAGATGTAAACCATTGGTGAGCCTCAAAAACAGGAAGGCCAGATTAGAGTTTCCAAACAACACCTAAAAAAGCCTTCACAGTTCTGGAACAACATCCTATGGACAGATGAGACTAAGATCAACTTGTACCAGAGTGATGGGAAGAGAAGAGTATGGAGACGGAAAGGAACTGCTCATCAGTGAAGCATTGTGGTGGTAGTGTCATGGCGTGGGCATGTATGGCTGCCAATGGAACTGGTTCTCTTGTATTTATTGATGATGTGACTGCTGACAAAAGCAGCAAGATGAATTATGAAGTGTTTCGGGCAATATTATCTGCTCATATTCAGCCAAATGCTTCAGAACTCATTGGACGGCGCTTCACAGTGCAGATGGACAATGACCGAAGCATACTGCAAAAGCAACCAAAGAGTTTTTTAAGGGAAAGAAGTGGAATGTTATGAAAGTCAATCACCTGATCTGAATGCGATTGAGCATGCATTTCACTTGCTGAAGACAAAACTGAAGGGAAAATGCCCCAAGAACAAGCAGGAACTTAAGACAGTAGCAATAGAGGTCGGGCAGAGCATCACCAGGGATGAAACCCAGCGACTGGTGATGTCTATGTGTTCCAGACTTTAGGCTGTAATTGACTGCAAAGGATTTGCAACCAAGTATTAAAAAGTGAAAGTTTGTTTTATGACTGTTAATCTGTCCCATTACTTTTGGTCCTTTAAAAAGTGGGAGGCACATATACAAACTGTTGTAATTCCTACACCGTTCACCTGATTTGGATGTAAATACCCTCAAATTAAATCTGAAAGTCTGCAGTTAAAGCACATCTTGTTCGTTTCATGTCAAATCCATTGTGGTGGTGTATAGAGCCAAAAAGATTAGAATTATGTCGATGTCCCAATATTTATGGACCTGACTGTATATACATATATACATATATATATATATATATATATATATATATATATATACATACATACATTAATACACATATATATATACACTGCTAAAAAAAAATAAAGGGAACACTTAAACAACACAATGTAACTCCAAGTCAATCACACTTCTGTAAAATCAAACTGTCCACTTAGGAAGCAACACTGAGTGACAATCAATTTCACATGCTGTTGTGCAAATGGGATAGACAACAGGTGGAAATGATAGGCAATTAGCAAGACACCCCCAATAAAGGAGTGATTCTGCAGGTGGTGACCACAGACCACTTCTCAGTTCCTATGCTTTCTGGCTGATGTTTTGGTCACTTTTGAATGCTGGCGGTGCTTTCACTCTAGTGGTAGCATGAGACAGAGTCTACAACCCACACAAGTGGCTCAGGTAGTGCAGCTCATCCAGGATGGCACATCAATGCGAGCTGTGGCAAGAAGGTTTGCTGTGTCTGTCAGCGTAGTGTCCAGAGCATGGAGGTGCTACCAGGAGACAGGCCAGTACATCAGGAGACGTGGAGGAGGCCATAGGAGGGCAACAACCCAGTATCAGGACCGCTACCTCCGCCTTTGTGCAAGGAGGAACAGGAGGAGCACTGCCAGAGCCATGCAAAATGACCTTCAGCAGGCCACAAATGTGCATGTGTCTGCTCAAACGGTCAGAAACAGACTCCATGAGAGTGGTATGAGGGCCCGACATCCACAGGTGGGGGTTGTGCTTAAAGCCCAACACTGTGCAGTATGTTTGGCATTTGCCAGATAACACCAAGATTGGCAAATTCGCGACTGGCGCCCTGTGCTCTTCACAGATGAAAGCAGGTTCACACTAAGAACATGTGACAGACGTGACAGGGTCTGGAGACGCAGTGGAGAACGTTCTGCTGCCTGCAACATCCTCCAGCATGACCGGTTTGGCAGTGGGTCAGTAATGGTGTGGGGTGGCATTTCTTTGGGGGGCCACACAGCCATGTGCTCGCCAGAGGTAGCCTGACTGCCATTAGGTACCGAGATGAGATCCTCAGACCCCTTGTGAGACCATATGCTGGTGCGATTGGCCCTGGGTTCCTCCTAATGCAAGACAATGCTAGACCTCATGTGGCTGGAGTGTGTCAGAAGTTCCTGCAAGACGAAGGCATTGATGCTATGGACTGGCCCGCCCGTTCCCCAGACCTGAATCCAATTGAGCATATCTGGGATATCATGTCTCGCTCCATCAACCAACGTCACGTTGCACCACAGACTGTCCAGGAGTTGGCAGATGCTTTAGTCCAGGTCTGGGAGGAGTTCCCTCAGGAGACCATCCACCACCTCCTCAGGAGCATGCCCAGGCGTTGTAGGGAGGTCATACAGGCACGTGGAGGCCACACACACTACTGAGCCTCATTTTGACTTGTTTTAAGGACATTACATCAAAGTTGGATCAGCCTGTAGTGTGTTTTCCCACTTTCATTTTGAGTGTGACTCCAAATCCAGACCTCCATGGGTTGAAAAATTTGACTTCCATTTTTTGATTTTTGTGTGATTTTGTTGTCCGCACATTCAACTATGTAAAGAAAAAAGTATTTCATAAGAATATTTAATTCATTCAGATCTAGGATGTGGTATTTTAGTGTTCACTTTATTTTTTTGAGCAGTGTATATATATATATATATATATATATATATATACATATATATTTATATATACATTGTAACAGGGCGCCCCCTTCTGGCGGGGTTTGCGTCCTGCACTTTCTTATCTCTTTTATACAGGGAGGAAGACACAGCAGGCTTGTCCAAAGTTGAGTTTTACTGCTATTTTATTTGTTAGCATAAACAGAACAAAAAAAACAGTGCTTATCTTCAGCAATAAAATAAATCCTACATAAACGTGCTTACTATACTCAGGAACACCCTAACTATATCCGGTCAGCTTCTCTGCTCCGGAGAGTGCCACCTTGTGGCCAAATTGCAAACAGTCTCTTATTTGTGTTATATCGCCACCTTGTGGCCAGGAACCAAACAGTCTCTTATCTTTGTTATATCGCCACCTTGTGGCCAGGAAACAAACAGTCTCTTGATGCTTTTTCCTCTACAGCTTCTTGTCAATAGTGGGTGAAGCATAGGGCCCTTGTCACCCTCTTGTAATGAGGAACTCTCACTCTCAATGCACTCTTCTTCTCCCTGGGGCCTTTGTAATCCTTCTCTGGATACAATGAGAATAACATGCATTGGCACCAACCTTTTATCCCTTATTGCATCCGGCTTCTTAGGGATGGGGTCTTCAGATAATCCTATCTCAGTGGAATATCTCCAATACCACAGAAGTCTTCTCTGTGCGCAAACTCTAGAACACAGCAGCCTTCCTGACTGTCTCGCTCCAGCACAAATCCCAGCTCTCAGGATCCCCGCAGCTGAGCTGTCCAGGGCTTTCACACACAGCTCACGGCTCTTAGGCCCAAGCCTAAGTGAGAGATACTCCACCCATCTCTCTGCTGCTTTTAAAGGCAGTTCACAGCTGGGCTTCCATTTAGCCACTGATAACTGCCTGGAATTAACTCCTTTAATTCCCAGGGGAGAAGTCTTACATAGCTCTCTTGTGATCCCTAATGGCACTCCATCACATATCCTCCCCCTCAGCTCAACACCATGTAGTTGCGCTACATGAGCCGAGAGGCCGAAAACGCTCACTTGTAACTTTATCTTCCTCTTGTCTTCTCGTTTAAGGGCCTCATCTTCATAGGGCATAATATTCTCTGGTGCAACTATGCAGTATGGGCTTGGGTCTTGCTCTATCCTCTTGAGCTCAACAGCACGCGTACTTCCATGCGTCAAGAGAACTTTCCTTTCTTCAATTGATCCATCAACTTTGACGAAGTAAGGCTTGAGATACCCCTCGAACAGACTACCATGTATTTCGTCCACCTCATCATCCATGGGGAACACACAGTTTTGTTCGCCATATGGCACCTCTGGACCTGGTTGGATACTGACAGTATCTCCAAACCACACCTTTAGGTTGTTACACACAACTCTGTTCCTCCTGATCTTCTCATCTAGGCAAGTGTCATCTGTACGACCTTTGTACGCAGTTTTCTGTCTCTTCTTTCTTTTCAGAAGAACAGGTTTTCCTTGGTACAACAGAAGCTCATCCTTCTGGACCGGAGTCATCGACATCACTTTCTCTTCATTGCTTTGTTTTTCTTCAATTTCTTTTAATAGGACCTGCAGTTCAGATAATTCTGCAGAGAGCGATTTGGTTGTATAATTTCTCTCACAACCGGTTACTTTTAAATAATCTCTATAACGATTTGCCTTGAGTTCCTTACTCTTATGTTTCCATTCTTCCATTTCTTTTTCTGCTTTCTGGGAAGTAGGTCTGTCCTCCTCATTAATGAGTTTCTTTTCAGGTTTACGCTCTTTGACTTGAACGGCCTTGACAGAGGGACGTGAAATTCTCGGCGACCGTCTTAATGTCTGGCCTATGCTTTCCTCTGCTTCAGGCTCCTCAGCTTCTGCAACTGCGGAAACCACAAATAATGCGTCACCTCTCTTCCTCTTGTTGGAGACCCTGATTGTCAACTTGAGACCATCTTTCTGCCTCTCCGATGTCATTTCCTTCCCTTCTGTTCCACTGTTTTCATCTTCAGGGACTAACTTAGATCTATGTTTACTTTTTAAACCTGGAGCTTGCTTCTCTGATTTTGAAGACTTCTCTACTTCTGGAGTGTTAGCTCCATCCTCTGTCAATTGAGACTCAACCACTGAGTTTGCTCTGTCAGTCTGCTTGCTCTTGTTGGGAAGTAATTTATCTTTATGTTTATTTTTTGAAGTACTAGTTTTCTTCTCAGTTTCAGAAGATTTTTCAGTGTCAAGTGATTTTGTCTCCTTTTTTGTTGATGTTTCAGGTTGCTGCTCTGTATCACACTGATCCGCTATGGTTGGTGAAACCTTTGTTTCGCTGCTTTCTTCTGGCTGATCTATCACAGCTGACTCCTTAGTTTGCTTTGCACCACTCTCAACTTTACTAGATGCTTCTTTGACTACACTCGCTCTCTCTTTATTAGAGACAGAAATAATGTCTTTCTTTTTCTCTGTCTCTTCATCCTTGGTTTTGTTTGAATCAGTCTCACGCAGCTCTTCTTTTGAAAGTACTTTTTGGTTTGATTTTTCAAGAGATGAAGTAATGTGATCATTTCCAAGATCTGGGGATGTTTCTAAATTCTCTGAGCTTGAAAGCTTACTGTGCTCTTTGAGGTTATGTAGACTTTGGTTTACGTCATTCTCTAAGAGATCTTTTAGATTTTTCACAGTCTCTTCCATAGCAAGCAATTGTTCTTTTAGGTGAAGGATTTCTTCTGTCATTACCTCCTTCCCTGAGATTCTCTGTTCATAAAGCCGTAACTGGTTGTCCTTCTCAATTAATTGCGTCTTTAGAGACTCCATTGTGGCTGCGTGAGTCTTACTTTGCGCCTCATTCTCAGTGTCCAGATTCTGGCATTTAGCAATTAGATCAAGGATGGTTGCATCCCGTTCTTGCACTTTAGCTGCCAATTCTGATTTTTCCTTTTTTAGCTCCTCGGATGTGGCAAAACTTGATTGAAGACCTTTCTCCAGAGTCTCAACAGCTTGGTTTAAAGAGTTTAATTCTTGTTCATTTGTGGATTTGCACTCATTAAACACATTAAGAGTTGACTCTCTCTCACTAATCACCTTATTGTGCTCTTCCCTTAACTGAACCATCTGCTGGGCCTCGCTCTCCAGTTCTCTGGTGAACTTTGCTAGCTTGTCCTCAGTTTGCTTCAATATACTGCTTAGATTGTCCACTTTGTGGTTGAGTCCAGCTATGTTTTGTCTTGCTGACTCTTCATTTCTTTGCATGTTTTCAATCACCTGCTCCGTCTGCCTCTTCTCATCTTCCACCCGATATTGGAGTCCCTCAAGCTCCTTGTCCTTTTGCGTTAATACTGTTTTCAGCTTGGAGATTTCCAGTTTCAATGTGGTTATTTGACAAGTCAGCTGCTCCTCTTGAGTTTGAGCCGCTTGGTCTTGTCTCTCCTTCTGTACAGTGTTCTCTGAAAGGGATGTCTGCAGATTGGTAATTATTCCCTGTAGCTGCAGTTTCTAAGAATCAAACCGGGCTCTCTGGGTTTCTAGTTCTGCATTGGTGGAGCTATTCTCTTGTTCTAGCTTTGTGATCTGTACTTGGAGGGCTGTACACCTAGCAGTGATTTCAGCTACTTCCTAGGTCAATCCTTCCATCTTCAGGATGTCCCCCATGTTTTCCAGCTTAGACTTGGGAGGATTCTTCCTCTGCTCCCAAATAGGCATCAATTTCTCATTCCTGTAGGACACTCTGTAGTCCTCAAATGCAGGCATCCTCCGCCATTCAGGAATATAGTCTGGCATCATCTTTACCTCTCGCTGGTCTGGTTTGGTATGACACCACATCTCCATGCTCTGCGTCATTTGTCCAGTCTGGGACAGTGGGTACTCCTTCAGTTTTTCTGCATTGCGGTCAGCCCGTTTCTTTTCTCTGTTATAAGCAGCTTCCACTTCTCTGAACTGGTTTTTTATCATCTCTAAGTCGGATGCACTTTGCGCGTAGCTGGCCTTTTCCACTTGAAGTGAAGACTCAAGGTCCAGGATCCGCAACTGGATAACTTCAGAGTTAAACTTAGACTCCCGATGGGCTGCTCTTTCCGATTCTATATCTTCTTCCAGTCTTTTTACTGTTTGTGCTGCTGTCTCCAGTTCCAGAATGAGTCTCTCCTCTCTATCACGACTGTATTCCAGCTCATTCTTCTGACGTGAGAAGTTATCCATGCAGACATTTTTCTCTGCTTCCATTTCATGTAGCTGCTTGTGCAACTCTTGAACCTTCCTGTTTTGGGACTGGATAACAGATTCCATTTCTTTCTTCATCTCCTGCTCTATCATCTGAAGCTCCTCAATCTTGACTTTAAATTGTCCTTGGAGCCTTAAAGAATGCTGTTTTTCCTCCTCTAAGGCCATTCTGTCTGCACTAGCAGGCTCTTTTGCTTTCTCAGCAATATCTGTTACTGTCTCTGCAGTTTCTTTTGTGCACTCTGCATTCTCATCAGCAGCTCCTGCCATCTCGGCGGCGGCTCCTGCCGTCTCGGCGGCGGCTCCTGCCGTCTCGGCGGCGGCTCGCCAGTACCTTGCTTGTCTATCTTTGACAATATCATCAAATGACTTCTCAACGCCTAGCTCAAATGGGGTGTCCATAATATTTGGATGAAAATCTCCCCTTGTCATGCCAGTCGCACCTTTCTCGTGTGGTTGAAGTATAGGAGCACTTCTCCGGCTAGCTTGTTGCACCCCCAGCGCCTTTATGCTGGCTGTAAAGTACGCCTTCTGTTCATTCTGGGAGTCTTTCCTCATCCTCTCATCAGGGAACCCGTACCCTGGCCTGTGGTAGAGATGGGCATGCTCTTCTTTGGTATTCTATCTTCTATTATCAGATTTTTCCCACAGACAGGTAGGGGCCTGTCCAAATTGTGAGACTTCCCCTCGGTACTGTAACTTCTCCTTATTACAACTCAGGTTCTCTTTGTTCTTATATTTCTGGGTACTGATTCTTTGTGCTCTGACATCCGGGGTAACTCCAACTCTGGCAAGGATCTCAGCTTTGAGGTCATCATAATTTTCTTTCTTTTCTTCATTCAAGCTCAGATAAGCTTTCTGAGCTTCGCCCGTCAAATACGGGGCAATGAGGCTGGCCCAGTACCGTTTGTGCCACGCCTCCCTAATGGCTGTTCTCTCAAAAATGGTGAGGTATATGATCACGTCATCATCCTCTGTCAGCTCCCAAAGAATTTCATTGGCTCTAACTCTGGCCGAATCTTTTCTATATTTGTCCAGTATAGCTTCATTCTGGGCTAGCTGGATGGCCCACTTTCTAGTGAACTCTTGATGAGCAGCTGTGGCCTCTCTCATTCGGATTGTTTCCTCCTCTGCTTGTCGCTGCTGTTCCTGCTGTTGCTGCTGCAGTTGCTGCTGTTGCTGCTGGTGCTGCTGTTGCAGCAAGGCCTTCAGTATATCCTCCATCATGCTGTTTTTCCTCCTCTAAGGCCATTCTGTCTGCACTAGCAGGCTCTTTTGCTTTCTCAGCAATATCTGTTACTGTCTCTGCAGTTTCTTTTGTGCACTCTGCATTCTCATCAGCAGCTCCTGCCATCTCGGTGGCGGCTCCTGCCGTCTCGGCGGCGGCTCGCCAGTTCCTTGCTTGTCTATCTTTGACAATATCACCAAATGACTTCTCAACGCCAAGCTCCAATGGGGTGTCCATAATATTTGGATGGAAATCTCTCCTTGTCATGCCAGTCGCACCTTTCTCGTGTGGTTGAAGTATAGGAGCACTTCTCCGGTTAGCTTGTTGCACCCCCAGCGCCTTTATGCTGGCTGTAAAGTACGCCTTCTGTTCATTCTGGGTACTGATTCTCTGTGCTCTGACATCCCGGGTAACTCCAACTCTGGCAAGGATCTCAGCTTTAAGGTCATCATAATTTTCTTTCTTTTCTTCATTCAAGCTCAGATAAGCTTTCTGAGCTTCGCCCGTCAAATACGGGGCAATGAGGCTGGCCCAGTACCGTTTGTGCCACGCCTCCCTAATGGCTGTTCTCTCAAAAATGGTGAGGTATATGATCACGTCATCATCCTCTGTCAGCTCCCAAAGAATTTCATTGGCTCTAACTCTGGCCGAATCTTTTCTATATTTGTCCAGTATAGCTTCATTCTGGGCTAGCTGGATGGCCCACTTTCTAGTGAACTCTTGATGAGCAGCTGTGGCCTCTCTCATGCAGATTGTTTCCTCCTCTGCTTGTCGCTGCTGTTCCTGCTGTTGCTGCTGCAGTTGCTGCTGTTGTTGCTGGTGCTGCTGTTGCAGCAAGGCCTTCAGTATATCCTCCATCACTGTACTGTACTGTGGGCTGTCTTCCTGCACTCAGACACTTCACGATCCCACCACTGCCACCAGTGTAACAGGGCGCCCCCTTCTGGCGGGGTTTGCGTCCTGCACTTTCTTATCTCTTTTATACAGGGAGGAAGACACAGCAGGCTTGTCCAAAGTTGAGTTTTACTGCTATTTTATTTGTTAGCATAAACAGAACAAAAAAAACAGTGCTTATCTTCAGCAATAAAATAAATCCTACATAAACTTGCTTATTATACTCAGGAACACCCTAACTATATCCGGTCAGCTTCTCTGCTCCGGAGAGTGCCACCTTGTGGCCAAATTGCAAACAGTCTCTTATTTGTGTTATATCGCCACCTTGTGGCCAGGAACCAAACAGTCTCTTATCTTTGTTATATCGCCACCTTGTGGCCAGGAAACAAACAGTCTCTTGATGCTTTTTCCTCTACAGCTTCTTGTCAATAGTGGGTGAATCATAGGGCCCTTGTCACCCTCTATGTAATGAGGAACTCTTACTCTCACTCTCAATGCACTCTTCTTCTCCCTGGGGCCTTTGTAATCCTTCTCTGGATACAATGAGAATAACATGCATTGGCACCAACCTTTTATCCCTTATTGCATCCGGCTTCTTAGGGATGGGGTCTTCAGATAATCCTATCTCAGTGGAATATCTCCAATACCACAGAAGTCTTCTCTGTGCGCAAACTCTAGAACACAGCAGCCTTCCTAACTGTCTCGCTCCAGCACAAATCCCAGCTCTCAGGATCCCCGCAGCTGAGCTGTCCAGGGCTTTCACACACAGCTCACGGCTCTTAGGCCCAAGCCTAAGTGAGAAAGACTCCACCCATCTCTCTGCTGCTTTTAAAGGCAGTTCACAGCTGGGATTCCATTTAGCCACTGATAACTGCCTGGAATTAACTCCTTTAATTCTCAGGGGAGAAGTCTTACAGAGCTCTCTTGTGACCCCTAATGGCACTCCATCACAACATATATATTTATATATGTATATATAAGATGGTATCATATTATCTTGAATTAATTGTGCTGTATCTCTCTCTGTGTTGCCTCTGTTTGCTCTCTCACTCCCGGTGCACTCTCTCTCTCTGCCCATGAGCGCTCTCTCTTTTTGCGCTGTCTATGCGCACTCTCTCCCCCTGTGTGCTCTGTGTCTGCGCGCTCTCTGTCTGTGTGCACTCTCTCTGTGATGACTCTGCCTGTGTCCTGCCCCTCAATGACATTATGGCCCATGCTCCCTCGATGACATCAGCGTTACAGACATACACACAATTTCCTGAAGGCAGGGAGACAGGGCTTCTTGAATTTGTACAGCGAGCTCTTAAATATTTTTCAAAATTATACTGCATCTCTATTAATGTTTCCTTCCAGGCTTATAGAAATAACCTTTCTGGCTTCTTTAAAATCTACCTGTCCCCTATAGTTGAAAAGGAGAGTAAGACTAACCCTAAAATATTTTTTAAATATATTAATGGGAAGAAGGCCAGGAAGGAAGCTATGGAAACATTACAATGTGCCACAGGTCATCTGATAAATAGTGACCAGGAAAAGGCAGATGAGCTAAATAGGTTATTTTCTTCGGTACACAAGGTACACCAGTGGTTCAGTCACTGCAACATAATGGGGTACATTACCTTCACCAAATAACTGGATAACGTAGGAAGAAATCCAAAAGAGGTTGGAAAAAATAAATGATAATAAAGCCCCGGGTCCTGATGGAATACATCCAAGGGTACTGAGGGAACTAGGCTCTGTCATAGCAAAAACATTATATCTAATTTTTAAAGATTCACTCAACAAAGGGTCTCTACCAGATGACTGGAGAAAGGCAGAAGTGATGCCTATATTTAAGAAGGGAGCAAGAGCAAATCCTGGGAATTATAGACCAGTGAGTCTCACTTCGGTACTGGGGAAGCTTTTAGAAGGGTTAATAAGGGATAATATACAAGAATATGTCTATTCAAACAGGATTATAAGTAGGAGCCAACATGGATTTATGAAGGCTAGGTCTCAAACTAAGCTAATTAGTTTCTATGAGGAGGTTAGTAGGAACTTGGATCAAGGCAACTGAGTGGATGTAGTCTATTTGGATTTTGCAAAGACTTTTGATACAGAGCCACATGGGAGACTTTTGAGCTAACTAAGGGATACAGGAATTGCCATAAATATTTCCTGGCTAAAAGAAAGGAAGCAAAGGGTTGTGGTAAATGGAACATACTTGGATTGGACTAATGTGGTAACTGAGGTTCCTCAGGGTTCAGTATTAGGTCCTCTCCATTTTAACATATTTAGTAATGACTTAGAGGTGGGACTGGAAAGTAATGTCTCCATTTTTGCTGATGACACAAAGTTGTGCAAGGTAATTACATCAGAAAAAGCAATGGGCATCTTAGTGGCAGTTGAGATTTAATACGAATAAATGTAAAATTATGCATCTGGGAAGGAAAAATAGCCATGCAATTTATAATCTTAATGGAGCAAATCTAGGTGTATCAGATATTGAAAGGGATTTGGGAGTGCTTGTGGACAACTACCTAGGTAACAGTGCTCAAAGCCAAGGAGCAGCTGCAAAGGCAAATAAAATATTAGCATGTATTAAGAAGGGTATAGAAGCAAGGGAAGCAAATATAATTCTGCCTCTATACAAATCTCTAGTACGCCCTCATTTGGAATATGGAGTACAATTTTGGGCACCACTTCAAAAAAAGGACATTTTAGAGCTGGAAAAGGTACAGAGGAGGGCAACAAAACTAATAAGGGGAATGGAGGGGCTAAGTTATGAGGAAAGACTAACCAAATTAAACGTATTTTCTCTAGAAAAAACGCATGTAAGAGGAGATATGATTACTTTATATAAATACATCCAGGGTCAGTATAAAGATTTGTCAAGGGAGCTTTTTGTGCCAAGAGGTTTTCAACTGACAAGAGGACATCCCTTGAGGTCAGAAGTAAAAAGATTCCACCTTAAAGAAAGAAAAGGGTTCTTCACAGTAAGGGTGGTTAATCTGTGGAATACTCTACCAGAGGAGGTGGTGACAGCGGATTCGATAGATAACTTTAAAAGGGACTGGATTTATTTCTAATTAAAAAGTCAATTCAGGATTATTATGGATAATTAGAGTGACAGTATTGATCCAGGGAGAAATCCGATTGCCAGTATCTGGGGTCAGGTAGGAATTAACATTTTTTTTTTCCTTTGAGGCGACAGTCTCACTAGGGTTTTTTTTTCTGTTTGCCTTCCTCTGGATTAATTAATAACTAAAAATAAAATAAAAAATAAATAAATAAATAAATAATTGATTAATAATTAATTAACAACTAATTAATTAATATTTAATCTGCATATTGCAGATCAGAGGAGATCTTAAAAGGTTGAACTTGATTGACTGAAAGTCTTTTTTCAACCTTAATTACTATGTAACTATGGTTGTAACTCATTGAAATTAAATAAGTTAGATTCTCTGCTGGCCTTCTGGTCAGGGTATTTTTATGAGTGGTATAGGTATTTTTATGAGTGCTGTGTTTAACTATAGCACTGCTGAGGATATGCCTTGATTACTTCTCTCTTTCTTTGACACATTGTTTCTAAGGACTTGCTTCCATCAATAGAATGAAGCACAGGAAGTGAGGTAATATCCTGTAGGACCAGAAATGGTGTCACTTCCGGTTTTCCGATATTGCTGATAGGATCCGTTTTTGTTCCTTGTTTGTCTTATTGCATCGCTTTCAAGAAAAAGATACCTGTGCTAATTTGTCCAACATTAGTATGTTTCATTCTGTTTATTAAGTTATTTACACTGCAATTCAGGATTTGTTTTTTCTGACAAAAATATCGGCAAACCGGAAGTGATGTCACTTCCTCTTCTTTTCTTTTTTTTATGTAATGACGTCGCAAAATGCACGTTTTGCAGTACAAATTTTATTGAAATTGAAATTGGCCATCTACTGAGGAAGCCGTTCATTCAGGGAAACGATTGTCTGGTATATGGAATAAAATCGCCAGACAGCAGCCCTATGGCTCATTTGGTTCAGCATGAATATTTTTACTCTACTGACTAAAGCTAAGTAAATTGGGCCATAAGACATTAATCAAAAGGGGATAATTTATTTATAGTAAATCAGGTGGAGCAATTGTAGGATGAATACACCTATGTTCTTTCCCCTTGTCGAACTATGCTAAATGTCTGAGATTGCATGCAGGAAATAATTATACAGTTATAGCAGTATTCAAGTTATGCAAACATCCCTGTTATATTTATGCAGTTTGTGCATTATAACTGTGGAATATACTTATTGCTTGATTGAAATCATGACTTATTGTATATACTCAATTTTTTTGTAAACTTTTGTTTTATTTGTATTTTAAAATTTTCTGTCCCATCATTCTATATATTGGGTTATCCCACTTATATAATAGTTCTGTGTTCTTTTGAATTCAATTAGAATTGGGACAAATGGCACACTACTTTTACCTTATTGAGTGCTAGCGGCTCAGCCAGAAAGAGGGTCTTTCTACAGTAGGTAGAGTCCCTGAGGTAGGAGGTATCCACCGAGATCACAGGGTTCCTTCTTTTCTAACCCAGGTGTGGTGGTCTCCACCACATTTACTTCGCTCTTGTCCCAATTGTTCTCATTTTCTAGATATTATATCTACTCAAAATATATTGTTTATACAGTTGGTTTTATAAGAAATTATCCATTTTTATTCACCACTGTTCGTTTAGTGCCCATTAAAGCTTCTATTCGCTTTTTGATTATGTAAAAAATGCCATTTCAGTGTTATGCACTGAGAAACTTGTGCTAGTAGATTTTGTATTTCCAAATGCTTGTTATCAATACTACAGTTTTAGGGAGTGATAAAACATTTTACAACCCTTGATTAAAAAACAAAATTTCCAAAATTAACGTTTTTACATTTACACTTCAAACTTCTTTCTATTTTATAATGTAAAGGACAACTAATGAGTTCAGTGTACTTTTTAGTTAAGCTTTCAAAACTAGTTTCACATTTCTAAAAGGAAATCACATTTACTCTAAGATATTACTGTGGAAACAATCATATTTAAATTTAGAATCTACAGTGGGGGAACATTTTTTGATCCCATGCTGATTTTGAACGTTTGTCCACTGACAAAGAAATAATCAGTCTACAATTTTACTGGTAAGTGTATTTTAACAGTAAGAGAGAATGGGTCGTCGATGTGTATTCCAGCATGACAATGACCCAAAAAACACAGCCAAGGCAACAAAGGAGTGGCTCAATAAGAAGCACATTAAGGTCCTGAAGTGGCCTAGCCAGTCTCCAGATCTTAATCCCATAGAAAATCTGTGGAGGGAGCTGAAGTTTCGAGTTGCCAAACATCAGCCTTGAAACCTTAATGACTTGGAGAGGATCTACAAAGAGGAGTGGGACAAAATCCCTCCTGAGATGTGTGCAAACCTGGTGGCCAACTACAAGAAACGTCTGACCTCTGTGATTGCCAACAAGGGTTTTGCCACCAAGTACTAAGTCGAAGGGATCAAATACTTATTTCCCTCGTTGACCTGAAAATCAACTTATAACTTTTTTGACATGCGTTTTTCTTTCTTTATTCTGTCTCTCAGTGTTAAAATACATCTACCATTAAAATTTTAGACTGATAATTTCTTTATCAGTGGACAAATGTTCAAAATCAGCAAGGGGTCGAATACTTTTTTCCCCCCACTGTAAGCTTTTAAGTTTTCCGTTTTTAGAATACTTTTAAATGATGTCCTTTACATGCTGGCTATTAACAGTACATATTTTACAAATATAGGTTATACCTCACAATTTCCAATTTGTGTGCAATTTGACAAACTTCTTCATCCTGTCCCTGGATGGGATAGATTTCCAACAAAGGAACACAATGATCAAGTTCCTCCAAAACCTCATCAATCAGTTCCCTTGGAAGGTTTGCAATGTTAGAAGAAAATGGTTCTGCAACACTCACAGTAGCTTTTAAATGTGCAGTACTCTGACGAGGTTTGCAAGTAACCTAGAAACAAATAAAAAATAGTGGCAGTAATTTAAATTAAACTGTTTACATCATTAACAGACGAAAATTAAGAGATGGTTTCTTATGCACTCTAACATACGTACCTGAAAAATATCCATCAAATTGTGTGTATCAAGAGAAAAACACACACCTGACGACAGAGCTCACTTAATATAATGGTGTACAATTTAGGACAATAACCATTCAGGGTACTGTCTCTTTTTGCTCACTTCTGCCATTACAGAAGAGAAATCTCCTGAAACACAGCAATCCCCAGACTTATGTTTCAGCCAGAATTGGTGTTTGTAAGTAGAAATGTACTGATCTCCCTAGGCACAGTGAGCAAGGGTCCATCTTCTATGTTACTCTAAATCCCTTAAAAGGACACTAATGGATTTGCATACACAAAAAGAAGAAGCACACATGAGGACAGGACTCAATTAATGTGCCATGTGAGATAATACCCACACAGGGTGCAGTCTTTTTTTCTTCTTTTTTTTTGCTCACTTGTGCAATTACAGAGGAGAAATCTCCTACAAGATATTGGTCTGTACCGTCCTCTAAAAGAACTTGCCCAACCCTGCTCTATCAGATGCATTCATAATCCATTTACTAAACAGATATAAATAGTACCAACCAATCAATATAATCTGAATACCAGAAAACACTATTCAAGGGATCAATGCACTTCTAACAGAACAAATATGCTTATGAATCAGAATGTGCTGATTCTCACCATTGAGGCCTACCGAGGATATCAGTTCTGTTGATTGTACTGTTCTAGCACTTGAAGAGCAGACTGATGTGAATTAAGCTTTAAACCTGCACACAGAGAAAGTTATTCAAGGCTTTGAGGTCCATAAATAGTAGCAGAAAACAGGCTTGAAAAAAACTTAGACTCTGAACTTGGAACTTTTCTAATAACAAATCTTAAAGGCATATCTAATTTTCCCTGTTTTTATATTTTTCTAATATAACACATACTGCTTAAATCAGAAAAACATATTGCATGGAGTCATTCTATGCACATACAGACATTTTTTTATTTTTTTATTTTCACACCCACAGAGCTGCTTACATTAAGTGCCTTGCAAATATATTCACCACCCCCTTGACTGTTTACCTATTTTGTTACATTGCAGCCTCAAGTTCAATGTTTTGTTAATCTGAATTTTATGTGATGGATCAGAACACAATAGTCTAAGTTAGTGAAGTGAAATAAGAAAAATATATAAATAAAACTATTTTTTTAGAAATAGAAAACAGAAAATTGGCATGTGCGTATGTATTCACCCCTTTGTTATGAAGCCCATAAAAAGGGCAAACAATTACCTTCAGAAGTCACATAATTAGTGGAATGATGTCCACCTGTGTGCAAGCTAAGTGTCACATGATCTGTCATTACATATACACACCTTTTTTGAAAGGCCCCAGAGGCTGCAACACCTAAGCAAGAGGCACCACTAACCAAACACTGCCATGAAGATCAAGGAACTCTCCAAACAAGTAAGGGACAATGTTGTTGAGAAGTACAAGTCAGGGTTAGGTTATAAAAAAATATCCAAATCTTTGATGATCCCCAGTAGCATCATCAAATCTATCATAACCAAATGGAAAGAACATGGCTGTTTCCAAACAAGTAAGGGACAATGTTGTTGAGAAGTACAAGTCAAAGTTATGTTATAGAAAAAATATCCAAATCTTTGATGATCCCCAGTAGCATCATCAAATCTATCATAACCAAATGGAAAGAACATGGCTCAACAGCAAACCTGCCAAGAGACGACCGCCCCCCAAAACTCACGGACCGGGCAAGTAGCACATTAATCAGAGAGGCAGCACAGAGACCTAAGGTATCCCTGGAGGACCTGCAGAGTTCCACAGCAGAGACTGGAGTATCTATACATAGGACGACAATAAGCTGTATGCTCCATAGAGTTGGGCTTTATGGCAGAGTGGCCAGAAGAAAGCCATTACTTTCATCAAAAGACAAAATGGCACGTTTTTAGTTTGCGAAAAGTCATGTGGGAGACTCACAAAATGTATGGAGGAAGGTACTTGTCTGATGAGACTAAAATTGAACTTTTTGACCATCAAAGAAAATCAAACCAAACATATCACAATACCATCCCCACAGTGAAAGACGGCGGTCGCAGCATCATGCTGTGGGGATGTTTTTCAGCACTCAGGACTGAGAAACTGGTCAGAGTTGAGGGAAAGATGGATGGTGCTAAATACAGGGATATTCTTGAGCAAAACCTATACCACTCTGTGCGTGATTTGAGGCTAGGACGGAGATTCACCTTCCAGCAGGACAATGACTCCAAACACACTGCTAAAGCAACACTTGGGTGGTTTAAGGGGAAAGATGTAAATGTGTTCAAATGGCCTAGTCAAAGCCCAGACCTCAATCCAATAGAAAATATGTGGTCAGACTTAAAGATTGCTGCTCACAAACCATCCAACTTGAAGGAGCTGAAGCAGTTTTGCAAGGAGAAATGGGCAGAAATCCCAGTGGTATTGACTTTTGGGGGGTGAATAGTTATGCACATTGACTTTTTATGTTATTTTGTCCTATTTGTGAACCTCTCAATAGAAAAACTGCATTTGGGTATGGATTTTAATCCTTTACGAACCTTCAAGCCACCCCTAGCTATCTAGGGGTCTTAACTAACAAAGCAACTACTTGCAAACGCAAAAGTTTCAGCAATCATCAAGGTAAGTTCTTTAATGATTATAAAGAGGGGGGGTGCAAAAAAAAAATTACACTACTGATTTAAATAACCAAATTTTTTTTGTTGTTGTTGTTTATATTGACTGCAATTCTGGATAAAAAGAAGTATCCTAAAGTGTAAAGGTGAGGAAGGACAGATAGAAAGGACAGATAAGCCACTCACAGAGGGTATAACACTCCCTGACTCACCCCTCTACAAAAGACTATGTTACTATATTTGTGACCTCACCTACTACAACAGTCTGGGAATGGATTTGGGCTACTCAGGGCCATATAACTTGTGACCGCCCTGTATATGCTCAGGTCCTTTTAGTTATACTTTGTAATTGAGGCTGCCTTCACACATCCCAGCAACCACTACATCTATTTTCATACAAGTATATTAATACTTTTGCAAGACTCTGTGAAACACTTGTATAAGAGCATTCTGTCTACATAGGCAGATATATGGACTGTGTTAAGCTGCTTAGAAATCTTTACTCATACTGCCTCCCTGTGGTCATCTGGAGTACTCTCCTACCATTTAACATTGAGTGGTTACATTATTTTACATGCAGTATTCTGTATCATTTTGCCTCAACAGCACTAGAGAGACTGAGATTATTACACTGGTTTCTAGAGCTATCTTCAGAGCCCCTGACTAAGGGCTATATCCCTATCATGGACTGAGAGCTGAATTGGGATCTAATCCGGCAATACAGCCAGCAGATGTCTTAACTACATTTATTGAGCCAGACTTTTTCTACAAATTGATGCAGTAGTTCAACAGGCCAAGCACTAAACGCCTCCGCTCTTTGCACACCATACTCGACCAATTCCACGGCGGATCTTTTGCTGTTATCTCTACTCCACTTTCAAAGATGCCAAAACCTAAACGTGTAACCTCTCCAAAAAATATACAAGAGCATTTCCCAGCAAAAGCCGACCAGCGCACTTCTCCAGTGGACTCTATTTCTGAACACTCAGACCAGGAAGAGAATCCCAAAGAGCCTCGCAAGCACTTGGATTTATCTGCCAGATCAGTGGCTATGATCGAACGGCGACTAGCAAAGGCGATTGAACCCCTACGACAGGATCTGAAGGATCTGGGACAGCGAACTCAGCTTCTGGAAGAAATATGAACCACATAGCAGAGGCCCAGGAAAGAGATAGGTCCTCAATAGCTCAAAACACGTTTCATGTATCTGATCTCAGGCAAGATAGAAGACCTGGAAAACGGGTCTCGCCGCCATAACATCTGCATTCAGGGCATTCCAAAAGCCATACAAGACCTACCCAGCTACTTGAGAGACACTATTGCGGCAATCCTTCCTTATCAGACTGCAAATATGTGGAAAATTGAACGTGCCTATAGAGCTCTGGGAGGCACGAGGAGCCTGGACGCTCCTAAAGATGTCAATGTCAGATTCCTGAGGCCGCAGGCTAGGGACCTTCTACTCTCGGCAACCAGGAAGCTATACACTATCAAGGGGCCTGATGACTCGCCCTTACAGTTTTACGCGACCTGTCCCCCGACACTCTAAACAAAAAGACTAATGAAACCAGCTATTGCTATCCTTCTCCAACATAAGATCCAATACCACTGGAACTTTCCGTTTGCCCTCTCTTTCAACTTTCAGGGCACAAATTACACCACCCGCTCTCTAGGGGACTGCTTATCAGTGCTGAAACGCTTGCAACTTTGTTCTGAGGCAATAATGGAAGTAAGGCAAGAGCAACCTCCTCTGCCCATCCCCAAGAGGCAGTGGACAGAGGTGGCAGCTCAAGTTCATGGCAAACAAGCCTCTATTTCCGGGGGATCAAGTAACCTTCTGGATAGTGCAAGAGGTCTACACAATAGACATAAGGCCCGCATGGAGGACACTGGTCTTATTGCCGATTTAAAGTCGGACTCACGACCTGTTTAGACTAGACTCTGACAATGGTCTGTTGATTGCTAAGTATAATGTTAGGTGTTCATCTGTTCTTGTTTAGTGCTCTGATCGCTGTTATTAGAATGGTTTAAGATACAATCTATTAGTATTACTATAGTTTGCCGGATTATTTCCCCACTTCTCTATTTTACCTAGAGAAACCGACAAAGTTTATTTTTGAAAACTGACAGTTTAATGTACTTATTTTTCAATTCTTGTAGCTACACCATAAGAGAAATGCTAATTGCTAACTTGACGCCACTTTTCTGTTTACTCAAATATCTCTACCGCACTGCTGTAAAGCTAATGCTCTTTCTTTTCGACTCTCACAGACCAACTTATAGTGCAGCTGTTGACTTTCTGGGCTCCTCTTCGTCTCGCTCCCTGAGAGACCAGCTATCAGGTAATGCCTCACACATATGCCTTTAAATGATTCCCTCTAACTACACCCTAATAACTCACAATTTGAAGGGTTACAATTCTCCTTTTAAAAGGCAGAAAGCTTTCACATTTTACAAAATACATAAACCCTCAGTTATTTTCATGCAGGAAACCCACTTCTCCCATGATAATAAACCTACATTTTTACAAAAGGATTATCCCACCTACTACCTGGCTACTCTTCCCACTAAGAGAGCTGGCTGTGCAATTGCTTTACATAAAAATTTCCCGTTTCAGTTAGTGAATACTCTAGTAGACGAAGATGGTAACTATGTTATGGTGACTGGAACTATTGGGGGGTTAGAACGAAATTAGTTTCCCTATACTACCTTACAAACTTACCTTACACAGTCTTAATCGGTCTGTTGAAAAGAATTGAAACTCATGACTTACTTTAGACACGACTCTGGATAGATCGGGGAAATCCTCTAACAACAGATTCCCCACAAAACCAAACAGATTGAGTCCCTGCTTAACAGATTGGGGCTGGTCGATGCCTGGAGGGGAATGCACCCAGACAGGAGAGAATATACATTCTACTCCCTGACTCACCTGACGTATTCTAAGATTGATACTCTTCTTGTTAGCTCCTCCCTATATGACTATATCTTGAAATCTGAGATTGTTCCCTGGCCCTGGTTGGACCATGCTCTGGAACTCATCGAGCTAGATTTGGGCCCTAATTTGCAATCCCCCTATACCTGCAAAATAAATGAATTTTTATTGTCTAATCCAGGTAGCATGGAATCAATTGCCAAAGACATAAATCTATTTTTTGAGACCAACACCTCTCTTGAATCTGGAGCTCTGGGTTGACCATAAGGCCTTTATCAGGGGAACTTGTATCAAGCTAGCCTCAACCCAAAGAAAAAAACTTAGGCAAAAGGAGGCAGACCTTACAAGGACACTAAAGAGACTAGAATAAATAAATCAACAGAACCCCTCCTTTAAGGGACGCAAGTTAATAGACAAAACAAGGTTAGAATTAGATGGCATATTGTCGCATCGAACTGAACGGGCGATGAGAAAGATGAAACACCTATATTACTGGAAGGCAAACAAACCTGATCCTTTTCTAGCTAGAAGACTTAATAATACATTTTCCCAATATAGAACCACACATATTAGAATGTCAGATGGCCAAATTTCTTTCAGCCCCAACGGCATCCAAAAAACGTTCCAAAATTTTTATCAAATCATATATTCTTCCCAATTCCATTGTAGTGAATCAGAGATGAACTGCTTTCTTAACTTGCATGATCTTCCCACAATACCGGACTACCACTTAGACAACTTGCATTAAAAAAAATTGAAACCCCTGCTCACCCACCATCTAACATCATTATTTAATGCAATTTTAAATGGGGAACCCATGCCCCCTGAATTAAACCAAGCTGATCTGGTAGTTTTTACATAAGAGGGTAGGGACAATATAGAGGTTAAAACCTATCGCCCCATTTCCTTGATCAATGGGGATGTTAAGATCTTGGCCAAAATTATCAATCCATCTCTAAATTTTTACCAGATTTAATTCATAAGGACGAAACAGGGTATATTCCTTTCAGAGAGGCTGGGTAGGAGGGTCTTAAATATTCAGTATCGGGCTCAGAAATCAAACACTCCATTATGCCTTTTAGACATTGAGAAGACAGTTGAGAATGGCCATATTTGTATAAAATGCTAGACAAGCTTGGATTTAGAGGATGCTTTATTAACCTGCTTAGGAGATACTTTGACTCCCCAATAGCTAATTTTAAACTACCATGGGAACACAAAGCTAGTATCCGAAGTGGGACTAGGCAAGGGTGCCCACTTTCACCTTTGTTATTTGCACTCGCCATAGAACCCCTAGTGCAAGCAATTAGAACTAACCCGGACATCCAGGGGGTACAAGTAGGTCACCAGCATTTTAAATGCTCTCTCTTTGCGGATTATCTATTATGCACCCTGACCAGGCCCCCGTACTCTATACCGGCACTCATGTCAACTATAAAGGAGTTTAGCACAATTTCAGGCCCTAATCTAAATGTAGAGAAAACTGAAGCACTGGGGATGGGTATGTCGCAAATTGAGATCGACACTCTTAAATCTGATTATAATTTCATCTGTCCTGCACAGTTTATAAAATACCTGGGTGTAAAACTCACCTCCAAATTTGCCGACTTATACAAGGCAAACTTCCCCCCCATATACAAATCTTTGACTGAAGATATGCAGAAGTAGGCGAGCTTTCAAATCTCATGGACTCTTCCCATCTCAATCTAACTTTAAGACTTGGATAAAATTCAGAACAGCATATTTAGGTTTATATGGGGTAATAAACGTCCTTGTATCTCCAAGCAGGTGAGGTTTAGGCATAAAAATAGAGGCGAACTTGTGAGTCCAAACTTGGGGCTTTACCTCAAGGCCACTCAACTGGCAGGATACACTCTGCAACACACCAGCCATCCTGGGTTTTCATGGAAAACTAGCAAATGTCCCCACACAGTTGGGATAAGTTAATTTGGATTCCAAAAGAATTAGCCCTCGTCACAACTCATCAAAACCCTATGATCTCTAACTCTTCATTCTTGGGCGTGGGCCAACTCCAGGCATCAACTTAGCTCGGGTTTGTCTCCCCTCATGTCAGTTATGTCTTTCCCACAAATTCTAGCGGACTCGAATGCCATCTCTAAATTTTGGTGGACCTCTAGAAACCGTGACCGAATAGGGAACTGGTTTTTCAATGATAAATTGTTGACCTACGACCAATTCTGAACAAACCATGACTTGCCCGTTACGGAATTTTATAATTATTTAAAAATCAGAAGTTGGGACTTTGAGTGAACTAGGACCTCCCAGGGCCTCCTGGTTATCTGTTATTTGCAAAAATCTCTCTCTTACCAAATGCGTTCTGAGTTCACTGTATGAAACTACCAGCAGCCAGAAACCCAAATTTTTGGTACAATGGGAAAAAGATCTAGGGGTAGAGTGGGACTGGGACAAGTGGACAGAATCCTGTTCCAGCCTCTCCAGAGGTTCCCTTAACTTGGCTCTTTTAGAGACGTCTATCAAAGTCTTGCAAAGAGCTTACTGCACACCCGACAAACTGCAGAAATTAAAGGCGCAAGAGAGCAATAACTGTTTTAGGGGATGTCATCAAGTAGGGCATCACATTCACATCTGGTGGTCATGTCCATTCACCCAGAATATATGGAAACAATTGGCTCAATTAGCATCCACGCTTTTTGAACTGGTAGTTTCACTCTCGATGGAATCTTGCCTGTTGGGGGTCCATATTAAGAACCTATCTCAATCTCAGAATAAATTATTTCAATTAATGGCGTTAGCTTCCAAAATACACATAGCTAGTAGATGGAAAACGTTGACTCTAAACTTTCAGGAGGTAATTAGAAATATCAATTACTTACTTATCAATGAGAGATTAACCCACATTATTCTAGACAGCGTACCCCAATTTCAGGCAATCTGGGATCCTTGGTTAGTATCCTCATTTAGCTTCCCTCTAATATAATGCCTACATGTTGCTAGAGCGATACTGGGAACCTGGAGTGAGGGAGCCCCGGAAATCTGTTGCACTATGAAGGTAAATATCATTCAATGAAAATTGTGGTATCCTACTGAGGTCTGTTTTGTGCCGAATTAGGGGTGGTTATTTTAGCTTTACTCTGTTTTATATACTAGGGGCCCTATTAAATTCCAGCCTCGTAAATAAGAGGCTTCTACTTAAGCCCTACGTACTGCAAAGTTTCTCTAACTTACAATGCTATTAAATTAGCCCTGCTGCGAGCAACGTATGAGCTACGCAGCAGGGCCGTACGTATCTACACTGCGTAAATGTACATGAGGAGTGACAGCCTGCGAGATGATATCGCAGGCTCCCACTCCTCATCAAGTGCTGCGGGGGTCCTAAAAGGGACCTCCGCGGCAGTCCCCCACATAAGCCCTGCCGTGGGGGGTACTCCAAACCCCCCCCAGGCACCTAAAATGAACCCCCCCTCAATGCGGGGGTCCCTGTCGGGACCCCCGAAGTGTCCTCACATGAACACCTTGCTGCAGGGGTCCATAGGACCCCCCGCAGCCCCCACACATTAACCCCTTGCAGCGGGGGTCCCCGATCGGCACTGATCAGGCCCCCGCTATATTTAAAACTTTTAAATTCCCCGCCGCGGCTCCTTAAAGGGGCCGCGGCACACTATTACCCAATCCCGGCCGCGGCACTTAAAATTAACCCCCCTCTATGCTGGGGGTCCCCATCGGGACCCCCGAAGTGTCCCCACATAAAGCCATTGCAGGGGGGGGCCCCGTTCTGCATAGATCAGGCCCCCCGCTGCATTTAAAACTTTTAAATTCCCTGCCGCGGCTCCTTAAAGGGACAGCGGCACACTATTACCCAATCCCGGCCGTGGCACTTAAAATTAACCCCCCTCTATGCTGGGGGTCCCCATCGGGACCCCCGAAGTGTCCCCATATAAACCCCCTGCAGCGGGGGGCCCCGATCGGCACCGATCGTGACCCTGCTGCAATTCAATTTTAAATTTCCCGCCTCGCGGGTCCTCAAAGGACCGTAAAGGTCCTGAAAGGACTCGCACTAAAAATATTAACCCCAGGCAACTATAATTACCCCATTAACTCATGGTGGTCAATCCAGACCACCATAAGGCCTAAATTAACCCATTAAGTCATGATGGTCAATCCAGACCACCATAAGGCCTAAATTAACCCATTAACTCATGGTGGTCAATACAGACCACCATAAGGCTCTAATTAACCCATTAACTCATGGTGGTCAATACAGACCACCATAAGGCTCTAATTAACCCATTAACTCATGGTGGTCAATACAGACCACCATAAGGCCTAAATTAACCCATTAACTCATGGTGGTCAATACAGACCACCATAAGGCTCTAATTAACCCATTAACTCATGGTGGTCAATACAGACCACCATAAGGCTCTAATTAACCCATTAACTCATGGCGGTCAATACAGACCACCATAAGGCCTAAATTAACCCATTAACTCATGGTGGTCAATACAGACCACCATAAGGCCTAAATTAACCCATTAACTCATGGTGGTCAATACAGACCACCATAAGGCCTAAATTAACCCATTAACTCATGGTGGTCAATACAGACCACCATAAGGCTCTATTTAACCCCATCAGTCCCATAAGGGTATATTATTACCATTATGGGCCTGTTACAACCCAACATTAACCACATAAGTGCCATGATGGTCCTCAAGGACCATCATGACACTAACTACAAACACTACACTATAACCCCCAATAAACCATTTAATCTAAACTAACCCCCCTCTACACTAATCTTTTAACACTTACACTACCTACCTACACTACCTACCCCCTAATAAACCTCCCCAACACTCTAATTACAAAAAACAATAAACCTACAGCACAGAAAACAAAAAACCTACAGTACAAAAATCAAAAAAACCTACAGTACAGAAAAAAAAAAAATTACAACCCCACCCCCCACTACAGAAAACAAAAAAATACATTACAACCCCACCCCCCACTACAGAAAATAAAAAAATTACACACCTGAAAAGGAAAGACAGATAAACACAATACAATACATACATATAATACATTACATACATTACATACAATACATGACATTACATATAATATATTACATATAATATATTACATATCATATATTACATATAATACATTACATACAATACATGACATTACATATAATATATTAAATATAATATATTAAATATAATATATTACATATAATATATTACATATAATACATTACATACATTACATACAATACATGACATTACATACATTACATATAATGTATTACATATAATATATTACATATAATATATTACATATAATACATTACATACATTACATACAATACATGACATTACATACATTACATATAATGTATTACATATAATATATTACATATAATATATTACATATAGTCCTAATCAAATACCCCCTATCTATCTAACATACAATCTATTTAATTTAAAATAAATCCTAACTATATCAAATACATCCCCCTATCTATCTAATATACAAAAAATCCTAACTACATACACAGACCCTTATTCTAAACTAAAATGAAATAATTACAGTCCTAACTACATACACAGACCCTAATTCTAAGCTAAAATCAATAAATTAAGACCACTTACCTTTAAGATGTTGCTTCAGATCACTAACCTATGGGTCAAACAAAAAATAAAATTTAGTACAAAACATTAACATCAAATAAATAAACATTCTATACATTCTAAATATTCAACTCACCTTTACAGCATGTCCAGTCACTGTTTAGCTCTTCCGGCGCGGCCCTGTTAAAAAAAAAACACAATACATGAATACATGAATACAATATATAAACAATAACTAAAATACACAAATAAACATCTAAATATACATTTAACTTACCTCCCCGCGATGTCCCCGGCCTTCTCTCCTTCAGCCCCGGCTGGGCCGCGGAACCATCCGCGCTCTTAAAAAAAAAAAAAAAAAAAACTAACGGTGGTCTGCACTGGCAGACCCCCCCGACGCTACTGAACCTCCCGGAGTCGTTTCCGGGAGGAAATTGGCATTGTCGGCTTGTGATTGGCTGAAAAAGCTGTCAGCCAATCAAAAGTCGTCAATGTAGGAGCCAATCAGGATGCGCAGATGTCTTCTACCAATCACTCCGTGGGGGTGTATCCCATAGTGATTGGCTGAAGGCATCTGAGCGTTGTGATTGGTTCCCAGGAAGATAGACAAGTGTTTAAGCCAATCAGGGTGGGATATTGGGGTGTATCCCATCCTGATTGGCTCACACATTGACGACTTTTGATTGGCTGAAATTGATAGACAGCTTTTTCAGCCAATCACAAGCCGACAATGCCAATTTCCTCCCGGAAACGACTCCGGGAAGTTCAGTAGCGTCGGGGAGGTCTGCCAGTGCAGATCTCCGTTAGTTTTTTTTCTTTTTTTTTTTTAGAGCGCGGATGGTTCCGCGGCCCAGCCGGGGCTGAAGGAGAGAAGGCCGGGGACATCGCGGGGAGGTAAGTTAAATGTATATTTAGATGTTTATTTGTGTATTTTATTTATTGTTTATATATTGTATTCATGTATTCATGTATTGTGTTTTTTTTTTTAACAGGGCCGCGCCGGAAGAGCTAAACAGTGACTGGACATGCTGTAAAGGTGAGTTGAATATTTAGAATGTATAGAATGTTTATTTATTTGATGTTAATGTTTTGTACTAAATTTTATTTTTTGTTTGACCCATAGGTTAGTGATCTGAAGCAACATCTTAAAGGTAAGTGGTCTTAATTTATTGATTTTAGCTTAGAATAAGGGTCTGTGTATGTAGTTAGGACTGTAATTATTTTATTTTATTTTAGAATAAGGGTCTGTGTATGTAGTTAGGACTGTAATTATTTTATTTTAGAATTAGGGTCTGTGTATGTAGTTAGGATTTTTTGTATATTAGATAGATAGGGGGATGTATTTGATATAGTTAGGATTTATTTTAAATTAAATAGATTGTATGTTAGATAGATAGGGGGTATTTGATTAGGACTATATGTAATATATTATATGTAATATATTATATGTAATGTCATGTATTGTATGTAATGTATGTAATGTATGATATGTATGTATTGTATTGTGTTTATCTGTCTTTCCTTTTCAGGTGTGTACTTTTTTTATTTTCTGTAGTGGGGGGTGGGGTTGTAATGTATTTTTTTGTTTTCTGTAGTGGGGGGTGGGGTTGTAATTGTTTTTTTTTTCTGTACTGTAGGTTTTTTTGTTTTTTGTACTGTAGGTTTTTTGTTTTCTGTGCTGTAGGTTTTTTGTTTTCTGTGCTGTAGGTTTTTTGTTTTTTGTAATTAGAGTGTTGGGGAGGTTTATTAGGGGGTAGGTAGTGTAGGTAGGTAGTGTAAGTGTTAATAGATTAGTGTAGAGGGGGGTTAGTTTAGATTAAATGGTTTATTGGGGGTTATAGTGTAGTGTTTGTAGTTAGTGTCATGATGGTCCTTGAGGACCATCATGGCACTTATGTGGTTAATGTTGGGTTGTAACAGGCCCATAATGGTAATAATATACCCTTATGGGACTGATGGGGTTAAATAGAGCCTTATGGTGGTCTGTATTGACCACCATGAGTTAATGGGTTAATTTAGGCCTTATGGTGGTCTGTATTGACCACCATGAGTTAATGGGTTAATTAGAGCCTTATGGTGGTCTGTATTGACCACCATGAGTTAATGGGTTAATTAGAGCCTTATGGTGGTCTGTATTGACCACCATGAGTTAATGGGTTAATTTAGGCCTTATGGTGGTCTGTATTGACCACCATGAGTTAATGGGTTAATTAGAGCCTTATGGTGGTCTGTATTGACCACCATGAGTTAATGGGTTAATTTAGGCCTTATGGTGGTCTGTATTGACCACCATGAGTTAATGGGTTAATTTAGGCCTTATGGTGGTCTGGATTGACCATCATGAGTTAATGGGTTAATTAGAGCCTTATGGTGGTCTGTATTGACCACCATGAGTTAATGGGTTAATTTAGGCCTTATGGTGGTCTGGATTGACCATCATGACTTAATGGGGTAATTATAGTTGCCTGGGGTTAATATTTTTAGTGCGAGTCCTTTCAGGACCTTTACGGTCCTTTGAGGACCCGCGAGGCGGGAAATTTAAAATTGAATTGCAGCAGGGTCACGATCGGTGCCGATCGGGGCCCCCCGCTGCAGGGGGTTTATATGGGGACACTTCGGGGGTCCCGATGGGGACCCCCAGCATAGAGGGGGGTTAATTTTAAGTGCCGCGGCCGGGATTGGGTAATAGTGTGCCGCGGTCCCTTTAAGGAGCAGCGGCGGGGAATTTAAAAGTTTTAAATGCAGCGGGGGGCCTGATCTATGCAGATCGGGGACCCCCGCTGCAAGGGGTTAATGTGGGGGTGCTGCAGGGGTCCTGATAGAGACCGCTGCAGCATGGGGATATGTATAGGGTGCAGGGGGGAGCCTCACACTGCTGTCTCGGGTTGTTCCGAGGCAGCACGTAGAGGCTTTCGGATCCCTTGCGTGGACTTTTTGTCCACGTAGGGATTCTTACGATATGCGAGACTCGTGCATAGATTTAAGGCTACGTAGCTCTCTCGGAGCCTATTCTCGGCCATTTTCTCGCAGTCATATCGTAAAGCAGGCTGCGAGAGATTCGGTTCTCGCAAACAGCAGGAAAACTGCCTTTTGCGAGCACCGAGAGAACTAAGAGGGAGAATTTAATAGGGCCCTAGGTTAGCAGCATTATGGTTTCGCTAACTGATCCAATGTTTGTGCTTTTCTTTTTTTTCACTCGTTTGTTTTATTATGTTTTATATGTTTTTCTTAAAATGAAATCTTAAGTTATGATATATGGTACTTCCATAAATAAAAAATTTAAATAAGAAGGTCTAGTCAGTTAATTACTGGAAAATGTTTTATTGTGAAAATCTACACAACTTAACTGACAAATACAGCTGTTCAAACTGTTTTATTTTTTGTATGCCTTCTAATAAAAGATTATAAATTCAAAATCGTAACTCTGACCCATCTAAGCCTTTGATCTTTCAAGCCTGAAAATGTTACAATCGCTAAAATCGCTAAACTTTCAGGAGGTAATTAGAAAGATCAATTACTTACTTATCAATGAGCGATTAAACTTAAAAAAAATATGCTGTGTGCTTAAATAGAGCCCTTTTAAATTTACAGAATCACAATTTAATAAGGCTGTAGGTTAGCAGCATTATGGTTTTGCTAACTGATCCAACGTTTGTGCTTTTTATTTTTTTCACTCTTGTTTGCTGTTTGTTTTATTATGTTTTATGTTTTTTTTTTAATGAAATCTTAAGTTATGATATATGGTACTTCCTTAACTAAAAAATTAAAATAATAAGGTTTAGTCAGTTAATCACTGGAAAATGTTTGTATTATAAAAATCTACACAACTTAACTGACAAATACAGCTGTTCAAACTGTTTTATTTTTTGTATGCCTTCTAATAAAAGGTTATAAATTCAAAATCGTAACTCTGACCCATCTAAACCTTTGATCTTTCAAGCCTGAAAATGTTACAATCGCTAAAAATCGCAAATCGCTATTCAATTGCTACAATTCCCCAAGCCTGCAATTGGCTTCAAACCCGGAAATGGCAAATGTAGCAAAAATATTCTATGAGTACTAGAAAGGACTCGCAAGGGGGTTAAACACCTGTTCATAGCACTATAAAAGCCAATAAAAATACTGGACTTTAAAATAAATTTATTTTGAAAGGCTGTAGGTTAGCAGCATTATGGTTTTGCTAACTGATCCAACGTTTGTGCTTTTTATTTTTTTCACTCTTGTTTGCTGAAATATGTTTATTTCCCGTGTTATATCAATCACTGGAATCAAGGAGTTAATACATATCAGGCCACCCACATGGACTTTACCACTTTGTTCATTCATTTTTATTGATTTTTAAAATTGCTAGATTGAGAGCCAGATCGCATTTTGGATGTCAAAACACTAATTGATTGACGTTTACACACCATGTTTTACTAATGTCATGATGACGGTCTTATTTACTATTGTCTGTTTCTAAATTGTTACGGGCTTACTTAATCGATCGTGATCATGCCCTGAAATGCTAAATACAGTTACATGCTTTACGTTTTTGGCTTTCGGCCATGTAATTGTGGGCTTGTTCAATTAATTAGATCTGTACCTGTTGCAATTTAATGAGGCCCTTAGTCTGGTCTTCGGGCAGAAAAGAAACTTTTACCCAAGTGATTTTGGTAATAATGATTCTGACGCTAAGCCAAATAAATTCTCTATAGCTAACGTAGTGCTAATCAACAGTAGTTACTGCCTTGAAAGATTACCCTTAATTTGACTGCAGCCTCTAATAACAACTGTACATTTATAAAATTTACAAATGAGGAATAGGCACTCAAAAATTAGCTTACCGTTAGCTAATATGCACTCATGAAGGAGCTTACCCTTATCTACAGATATACAGCCCCATTATATTTGAAGCCCGTAAGGGCAACATGAGAGCAGCAAAAGCTGCGGGCTTGAAATTTGGCAGAGTTACAGACCTATTACATGCCGTGAGCTACAGGCTTGAAACGCAAACCCATAAACTATTCATATGCGGCCTGAACGTGATCAATTAGACAAACCCCATATTTGCAGGTTTAGAGGGAGCCAATGGCAAAAGAGATCGTCAGTTTGCGAGCTTGAGAATGTTGTGCTATTAATTTTAATAGCTAACATCACTTTCACTTTATGATTACCGTATATACTCAAGTATAAGCCGAGTTTTTTTAAGCCTGAAAAGGGCACCCTCGGCTTCTCTCTAACCCCCCCGTGTCTCTCTAAACCCCCCCCCCCATGTCTCTCTAACCACCCCCATGTCTCTCTAACCTCCCCGTGTCTTTCTAACCCCCGTGTCTCTCTAAACCCCCCGTGTCTCTCTAACCCCCCTGTCTCTCTAACCCCCCCCGTGTTTCTCTAATCCCCCATGTCTCTTTCCCTCCCCCCCCCTCCTAATCATCAACCCCCCCTCCTCATCCTAAACCCCCCTCCTCACTTTACCCCTCTAAATACCTCCCCCTCTCCCCTCATTACCTCCATCTGCTCCTCCCCTTCTTCCTGCGTCGGGACCCGGCATATGCTAATGAAGTGATGTCACATGTGCACCTCGTCATTAGCATTGGCCTGGTCAAGACGCAGGAAGGAGCGTGGAGGAGAGGAGAAACAGCTGCAGATGAAGGTAAGTGAGGGGAAAGGGAGAGGGGGAGGTATTTAGAGGGGTAAAGTGAGAAGGGGGTTTTAGGATGAGAAAGGGGGGTTTAGGATGAGGATGGGGGGGTTGAGGTTGAGGATGGGGGGGTTGAGGTTGAGGATGGGGTGGTTGAGGATGAGGAGGGAGGTTGAGGATGAGGAGGGGGGTTGAGGTTGAGGATGGGGGGGTTGAGGTTGAGGATGGGGGGGTTGAGGATGAGGAGGGAGGTTGAGGATGAGGAGGGAGGTTGAGGATGAGGAGGGGGGTTGAGGATGAGGAGGGAGGTTGAGAATGAGGAGGGAGGTTGAGGAGGGGGGTTGAAGTTGATGAGGGGGGTTGAGGAGGGGGTTGAGGATAGGGGGCTTGAGGAAGGAGGATGAGGATGGGGGGTGGAGGAGGGGGTTTGAGGAGCGGGTTGAGGATGGGGGTTTGAGGAGGGGGTTGAGGATGGGGGGGTTGAGGAGGGAGGATGAGGAGGGAGGTTGAGGATGAGGAGAGGGGTTGAGGATGAGGATGGTGGTTGAGGATGGGGTGGTTGAGGATGGGGGGGTTGAGGATGGGGTGGTTGAGGAGGGGGGATTGAGGATGAGGGGGTTGAGGATTGGGGTTGAGGAGGGGGGTTGAGGTTGAGGAGGGGGGTTGAGGAATGGGGTTGAGGAGGGGGTTTAGAATGAGGAGAGGGTTTGAGGATGGGGGGTTGAGGATGAGGATGGGGGGATGAGGAGGAGGGATTGAGGATAAGGATGGGGGGTTGAGGTTGAGGAGGGGGGTTGAGGTTGAGGAGGGGGGTTGAGGAGGGGGGATTGAGGATGGGGGGTTGAGGTTGAGGAGGGGGGTTGAGTTTGAGGAAGGGGGTTGAGGAGGGGGTTTAGAATGAGGAGGGGGGTTGAGGATGGGAGGATTGAGGAATGGGGGGTTGAGGATGGGGGGGTTGAGGATGGGGGATTGAGGGTGAGGAGGGTGAGGAGGGAGGTTGAGGATGAGGGGGGAGGTTGAGGATGAGGGGGGAGGTTGAGGATGAGGGAGAAGGTTGAGGATGAGGAGGGAGGATGAGGAGGGAGGTTGAGGATGAGGAGGGGGGTTGAGGAGGGGGGCTGAGGAGGGGGGTTTTAGGATGAGGATGGGTGGTTTAGGATGAGGATGGGGGGTTAGGATGAGGATGGGGGGTTAGGATGAGGATGGGGGCTTTGGGATGGGGTGTTTAGGAAGGGGTTGAGGAGGGAGGTTGAGGATGAGGAGGGGATTGAGGAGGGGAGGGGTTGAGGATGGGGGGTTGAGGATGAGGAGGGAGGTTGAGGATGAGGAGGGAGGTTGAGGAGGGAGGTTGAGGATGAGGAGGGGGTTGAGGAGGGGGCTGAGGAGGGGGGGTTTAGGATGAGCATGGGTGGTTTCCGATGAGGATGGGGGGGTTTAGGATGAGGATGGGGGGTTTAGGATGAGGATGGGGGGTTGAGGAGCGGGTTGAGGAGGGAGGTTGAGGATGAGGAGGGGGGTTGAGGAGGGAGGTTGAGGGTGAGGAGGGTTTTGAGGCTTGACAGATAAAAGGATTTGAAATTCCTAGGGATAATTAGTATATCTTATGCAATGTTTCTTTTTTGCCTGGGGATTTTGCAGATATACTCAGTTAGCACCTGAAGTCACATATCAGACACTTTTCTTTCCTTTACGTTTCTGTCCCTTCATTCAATGATTGTATTAGCTACATCCCAGGCGATACTCCCCACAGCCCCAGTGATTTGCCATGTGACCTTCCACAGCCCCAGTGAATTGCCCCCCAGCCCCAGAGATTTGCCCTGTGACCTCCCACAGCCCCAGATAATTGCCCCACAACCCCAGAGAATTGCCCCACAGAATTGACCCGTCATCTCCCCAGCTCCAAATAATTGCCCCCCAACCCTAGAGAATTGCCCCACATCCCCAGAGAATTAACTCAATGCCCATGAGAATCGCCCTGCAACCTCCCAAAGCCCCAGATAATTGACCCCCCAACCCCAGAGAATTGCCCCACAGGCCCAGAAATGACCCGTGACCTCCCCAGACCCAGAGAACTGCCCCATAACCTTCCCCAGCCCCAGAGAATTGACCCCTCCAACCCCAGAGAACTGCCCCACAGCTCCAGAAATGCCCCGTGACCTCCCCAATCCCCGGGGGAATTGCCCAAGTCTAAGAGAACTGCCACATCACCTCCCCCAGCCCCAGAGAATTGCCCCCCAGCCCCAGAGAATTGCCACATGAGCTCCCAACCTCAGAGAATTGTCCCCCAGCCCGAGAATTACCCTGTTACCTCCCCCAACCCCAGACAATTGCCCCCCAGCTACAGAGAATTGCCCCCTAACCCCAGAGATTTGCCCCACAGAATTGCCCAATGACCTACCCCAGCCCCAGAGATTTGCACCCAGTCCCAGAGAATTGCCCTATGACCTCCCCCAACACCTGACAATCGCCCCCAAACCCCAGAGAATTGCCCCTCACACCCAGAGAATTGCCCCATGACCTCCCCCGGCCGCAGATAATTGCCCCTCAACCAAAGAATTGTCCCCCAGCCCCAGAGAATTGCCCGGTGACCTCCCCCAACCACAGTGAATTGGCCCCCAGCCCCAGAGAATTGCCCTCAACCCCAGAGATTTGCCCAATGACCTCCCCCACCCCAGAGAATTGCCACCCAAACCAGATAATTGCCCCAAAGACCCAGAGAATTGCCCCGTGACCTGCCCCGGCCCAAGATAATTGCCCCCAACCCCAGAGAATTGTCCCACAGCTTCAGATAATTGCTCCGTGACATCCCCCAGCCCCAGGGATTTGCCCCAACCCCAGAGAATTGCCCCACAACCTCAGAGAATTGCCCTGCAGCCCAATAGAACTGCTCCAACAACTCCCCCAGGGCCAGAGATTTGCCCTGTGACCTCCTCCAGCCCCAGATAATTGCCCCCCAACCAGAGAATTGCCCCATGACCTCCCCCAACCGTAGAGAATACCGCCAACCCCAGAGAATTGCCCCACAGCCCAGAGTATTGTCCCCCAACCGCAGATAATTGCTCCACAGCCCCATAGAATTGCTCCGTGACCTCCCCCAGCCCCAGATAATTGCCAACAAGAGGCAATAGAGGTCTGCGTCGGCCAAGAACAAGGAAGGGGCGACATAAGGCAGAGGCCACAGGGGGCAGTGGAGGGTCTGAGGGGGCTAAAGGAGGCAGCAGAGGTTCGCAAGGGACAACAGGAGGCTGAGAAAGGCCGGAAAGGTCTGCGAGGGGCCATAGAAGGCAGTGGAGGGCCACATGGTCTGCAAGAGGCACGGTGGGGTGCCACAGTGGACCAGAAGGGGCCGCAGGGAACCCACGGGAGCCAAAAAGGACCGTGGGGGCCACAGGGACCTCAGAGAACCCATGCAGGCACCTCCGCAGGGCCATAGAATACCTACAGGGGCTACAGGGGTCCAAAAGGGGGCCCCCAGGGGTAATAGGGGACTGTGGGGAGCTGCAGAGGACCCATGGGAGAGCCACAGTTGACCCTGGGACCTTAGGGGAACCCCGTGGGCAACAGAGGGCCATACAGGCCAAGGGAGGGCCGCAGAGGCCGCAGGAGGGCCACAGGGGCCACAAGAGTGCCACAAGGGAGACGCAGGGGACGGATGTGAGGGCCACAGGGGACCGTGGGGGCCACAGGTAGCCGAGGGAGGGTCACAGGAGGGGCGCTGGGGCCACAGGGGGCTGAGGGAGGGCCGCGGGTGCTACAGGGGTATTGCAGGAGCCACACAGAACCAGCTGGAGCCAAAGAATACCTGCAGGGGACTACAAGGGTCCAAAAGGGGCCTCCCAGGGGTCACAAAGGATCCGCAAATGCACATTGGGGCCCTGGGGACTGTGTGGAGCTGCAGTGGCCCCTGAGTGCCACAGGAACCTTAGGGGACCCCGGGGGAAGCAGAGATCCGTGGGGGCCACAGGAGTGCCTCAAGGGAGCCAGGGCCACACGGGGGCCGCAGGGTGCCCATTGGGGGGCCAAACGGGAACCACAAGGGACTTGCGGGGGCCACAGGGAGCCGAGGGAGGGCCATGGAGCCAAAGGGGACTTACGGGGTCAACATAGGGGCTGCGGGGGCCCCAGATGTCCTGCGGGGCCATAGAAGGCCAAACGTAGGGCCGTGGGAGAACCAAGGGGGCAACAAGGGGGCCGCGGGAGGTCGGCAGGGGACCCTCAGAGGTGCAAGCTCTCCCTCTTCTCCCTCCCCCTCTGCTCTCTTCTCCCTCTACCTCTGCTCCCTCTTCTCACTCCACCCCTGCTCCCTCTTCTCCCTCCTACCTCCCCCTCTGCTCCTTCTTCTCCCTCCTCCCTTCCGAAGGGGCGGTGACATCACAAATCTTTGTTGATTGGCTTAAAAGCTAATCAGCTTTCACATGCTCTGTGTGCGAGGGTACACATTAGAGTCCGTGTACCCATCATGGCAGCTGACAGCAGCCATTGAAGCAACTACAGGAGCTGCTGGGTGTGTAAACATCAACCCCAGCATTTTTTTTATTTATGCAAAAACGGTTTGCATTTATAACCCACCTCACTTTAATATACCATTAAACTCAGCATTTAAAAAAGAAGGGAAGAAACAAACAAACCCCCCCAAAAAAGCTTCAAATTATTTTGATTGCTGTTTCTGCTAATGACTGTTTTTAGAATGAGATGTTTTAAGTCACAATCAAACAATGGTTACAATGACTGGAAAATGATGTTATGCAAAGGATCCTGACATTTTTTTTGTTAAGTGCAACTGAATAAAATACACTATTTCTGAAACCCGGAACAGTAAGAGTATTAGCGCTTAAGCCGTTTTCTATTTCTGTTTGCAGAAAATCGAAAAGTTATTTAATGGATATGTTGAATATCCGGAAGTTGAAGCTCTTACACAAACAGAACACCTTAGAAGATGAAAACTTTCTGCAGTAAACGCGGTATTGATTAATAAACAAAGTTTGAAGGTTTGGATGAAAATATGGAATTTGAACAAGTACATCCTGAATGAGTAAGAAAAGTATTGACGACAATTCAATGAAAGTAAACAAAGCAGTGGACCATGTGTTTTAAAGAGTGCAACTAAAACTTAGAGAAAAGTATACATGAGGAAAAGACAGGGGGAAGATGGAGAAATAAAGGAAGAAGAGAAAGTGTGTGTGCAGGAATAAATGTAGACGGGGAGAGTAATGAATGCGGTATAGTGGTGACATGAAGAGAGAGAGGAAGTATGGGGGAGGAAAGGTGGACTATGGAAAGATAAAGGGGAAGAGAGAATGAGAGAAAAAAATAATTATAGATAGAGAAAGGGATTTAGTGAGCAGGGAAATACTTACTTTACATAGTTACATAGTAATTAAGGTTGAAAAAAGACTTTCAGTCCCTCAAGTTCAACCTTTTAAGATCTCCTCTGATCTGCAATATGCGCATTAGATATTAATTAATTAATTGTTAATTAATTATTAAATTATTTAATTTTTTTTTTTTAATTAAATTTTTATTTTAAATTATTAATTAATCCACAGGAAAGCAGAAATAAAAAACAAGTGAAACTTAGCTAATCGTCTCAAAGGGATAAAAAAAAATTAATTCCTTCCTGACCCCAGATACTGGCTATCGGATTTCTCCCTGGATCAATACTCTCTCTATAATTATCCAGGATAACCCTGAATTCCCTTTTTAATTAGAAATAAATCCAGTCCCCTTTTAAAGTTATCTATTGAATCCGCTGTCACCATCTCCTCTGGTAGAGAATTCCACAGATTAACCACCCTTACTGTGAAGACATTTTGTCTTTCTTTAAGATGGAATCATTTTACTTCTAAGCTCAAGGGATGTCCTCATGTCAGTTGAAAACCTCTTGGCACAAATAGCTCCCTTGACAAATCTTTATACTGACCCTGGATGTATTTATATAAGGTAATCATATCTCCTCTTACATGTGTTTTCTCTAGAGAAAATAAGTTTAATTTGGTTAGTCTTTCTTCATAACTTAGCCCCTCCATTCCCCTTATTCGTTTTGTTGCCCTCCTCTGTACCTTTTCCAGCTCTACAACGTCCTTTTCATGAAGTGGTGCCCAAAATTGTACTCCATATTCCAAATGAGTGCGTACTAGGGATTTGTATAGTGGCAGAATTATATTTGCTTTCCTTGCTTCTATACCATTCTTAATACATACTAATATTTTATTTGCCTTTGCAGCTGCTGCTTAGCTTTGAGCACTGTTACCTAGGTGGTTGTCCACAAGCACTCCCAAATCCCTTTCAATATCTGATACCCCTAGATTTGCTCCGTTAAGATTATAATTTGTATGGCTATTTTCCCTTCCCAGATGCATAACTTTACATTTATTCGTATTAATCTCATCTGCCATTTATATGCCCATTCCTCAATTTTATGTAAATTCCTTTGGAGGGAAAACACATCATTATACGATTTAATTACCTTGAACAACTTTGTATCATCAGCGAAAATGCAGACACTACTTTCCAGTCCCACCTCCAAGTCAATAATAAATATGTTAAAAAGGAGAGAATCTAATACTGAACCCTGAGGAACCCCACTTACCACATTAGTCCAATCGGAGTATGCTCCATTTAGAACAACCCTTTGCATCCTGTCTTTTAGCCAGCTCTCAATCCATGAGCAGATATTTACTGCAATTCCTGTATCCCTTAGTTTGCCCAATAGTCTCCCATGTGGCACTGTATCAAAAGCCTTTGCATCCCATAATAAAACATACTCTGCTGGAAATGGGCCCGCGAACACACAAATTTATTCCTAAAACCATCCTACATGATCTCAATCCTTAATCATCCCCAGATGTCAGTTAGCCTAAATCTATCCTCCCAACACTGGTGGAAGAATAAAAATCTGGATAGGCTGGGAGATTGGATAGAGAAGGGGCAAATTATCTCATTCGGAAAAATAAGGGATAAACACGATCTGCCCCTGTCAGAACACTACAATTTCTGCAGATTAAAACATCTTGTACTCTCCTTATTGGAAAATCATACAGTCCCAGAAATGAACTGGCTGTCTAAAATCTGTCAAGCGGCACCTCTAACGAAGGGCACCCTAGGGATGCTTTACAAAACATTTAATGCCAGGCCAGCTGGACTCAAGCCTAAACACATGGCTGATTGGGAAACTGACATGAATACGAGCTGGGACCTAAGTAAATGGAGGGTAGCTTGGTCCAACATCTATAGGGGCTCCCTTAACTATAGCATCCTAGAAACCGCCATCAAGGTGCTCCACAGGGTATACATAACCCCGGAAAAGCTCGCAAAATGGAAAAAGTCAGAAAGCCAACTATGCTTTAGGGGGTGCCAGGCAACTGGGACATTTTCCCATATATGGTGGTTTTGCCCCAAGGTAGTAAAGATTTGGGACTTAGTTTCAGAACTAGCCTCTGGCTTATTCCTCACCCCGGTAGACAGGTCTATTGATAACATGTTGCTGGGGATCCCCAATAGCACTCTGGCTCCTTCCCAAAACAGACTGCTGCAATACATAACATTGGCAGCTAAGAGTCATATTGCTAAATCCTGGAAATCCAGTAACCTAAACTTCCAGATGATTAAACAAAAGATTAGTTATATTGCCATCAATGAAAGAATCACCCATCTATTGGACGACTCTATGGATAAGTACAGGAAAATTTGGGACCCATGGACAGTATACATAGGCCTTCGCATTAGGGTGCTAGAACTAGTGGGGGGTTGTAAGTTAGGTTCATTTCCTCAGTTAAATAGGCCAGGGAGACCGGGGAAGGGGTTAACGATGGGAAAGGGGGATAATCCTATTTAAAAAAAATAAATAAATAAATAAATTAAATAAAAAAAATTAAAAAAAAAATCCTATATTTAGGGAGTCCATAAGCGGGGAGGGGACCGGCCAGCAAGCTGTTCAAGTGTTAGGTTCCTTTTTATGTTTCTAAAAGGTTAATGTTAAAAATAAAATAAAAAAAAAAAAGAGATAGTCACTATGCATGTACCAGCACTAATCGGCTCGACATTTAACAGGCTAACCTACATCTGGACTTTTCTTACAGCAATGGTCCAGAACTTTCTGTACTCTGATGTATATAAATGTTTGCTTACTGGGTGCTTTGGACTTATGTGAAATGGACAGGCCTGCGTGCCGAGGTCAAAGTTGTGAACTATTTATTACATGCGGTGACAATAAAACTCATTGTTATAAAAGCCTTTGCAAAATCCAAAAAGACTACATCCACTGAGTTGCCTTGATCCAGGTTCTTACTAACCTCCTCAAAGAAACTAATTAGATTTGTTTGGAATGACCTATCCCTCATAAATACATGCTGACTCATACTTATAATCCTGTTCAAATAGACATATTCTTGTATATTAACCCTTATTAACCCTTCTAAAAGCTTCCCCACTACAGAAGTGAGGTTCACTGGTCTATAATCCCCAGGATTTGTTCTTGCTCCCTTTTAAAATATAGATATTACGTCTGCTTGTCTCCAGTCATCTGGTAGATACCCTGTGTTGAGTAAATCTTGAAAAATTAAATATAATGGTTTGGCTATTACAGAACCCAGTTCCCTCAGTACCCGTTGATGTATTCCATCAAGACCAGGGCTTTATTAACATTTATTTTTTCCAACCTCTTTTGGATTACTTCCTGCGTTAACCAATTATTTGACAAAGGTAGTGTAGCCCCATTATTTACAGTGTCCCAACCACTGGCACCTCCCTTGTGTATACCGAAGAAAATAACCTATTTAGCTCATCTGCCTATTCCTGGTCAAAAAATTTCGAACAGCCTGTGTCACATTGTAATGTTCCTAAAGATTCCTTCCTTGCCTTCCTTACATTAATATACTTAAAAAATATTTTATGAATAGTCTTACTCTCTTTTGCAATTATTTTTTCATTTTCTATTTTAGCCAGTCTAAAAGCCCTTTTGCAAGCCTTGTTGATTTTCTTGTACTCCCGTAAAGCAGTCTCTATCCCCTCTTGTTGGTATAATTAAAATGCCTGTTTTTTACTTTGTATCTTGATCTTTAAATCATTGTTAAGCCACATTGGATGTGATTTACTCCTTTTACTTGTATTCCCACTTAGTATATGATGATAAGTACCGTATATACTCGAGTATAAGCCGACCCGAGTATAAGCCGAGGCACCCATTTTTACCACAAAATACTGGGTAAAATGAGTGACTCGAGTATAAGCCGAGGGTGGGAAATGTGCTGTCCCCTGTGTCCCTCTTTTGCCCTCTGTGTCCCCCTCTCTCTCCTCCCCTCTCCCTTCCCTGTGTCTCTTCTCCCCTCTCCCTTCCATGTCTCTTCCAACCTCTCCCTTCCCTGTGTCTCTTCCCTCCTCCCTTATCACCTCCTCAACCCCACTCCTCAACCTCCCTCCTCATCCTTAACCTCCCTCCTCATCCTCAACCTCCCTCCTCATCCTCAACCTCCCTCAACCTCAACCTCCCTCCTCAACCTCCCTCCTCAACCTCAACCCCCCTTATCCTCAACCTCCCTCCTCATCCTCAACCTCCCTCCTCATCCTCAACCTCCCTCCTCATCCTCAACCCCCTCCTCAACCTCCCTCCTCAACCCCCCCATCCTCATCCTCTCTCCTCAACCCCTCATCCTCAACCCCTCCTCCTCCCTCATCCTCAACCTCCCTCCTCAACCCCCTCCTCAACCCCCCATCCTCATCCTCCCTCAACCCCCCATCCTCATCCTCACCCCCCTCCTCAACCCCCCATCCTCATCCTCTCTCCTCAACCCCCCATCCTCAACCCCCCTCCTCAACATCCTCCCTCCTCATCCTCAACCTCCCTCCTCATCCTCAACCTCTCTCCTCATCCTCAACCTCCCCCCTCAACCCCCCTCCTCAACCCCCTCCTCAACCTCCCTCCTCAACCCCCTCCTCAACCCCCCATCCTCATCCTCAACCCCCCATCCTCAACCTCAACCCCAACCCCAACCCACCTCCTCAACCTCAACCCCCCTCAATCCCCCTCAACCCCAACCCCCCTCCTCAACCTAAACCCCCCTCAACCCCCCTCCTCCCCCTTAACCCACCCTAAATACCTCCCCCCCTCCCCTCACTTACCTGCTTGTGCTCCGGCCTCCGCTCCTTGACCCGGCGCGCATGTGACGTCACATGCGCGCCGGGTCAAGGAGCGGAGGCCAGGGCACAAGCAGGTAAGTGAGGGGAGAGGGGTGGAGGTATTTAGGGGGGTTTAGGTGGAGGAGGGGGGTTGAGGGGGGTATAGGTTGAGGAGGGGGGAGGGAAAGAGACACGGGGGAGTAGAGAGACACACTGGGGGTTAGAGACACACGGGGGGGTTAGAGACACACGGGGGGGGTTAGAGACACTGGGGGGGTTAGAGAGACACGGGGGGGATAGGGAAGTGACTCGAGTATAAGCCGAGGGGGCCCTTTTTTGCCTTAAAAAAAGGGCTGAAAAACTCGGCTTATACTCGAGTATATACGGTATGTATATTTAGTAAGGATTTAAATGTTGTCCATTTATATTCAGTATTTTTACCTATCAGTTCTCTGTCCCAGTCTATACTTTGTATTGCTGCCCTCAGACCATTAAAATCTGCCCTTTTAAAATTAAGAGTTTTTGTCAGACCCTTACAGTTTTGTTTTTTTAATTCAATCTCAAATGAGACTGTGTTGTGATCACTGTTTACCAAAGGTTGCCCTATTCCAACATTTGATACTATATCAATATTATTTGTGATGACTAAATCTAAGATAGCTTCATTTCTAGTAGGCTCTTGTATAACTTGGGCCAGATAATGATCCCAGAATGTACTCAAGAACCTGCTCCCCTTAGCTGAACTGCTGGTCTCATTTATCTAGTTTATTTCAGGGTAATTAAAATCTCCCATTATCAGAACTTGCCCATGCTTAGCTGCATTTCCAATCTGTCACAATAATTGTATTTCCTCACTTTCAGCTATATTTGGGGGTTTATAGCATACTCCTACTAATATTCTTTTGGAATTTGCTGCTACACTATTTAACTCTACCCACAAACATTCAACTTTATCACTAGTTCCGCCATAAATATCTTCTCTGACTATAGGCTTAAATTTAGGCTTAACATACAGACAAATCCCTCCTTCTCTTTTACCATTGCCTCTATCTTTCCTAAATAGGTTAACAGTCCAGTCATAAGATTCATTCCACCACGTTTCAGTAATGCCTATTAAATCCCAATTTTCATTAATTGCTAATAATTCTAACGCTCACATTTTTCCTGGCAAGCTTCTGGCATTAGCAAGCCTACACCTTATACTATGAGTCTGTCATTCTGAAGTGCCTGCCACTGTACTGGAGTTACTTAGTACTACCTCCCTGTTGACTATATTACCCCCTCCACCCATCTCCTCCCCTATGAGTTGTTAATTCATCACATCTTTAGCAGCGCAATAACCTCCCTAAGCTCCTTCTGCCTCCCTGGGCTAGCACGTGGCACTGGTAGTATCTCAGAAAATACTACCTTGGAGGTACTTGCCTTCAGCTTATTACCTAGTTCTCTAAAATCATTCTTTAGGACACTCCATCTTCTACTACATTTATGATCATTACGCAACTGTAACAAAGGATACCCTTTCCGGTGCCTCATAAGCAACCCAAGACTTGGCTAACCTCACTATACCAGCAGGACCTGTTCCCCTTACTCAGTCTCTTGCCTGGCTCTCATACTCCCTGAGCTTATGCCTCCACTCCCCACTAATGTGCTTTGCCACCTCCTGGTGCACCACCCCCTCCGTGGGTAGACAGTGCAACGTGCAATGTACATGTGCTACAGAGATGATAGGGAGACCTGCATGTCTCGCAAGATTAAGATAAGGGACCTTATCTTGCCCGCACCACCATTACCTCCAGATTAGCTCAATTCAATTCCCCAGCTTTCCACCTGATTGGACAATTGGAGTCTCCAGGACCCAATCTCAGGGCAGCCGACATTGGCAGGAACTTCATTGAAGGATAGGTGAAACGTTTACTTATTTTTAAGGTTTGATTTGCCAATTTATCTCTTCCCTATAAAATGGCTACCCTTTCCCCAAATAAAGGTCTTTATTTTTTTTCATGGAGTTTTTGTGGGCTACAATTCCTCCACATTCAAAGGGAAAACCTGTACTCTGCTTCATGGTCACTAAGGACAAACTATCCAAAATGAGGACCTAACAGGTGTGCCAGTCCTGTGTACATATTTGGTATTTAATCAGTACATATGAGGCTTTAATAATTAATATTATTATTATTATTATTATTCCTGGTCAAAAAATTTCGAACAGCCTGTGTCACATTGTAATGTTCCTAAAGATTCCTTCCTTGCCTTCCTTACATTAATATACTTAAAAAATATTTTATGAATAGTCTTACTCTCTTTTGCAATTATTTTTTCATTTTCTATTTTAGCCAGTCTAAAAGCCCTTTTGCAAGCCTTGTTGATTTTCTTGTACTCCCGTAAAGCAGTCTCTATCCCCTCTTGTTTGTATAATTAAAATGTCTGTTTTTTACTTTGTATCTTGATCTTTAAATCATTGTTAAGCCACATTGGATGTGATTTACTCCTTTTACTTGTATTCCCACTTAGTATATGATGATAAGTACCGTATATACTCGAGTATAAGCCGACCCGAGTATAAGCCGAGGCACCCATTTTTACCACAAAATACTGGGTAAAATGAGTGACTCGAGTATAAGCCGAGGGTGGGAAATGTGCTGTCCCCTGTGTCCCTCTTGTGCCCTATGTGTCCCCCTCTCTCTCCTCCCCTCTCCCTTCCCTGTGTCTCTTCTCCCCTCTCCCTTCCATGTCTCTTCCAACCTCTCCCTTCCCTGTGTCTCTTCCCTCCTCCCTTATCACCTCCTCAACCCCACTCCTCAACCTCCCTCCTCATCCTTAACCTCCCTCCTCATCCTCAACCTCCCTCCTCATCCTCAACCTCCCTCAACCTCAACCTCCCTCCTCATCCTCAACCCCCCTTATCCTCAACCTCCCTCCTCATCCTCAACCTCCCTCCTCATCCTCAACCTCCCTCCTCATCCTCAACCCCCTCCTCAACCTCCCTCCTCAACCCCCCCATCCTCATCCTCTCTCCTCAACCCCTCATCCTCAACCCCTCCTCCTCCCTCATCCTCAACCTCCCTCCTCAACCCCCTCCTCAAGCCCCCATCCTCATCCTCCCTCAACCCCCCATCCTCATCCTCACCCCCCTCCTCAACCCCCCATCCTCATCCTCTCTCCTCAACCCCCCATCCTCAACCCCCCTCCTCAACATCCTCCCTCCTCATCCTCAACCTCCCTCCTCATCCTCAACCTCTCTCCTCATCCTCAACCTCCCCCCTCAACCCCCCTCCTCAACCCCCTCCTCAACCTCCCTCCTCAACCCCCTCCTCAACCCCCCATCCTCATCCTCAACCCCCCATCCTCAACCTCAACCCCAACCCCAACCCACCTCCTCAACCTCAACCCCCCTCAATCCCCCTCAACCCCAACCCCCCTCCTCAACCTAAACCCCCCTCAACCCCCCTCCTCCCCTTAACCCACCCTAAATACCTCCCCCCCTCCCCTCACTTACCTGCTTGTGCTCCGGCCTCCGCTCCTTGACCCGGCGCGCATGTGACGTCACATGCGCGCCGGGTCAAGGAGCGGAGGCCAGGGCACAAGCAGGTAAGTGAGGGGAGAGGGGTGGAGGTATTTAGGGGGGTTTAGGTGGAGGAGGGGGGTTGAGGGGGGTATAGGTTGAGGAGGGGGGAGGGAAAGAGACACGGGGGAGTAGAGAGACACACTGGGGGTTAGAGACACACGGGGGGGTTAGAGACACACGGGGGGGGTTAGAGACACTGGGGGGGTTAGAGAGACACGGGGGGGATAGGGAAGTGACTCGAGTATAAGCCGAGGGGGCCCTTTTTTGCCTTAAAAAAAGGGCTGAAAAACTCGGCTTATACTCGAGTATATACGGTATGTATATTTAGTAAGGATTTAAATGTTGTCCATTTATATTCAGTATTTTTACCTATCAGTTCTCTGTCCCAGTCTATACTTTGTATTGCTGCCCTCAGACCATTAAAATCTGCCCTTTTAAAATTAAGAGTTTTTGTCAGACCCTTACAGTTTTGTTTTTTTAATTCAATCTCAAATGAGACTGTGTTGTGATCACTGTTTACCAAAGGTTGCCCTATTCCAACATTTGATACTATATCAATATTATTTGTGATGACTAAATCTAAGATAGCTTCATTTCTAGTAGGCTCTTGTATAACTTGGGCCAGATAATGATCCCAGAATGTACTCAAGAACCTGCTCCCCTTAGCTGAACTGCTGGTCTCATTTATCTAGTTTATTTCAGGGTAATTAAAATCTCCCATTATCAGAACTTGCCCATGCTTAGCTGCATTTCCAATCTGTCACAATAATTGTATTTCCTCACTTTCAGCTATATTTGGGGGTTTATAGCATACTCCTACTAATATTCTTTTGGAATTTGCTGCTACACTATTTAACTCTACCCACAAACATTCAACTTTATCACTAGTTCCGCCATAAATATCTTCTCTGACTATAGGCTTAAATTTAGGCTTAACATACAGACAAATCCCTCCTTCTCTTTTACCATTGCCTCTATCTTTCCTAAATAGGTTAACAGTCCAGTCATAAGATTCATTCCACCACGTTTCAGTAATGCCTATTAAATCCCAATTTTCATTAATTGCTAATAATTCTAACGCTCACATTTTTCCTGGCAAGCTTCTGGCATTAGCAAGCCTACACCTTATACTATGAGTCTGTCATTCTGAAGTGCCTGCCACTGTACTGGAGTTACTTAGTACTACCTCCCTGTTGACTATATTACCCCCTCCACCCATCTCCTCCCCTATGAGTTGTTAATTCATCACATCTTTAGCAGCGCAATAACCTCCCTAAGCTCCTTCTGCCTCCCTGGGCTAGCACGTGGCACTGGTAGTATCTCAGAAAATACTACCTTGGAGGTACTTGCCTTCAGCTTATTACCTAGTTCTCTAAAATCATTCTTTAGGACACTCCATCTTCTACTACATTTATGATCATTACGCAACTGTAACAAAGGATACCCTTTCCGGTGCCTCATAAGCAACCCAAGACTTGGCTAACCTCACTATACCAGCAGGACCTGTTCCCCTTACTCAGTCTCTTGCCTGGCTCTCATACTCCCTGAGCTTATGCCTCCACTCCCCACTAATGTGCTTTGCCACCTCCTGGTGCACCACCCCCTCCGTGGGTAGACAGTGCAACGTGCAATGTACATGTGCTACAGAGATGATAGGGAGACCTGCATGTCTCGCAAGATTAAGATAAGGGACCTTATCTTGCCCGCACCACCATTACCTCCAGATTAGCTCAATTCAATTCCCCAGCTTTCCACCTGATTGGACAATTGGAGTCTCCAGGACCCAATCTCAGGGCAGCCGACATTGGCAGGAACTTCATTGAAGGATAGGTGAAACGTTTACTTATTTTTAAGGTTTGATTTGCCAATTTATCTCTTCCCTATAAAATGGCTACCCTTTCCCCAAATAAAGGTCTTTATTTTTTTTCATGGAGTTTTTGTGGGCTACAATTCCTCCACATTCAAAGGGAAAACCTGTACTCTGCTTCATGGTCACTAAGGACAAACTATCCAAAATGAGGACCTAACAGGTGTGCCAGTCCTGTGTACATATTTGGTATTTAATCAGTACATATGAGGCTTTAATAATTAATATTTTAAATGTGTCTTACAATGAGCTTGCGTCAGATGTTTTCTTGGGAAATCTAAATTTCTTATTTTTCTTTTACATTTATAAAATGCTGGCTTTTAACAAAAGCATAACGATTGTATTTTTAAGGAACGAAGCATAATGTGTATTTTGGAATTCTCTAGTGTCTGTACATTGAGAAACAATATATGTTTATAAGCTAATGTTGACTTTCAGGGATAGACAAGGTGTGAATATGTTGGTTGACAATAATAATAATGCAGGGCTTGACAAATTTGTTTAAAATCTAGGAGCCAGACCCAAAGCTTAGGAGCCAGCAAAAATGGCAAACATGGCTCATGTTCTTCTCCATGAAATGTAGCTGAGGGCATGGCCAAAGGACCAAAAAGTAATTTGGTAGGGAGCAGATATGGATAGAGAGGTTTCATATACAAATGGGTTGTTGGAGAGGGGAGTTGTGTAAAGGTGGTGCTGTCGATGGGGAGTCTAAAAGGAGTGGAAGGCACAGACGTTTTTGCCAAACCGTCCAAAAAGTGTTTGATAGGTGGAGAGGCTATGAATGATTTATTGGGGAAGAGCCTTTGGAACATGTGTAATTGAATTCCTGTTAGGTACGTTTTAATGTTACTGAGAGTTAATTTCAGATGGGAATGACAGTATGCCGCAAAAACTCAGACAGTGAATGAAAAAAAAAATGGGGTCGCAATTTTGCCCGATGGAGTTTAAAAATTTGGAAGAGTTTACAGGCTCCTGTTGTACATTTCTTTTTTGTTTGTTTTTTTAATTATAAGCTAGGCCATCCGTCAGTTTGGCGGGCCAGAGTGGAGCTTTTGTGATTGAACTTCGAGATGTAGTTTGAGTTGTCTGACATAGTGAGTATAACCTTCTCCAGCTACCAACACAGGGATGACGTTCCTGGCAAAATAGATGATGTAAACTTTATTCAGCCACGCAGATGTTACCATCTCTTCAGCGTGGACTGTCTTGAAATGAGAAGGGTATTGAAAGAACAAATAATAAGAATTTTGTGGGTCTGATCCGAAAGAACAATCTTCCATTCCAAGTCAGGAGGAATTTGTAAAAGAGATGAAGGTCTTTAAAGGATTGATTACTCAAGTAGATGGTTGTAAACAGATTTTACCAGGTCAGATAGAAGGTTAATTGCAAACGCTCTGACGTGAGGAAGGATTTTGTTGTCAAAGTTAAAATGGCCAAGGTGTGATTGCATTTTTCTAGTTGTGCTCATCCAGGAAGACTTGAATTATAATTATTATTACGTCTTCATCAGTAGTTCAAGTTTGTATTTGTGGATACTGGCTTCCATCCTTTCTGTGTTTAATCAACTGAGTATAATGGACCTTTGGTTATGTTGATGGCATAAAGGATGTTCAGTTCATTAAGCAAGTTGATCGTTTTTGTAGACTCAAAAGATATTGCGTCAGAGGCAAGGTAGACAAAGTATTCCAGTTAGTGGACAATGTTTGATGGCCTTCAGCAAAACAATCAAGTTTTTTGTGACTACTTTTGGACCTAAAAGTAAGAAGGGTAGCGACGTAGAATTTGTTGTTCTATTTAATGCAATGGAGGTTCCACGGCCCGAAAGGGTTAAGGCATGATTGTTATACCAAATTTTGCCGTTTTTCTTTGTTGTATTGCAAACAAAACTGGACATTTTTTAAATTAGAAGTATTTTTTCCTTGAGGGATAATATGGCTTAAAATTAAACAGGCATTATTCTAAAACTTAAAAAGTAATGTTTGAAACACTAAGCATATTTCATTGCAGTTCAATGTATGTAGAGCAAAAGAAAAATGAATAATGTCACCATGATTATTGTACATTTTCAAAATGACTAGAAAACGGTTCAGCTCAATTAATCTGGCATACATGAAAAAGGCAAAATGCATCAAAGTAAGGTCTGCAATGTAAACAGGATATGTGGAAAAACGTGTGTAATGTTTTTGCTTTTGTAGACAAAACACAGAAGAGAGTTAACTCCTCAAACCTATTGATGTGGGAAACCCAATCTTTGAAAAAGCAGCAGGTCTTCAAAATGCTCCTCTGCAAACATAAAGCTTACAGCGCACTGGAAAGGCATTTTATAGTCATCTAAGCATAATATTTAAAAATAGCAATTGTAGCATATACTGGAGTTCAATTCTTATAAACGCTTGTTAATTCACTTTTAAGTTGTCTTACATTATTGTGCTTCCCCCGCTCTCCGTCTCCCTAACCAAGATTTGTCAATCACAAGTTACAGTTTCCCCTGATAGAGAAAGACAGTGGCGTCATTGGACGTTTTCTCTGACCGCCTTGATTGGCTGACTAGCAGACCATGTGATTGCTGAAGAGGAAATCAACGCGTTATATACGTTTATTATTAAGTCACAAAGTTTTTGCAAGTTGTAACTTAAATGATGATCATTCTATTTTTAAATATTAGATTTCTGCAAAGAAAAAATAGTGTCTCATCATTCAGAATAAATCTTGCACTATATTGCTATTGGTCTCAAAGTAATTTTAATTATGTATTGATTTTAGGTCTTACCAAAATATTACAAAGAATGCAACTGTGATTTACTTCTAGCAAGTAAAGTGTGTTTATTTGCTGTGTGAACTGATTTTATCCAGGTGAGTAGTCCGAAGCTAATATAAACAGGGGAAGGAGCGAACATGTGAGCTTGTGAATAGTTCTAGTTTCAAGTGCAGTTCTAGTATAAGTGTAGGAGTTCAAATAAAAGAAGGAAGTTCAAACAAAAGGAGGCATATTAGAGTGCAAGAGGAAGGAAAGGAGGGAAGAAAAAAAATATATGTATAGATTTTTTTTTTTTGTAGTTATGAGTCAGTCCAGTGACACTCAGTGTACATCCTGTCACATGTATGAACTGCTGGAACAGCTGATCCAGAGCCCAATTTCTGGGAGAGGTGTGAGCATGTTGTCTGTCTTGAGGCTCAAATTGGAGAACTGGAGAGGAGAATTGAAGAACTTACTGATATTGAAAGTGAAACACAGGTTAGATGGGCCTGGGATGGAGGTTGGAGATGCAGCTAGTGAGGATGTCCAGGGAGGTAGATGGGTTAAAGTTACAAGGGGAAGCAGGAAGTTGGCAAACACCGAAAGATTTGCCAGATTGAGTGAAACTGTTGGGGATGTCCATTCAGGAATGGCAATGTCAGATAGAGCTGTTCCCTCTAACAGCCGGGAGAACAGTTCTACTAGAGGAGAGGGAGGGCAGAATAGTCAGAGCGAAAGAAAGGTTTTGGTGGTAGGGGGCTATTATTAGGAAGGTAGAAAGCGTTATTTATCAAGCAGTTTGCTGTCTTCCGGGTGCTTGGGTTTGGCATGTTCTGGATCGGGTAGATAAATTATTGGGAGGGGATGGAAATGAGTCAGCGGACTGGGTACATATTGGTACCAATGACAATGTTAGTGGAAAATGGAGTATCCTAAAACATGACTTTAGAGAACTAGGGAATAAGCTGAAGGCAAGGACCTCCAAGGTAGACTTTCCCGGAAATACTACCATGCCACGGGCTAGCCCATGGAGCATAGAAAAGGTTAATGTGTGGCTAAAAAAGTGGTACATTAAGAAGGGGTATGGGTTTTTAAAGTACTGGGCTGACTTCTCACTTGGGTACAATATTTATAGCAGGGATGGATTGCACCTTAGTGAGGGAGCTTGTATGCTAGGGGAAAGTATGGTAGAAAGGCTGGAGGAGTTTTTAAACTAGTAGGTGGAGGGAGGGAGCAGATAGAATAATAGGGTAGAAAGTGTAGAGGGGGTAAGGAATTAATAAACTAGTCATGGGGGTGGAGAATGGGTGAGAGTTAGTATAGTCAATATTGGAGGTATTGCCAAGTAACTCAAATATAGTGGCGAAGAAATCAAAACTACAAACTAATAACAACATAAAGTGTATGCATCCTAATCAGCGCTACGGAATATGTTGGCGCGATATAAATAAAGATAATAATAATCCTAATGCCAGAAGCTTGCAGGGGAAAATGTGAGCGTTAGAATTATTAGCAGTTAATGAGAAATGGGATTTAATATGAATTACTAAAACGTGGTGGGATGAATCTCATCACTGGACTGTTAATCTGAATGGTTATAACCGATTTAGGAAAGATAGGGGCAATTGTAAAACATGAGGGGTTTGTTTGTATGTTAAGCCTGAATTTAAGCCTATAGTCCGAGTTTATGTTAGAACTAGCCATAATTTTGAATGTTTGTGGGTAGAGATAAACAGTGGAGCAGCAAATTCCAAAAGAATATTGGTTGAGTTTGCTATAAATCCCCAAATTTAATTGAAAGTGAGGAAATGCAATTATTGTTACAGAATGGAAATATAGCTAAGCATGGTCAAATTTTATTAATGGGAGATATTAACAACCCTGAAAAAAACTGGATGAATGAAACTAGCAGTTCAGCTAAGGGAAGCAGGTTCTTGAGTACACTCAGAGATCATTATATGACCCAGGATATACAAGTACCTACTAGAAATAAGGCAATCTTGGATTTAGTTATCACAAATAATATTGATATGGTATCAAATGTTGAAATAGGGCAACCTTTGGGAAACAGTGATCAAAACACAGTCTCATTTGAGATTGAATTAAAAAAACAAAGCTGTAAGGGACCAACAAAAACTCTTCATTTTAAAAGGACAGATTTTTACGGTCTACAGGTAGCAAAACAACCTACAGACTGGGACAAAGAACTGTCAGGTAAATATATGGAACATAAATGGACAATGTTCAAATCCTTACTAAATATACATACTTATCACCATATACCATGTGGAAATGAAAGTAGGAGTAAATCACATGCCATGTGGCTTAAAAGGTATTTGCAAGTGAGCTGGGTTATGAATGCATCTGATAGAGGGGAATTATTAATGTATGATTACATTTATTTGCATGCACTATGTTTTTTTAGCTTTGCATTAAAAAAAACTGTTGCAGGTGATGTTTACACCTCCGTGATTGAGCTAGGATTCTCAAGGTATGATTTTCTAAAAGTGTACCCTGTCCATGTGAGCATGTCAGAATTGCAGCCAATCAGCAATGCTGTATGCAACCAGCATAGATGACTACTACACTGGGTCCTTAAAGGACAATAAATCAACATTCTAGTAAAAATGCTTAAGCGGTTACACAGTTGTTCTTTAGACATACACCCTCTCCTTGATAAATTCTGACAAATTATAATTGTACTGAAACCAAACATTTCAGCTTCTTCTTCCTATTTTAATTCTGTCTTTTAGGCAAATTAGCATGTATGCTTGATTTATGGTCCAGCAATTACCTGCAATGTTTGAGGAAGAGAACATAAATGGTCTGTGCATGTATCTCTGTGTGAGTGAAATTCACTGGGGCTGGGAGAGATCTCAGGGGCAATTCACTGGGGCTGGGGGAAGTTTCACCTGGGATGTAGGTAAAACAATCAGTGAATAAAGGGGCACAGACCTTGTTCTGGGTACTACAGAAATCTAATGGAAAGTTACAGTTCAATTCACAGACCACATATCTCCAGGGCTTCTCAAAGATAATAGCTAGCATATAAAGAGTGGGGGAACCCACAGCCTACATCCTTTTTTTAAGCAACCTTAAATCTTAAAGTTGTTAGCCATCAAAAGGAATACACTATTAATTAAAAAAATAATTAAGTCAGTAGTGCTCTTTATTTGGGAAGCATGTCAGTCTTTTAAACTTTACTCAAGGTGTAGAAACTATATCCGTTTTAGAAAAATAAAATGCGCCAGACATAGCGTTTTCTTTGATGGCCGAAAAGTTCAATTTTAGTCTCATTAGACCAGAGCACCTTCCTCCATACATTTTGGGAGTCTCTCACATGCCTTTTTGCAAACTCAAAACATGCCATTTTGTTTTTTGCTGAAAGTAATGGCTTTCTTCGGGCCACTCTGCCATAAAGCCCAACTCATGGAGCGTACGGCTTATTGTCGTCCTATGTACAGATACTCCAGTCTCTGCTGTGGAAGTCTGCAGCTCCTCCAGGGTTAACTTAGGTCTCTGTGTTGCCTCTCTGATTAATGCTCTCCTTGCCCGGTCCGTGAGTTTTCGTGGGCGGCCGTTTCTTGGCAGGTTTGCTGTTGTGCCATGTTCTTTCCATTTGGTTATGATAGATTTGATGGTGCTCCTGGGGATCATCAATGATTTTGATATGCTTTTATAATCTAAACCTGACTTGTACTTCTCAACAACATTGTCCCTTACTTGTTTGTAGAGTTCCTTGGTCTTCATGGCAGTGTTTGGTTAGTGGTGCCTCTTGCTTAGGTGTTGCAGCCCCTGGGGCCTTTCAAAAAAGGTGTGAATATGTAATGACAGATCATGTGACACTTAGATTGCATACAGGTGGACATATTTTCACTAATTATGTGACTGGCGGTAACTGGTTGCACCAGGGCTTTTTATGAGCTTCACAAAGGGGGTGAATACATACGCACATGACAATTTTCTGTTTTCTATTTCTAAAAAATAGTTTTATAAATATATTTTTCTCATTTCACTTCACCAACTTAGACTATTGTGTTATGATCCTTCACATATAATTCAGATTAACCAAACATTGAACTTAAGGCTGTAATGTAACAAAATAGGTAAAATGTCATGGGGGTGAATACTTTTTCAAGGCACTGTACGCTAATTTCAGCTGGGATTTTAAGGGGTGTCAACATTGATGGAAAAAAGTTTCCAAATGCAAGAACTTCAGCAAACTTTAGGGTAACTGTTTAAATGTTTATTTTGGTATTTTTTCATGCAAACATTTTTTTTTCATACACTACCAATTATCCTCTATCAGATGCATTCAGGTAACTTGCATATACGTTTAACAATGAGTTAAAGATCAAAATACGGAGTAAAAACAGGCAGATTGTTCAAATAAGAGTGGACAGAGAAAGCTTTACGTGAGTAAAAGGAAATCAACAAGGCTTGCAAAAGGGCTATAAGACTGGCTAAAGTAGAAAATGAAAAGTTGGTTGCAAAGGAGAGTAAGACTAACCCTAAAATATGTTTTAAATATATTAATGTGAAGAATAGAAACATTACAATGTGACACAGGCCGTCTGATAATTAGTGATCACGAAAAGGCAGATGAGCTAAATAGGTTCTTTTATTCAGTATACACAAGGGTGGTACCAGTGGTTCAGACAGCGCAATATAATGGGGCTACAATGCCTTCACCAAATAATTGGTTAAAGCAGGTAAAAATCCAAAAGAGGTTGTAAAAAATAAATGTTAATAAAGCCCCAGGTCCTGATGGAATACATCCAAGGGCACTGAGGGAACTGGGCTCTGCAATAGCCAAGCCATTATATCTAGTTTTTCAAGATTCACTCAACACAAGGTCTCTATCAGATAACTGGAGAAAAGCAGAGGTGATACCTATAGAAGAGAGCCAGAGCAAATCTGGGAAATTATAGACAGGTAAACCTCACTTCTGTAGTGGGAAAGCATTTAAAAATGTTGATAAGGGATAACATACAAGAAAATGTCTATTTCAACAGGATTATAAGTAGGAGTAAACATGCATTTATGAGGGATAGGTCATGTCAGACAAATCTAATTAGTTTTTATGAGGAGGTTATTAGGAACTTGGATCAAGGCAACTCAGTAGATGTAGTCTTTTTGGATTTTGACTATTGTGCAAGCAGGATGCAGGAATTGCAGTACATATCTGCTAATGGATTGAGTGCGGGCTCAAAGAAAGGAAGCAAATGCTGTTGTAAATGGAATATACTATGATTGTACAAATATGGTAAGTGTTCAGTATTAGGTACTCGGGTTCAGTATTAGGTACTCTCCTTTTTAACATATCTATTAATGACTTAGAACTAGGACTGGCTCCATTTTTCCTGATGACACGAAGTTGTGCAAGGTGATTAAATCAGATAATTATGTACTTTCCCTTCAAAGGGATTTGCATAAATTAGATAAATTGGCGACTAAATGGCAGATGAGATTTAATATGAATAAATTTAGTTATGCATGTAGGAAGAAAAAATATCCATGGAATTTATCATTTTAATGAAATAAATCTTGGGGTATTGGATATTGAAAAGGATTTGGGAGTGCTTGTGGACAAACCACCTAGGTAACAGTGGTCAATGCCAAGCAGCAGCTGCAAAGGCAAATAACATTTTGGGCACCCTTCATAAAAAAGGATATTTTAGAGCTGGAAAAAGTACAGAGAAGGGCAACAGAACTAATAAGGGGAATGGAGGGGATAAGTTATGAAGAAAGACTTATCAAATTAAACGTATTTTCTCTAGAAAAAAGGCGTCTCAGATGGTTATGGTTACCTTATATAAATATATACAGGGTCAATATAAGGCTTTGTCAAGTGCACGTTTTGTGCCAGGAGGTTTTCAACTGAGAAGCGGACATCCTTTGAGGTTAGAAGTTAAAAGATTTCCCCTTACAGAAAGAAAAGGTTTCTTCACAGAGAGGGTGGTTAAACTGTGGATCTCTCTGTTTGCCTTCCTCTGGATCAATTAACAATTAATAATTAAACTGAATACTGTAGATCACGGAGATCTTAAAATGTTGAACTTGATGGAATAAAATCATTTTTTCAACCTTAATTACTATGTAACTATGAAAAGTTACAGCAGTCGTTCTTCCTTAGTTCTCAAGAAACACCAACAGGCCAATACGTGTGGGGTAAAGATACTTTTGGATTAAAAAACCTGTGCCCCAAAGGAGGGATGAAATGGAAGTCTGTTAGTCTACCTTAAAGGACCATTGAGCTGCATATACAATAGTATTTAAATTAGAGTGCCTTGCAAAAGTATTTACACCACTTGACTTTTTACAGCCATGTTTTGGTAATCTGAATTTTATGTGATGGATCAGAACACAATAGTCTTAGTTGGTGAAGTGAAATGAGAAAAATATACACATAAAACTATTTTTTTGAAATAGAAAACAGAAAATTGTCATGTGCGTATGTATTTTCCCCCTTTGTTATGAAGCCCATAAAAAGTTCTGGTGCAACCAATTACCTTCAAAAGTCACATAATTAGTGAAATTATGTCCACCTGTGTTTAATCTAAGTGTCACATGATCTGTCATTATATAAACACATTTTTTTAAAGGCCCCAGAGCATGCAACACCTAAGCAAGAGGCACCACTAAGCAAACACTGCCATGAAGACCAAGGAAATCTCCAAACAAGAAAGAGAAGTTGAGAAGTACAAGTCCGGGTTAGGTTATAAAAGCATATCAAAATCATTGATGATCCCCAGGAGCACCATCAAATCTATCATAACCAGATGGAAAGAACATGGCACAACAGCAAACCTGCCAAGAAAAGGCCGCCCACCAAAACTCACGGACCGGGCAAGGAGGGCATTAATCAGAGAGGCAGCACAGAGATCTAAGTTAACCCTGGAGGAGCTGCAGACTTCCACAGCAGAGACTGGAGTATCTGTACATAGGACGACAATAAGCCGTACGCTCCATGAGTTGGGCTTTATGGCAGAGTGGCCCGAAGAAAGCCATTACTTTCAGCAAAAAACAAAATGGCACGTTTTGAGTTTGCAAAAAGGCATGTGGGAGACTCCCAAAATGTATGGTGGAAGGTGCTCTGGTCTAATGAGACTAAAATCGAACTTTTCGGCCATCAAAGAAAACGCTATGTCTGGCGCATTTTATTTTTCTAAAACGGATATAGTTTCTACACCTTGAGTAAAGTTTAAAAGACTGACATGCTTCCCAAATAAAGAGCACTACTGACTTAATTATTTTTTTAATTAATAGTGTATTCCTTTTGATGGCTAACAACTTTAAGATTTAAGGTTGATTAAAAAAAGGATGTAGGCTCTGGGTTCCCCCACTCTTTATATGCTAGCTATTATCTTTGGAAAGCCCTGGAGATATGATGCTGTATATCCTAAAAGTCTGTACTATTCAATGAAAACTGACTTTCTGGGTTAAATGTACATTTTGCAACCTCTACATTACTACACAAACATTTCCATTATTACATTTGCTTTTTCAAAAGAATGGCAACTTAGTCGTCAAATAAAAAAATAAGGTGACTGAATATCCATGAAGTCTTACAGAAAAATACATGCTCTAACAATAACATATTACAGAGAAATTAAAACGTGCTATTCCTTTAGCTGAAGAAATAAGGATTTTTTACAGAAGATCTTAATGTATATGTGAAATTCTTTTGTTCTCATTTATTTTACAATTAGATAACTAAAAGCTACAATATAAGTAATAAAATATAATATAGAAGTAATACATATATACAGTGGATATAAAAAGTCTACACACCCCTGTTAAAATGTCAGGTTTCTGTGGTGTAAAAAAATTAGACAAAGATAAATCATTTCTTAACTTTTTCCACCTTTAATGTGACCTATAAACTGTACAACTCAATTGAAAAACAAACTGAAATCTTTTAGGTGGAGGGTAGAAAAAAAGAAAAGAAAAATAATGTGGTTGCATAAGTCTGCACACCCTCTTATAACTGGGGATGTAGCTGTGTTCAGAATTAAGCAATCACATTCCAAATCGTGTTAAATAGGAATCAGCATACACCTGCCATCATTTAAAGTGCCTCTGATTAACCCCAAATAAAGTTCAGCTGCTCTAGTTGGTCTTTACTGAAATTTTCTTACTCGCATCCCACAGCAAAAGCCATGGTCCACAGAAAGCTTCCAAAGCATCAGAGGGATCTCATTGTTAAAAGGGATCAGTCAGGAGAAGGGTACAAAATAATTTCCAAGGCATTAGATATACCATGGAACACAGTGAAGACAGTCATCATCAAGTGGAGAAAATATGGCCCAACAGTGACATTACCAAGAACTGGAGCTCCCTCCAAAATTGATGAAAAGACGAGAAGAAAACTGGTCTGGGAGGATACCAAGAGGCATACAGCAATATTAAAGGAGCTGCAGGAATATCTTGTCAGTACTGGCTGTGTGGTACATGTGACAACAATCTCCAGTATTCTTCATATGTGCTGGGCTATGGGGTAGAGTGGCAAGACGAAAGCCTTTTCTTACGAAGAAAAACATCCAAGCCAGGCTACATTTTGCAAAAACACATCTGAAGTCTCCCAAAAGCATGTGGGAAAAGGTGTAATGGTCTGATGAAACCAAGATTGAACTTTTTGGCCATAATTCCAAAAGATATGTTTGGCGCAAAAACAACACTGCACATCACCAAAAGAACACCATACCCACAGTGAAGCATGGTGGTGGCAGCATCATGCTTGGAGCTGTTTTTCTTCAGCTGGGACTGGGGCCTTAGTTAAGATAGAGGGAATTATGAACAGTTCCAAATACCAGTCAATATTGGCACAAAACCTTCAGGCTTCTGCTAGAAAGCTGAACATGAAGAGGAACTTCATCTTTCAGCATGACAACGACCCAAAGCATACATCCAAATCAACAAAGGAATGGCTTCACCAGAAGAAGTTTAAAGTTTTGGAATGGCCTAGCCAGAGCCCACACCTGAATCCGATTGAAAATCTGTGGGGTGATCTGAAGAGGGCTGTGCACAGGAGATGCCCTCGCAATCTGACAGATTTGGAGTGTTTTTGCAAAGAGTGGGCAAATCTTGCCAAGTCAAAATAGTTTAAGAGTGTGCATACTTATGCAACCATATTATTTTATTTTTATATTCCCTCTACCTAAAAGATTTCAGTTTGTTTTTCAATTGAGTTGTACAGTTTATAGGTCACATTAAAGGTGGAAAAAGTTCTGAAATGATTTATCTTTGTCTCATTTTTTTACAGCACAGAAACCTGACATTTTAACAGGGGTGTGTAGACTTTTTATATCCACTGTAAATATAAGTAATGCATATAAACAAGAAAATGAAATTACCTCCACAAGAATTCCAACATATGATATAGGAGCCTCTTCATATTTAACAAAAAAAAGTTCAGGGTTGGTTTTCCAAACTCCAATCCATTTACTTCGCTCTTTCAGCTTATCCAAAAGGTATTTGTTCAGTGCTTCATCAGCTTCTTCAGCCTATTATGGATAAATAGGAAAAAAAAATCTAGAATTAGTTTAATGGGGAAAAAAATACTAAACCTGCAAGGGCAGGTAGATTTACTATTTCTTTTTTTATACTTACAAACTGCTAAGTTTTGATGTAGGGGGTTTTGAGGATGCGTGGGAAAAACAACTATTTATTATGACGAAACAGTGCCGCCAAAATTTCTGTAGCTCTATGATGTAAAGTTTGTGAGAATAAACAATTGACATTGTCATTTGTTCTGGCAGCCAGATTATATGAAAACTTCAACTCTTTTAACACTGAAACCAGGGTGAGGCCCTGACTTTCATAATATTAATATATTTATTTCTAAAGCCCTAATATATTCAGTATTGCTGTTCAAGTTGAAGAAAAGACTGAAAAAAATCCTAAACAACAACAGAGGCAGAATTAAGCCCTACTTTAAAGAAATCTTAGAAAGTAGACGTTGGAAGTAGAAGAGACAACAGGAGTAGGGTTGCTTTTTGGGTTAGTAAATATGAAGCAGGCAGTAGTGTGTGAACTAGTCATGGATGTTAGTGTCATAGGGGAATGCTTCTCTGAAGAGATGGTTTTTTTTTTGTAATATTGTGTTTAAAGCTGTAAAAGCTGGGAGAGTCAGGCTGCACAAAGTGGTTTCACAGTACAGCTGGAATTTTGCAAGCAGCAGTTGAAGGAGATACAGGCCGTAAGTCTGCGGGCTTGAAATTTGTAACAATTACACATTGATTCAATTGAACAAGCCCGCAGCTACCTGGCCGAAAGCCTAAACAGTAAACCATGCACCCATAAGTAGCATTTCAGGCCAATTAAGCAACAGCCAATAGTAAATGAGACCGTCATCATGACATCAGTAAAACATGGTGTTTAAACGTCAATCAAATAGCATCTAGAAGTTCAATATGCGATTGGATTCGCAATCCTGCAATGTACAAAATAATAAAGATGAATGACGATACTGTTCTAGTCAATGTGGGTGTCCTGATATAACACAGAAATTAAAATTTAAATATTTTTTTTATTGCAAATTTGCAAGCTTAAGACTGTTGTGTAATTAATTCTAATGGCTTTCCCCGTCTTTTAAAGTGCAGTATTGATTTTTTATTTTATTTTACAGTGCTACGAACAGGTGTTTAAACTCCTTGCGAGTCCTATCTGGTACTCGTAAGATTTTCTTCTATATTTGCCATTTACGGGTGTGAAAACATTTGCAGGCTTGAGGAATTGTAGCAATTGAATAGCGATTTGCGATTGTAACATTTCCGGGATTGAAAGATCAAAGGCTTAGATAGGTCGTAGTTCCGATTTTGACAACCGCAGGGATTTTGAGTTTCTAACTCAGATTGCAGGTAGCTAAAAGACGCCAATTGAATAGCACAGTATTTTACGGGCTCCATTACGTTCAATTGAATAGTGGCCATAGTGTTGGAAGAAAGTAAATTGCCATTCACTTATTAAAAGAGTTTGCAGTGATTTGGAAAAGAGATATGAAGAGGCCTGTTGCTAACACTTTCAGTGGCAAAATAAAAATGGCAAAACTGCTTTACAGTGGCAGATTATTTTACGATTTTTTTTTATATTGCAAACAACATTGCAAAAATATTTTTTTTTAATATTAATTTATTCCTGGCACTGTGATCACTTCACCACGATTCCATAAACGCTAATCTGCCCCCCCCGGCTGTCGTTTTTTTTTTCTCCTCCTCATCTTTACCACTAAGACAGTCATGTTCTTTTCTTCACTAGTCTGATATTCTGATTTGCAGTTTATAATATCTGAGCACTAGGCAATGTTGGCATACTCCAATCTAGAGCTATTCACCTGACAATGACTTTCTATTTCATTCCTTCCCTCTCCTTCGATTTGGAGAGCTTTTCCAATTTTTCACACCTTCCTACCTAGGCAAAATTTCAGTTCTTTCCTAACCCTAGTTGTTTCTTATCTGATATTCTCACCCAGGTTTCTGCCTATTCCGTTCCTTTTAGATTTTAAGTTTGCAAGTTTTCTATCTTATAGGATGCTTTTGTAAAAAAACAAACAAAAAAATACTTTCTACATAAGATTTAAAGCTCAATTACAGGGCTCTCTACTCTTTTCAATGTTTTTGTACAGCGCTATGAAATTGGTTGGTGCGTTACAAATGAACAATAATATTAATTTGAGAAGTGCTGAGCTTTCGAGAGCTGTAAACAAAAAAGCAGTAAGTGTGACATGATCTTGGATAGTACAGAAGAGGAAAATAATGCCAAGGGAGAAAGTATAAATTGATATTAGCAAGGGCACCAAAACTGTACATTGCTTTACCAAACAGAGAATTCTAGTGGCTCTCGGAAGTTGAGACACAGAGTCAGAATATAAACCAATGGTCAACTGATCACCATAAAGATTTTGGAAAGCAGTAGGACTCTTAAAAAACGCCCTTATCTTCCTTTATAGCCTCATAAGTCCCCAAGCCCATTATTTGTAAGAAGAGAAACTTTCTTTCCAGTGACTGTACACATGCGACTAAGCCTACCAGGTGATCGCCATGGATGGATGTCACCTAATAGATTCACAATCAACATAATGCATTTAAAGCCAGGGAAAAACGTTTAAAGTAGGACTTGAAAATTCTAGAAGCAAGGGCTGTACTTCTACAACACACACATATTTATACGCATATTCCCAAAGAAATCAATTTAAATTGAAAACATTTTGATTTTTAACATTTTATTTTGAACTGATGGTCTGGTTTTTGGATACAAATCTTTAAAACTAAACAGGAATAAAAAAAATAACAATAATAAATGTACTAAGAGGACTTGACAGTGGCAAGGAGAAGAAGGGGGAGACAAGTTATTACTTTGAAAGGGGAGTCCTCTTCCCTTAGAAAATAATTTTGTAATGTAGCACAAATTTAATTGATCTGTGCAGTAGGTGATCCTTCCCTTCCCTCCTCTTCACCTGAAAAATAATCCTCAGCCACTAACTGTTGTTGCTACCTCTGGAGTTCCTACAGCTCCTCAGTGCCTAGTTATTGTCTGTGCTACTTCACTAACTCTTCAATGACTGCATTACTCATCTCCAGGCCCATGGACTTGCCCAGTGACATGATGTCCTCCACTATTGGGATAGATTCAGCTTCCAAGATTCTCTGAGCTACAACTTCTGGCCACAATTTCGTCCAGCCGCAGTTCAAGGTCTTGAAACAGACTGCACGCCAGACCTTATCTATCAGAATGACAGAGTGGAGGATATTGAAATGGTCCTTCTAGAACTCTCTTAGTGTCAACTGAGTCTCCAAGGTCACCTCAAAGCACCTCTGGAATAGGGTCTTGGTATACAGTTTCTTTAAGTTTGAGATGACCTGCTGGTTCATGGGCTGGATCAGAGGTGTTTTGTTAGGGGGAAAGAACTTCAAAGTTATACAAATCAAAGTCCTCCAAGTCTGGAGGGTGAGCAGTAGCATTGTCCAATACTAACAGGGCCATCAGATGCAGTTCTTTCTCCTCCAAATATGTATTGGCAGTTGTGCCAAACACGTTGTTCATCCATTGAATAAAGAAATGGCTGGTTATCCAAGCTTTGTTTTTTTCTCTTCTAAAAACTCTGGGGTTGTCACTGTGATAGACTACTAGAGGCTTAATTTTTTCAAATCCCCACTAGCATTCCTGCACTTTTGCCCTAGCAATGTCTTCTCTTTTTTAGAGATGTAGGTTCTGTTAGGCATTTTCTTCCGAAATAAACCAGTATTATCACAGTTAAAGACTTGTTAGGAAACAAAAGCCTCAGCCTCTATATCGTATCTGAACTCCCTAACAAAGTTTTTGGCAACTCCTTTGTTGGCACTGGCTGTCTCTCCATGCTTCACCACACTGTGAATGCCAGTTCTCTTTTTAAAATTCTCAAACCAATCATGACTGGCTTTAAATTCTTCACTGTTTGCACCACTTGCTGTAGGCCCGTCTTTTACCATGCAATTGTTTTGCTTTTTCACATTTAGTGCCTCTGAAATACTATCACCAACCAACTTTCTTTTCATTCATCCAAATTAACAGCAATTTCTCCACTTCTTCGAATTTCTGTGACCGTTGCTTAGTGATAGTATTCACCTGTCTAGCCACATCGGCTCCTTTATTAGCTTCCTTATTTTTTACTATCGTAGAGATCTTTACTGTAGGAATTCTCTACTCAAATGCAAGATCACACATGAGGGTATCACGCTCATACTTGGCTATTATCTCTTTTTTTCGGTTCTATGGTGGATGGTACTCAATATTATCACAAGCCTTCTTTAAACTCATGATGTAAACACAGGCTGCACTTTGGTTCTTATAGGTACAGGCTACTCTTGCACGGACTATGCTTGGGCTCTTTTAGGCACTAACAATGCTACGTCACAGTACTGAATTTTATTTCACTTCCTGAGAGATAGGATGTGGGGTGTCACAAGCGCACCGACTTCCAAGCAAGCATCGAGTTTCAAGCAAATGTTTCCTCTGTAAGACACGTTGAGTTTTGAACAAGCAAGAACAGAGATACCACTGTATACATGTATAGATCTTGAAAAAAATCTTTAAAATCTGGAAGCCAGCTGTTAAACTTAGGAGCCAGTGTAATTAATTTAATGTATCCATTTTTTTATTGTGCTATATATCTGTGTGTGTGTGTGTATATATATATATATATATATATATATATATATATATATATACACACACACACATATACACTTATAGACAAACTTGTTTTGTTTTAATTGTGATGGTAAAACAGAAAAATTATGTTAAATAAATGTGTGGCTAGGTTTCCTAACTGGTGCCTAATCCATCTTATGCTTTGATTCAAAGCTGTGTTATACAGCAGAAATACCACTTTATAAAGTGGTATTGAAAAAAACTGTGAGAAAGAATTGTGGACTTAATTGTATGTTTACCAGAGAGCAGTGTAATAACTGTATTTGTCGTAATTCCAAGCAGGAAGCACATATTTCAGGTGTGAAAATGTGAACATAAATGTACTATGTATTCACTGAATTACATTTGGTGGAGGGCTAAATAATGTTAAGTGTTTTTGTGTGTGTGTGTCATTCTCTATCACTCTGGATACCAAGTTAATAAGGAAAGTGTGTGACAGCCACATGAAGATGTTGCCATCCACTACTCTAAAAGCTCCCAACCTCTGGTGTGTGCCTTAGAGCAGGAGCAAGAACAGTGACATTCAATTCCCTATGCAGTTAATCTTTTCTTCAGGAACTCATAGAGCAAAATATAATATAATACATAAAAATTAGGATAAATGGGGATATATATAAAAATTATTATATAAAAATTAGGACTCATTTGGGGATACCCTGAGTGGTCCAGATAAGTCAAAAGCCAGGCAGAATTGTAATACCTGGGAACCAAAGAATGTGAAGGGGCAGGGGGTATCAGAAAAAAGTGATAGGAGTGGAAGAAAGGGTGTGACTGTGTAGAAAATGGAGGATCAGAAAGGTAGGATATGGGGGAGAGGAGGTAATCAGAGCAAGAGACTGGGGTTGGGGAACCAGAGGGGTGAGATAGTAGGAAGCAGGATCAGAGAGAAGTGGACAAAGTAAAGTGGGGATATGAGGAATATGGGAGTTCAGAGGGATGAGATAAGTTGTCAGAGAAGGGAATACTGGAATAAGGGGGAAAACACAGGAGAGAGGGAAGCAGAGTCAGAGGGGTGTATGGGAGGAAGGGTATCAGAGGAGGGATATGGGATGGGAAAAAAGATCATGCAAGGATCAGAGAGGAAAACATGTGGGTAAAGAGGATTAGAAAGGGAGACATAGGGAAGACAGGATCAGAGGGGCGAGATAGGAGGTGTGGTGGGTCAAGGTTGGTGAAGACAGGGGGGGGGAGATTGGGGAGAGGTGAGGTAAGGAAAGATATGCTGATGGGGGAGACATAAGGTAGTTGGAAATGGGATATGGGGGGAGATGAGGGAGGAGAAAATGGACAGAGGTGGATAAGGGGTAGATAGGGGGAGAGAGATATGATGGAGTGGGAGTCAGGATATAGGAGGATGTTGGTCAGCTAAGCAACATGAAGGAGGGGGAGATGGAATGTGGGAAAAAGTTATATTGAGGAAATATAAGGGAGGAAGATGGGATGAGGAAAATAGAAAGAGTGGAAGATAAAAGAGGCATAGATGTGGAGAGTTGAAGGATGGGAGATAGAGGATGAGTGAGGGGGTGACTAGGGAGAATCAGAGGGGGAGATACAGTGGATATAAAAAGTCTACACACCCCTGTTAAAATGTCAGGTTTCTGTGCTGTAAAAAAATGAGACAAAGATAAATCATTTCAGAACTTTTTCCACCTTTAATGTGACCTATAAACTGTACAACTCAATTGAAAAACAAACTGAAATCTTTTAGGTGGAGGGAAGAAAAATAAAAAATAAAACTAATGTGGTTGCATAAGTCTGCACACCTTCTTATAACTGGGGATGTAGCTGTGTTCAGAATTAAGCAATCACATTCCAAATCATGTAAAAAAATAGGAGTCAGCATACACCTACCATCATTTAAAGTGCCTCTGATTAACCCCAAATAAAGTTCAGCTGCTCTAGTTGGTCTTTACTGAAATTTTCTTACTTGCATCCCACAGCAAAAGCCATGGTCCACAGAGAGCTTCCAAAGCATCAGAGGGATCTCATTGTTAAAAGGGATTAGTCAGGAGAAGGGTACAAAAGAATTTCCAAGGCATTAGATATACCATGGAACACAGTGAAGACAGTCATCATCAAGTGGAGTAAATATGGCACAACAGTGACATTACCAAGAACTGGAGCTCCCTCCAACATTGATGAAAAGACGAGAAGAAAACTGGTCTAGGACGCTACCAAGAGGAATACAGCAACATTAAAGGAGCTGCAGGAATATCTGGCAAGTACTGGCTGTGTGGAACATGTGACAACAATCTCCTGTATTCTTCACAAGACGAAAGCCTTTTCTTACAAAGAAAAACATCCAAGCAAGGCTACATTTTGAAAAAACACATCTGAAGTCTCCCAAAAACATGTGGAAAAATGTGTTATGGTCTGATGAAACCAAGGTTGAACTTTTTGGCCATATGTTTGGCACAAAATCAACACTGCACATCACCAAAAGAACACCATACCCACAGTGAAGCATGGTGGTGGCAGCATCATGCTTTGGGCTGTTTTTCTTCAGTTGTCAGCATGACAACGACCCAAAGCATACATCCAAATCAACAAAGGAATAGCTTCACCAGAAGAAGATTAAAGTTTTGGAATGGCCCAGCCAGAGCCCAGACCTGAATCCAATTAAAAATCTGTGGGGTGATCTGAAGAGGGCTGTGCACAGGAGATGCCCTTGCAATCTGACAGATTTTGAGTGTTTTTGCAAAGAAGAGTGGGCAAATCTTGCCAAGTCAAAATGTGCCATGCTGATAGACTCATACCCAAAAAGACTGAGTGCTGTAATAAAATCAAAAGGTGCTTCAACAAAGTATTAGTTTAAGGGTGTGCATACTCATGCAACCATATTATTTTATTTTTATATTTTTTCTTCCCTCTACCTAAAAGATTTCAGTTTGTTTTTCAATTGAGTTATACAGTTTATAGGTCACATTAAAGGTGGAAAAAGTTCTAAAATGATTTATCTTTGTCTAATTTTTTTACAGCACAGAAACCTGATATTTTAACAGGGTTGTGTAGACTTTTTATATCCACTGTATGTAGTAAGGGAGATGGAATGATGGAGGGGTATCTGGATGGAAATCAGAGTGATAGAGAGAGGGATGATCGAAGAAAGACGAGAAGGACTTTGAATGTTAACATCATTTTTGCATCTTACATTTATGGCACAACTTATGTGGACTTTAGCATATTTTTTGTCTATTTACCCATTAGATATGGGATTTGATCATTACTATTTTAGATGGATCTTAAAATGAACTTGCTTGAGATATTTTGCTGCCAAATTTAAAAACAAATCCCCAGCCCCTCTTCCCTTTCTCCCCTGACTGACAGGAAGTATTAAATAGGGACAAGACAGAACTTTCTATACAAAGATTTAAAAATAAAGTAAATGTATTTAGGCCCATAGTTTACACAGTTGCTAATGTTTTTAGAATGTTACACACTTCACGAGCACAGGATGTTCTTCCTCAACAACAGTGTTTGCAAAGCACTCACTCAATCACAATTATAGAGGCCAATTATATGCACTTTTCAAATCAAAGGGAGGCCAAGTATATGCACTTTTCAAATCAAAGGGACGCTATCACACCAGTTATTCTTACAAAAAACATGAAGAATTAGCTTTACATTGTGCTAGCCATTAGATAATCTGCATAAGTTTTGCTGTGCTATGCAAATTAGGGTCTTGTGAAAACTAATTAGCTGCTTTATATGCTCATTATCGGTCTGCTTAGGCAGTTCGATGCTCTGTCCTACCCTTACATGATCTCTGTACTTCTAATTATCATATTAATCTCCATATAAACAACGTGTAATATCTCGGGAATTATTTACTTAAGATAAAAATATCTACTAAATATTTTTAAAGCATTTTTAAGATAAGGCCAACTTGTGGGGATGACCATGTCCCTCTAAAAATTATTTTTTGTTCATCATTAATTATTGAAATTGCATGTGCAAACAGCAACAAAGAAAGGCTGCAGCCAGAAAACAATGTAAAAAAAACAGTTCCTGCCCCAACTCTCTCCAAGTCCGGAGCACTTTTGTGAAGAAGGCAACCAGTGCACCTATATTGTATACATTATGCAGACCAGTTTACCTGGAGCATGTTCTGTATGATATGAGGAAAATTGTCTGTAGTCCCATAACCCCCTCCTCTCCGAAGTGGGCATGCACGGGTTAACTGTTTTTAAAATATATGTTCTAGCTAAAGACTTTCTTTGCCTCTGTTTTCACATGTTTGTTTAATGTTAATTAAAGGTGAACTAAATATATATTAATTTGAAAACCACTTACACTGGCCCTTCAACTGAAAGTATATGACATATATAGTTGTGGCTGTTACAAATGTTGGCGACGTTTGCGATGTTGGTCACGCAACTGCTATATATGGGAGGGAGAGAAGGGGGGAAGAGAGGGAAGAGAGACACAGGGGAGGGAGAAGAGGGGGAGGGAGAAGATCGGGAAGACACTGGGGAGAGAGGAGGGGGGGAGACACGGGAGAGAGGAGGGGGGAGAGACACAGGAAAGAGGAGGGGGGGAGACACAGGGGAGGGAGGTGGGGGGAAAGAGACACAGAGCAGGATGGAATAGACACAGGGAGGGAGGAGAGGGGGAAGAGATAAAGGGGAAAGAGAGGAGGGGGGAAGAGACACAGGGGATGGAGAGGAGGGGGAAGAGACATAGGGGATGGAAAGGAGGGGGAAGAGACACAGGAGGGAGGAGGGGGGAAGAGACACGGAAGGGAGGAGGGGGAAGAGACACAGGAGGGAGGAGGGGGAAGAGACACAGGAGGGAGGAGGGGGAAGGAGACACGGGAGGGAGGAGGGGGAAGGAGACACGGGAGGGGGGAGACATGGGGGGGAAGAGACACAGAGGTGGGGGGAATAGACACAGAGGAGAGGGGGAAAAGAGACACAGGGGAGGGAGAGGGGCGGACAAAGAGACACAGGGGAAGGAGGGGGAGGAAGTAGAGGGGGGAAAGTGATCGCAATGAGCGCAAAAGGCGCTCATTGCGAGGCCTGTGATGAGCAATGAAAGCACTCATCTCAAGGCCAGGAAAGTAGAGGGGGGAAAGCCTTGCAATGAGCGCCTCCCGTCAAGTAGAGAGGGGGAGAGGCACGCAATGAGTGCCAGGCTCGCAACAACCGGCAGTACCTGGTTCCTGCCAGAAGCTCAAGTACGTACCTGGATACAACCCTGCCAGCAGCACCTCACTCCGTCTTCTCCTCTGCGCCTCCCGTCCTCCGGCCGGAACTACTTTCTGGATCAAGCCGCGCTGACGGAAGGGAGGTACAGGAGAGGGAGAGGGGGGTAAAGGAGAAACAGGGGAGGGAGAGGGGGGAAAGGGAGATGGGGAATGGAGGGAAGGAGACACAGGAGAGAGGGGGAGGGGAAGGAGACACAGGGGAGGGGGGAAGGAGACACAGGGGAGGGAGAAGTGGGGTAAAGACACAGTGACAATTGGCGGGTTGGCCAAGGCCAGCAATGAGCGGCAATGCCACTCATTGTGCAGCTTGCGATGAGCGCCCAAGGCGCTCATCGCGAGGCCCATAAAGTGGACGTTGGGAGGCTGCTTATTGCGTGGCCTGCAAGTTACAGGGGTAAGAGACAAGCATTTTCCTTTCAAACAGCATTGCTAGCTTTCAAATTTTATTCCTGTCATTTTCCTAGTATATTGTATACAGAGTATGTGACATATAACAGTATAATAATACACAGAGATCCCTGCCCCTGTGAGCTTGAATTCTTACAAGTTGGTTTTACAAAAGCTGGCAAGTTTTGTTTCAAAAACCTTTTGAATATTTTCTGTTTCGTCCCCGTCAGCAGTGGCATGCAGTGGTCACTAGGTGGAGCAGCCGAGACTCTTTTCAATTTGCATTTAAAGTGAGGGCTAGACTTTAGGGGTAGTTGCAGATGATAAGCTTTACATAGTAAGATCTTCTGTCACTACCCTAGCCCTAAACTTACACCACAATCCCAACCTTAAGAGATAATTGAACAAAGTACTAGCTCTGCTCCACCTACAGGCCACTATTCACTTTTGTAGAAAACCCCCTCTTCAAATACCACACTTGACAATACACCAAAATGTCAGTGTAAGTCCTGGACCTTTACTGTTTTAGTCCCAACAGCAGTGGCGAACAGCAGCCACTAGGTGGCGCAACGGTGCCGGGCCAAGACTTTCTTCAATTTTGTACGGATCGGTTTAGGGTTAGACTAAGGTTTTAGGGTTAGGGTAGTGGCAGATGATAAGCTTTACATAGTAAAGTAGTGGTGCGCTGTGAAATATCCTAAGTCCCAATAAGATAAAACACCCCTCAAGCTACAGTCAGACTAGTAGTCTAACCATAAAACTTAACTTCTCTCTCAGATAAAGCTTACAAACTGAGAAAACAAATTATAATGGAGATTGTGTTATATTATTATTGTTGTTATATTATGTTAAATGTTTAAAAATAAAAGAAGTAAAAAAAAACAAGTAGAAGAGATATTTATATAACACCATAAAGACAACAATGCCTTAAATTAAGTAATCTCTTATCAAAAATCAGTTTGTTTTTTTACAAATACTGTATATACTCGAGTATAAGCCGACCCAAGTATAAACTGAGGCACCTATTTTACCACAAAATACTGGGAAAACTTAGTGACTCGAGTATAAGCCGAGGGTGGGAAATGTGCTGCCCCCGGTGTCCCTCTTGTGTGCCCTCTGTGCCCCTTTCTTGTGTCCCCCCTCTCCCTCCCCTGTGTCTCTTCCCTTCCTCTCCCTCTCGTGTCTCTTCCCCCCTCTCCCTCCCCTGTGTCTCTTCCCCCTCTCCCTTCCCTGTGTCTCTTTCCCCCGTCTCCCTTGTGTCTCTTTCCCTCCCCCTCCCTTATCACCCTCCTCAACCCCTCTCCCCCTCCTCATCCTCCCTCCCTCCTCATTACCTCCCTCCCTCATTACCTCCCTGCCTCATTCCCTCCCTCCCTCATCCTCATTACCTCCCTCCTCATTACCTCCCTCCTCCCTCCCCCCTCATTACCTCCCTCCCTCCTCATTACCGCCCTCCCTCCTCATTACCTCCCCCTCACTTACCTTCCATACGCAGCTGCTCCTCAGCTCGTCTTCCGGCTGTGTCTGGACCTCGATCAATGCTATTGACGTGACGCGCATGCGACGTCACGTCATTAGCATATGCCAGGTCCCAATGCAGCCGGAAGACGCGCGGAGGAGCAGCTGCGTATGAAAGGTAAGTGAGGGCAAAGGGAGAGGGGGAGGTTATTAGAAAGGGGTAAAGTGAGGAGGGGGGTTGAGGAGGGGGAATGGAGAGACACGGGAGAGGGGGGTGAAGAGACATGGGAGAGGGGGGATGGAGAGACACAGGAGAGGGGGGATGGAGAGACACGGGAGAGGGAGATGGGGGGATGGAGAGACACGGGAGAGGGGGGATGCAGAGACACAGGAGAGGAAGAGGGGGGTTGAAGAGACACGGGAGAGAGGGGATGGAGAGTCATGGGAGAGGGAGAGGGGGGTGGAGAGACAGGGAGGTGAGTTGAGTATAAGCCGAGGGGGCCCTTTTCAGCCTTAAAAAAGGGCTGAAAAACTCGGCTTATACTCAAGTATATACGGTACTTATTTTTTAATGAATGTATTGTTTTATTTACTTCTAATAAAAACCTAAAAGTGGAAAAAAATAGTAGACAGAGTCATATTAAAGGCATATCTAAGATTCCAGATTCTGAATGCATCTGATAGAGGAGAATCAGTAGTGTATGAAAACACTTTTTCGCAAAAATAAATAAATCCTCAAATAAACATTATTAAACTTACCCTAAAGTTTACTACATCTCGAGTACTTTTTTTATCCCCCTATACTAACCTTTAATCCAACAGAAAGAAGCACAGTGCAGAGATCCACACAGCACTGGTGAATTGCATGATTCAAGGGAGGAGAAAAGAGGGAACAAGACTATAAATCCCATGATAATTTGCTGCAGATACTGCAGTATCTGCCTCCGGTTGGCCAAAGCGAATTATGAATTTTATGCTAATTTTAGCAGGGATTTTCAGGGGTCTAACTTCTTAAAATCAACTGCTAGCAAACACAAGAGATTTAGTAAACTTGCCTTAAAGTTTGATAAATCATTTGAGTTTGCTAGCAGTTGATTTTGAGCGTTAATGCCCCTGAAATACAGTCCCTGCTAAAATGAGCATAAAATTCATAATGTGTTTCTGCCAATGAAAACATTGGGATCTATCCTATTTTATGTGCGCACTTGTTGCAGCGCTCTGACGGCGACTGTAGGACGCGGCGGCGCTCCCGTCGCCATCTAGCTGTGAAAACTAGGTAGTACACAACAACCCCCTAAATCTCACTTCCTAACCCTATTTCCTAACCCTAACCCCCTAATCCTCACTTCCTAACCATAACCCCCTAAACCTCACTTCCTAACCCCCTAAACATCACTTTCTAACCCTAACCCTGTAACCCTAACCCCCTAAACCTCACTTCCTAACCACCTAACCCTCTAACCCTAACGGCTTACTGGGCATAGTAGCTCATCACAGCTAGATGGAGACACGAGCAGCGGCGCGCTTCAGTTTGTACAGCAATGACATTGCTGCTCTAGACTGTGCTGCTGTTGGCTGGAAGGTTAGTATAAGTTTAATAAAGGTACTTGACTGCAGTTTCTCTATTGGTTAGTACATGGTGTCTATTTAGGCATATCTGGGGAGGGTGGGAACTAAATCATATTTTTAGGTTATTTTTGAATAGAATAACTCTGCAAGTACTGTGGAATATGTTGGTGCATTACAAATAAAGGATAATAATAAAATGCAGGTTGTGTTAGACTAGAAAAGTTGCACTCAGGAAATCGTTAGTATACCTTTAATATAAGATTGTCTATAAAAAGAATGTTATTTTCTGGTTTTGCATAACTATTACTGTTTATGTGATGTACTTCACAAGCAGGGAATGTTTTACCAAACCATAGTGGTCCTTGAGGAGTTCTTATGGTAGTCTGTACCTTGCAGTCCTGCAGGATCTGGTCACAGTACAGGGCTATTCTCTCCTGAGCTGCCATCTTCACCTCAGACAGATAAACAGGCGGCAGGGGCTGAGCATCCTGACATATCGCAGGCTTATGACCTTCTCCAGGGACACCGGCCTCCTCCCGTCCATCTAACTGAGGTGGCAGCAGGCGCCGTCGTGCCTCCCCACGAGTACTTGCTGCCTTTATCTGCCGTGGGGTGGCGTAGGCTGAGCGGACTGGGGACCCGTCACCTTTCTGTTCAGGTTCAGCCACTGATGGTACCTTGGGATGGCCCGATATCTTTTTCGGGAGGGCAGTGGCTGTCACCTCCTGGCTTTCAGAGCTAGAATTCATTGCCTCCATGTCACCCACGCTAGTCGCCATATCGCTTCTAACGGTTTTCTAACGTCTGTTACCTTGTTGCTGTCCACGCGCTTCCCGCCAAACGCGTTTGGTGAGCCAATAAGAACGAGTCTCTGGATCGAGCAACCAATCAGTGCTCTTCTAATTGGGCGCGAGCATTTCGCGCAGTTTCCTCTATGAGGATTTTTAGGCATCTGCATTGTACAGAAGCAATACACATACAGTGCTGCTAATAATAATAGTATATCTGACTGGGAGCTCTAAGTGTTCAAACTAAATATAGATAGAGACAGATGGGTATATAGATAGATACATTGATAGAGAATGGTAGATAGGGTGATACTGGCTGATAGACCAAGATATATAGAGACAGGTAGGTGGATAAATGGAGACTGATAGCTATACAAGGATAGATAATCTAGATAGACCTAGATAAGGCATATAGATACCCCAGGATAGATAAGCCTAACCAAAATAGATAAAGCAGATTGATATAGCAGGATAGATAATCTAGATAGACCTAGATAAGGCATATAGATACACCAGGATAGATAAGATTAACCAAAATAGATAAAGCAGATTGATATAGCAGGATAGATAAGATTGACCAAAATATATAAGGCAGATAGATATACCAGGATAGACCAAGATAGATAAGGCAGATATACCAGGAAAGATAATATTGACCAAAATAGATAATGCAGACAGATACACCAGGATAGATAAGGCAGATAGATATACCAGGATAAATAAGGCAGATACAGATTTAATGATACATAGATAGGGACAGATGGATAAGACTAATAGATGGACAGAAAAATATATATATTTTTAAAAGAAACCGCCCGAGCACTTTATGTTTAAAAATAACCACACCAATGCCCCTGAAAAATTAAATTTTGCACTTCTACCTATAGTTTTTGGGTAACTGCATTCTGAATTAAGCCCATGATATCATGACACACCTAGCCCATGATGCAAGTGTGCTGAACAAAAAGTAATGGGCTCTTTCCAAAATAGTATATGTGGCCTCAAGGGGGAAATCTTGGCCAATTTTGCTGCTACTATGCAAAAAGTTTTATTATTTTAATTCAACATTTTTAAATAGTCAACTTTTGAACATTTCTCACTTTCCCACAAGTTTCAATATAAGTTTACAATTTGAAACAAGCTGTTTATGTACTAATCTCAATATAGATTCTGAAAAATAATCTTATATCTTTAATATTGGACGTCTCTATTGCCTTTAGTAAACTTGGTATACTGCATTTATTTTCTTCTATTTATCACATATGTCATCACAATAGTTGTCGTAATTGCGAGTTTGTCAGTAACGTTATGTTAAAAGTTACAGGCTTGCGCATGCGCAAGAAAGTGCAAAGGCGCAAGGCGCGCAACACTTTGAATAAAATATGACTTTAACGGCTGCCATTTTTTCAAGCGCGTAACTCGGAAGTCCGCCAAAAGACGATAAATCAATTAAAAAATTAACTTACAGCCTCACACACATCACAGGGGGAGTGGCATGGAACCTGTGAGTGAGGTTGCAAGCTAATTTGAGGCTTAATTTGGTGTTTTTAGAAGATCGGAAATCGGCTAAATGAGGGGAAAAATGGCAGCCGTAAACCCGTAATTGTTTGGAGAAGTAAGACTTAGGCGCTCATCGAGAGGCCCGCAAGACTTTAAAAAAAGTATTGATAGGCGCTCATCGCGAGCCACACAAGACTTGAGCAGGGAGAGAGAGGAGAAAGGGGAGGGAGAGAGGGTAGAAACAGGCACTTGGGTGAGAGAGGGGGCGGGAGAAGAGACACAGGGAGGGAAATAAGGGGAAAAAAACAGGGCAGGGAGAGGGGGAAGCAGACACATAAAAGGGAGAGGGGGAAAACAGACACAGAGCTCAGAGAGTGGGGAGAGGCTCGCACGCTGGACACTGTGCGCCCCTTTACAACTTATATTGCATGCGGCCACCATTTCCTTAGTACCATTTATAGCAATGGTTCTTCTACAGTCTTACAGGAATCTCTAATTGCATTTTAGTGCCATTCTTCATAGACAATTAACTTTTCAACATGCAAAAGCAAGGCCAGGAATATAAACACATTTTTTGTTGCTTTCTAGGAACCATCTCTTAATCTGAGGATTTGTACAACTGAAAATAGTAATCCATCTATGAACCTACCAGTACTCTGTGGCATTCCTACGTCAATATACTTTACTTCTGCAAGAATGAGACAAGTTAGGAGACTGACGGTTCTGGAAAGCTCATATACAAGTTTAAACGTTTTTGTCGATTACACATTAAAATAAACTCCCTTTACCTTGGAAATTACAGTTTTATTTGTAATGCACAGTGGAGAAAGTGACTCATTTGTTTCTGCCTTGAAGCAACAGTCCCACACAGCAAGGAATATTAATGATACAATGGTTTAAGAAAATATTCAGCATATCTAAGTAACCCAAATGAAGGCCTTAGAGGCATTTCAAGTAGAATAAGTGCTAGTTAGGAGTACAGTATAGTATGGAAGTATTTATATTTATGGAAATATTTTTTATTTATTTATGCAAACATTGACAAAATTAAAAAATGCATCATCACATTTTGAATTGAACAATCTTGTCTATACAAATACAAATAAACACATGAATACACAACAATTGATAAAATACACATTCATACCACATACATTCAGTCCTTACCTATTATCTTGTGGATTAAAGTTAATGTAAGTCATGGGGAAGGAAAGGTGATCCGGAATAGAATTTATTATTATTATCTTTATTTATATTGCGCCAGCATATTCCGTAGCGCTAGTATCCTAGTACATGGCAAAAAACAAACTTAACACCTTATAAAGAATGGAGGGCCCTGTTTTTGAGCTTAGAAACAAATGCACATAGAGCTTGTTTCCAAGGCCCGGACACAAGATTGAAAACTTGCAAACTTACAATCTAAGGGTTTAGGTGTGATACAAGAGGGTGACAAATGCAAGATGGCAACGTGAAAGCAATTTGTTTAGTCAAGTGGAGGTGTCTGTGTGTTGTACTGTAGATTGTGGGTGTAGGTGTTAGTGTGCAGTTGTACATATTAAGGCTGAAGGTGATAAGATTTTTTAAACAGGTGTGGTTTTAGTAATTTTTTAAAGGTTTTAAGTAGGAAGATAATCTAATGGAGCAGGGGAAGGAGTTCCAAATAGTAGGGGCAGCACGAGAAAAGTCTTGAAGACGGGAGTGAGAGGAGGTGATGAGAGAGGAGGAAAGAAGAAGGTCGTTAGCATAATGAAGGGGGCAGTTGGGAGAGTATTTTGAAACAAGAGCAGCAGAGATATAAGGGGGTGCATTGTTGTTGAGGGCTTTATATGTTAGGATCATGATCTTAAATGTGGTTCAGGAAGCTATGGGAAGCCAGTGGAGTGATTGACAGAGAGGAGCTGCAGACACTGAGGGTTTGGTATGGACGATGAGTCTAGCGGAGGCGTTCATTATGGATTGGAGGGGAGACAGACAAGAGATGGGTAGGCCAGCAAGGAGTGAATTGCAGTAGTCGAGTCGAGATATGATGAGAGAGTGTATTAGAACTTTAGCTGTGTCTTCTGTAAGATAATGACGAGTCCCAAATTTTCCATTTTAAAGGATTTACTCACTAGACCAAAGGACCACTAGACCAAAGGACACAAAATTCCTCTCTAATTCTCAATTTCGTTGTGTTGTTAAAACAATTTATTTAAAGGAGGGGATAACATTTCCTTTTCCATTTGGAAATAATAGACCTTTTAACTGCAGAAAAAATTTGAATAGCCAAAGCTTTTTTTATCCACAGTAATTTCTATGGAGATATTTTATGATTTCCTGTGATACACATAGGAAGTGTATTTGTTATGGTCTCTGTGTGTCTCTAAATATATTTTATTGACAATATTTATATTGAATTAGAGAGAGATTGACTCCTTGTGAGCCGCTGAAGTGTACTTAAAGGGCCAGTTAATTCAGCACAAGTTGGAGCACACTACTGTAACGTTCACCTAAAAACATGTTTGAATTACTTTTTGAATTTCTGTAAAAAAAGGTGCCCTTTTCACACAAAAAAATCATAAATGGAGTGTCTGTTTACATGTGTCACTGGTAAGCCCCCAGACAAACCCACATGCAGAGATCATAAGCAGAAATGGAATTAACCCTTCCCAAATTCATCGGTGCAGAGGACTGCTAAATATGTTACCTGTGGATTAACTGATTGCTGCAATGTTCCTGAATGCAGAGAAAAAACATACATTTTGTGCTCACAAAACCTTCAACTCTCGGTGTCGGCAAATGTTGTTCATGGAACAGTCAGGAGTGGGCTTGTAAACAGACCTAGGACAGTAGATTTTAGTTGATAATAGTGTAATTAAAGAAACAATTGATCATTTTAACATAGAACTGTGTGCTCTTTCACACCATGAAGAGCACTTATAGTGAGGTAAATGGCCCTTTAATTTCAAATTAAATTTTTAATATATGTTAGTGAGATGGGTAAAACACTGTTGCATACAGTATAATTAACAATAGTCTATAATTTTAAGTAGTCTCACTTCTGAGATATTGTACAGGTTTACACAGCTTTGTATGAAATATTTTTACTGTTAAAAAAGTTGCAAAGGGATTTGAGGTTGGGTTTGAACTCTCCACATCTCTAGGTGTACCAGTTTTTGAGGGATAGAGTGAATTGAGGTGGAGCCAAACCAGTAGGGATAAAGGGGATACAAATACACAGCCATTTAATTTGCCATATCTCTAGAATAATCATAAGAGATCTCTACATCTTTCAATGTACACCCCATGTCCCCTCCCTCTTATTTTCAACTTTTGAATTTCATTCAGTTTGTCTCTTATTACCAATCTCTCTGCATACTGCAGCCATTTTCATGCTCCTAGTACTTCCAAACAACTACTAGAGCATTTTGCATCCTGGCTGCCTCCGTGCCTGCTATTATTCTTGAGGATTCGCCATTCCTACTAATAACCATGTTGCACCTGCAACTTCTAAACTTATTCCACTCCTTTCTCATTTGGAAACCCAAATTGGACTGATTATAATTATCCTACTATGTGATATCCACTCCCTTAACCTCATCTTTACCAATGTATGCTCAGTTTCCCATTCCCTCTCTGTGACAATCGTCTCTTAATCTGCAGCCACACCCCATCATCATCACGTACCCTAAAATAACAGACATCTCCAAGATCTAGACCCCCTAACACCTATCTATTAAATAACAATTTCTTCTCTTCTGCTGCCAACATCCAAAGTCCAGTCATCACAATAGGCCACACATGTTGAAGCCAGAACCCTTTCAGCAGCCTCAACCCCACACTCAGATCCTTAGCTCTATGACAGAAGAAAAAGTGTTCATCTATCATCCTCACAACTTGTCGTCTAAATATAGTCTTATCACAATGACCATTTCCTCTGTCAGTTATACATATCAAAACCCTAAAGCCTCTCCCTAAAAGCTGACAATAATATTTCATCACTTAAACATGCACTACTCACTTCCATTCAAAATAATCCATCTCCTGACCCCTCTTCTTTCTCCAACTACTGCCCTGTCTCTCTACTCTCTCTGGTCTCAAAACATCTTGAGTGGTTCATCTACAATTGATTCTTTTTCTTTCTTCCAATTCCTTATGTGATAACTAAATCAAAACTGCAATGAGATGTTGCAAAGTAGCAAACAACTTGCCCACAACAAGTCCAAAGACTATTACTATTTACTTATTTCTCTTCACTTGTCTACTGCTTTTGCACTGTTATTTAGAAGTCAAATTATTCAATTATTTGGTTCCTCTCCAACCACACTTTCAGTGTTTCATTCTCCAGCACTTCTAACATTTGGTGTACCATAAGGCTCAGTACTGGGTCCCATGCTCTTTTGTATTTACATATCCTTCCTCCACAATCTTATAAAATTGTTTGGGTTTTAGTATTAAATACTGATGATACCCTAATGGATCCCTCCACATCAGACTTATCACCTTTTCTACTAGCTTGAATCACCACCTACCTGCCTGTTAGAAATATCATACTTGGGCCTTAATTACTTTGCTCCCACAGCATCACTTACAAGTAAAAATCCCACTTAAGACCTAATGTTGCTGTTTCTACCTTCCCATAACAAAACCTAACATTTAACACTTTGCCAGTGCCCCTTTACTCCCACCACTTGGTGATTTGGGGTGGGGGCCCATTAACCTCTAAATCCTCCTTGTTAAACCTACCAACCAGTCCCTGCCCACCCTCTGCATAGCCAAGGGCCATATCACTATCCCCCCATGGGAGTCACTTTTGACCCCTACAGTATATCCACTAAAGAATCTACCTCTTGGGAATCCCTATGTATCCCTAGGAGGCCTCTACCTATCTCCACTGGGTTTTTTTCATTGCACCCTAACAAAATAAAAACTACTATGTTTTTAAAAATATTCCTTATAAAAAATCAAAAAATTACAGAATTTTTTTTTTGAAAAAAAAAAAAATACAATTAAAATAAAAGCCATCTTGTAATAGCAATCTGAAATTTTCTAGATATATATGGAATAACCACCAATTCTTCTACCCATAAAATTAGATTAATCGCAGATGACGTCCTCCTCACCCTAATAAAACCATTAATGTCTCTCCTTAATCTATTTCACTATTACACTCCTTCAATTCAATTTGTGCATATAAAATAAATACTGATAAAAACAAAGCCTTTAACATAATATTCCTCATCCAATGATTTAGCTATTAAAACTCAACTTTTCTTTCAGAGAGGCAACCTCTCAAATCAAACACTGAAGCATGACTATCACAAAAAAGACCTCCAATCTTTATAAGTCTAACTAGCGAATTGCCCGTCAAAAAATGACGGCAATGAAATTGTAAGGTAGCTAATGCTGTTTGGTGTATAATAATGAAATATGTAATACATTACTAAATGAATATACTGTACCTATTTTGAAGCATTGTGATGAAGAGCTGGCAATCTGTGTTGATGTTGCTGCAGCATTAGTGGTGTGGAGCTGCTGTGTAAGCATGCTGAATGTGTGCACTGTGTGGTCTGAATATCCGTAGGTGGTTTGTGGCGTTTTGCGAGTTTCTTGTGGTGTTTTGCGAGTTTAGAGTGCTGTAGCCTCGTTTTCGTTTTGTTCGGCGGCCATTTTTTCTGTCGCTTAGATTTTTTTTTGGTCTCAAAACTCTTTTATTTCGAGTAAAATGGAGGTCTAAGTTGCATTTTTGAGGTCCTGGGTGCTCCCTCTTGGTGTAGGTAAGGTTTTTATGTATGTGCTGTGTGTATGTATTGTGTTTTAAATGTTTGTATGTCGGCGTGTTGCGTCCGATGTTTGCGAGGTCGTAATGTGTGGTAACGTGTTTCGTAGGTTGTTTGCGTTCCTCGTAAAATTTAGCGAGTGTCGTAATTTGTGTGTCGTGTTTTTTGAGTAGCGACGTGAAGTTTGCGAGGGTTTGAGGCCCTTGCCCAGTGACCTCGCCAGCAACTGAGGCCCTCGCTTCGCAAGGGGCCTCAGTTGCTGGCATGGAGCGCCTTCGGCGCTCCATGCCAGCAACTGAGGCCCTTGCCCAGTGACCTCGCCAGCAACTGAGGCCCTTGCCCAGTGACCTCGCCAGCAACTGAGGCCCTCGCTTCGCGAGGGGCCTCAGTTGCTGGCATGGAGCGCCTTCGGCGCTCCATGCCAGCAACTGAGGCCCTTGCCCAGTGACCTCGCCAGCAACTGAGGCCCTCGCTTCGCGAGGGGCCTCAGTTGCTGGCATGGAGCGCCTTCGGCGCTCCATGCCAGCAACTGAGGCCCTTGCCCAGTGACCTCGCTACGCGAGGGCCGCAGCTCGCAAGCATGAGCAACGACCCGTACGCTCACAACTATATATGTGATTTTACATTACTAATTAAACAACTTTTGAAGGAACTACAGATCTGGCAAACATATAAAATATCTTGGATTGGGAGAATTTACATATGCAAAATGAACTCCCTGCAAATTTCACACGCTACCAGTTTGTATGCTTGACCTACACACCCTACAAAAAGCCGACATGCCCTTCATCTGACAGGGCCATAGACCCAAAGTTAGTGCTAACATCCTTACAGCCTCTCTTTTAAACTCCCTTGCGGTCTGGCCTTGTCAGTACCACTGAATGTTAAAGCGGTACACTCAGGGATACTGACACGGCCAGTCCGCCTTGTTCTACCCCACTGCTCCTACATTTCATTTTTTTCAGTAGTGTAGTGGCCCCTTCCCCTCCCCCAACCCCTGCAGCACACCATTCCACCCTCTCCTCCCCTTACCCCTCACCCATGTCCTCCCCTTCCCCCTCTCCCTTCTCCTCCCCTTCCCACTCTCCCTTCTCCTCCCCTGCCCCCCTCCTTCCTCCCCCATCCTCTTACTGTGTAAGCTGCTCATCCTTCCCCTGCAGCATGTCTTCAGGCTGTGGCTGGGAATCGCTATTGACGTGCCTGTGACGACACTTGGGAGTCACGGACATGCTAGAAGACATGCCACAGGGGAAGGATGAGCAGCTTACACAGTAAGGGGATGGGGGAAGGGGGAGGAAGTAGGAAGTGTGTAATCCCGAGCGTGGCTCAGGGTTGCCGCTTTAAGAACTGCAAAGTAACCCATAGCGACGCTCGGGATTACCGCTAGTGCAGTTGAAAGGGCATTTAATGCATGTCTTTCTTTGTTGCAACAGAAAGAAGATATTTGGTAATGTTGAACAGCGTGTTTATTTGCACATGAAGCTCCTGGAACACAATATACTGCTTTGAGTGTATAATTGTCTTTAACAGTTTGTCCCTGTCGGCCAATATGCAGCAAAATAGCTATATGAGTCCTGTCAATGAGATCTATAGCCGTGCATGCTTTCATCTCACACAGGTATTTCGTGTTATTTTCCAAAAAGTTTAAACAAGTTTTACAAAAAATTTTTTTTAATGAATTGTCTTTTTATAATATTGAATATTAATATTAGCCCCCTCCAACTTAGGTTTAAAAATCAAACCTCAATACAGACGTATTCAATATTTTTGGTGGATTTATAAAAAATGAAAAAGACAAAATAGAGGTGCTCAATCAGAGAACTAAATACCCTTAAGAGGTTAATTCTATGAAAATGATAACACACTCAGAGAGTAACCTTTAGCTCACTTGTGCCCATCACAATGAGAAATATCCTGTCTGGTCTCACCCAATAGAATTATCCAGCCCTCAAATACCAAGCAATTCTGCCCTGAACAGTAAATACAGCAAAACCCAGATGTATGTCAGTCGTTCTCTGATTGAGCACCTCTGACTTTGTTTTTTGTTTATGCAAATGACCCTTCCGGATTAGTCTCCCTAAGGGAGATGGGGGACTCCAGACACGGACTCCTTGCTCATTGTGCTTTAGGGAGTTCAGCTACACCTCACTGACAAGGCACAATTCAATTGTACATCTGGGGTTTGCTGTTTCTTATGTTCAGGATTTAATTGCCTGGTATTTCAGGGCTAGAACACTCTATTGAGTGAGACCAGACTGATATACTACAGGATATTTCTCCCTGTGAAGGGCACAAGTGAGCTAAAAGAGGTTACTCTCAGGGTGGATTATCATTTCCATAGAACTAACCTCTTAAGGTTAGTTTCATACATGACATAAATGAAAAATATAATCAGGTACCACTATTGATGAAGAGAAATGAAAAAAGAAAATCTTTAAAGTTTGCAGATCAGGCTCCCTGAATATAACTATTTAAGAAAAGATCTAAAGAAACTCACCAGATGGTATCTTACCCAAGATAGACTAGCTCACATTTAACACACCATCCTGAAAACCTGCCTTAGCGGTTGCAGCAACATTATTTCCCTACAGCATGTACTATGGGATTGCATGACTCTTACGCCTCCGGGATGAAATGTATAGTCTTACGTTGAGAAAAATAAAAGTTAATTAATACATCATCCTACTTGGATGACCCTCAGCAATGTCCAGTGATTCCCTGGTCCTCAATCGTCAGTCCTAGATGTTGCTGGACATTGCTCAGGAGTCATCCAAGGAGGCTATTGTAGATTACCATTATTTTTCTCCACAGATTCATTATTTTTTTTAATTTTCAGTAAAAAAAAATGTATTGTACTTTTTTTATTTTAATTGTAGTTTATTTAATTTTCTGTAAAACGCTTTTAAGGATGTATTTATCGTGATTTTTTGTGCTTATTTCAGCCCCAGGGGGTAGAGTCAATAGGGGCCCCCATAGTAGTAGAACAGAGTGCCATGGGGCAGCTACAAGCAGGTTACAATAGGTTCAGTGGGTAGATTTAGAAAAAGAAGGGGGCTGATGGGAACTGTGTGTGACAGAGGCAGCATAATGATAGGGAGTTTTTGGAGACTCATGTGGTAGCTGGATGTTCAAGGAGCTGAGAGACAGTGGGGTGGGTAATGGTTGAAACTGTTTCAGGGGATACTGTTAGGTAGAAGAGGGAAAAGGTGAAAAGCTGGAAGTCCTGGTATTGTTTTAGGTGGAAGAGGAGGCCTGTGAATAGCAGCAGGATTTGTGGATAGATTTAGGCAGCAGTGGTAGATGGGTAACTGTAGGGTCAAGGATATAGATTTAGGAAGCCGAAGGAGCAGATGGCAAGTGGCATGGTTGGTGGCTAGATTTAGGAAGTAGATTGAAATCCGAGGCCAGTGGTAGGTTAGGCAGCAGGCAGAACAGACACTGGAACTAGTGCAGGGGGTAGATCTGGGAAGCAGGACTTGCAGGTTGGTAATGGGACAGGGAGAGGATTTAGGACCTACATTGGAACCTGGGGGAAAGGGTTGGATATAGAAAGCAGATTGGAACTGTGTCATAGATTTAGGAAGCAGATTGGAACATGGTCAGTGGTTAGACTTAGGAAGTTCATTGGGTAGACTTTGAAGGACTACTGGACTATGGGGGGGGCTTGGATTAACATGGACTCTTGCTATTCTTTCTTCCTTCTCTCCCCTGACCCTGTCCCCGCAGCCTGGAAACTTGAACTGTGACAGCTACATTCTTTTTGTGTGACCTGTGGGCGGTGGAGCCAGGTTGCACATGGAGGGGACCACAACATGGGAGCAAAGTTATTGTATTATTGTGTAGATTTATTGATGTAAAGGTGGTACCCATGCATATTTTGTATTGAAATGCTGCATTTTTTTCCAGGCAGTTTAATAGCGTGTATTACTTGGATCCCTGGTATGAAGGGAGTCCAGTTATGGGTGTTACCTGTTAGAGGGGACAGCAGAGCTGTGGGGGGGGGGGGGTACATAGACACTTACAGACTTATTAAATTGCGATTCAGTGAATTGAAAAGGGCTCTATATAAGCACATAGCATATTTATTTACAGAAGTTTTTAGTTAGTGAAGATCTTGCTTTTGGATAAAAGTTCACAAACTAAAAACTTCTGTAATAAAATATGCTATGTGCTTATATAGAGCCCTTTTCAATTCGCTGAATCGCAATTTAATAAAGCTGTAAAAAGAATCTGCAAAAGAGTGTTTACAATATTGCCCTGTCTCTGGTAAAGGCCATCCTGACAGAGGAATGCCAGCTCCTAACATTAACGTGGGATTTTTTCCTCTCCCTGGACAAACAGGCATCAAAAGACCTCCTGCCAAGTACACAGAACAGGAAGGAAATTCCTAATATGGGCCTAAGGGCTGATCCCCCTCCCTAGGGTGAAGTGTGGTGATGGGACATGCTTGGGCTGGGGGTACATAAACACTGTACCACATCAATAAATGTTAATTGTCAGCATATCTGAAGTGTGTATTTCAGTCTGAGGGAAAAATAATCCTTATTACTGGGGTTATTGCTGCAGAATCTACATAGGACCATTGCTGGGTGGTATTGGTTCCTGTGGTTTGTTGGGCGCTTTGGTGGCAGTAAACTGGGTTTGTTCTGTTCCTGCTATCAGGGATTCAGAAAGAACAAGACAGTTCTACTGGGTAAATTTGAACTAGGTTCTTATCAAGCCCAATTGAAGCAGAAGGGAGTCACAATATGGTCTTCAGTGTTAAGTGTCTGTAAGAAATTGGGAAATAGATATGATGGCCAAGAAAAATGTTTTGTAATACTTGAGATTGCAAACATATGCAGACTTAGAGAACTTACTACGGAATGAAAATATTTAAACACTTTTTACTAGAATGAGACACAGCAAAAACAAACACATTCATAAACGCTGAATTAATTAATCGTGAAAAGTTATGGAAACCATCATTCATTCTTTCTCATGGTCCAAAATTTGTTAAGTTCTCTGACAGTGCAGATACAAACCATTACTAAACCATCTGGAGCAGCTTGACTCATACGTGCCAGTAAAACACAATGAAGGCAGCATGATGTACCCACCCTTGGAAGCATTTGTATTTGTCAGAACAGTCTGCCTGTGTGGACAGCACCAGAGGACAGCCGGAATGTTTTAAGAGAACACCTGCCAATGTTTTCTCACATCTGTAGGCGTATTTTGTGACGCTGATGAGGTCCAGCTTGTGGAAAAAGTTGGCATCTAAAACTTTTTGCATACCAAAAATCCCCCTTGGTTATATGTTTCTTTGTCAGTGACATGATGTTTCAGCCAATTACTCCTTCAGCTCTATGAACAGCTGTAGAGGTACAATTCTGACTTGGACTGCAATCAGATAAGCACAGTACACAATGTTTTAATGCTTACATTCTGTTACTAGAACAAATGTAAGGAAAAGGGGTATTCAGTGTATTTGTAGCTGATAATATAATATACTTTCATTGCATATTTCTAACAACTTGGAACTGTGATTAAATGAGTTGTATGCAAGCTTCTATTTTGTTTTTGTAGTCATAGAAAATCTCAGCCTGAAAGGTGTGTGACTAAACCTATTGTATGCCAAAAGATTTTCATACTTAAGTAAAGTGAAAGGTGGAGGCATGATGCCACTTTACTGTTGCAGTTGACATTGTAAAAGGTGAACACAGAGGAGTGCCACAGTAAGTGCTAGAGTAATTTACTCTGGTCTATATGTTGGATTCACTGGGTGGCTTCCACTTACTCATATTCTCTTGTTTACTTTATCAGCTATCCTGCTTGCTGCAAGCCCCAACCTTTTGTCAGTGACCTTAGTCCATATCCGTCCTTCCAGTTCCTGACTTCCGAGTGGAAAAACATCAAGCTAATCTTACTTGGATTCTGGTGCAAGAAACTATCTCTACCCCTTACCTCTGTCCTTTTGGTCATCCTCTTCAGCAACCACCAGTGTTACAGGTTGTGAAGTCCCACATTTTGCTTCCTTCAGAGATAGAGCTGTCTGATCAAGAGCTACTCAGTGGAAACCCTGTGTCATACATGTCCATTGAGATGAATGTTACATCCGTGGGACTGCTATTTGCCCCTCTAGCCTTTTCTCCTGCTACAGAGTTACCACAGCTCTTAGTTCCTTATTACCTAAAACCCTTCCACTATATGAACCAAAGTTCCCTACTGTGATGTGATGCTACCCGCTACTCCCACGTAAATACCAGAGTTTACGTTATCGACCCTGAGACATTCCAAAATGCCACTGTAGACTACCAGTGTCTTTCCAGTGCAAAATCTGCTACAGTAGGACCACCCCGGACTCTGGGGATATCACTTTAACAATAAGGTTTAATCCCACCCAAGTCACTGTAACCCATTGGAATTGTCCACAAACACCAAAACATTTTCCAAGGCCCCAAGAACACCTATAGCTTGTCATAAACCCAGAGTAAAGACGACAGGCTTATTAGAACCTCTACCCATTCTCTCCTGTCCTATGTCTCAGGTATCCATGGATTGTCTAATAGATCCCACTTTACTCCAAACAGAGCCATTCCCTTCCAGAAACTTCGCCAAACTTAGTTTGATGTTGAATTCCCACTGTATAGTAAATTATCAGAGCAATAAATCACAATTTATGCTGCTCTCAATTTAGTAAACTTAATGCATTTCTCCAATAAAAGATTATTTATATTCTGTCTGAGGAAAGAAAAGCATAGTGATAGAATAACTCTAATAACTTAATAGTAATCAATTATTTACAGAGTAAGGCAGGAAAATATATGAAAATATGAAGGTGTAAGCTTTTATCTAGCAATTCTATATATGAAAGAGAAAGAGACAAATTTAACATCTTGGTAGTATAAGGGTAGTTTCAGGCAGCTAATCTAGCTAAGAAATTGATTTAATCAGGAATAATTTGTGTCCTAGGGAATAATTTATATACTAGGGAATATATTCCCTTTAAAATTAACAAAGTCTAGGAGTTTCACTGTCAGTTGCCCAGCCATGTAATTGACTTAAGAAATCAGGCTTTCTATTCAAATTGGAGTCCAAAGCTAATAAGTATCTAGGAACCTTCAGAACAATATCTAATCAGTCTTTTCATATTTGTACTTATTCCATATGATCAATGGATTTAATATAATTTGTAAGCTACGTACCGAAAACTAAGGATCTTCACTTGCCACCTTGTTGCTTGTGTGGTAACTGTTGTGACATCAAATGAAGCAAATTGTTCCCCCTTTTCCCCCAAAACTTATATTCTTATGTAGGATAATGAATACTCTAAAATTAAGGACAGCTTTAGAAAGCTTTGATTCAATTTAGTAATATCCTTCATTTGGACTATTTTTATGTTGTACATAAAGAGAGGTGAGAATAATCAAATATACCCCCGAAGAAGTTAAAAAAATTAGTGGCTAAAAGGAACAATTACAATCCTCTAAATGATCTTACTCTGTGTTTATTGCACTTGGATGATACCTTTCATACAAAAGGAATTTTGAACCCTGCAGGTATCCACAAGACCAAGCTCTTTCATTATGTGTGTAAGCTTCTTAGAACTTATCTTATGTGGAAGAGGTTTTTAATTGATCTAATGCTGAGTTAATTGAGGTTTTGAAGTCCCCTCTTGTTATTAGATGTTCTGTTTTTTGTGTCATAAATACTTGTTTTAAGTCCGTAAAACGGTCTTTGTTTTAAGTGTAAATATCCTTACATCTAGGATTTGATTTTTTGCATACTTATAGGTTAAATTAAAATTTTATATTCCTTATTGGGTGCCAAAAACAGTGCCAACAATTTAGTATATAATAAACATGGCCTACAAACCCCAAAAGTTCTCTCTGTAATGTTGCTGAGCAACTCTTTCATTTAGATTTGAGATTTCCCAGTGATAAGGAGCTAGTTTCAATCTCCAGCTTAACTTGTGATGTTGGCTAGAACATCCAGGAAGTGCTTATGTAAAAATAGTGGTCGTTTAATAAAAATTATGATTCTAACCATTGCAGGAAAGCATGTAAAAATTCATGTTTAAGATAGTCTTTGTCCATATTCCTTTTCTATTCAGGCTCTTGTAATTTGAATATGACATTCTAATCTCTTGAGTGGGTCCACATTCTTATGGAATAGGACCACTTGGAAGTGACTAACTAGTGCACCTCCAATAACTTTTACTTTATTTGAAATATTAAGCTTTGATATGTTATGTACCTATTGCTACATGGATATATTAGTCCAAGGTTGTTAAATATATTGGTCTAGATCGGAATCAGGCCCTTCGTCCCCTTTCTTCTTGATGTCTGTTGTTTTATTACATGTACTATTATCCATACTAAAGCTTGTAAATCCATATATTAACATTTTTTTTTCTCATCCACTGTGTAAGCATATGTCCTTTTGAGTGCAATTTATATTAAAATATGTTTGTATGTATCCACAAAAAATATTTGAGAATGGAATTGTTTGTTATAACTTCTGTAAACCAATGCCTTCAAGAGTAAACTAGTATTACATTATATACATATGTCACAAAGTTCTGTAAATGGCATTGATCTATTAAGAAAAAGCCCCTCCTACTATAAGGTCTATTCTCTGAGGACCAATATATACTGGTTCAGAACCTGAGTGGCAAAGTCTTAAATGCCAGAGGCAAACAAATGATCAAGCAGGCCTGGTCAGGCACAGACAAAGAAGGCTCAACGTTGTATTGGCAGAAGGCTTGTCAACAGGGAGGTCAGGCCAAAAAGGTGAGGAGGGATTCTTAACAACTCTGGCTCAGCCAGCTGATAAAGCAGCACATGTTTGAGTATACAGCAAATCCGGCACTGTCAGATGGTATGTTGTTTAGTCATTCATTCTGACTCTCCGTGACCTTATGGACCACAGCAAGCAAAGCACAACTGTCAGCTACTACTCTGAGCTCCATCAAGCACATGTTTATTGCTTCAATTACCTCATCTAACCATCTCCTCCTCTTCCTCCACCTTCTTTGTGTGCATTCAATCTTTCACAGGGTCAGAACTTTCTCTAGGGAATCTTGTCATTTGCTATGACCAAAATATTTGAGCTTTATCTTCATGATCATACCTTCCAGTGAACAGTTTGAGGCCTAATTTCCTGTAGTATTGATTGACTGGATCTGCTTGTAGTCCAAGGGACTCAATGCAGTTTTCTCCAACACCACAATTCTACAACACTCAGCTTTCTTAATGGTCCAGGTCTCACATTCGTATTTTACTACTTGGAATACCATAGTTATAACTATGCTACCTTTGTTGATAGAATAGCTTGTCCAGACTTGCCATAGCTTTCCTCTCAAGAAGTTAACATGTTTTTATTTCATGGCTGCAGTCACCATATGCAGAGATCTTGGAGGCCAGGAAAATAAAATCTGTCACTGACTGCTGTTCTCCATGATCTTCATCTTTTTAACGTTGAGCAATAGGCCAGCTTTTGCACTCTCTTCTTTCAACCTCATTAATAGGCCATTTAGTTCCTCCTCACTTTCAGCCATCAGAATTGTACCATATGCATGTCTGAGGCTGTTGATATTTCTCCCAGCAATATTGATTTCTGCTTTGGATTCATCCAGCCCGGCCTTACTCATGATGTATGCACAGTATAAGTCAAATAAATAAGATGACAATGAACAACCTTGTCACACTCCTTTCCCAATCTTGAAGCATAAAGTTGTCCTATGTTCGGTTCTGACCGTGGCTTCTTGGTCCACATCCAGATTTGTCAGGAGGAGGATGAGATGGTCTGGTACCTCCACTCAGATGGGATAGCAGCACTCACAGGAAGTACTTGGGCACTGGTGGATGGTATAGATGGACTGATAAGAGGCACCTGGTAACTCAGGCACTGGGGAATGATAAATCAGCAATTATAGGAGAAACTTGTGGCTTAGGAACAGGTGGGTTAAAAACAAGCTTAGGCTAGCATAGAGCAAGACAGACAAGAGTCAATGGTAGATGGAATCTGCAGATTGTGAACCATGAATAAGAACACTTGAAGATACAAGGACAGAGTGGACTAGAGTTGTATACAAATGCAGGAGGAGTTAGAACATGCCAGGTGCAAGTTGTTTTAACTGGGATACTGTCCATTTAAATCTGGCAAATTAGTATGCTTGAATGTGCCTTGCTTGAATTCCGGTAAGTGGGGTCCGGTACTTCAAAAATAATTTAAAACAAAATATTCTCTTTGTAGAAGTGTTGACTGTAAATAAACTAAAAACCTGATTGTATTAAGAGATTCAGATATTCCAGCCGTATGGTTCAATTCACGAAAAGTGAAGTTACAATAGTACCCAAATATTTAGGGGTTTCTTCTGTTTGTCTTGATTCTATTATCAGTAATCAGCATGCAAGAAATAGCATAAATACTATCCTGGTGGTCTGGAAAAACACAATAAAAATGTAAGCTGTTGTCCTCTTTTTAAAGTCTTTTTTCGATCCAACTTATTTTGTGAGTAAATCTATTTCACCTTGTATGTATTGTTATGATAAATGTGAGACATACAAGACTATGGAGTGTTATCTGCTCTTAGAAGTATATATTTCTTAGTGAACATGTTGGTCAGCCTGTTACTCCAACATCTATTGACAGATCAAGATCTACATTTTGGATGACTTCTAAGCATGTAGAGTCCTCACTTCCATCTGTATAATTATGTAAATGTGTTTAGTTTAGCCTATTTTTCTGTCATCCATATCATGATCCCCCTGGATTCACTGACTATTTGTTGTGAATATCTGGCTACAGATGGACACTAGCCCATGTGTCTACCAACCTCAAAGACTATTACAATGGCCGTGTGGCTCTGGGTTAATTTTCGAACATAAAGCGGGAACCCTGAGCCACGCTTGGGGTTACACACTTCCTCCTGATATAAGAAATAATAGTGACTTATTAAGTAGTACTGTTTGTAGGGATTCATTGTTCTATTCACAGGCTAATTATTTGAAGTAAAAATTACTGCACTCTTCACAACTCACTGTGTAGCAATAATGATATTGTAAAGGAAGCTAATATGACTACATTGTTCCTCTATAGAACCAATAATTTGTGAGTGATTAGGGAAAAAAATAAATGTTCCATGTTTTCTGCCATTTTGTATCTAGTACACCATTTTGTTGGTCTAACTTCTATTTTGTGATTCACCATGACAAAAATACTGTATCAAAATTATGATTCTAGCCATTGCAGAAAAGCTGTTCCTGCTTGAAAGATTCATATTTAAGATAGTCTTTCTCCATATTCCTTTTCTATTAAGGCTCTTGCAATTTTAATATGACATAGCTTCTTGTGCTATAAAGTAATTTTATCTAATAGCCAAAAGTATGTGTTTGGGAACAAAATGTTCCCAATCACAGACCCCTCACCCAGACACCATGGGCCTCATTCTATTAGCGGCCGTAAATCGTCCGTAAGGCTGCGATTCCTTGCGGGGGTTCTGTTAACTCGCGATTCTATTATACGGCCCTGCAAGGATCTCCCCTTACGGCCGGCCGCATATCTTGGAACCGGCCGTAAGCTGTGAAATCTAAAAACGCAAAAATAAATTCAAGCCTGCACTGTACAGCTCTGTAAATGCTAGGGATCATATTGGGGGACATGAGGATTAAAAGTAACCCCCTCTCAAGCTTGCACATCAGCCCAAACCCGAGTTCAAATTAACTGTTTATTTTCCGGCTGCGGCGTGGGTGTGTCTGAAGTGCTCCAAGCACTCTGGACCTTTTACATGTATATTTTACGTATATTAAAAATAAAATATTTTACGGATTTGAGTATAGGATAATTATGTGCTATTTTTTCTAACACCTAAAATCCCTTTATAGTCTTCTCAAAGTGCAGGATGGCTTTATTTGAGCTATTTTATGTGCTTAATTGGTGCTAGCGGGACCTCTTTCCTGCAAGTAAGCTGCGGCTCGTTTTTAGCCTTGCAGAGAGGGTTCCCGGAGCAATAGAATTGCAAATAGGAATTTCTTACGGCCGAAACTCTTGCGGCCGTTTTAGATCAAAGGCTTTCCTCCGGCGCGAGCGGCCGCAAGAGATAGCAAGGCGCCGGCCGCAAGCCTGCCGGAATCCCCGGCCGGAAGGGAATAGATTAGCCGAATAGCTTGCGGCCGGTCCTTGCGGCCCCGCAACGGCTGCGGACGCTAATAGAATGAGGCCCCATGTCTCCACCTGTACCACACAAATCCTGCTGAAGATTACTCAACTCCTTGGCACCTAGGGGGAAGAGGAAATAGGATCTCTACAGCAGTACACCGTCTAACTACCCTCAGCTGTGCCCAGATCCTCCAGCACGTTGGCAACTTGGGGAAAACAGGATGGGCAAGTTCCTGGAGCAAGCATGACCCAAGTGGGGTAGTTCAAAGAAGGGCATAAGGTGTAAAAAGTATGATTGCCCAGGGGAGGGGCTAATGATGATTTATGGATGAACTGTATAAATATGTGACCTGGAAAAATAAAGTTTATGCTCTGTTTGGCACACATATGAACAATGTGTTTAATTTAGAGTGACGGTATTTATTATTATTTTATCAGAAAATATTTTTTGCAACTTCCCCTGGTACCTGGTAACTTGTCCTGTAACTCTGCAGCTGTGGTGGAAGAATCGGTAACTTGTGAGAGGACCAAAAGAGCCTAACAACCTGAGGGTAGGATTGGTCTCTTGGCCTTTTCAAGCCCAACGAAGAGTGGGTTGTGACAATTCATATATTTTGTTTAGTACTGTCCTTTCTAAATAAATTATAACAATAAGAATAAGCAAGAAAGTTAGAGAACAGTAAATTGTAGGAACGCCTGTCAGAACGAATGGAGCCTTGGTTTAGTGGTGATTATAGTTACAAAGGTTCCTGACTACTCAATAATACACTGTTCCTGGATATGTCCTCTACCCCCGGGGGTATTTAAGATGTTAGTGAGTATATAATACGCACTACCTACTGTTTATTTCACAGTGTTATAACTCTTGAACAAGTAAGGCAAATAAAGAGTTCATGGTTGAGATTGTTACAAATCCGTCTGAAATACACCTGTTGCCTTTATGTTATAGAGAAAGTATATGTTGGAGTGCAATGAATTCATGTGCCAACATCTCTTGGTGGTGAGAGTGGCTTAGACCGCCTGTTGCAACATCTGTGTGTGAAATCTGAAATTTCCATGTTTTAGTTCTTTATGGGCCATAGTCATCTAATTTCTCCCATATTTAAATAATTATGCTTGATAACTCTCGCTGTTTCTTTATCCTCTTCCTTCCCATTTTGGCTGTTGTGTATTTTTTAATTCTTTAGGGTGTGTACTTTAAGATAATATATACTTATAGTCATGAAATGTATATTTTACTCTTAGCAAGTGAAGGATATCCTTCTGTGATGCCAGTCTTTGTTCTTCATAACTGTATTGTTAAACATATGTTGTCAACGTACTCAGGAGTTCAAGGGTTTTTGTTATTAGATAAACCTTTGCTGATTTTAATGTTTGTGATAAAAGGACAACATTAATAAAATATTATTTTTTTTACCAATTTTATTACATTATTTCATTTTATTTTTATATACAATCTAATTAAGAAATATATCAGTAGAAAGCTGAGTTAATTCTGAAAAATGAGTGTGTCTGTGAATTTATTACCCGTACACTTTATTTCTCTTCCCCATAAAACGTGGGATCAACACTGAAGTTTTGCACCATGAATGGCGCACAGTCCATAACACAGGTCAACACACATCTTGGTGCCTCAAATGTTAGACCTGTTTCTGGGTATATTTGGCCTGCTGTTTCCAAAAGTGGCACCAGTTTTCCCCTATCAACTCTAGTTTTTGAGATACAGAACATATGCCATATACCACTTTATGGTTTATGATACAAACTTTATGTAAGACTTCCGAGAGGGGTAAATGCCAAGACATTCCCACATAAGATCCCAACAATAGTCTGCTATCATGTTTGCATCCCATCTTCCTTGGAATCTGGGGTCCATTATTTTAATGTCTTGGTAAAATCTTTCACCTTGCTCTTGGATTAAGTCACCAAGGTTCTGTGGAAAGCGATCTAAGTGACTGTGCAGATAATGGACTTTAACACTCATGTTACAGCCAAGCCTGTTGAAATGAAGGAGCACACATTCTACTAATTCTGTGTAGTTGTCTGCCTTCTTGTTGCCAAGAAAGAGTTTCACAATAATAACAAATGAAGACCAGGCACATGATTGAATTTAATTTATTGATGCTAGGAAATGTGGGTAATTTATAAGTTGTCTGATCTGTGGACCATCGAAAAATTTTCCATGGTAAGTCCAGATAATTTATGTGTTATGTATTCAATGCATGAACCGTCTTTATTCAAAGCCTTTACAAATTGTTTCATCAGGCCTAGCTTTATATGTAGTGGTGGCAGTATGATTCTATCTCATGCTACCAACGGTTCATTGATTACATTTTGTCCTTCAACCAACATATATTTCCTCGGAGGCCAATCTTTTCTTGCCCAATGTTCAGGTTTGGCTCTACTATCCCATATCTATATCTAAGAAACTAGAGCTGATGCGGACTATCCAATGCATTTTTCAGAATCAGCTCCCCAAATAACCCTAGGAACAGGCCTAAAAACCAAGACACCAAGATTTTTTTTTTTTGGGGGGGGCCTATGAATTATTAGGAATGGGGCACTGTATTACACAATGGAAGGCTGTGAGGACTGTTCATTAGCTTGGGCTCTCACAATGGAATAAAAAGCGGAAATAAGCCAGTTGGCTGCCTTGCTAGCCCTTGGAAACTGGAAATCCAATGATCATTGTAAATGTGCATGAGCCTATTCCTAATAAATCTCTAAATTCCGTTTAGATTGTAAGTATGCAAGTTTTCAATCTTCCTAATGCTTTAGTGAAAGGGCTGTGTACAATTGATTTTAAGCTCAAAGACATGGCCATACAATCTCTTCTCTTCATTGTATTAATATTATTTTGACTCCAACTTACCCCTGCATAGAGCTATGGAATATGTTGGCGTGTTACAAATAAAGTAAATAAATAATAATAATAAAACCTGTATTGAGATGTGTGGTGACTAGGAGCAGTTGCATGTATCAGAAGTATCACCTTCTGCCCCTAGTCCAGATATCCTGGCACTTGCTTAACAGGCAAAAAAACAAAATAGAGGTGCTCAGTATGAGAACTAACAGGTTAGTTCTATGGATAACCCACTCTGAGAGCAACTTCTCCGTCCCAATAGAGTGACCCAGACCCAAAATGCCAAGCAAGTCTAAACTGAAGAGGAGAATAGCCTTGATTAGGCCTCATCAGTGGGGTGTAGCTGAACTTCCTAGGGCACAGTAGGCAAGGGCTTCACATCTGGAGACCTCTATCACCTTTATGGAGACTAAGCCCTAAGGGTCATTTGCATAATAAAAAAAATAAAAAAAAATAAAGAGGTTGCTCTCAGAGTGGATTTTTATGTCCATAGAACTAATCTATTAAGGTTAGTTTGTTCTCTGAATGAGCTACTCTATTTCTGTTGTTGCATTTGCAAATGACCCTTAGGGCTTAGACTCCAGACGTGGACTCCTTGCTCTCTTTTCCTTAGGGAGTTATCAGCTACATCCTACTGATGAGGCCCAACTAAGGCCAAAACATACATCTGGGGTTTGCTGTTTCTCCTGTTCAGTGTAGAATTGCCTGGTATTTTGAGGCTTGTTGACGCTATTGAATGACTGATACACTACAGGATATGTTTCCATGTGAAGGGCACCAGTGATCTGAAAGAGGTTGCTCTCTGAGTGGGCTACTATGCCCATACAACTAGCCTACTACAGTATTGTTCCTACTCAGACTGGGCATCTCTCTCCTTGTTGTTACTTTGCTGTATTCATCCAGCAATGAGAATAGGTGTTTAGCGGTATTTTAAAAAAATAAAAAGCTTTTCTTGATAACATACAGTATATGCCTTGGGTCCAACTTGCAAATGTTCTATAACAAAATGAATTGTGGTCACTTAGGGGTTAGGTCCATGTTAAACACAATTAAATCGTGAATTATTTCTATCAACTAAAGTATTCATAAATCAACCAGTTATTATTCACAAACAAATTCACTGGTAGTGTGATACACAATAAATTACTAAAATAGCAAGTCTTTGTTTAATCAGGTTGGGACTAATGGCTATTGATTCATGACATTATTTAATTTTAAGTGTCGTTTTTTTAATACTATCTTAATAATTTAATAAAAGTTATGTTTTAACAATATGTGGTTATATTTTTTTGTTTTGCCTGATTAAGTACATTTTGGGACACACAATGACCTTTTGGTCATGGGGTTTTTTTTTTTATCCACTCCCAGCCTATGGTTGTTGGAGCAGGTCACGTGCACTCCAGCACACACACAGAGCTTTTTCTCTGGCCTCACCTTAAGTCATATGGGGTATGTGTGAGATACCCTATCTGACCACTTTTGTTTTATGGCATGGACTTTGGTACTGGGCATTGGATAGGAGATTGAGTTTTTGATCTTGTACACTTTTGTACTCCATGCCAGTGGAGCTAAGAGGTCTCGATAGCCCTTGAGGGTTTGGCCTTTTGGCAGGGGACTCCTTGGAGGGACATGGGTGAAGTAGGTGGTAACTGCTTCCCCAGGAGTCTGAGGTAGAGTGGACTAGTGACAGCTGCCCCCCAAGTGAAGATCCTGTTCTCATCTGAGTGCTTCAGCCTGAAGATGCAGAAAAGACCCCCCACCCACCCATTCCTCGGGTGGGGCGAAGTTGAGAATGTTCTGGATTCCTTGGACCTTATGGTCAGAGGCAGAAGGTTAAAAGGGTGCCCAAGCCCAGAAGGTGGGGGGATCTGAAGACTTCACTGGAGCACATGCACCACAAAGCACAAGGATGATTGAGGCACTCTCATCTGAGCATGCCAAATGAAAAAAATAATTGGGGCTGGATCACTCTATTGAGTGAGACCAGTGAGGAGACAAATGGCTAAAAGAGGATGCTCTCAGGGTGGTTTATCATGTGATCATCTATTAAAGTTAGTTCATTTTCTGATTGAGCACATCTATTTCTATTGTTGCATATGCAAATTACCTTTAGCGTTTAGCCTTCCTAGTGGTGATAAGGGGCTTACTGTGACTTCGGGAGTTATCAGCTACACCCTACTGTCGAGGTCTGAGTAAGGCTGAAACTTAATTCCCGGTTTGCTGTTTCTCCTGTTCAGGGTAGAATTGACTGGTATTTCAGGGCTGGATCACTTTTGTGAGTGAGACCACACTGATATACTACATGATCTTTCTCCCTGGCAAGGGCACAAGTGAGCTAAAAGAAGATGCTCTCAAAGTGGATTATGATGTCCATAGAACTACCGTATTAAAAGTTAGTTCGTTTTCTGATTGAGCACATCTATTTCTGTTGTTGTACTTGCTTACCACGCAGCTGCATATCATGGATGACCTGGACAAATTCCGGGCTCTTCACAGGTGTGGTGGAGTGAGGTTTGGGGTAAGCCTGTATGAGTAACTGCATGTACAACTGGTCTGCAGGACCAGCCCATATGCTAAAGGGTAGTTTGGATAGTTTGCCTGAAGTCTCAAAGTATTCCCTGGATGGTTTGGCCCAAGGGAATATAATGTGTTGTTTGTGTGTCATGGCTATAGTGTTGATATAAACATTCTGACTATGTTCCACCTCACATTGATAATTATAGCTGATGATATCCCACCTGGGAATAATACAAACTCATAATTGTCTTAATCAAGCCTCGTATCGGCTAGGGGTAAAATAAAATGTAACCAAATATTGCCATACGTTCAATACCTGCCACTGGGTTAGTAAGTGGGGAAACCGTCTACAATCCCTGCCGATTCTAAAAAGACTTCTTGTGAGATAGAGGGAGAAAGGAACACAGGGGAGGAAGGAGTCGGAAAGGGACACAGGGAAAAGGGGGAAAGAGACACAGGGGAGGGAGAGGGGGGAAGAGACACAGGAGAGGGAGATGGGGGAAGAGACAAAGAGGAGGGAGAGGGGGGAAGAGACACAGGGGAGGGAGAGAGGGGAAAGAGACACAGGTGAGGGAGAGGGGGTAAAGAGTCACAGGGGATGGAGGGGGAGAGACACAGGGGAGGGAGAGGGGGAAGAGACACAGGGGAGGGTGGAAGGAGACACAGGGGAGGGAGAGGGGGTAAAGGGAAACAGGGGAAAGGGAGTGGGGGGAAAAAAACATACTATCCCGTCATTTATGACGGGCAAACGACTAGTTTATTTATAATCGACTAAGTCCCATTTTTCAGAATGCTATTAAACCTGCATGTCTCTGTTACAAGCGTTGTGTAGGGCATACATTATCTTCTATCTGAGAAATCCTGCATGTCTTTGAATTGTTATGTCTTACTTTTCCCATTACTTATTTTTCCCAGGCATGTTGGATCCCCAGGGATTGTGCTGAGATCCAGTCTGTGAAATTTGCTGAGAGTTTATTTTCTAATTCATTAAAATATGGGCAGTCTTGATGGGAATTCTTGTTGTATGCAGTCATGCTCACTACTATCCTGCCCTACAAGCTAAAGTTATACTGTCTTGAGAGGTCCCTAGTGATAATCTATTATGGGTACAGTTCTTATTTTCAAGTGTGTTTTTCGGATAGATTCCAAGCATATCCGATTTATGTAAATACAATAATTGGTACAAAGAACAGCTGCAGAGGATATCCTTTTTTTTGAATGCCATTCATTGTGGATTTCAGTAGTAGCTGGTCAGTGAGAGGAAAAGCATGTAAGGTAAAAAAATGCTGAAAAGGGCACAGATAATACTTTTCCCATGTGGTATTCAGTGCCATTGCAGATATTCAACACAATACTTGCCTCTTGTCTTTAGAGCAGTGGTTCCCATTTTCCCCAATGGCTTGAAAATTTATGAGAATACTGATGACCACTTGATAGTTCCTGAGGGTCTGTTTCTTGTTAAATTCATATTTAAGTTTCATGGATTATGAATGCATCTGACACAGGAAAATCAGTAGTGTATGGAAACATTTTTTTGCATGCAAATATCCTAAAATAAACATTAGCAAATGTCTTCAGGTTTCTGCCACTTGAGTTTGACAAGGACTGCCCCTTGAAAACCTTCGCTAAATTAGCATAAAAATCATCAGGCAGCTATAACATTGTTTCAAATGATGGATATTTCAGAGTACCATTTGATCAGTTTGTGCAACAAAGCATCATGGAATGTGTAGTTTCCCCTGCACTAGGAATCAAGGAGGAGCTCACACATTGCTCTGTGGATCTCTGCACTGTGTTGCTGTTGGTTTCAAGGTTAGTATAGGGTTAAAATATGTACCTGAATGCTGTGTTTGTATTGATAGGTTCACTGTGCCTATGTTGGCAGAGCTGGGGACGTGGAAACCATTTATTTTTAAATAAAATAAATCTGTATGTGTATAAATTGACTCCATTAATATGTGTTTCTGATATAAGCAGTGTGTGATAGATTAGAAAAAGGTAAAAACAGGGAAACGTATACCTTTAAAGAACCACTGCGATCAAAAATTTAAAATAGGACCTGTTGAAGAACTATGTTTGCAATTAAGCAAACTATTTTTGGAATGTAAAAGAAAATATTGCCTATAATATATTGCCTATATTTTATTACTTATACATGCAACTATGCTGCTATGGAGTCTGTCATTTTAGTTTCCTGTGAACTACTTCCTAATATGGGAGTAGACTTTGAATACATAAGAAGTGTGTATCTGCACAATGGTAATGCAGCAGTAGCAAATGCCAGTGCATTCATTAGATCTTATGCAAAGCTTATTAATTTACAAGGACGAACCCAGTTAGGAGAAAGGCTTCAAGAAGCAGGCAGGAAAGAAGTCTGCAGTAAAGTATTATTGCATATACAAGAGAGAAAAGGAGAGACAAAGAGAGAGAAAGAGAGGAGGATAGGAGAAGAAGAAGGAAGAGAAGAGAGAGAAAGGGACCTATGACCACTTGCAGAAACAGTTGAACACCTGAATTTCTGGGAGAAATATACAGGCCAGTGAATATATGGACCTGTGAATAGTTTTGATTAGTCTCCATCCAGGTTTAGCTGTATGGGAGCTGGTTAGTGAGTAAACTATATATCAGTAGCAAATGTGTGTTTGAAACATTAGATTCACTTGTCGTGTTAGTACTGTCCAACAAAATAGCTTTTCAGAGAGAGGGATTACTTTTCTATAAACAAAAGCCAGAGTGAAGATGCGCCTAAGAATAATCAGCCATTCAGAGCCATTTAGAGTGCAGTCTTAGAGCCCGATTCAATTGAGCTCTTGCTCAATCCAGGAGCCCGTAAGTGAGGTCGCCAAACGGGTTAAGAGTTACGGCCTTCAAAAAAATGTGATAGTTAAACCTGTAACTTTCATCCTCCAGAAGCCTATGATCTCTCACTTTCGCAAGGCTAAAATCGAAAATCAATATTCAATTGCTCAATTTCCCTAGGCCCGTAAATGTTTTCACACCCGTAAATGGCAAATGAAGGAAAAAATCCTACATGTGCTAAAGAGGGCCCGCAAGGGGGTTAAACACCTATCTGTAGCACTGTAAATGCAAATAAAAAATCAATTCTGCACTGTAAATAACAGGGAAAGAGATGATAGACATTAGAATTAATTGCACAACAGTCTCAAGCTTGCGAATCGGCAGGAAATTAAATTTATTTTTATGTTTAATTTCGGGGTTAAATCGATCTCGGGTATCAATGAGTTAATACATATCAGGCCACCCACATGGACTAGAACAGTATTGGCATTCATCTTCATAATTCTTTATTTTGCGGGTTTGCGACTCTGATCGCATATCGGACCCCCAAACCTAATTGATTGACATGTAACCTCCATGTTTTACTGCCGTAATAATGACAGTCTCATTTTCTACTGGCTGAAATGTATGAATGTATGTTTGAAACTTGTGGGCTTGAGTAATTGAATAGCTCCGGATTAGGAGACGAACGGGAGCCTGCAGACATACTGCCTACAAGGATCGAGTTGCGGGCTTGCACTTGAATCGGGCCCTTAATTTTTTGCATACACATTATAACCTTATAGAGGAGAGATCTCCAGCAACATAACAGATTGTCCACATCCCTAATTTATTATTTATTTATTATTGTTTATTTGTAACGTACTAAGTTGAAAAGTATCCCTATGGGTCTGCTATTGCTTGGCATTTTGGTTTTGGCCTACCCTTAGTAGTGAGTCCATTGTGATAAGCTATGGAAAATCTCACAAGTGAACTTAAATTTGATAGCTTGCTTCCTGAGTGGGCACCAAACCATAAGACATACTACACAATGTCCTCATGGTTGTGTTTGTTACCTTTTTGTCTCTCGGGCAAATAAGCCCTAGGGTCACTCTAAGTTATATAAGATAATACAGCGGTGCTTAGTGAGATCAGCAGTGCATCGCTGACAGTAACTGGAAGGCTGCTCTATTGTATAGAGCATTGGCATTTTAATTCTTACCTTTCTTTATGGATGGATATTGTCTGATGGTTTGTCTTCTATAATGGCCAAAACATGAGAGAGAGCACCCTTAGCTGGCACCATACTTTGTTTTGTTTAGTCGTGCAGTCGTGCCTGACTCTCTCTAATGTTTGTGTGTAAAGCCTTGTAGGATGGAGGGTCTTGCAGATTTCAGAGATCAAGATGTGATACATCAACGTGACAAGAGAATTCTCCAAGAGAGTGGGAACATCCTTAAAACACCCAAGGGAAACGAGAAGCAAAGATATGAATATAATTAGTATGTGACCTATGGACCACAGAACAGCAAGCACATCTTGTGTCTGGTTGTGGTTATCCATAACGTTTTTGTGGCAAAGATACTGGAGAGGGCTGCCAGCTACTTCTCCAGTAGGCTGAAATTTGTCTGATAGCTCGGCTATGAATTGACCTTCCTGGGTGACCCTACATGGTATAGCTCACAGCTTCATTAAAGTACACAAGCCCCTTCACCACGACAAGGTAGCGATCCAGAAGGGGATTCTACTTAGTGGCTGTCTATTCTAGGCACCACTCTCTTTTGTAATACTCTTCCATAACATGCTTCTTTTCTACATCTATATAGTCCTAAACACTGGAACATACTTCTTATGTTAGCAACTATTATGACATTCTACTAAAAGGAATAATTACATCTCCTTTATTTTATATTTATTTTATGCACTGAACAATATAAAAGTCAGTAAAGTTTATGTGTGCTTCTAACACTTAGCTCTGCGTCAATGCAGAGCTTCCCATACTGTGGTCTGTGGTGTGGTCTGTGGTGTGGTGTGGTCTGTGTGGTCCATGATACAAGGAAAATTACAAAACATCTTTTTTTTAAATGCAATAAAAATCAGTACAGAATAATACTAGAGTGTATGCTTTATGAGTGCATATTGTTGTTGTTTTGTTGTTCGGTTGTGTCCGACTCTCCGTAACCTCATGGACTGTAACACTCCATGCTGATCCACTTAGTTTTAATGGCAGAGACACTGGAGTGGGTTGCAGGTTCCTTCTCCAGTGGGCCACAGCATACAGCTCCTGGTATTCCTAGGTGGTCTCCGATCCAAGCACTGGCAAGGCCCAACCCTGTGTGACCCCTTGGTTCCCTAACTGGAATTGAACCCAGGTCGCAGTGGTGAAAGCACCGAATCCTAGACACTAGACCAAAAGGGAACCCCATGAGTGCCTATACTGTATACTAGTGCACTAAGAAGCAGACAGAAGACAACCTGAGCAATTCTTGGATATCATATATGGTGATGTAATACATTATACATTGTTGACAATAATTCTTTGTTGGCTTGAATAAACACCAAAAAAAGAAGCAGACAAAAAAATAGGTGATCTGTAAATACCCTTATACTTATTTAGGTGCTTCTTCAAGACCCTGGTGAACAAAATAGTGAATCATAACTTGTATGTATAAGGCATAATTTCCTGCTGGGAATATAAGAATTTAATTATGTGTGGACTATAAAATTGTGTTATTGACTTAGAAAGAGAATGACATTTATAATTGTATACAGAACCCCTTAAAAGGGATTCTTTAAGTCAACTGTATGCTTTTTCTGGATGCTGTGTACTAGCAAAATAATGAGCACACCATCACTCCTATGGAATGCACTGTCTGTTGTAGTTGCCACATGCCCATGCCACAGATGGAACATCCATGCGGAGTCTTCTCCCTACTCTAGAAGTTGTTAAAGGCATATTTAAGTTCTTGGATTATGAGTGCATCTGATAGAGTAGATGAAAAAAAAACATTTAATAAAGTACCTTGAAGTTAGCAAAAGGTCTTGTAATTTCTGACAGTAGAAAATTTAAGTAGACACCCAGCTCAAACCCTGGCTAAATTAGCATAAAGTTCATAATTCGTTTTGGCCAATAAGGAGCAAGCAGAGGCAGTTAAAACATTTGTATAAAGTCTTGGTTACTGGCTGTGCTGCAAATCAGCCTGGGATATGTAGTGTGGCACCATGTTAGAAGGTGCTATGTATTTTCATTTAAGAGTCTCTCTGTGCAGCACATCCACACTTGATTACCATCCCTGCATATTATCCATTCCTTGCATCAACTACTGCTCAATCACCCACTTACTCACTGGTTAGGGTCGGGGGCAGCACAGCAGAGAGCAGACACAGCAGAGAGCCGGAAGCAGGCAGGGGGTCACATCCCAGCAGTGACTTGGGGGCTGGCATCAGTGCTCTCTTATTTGCTGAGGAAGACACAACAGGTGAGTAATGAGCTAAAAGTTGTTCCCAAATGCTCTATGATGATTTTGGGAGAGCAGGAGCCTGTGTAGACACCCCTGGGGGCGTCAACATAATGATTAGAGGGATTTTTAGATATTAATAAAAATAAAACTTTTTATGAAATGTGCTGCACTATGAATGATGCTTTTTGCCACATGAGTTCAGAAATGTAATAATAAATGAAACTTAGATATGACTTTAAGAAAATAATTTCATTTTACTTAATCATTAGAGGCTGTATTTTTTTATTACATACTAAAAACATTTGCCTATCTTAAAAATAGTTCTTCAACAGAGTATACTGAATAAACTAGTATTTCATGGAATTCAATATGGCCCCATCATAAGTATTGTTGCCCCAACATGTACCAAAAAACAATAACATGACACAGGTGAGCAAATATAGCAAACTGAAAGAAAAAAAGCCTAGAAATACAGTATAATAATAATGGTCAAATTATTGTGATTGTCATTATAATTTAAAGGATAACTGTAGTTTGAGAAAAACTTCACATGCTTGGGAAGTACAGTAGACTCTTGGTTATCCATGGGGATTGGTAGATGCCAGGTAAATGTAGTTTCTGGTTGCTTGAGAGTTACTATTAAAAGAGGCCTAGATTAGCTGCACATAGGATGCTCTGCTAAGTATATTTGTCAGTGAGGGCTGTTCTAACAGCAGCAGCTTTCACTCCTCACTTACACACAGGTACGTTTGGCTGGAGGGTGCGGTGCTGAACCCGAGGAATGTAACCCCAACACTGCCCTGGCTCCGTCGCTCATGCCTGTCTGCTTCCAGGTAACACTGAATTGCAGAGACGTACAGGGGATGGAATCTAGGTGCCTGTAAACATTTTGTGGCACGACAACCTGGCTCCCGGCATTTGTTGAGCCCTGTAAAATTAAATTTTTATTTAAAGTACAGTATTTAAAAACATTTTCTGGTTGCTTGAGAGTTCTGGTTAACTGAGATGAGAGTCTACAGTATATAATAAATGGACAGCAGTAGCAACTATGCAAGGCAGGAACATAAATATATATTTTAGAGAAGTTCATGACTCTGAGAACTCCATATTAGACTGCCTGCCAGTCTGTAGCTTGGGAGGGAGGGTTATGATATGGGGGGTTTACTCTTTCAGAGAGGTCTATTGTCAAGAAGTCTATTTGGTATTTAGAAGCATTTTTTTTTCAACTGAACTGATCAGAGATCTATTCAAGACAGGAACATAAAAGCATTTTAGAGAAAATCTTATACTTAGATGATTCTGATTACATCATGGAGGATTACATCTAGAAGTGCTATTTTGTCTGTAGCTTGAGGGGTATTATCTTACTGGGGCTTACTCTGCCATTAAATTCTATTGTCAAGTGTGTACTTTAAATAGGCTGTTTTGAAAAGGAGTGAATAGTGACCTTATCTGCATCCACTATTCATCTCAGGTTTATAATCCTTTATGGAACAAAGACAAAATGTCTGTCACCATTAAAACACTTAGAACACAATAGTTTAGAATTAAAGGCTTCATTTATAAAACATGTTATATATAATAAACTCAAGTTGACATATTAATGGTCCTTTAAACATTTTCTAAGCAAGCTGAAAACAGATAATGACTTCAGTATAAATGTTAAGTTTTTCTTTAAGAGCACTTGTTAGTTATACACCTTGCATTGCTCCATATTTGACCTCTCCTACTCTTTTCTCCTTCATGTCTTTCTTGTGTTTGCTCTCTTCTCCCATCCCCCAGGCCTCTCCCTTCTCTCTTGGCAGTGGGAGCCTCCCTGTGGACTTTGTGAGATAGAAGAATGAAAAGAATGTTTGTGTGTAAAGCCTTGTAGGATGGGGGACCTTGCAGATTGTACGGATCAAGATGTCATACATCAACGTGACATGAGAATTCTCCAAGAGAGTGGGAACATCCTTAAAACACCCAGGGGAAAATTAGAAGTAAAGATATGGATATAATTATTATCACATATATAGTTGTCAGTTTCCGGAACGCTTATGATGTTGGTCACACTTTGTCAGCCTCGCAAAGCGAGCCGAGCCGTCGACCATGCAGGACTTATGCTGCAATGAGCGCTGAACGCACTAATTGCACTGCTCGCCTCGCGAGGCATGCAGGACTTAGGCGGCGAGCAGTTTCACGTAACTGAGAGCCTAGCAAAGTGAGGCAAGCAGTTGAGGCATAACAAAATAATTTAACAAAAATAATAACACACTCACACACATCACAGGGGGAGAGCCGGGAAGCCTGGGAGTGAGGTTTGAGCGAATTTGAGCCATATTTGGGGGTTTTCGTCAATACAAAATCGGCTAAGCGACAAAAAAAATGGCGGATGAAAAATGTAAAAGTTCTGAAACTGGATGAAAACGAGGCTGGGTAAAACCAGGCATGCAGGACTTAGAAAATACACAACGGCAAAGACAGTAACACTTACACCAACAACGTAAGGCACGTGGGACTTTGAAAATAAAACCAACGACAGTCAGCGCGCTCCACTCAAACATTCAGCAGACGCACAGAGAAGAAAGACATGGAAGGTACAGGGGGAGATGGTGGAAAGAGACACATGGCATTCCCAAGCACAAAACTTGCACGTTAACAAAACCTGCAATGAGCGGCCCGTATAGTAGGCGGGAGGAAAGGCTCGCAATGAACGCTGAAGGTGCTCATAGGAGCAAAAGCATCACATTATGTGGCAAACAGCATTGCCAGCCTTACAATTTTAATCCCGATTGTAATTTTAATTGACAGGCAATTTCCTAGTGTTGCTATATTTCATTGTTTGGATTTACAGATTTGTTTAATAGAGACTTGAATGAAATACCCAGAATCAATCATTCTCAGCCATTATAATATTGCAAGTCACAACAATGGCCGGTCCTATCCTGTTATGCTGGCACAGCACAAGGCAGCGGCAGTGGCGTGAGCATCCGCTAGATGGCGCTGCCGATATTCTGTGCCATATCATAGAGTCAAGACGTAGGTAAACTGTTAGGGTTGGGGTTAGTTCAAGAGTTAGGCTAACAATATAAGCTTAGAACTTCTCTCACATATCGGCAGCGCTGCAAATTTTGGCACCGCCATCTAGCGGTTGGAGGCAGCACTGCGGTGGCGGACCTGTCCCGACTACATAACAGGATAGATCCCAATGGCCTCCTGAATTTTTAACCCCAATCCTAGAAATTAACTTCATTACACTTAAGGTCAAACCTGCCACAATTCATTTCCAATGAGGCCTAGGGCAACAAATTCTCAGGAGACAGCAAGCTGCCTGAAGCTGCCAATACAGTGGGTGCATATGCCTATACATTTGTATATACAGTGACATTTCTATCTGTAAGGGCACCTGACATTTTCTCATAGCTCCCAACGCCCCAAGTCCCTTTTGGAGTGAAAAGCGGAAGCTGGACAAGTACAACTTGACAACAATTCAATGGCAACTTTATTGACAAAATTGTAATCTGGAGTTCAAACCCATTAGGGATAAAAGAAAGAAAGAAAATCAACTATGACTCTGTTATTGTTTGGTCGGAGCTGATCTGCTTTTTGCCCTTCTTGCAAGGCTTTGTGTGCTATGATCATGCAGTGAATGGCTTTTGTCTTTATTGCGATAGTGTTTTTTTTTGTTGTGTATATGTATTTTTGTATGCTAATGAAATAATTAATAAATTAATATACTTTACCTATTTGGAAGTAATATATGCATGAAGCATTGTGCTGCAGAGCTGACAATCTGTTTTGATGTTCCTGCAGCATACAATGTCGGTTTGCACTGTTGTTGAGCTGAGGTGTAAGTGTCAGCAATGTGTGCAGTGTGTAGTGTAAATAGGCTGCGTCCACGAGGGGAACCCGTTAGGGTAGCTGTGTACTTCCGCGGGTGTGGATGATTTAGCATCCTTGCTAAAAGTGTATCTTGTACCTCGTACGGCTTTTTGGAAAAGCCGTATGTGCTTGGTGGTGTTTTGCGGCTTTAGGTTTGTACTTAACAACTGTACAGCTCTACAGAATATGTTAGTGTGTTACAAATAAAGGATAATATATACACTAGCGACTTGCCCATAAAAAAATTCGGCAAATTTACGGCAATAACATTTTAGGCCATTTCAATGCTGTTTGCCACACAGTGCAAGGCTATGGCCCCTCTGAGTACCTTCGGCGCTCGTCGCGAGCCCCACGTTGAACGCCTTCGACACTCATTGCGTGGCTTGCAATGAGCGCCTTCGGGTTTTTGTTGTTGGTTCGATTTTTGTGGTTCGCCCGTTGTATTTCTTCATTTTTGAGAGGTCTGCAATTTTTTGTGAGGTCCACAATTTTTGCTTCCTACGGAGCTTGCGATGGCCTACGGCGCTCATTGCAGCTAAGTCCCGTGGGCCTTGCGATGAGCGCCTGTGGTGCTCATCTCCACCCCGGCAATGGGCGCCTTTGGCGCTCATTGCAGCTAAGTCCTGCGGTTTGTGAAAAATCCATCCGTTACTATGTCTAAAACTGTGAAATACAGTAAGCATATGCTTAAAAGGAGCCATGTTTGAAATGGTTTGGATTGACAGAGTGAGGGTGCATTATGTGGTCTAATTTGCATGTCCCGCCCAGTTTTCCCAGAGTGCAGTGCATATACTGTATTTCTGAGAAATTTGAGCAGGAAATACGTTTTTATTAACTTATTTTTTAGACATTCAAATGGAATCACTAATGTACTATTTCTTTATTTGTACTACTGTACTTTGTACGGTGGAGGGCATACATACACGTGTGTGTGTTGATAATCCTATGTTTGGGGTATAGAAAGAGCAGAGGAGAACTAGTAACTTTGGCATGGTGGTCCCAGTGAACCATTAAATCTTAAAATCCCCTTGGAGAGATCCCAGTTGCTAACATATTTTAGCAAATGCAGCATCACATCTGCTCTGTCTGTACTCTTGTGTCATTATATAAGATCTGTGGGAACTTAGGAGCAAACTACCTTTTAAAAGCACAATATAGCACGTCATCTAAGGTTTACTAAGACTGTAAAATGCAGCATGAGACACTAACAACGCACAACACACATTGCAGTATTCATATGTGACATATTTATTTTATGCTGCAGAATTTTGTCCTTACTTAAAGGGACACAAGCATTTAAAATAACACATTTTAGACATTGCAAAACCTGTTTTTGCATGTAAAAATATTAAGTAAAACCTGTTTAAACTTCATTGAAACTAACAGTAAATTCAGACACCATACTTCATTCTGTAGTCATTGGCTGGCAGAGGGCAAGTCTGAATAAGTTTTTGTGGCTCTGAGAGCTTTATTTTAAAAAAGGGCATGTACTATGATGCATTATAAAATACCCTCTATCCGATGCAACAAATAAAATACATGTCCACAACTCTTTAACTTAGACTTAATTACTTCCACCTACTTTATAAATACAGCAATAACCCATTAAGCGATGTAGATAGGTTCCGGGCAATAGGAGCTAAACAGCTCTAAACAAGGTAATTTTAACACATGGAATATGGGGATAGGGGAACTTGTTCTGCCAGTTATTCAGTTATTCCTCCTTAGTCAGTCTCTCGCCTGAAACCTTTAAGTCCTCTATGTCCAGGGGTTTCTGTTTGCACATCTCCACACATCTCTGGCCATGTCTACCTACACACAGCTTTTAGACATTGTTGTGTCACCTCCTTCCAGGACAAATCAATATTAGTGATTGCCTGCATGATGGTGTACTTCTTCCAGAAATCCATCATGGGTTGTTTATCCTTGATGTATGTCTGGTCAGTGAGGTGACGGAAAGTGTGGCAAGGATAGTAGGCCTTGAAGGTTGCAATAACTCCCTGATCCATAGGATGGATGAGTGAAGTAGTGTTGGGTGGCAGGAACACTTCTTTCACTGGGATGCAGCAGTTGAGCTCAGCCAAGCTGGTAGGGAAGGCTTGGAGCATTGTCCATTAACAGGAGCGCTTTGGCCTCAAGTTCTTTGCGCCTGCAATAGCACTGCACCGATGAACAGGAATGCTCATTGAACCAGTTCTTAAAGATGTCTATGGTGAACCAGGTCTTTCTGTTGAATTGCCAAATGACTGGCAAACCCGGTTTTGGTATGCCCCTCCTGGCTCTAGGTGTTTTTGAGTGGTAGACCAGCAATGGCTTGATTTTTAAATCCCAGCTGTCGTTCCCACCCAGAAGAAGGGTTAGCCTGTCTTTGGCCGCTTTAAATTCCGGTGCTCTATTCTGCTAACATGATATGAATGTGTGGCTTGGCAAACTCTTCCAGAACAGGCCTCATCCACATTGAACACAAGTTCTTGGGGGTTATTGCCTTTTTGCACAATCTCTTTTAAAGTGTCTGGAAAGGTTTGGTGTCAGCGCTTCCTGCTTCTCCTGAGATCTTTATGATATAGAGATTGTTCTTCTTTTTAAAGCAGTCAAACCAACCTCTACTGGCTGAGAAGCTCTTTGTCACATCTTGTGTTTGGCTCTGGATATAGCCATATATGCTTTTAGCCTTCTTTATTATGATGGCCTGGCTCAGAGGCATTTTACACTCCATTTTGTCTTCAATCCAGATGGACAACCTCTTCTCCTCCAGGGCATAGCATCTTCTTCGCTGAAGATGCAGTGCTGGCAGTTGCTGACGACTTGATCTTGTGTTTGTTCTTCAGTATGGTGCAGATTGTGGAGTTTGGCAACCTCAGATCCAATGTCCACTTGGTGCTCCTTTTCTCCAAGTGGTCCAGCACCTGCATTTTGACATCCAAAGGAATGCTCTGGTACTTCAACTTGCCCTGGTCTTCCTTGTGAAATAGTTAAAAAAAATACAATTAATGTAAATTTTATTAGACAAGTCAACAATTAATAACCACAGTATGAAAAACAAGGGAACAAGGAAAATATTTTGTAAATTGTCTCTGGATGTTGTAGGTAAATTGGAGGTCTCTCTCTCCAGCTTCTCTCTCTCACAGAGCAGGTTACACCCAACAGGCACATACACATATAAAGCATGTTGTCCCAGCAGACACACATATTCAAAGCACGCCATCCAGGAGGGACACACACTTTCAAATCAGGTCTTCCAAACAGGCACAAACATGGAGCATTCAAACCGGTGGAATGTCCTTTGCTCGCTGGAGAACAGTGCACTGTCATCAGGGCGCCGAAAACTGCGCTCTGATGACGCTCGGGGCTCCAGCCTGCATCCCATCTGCCACAGAGGCTTCTTATACGCGCGCCCCATCTCATATTTACTGGAACTGCTTGCTGGAGGCTGCAAAGGCCAATGTAAGGGTCTGACAGTGTGCCATGTGGGACTGGCATGTGTCACTAGGAGCATATTGTATGTAATGTCACTGTCATTGTGTACATGTGTCACTAGGAGCATGTTGCATTGCATGTTTATCACTACATGTCACTGTCATTATTTGCATGTGTGATAAACATGCAATGTCAGACCCTTACCTTGCCAAGCAGGTTCAGTAAATATGAGATGGGAGCACTCGCGCGTGAGAAGCCTCTGTGGCAGATGGGATGGTGGGCGCAGTTCTCGGCGCGCAAAGGTCGGGGTGCCATTCAAACCAGTAGGCACATTTACACACAAAGTATGACCCTAACAAATAAAACTTTTGAAAACTGTGCACCCCCTTATATCTTTCCAATTGTCTCAAAATACTGCCTCAACCATAGAATTGTGTGCCAAAATGTAGTTTAGTTTTGCCTAGAACCCTTGCATATATCAGTGTAAATATCTATCTTTATTAAATATAACGCTTCCTTCATTGTCTATCCTAGACAAATATATTGAGAGGTAGAGGGTGTCCTATAAACAAGGGAGGAGATTAGCTCTTACATGTCTTCCTGAACTTATTTTTTCACATGATTACAGATAATTAGTTATTATAAGCATTTGTTGGTGCTTTTAAGTAATGAACACCGAGGCTGACAACCATATAATTATTATGATATAACTAGGTGTAGTAAACACTTTAACAGTGCCCACACAATTACAGTGGAAAAAACAGATGGGGTCTGCAAACAGCCAGCCTGTGGATCCCTGTAACATTCCCTGTTCCAAATCTAAGCTCTGTGGCAGCTCATTCATCAGTTCTGGCTCTTGACCCTTGACCATTTCAAAGTGATACAAAAACTTGGTAGCTGCCATAGAACCTTACTAACTCCGTCAGCAGTACTGGTACACTATCTGTTAAAGGACCACTGTATGAAGGGCTTCTTGTAAAGCCATGCTGCCCGTGTTGACAGTATGCCAAAAAAATGAGAGTTGCAAGAAACAGGCTTTCTAATTAGCACTGTAGCTTTTTTTGCAGGTTACAGGCTTTACAGGATGTTAGAATCACTAAAACTGTAAATCGCTATTCAATACCGCAGTCAAGCTTGAAAATCGGCACCCTTAACTCGCAATCGCGCAAATCGGCAGTAATTTTGCATTCGCGAATAGAAGTCGCACGCGTTACAAGCAAAGTTCGCAAATCGGCAATGATTTTTTGACGGTCACGAATATAAGCTGCGCCCGTAACTCGCAAGCTCGAAAATCGGGAAAAAAGGTGCGGCTTATATTCGGACCAATACGGTACTTATGTTTTAAAAAATATGTTTATTCCATGTGACTCTATTTGTAACTCTGATCAAGCACAACATTCCTCCTTTGCTGCTGAGTCACTCTAGGAGGATAATATGTAAATTGTGGGGGGGGGGATGTTAGTGGCTCTGTGAGTGAGCCCTGAAGCAGCTCTGTGCACAGCCATGTTGACCCCAAAATGTACACGGAATCCTCCTAGAATGGCACAATAACAAAGGAAGACGTATTGCTTGATCAGAGCTGCAAATGGAGTCACAGGGAATACATCTTTTTTTTTTTTAAATAAGTTTACTTTTTGAATAATATGATCAATTCTGGTTCAGTGGCATACTGCCTAAAGGGGCAATATTCCTTAAAAAAGAAACCTTTCATATAGTACTCCTGAGACTACTTACATGGTTACATAGTTACATAGGCCCTCATTCAATTGCAATTTTGCCAATTGAATAGGGCTCTAAATAAGCACATAACATATTTTTTTTAAATACATTTTTAATTAGTAAACATCTATCCAAAAGCAAGTTTTTCACTAACTAAAAACTTATGTAAAAATAATATGCTATGTGCTTATTTAGAGCCCTATTTAATTGGGCAAATTGCAATTGAATGAGGGCCATAGTAATTAAGGTTGAAAAAAGACTTTCAGTCCATCAAGTTCAACCTGTTAAGATCTCCTCTGATCTGCAATATGCGGATTAGTTATTAATTAAATTATTGATTAAATAATTATTAATAGTATAGTATTGGAGAATGAATAAAGAGTTAGTCCATCAAGTTCAACCTTTTTAGATCTATATTGATCTTTTTAATTTGGACTATTTATTATTATTGTTAATTGTTAATTATTGTTAATTGATCCAGAGGAAGGCAAACATAAAAAAAAAACCCATTGAAACTTTGCCAATTGTCTCATAAGGGGAAAAAAAAGCAAAATTCCTTCCTGACCCCAGAAACTGGCGATCAAATTTCTCCCTGGATCAATATTCCTTGCTAGTTATCTAGGATAGCCTTGAATGCCCTCTTTATTCAGAAATATATCTAACCCCTTTTTGAAGTTGTCTACTTGCCTGCATATTTCTCTTTGAGATGGTTCCGTTCATTGCAACCCTGTCAAGCCAGTCATTTACGGGCCTCGTGATGAGCGCCTTCTCCGGCTGTATGTGCTAAAGAGGGAAATGCTGGAGTCTTGTTGGAGAACCTGCCCATTCCACCCTTAATTTCATAAGAACTTTGTTATAATGGTTGCAGCATATTCTGGATGGGGCTATAGAAAAAAAAATGCAAAAAGGATACGGTTAAAGGACCACTTGTGTACCTCAGTGAAGCTGTGAGCTACACCATATAGGGTCACCCAAGATGGGCAGATCATAGCAGAGACATCAGACAACTCACGGTACACTAGAAAAGGAACCCACCCCAGTATCTTTTCCAAGAAAACCATAGTGATGAGCACAACAAGGGACATAACAAGAGATATACCTGGTGTACCGCGGCACATAGGGTTACGGAGAGTCGAAAATGACTGAACAATAACAAGGAACCACTGTTGAGGAAAAATTCACATGTTTGTGAAGAATAAAACAATCTTGCATCAGCAACAACATGTAACATAGAAACAATAGTTTTAGAGAAAGTGTAGGCAACACTGCTTGTGTTATTGAGGATTTCATCTTGGGCTACTAGTATGCCTGTAGCTTAAGGGAGATGATTATTATTATGTTGTTAATTGTCAGTCTTTGAACAGAACTAGATAAACATCTTATCTGGATCCACAGATTTCCTATTCCTCACAGGTTTTGAGCCAGTTAGGACTAAAGGCAAATGGTCTCTTTTCATTAAAGCAACATTGAATTAAAGGCTTTGTGGGTTTATTTAAACATTTGTAATACATTTGATACAGTATGAATTTCTTCAGAAGAGAATACTATGAATATAATACTCCAATGGCTCTTTAAAAAGTGCTGCATTATTGCATAATCCAAGCTGAGCCTCCTTCTTTTCATGAGATCTGAATATTGGTTATAACATTGTAGTGAATTGCAAAGTAAGTAAATAAAAACTACCAGCAACACATTTCTTTATTTTTCTTATTGCTTTATATTGATATTGAGGGACAGAGCTACCAGTGGTGCAGGTGCTGTGGTGTATCAGGGCCCTCCTCTGATAGATGTTGAGAGGGACTGGGTGCTATGTAGAGATAGTATATATATATATATATATATATATATATATATATATATATATATATATATATATACATGACCAAAAATGGTTCCTGGCTTAAAAAAAAGGAAATGTTGCAGCTCATAGACTGGCTACTAGGGGGTATCCACCTAGAACGAGGTAGTTACAACAGGAAAGGGAACTTACACGCACAGCAAAGGCAAAAATGGGTCTGTGCATATTTTGCGTACTCACTCGCAGGGGCTCCTCCACTTCACTGCTTATGGGCTCCAAAAAGGTAGATACGGCCCTGTATGTATATATATATATATATATATATATATATATATATATATATATATATATATATATATATATATATGTGTGTATGTTTATTTATATATATATATTTACATATATATAAATGATGTATAGTATTATCTTTAGTGCAGTGTAGAGCACTAGGGCCCTCCATTAACTAGTGCCACTAGTTCTTTTTCAGAGTAAATCAAAGTGTATGCCTTTACTGCTACTGCTCTTTACTCTAAAGGGGAACGATTAGTGAGTATAATTCTGACACTATTGATCTACTACTTTTTCGTTTGTGTCAGCCGAAGATGTTAAAGAACCGCAGTGATCTTTTTTTTTTTCTTAAACTAAAACTGATAATGAGCAGAATATTTTAAAAATCTAAATAAATAAACACAACCATTATATTTCCATGTTTATACCCAATCATTCATTATTCCAGGGATCCATTTTCTAAAATCACCTGATCCCCTCTGTTACTTTCTCAAGAAAGTGTGCCATTGTAAACTAATGAGCTATCAATTAGACCTAATGAATGCACTGGCAGTTTTAGATGCTGCATTCCCATTGAGTAGATAGAAACGTCTGCGTCTTTAAAGCCTCTTCCTAGAAGTAGAACAAAATAATATATATTAATGTATAAATATTAATCAGAAAACAGTGGATCCCACAGTAGCATCATTGCACATAATACTTAATATAACCCTATTTTCAATTTTAAAATCATTTGGTATATTTTCAGGTGTAGTTATATATATGTGTTATATTTGGATTTTTTTTTTATTGAAATATTTTATTTCAATATGGGTGTTTCAAAAACTGTAGCTATGTGCCCTAGCTCTCTAGCTCAGATGGAATATTAGCTTCCCTTTCATCTGTAAAAATACTGACTATGAGCCCGGGACAAATGCCAGCTGAAATTATAGGAAAGTCCCATGTCCTGAATGTTGTTTTTTGTCATTGTGTTATTCTTGTTATTACAGCTCGCACAAAAATACAGTGCAAATGTGTAACTACTGGCAGTGGGAGAGCTGCACCCAGACTGCACCTAGACTTCGAGGAGGGACTCCTGATCAAAGTCTACAAACCCAAGGCTTGTCTGAGCCTGTTAAAAGATAACTCCTCATAACGTGCACCTGGCAGCCCTCCAGAAGTGCCCTCCTCCAGCACAAAAACTCACATCACACACAATCAACACTTTATTCTTATGGTCACATTTTTCACATTCCATTTGCGGCTCCTTTAGGAGTCGAACAGTCTGGTTGGTGTCAAATGTGACATCATCACATTGACTTGGACTGGTTATGATGATGTGAGTCAGGGACAATATGGGACACCTTATCAATACCACCTTATCAATAACGTTGAACAGTCTGGTTGGTGTTACATGTGACATCATAACATTGGCTTGGACTGGTTACGATGATGTGAGTCAGGGACAATATGGGACACCTTATCAATACCACCTTATCAATAGCATTGAACAGTTTGGTTGGTGTCACATATGACATCATAACATTGGCTTGGACTGGTTATGATGATGTGAGTCAGGGACAATATGGGACACCTTATCAATACCACCTTATCAATACCATTGAACAGTTTGGTTGGTGTCACATATGACATCATAACATTGGCCTGGACTGGTTATGATGATGTGAGTCAGGTCAGAGACAATATGGGACACCTTATCAATACCATCTTATCAATACCGTTGAACAGTCTGGTTGGTGTTACATGTGACATCATAACATTGGCTTGGACTGGTTATGATGATGTGAGTCAGGGACAATATGGGACAACTTATCAATACCATCTTATGAATGCCGTTGTACAGTCTAGTTGGTGTCACATGTGACATCATACCATTGGTTTGGATTGGTTATGATGATGTGAGTCAAGTCAGGAGCAATACAGGAGACCATATCAATAACACTATATCAATACAGTCAAACAGTCTGTGACACATTATCATATACCCTTTACATGATGCATATTTCCATGTCCCTTTAATTACTTGTATTCAGCTGATTTGTCCTTTTGTCCTTACAGAAAACCATTCTAGAGATATGTGGCTGTAAATGCGTCTCCTTTATAATAATATGTGATCCCATATGTAGCATAGAGTGCTTGATAAGTTTGAGCTAGAGGATCTAACTGCATGATAACATTGGGGCACATTGTTTTGCCACTACAGAATTAAATAAGCAGGCTGTGTTACTATGTCAAAGCAGCTATTTATTATTCATGAACTGCTCTTTTACATATTAATAAAGCACAAACAATGCTGGCTATCTCGATTAGTTAATGTAGAAAAAATGCGTATAATTTAGGATCAGTTTTTTGTGTTATTTAAGAAAACTTGATTTTTACCATAAAGTGTGATTCAATGCACCTTTAATCTGTGTATTATAATATAAACTAAACTATTAAAATAGTAGAATGCAAAGTCTATATAAAAAATACTTTGGTGATTATTATCTTTTTTTTGGGTATGTTGACACTACATTTTCAAGGCACTAAAAATGATGATTTTTTTTTGGGCTGAACTGATAACATTAATCTCATGAAAAGTTCTAAACGGGGAGAAGTGTGAGACGTTCAGATGCTTGCATGCATAGGTTGATGGATCCATATGGAATACAAGGAAAGTCACTGGGCATCTCCAAGTTGAGTTGTGAGACGGTGTGATAGAGTTATAGCTCATATTAAGTTGCATTCATTTTTATAATATATTTTTTTTTTATGGTAAACACTTCTTTATGACATCACAATGTCTTTGTGCTTTCAAAGGATCCAACAAACATCTAACTTTTAACTCTTTTAAGCGATTTAGTCATCCATGGAACCAAATTCTTTAATGTTTTTTATCTAAAGCATTTAACCCAATGGATATACATCTCATAACACCCACCTCTTCCTGAGCCTCCAGTCTCAACTCCAATGCACCCACATGGTAAGATATCCGATCATTTTGATACAGACTCCACGCACCCCCTCCTTCGTGCTTTCATCTATTCTCTCAAAGTTCTTTTAACAAAGAGGGTTTCTTTTTGTCTGTAATGTTTCTTTTTATTTATTGGATGGTCTGCGGGTGTCTGGAGTCATTATCATTATTATGATTGTGCTCATTGAGAAATGCAGACGAGCCTGTGGGAAGCCTACACATCATGGAGGTCAGGCCAGGGCATGTCTGAGAGGAGGGGAAGGGAAGCTTGTATCCCCCTTACCATTTGCTAGCAGGCAATCCCAGTCCTACAGGCCACAGGGCTCTCCTGACATAGCAAACCAGTCTTTCGCATAGTTTGTCCCACCATGTTCTTTCCCAAGCCACAAGCAACCTGGTCTCAGTGGTCTATAGGCAAGTATAACTACTCATTGCCCAATTCCTAAATGTCCTTTTGCATTAACCCTATCAATCCTGAAATGAGTCATATGCACTCTCAGTCATAGTTACTATATGATCATTTACCCAACCAAGATATCACAACTGTGTTGTACCAATGTACCTTTTGGTCCAATTAATGCCTGTGTACATTTGATCACATTAGTATAGTGTCATGTTTAATAATTAAAGAAAACAATGACAATTTAATATTTATGCACAGGATTTAAAGACAAGTCTTTCATTCTTCCTTACAAGATACCTGTGGTATCTTATAGATCAATGCTGGGCACCATGCAGCCCTTAGGCACTTCCCATGCAACCTCCAGACTGTTCTCTGGATCGGAAGAACATAGTTAGTCTATTGTATCGCTATAAAACTAGCAAATAATACCAAATTGTAAGCCTAAATACTAATTACTAATTAATCAATTTTCCTCACTGCTTTTACCATTTTGCTTTGGGTAAAATAAAAAGGTCCAAAGCACTGTGAGACCCTTCAAGTGAAATAGGTTTCCCATCATTAGTCTAGATCAGGGGTGGGCAATTAATTTCCCAAAGGGGCCACATGAGAAAATCGTAATGTTGTGGAGGGCCGAACCATAGGCTGAACTTAATTTTGCTCAATATTAATTTTATAGCCTTATTTTTTTTTTTTCTCAGTGCCAGGAGCAGTATCTACAGAATGCTATCCATCCCAGTTAGTCGCAACACTGCTGCTCACAAATTGCCCCCTTTTACAGTTGGCAATGTTTTTTTTGTCCAGGACACAAAGGTGTATCCCACTGTTGGCCACTGTAGCGGGCTGGATAGGCACAGCCAAAAGGCCGGATGTGGCCCAAGGGCCACACAACGCCCAGGTATGGTCTAGATGCTATGTGGTTAAAGCAGAATTTCTGCTACATAATCAGTTAAAGTGTTATCTTCTATTTTGTTGTTTACATCTCTTCATTTTATTCAAGCTTTTTTGTCTAATTTTGATAACCACGGTTAATGGTTTGTGAATATGTGAACACATGGTTAAGGAGCATCACTATAACCACTATATCACTGACCAATCAAGCTAAAATAATAAAAAAATGTCAAAAGATTAGGACAATGTGTTTCTCATATCCTGTTTTATTCTGTTATCCAAACAGTCTCCCCAAGGGGTCCCAGACACAGATAGTCACATAATATAGTGTTTTGTATATTGCACTGATATGATATTGCCAATATTCTTCATTAATTGGTCTATTTGGAAAGTTTCCATTGAGATTACTTTGGAATGTTGACATTCTACCAAAAGCATAGATATGAAATATAAATGAAAGATCACCCCCCTTACAGATCTTAAGAAGCAATTTAAAGGGGCAACATAATGCAGACATGTTTTAAAATGTAGCATAATCAGATTAAAGTATCATCTTAATAAAATCTTTTAAATATAATTTGGATAGGTCATGGAGAGTAAAATTTTCAACTCTACATGACCTCATGGACGTAACACACCATGCACATTTTTATGTCTATGGTCATGGTGATCCACTTGGTTTTCATGGCAGAGATACTGGAGTGGGTTGCCAGTTCCTTCTCCAGTGGGCCACAGCATGCAGCTCCTGGTATTCCTAGGAGGTCTCCTATGCAAGTACTGACCAGGCCCAACCCTGCATAGCTTCAGGGTGGTGTGACCTCTTGGTTCCCTGACTGGAATCCAACCCAGGTCGTAGCGATGAAAGCACCAAATCCTAACCACTGGACCACCAGGAAACCCTGACATTTCAATATAATGACTTATATTTTAAAATAAATTCTCTGTGATATTGTAGGCATCCATCTTGTCCCATTTCACTTACTCCTGTCCCATCCTCAGTGCAGGATCACTGGCTCCTTGCATTGTTAAGTTTAAGGTGGACACTACCCAACAGCACCCACAGAGACAAAATTTGCCTGGTGAATGTTTAATTTAGGATGCAAGGAAGTAGAGCAAACAGTCGATGAGCCTGCGCTGAGGGAGGGGAAGGAAAGGGTTAAAAAGCCAAACATGGATACCTACACTACAGCAGAAAATAATAAAACTTGTAGGCAATTGCAATAACGTGTAGGCAAATGATATTCAAAGGTTTTTATTACCATGGTACTATGCTATGATTACAAAATTTAATAGTTTTACAGTGTCCCTTTAAAATTATTTTTTTTTATTGAATGCCTGGGGTGTGCTCTTTAGTTAGAGTACACTCGTACAGACATTTGCTCCATCGTGCCTGTGCCCCAGTGATGCCTTCAGGTCCTGCCACCTTAAGGGGCCCCTTTGATCTTCTGGGTTCCGGCCATAAGGTCCAGGGAATTTAGAAGAGATTTGTTCTCCCCCCCATACCCTAGCAATGGGGGGGGGGGGGGAAGTCGGGAAGGTCTTTCCACCATCTTTTGGCCAGAGACCTCCAATGTGGACTGGATCTTCGCTAGGGGGATAGCTGCCACCAGTCTACCCTAGCTCATATTCCTGGGGGAGCAGCTGCCACCTACTCTGCCCACAGACATCCAAGGGGTCCAAGGCCAAAAGTCCCCACCCTCAAGTGCTAGTGAGACCCCTCGGCTTGCCCTGGTGTGTGGAGTGCAAAAGTGTCCAAAACAAAAAAACGTGATTTGTCCATAAATCATGCCATGGTCATATATCCAAGATAAAAAAACATGTTAGATAGGGTACCTGCCACATACCCTATCTAGCATAAGGAGAGGCTGGAGGACAGCTCTCATTTGAACCTCCGGTTAATTGCTGAAATGCACATGACCATGCTCCCCCAACCGGTAGGCTGGGGGCAAAATCCAAAATACGGGACCCGACACAAACCAAAAATCCTGGCTGGAGGGCCCAAAATGCTTAAAAAAATCAATGCAAAGCAGCCAACACAAATGGTTAATTATTTATGTTCAGTATTTTTACCTGTCAGTTCTCTGTCCCAGTCTATACTTTGTATCACTGACCTTTGACCGTTAAAATTTGCCCTTTTAAAATTAAGAGTTTTCGTTAGCCCCTTACAGTTATGTTTTTTTTAATTCAATCTCAAATGAGACTGTGTTGTGATCACTGTTTCCCAAAGGTTTCCCTATTTCCACATTTGATACTATATCAATATTATTTGTGATGACTAAATCTAAGATAGCCTCATTTCTAGTAGGTTCTTGTATAACCTGGGCCAGATAATGATCCCTGAGTGTACTCAAGAACCTGCTCCCCTTAGATGATCTGCTGGTCTCATTTATCCAGTTTATTTCAGGGTAATTAAAATCTCCCATTATTATAACTTGCCCATGCTTAGCTGCATTTTCAATCTGTAACAATAATTGTTTTTACTCACTCTCAGCTATATTTGGGGGTTTATAGCATACTCCTACTAATATTCTTTTAGAATTCGCTCCTCCGCTATTTAACTCTACCCACAAACATTCAACATTACTGCTAGTTGCACCATAAATATCTTCTCTGACTATAGGCTTAAATCCAGGCTTAACATACAGACAAATCCCTCCTCCTCTTTTACCATTGCCTCTATCTTTCCTAAATAGGTTACAACCATCCAGATTACCAGTGCAGTCAAGAGATTCATCCCACCATGTTTCAGTAATGCCTATTAAATCCCATTTCTCATTAACTGCTAATAATTCTATCTCTCCCATTTTTCCTGGCAAGCTTCTGGCATTAGCAAGCATACACCTTATGTTATGAATCTGCAGTTCTGAAGTGCCTGCCACTGTGCTTGAGCTACTTAGCAATATCTCCCTATTGACTGTACTAACCCTCCCCCATCTCCTCCCCCATGACTAGTTAATACGTTCCTTACCCCCTCTACACTTACTACCCCACTACTTCTATCTCGTCCCTCCCCCCCAACGACTAGTTTAAAAACTCCCCCGCTGTTCTACCATCCTATCCCCTAGCACAGTATTAGTACATCATTACCAGGAAAGACTGCAATACTTTCTTTTGACCAGACAATAAATACATTATAGTGGGTTGAAAGGTGATTGAAATACCCTCCACTGTGTAACCAAAAATGAAAGAAAAGATCATTCTGAGTACATAAACATTTTTTCGGGCAGGGCAGGAGACCTGTTTTTCCCACAACATTCCTCAGTAAACAGTATTTCCACTACTAATAAGGATTCTGAGCAGTGAAATGCAAATGAGACTCAAACATACCACTTTTTTTGCCTCTGGTCCACTTAATATGAGAGTCTGTTTAGAAAAATAAGACATGTTTTTTGAGTTTGGTTTTCCTAATGATAATATTATTATTTGCAGGTGGCAAGAACTTCAATGAGGTTAAAGGTTAGAGGTCACAGATATGCGTGTCTGACAGTGATGTCTTACAGAAATCCTTGTCTCTTGTGTTGTCAGACATGATTGGCCATTCATATGCCAAAACAGAAATAATTTATAATGTTGCAGAGTTCAAATAATTATTCCCCACCAGAACACAAAGAAATATATCATGCGTTTAACCCGCACCCACCAAATATTAAAGGCTTATCCAAACCTTTGGCCCTGCTTTAGAAATATAAAAGACTGGGCATACTCCATGGGTGTGAGTTGCCTAGTTTTGTTCTGTGAGTGCACTCAAGACAAGGGACCCAAAAGTTTGGGTAGTCAGTAATTAATGGCAATGATCTATAAACAAACGGTATGAATCGAAATTTGTGGGAGGACCAGAAAGGTTGACTGACTACTTAAAATGGCAAACCGAAACTTTACTGTAGGAAAATATTTTTTTTTTATATCGTAACAATCAATTGCCAAATTATTTATTACTTATAGTTTTATACCATACTTGTTATTTACTTTTTCTTTTTTCAGTGTCCAAATGTTCCAAATGGATATCCACTTTTAAAAAAAAAATGTTATCAATAACTGCCGACATCATGTACATTGTGTGTATATATTGATAAAAATTTTTTATCTTGCCTATTGTGGGTTTATCTGATTTCCAATTTGTAATTATGATAATTCTAGTAGCTAAAAATCTTCAATTTATTAGGAGTTGTGCATCTTTTTAATTTAGGTAATCCTAATTTAAAAAAAAATACATTTTGAACTGAATAATCTTTTATTGTAAATTATTTTTTACAATTGTTCATATTTTTTCCTTTTTTTAAAGTTATGATTAATAATTACAAAATTGTTGTAACTCGTGACATTTCTTCTCTTCTAATAAAACTTGAAAGTGAAAAAAAAAGAATGTAGCTAGTGGCATTTATTTAAAAGGTGTGTTCTTTTGTAATTTCCATTTGAAACATGTAGCTTTGGGCAATGAAAAACCAAAACAAGCATTTCCCGTTTGGTGAACTGTCTCAAGTGTCAATAAACCCCAGTAAGACCAGAATGAAGTCATGGCCATGGCATGTTAGCAGCTTAAAATAGGTGATTGACACTATTTTTAAAAATTGTTTGAAGTTTATTTGGATATAGACATTGGCAGCCAGTGAGTAAGCAACACACTCCATTGTGCACCAGGCTTCCATTTTGATTTGTTACCTTGTTGGTCACTGATACAATACACAAAAAATCACTCCCCAGTATTTGCTTTAGGTAAATATTGGTTTCAGGGAAGAAATGCTGAATAGCCATAACAGAATATGATAACCAATTTATATTTTTCCTATCTACCTAAAACCTCAGATTTGTTTATCTTATCTCATCTTTCCCAGGCCATAAAACATGACAGGAATTGCCTATTTTAGGAAAAAAGGACAACAAAATAGCATTACTGACACAACTTTGAACTCAGACACGGTCTATTCGGCTCTTGAGCTGGCTTTTGAACTTTTTACACAATCAGCTCATAGTGCTCAATGTCAGTGAGATAAAAAATAACATTTCAAAATGGCGGTTTCTGCTCTACACAACATGGAGGAGAAGCTGGTAAAGTAGACAAGTTTCATCATTTTACATAGACAGGTGATGTTCTCTAAAAGTGATCTTTAACGCATATTTAATTTTCCTGGATTATTTATCTGATAGAGTATGTATGTATCTGTAGTGAATGAATTCATTTTTTTACATGAAAAAATTCCCAAAATAAAAATGAATAAATGTACCCTAATGTTCACAAATGTATTCAGTTTTCTTGTAGTTGATCTTAAGAAAAAACAACATTAGCATAAATGTCATAATTAGTTTTGGCCAGTCACAAGCAGCTACAACATTATTTCAATTACTGGGAAGTCAGTCTGCAGCAAAGCATCATGGGATGTGTAGTCTTTTTATTTTCCCTATACAAGGAAGCAAGGAGGGCTCAGACATTGCTATGATGATTTCTGCACTGTGCTGCTGTTGGCTTGAAGGTTAGTATAGGGTTAGAAAATGTACTTGAATGAAGTGTTTCTATTGGTTAGTACCAGGTGGCTATGTAAGCGGCTCTGGGGGTGTGGAAACCAATTTTTAAATAAAATGAATCTGTGTGTGTATAGAATGACTCAATGTGATGTGTGTGTGATATAAGCAGTGTGTGTTAGAAAGAGGTAAGAACAGGGAAAAGTCCAGAGACCTTTAATATAGAAGAAAAAGTAAAAAGAAAGTTTAAAGTAGAATATATCTCAAACATATTTCATCATAATATGGTTTCCATTATTTGGGACACTTATAGGAGAATTACTGTAACAATGGACTGAGAAAACTATCATACCCCCCCACACACACACACGTTTTCCTTTTTTTTAAACCTGTGATTACGTTTGATTTGTAATATATTGTTTGTTCCTTTTTGTTTTTGTATGCCTACTTTGTAATAAATAAAAAAAAAATCTAGAAAAAAGAATAATATGGTTTCCATTGAACCCTGTCGTGTTGTCTCTCCCCCTATAACTATAAACTCTTGAAATGTATTACACATCTAATAGGACTTTTCAATATTAATATTATATATTATGACTTTTTTGCTATCTGCTTTTTAAGAAAGATTTCTAAATTAAGGGCTAATAAATGTTAAGTTTTATGATTTCACTTATTAATAGAATAACTATGCGAGTGCTGAAATGTATAGAATTTCTCTCTCCCTTTTTTTATATACATATTAGCTTTAAATTGTGCTAATCAACTCAGAATTTCATTAATAAAACCAACAAATATAGACCAGTGGTTCTCAAAAGCCGGTGCTATGACCAGTACCAGTTCCTGATACTTTAACTTCCAGTTCTCAAGAACCACCACCATTAGTCACAATTAAAGAAAGAAAAGCACTATATCAATTAATTATCTTTACTGTAGAATATTGATGAACATATCTAAAGTGACAATGAACTCTACTCAACGCTAGTTGAAAATGTAGTGTATCATGTGCAGTATCTCCAAGTGGAAAATGCTCTCCATAATCATTTAATGGTAGCCAACTGGCCACAAGTTCAAAAACCTTGAGAGACATTGCTATAGACTATTCAACATGTAACCCATGTTTGACTTTTAGACCCACAGTTTCCTAAAGGAAGAGAACGAGTTGCGGGTTTAAAGACACAATGGGAAAACTCTAAAAAATAGGTGGGCATTCCGGTGGAAGGAACCCTGGCACAATGGAGGAATCTCAAGGTATGGTGAGGTGTATAACAAATACAAGGATAATTTTGGTAGCTAGTGAGACGCTTGTATCAATATACCAGTTAGTTTCCATGTACCCACCCTCTTTAACTATATTTTAAGTTTTATATTTAGCAGAGGGCACCAGACTAATAGAGTGGGTCTCGCCCCATTGATAATGAAGAAGAGGGATGAGATGAGTCTGTCAGTTTCACAAACCTACTTGCTGTTGTTCAGTCGTGTCTGGTTCTCCATGACCTGGATACTGGAGTAGGTTCCAGTTCCTTCTCCAGTGAGCCATGATTTGTCTGACTCTTCTGCTATGCCCTGCTCATCTTGGTTGATCCTACATGGTATAGCTCACAGCTTCATTGAGGTACACAAGCCCTTTCACCAAGACAAGGTAGAATTTGGGTGTCATTGTATACAAGGACAGCAGGGGTTAGAGGAGGAGATACGAGCCAGAGGGCTTGCACCCCATTACATTATATTATCAGTATAAGTCACTATGTCATGTTATTGTATGGTCTGTATACTATCGGTATGACTCGAACGAACTATGTGCTTGTACTAAAGTAATATACAACTTGGGTGTCATCATATACAGGGCAGCAGGGATTAGAGGGGGATGAGAGGAGCCAGAGGGCCTGCACCCCATTACATTATCAGTATATAAGTCACTATGTCATGTTATTGTATGGTCTGTATCCCCTCTGTATGACTCCAATGGTCTATGTGCTTGTACTCAAGTAATATACAACTTGGGTGCCATTATATACAGGGCAGCAGGGATTAGAGGGGGATGAGAGGAGCCAGAGGGCCTGCACCCCATTACATTATCAGTATATAAGTCACTATGTCATGTTATTGTATGGTCTGTATCCCCTCTGTATGACTCCAATGGTCTATGTGCTTGTACTAAAGTAATATACAACTTGGGTGCCATTATATACAGGGCAGCAGGGATTAGACGGGGATAAGAGGAGCCAGATGGCCTGCACCCCATTATATTATCAGTATATAAGTCACTATGTAATGTTATTGTATGGTCTGTATCCCCTCTGTATGACTCCAATGGTCTTTGTGCTTGTATTAAAGTAATATACAACTTGGGTGTCATTATATACAGGGCAGCAGGGATTAGAGGGGGGTGAGAGGAGCCAGAGGGCCTGCACCCCATTACATTATCAGTATATAAGTCACTATGTCATGTTATTGTATGGTCTGTATCCCCTCTGTATGACTCCAATGGTCTATATGCTTGTACTAAAGTAATATACAACTTGGGTGCCATTATATACAGGGCAGCAGGGATTAGACGGGGATAAGAGGAGCCAGATGGCCTGCACCCCATTATATTATCAGTATATAAGTCACTATGTCATGTTATTGTATGGTCTGTATCCCCTCTGTATGACTCCAATGGTCTATGTGCTTGTACTAAAGTAATATACAACTTGGGTGTCATTATATACAGGGCAGCAGGGATTAGAGGGGCAGATAAGAGCCTCTCAGTGTAGGACCTATTGGGGATCACACCCCATCTGATATCTGGTTACTATTATATATATGGTCAGTATAATGTATAGGATTATCTACCACTGGTGCCTGGAGGGTGGTCAGTGAGCCCACCTAGATTGCTGTTATTGTGTGTGTCCAGCTCTCTCTTACCCTATGGACGCAGCACGCCAGGAATAGCCTGTGTCTGGCTGAGCTTACCCATAAGGTTTCCATGGCAAAGATACTGGAGTGGGTGCCAGTTCCTTCTCCATGTCCCACTTTGGGAGAAAATAACCAACATTTTATTTTTAATGAACAAAGATTACAAAAAACCTGTTTAAACTTCATCGAAACTAACAGGAAGTGCACAGAGCATACTTAAGTCTGTAGATTTAATTGGTGTATTTTAATTGGTGAATAAGTATGACTCATACAAATATATTACTGCTCACTGGTCGACAGGGACAAGCCCCCACATTAGTTAACATTTTAAAACTTTTTTTCTGCTTTTAAATCATCGTTTTAAGGCACAGAAAATGTCCCATATATTAAAAAAATGAAAAGTATGCCTAAATATAACCAATGATTCAATGATTGATTGTAATTAACTGATAACAAAGCCATTTTATTAATATTTAGAGTTAATATAGAATTAAAATTAGCAGTGGGGGTGATAAAGAAGATTTGTTTGCATCGTCCAGTCGTGTCAGACTCTCCGTGACCTCATGGACCGTAACACACCATGCTGATCCACTTGGTGTTCATGGCAGAGATAGTGGAGTGGATTGCCAGTTCCTTCTCCAGTGGGCCACAGAATACAGCTCCTGGTATTCCTAGGAGGTCTCCCATCCAAGTACTGATCAGGCCCACCCCTGCATGGGGTGTGACCTCTTCCCTGACTGGAATCAAACCCAGGTCACAGGGGTAAAAGCACAGAATGCTAACCACTCGACCACCAGGGTGGTTGCTGTTAGGTTGAGTGTTAAATTTAGGGGTTAGGGTTAGATTTAGGGTTAGGGTAATGGCAGATGATAAGCCCCACTACTTTACTATGCAAAGCTTATCATCGGTCACTACCCTAATCCTAAATCTAACCTAACATTAAATCATACTAGTCCCATAAACCCTAAATCTACCCCGCCCCCCAAAAAAATAACCCTATCCCCCTAAAACTAACTTTAACTCCTAAACCTAACTCTAATATTAAAGCTAAGCCTAAACCTTAACCCCTAAATCAAACCCTAAGCCCCTAAGTCTAACCCAAACCCCTAAATCTAACCCAACTCCCTAAATCTAACCCTAACCTTTAAAGCTAACTCTAGCCCACTAAAGCCTAAATCTAACTCATAAATCTACCCGTAACCCTAAATCTAACCCTTACCACCTAAATCTAACCCAAACCCCTAAATCAAACCCTAACCTCCTAAATCTAACCCAAACCTCTAAAGCTAAGTCTAGCCCCCTAAATCCTAAATCTAATGCCTACCCCTAAACCTTAACCCAAAATCTTACCCTAAATGCCTAAACCATAAATCTAACCCTAATCTTAAATCTAAACCTAAACCCAAACCCCTAAATGTTACCCTAAGCCCCTAAACCATAAATCTAACACTAAACTCTAAACCCCAAAATCCTACACTTAACCCCTAAATCTATCATTAACACCTAAACCTAACACAAACCCCTAAATCTATCCCTAACCTATAAAACTAACACAAAATCATAAATCTAACCCCCTAAATGTAACCATAACCCCTGTATCTAACCCTAAAATCTAAATCTAACCCTTACCCCCTAAATCTAACCCTAACCTCTAAATCTAATACTAACTCCCTTAATCTATCCCAACACCCTAAATCTAACCCTAACCTCTAAAGCTAACTCTAGCCCCCTAAATATTAAATCTAACTCCTAAATCTAACCCTAAACCTTAAATCTAACGCTAATCTTAAATCTAAGCCTAAATCCAAACCCCCTAAATCTTAACCCCTAAATGTTACCCTAAGCCTAAACCATAAATCTAACTCTAAACCCTAACCCCAAAAAATCCACCCTTAATCCCTAAATCTAACACAAACCCCTAAATCTATCGCTAACCTATAAAACTAACCCAAAATTCTAAATCTAACCCTAATGTTTAAATCTAATGCTAACCCCTAAATCTAACTCCCTAAATATAACCATAACCCCTAAATCTAATCCTAACCCCTGAATGGAACTCTAAACCCTAACCTCTAAATCTAACCCTAACCCCTAAATGGAGCTCTAAACCATAACCTCAACCCCATAAACACTAAACCTAACCATTACCCCTATATCCTAATCCTAACCCCCTAATTACTAACCCCTGCCCCGAATAAATTGAAGAGAATCTCGGCGAGCAAGTGTAGTGCCACCTATTGGCCACTGAAGGTCACTGCTGGCTGGCGTGAAACAGGAAAGACCCAGTCGAACATATTTATTTAAAATGTGTATAATAGTAAAACATTGAAAATATTTTTCCAATAAAAAAGGTATCACTGCATACTGCAACACTCTGATTATTCCTTATTTGCAGGACACTTCATATTTACCCAGTGGCAGTCCTTAGTGACTGAGCTCCTTGTAATGATCTGGCCCATTCCTGGCTGAGTGTTTACACATTCCTGTATCAGTGGGTCCTGACTCTGACTCCCCCAATAATCAGTGAGCGGAGATTTCCGGAAAGTGCCGAACCCCCCGGCCATCCGATCCCAGTGTATCCCTCCCAGCAGGCTGTGCGACTGTACAGCCCCCACCCCGTGTCCTCGGCCGGCCCCTCTATCCAGCCCCGTACGGGAGAGCAGCAGAACTCACAGCAGCCCCCCGCCCAGAACAACGTCCCGGGACCGGATACTGCAACACCCGGGAGAAGGGGCCGAAGGATCCCCCAAGCGCACTCACCGTAACAGACAACTCCCTCTCCCTAATCCCAAAGAGGTGCCTAAAAAGTGGCGAGCTGAGTGTGGAGTTTGTACAAGTGGGAAGAGTGTGTCCAGGTTAGTGGGAGTGCAGGTACCGAGCCCACGTCTCACACAGCGGTCCGGGTGCTCTCCCTACGGGGATAACTTTGTAGTAAGTCCCAGGTCACCCATACTGCCCCGGAGGCAGCTCAATGTCCCGCAGGATGCGGCCTCTAGTGCTCCTGTCCCTGCTGCTCCTGGCTGGGTCCCTCCGGGCCGCTATGGATGAGTGTGTGGAGGAGAGCTCCGGCCGGCCCCAGCGCTGTATGCCCGAGTTTGTGAACGCGGCTTTCAATGTGACTGTAGTGGCTACCAACACGTGCGGGGCTCCCCCCGAGGAGTACTGTGTGCAGACGGGGGTCACCGGGGTCACCAAGTCCTGCCACCTGTGTGACAACACCAGACCCCACCTGCAGCACGGAGCAGAGTACCTGACCGACTACAACAACCAGGCCGAGACCACCTGGTGGCAGAGCCAGACCATGCTGGCAGGGATCCAGTACCCGAACACCATCAACCTGACCCTGCACCTGGGTGAGTCCTGGCACTACTGGAACTGCATCACGATGGCACATATACATGTCACATACACGCTTCATATATGTGTACATGCACTGCATCATGACTGAACGTATACATGTCACATACACGCTGCATATATGTGTACATGCACTGCATCATGATAGGCACATATACATATCACATACACACTGCATATATGTGTACATGCACTGCATCATGATGGCACATATACATGTCACATACACACTGCATATATGTGTACATGCACTGCATCATGACTGCACATATACATGTCACATACACGCTTCATATATGTGTACATGCACTGCATCATGACTGAACGTATACATGTCACATACACACTTCATATATGTGTACATGCACTGCATCATGACAGGCACATATACATGTCACATACACACTTCATATATGTGTACATGCACTGCATCATGATGGCACATATACATGTCACATACACACTTCATATATGTGTACATGCACTGCATCATGATGGCACATATACATGTCACATACACACCTCATATATGTGTACATGCACTGTATCATGACTGCACATATACATGTCACATACACACTTCATATATGTGTACATGCACTGTAACTGGGCACTGCATCATGACTGCATGTATACATGTCACATACACACTGCATATATGTGTACATGCACTGCATCATGACTGCACATATACATGTCACATACACACTTCATATATGTGTACATGCACTGTAACTGGGCACTGCATCATGACTGCACGTATACATGTCACATACACACTTCATGTATGTGCACATGCACTGTAACTTGGGCACTGCATCATGACTGCACATATACATGTCACATACACACTTCATGTATGTGCACATGCACTGTAACTTGGGCACTGCATCATGACTGCACATATACATGTCACATACACACTTCATATATGTGTACATGCACTGCATCATGACTGCACATATACATGTCACATACACACTTCATGTATGTGTACATGCACTGTAACTTGGGCACTGCATCATGACTGCACATATACATGTCACATACACACTTCATGTATGTGTACATGCACTGTAACTTGGGCACTGCATCATGACTGCACATATACATGTCACATACACACTTCATGTATGTGTACATGCACTGTAACTTGGGCACTGCATCATGACTGCACATATACATGTCACATACACACTTCATGTAGGTGTTTGAATAGTTCATATCCCAGTGGGTCTTTATGTGGGCTGCACATTGTGCTCAGTGAAGGCTTTTTATATTATTAGCTTATGCACATATACTTGGTTGCTCAGTTGTGCCCAACTCTCCCTGACACTGGTCTATGGACTGCAGTATATCTTGTCTCTGGTTGTGCTTATCCTTAATGTTTTCTTGGCATAGATACTGGAGTGGGTTACAGGTTCCTTCTCCAGTGACCTCTCTGCTATGAGTTGCCCATCTTTGGTGACTCTACATGGTTTAGCTCACAGCTTCATTGAGGTACATAAGCCCCTTCACCACCACAAGGAAGCGATCCGGAAGGGATTACACTATGTAGTGGTTGCATTTTGGTCTTACAAGGGCCACCATCCATTCAATATCTCTGGATCTGTTTGCTTCCATATCGAGGATCTCTTGCTCCTCTGGGGTCTCGTAGTAGCCCACCATACTTTATAGCATCAGTGAGTCTGGCCTTGAGTGTTTGTCTATGGTTACCTGATGGTGCTTTCCCATTGTTACTGTAACATTGCAGCGTTATAACCAGTTTAACACCTACCAACTGGAAACTCATAGCCTGAGGGAGTGGACTCAACCAGCACAGTTGAGACAGACCAACACAATTGCCACCCCACCCTCTGCAACTTGTAGCCCAGGGTTGACAACTTCATGCCAAATTAGTAGCCAGCCAAATTACCAAGGAGCCAGCAAGTCTTTGGTGACCAAGCAATGGTGTATGGATATAGACTTATGTAGAATTTCCCACAAAGTTAGGAGCCAGAAGTAACATTGTTGGAGAGGATCTTTGGTTGTGTCAAGTGTTAGGTTCACCCACCATCCATTTTATTTAGTATACCAGAATTTGACCCTGCAGTACCCCATCAGTTTAGCTCTGTACCTCTTTAATTGACTACTATCTTGTGCTGTACCATGTGTACCAAGCATTGATTACCTATTATTGCACCTTGATGTCTATGTCATTATGATTCTAGGTTGTCTGTAGCCAACGTTACACCCTCTCCCCTTTATACTGGCATTGCACCCACCTGGCACATTTCTAGTATACAGATCAGTATTTGTGGCTTTTATATTATAGCCCCCCCTGTAATCTAAAGGCCTTCTGACCCTGGTGCTTCGTCATTGCACATCTCCGTGCCCTGGGGCCCTCGCATCTCCGTGACCTGGGGCCCTCGCATCTCCGTGCCCTGGGGCCCTCGCATCTCCGTGCCCTGGGGCCCTCGCATCTCCGCTCCCTGGGGCCCTCGCATCTCCGCTCCCTGGGGCCCTCGCATCTCCGCGCCCTCGCATCTCCGCGCCCTCGCATCTCCGCGCCCTCGCATCTCCGCGCCCTCGCATCTCCGCGCCCTCGCATCTCCGCGCCCTCGCATCTCCGCGCCCTGGGACCCTCGCATCTCCGCGCCCTCGCATCTCCGCGCCCTGGGGCCCTCGCATCTCCGCGCCCTCGCATCTCCGCGCCCTAATATCTACTGTTATGTTCAGCGATGACATCTCGCACCAGGGGCGTATTTGAGTTTTATACTGCCCTATGCCAGTTGCGATGTGTCCTCCGCACCCTGGGTATTATTCTTACTTTCTCCCTATATGCCAAATCATGGGTGTGTATGTTTATGTAAATATACAATATGCCCATGGCAGATCGGGGACATACTTCTACCTAGCGGGGGGGGGGGGGCAGTAGGCTGACTGAAGATGCAGTGCAATACATTGAAATACGTATGTATATGCATAGGAATGTCTATACAGTGATATTTCTGTTTCTAGGTTTTCTTGCCACTTCTGGATGGCTACCTTGTCGTGGTAAAGGGTTTTGTGTAACCCAATAAAGCTGTGAGCTATACCACATAGGGTCACCCAAGATGGGCAGGTCCTAGCACAGAGGCCGGACAAATTGTGGTCCACTGCAGAATGAACTGACACCCCAATCCAGTATGTTTGGTACACAAGCCTGGCGTGCTGTGGTCCATGGGGTCATTAAGACTCAACTGGATGACTAGACCAAGTGTACTTGACAATATCTGACATACCATATATACATAAACACACCGTTATGGTATAAAGTGTAGGAGCTGCAAGTGGGGCGTGAAGGGTGCCCAAATCTGGATGGCCTAGGGCAGCATAAAACGTGAATACGCCCATGTCAGATACACTTACAGAAATATGTGTTGCTGTATATATACATTTCTATGCATATACACACACAATTTTATGGCACATCACCAGCAACTACAGGCAGTCTGCTTCCCAATTAAAATGTGGTTGCCTAGGCCTGGGCTTCATGAGCCTCAACAGAAATACACCCCTGAATTACGTTCTAACTATATCATTGTCTAATATAATTATACCATCCACAAATAGGCCACGGAAACTTTTATCCCCCCAAAAGCATTTGAGTGTATGATGCAGAAAATAGTACCTCTACCAAATGACTGAGTGCACCATCTGTGAGTGTCATCCCCCAAATTAACTCCTCTGTTGTACATGGCGATTAATAGGTGTAGAGAGTATGGGGGACATTGAGCCCGTGGTGTAATGCTGCTGGGGGGGGGGGGTGGGGTGCCCGTGGTGTCATGCTGCTGGGGGGGGGGGGTGCCCGTGGTGTCATGCTGTTGGGGGGGTGCCGTGGTGTCATGCTGCTGGGGGGGGGGGGTGCCCGTGGTGTCATGCTGCTGGGGGGGGGGGGGTGCCCGTGTTGTCATGCTGCTGGGGGGGGGGGGGGGGGGGGGGGGGGGAGGTGCCCGTGTTGTCATGCTGCTGGGGGGGGATGCCCGTGGTGTCATGGTGCTGGGGGGGAGCCTGTGGTGTCATGCTGCTGGATCTTGGCTTTTCTCCTTAGAAGTATTTATTGTGAAAGCCGTCAGTACAGAGCTAATTTGGTCCATGCTATTTATGGGAGTAGTAAAGTTGGATATTATTGACCCTAGTGGCTGGTTACAAATGGATGAAAGCCACAGCATTGTAGCTCTGCCTATGTCTGTCCCTACAAATAACTTTGTGTGGTTCTTTGAATAAGTAAATTAAAAAGGGACATGGAACACAAGTCTTTTTATCCCACAAACAATTAAAAGTGAATGTTTTTGTATGAAAAAGTGTTAACCAGTTGTTTAAATTATAGTCTTTGAGCACTTTGTTATTTAATTGTGTCTGACTCCTCGTGACCCTATGCACCACAGCACGCCAAGCACATCTTGCGTCTGGTTGTGCTTACCCATAAGGTTTTCATGGCAAAGATACTGTAAGTGTCAGTTCCTTCTCCAGTGGACCATAGTCTAACTTCTCAGCTAAGACATGCCCATCTTGGGTGACCCTAAATGATTTAGCTCACAGCTTCATTGTAGTACACAAGCCCCTTCACTACCACAAGTTAGCGATCCAGAAGGGGTTGAGCACTTTAGGGAACAGTTATTACCCTGATAACTTTCTTCCTTGTGAAAAAGAATAAATAAACCTGTTTAAACTACATAGAAACTAACAGGAAATGCTGGGTGTGAACTTTTTATTGGATTTTTATTAGATTTAATTGGCTGATGAGGGCAAGCCCAAAAGAGCAGTTAAAATATGAATATCTTTTTGTGCTCCTAGATCTTTATGTGGAAAACAGAACGCACTGTGACACGGTATGAAACATCCTATTTCTGATGCATGAATGAAACAAAATAATTTTCATGTCCCTTTTAATAATTACATTTTTTTTAAAGAAATAATAATCACAGCATTGTCATCTTTTATATCAGTTGATCATTGTTGTATTTTACTTTCCCATTAGTGTGTCCTTGAAAACTAATGCACATTCAATTAGACCTAGTGAATGTCCTGATAGATGTAGATGCCACATTTCCATAGCAGAGATGAACCCCCTGTGTATTCAAATTCTCCTTCAAATCCAGAAAGCTGATCAGTAGAAACCAAAATGGCAGAACCCACAGCAGCACAATCACATGTAAGCAGTAATATATTGGTGACTGTCTTGTTTTATTCTTCATTCTAAACATGTTGTATATTTTCAAGACCACTCTGGGCACACATTCAAGTGCCCACTCTGTGCCCAGAGTGGTCCTCCAAAGGAATCCATAAAGTTATGTAGACCTTTACTTGTAATTGTGGCGCCATTATTATTCTTGTATATTTTGCTGCTACCCATGAATAACTTGCAGTAGTCTTTTTTTCGTCTTCCAGTGGTTTCCAACTCTCTGTGACCTCCTGGACCGTAACACACCACGCACATCTTTATGTTCATGGTCATGCTGATCTACTTGGTATCCATGGCAGAGATACTGGAGTGGGTTGCTAGTTCCTTCTCCAGTGGGCCATAGCATACAGCTCCTGGTATTCCTACGTCGTCGCCCATCCAAGTACTGACTAGGCCCAACCCTGCATGGCTACAGGGTGGTGTGACCTCTTGATTCCCTGACTGGAATCGAACCCAGTTAGCAGCAGTGAAAGCACAGAATCCTAACCACTGGACCACCAGGGAATCCTTAGTCTAGAATTAGTATATATATTTTTAGGATCACTTGGCAACTTCATGTTGAGGGCTGCAAATAAGGTCTTAGAGTTCTCAGGACAGTGCAAAAAACGGTATAAAAGAGAATTAACAAAATATGTAGGTTATGGAGTAAAAAAACAATAGAAACATAGACTTGATAGCAGATAAGAACCACAAGGTCCATCAGGTCTACTTATTAGATCGACCCAAGGCGCTTGGCTTTATTAACTATAGGAACTTTATGCTTATCCCATTGGCTGATGCAAAGATGAAATCTCTCTTACCACTGTATAAAAAAATAAGCTTTCAAAGGCATACTGCCCAGAAGCACGCCCCCATAATTTACATAGCAACAAAGGAAGAACGTAGTGCTTGATCAGAGATATAGGGAATAAACATACAATGTTATATATATATATATATATATATATATATATATATATATATATATGTGTGTGTATATATATATATATATATATATATATATATATATATATATATAATAATTTTTATTATATATTTATGTTGTTTTGCTTCAAAATTGTTGAAGTGCAATATCATCCGAAACTTGGTTTTCTTTTTCGCAAATTACGTATGGAATTTGATTACGTATGGAATTTACTAGTTACTCTGTTTGACGAGAGAGGGAACCACCATTAACAGAATAAATAAATCCGTTCCACTTCTGTCACTGACGCTGAGAATTCTGTGTAACGGTGTAATCTGATAACGCAAAAGATAAATTACACCTACAGTGGTAGTTAAATTAATTCTCTGTACAAATATTGCTTATATCACATTTGTCTTGTATGAATAGAGGATGAGTAACTTGCAAATAACTCTTGGAGGCTTGGCTTCACCAGCCAATTAAATCTACAGACTAAAGTGTACGCCCTGCATTTCCTGTTAGTTTCTATGAAGTTTAAACAGGTTTTATTTAATATTTACTTAACTTTCTTCCTTGTGAAAAATATATCTGTGTAATAACTGTTTCCTAAAGTGATCAACCCCTTCTGAATCGCTGGCTTGTTAACTACAATGAAGCTGTGTGCTAAACCTTGTAGGGTCACCCAAGATGGGCGGGTCTTAGTAGAGAGGTCAAACTATGGTCCACTGGAGAAGGAACTGGCATCCACTCCAGTATCTTTGCAATGAAAATCATATGAATAAGCACATCCAGATAGACAGATGTACCTGGTGTGCTGTGTCCATATGGTCACTGAGAGTCGGACACGACTAAAGGACTGGACAACAACAAAACTTGTGTTTGGGTAGAAGTGCCTCTCTTATGTGTTTTTGAGGCCTTATCTTCCCTTTAATACAGATCTCATCATCACCAAGTCCCGCCCCCCCCCCCCCCCCCCCCTTAAGCATTTACTCATTCACTGTGCACCCTTGAAGCACTGTGTGTTGCCATATTGAAAATTGACTTGTGGTGGACAAGGTCAGGTGACCCTGGGCTTCATTAAAAAACATTGGGCACGCTCCCCACAGGGAGTGCATGCACAATGCATTTCAATTAGATGCTCAGTAGGTGGGGATTTTATGCTAGGGGGCACCAGCCATCCGATTTTAAACATGGCCACACACTTTGTACTTTTTAAAGGGGAGGTGTCTTTGTGTACCAAGCAATGCTTTGTACCTCCATTCTTTTGCAATGTGTCACTTTTTTTGTTTTCCCATGTACTTAACCCTTGTATAGCCCTATGGAATATGTTGGTGCCTTACAAATATAGGATAATAATAATAATACCTGCATAATAACGGTCTATGTGCACATTATTGTTTTTGGTAACTTCTCTTCATAAACCATAATGGTCAATAAAAAAGCTCCAAAAATGTATATATGCTGGTGGAAATATATGCTGGTGGAAACCTTTAAATGCTGCTTTTACGTTCCAAACCATATTTTACATCCTTTCTACTGTTATTCTTCTGGACATAAATTAAAGACAGTATAGAATAACTAGTAATTAGCCTGTCATAAATGACGGTATAATATTAGATGTGTCTCTTCCCCACCCTCCCCTGTCTATTTTCCCCACCCTCTTCCTCCCCTGTGTCTCCACCCCCCCTCTTTGTCTCTTTCCCTCGCTCCTTTTTCTGTCTTTTTCCCCCTCTCGCTTCCCTGTTGTCTCTATCCCCCCCTCTCCCTTCCCTGTCGTCTCTATCCCCCCTCTCCCTTCCCTGTCATCTCTATCCCCCCCCTCTCCCTTCCCTGTCGTCTCTATCCCCCCCTCTCCCTTCCCTGTCGTCTCTATCCCCCCCTCTCCCTTCCCTGTCGTCTCTATCCCCCCCTCTCCCTTCCCTGTCGTCTCTATCCCCCCCTCTCCCTTCCCTGTCGTCTCTATCCCCCCCTCTCCCTTCCCTGTCGTCTCTATCCCCCCCTCTCCCTTCCCTGTCGTCTCTATCCCCCCCTCTCCCTTCCCTGTCGTCTCTATCCCCCCCTCTCCCTTCCCTGTCGTCTCTATCCCCCCCTCTCCCTTCCCTGTCGTCTCTATCCCCCCCTCTCCCTTCCCTGTCGTCTCTATCCCCCCCTCTCCCTTCCCTGTCGTCTCTATCCCCCCCTCTCCCTTCCCTGTCGTCTCTATCCTCCCTCTCCCTTCCCTGTCGTCTCTATCCTCCCTCTCCCTTCCCTGTCGTCTCTATCCCCCCCCTCCCTTCCCTGTCGTCTCTATCCCCCCCTCTCCCTTCCCTGTCGTCTCTATCCCCCCCCTCTCCCTTCCCTGTCGTCTCTATCCCCCCCCTCTCCCTTCCCTGTCGTCTCTATCCCCCCCCTCTCCCTTCCCTGTCGTCTCTATCCCCCCCCCTCTCCCTTCCCTGTCGTCTCTATCCCCCCCCCTCTCCCTTCCCTGTCGTCTCTATCCCCCCCCCTCTCCCTTCCCTGTCGTCTCTATCCTCCCTCTCCCTTCCCTGTCGTCTCTATCCTCCCTCTCCCTTCCCTGTCGTCTCTATCCTCCCTCTCCCTTCCCTGTCGTCTCTATCCTCCCTCTCCCTTCCCTGTCGTCTCTATCCTCCCTCTCCCTTCCCTGTCGTCTCTATCCTCCCTCTCCCTTCCCTGTCGTCTCTATCCCCCCCCTCCCTTCCCTGTCGTCTCTATCCCCCCCCTCTCCCTTCCCTGTCGTCTCTATCCCCCCCTCTCCCTTCCCTGTCGTCTCTATCCTCCCTCTCCCTTCCCTGTCGTCTCTATCCTCCCTCTCCCTTCCCTGTCGTCTCTATCCCCCCCTCTCCCTTCCCTGTCGTCTCTATCCCCCCCTCTCCCTTCCCTGTCGTCTCTATCCCCCCCTCTCCCTTCCCTGTCGTCTCTATCCCCCCCTCTCCCTTCCCTGTCGTCTCTATCCCCCCCTCTCCCTTCCCTGTCGTCTCTATCCCCCCCCCTCCCTTCCCTGTCGTCTCTATCCCCCCCTCTCCCTTCCCTGTCGTCTCTATCCCCCCCTCTCCCTTCCCTGTCGTCTCTATCCCCCCCTCTCCCTTCCCTGTCGTCTCTATCCTCCCTCTCCCTTCCCTGTCGTCTCTATCCCCCCCCTCCCTTCCCTGTCGTCTCTATCCCCCCCCTCCCTTCCCTGTCGTCTCTATCCCCCCCCTCCCTTCCCTGTCGTCTCTATCCCCCCCCCTCTCCCTTCCCTGTCGTCTCTATCCCCCCCCTCTCCCTTCCCTGTCGTCTCTATCCCCCCCCTCTCCCTTCCCTGTCGTCTCTATCCCCCCCCTCTCCCTTCCCTGTCGTCTCTATCCCCCCCCCTCTCCCTTCCCTGTCGTCTATCCCCCCCTCTCCCTTCCCTGTCGTCTCTATCCCCCCTCTCCCTTCCCTGTCGTCTCTACCCCCCCCCCCTCTCCCTTCCCTGTCGTCTCTATCCCCCCCCCTCTCCCTTCCCTGTCGTCTCTATCCCCCCTCTCCCTTCCCTGTCGTCTCTATCCTCCCTCTCCCTTCCCTGTCGTCTCTATCCTCCCTCTCCCTTCCCTGTCGTCTCTATCCCCACCTCTCCCTTCCCTGTCGTCTCTATCCCCCCCCCCTCTCCCTTCCCTGTCGTCTATCCCCCCCCTCTCCCTTCCCTGTCGTCTCTATCCCCCCCTCTCCCTTCCCTGTCGTCTCTATCCCCCCCCTCTCCCTTCCCTGTCGTCTCTATCCCCCCCCCCCTCTCCCTTCCCTGTCGTCTCTATCCCCCCCCTCTCCCTTCCCTGTCGTCTCTATCCTCCCTCTCCCTTCCCTGTCGTCTCTATCCTCCCTCTCCCTTCCCTGTCGTCTCTATCCTCCCTCTCCCTTCCCTGTCGTCTCTATCCTCCCTCTCCCTTCCCTGTCGTCTCTATCCTCCCTCTCCCTTCCCTGTCGTCTCTATCCTCCCTCTCCCTTCCCTGTCGTCTCTATCCTCCCTCTCCCTTCCCTGTCGTCTCTATCCTCCCTCTCCCTTCCCTGTCGTCTCTATCCCCCCCCTCCCTTCCCTGTCGTCTCTATCCCCCCCCCCCTCTCCCTTCCCTGTCGTCTCTATCCCCCCCCTCTCCCTTCCCTGTCGTCTCTATCCTCCCTCTCCCTTCCCTGTCGTCTCTATCCTCCCTCTCCCTTCCCTGTCGTCTCTATCCTCCCTCTCCCTTCCCTGTCGTCTCTATCCTCCCTCTCCCTTCCCTGTCGTCTCTATCCTCCCTCTCCCTTCCCTGTCGTCTCTATCCTCCCTCTCCCTTCCCTGTCGTCTCTATCCTCCCTCTCCCTTCCCTGTCGTCTCTATCCTCCCTCTCCCTTCCCTGTCGTCTCTATCCCCCCCCTCCCTTCCCTGTCGTCTCTATCCCCCCCCTCTCCCTTCCCTGTCGTCTCTATCCCCCCCTCTCCCTTCCCTGTCGTCTCTATCCCCCCCTCTCCCTTCCCTGTCGTCTCTATTCTCCCTCTCCCTTCCCTGTCGTCTCTATCCCCACCTCTCCCTTCCCTGTCGTCTCTACCCCCCCGTGCATCTCTATTCCCACTCTCACGCTGTGCTTTGCGGACTGCGTCATGTACGGACTTCTGTACATATAGTTTGTAAACTGCGTATGCGCTTCCTCTGGAGCATTTGACAAGGTTTAGAAACTATATTAGTGATTGGAAGTCAATGATCCTGCTCAGCTACGTAGATTTCTTGTACAGAAGCCGACATATAAAATAAATATGTTGTTAATAACGTCCCGGAAATTCAGAGCAGATCCTCCTGTAAACTCTTGGCTCAATGTAAAGGCTAAAATGGTCAAAGATGTTTAAAATAAAACCTCTTTCATTCAATTATGTCTGTCTGATTTCATAGCGCACGCATTTGTACCCAGCATTTTTTCTTTTTAAGTTCTCATACTGAAACAATTACTCTCTTGTATCTTGCGTGACGGGCCCAGCTTTTATCCTGGTTTTGTCACTAGTAGCTTTTAGCTTTTTTTTTTATGTTCTTTCGAGTGTACTTGGAAATGAACAGTGACATTAAAAATATAAAAAAAAACAGGCAGAGTACGAAGAATATAACTTTTATTAAAGGTGCCCATTTAAACCTAATTTCTATGTCACACAATTCTTTTTTTTATCTCTATGTGGCAATCACATGTCAGTAAATGGTGATTTATATGTATGTGATGCCGCAAACATTTTAGTTTTAGTGATGCACCTGATTTGTAATTGTGTTCTATGACCCTTTAAGAGACCATCATCATACAACCACTTTTTCTCAAACATTTTTAAAAAAGCACATTGTAATCGCGACAAAAGTGTTTGTTTTTTTGCATGCCAAATATTAAGTAAAACATGTTTAAATATCAATGCAATTAACAGGAAATGCAAATGGCATACTTAAAGGGCCATTTACCTCACTATAAGTGCTCTTCATGGTGTGAAAGTGCACACAATTCTATGTTAAACTTACCTATGTTTTTTAATTACACTAATAAGAGCTATAAAAACAAGTCTCTCCTGCCTACTAGCAATATCATGATTAATAACAGCCGAGCCGCACGTGGTGAAGACAGTGATTGATAGCAGTTTTTCGCTGGACTCAGGACTGCACTGACCAGTTAACCCATAACTGACCTGTTTAGGAGATCCCACCATTCTTAGCTCTGCACAGATAGATTTCTTCCCATTTGCTCACTACACAGAGCTGTAGCTGCTAGTCTGGCAGTGGGCAGTCTGTTACACATGTAAGCACAGATTTTACTTTATTAAATTCTCAGCGAAAAATGCACAGATTTCAAAAGGTATTTCAACATGCTTTTAGGAGATCGTTACAGCGGTGTGCACCAAATTGTGCTGAATAAATTGGCTCTTTAAGTTTGTAGATTGCATTAGTTGGCCGAGAAGGCAGTAAAACTTCTGAATATGTTTTTGTGCTCTGAGATCGTTACTTGAAAAAAGTGAATACCCTGAGACACACTAGCACTCTTTATATCATGCAATAAAGGAAAACATATTTCCATGTCCCTTTTTAATAACTTTTATTTAGTCACAGTTGATTAAGTTAGGATTGCTTCCTGAAGTCTTAATTATGTTTGTGTATGTGTGTGTGTGTATATATATATATATATATATATATATATATATATATATATATATATATATATAAATTACCATTTTAATGGCTTCCAAAATAATGTTGGTGGCACCTAAGTTGCATGTAGATTTATCAACCTCTGGCCTGTTCCAGCCGTTGCTGTCCTGTAAGCTAGAAATCTGCATAGGGCAGATGGAATTTCTTATTTGTAGAATGTAAATGTGCCAGAATATTTTCTTTGAAGTTTGTATTTTTATATTTTAACCAGATCCAGCGACCCCCTTCCTTGGTGCGCCTCTTATCAGTCAATAAGTAACATTATAAGTGCTCCATATGGGGTCCTAAATGGAGTGATTGTGTTGAATGGCTTTGTTGTGAGATGTTGTGTATAATCCTCATTTGAGCCACTTGGCAAAAATAGCTTTAGCTGGCACCCTTATGGACCTTTTTAAGTTGCAAGTGACTGATAAGAAACTAACTAAGGAGGGAAGATCTCTGGATTTGATTACAAGTAAGATAATGGTATTTCCAAGTACATTTCTGGCATTAGATTTACTTATCACATATATAGTTTTGAGTGTACGGGTCGTTGCTCACGCTTGCAGGCTCGCGTAGCGAGGTCACTGGGCAAGGGCCTCAGTTGCTGGCGAGGTCACTGGGCAAGGGCCTCAAACCCTCGCAAACTTCACGTCGCTACTCAAAAAACACGACACACAAATTACGACACTCGCTAAATTTTACGAGGAACGCAAACAACCTACGAAACACGTTACCACACATTACGACCTCGCAAACATCGGACGCAACACGCCGACATACAAACATTTAAAACACAATAAATACACACAACACACACATAAAAAGCTTACCTACAGCAAGAGGAACCATCCAGCACCTCAATAAAACAAGTTACACCTTCATTTAAATAAAAATAAAACACTTTAGACACTAATAAAATCGCTAAGCGAGAGAAAAAATGGCCGACGGACAAAACGAAAACGAGGCTACAGCACTCTCAACACGTAAAACACCACAACACACTCGCAAAACACCACCCGAAACTCGAAAACCACTACAAACCAACAACGGACAATACGCAAAGACGCACAACACACATAAACCGCCATTTAACGCAAATGCGGAAGTACGACACTACGCGCACGGTTTCGACTCGCGCACGCACAGTATTACACTGCACACATTCACCGCGCTTAGAGAGCAGCTCCACAACACTAATGCTGCAGCAATGTCAAAACACATTCACATCTCTTCAACACAATGCTTCCAAATAGGTAAAGTATATTCATTTATTAATGTATTATATCTACACACCAAACAACATTAGCTACCTTACAATTTCATTGCCGTCATTTTTTGACGGGCAATTCGCTAGTTAATAATAATCACAAGGCATGCTTATTTAGACTAGGGACCTTTTGTGCGTCATTTTAACATTGATCTCCGCTCTTTTTAGGGTATATAAGTCACTCTGATGTAATGCTTACAGGTATTCCTGGAGTAATGTGTTATTACCCGAGTATTATGTATCCTGTATGTAATTTATGAGTAGAGTTTCCAATAAACATTTTAATGCTTTAACAAAAGAATATTTTAGTACTTTTTAGACAAAAATGTATTATTAACTTATAATTTGTATCCTCAATGTAAGTTTTATATAGAATTTAATTTCTATGAAGCCACCAAACTGACACCTACTGGACCCCAATGTTTCCCTGTTTTCCTCTCCATGGAGGCTGCTGGGTTGCACAGCTGTGACCTAAAGCCACTCCCCTTGGCCAATTGCTTGACACTGCCAGTGCAATGCTGCCTATAAGCATACCATGTGTCTGAGCAGCATGAAGCACTTGTGTTATGAAACAACTCCCTGTGGGCATGTCTTTAGTTCACAGTTGTGAAATATGGCACCTTGCCTTGTGAGAGAATATATTTATCCTCCTTGAAACATTATTTAGACAAAAAAACAAAACCCTGTTTAATACCTTTTAATGGCATTTGGTAGACTGCATGGACATTTCATTTTTTTAAATAATGAAGTAGGTTTTTTAACAAAATGTATAAAAGATGTTTGAGGCAAATGATGAGGCGCATGGGCGTTGATCACATAGAACTAGTTAGGGTGGTCTCATACTGTACTGATTACTGTAGTCAACTTTACGGTTTGGTTGTCAAGGCGATTGTTCAGTTTACCTCAGCTGATGTGTTAATAAAGTTGTTTTTAAATGTGCAGTTTATGCAACATTTCACACTGTACACTTTTTAAAGGGACCACACAGTTCTTACTTTTTGATGATCAAGGGCCTTAAAGGGCCAATCTATTCCAAAACTTTAATTTATGTAAAAGATCATGTTTTTTATATTACATTTTTTAAAGTTTTTATCTGCCTTTACCTTATTTAGTTAAGGACGTGTAATCAAGGGCTCGTGGAGACCTTATTAATTGTAATTTCTTACCTGATTACATTAAAACCAATAGGGTCTAAAGCGGAATATTTTTTCAGTTCAGATATCCATAAGCCTTCGTGCCCGCCTGTGTCCTATTACTTGTCAGTACAGGAGCAGAAAGCAATCCCATGTGGTCCATATATAATGACATTTTACATGACTATAAATCATAATCATCTTATTCAGACACTAATGTCAAATGTTTGAATTGATTTTTTTTTCTTTCTTTTATTACCCCTATTTTTCAACTTTTTTTTTATATTAGTCAGGACTCCTAAAATGTGACTGCTGGCTATTGTGATTAGTTATTATACACACAGGCGGTCCCCGGGTTACAGACAAGATCCATTCCTGAGAACGTCTTTAAACCAGATTTATGCAACTCTCGGATCTATAATGGCTCATATGTGGTAGTAATAATAATACAGTTTAATACTGTAATAATAATAATACCCTGTACTGTAATATTAAACAAACAAAAAAACAAACTGCCACAAAAACCCTTGGAGCCCGTTCTTATTTACGGGTCGTCTGGAAGTCTGGTCGACTGTAACCTGGGACATCCTTATATTTCTCTGTGTGTATGTATACTATCTATCTATCTATCTATCTATCTATCTATCTATCTATCTATCTTCCAGTTCTAGCCCCTAAATGTTTGACTGCCTACTAAGCTTCCCATAAATTGGTTAAAGCTGTTTTAACTGCAGAAGAGATTCAAACAATTTAGAAAGAAAATTACAGGGAGTAACAGTTACTCAACTTCTAGACCCTCTCCATTTGTTCCTGTTCCATCTCATGTAGGTTGCCATGTTTCACAGCTGGATCCCAAGGTCACCCCCTCAGGGAGTGGCTTCACATGCCCAATGTCTCATGCTGCTGCAAGCAGACAATGACTTGCTGTGTGTGAGCATCATGAGACACTGATAGTGTGAAGCCCCTTCCTATGTCAAGCTACATAATTGACAGATGCTATAACTTTCTTTTATATTTATATTTTTACCTAAAAGAGCCACTAATTATTAGGCATTACTTGCACCTTTACAACTTAGACTTTTTATTATTTTAATCCCCAGTGGTACTAATCTGTATATTTTCAGTTGCTAGTGATCTTTTTGTATATTACAGCTTTGCTGGTCCCTTGCTGTGGAGTTTCACGCCATTATGTTCTTCAACTATAAAAGGTTTCAAATGTAGGATAAAAAATATATAATAACTTGCTTTAATTATAGCTGAGCTCATGTTAATTTCCTGAGACTTCCTGCTCTTCCTATTACTCTGGTAGTTTTAATATTGAGACATCAGAGGTTTCAAATATGGGATAATGTTAAACTATACATTTTAACACACACTTTACCAGTTGAATGTTATAAAAAAAAAAAAAAAAAGCAGTAAACTAATATTGAAGTTTGCCATTTTGAGCTGTCAGTCAGCCTTTCTGATCAACTCTCAAAAAGAGATTGGAAAGCTTTTCTAATGAGATTATTGCACTTGATTACTGATAACACTTTAACTTATTTTGCCTGGTTCTGGGCATGCCTAGTAGCTATTTGTGCAGTCCACATACAATGAACACAATGACTTAAGGGCTTGACAATAAATCAATGTAGTGATGTCTTGTTAACCATGCTTTTTTGTGGGTTGATCAGAAAGACAAAATAGCAAATATAAATATAAATTTACTGTAGGGAAATGCACTTTTAAGGACTTTCAGCTGATCAAGTGTTTGCCTAGACTTTTAAATGATACCATATTTGGAGCCAATTCTCTTAAATGGACATGGCACCACCATATTTTCAGTGATCTATTTTCAAGATCTAGAGTTAACAAAGTTAAAGGGTATTATATCATTAAAAATAATAAAATACCTTTTACTTTACTACATATTATATGTAGTCTTGGACATTTTGTGCCCTGTAAAGATTTCCCCTTCCTCATTGTAGGGCAGATAAGCAAAGTGAAATACCATGCATTATGACACTATAAATGGCAAATCACTGAGTGGCCATGTGCTAATCTCACCTCTTACTGGACAAAAAACATATACTAAGAAATAAGGTGGGGTCTTTGAATGGTGAACTGAACAATGGTGCTGGGCAGGATATCCTACAATTATATAAATAAGTAATACAATTAATGGTTGTTTTTTTATTTTTAAATCAATAAAAAAGAAAATCAGACTACCTGATAATGCAAAACCTTTAGCTGGGGGGTGGAGAATAAGTATTTTTAAAGGGAAGACATGTGCAAATATGTATAGGTGTGTGTGTAATAAACATATATTTGTGTTCACGTTTGAATGTCTAAGACAAGTTAGAAGACTTGTTTTGTGCTCAGAATTCTGAGAAATACAGTTATTACACTGCATTCTGGGAAGCTGAGCAGGGAAATGCAAATGTGCCCACAAATGCTTCGTTCTTCTATCCATAACCATTTTAAACATGGCTTCCTTTAAGCTTATGCCCACTGCATTACACAGCTTTTATGCAAAGCCATATAATTACATAATTTATATATGATTACACACGCAAACACATTTTATTAATTTAGATTAACCTCATTTTTGCCTTTCTATGCCTCAAATTAAGGCAATGCGTCTATATTTAGGATTCACTGACCCACAAAGCAGCAAGTAATACCATATAAGTAACCCTATTATTTTGACCCCATCTACCATAAAATAGGCTTTCAAGGACATATTGAATCTTTCATAGTTGTGCCTTTATAAAGCTGTGAAGCAATACAAATGGATTAAGAAACAGAATACCCCTCCTCCATCTTCAGGAATGTTTGTATGGGAAAAGAGAATTCTGCTCTGGAAAACAATGCGTAATTATATCCCCAGCTTAGATGTCAATCCATACTGGTGGGGACTGGTGGTTTGTTTTTCTTAAATATTGAATTACACTGATAGAAATATTTAATTCTTTGAATTCAGTAAACCGAAACATGAAGCATGACTTGTTGGAGAGGATATTAACATGATGCATATGTATATAGTACATTCACCAGCTGAAGATGATTTCTCCGTTACAGTAAACAGGAAAGATCCATCACACAACTATGGGAATTGTAAGGGTGATTTATGTTTGGCCATCCTGTCCTAACAGCAGGGCAGAAAGGATGGGGGAAGTTATCAGTTAGTGACCTTCTTAAAGAGGGCAGTCATCTTGGAACCAAAGTAAACTTTGTGTGTGTGTGTGTATATATATATATATATATATATATATATATATATATATATATATATATATATATATATATATGTGTGTATGTGTTATTTAGTAATTATTGATCTATTTATGTATGTATAATATTTTTCTGTCTAATAATGTAGGAATATATGCATATATAAAGCACGCACCATTGTTTATTTAGTCTTTACCCAAATCACACACTGGCTTCCAGTTTAATATGACTGAGCTTCAGTAGGGTGTTGGTTTCCTCTGGGCCAGCACTTTTGTTTAAGGTCTATTATATATAAAGCTACAGTTTGCTCTATTGTTTTTCTTTTTAATGTTTTGTCGGATCGCACCTTCTAAGTGTCGGCCGTGCACGGTCATTTCCTTAGTAAAATCAGTTGAAGCATACACTGATTTATTTTCCTGTCTGCCATTAATATGTTGTCTTATGTGATTGGATAATGATTACATCATAATTAAGTTGAAAGCAAAATAAATCAACATTTTAAAAATGTGCATTTTTTATCACCAAAATAAACTACCGTAAATGCAATTTGGTAAACTGAAGTATAACTTGTTGGGGGGCTATTATCTCTTGATCTTTTTATATACAGCATTTTATCAGCAGATCATGTTGTTTTCCTTCCTTATGGCCATAAATAAATGTTATCTGCGTCCCACTTATCTATGTCTGAGCTGTGACAGATGTGGGGGTGGCAGTCCATGTCGCTATGTCATCATACATAGAAGGGTTGCTCTTTTGGCAGGTTTTAGATAACTTACAGCTTTATTCTTTGAGTTTTAAGTTTAGTTATTTTTAGCCAGAAAGTATCAGTCCAACTATCATGACACTGGCCACCCAAATAGTTAGACATGTAACAAGTCATGTCATATAAAACAGTTTTTTTTTTTTTATACCGTGTATAATATAAATGAAAAATTGAGCCAGATTTTGGCAAATTTATATTAAATATAGGTAATTGTTAGTGTACATAGATAAATGTTGCATTACCAAAAAGTTAGGAGCCATAAGTACAAGTTTACAAACTATAACTCGGTGGCTCCCAGTATTTGTCAAGCCCAACTATAAGCCATAACAAGTACCCTATATAAGAACATTTTATTTTTTATATTTGTAAAGTAAACTTAACTTGCATTTGTTCATCAACCTGTTCATTTGTCAATCAACCTGTTTGTTGCGTCATTCAAGCTTGATTCCTTATTTTTTATTGAGCCTAATCATTACTTGGAGTTTGTATGTTTTTAATTACATGGTAATCTAAATACTGGACATTGTTCTCAGCCTCCATATACTTGGTACAATCACTGACCATGGGAAATGAGGGTGTCATTAGCAATCACCAGGCTATAATAATTGACAGGCATAAAGACTTAAACTTAAGTTTACTTTAATTAAAGTTTTTTTTTAAAAATACTTAAAATTGACTAGGTACTTGTTAACTATAATTTTGGTTTCTACCAAATTTGAAAAATTTGCCTTGTCCGTAACATCTGCTATAATCCATGTTTTTATGTGGTTATGAGTTTATTCATACATTGGTATCTTTAGATTATACTGGACTGGAAGGTGTACATCAATATGCCCAGGTCAAAGATTACACCCTGGTCATGTGTCCGTCTGGTTATGTGCTTATTCACACATGGGTATCTTTCCCACGCACAGCTGGTTTTCTTCTGATCAGTTCTAATGTAGGATCATGCACATTAATAGAAATCTCTTCTTGTCGAGGGTTTATTATTAAAGGGAAGTTACCAGGGACAAATGTTACTGCTTTCGGAGTGAAGTCACAGCCTTTTACAATGGATGCCGGATCTGATATCTCCAGAAGCCGGATGCTGTCAGAGTAAATCAGACTTCTCCATAGTCACACAAGGGAAGGACAAGCAGGGCACCTGGTCACACTGTAGGACTCTGGTATTTGTAGGAAAACACTGTGGTTTCATTATTAATCCACAACTTTTTTCACTTAATTTTAGTCTTGCAAATCTGTGCTGAGCTCCCAGACATGGTTCCTGCTCATAGCTGGGAATAGGTGCCTGGGGTCAGAATAAACGAGAAAAGAGGGGCGGTATGGGAATGTACAGATCCTGCTTCTGTGTCCACCTATGATTAGGGGGATGGGGAAGCATTTTCCAGACCGTGGGCTAAATTGCCTTTTTGTGTCATTCCAGCGTCACAAAGCCTAGATTTTTTTTTTTTTTTTTTTACCCCAAATTTAAATTGCAGGCCCATCCAGGGGCAGAGTGGCAGAGAAAACAAAGAGCATGCTGTTGTTCACAGTCAGAGACATACTTGTTGCATGTGTCCATGTCCTATTTGGAGATGCATTTTCCAGTTTCCAAGGTCTGGGAGGGGGCAGAGCCCGGGCTCCTGGGAGGGTTAAGCATCATAACATCTGCATATTTTCCTGTTTCATTTTGTTGCCTTGCAAAAAATTTTCCTTTGCCTCTGGGTCTGAGCATTTCTCGCATGACCTATTGTGGAATTAACCCCTCCAGTGCTGCATCCCGTTGGGATAAACGACATGGTCTACAATTAAAAGCTTGCACTCAATCTTGGTATGCAGAGCACGGATAAACCACTCTTTGTTTTTAGGATACAGAGGTTGTAGAATAGGAGCCTCTCTTGTAGCAACAAGATTAACACTGTGGGAGTGAGAATTGTGTAGGCATTGAGAAAATCTTTTTCTGTGGATAATCAGTGCTAGGAAAGAAAGTCAGTATGTGTATGCTGCCTTTTACATGGTTTGAACATATTGCCTTTCTATGCTTCCCTCTGTCATTACTCATTTGTCTTTTGTATGACGTTAATAGTTATCTTAAGATTTGAACACACTAGTTATTTGAGTGTTTGGAGAAATAGAATGTCCTTGTATAAATAAATCAAATTACAATTAGTTATTTTAAGATACTTTAAAAGTATCATTAGCACACATTCAATAAAAAGGTCCCCCCACTCACTTGATGACTTTATCTCATGTTATTATCTCTTATAATAGTGGGCAATAAGCCACTAGAGCAGTGGTTGGCAACAGGTAAGCTGGGGACTTCATGCATACTCTAGAGTGGTAGGATGTCCCTCTTTGGTCTTCTGGCTATTCAATTTAAAATAAATACATTTGGCAACCCCTGACATCTCCCCACAGTGATTTTTGCAATTGTTTTGCTATGCATAAAACAAAAAAAAGATGATAAATTATTGTGTGGCCCTTTTTAAGAACTTTGGGGGTCTCCATATAGAACCCTTCAGGTGAAATAGCTTGGCTGCCACTTACCTAGTGCATGACCAATTGGTGTAGATTAGGACAGTAATACAACTTTAACTTAAGTCTCTGTGACTATTGTTTGTATAAGTGGGCATGTTTATCACTCCACCCTTACTGTGAGCATTGTTCAGTCGTTTCCAACGCTCCGATACCTCATGGACCGTAACACACCAAGCATATCTTTATGTCCAAGGTAATGCTGCTCACTTGGTATTCATGACAGAGAAACTGGAGTGGGTTGCCAGTTTCTTCTCCATTGGGCCACAGCATACAGTTCCTGGTATTCCTAGGTGGTGACCCATCCAAGTACTGACTAGGCCCAATCGTGCATGGCTTCAGGATGGTGTGACCTCTTGGTTCCCTGGCTTGGAATCAAACCCAGGTCACAGCGGTGAAAGCACTCTATCGTAGCCACTGGACCACCAGGGAACCCCAGTTGAGATACTCATTAGACGTATATAAATGTACTTTTTTGTGCTGATCTTCACTAGCAAGGCAAGATCTCGTCTGCTTCTGTTTTTACCAAGTGTGTGGAGGCCAAGAAAAACATCCAGCATTTAAATTACCATGAACAAACTCCAAGTAATTAGTAATGATTAGGCTTAATACAAAGATAAGGAAGCTACAAAAGGCAGCATTGGCAAGTGAACAAATACAATGTAATTTTTTTGTTTTGTTTTTAGTAGCTCAGTTGTGACCTTACGGATCTCAGCACGCCAGGCGCATCCATAAGGTTTTCTTAGCTTTATTGAAGTACACAAGGCCCTTTACCCCACCACAAGGTAGCGATCCAGAAGGGGAATGTAAATTTACTATACAAAAAAAAAATGTTCTAATATAACACTCAATTGGTTACGTGTTATGGTTTATAGTTGGGCTTCACAAATCCTGGGAGTCGTGGCTCCTAAAATTGTACCTCTGGCTCCTAACCTTCTGGTAATTCTACATTTATCTATGGGTACACACCATTCCCTAGCACCTACATTTGAATAGAAATTTTAAAATGAATGATTACATTTTAACTTACACCATACACTGTATGAAAACAACTGTTTTTACATTGCATGGTCTGTGACATGTCTAACTATTTGGGTGACCGGTGTCATGATAGCTGGACAGCTGATGCTGTGCAGGGTAAGCAGGAAGCAAAAATACATTTTATATTCATCATACTTACTGGGTGAATACAACTAAACTCAGACTATAAAAGAATAAAGCTGTAAGTTATCTAAACCTATTTTGTATGATGACAGAGTGACATGCTCTACCCCCCCCTGCTCAGACAGACATAGATAAGTGGGACACAAAACAACATGGTCTGCTAATAAAAAAAGCTGTATAAAAAAAAATCACAATTTTAACATCCAACAGGTTATATTTCAGATTAACAAAGCACATTTAGTTTGTTTTGGTGATAAAACTATTTTTCTGCACATTTTTTTAAAATATATATTTCTGCACAGTCCTGTCATAGATTCCTCGGAGCGGACCCACCTCTGCTTCAAGGCAATTATAGTAAAGGAATTGCAAAAATCCTAGTGGGCACGTCATTGGGTTAGACCTTCTGAGGTGTGCTTCTTAAATATTGGCTTTCTGTGTCTTGATGTCTTGAAGTCTAGAGTCTAATCTTCTCTCAAGGAAGTGACAAGATTGTTTTAAAGGACCACAGCAGAGGTGCCACTTATCAAGTAAAATACTACTAAAATATGAATATTTTGCAGTCAAAATGTACTAAATTGTGTCTGTCACTCAGGTGAAGGGATCCTCTCATCATAGTATTTTCCCTTGTTATATATATTACCTCCAATAGTGGATTGTTTCCTTTTGTAGATGACTTCTCGGGTGTCTGTTTGTTACCAGAGAAGTCATGTGTGAAAGGAACATATTAATAAGAGAGCCATTCAGCAATAATGAGGGCTATTAGATAGTGAAAGCATCTGAGCAGAGTCACAAACACAATTTTAATACATTCAAAGCTTTTTTTTATACTAAAGGACATATTTTTAATACGTCCCAATTGCAAATATTCTTTTGATATTTTACTGGATATTGCGATTGGAACCCCCTCTGTGCCTCTTAAGAGGTGCTTGGACTTTGTGTAATCCATAAAGCATGTGTTGGCTGAAGTGATTGACTTGGTGTCTGCAGGAAGTGATGCCCTGGCCTGGACTTCTCAATGAGTTTAGTTCCTCCCTGGGGGTTCGTATTATTTTTCTATCAACCTTCATTCCTGGCCAAAGATAATTTTGCCGTACTGAGTCTTCCTGTTATCAAATTTCCACCCCCACTTCTGCATTAAGCTCAATAGGAGGGAGAGAGCTTTTCCGGAGAAGTGTCTTCTTATTCTTCTCACCAGCTTAAATTTGCATTATCACGGGTCACTGTTTGGCCACTGATGCATTATTTAGCCTGCCAAAATATACTTAATGGTATAGGAAAGCCATTCAGGTAAATGTTTAATCTGAAATGAGTTAACTCTTTTATGGCATGCTGAGATTTGTAATTCATGTACTTGTCCCACCACCAACATCCTATTTGTATGCGGTGGTCCTAATTACAAACCACTGAACTGAGGGAGAGCTTTATATACATCATAAATCCAAAGTACATATGTGCATACCACAAATATAGACCTCTTCCCGAAAGTTCATTTAATGTAAACCCAATTCATTTTAGTAACCACATGTTTATAATTCTAGCATTGCCAATAAAATGTTTTAATTTGAAAATCTTAAGTGAAGCCATAATGTGCACTTCACTTCCTGCACGCCTGAGAAGGCCAGAGAAGCCATGCTGCTAGTGACCTATTTAGGGCAGGGGTTATAGGTGTGTGTGTGTGTGTGTCTCTCTCTCTCTCTCTCTTTCACTCTTGCTTTCGCTCACTTGCTTGTTTTCTCTCGCTTGCTTTCTAGCTCTCTGTCGCTCGCTCGCCCTGTCGCTCGCTCGCCCTGTCGCTCGCTCGCCCTGTCGCTCGCTCGCCCTGTCGCTCGCTCGCCCTGTCGCTCGCTCGCCCTGTCGCTCGCTCGCTTTCTCGCTCTTTCTCTCGCTCTCGCTCTTTCTCTCGCTTTCTCGCTCTTTCTCTCGCTTTCTCGCTCTTTCTCTCGCTCTTTCTCTCGCTTTCTCGCTCTTTCTCTCGCTCTCGCTCTTTCTCTCGCTTTCTCGCTCTTTCTCTCGCTCTCGCTCTTTCTCTCGCTTTCTCACTCTTTCTCTCGCTCTCGCTCTTTCTCTCGCTCTCGCTCTTTCTCTCGCTCTCGCTCTTTCTCTCGCTCTCGCTCTTTCTCTCGCTTTCTCGCTCTTTCTCTCGCTTTCTCGCTCTTTCTCTCGCTTTCTCGCTCTTTCTCTCGCTCTCGCTCTTTCTCTCGCTCTCGCTCTTTCTCTCGCTCTCGCTCTTTCTCTCGCTCTTTCTCTCGCTCTTTCTCTCGCTCTTTCTCTCGCTCTTTCTCTCGCTCTTTCTCTCGCTCTCGCTCTTTCTCTCGCTCTCGCTCTTGCTCTCGCTCTCGCTCTTTCTCTCGCTCTCGCTCTTTCTCTCGCTCTTTCTCTCGCTCTTTCTCTCGCTCTTTCTCTCGCTCTTTCTCTCGCTCTCGCTCTTTCTCTCGCTCTTTCTCTCGCTCTCGCTCTTTCTCTCGCTCTTTCTCTCGCTCTCTCTCTCGCTCTCTCTCTCGCGCTCTCTCTCGCGCTCTCTCTCTCGCTCTCTCTCTCGCTCTCTCTCTCGCTCTCTCTCTCGCTCTCGCTCTCGCTCTCGCTCTCGCTCTCGCTCTCGCTCTCGCTCTCTCTCTCGCTCTCTCTCTCGCTCTCGCTCTCGCTCTCGCTCTCGCTCTCTCTCTCGCTCTCTCTCTCGCTCTCTCTCTCTCGCTCTCTCTCTCTCGCTCTTTCTCTCGCTCTTTCTCTCGCTCTCGCTCTTTCTCTCGCTCTTTCTCTCGCTCTTTCTTTCTCTCTCGCTCTTTCTTTCTCTCTCTCGCTCTTTCTTTCTCTCTCTCGCTCTTTCTTTCTCTCTCTCGCTCTTTCTTTCTCTCTCTCGCTCTTTCTTTCTCTCTCTCGCTATAGCTCTCAGGATTTGTCAATGCCTGATCAAGCACACCTTTCCTTCCTCCCTGGGATGACGTTCTTAGCTGGGATGTGTTGCTTTGGAAGTAGTAAAGTCTCCGGGGCTAGAGTTCCTAGAGCTCCATCCTTGGAATTTGTCTGCCCCCTGAGGGGGGGTCTTTATCACAAAGCACTGCATTTATGTCTGTGCATGTTCAGACTGGACCAGGTTAACAGCACACTTTAATGTTTTAATGGGACATCTTTCTCTCAACAGTTAAAAAACCCTTTATTTCCTTTTCTTTTGTTTATCTTTAATTAAGCTTTTTCTTCCCTCCTCCCCTTTCCTTTTTTCCTTTTCTTTTAATCTTCTGCACCCCCCTCCCTTTGTGTAGCTTCACCCCCTCCCCATGTCTTCAGAAGACAGGCTTGGAAGCGTATCCTTTGAGTCCCGTGCTTATTTTAAGACACTGCCAGGGATAGGATTGTGTGGCATGCTGCTGCTATTTGCAGAAAAGCTAAAGTGGTCGATCCGCCCATCACCAGCCTGACGCCACACACTCACACCATGAATTTACCTGCTCAGCTACCGTTTCATGTACACACAACAGCACCCGTGCTAGCTCTGCCAGCGTACCCGTTATATGTATGCTGCTGTACACGGCTGGAAATTTCCGGGGCATCTCTAATAAGGCCTTCCAACCAGACTCCTAGAACACAGCCTGTCTGGCTCTTAAAAAAAAAAATCTTCCTAGCTCTAAATTGTGATATTTTTCTACCCAATTATTTTACGCTTTCTATCATGCATTTAAAACAAACCTGTTTTATACAAGTTTTTCACACATAAAAAAGAAATTACAAATAATATCACAGAATCCGATTAAAAAAATTAAAAAACGTGTATCTGATCTACCAGCACACATGTATTTCAGTTTAGACATCCTCAAGGCTCACTGCAATTCTGTTTCCTGTAATATGTTAATATCAGGTTTATGTGGTCTAATTATAATTAAATCCACATCAAAATGGCAAACTACTGTGGACAAGAGACTGCTCACATCAGTAAGCTGTACAGGCATTTAAGTTTATTTTTTGGCCATGTTTATTAATTTACTTTAATAGTTCTTCATTATAGCTGATCTTTCAATATAACTTTTATATGTCCCTCTAAGGCAAAGTAGCAAAAATACACAACATACAACTACCGTCCATTAGCAAAGATTTTAAAGGGAGAGGAGAGAGGTTAATGTATTAAAATCTAAGTGAATGGAGGGATTATTTTCCAGCCAAGTTTCCATAGACAGAAAACTTATTTACTTAATATTGTTATCTCAGACTTTATTGTGAAGGGGAAATTCCAAATTTAACCATCTCGGTGCTAGAAAAGACAGTGCCGCTATTTGTTATTTTAACCCATATTTCCTGTCTTCCTCTTGGTTTTCTAAAAAGACCAAAACAAATATGCTTATAAGGCTCCAATTACGCAACCATATTGGATTAACCCTACCCACCTCACATGGACAGTCTAAGAAAGTGGACTCAAACCTTTATTTGGTTGAAGAGTGCCCGAAGCCTCATAGTTAGCATGTCAATTTCAAGAACTAGTCAATCAATTACTACTTAATCAATTTAGAAACTAGAACATATGATTTTTTAAATCCAATTTACTGTGCTGGTAGCTCCATTTTTTTGGGTTTACCTGGCAACATCCAAGACCTTGGACACAGGCAGTTTCATGGTTTATGCCACATCATAAGCTTGTAGAGTTTTCTGTGTAATTGTGTAGACCTTTCATTCCCAAAATTCTTGTTTTGATGGCCTTCTTAAAAGTTGACCAGTGACTTGCAGCCTTATTAAATTACCATTTAAAATAAGATTTGTAATCGTATCCATTGAATGAGCACATTCAGGAAATTCAATCATTTGTATTCAGAAAATTCACCAGGAGAAAATCAAATAAAGGAAACCTAATCTTGCAACATACATTCTGCTATGCCCACTTCGTTTTCTTAAACATTATTAGCGGACGGAAGCCTCTTAAGATATCTCAAACTTTTTTTTGCTGTTAAGTGTGTAACTTGTCATTTTTGATTTCCTTATCTTTAAATATTTTCCAGCCTACAGTATTCCGTTGGAATGTCTGACGGTCCTGACGCCACGTATAGCACTAGTGCGGTTTTATTAATAACATATAAATGTCTGTATAGGTTTCTGAATTTAAATTTTTTAGCAAAACATGTATATATCTCCGGAGCTTTTACACCTTATATGATTCTACACCAATATTAATATGTGTTATTTTTGCTGCCTTTGAAGCACTTCAATTATCCTGCAGGATGCAATGTAGTATTGTTGCCTGGTGCACAGCTTTGCACCAACATTGCTAAGCATTTATAATGAACAGAGGCTATTTACTGTAGCCCCCATTAAAACTAGGAAGGATGAAAGGATAAACAACCTTTTGTAGTGCCTCATAGTGAAGAACAATTAAGGTTAGAGTCCCATCCAGTTGCTTTTCCATCTCCTCGGTCTAGTTTAGTTGTTGCAGTTACTGAGCCATGTAACACCCTCTATGAATGAGGCATGTGCAGTGTTGTGCTAGGCGTGTTTATTTTGTCTTTGCGGTGTGTATACTTATTCATATGTTGGCCTGTCTCTTTAAATGGCCCACCAGACTCAAACCTAGCCCAAGGGCCCAGCTTTGAGTGAGGCTTCAGTTGTCGAGCTATGTAACTGTGACCAGTCCTTTCAGTGCCTTCTATGAATGTTCCTCATTCCTAATTGGCTTCCAGGTGAGGAGGTGGGACGATAGCCCACCCTCCCAGTTCAAGTCCCTATCCCTTCTCTTACAGGAAACAGCATTTTTTTGTTCTTTCTCTCAAGTGAGCTTATCTCTTCTTACTGGGGGTCTTGTAAAACCTTTGATGCTGTAACCTAAATCCCCTCCTCACCTAATCACCCATTGATTGGGTAGGGGGGGCGTTGGGTGTTGAGTTTGGCTTTCTGGTTTAGAGCCATGATGAATATTGGACTGTGAATCCAGCAGTTAACCGACCATGTCTATCCGTGTATTCCTTTTATATCCAGTAGATTTACCGCCTTCTAAAATATTCATAGGTCATTTTAAATTGTTGCAGTGGATTTAACCATATTTTATATTGACATTATAAAATACTTAATTATTTTTATTAGCATTTAGTTATTTTAGCTGAATACTGTTATAAACAGATCACAAATGATTTATATACTTGGTACAGGACAAATAACAAGCGGCAAGGCATTGGATGATGTTAGGTCATGGTGGACACAGGTCAATGTATTGTAGTGGATTATTCGAACAGTTGATCTTAGATGAAAGTAAAGATCTGTACAAACATCATCGTTTAAAAAAAATAATAATAGGCAGATTAATTGTTATTTTTATTTTATTTTATTTGATCTCAAGGAAGGCAAACAGAAAAATATTTTTGTTAATTAGAGATCATGGCCGTTAATAGCTCCTGAGGCATTTTCTTGAGGGAGGTGCCTGCACAAAAAAGTACACTAAATCTAGTCTTCAGCAATAGTCTTGCTTGCTTGATTTCCCATAACCTTTTAGACCCTCTTTAATCTGAATACTCCAGAACACTGCACAAACGTAAGTAGCTAATGATCTCCAGACTTCAAAACCCAAAGGTCACTTATTCCATTGTTGTCCTACTCAATATATGTGCCGCAGTTCATACTGTGGACATTCTCATCTCATTCATGTTTTCCGCTCCATGATATTTGCAATGTGCCTTCTTCCTGGCTCACACAAAGCAGTTGACTCTCTATATGCCCTACAATCAAAGTTTAAATGCCAGAGGACAAGTCTCCCCAAATGTATCCAGACCTTAGATTTGCATGTGAATGTCTTGGCCTTCAAATTTAATAAGAAGGAAACAGACAATTTAATAACGAGAAACTTGATGTTGACCAACAACCAAGGACACTCTGAGCTGACCTGTTGGATTGAAGCTTTGAATTTGTATCTGCGTCAGTTTGCTTCATTTTGTATGTGTTCTCTGCAGCTTCCACCATGATATAAATAATAGACTGATTAGTAACTATGGAACTTGAATAGTTTATTTCTCTACGTTATTTTGAGCATCTCATTGTTACACAACAGGTCATGGTCAGTTACCATTGTTACAAAGTTTATTTGCTTTTGTATGTACTTGCACTTTGTTGGTCCCATGATGCTCTAGGATATCAACCCGCCCGCACTGTTCTCGTAAAATTGGGCTTTTATTCTCTGAATAGGTCTTTAAAGGGCCAGTGTAAGTGCTTGTCACAGTTACATTTATGTTTTGATTCACTATTAATTAACATTAAAATACAAGTACAAAGCTTTAGCCAGGATATAAAAATTAGATTAAAACCACTCTTTGCCTATCAAACCAGGAGGGGGGCATAGCATACCCTTTTTTGTAGTTTGGGTAGCAGGATACCCTCTTTTTGTAGTGGGAGGGGGGCAGGATACCTTCTTTTTGTAGATGGGGGCAGGATACCTTCTTTTTGTAGTTGGGGGGCAGGATATCTTCTTTTTGTAGCTTGGGGGGGCAGGATGACCTCCTTTTTGTAGCTTGGGGGGGCAGGATGACCTCCTTTTTGTAGCTTGGGGGGGCAGGATGACCTCCTTTTTGTAGCTTGGGGGGGGCAGGATCACCTCCTTTTTGTAGCTGGGGGGGGGGCAGGATGCCCGCCTTTTTGTAGCTGGGGGGGGGGCAGGATGCCCTCCTTTTTGTAGCTGGGGGGGGCAGGATGCCCTCCTTTTTGTAGCTGGGGGGGGGCAGGATGCCCTCCTTTTTGTAGCTGGGGGGGGCAGGATGCCCTCCTTTTTGTAGCTGGGGGGGGCAGGATGCCCTCCTTTTTGTAGCTGGGGGGGGCAGGATGCCCTCCTTTTTGTAGCTGGGGGGGGCAGGATGCCCTCCTTTTTGTAGCTGGGGGGGGCAGGATGCCCTCCTTTTTGTAGCTGGGGGGGGGCAGGATGCCCTCCTTTTTGTAGCTGGGGGGGGCAGGATGCCCTCCTTTTTGTAGCTGGGGGGGGGGCAGGATGCCCTCCTTTTTGTAGCTGGGGGGGGGCAGGATGCCCTCCTTTTTGTCGCTGGGGGGGGGCAGGATGCCCTCCTTTTTGTAGCTGGGGGGGGGCAGGATGCCCTCCTTTTTGTAGCTGGGGGGGGGGGCAGGATGCCCTCCTTTTTGTAGCTGGGGGGGGGGGCAGGATGCCCTCCTTTTTGTAGCTGGGGGGGGGGGGCAGGATGCCCTCCTTTTTGTAGCGGGGGGGGGGGGCAGGATGCCCTCCTTTTTGTAGCTGGGGGGGGGGGCAGGATGCCCTCCTTTTTGTAGCTGGGGGGGGGGGCAGGATGCCCTCCTTTTTGTAGCTGGGGGGGGGGGCAGGATGCCCTCCTTTTTGTAGCTGGGGGGGGGGGCAGGATGCCCTCCTTTTTGTAGCTGGGGGGGGGGGCAGGATGCCCTCCTTTTTGTAGCTGGGGGGGGGGGGGCAGGATGCCCTCCTTTTTGTAGCTGGGGGGGGGGGGCAGGATGCACTCCTTTTTGTAGCTGGGGGGGGCAGGACGCACTCCTTTTTGTAGCTGGGGGGGCAGGACGCACTCCTTTTTGTAGCTGGGGGGGCAGGACGCACTCCTTTTTGTCGCTGGGGGGGGCAGGACGCACTCCTTTTTGTCGATGGGGGGGGCAGGACGCCCTCCTTTTTGTAGCTGGGGGGGGCAGGATGCCCTCCTTTTTGTAGCTGGGGGGGGCAGGATGCCCTCCTTTTTGTAGCTGGGGGGGGGGGCAGGATGCCCTCCTTTTTGTAGCTGGGGGGGGGGGCAGGATGCCCTCCTTTTTGTAGCTGGGGGGGGCAGGATGCCCTTCTTTTTTGTAGCTGGGGGGGGGCAGGATGCCCTCCTTTTTGTAGCTGGGGGGGGGGGCAGGATGCCCTCCTTTTTGTAGCTGGGGGGGGGCAGGATGCCCTCCTTTTTGTAGCTGGGGGGGGGGGGGGCAGGATGCCCTCCTTTTTGTAGCTGGGGGGGGGGGCAGGATGCCCTCCTTTTTGTAGCTGGGGGGGGGGGCAGGATGCCCTCCTTTTTGTAGCTGGGGGGGGGGCAGGATGCCCTCCTTTTTGTAGCTGGGGGGGGGCAGGATGCCCTCCTTTTTGTAGCTGGGGGGGGGGGGCAGGATGCCCTCCTTTTTGTAGCTGGGGGGGGGGGCAGGATGCCCTCCTTTTTGTAGCTGGGGGGGGGGGGGCCGGATGCCCTCCGTTTTGTAGCTGGGGGGGGGGCAGGATGCCCTCCTTTTTGTAGCTGGGGGGGGGGGGCAGGATGCCCTCCTTTTTGTAGCTGGGGGGGGGCAGGATGCACTCCTTTTTGTAGCTGGGGGGGCAGGACGCACTCCTTTTTGTAGCTGGGGGGGCAGGACGCACTCCTTTTTGTAGCTGGGGGGGCAGGACGCACTCCTTTTTGTAGCTGGGGGGGCAGGACGCACTCCTTTTTGTCGCTGGGGGGGGCAGGACGCACTCCTTTTTGTCGCTGGGGGGGGCAGGACGCCCTCCTTTTTGTCGCTGGGGGGGCAGGACGCCCTCCTTTTTGTCGCTGGGGGGGCAGGACGCCCTCCTTTTTGTCGCTGGGGGGGCAGGACGCCCTCCTTTTTGTCGCTGGGGGGGCAGGACGCCCTCTTTTTTGTCGCTGGGGGGGCAGGACGCCCTCTTTTTTGTCGCTGGGGGGGCAGGACGCCCTCCTTTATGTAGCTGGGGGGGCAGGACGCCCTCTTTTTTGTAGCTGGGTGGGGGCAAGACGCCCTCCTTTTTGTAGCTGGGTGGGGGCAAGACGCCCTCCTTTTTGTAGCTTGGGGGGCAGGATACACTTTGTTTTTTGTAGCTGGGGGGGACAGGATACCCTCTGTTTAAACCTTTTAGGCTGTTTGCAGGCGGATCAGTGTAACAGATTAGGGTGCTGGCGGTGGGGGAGGAAGTGCTGTGGTTAACCAGCAGAAAAGACTGTGGGTGGGGGGATATTTCAGCCCATCAGACGGATGGATGTTCTCTTTAAAGATGCATCCAGCACAATACGTCTTTTGTTTCATCTCTTAATCATGTAAAACAATCCCCTGTTTTGCTCTGTTAGGAGATGCTCAGAGTGTTGCACCATTGGCTTCTTATTGTTGCCATCACAGTAACCTCTACACAGTGCTTTTTCTGGTATGTCAAAAATGTTTTAGAACATTGCAAGACCCTTATATGGCTGGATTGGGGGTGTTACCAGGATTATTAGGAAACTATAAAATAATAATATTAAAAGGACCAGTGTAAGCATGCTTCTTGTTAAATCTACTTTTTAGTTCACCATTAACGTGAAAACTACAAGTGCAAACAGCAGCAAAGCTTTAGCCAGGAAATATAATACACTTTTTCATTAATGGTTGCTGCTGTACTCCTCTGCACCTATCTCATTGTCCTGAGCAGGATTGAAAAGAAAACACACATTTCATCTAAGAAAATGTTAATTGGGTAGTGGGTAGGTGCTCACTTTGAAGGTGCAGGGGTTTGTATATATCCTACAGAGCATACTCCAGGTTGCCAGATCTTAGACACTTTCATAGAAACTTTTTCTCAGACTATTTTCAGGATTGGTTACTTTACTTTACATTCAGATCCGCGTACAAGCTTGTGTCTAAATTTTCCCAGGGATCATTCACTTTTTGGCCTGTTTTTATAAATCTTGAAGTAGCTCTTCACAAAGCCTCCTTTCCCAGTGTACGGCCTGCAGACCATAGCCTTCTCGCTACAGTGGATGGGTCCTTTTTGTCTGGTTACTAAGCAGACCTACTTAATATTCTCCTGAACCTTTTTTTTTTTTTTTTTACTGTCCGTGGTGAGTCAGGAGTTAAACATTAGCGTGCGGTGGAATGTAAATGTGTGTGTGTTCTAGGTCTGCTTAGAAAGCAGAAATGCAATCAGTCGTGAAATGCAACAACTTCTGGGATCATTGATCCCTCACACACACCCAATTGGAATAGGTTGGTTTACGTGGTCCCACTTACATACTCCACCAGCAGACTACACAATGGGGATACCTTCTACAGACTGATATGGATAGGATTAAAGGACCACTGTTCAATGGGAAGAAATACAGGAATATCCCATTTAGCGCAGTATATGCATGCTGCAGCGCTATCCGAAAACTGCGCAGAACAGGGCATTTTATCACCATAGCACTGTTCATGCTAAGCAGGGATTTAATTGCTTGCAATACAATTTTGAGCACTATCGTGAGATTTAGTACTTTCCAGCGACTGGAACCGGAAAAGAGTGTTATCGAGAATAAGAGCTCTGAGGGGTAGCGCAAACCAGGGTATACCTTTTTATAGTTTTTTAAAATGTGGGACAAATATGTATGCAAACCTTGGGGGGGATCCATGATACATTGGTGGAAGTTGTAGCTGTGAGAGGGGCGTTTATATTTCTGGAGAGCTGTGCTTGCATTCTTTGATGCAACATCTTGTTTCTGGGCCAGTTAGCTGCAATGGGATGTGGTGTTATTGGACTGGTCCTTTAATAAATTCAACTACTTTGTGTGAAGATGTTTTGCTATGAAAATGGCGATGGTCCTGAGTGCCTAATGGCGCTGGTGCAGTTCCGTGGAATAGTGTTGCTCAAACAAGAACATTTCCTTATGCAGTGATCGTTCGCTTAAAACAAGGGTTGACAAATGTATCTGAAACCTAGCAGTCAGCCGAGTTAGTTAGGAGTTAGCTAACACTCTTTAGGATTATATAAAGAAATATATGAATAACAACTAAAAAGTTAGTTGTTCAATTTTTGCTTTCCTTGCTGCTGCCTGTTTCCTTATAAACTAATGGACTTCTGTTTAGCCGTCCTGGGAGCACTGGTAGATATAACTGCCAATTGTTCAGACCAAAAGCCAAAATTGTAGATTACATAGCAACATGATTGCATATAAAAGGTAATAATTTACAGGCTCTATTATGTGTTTTTTACATTCTAAAAACATGTTGCATATTAAATATAGGTATTGAAAGTAGTACACGTTAATATATGACCACAATTGTCCGTAAAAGAAAAATGACTGTGCTACAGAGTGACCAGTGTCTGGTCAAAGGATTTTTTGTTGAGGGCTAGTTCTGGCCACCCTGGGAAGGAAATGGGCAGAGGCGCTCCATATGTGCTCACCTGCAATGACATCAGCCACAGTTAGCAGGTCCTGTCATCACCTGCCAATCCTCGGCACAGCACCCGGACCCTCTAACATAACAAGCCTTGAGGGCAAGGAGGAGGGGAAGTGTCACACCCCAATCTGTACGGGACTATTTATACACCTGGATACCTGTTTGCATCTCTAATTAAGGTGCTGATGATTTCATGCTGTCCTTGTTTGAGCGGAACAGATGGGTCTGTCCCAATGACTTGGTTGGTTGGCTAGTGACAAGGTGGTAATATGTGGATGGGAACCACTGAACTAGAAAATTCCCTTAAAGCATGGTGTAAAAATGTATCTGAAACTTATCAGCCAGCCAAACTTTTTTTTGAAAGCATATTATGGGTTATATATAGAAATATATTTACAATGCCTAAAGAGTTACCGCTGGAGAGCCGTGGCTCCCTGGCTCCTGTCTTTTTTTTATGCCTCTGTTATGAGAGAGTTTTTTTTATTTTTTTCCATTTTATTAATTTCTTCTTTATTATCAAGCTAAATACTAGCTTATCCTTCCTAACTATGCCGTTGGTGAAAATTGTTAAATTTTATATATATTTATATGTGTATGTGTATATATGTATATGTATGTGTGTGTGTGTATGTGTATATATATATATATATATATATATATATATATATATATATATATATATATATATATATATATATATATATATATATATATATATATATAATGTGTGTGTGTATATGTTATTCTTCAGTCGTGTTCAACTCTTGGTGACCATATAGACCGCAGCATGCTAGGCACATCTATTTATGCTTCTGGTTGTGTTTATCCATAAGGTTTTCATGGCAAAGATTCTCAAGTGGGTGCCAGTTCTTCTTCACTGGGCAGCAATTTGTCTGATCTCTCTGCTATGACTTGCCCATCTTGGTTGACCCTACATGGTATAGCTCACAGCTTCATTGAGCATTGAGGTACACAAGCCCTTCACCACAAGGTAGCGACCCAGAAGAAGATATGTATGTGTGTGTGTGTAATTTTAAGAAAACAACCTTTGTATCATGTTAAAAGGCCGCTGTAGTTCAAACTGTCATACATAAAAAATAAATAAAAAAAAGCATGTTTTATACATTTACTAAATTTTTAATTCCACCTGGAAAATACATTTTATTAATTGGAAAAACAAAACAAATGAAAACTAAAACAGACTTATTACCAGTGAGTTAACAGGACGAGTAAAAAAAAAAGACTATTCTGTTTTTGCTTTCTAAACTTCACAATGTGCTGCAGTTCAGATATGAATATAAATCAATTATTTTACATAGAAATGTTTAAATATGATCCTTGACATGCATGATTACATTTTTCCCTGTTGATGAGAGCTCTTCTCTAAAAGAAGGGTGGGGAGGAATCTTTATCCCTTTTACATTTTGAAGAATATTTCTTAAGTGATATAATAATAATAATAAATAAAAAAAAGAAAAGATTTAAGTGTAAAAGTGATTTAAGACACATGTACTTTACATTCCCAGAGTCATTAATAGCCCTGGCAGTGTAGGTGTGTTAAACATAAAATACTTTTATATCTCTAAAAGCAAATCCTCGAGTGCTAACCATAAAAATTAAAATAAATAGAGTGTTATTGTACCTGGCACAGACTCCACTGCTGGTGAGTTAGTGTCAGATATGTGCACCCCCCCCCCCCCCCCCCTTACACATTACAGTACATTAAGAAATAAAGCAGGTACTAAAGATAAATATTTACCGGGCAAAGTCTTTTTAGAAAGAATATTAAAAATAAGACATCCCATATCTTATCAAATAGGAGGAAGCCCTGGAAAAGGAAACTAAATAAGTTAGCTGTATTAATATATAGAATGGGGATGGACAAATCACAGGAGCAAGGGAACCAAGGATCCTAAAATGTTACTGCTGGCTCCTAAGCTTAGTTATTCTACTCTCTGCGACCTCATGGACCTTAACGCACCAGGCACAATTATATGTCTCTGGTCATGCTGATCCACTTGGTATTCATGGCAGAGATACTGGAGTGGGTTGCCAGTTTTTTCTTCAGTGGACTAGAGCATACAGCTGCTGGTAGTCCTAGGTGGTCTCCCATCCAAGTTCTAACCAGGCCCAACATTCTTTTGAATTATTTTGCAGTGTGTTATAACTGTTTGGATTTGTCCTTAACCCCTGTATAGCGTAGCGCAATATGTTGGCACGTTACAGATAATGGTTAATAATATAATCCATAAACTGGCTTCTAAATTTTTTGGTCATTTTATTAGGTAGCTAGATGGATAGTTTTATAATGCGGATTTACATTTCTGAACAATTTCTGTTCCCTGGTGGAGCAGTGGTTAGGATTCGGTGCTTTCACCGTTGTGACCTGGGTTTGATTCCAGTCAAGGCATCAAGAGGTCACTCCACCCTGATGCCATGCAGGGCTGGGCCTGGTTAGTACATGGATGGGAGACCACCTAGGACTACTGTATTCTGAAGAAGAAACTGGCAACCAAATCCAGTATCTCTGCCATGAATACCAAGGGGATCTGCATGACAATGAACTTAAATACGTGCCTGGTATGTTAAGGTACATGAGGTCATGGAGAGTCAGACATGACTGAATAGCTGAAACGCACACAAAAAGACATGTCATATGGGCAATAAAACTACTCGGTCTTTAAAAACGTATGTACTGTAAATTTGGGGCTTAATCTTCTCAGTGTGTCTAAAAATCAAAAGCGCCATGGGTTGTCCATATTTCTAGAAAAGCAGTATATTAAAAATAATATTTTGGGGCAAGAGTGATGTTGTTGGGTTATTTTGCACTCCTATTTTTTTTTAAACGGACCGTTAATGATTCATTTTTAATTCAACCTAGTTGCTGATTGATGAAAAAAATCAAGTAGGTTTTTACTAGTTGTTTATTAAGCCTGGTTTAGAGTTGAACTCTGTGGTGTGTGATCTATAACCGGGGACGGTGTGGCTACTTCCTATTTGCCTATACCAGCTCCAGTGTTTCTTCTATGACCTTGGACAAGCTGCGTCACCTCACCCGCATCTGAAAGAAATGTTGCCTCTGGCTGTGTATAGAACTCACTTGCCCGGCTTCCCTATTGTGTAGCTCTTCATGAATGACAAGAGGAGGCTTATTAGTAGCATGAGGAAATCATACAATAAAAGCAGCACATGAACGTAATCGGAGTTGGGCCACTGTTTCTCATAAACTTGTGAGCCCCGGGGATAAGTCATAAGATTCAAGCAAACATTACACTAGTTCATATACTGTATGTTTATTTTGCTTGTTTCTCCCATCTAATAAGCAAAATTGCCATAGTGTCCCTTTAATCCTATGAGTGTGCACAATGTCCCTGTGGGTCTATATGCAAAAAGGGCTCAATAACAACCCATATCTCAAACATCAGACTCTCCTTGGACCCCCTTTCAAATTAGGGTATCCATGCCCCTCCAGCTCCACGACCGCATTAGTATTCTTAGTAGACACCTCATTATCCCCTCTTTGTTTAATAAAAAAAAAGAAAAGTGGTATTACAATCCTCCTTTACAAGAGGGCAAAAGATTCCTTAAAATTACGGTTCACATACCATTATTGTGGGCAAGAGATCACCATGTTATTGGTACCTTTTATATGAAAAAAATAATAATACAAATAAATACATTTTCAACACAAAAAATAAGCATGGCTGCTAAGAGGGACTATGGTCTGGGGCCAGTGGTCCTCCGTTATTTGACATTATAGGACACTATTAGTATGAAATTGTGTATTTAGAAGGTGTGCATCCACTAATAAGTATTCAAAATCTGTTTTTTTGTGTGTTTGTTTTTTAACTAAATTAAGTTAAATTCATACAACAGTGGAAATGATGATTTCTTTAGAATTGCTCAATCCAATATTTTTACAATTTTGTCTGTACATCCTTGGAACAACTAATAGGGCCATATAACTAAAGTCTACACGTTACCACCCAGACATCTTGCTCATAAATGAGGCGTAGAGCTTCCAAAACACCAAGGAGCTCTTCAATTGTCTTGTAGCAACTATGTAGAAAAGGCAACGAGAGAGCAAGAATCAGTAATTAAGTGGGACGTCTGTGTGTGCAGAGGGGATTATTAGTTTTATTTCCCCTCTTAGGAGAATGTTAACTGCTTCATATTTCTTTGCTTTGATGTGTTTGGCATCGGGATTGAGAGTTTGTTTGGTGACAGACATCATTTTAACCTCTAACATGCAAATGATTTCATTTGGAATAAAAACATCTGTCTGGTAACTAGCTATAAAGAGACACAGAATCTCATAATTGCACTCAACTCTAAGAAGAAGCAAATAAAACCTGCATTTATAACTTACTTTGAACTTGCTTTCCATCCTATCACCCACTATCCTTTTATTTTACAAGATTTTCAACTTGGATGTCTTTACTTGTCTCCTGTATCCTTACATTTTTTCATGACAAACATCTGTATAATGGACATAACCAACATAAATTCAACTGCCTCTACATACAAGTTATTGGATCTCTACCTTGTTGTGGTGAAGGGGCTTGAGTATTTCAATGAAGCTATGAGCTATAACATAGAGGGTCACCGAAGATGGGAGGTCAAACAAATCCACTGGAGAATGAACTAGCAACCCACTCCAGTATCTTGGCCAAGAAAACGTTATGAATAGGCCGTTCCCAACACAAGATGGGCTAAGTGTGCAGCGATCCATAGGGTCACGGACCGTCAGACACGACTTAAAGACTAAACAACGACAACATACAAGTTCATAGGTTTTAGTGCTTTAATTCATTGTGACAGATATTAATTTGGAGCTCGTTTATTTCATGGGAGGATGTATCTGGGACTTCTGTGTCCTTTCATATTGAAATATACATGGAATGAGTGTGATTGTGCCTTAGTATGGAGAAAAAGTGAGGAATTTCAAGTACACAGGAAGCAGAGTTAAGTAGATTTCACATTCAAAGAACATCATTTTTTATGAATACAGTATCTTGCTTTTTATCCTAAAACTTTTTTTAAAAGAGGAACAATTGTGAAAGGGCCATGAAGAGGTAGCATAATTACTTTTTAACCTGACCTTGCTGTGCTCTTGAGGAATAATGAATTCCTCCACCTTATGTCTCCAAAGCACCTTGTATGTAGTTGAAGGATGAAAGCATGATTAATAATGTACACATAGGACAAGTATGTTACCCTTTATACAACCTCTCTCCTGTAGTTTTTTTTTATCGTTACTGGATATGGCGATCATTCATTTCTGTGATGTTATCTCTTCCATTTGAAGATTGCTGTAAGTTTGTCAGATCTTATCAAGTTTGTAATAGTATGTTCCCATAATGCATTTTTATAATTTAGAAAACAAAGTAGGGCAATGAAATGTACCCTGATTCCAGTGCATGTGCGCTAGGGACCAGTCAGTTTAGGTATATTGGCAAATTCATTAATTACCTTTAAATGTGTATGATCCACTTAGTTACTTCCTATGGTTTGGGCATGCCCAATGTTTATCGTTTTCAGTTTAAAATAAAGATGCGCAACTCTAGTGCAATATGGAACTATCGGCGGAGGGCTCCCATTAGCAATATCACCAGGCTGTGTGATATTTGGATCAGAAAAGCTGATTAAACATGTAAAAATGTCATCATTGTAAGTTTAGTAATAAATTATAATTTTAATAAGTCCGCTTTTAAAGTACATATTACCTATCTAGTAAGTTTCGGATTTACAGTTTCATATGTTCTGTGGGTGTCTGTATAAATATGTATGCATAAATATATATGTATAGATATATATCTTTATCTGTATACACACTCACACACACTAAATACATTACATTTAAGCATTATTCGGCTTACACAGATGTTTAGCTTACACCTTAAAAAACAGTTACCAATAGGATTAGATTTATCTGCAGTTTTAAATTAGCCATATTTGCAATCACTAAGTCACCTTAAAGCCATATATCACCTTGCCCCCACCCACACTTCTAATACCCCATTCAATTCAGATTAAAGCACCCACAAGAACCCAGTGTCGCCAGAACCAGTTCCAAACATCGCAACACATAACTCCTTGCATGAATATCACATTACGTACAAGTTGATCTCGCAGCCATAGAAACGTCTTCCGATTTAGAGTATCCTGTTACCCCTGATGTGACATTACTAGCTTGTTGGGTGAAAACATATTTTTTGTCTTCTATTTAATCTTCTTCTCTCAAGTCTCTAAATGCCAGAAGAATGCAGTTCATGTGGCCACCTCCCTCTGCGCTGACAGTGACATGAGTGAGCTGTGTGTACCTTCTGCATGTTGTGTAATTGTTCCTCCACCTCTGGGGACTTGCAGCTGCACACAACATGTTAGCTTAGTCTGCGGTCAGATGGTTTAGGTTTAATAGGTTTCCTGTGCGGCTTCCTGCCAAACAAAAGCACTCTTCATGAACTTAACGATTCCACCAAACTTTATGTTGTAGATACAATAGACACCTTATATTGTACCTTTCGGTGAGTTTGATCCCTTTTATTCTATTCAGTTTTCAAAACCAATCCATAACATTTTTTTTGTTTGTTTTCTTTTTTTTTTTCTTCTTTTTTTTTTCTTTCTTTTTTTTTTCTTTGTGGTTTACTATTTATGTCTAATTCTACCACTGCCATTTATATGGTGGCACTCAGTGTAAATGACAGGTACTGTATGGTGGTCAGAAGCCACTGTAGGTACAGAGTGGCATGTAGACAAGCGTTTTCTTTGTATTGTAACTCTGCTAATTACTTTTTTAAATACTTTTTAGTCTCAGATTTGTGAGCAACCTACTGAAGCTCGATGGCTTTCATATTTTGCAAACTTTAGAGGACCCCATTTCCTACCTGGTCCTACAGAAGTGGTGGAGCAGATTTTGTTTAAAGTGTTAGGCACTCAAGCATAAAGATGGTGAGGGAAATGGGTATTTCAGTGTTTTGAAACCAAATCATTTTAAGTTTTTTTTATTTTTGGACATTTGTTAATAAACGTTACGAAAGTATAACCAAACACATAAATATTAAAAAATATATATTTTTTAAACACTTTTAAAAATGGACCCTTTTCTTAATAGATGTACTTCAGAGGTCTCATTATTTTAAAGGGCCATGGCAGTTCAAGAAAAAGGCACTTGTTTGACAAGTTTGTACCAAACTAGCAATATTAATATACTAGGAACTTGCCCGTCAAAAATGACTGGAGTGAAATAGTAAGGTTGGAAATGCTGTTTGCCACCCAATTCAAGAGTTTTACCCTTGTTAATTTATATATATATATATATATATATATATATATATATATATATATATATATATATATATATATATATATATATATATATTTTTTTTTTTTTTTTTTTTTTTTTGCATGTAATAATGGTAATAAAGTAGGGTTTTAGTAATTTTTCGGGTAAGTGTTATTTGCTTGGTAATCATGTTTAAGTTCTTGCTCTGTTACTGTGTGAGTGTTTTCTTCTTGTGTTGTTGGTGTGTGTGTTATGTGTTAAGCAGTGTGTATTTTCTAAATTCCATGCGCCTAGCTTTGCTAAGCTTCGTTTTCATCTAGTTTCATTTTCTTTTAAGTTTTTCGTCCGCCATTTTTTTCTTTGCCTAGCCGATTTTGGATTGACGAAAACCCACAAATATGGCTAAAAATCACTTGCATCCTCACTCCCAGGCTTCTTGCCTGTCCCCATGTGCTGTTTGTGAGTGTGTTAGTATATTTATGATTTTTTTTTGTTTTGTTATTAGTTACGCACTTGGCCTAAGTCCTGCACCTTACACATCTCGCCTCGCTTCGTGCGGCTTTGTAGATGAGCACTTTTGGCGCTCATGCAGCCTTAGTCCTGTGCCGTACACGGCTCGCTTCGCAGATGAGCGTCTTTGGCGCTCATGCAGCCTTAGTCCTGCGCCGTACACAGCTTGCCTTGATTCTCGAGGCTTTGCAGATGAGCGCCTTCAACTGCGTGACCAGAAGTCCAGGTCTTTTGTTTTATAACTTCTCCATCACTAGCCCAAACACTTGGCATCATTCAAGGCAACCGGAGCTCTCGCACACAACCTCCATCAATGGATTCCTCCAGGGTCCTGCAGAGGCATCAAAATATTTTTTTTTCTTTACAATTAAAAATTGGCAAACTAGCTGTATAATTTATTTTCTGCTTAGTTATGCTCTTAGTCAGTCGTCCATGTTCCAAAACATTTTTTTCCCTTGTGCAGTGGTCCTTGACTCATGTTATTTTCTGTTGGCAACCACATTGAAACTGAAATCAGTCATAGAATGTTATGATTTTTGTTCCCCCAGCAGATAAACTGATACAGTGGGGTGGGAGGTTGTATTCCGGGATGGTGATAATTGGCTGTAGCATTAAGTGAGTCAGAATGACCTACAGGATTTTTGCTTAGTTCCCCTTCATTAGTCTGCTGTGTCCACATTATGGTAGAATTTCAGTATATAGGTGGATCAATCAATATGACTGATCTCATCTGGGCTAATCTATGGATCAAACCGAGATCTGTAATCCTGGCTTGTTAGGGTGCCAAGATGAACGTAGTTGGATGCCACTGGTTTAGGTGATATTGGCAGGAAATTCCCATGCTACATTTTGTAGAATCCATGAAGTTTCACCAATGTCTTTGTTTGAACATTTTGAAGTTTGCCACCTTGCATCAACAGTGGCGCCATTTTTAAAAAGTATTATGTGTGATGTTTAATTTGAAAACTGATTTGTTGCAAATCAAATATATTATACAATTAGAACTAATGGTTATTTAAAGGCACACTGTAGTTTGTTACTTAGTTCACAAGCATGTGATGGTTTTCATAAACATCAAGTGCTATGTAAACCAAGAGCATAAACCTGTTTTAGAGACTGTTTTATATATGACCTGACTGAGTATATCTATAGCTTGAGGAGGCGGACTATACTACTGGGGGTTTACTCTTCTGTTTAGTTCTGGTCTTAATGGTTATGTAAAATGACAGGTTTTTCTTTCAACAGAACTAAATAGAGGTATTTTCTAAATCCACGGTCCCTCCCAGGTCTCTAATCCTGTTATAACAGAGGCAAAATGTCTGCTGTCATTATGCTATAGTTAAACGTGAAAATGCTGGATTTAATTATTTAAAAAAAATAAAACATGCTTTTCAAAAAAAATGACACTGATGGTCCTATAAGTTACTCAGCATGTCCTTTATTAGTCTGTGAGTATCTTTTACCTAATTACACGCTCTTATCTTTATTGGCTAACTGGTAGGAAGAGGGTAGACAAAAAGTATTGATTTCCAAGCACTTCCTTTTAGAGGCACAGAATAAATACATTTATTTCTAATCAGGAATACGTGCAATTAACATGGTTAGATTTGATTATAGAAGCGTGTTAGACTTCCGTTTATTGTAGACGTGTGTTTCTGGTTGACTGCATAGGAATGTACCTTTTTAAAGAGACAAAACCTCCTATGATCAAACAGTTAATTGCATTGACCTGTTAGGGTTGGATGACCTGTTTTCTTTTAAGAATATCTGATACCTAAAAGCCATCTCCTCTGTTCAAATCTTTTGAAGTTTGTTAGTAAGAGTAGTGATTTGAGTCGTGTTCTGGTTCCTGAGGGTACTTTTGTGACTTAGGTAGCCGGCATCCTCTTCACTTCCTTTGTTGTATACAGGGTGTGATGAAGTTTAAAAGAAATGGATTCACTTCCATATTTATATTCAGCACTTCAAATGCTGAATGCTGGGTTGATATTGGCAACACAGAAAAGGATGCAGTTATTGCAACCACGTAATTATAATTGTCTGTTGTCAACTCACTTTGTATGAATGTGTTTGATAATTTGAGCTTGAAAGTTGTATATTTTTAAGTGTACGTTACACAAACAAGTCCTCAAACTCTACTAATTAATTTGACTGTGTGTGTGTGTGTGTAGCACGTTTTATTTATTCACATAGATAAAATGCTAAAACATTGTACATGTCATTTTTGCATAAATTATATGAAATCATATCATTCCACATGACTATTAGGAGTGCTTGTGGAGAACAACATGCATAATGTTTCTCAGTGCCAGGCAGCAGCTGCAAAGGCAGATGAAATATTAGCATATATTGAGAGTTATAGAACGAAGTATAATTTTGCTACTGTATAAATCCCTGGTAAGATTTCACCTTAACGAAAGAATAAAGATCCTCACAGTCTGAGTATAATAGCCTAAGTTTCAGTGTCTCCTTCCTCTGGATCAGTTTTAATTCACATAATAGAAGGATCATTTTTAACTGACCATTTCTTTTTATGCATTTTCCAAAAGCTGGCTACTTTTGATATCAGTTCCATGTGGCTACTCTTCCTCCGGACACAATAGTGACCACACGCCCTGTGCCTCACATTTAGGCCAGGAATATAAACAGCTGTGTATGCAGACCTCCAATGGCATGCTGTAGCCTCCTCTGTTGTTTCAATAGAGGTTCCCACTGTTGAAGATTGATGGATTCTTGTTTATTGCCTATTCTTTAAAGAATCAGGGCTTTAATTATCACACAGCTTGATTTGTCAACACTGGACATAATTAGACCTTTTCCAGACGGCATATTTCCAGCCCTCCCGCTGCCTCTGTCACTGTTATTAGCTAGCCCTATGTTAGGGGGTGCCTTCCCCTTGTGGCAAGGAAAAAGAAGGTCTCATGCAAATACTAATCTCATTGTCCTTTACACGCTTCAGTGCCCTGTGTTGTTACTGCTGCATCCAAAGTGCTGTCACTCATTTGGATCAGGATCTGAATAGGAACAGAGGACCCGCCATCTAACTTTATTCTAATTCTGAGATGCCAAAACAGTATTGGAACGACACCATTCAAATGGAGCATAATCTTACCCTGGATACATTGAAGGTTTTCTTCAAGCTCTTTTTTCAGATACAATCCAATCCGTTTTTTGTTTTTATTCTATTAAATATCTTTTAAAGCTGATTTAGTTATAGGTAAGAGCAATGTTTAAAGTCAAAATGGTAAGCCAATAATAGTTCACAGATTTTTTGGATTAAATGTCGTGGGTGTAGAGTAACAATATTAGAAATGCAAAATACAACATACTGTGCACAGAATTGTGTTGTGTTGTTACATGTTTTGTGTTGATCAGTTGAGTCTGACTCTCTATGACCTCATGGACCGTACACACTATACCAATTGTTTTTCATGGCAGCGTAGGGAGTTGTGCTACAGAGAGAGACAGACAGACAATTGAACATAACATATGATACCATCATTTGTGACAGGCAAGCTACTATTATAAAGGAGCCATAAAAAGAATGCTAATGATCTTAGGAATGATTTACAGTACATACAAAGGGCTAGTACAACGCATATCCTGTTTTGACTGCTCTGTAAGAAGAAACAGACATCCTGTTTGGTTGATTGTATCCATTTTTAAAAGCATATTTAAGTTTCCTAGATTATAAATGCATCTGGTAGAGGAGAATATGTTTGTTTTGTTTTTTTGCATGAAAAAAAATCCCAAAATAAACATGAATAAACTTACGCTAAAGTTTGCTAAATCACTTGAGTTGGCTAGCAGTTGATTTTGAGAGTTAATACCCCTGGTAAAATTAGCATAAAATTCATAATTTGTTTTGGCCAGTCACAGACATCTATAACATATGATTCAATCTGTGATGGCAGTTTGTGCAGCAAAGCATCATGGAATATGTAGCTCCCTGCACAACGAAGCAAGGAGCAGCTCAGACATTGCTTGGTGGATTTCTGCACTGTGTTGCTGTTAGCTGAATGGTTAGTATAGAGTTAAAAAACATACCTGAATGAAGCGTTTCTATCAGTACCACATGCCTATGTAGGCACCTCTTTGGGTGTGGAAAATCTGCATGTGTGTAGAATGAATCCGTGTAATGTATTAACAAGGGTTAAAAACAGGGAAAAGTCCAGATACCTTTCAAATGACTCCTTAATGTGAAGACATCTCTGCAGAATGTTATTTACTCAGGTTATCTTAGTATATTTCTAGACAGAAACATTTCATTCTATTTCCTATGGTTTGGCGTGTCGGTGCAGGAAGGAGTTAATAGGGTGGTTTCCTGCAGATCACCAGGTAAGAGGTTACTTTAATGCCGGTACAGTGTAAGGTGCCAGCACATCAAGCACTCACCCATGAAACCTCTTATCAGTTCGGTCATTGTTTGTTTTTGGAGATTAAGACATGTTTGCAAAAGCTTTTGGCAGGAAAACCACTTCTAAACATGCCAGGAAATATACAATGTATACGGTGTTCCCCTAGGGCGGATATAATAACTACGGAAAAAACAGCGCTGCAGGGAGGGAAGTGTATATAAAGCGGCGGCTCTTTGTATTGTAATGCCTCAGAAACCCCATATGGTTCTGATAATATAAATGCCAACTGTGATGCCCTAACCACACAAGCTATTATTAATATTCATTATTAAACCTAATTTCAAAGATCGAACTCTGCTGCTGCTGGTCTCCATCTGCTATAAGTGGGTGTAGCAGCTTGGTCTAGCAGGCAGCGCTAAATTTACAGGCACAAAGTGATATCAACACAATGTTCTGCATTGTCCAACCAGATTGTCTATCAGATGAACCTTCCTTCTTTGACGACCTAACACTGAAGAAAGGCAGCACAACTGGAAACTAATACTCCAAGTGAATGTATTTGTGAATGTTGCATTTTATACATCACTAAATATGAATTTTATGAATGATTAATATATAATTAAAACAATCAACAACCTTCTAAAAATCAGTGCAAAACAAGATGGAAATTCAGTAAGTAGTACTGTCTCGGTGCTAGTCGAAATAAAAAATAATATTAGGAGCCGCTGGTAATCATATTCTGTATTTATTTATTTATTGACCTAGTTTACTGTAGGAAAATGTAAATTTGTTTAATAATATTTCACAAACATTGAAGTTTTTAGCCTGTTTACCCCAAAACAAAGATGTTTTGGTGGTAATAATTTATTATTGGTTATGGTCCGGGTGGTAGGAACCAATATGGGGGAAACGGACCTCATTGTATACACAGACCACAAAATTGCTTCTAGACACATACTTGCACACATTATAAAATCAGCGGTCCCCCTTATCCATTCAGGGAATACAGTATTTGTTGTTATCCATAACTGCGGTGGGCAACTTCAGTCTTGGAGAACCCCACACATGCCTGGATTTGGGTAAATCCCTGATATACGCAGGTGAGTCAATCACTTCTTCAGTCATCCTCATTGACTCACCTGCGCACATCAGGGATATCCCCAAATCCAGGCATGTGTGGGGCTGTCCAGGACCGGACTTGCCCACCCCTGATTAAACTATACCATATCAGGAACCTCTGCTGTGTCCCTTTTTTATGCTGGTGTTCTTCCTGTATTTTACTAACTACTTACTGACAGAGTGCACTGCCACTTCCCTTCAGATTACTCATTATTGTACTATGTAGCACAATCAAAGTAAATAACACTATGATGTGAAAGCTAAATCATCTGTAACATGTGAAAGGGGAGAATGGCTCTTTTAAAAAAAAATATATATATATATATATATATATTTATGCCATTATATTCACCAAAAATCTACTTTTTTTTGCTTATCAGCAGAAATCAAAAAGTTATTTATGTTGATATTTACTTCCTTGAAGGCTTGGTCATTAGAGCTGCCCCTTCAAATTACAGTGCATGTCCTGTTTTGTGTCTCTCCCATGAGATAATTGTGCGGCGCACTTTGTTTGCTTATAGTGACATCATAACTGTGGAGTGTCTTAACAAGGGAGTGTTGTTATTGAGTTGGATGTGTGGACAAAGAAAGCCATACATTCACCATACCATTACTTAAAGGGGTTGTAATGTATTGCAGTGTTGCCTATATAATACAGTAGTAGTAAAATATTACTTCCATTTAAGGGAACCCCAAAACCTCAAGTTTTATTCCATGCATTTATGTTTTTTGTTTTGTTTTGTTTTGTTTGTTTTTTTTGCATATGAGGACATGATTTGGGGCAAAGGAATGGCGCACCAATTTTGGATCTATAATTATTCCTGGCTCCGACATGGAGCAACTTGACTGGGCTGAATCGACAACGAGGCCATCGCTATGTTCTGCGCGGGCCCTCTGGCACGCCTCTCATGGCTCAAGGCCTCATCTGCCGGCGCTCATTAGTTGCAATGTGCAGCAGTATTCCAAAAATCGGCAGCCCCATCTTTTGCCTAGGGGAAAAGGGAAAGGACCCCAATTTTAGGGGACGAAACGGACTGTGCTTGTGAAAAGTCATCTTTTTCCTACCATATGACGAAAAAAGAAGAAGCATGGAAGCCTTTGATTGCACATGTGGGCTCCCAGACCATGTCTTGCTCACAACTAAATTAGTTGGTGAAACCTCTTTTGTATAACATGAAGTCTAGACCCAGCAAATGTTGTCATGTTATTATCATGTAGTCATCCAGTTATCACAGACCCCCCAGCTTCTCTCCTAACACAATACACACATCAGGGACATATTACTTCAGTGAACTTCCCCTTTAATTCATATTATCTAGCCTTTTCCTTACACATTACCAGTGTCTTCCACACACAATTATGACTCATTTTGTTGGCCAATATTAAATTATGTCTGTTTACTATTATTTTGTGATATCAACATAGTTACGGCTCCCTGCATCGTTTCTTTAACCCTTTTCGGTCAAGGGATCTTTGTTGCATTGTTTTTTTGTTTTTTTTTGGGAACCTAAATAGGACATTTTTTTGTGTGTAAAATCACACATTCGCTAGGGCCTGTTTTGATACAGTGGAGGGTGTGTCCTTGTAAACTAATGAGCTTTCCATTACTGCTAATAAATGGTTGTTTCAGATGCTATGTTCTTATTGTGGAGATAGAATCATCCTGTGAGTTGGAAGTCTCCTCCCTCCTCAGGAAACTGATTGTCAGAAACAAAAATGGCAGATTCCACACTAGCATTATTGTTTCTAAAGGATAATATGGTTTCATTTTAGACCCTCAATTGCCAAATAGAGAGCCAGTTGATTTATCTTTTGTGGACTATTGTCAGGTTTTGAGTCGTCTCACCAGGCTGTAAAATGAAGGGAATTTAATATGCAATATATCTTACAATACATTTACTTATTTGTCATACATATATGTACCAAAGCAACAATATTAGCACTTCTGTAATGGACATAAAACATTTTTTTTTTACAAATCTGAATTATTGAAAACTTTTAGTAGAGGAATCCATTGAGTACAGGCACCACTTCAAAAAAGGGTAATTATAGAGCAGGAAAATGTTCAGAAAAGGGTATCAAAATGTATTCTGTGAATGGAGGGAGTTATGAATACACTATAAACAATTTATACTTTCCTCTTAACAAGGCACTTACAAGATGATATGATTACTTAATATAAATACAGTACAAATGTCAGTACAAGCCTTCATCAAATTAACATTTCTTGCCAAGAAGCTTTTGTTTGACAAAAGATCACCACTTGATATTAGAAGTCGACTATCTTACCTTTCCCTTTCTGGATTACTACCTTGTTTTGGTCAAGGAGCTTGTGTGCATCAATGAAGCTGTGAGCTATACCATGTAGGGCCAACCAAGATGGGGATCTAGCGTGTTATCCTTATGCATCGTGTGCGCGCACTGTCGGGAGTGAGGGATGCTGTATACCCACTGGCCTCTGTTATGTTAAAGTGGATTACTGCAGTTAGCAGCATATATATATATATATATATATATATATATCAACAATGATATAGAAACAATATTATACAGGCGGGGGGACCTAGGGGGGGGGTAGGTGATCTAAATGGGGCACCTGGGAGTCGGGGGATGCGATGGGCAGATCATAGCAGAGAGGTCAGACAAATATTGGTCCACTGGAGAAGGCTGGCAACCCACTCCACTATCTTTCGAAGAAAACGTTATGGATAAGCACAACCAGAGACCTGGCGTGCTGTGGTACTGTTTAATTATGTTTAGTTAGACTAAATATATATATATATATATATATATATATATATATATATATATATATATAATATATTTATTCATTGTACAGTGGTCATTTAACACCATACATGTTTGCACATGTACATACTATATCTCCATGATTGTACTACTTTAATAACCTCTCCTCACACTAAATAGCAGACATGTGAGTGTTTAGCTCATGAGGTAGATGTGAGGAGCCGGCTGTTGTCAGATTCCACAAATAGCACATTCAGAGACCAGAGTCTTCTAACAAGGTGCCAGTCAGGCCATGTCTGCACAGGACATCAGCCCAGACTAGATCTGATGTAGCTTCTGATAATCTCTTTCCTGGGGCCATGTGTGCTGGGCCTGCCTTTGTAGTATTTATCGACATGCTTGTCCTGGATGTAGGGAATCTTGATTGGACTATTACTGCAGATCATAATATTTCTTAGTTATGTGTCAGCCCTACTTATTTCCTATGACCTAATCTTTCCTGTCTTGTCCACAATAACAGGTGTAAACTTCCTTCATGTTCTTCAGCCCTGCATAGCTTCTTCTGTAGTGTCAGTACGCTTTTATGTGTCATGACCAACAACTATAGTCCCTTATACGGCCATACAGTGATGTCTCCATCGTTTGTCCCTTGGTTGCCTTTATTCCATGAACTACTTTTTATTTTTTTACATTTTTGTATTTAGATTTGTTCCCAAATAATTGTAATGAATGTCCCCTATAATAATCCAGCTTTAATAACTTTAAGTAATAATTGTCAGAATATGACTCAATATTTTATAGTGATTAAAACCATTCCACCATTTTCAAATGTGTGGTAATGGTTTGGATAGGACAGGAGCATTCCAACCTACAGGTGGTTGTAAAGCTATTTTAAATGTTAAAAAAAAAAAAAAAAATTATAAAGTATTAATACATAAAAAAAATTGTTTATACTGATCATTACTTCTTAAAGAAATTTTTATGGATTTTTTTTTTTTTTTAGGATCAAAGTAAATTGTTGATGAGTCATCTTTCTTAAGCTGTGATATGCAGTAAGGCACAAGATCACCTTCTTTGCCTTCCTTTCAGCCCTGTTGCATCCTTTTTGGGCCCTCTATTTGGTAATGAGCCATAGATGCCACCTAGTTGTAGCTTTAATTCTGGTCATGGCACCTACGCTTAGTCCGAGTCTGCCCTCAGGAATCATTCTATGACGGGACATGACACGGTCTAGATTAGTAGTGACGTGGTTGATGTGTTGGATTTCTCCAAGATGCTTGGTGAGGCCTGTTTTGTGCAATATTCCTTGCAGATGTGGTCATGACAGCCATACCATATCTCCCCACTTTCTCACACTGTCTCCTCCCTGCACCTGTTTCCATTCGTCTCCCCTCCTCTGCTCCCCCTGTTCTCTGTGGCGTTCTTGGAATTTTATTTAGGAATAGAACTCATCCTGAGACAGGGAGATTGTTTTCTCTGACCATCTGTGTGCAGGCGGTGTGGGAATAAGATTTTGGATACCTGTGTGGAGTGAGTTGGGATGCAGTGTTAGCTGGGAGAAGATAGGGGCAATACAGGCTTGGATTTTTTTATTTTATTATTATTTTTTATTTTTATTTATTGTAACCAGAACTTTATCATGAGAAAAGCTTTAAAAAATACAGTTTTATTTACTGCTAATAATCCAAAAGACATTATTGTATGGCAAATATATAATGTGTGTGTATGTCCTCTGGATCTTTACCTTGTTGTGGTGAAGGGTCTTGTGTACTTCATTGAAGCAGTGAGCTATACTCGCTTAAGATGGTCAGGTCATAGCAATGATTTTATCTTTGCCAAGATAAACTTATGCATTGGCGCAACCAAGAGACATAACAATAGGTTTGCCTGGCATGCTGCAGTCCAAAGTCGCATACAACCGAAATGTTAGGAGCCAGCAGTAAAATTCTGTGGCTCCCTGGATTTGTCAAGCCCTATGCTAGGTTATGGATTATATATGCAATATCTAAAAGGTTAGGAGCCAGCAGTACATTTTTTAGGAACCATGGCTCCCAAGACCTTTTTATATACTATTGAGGTGTATAGCATCAGCCAATCAGGATGTGGTAGAACCTGATTTAGTATTAGGTCTTAAAGTGCCGAACAGTGTGTATGTAGCTGAATCCAGAGCTGTAATAGCCGGGTTGCCGTAGGCTGTGATTTGTTTGTTTGTTCATCTTCTATCCATAAATCAACAGTGAAACAGCTGGTTTGCAGCTGTGCTGCTCACCCTGGGAACATTAGTACCGGACAGTTGTTCCAGATGTTCTGTGAAATAATTGCGTGGGGGGCGACTGTCTGAATCGTTCTCTCATCTTTCTTTTAGTTATTCTCTCTTTTTTTAATTGTCCTCGTTTTTTTTGACTTAATGTTTTCATTGGGATGAGTTTCTCAATAGGTTTTTGCAGATTGACGGGACATTATCCAAGACACATTTCATCATTATGTGCACGCTAAATTGTGGAAATATGCAATAAAAGTAATTTCACTGGCTGCCAGATAACTGAAATAAAAGCGCTTCATTATATATTTCCCTCCACCCACACTGCCTTTCTTCTGAATCCTTTTCTTATACTCTTTTTCAGGGAAGTCTTTTGACATCACCTATGTACGTTTGAAATTCCACACAAGTCGGCCTGAAAGTTTTGCTCTGTACAAAAGGACGCGGGAGGATGGGCCATGGATCCCATACCAGTATTACAGCGGTTCCTGTGAGAAAACTTACCAGAAGTTCCACAAGGGATTTCTCCGCACGGGAGAGGATGAGCAGCAGGCCGTTTGTACGGATGAATTCAGCGACATCTCTCCGCTGACCGGTGGTAATGTGGCGTTCTCCACACTCGAGGGCCGTCCCAGCGCCTACAATTTTGACAATAGCCCTGTCCTGCAGGTTTGTAAACTTCATATCTGTTTTCCATTTTAAAAATGCAAATTGATAGGCAAAGTAGGAGGTGTTTCTAGCTCCACCCATTGTATTGAACAAATTGAATGAGCAGTTCCCATGGCTGATGAGTCCATTGGTCAGACTAGTACTCTGAAGAGACCAATTTCCAATCAGCCACACTGTTTAAGTGACCAACCAGCCAATCAAAGGCACCTGAGCAGAGCACTACCCCTTAAAGGAGAGTTTTCAGATACAATCCCCACTTCCTTTCCTTTCTACTACCTTTCTGTATAGAAATACGTTTGCAAATTTTCTAATTAATACATCTTTAAGAGTATTCCCTATTTTTTTCTGGATGGTGCTTCATTTTGAAACTTTATCAAAATCCTTATATATGAAATGTTCTTTTATGTCTGCTTTTATCCAAGCTTATGAATTATTTCCTTATGCACCAATTTTGGTTTCTGATTGCAGTCTTGGAGGCATATTCTCCAAGAAGCATCGATCAGTGTATTAGATGAGATCAAAGTGTCTATAAAGTGTCATTAGTACAGCTCTTGTTCTGATGCTATTAACCTTCCTTCCATGTCCAATATACTTGAAGGAAAAACATTAGGGAAAGAGAAACCTAGTTTTGTGAAACAATTTAAGTTAGGATAATAAAACACATATCGGTACATTTTTATTTTTTTTAAGGAAATATATATAAACTTATCATTGGCTTTAATTTAATTTAAAAGGGGAGACTTTATAAACTTTAAAGAATTGCATTGCCTGGCAAGCTGTCGGATTCAAGCACAGTCACTGTCCTGCCTCATCGTCTGCAGTGACAGCCAATGGGCCACATTCACATTTCTAAAATGGCTCAACTACAAAAAACGGAACTTAGTGAGTTGAACTTGATGCCAACAGATTACCAGCCTGTCCGCTAATTATAATTTCCCCAAAAAAATTCAACTTAAACTGTAAAACACATTTTAAGGTATAATATGTATTTGGTTTGAAAACTAAGACACAAACATTCTATTTAACTATTGCTAAGAAATGTAACTGAGGGGCAGTACCATCCATAGGTAATGTAGTGTATTTGGACATATATAATATATACACACACAGATACAATCATCTGGAAGTGAATGCACTGAACAACATTGTGTGTCTTGGAGGACAGAGTTATTGGAGTATTGCTTTAGAGTAATATACTAATTTTCCTTTCTTATATCTCTGGAATCTTGCAGGAGTGGGTAACAGCCACAGATATCCGAGTAACCCTGAACAGATTAAATACATTTGGAGATGAAGTCTTCAGTGACCCCAAGGTGCTCAAGTCTTACTATTACGCTATTTCTGACTTTGCAGTAGGAGGCAGGTAAGTTTTCCCAATGTCTTCAGCTTGTTAAAGGGCCACTTTAGTTTTATATAAAAAAGTGAAGTATACAACAAACAGACAACATTAACAGGTGTATAAACCATGTACATAATAACATTTTCAGAAAAAATGTCTTAATGCCATTAGTATTGAAAATTGCCAGTAATTATTCCTTTCTGAGGAATGAGGGGACGATTACAGTACTTTCTACTGAACATTTGTGGGGGAGGAGAACAATGTCAATTGTCAGTTGCTGTAAGTTTATCTGAAGTAACCAATGAGTGTATGGTAGAGCTAGTAAATGTAGGGGGCCGGTACAAAATATTTTTTGGGGATCCTCTTGCAACCTTTCATTATACAACACAGGTAGCTGTAGCCATCAATAAAAAATATTTAGAATATATGCAATTCGTCCAATGTGGGCCTATCATATTTCTATAAAAACGATCTCTCCCCTACTTAATAGAGTAAAGAGGGTACTATTAATGCATGCAGCTACCAGTAACAGAAGGTCCTTACCCTTTTTTGGGTCTGGTGCTTTGCACCTTCATACCAGCAGTTACTCTGTGTCCCCCACATTGAACTCCAGAATAGACCAGAAAAATTAGCATATCACACTTCTGTAGTCTCCAAGTCATCAGGAAGTGAGGAAAATACAAACATGTAATCCTTCACAAATAAAGATTTTACCTAACATTTGGTTTTATATTTATAGCTCATGTATTTGTTAATGTTGATAGTTTGTTACGTACTTCACAAACATTAGATGGTTTCTTCCCAAACGACAGTGTTTCTTCAAGTTTCCTATAATCTATTTAATGTTTCTGTGCAATGTTTGCCTCTTGTCCCACTTTTTTCCCTTTTATCCCCAGGTGCAAGTGTAACGGACACGCCAGTGAGTGTGTGCGCAACGAGTTTGAGAAGTTGGTGTGTAACTGCAAACACAACACGTTTGGTGCTGACTGTGAGAAATGTTTACCATTTTACAACGACCGTCCCTGGAGGAGAGCAACTGCCGACAGTGCCAATGAGTGTCTGCGTGAGTGTCTCGTTCTATGATTAGCGCTACGGGATATATTGATGCTTTACAAATAACATAATAATAGTCGTTACCCCCTACACAATGTAACTACCACTTGCTTGAACAATGCTAATTTCAGAGCATGTACATTGTGGAGTTGTCTACTAATTAAACACCACCTAAGATATACTTAATTGTACTTCATGTGACCATCTGCTGCATCTTCTAATGCAGAAGGTAACTTCGCTCCTTGCATGCTGTTAAAGAGCTAGGATTTAAAAAACATTTTTTTTTTAATATAGTCTTGATTAACTAAACCGGCAAATGTTTTTAGAAAGCAAGAAAAAAAAAAAAACACACAACCTTTATATGTTGCAACTTTTAAATGCACCCATAGACTATGTGGGAAATGGACAATAACACAATTTTATTTCTTCATATTTGGACCCTGACGCATCTTAAAAAAACACTCAAAATTAGAAGGGTGATCTTCACATTTATAAAATAAGTCAGTATGAAGACTACCAGTATTCTGTGACCCTTTGAAGGGGTTTCTCCTGTCTTGAAGGTGCAGAGTCAATGAACACCTCAATTTCTGACTGGTCCCTACTAATCTAAGTGTCCATACATCTAAGAATACACTCCAGAGACAGATAATAATACCAGATCGCCATGTATTCACGAAAATTCCTTTTTTCTTTTCTTCTTCCTTTTTTTTTTTTTTACTTTTCTTTTTTTTACTTTATTATGCAATTAATCTGGCTTTTATTTTGTAATTTTCTCTGGTACTTTCTCTTCAAAGTGTGTGTAAACTAATGAGCTTTAATATAGTCTTGCTGAGAGCACCAGCAGTAGTTATTGCTTCTTTCCCACTGCAGATACAAACTTCCCGCGTATTCACTGCTTCCTCCCAACTCAGGAAGTGAATCTGACAAAATGGCTGATTCCATAGCAGCATAATTGCCTATTGAAAGTTAATAAATTAGAGGCAGTGTTATATTTTAGAAATGCAAAAAAAATATATATTTTTTTTATTCATAAATATTATTCATATTTACAAACGTAATTCTTTAAAATAGTCCATTTTAATTAATGATCACAGTCATCCTTTTAAAGCACTTTGCTATTAGTTGTCGACACCGCCTATAGATTCTGAGTGCCAGAAAAACCCATCTGATCAAAGAAATGTAGATATACATTATATGATGTTGTAAATTATAGTACTTTACATACTTTAGAGCAATGATGTGCCCTCATGCTCTTCTCTGGAATGGGAGACCATGCCCCTCATCAACAATACACAGTCCATTACATTTCTCTAAAACTACCCAATTGTACTCCAAATACCTGACCTCATTATCTTTACCTATTACCAATGAATTCCTTTCCTGCAGCAATTTTGCTTTTGATAAAATAAAAAACATTTAAAGCACTGTGAGGCCCATTTAAGGAATCTCGGCTACCTTTCAAGTGTAGTAGTTTGCCACTCATTGCTGTAGTGTACCAATGGCAGCCCTTTAAATGTACTAAATAAGTTGGCTATCCCAGAGTTCAGTGTGGATGAGTGTCACTAACAAGAAAATGTGTTTTTATTTGTAAAGTATAAAGCCGGTTACAAGGGAATTTAAAGTGATACAGCTTCGTTTTAAAATTATGGGGGTGTGCATGGCTGTGCCAAAGTGGTTTCTGGGATCACTCGCAGAGTGTGGAGGTATAGAATGCTCAAACACCCAACCCCATAATACATGGAATCCTCCTAGTGTGAGTAGCAAAGGAGGAATATACTGCTTGATCAGAGCTGAGAATTGGAGTCACATTTGAAAATAAAAACATTCTAAAAATATTTTTTCTTTTCCTTTTGTCTTTCTTCATGCAATGCTAGTTCTAATCTTTTTTAATTCCCTCTTCACAGCATGTAATTGTAATGGCCGCTCCCAAGAGTGCTATTTCGACCCAGAGCTGTACCGTTCCACTGGTCATGGTGGCCACTGTACCAGCTGTGCAGACAACACAGACGGCTCAAACTGTGAGCGCTGCAGAGAGAACTACTATCGCCAGGGCAGTGATGAGCCGTGCCAGGCCTGCCACTGCAATGCTGTGGGTATGTATACCAATTTGTGTAGCAATCCTAATTGGAATCATTAGTGTTTTAGTTGTACACGTTTTATAATGTATATGCAACTGATCAGGTAGTTTGTGATTAGTCTATTAAGATATTCTCTTACACGAGTATTTTGTGTGGTTTGGAATAAACATAATCAAAATGATTGAGTTATCCAACTAGTTGCAACAATATTTAGGCTTAGTGTCTTATTAGTGCATATTCATGTAAGTTGGTTTAATCTTAGAGCATGAAAAACTATATATTGTACTAGCCTTTTTTTCTCCGTTATTTCCTGAGAAATTCAGCATTGTTTTATGTGTAGCTCACTGCAAATATGCATTAAGAGTACTTAAAAAGAGTAGTGGAGGGGTTCTAACTGAATGACTACATTGGGGTTAATTGTTTTTATCCACCACAGCACAGACAAGCAGACTGTGGTTCTAATTAGCACATCAAAGCTGCTATTAATATGCATTAGCCACTCATTTGCATAAAAATGCAATGTGTTTTTCAAGAATTGGCCAGTTTTGAAACAAATGGCACTTTTTCATGAACTTTAAGAATGTTGTAAAATAACTTGAATTTTGGTTGACCGTCCCTTTAATATACCAGCAACATTTATATTGCTGTACCATAGATAGTTACAAACCTTCAAATCTTAGATAAATACATGGATATGTTTCCAAAACTGGGCCTGAAATCTTACTTTACAAGCTCTCCAATAAAAATAAAAGATATGCATACTCCCCAATGGACGAACACCAGCCATCTTTTACTGTATACATCAAGGCACTTTAACGGTGACGCATTCTGCTCGCTATGTTTATTTTCACATCCCTATTGATACAATCCCTATGAGACCTTGAAATAAATAAGACATTGCTTTGTAAACAACGCTGTTGAGTGGTTGGTGTGAAGTCTTACACAGCAATGTAAATAGATCCCCTGCTGTCTTATAAACAAGGAGACCACACAGGGTGTGCATCAGTTCTCTTTGTTTGCTGCTTATGTTGACCTTTGCAGGGAGAATAAAGAGCTTCAATAAATTATTACTTTTTTTTTTTTATTATTAACTTTTAAAATATCTGTGTATTCTGTTCCATAATAGTATTACAATAAAATGTACATAAGTGAGACTCGTTTTACAAAAGTCTGCACTTGTGAGGATCGTACATAAAAGTCACATTAGCTTTTGATGGCTAAATGAAAAAATGCTCTGCTGTCTTGTGAAGTAGATAAAATGTGAACATCTGGCGTGATCTGATCATATGTTTTACATGTGTGTAAGGTCTGTTGTACGTTATCTGGTTTGCTCAGGGAAAAATCATAACATAGTAAGATAGTAATGGAAGTTGAAGTCCATCACGTTCAACCTTCTTAGATCTTTTCTGATCCTTGTAATATGGGAATTAATTGTGAATTGATCCATATACACAATTATAAATATCATAAAACATTAGAACAATTGTAATCTGGTTTAAATGATGCAACATTTAGTTGAATCTCCTTTTTTTTAAAGACTGTTAAAAAATACTAGTTACAGATTGGTTTGGCTTGCGGGATCCATCTTGTCTGGTTTCAACACCTCATGACAATCTGAGCTTATCTTTATCAGTTAATGGGGAAGGTGGTGGAGGATAGAGTGAATTTTTGAACAGTTGGATTATTTTTTTAGAATTTGACACCTGTCCCCTTTTTCTGCACATGCTTAAAAGAAGCCAGCTTGCCGTATTAATTGCAATCTTTGTCCCTACTGAAATGTAAATGCCCTCGCACACATACAACCTTCACCAAAGTATCATGGATTACTCCAGGGACCAACAGTGGTAGCAAACAAATGAGCTTTAACATTTTTCCTGCCTAATTATTCACTTAACATTTTAAAATATATTTGTTGTTGTTTTGTCGTCCAGTTGTGCTCGACTCTCCGTAATTTTGCGCTTGTTTTATTTGCAGGCTCTCTTAGCACACAGTGTGATAACTTTGGACGCTGTAGCTGTAAACCAGGTGTGACTGGCGAGAAATGTGATCGATGTCAGCCTGGCTTCCACTCGCTAACAGAGGCTGGCTGCAGGTAATAGCCAATATCTGATAGTACTGCTTACTATGAGATACATAGGGGAGTGTACAGTGCTTCAGGGTATGTAATAGAGATGAGGACTGGCATAGGAACCAGATGAGCAGATCCCAGCTGGATGCACTAGTATGGAGGTGTCAGCATGTACCTGTATCCCACCAGTGAAATAAAGTAAAGTATTCAAAAGGAGCTTTAGGTCACAAATCCGTCAGGAGCATAGACCACATTGTATTTCCAAACAATCAACTTTATTGGAAGGATTCACACATTCTTTTATATGCCACCATCCTTTGCAGTGTATTAATATTGTGATTGTTTTGCCTTGATCTCACCCATGTATAGCGCTATGGAATATGTTGGCGCGTTACAAATAACTGATAATAATGCTTTTCCTAATGGTATGTAAACATTGGAGAACCAATCTCTGAGCTGTGTGATGAATATCTCCCACCTCCTTGGTGCTCATGCCACAAAGTCCACACGAATACAGTTCTATGACCCCCTCCTCTTAACCCTTTGCAAATGTCTGATCCCATGATCTCTGGATGCCAAATCAGTCAAATGGTCAATGTAGCCGTTGGTCAGATGCCTATTGTGCAGACCAGGCTTGGTATCTGATCTATCCAGACTCCACCTGATAGTTTTCCTTGTGTTAAAAAAAAAGTTACCCACGGTCCATAAAGTAGGAGTTGTGGGTGATACAAGTTTTATTACACATGCTCGTAAGTATATATATATATATATATATATATATATATATAGATATATATATATATATATATATATAGCAATTGTTTCACATATGGTGGGCTAAGAGTGATAGAAGCCCTCCACTGTACAAAGTACAGTAGTACAAATAAGGAATAGTACATTAGTGATTCCATTTGAATGTTTAAAAATAAGTTGATGAAAACTTATTTCCTGCTCAAATTTCTCAGAAATACAGTATATGCACTGCAGTCTGGGAGAACTGGGCGGGGCATGCAAATGAGGGCACATAATGCACCATCACTCTGTCAATCCAAACCATTTTAAACATGGCTCCTTTTACGCATATGCCTACTGTATTTCACAGTTTTAGACATAGCAACGGATGGATTTTTCACAAACCAGGTCACTTAACCACATACAGTACTGTTTCACGGTTACTGCCGATCCTCAGTATGGTGTGATATATATATATATTATGTATATTTGGGATTATGAAAACCCTTTTGTCTCTGCAGACCCTGCGCATGTAACGCCGCCGGCAGCGTCGATGAATGCAACATGGAGACTGGCCACTGCAGTTGCAAGGACAATGTAGAGGGCTTCAACTGTGAGAGGTAACTGAACAGACCAGTGATGGAGGGAACCCTTCGCTACTGAGCTGGGAATGTAGTTAGTGGAAAATTTTCAGCAGAGAGTGGAATGTGTTAATGGAAAGTGGGAAGAAAAGAAACAAGTGTCAGTCGGCTTAATGTCCCTATTCACGTTGCAGTGACGTGATCTTCCCCATACTCTGATTTTACTGCATTTCAGATGATGGCAAGCAGTGCATAATACCTCTTTGTGTGCCAGCATATTTCTTTCCTTGGTCACAGGAATCCCCAGAATCCAATGACTGCATTATTTGCATTAAAGCAGTGGCCTGCAGCCTTTCATAATTAGAGCCAAGCTATGTCAGACTTCAGAGCAACTGATGAACAAAAAGCCAGTGAGAAACCATTTGCATAACTGAATATATTCTCAGAATATAGTCTATTGAGATAATTAAACATGCCAGTTTAGAATAATGTTCACTTGTATTTTGTTGTATGTGAAAAATGTAGAGAGAACAAGTTCTAGGTTAATCTATACTGAGTCGCATTTGGCTCTAGAAAGCCATAGACTGCTGAAGTCTGCCTTAAAGGGCACATGTAAGTACTTTTTAGGTTAATCGCTACAAATACATATTCAAATAACAGCAAAGAAAGGCTTTAGCAAAAAAATTGAGGCAAAGATATTCTCTATCATGGATGCTTCTGCACTCCTTCCGAACTTCTCTCATTGGCATCTGCACAATAGTATGAGACTTACTCATTCAACTCAGATTGAATTAATTATGCAGGTCAGATGATGTGGAGCAGGCTCTGTAGCAGAAGGTTATATCTGCAATCCCATAACCCATCTCTCCAATGTAAGCATGTACCATATTATCTAGCCTGTAGAATTAATTAATTCTGAGCTACTTGTGTTTGTCTCATAGTATTGTGCAGATGTTGGTAAAGTTAGCTGGGTAGGGGAGTGCAGTGGTTCTTGCTATTTGCCGATGTATTTAGTGTTGTTAATGGTGATCTGAAAAATAAATGTAACACTGCCAAGATATCATTAGGATTGGCATGACCAGAGACGTAACAATAGTTGGGCCTGGCATGCTTTGGTCCATAAGGTCACAGAGCGCTGGACATGACTTAACAACATCGTTTCTGAAGTCTCTGGCACATTGGTAAATAACCTACCTTAGGTGTGGTAGCACTAAAAGTATGGTAGATGCAAATTTTGCTTTAATGAAAGGGCAATAGATAGACCAGTGACGGGCAATTTCCTCTCCTTGCTTTGGGAAAGTATTTAGGGGTACAACTTGGTATTATTTGATACTTTTAAAGAGCTATAATGGACTATATTTTATTGAAGAGGGGCATAAATCACTTTCTTTTTTTCTTTCATCTGGCTTCATATCTGTGCACGTTTACACATTGTGTAACCCTTTCATCCTTTTCTTTTCTTAGATGTAAACCTGGATTCTTCCACCTGGATGCCTCAAACCCACGTGGATGTACCCCCTGCTTCTGCTATGGCCACTCCTCTGTCTGCAACACCGCAGAGGGCTTCAGAGTCACCAGCATCATCTCCACATTTGAGAGTGGTGAGTCTACTCTACTCTCCCTTTCTAGCACCTCCGTCTCCTAGTTCCTCTTCAGTAAACAAGCTGTAAATAAACATTGCATCAGTACTAGTAGGATCTGCTCTTCATATTACAACAGTACATGGCACAAGCTCCTCTTGTTTTATTGCCTGGAGGCTGCTGGTTTCTTTTGTTCTCCACCAAAACTCCCAAACCCTTGGCTTCCTACACACCCTTTCTCTTCCAGCATCTTCGCTCACACTCCTGTGCACAAGATTCCCTCGGGCAGCTCATTTATACACATTTTGTTCCAGTCCCTCTTAAGCAATATAAGCTTTCAGGCTGTAAATATCTCTATCACAGCAGACACCTCACATGTTTATTATTCTCTTAATGTTCAGCATACCAAGAGTTTTATAGATTAAAAACTCTATTTACTCAAAAGAAGTGAATGTTTCCTTATATGGAGAAACTATTTCCCTTCAGATAAGAACTTCTAGGCCCGTGTAATCTACCCATTGTCTGTCTGGTTTGATAGGTAACCTTTTTATTTCCAAGATAGAGCTTATGTAAGTCCAAAGCATTTTGAATCTCCATAAGTGACACAGCAGTGGTATCAATTATAATTGTACTTGATTGTTGCTATTTGTAAAGAACTATGGACAACATCTGAAGGGTCTTGTGTACCTCAATGAAGCTGTGAGCTAAACCATGTAGGGTCAAATCACGGTCCACTGGATAGCGAACTGGATAAATCACGGTCCGCTTGATAATGAACTGGCGAGATACAGTACATTTGCCAAGATAAACATATGGATCAGCACAACCAGAGACAAACCTGGAGAGCTGCAGTCCATAGGGTCACGAAGAGTCAGACACAACTGATTGGCTAAACAACAACCAACATGATCCAGGCATTTTAGTTGGGAATATCTTATTAGTGTCCAAACACAATCATCTCCATTGACTGTAGACTTGTATTAAAGAGCTTTTGCTGTTGGGGCAGCCTATCAGTAACTGTTTATTTTCTTATATCTAATTGTTCTTAAACCCCTTTAGACCTGTCTCTTAGCCAACCACCCACTCTCCCCATAGTGGAGAGAAACACTCAGCTGTAGGTTGATAATCTAATCTTTGAAAATTAATATTATAAAATAATTGTATCCAGTGCATAATTAAAATAACGGTCTATTTTTGCTGTTGCATTACATCAGTCCTTTAAGCAGAAATGCCCGTCCAAGATGGTCCTCGTTCATCTATCTGATTTAATTAACTCTCCCAGTGGGGGAGATAAGCAGGAAAGCAAACCCAGCTTTTAAAATATGAATGATAACATTTCAACACAGACGCTTATCGTTTCATATTTACTAACCAAGCTCGCTCTTTCTGCTAATTTCACCCCACTGTCAGAGTAAATTAACTTCTGTATAAAAAGCAGCTAGACAGCCAGGAGAATCGTGATTTAAAAAAAATAATAATCTAGCATCATTCTAAGGCCAGTTATTGAAAATAAAATTTGATTTTTTTTTAATAACAATAAACTGAAAATATCCTTCATATGTAATATTTTTCATTTCGACCAGAATTGTTACCTTTTCTCTGTCGCTATACCCCATGTATACTGAGTTGGTACTGTGCATCTGAAAGAGAAGAATCAGTAGTGTATGAAAACATGATTTTGCATGAAAAAATACCAACATAAACATTTAATAAACTTAACCTAAAGGTTGAAAAAGTTTCTGCCATATGTTTTTAAGAAACATTTCCCCTTAAAATCCAAACTAAACACATTTAAAATTCATAATTCATTGTGGCCAATCAGAGGCAGCTATAACATTGTGCCAATGTCTGGGAAATGTGTTTGTGCAGCAAAGCATCATGGGACATGTAGTCTTGTTTTCTCCTGCACAAGAAAGCAAGGAGGAGCCCAGACATTGCTATGTGGATCTCTGCATTGTGTGCTATTGTCTGGAAGGTTAGTGTAGGGTTAAAAAATTGACCCAAATGCAGTATTTCTATTGGTTAGTACCAGGTGCCTATGTAAACAGCCCTGGGGGTGTGGAAACCATTTAAAAAATATATATAAATCTATATGTGTACAGATTGACTCCACGTAATGTGTGTGTCTGATCTAACCAGCATGTGTTATATTAGAGAAAGGTACACACAGGGAAACTTCCAGATACTTTTAAGGTAGTTTATATTAATTGCAGGATAATCAAATGCAATAGAACTAATGGGAGTGCAGGTCTTGTGTGAATAACGACATGTTTGGCGTGTTGTGTTTCAGGAGCGGAGGACTGGATCGCTCAGCAGAGGGACGGGTCGGACTACTCCCTGTCCTGGATCTCTGAGAGCAGCGCAATATCTGTCACCTCCGAGAGCTACTTCCCCATTTACTTCATTGCACCTGGTAAGTGGTTGTGTGCCTATTCCTTAGATTAAATAATATGTAAAGTTTTTTTTCTTTTTTTAACAGTTATATAGAAATGTGTTGTGTTGTTCATGAGGGCAACCATTGTTGTATTTGTCTGGCATTCAACTAGTGCAGGAAAAGCCACCAAATGGCTTTGCGATCAAAAGGAAAATAATTAGCATTAGAATATGGAAATTCACAACTGCTTGCCTGCCCATCAGAGGGGTGCATCCTATTATCCAAATAAGATCAATTTATGAATTATAGATTTTTTTATTTTCCTCTGGCGCTTGCTTCCAAGAGGCAATGACTTTTATAACTACAGTAAAGGCATGTAGAAAAAAAATGAAGTATAACAAAGTAGAAAAAATACTGGCCACTAAGATAACTTAGCTATATATATATATATATAGTAGTACAAATAAGAAATAGTACATTAGTGATTCCATTTGAATGTTTAAAAATAAGTTGATGAAAACTTATTTCCTGCTCAAATTTCTCAGAAATACAGTATATGCACTGCAGTCTGGGAAAACTGGGCGGGGCATGCAAATGAGGCCACATAATGCACCATCACTCTGTCAATCCAAACTTATATATATATATATATATATATATATATATATCCATCCATGTATAAAGTGGTTTGGGGTTAAAGAGTTAAAATTCATTGTGGATTCATTTGCATGTCCCGGCACAGTTTCCAGAGTTCAGTGCAATAACTGTATTTCTGGGAATCACACAAACAATTTTTTGTACAATGTATACACACCCTGTACAAAAATCTACCACACAAACCAGGAACCAGTGCCACACTGATGAGCTCAATTAAGATTAAAGCAGTGCTGTCTGTGGGTAGGTTTCCTGGTTTGTGCATAATCCATCCTAAGCTTTGCTTAAAGCTGGTAATACATTGAGCATATGCCTAAATGGAGCCATGTATATAGGTTTTTTTTATTAATATAGTGAGCGTGCATTGTGGTCTCATTTGCAAGTCCCCGCCCAGTTTCCCAGACTGCAGTGCATCAACTGCATTTCTGTGAAACTTGAGCAGGAAATAAGTTTATTAATATCTATTTTAAACATTTAAACAGCATTACAATTGTACTATTTATTTTCTGTACTAATACGCATATATATATATATCATACTGTACATGTTATCCTTTAGTGGTGTGTTAATAAAGATGCTTAACAACTTTGCTATAATCAGATGAACACTGGTAAAAAAATGTTAAGTTTAAAGTCTGTACCAGGGAAAAAAATGTAGGCAGACACTGGGGCCCTCATTCAATTGCGATTTGGCCAATTGAATAGGGCTCTAAATAAGCACATGACATATTTTTTAAAGAAGTTTTTAGTTCGTGAAATCCTTGCCTTTGCATAGATGCTTACTAACTAAAAACTTATTTAAAAACATATGTTATGTGCTTATTTAGATCCCTATTCAATTGGTCAACATGCAATTGAATGAGGGCCCTGGGTATTTATCAGGAAGTGATATTAATAGAGCAAAGCAGTGCAGGGGTTGAGATTTGTTTGACAGTATCTTGAGTCTTCTGACATCTAGTGGCCAGTCGTAGTACTACGTCCTGTTTCCTTATTCCTCTTGGATGACCTTGAGTTCTATGTCTTGTGTTCTCTGCAGAAAAGTTCCTTGGTAACCAGGCACTGAGTTACGGCCAGAACCTGACATTCACTTTCCGTGTGGAACGCAGGGACACGCGTCTGTCTGCTGAGGATCTTGTGCTGGAAGGAGCCGGGCTCAGAGTTTCTGTGCCTCTGATCGCTCAGGGCAATTCTTATCCCAGTGAAAATACACTGCGCTATGTTTTTAGGTGAGAGCAGACTACATGTCTATGCAAGGGCAGAACACATCCTGTTACATTCTATTCTATGGCCCATCATTATTTATGTTACAGATATACCACATTTGGAACCTCTGATGTGTCCCTTTAAATCTAGTGTAATTTAAAACTATACATAATAACAAGTTATTAAAAAACAGCATTTCCCATTTTACATACACTGATGTTTGTATTGTATTTGTAACTGTTAGGCAGCCTTTTGGACCCACCCACCAAGCATGGTCTGTTATTTCATTCTTCAGTGAGTCTTTATGCAAGGCTTTCTATCTAAAACCATTTGCAAGTAGCAGGAGTATAAACCCCAGGTATTAATATACCTGATTACTCTCCTGTATCTGAACAAGCTAATTTTTCTCAATATCAGGTGGCTTTAGACTAAAATACAATGTCAGCAGCCCCCAAAGAGTAATTCGTTATTATTGGCAATCCTCACCCTGAACGACGAGAGAACACCATTAGTTGTGGGATGATCAAAAAGGTGAATTGACTGATCAAAATGACAGACTTAAATGTTTACTGGAAGAAAGAGTTATTTTATTTTAAATTATTCCATATATGGAACCTCTGCTACGTCCTTTTAACGATCATTTGATGTGTTTTTATATGAAGCAAATGAGTGATGTCCAAGCTCTAAATAATTAGAAAGTGTATGTTTGTGAGTGCATGTATATGTACATTCATACCCACACACATTATTATGTTTGTAAAAATGGAACTGGGAAATAGTACATTGCAAGCAGTTTAATACATGGTGGACAGATACGTTTGCACTTAAAGGGCCAGTATAAGCACTTTTCATTTTAGACCTAAATTTAGTTCCCAATTATTTAACATAACAATACATATGCAAACAGCAGCAAATCAAAGCAGAAACACAATTTAGCTCACTAATAGCTGTTACTATACCCATCCCCACCTCTCTTATTGTCCTGAGCACTATTATAAGGGTAATATTTCAGCTGTGATAACATTGATTACAGCGTCTCGGTAAGACTTGACATTTGTTACTTCCTTTCCGTAGTGCTCAGGACAATGAAATATGTGGAGAGGGTGAATTACATTTAAATGGTGAATTAAAATATAGGTTTAGTATGGAAAGTACATGCACTGGTTCTTTAAGGAGGTGACATGACTGTACAAATAGAACAGCTGGTGCCAAAAAGTTCTATTTCTTCTGATAAGAGGGTTCTTGGCAGAAGAAAGTGCTCTCAACACATTTATTTAGTATCTGCTGTTGGATTGACCTCCTCCCCCTTGTCATTGTTCATTGATTTCCTTTAGGCTGCACGAGGCCACAGATTACCCCTGGAGACCGTCCTTATCACCATTTGAATTCCAGAAGATGCTGCAGAATCTGACCGCCATCAAGATCCGAGGATCCTACAGTGAGAGAAGTGAGTGCTCAGGCCATGGGTGTATGTAGGGTTTATGCTGCCCTAGGCCATTCAGATTTGTGCGCATCCCCACTTGCAGCTCCTCCTCTCAATGTAGAAGGTGACTTAGCCGCAGTCTGATCTCTCTGGCTCTTCTTTAAATGTGAGCTTTAAGCCCTACATATTTTTTCTAAATTCCTTTGCTATAGTCATTAAATAACCATATTTTAAACTTTTATTTGATATTTTCAGAAATGAGTGCAATTTGTTTATTATTATCTAGAATTAGTACATTAGTATACAGTGATATTCTGCTTAGATATTTAATTTAGTTTGATACGTTTTGGGGATGGAGCTATCAAAAAGCGTGTCATTTTCAGTCCTCTTTATTATTGGGAAAACATGTATCATCTGTGCTACTGGTTATGCACACACACGCGCGCTCAAAGACGGGGCCCTGTATTTTTTTTAATGTGTTTAATATTGTTTTTCCTTGATCACAACACATTTGTAGCGCTATGGAATATGCATAAAAAAATCTGTTTTATTGGTTTAAACACTTTTCATCCCCTTATACAGGTGCTGGGTTTCTAGAAGACGTTAGCCTTGTGACTGCCCAGGTGGGTAGTGGTTCACCTGCACCATGGGTGGAGATTTGCAGCTGCCCAGCGGGCTACATTGGACAGTTCTGTGAGCGCTGTGCACCTGGCTACAGAAGAGAGAACCCCAACCTGGGACCTTACAGCCCCTGTGTTCTCTGTACTTGCAATGGACACAGTGAAACATGTGACCCAGAATCTGGTGAGTTACACTGAACCTTATGATTGGCGTATTTCTAAAAAATAATCTGATCATGTTTGTAAATCTGTATACTACTGTGGTCAGTATCTCAGAACTCTTTAAGTGTAAAAGAGGAGGAAAATATTCAGGAATAGGTTATATTTTATGTTTAGTTTGTATTTTCAGTTACATATACTATTCCCAGAAATACCCATTTAGATCCTCCCCCCCCCGAATCATTGTTATATAACATATATGTGCATAATGTTTTTTTTACATATACTCTTCACATGGCTTATTGTATTTCTTTTGGAATGGTGTTTTATAATGAATTCAATGTATGAATGAATGTTGGCGAGATGGGGATGTGTAAACAAGACGTGGTACCCTATAACAAGTGGTCTCTCTTCAGGTGTATGTAATTGTCAGCATAACACAGCCGGGACTCATTGTGAGAGATGCAGTGAAGGGTATTATGGAGACAGTACGACTGGTACCAACTCAGACTGCCAGCCTTGCCCATGCCCAGGTGGATCCAGTTGTGCAGTTGTTCCCAGGACCAAGGAGGTGGTTTGCACCAATTGCCCTCTGGGAACTACAGGTGAGAGCTTTATTTCCAATGGCCAATCATAGCAAAATATGTATGGGAAGATTCATTATTTGGCAAGTGCACTGAGTTTTTTGTCATTCATTTAAAATTGCATGTCTCCTTCTGACATCACATATAGTATTTAAATAAAAAATTATCAATATTTTCAACAGATAATAATGTTTGAGCGTATATATGCGCTCCCAGACCACTCTTGGTCATTCCGTGCGCAGGTTTTCTTTAAGTGCTTTGTTTCACAGAATATTCTTATTTAGGTAGTTTTTGTTCTAATTTTCACTAATGTAAGTACGATGTAAGGTACAATAAATTGTAAATTCAGCTGAGAAAGTATGTTATGTATGTTAGGTGTAGTTTTCAGTTCTACCATATTTGGACCCTTTGCTTACTTTCGTTTAACTTCTGAGTTATTGTATGTGGCTGATTTTATGACCTTTTTCTTTTAGGAAAGAGATGTGAGCTCTGTGACGATGGCTATTTTGGGGACCCTCTGGGTGAAAGTGGAGCCCCTCGTCAGTGCCGAATTTGTGAGTGCAACAAGAACACTGATCCCAATGCTGTTGGGAACTGTGATCGCCTAACCGGAGAATGCCTGAAATGTATCTACAACACTGGAGGATTCTACTGCGACCGCTGCAGGGAAGGCTTCTACGGAAACGCACTGGCTCCAAATCCAGATCTCAAGTGTCGAGGTATTAACTTAATCATGAATACAGATTTTGAATTGGGCAACTCTCTGAATGGTAATTTAATCAAACTCCTCTGCATTAATAAACTACTGAAGTCCCTTAATTACGGCATACCACTTTTAAATAATTGAACTGGATTATAGTCCATATGCTTTTAGGAATTATACCAAATACAGCAGGTAATTATGCCCTTTGTGTTTATTTGCCTTGAACCTTGAATATGTATGAGGCTTCTGTGACCTACATGGAAACCTTTTAATAGGAGTTATCAAAACCGTATCTATATCTATACTCATTCCTTGAAAGTGCAGATAATGCCAACGATGGTGCTTCTCAGTACTTAATATAAGGGTTAGTTAATTAGACAGCGCTTGTAAATACATTTTTTACATTATCAAGTCTAGTTCTTCAAAAGAGAATACTATAACTGTGATTTGCTAGCAAACTTAAAAATCTTAGAGGAGAAAATGGAAGCTATTAAACTGAGCTGAATAACTGAATATGAATTACTGAAATTCAGCTCACATAGGGTATTTTGAATTTATGCTGTTGGTTAGTGCGAACAGTTTTTGGCTAAAGAACATTGTGCAAAAAAGCAGAAGTGTATCCCTGATTTAATGAAACTAATTGCACTTTTGCTAAGAGGTAGAGACTGAACACAAACATAGTCAAAGAGGAACCAGGTCCGTTCTGCTCACATGTACAGCCTTTTAGTGGTGGAGCTAGTGATTGGTGGGCCTTACTGCAAAGTAACTTAGGGTCCCCCTTCCAACTTCTCCTTAAGGGTCAATAAACAGCCATATACATGTGCATGCAAACAGACTGCCCCTAGCACAATCTCTCCCCTAATAAGAGTCCCACTGTTCTCCAGACCGCTGTGGCTGTTGCAGAGGGCCCTCTTCCCAGCTCTGCCACTCCTTCCTCTTCCCACAAGCTGCAGACCTTCTTAGAAATTCAGAGGTTAAATCTTTTGAGAGGTCTAGCTCCGTCACTGACCAAAACCATTATATGATTTGCAGCTCTGACTTGCCACTGCTTTGTGAGCTTCCATATATTTTTTTGATGGATTCTATAAATACAAAACTGTATTTGCATCAATGAGAATAATTATTTGAGATAGTCATTGATCACTCAAACAATGCTATGTTTTTTCAGCCTGCAACTGTAACCCATATGGCACAGTGAGGGGGCAGAGCGCATGTAACCAGGTGACCGGTCAGTGCGAATGTCTACCCAATGTCATCGAGAGGGATTGCTCAGCTTGTGAGCCAGGATTCTTCAACTTGCTGAGCGGCCGTGGCTGTGAGAGGTGAGATTCTGGCCGGCTTGTAATTTGTCTCTGGATTTGGGGGGTCCTGATATAAATACACAGAACATTGATTTGGCATACAGCAGGAAAATACTAAAGCTTTGGGCCATGGTTTATGTTGAAGGTCCCAAAATGATTATTGGAGGCCTGACCGGTAGCGGCTACACACATACAACCAGCTTGCTATGAAGGGAAGAGCAGGAGAATTCCTTTCTATTGCCAATCCTGCATGAAGCTTTGTGTAAGCTACAAAGCCTATAGGAGTATTTGCACAAATTTTCAGTGCAACAATATGGTGCTTCCTAGCTAATTTCTTGCGCTACCTTTAGTACATCGAGCCCTGGACTAATTTTTTTCATTTTGCTTCCTGCTTATGATTTTTTTGTCATGTGAACATATATGTTATACATTGTCACACAGCTAAGCCTGCATAAATAAATAAATGTTTAATGAAGTCTTAACTCTGCAGGTGCGAGTGTCACCCTCTGGGCTCCACTAATGGCCAATGTGATATCCGTACCGGACAGTGTGAGTGCCAGCCAGGCATCAGCGGGCAGCGTTGTCAGCAGTGTGAGCCCAACCACTTTGGCTTTGGACCAGAAGGCTGCAAACGTGAGTGCAGATTACATGTTAACTGATAAAACTGCTGCTGGACCTTTATACATTGTTTGCTAAAGTGTTATCCAGGATTTTAGGATCCTGTGTGTAGGAGCAATGCTGGTATTTATGTTGTGAAATGTGTAAAGAGAATTTTAGTTTTAATATGTAAGCTTGTTTTGATGGCAGATAAGCAGTACACCCATCCAGATTGACTGACTAAATTAAAATACTTTGGATTAATAACTCTGAATCCTTTTGTATATCTTATTTATTTTCACATTCATTTTCTTTATTAGCCCTAACTCCTAGAAGACTGTTTCTTTTTATCAATATATTATCATGCATGGCTTTGTAATGTCCAACTCAGACCTGCGGTGACTTGACTGGTGGTTCTGTAATGGCATTTCATGTAATTAATTTGCTCTTTCTACAGCTTGTGACTGTGATCCCGAAGGCTCCCTCTCCCTGCAATGTAAGGATGATGGTCGTTGTGAGTGCAAGGATGGCTTTGTTGGCACTCGATGTGACCAGTGCCAGGAAAACTATTTCTATAACCGTACAGGCCCTGGCTGCCAGGAATGCCCAGCCTGCTATCGCCTAGTTAAGGATAAGGTGAGAGCAAAATACTTTCATGTAATCTGCTGGTCTTTGTGTAAACCTTTCCCTCAGGCTACAAAATAAACAAAACTTAGTTATACGGTGCATATTTTACATTGCAATTGGAAGAATTCCAGAGTATCTAGTTAGGATATCTGCACACAACTGTGGAACCGGAATTAATGCATATAATGCAAGCTCTGCACTGGTAGAGATATTTTTACCCATCTATTGTTTTTCGTGTCTGTACCTGCAGGTGATAGAGCAGAGGGAGAAGTTGCAGGAACTGGAGGAGCTTTTGAAGAACTTGGGAACAGGAGATGAAACTGTAACAGATCAGGCTTTTGAGGAACGGCTAAGAGAGGCTGAAAAGGCTGTTAGTGACCTGCTTCAGGATGCCCAAAGCAGCAAAGGTATGTCGACCATATTCAATAGTACAAGTATTAAATTATAGGGCAGCGCTCCCTTATCGGTGCAAATCACTGATGTTATATATATATATATATTTTTTTTTTGTTATTAAAGGGACAATGTAAAAAAGTCACTTATTTAATGCATCGTAAAGTACCATTTGGCTAAATTTAAGTGTAATTACTTACATGATAAACATTGTGCACTTTGATACTGCTGAATAGTGTCCTCCCCTGAAATAAACAATGCAAACAGCCAATGACCCTGCAAAGATCAAAGATGATTAGGTGGACGACTCTGACATTATAATTTATAAAAAAAACAAGTAATTGGGTATAATTTGGTTAAATGTATGTATGTGTGTGTGTGTGTATGTATATATATATATATATATATATAAGTACTGAGGGCCTATATAAGTCTTAATCTGGCCCTTTGTATATAATTAGTGTAAGTGATTGTAGGGGCTTGATATTTCAGATTTGATTCTACAATACTTTGTGCTGTCATGTAGAGCTTGGATTTCATTGCCCTTTTTCTCACAGCTGTGGATCAGGGGATGCTGGATCGCCTTGCAGAGATAAATGCAACTCTCAGCTCTCAAATTGAGCGTTTGCAGAACATCCGAGACATGATCCGTGACACTGATAAACAAGCACAGGAGGCCCGGGATCGCGTGGAGAGCACTGAAATTATCATTGATTCAGCAAGATTGCAACTAGAGAAAGCCAAAGTGGCCATTGCCAATGTGGTGAGTGTGAGCACAAATGTGGGATGACGGTTCTGTGAATCAAGAAAACATTCCGTTTTTGTGTTTTTTTATGATGTCTTGGAAGTGTTACCAAATGGACCTAAAGTGAACATGAAATTGATTTTGGTATAAAGCAGCTCTTAGAATTTTGTAATGTGGCCACACATATGAACAAATATATGAATATATATATATATATATATATATATATATATATATATATATATATATATATAGTTCTAGGCCTGGCCGACCATCTTTTTATATTTCTGATTGAACAGATTGGAAAGTATTTGTGATTTTGTGGCCGTTGTTAGCAGTCATATGCTTGTATACTTACTTTCATTTTATGCTTTCAGTCCATTACCCCACCAGAGACCAGTGGAGATCCCAATAACATGACACTGCTGGCAGAGGAGGCGAGAAAACTAGCAGAAAGGTGAGTGCCATGAGAGGTCAGTGTGACCATCCTGATGCTGTAAGCCAAACTTTTAGACATATAGTAGGAAGTCTACATGGGCCTTTGGTTCTTATCTGCTATCACATCTGTTGTTGGAGAGGTCTCACATAATTAATGGGAAAGCTGTGACATAAGCATTGTACCACTTTTTAACATGGAATTATTATCAAACATTTGAATAACCAACATGTTTTGATGCTGGTCACTATAGGCACCGGAAAGCCGCGTCACTGGGCAAAACTAAATGACAAAACTGACACACCGGTATTGCTGGGAATGTTTTCACCATGTATTAATTTCCAAAGCTAGAAACTGATAACTATATTTGGTAGCCATACAGATGCTTTTCACTGCTCTTTAAAACTAATGATTTCTGTTATTTTCCATCAGACATACGCAGGAAGCTCGAGATATTGAGAAAGCAGCCAAAGAAGCCAATGACACAGCAAACGAAGCTCTCCGCCTGCTGCTGAAGACTCTTGGAGCAGAGAACCAGACAGCAGCAGAGATTGAAGAACTGAACAGGAAGTGAGTCATTGGGTGCAGAATGTGGCAAGAACAATGTTATAATATTAGATTAGCTTGTCTCGTATGCCAATATCCTAACCTATTTTATTTGTGTTAAGTTACTTTTTTTGGGCACCATTGGAGCATGGAGGTGTTTACTTATGTATATGTTATGAAAAATAAATGTAAGAAAATGTATGAGGTTAAATGGCAAGTGTAGTCCCATCTTAAAGTTTATTATTTTTAAAACTATAGTTGAAATTAGGCAAAATGTTTTTAGGATGTCAAATTATACAGCCCCTAATTTATTACCTTTTTATATGCAATTATGCTGATGTGGAAGCTACCATTTTTTGGTTTCTGCTGTGGTGTGGGAGGATATTTTGAGGTGAAGAGGAAGTTACTATCTTCACAGTGGATATGGCATCTAAAACTTTTTCTACTGACATGTTTCAAAGTGTAAAGCTCATTAGTTTACAAACACCCTCATGTGAAATTAGCATACAGAAACAGAGAAAAGGCAATCAAACCACATACTAAATAATTGCATAAAAACATTAAAAATGGAAAGCTTGTGTTGTTGAACGCTCTCTTTTTGCTCCTCTGCCTTAACCTTTAGATATGTCCAAGCAAAGAACATCTCTCGGGAGCTGGAGAAGCAGGCAAGCAAGGTGCACGCAGAAGCCGAAGAAGCTGGAAATCGGGCACTCCAAATATATGCCAATCTGACCAGCATTCCTTCTATTGACACAACTGCTTTACAGGTATGGGCAACGTGGGACTCCAGTCATTTTACACATTGTGAAATGATTGCCTTGGTATAGAGATGCTTTGTAGGCAATAACAATTATCATCTGTTTAGTATATTTCTAGTACATATGATCAAGAAATTGGGAAACCGAAACAAATAAAACTACTTGACTAACAATGCACCGTTACCTAGTGTTATACTTAGAGGAAATTTGTATTGTTTTTTATTTCTACTTGAATATATATATATATTGTCTCCATTCTGCTCCATTCTGTGGTTTAGACAGAGGCAGGAAAGATCCAGAAAGAGGCAGAAGAACTTGATTCACTGATTGACAGAAAGCTGCAAGATTATGATGATCTGCGGGAAGATATGAGGGGTCGGGAGATGGAGGTCAAAAATCTTCTAGACAAAGGCAAAACTGAGCAACAGGTTTGTACTCTCCTGATTGTAACTTTGTATCATTTGCTGCTCTCTAATTTATTACAGATCAACAGCAATCAAATATGTTCCTGATGAGTATCAGTGGAAATATGTACTTTTAGTTGTTAACATGTTGAAAACACAACTCATTAGAAACAAGGATGTATTTGTACTGGTAAATATAGTATTTATGTCAACCTGTAGAATGGATAAAGTGGGATACATGCCCTTTCTTTTTCACAGACACATCTGTTGCTCCTGCAAAACATTACATTCTCCTTCTACACTGATCTGTAATATTTGTATAAAGGAACATGTTGGTGGCACATGTAGAATGTACTGTATAATAATAAGTTTTTAGGCTAATGTGAAGTAAATTTAATCATGTGTCGTGAGGAAAGTGACTGCTTTTTAACTTTTTAATTATGCTTATCAATGTATTTCAGGAAATTGTTTGAGAACCTAAAAACATCATTGTATTTAATTGTTTTATTCATATCTAAACCTTTTACAAAGTTTGTCTTTGAGAAAGCCGTATGAATGACGAAACGTGTGGTAGGCATTTGGTATAGGAGCCATAGTTTACTTAGTATTTTGGATTTGCATAAGGATCATGAGGTTCCCTGAGGGGCATCTAATAAATAGCCTATAAGCTTAGTGTAGGTGTTACAGCCTATGACCTACAATGGATTGTACTATGTTAAAGGCTGACTGAAGCAACTATGCTATCTGTTTTTACAGTTTTTATTATGGAAGTTTATTAGGTTTAAAGCAACACATCTGCAAGACATTTTGTCCTCTATTGTTGTGAACCATGTGTATAGAGGAATTGTTTTACATCTGGATATTTTGATGACTAAATAAATATTATGTGGTTGTTTGGTGTTATTACTGACTCTACTATGCAGGGTACCTCTCTTTCATTTCTGTATTTTGGTAGATCTCTTTAGCAAGATTTGAGCCATCCCTTAATGAGCCTTCCAGGTAGGAAGACCCTTTGAGGTCATATGAAAATTTGTTGCTAACCTAATATTCCCCTCCCCTTTTTAAAACGGCAAGGTTTGGATATAAATAAAATAATAAAATACAATAATTTTTTAAAGGTTCTCAAACAATCTCCTGAAAATCTTTGGTAATAATACATACAAATTGGTGTTATGCACCCAGGAAAAATTTTATTTTAAAATGTTGATATCTTTTTAATTACACATATTATCATATTATAGGATTTATATGATCGCTTTAGCAGAGTTTGCAACACCAATTTACAAATAGAAAATTGGATAAGGTTAAGCTTATTGAAATACATAACTTAATCTTTCATATTTCTATATTAGTGACAACATTATGGACGGTAGATCTTTTCAAACATACTATATCCATGGTACATCCAGGTTCTCAGAGCAAATCAGCCATTGTAGAATCTGACACTGTTCATTAACGAGTTATTTATAGGCGTTATTACTGTGTGTCATGATTAATATTTTTTTATGTCTCTGTGTCTTCAGACTGCTGACCAGCTGCTGGCCAGAGCCGATGCTGCTAAAGCCCAAGCAGAGGAGGCAGCAAAGAAGGGACGTGCCACCTTGCAGGAGGCCCAGGACATATTAAACAATCTGAGAGGCGAGTAGATTTTAGTCTGTATTCTGGAGCTTTGTGGAAAATGACTTATTTAATAGTGTAATATTTACATAAAAGATTATAGATCACATGGCTGATGGTCCATGCCTTAGATTTCAATTTTGTTACGACAGCAGTTCTATCAACGCCTTGTATACCAATATGTATGCATTTGTTGTGTTTATATTCACGGTATCTCCTGTATTAAGAGCTGTGGAATATGCCGTAGCTTTATAAATAAACTATAATAGGTCAGCTGTATTCCATGGATTTGGGAAACAATGATTGATGCCCAGCTATGTAACAGCAATATGTACCAGAAGGTGCAATATACTCTTGACTGAGTGGTATTCTGGCCATTAAAATATAACCCTCTATGTTTCAGATTTTAACAAACGAGTGAATGATAATAAAACTGCAGCTGAAGCTGCTCTGCGTAAAATCCCCATGATTACCCAAACAATTGCTGAGGCCAACAACAAAACACGCCAGGCAGAAAGTGCACTAGGTAATGCCAACGCCGATGCCCGAGGCGCAAAGAGCAAGGCTGAGGAGGCAGAGAAGATTGCGAATACCGTCCAAAAGGTAATTGTTGTGACTGTTTCATCTTGCCTCTCTATTGCAGCACTAGATATGCTTTGCATATATATATATATATATATATTTATATATATTTATTTATATATATATATATTTATATATTCATATTTATTTATTTATATATATATATATATATTTATATATATATATATATATTTATATATATATATATATATATATATTTATATATATATATATATATATTTATATATATATATATATATATTTATATATATATATATATTTATTTATATTTATATATATATATATTTATATTTATATATATATATATATATTTATATATATATATATATATTTATTTATATTTATATATATATATATATTTATTTATATTTATATATATATATATATATTTATATTTATATATATATATATATATTTATATATATATATATATATTTATTTATATTTATATATATATATATATTTATTTATATTTATATATATATATATATTTATTTATATTTATATATATATATATATTTATTTATATTTATATATATATATATATATATTTATATTTATATATATATATATTTATATATATATATATATTTATATATATATATATATATTTATATATATATATATATTTATATATATATATATATATATATATATATATATATATATATATATATATATATATATATTTATATATATATATATATTTATATATATATATATATTTATATATATATATATTTATATATATATATATATATATTTATATATATATATATTTATATATATATATATATATTTATATATATATATATATTTATATTTATTTATATATATATATATATATATTTATTTATATATATATTTATATTTATTTATTTATATATATATATATATATATATATATTTATTTATATATATATTTATTTATATATATATTTATATATATATATATATATATATATATATATATATATATATTTATATTTATTTATATATATATTTATATTTATTTATATATATATTTATATTTATTTATATATATATATCCAATATATATACTGAATATGTTTTTGGTGTATAATGAATCTCAAAATCAAAATACTTCCTCTCATGGTCTTAAAAATTCGGCGTAAATTGGCTTTCATATATATTTGCCCAGCCCTGTATGTTGTATTACACCTTTGCATCAAGACTTTTATAGTGTACACATTGTGTGTATATAATGTCAGAGGAAGAATTTCAAAACTTTCATAATTTTCTTTTCTTCTGGGAAAGTCATTTTTCATGACTTTGTCACTCATTTTTTTAATCAAACCAAAATCTTTTTAAATCTTTTTACATCTGTCCACACTGTTTGTTGTGGTGACGAAAAACTTTAGTATTCTTCCTGTATCAGCACACATCTGTTATATGTATTTGTGTGCTCAAATATGTCTTAATTTTGCATGCAATCATTATCAGCTTAGCAGATGTGGCTGCACAGACCAGTCAAAATACACATTATCATATTTCTCAAAATGAAATGCAAGCTTTGCAAATAAATAGTAAGGAAGCTGCCAATTGTGAAAGCACTGAGCTTGCAAGATAGCGAATGCTGATTATATGTGATTGACAGAACTTGCCTCCTGCAGCTTTACATAGACGGCGGTTTGGGGCAGCTTGGATATTCTGATATTTTTGTGCTTGTTGGTGCGATGCAGTTAGAAATTCTGGATATGTAAATTTTTTATGCGTCAAAAATAAATAAATACTTGAAATGGTGAAAGCTTAATACCGGAATACACAGTATAAGCTTTTAATGCTTCAGCTGTCACAAGGAAGCTACAGACCTCTCAGAGTCAGAGAGTTCAAATTACATTTACATTTGATTCTGCGGTACAGTATTGCAAATGACACATAATTTTGTTTTTAAGGGACAAGTTAAAGAATCACTATAATGCACTAATATCAATACACAAGGACTAACCATCCACAGTAACTATACCACTTAGAGCAAGACTAAGTGTAAGCAAACTGTGTTTTTGTGTGTATAGTACGCATAACTAATTACATAAATATGCATTTATTAAACAAGCAGGCTACATATATTTACCACCATCCTATAATGTACTGTACTAGACAGGATTGCACTATTTCCAAGGCAGTAAAAGAATATTCCTCATGCATTGCTGGTATAACTGTGGTTAAGAGGGGCATCGTTACATGGTGATGTGTACGTTTCGAAATTAACGTAGTATCATCACCCATACTGCTTGTGTAATGAAGGTGTTATACCAGGGCTAGTCAATAGTTAAACATGTGTTCGAATTGAGACCCCTGACCCTTTCTTCTGAACCTTCACGCATTACTAAATATATTATTTATACCTCCGGAAGCTTCAGAATCCTTAAATAATCTATCACTTTACTTCTGGATACAACTCATACAGAAACAAACAGCTTCCTTTTACTTGTACTTTGTTGGATAGTTATGTTGATATATTTACAACATTTTATAATTGTGGCTATTGATTTCAATATTTATATCTACTAATAGCGATGGGGCAATAACATTTGAAGCCATGGCAATGCTGTTTGCCGCACAATGTAATGCTTTTGGTACTCTGAGGACCTTTGGCGCTCATTGCGAGCCTCTCCTCTTGTGTACTTTTGCTCCTCTGAGCACCTTCGGCGCAATATATATAAGTGCAGTGTAATTTATTTTATTTTTTTGTGTAGTACAAAGTATAAATTTGTATTTACCATTACTAATTAATACTTATTACATTAATGTGCGTTAATTCATTCAGAATGAACAGATTTATTTGGAAGTGCAAAGCATTCATGTATTCATAAAGTAACGGCAGTGTAAAATATGCTATTTAGCGTTTTTATATATATATATATATATATATATATATATATATATATATATATATATATATTTTACTATTAAATAATTACTTAATAAGTTAATATACTTTACCTATTTCTAATTAATATATCCAGCATTCAGCAACCTGAAGAGCTAACAATCTCTTTTGATTTTCCTGCCGTATACAATGTACAGTTGGACTGTTGCTGCCCTGATGAGAAAGTGTCAGCAATGTGCCAAGTGTGTAGTATAAGTAGGCTGCGTGCGCGAGGCCAAACGTTGGTTTAGTGGGGGTAAAGCACCATTTTAGATTTCTAATGTTATTAGTTGCAAGTTAGTGTTGTAAAATGGTGGCGATTGTCTATGTTTTAAGCGTCTCGCGAGCATTTTCCGTCCTTTCTAATAGTGTATTTTGTACCTCGTACGTTCTTGGGTAAGCTGGCGTTTTTTTGCTCCGTTCCGGGTCGTGTAGCCTCGTTTACATTTTTTTCTGCTGCCATTTTTTCTCTCTCGCTTAGCGCATTTTCGAGTGATGAAACTTGCCAAATTCGGCTTAAATTTGCGTGCAACCTCACGCCCAGACATCCTGGCTTGGCCCCCTGTGCTGTGAGTTTTTTTTTTGTGTTTTTCAATTTGCCCGGTTTGGCCGTTAACTCATATTTTTCCAACGTCGTATTTTTTTTTCTTCTAAGTTCTGTGCCTCGCATTTTTTTTGTCTAAGTCCAGCATTCCTCAACTGCTTGCAGCCGAAGGCAGTCCCGTGTTTCTGAACTGCTTGGAGGCTAAGTCTCGCGTCTTTCAATGATTCAACTGCTCGCCTCGCTACGGGAGGCTCGCAGGCAATGAGCGCCTTTGGCGCTCATCTCCTAAGTGCTGCGAGTTTTAAGTCTCCACTGCTCGCCTCCCCTCGCTATGAGAGGCTCGCATGTGATTCTTTATTGGATTTTTTTTACATAATTGTATCTGATCTACACTCTACTTGTTGGGGAAGCAGCCGGCATGTGGGACTGTACAATGGTTTTGCCATTGGTTTTGTTTCCTAGTAAGAAGGAAGCTTTTAGGGCTCCTCTGGCTCTTTGATTACTTTGTGTGTTAAAGGCATATTCTGGTGTGACACAATGTGACTCTTGTGAAGGGTTTGTGGCTACTGGTGACACCATTTTCTGTTTTCTTTAGAAGCTCCATTCCCACTGTATCACAGACCCATTTATGGTTTACATCTATTCACTGTGGAAGGAATTGTGATCTATGTTTCTGCCTTCTCCCGACCATTTTAATATTTATGATTATTTGTAATGGTGATTAATACATGTTACTGTTTTATATTGCATTAGGCTGAGGTTTTATCTTCTTATAGATTTGGAATGCACCTTCTTATATACATTTTAAAACTCATTTCCTTGACTTTAAAACATTATTCAGCAGAACCATTATATCTGTAGCTGCTCGTGTACACACAGGATGGTAGGATATGAGTTATTGTATATGTGATGTCTGTTTCTTTTGACTAGAAGTGACTCAGTGTCTTTTTAGTCAGGAGTGTCCCAACATAAACTCAGGAGTGATGTTTATCTAAATATGGGCTTTTTTCTCCTCTCAGAATGCGGCTACGGCCAAGGAAGAGGCTGATAATACCTTCAAGGAAATAACAGATTTGGATGCAGAGCTACAAGAGATGCTGCGACAGCTACAAGATGCAGAGAACCAGCTTAAGAAGAAGCAGACTGAGGCCGACCAAGACATGATGATGGCTGGAATGGTATGTATCATGTGTATAGGCTAGGAAGTGAGTGCGGAGGGCTCCAGTGTATTAAAGGACCATTGTGCAATTACAAAAATATTTGAAAACATTGAGTTTGACTAAAAACATAATTGGTGGCGGAAAATCTCACAAAGCTAATTTTTTAATTAAAAGCTTTTTTTTTTTCATGAGAAAAAATAAATCTCTCTACTCAATGAGATCCAGTTATTGAATAAATCTTCATTACATCTCTTCTTTCCTTGCCCCATCCCTTCACAGACACATAAAAAAACACCTCCCTATTTAACATATGTGCCTTTCCTTCCTTAGGCTTCCCAGGCAGCACAAGACGCAGAGGATAATGCCCGCAAAGCCAAGAATTCTGTGAACGGAGTCCTTTCTGTGATCAATGACTTGCTCAGCCAGCTTGGTAAGTGCTTCATGTTCAATTCTTCTGTTTTGTCTGCACATGTGTGCTCCTTTACATGCGTAAGGGAATTGCCATTCAGGACCTGATGGAATGTGCCTGTAATCTCAGTGAATTATGCTTAGGTTTCCCTTAGATTGTAAGTTTGCGAGTTTTCAATCATGTGTTCCTGTCTTGGAAACGAGCACTATGTACATTTGATTATAAGCTCAAAAACAGGGCCCTCCATTCTTTATAAGGTGTTAAGTTTGTTTTTTGCCATGTACTAAACCCCCGTACAGCTCTACGGAATATGTTGGCACGATATAAATAAAGATAATAATAATAATAAATAACAATTGATGAAGTTCTTCAAATGGAAAAGGTTTTACACATTTTTATTGTCTGTAAGTGCTCTTCAAAATTGTGCAGAAGTGTTTTAATGTCTTCATTGGCCCATTAATAATTGTCTAATTGCCATCTTGTCTTTTTCCACATGGCTGATGGGATTACAGGTCAGCTGGACTCTGTGGACGTAGGAAAGCTCACAGAGCTGGAAAGGACACTGAATGAGGCTAAATCCCAGCTCCGTGATAGTGATTTGGACCGGAAGGTGGCTGAACTGGAGGAGTCAGCACGGCTACAAGATGCAGCACTTGTCTCCTATAAACGAGACATTGACCAGATCCTCCGAGACATCAGCAACCTGGAGGACATTAAAAACACTCTGCCACCTGGCTGCTACAACACCCCCTCCATTGAAAAGCCCTAAAGCCAGGCCCTCTGGGAAGATAGGGAGGGCGGTGTTACGTGCACCTACTTCCTCACCAACCCCCACGTTTGGCTATGAAGTGCCTTATTACTCACCTACCCCAGACTGTCTGCCCTACACACTGTCCACTCCATGCCCTCTGAATATTGAACTGGAGTGGAGGTGGCAACATTTGGAAATCTATTCTCTTCCACCTAAACTTTCACCCAAACCTGTGTGTGAATGAGGAGTCAACATGAATAAGCTGTACTTCCCCCTCCAGTTAATTCGGGGTGAGAGGAATGGCAACCTACAGGCCTCTGCACACAGCAATGCATAGCAAGTCCCCACTGCTAATAAAAGTGGGTTCTGAAGTCATTCTCCACGGGGGGCGGTTAAAGGGTTAACTGCTTCAGTGTCGAAGTAACCGTTGATACAATGTTAAAGGCCTCCCTGGCACATTAGTAGTTAATATGAAGCTATGCTACACAGCCCTCATTGTAGTAAAGCTCTCCATTATAAAAGGTTCAGTGCACACACTCCTTACCTTTTTGCCTCACTAACCACCTGCCTGGGCTCCTGCCCTGTAGCTTAGCCGAACAGCCAGTATTAGCCCTGACAACACGGTGCTCTACATAATGTTATCTTCCAGGTCAGCAGTACACTGCTATGCCATACTACAAATTGCAGCTGCTACCACCCAGGGCAAACAGAAGTCTTTATGATCATACGTAACAGTGTGCATTAATGTCCTGGCATCTCAGAACTGCACATGAAGAAAGGGGTTTTCCTGCTTCTCTCAGTCTGTTCTAAACTCCTTCCAGGAAAGTGAAATTATTCATATTTTAGAAACTATCTGATCAGTAGAACACTAAGATATAGGGGTTACTTGATCTCATTCACAGTTAGAGGGTTAGACATATTGACACAGAATGAAGTAATTGCCATACAGTGTCAATAATTCTCTTTGAAATCTTGGTTCCTTCTATTGCCAGAGATCCGCTATCTGAAGTATTGTCATAAAGATTATATTGTGTGTATATACCTTTTTACACTAGATTTTATGTTGCAGATCCTTTATATCAGAGATGTGTATATCTAGACTATAGTGCATATATCTACTGTCAGTTCACTCACTAGTATTTGTTTATATGACGCTGGAGGGAATAGCGAGTAACAATCTGATAAAATAGTTTTGACATGACAATGATTTTTAAAAGAAATGATGAATGCTTTGGCGGGGTTGAGAAATGATTGAAAAACCCTCCACTGTATATATAGTTAACATTTCTGAGTACACCTACATGTCTTAAGAAGGCCAGGAGATCTGTTTCCCACCAGATTTCCCGGTGAACACTGTTCCCGCTTCCACTAAGGATTTGGTAGTGACCCGGATGACAACTCATAAGACCAACTTATGAGTTGGTAGTGATCCAAGGCTATGATCTAAAGGCTGCTTAAGATCAGAGCACATACATTTAAATGGAGCCCATGTTAAGTGGTCTGAAGGCAAATTGTGGTACATTCTGAGCCTCATTTGCATGTCTCCACCCAGAATCCTTTGAAGTACTGGAAACTGTTCACTAAGAGAGTCTGTGGGATAACTCGGTTTCTGGGCCTGCTTGAGACTTGTAGGTGTGGCCAGAATATCTTTCTCTTTCATAATTGTCATTAAGTTATCCTAAAACTATTTAAATTGCACTCTTAGAATATTACAAATAATTGTAGGAGAGTTATTATATCTGCAGCTGTTAAGCTATGCTCAGAAAATATTAGATGACATCAAAATGACGATCTTCCTTAGCCATGCTGCTGGTGGGTTTAGTATATACCTACTTTTATTAGTTGCTTTTGACAGAATGAAAGGAGCAGGGCCCCATTTGTTGTTCTCCCTCACAGTTCTGAGACCCCAAAGATCTGTTACATCAGCCTATACAGCAATCCCTCTTCCTAAGGGCACGTGCTGTGCTCCTACACATGGGACACTCCTGAAAAGGGGTGAGCATAACCCTTTCTAAAACACTGGTGCTATTAATGATTTTGAATTTGCTTGATTCCTGTGAGTGTTCTATTTTTTGTATCTAGATTATAACTCAAGTTGAATGTCTGTTTCCTTTCAGTTTCTTCCTTTTATTCTGTGTAAATATATTCCTGGTCGGGAGAGGAGGGTGGGGTTGGGGAGCCTCATTTATAGCTTTTTATGCCTTTTCTAAGCTATCCCCATCACCTACCTCTCCTCCAGTTCTACATTTCATCACTCTGTCCGACTCCCCAAAAAACACTAAGAGCCAAGACGTTTTATTAGGTGGGTTACACTTCAAGTGTTCAGCTACTCCACACACACCATAAATTGTCTACGAGCTTCCTCTGTCTTTGACGCCTTTTAACCTCTTATTTTTAACATCCATCTATGAGGACCCTTCACTGCCAGAGAAACATTTAATAGTATGTTTTGTACGCTCCTGTGGCATTGAAGCAGTCGCTAATACCGGACTATTATTGGGCAACAGACTGTTCAAAAGAGGGGGTTTGTCTGTGGTCATTTTTTGTCCAGGGGAGAAGGGGTTCAACAAAAACACACCACCTTTTTTATGTATAAAACAGTATTTCTTATTTATAATAAAGTGAATATTTGTAACCCCTTAGACTCCGTCCTTGGTTTCCTTTTTTTTAATATCATTTGTTGAGTTAATAGTGTTTAAAACATAGCCTCTACCCACCTTAATGAGTTACTAGCTGGTCAAGACAAGCGGAGAGAAATTTTCAGGCGTTTATATATAGAAGGATCAAGCCGAAAATGCAATTATGTCATTTGTTCTCAATTAATACTTTTAGGTGTGACTCACACTGCCGGGTATTATGGTTTTCACCACTTTGCATCTGATGAAGGTTTTGACTGGAAAAATATGTATATGTGCCATATAAAAATACTTGCACACAGACTAAATAAAAATGTCCTGCTTTGTTTCGAATTTAAAAATTAACATCTTATATGCAAACTAGCGATTTGCCCGTCAAAAATTACTGCAATAAAATGTGAAGGCTGTCAATGGTGTTTGCCACACGCCGCTCATTGCTAGCCTCTCCCACAGTCTACTTTACTCACAGGCTCCCTGCCTCTCCCCCTGTGCTGTGTGTGAGATTGTAAGTTAATTTTTTAATTAACTGGCGTCTTTTGAGGGTTTTCAGAGTTAGGGGCTTGGGAAAAAATGGCGGCCGTTAAAGTAATATTTTTTTCAAAGTGTCGCGTGCCTCCTGCTCATTGGGGGGGCTGGCAATTAAGGCCTTAATTGCGCATGCGCAGCCCATCATTTTTAACTCGCATTTGCGACAACTATTATATGTGATAATCTTTCCTGTATCACTGGCATTTTATGTTGCCACAATAGAAATCTTCTACTGCATTGAAGTGATACTCCCATCGGTAAAAATCTGAAACCAAACGCTTCTGGTATAACTGAATACCTCCCAATAGTCTAATGCAGTGGTTCACAATCTGTGCGTCCATGGGGCCCTGGGGAGCCGTGACTGGCCTACAGGAGCGATAAAAACGCTCCCCAGCATTTTTGCTGGCTCTCCTTCCCCAAGGCTCCCTATGCCGCACTGGCTGCTGCTCTCTCCTCAGACCTGTGGAAGAGAGGAACAACAAGTGGGAGAGGACCCAGGAGCATCAAAATGGGCCACCCAAGGCCTTTGCGGCCCCCACTCACCTCCTGCACCCCTCACTTGCCTCCCTGCAGCCTCCACTCGCCCATCCATGGCCCCTGCAACCCCTCCCTGTGGCCCCCTATTCACCTAATGCAGCCCCCACTCGGCCCCTATTAGGCAGAGCAGGGGGAGGGAGGGAGAGAAAGAGGGAGGAAGGAAGGAGAGGGAGAAAGTGAGGAGGAGAGAGAACTATGGTTTGACTTGGGGAGCTTTGAATTTTTTTAAAAACATTAAGTGCGCCTTGAACCAAAAACGTTTGGGAACCACTGGTCTAATACATCAAACATGGTCACTTTCTTTTAACCTCCCTGGTGAACAGGCTGTGTCAGTACCCCTGAGTGTTAAAGTAGTATACTTGTGGGTACTGACCGGGCCAGACCGCCTTGTTTTACCCTCCTGCCCCTACACTTAAACATTTTCTGTAGTGTCCCTGCAGCTCACCATCCCCCCTCTCCTCACCTTACCACTCACCCTTCTCCTTCCCCTTCTCCCTTCTCCTCCCCTTGCCATTCTCCCTTCTCTCCCCCACCCCCTTCCCCCATCCTCTTACTATGTTACCCTCTCATCCTTCCCCTGCAGCATGGCTTCTGGCTGTGGCCAGGAATCGCTATTGATGTGATGTGTGTGACGTCACTTTGGACTCCGGACGCTGCCAGAAGATGTGCTGCAAGGGAAGGATGAGAGGGTAACATAGTAAGAGGATGGGGGAGGGAGAATCCCTAGCGTGGCTTTGGGTTGCCGCTTTAGGAACTGAAAATTAACTCAAAGCCACACTAGGGATTACCGCTAGGGCGTTTAAGGTTGTGGTTATGGCTGGAGATCTTTTGCAGAATTCTTTTTCTCTTTTACTACAAACTCATCAGATTCAACTGCAATTAAGCAAAGGATATATATATATATATATATATATATATATATATATATATATATATATATATATATATATATCCAGCTAATTGGTGTTTGTGCTTTCAAGCTGGGAAATCAAACTTGTTCACTCCCCAATTCATGACAATGTTTTTTCTTCTTCTTTGTTTCTTGTTTTTCAAATGCTGTTTGGGAAGCCATTGAAGTTTGAGTCTGACTCACATTCTAATCAATGGAGTGTCTGATATGATTTTCATTCTAATCAAGGGGATGTAATAACTTTTATTATTTATTTTTTTAATAAGTCTGTGTCCTTAGGGGTGAGCTTGCAACCTGTGATTTCCAGAGTTTCCCTAAGAGGTGTTTGCTGGCAGCTGTGAGATTGAACACAAAAGGCATGTCCTAGAGGGAGCAAATTGAGGTGCACATGGCCCCTCAACTCTGGGTCATCACACACGTCTTCAAGCATTTTTTTAAAAATACACTCCCATAAATTAAGGGTTCTTGGGCTGAGCTAAAGGAGTGGGCACTTGATATGGCACAAAGGATGTTGAGTTACAAATAAAAGAAATAATAATGATAACAATAGTCTGGAAAGGGTCAGTGTAATAGATAGAGTAATAGAAAACAAGCTTCTTTGAGGAATAGTAAGCAAAACAGACACGTTCTGTAACTTGTACATACAAGTCAAGTATATGCAATTATATTATCAAATAAGTTAATAATTTTAAAGAACCACTGAACTTAACAATGGACCAAAATAGCGTCAAGGTTGTAGTTTTTCTGTGCTGCTCCTGCCTTCTACTTTCTTAGGTGCCTTGTAAACTAATGTTCTTTTTGTAAGTTCTGTTGACAGAACAGTCCATTATTGTGCCCATTTTCTATTCCTGTGCATTCAAAGTCCTCTCCCTACAGCAGAAAATTAATCACCAGTAACTGAAATGCTAGATTCCACAGTAGTATAGTTTCTTTTAAAAGGTAACAACTTAGAGGCAATATTATTAAAATAAATGTTTCTTATTTTCAGGTGTAGTTATTCAGTTTTAATCACATTATTCATTTTTATAGCATTTATATAATATATAACACCTAAGGGAAACTTATGGACCGCAGTCAGTTTGCAGGATGGTTTGTCTGATCATGACCAATGTATTCCCATTACATCTTTATGTTAAATTCACAGTATGGTGTAATAGTTGATGTCATACATAAGCTGCTAATAATAACACGAGTTCCCAAAAGTCTTGCAGTTCTAGCAGACAAAAAATATTACAACTTGCTCAAATATGAAAGAGTATAGTTAGTTTATATGTGTAAAAGTTTCACCACTTGCATTTTATTGCTTTACGTAAAGTGAGTTGTTGGGTGCGTTTGCGTTGTTCAGTTGTGTCCAACTCCTAGTGACCGCATGGACTGTAATACACCATGCTGAGCCACTTGGTATTCATGGCAGAGATACTGCAGTGAAATTGCCAGTTCCTTCTCCAGTTCAGGAGTACAAAAACATTAATGTAAATGTCACAGCTTAGAACTTCTGCTGCTGTTTGGCTCTTGAGTTACCTCTTTAACATTTGACCCAATCTGCTCACAGACATCAGTCTCTGTGACAACAATTAATTATTAAAATGTTAGTGTCATCCCCCTACAAACATGGAAGAGTAAGTGGCAAACTAGACACGTTCCATAACTTACGTAGCTTGTAAATCTTCTCTAGGAGTGATCTTTGGTAAATGTGAAAATGTAGGTGGAACTTGCCCTTTTAAATCTGTTGACTTGCACTGAAGCAGTTAAAGAACTTTAAATTATGTTGAACTGAAATGGTAGCACAGTTTATGGAAATAGCTGGCTGGGTGGGGGTACATGTAGAAATAACCCTTGGAGCAATAACTAGAGGCACGGAGGGTGTTATTAGCTAATAGTAACATGCAGGTTCAGACAAGGCGCGGCTCGCAGAACCAGTGCAGTGTTTTTGTCATTTTGTGTAGGATCATTGTTTTGTCCTTGTTTGGGCACTTATATATATATATATATATATATATATATATATATATAATTACATTTGTGCTCACTAATGAACGTCTAAAACAAATAAAAACAAAGTGTTTCCTGCTCAGAATTCTGAGAAATACATTTAATGCACTGCATTCTGGGAACCAGGGCTGGGACATGCAAATGTACCCACAAAGGCTTCACTCTTTAATCCAATACCATTTCAAATGACTCCTTTTAAGCATATGCTTGCTGTATTGCTCAGCTTTAAGCAAAGCCCGGGGTGGCTTATGCACAAGCCAGGAAACCTACCCACAGACAGCACTGTTTCTCATTTGTGTTTGGAATGTAATTGGATTAATGAGCGAAGCCTTTGTGGGCACATTTGAATATCCCTGCCCATGTTCCCAGAAAGCAGTGCAATAACTTTATTTCTCGGAATTCTGAGCAGGTAACTGTGGAGGCTTCTATCGTTATTTTGCCCACCATAAGTTAAATAATTGATGTGGTAAACTGCCCCTCCACAAAATCTACTACACAGGCTAGGAACCGGCCCCACGCTGATGAGATTCAGTAACCTCAAAACAGCTGTCTGTGGGTAGGTGTCCCGGCTTGGGAATAATCCGTCCTGAGTTTTGCTTAAAGCTGTGTAATACAGCAGGCATATGCTTAAAGGAAGCCATGTTTAAAATGGTATTGGATTAGAAGAGCAAAGCCTTTGTGGTCACATCTGTATGTCTCTGCCCAGGTTCCCAGAATGCAGTGTAATAATTATATTTCTTGAAATTCTGAGCAGCAAATATGTTTTTTTAACTTATTTTAGACGTTCAAATGTGAGCACAGATGTACTATTTACTTACTATATATTTATAGGAAGATGTTGGGTTCATCTGCTCCTCACCCATATGTAACCAGGACAGCAAGTGGTTCAGAGCTGGTTTTTATTTATTTACTTCTTTAATAATATATTTATTTTGCCTCTTATTTCTTCTCTTCATATAATACAATGTGAAAATGACGACCCCTGGTTAGGTCATACATTTCCACCTTTATTCTAATAGCTACACCGTGCATTAAAGGGACTCTTCAAACAAATCCCTTTAGATTTATTTAAATGTTGACTTAATTAACGTCATCCTCCGTAAGGTGACTGTCATATAAAATGCTCACTTCCCTTACTTCTAAGAAGATCCTAGAGTAACACATTCTCAACTTCTAGAAGCTACTCCTTTCTCTCATGCAGACTGCCATGTTTCACACCTGTGACCTAAGACCACTGTTAAAGTGAGGCTTCATACTACAAGTGTATCTGAGCTGTATGAGACACTGGTAGGGTGAATCCCTAGCACTGTGGGCGAAAAAAACATACACTATTAAATTACACTATGACTCTATTAAACACTCTATCTGCCGCAACAAAGAAAATAATTATTTCCATGTCCCTTTAATTACTTTGTATTTCCAAGCCAAATAGAAGCCATAATTGCTAATACCACGTTCCATGGAATGATAGGCGTGTGGAAACACCAAGTCCCAATCCAGTTGTGTCAGTCCAATATAGGCACTGGCTGATGAATGTAGTATTCCCCCAGATTCCTAAGGGAGCATCCTCAAGGACTGTAGTCAGTTCATATGGGCACCACCAACAGTAATTATAATAATAAGAAACTTGGAATGCAGTGGAAAGCCAATAAATGGATGATCAATATACCAAAATGTTCAATAAAAGGGAATATTCATATAAAAAAATCAATAAAATTGAATAGAAGAACAGCTAAAACATCAATGTTATAAAATAGAATATTAAAAAATATATATGTTTTAGCCTTTTTAAAGTAGTATTCATTTCTTTCTTTCCAGCGGGAAGTGAGAGATTCATTGTTGTTTGTTTATGTTGTCATGATTTATTTCATTCATGTTTTTTTCCTGAAACATATTTTTAAAATCATTACTTCCCAGACAAGTGCCAGTATGTATGACCGGCCCGAATGGCTGGGTATAGCTGTGACGGGTCCTGTGGCTTGGGTATAGTTGTGATGGCCCCTATGGGTTGGGTTTAGTTATGATGGGTCCTGTGGGTTGGGTATAGCTGCGACAGGGCCCTGTGGGTTATGTATAGCTGTGACAGGGCCCATTGGGATTGGTATAGTTGTGATGGGCCCTGTGGGTTGGGTATAGCTGTGATGGGCTCTGTGGGTTGGGTATAGCTGTGATGGGCCTTGTGGCTTGGGTTTGGTTGTGACAGGGCCCTGTGGGTTTGGTATAGCTGTGACAGGGCCCTGTGGGGTTGGTATAGCTGTGACATGGCATGTGCGTTGGGTATAGCTGTAATGGGCCCTGTGGGTTTGGTAAAGCTGTGACAGGGCCCTGTGGGTTGTGTATAGCTGTGACAGGGCCCTGTGGGTTGTGTATAGCTGTGACAGGGCCCTGTGGGTTGTGTATAGCTGTGACGGGCACTGTGGGTTTGGTATAGTTGTGATGGCCCCTGTGGGTTGGGTTTAGTTATGATGGGTCCTGTGGGTTGGGTATAGCTGTGACAGGGCCCTGTGGGTTGCATTTAGTTGTGATGGGCCCTGTAGGTTTGGTATAGCTGGGACAGGGCCCTGTGGGTTTGGTATAGCTGTGACAGGGCCCAGTGGGTTGGGTATAGCTGTGACAGGACCCTGTGGGTTGGGCATAGCTGTGACAGGGCCCTGTGGGTTGGGTATAGCTGTGACAGGACCCTGTGGGTTGTGTATAGCTGTGATAGGCAGTATAACTGTGACAGGGCCCTGTGGGTTTGGTATAGCTGTGACGGGGCCCTGTGGGTTGTGTAAAGCTGTGACGGGGCCCTGTGGGTTGTGTATAGCTGTGACGGGCACTGTGGGTCTGGTATAGTTGTGATGGCCCCTGTGGGTTCGGTTTAGTTGTGATGGGACCGGTGGGTTGGGTGTAGCTGTAACGGGCCCTGTGGGTTGGGTTTAGTTTCGACAGGGCCCTGTGGGTTGGGTTTAGTTTCGATAGGGCCCTGTGGGTTGGGTATAGCTGTGACAGGGCCCTGTGGTTTGGGTTTAGCTGTGACAGGGCCCTGTGGGTTGGGTATAGCTGTGACAGGGCCCTGTGTGTTGGGTATAGCTGTGACAGGGCCCAGTGGTGGGGTATAGCTGTAACAGGCCCTGTGGGTTGGGTTTAGTTGTGACAGGGCCCTGTGGGTTCAGTATATCCGTGACAGGTCCCTGTGGGTCGGGTATAGCTGTGATGGGCCCTGTGGGTTTGATATATCTGTGACAGGGCCCAGTGGGTTTGATATTGCTGTGACAGGGCCCAGTGGGTTGGGTTTAGCTGTGACAGGGCCCAGTAGGTTTGGTATAGCTGTGACAGGGCCCAGTGGGTTTGATATTGCTGTGACAGGGCCCAGTGGGTTTGGTATAGCTGTGACAGGGCCCAGTGGGTTGGGTATAGCTGTGACAGGGCCCAGTGGGTTTGGTATAGATGTGACAGGGCCAGTGGGTTTGATATTGCTGTGACAGGGCCCAGTGGGTTGGATATAGCTGTGACAGGGCCCTGTGGGTCAGGTATAGTTTTGATTGGCCCTGTGGGTTTGGTATAGCTGTGACAGGGCCCAGTGGGTTTGGTATAGCTGTGACAGGGCCCTGTGGGTCAGGTATAGTTGTGATGGGCCCTGTGGGTTTGATATTGCTGTGACAGGGCGTTGTTCCCTGTATAATTAGTACTACCCCTGTGGGTTGGGTTTAGTTATGATGGGTCCTGTGGGTTGGGTATAGCTGTGACAGGGCCCTGTGGGTTGCATTTAGTTGTGATGGGCCCTGTAGGTTTGGTATAGCTGGGACAGGGCCCTGTGGGTTTGGTATAGCTGTGACAGGGCCCAGTGGGTTGGGTATAGCTGTGACAGGACCCTGTGGGTTGGGCATAGCTGTGACAGGGCCCTGTGGGTTGGGTATAGCTGTGACAGGACCCTGTGGGTTGTGTATAGCTGTGATAGGCAGTATAACTGTGACAGGGCCCTGTGGGTTTGGTATAGCTGTGACGGGGCCCTGTGGGTTGTGTAAAGCTGTGACGGGGCCCTGTGGGTTGTGTATAGCTGTGACGGGCACTGTGGGTCTGGTATAGTTGTGATGGCCCCTGTGGGTTCGGTTTAGTTGTGATGGGACCGGTGGGTTGGGTGTAGCTGTAACGGGCCCTGTGGGTTGGGTTTAGTTTCGACAGGGCCCTGTGGGTTGGGTATAGCTGTGACAGGGCCCTGTGGCTTGGGTTTAGCTGTGACAGGGCCCTGTGGGTTGGGTATAGCTGTGACAGGGCCCTGTGTGTTGGGTATAGCTGTGACAGGGCCCAGTGGTGGGGTATAGCTGTAACAGGCCCTGTGGGTTGGGTTTAGTTGTGACAGGGCCCTGTGGGTTCAGTATATCCGTGACAGGTCCCTGTGGGTCGGGTATAGCTGTGACAGGGCCCTGTGGCTTGGGTTTAGCTGTGACAGGGCCCTGTGGGTTGGGTATAGCTGTGACAGGGCCCTGTGTGTTGGGTATAGCTGTGACAGGGCCCAGTGGTGGGGTATAGCTGTAACAGGCCCTGTGGGTTGGGTTTAGTTGTGACAGGGCCCTGTGGGTTCAGTATATCCGTGACAGGTCCCTGTGGGTCGGGTATAGCTGTGATGGGCCCTGTGGGTTTGATATATCTGTGACAGGGCCCAGTGGGTTTGATATTGCTGTGACAGGGCCCAGTGGGTTGGGTTTAGCTGTGACAGGGCCCAGTAGGTTTGGTATAGCTGTGACAGGGCCCAGTGGGTTTGATAGTGCTGTGACAGGGCCCAGTGGGTTTGGTATAGCTGTGACAGGGCCCAGTGGGTTGGGTATAGCTGTGACAGGGCCCAGTGGGTTGGGTATAGCTGTGACAGGGCCCAGTGGGTTTGGTATAGATGTGACAGGGCCAGTGGGTTTGATATTGCTGTGACAGGGCCCAGTGGGTTGGATATAGCTGTGACAGGGCCCTGTGGGTCAGGTATAGTTTTGATTGGCCCTGTGGGTTTGGTATAGCTGTGACAGGGCCCAGTGGGTTTGGTATAGCTGTGACAGGGCCCTGTGGGTCAGGTATAGTTGTGATGGGCCCTGTGGGTTTGATATTGCTGTGACAGGGCGTTGTTCCCTGTATAATTAGTACTACCTCGGGCCAGACAGACTGCTCGGGGCAGGAGTGTCTCACCGCAGCCTCCACCTCCCTCCCCTCCAGACATGATCTTCCGCTCAGCTGGGTGTCATTCCTCTGACCACCGATTACTCCCTGAGGTTATGTCTGATTCACAGGTTACTTCCTGCCTGTAACTCACGTCCCTGTCTGCTGCACCTTATCTGTAATGCTGTAGTTTGGTTACCTGGAATTAATTCATTATTTACACATTGGCACTAAACCGTCACAAATGCACAGTATTTTGCACATTCTAAAAATATAGCAACAGTGTTGCTACATAACACGTGGTTGCTGTTCTGTCCTTCAGTCGTGTCTGACTCTCGGTGACCATATGGGCCGGGCACGCCTAGTACATATGTCTGTTTTTCTGGTTGTGCTTATCCATATGGTTTTCTTGGCAAAGATACTGGAGTGGGTTGCCAGTTCCTTCTACAGTGAATTTTGATTTGTCTGACCTCTGTTCTATGACCGGCCCATCTTGGGTGACCCTTCATGTTATAGCTCACAAGTCCCTTCACCATGACAAGTTCGCGATCCAGAGGGGGATATACGTGTGTGTGTGTGTGTGTGTGTGTGTATATGTATGTATATATGTATGTATATATATATATATATATATATATATATATATATATATATATATACTATATATATATATATTATATATATATATATATATATATACTTTATATATATATATATTATATATAAATATATATATATATATATATATACTATATATATATATATATATATATATATATATATACTTTATATATATATATATATATATATATATACTTTATATATATATATATATATATATATATATACTTTATATATATATATATATATATATACTTTATATATATATATATATATATATATATATACTTTATATATATATATATATATATATATATATATATATATATATATATATATTGTGTATGTAAAAGGCCTGACTATCTCTATTGTGTTCATGCATACTGTGTATGGGATAACATAACACATTATGATTGCCAGCTGCCTGACTGTGTTACAGACAGGTTCCAGCACATGCAATGCTGAAGGATCTCCTGACCCTTTAAAGGTGTCTGCAAGTCTCCCTGTGTGTAACTTTTTCTAATCTAGCACCTGCTGCCTGTATCAGACACATTACATGGAGTCATTCTATACACATACAGATTTATTTTATTAAACATAAATGGTTTCCACACCCCCAGAGCTGCCAACATAGGTACCCTATACTAACCAATAGAAACGCTACATTCACGACCTATACTAACCTTCCAGCCAGTGCAGAATCCACAGGGGAGGAAACAAGACTACACATCCCAGGATGCTTTTCTGCAGAAACTGGCTTCCCACAAATTGAAACAATTTTGTAGCTGCCTATGATTGTCCAAAATAAATAATGCATTTTATGTTAATTTAGCTTGGATTTTCAGGGGTGTTCCATCTCAAAATCAAGTGGTGAAAACTGAAGAAATGTTATAAGTTTATTAATGTTTATTTTGGGATTTTTTCATGCAATTTTTTTTTTCATGCACTACTGATTCTCCTCTATGAGATGCATTCATAAACCAAGAAATGTATATATGCCTTTAACTCTCACCCTTTCTTGCATTGTAAATTTGCAATGAAAACTGTATATTTTCCCAACATGTGCTTAATTCGACCCAAAAAAGTACTCATAATAATTAACCTAAATGCAGTTGGATGTAATAAATACGATAGTGAACATTACAAAGTTGGGTTTTGCATGAACTAATAGCAAGTAAAATCTGGTTAAATTTCATTGACACTAACAGGAAATGCACATCTATCTATATTACTGCTCATTGGCTGATAGGGACAAGCCCCCAAATAAGTTAAGCATTTAAATACGTTTTTTCTACTTTGAGGGCATTGTTTGAACAAGGAAAACACACAGTGGTACATTATCAAATACCCTCTTTCAGATTCAACAAAGAAAAAAAAATATTTCAGTGGCCTTTTAAAAATGCTAAATGTAATAATTTGTGTACAAATCAATGCTCTGAGTTAATGCCTTATCAACAGCAGTTAATTACGATTCTGTTTTGTTTATAGCATACATAGATATATAAACTCGTAACAATTACATAAATTGATCTCTGCCAACTCTGTTACAGATTTTTTTTTTACATGGTCCCACTATAATCCTAATTTATTGCTGTTAACAGTTTCAGCTAATTTATACATAAAATAAGTCTAAATTCTACATGAATTTTAAGACACTTTCACTTTGGATTTTTAACTACAATGAATTGTAGTTATTTTTATTTATATGTGTGCTTTAATTCCCTTTGCAGACTGCATTTGCAAATATGTAAGATTCCCTTCTTCATATTCTAATTAAGGTGGGTCATGGCATGGCTCAAACTTGTATGGAAAAATCATATACTTCCTAAAGACGGAATGGTTGCACCTCCAAAATCACACTTGTCAGAGAGAGGACTCATTGTCATTGTTATGAAACATTTTAATTTTTTCACCTTTGTATCACTCTTTTCATGCAAAAAAAGATTAATGTTTAAGCCAGCTGCTGAAATGACTGAAACAACCCTAAAAAAGCTTTTAGAAATATGAGATCTCAGAAGACAGATTTTGAGTTGAAAGTCTCACTTGAGCTTGTGTGTTAGTGCCCCTTGTTAACGCTCCCTTTGTGCCAATTCAGTTCCCATCTGCCACTCTCACATGTGCCGGTTCAGTGCCCTTCTTACTCTCCCCTTGTGCCATGTGTCAGTCCATTTCACTCTCCCTGTGTGCCAGTTCAGACCCCTCTTAATCTCCCTATGTGCCACCTCAGTGCCCCTTTTTACTCTCCCTTCGTACCAGTTCAGTCCCCCCTCTCACTCTCCTTGTGTGCCAGTTCAGTCCCCCTTTTATTCACCCTGTGTTCCAGTACAGCCCTCTCTTGATCTCCCTATGTGCCACCTCAGTGCCCCTCTTTACTTTCCCTTTGTACCAGTTCAGTCCCCCCTCTTACTCTCCTTGCGTGCCAGTTCAGTGCCCCTCTTACTTTTAATGTGTGCCAGTTAGTCCCCCTCTTACTACAATGCGTGCCATTGAGCCCCCATCTTTCTCTCCCTGTGAGCCTATTCAGTCCCTCTTTCTCCCTGTGTGCCAGTTCAGTGCCCCTCTCTCTCACTGTGTGCCAGTTCAATCCCACTCTTACTACCCTGTGTGCCGGTTCAGTGCCCCTCTTACACTCAATGTATGCCAGTTTAGTCCCACTCTTACTACCATGCGTGCCAGTTCAGTGCCCCCCCTTTCTTTCCCTGTGGGCTAGATGAGTCCCTCTCTTTCTTCCCCTGTGAGCCAATTCAGTCCCACTCCTTCTTTCCCTGTGTGTGCCAGTCCAGTCCCCCTCTTACTTTCCCTATGTGCCAGTTCAGTGCCCCTCTTACTTTCCCTGTGTGCCAGTTCAGTGCCCCTCTTACTCTCCATGTGTGCCAGTTCAGTCCCCCTCTTATTCTCCATGTGTGCCAGTTCAGTGCCCCTCTTACTTTCCCTGTGTGCCAGTTCAGTCCCCCTCTTACTTTCCCTGTGTGCCAGTTCAGTCCCCCTCTTACTACCCTGTGTGCCAGTTCAGTGCCCCTCTTACTCTCCGTGTGTGCCAGTCCAGTCCCCCTCTAACTACCCTTTGTGCCAGTTCAGTCCCCCTCTTACTACCGTGGGTGCCAGTCCAGTCCCATTCTAACTACCCTGTGTGCTAGTTGAGTCCCCCTCTTACTACCCTGTGTGCTAGTTCAGTCCCCTCTTACTCTCCATGTGTGCCAGTTTGGTCCCCCTCTTACTCTCCATGTGTGCCAGTTCAGTCCCCCTCTTACTACCCTGTGTGCCAGTTCAGTGCCCCTCTTACTCTCCATGTGTGCCAGTTCAGTCCACATATTACTACCCTGTGTGCTAGTTCAGTCCCCTCTTACTTTCCATGTGTGCCAGTCCAGTCCCCCTCTTACTACTCTGTGTGCCAGTTTGGTCCCCCTCTTACTCTCCATGTATGCTAGTTCAGTCCACATATTACTACCCTGCGTGCTAGTTCAGTGCCCCTCTTACTCTCCATGTGTACCAGTCCAGCCCCCCTCTTACTACCCTGTGTGCTACTTCAGCGCCCTTCTTACTCTCCATGTGTGCCAGTTCAGTCCCCCTCTGACTACCCTGTGTGCTAGTTCAGTGCCCCTCTTACTCTCCATGTGTGCCAGTTTGGTCCCCCTCTTACTACCCTGTGTGCTACTTCAGCACCCTTCTTACTCTCCATGTGTGCCAGTCCAGTCCCCCTCTGACTACCCTGTGTGCTAGTTCAGTGCCCCTCTTACTCTCCATGTGTGCCAGTTCAGTCCCCCTCTGACTACTCGTGTGCTAGTTCAGTGCCCCTCTTACTCTCCATGTGTGCCAGTCCAGTCCCCCTCTGACTACCCTGTGTGCTAGTTCAGTCCCCCTCTTACTCTCCATGTGTGCCAGTTCAGTCCCCCTCTGACTACTCGTGTGCTAGTTCAGTGCCCCTCTTACTCTCCATGTGTGCCAGTTTGGTCCCCCTCTTACTACCCTGTGTGCTAGTTCAGTGCCCCTCTTACTCTCCATGTGTGCCAGTTTGGTCCCCCTCTTACTACCCTGTGTGCTAGTTCAGTGCCCCTCTTTCTCTCCATGTGTGCCAGCTCAGTGCCTCTTTGCCACTCTCCTTGCATACCAGTGCCATACTGCAGGGTGCTAGCTGTGCAGGGCAGGACCCACCGTGTAAGAAGGGTTGGGCTCTTAATCACAGGGTGAGTCATACCATAATATCTTTGTGTCTGTAATGAGTCAGGTTACACAGAGCTCATAAAACTCACCTGAGGGGCCTCATAGACAGACTGTGCACAGAGGGGAACGTTCCAGTCACCCACAAACCTTACCAGAGCTGGGACTATTCTCTTCCATTATGTGGTGTCTATGGAGGTGCCCAGCACTGCTCCTGCCCTCCCTGCTTGTCCTATCCTTGGTGGAGGGAACCAGAGAAGGTAAAGCTGTGTGATTCTGTGTGTGGATATGATGGTGTCTGTAGGACAGTAAAACAACTTCATATAAATGGTCCTGTCTTGCAATTAACACATTTTGTGCCTGAAAGCAAAATTATTGCATGCGTGGAGTTAATCACCAGGGTCTGATTGGCATCCTAATCCCTGATAAGGGGATGCATTATTATCTCATCTTTCTGTGCTCTATAGATGTTAAATACATGGACAATTTAGAAATACTGTTATAGCACTATGGCACTAAAAGTTGTGTAACATAGAATCCCACAGGAAATTCATGAAGTCGTTCAGTCGTATCCGACTCTCCATGACCCTATGGATCGCAGCACCCCAGGCACATCTTGTGTCTGGGTGTGCTAATCCATAAGGTTTTCTCCAGTGGACCATTCTTTGTCTGACCTCTCTGCTATGGCTTGCCCATCTTGGGAGACCCGACATGGTATAGCTCATAACTTCTCTGAGGTACACAGGCCTCTTCACCACGACAAGGTAGCGACCCAGAAGGGGATGTTGTTTTACTTCTAGGCAAACTGCATGGTAAGCAAGTATAATTAGGCCGAAATCAAGATGTTAAAATTTATGATAGATTGATAGTGAGCTTTGTTTAGTGGTAGATTGATAGTGAGCTGTGTTTAGTGATAGATTGATAGTGAGCCATGTTTAGTGATAGATTGATAGTGAGCTGTGTTTAGTGATAGATTGATAGTGAGCTGTGTTAAGTGGTAGACTGATATTGCTTTTCAACTTCTGCTTTGTAGGTTATATTTCTCTGTAGTGAATTCACACCTCTCCAGCACATGTTTTTTTGTTTTGGAGTCAATGCAGTAAAACGAGAGATGAGATTACAGCAACTTAAGAAAGAGAAGTGGTATTGTTGTTGTTAAGTGATTCAGTTGTGTCTTGCTCTTTATGGCCCTATGGACTGCATCATACCAGGCACATCTTGTGTATGTGCTTTTCCATAATGTTTTCATGGCAAATATATTTGAGTCATTTGCCAGTTCCTTCTTGATATATCTGACCTCTCTGCCATGACATGTCCATCTTGGGTGGCCCTACTTAGTTTAGCTCACAGTTACTTTGAAGTACACAAGCTTCTTCACCACAACAAGGTAGGGATCCGGAAGGGGAGAAATAAAAATAAAACACACAGTAGAACATTATCACAAAACCTTATGGATAACCACAACCAGAAACATCATGATAGATGTGCCTGGGGTGCGGAGTCTATATGGTCACCGAGAGTCAGACACAACTGAAGGACTGAACAACAAAAAACATTTTAACGGACTGGATAGAAAACATTAATGTGAGCCTTAAGGATATTACCATTATGAAATAATCGCTTTGCAGAGATTTGCAAAAATATAGAGATTTTATCCACTCCTTAAACTGTTCCAACAGATTATTTGACAAACCATCACTGCCAACACTGGGGCCCACCATTATTACATATATATCTTAATGAGTCGTCTGCGGCACATCTGTTCACATTCCAGAAAAGAACCACTTTTTGTGTATGAAACAAGTAAATATTTATTTTAATCTAAGTCTCTAAAATAAACACATGGACATGGCGAGCGGCCCCATCCTGCTGGCTTTGGAGTGTTTATGTTTGAGTTTTTTTGTTTGAATGAATATTTAATTGGTTTATACACTCTAAGTGGTTATTTTGTAATTTTTTTGTGTAGTGTATATGGAGTTTCTAAGAAATTCAGCTGGAAGTTTTAGAGGAATATCTATCCGTTTTTAGTAATATCTATCTATCTATCTATCTATCTATCTATCTATCTATCTATCTATCTATCTATCTACATGTGTATCTGTCTATCTATCTATATATATATATATATATATATATATATATATATATATATATATATATATATATATATATATTCATATTCATATTTTATTTGAAAATGTCAAATACACATTTCTGTGCACATGAACACACTTGTCCATAACCTTGTATCAGGTAGATGTAGCAGACGTCTCTGCCCCTTGCAAATATGCTGCCCTAGGCCTGGGCCTAGTAGTCCTAGACAAATACAATTTACTTACATAAGACAGCACAATAAAAACGTGCAGTGTCCTTTAAGATGGGATGGTACATGCCCCAGTATGGATAGTGGTTATTTGATAATGGTAAAACCTAGAAATGGTTTCACACAGTAGCACAAAGTACAATAGGCTGGATGAGACCCAAACATTACAGCAGATGAGCACGGCATATATCCCTAAAAGGGAAAGTAGTGGCAGAGGCTGTTACCTTACACTGAGGTGTAACCTGCATGGAATGAAGATCACTGAAGGGTGGAACAATATACCCACGTGCACTTATTATAATGTGAGAAAAGAGCAGATTCCTTCTAGCATCTAATGGGTTTGGAATTTAATCGTGTTATAACCTGATCAGGGCCTGGAAGGGAAACACAGAGAGGCCGAGGATAAAAGAGACCTGAGAGCGGCATAGATCTGGCAATAAGAGCGAAGCGATCTGGGCTTAGACAATGTCTTCAGAACAAGACAATGTCTTCAAGAACCATACAGGTGGCTCAAAGTGCCTAAGGCATTCAGATAAATGACACTGCCCTGCACCCTCATATGGAGCGATAAAAGCCAGAAAACACAAAATTGTAATTTTTTGCGTGTTTATTTTCAAGCTTTTTAAATTGCTTTTAATGCAGCAGTGATGTTTTTCACGGCATTCAAATTGTTAATTTACTTCGAATAATTGACCCATGTGGGCTGAACCACAAGATTTATTAATTGGACATTCTTTGAGGTCTTAAAAGGACCCCACATTACAAACTCTCTCTAAATGTTCTTTTTTTTTTAATTTTAGAATATGTCTAAAGCACCCTACACTTATGGTTTTGGTTGCAGCAAGAGTTTGTTTCCAATTTGCAGGGTGCATGGGATTCTTGGTCCTTGAGGAATCTCCCAAGTTAAGGGTTTATGGAAGCTCCCCTGTGTGTAACTGTTTCTAATGTTTTCACACCCACAGATCTGCTAACATAGGCACCTGGTACTAACCAATAGAAAAACTGCATTTATACCCCTACACTAACCTCCCAGTCAGCAGCAGCACAGTGCAGAAATCCACAGAGCAATGTCTGAGCTCCTCCTTGCTTCATTACACATCACTACACATCCCATGATGCTTTGCTGCACAAACTGACTTTCCAGTATTTTGAAACAATATTCTACCTGCCTGTGATTGGCCAAAATGAATTATACATGCTATGCTAATTTTAGAATGGATTTTCAGGGGTATTAACTCTCAAAATCAATTGCTTGCAAACTCACGAGATTTAGGAAATGTTTATTTTGGCATTTTTTTTATGCAGAAATTGTTTTCATGCACTACTGATTCTCCTCTATCAGATTTACTCATAATCCAAGAAACTTACATATGCCTTTAATGAAGCTTAACACAGACATTAGTTACACCAGTTTGGGGGAGTAACTGGGAGACATAAAAACTCATTAAACAGTAAAATTCTGATTTAATAACAATATCAAGAAATTTCAGAGAGAGTAGGAAAAGGCAACCTAGGGCCTTGCCATGGCTTCCATATTGGAGTATGTAGTTTAGCTAAGTAATGAAGTGACCCTGGACCAGGGTTAGCCAGTAAATCCATGACAGTGGACAACCACTCTGTTTCTGTCTGCTATTAGTATTTTTTTTCAGCAGGGTCAGTGCAAGTTATATGGACTAATACAATGAAGTGCAAGTTGTCTCATAATCCATACAGTGATATCTACATTAGGTGCACTAGTCATCAAGAACTTGCATTATGTGTGTTGTATGTAAATACCATAGTGAGCTATTATAATTGATAAAACTTTTTTTTTTTTTAACTCTCCTCTTTCCCTATATCAGTTTGTCAGTGCAATGGACGGTCTAACCAGTGTGTATTTGATGCGGATTTGCTGGCACAGACAGGTTCTGGATTTCGCTGCATCAACTGCAATGGAGGCACCGACGGGCCGCAATGTGAGCGCTGCAGGGATGGGTACTACCCACAGCCAGGGGCCACCTGTGCACCCTGCTACTGTCATACTGCAGGTACGTCCATAATTCTGGTAAAACACCCTACATAACTACAGAGTGCCAAATAATACTGAAGACCCGACATTTCTATAATTTATATGAGAGATGAAAGTATATATTTTACAGTATGCCAGGTATACTTAAAGACATTTCCTCTTTCCATATGCATACAATATTCCATAATACTGCACCTCTGCAGCCCTCTGTAAATAAGCTGCCCTAGGCAGAAATACAGCATGGTGTTTGTATCTTCAAAACATTATATATACATATACACATATATTCTCTTCTGGATCGCTACCTTGTGGTAAACCTTGGATAAGCATAAACAGAGGCTCTCATTGCAGTCTAAGTCCTTTGGCGCTCATTGCAGCCTAAGTCCCACGTGCCTCGCGGTAAAAGCCCGTAACGGCTCGCTTTGCGAGGCTCGCATTCGACTGCTCGCCTAGCTTCTCAATTTTAACATTGCGTTACCAACAACCTTGGGCAACCCCGTAATTACGACAACTATATATGTGATATAGAAGGAGAAAGACGTATAAATACAGTAGATATAGTCAGATATATTGATATACTAATACACACGAGTTCCGCTCTTCTGACTACTCATCCTTGCCTTTTGTCCTTCTCTCATCACAGGCTCTCTGAGTGCGCAGTGCGATATATTTGGTCGCTGCCACTGTAAGCCGGGTGTGATGGGTGAGAAATGTGACAGATGTCAGCCCGGCTTCCACACTCTCACTGAGACCGGCTGCAGGTAATGATCCCTTTACTGCCAGTGATGCCGGCATAAAGTTCTGTATAAAAATACTACAAGTGCGAATAAGTATTAGGTGCCATTACTTATTGTACTTTAAAATTGACATGAATATATTGTATGTGAAAGTTCTAATTTTAGCCCAAACCTGGTGCTGAGAGCTCTGCAAGTTTAAAGCAGCTTTTAAGGCATTTTTTGTTTTATATAAATGTTTTAACTATTTGAATTAATTTAATGCTTCTCAATGTAATTATGGTATTGTCCATCTTTTATCCTGTACTTTATCATGAGAGGTGCCATTGAGCACAGCCATGACCTAACGCCACTCGCACAGGGCAGGGGCTTCACACTACCAGTGGCTCATGCTACTAGCAATCATATAGTATCATGCTGTGTGTCTAAGCATCTGGTAGTGTGAAGGCCATCTCCTGTGACTGTAGGTCACAGCTGTACAAGATAACATCTCTGGGGAGGAAGAATGGGGATAGTTGAAGAATGGAAGAGGGTGTCAATGTGTGGGCTTCTAAGTGAAGTGTACATTTTTAAATCAGACCTAAATTGAGGAGCTTTAAATTAATTAATCTTATGTAGGGCCTAGAACTTTGCACAGAATTTGCTTCTATGTCAAAATTGAGCACCCTGTCCTGTAGCAACCAAGCATATATATATATATATATATATATATATATATATATATATATATATATATGTTTTATTTGTATGTTTTATTACAGTCTTTAGCTGCTATTGCTATTTTGTTGTTTATTGTTTTAATTTTCTTTGTATTTCTGTGACTTATTTGTTCTAGAAAATATAGTACATTTGTGTTTGTGTTTACATTTGGACATCTAAAAATCTGTTATTTACTTCTCCTAATCTCAAGAAATACAGGTTTTACACTGCACTCTGGGAAACTGGGCGAGGACATGCATATGAGTTCACAGTGTATTTTCACTATTTAATCCATTTCCACTTTATACATGGCTCATTTTAGCATATGCATGACATTATAACACAGCTGAAGCATAGCAGAGGATGGATTTTGGACAAGTTAGGAAACTTACCCACAGACAGCTGTTTCGATCTTATTGGACAATCAGTGTGGGGCTGGTACCTAACTCCTGCTATAGATTGGTGGGAAGATTATCATTTAAGCTATGGTGAAGTGACAGAAGTCTGCACTGTAATGAGAGCAGTAAATAAATAAAGAGGACATTTGGACATAAATATATGGCTTTGCATACAAGAAAAAGTTTTAGCATCAAAACAATACCTCTGTTTTTACTTTTCAGCTTATCTTTGGTTCTGTTTCCTTATGTTACTGATATACAGAATAGTATAAAAACTATTGTATTATGATTATAGCATTTCTGTATTTTGACTTCTAAAAACACAACTTGACTTTAACCATGCTGAATTCTATGTAGGGTTTCCAAGCAGGTGTTCTATTTTCATTTACTTGTAAGATTTTCAACTGACAAGAGGACATCCTTTGATGTTAAAGGAAAAAAGATTTTGCCTTAAACAAAGAAAAGGGTTCTTCACAGTTAGGGTGGTTAAACTGTGGAATTATCTACCAAAAGAGGTGGTAACAGCGAATTCAATCGATAATTTCAAAAAGGGGCTAGATATATTTTTTAATAAAGAGGGCATTCAAGGTTATCCTAGATAACTAGCGAAGGAATATTGATCCAGGGAGAAATTTGATTGCCAGTTGCTGGGGTCAGGAAGGAATTTGGCTTTTTTTCCCTTTATGAGACAATTGGCAAAGTTTCAATGGGGTTTTTTTTTCGGTTTGCCTTCCTCTGGATCAATTAACAATTAATAACAAATAGTCCACATATTAAAAAGATCGAGAGAACTAAAAAGGTTGAAATGTTGATGGACTAACAGTCTTTATTCAACCACAAATACTATACTATACTATATATGAGACTCTATATATAAAGCCTTCCCATGGAGCAGAATAGGTGGAGTTGGCCTTGGCCATTTGTGATAATAGCCCACATGACCTGGAGATGATCAGCTCTGGTTTTAGATTAATGTATGAAATTTGATAAACATGAGAGGCTAATATATTTTTAAATTGTTCCTTGCAATGCTCAGGAGACAGGACTGTCAGTGTGACCCTGCAGGCAGTGCTCGCGCATGTGACACAGGGGACCGATGTGAATGCAAAGCCACTGTGACTGGGGAGAGATGTGACAGGTGAGTTTAACTTCATACCAGGTATATGATGTGCACGGATGCACTAACAGTGTGTGCGGTGGACTAGAATATTATGTGAAGGACATGAATTCTGAACTGGGGTGATCATCAGAATAATACAGTAATGGTCTGTACAAGAGAATAATACAGTGTAATGGTCTGTACAAGAGAATAATACAGTGTAATGGTCTGTACCAGAGAATAATACAGTGTAATGGTCTGCACCAGAGAATAATACAGTGTAATGGTCTGCACAAGAGAATAATACAGTGTAATGGTCTGTACCAGAGAATAATACAGTGTAATGGTCTGGACCAGAGAATAATACAGTGTAATGGTCTGCACCAGAGAATAATACAGTGTAATGGTCTGCACAAGAGAATAATACAGTGTAATGGTCTGTACCAGAGAATAATACAGTGTAATGGTCTGGACCAGAGAATAATACAGTGTAATGGCCTGTACCAGAGAATAATACAGTGTAATGGTCTGCACCAGAGAATAATACAGTGTAATGGTCTGGACCAGAGAATAATACAGTGTAATGGTCTGTACCAGAGAATAATACAGTGTAATGGTCTGCACCAGAGAATAATACAGTGTAATGGTCTGCACCAGATAATAATACAGTGTAATGGTCTGTACCAGAGAATAATACAGTGTAATGGTCTGTACAAGAGAATAATACAGTGTAATGGTCTGCACCAGAGAATAATACAGTGTAATGGTCTGCACCAGATAATAATACAGTGTAATGGTCTGTACCAGAGAATAATACAGTGTAATGGTCTGTACAAGAGAATAATACAGTGTAATGGTCTGGACCAGAGAATAATACAGTGTAATGGTCTGTACAAGAGAATAATACAGTGTAATGGTCTGTACCAGAGAATAATACAGTGTAATGGTCTGTACCAGAGAATAATACAGTGTAATGGTCTGCACCAGAGAATAATACAGTGTAATGGTCTGGACCAGAGAATAATACAGTGTAATGGTCTGGACCAGAGAATAATACAGTGTAATGGTCTGTACATGAGAATAATACAGTGTAATGGTCTGCACCAGAGAATAATACAGTGTAATGGTCTGCACCAGAGAATAATACAGTGTAATGGTCTGCACCAGATAATAATACAGTGTAATGGTCTGTACCAGAGAATAATACAGTGTAATGGTCTGTACCAGAGAATAATACAGTGTAATGGTCTGTACCAGAGGATAATACAGTGTAATGGTCTGTACCAGAGAATAATACAGTGTAATGGTCTGTACAAGAGAATAATACAGTGTAATGGTCTGTACCAGAGAATAATACACTAATGGTCTGTACATGAGAATAATACAGTGTAATGGTCTGGACCAGAGAATAATACAGTGTAATGGTTTGCACCATAGAATAATACAGTGTAATGGTCTGTACAAGAGAATAATACAGTGTAATGGTCTGGACCAGATAATAATACAGTGTAATGGTCTGTACCAGAGAATAATACAGTGTAATGGTCTGGACCAGAGAATAATACAGTGTAATGGTCTGTACCAGAGAATAATACAGTGTAATGGTCTGTACCAGAGAATAATACAGTGTAATGGTCTGTACAAGAGAATAATACAGTGTAATGGTCTGTACCAGAGAATAATACAGTGTAATGGTCTGGACCAGAGAATAATACAGTGTAATGGTCTGGACCAGAGAATAATACAGTGTAATGGTCTGTACCAGAGAATAATACAGTGTAATGGTCTGTACAAGAGAATAATACAGTGTAATGGTCTGTACCAGAGAATAATACAGTGTAATGGTCTGTACCAGAGAATAATACAGTGTAATGGTCTGCACCAGAGAATAATACAGTGTAATGGTCTGTACCAGAGAATAATACAGTGTAATGGTCTGTACCAGAGAATAATACAGTGTAATGGTCTGTACCAGAGAATAATACAGTGTAATGGTCTGCACCAGAGAATAATACAGTGTAATGGTCTGTACCAGAGAATAATACAGTGTAATGGTCTGGACCAGAGAATAATACAGTGTAATGGTCTGGACCAGAGAATAATACAGTGTAATGGTCTGTACCAGAGAATAATACAGTGTAATGGTCTGTACCAGAGAATAATACAGTGTAATGGTCTGTACAAGAGAATAATACAGTGTAATGGTCTGTACAAGAGAATAATACAGTGTAATGGTCTGTACAAGAGAATAATACAGTGTAATGGTCTGTACCAGAGAATAATACAGTGTAATGGTCTGTACCAGAGAATAATACAGTGTAATGGTCTGCACCAGAGAATAATACAGTGTAATAGTCTGTACCAGAGAATAATACAGTGTAATGGTCTGTACCAGAGAATAATACAGTGTAATGGTCTGTACCAGAGAATAATACAGTGTAATGGTCTGTACAAGAGAATAATACAGTGTAATGGTCTGTACCAGAGAATAATACAGTGTAATGGTCTGTACAAGAGAATAATACAGTGTAATGGTCTGTACAAGAGAATAATACAGTGTAATGGTCTGTACCAGAGAATAATACAGTGTAATGGTCTGGACCAGAGAATAATACAGTGTAATGGTCTGTACCATTATTATTATTATTATTATCTTTATTTATATCGCGCCAACATATTCCGTAGCGCTGTACAGGTGGTTAGTACATGGCAAAAAACAAACTTAACACCTTAAAGAATGGAGGGCCCTGTTTTTGAGCATATAATCAAATGTACATAGTGCTTGTTTCCAAGACACGGACACACAAATTAAAAACTCGCAAACTTACAATCTAAGGGTTTAGGTGTGATACAAGAGGGTGACAAATACAAAAATGGCAACGTGAATGCAATTTGTTTAATTAATTGGAGGGGTCTGTGAGCTGTACTGTAGATTGTGGGTGGGAGTGTTTTTAAGCTGTGGAGTGTGCAGCTGTAATTATAAAGGCTGAAGGTGATATGATTTTTTAAATAGGTGTGTTTTTAGTAATTTTTTAAAGGTTTTGAGGCTGTAATGGTCTGCAAAAGAGAATAATACAGTGTAATGGTCTGTACCAGAGAATAATACAGTGTAATGGTCTGTAATAGAGAATAATACAGTGTAATGGTCTGTACCAGAGAATAATACAGTGTAATGGTCTGGACCAGAGAATAATACAGTGTAATGGTCTGTGCAAGAGAATAATACAGTTTAATGGTCTGTACCAGAGAATAATACAGTGTAATGGTCTGTACCAGAGAATAATACAGTGTAATGGTCTGTACCAGAGAATAATACAGTGTAATGGTCTGGACCAGAGAATAATACAGTGTAATGGTCTGTACAAGAGAATAATACAGTGTAATGGTCTGTACAAGAGAATAATACAGTGTAATGGTCTGTACCAGAGAATAATATAGTATAATGGTCTGTACCAGAGAATAATACAGTGTAATGGTCTGTACAAGAGAATAATACAGTGTAATGGTCTGTACAAGAGAATAATACAGTGTAATGGTCTGCACCAGATAATAATGCAGTTTAATGGTCTGCACCAGATAATAATACAGTGTAATGGTCTGTACCAGAGAATAATACAGTGTAATGGTCTGTACAAGAGAATAATACAGTGTAATGGTCTGGACCAGAGAATAATACAGTGTAATGGTCTGTACAAGAGAATAATACAGTGTAATGGTCTGTACCAGAGAATAATACAGTGTAATGGTCTGGACCAGAGAATAATACAGTGTAATGGTCTGGACCAGAGAATAATACAGTGTAATGGTCTGTACATGAGAATAATACAGTGTAATGGTCTGCACCAGAGAATCATACAGTGTAATGGTCTGCACCAGAGAATAATACAGTGTAATGGTCTGCACCAGATAATAATACAGTGTAATGGTCTGTACCAGAGAATAATACAGTGTAATGGTCTGTACCAGAGGATAATACAGTGTAATGGTCTGTACCAGAGAATAATACACTAATGGTCTGTACATGAGAATAATACAGTGTAATGGTCTGTACAAGAGAATAATACAGTGTAATGGTCTGTACAAGAGAATAATACAGTGTAATGGTCTGTACCAGAGAATAATACACTAATGGTCTGTACATGAGAATAATACAGTGTAATGGTCTGTACCAGAGAATAATACACTAATGGTCTGTACATGAGAATAATACAGTGTAATGGTCTGGACCAGAGAATAATACAGTGTAATGGTTTGCACCATAGAATAATACAGTGTAATGGTCTGTACAAGAGAATAATACAGTGTAATGGTCTGGACCAGATAATAATACAGTGTAATGGTCTGGACCAGAGAATAATACAGTGTAATGGTCTGTACCAGAGAATAATACAGTGTAATGGTCTGTACCAGAGAATAATACAGTGTAATGGTCTGTACAAGAGAATAATACAGTGTAATGGTCTGTACCAGAGAATAATACAGTGTAATGGTCTGGACCAGAGAATAATACAGTGTAATGGTCTGGACCAGAGAATAATACAGTGTAATGGTCTGTACCAGAGAATAATACAGTGTAATGGTCTGTACAAGAGAATAATACAGTGTAATGGTCTGTACCAGAGAATAATACAGTGTAATGGTCTGTACCAGAGAATAATACAGTGTAATGGTCTGTACCAGAGAATAATACAGTGTAATGGTCTGTACCAGAGAATAATACAGTGTAATGGTCTGCACCAGAGAATAATACAGTGTAATGGTCTGTACCAGAGAATAATACAGTGTAATGGTCTGGACCAGAGAATAATACAGTGTAATGGTCTGGACCAGAGAATAATACAGTGTAATGGTCTGCACCAGAGAATAATACAGTGTAATGGTCTGTACCAGAGAATCATACAGTGTAATGGTCTGGACCAGATAATAATACAGTGTAATGGTCTGCACCAGAGAATAATACAGTGTAATGGTCTGTACCAGAGAATCATACAGTGTAATGGTCTGTACAAGAGAATAATACAGTGTAATGGTCTGTACCAGAGAATAATACAGTGTAATGGTCTGTACAAGAGAATAATACAGTGTAATGGTCTGTACCAGAGAATAATACAGTGTAATGGTCTGGACCAGAGAATAATACAGTGTAATGGTCTGTACCATTATTATTATTATTATTATCTTTATTTATATCGCGCCAACATATTCCGTAGCGCTGTACAGGTGGTTAGTACATGGCAAAAAACAAACTTAACACCTTAAAGAATGGAGGGCCCTGTTTTTGAGCATATAATCAAATGTACATAGTGCTTGTTTCCAAGACACGGACACACAAATTAAAAACTCGCAAACTTACAATCTAAGGGTTTAGGTGTGATACAAGAGGGTGACAAATACAAAAATGGCAACGTGAATGCAATTTGTTTAATTAATTGGAGGGGTCTGTGAGCTGTACTGTAGATTGTGGGTGGGAGTGTTTTTAAGCTGTGGAGTGTGCAGCTGTAATTATAAAGGCTGAAGGTGATATGATTTTTTAAATAGGTGTGTTTTTAGTAATTTTTTAAAGGTTTTGAGGCTGTAATGGTCTGCAAAAGAGAATAATACAGTGTAATGGTCTGTACCAGAGAATAATACAGTGTAATGGTCTGTAATAGAGAATAATACAGTGTAATGGTCTGTACCAGAGAATAATACAGTGTAATGGTCTGGACCAGAGAATAATACAGTGTAATGGTCTGTGCAAGAGAATAATACAGTTTAATGGTCTGTACCAGAGAATAATACAGTGTAATGGTCTGTGCAAGAGAATAATACAGTTTAATGGTCTGTACCAGAGAATAATACAGTGTAATGGTCTGTACCAGAGAATAATACAGTGTAATGGTCTGTACCAGAGAATAATACAGTGTAATGGTCTGTACAAGAGAATAATACAGTGTAATGGTCTGTACCAGAGAATAATACAGTGTAATGGTCTGTACAAGAGAATAATACAGTGTAATGGTCTGTACAAGAGAATAATACAGTGTAATGGTCTGTACCAGAGAATAATACAGTGTAATGGTCTGTACAAGAGAATAATACAGTGTAATGGTCTGTACCAGAGAATAATACAGTGTAATGGTCTGTACAAGAGAATAATACAGTGTAATGGTCTGTACCAGAGAATAATATAGTATAATGGTCTGTACCAGAGAATAATACAGTGTAATGGTCTGTACAAGAGAATAATACAGTGTAATGGTCTGTACAAGAGAATAATACAGTGTAATGGTCTGCACCAGATAATAATGCAGTTTAATGGTCTGCACCAGAGAATAATACAGTGTATGGTCTGGACCAGAGAATAATACAGTGTAATGGTCTGTACCAGAGAATAATACAGTGTAATGGTCTGTACCAGAGAATAATACAGTGTAATGGTCTGTACAAGAGAATAATACAGTGTAATGGTCTGGACCAGAGAATAATACAGTGTAATGGTCTGGACCAGAGAATAATACAGTGTAATGGTCTGTACAAGAGAATAATACAGTGTAATGGTCTGGACCAGAGAATAATACAGTGTAATGGTCTGGACCAGAGAATAATACAGTGTAATGGTCTGCACCAGAGAATAATACAGTGTAATGGTCTGCACCAGAGAATAATACAGTGTAATGGTCTGTACCACCGAGTAACAGAATGTGATGAGCTGAACCCTAAAATAACATGGTGTCAGTGGCTGTATCACAGAATAATGAAGAATCATGAGCTCTACAACAGAATATTGTAGTTTGAGTGTCTGTACCACAGAACAGTAATTATAATCACGCTGGTTGAAATCACTAAGAGATAAAGTAAACTGAAGATAATATGAACAACTAATAGCTTTGGAGATTTTATTCTACTCTACTACAACCAAAAAGACTCTACTTAATCAATTTCTAAAATGTATCTTTTAATGAGCTTTTGATAAAATGAAATCAATCTGGGGAATTTAAAATATAGTTTTAAACCTTGTGTCACTCCTATTGTGATTATTTATCAATCCTTACCAGTGATTTTGGGGGACTTTTTGGCTAATTCAGTGAGTGGATGACTATAAGAACTCTATTGTTATCAAGACAATTTATGATCTGACTTTATTCTGCATCCACATAGCCCTTATTGGGATTCCAGCTTGTTTCATGATTTATCTAGATTTATCTAGGTATCCTCAGGTGCTATTGATTGATAAAGATGAATTGTATCTCCAAGTTTATATTGCTAAGCTGATTCAAAATATTTTAATACCCTTTGCATACCATTAAAAAAACATTATATCTTTTGTCTTATGCTGCCCACCAGTAGGATCATACTCTACATTTATAATTTGTCTGGAGCTTAATCTTTAATATAATTTTTTCTAAATAAGTACTGGTCTGACCCTTACCAGTTAACAAAAAACGGGTAGCCACCATTGAAATATCATTGAGCTATAGATAAATAAAAAAGTACATGAGCAGTATTTTCATCCTTTGAAGGCGATACTGCTTTATACTATAATGCCGCTATAATGACGTGCTGTCTACAAAAAAATATAATGCAGTGAAGTTATGTGATACTTCATAACACAGTTTTTTTCTGATCAATGAATGGTAGGTGTTACTACTTTGAAGAACTACACTTAGTGTGGCTCAGTCGTGCTCGACTCTCCGTGACCTCATGGGCCACAACACACCATGCTGATCCACTTGGTATTCATGGCAGAGATACTGGAGTGGGTTCCTAGTTCTTTCTCCAGTGGGCCACAGCATACAGCTCCTGCTATTCCTAGGTGGTCTCCCATCCAAGTACTGAACAGTCCCTTGGCTTCAGAACGGTGTGACCTCTTGGTTGCTTGAGTTTTAATCAAACCCAGGTCACAGCGGTGAAAGCACCAAATCCTTACCACTAGGGACCCAAAGAATAATAGATGTTGCTACATATAAATGTTGTGTTTATTTGCAGCCTTTGGTGTGATTTATTTGTGTCCTGCTTGTAAATCAGTGTCATTATGTCTCATGCAGGTGTAAACCTGGATATTATAACCTGGAAGCTTCACGTCCAGAAGGTTGCTTGAAGTGTTTCTGTCAAGGTCACTCCACCAGTTGCACCAGCTCCAACCAGTATAGTGTGCACAAGATCACCTCTTCCTTCGAGAAAGGTAAACAACTTGGCCAGGACCTACCTTTTATGTGTCCACTGTCAATGTGAAAGTTCATGCTACTTTATATCTCTCTCCCCTCAGAAAGAGTAGGTGAGTGGGAAAGCTGAAATGGTAGAGTCAAATTCAGCAATGTCCCTGATGATGTCCACAACAGAAAGAAACGCGTTGGATTCCTATAGTTTTATATTTGATCCATTATTTTCAGGTGTGGAAGATTGGAGCTCAGTGCTAAGCGATGGGTCTACGGCGCCTGTGCCTCTTCGCTTGTCCCGTCACCAGAAAGAAGTGTACTTATCATCACAAAACCAACAGCCTCTGTACTTCAATGCTCCAGGTACAGTATTACTGTTATCCTTTATGTATTAATGGGCCGATCTAGAACTTTCTTTTGAAAAGCTATACTTCATAATGTTTTAGAAAGTAAAAGAAAATGAATACCAGCTTTAATTTATCAAATCTAAAATAACCTTCTTTTGGAGAACTACGCTTGAATAAAATAATATTAGAATGTATAAAAAATAACACAAAATCTTATTTCTTACTTTTATTTGCAATCATGCTACTGTGGAATGTACCATTTTAGTATCCGATGATCTAACTCCTGAGGTAGGAGGAAACTGTGAATACACAGCAAGTTTGTATGAACAGTGGGAAAGAGGCATTCGCTTATATGGAAAGCATATTAGTTTACAAAGACCAGAAGCTGCAAGAAGCAGGCTTAGTAAAGAAGATGGAAGTATGCAATAAAGAATAATTGCAAATAAAAGTGAAAATGTCTCTTCTACTTTATCAAGTCTTGTTGTTCAAAAGATCATATAAAAACAAATTAACTACAGTGGTCCTTTAACTATTATTTGCAATCAAGCTTGTGCTACTTCTTAGCAGGGTGTCCTGGTAAACTAATGTGATTTCTGTTATTTCTCTTGAAAGCACTGGCACCTTCAGCTTACGCATTTCCATTATAGCAACTGAAATGTAGGCTCCATTCAATGTCTTTTCAATGTGTGGAAGTAAGTCAGCATAAAAATAGGGGCTCACACAGCAAGAAAAATGCATATGATAAGTAATAAATTAAAAACATTTAATTTTATTAAGACATTTTGCCCTCTATCAATTGTAGTTCTTTAAAATTATTCAAACTACAGTGGTACTGTAATAGTAATTTTCTTCAGCACTATATGATGGTATAGCAAATAAATAAAATAAAAAAGTAAAAACACCGGAAGATGAGCCCCTCAGGTCAGAAGGTGCCTACCACATTACTGAGGAAGAACAGAGGACGAGTACAAGTAGCACCAGGTCTAATTAAGTGGTTGGGCCAAAGCTGAAAGGACACACAGCTGCGGATGTGTCTGGAGGGGAAAGGAAAGTCTGTTGCTGCAAAGAACAATTTAACCTAGGAACCTGGAATGTTAGAACTATGAACCGAGGCAAACTAGATGTGGTAAAACAGGAGATGACAAGGTTAAACATCAATATCCTGGAAATTAGTGAACTGGAATGGCACATTTCACATGCGTTAGCTTTTTTTTCCCCATTGGAGTTCGTGCTCTCTCTTATGTTTTGTGTTGTAGTTATCTCATCATTTTGTGTACATCCTGGTGGATTCTCTAGGGAGCAACATGTTATTATCCTATTGCAAGTCATAAATGACTAAAAAAGAGATTAAAACATATTTGATGAAAGATGTACACTAATATTTGTGCACATAATTCACTCCCCAATTCAGGTCAGTTCCTGGGAGACCAATCTTTGAGTTATGGACAGGTTTTGACCGTAAGTTTCCGTGTGGATCGGAGGCGTCAAAGAGTAGGGTCCGAAGATTTGATACTGGAGGGGAGTGGGCTGAGAGTTACTGCCCCCATGGCTTCTTCCAAAACTGCTCTGCCCTGCAGGTTACCTCAAACATACACATTCAGGTGAGTCTATAACACTGGTACTATATCTTCTACTTGCAACACAGTTGAAGGGACGTGTCTATAAGAGTAAATTTAACTCATAAGATAAACTTGTCCAACTCTGAATGTAAACTTTATCTTTATTCTCTTATGTTGTATGTTAATTCAATCCTTTATCTTGTAACTTCACTTATTATTCCATCTTCATCCTTTACACAGGCTGGATGAGCTCTCTGGTAGCCCCTGGACTCCTCGTCTAAGTTATCTTGACTTCCATCGCCTCTTGAGTAACGTGACTGCATTACGAATCCGTGGAACTTATGGAGAATACAGTAAGTGACCTGTCCTGTAGAGCAGTAGTGAGCAGCCTTGGTTCTCAAAGGTCAACAGTCCAGGATTTCTGTATCTTCTGCTTGTGTATTCTGCATTAGCACACACATAGGTTACACAGTTTCATTAATGGGCCATTGAAGGCATTTTATTTTTTTGTTGCATCTGACAGAGGGCATTTGATAATGTTTTGTAAGTGAAGCTCCTGGAGCACAATATACTGATTTGAATGTATAATTGCCTTTGGGGGTTTGTCCCATGTGCATCAATATAGCTGTCTGAGTCATATGTGTCTTCCAATAAGATCTAGAGTCTTGCAGCCTCTCACAGTTATTTTGTGTTAGTTTCTAATGAGTTTTAATATGTTTTATTAAATATACTAGCTACTTGCCCGTCAAAAATGACGGCAATAAAATTGTAATCCTGGCAATGCGGTTTGCCCCACAATGTGAGTCTCTGCCCCTTCTGAGCACCTTTGGTGCTCATTGTGAGCCCATCAATCAGCAGTTTGCGTGCCTTACGATCAGCGCCGAAGTGCTACGGGCTTCGGTGCTGATCGTGGCCATCGATATGTGCGCCTGTAATCTGTTTTCATCCTTTATTGGTGGAACGTCCTCGGGCAAATAACAGGCATGACGGACAGATGACACATAGAGGGACCCTGAAAGGCCACAATTTATTGCTCCACGTCGTGCTGGCCTTTGGCGCTCATTGCAGCATAAGTCCTACGGCCTCGCAATGAGCTCCTATGGCGCTCTTCGTGAGGCAAGCCCGTAACTTTTAACATTGTGTGACCAACATTCGTAACGACAACAACTGTTATATGTGATGGCACATTCTATTTTCAGAGAACTATATTATAGCAGACACATTACACTGATGGGGGCCGTATAACTGATTCTCATGACTCCTGGAAATGCTTCTAACTCAATATGATATATATGCTATTGCATAATGATGTTGGATAATGGTCCAATAAATGCAAAATAATGTCAGAAACCTGAGACATTAATCAGTTTTAACAGTTTCTGTATTTAATAATACATTTAATGTGACATTAAAAGGGACTGGATATATTTTTAAGTAAAAAGGGTATTCAAGGTTATCTTGGATAACTAGAGAAGGAGTACTGATCCAGGGAGGAATCCAATCGCCAGTATCTGCGGTCAGGAAGGAATTTTACTTTTTACAGTTGGAAATGTTTAAATTATTTTTTTTTCCCTTTGTCTACTTGATCATTTAACAATTAATTAGCATATTACAGATCAGATGAAATCTAAAAAGGTGAACTTGATGGTTTAAAAGTCTTTATTGAACCTTAATTACTATGGCCCTCATTCAATTGCTATTTTGGCCAATTGAATAGGGGTCTAAATAAGCACATAACATATGTTTTTTAAGTAAGTTTTTTCTTAGTAAGCATCTATCTAAAAGCAAGGTTTTCAATAACTAAAAACTTATTTAAAAAAATATATGTTATGTGCTTATTTAGAGCACTATTTAATTGGCCAAAATAGCAATTGAATGAGGGCCTTTGTAACTACTGTATGTTTAATGGGGGAGTGAAGTTAAAAGTGCTGTGAACATGGCAAGTGTCCTTGTGATCTTGTCCAAGGCTCCTTAACCCTAAAGCTCCAGCATTATAAAGATCAAAGAGAAGAGGCTGCTTGTGCTTTTAAAACCCTGTCTACAACAGCACATGTACTGATAATGCACTATATGTGATAAGTGAATAGTTATTATGTTGCATTATTATATTGTTCCTTTCTTTCTATGATAGGCACAGGATATCTACAATCCGTGACTCTTGTATCAGCTCGCCCTGTGCCAGGTGAACCCGCTCATTGGGTGGAGGCGTGTGTCTGCCCAGCTGGCTACCACGGAAATTTCTGTGAGCGTTGTGCCCCAGGATACCGTAGGGAGTCCCCCGGGCTTGGTGCTTTCAGCCCATGTGTTGCCTGTAATTGCCAGGGTGGAGGGCTGTGTGATCCAGATACTGGTGAGTGAAATGTGCCCACTGTGTGCTTGCATGTACAAGGAAGATATATATTTAAGGATATATATCTCATATATTTAAAAGAACAGGATTTAAACATTACATATTATATTCTTTGGATGAAAAAGGAGTGCAGTGATAGTTAAAAAAGTGTTCTTTCAATCACTGTACAGACTGCTATTGGAACAATGCCAGGTTGTTGTGCAGTCTTTCAGTCGTGACTAAACCACGCCATGTCTGGTTGTCAGGGGCAAAGCTAGAGCATGGAAGGCCCTGGGGCAAAAAAATAAATAAATTGGGCCCCCTCAAGGGGGGGGTATTAAAACATTTTTGGCCGGCCCCCCACAGGTACCAACTCACTCAGTGCCCCTCCTCAAGACCCCTTCCCATAATAGCTCCTCTCCCTTCCAATAACAGCATCCCCCCCCCAAGACCCTTCCCATCTGCCTAGGTGAAGCATACATATATACTTATACTATCTCTACATATCAGTCAGTCCCTCTCAGCAGCCATTTTAACACAGTACCGAGTCCGTCTTAACATCCACATCCACAGAAAACCCACCCCCCTCAGGATCCGTCCTCAAACAGCACCGAACCCCTCTCAGCACCGACCTCATAGAACCCAATCCCCTGTTCTTTGTTGTCATCCATCCCCAGTGTGCTGAACTGCTCCACACTGACATCTCTTGGTAGCTCTGCCCCTGCTGGTTGTGCTCATCCATAAAGTTTTTATGGCAAAGATACTGGAGTGGGTATCTGCTATGAGCTTCCCATCTATTGTGACCCTAAACTCACAGCTTGACTGAGGCACACAAGCCCCTTCACCAAGACAAGGTAGTGATCCAGAAGGTGATGCCAGGACCACACCCTACATTTGTTTTGCTGTGTGTTTCGCAGCCACTAGATGGAGTAACATATTTTTTCCATAGAACTCCATAACTCATATGGTGCAGTGAGCAGAACCGCCCTAATTAGGAATATTCATAAGGAGGTCCTGTCCCTAAAAACAGGAATTAAAAGTATAATTTTAATTCTTCCAGCAGTATTGTTTTCTCTTCAATATGTACAATAGGCACAATAATAAATGTGTGACTGAGTTCCTTTAATATATTTATTGATGTAACCACCCTGACATCCTCAGTTTGATTTATCACTTTAACCCTCCTCAGGTGATTGTTACTCTGGAGATCAGAATCCAAATAATGACTGTGCGGACTGCAATCAAGGATATTTTAATGACCCTCGAGACCCTCAGAGCTGCTTGCCGTGTCCATGCGGTGCTGGGATTGGCTGTTTCTTGTCTCCAGAGACCCAGGAGCCCATCTGTAATGACTGTCCTGAAGGACTGAGCGGTGAGTCAGAGAACCTGCTAATCTGGAGATTGTTATGTAAAGATTATTTACACATCTAGTAATTATATCTTCTGAAACAGAGACTGACACTTCATAACTACTTTTATTTTGAATTAATTATAACCCAGCTCTCCTTGAGTATAATTTCACCCTGAACTGAAGAATTAGAGACAACAATCACTGTACTCCTATATCTAAAATAATGAAATACGCAAAATATTATTCAAATTCTTTTCATTGTTTGTTATGCCGTGAAATCTACAATTTTATTTAATGCTCATCAATTTCATGAGGCTTTGAATGCAGAGAAACTTTACGGAAGGAATGTGGTAGTTAAAACAGCTAGTGCTTTCCAGAGGTCTAGTGTAAAGCGGTGGCGGCTGGTCACTTTCCAAATTGGTGGGGCGGAAGACAGAGACCTGGCCCCTCCCCTTACATTGACTCCACCCAACAGTATAAACTCCTCCCCTTCACAACATATAGGAACAAAGACAGACTGTCACAATTAAAGTTAAGTTTAATACATTAATTTATGTTTATTTACCCCCGATTAAGTATCATGAGATTGTTTGTTTTGGCAAATAAATAATAAAGCAATTATGTTCATAAGAACTGCTGCTTATTGGGCTAAACCCAGGCACTTTGTTGTCTTTCTTATGGACTATTGTAGCCTGTTTGTGAAGTATGTAGAAATCAGCTGTATTATTTAGCAGACCCTGCTGGTGTTTAGGGGCTGACATGTCTGATATCCTTCCTGTTCAGTGCATGTAGGGGGTGAGTACAGAGAGAGAGAAAGCACAATGTTTACTTTGCAGTCCGACTAACTCCTATGTGCAAGATAGGGGGCAAGTGTCAAATGTTTAAAATTGAATGATCATGCTTGGGGTAACTCCAGACATAAGTGTTTGATCCACCTCTAGCCGGACGGTGTATAAAAACACACTTGGATGGAAGCTATGTAAGGAGACAATGTCCTGGGTTTGTGTAGATAGTTGTACAAAGGGTGGTAATAATTCAAACCCTTAAGAAGTTACTAGATTCTAAAGGCTTTCTAATGCAGTGTCAGCTTAAGGTTCAGGACAAGAGATGGAGAAAAGAACCCACCACATCCTACTTTAGTGTCAATTTCTTGCACTATAGACCATTGCTTTTTCACATAAAATGTAATATTTAAAACTGCAGTGGTGCTTTAAGGTTTTACATGAAGAAAATTGTGAATTTAAACTTACTTTTAATCTAAGAAGGAAGACAGCTCTTGAAAATCGTAGGACCTCTACTGACAACTTCTTGAGATGTGCACTGTAGGGTGTAGTACGTGCATTAAGAAGCAAGAGAGAGCAATTAACTCTGCAGTTCCCTATTGTCACATCTCTGTGTTAGTGTATTCAAATTATATTATGGCTTAAAAACTGTTAACTTTTTTTTGCATTTTATAGCCTCCGTGGTAGAGTACAGGTTAATAATATGAATCCCCGTTCTGTATCGCACCTTGTTGTGGAGAAGGGGCTTGTGTACCTAAATGGGTCACCCAAAATGGACAGGTCATAGCAGAGAGGTCAGACAAATCGCTGTCCACTGGAGAAGAAACTGGCAACCTACTCCAGTATTTTTGTCAAGATAACCTTATAGATAGGCACAACAGGGCACAAGATGTGCCTGGCATACTACAGTCCATAGGGTCACAGAGAGCTGGACACAACTGAACGACTAAACAACAACTACATGAATAAACATTTGCTCTGTATACTTAGGTCCCCTCTGCGATGTTTGTGCTGATGGATATTTTGGAGATCCCCCGAGGGACCATCGAGCTCAAAGCCCCTGCACTCCTTGTCAATGCAACAACAATATTGATCCTAGAGCGGAGGGGAACTGCGACAGGATAACTGGGGAATGTCTGAAATGCATTTATAACACGGCTGGATTCTACTGTGATAAGTGCAAAGATGGATTCTATGGGAGTGCACTGGACCCAAACCCTGAATCAAAATGCAGAGGTATTACAGATTGTGATCTTATATAATATATATACACTCTGCCCCTTGTAATCTAAGACTGCAGTGCAATGACTTTACTATTGCATCTGACATGTTAAAGGAGTGGGTCCACCTACACACCAGGCTTGTTTTTTTTTTATAAAGGATCACATTTATACTGCTTTTATATATATACTAGCGAATTGCCCGTCAAAAAATGACGGCAATGAAATTGTAAGGTAGCTAATGCTGTTTGGTGTATAATAATGAAATAAATAATACATTAATAAATTAATATACTTTATCTATTTTGAAGCATTCTGTTGAAGAGCTGACAATGTGTTTTGATGTTGCTGCAGCATTAGTGGTGTGGAGCTGCTGTGTAAGCGTGATGAATATGTGCAGTGTAATAGTGTGCGTGCGCAAGACCAAACCGTTAGCTTAGCTGTGTACTTCCGCATTAAAATGGCAGCATATGTGTGGTATGCATCTGTAGCGGAATATCCGTAGGTGTTTTGTGGGGTTTGGCGTGTTTATTGTGGTGTTTTGCGTGTTTAGAGTGCTGTAGCCTCGTTTTCGTTTTGTTCGGTGGCCATTTTTTCTCTCGCTTAGGGCCGCATTTGCTGGCAAGGAGCGCCAGCAACTGAGGCCCTCGCTTTGCGAGCCCGCAAGTGTGAGCAACAACTCGTATGCTCACAACTATATATGTGACTAGAAAATTGCCTGTCAAAAAATGACGGCAATGAAATTGTAAGTTAGCTAATGCTGTTTGGTGTATAATAATGAAATATGTAATACATTAATAAATAAATATACTTTACCTATTTTGAAGCATTGTGTTGAAGAGCTGCAATCTGTGTTGATGTTGCTGCAGCATTAGTGGTGTGGAGCTGCTGTGTAAGCGTGATGAATATGTGCAGTGTAATAGTGTGCGTGCGCAAGACCAAACCGTTACCGTAGCTGTGTACTTCCGCATTAAAATGGCGGCAAATGTGTGGTATGCGTCTGTAGCGGAATATCCGTTGGTGTTTTGTGTTTTTTTTGCGTGTTTCTTGTGGTGTTTTGCGTGTTTAGAGACCTGTAGCCTCGTTTTCGTTTTGTTCGGCGGACATTTTTTCTCTCGCTTAGAGAATTTTCGAGTGTCTAAACTCTTTTATTTTGAGTTAAATTAAGTTGTAACTTCATTTTTTGAGGTCCTGGATGCTCCCTCTTGCTGTAGGTAAGCTTTTTATGTATGTGTTGTGTGTATTTATTGTGTTTTTCATTTTTTCCTGTCCGCGGGTTGCGGCCGATTTTTGCGAGGTCGTAATGAGTGGTAACGTGTCTCGTATGTTGTTTGCGTTGCGAAGTAAAGTTTGTGAGGGTCGCAGTTGCTGTGTCGTGTTGTTTGCATTACAACGTAAAGTTTGCGAGGGTCGAAGTTGCTGGAAAGGAGCGCCTTTGGCGCTCCATGCCAGCAACTGAGGCCCTCGCGCAACTGAGGCCCTCGCTTTGCGAGGGCCGCGGCTCGCTATGCGAGCCCGCAAGCGTTAGCAACAACTCGTACGCTCACAACTATATATGTGATAGAGCTGCGTTTTATTACTAGTTCTCTGTATACTGGTATTATTAGCTGCTGATGATCAGTGAATAATGAATGCAACTATCACAGTTCAGAACTGTAGCTTCATTGGCTCTTTAATTGGCTCTTGATCTTATCACCCAATGAGATTCAACAGCATAGTGTTGGGGACATGGGACATGTAAAAGAACATGCTTTAAAACCTGTTTAAACTGAATTACACTAGCATTCCCAAAGATGAATATCACCCATAGCTGTTATATCCAAATATGTTTCTCCTCTCTCACAGCTTGTTATTGCCATCCAGTGGGTGCCCAGCATGGCGGGTGTCAGAAGGATGGCTCATGCCAGTGTAAGCCTGGCTTTGATGGTGAGAATTGTGATCAGCCGCAGTGCCCCAGCTGTTACAGTGAGGTCAGCCAGAAGGTAAGATTGCAAGATGGCATCACTGGGTACCCACTATTTCAGGGGGGCCCTGTGTCTTCTCTGAACGTATAAATGTACTGCATCCATATTTTTATATGGATTTATTGAAAAGTAGCAGCAGCCTATCTCAAAAGAGAAGTAGTAAATGAAATGTGTGACAGGTGGGCCTACATCATAAAACCTAAATATGCTCCTATCCCTATTTGACTATTTGACACCACACAGATACAACTGACTGATAAACCCTGTTGAGAGAGCCAGTTGGTCATAAAAGTGGAATCTCTGCTTCAATACAAGTGTCTCTCTCTCTCTTTCTTTCTATTTCTCTCTGTCCTCTCTCCTCTCTCTCTCTCTCTCTCTCTCTCTCTCTCTCTCTCTCTCTCTCTCTCTCACACAATCTCTCCTCTCTCTCATGTCTCCTCTCTCTCCTCTCTATTTCTCTCTATCTCTTTATCATCTCTCTCTCTTTCTGTCTGTCTCCTTACTCTCTATCCTTCCTCTCTCTTTATTTCCTCTCTCTCATGTCCCTCTCTCTTCTCTCTCTCTGTCTCCTCTCTCTCCTCTCTCTCTATATATCTCTTTTCTCTGTCTCTCTCTATCCTCTCTTTTTCTTTCTCTTTCACTCTCTCCTCTCTCACTCCTCTCCATCTCTTTCACTCTGTCTCTCTCTCTCTCTCTCTCTCTCCTCTCTCTATCTCTCTCTCTCCACTGCCCCTCTTCTCTCTCTCTCTCTCTCTCTTCCCTCTCTCTCTCCACTGGCCCTCATGTCTCTCTCTCCCTCTCTATTTGCCTCTCTCCTCTCTCCCCCTCTCTCTCACTTTGTCTCTCCCCTCTCTCTCTCCCCCTCTCTATGTCTCTCTTTCCTATTTCTCTCTCTCTCTCTCTCTCTTTTGTCTTTCTCTGTCTCTCTCTCTCTCTCCTCCCTCTTCATAGGCCTAGGGCAGCATAAAACCTAAATATGCTCCTATCGCTATTTGACTACTTGACACCACACAGATACAACTGACTGATAAATCCTGTTGAAAAAGTCGGTCGACCTTGAAAGTGGAGTCTCTGCTTCCATACAAGTCTCTCTCTCTCTCTTTCTCTCTTTATCTCTCTCTCTCTCCCTCCCTCCTCCCCCCCCTCTCTCTCTCCCTCCCTCCCTCCCTCCCTCTCCCTCGTCTCTCAGAGTGAAATAGAGAGGGGAGAGGGAGAGAGAGAGTAAATACTAGTGCTCTGTGAGGTCATGATCTAAATGATTAGTTATTTAGGTCAAGAAATATTTCTGAAAGTTTGCTCTGAAGCTTCGTGTAGTGGGGCTTCCAGGGCAAATGCTTGGGGGCGAAACACTAAGGGAAGTCAAACATGCCTCGGATGAACATAAGGACCCACTGAGTGCAGGAGAAAGTCAACTGGTCCTCATCTGTCCTCAAAATCTGTTGCTATATATAGGTTCATAATATGATAAAATAAAAAAATAGAAATAGTAGATAATTGATATGTGCAGAAAAACCAGTTCAGAAGATGTAAATGCTAAATAATAATAATTATGGATAAATACAAATAAACTGTATTTGCCCAAATATTTTGGTTATAATGTTATTATTAAATGAAATGATCAAATATTGTACATGTAAAACAGTTTATAGTGTTGCATTTATTTTTATTATTAGCGTTTGATTCATTTATTTTTTGAGTATTATAAAGATATACTTGGAATAAAAAAATAATATGATGACAAATAATAAACAAATTGTTAAATGATCAATAAAACTTTGGAAATTTCAAGCATAAAATTGAACATTTCTCAATAATGGTAACATTTTAGACCAAACAAGATTATGATTAAGAAAATTGCCCTTCATGTGGAATTTCCCCCAAAAAAGCAATGTTTTATTGAGGGCTCTTCCTGACTTGTGGTTTGGCCCTTGGTAAAGTTGGGTATTGAGTTTCTGAACCCAGACTGTACCAGCCAAGGGTAATATATTAATAGAAATGTATCTTGCAATACAGGCTGTTCACAATTAAAAGACCAATTTGATGGTCATACAAAGAGGTTTACTGTGCATTTCAACAATTCCTTATTATTCTACAATGATCCCACAGTATTTTTCCACTAAATAAAAGAAGTAATGTGGCTGGAGTGGACCTGCCCAGGGGGAGATGATAAATTGAAAAAACTCTTTCAAACACACATTCGTAGCAGGGACAGTGTAATCTGAGCTGATACTTATCTACAAACACACTTTCTAGTCACCACCCACTAACATACTGCAGGTGTGGTATGCCCATTTAGATATCCCTCCCACTGGACGGCTCCACTTCAGACACAATACTTCAGGGGGAGAGATCTGAAGCTTTAAATTCACAGTACTATTTAATAAAGTTTTTTTTTTTATCATGTTCTACCTAACTATTGTTTTAGGGAGTCCTTTATAGGACCACTAAATGGTTCCCTTAATGCATGCAGATATCTGGAACATATAAAACATTATGTGAATAACACATAATAACTAATCAGTAAAATTTTACTAAAACAACGACAATTAAATACATTTAAATATTCTTTATACTCTGTTATTTCTGTCCACGTTAAATGTTGCAGGATTATTACATTTACCAGCCAGTTGACCGTCACAAATGACGGTATAATATTTTATATTTCTAATTCCCCCCTCCCCTCTGTCTCTGTCCCCCCCACTCCTTTTTCTCCTCCCCTCCCTCTCCCTCTGTCTCTTCCCCCCTTTACTTTCTCTCTCCACACCTTCCCCCCCTCTCACTCACTTGTGTCTCTCCCCCCTTCATCCCCTGTGTCCCTTCCCCCCACTCTCCCTCCCCTGTGTCTCTTTCCTCCTCTCCCTCCCCTGTATCTCCTTTCCCCCTCTCTCCCTACCCTGTGTCTCTTCTGCCCCCCCTCCTCCGTGTCTCCCTCCCCTGTGTCTCTTCCCCTTCTCTCTCTCCCCGGTGTCTTCCCACCCCTCCCCTGTGCCTCCCTCCCCTGTGTCTCTTTCCCCCTCTCCTGTGCCTCTTAACCCTTCTCCTTTGTCTCTCCCCCTCTCCTGTGTCTCTTTCCCACCCTCTTCCCTGTCTCTCTCTCTCCTCACCCTCTTGCCGCAGCTATCTATGTGATATTTCTCCATGGGTGGCATACTTGGGAATAATTTAGGTTTGATTTGCATCTGTTTTAACTGTTTGGTGGCAATCATAAATTCATTATTGGATACATTCTTTGCAGGTGAATCTGTATAAAAGGGAGCTCCAAAGATTGTCTGGCACAACCAATGGCCAGTCTCCGGCCAATGGAGAGCTGAACGAGAGGATGAGGAAGGCAGAAGAGTCTGCGAGAGGCATGTTAAGAGAGGCAGAGACTGCTCATGGTAAGAGGGGGCTAACTCAACGGCGAGCGGTCAAGGTCAATATGGGCAAGACAAGGATAGAACAGAGACAGCCAGCCAGCCAAGCAAATCAATGCTAAATTATTCCAGTAAATATGCAGATATATGAGCAAGTATACATCAGAAGCCAAGAGGAAACTCTTATAACCAAGGTGCTGGGAATTTACACATTTTGACAGAATACCACCATACAAGATGTAAAATGAGAAAGATCTGTGGATACTTGTAAATAACTAATCAAATGTGTGAAGGGCGTTTAATAACACTGAAAAATATTAGAGGCTGCGTATTTCATGACAACTGGTAAATACCAACCTGAAGCACCAATTACACTTATTTCCCTTCTATAAGTAATGGGTTAGATTATAACACTAGTTATAAATATATATATTTTTGTTTTAAGTATATACTGATGATTGAAGTAATGTTATCAAGGACGTTCAAGGCCAAGGCGTTTATATTCAGTGATGTGTATGTATATGAAAATGAATATATATCCATATGTGTCTTAAATATCCTCTATATAAATCTTATCCATAATGTTCCAACATATCTTGCTGTACTGTATCAGTACAATGAGTATTTGATAAATTAGTCAAAATTATACTTAGAGACATTGAAAACATTTTTTTCTTTGGTACATCTGAAGGAGGTATCTTATAATGTTCCTCTGTGTGTTTTCTTTTTTCAAATAATGCTCTCAAAATGTAAAAACCTGATTCAAATGTTTAACTGATTTGGGGGCTTGCTCCTGTCAGCCAATGAGCAATGATATAGCTGTATAAGTCATAATTGATTGCCAATGAAATCTATGGATGTTTGTATAATACAAGGCGTTAACAAGTGTTTTCAACTGACAAGAGGACATCCTTTGAGGTTAGAAGGAAAAAAATAGATAACTTTCAAAAGGCATTGGATATATTTTGGAATAAAAAGGGCATTCAGGGTTATCCTGGATAATTAGAGAGAGAGTATTGATCCAGGGAGGAGTCCGATTGCCAGTATCTGCGGTCAGGAAGGAATTATATTTTACCCCCTTTTGAAACAATTTGCAAACTTTCTTTTTTTTTGTTTTGTTTGCTTCTTCTGTATTAATTAACAATTAACAACTAATTTGCATATTACAATGATCAGAAGAGATCTAAAAAGAACTTGATGGACAAAAAGTTTTTTTTTCAACCTCAACTACTATGTAACTAGGTCCCCTTCTGGATCACTACCTTGTCGTGGTGAAGGGGCCTTTGTACTGCAATGAAGCTGTGAGATATACCACGTAGGGTCACCCAAGTGGGCAGGTCAGAGCAGAGAGGTCAGACACATTGGAGAAGGAACTGGCACACACTCCAGTATCTTTGCCAAGAAAACTTTAAGGATAAGCACAATCAGAGCCATAACGATCCATAGGGTCATGGAGACTCGGACACAACTGAATGACTGAACAACAATACCAGCATACATTTCTAAGTGGTTTATATTCTGTTTCTCTCTCCCTCAGGCACAGAGCTCTCCCTGCAGAGACGACAATCAGGGATTCAGGGAATACAATCAGAGACACAAGCTCTCCTGGAGCAAGTGCAAGGAAAGCTGCAAGGAGCCCAGGCCCAGGGCAGTCAGTACCACGGACAGCTACAAGACATAAGGAGTAAAATGAGCATCGCACGGCAGCAACTAGAGGGGAACCAGGCAGAGCTCTCACGCTTGGTAACTCACATTAACTGAATAAATACATACAGCTAAAAAGGGCCCTTGTAGTCATATATTTAAAATATACTATATCTAAAAAATTGAAGGCTATGCATTGTTTTTTTACTGTCTAAAAATAAGTTTTGCACATTATCAAGTTTAATAAAAACGACCACAATGCTCCTTTAAATAATATATGTAGTACTTATGTTGGTACATACAAGCTGTGATTGCTCCTATATATTATATGTTATGTGCAGGTCAGCCCAGTTATAGCTTTATTATAAGGATAGAATAAAATGTGCTGACGTACCTTGTTACACATTGTTCTCTGTGCTACATTTAGACAATAAAAAACAGATAATATTCATTATTTATCATATTCTCCTTATTTGTCACTGCAATTACAGGAATTTCCTTCTACAAATTTGGATTCTGGCTCCTTCTCACAGCTCAGCCAAGAGGCGCAAACGCTCGCAAACAGGTAACATCTGCTGCCATCAACACCCTTATTACTGCCTTTATCGTTAATTAATTATTAGTTCTGGAAACCACCTAGCAGTGCTATACAATTAAATCCCACACATTGAAGTTAACATTAAATACATTAAGTGGTACACAGGTAATTTTAACAAGGGGGAATCTTAATTAGAAGAAATATATGTTTGTACTTTATTATTGTGGAGTAATCCCCTTCCTGATAGTTACCTTGTCATGGGGAAGGGGCTTTTGTATCTCAATGAAGCTGTGAGCTATACATAGTTACATAGTAATTTAGGTTGAAAAAATACTTTTAGTTCATCAAGTTCAACCTTTTAAGATCTCCTCTGATCTGCAATATGCCGATTAGTTGTTAATTGATCCAGAGGAAGGCAAACAGAAAAAAAAAACAGTTAAACATTGCAAATTGTCTCAAAAGGGAAAAAATAATTCCTTCCTGACCCCAGATACTGGCGATCAGATTACTCCCTTGATCAATACTCCCTCTCTAATTATCCAGGATAACCCTGAATGCCATTTTTAATTAAAAATATATCCAGTCCCTTTTTAAAGTTATCTATTGAATCCGCTGTCACCACCTCCTTCGGTAGAAAATTCCACAGATTAACCACCCTTACTGTGAAGAAACCTTTTCTTTCTTTAAGGTGAAATCTTTTTACTTCTAATCTCAAAGGATAACCCCTTGTCAGTTGAAAACCTCTTGGCACAAAAAGTTACCATGTAGGGTCACCCAAGATGGGCAGGTCATAGCAGAAAGGTCAGGCAAATTGTGGTTCACTGGAGAAGGAACTGGCAACCCACTCCAGTAGCTTTGCCAAGAAAACCATATTTATTAATACAACCAGAAAGTGCCTGTCATGCTGTGGTCATATGTTGGTTTAATTGTGCCTCAGGATAGCCTTGAGCTTATTCCAGGCATGCTTATAATCCTTAACTGTGCTTGACTCTACTACTTCCACTGAAGGGCTGTTCCACTTATCTATTACTCTTCCTGTAAAGTAGGACTTTCTTATGTAAAATCTTCCACCTTTAAATTTCAAATCAGGACCTCTTGTTCTTGCATTCATCTTTTTCTGGAAGACACTTCCCTCTTGAACCTTATTCATTTCTAAATATATCTAAAATTTGCTACAAAATCCCTTTGGTCTTTTAAGGCACAATAGATGGAGCATATTGATTTGGAAAGTTAGAAAAATCATGATGTCCACCAGCGTGCATTTTGTTGTTGTTTAGTCGTTCAGACGTGTCCGACCCTCCATGACCCTATGGATCGCAGTATGCCAGGCACAACATATATCTGGCTATGCTTACCCATAAGGCTTTCATGGCAAAAATACTGGAGTGGGTTGCCAATTCCTTCTTCAGTGGACCACGACTTGTCTAACCTCTCTGCTATAACCTGCCCATCTTGAGTGACCCTATATGGTATAGCTCACAGCTTCATTGATGTATACAATCACCTTCACCACAACAAGGTAGAGATCCAGAAGGGGAGCGTGCATCTACTTATCATCAATTCAGGATTTATCCAAAAAGAAAATAAGCAAACACCCAGGGGAATTTACTCACATGGTGCCGGCATGGCTCATCCACGTTGTGCTGACAATGTTGGTTACCTGTTCAGTGAATCAGGTGATTGATCAGAGGACTTCTAGCTATGCCTTATTTGGCTCATGTTGTCCAATAACAAGACTTAATTCAATAGCATTAATGGCAGCTAATTCTATAGGTACTAGCGAGGTGCCCGTCAAAAAATGACGGCAATGAAATTGTAAGTGAGCTAATGCTGTTTAATGTATAATAATGAAATATATAATACATTAATAAATGAATATAGTTTACGTATTTTGAAGCATTGTGTTGAAGATCTGCAATCTGTTTTGATGTTGCTGCAGCATTAGTGGTGTGGAGCTGCTGTGTAAGTGTGCTGAATGTGTGCAGTGTAATAGTGTGCGTGCGCGAGAACAAACCATTAGCGTAGTTGTGTATTTCCGCATTGTCGTAAAATGGCGGGTAATGTGTGGTATGCGTCTTAGCGGAATATCCGTAGGTCTTTTGTGGTGTTTTGCAAGTTTCTTGTGGTGTTTTGCGTGTTTAGAGTGCTGTAGCCTTGTTTTCGTTTTGTTCGGCGGCCATTTTTTCTCTTGCTTAGAGAATTTTTTAGTGTCTAAACTCTTTTATTTTGAGTTAAATGAAGGTGTAAGTTGCTTTTTTGAGGTCCTGGATGCTCCCTCTTGCTGTAGGTAAGCTTTTTATGTATGTACTGTGTGTATTTATTGTGTTTAGAATTTTTTCATGTTCGCGAGTTGTGGCCGATTTTTGCCAGGTCGTAATGAGTGGTAACGTGCCTCGTATGTTGTTTGCATTGCGACGTAAAGTTTGCGAGGGTCGCAGTTGCTGTGTTGTGTTGTTTGCGCTACAACGTAAAGTTTGCGAGGGTCGCAGTTGCTGTGTCGTGTTGTTTGCGTTACAACGTAAAGCTTGCGAGGGTCGCAGTTGCTGTGTCGTGTTGTTTGCGTTACAACGGAAAGTTTGCGAGGGTCGCAGTTGCTGGCAAGGAGCGCCTTTGGCGCTCCATGCCAGCAACTGAGGCTCTCGCCCTCACCCGCGCCCTCGCTATGCTACGCGAGCCCGCAAGCGTTACCAACAACTCGTACGCTCACAACTATATAGTACAAACAATGAATAGTACATTAGTGATTAGATTTAAATGCCTGACAAATAAGTTTATAAACTTATTTCCTGCTCCAATTTCTCAGAAATATATTGATGCACTGCCCTCTGGGAAAACTGGGCGGGACATGCAAATCAGACCACAATGCACACTCACTCTAATAATGAAATAACGATTTCATTTTTTTAACTTTTTTTTTTTTTTTTACTTTTTTTTAGATACTATAATGGGAACACAAAGGTACTTTAGATAGATAGATATACACAGGGAGAAAACTTCCTGAGAGCCTGGGCATCTAAAATGTGCTGGCTCCTAATATATTTCCCAAAGTACAATGCATCTATATGAGGAGCTTCATTCACACCTTTTGCCCACCCTGCTTGTGTAGCTTTGCCCCTGAGTTTCTCTCCCACATCACATCTATCCATTTATGTTTCAGACTTGCTCAAGACGCACAGACGGTGTCACAGAACGCTGCAGAGGCACAGAGTGACACCCAGAGGGCGCTACAGATCCTGCGCTCGGGCGGTAGTGATCCCGACTCTGCTGAGAGGCTGAGAACAAGGTGAGTAATGTTAAAGGGCCAGTGCAGCCTTCTATGTAAAATATATTGAAATGCTGTTTTAAAGTACTAAAATTAAATTAGGAAAATTATTTTGGAACATAAACAATAGCATAGCCTATAATAGATTAACTGTTATATGCAATCAGGTTGGATTCTATCCTTTTCATTTTTGTTGATCAATTTCCTTAGTTGGGAGGAGGCTTTACATTCACAGGAAGCTGTTTTCATTTGCAGTAGTGGACAGCTTATAAGGACACACCCTCCTGTAAAAGTAGCAGACAATAATATAAAATTCAATTTGTAACTTAAATCAGTGAAAAGTAAAATATGAGAGGCTCGATTTTTACATTTTTTTTATTGTACATTGAGCTTTAAAATATAGGATTAAACAACGTTTAAGAATGGAAGAATTCTAATGAATAAAACAAAAATTCTAGAACAAGAGGTTATATATATATATATATATATATATATATATATATATATATATATATATATAATTATTATTATTATTATTATTATTATTATTATTAAGACCACAAGCTAATATCCTGAATAACCACCGTCTTCAGCACGGGCACCAGATAGACAGCGTAGTAATGGGTTAATAAGATACTGAAATGTTGGCAAGGGTATCTGGAGCCATGTAGTCTGTAGTGCATCCGAAAGCTGCTGAAGAGTGCGTGGTGGAGGATCTATACGGCAAACATGGAGATCGAGGTGGTCCCACAGGTGCTCCATGAAGTTCAAGTCAGGGGGATTTGGAGACCATGGAAATACTTGGAAGTCTTCATCGTGCTCCTCCAACCACTCTCGGACAATTCTGGCAGTATGACACATTGCATTGTCCTGCTGGAAGATCCCATCTGGTCCAGGGAAGATAGTCAACATGTATGTGTGTACGTGATCTGCAAGGATGGATAGATAACCAAATCGGTTGAGAGTGCCTTCCAGAGGTATGAGTGGACCTAGACAATGCCAAGAAAACATTCCCCAGACCATAACGCTGCCGCCACCAGCTTGTGTTCTTCCAACAATGGTTGCAGAGTCTTTGTTCTCGGAGGTTTCGAGTTGGACACGCCAACATCTGTCCAGTCGATGGAGCAGAAAATGTGACTCATCAGAGAAGGCAACCCTTTACCAATAAGAAGTGGTCCAGTTTTGGTAGTGTTGTGCCAATTGAAGCCGTTTCTGCCTATGAACCCTGGTCAGCATGGGTGCAGTGACCAGCTGTTTCCATCAGGCCCCATAAGCAAGAGGGTTCACTGTACTGTTATTTTAGACACACATCTGGTAGCGCCCTGGTACTTTGGACTGTACCATGTCGTTTGGCCCTCACACACCTTCACAGCCAATGTTCACCTCTGACATCAGTAGCACATGGTGCTCAGCAGTTTCAATACCATTTATTCGTAATGGTGCCGTTTGTCCAGTTACGGTACACTTTAACCACAGCAGCACATGAATAGTTCACAAACTGAGCTGTTTCAGAAATACTGCCACCCTTGTCCTGGAAGCATGTTTTACCCATGAGATGGTTGGTATGTTTGCAGAATGCCTACATGCCACATTATATACCCACCAAACCAGCTCGGCAGTATATATATACATACACAAACGTACAGAAGTGATTTGCAGAATTTTCTCTAGAAAATACTTTTATTCCCATGTCCTACTCAGAGGTTGATGTTGACTTATTATCTAAGCTTATAGGACGACTGTAGTTCAAGAAATAATGTACCTGTGTTTCATGTGTGTACCAAACTAACAACAATAACAGCTGTGTAAGGAGCTTGGCAGACAATATGAGCTTGGTTGTTTGTATCAATCTACATAAATAAATAAATATCTTTTTATCTATACTGATATCACCATCCATCCCATCACTTTTTTTCTGTAAAACATAGGTCAGCATCTGCGCCCATTCTCCGATCTCCCTCTGCATCATGTGATGCAGGTTGAGTAATATTTTGATGTATATTTTCAGACTGGAGGCGGCCCGTACACAGGCTGGAGAGCTGGAAGCTGAGGCTATCCAATCAGCAGCGGCTGCAGAGAGGTCTCATCATGAAAGTCTGCAGACGGCACGAGCCGCGGCACAAGCAGCTCGGATGAATGGGATCGGATTTCAGGTAATAACGCGGCCCATAATCAATCATCCTATTAGCAATTAATCTGTCCACTGACCTCGCTAACTGATTTCCGTGCAATGGACAGAACATATTACACTGCTTTAGTTTATTGTTCCTCTAAGGTTAATGTGTGCATGAAATTGCAGTGTATATTCCAGAACATGTCACAAATTCACAAGTATTATTATTATTGCCCTTTATTTGTAATGCGCCAACATATTCTGTAGCATCATACAAGGGTTAAATTAAAGGCAAAACAATAACACATTGCAAATGAATGGGGGGCCCTGTTTTTGAGTTTAAAAGAACAGGGCAAACTTACAAATTTACAATCTAAAGTATGCAAATAAATAAACATGATTGCAATTGGTTATTGTTAAAAAAAAGTAATGGAGGTATGTGCCCAATTGGTCTAATTATATATTAAAATACTATAAAACTCTCTAAAAAAGCTTTAAAAAACTGTAATTTATCCAGGTAGTATGCTTTTATCTATTATTATTATTATTATTATTATTATTATTATTGTAAGTAATAGTAGTAGTAGTACTAGTAATAGTTTATTCCCCTTCTGGATTGCTACCTTTTTATGGTGAAGGGGCTTGTGTACCCAAATGAAGCTGTGAGCTATACCATGTAGGGACACCCTAGATTGGCAGGTTGAAAGGCAGAGAGGTCAGACAAATCACAGTCCACTAATGAAGGAACTGGCAGCCCACTTCGGTATATTTGCCAAAAAAAACTTATGGATGAGCACAACCAGAAACACAGACAGATGTACCTGGCGTTCTGCATTAATATGGTCACCAAGAGTCGGATACGACTGAAGGACTGAACAACAATAGCATATTATTATCAGGTTCCATAGTGTTTGTTCATCCAGTCCTATTGGGATTCTGGCTCCTGCTGTGATGAACAACTAATTGATAATTCTCGGCAGAAACTTAATACATATCCTTTATTGACATGAGGTCCATATTATACTCAGAATTCCTGGAAACCAGAAGGACGGATAAAAACAGAGTATATTTGTCTTCCAGGAATGAAGTTTTTGAAATATTAACCCTTGCATGTTTTCTATAAATTAAACACTTGCCATAAAATGCAATGAGAACAAAGTCAGCTTGATCATAAAACAAAATTGTTCTTCAACAGTTGCAAAAAATCAACACTTGCACCTCTGAATATAGACTACTAATATTCATGCACAAAAAAAACCTTGTGAAGATTTTAGGTGGTCAGTGTTATAAACTATTGGATAATTAGACATGTTAGGCCTGGGCCTCTCAACCCTTTTGTGATCTGGGGACTGACTAGTTATTCCTCATTGAGACCACCAGAACATTTTTAACACAGAGATACTACATGTAATCCAATTGCATCTATTTCTGCATTAGAGTATATATTATCTGCAGATACATTTATCAATAATGTCTCAATAACTATGTTTACCAGTAGAGGTATGTTTAAAGTGTTTGGCTCACCTCGGCCATCCTTGTTCCTAAAGTCTCAAGGTCCAGCACCGGTCCTAAAATCAACTCATGAAAACCACTGTGTGACAGGATGTGGGAATTGTAGTTGTATTTTCAGATTGCAATCCATTATTACAAGCCAAACCCTACTAAGAATAATGGGATCCCCTGAATGATCTGGGCAAACTTATTTTACTGAAATGTGAGATTTATTAATGGGAGTTTGAAAATATATCCATAACCAATCCTTATTATCCTTGTCTGTCCAGTCTTATTAGACTCAATGTCCTGCAGATAGCCACCAAACTCACAGCCCTATTAAATTAGAAGCCCGTAGCGGCATCGGCAACGGCGTGAGACGCAAACCCATAAACCAGTTTGAGAACGTTGGATGCGCAGCCGTGAACATGATCAATTAGTCAAACCCGGAGTTACGGGTTTAGATGGAGCCAAGGGAAACAGAGTTAGTCATCATTGCGTCACAGAAAAATGGAGGTTGGATTTCAAAGTCTTACGGGGTTCAATTATGAGTTTCGATCAGAACCACATTTCAGATAAAAGGCAATATTAATAAAGCCGTAAATATGATATTCTAGTCTATGCAAGTTCCATTAGATGTATAAACACACAAATTAAACATGAAATAACGTTTTTTGTTTTTGCAGATTTGCGGGCTTGAAAATGTTGTGCTATTAATTCTAAGTCCTAACATCACTTTCCCTTTTAATATAAGTACAGTAGTGTGTTTATATTTGCATTTACAGTGCTACGGATTGGACTTTACCCCTTTAGCGGGACCTCTATATTATCCATTGGCTTTTGGGCTCCATTTGCGGGTTATGGGTTTGAACGCCAGTGAATTCGTTGCAATTTAATAGCATGATTGAAAACGTAACCGTTACGGGCTTGACAGATCAAAGGATTTGCAGGCGAACAGCTCAAATTTCTACGTCTCATGGCATTTTCTCGCCATTTTATGCTTTACGTGTCTTATTTTTAAGAGCTGTAAGTCTTGCAGTCTGCGTTACGGGCTACGGTTTTACATGCTGAGCTAATTTAATAGGGCGTCCAGTGATGAACACTTTTAGAAGATGAGGTCCATGTGTACTCACTGCCATCTTTAACACACACATTTTTTTATCTGTGTTTTAGACTGAGTTGGATCGTCTAAGAGCGGAGGCTGCGACACTCAGAGACTCTGTGGAAGCGGAGATGTCTCACAGCAAAGATCTACAGAGCAAATTTAGCATTTGGGAACAGGACACTGACCAGCAACTCCAAGAGGGACAAGTGAACAAATTGGTAAGGACAATGGCAAATCCCAACACAAAGCAGAGCTGACCAATTTATTAACCTTCAGCTAAATCAACAGGTGATGGATGGTCTTTGGGATTCATATAACCCACTTTAACCCATGTAACTTACCATCATTGCTTGTTGATTCAGAATACTATTATGTATAACGTAACTGCTGACATTATGGCCTTAAACTAAATTTTACACTATTCTTACTGGAATGTGTCAATCTTAGGGCCTCATTCAATTGCGATTTGGCCAATTGAATAGGGCTCTATATAAGCACACAGCATATTTTGTTACAGAAGTTTTTAGTTAGTGAAGACCTTGCTTTTGGATAGAAGTTCACTAACTAAAAACTTCTGTAAAAAAATATGCTCTGTGATTATATAGAGCTCTATTCAATTGGCCAAATCACAATTGAATGAGGCCCTTAGTTCCTAGCTTGTATTTGGAAACTAAAAAAATAGAGATTCTACAGCTTTCAGTGGAAGATCCATCTGTTATAATAATAATGAGAGTTTGCAGGACATGTAAGATAAAAATTATACCTAGTATGCAATTTAATACTTCTATATAGTGTTGCCAGTGATATTTTGAGAAAGGTTATACTACAAACTAAATTGAGGAATTAATTAAAATCTGATGGTGCAAGAAAGGAATCTCCAGTAAGGTGGGCAGCACAGAAGATGTCTTGAAGATTAGGATAAGAGAAGAAACAATGGACAGGTCTTTGGAGATAAGACAGAGAAGTAATAAGGCATTATATATTTGATAGTCGGTGTCAGAGCTTTGGATTTAATGTGCAAAAGCAGTAAAAGAAATAAACCAGTTGGAGTGCATCTCCTTATCATTAATATACTTTACTTTTTTAAACTGGAAAACATCAGCCTGCAAACAGGACTGCCTTCTGATTTTTTTTTAACTGTCACTATATAGACCTTCAAGCCACACTTCTGATTGGATAACAGCATTCAGGACACATTTTAATAGCCAAGTGGGTTATAAACTGGTATAAATAGAAAGAGCCGCTACAAGTGAGGAAATCATTTTCTGAGAACTAAATGGTCCATTAGGCTAAGAAAAAGAATGACAAAGGGAAATAATAGATGTGTGTTTATCTATGTACAGTATGACACTAATGCTGCTTCTGTTTGCCTTGTAGCTGGCGGATCAATTGCTGTCTCGGGTAAATGCTGCGCAGAGCAAAGCATCACAAGCCATGAAAACAGGGAATAGCACTTACTACGAGATTGAGGGAATTCTGAGCAATCTGAAAGGTAATTGGGGTCAATGGTGATTGCATACTTATATGTGATCCTTACACACTTGTAAAATATAAATTCAACTGAATAGTAAAACTCATTTCTGATTGGCTGTATTATCTGTCAATCTGCACAGTATCCTTGCAATTGTAGTTTTGTCTTGAGATGCAAGGTCTAAACCAGAAGCAAAAGAACCATGACCTACAGAATTTGCTACTCCTTGAGGTCAGTCATTTGACCTTTTTCTGAGACGGTCACAGAACAATTCAGCTGAAGCAGCATTGATTGTGCATGACTTGCGTTGAGCAGAAGAGAGGAAAGATGGAGAGTGTGCCGACCAATCACAGAGAGAGTCAATATGGTATTTAAATGTGGGGGTCTGGTCCTGAACCCTATGTCTGCCATTGAAAAATACATAGTTGTGGTTTTGAAAAAGCTGATATAAATAACAGTATCCTCTGTTAGTTAAAGGTTTATGATAGTAAATAGCTATTTACTATATGAGAAAAAATGGTAGAGGTTCTATCCTTTTCCAACATTAATCTATCATCCCAATATATATATATATATATATATATATATATATATATATATATATATATATACACACATCCCGTTCTGGATCACTACCTTGTCGTGCCGAAGGGACTTGTGTACTTTAATGAATCTGTGAGCTAGACCATGTAGGGTCACCCAAGATGGGCATGTCATAGCAGAAAGGTCAGACACACTGTGGTTCACTGGAGAAGGAACTGGCACACACTCCAGAATTAACTTTCAGGTAATCTTCCACCACAAATGAAGCATTCAGTGTTTTCATTTGCTTTATTTAAGTAACTTCTGAACAATATTACATTATGTACTTATAATATTTTCTTATGAAGGACTAAATTTAAAAAGGAGCAAAATGTTTTCAGAATATAAAAATAAATGCAGCCTTTAATATGGTAATTCTTCTTCTTTACAGTGTAAAGAAGTGCAGGTCTTCAAAAGAGCAAAATGTAGATATGTTTTCAGTAACTGCAGAAGGTTATAATTGTTTTTAAGGACCATTATGTTAACAGGCTTGAGTCGGGTAGAAATAACATTACGAGCATGGTGACCGGCTCTGTACTTTACATGAGGCTTAAAGGAATATTCAGTCGTCACTGGTGTTCTAGTGTGTCCCATTAACACAAATATAATGAATATATAACGTAATTGATAAAATAAGGTCTCTTTAAATTATGTTTTTTTGCAATTTCTGTTACATTGAATATAAATGTTAATTTCTGATCTTTTATCTCAGGGTTTGGTGAAAAAGTGGGTCTGCGACGCAGTGAGGCGGAAGATGCAATGAGACGTCTCCCTGGGATCCGACTTAGGGTTCAGGCAGCAACAGATAAGACAGAAATGGCAGAGAGAGCTCTGAAAGGGGCAGAGAAAGATGCAGATACAGCAGCGGGCAATGCCAGGGAAGCTCAGAGCATCACAACAGCTATACAACTGGTAATGTCTTTGTTTCTTGCCTATAGTGGTGTTTATTTATCAACCTGAACAGTTGACCAATCTTCACTTTCTTTGGAGAGATTGAATTATTTTATTGTTTTTCCTCCAAGTTTTTTTACTATATAAATTATAAATAATTACAGGAATTGGTTGTCTTGCCTTGGACTTGCATGCACCAGCTCCACTCTCCATGTACATCTACATAATATCACAACATACATCTCAAGGAACAGTTTAAAGCAACCTCCAGTGTTCACTAGTGTAACCAACTGGTCAGTGTTGGACAACAGGTGGCCCAGGGACCTCATTGGGCATTTAGATACTTCCCATGCATCACCCTGCCTGCTCTGTAGATTTGGAGAGCACGTCCCTCTTCAACATTGGAGAGTCAATCTTATCTCTCCATAACTAGAAAATAACTTTCTCTTGCACTCCAAAACAAATGTTCTCATTATTTATTCCTCTATTACCAATTAACCCATCTGTATTATTCTATGAGACCTACGTGTCAAGAGCTTTCATAGACTTGACACATTAGAACATATTATTTTGTATAGAGGGACTTTAATTGTGCTGTTAATACAATATGTCTTAGTGTAGTGTACAGCAGAGGCATTTTTAGGTCTTTTGTTGCCCTAGGCACATTCAGATGTGTGTCCTCCCACACCCTAGTTACTACTATTCCTTTTCCCTTGCTATATGCAAATCATATTATCACACACCTACAGTATATATAATAGCAGATGTGCCTTTGTGTTTATATAAATATAAATATATATATATACATTATATTATATATATATAATATGTCAGGCGCACTTACAGACAGCAGAAATGTCAGTGCTTGTAGAGATGTCTGTGCCTATACACACATTATTCCCTGGCACTGTCTTCAGACAGCCCTAAGAAATGTGTTGCCTGAGACCTAGACCTTTTGGGACTTAAGAGAAATGGACCACTGGTATGGAGGTATTTTCTAGAGGGAAATGTAACATACAACACACCCTGTTCACCCTTTATTCTGTAAGGCAGGTGTAGTCAGTAGGTGGGCTTGGGACCAAATCTGGACCTCCTGTCCCTTACTTCCCAACCTCCAGTTCCAGACCTCCACTACACATCTTGACACATCTAAAATGAAGCCCCTAAATGCTTATCTAAGCTATCCTAAGTCTAATTCACCAAGTAAACCACCTTCTTGAAATCTTATGAATGCCATTATATTAATGTATTTGTGTATGCATACATAAACATATGCATTCTGGACTTTGACTTTAAATATTGTAAAAAAAAAAAAAACAATTGACTACCCCTGCTGCAAGGTATGTTGTTATGGTTCTATATTGCTTTGAGAGTGTTACAAGTATCCTTCCATTAACTCTTGCTTACTTTGCCCCTCAGGATATGCTGCAGATGAGCCAAGATGCTAACAGCTCAGCAGAGCTTGCTCTTGCTCTGGAGCGGGATCTTGCAGAACTGCGCACAAGGACAAAAGACACCGATAATGATCTGAGTGCCAGGGCCCAGATTGCTGACAGAGACAAAGCAGCAGCGGAAGGGGTGAGGGATAGAGTCCACACTTGTAGGAGGATGGCATCTTGATAGAGGATGTTAATTATTATGTATAAAAAGTGCTAAGTATCTCCACCAAACTGGAAACCAGACTCTCTTTCTGCACCTTTTATTTTCATTAATTTGCTTTTATGGCAGCACTTACTCAATTTGCTACTAATAACTACATTGATACAAAATTGCTGATTTTGAAATCATGTTTGTATATAAATATATACATTATTTTTTTCCACTAACTTAGATGAGGTGTATTATTTGGATAAATGGCAATTATAGTTGGCAGCAATACCATTTAATTTGCTTATATAGTAACTGATTAGCAATACAATCAATACTTCAATCTAGTTTCTAAAACTAATGTTTGTACTGAGCATTGTAACTTCCAGCAAATATGATTTTCTTCACCGTTTAAGTATCTAGCATATGCAAAAATAGAGTATTGAAGTATAAATAAATACATTGCTTTATTGGACAAACAATCATATTGAGAGAAAAGCTTTTGAAAAGTGGGACCTATTCTTCTTTAGGTCTGGATCAATACTGAACTATATGGTGGAATATATAATTTATGGCCTCTATGTAAATCATGTGCTATATTTAGGGCACTGCCCTAAATCAGCTGTGGCAGCATTTTCCCCCCCTAAGTTCTTCACTAATCACACAGCCCTATTAAATTCAAAGCCCGTAGCAACATCGGCAAGCCCGCAAAGGCTGCAGGCTTGAAATTTGGCTGCGTTAAAGAACTATTAAATTCAACCATGCCGCGAGTTACGGGCCATAGACGCAGTCCAGTAAACCATTCTTGCGCACGTTGCATGTGCGGCCGTGAACATGATCACTTAGTCAAACCTTGAGTTACGGTTTAGACGGAGCCAATGGCAAAGAGATCTTCATCATTACGTCACTGAAAATGGAGGTTAGATTTCAAAGTCTTACAGGCTTCAATTACGAGTTTTGATCGAACCCACATTCCAGAAAAAAGAAATATTGATAATCCATTATATATTTTAACACATTGATTGCCAGGATCGATATAACACGGAAATTAAATAGAAATAAAAGTATTTTATATTGCAAATTTGCATGCTTTAGAATGTTGTGCTATTAAATTTAATACCTAACATCACTTTCTCTTTAATTATAAGTTCAGTAGTGTGTTGATATTTGCATTTACAGTGCTGCGGATAGGACTTTAACCCCCTTGCGGGTCCTCTCTAGTACCCTTGGCTTTTTGGCTCTATTTGCGGGTTACTGGGTTGAACGCCAGTGGATTTGTAGCAATTTTATAGTGATTTACAAATGTAACAGTTACAGGCTTAACATAACATTGGATTTGCGGCTGCAGAGTTTGATTTTTGACATCCCGTAGGGTTTTTTCGCACTTATCCCGCAGGCTGCTTTACGGGACCAATTTAATAGCTGTAAGTCTTGCGGGCTAAGTTACGGGCTACGGTTTTACACATGAGGGAATTTAATAGGGCTTTAAATCTTTTGAAAACTACTTGCGAGTGGTGTGTGGTAAACGTAAATCTTTCTTCTGCTTTTTGCAGTTACGGCAGTGCCCTGATTTCCGAGTGATCCGTAAAATCTTATTAGCATAGGGTTTGGGTGTCAGAGTGTCAGGGAGTAACTAGTAATTTATTGACAGTGCAGAACTCAGTAGAGATGTTTTCCTTGCTTTTCAGCTTTGTCATGAAGTTCACTCTTAGCAGTTACCTATAGCAGTTCTCTCGCAATGTTGTAGGGATGGGGGATTAACATAGCTATGTAGGATTTACTGTGCTGCTACATAACTTGTAATTGCTTTTTGCAGATATTTACATAGGACCCTTTGTCATTAGAGATTAGACTTTTTTTAACAAAGTTGAAAAAACACACAATGTTACACAAAGCTTGGTGAAGGCGTGGGTACAAAAATATAAAACAATAAAACCTAGCAGAGTGCGAAAGCAAGAGAGAGAAAGGTGTCTGATGAAAGATTATCTATCCGGAAGACCATCTTATTTTTTTTTCTTGCCAGTTTAGATTGGCCAGCAACTGCTTTTGAATGGAAGCTACCAGAATATATTTTTATTAGAACCTATCAGGACAGCCTCTTTGGCAGTTCCTCTCCCATCTGTTGGAAACTTGAATTGGGCTGTAGAGAAGCACCAAACCAAAACATTAAACTTCACATTTTATATTTTAAAGCTACATTGAGTCTTTATGTATTATATTATTTCTAAACAGTTATTACATACACCAATGGAATCCTACTGTGGTCTACAATCAGGACTGAGAAATAACCAGTTCATCAATTCAGATTAGCCTCTTTGTCTCTGCTTTATTTCTTGTATAACCCATTATTTGTTAGTCCTCTCACTCATACCCTTTATATTCTTACAATAGATTGTACAGAGTGCTCAGGAAGCTGAGACCCGCTCTTCTCAAGCCAATGACGCTGTCACAGCAACTCTCCAAGCCCTGGATCACGTGCTGGGTCTAATGGGTAAGTGACTCGGATGATTGATCACCTTAAAGTGTTGGTTTCCACTGCATTAAGCCATGATTTAATTTTAAACCTATTATTTATGCAGCACTGGTAGTGTCTTATAACAATTCCCAGCACATGTGAGATTTCAATTGCTACTCGTTTCAGTCCATTAATGTGTTTTTTCATAACCATCTTCAAGAAGAGATGGCTTGATTTACATATATCAAAAAAGCATTTGCAACATGTAGGTATATAAAATTTACTTCATACACTGCAATACACCATTCAGTATTGCCATAAACGTATTACCTTGCTACAGATTTTTGGCCTCCCAGTACTGATGTTCCCCTATCCCTGAGCTAGACTAGCGGAAAATTTATAAGAAGTCAGTTTTTGTGCCAAATTGCATTACACTGGCGACCTATCTGATATTGGATCTATGATTATGTTTCAGCCAACTAAAGGAAACAATATTTTATTTCACTGCAAGCATGCATGCAAAAAAAGTCAGTGTTACGTGCATGCACTCTGTTAATAATGGTTATTGGACTGCAAAATTATGTAACTTCTGTAGATTATTGTATTTGTTAGTGGACCTCATTGTAGTAGTCCTGGACCCTAATCAGCATCATATTTAAAGAAAAATCACTTTAAAGTTAAACTCTGGCTAATATTTATACATTCTAAGACCATCTAAATCCTTAATTCATTATTGTTAAATGATACAACACAAGGATTATAGCCTTAAATAATTAAACAAAGTGAGCTAGGAGACTAATGTATCTGTCAACATATTTCCTTCAATGTCTCTTACAAACTGAGATTACGTTGACATTGCTGGTTTATATTCCACGTTACAGACATGTGATACCACTTGTGCCTTTGTCAGCAAATGTATAATCATACCATGTACTCATTAAGTAATTAATGGAAAACTGGAGTTGCAAATTTGCAATCAGGATTTCAAAGGTCAGGTTTTTAAAAATAATTAAAGTTTTGATTATTTTGTTTTGGCATGACAAATGAGAATACAGAGTTTTTAATGGCTCTGTTTAAGATCTGAGGGAATTCATTTTGTATATGTTACATCACTTCCTGAGAACTGAAATAGGATTGTGTGTTTGAGTGGAGAGAGATGTTGTGGAGCAGGGAAACGATTTGTTGGGTAATTGGATTGGACTGATTTTGACACCACTTCCCGCTCACAGCCCAAAAGCAAGTTTATATCGATAGATGCAACCACTGCTCTCAGAAATCTTCACACCCCTCTAACATATACAACAATGTATCATGGATGGCTCCAGGTTCCAGTAGAGGCTTTAACATAGTTTTTTTTTTTTTATATAAAAGATGCATAATGACCCTTTTCCAACTTAATTATGCTCTTAGTCAAAAACAACTTTTTGATTTTAACTAACTCTAATAATGTGTGGTGGGGCACTCACTAAGCTAATGAGAAATCACTTACTACCACTAAATTTACTTCGGTATATTTACTATCATGGGGGCACGGAGGGCTGACATGGCAATTTGTCCCATAGAAAGTAGAGCACATGGAAGGACATGGCACCCCTTGTGATGCTCAGTAAATATATCCTATTGGCTGCATCTGACAAATGATAGACTGACATTTTTGCATAACCAGTCCGAACATGGAATTAACGTTTTATTTTATAGCAGATCTCATTATCCAAGCAAAGAAAAAGTTAGTTATGTGTAAAAACTTAAACTTTTGATTGCATGGTAATGCTGATTTAATTGGTATTGCAAGAGCTCAATAATGGAAATTGGAATTTGCAAATAATTTGTTTCTGTTATTCTTGCAGATCAACCACTTGGATTTAATGAAGAAGGAGTGAATTCTCTGGAGCGCAGTTTACAAGAAGCTCGTACACAGGTGTCTGGGCGTCTCAAACCAGCTGTGGCAGAGCTAGAGTTGGCAGCCGAGCGACAGAGACAAAGGATCCTTGGTCTGGATAAAGTTGTCAGCGAGACCCTGGTAGACATCCAGAATTTGCGAGACATTCGTGACACTCTGCCACCAGGTTGCTATGGGACCACTGCTATAGAGAGGCCCTGAGACATCATTATTCACAGAGATAAACCCACCATACTCTGAAACTATTGATCATAGTAATACACCAATAATGTGATAATATCCGAACTGCCATCAAGAGGTGCTCAACTAGCATACTGTGAGGATGCCACAATGCAACACTTCTCATTTGGAGACTTGGACAAACTACTTGGGCAAGGAAAGTTAAGAGGAACCCTAAGCATAAAGAGGGACAGTGCCAATTCCTCTCTCTGTACCAGATTTATATTTATTTATTAATAAAAATGTTGTTCTTTATTGAAAGTGTCCATTATCTGGTGATAATCTGCTTCACACTTTTATTTTAGCAAAGCAAAATCTTTATTATTATAACACCAACATTAAAATGAACAAAACCCAATACACTGGTCAAAGAACTGCTCATTTATCCCCCTCTAACAAATACTGCTCTTCCTCCCTCTCTTTACCAGACCCCTTAGCAGTTATTTGAAATCCATGGCGCCATTCACACACTGCAATTAAAGGAACGTTGCAATCAACTGAAAATCTTAAGTCTGTAAGGCCTAATATATTTGTTTTGTTGTGCCGTGTGTATCATGTCCTTTGTTGGTCCTGCTGCTGTGTTTCATGTCTACATAAGGCGCTATCTATGTGCTGTTATGTTTACATCTCAATCAACTCAGTGACTTATATTGTTGTCAGTTAAAGGGATGTATAGTGTTATTTTTTTTAAGAAACTACCAGAAGGAAGATTTATTTTAGGGGTAAATAAGAAGTTGCTTGAGCACAGGGAAAAATAATTCAAGGTATGTGGAATTAGATATTGTTAGACTTTAGGTTTTTAATTGATGTGAATGTTCCACTAGGATACATCTGTCAAGTATACTATCCTCATATACCACTGCCAATAAGAGATCTGGAGCCTTGTTGACTCCATATAACAAGTAACAGCAGAACTGAATATATGTATGGTTTCCAACACCAGCCACATTATATAAGGTCAGGTTTTCAGATAACCCATGATTAAGGTAATTAAAATAACAGCTTCTGCTGTTTTTATCATGTGAAATAATTAAAACTTGAGCTCATAATGACCAACAAGGGCTGGTGTTGGAAACCACTTTATTGTTTCTTGAACTCTGGTGGAAGTAATTCAGTCACTGCATGCTGTATAGAGGAAAACATGGTATGATGTTATGGTGATGGAGAAGGGTCCTGCTATTTAATTCATCCGACATGTTTAGGGATATTGACTTTATCATAATAGTGTTGGGTCTATAATGGTGATGAACCCATTGTGCTACATTATTTACATTCCTCATTGGCAACGGAGTTGCTTGTACAGTCCCATTAATCAAAAACTTCTAATTATTTTTCATCCCTATGTCTTTGCTTCAGAAAAGGATCCTCAGAATATGTTGGCTCTGAAGAGTTATTGCCATTTAAAGTCATTGATCTTCAAACTAAGATATAAGCTCAGCACTAGCCCTTAGTGCATATATTTTGGTGCATTTGTTGGTGTGCTGTTTAGTTATGCCATTGGGTTTAAATATGAACAGACCTTACATACTTTAATCCTTCCAGGAAGAGTATTCATCCATTGTAAGATATAATGTATGAGATATATCACAATTGGAAAGACAGCCAAATAATGTCACACTATTTTATCTCCAATAAATGGGACTGCACCTTATACTAAAGTTAGAACGTGTGCTGGAGAACCAACTATCAATGTTTTGTTTAAGGATCTCTTATCATTGGTGTCCAATCATTCGCTTTTTATCTCCATACTTCACTGTACAGACACATGCCCATCCCTCCTGGTCAGGAGGTGAATAAAGATTATAATAACACCATAGAGATATAAGCACAGAAAGAACATGCTAATCACTTGCAGTACGCGTGTGATGGTGAGGCAGTGACCACCCACAATGCCTATTTCCACCAATCCTAAAGAGAGTCGGGCTGTGAGATAAGAGAAAAGGGTAGTTATGGCCCTTAGGATGCCAGATGCTGGAAATGATTTAATGAGGGTAAAATGCTTATTAATAAACCTCCACTCTCAAAAAAACTGTATTTTAAAGAAGAACCGAGTGGCAACGTGCAAATCATTAAAAGGGCCCATAAATACCCAACACTCTCATCACCATGTATTAACTGATTTAATATTTAAACCCACCATAAAAACACTGCCACACACACTCCTTCCATTTTGATGTAAGCGCTTTGAATTCAAATGAGGGAGGAAGAGACAGGAGGGGGAAAGGCAGTAATGAATGTGAGTAGGTTAATGAGAGATATTATGATGATATGAGAGTTGTGGCGCATAGTGAGTAGGAACACACTGTATAGTGATGATGAGGAAACCACAGAGCCACGCTTAGTGAGTGTGCAAAGAGGGGTCGTCAGCCCGATGTATTTATGTACAGTTGACTTTTCAGGACGTAATCAATGACCGGCTGCACCAGGTAATCCACCACATGTCCATCTCCGTGTTGCAGGGCCAACCTAAGTAACAAAAAATATTTTGTTCATGATGCACGAGACAGATACCATAAATGGTCTGTACAATGCAATGGCCTTGTAGAAAAAAAGCATAAACTTCAACACAAACCAGTATATACAAGACACACATTATAATGGTGTAAAATCTAAATATCTTACCTGCTCTTGGTGGAGCTCACAACGGACATTGGGTGATTACTGTCATCTTTAATGACCAGAATGTTGTTCTGTCAAAAGAAATACAGCACAGTGATGTTAGATGTGTCATTTCCAAATATAAGTAGAAATATATATGTACACCGCGTAGATTAACAGTACAAAAAATAGTGTTTAGGTGCTCCTGCTATATATATATATATATCAGGGTAAAACTAATTTTTGTAAAGTATGTAACCCTCTAACATTAGCAGCTGTGTAAATCATAAATTAGAAATCTACTTTTTTTATTGTTAAAGTATCTGTTTCCAAATAGAAATCCTCCATCTTGTCTCACTTCAGTATGTCCTGAAAGCTTTGAGCTTGAGGGCAATATTGTACCTACTGAAGAGAGAGGGAGGATGGCTTTCTTAAATCATTGTACCATTTGGAACTTATCACCTACCACTTCCCTCTGCTTTGAGGCAGATAGCTTGCATCAAACAATGCAAGTTTTGACCTGAAAAAAATTGTAAGCCTCACTCTTTCACATGGGTGTCTCCAGGGTACAGGGATAAAAACTAACTACAAACTCGTTTTATGACTGTCAAGAAGAGGGTTCAATTGGACCGGCCAAAGAATAGATCGGTCCTCTGCTCATTAACAGTTTAATGTATTTGCCAGTTATTATTACATGACTTTCGACAATTGACTCATTAAAATAGAACACACCTTGTATTTACGCAGCAATGACGAGTGATTCATAATTAGCTCTGTGTCATTTCCATCACGAGGCACAACCACAATTCCAAAGTCTCCGACGATTACCTCCATCTGCATATATAGCATTATATTATTAAGTGCAGTAAATTTATTAACTTGGAGCATGACCAAGAAACATGGCGCAATCATAGCAGTAGTCTCAACTTCACATACACCAAGAGGAAAAGTTAAGTGGAAGGATGGGAATATTAGACATTATACCCACATCTGACTCATTCCACAAGCCAGGGATACAGAATGACTCAAGAAGGTCACTGCCACACAGAAGAAGAATCCGAAGCTCTAAAGAGGAAGGAAAGAAAAAACATGAGTGGGAACAAGTGGTGTCTTGTATTGTTTTTCTTTATTTTTAAGTTGTTTTTGAGCATATAACTGTAATGACAAATCTGTGTAGGAAATATTTGAAGGACAACTGAAGTCAGAAAAAGAATGTGTCCGTTTAAATAAATATTCCACTTTATAACAAACACTATTAAAAAAAAAAAAAAAAAAAAAGGGCTAACACTACTTACTTATAATTTAAATGTTCTAGCAGATATTTTGCTATTAAACGACTGAATAATTTAATAAAAAAGACATTTGTTTGTCAAGTTTGTACCAAACTAACAATATTATCATCTGTGTAAGCCATGGGAAAATCTGAAATCATTGGAAGGAGGAGTGAGGGAAGAGGAAGAGACGTGAGTCCAGAGCTTTTGTTTGATAATAGCATAAGATTGAAATTGACAACTCATTCCTGTCCCCTCACTGGCCCAAAAGCAGACACCTTGCATCATTCAATGCAACCATAGCATGCCAGAAATGTAATTGCCAAGGTCCCTTGGTGGTCCAGTGGTTAGCATTTGGTGCTTTCACCACTGTGATCTGGTTTTGATTCCAGTCAGAGAACCAAGAGGTCACACTACCCTGATGCCATGCAGTATTGGGCCAGGTTAGTACTTGGATGGGAGACCACCTAGGAATACCAGGAGTTGTATGCTGGGGCCCACTGGAGAAGGAACTGTCAACCCCCCACCAGTATCTCTGCCATGGAAAACAAGTGGATAAGCATGACCATAAAGATGTTCCTGGTGTGTCACAGTCCATGTGGTCACAGACAGCCAAAAACTGAACCATGCAAAAAAAAAAAAAAACACCCCAGTCATACACAGCTTCCACCAATGTTTCATGGGTATCTCCAGGGTCCCACAGAGGCATCAACGTGATTTTCTCTTATTAAATCTAACTGTATTTCCCTTTTCCTGCTTAATTACGCTCTTAGATTGAAAGTTATCAAGCATATTTACTTCCCTTGTGGAGTGGTCCTTTACCCATCCTCTCTTGATAGCAAGACCTCCATCTTGTTAATGTTGCAGTATATTTATTTGCAATATGGGCTCACATGCACCTTATCAGGTGTATTTCACTTGGTAATACAATGTCGCCAGTGAAATCACATGACCAAGTGAAATACATGTGATAGAGTATGTGTGGGATTGGAGCGTATAAAGGTAAACTGCAGCTTAAACAAGATGGAGGTCTTACTATCAACAAATAACCACTAATAGCAAAACAGAAAGCCTAAGTCATGAGTAAGTAGTTTTATACCTTTATTTTAATAATGTTTTAACACCAAAACATTTTGTAATTTAAAATATTTATTAAATTTACATTTTTTTCTGATTTATTTGGATTTTAGATTTCCTGAGTTGCTAATAATGCCAAAGCTGTTATTGCTAATTATGCTAATTTGGGGCGCATCCCATTGTTTATTACCCATAATGCTCTATTCTTCAGCGCATGCAGCATCAAAACGTAAAAGCATTGTAGAGAAGGATGTGCTCCTGATTTAAAGCATTATTAGCGCAGGGGGAGGAGTCACATTTTGCACATGCATCCTATACGGGCTATTTCGGGTGAGCTACACAAATTAAAAAGAAAACATTTTGTACATCTCCTACTTAGCTTTGTGATTACTGTTATAGCAAGTTACAAACATGATAACCCACTGCCTATAGTTCATGCATTAGTTCATTAGAGTGCCATTAAAGTGACACAGAGGATGTTACACATTCTGTATAATGTAAAACTATAGCTAATAACATGTACTTTATCAATTAAATGCATTAAATAAAACTGTGTTTTCCTACAGTAACGTAACATTGAAGTTTGCCATTTTGTGCTGTCAGCCTTTCTGATCCACTCACAAATAGGAATTCTAATTTTTGTTCATGACAGCTCCATAACTTTAATTACTGATAAGCCACTGAGATATTGTGTTCAGTGCAGTCATATGCACACTGTGCGTGCCTAATCTCATTTTTGCACTGTTGATCCAATGCGTCAGTGACTTATAAGTATTGGATGGCATTGATCTCTCATTAACAAAATATATGAATCTTATTTTTGTGGGTGCATCAGAAAAGCTGACAAACAGCTAAAAATGGCAAATTTTAATGTTAGTTTACTGTAGGAAGATGGCATGTTGTTAATTTGCTTTCAACTGATAAAGTACCTTAGTTTATCATTTAGAGTGTTTTTGATTTTTTTTAAATATAGATACATTATTACATCCCTTATTATATGTAATTAAAATTCAAAATCTGTTCATGGAGGTAAACATTGATAAATAACAATTTCAACCATAAATAAAATGTTAAACTAATTTCAGAGGGGGACAAAAGACGATCTGATAAACTCTGTCCATTTAATGCAGCCAAAGTTCTCTAGAAATGTAAACTCGCCTCTCACACAACTTCCACCAACGGATCATGGTTCCCTCCAGAGTCCAGCAGAGGCATCATTATTTTTTATAATTAAAAAAACTAGCTGTTGACTTGTTTCCTACTTAATTATCCTCTTAGTCAGACAATGTTTTCAAACATATCATTTTTTTTCACTTTCTGAGGTGGTCTTTTTATTTTCTTACAACGTTATTATGTATATTTACCTATCTCCTCGTATCGCATCACTGTGCCAAGATTCGCATTTTCATCTGCAAAAGAAAAAGTTATAAAAGTTATAAGTTGAAATATGCAGATAATATAAAATATCTATTTTATCATTTGTCAGTGAATGCTGGTGTGTAGGCAGATCCGTTAGACACAATTATGGTTATTTCAAAATTATTGGAGCCCTAACAAAATTAGCTAGTTATTTTAATTATATATTGATTATTATTAAAATTCATGTGATTTATAATAGGAATATTCAATATCGTATTTACTTTAAAAGATTAGATTATCAGCCTCCACTTCAGTGTTTGTTTCTCACCCTGATACGGTCATCAAGCGGATGGTGAAGGTTTTATAATCTTATTAGATAAGAGGCCACACAAGAATTCACCACCAATCATCAACCAATGGAGAGCATTGGGTTCCTATAATTTGTGACTCAACATGTAGCACCGCCTAATAGACAAAGCCACGTACCCCATTGGAATTATAGGGGGCAGAGAATGATCTTTAAAAGCAAGTTTAATAATGAATATTGCTTTTTTAAATCAATTAATAAGAATTTAATTAATGATCAACATGGGAGGCGGGTATGGACACTCTAATGGTTGTGGAGTGAAGGGGGTCTTTGGGATTTTTATCATGGGAACAGGATTTTCTAGAAAGGGTCTTGGCGTAGAAGGCCACTGTGTCAGTTTCCCCGATATGAAGTTGCCATAACAACCTTCCACAAAGTTACATAGTTACATAGTAATTAGGGTTGAAAAATGACTTTTAGCCCATCAAGTTCAACCTTTTTAGATTTCCACAAAACTCCCCTGCAATATGTGGATTAATTGTTAATTGATCCACAGGAAGCAAACAGAAAAAAAACATTGGAGCTTTGGCAATTGTCTCAAAAGGGGGAAAAAAAATGTCCTTTCTGACCCCAGATACTGGCGATCGGATTCCTCCCTGGATCAATACTCCCTCTCTAATTATCCAGGATAACCCTGCATCCACTTTTTACTCAAATATATATCCAGTCCCTTTTTAAAGTTAACAAATCCGCTGTCACCACCTCCTTTGGTAGAGAATTCCGCAGATTAGCCACTCTTACTGTGAGAACCCTTTTCTTTCTTTAAGATGGGAACTTTTTACTTCTAACCTCAAAGGATGTCCTCCTGTCAGATGAAAAAGTTCTTACCAGAAAAAAGCTCCCTTGACAAATCTTTATATTGACCCTGGATATATTTATATAAGGTAATCATATCCCCTCATAGACACCTTTTTTTCTAGAGAAAATAAGTTTAATTTGATTAGTCTTTCTTCATAACTTAGCCCCTCCATTCCCCTTATTAGTTTTGTTGCCCTTCTCTGTACTTTTTCCAGCTATAAAATGTCATTTTCATGAAGTGGTGCCCAAAATTGTACTCCATATTCAAAATGAGGGCATTGCTGCTCCCACAATACTTGGTATAGTCATCTTAAGAATCTTTAGAACGGTACCAGCTTGAATACAGTTTATTTACTCATTTATTATAATTAATGCCTTAGTCATAATTTGCCACCACAATTAGGATCTAGTTTAATTTGCATTTTAGTAATATAAAATCTTTTTTTTTAACTTTATGTAGTCCTGTAATTTGCTAATGGACAAACACACAGTGGTTTTCATTGTTTTGCTTTGTAATACCCACAAAAATTCTGTTAGTATAACAGAATAAGAACTACATCATAATACACTGCACAGGACCTAGGCACGGATAAAAAAAACAAAAAATGTAAGCCATGTTGAGTACTATAGGCATTTTTCCAGATTGCTTTAGGGGGATGGACTGTCAATGATAGTTTCTAAGAATTGGGAACTTTTAAGTAATTTTGGTTGGAATGGAGTCCTGGGTCAGTGTCTGGGGAGTTCTGATTCTTAGAGAACAAAGTCACTGCTAGAGAGCTATAGTTACATGTAGTGTAGGCTTCCTGGGTGGACATATCTATCCCTTTGAAAGAAACCTTATGGAATTCTCAGGAGGCACGGCATATGCCAACAGCAGTGAGAACCCTAGGCCCCTAACTCTGATGTCATGTGAAATAGGGGTAATGGTTTCATAGAACAGAACACCTCTGAGATTGAGGAAGTGGAGAAGTCCTCCAGATAGGTTTGAGAGGGTGCTTGAGAAGGAATGATCCAAGAACACAGTGATTCCTGTAGGCTAGAGATATCAATGGATGACAAGAATTATGATCTCAAAGGACATCAACCAAATCAGGGAAAATAAGGGTCCCAAATTGTTAGGGTGAATTACTTACTGAGGCAGTTCAGTGATATTATCAATCTGTGCATTGTTTTGCTCCATCCTTAGCTAAAAACTCAAGTGGGGGGAGGAGACACAATGGAGGGAGAGGAGCCAAAGGCGCTCATCGCGAGGCCAGTAAAGTAGAGGGGGAGAGGCTCCCATTGTGTGGCAAACATCATTGCCAGGATTCGCATTTTATTGCCATCATTTTTGATGGACAAGTTGCTATTAGAAATAATATTACTTGTTTATACTATAGCCATAGGTAAACATACAATACCTAAATCAATGTCTTTTAGTCATTTAATAACTGTATATTTTATATAAAATTAAATGGTAATATTGTTATTACATTTTTTACTATTTTTTGTATTTTATAATACAGATTACCGTAGTATTTTTCAAGGCAGATGAGCTTCCAGCTCATCCTCCATTGGTTGTAAACTTATACATGTTATACATGTCTGTATTGATAGAAACGTAAGATTAATGCAGGAGAAATCCAGTTTGTATTACTCATTAAAAGAATTAGAAATGAGTTTGCTTTATGGTATTTGCTATATTACCTAATAGGCTTATTGGCCTTTGCCCAATTAAGGTAACCAAATCATTAACCAAAAGGTAACTAGGCTGTCCCCTTCTGGATCGCTACCTTGTGGTGGTGAATAGGGTTATGTAGTTCAATGAGCTATACCGTGTAGGGTGACCCAAGATGGGTAGGTCATAGCAGAGAGGTCAGACAAATTGCAATCCACTGGAGAAGGAACTGGCAACCCACTCACGTTTATTTGTCAAGAAAGCCATATGGATAAGCACAACCAGAAACACAGTCAGATGTGTCTGGCGTGCTATGGTCCAAATGGTCACTAAGAGTTGGACACGACTGAAGGAATGAACAACAACTATGCTGTAAACTAAACAGTGGGTAGTGGTGGCTCAGGTATACTGCTAAAGTACCAAATGCAATTATAAGAGTAGGGTGCTCCTTAGGATAAATAATGAATACATACAGGGGGGAGAAGAAAGATCCTATTATAGGGCACACCTACTAATCCAAATCTAAGAAACAAGAGAGTAAACTAAAAAATAATAGAGACCGCGGCGTGCTAAGCAGAGAGCTAGCGTGGTTTCCATCTCAGGCCCATAGTTTAAAGTCCCTTCCCCGATGGTTTGAACTAGCTATTTAGCACTTTTATATTCAGAAAGGCACAGCTTTACTAGTTAGATCCTGTAGAACCACGCTGTATCTATTTTCAATATTCAGGCAATATTGGGTCTACACTCCTATGGTTCACACTGTCACTCTAGGACAGGAATTCATATTTATTTAGGGTCCAGCTTAGAGACTTGTATTATTCTTGGGGCATTTCTCCCCCTATATAGGGTACAGTGGTTGCTATTCAATTCCAGCATTGAAGCTGGACTACCTCATGTTCCAAACCCATATAGCTTGCTACATTTACAATATGTATATATTAATCACTTATTTTGGTGCACACCAATAGCTGTGCACCTTATATATTATTAGCACTTGGCACTTTATATTTTGCACCTTTTTTGCACGACTATCACTTTATCTGTGATTTACACTAGCACTTTATATTGAATATAGCTTGCATACAAGCTGGCCCCTTCAGGAATTTATATACACCCATACTGCCTATTAGAACATTACTACCTCTCTGCTACCTATGTGCATATATTTTAATAAGGATTTTAAATACCATTAAATGTTAAGTTTTATTTTTTAGTTTACTCTCTTGTTTCTTAGATTTGGATTAGTAGGTGTGCCCTATAATAGGATCTTTCTTCTCCCCCCTGTATGTATGCTGTAAACTATAAATAAAATTAGCATGTAATATCAAGCATTTTTGAGATTGGAGTTTTATTCTTTAATTGCCCTATTACAGCTTGTATTTTCTGTGGTGCAAACTGTCATTAAAGGGATCAAGAGAAATAAAAGCAAAACATTTTTTTAAAGACTAAATCATCAAATCGCTAAAGTCAATATACAGATTATTACCAACTGCATGTTCCAGATACAATCCCAGTTTAACCTGGAGGGTTTAAGGATAAGAATAGATATGGTAATTTCAGGATTCAGGCTATATTATATTATATAATATAATTCTAGATAGGTCAATGGGAAAAATTACAAGATAAATGCAAAGTGACTGGTTGTGTGTTGGAAGAAGAATAGTTAGTATTACTCACCCACAAAGGTGACACGCTGTAGGTTGGGACGGGCACAGCACATGCGACTCAAGCCTTCTCCAACTTTCCCCAAGATGCGCACTGGTAGATGTATAGAGAGAAGAATTAAGGCAGGATCAAATTAGCCACGTGTAAATTTAGATCCAGAAAATGAAGGACAGTGTAAAGAGCTTTCTTATTAATTATTCATTTTGTGGGAATAATGTTGAGATGGTGATGAGAATCTATAAGGACTCAGGGGCAGTGGCGGAGCTAGAGAATGGAGTGCCCGAATGAAAAAAAAATACAGGCGTCCCCTCGAGGAGGGGTTCTCAAAATCATTTAGCATTGGGCCCCCCAATATCAATTCACTCAGTGCCCCTCCACAAGACCCTTTCCTACAACAGCTCCCATACAAATGTATACATACATATATAGCAACCAGTCCTTGTCATCAACCACCCCCTCTCAGCTTCCATCCCCACACAGCACCCAACCCCTCTCTGCACCAACTCACATAGTATCCAACCCTACCTCAATTGCTCTCCCCTCACAGAACCAATCCCCCTTGTACTTTGCTGTCACTTTGAAACCCTTGCTTTCAATTTGCAACCTATATTCTTTACCCCCCCCCCCCCCACCCAGAGGAGGGCCCTCTGGTTGCTTGTTAGTTCACAAGAGCACACAGATCTGAGAAAGTTACAGACAGAAAAGTTGTTCAGAAAAGAAAATGTAACCTGACAGTATAGAATAATTAAATATAAAAGATAAAATGAAAATGTTGTTGTTATTATTTTGCTTTCTTAAAACATGACTTGTAAATGGGCAAAATGTGTTTGCATGGTTTAAAACAAATCATTTTCAAGTCATGCTTTAAGAAAATTATAATTATGTATTTTTAACTATTGTGTTCAATTCTTGCTTTAATTATTAAAGGCATTTTGCTTTAGCGCGCAAAAGGATTAGAATCCTGGGAAGAGTGGGAGGAACAGTGGATGCAGATAAGACCTGTGTTCAGTTCTGTGTAAAATTTCTTCATAGCATCGCATTTATGGCTTGTTAATAAAACAGAATTGGCATCAAGAAATCAACATATTAGCTCAATTATCTAGACTGTAGCATATTTCTATCAAATATTTTCCCAAAAGTACTGGATTTGAAGGCAGAATCACTTGCCTTACTTAACATAGCTGCCTCTAGGCCAACTATACCTAGGCTCTGGAATCAGCCCCTTCCTGATTCTGTGTATTACTGAGTGAAAATAGTCAATACAATTATAATAAGAATATCTGTATACAACAGTTATATCAATAAATGTGATCGGGGCAGAGCTACTCATGGTGCAAATGGTGGGATCTTGATGTGAGCAACTATGGGAAAGGGTATCAGGACGAGGTGCTGTTTTGGTAAGGGGTCCTAGGAAGGGAAGTTGTTAGGGGAAGGGGTCTTAGGAAGGAGCGCTGAGTGAGTTAATAGCGAGAGGAGGGCCCAGCGCAAAAAAAAAAGTACAACGCCCCTTTGGGGGGTGGGGCAAAACCTTTCTTTTGCACCAGGGCCCTCCATTCTCTAACTCCACCACTGAATGTGATAAAGTTGATCCAACACCACATTAAGTTATTTTCTTGGGTTACAGATTCAAATTACAGACAGACTAGGGGCCTCATTCAATTGCGATTTGGCCAATTGAATAGGGCTCTAAATAAGCACAGAGCATATTTTTTTACAGAAGTTTTTAGTTAGTGAACTTCTATCCAAAAGCAAGGTTTTCACTAACTAAAAACTTCTGTAAAAACATTTGCTCTGTGCTTATATAGAGCCCTATTCAATTGGCCAAATCACAATTGAATGAGGCCCCTAGAAGTCTAAGATCCTGTCTTGCATACCTGCTAATAGTGTTATTGTGTTACATACACACAAACATGTTAAGTTTTTACCAAACTACTGTGGACGTTTAACCTTAAAGGGTTTTACTTTCTAGTTCACTTTCCTAGTTTTATATCTCCATTTTATGCGCTATAATTGTTTAATGTAAATATGAATATATATATATATATATATATATATATATATATATCCTTTTCTGGATCGCTTCCTACTCGTGGTGAAGGGGCTTGTGTACTTCCATGAAGCTGTGAGTTATACCATATAGGGTCACCCAAGATAGACAGGTCATAGCAGAGAGGTCAGACAAATCATGGCCCACTGGACTAGGAACTGGCAACCCATTCCAGTATATTTGCAATGAAAACCTTATGGATAAGCACAACTATGCACAGGATGGTATGTTGCAGTCCATAGGGTCACGGAGAGTCAGACACAACTGAACAACACAACAACAACATATATATATGTGTGTGTGCATGTTGCTCCTTTATTTTTTTGGTTCTCTTATCTAACCCTTACCTGCAGTGGGCTTGTTGCTGAGATTGCTGTTTTGGTAGACAGGTTGTGTTGATTGGTTCAGAGACTGGCCAATCACTGGTGTTATAGAGGGTGTGTTCACATTGGACAGGATGCAGCCAGTGACCCTCTGGGGAAGAACGGACAAGATGCAGTGCTTATATTATTTTCTAATTTAGTTATAAGTCATTAAATTTTTACATACTGGACATTTTAAAATTTAAATTACGCAAGAAAATGATTAATCAACCATAAAGATTACATAGGTTATATGACATTACGTTATAAGTGGTACAGCGCAGGTTCCAAATATAGCATAGGTTTAAATCTATAGGTAATAACAAGTGAATATTATTACAAAATTGCATTTTCCTACAGTTCTCATTCCTTGAAGTGTTTACATTTGACCTGTAAGTGATTCTTTCTGATCCACCTGCCAAGCACAGTCTAGTAGCTCTTCCTACTGTCAAATCATTGCCCAATATTTGCTGAGTTTATTTTTCAGTTTAAGTCATATGTTAAATAACACATTGGGGATGCTCAGATTTCAGGTAATTTATCTAATCAGCTTAGGTATTACTTTGGGTCTTACACTGAAGACAATACACCCAGAGCCCCAGGGATCGTCCTCAGTGGGTGGATCAGAAAGCTTAAGGTAGGCAATTTTTTTTTGTTAAATAACATTCCATATATTGAACATCTGCTGAGATGTAAGCATTACAGAACAATCTTATTTATTTAAATACACTAATTAAATGTTTATATATATATATATATATATATATATATATATATATATATATATAAATGCTATTTATTAGTTTGGGTACCAGAGAGAATATAATAAGACCTTTAACCTTTTATAAGTTACTGATGAGTGCTAAAATACAAGTAAACACTTCCTTTAACATTAAATAAATTGTAAAATCAACATGACATGTAAGCTGACATGTATTACTCATTGTTTTCTAGCATAAGGTAAAAGCCATTGGCTTTCCATTAGTACAATGTGATGCACTAATGTGTGGAGACAAGTGATTAAGGAGCATGTGGGTGATCTGTGAGGGGTGATGACCTATGAACTATGAGACCATCCAATATTGAATGCTATATGTAGAAATACAAATACTGTTAAGAGACTATTGCATCAGCGGAAGGTGTCATCTTCTCTCATGCTGTTCCATAACATAAAAGCATTTTACAATAGATTATTAGTAAATAATGTAGGGAAGTCAAAATCAAGTGGAAGATGTGGATTTTTTTTTTTATTTGAAGATCTTTTTTAATTATTTTTAAATGCTACAGTATTAGCTTTTAAAACCAGTCAAGCTGTTTATTCACCTTGAGTCTTAACTAGAGCTGGCTACACCACAGGATTTATTGAACGTATGGGAAAACACTCTCAGGTTCTGGTGGGACCATCAATTACAAGCTCTCGGCATGCATAAACATTATCTTCAGTGCAATTATGCATTGAAATTCAAGGTGACAGCAACTTGCTGCAGCAGACAATTAAAATTTCAGTGTGCTTGCGATTCTAAACAATAAACTAAATAGAGATGCTCAATCAAAGAATAAACTGACTTTATTTTGTTAGTTTTATGGAGATGATGATCCACTAAGGGCAACCACTTTTAGCTCTTTTGTGCCCTTCACATGGAGAAATATCCTGTAGTATATCAGTGTGGTCTCACTCATTAGAGTGATCCAGCCACGAAATAGCAGACAATTCTAACCTGAACAGAAGAAACAGCAAACCCCAGACGTATGTTTCAGCCTCTATGGGCCTCGTCAGTAGGGTGCAGATGATAGCTCCCTAAGGGACTGCTGGCTCACTGTGCCTACAGTATGTTTCTATGTTATGTTTCTGTGTATCCATAATACATTGGTGGAAGTTGTGTGTGTGAGGAGTGTTTATATTTATGGAGACCTGTGGTTGCGTCTATTGATGCAACTTCCTACTTCTGGACCTGTGAAGAGGAAGGAACGTGGTGTCAATTTCAGTCAAAACCAACTAACGCACTCTGACTTCTCAATGCTCCCTCCTCCCCACCCCTCAATCCACTAAGAGATAAAAAAAAACACACATCCATGATCAAACTTTCAGGAAGTGATGCAAGAATAAAAAAAAAATGATTACTTTAGTGTCTTAAAAATTCATTTTTTTCCAAAAAAGTGTTTTTATGTCTATGGCTTATACAGCTGCTTGTTATATACCTCACAAACAAGCATTTTTTTCTTGAAGTAGAATGTTCTTTAACAACAGTCTATATTTAATTACCTGTGAAATGCTCGTCATAGATTTTGTTTGCTAACTTTTTAATAGAATATAGGCTGTTGTGTTGAGGAGGATTTAATTGTATCCATGCGTCAGCACAGGAAAGTTAATCAATGCCTCCCTTTAACTGAGTCATAAAGGAAACCCTGACCAGATAATAGCACTTGAGGACTGAATATCCCTTCTTTAGGGCAATATATTCACAAAGTACGCTTTATACAAGTAAATCTTGGATACATATACACGGTATTGTCTTCTTTTTTTTGGCGGGGGGGGGGGCAAAATAGTTATAAAACATGTATATCTCTATATATAAGTTAGCATCTTGATATATTGGTTAAACAAAAGGTACCCCAAGTGTTTACATATTAATAATATTAGGCACTCTCTCTGGTAGTCAGTGGGCCACAGATATCAGCTTGTGGGTCTTCTTTGGCCCATGATCCACCAGTTGGACAGCGTTGTCCTATACTATATTTTGGTTTGCTGGTTAATAATTTCTACACTGGTGTGTTTTTCTCACCTTCATGAGATCTCTGTGATGCTCCAGAACACTGCATGTTGTCTGCCAGGTATCTTGGTAACATTCCCATGGGTCAACCCTGAATAAGAACATGTGACTTATTATTCCAGCGGAAAAACACTGAATGCTGCAAAAGCAAAAATTCCTATATACATTTGTCATTCAGTCAGTTAAACTGATGTACAGTAGAATTCTTAAATTATACCCCCACCCTGTCGAATTCCCTCCCCCACCCTGTCAGACTCTTCCATACCCAAATGATCCCTGAAAACCCATCTGTCATGAAAAGGTGCCAGCTGGATGGGATAATGAATGGATCCCATAGTTTATGTCCTCTCCTCTACGGGATTCTGTTTACCTGTGCTAGGGATTCACCTGTAAGGAAGCCACTTTTAGCATCTGTGGAGAGCTGGGATGCAGTATTCCCTGGTAGCTGGACTGGAACAAGTGATTAGAAAGCTCTTATCCATCCCTCAGGAATACATCTTACACAAGTGTATACTTTCAAGAGGGATAATGCACTTTTTTTTAAACACACAGGGACTTATATACATAGCAGAACAAAAAGGCCCCAGTAATTAATTTAACCCGGGGTGAAAAATAACACAAAGGTAACGTAATTAAGAAAGGAAGGCCAGCTGACCTAATCACTCTGTCGGATGCCCCATTGTGTTAGTTTCCCAATGGAAATCTCTTGCAAAAAAAAAACAAATATATATATATATAGTAAATAAATAGTTAATTTGTGTTCACAATTGAACATCTAAAATAAGTTAAAAATCTTGTTTACTGCCCAGAATTCTTTAACTTGATGGTGATGGGAGACTGATGTGGATTAATATGCTGGATTTGTGACTAATAGACAGTTCTAAGTGTGATCATACATAATCAGGTGTGTACTCATTCTTGAGGGAAGGGATGATCCTAATCATTGGGATTAGCACTGCTACATCTAGTTAAAGAAGAGTTACAGATGATAACTATGCTACTCTGGCTAGTGGCCCCAGTGCTCCTGTGGTTGCCCTGAGGGTTGTATTCTGGTCTGGTTCCATCTCTGCTATCAGGGGTAACAACAAGAACCATCGGGTACCGCTGGTTGGATCAGAACCAGGTTCTGAATGAGCCTAATTGTGGTTGTGAAACTTAATCACCTAAAATTGTAACTCTTATGAGAGCAAGGCCCTCAACCCCTTCTATGCAAGTAGGTATGCTTTTGCCTATTTTGTCTTTTTGTCTATTATATTTTTCTTCAAACACAACTTGCACTTTCATTATTATTTCACCTTTACAAACTTGAAGTCCTGCACAGAATGCCAACTAAATTGCATATTATTAAATTCCTGCTGTGTATGCCAGTATTGCTGCATTGTGTGTTCCTAATGTTATTATTAGGACACTGGACTAAGCAATTTTTGCAGAGAATATTAAAATGCTAATTTGATGTACACATTGATGGGTTGTACTTATTTAAAGTACCATAGATCAGTTATGAATGCTTACGTAAAGGTGGGTAGGTATCACAACAATTATCACTCGTCCATAGGTACCCCTGCTCCATTACCCAATAAAAATGTATCAAAATATGCTGTGTGTTGATTGTTCTTCTTGGACTGGATCACTAGGCTAAGGGGTTCACTGTACTGATGGTACCATATGTGGTTGTGGGTATATAAGGTGTTTCATATAGGTGGTTGCTTTAACTGTAATATAATACTGGGTGCAATGTAATTGTGGTTAACAAATTGTCAGATTGATTATGTCCATATTAAAACATGTGAGAAACATATTGTTTATGTATATTTTTATATCTAGTGTCCTTTTAATTCATAGGACCTGGTATATGTAGGTGTAAACAAGATACTGTTTGCAATGGCAGATATCAGAGAGGCCTCCTGTGAAGATGGCAATACTTCAGCTACCCTTAAACAATGGGAGAGTTCAGTCAGTTATGAAGACCTCCAATGCAGAGATGCAGACAAAAAGCTTCTAGTTGTTCCAGCTATTAAGTTAAGTTTGGCTTCAAACTACTGATTGCATTATTTTGTGAGTGTCTAAAATTGTGCCATTGTTTAGTTACTTTGTGTTAGTGTCTTATGTCAGCGTTGTATTTTCTGATATCTGTCCGTCATTAACTGGCAAAGACTAATTATGCTTACTTTTAGCCCCTCATTCAGGTCACCACAGTAGAAATATAGTTAGCTCAATAAAATAAGTTGATTTCCTTTTCCTGATATCACAGACATTTCTCTTTTTAATTTAGAACATTGATAACAGATTGATGCTTCTTGTGGCACACCAAATATTCTTTTGGTTTTGCACTCATTTATAAGTTCCTCAATAATATATAACTAATGATTGTGGTAAATTTAAAGTGGTACCCTTGTTTTGCCCATTCTGTCCTTGAGGATCAGGTCTCAAGGACTGGCATTTGTCCTAGGTCTATTTGTTGAGAACCACTGCTCTATTGCATACACAATAAGACTACATTTGACCAAAATCTCATACTTAGCACATATGGTCTGATGCTCTCTTTTTTGTCTTCACCTTATGTAGAGCTATTTTCCAAGACCCCTACTCACCGTATCCAATCTGAGTTCTGCACAGCCAGCTGACACATGTTAAGACGGTGTCTGCTTGAGACCAGACCCTGAGAAAGAGAGAGAAATCATCATGACGAAGCAATGTGATGAGGATGTTAGTTAATGGGAACATTCACTGAAGTGCCATTGACATTTAGCAGTGATTACAAAACAACACAAGCAGTTTAAACAGGGGATACCATCTGCAAATGCTTTGAATAATAAAGCAGCCAATATTACATTCAAGCTTAAAAGATGTGAACTGAATAGCTCACAATACATGTTGAATAGTGAATAAGGATTAAGAAGGAAAATAAAAGTGTGGGACATGTTGGTTCATGTTTAAGTGCTGTAATGTTATTCTCCCCTACTGGATTGCTACCTTATCGTGATGAAGTGGCTTGTGTACCTCAGTGAAGCTGTGAAGTATACCATGTGGGGTCACGCAAGTTGGGCAGGTCATAGCAAAGAGGTCAGACAAATTGTGGTCCACTGGAGAAGGAAATGGCAACCTATTCGAGTATCTTTGCCATAAAAAACCTAATGGACTGGCACAACTAAACACAAGATGTGCCTGGCGTGCTGCTGTCCATAGGGTCATGGAAAGTCAGACTCGACTGAACGACCGAACAACAATCTTATTTTGGCATTGTTTATTAAGCAGTATTTATTTTTAAAATTAACTAGAAAATAGTCAATAAGTTCTTAGAATGTAAAAAAAATAATGCAGCCTTTCATTATTGAGCAATTAAAGGACCACAAAAGTCAACATATGTGCTCTACACCATAAATTAGAGGTCATATAATCATGTAGATTATTTTTTTACATTTTTAAAATTTACCAAGAAGTGACTTAGATTTTATCATTTTAATTTAGCTCCTGAAGCCTTCACACAAGAACCTACATAACTAATAAAGCTGGAGTTTGTAACTATTAAATATTCTATTATAGATTTACACTGCGTACACTGTGTTACACTGTTGTGCAGTGGTAACTGGTTTGCTTTAAATATATTTTCTTCATTTGGTTTTGATATCCCTGTCTTCCACTTATTTTTTTGTTTAATTATTATATATATATATATATATATATATATATATATATATATATATATATATATATATATATATATAATTTTAAGTAACTAGTTCACATAATTATTCCAATAATTGTTTTTAAAATATACAAACATCCACAGTTACATGTTTTATTATATAACCTAACAGACATGTTTCTGATTTTTAAGCTATAAATTAAAAAAAATGCTTTAATTAGGAATTGAACCCAAGCCTCTATGCACCACAGACAGCAACATAAGCTGTGTGCCGCAGACAGTATTTATAGTAGACAGTAGAGTACAGTAGTTACAAATCACTTAACATTGCCTGACCCAAAGCTTCTACACCTGCTGTTCCTAATTAATATGCATTATGTTCTGTGTGGTACAGAGCCCATGACTTATTCATGCAGATGCAACACAGTAACATAGCCTGACTTCAATTGATAATAAATAAATAAATTCAGCATCATTTTTAAAATTTAAAAAACTTTTTCCACATGCTTTTTTGCCCTCTATCTAATGGTACAGAGCTTTTGTGGTCCTTTAGGCAGCTGTAGAATCTGACATTTGGTATTTTTCAGATCAACATCCTGTGGGAGGAGTGTTGGAATGCAGAGGAAGTGTCTGTCTGTACAGTGGTAATGAGACCATTACAACAGCCAGTGCTCTCATCAGCACTTAAGAGTAGCACATTAGTTTACAAGGACACACCCTTTTGAAAAAAGTGACAGATACCATTAGGCAAGAAATCAAATACATGCCGACAGTAAATAACTGAATATTAAAAGTTGCGATGACTTATTTATTCATTGTATGCTTTGTATATAGAGATTGCCCATAACCAAGCTAACTTATTCAAAACAGTTGACAGCAGCGGTCCTTTAACAGGTAAGAAATCTGACTGCAAGTCGTGTGTTTAGATGCAGCATGAATGGGATACTCATTAGGTCATTATGAGGTTTAATGAAGCCAATAAAATAAAAAGAATTGCGAGACTAAATGGGCAATTTTGGTTCTTATCTGTTGTCAAATCTATGTTCCTATTTTTAGGATTATAGGTTATATGTCACAAATGTGTGCTATCATTTTTAAGAAGATTTTATATAAGGCAATGGGAATAATTATCTGAAGACACATACACAGTAGTGTGTTGGATGTATCATTTATTGTAGCTGAAACCACAGCTTCTAAACCAAACTGGCGAGCTATATGGCCAAGGATAGAGTGTATGATCTGTAAAGGAAGTCAAAAATGAAAATGTTATGGGAATTCCAATGTAGAATAACAATATAGAAGTATAATAAATATATTTTTAGATGAATATAATTTTAACAAGGTAACCAATAAAAGGGATACCGTAAACTGGTATAGCCCAAATGGGGTTGTTGAATGTTCACTTCTCTCTAATGTTTTCAGCAATCAGGGTCTGCCAGTAGCCCTTACACAAGTCCAGAATGGTAGGGGGTGATACATTACCTAAGGCTCAGAATAGAAAGTGAGAGGGTCTGTCCAAGGTAGCCTCAGTAGGAGAGAAGTGGCCCACCACAGGGATTAAGAGGTAGCTGTTGGCATTTATGGGTACCACAGGGTATTACCTCCACTTTTTTATCCATGATAGTACCATGGCAAAGCCACTGACGTACCTCAACAAAAAAAGGATGCCCCAGCTGGTACAGTAGACCCTCAAATGTGAGAAAGCCTGAAGAATGCCTTAATTTCCCACCCCATTCCATTTGCTGGATGTGTGGAGGGAAAGGGATGTGGTGTCAATTTATATCAGATCTAATTATCTAACAAAACCCTCTGATCTCTCCATGTTCTCTCCTCTCCCTCCACTGATAGAAACAAAGCACACCCTCATGATACATTTCCCTCAGGAAGTTGTGTAACAAAGGAAGGAAATGTGTGTTTCTCTATTTATATATAAAGTCTTCAAATATTCTGATTTCTTTTTAATTTGTTTTATGTCCATGCTTTACACAGCTAATAGTGTTATTTGTACTTCACAAATAAGTGCCTATTTTAAAGTACAGGGTTCCTTTAAATAACATTATGACTCATCTATTTGGGCCATAACTTACTAAATATAATCACTGACTTATATATATATAAAAAAAAAAAAAACACCATAACAGAAAATACAAGTTTTAATGTTGAAATAACATCACATTAATTAAATTAAATACATAAAATACTTTGGGCCTTTTTTTCTGCAGTAAAGCATCAAAATAAAGGTAAGAGTATATAAAAAATGATAAAATAGCTATAAAAAGAAAGATGCTGCAAGGGCACAAAAACAAATATCTTTATATATATATATATATATATATATATATATATATATATATGTGTGTGTGTGTGTGTTTTTTTTCATGCAACACTTTTATCTTTTTATGGTTATTTTCTATTTTTTTTATGTTTTCTTGAATTTTTTTTGATGCAGCAAAAATACATATATCCTGTGAAATCAAGAAGGAAATATCCAGAAGAAAATGTGCAAGATGAAAAGACACCAAGGGAATTAAAGAATAGTTTAGAGAGAGACACAGTCATTTAAGGTTGGGATGAAAATTTACAAAAATAAGTTGATGCCCAGGGTGAAGAAAAATAACAAGAAGCTAATTAGTTTTACTGCAACATAAATTAAAACAAGGAGAAACATCTATATTTAACTGAATTAGAAATTAGAAGTAGAAGCAGAACATTTTGTGATAAATCCTGTGAACAGACAAATATTTGGAAAACTGAGGACAGAATAAGGTACTGGTAGATAAAATAAGAGTGTCAGGTAAAGGCTGATATTATTATTATTACTAAGACATTTATGACTTTATAAGTTTATTTATCATAGGAATATACATTTTGACAGATATATAACACAATACAGAAAAGCAGCCTCAAAACATAATTCATAAAAGAATAAATCAATATGTCTCAATATGTGTGTAAAGTAGATTCAGTTGCGTGGATTGATCTAATAATAAAACATATTATCATCTTATAGACTTGTTCAGTCTCTGAGCGGGAGTAGAGTAATTTAATACTTTTAAAGTATGTGTACTTTTTTTGGCAATTTTATACTGGAAAATACATCAGCTCCATTGAATAGGTTGAGTGCTTCAGGAAATTGCCTAAGAAATAAAACATATCCGCTTTACAATCACTGGGTATGGAGATCTTGTTTTGTCAAAAATCAACAGCAGTTAAATGAACTGTTGATTTTATTTTCCCTATGGAACTAGCAAAATATTGCACTAAATCAAACATAATGTAGTTAAAAACAAATAAGGGCAATGGAGAAACTAAGCTATAAAGAAAGACTAAGCCAAATTAAACTTATTCTTCAGAAAAAAAGGCTTTAAAGAGGGGATATAATTACCTTACATAGTGGTGGACACTCATGGCACTTATAGTGTTAATGTTAGGGGTTAATTATTGTCCCATATATACACCCTTTTGAGACTTATGGGGCTAATGGGGGCCTGTACAGTGATAGGGGGTGCTGCAGGTGGGGGTTAATTTTAGGTGCCAGGGAGTTCCAAATGGGACTCCCTGGGCATGGGAGGGTTAAAAGGTGATAGTGAGTTCCGATCGGGACTCCCTGACTTATAGGGGTTGATTTTAAATGGCAAGGGCTACTGATTGGGACCCCCTAATTAATATTCATTATGTACCGCGTGGTACAGAGCTCATGACTTATTCATGGAGAGGCAACACAGTGAAATATCCTGAATTCAACTGATAATAATGACATGAATTCAGCATCATTTTTAAAAATTAAAAAAACATTTTCACATGCTTTTTCACCCTCTATCTAATGGTTATTAGTAGGAGTTGGGTTTTTTGGGGCCAGGGTAGTTGGGCAGAGACAGTGCCCTGTCACTTTAACTGCTGCTGGGGCACCCAGCAAAGGCTTTTAAAGCCTTTACGAGTGGCCTTTGGTACCCATAATTACTTCTTCAGTTGGGAGTTAGGGGAGTCCTCTAGTTTGCAAGTGAGGGGAAAATTTTTATTAGCATAGGGTTTGGGTGTCAAAGTCTGACAAAGGGATGGGGAATTAACATAGCTATATAGGATTTACAGTGCTGCTACAAGGCTCACAATTGTTTTTTTCAGGGATTAGCATAGGACCCTAACATATTACCTTAGCATGTACCCAATTATGCAGTTAACCGAGGTGGATTGAAACTATGAATACAGAAGAAGCTTCATCTGCTTTTTCTCATGAACATTGGCAATATCTGACTTTCATGATGGAATTTCAAAATACAATACTTACTTCCAGCTTAACCACAGCATCGTAATCATCTGTTATTTTCTTGTATTCATGCTTTCACCTCAACAATCTGTACTTATTTTCTCTATCTCTCTCACAGTTTCCCATTAACTTCAACATTACTCTTTTACTCGTCAGTCTTACAATTATTCTACTCCTTATTAGATCTCATCTCTTTATATCACCAATCACTTCTCAGGTCCAGCTACAACCCCAGGAATTATGAAAAAATCATACAACTAAACTGTAAAGGGGATTCACTTAAAAAATGTATCAGATGTCATTTATTAGCTTATCTTGTCTTATAATCACAAGTGTTGATATATTACATGTATTAAAAATGAAGTTGTTACTTTTCATAAGAAATATTTAATAAATTCTGTGTTCTCCCATTATGGGAGAGTTTCAAACGTTCTGTTTTCGGCTGTTTAGATCTCCATTGAATATGCTAAATAACTCTGTCGTTACAGAACCCATTGATGCCATACGTTATAGCATTCCATTGGCTGGAGGCTATTTTTGTCAACTGGAATTTTTGCAAATGGCTTTTCCTGTATATATATTTATACTGGTAGGGCAGGTAGAGCACTGATTTTCCAGCATTGTCCGTTCCTTGGCTTTGCCGGCAAATCGATTTTGCCGGTCCAATGGTGCTTTCTCAATAAACGTTGGGATTTAGCAATACTGCAGTTTTATGTTTTACTTTAAGTTCTTAGGGCCTCATTCTATTATCGGCCGTAAATCAGCCGTAAGGCTGCGATTCCTTGCGGGGGTTCAGTTAACTCGCGATTCTATTATACGGCCCCGCAAGGATCTCCCCTTACGGCAGGCCGCATATCTTGAAAACGGCCGTAAGCTCTGAAATCTAAAAACTAAAAAATAAATTCAAGCCTGCACTGTACAGCTCTGTAAATGCTAGGGATCATATTGGGGGACATGAGGATTAAAAGTAACCCACTCTCAAGCTTGCACATCAGCCCAAACCCGAGTTCAAATTAACTGTTTATTTTCTGGCTGCGGCGTGGGCGTGTCTGAGGTGCTCCAAGCACTCTGGACTTTTTACATGTATATTTTACGTATATTAAAAAATATATATTTTACGGATTTGAGTATAGGGTAATTATGTGCTATTTTTGCTAACACCGAATATCACTTTATAGACTCCGCAAAGTGCAGGATGGCTTTATTTGAGCTATTTTATGTGCTTAATTGGTGCTAGCGGGACCTGTGTGCTGCAAGTAAGCTGCGGCTCGTTTTTAGCCTTGCAGACAGGGTTCCCGGAGCAATAGAATAGCAACCAGGCTTTTCTTACGGCCGATTTCCTTGCGGCCGTTTTAGATCAAAGGCTTTCCTCCGGCGCTTGCGGCCGCAAGAGATAGCAAGGCGCCGGCCGCAAGCCTGCCGGAGTCCCCGGCCGGAGGGGAATAGAATAGCCGGAAAGCTTGCGGCCGGTCCTTGCGGCCCCGCAGCGGCTGCGGCCGATACTGGAATGAGGCCCTTAGTATTTAAGATACATTTATGTATTTATTATACACTCTACAAGAACTACTTAATAATGAATGATACCATGTACACAAGATGTTTAGAAAAAAACAATTTACTGACTCAAAAATATCACTGTAGCTTTATAGAATGAAAAGGACCAGTGGGGCATTCCTTATTGAATAGGAGCAGTGGAGCTCTTAGCCAGCTCTGTTTCACCCTGATAGCTGCTAGCTTACTCTTTTTTTAATAAAATAAATACTTCTCTCTCGTTACCAACTTGTTGAGAAGTTCATGTGATGAATTTGGATGTGAAATTGAATAACACAAGGTTTTAGAGAGAATTTTTTATAGAGCGAGTAGAGTAGACAGAGATGGTTGAAAGCTCCACCGCTCCATTGCATTCATTAATACTTTTCCCCTTTTTCATTCAGTAAATACTTCTCTCTCTACGAACTTGTTGACAAGCCCATATGATGAAGTTGGACATATTAGTTCATCAAACGGGCTTGTCAACAAGTTAGTAGACAGCGAAGTATTTACTGAATAAAAAGGAGCAGTGGAGCTTGATAAACCTACATGCTTTACAAGAACATTGAGTAATACCTGTATACATAAGACAACTCAAAAAGTTTACATACAGTATAAATCTCAAGCAACTGCAAGCAACCTGTTAAGTTAATCATTAAGCTCTTAAATTTGGGAGCTGTCCTGATTACTGTCTGTTTTGTAGTTGCATAGCACATTTTGGATTTCTGATGCTGGAGGTGTAACATCTGGGATACTTGAAGACGAAGCCATAGGACATACAATGATTTTAAACTTACGGTAATCCAAATAAGGTTGCTTCATTTGTTTGGATCTTTCCTTTGCTCATTTTTCATGCAACAAACAATTAGTTCTTGTGCTGTAAAGGTGCTACGTTGCTGTGGTCCTTTAATTAATTTGCTCACCAGATCAATTAACTTGCCAATACACCGCTGTTGAAACCATTCCATCATCACTCGGTCGTGATCAGTTCTGTTACCATCTTTCATTGTTATTCAAATGGTCTTTTGCTTCTTAGAATCGCTGTCTATAGACTTTCGATAGTTTTTCCCCTTTGCTTATTGATGTCATAAACATTTGATGAACCAATATCATAGATTTCACACACCTTACACACTGAAAGACCACGGTCACATTTTTTTCTACAGTTCAGCTTTCTCTTCAATTGTTATGAACTGGTGGTTGCTTTTGCCACTACAACCACAGTCAAATGCATCTTTGTTCAAAGCCATAGCAAGCTTTTAATGTGTACAAAAATACGCTCAGAAGGTCAGATAAATTCAGAAGGGCAAATCGGGTCAGTATGTACTCCAAATAGGCTCAGAAAGACAAATAGGCTCAGAATGTCTCGTTTTGGGGCGAAGAGGTGAAATAGGCTCAGAAATTCCTCCTTTTAAGCTCAGAAGGTCAAATAGGCTTAAAAGGATATAGATTCTGAGAAGGTCAAATAGGCTTAGAATGTCCTCCTTTTAGGCTCAGGAGGTCATATAGGCTCAGAAGGTTATATAGGCTTAGAGGGTAAAAGTGGCACAGAATGTCCTCCTTGTAGGGTCAAGAGGTCCAATTTGCTTAGAAATTCCTCCTTCTAGGCCCAACAGGTCAATACGCTCATAATGTCCTCCTTATGGGCTTTGGAGGTCAGATAGGCTACACATTTTCTCCTTTTAGGGTCATAGGTCAAACAGGCTCAGAATGTTAAATAGGCTCAGAATGTCTTCCAAATAGGTTTAGAAGGTCAAATAGTCTCAGAATGTGATTAAACATGGCTTTGATTGTACTACTTGCTCAGAACAGGCTCAACACAGCCTGTCATCATGCACAGCTACTTCCTGCATGTAAATTTTGTCTGGATTAAAAGAGTTTCCAGAGTAACTGATTGCCAAAAATCTGTGACCTATCTATCTATCTATCTATCTATCTATCTATCAATCTATCAATCTATCTATCTATCAATCTATCTCTCTCTCTCTCTCTCTCTCTCTATATATATATATATATATATATATATATATATATATATATATATATAATTTAATTTATGGTGGGCAGAAGAGCAATAGAAGCCCTCCACCATACAGTAGAAGAGTAAATAAATAATACAAGTTAAAAAACCTGCTTCCAGCTCAGAATTCTGAAAAAAAGAGTTATTACACTGCATTCTGGGAACCTTGGCAGGGACATGCAAATGTGCCCACAACAGCTTTGCTCTTGCAGTCCATAACTATTTCAAACATGGCTTCCCTTTAACATATGCCCACTGTATCAAACAGCTTTTAGCAAGGCTAGAATTGTATTATACACAAGCTAGGAATCCCACCCACATACAGCTGTTTCAAGGTTACTGCTTAATTATCCCCCCCCCCCCCCCCCCCCAGTCCCTATGCCCCTGCCTTTGGGCAAAGGTTCAGTCAATCACATACAGTCATACAGTGTATGTATTCAGTATTCATTAATTATAGTTCTTGATTATAGTACCAATAACAAGCTTTTCTCAGTCAGAGAAAATGCACTTTATAGTAAGTACAATATATAACAGATACAGAAAACAACATGTAACGTATTCAGCTACTTTACCTGCTTTCCATAGGAGTCATGAACAGGGGAGATGATTCCTCCAATAACAATAAACCTCCCGGTCTTGTGCAGATAATCTCGTGCTCGCTCTGTGATAAAAAGAGACAAGATCATTAATAGATACAGAAATTACATTTACAATTTTACTACTGCAAGAGAGGTCTTAAGACAAAGGGTGACTGCATTTTTCAGACAGGAGAATGGATAATTCACTGAAGGTGATTTGAAATTGATAAAATTCTGATTTGTGTTGTGTATACTCTAAAAAAGTATACAAAAACGGATTCAAATATTTACCTGATCTCGGGACTTGCCCCTGTCAGCCAATGAGCATTAATATAGCTGTATGACTTATACTTGTCTACCAATGAAAACTACAGACATATATATAGTTAATTTAAGGTTAAATTAAGATTAAACAGGTTTTACTTAATATTGTTAGAATACAACATACAAATTTACTAATGTTTAAAGCATGTTCCCTTTCTGGATCACTAACTTGTTGTGGTGAAGGGGCTTGTGTACTTCAATGAAGCTGTGAGCTGTACCATGTAGGGTCAACCCTACATGGACAGGTCATAGCAGAGGGGTCAGACAAATCATGGCCCACTGGACTAGGAACTGGCAACCCATTCCAGTATATTTGCCATGAAAACCTTATGGATAAGCACAACCAGACACAAGATGTGCCTGGCATGCTTCAGTCCGCCGAGTCACAGAGAGTCGGTCATGACTGAATGACTGAACAACAACAACAAAGTTTGCTCATTTAAATGTATGAAAAAAATAACTGTGTTTCATGTCCCCTTAACTTATTAGGGGAGAAGAGCATATCATTTATTTTTACTGTCAGGTGATCTGATCACTCTAAGTGTGATCTAAATACCTACATATATATTTTGTTTTCTATTGACCCTATAGAGAAGTTTTAAGGCCTTAACACCATAATAACCTATTTCTACTGTCGCTACACTACTCAAATGTAAAATTACTAATATTCTATGATTTTTTTCACTTGTCATTAAGAACCACTATAGTTCAAGAAAGAGGTATATTTGTTTGAAACGTTTGTAAAAGACTAACAACATTAGCAGTTTTACAAGTTCTATAGACCACTTCTTGCTTTTCTGCCACTCTTTAAACCCCTTGGGACCCTATTCTATTAGCTGCTCGCAAATGCCTCAAACTCTTAAATTTGGCTCCAAGTGTTTTTTTTTATTTATATATAAATGTTTAGATGTATTCTATTGACTCCAGCTCTCAAATTCTAACCTCAAGGTTGAAATCGTAAACCCTGTCTTTTTAAGTCTGATTTCAAGGGGCCTAATGATATGATCTGGCAATTTACTTCTTAGACACAGCCAATAGTGAATAAGGCCGTCATCATGATATCAGTAAAACATTGAAGTTACATGTAATCTGCAATCAGAGGCATAATAATTAATTAGAGCCAATAAGTAATATTTGCTGATCGGGCTCACAATCTAGCAATCTATTAAATGTTTTAGTCATATGGGTTTCAATGGATTGATATTGATATTTTTGAATTGCTTATTTGTGGGTTTGAGACTGTTGTGAAATTAATTCTAATGTCTTTCCATGCCTTCTAAAGTACAGTATGATGCATTTAATTGCTGTTACAGCTCTAGTAAATGTTTGAAAAAGCCCTTGCGAGTCCTATTTACTGTAGTACTCGTAATATTAGAAACTTGATACTTTTTTCTTTTTGGGCTGTACTTTATTTGTGAGCTAGAGCTATGGGTCTATTAGAATATCATTTTTTTTTCAACTTTAATTAGTTAGAGATCGTAATATTTGAGCTGTGTTAAAACCAATGAAGTTCTAAGGCAAAATTTGCAAGTAGTGAATAGAATCTGTGGCAATATTAAGAGCAGTTTTAAGTGTATATAAATGTACTAATTGGGCAATAGAATAGGGTCTCTTATGTGTAAGCCATGGACATAAACACATTTCTGACCTATTTATGAATAGAGAAATGTCCTTAGAAATTATTACAAATAAGTGTTGATGCTGCTTTAGCTTCTGATGATATATGTTTTTTTTTTTTAAATAATTAAACAAAACAGTTGACATATATTTTTGGAACATCAATGAATAATCAACCTGAATTAAATCAAAAAACATAAAACATTTGGAAACAATGTCTAATATTAATTAAAAAACATTTTTTAATTGTATTTAATTTTGTAAATATCATCCAGTTTAATTTGGGTAATGAGTATAGGGCATTTCAGTATTATACATATTGTCACTGTTAGCTACTCATGATAAATACTTATTGGTAAATCTCATACTCATATACAGGTAAGCATTTATATTGCTATATTTTAATCTGAACATATCGGAGGGTTTGTGCTATATTTACCCATCTCTTCAGAATCCAGAAATAGAGACACATTTATAATGTATTGTTTGGCTATGCATCGCAGGGCTCTGTAATAGTACTGGGATTATGGGATTATTTCCTTTTTTTCAGTCCACAAATCAATTGCCTAATCTACAACCCAAATAAAGCACTTTTCAAATTTACACAAAAGTGGTTGGATAAATGTGGAGGAGACAGGATTAGTAATCGATGCATTCAACATGTCAAAGTCCCAGGTCTAAAGTGGCTATATCTAAATCCTTTCTATAAAAACATTGAGCCTGATTCAATTGTAAGCCCCCATCCCGCGGGATCGTGGCCGTATGTCTGCGGGTGTGCTGCAAGCTCCCATTCGTCTTCAATTACGGTGCTATTCAATTGAAGGAGCCCGTAAGTTATGGTCCAAAAGCCGACTCTGTAAACCATGCACTGGTCCGTAGCAGTTCAGGGCAGGAATAAGCGAGAATGTATCCATCCATTTCAAAATAGCCAATAGAAAATGAGACCGCCATCATTGCTGCAGTCAAACATGGAGGTTACATGTCAATCAATTAGGTTTGGGGGTCCGAAATGCGATGGGACTTGCAAACCCTCAAAATAAAAAATAATAAAAATGAATGCCAATACTGTTCTAGTCCATGTCGGTGGCCTGATATGTATTAAATCATTGATTCCCGAGATAGATATAACCCAGAAATGAAACATAAAAATAAACTTATTTTGACAGCCGATTTGCGAGCTTGAGACTGTTGTGTAATTAATTCTAATGTCTTTCATCGCTTTCCCCATTACTTACAGTGCAGTATTGATTTTTTATTTGCATTTACAGTGCAATGATCTGGTGTTTAACCCCCTTGTGGGTTCTGTCTAGCATTCGCAGGATTTTCTCGTACATTTGCCATTTACGTGTGTGAAGACATTTGTGGCCTTGAGGAATTGGAAAAATTGAAGAGCTATTTGCGATTTTAGCCATCGTAACTCTTGCGAAAGTGAAAGATCAAAGGCTTCGGCCATAACCTGTAAATCATTTGGAGCCTGCAAAAAGATGCCAATTGAATAGCAAATTAACTTATGGCCTCACTTACGGGCTCCAGTAACTTACAAAGGCTCATTGTTATCAACCCAATATATTCATAAATAGATAGAATAAAATAAATAAAAAACAACACTATGCAAATTATAAGTGGTATTAACATTAGTAAATATGTTAAAAGTTAACGTCCTTCTCCTTCTACGCATTTTGTGATTTCACAGTACATGTCCATAGGGTTGAAGAGTGAAAGGCTAATTCAAAATAGTTACTTTCAAGAACATCACTGAACTTTCCAGAATTTTCCTGAACATTACAGAACATCCCCATCAATCGAATAGTCCGTTGAAACCATTATCCCATAACTCTTAAAATACATAACCCTGTGTGTGCGATGAAGAAAAAAAACAGTGCCATACTGAAAAAGAGCAATATGTTTTGAATACAAGTTGTATAAATAAGTGCAATCAACACCATATAATGAAAAATGTGGATAATATGTTTAATCCTGTGCTATAATTATAAATAAATTAAAAATAATAAACATAAGGCATACAAAACTACAGAAGAATATAAAATAAATAAGAATACAAAATAAATAATATACCAAGCATACAGACAAACACTGAAGAAAAAGTAGTTATTATTTCAGATAATTTCAGAATGATAGGCAAGCAATGTAGTAAATCAGTGAGAAAAACAAGCATAATATTTTCTTATATTACAACACAGACATTATACTGTGATCTGAACCATAAGTGATGTCATGTACATAGTAAAGCAAAGCCATGCTGCTTTGTTTTAACCTGCAGCCTTGTGAAATAAAAAAATAAAATAAATGTAAAGTTAAATTAAAGACTTAAATACATTAAATACAACACATATTAACTAATTATACATATGAATATGTAATAATAATAATAATAATAATAATGTAATAATAATATGTAATAATATATTGCTTGTTTGAAACAGCACATATCCAAATGTCCATTTTCTTTTAATACTATAAGGGAATTAAAAATATTTCCACAATATGAAAATAACTATTCTAAACATAGCATCAAGGATCCATTTTAAAAGAAAATGCAAAATTAGCAGCCCAGATTTGTATCTGAAATTTCATTCTGTTCTTCTTCATATTGATTTAATAGACAACAATCAATACAACTCCATTTCATTACCAGATGGGTAAGATTGCTGGCTTTTAGTTGCTGACCACATATGGTTCCTCAACAGCAAATCCTATTACAGTTGTTTTATCTTTGCATTTTTCAGGGAGCGGTACTAGATCTGGAGTTAGGCAATAATGCTATTGTGATTAAGGGAAGTAGTGGTTTATCATTTGAGCTAATAACAAAAAAACAGCATGTCTTAGCCTAAAAATAATGATATAACATTTTGAAAATTAAATAGATATGATTATTATTGATGAAATTGCATTATTTCCTTTAAATATAAAAGCCTTCAAAATTAACTTATTTGAGAAACAACTCTTATTCCTGCATATCTCTTGCTACATCTTATTTAACACCACAAGGTCTAAGACCATCATTATCCAGGGCTTACCTCACTATTTAAACTGTTTTACTATTTTGGGATTACTTGAGAAGAAAATATGATCTCTCCTCAAGGATTTCTCCTAAAATTGTCTTCTTCCCAAAACATTTTTGTTAAATTGGCAAGAAGCATGTATTCTAGAATTACAACACATATTAAATAAGGGGATAATAATCCCACACTCAGAAAGGCAACCTAAACCATTAAACCATCATTTTTTGCAGACATCATCAAATACGAAGCTGAAGGGTTACTGTACAATGCTGAGTAAATCTTGTTCCATATCTTCATGTTATACTATGCTAACCTCTCTTTCTGGATTACTCAATGGCTAGCAACATACCAGGATGCAAACAGGGCCTCTCATAACATTAAGCTATGAGAATCTTTCTTAAAAAAAAATTGATTACTTAATTCACATTACATTTTTGATAGTAGGGTGGGTGCTCCTAATATGATTAAACAAGCAAAAAATACATACGGTACTAATAGGTATGTCCCGGTATAATTCCTATATATAGATATTAATAATTCTAAAACAATACCTGAAGGTAATTTTAAAATATATATTTTCTCTGAGCTATTCAATGTTGTATTTTAGGAATATATTTCATTCAATTTTAATAACTTCATGTATTCTTCCCTTCTTGATTCCCTGATAGTTATTCATTTGTGGGAACTTAATTGTGGACAAACCAAAAAGGTGTCCAACACCTCTGAAGGAGCTTTACAGCTAAATGCTGACTTTTGATTGTGAACATAGTTAGGAGGTTTATCATTAACTTGCTCATAACTGTTAAAAATATCATAGGCCAAATGTGGAAAAATTGATCGGCTCCAGATAGTAACTTCGAACAGCTAAAGAATACTGCAGAAACATAAAAGGTAATTGCCCCTAAATATAATTCACTTTCAAAAACACTTGCATTTTGTAGTTGCTTTTTTTCTTCTATTGTACTATTGTGAGATTTATTAATCACCACCACCATTCACTGGAGAAGTGAGGGCCTTATTTGCAGCTTGGAGAACTGCATCCTGGATCACATGTGACACATCTATACTATGGGGGTTATGCTGGATTGTCTTTAAAGAGGCTCTCTGAAACAGACATGAGAACTAATGTGACATTTTCCATGTCACCTTTCCACCACTCTGAATTTTATTGCACTTGTTTTTTTATTCCCCCTTCCTGTATATTTGTAAAAAAATCTGTTTTTTTATAATAACATTTTTATTGAATGTGATCAATTTACAACTTTTGAACAGGTAACAGGATAGCAATATGAGGATGGTGTTATCTTGTCTTTAGCAGAAAGTCTATATACAGTATTTACAGTATATTGTTCTTTATTTTCATGATCACCCACCTCTTACTCTTTATCCCTCCATAAGATACACAGCTAGACCTTGAAACAAATGTGGCCCTATGTACTAAAGGGTTATGTGTTGGAAATCTCCTAGAGAAACTCGCCATTCCTTCTGTGGTCCTATGGACTAAGAACTTAAAAATCGTTATCTCTAACACTTCACCCATTAGTACATGTAGTCAGGGCCAATTCTTGGGGTAGGCATTTCAGATGACAGCCTGGGACATCAGGCTTTGAGAGAGAGTAGCCTGACCATGGTAATCTTTCTTTATATGCCATTCCCTATGTCATTTTTATCCTTGTGCCCTTTTAAGTGCCATTATAATAAAATATGTGTATATGTATAATTACAAAATGATGGACTCAGAACCTTGACCTAATTTTCCCCAAATCCATTTGGACCTCAGTGGACTTTGTAAAAAAAATAATTGACTATTCCTGTACTAAAGGATGAAATATTGGAGATGCATGTGGATCTATTGGAAATGTCAAATATTAGATAAATCCCACGCAATAATAGAGTAATGGAAAAATCTCCAAAAGATCTCCAGGCATGTTACTCCAGATACTTAACTCATCATTAAATAAGCGCCACTGTCTGACAGTTACTATAGTAAGAAATTGATATTTATTTTGTAAATAATTAAGGCTTTCTTGAATATTTTTGAACCAGGAACAAATAAGGTGTGAAATTATAATGCAGGATTCTGAGAAGGCTGTATGTTAATTTTCTGCAATTAAATTTATTGCTTCTATTTTTAGTATCCTGAAGCAATGAAGGAAACCTGCCGACAAAGCCAACTGAGAAGAGACTGTAGGAGAAGTTGCTGATACAGCTGTATGTCACATTAGAAATAAAATGAATGTGTACTTGAGTTTTGCGGGTTTAAATTTCGATGATCTAGTTATTTCTTTCCCAGTCATCCCCATTACACTGAGTGGATGGAGGAAGAAAGAACAGGTATAGGTGAAATGTTTTTTTTTTGCTTTATACAGTATATTATGTTTTTTTCAGTTGGAACAGGCACGCACCCCAGTATCTTTGCCTTATCGATGGGCACAATCAGAGACATAATGATTGTGCCAGGTGTGCCGCGGTCCATAGGGTCGAAGAAAGATGGACACAATCAAATGACTAAACAAACAGCAGATGTATCTAGGTTGCAAAAATAACAATCTGCATATCACAGGATGTAAAAGAACTGCGCTCAGTTTCTTACTTTATAAACCTGACGTTGATGTTACTCTAAGAAAATTTAATAAGTAATGAGATTGGACATGGTGTACATTTTCTTTAACAGAGAAGTGGATGTTTAGTCTTATTATTTATTAATGATATGATTTAAACTGATAATGTGATTTCTGCTCTATTTTAATATTGCACACTCTTTCATTTCTTTCTGTATTGCTGTTCTATTCTATATTTGATTTCTAGCCTTATTTGTGAGTTTGTGTCACAATAATACAAACCAGCATATCAATTATATTACTTTGATCTTCGGCAAGATTTAGTAAATGGGTTAAATACACTTCATAAAAGACAAACAAGATTGGAGGAAGGAGTGAAGGACCTCTTTGATCTGAATATTTTCTATAGAGTCTTTTGGATAACTACATTTGGCAATGGGCTAAATATTTTATATATAAAGAGTATACATAAATAAAATAAAAATATACCCAGCATTTAAATATTTAAAATTTTAATTTGAAGTCAGTTTATTCAATATTCTACTTTATAAACTATTTTCTTATATGGATTCATTACTAAAATAAAGGGATAACACTACTTATTCAGGATTTAAAATATTTATTTTCCATTATGTGTGTAGCTATTACCAGTCTTTCGGATAGCAACACCTAATGCTACAGTTGTATATTAATATGTAACACAGGCCGTCACACACATTGTCCCATGTATGTTACATGTCTGTTTGATGTCATTGCTTGATTTGATGTCACCGGTGGCATTGGACATCCAAGTGAAATACACGTGTATGCACCCGGGCCTGTGTTGCATATTACATTACAACTGAAGCATTAGCAAAATGGAGTTCTTGCTGTTAAAGTAGGACTGTTGATAACAAAATAGCTTCAGATAAGATCTCAATAGAAGTAAATGGAAAATTAATCTCCAGCAGGATAAACCTCAGTAGCAGTCCAAGATGGAAACGTTCATGACGCAACCAAAGTCAACCAAATTAAAGATTTTCCCTAAAATGCTTTTATGCATAGTTGGTAATATAGCTGGCAATGTTACTTTGTTGCATAAATTACAGAAGTTTTTCTCAAACTACCGTGGTCAGCTGGTACAGGCGGAGTGAATCCCATCAGCAGGCAGGGGGTAAAAAGGACACTGCCCAGAACACTGTTGAAAGGGTAACCTCTGACTTCTCCGAAAAGCATTTTAAAGAGACTCTTTCCCCCCAAATTCAAGTTGTTGTTTTTGGCTACTCTTAAAGCACATCAGTAGGGATATACATTGCAATAGCCATTTTTATTTCTAAATTGGGTCAATTCTGAGAAACACTATTATTTATACTGCCACTATTTGCAAACGAGCAGCTCTTGACAACTAGTTAGCCACTTTGATGCGCTAACTAGAACTACAGTGTGCTTGTCTGACACTGTGGTGGATAAAACAGCCACCAAAGGTATCACTCGGGCAGAACCTCTCACCACCCAGAGCAAGAACTCTGATGCACAAATGAGCATACTGAGCAACACATTAGCTACAAAAACAGTGCTGCAATTCTCAGGAATTATATACTGTAGAAAAAATGCTATGACAATGTATAAGTTGTTTTTCATACTCTTTAAGATGAAACCAAATCCTGTTGAGGTGACAGTGTCCCTTTAAAAGACCACTGAAATCTGAAAATGATTTAATCAATTTTCCACTTTATTACATATTTTCTTATATTAATAAATATTTAAAATACAATTTAGGCTTTCTATTTTCCAGTATGGGCACAGCCATTTTGCTACTAAGAGTCCTACCTTGATAGCAAGGCCTCCATCTTGCTAATGCTGCATTTGCAAATGAATATGCAAAACAAGCCCATGCGCGTGCACTTCCATTTATTTTAATTGGTTCTTTGCTGCAACAGATGGCAATGTGGCCACCAGTGACATAAAGCAATGATACACGGGATAAAGCTCAGGTGGGCATGTGTTGCAAATAGATATGCAACTGTACAATTAGCAAAAATAAGGCCTTGATGTCAAGGGACGGCTGTTAATAACAAAATGGTTGCACCTACAGTGGAAAATTAAAGGCCTAATTTAGACGTAAGTATCGCTATTCCTATATTTTAATAATACATTAATATAATAAAATATGCTTTCAAGTAGAATATTGATTAAACTGATATATTTTATAGTCTTTTATAAACTAAAAATAAACATAAAAGATTAACAGCCTTATTAAATTGCGATTCAGAAAATGTAAAAGGGCTCTATTTAAGCACATAGCATATTTTATTTACAGATGTTTTTAGTTAGTGAACTTCTATCCAAAAGCAAGGTCTTCGCTAACTAAAAGCTTCTGTAAAAAAAATAGAGCCCTTTTAAATTTGCAGAATCGCAATTTAATAAGGCTGTAAGTGCTTAGCCCTCATTATGTGACCATACACAAACATAATAGTTAACATAAACAAATGTTATTCAAAATAATATAGAATCATGCCACTATTAAAAATGGGGAATATAACGCCCCTATGCCCATTATGTGGGACCTCCCACTTGGAAGCATCAACAGATATAGAGTCCCTAATGATTACTCTTAACTTTGAATTTTTTAAAAATATTAATAAAGAAAGGATGGAAATAATAACAAAATTCAAATGCCCATGCCCTTAAAAGGGTCCTCCTACCTGGAAGGCTTTTAAGAAGTGTAAAATACCCCAGAGCTTGCTAAATATCCTAGTCTGAAAAAGGTGATAGGTAAAAAAAGAGAGAGAGAGAGGGACATAATAACAAAATGAAAATCCACATGCCCTCCATGGGGTCCTCCTACCTGGAAGGCTTTTACCTAGTGTAAAATACCAAAACAACTTGTTGAAAACCCTAATCTGAAAAAGTGTCTGAAAACCCTAATCAATGGTTCTTTAAGCCCTCAACAGAATGGTGAAATAACCATTCTACCCAATGTGTGAATGCTCAAAACTCTCTAATAATAAGATCGAATATTCAGTATTGTGTTATGTTGCAGATTTGAGTATAGTTGAAAATGTATCTTGCATATAGATCCTTACATATTATTTAACAACTAAAAATATGTATTACAATGTGTAGCAGACAAAGTAAAGTATCTTCTAAATCAGTACATTCTATCCAACATTGTAAACCCAACTACATTAGCATGGCCAACATATACTGAGATAATAGATCAAACTAGTACTCTGAACATCCCGATGGGCAATTGAACCAAGCAGTTTAGGTGACCGGCTAGCCTATGCAATTAATTATACCGGTTCTCAATACTCAAAAATGTATGTTGTTTGCCTGCTACAGTACATGAAAGTATTTAATATTATATTGAATCAAATAATAATTTTATTGGCCCTTAAAAGACAACTATAGATTCTGAACATGAATCTATTTATACTAATGGAATAAAGGCTAGGAAAGAAAATGCTGGAACATTAAAATGTGACACAGACCAACTGATTAATAGTGACCAGGAAAACACACAAGCGAAGTACCAATGGTTGGGACACTGCCACACGATGAACCTGCACTACCTTTATCAAATAATTGGTTAACACAAGAAAAAGTCCAAAGGAGGCTTGAAAAAAAAATATTAATAAAGCACCTGGCCTTGTTGGAAAAAGAAAGGGTACGGGGGGAAATGGATTCTGTAATAACTAAACCATTATATCAAATTTTTCATGACTCATTCTCCATAGGTTCAGTACCAGTTCACTGAAGATCCAGGGAACTATAGACTGGTGAGCCTCATGTCTGTAGCGGAGAAGCTCTCATAAGGGTTACTAAGGGATAGAATACAAAAATATATCCATTTGAACAAGTCATATCAAACGAATCTAATTAGTATATATGAAGAGGTAGGTAGGAACTTAGACCAAGGCAACTCCGTAGACCTAGGGCCACATTCAATTCCAAGCCTGCAACTCAATCGCAGACAAATTTCTGCAAGTGTGTTGCTGGCTCTCGTTGGTCTCCGATTGCAATGCTATTCAATTGCTCAAGGCCGCAAGATATGGGCCCTGCGACAAAACCATAAACCATGCACTGGTTCGGAGCACTTCAGGGCAAGAACATGATCAATTCAGCAAGCCCGTAACTGCCCATTTTGAATCAGCTAATAGAAAATGAGACCGCCATTATTATGGCAGTAAAACATGGAGGTTACATGTCAATCAATTAGGTTTGGGGGTCTGATATGGGATCAGACTCGCAAATCCCAAAAATAAAGAATTATGAAAAAGAATGCCAATACTGTTATAGTCCATATGGGTGGCCTGATATGTGCTAACTCATTGATACTCAAGATCGATTTAACCCCAAAATGACGCATACAAATCATTTTTATTTCCTGACGATTTGCGGGCTTGAGACTGTTGTGCAATTAATTCTAATGTCTGTCATGGCTTTCCCCATTATTTACAGTGCAGTAGTGATTTTTTATTTGCATTTACAGTGCTACGAATAGGTGTTTAACCCCCTTGCGGGTCCTCTGTAGCACTCGTTGGATTTTCTACTTCATTTGCCATTTACGGGTGTGAAAACATTTGCAAGCTTGTGGAAATTGAACAATTAAATAGCAATTTGCGATTTAAGCCTTGCAAATGTAAGAGATCAAAGGCTTCTGGAGGCTGCAAGTTACGAGGTTAACCATTGCAATATTTTCAAGCCTGTAACTCGGAAGCTGTTCCTAGCCTGCAAAAAGACGCCAATTGAATAGCAAAATAGCTAGCGACCTCACTTACGGGCTCCCGGATCTCCCCAGACCTTAATTGAATGTGGCTCTTAGTCTGTTTGGATTTTGCTAAGAATTTTGATACAGTAGCACATTGGAGGCTAATGTAGAAATGGAACAAATCTCTGGGTATCAGATATTGAAAGGGATTTGGGAGTGCTTGTGGACAACCACCTAGGTAATAGTGCTCAAAGCCAAGTAGCAGCTGCAAAGGCAAATAAAATATGAGCATGTATTAAGAAGGGTATAGAAGCAAGGGAAGCAAATTTAATTCTGTCACTATACAAATCCCTAGTACACCCTCATTTGGAATATGGAGTAATGTCCTTCAAAAAATAAGGACCTTTTAAAGTTGGAAAAGTTTCAGAAAAGGACAACAAAGGACAACAAAATTAATAAGGGGAATGGAAGGACTAAACTATGAAGGAAGTCTAATCAAATTAAATGTGTTTTCTATAGAAAAAAAGTTGTCTAAGAGAGTATAGCCTTCCCACAAAATGTATAGCATGATTTAGGAACCAGCCCCGCACTAAAGAGTTCAATTTAAGATGGAAATCATCCGATGCTGTGCATGAAAGCTGTCTTATAATGGCAGGCATATGCTAAAAGAAGCAATGTATAAATTGGTTTTGGATTAAAGAGGGAAAATTAATTGTGGACTGATTTACATGTCCCCAGCCAGTTTACCAGAGTGCACTATAATATAAATATAAATATAAATATATATATATATATATATATATATATATATATATATATATATATATATATATATACACAAGCATAGCTAATACAGGCCAGAAAATCTGTTTGCACACATTCCATTTGAGTTAAATACTAAACACTGAACTTAATCAGCCAGTGAGACACCAAACCCTCCCTCTCTCCTCCCTACTCATGAATCAATATACCAATTAGCAGAATGCCATACCTCAGGCTCCTGATCATTAACAATTGTAAAAGGCATGGAAGACTTTATGCACAACTAAAGTCTGTTGAAATTAAGTTTTTCTCTAAAATATGTTTTTTATGTTCATTGATCACAAACAACAGTTAATTACTAACAAAAGCATATTTCTGGATATAATGTGGTTACTATATATGGGGGTTGGGCTATGTTGTACCTTGGCCAGAGACCACTATTGCTTTAACTGGAAACTGCAAAAAACACTTTAATGAATAGACAACAATAGGTAAATGTTAAAATATAGGATTAAAAATACAACATTTTCTATAAACCCCAAATGTATTGTATGTTTGCTACATTCAAAACACTCTCCTCCTCCCACCACCACCTCCCGTCCCTTCCTGTCTCACAGCTGAAGACTTTGCCAGCCATTTTAATCATAAGATTGAAAACATTTGTAACAAACTCTCCTCTCAACATGGACCACATACTCCCTCCTCTCAACTAACTGATAACACTCAGCCTTTACCCTTCCCTAAGCCCATAGCCATTATGCATCATCTGACACTGATTCTGCAACTAACTACCGCCGCATCTCTCTATTTCCCCCGACTTTCAAACTGCTTGAGCGGCTTGTCTACAATCGCCTTACCCACTTTATCTCCTCCAACTCTCTTCTTGACCCCTTCCAATCCAGCTTCCGACCCCAACACTCTAACTGAGACAGCTCTCACAAAAGTCACTAATGATTTGCTCACTGCCAAGTCAAAGGGTCACTTTTCTATTCTAATTCTCCTGGATCTCTCTGCTGCCTTTGATACAGTTGATCACCCTCAATTAATCAAAATTCCCCACTTCCTTGGAATTAGAGATACTGCTCTCTTGTGGTTCAACTCATACCTACAAGATCGAACATTTAGTGTCTCCTTCTCTGGCAGCTCTTCTTCTCCTCTCCCTCTGTCTGTTGGGTTACCCCAAGGGTCAGTCCTAGGCCCCCTACTATTTTCCATCTATACATTCTCACTTGGCACCCTAATAAAATCTTTTGGACTTCAGTGTCATTTCTATGCAGATGACATTCAAATCTACCTCTCAGTACCTGATTTATCCCCCTCTCTTCTAAGGGCCCTCCATCTTTGTAATGTGTTAATATTGTTTTGCCTTGATCACAATTTATGTATAGCGCTACGGAATATGCTGTCCGTGTTACAAATAAACAGTAATAATAATAATAATAATATTAATAATAATAATAAACATGGAATATCGATATGATATAATATTCCAGTTAAACCTCTGTCTCCATCACTATTTTGATCCCGCTGCAAATGTATTTACCATGGCTAGAGCTTCAGCCAACCACAGGATGCATCCTGTGATGTATTGTCACAGATGATCAGATAGAATTGGATATTCTTTTCTATGTTTCTGAGACAGCATATGCTTGGGGTAACATTGATCTCTACATGTGATTGGCTTTGTGGGTCAGACCTGGCTGGCATCTTGCACTTTCTTTGCTCAACCATCTTTTATGCTCTGTTCCTCAAATGCCCCCACAATTCTAATCCCATAATCTCAACATAGAAAGAAACCTATGGACATGTCTGTGTGTTATTTATCTTACATCATTACATAAAAATATAGAAATCACCCTATGATTTTAGCATGCTTTTTTCCCATTCAGGTAGGCATCTCATTACAACAAAGAATATTAATCAATGTGGAAAGTAATTGTGCCTATATATCCACTGCAGTCAAACTTCGGATTTGATTGTAGCAGATACTATGCCCTTGTTCATAACAGGATTAGAAACCTGTGAGGAATGGGAGGAATTGTGATGTATGGATAAGATCAGTTGTGTTGAATGGCTGCCACAACAACCAGCATCTTGACAACAGAACTAAACCGAAAAAACAGGCCACAGCTGGATAAGTATCTAGCTTGGAATGCCCATCACTTGTTATTTATAGTGTATCAATTTTATTATATTAAAGGACTATAGATCACTGGCAACATGATTAGTATGACGGGCAAGCAAATACTCAGATTTATCAAAAATGTACAGTTTTGTGTGCAAAGTTGTTGCTTTAGGAACTCTTACACCCAAAATCCGTAATCAATGGCCCACTAACCCACAGATTGGCTTATCAATAATCAAACTAGGAGTGTTTACTGAGTTTGTCTAGCTGGCCACATGATACAGCGCCCATGTCTAACATGCTGCACCCATCAATGTTTGGCAACATAGCAAATCAGTTGCTGGATAACCAATACTTAGGGCAAAGATCAATGGCGGCTCCTCTTCTCCTCAGAGTAGAGAGCAGGGACTGTGGAGGAGGAGGAGGGAGCCAGGGTGAGGTGCTGGAGGAGGGACCCAGGGGGAGGGGGGGAGAGATTCTAGGTTTGGTGGCAACTGGGAGCATTTTTGCCACCCCAAGGAGGTGCCGCCCCCTAGCACCACCCCCTAGCTACGCCACTGGCAAAGATGTTAACCCAGACCTGCTAACCCAATAGGTTATAATAATTATCAATTGAGCTTGGGTGGTTTGCTCAATGAAAGACAATTTTAGTTGTTAGTTAGCTTTAGTTGTTCAAACCTGGCCTATAGGGGCCTTGAGGAAAGTTGTTGCATGTCCTATTCATACATAAAAATATTTGCTCAAATTATCTTCTCAATGTAGTTGGCGATGGTTATTTACTTCCTTTTGCAAAAAAAGGACATATTTCAAAAGGATTATGTTTTAAAAAACATCATCAAATGTAATAAAATGTGATCCACCAACAGCAGCTGTATGGAAAAGCAAACTGGACTGCATATTTAAAACACCATAAAACATGCATTATAGCAGCACATTTCCCACTGCCCACACATCCATCATTGAAAGAAATGATTGACAACAGAGGTTAGTTGCTGTTAAAATCTACTGTCTCATGTCAACAATCAAATTAATGGGAATAAGACACTACACTGCATACTAATATACCATCCATGGCTAGGGCAATTTCTAGATTTCAGACATGGTCTTTATTTAATTGTCTTTCCAAATCTGGTTTAATTACACTGAGTGTTGGCACTCAAACAAAGGCAATAAATATGAACCCAACCCAAATTACTTTCTTATACAAAGGCATATATGGTAGTAACATGAAAATTATGCTGTCAAAAAGTACTGCTTTGCTGAAAGGTGGTCAATATATGGAATAATATATCACCAGAAGTGACAATTGTTAAGTCAGTAAGATAATTGCTTGCTAAAAACACACAGGGCTATCCTGATAAGGTAAGTTCCAATAACACATGACTGAGAACAAAGGGTTGTTTTACATGGAACATGCTCAGATTGGACTAATATGTAATTGGGGTAAATGGGGTTCCTCAGGGTTCGGTTTAGGACTGGAAAGTATTGTCTGCTTTTTTGCTGATAACACTAATTAATTAAATCAGAAAATGTACTTTCACTCCAAAGGTACTTACATAAATTAGAGGAATGGGCAACTAAATGGTAGATAAGAATGAATGAAAATAAATGTAAAGTTATGCATCTGGGAAGGAAAAATAAGCAGCAATTTAAAATCTTAATGAAACAAATTTAGGGGTATAAGATATTGAAAGGGATTTGGGAAGGCTTGTGGACAACAACCTACAATTGTAGGCACCACTTCATTAAAATGATATTTTAGAGCTGGATAAAGTGCAAAGAATAAAACGAATAAGGGGAATGGAGGGGCTAAGTTAGGAAGAAAGACTAACCAAATTACACTTATTTTTATGAACTCTTTGGGCCAAGAGGTTTTCAAGGAACAAGAGGACATCCATTGAGGTTAGAAAGAAAGTATCCACCCTAAAGAAAGAAAAGGATTGTTCACAGTGAGGGCAGTTAGACTGTGGAACTCTCTACCAAAGGAGGCTGTGAAAGCAGAATCTATAGATAACTTTAAAAAGGGCTTGAATATATTTATAAACAAAACTACACACATTTAGAGTTATCTTGGATAACTAGAGAAGTAGGAGTACTGTCCAGGGAGTAATCCAATTGCCAGCATTTGAGACCTGGAAGGATGTTTTCCGGTTATGAGACAATTGGCAATGTTTCAATGTTTGTTTCTGGATCAAGTAACAATTAATCCAAATATATCAAGGATCAGAGAATATCTAAAAAGTACTCAAATACTATGTCACTGTGTAACTCTAGTAAATAGGAAACTAATCAAAATAGATTGGACAACTGGTTCTTATCTTCTAACATATATATATATATATATATATATATATATATATATATATATATATATATATATATATATATATATATATATAAATATATATATACATATATAAATGAACATTTGTTTCCCATTTTGTGTTCATCCCTGTTTGAGCAAAGGTTGTATTAAATCAAAATGACTGACCTGTTTAAGACCAACAACCACTGGAAGGCCTGACAGTGAAAATAGAGAGTGAAGGCCTGATGTAACATACTGAAACATTGAATCAGTACCACAATGGAGGCACGATAAAGCACATTTATATTCAACTCCTGAGAGTGCCCACATATTTTTCAATTTTATTATGCAGATTGGAGCAGAGAGAGTAGCACTTTTTTTACATACGTACATATATACATTTTACATACACACACATATATATATATATATATATATATATATATATATATATATATATTTATATATATATATATATATATATAATATGAGGGTACCCTTGAAAAGTCTCACAAACAGTATACAGATATATATATATATATATATATATATATATATATATATATATATATACACACACTGAAGAAAGTACTGGCACCCACTCCAGTATCTTTGGCAAGACAAATATATGGATAAGCACAAACATAAATATAGAGAGATGTGCCTGGTGTGCTACGTCCGTATGGTCACGATACGACTGAAGGACTGAACAACAACAACAACAATATATATATATATATATATATATATATATATATATATATAGTGAACGTTTGCAAACCACTAACAATTTTTTGTGTGTGAATCTAATACGTTATATGTCAACCATTAATTCTAGTTTTACTTAAATGTGAAGGAAAAATGTAATGTAAAAAGGTAATGTGTTCTTTAAATAATATCTAGTTATTATAGATATTTCACATGTATTTCACTAAATCTCCATAGCAATATATGACAAGGTCCAGGATATAAGAGGATCAAGATTTGATGATTTAGGACCAAACAGACCATCTTCAATTAATAGGAATGCTGTCATTTCATTATATTCCTATATTCATTTATGCCTGAATGGTGCTTTTGTAGTGCTATCTCAATCACACAAACACCAAGTAAACAGGGTAGAATAGACAGTAAACAATCCAAGCAATATGGAGACATCCTCACAAAAATAAAGCTCCTGGGCACCCAAACCTACTGAATGCTAATAATGGATTGTAATCCCAAACACAGCCTAAGCACCAACACCCACCTCAAAACTCAATGCTGGAAAATCTCTTTGTTATGAACCGTAATGATGCATAAATTCATCACTGCTGTCTTATTCATTCTATGCCTTGGAGACCTGCTGAGAGCTATTAACACTTTCCCTATAGACATTAACTATTTAGGGCCCAAATCAAATGCCCAATTCGTAAATTTATACACACTTAAAATCACTCTTAATATTGCTACATATTCGGCAACTATTACTTATTGGCACTAATGAATCCTTAAGTCAATAGAATGCATATAAACATTTTTATGAAGACAAATTTATGCATTCAAGGCATTTGCAAGTAGCTAATAGAATATGGCCCTTAATTTCTGAAGACAACAGGAAATATTAAACCTCTGTCTGGTCCACTCTGTGCTGTACACACTGGTTCATATGCATAGCATTTATTAACTTTACGTAGAAAGACTGAGGCTGCCACGCCAATCATGCCCTCTCTATTCTGCAAGATCCCCTTCTCCTGGGCATGCGGTTAGGGGGATATGTAGACACTGCATTCTCCATCATGGAGCAATGCCAACAAGGCAGACGCAATGAAAAAATCTAATGGATAAGCCTGATGGAAGGGTAGGAGAGATGGACATACTATATACAAGAAGGAAGGGCGGAGGAACAAGAAGAAATCAGTTTATATGAAGCGACAGGGATATAAAGATAGGAATAAGATGGAGGACTAAAACAAGGATAAGATAGATGGAAATGGAGAAAGTACATATAGACAGGTGGAGACTCACCGAACATCTGAATGTGTCCTTTTGTGATAGGATTGAAGCTGCCGCAGGAGAGCAGGATAACATGGGTTTTGGTAGTCTCAGACATGGTGATAGGAACTGAGGAGAGGACCGGCTGTGGGTGACAAATGGGGAGCAGCTTATGGGTGGGGGCAGTTTAAGGGCTGGGTGTTAGGAAAAAGGATTCTCTAGGTGGGTGGGTGTTCTTTGCCTCTGCAGGGAAAGGAGCTCAGTCTGTCTGCTGAGCACTCAGAGGAGCAAATGCAAAATGCAGCACGTCAGCCCTCCATCCCCCTCCCATCCTCTCTCGCTTCTTTTTCCCTCACTCCCCCCTCCTCATCGACAAGCACACAGCCACCTGCTCTCTTGATCTGTTGCAGACAATGGCACTTTATCATTACAAATAGCCCTCAAATTACAAAATCAGTAACATTAAGAAAATAAGGAAACAAAGTATAAATTATCTGAAAATATTCTCTTTGCTATGGGTACAGTATGATTATTCTCTTTGAAGTTATTGAAAATGACTGAGACTGATGCTAGATCAGAGAGGGATTAGATTTGCTAGTAGTTGTTATCATTATCTGACTACTAACAATTTTTGTCCAGCAATATTTCTTTCGGTATATTCATTTTCCTCCTTTTTTTGCATTTTGGCCTGTTTTTTGTGTCATTCTGAACTGTTTAACAAACAGCACATACACAGTCATAGCAGTCTTCATTTTATAAGGGTGTTTAATATAAAAAAAAAATCCTGCCTCTAATACATCAATGTATTTGGTAACCTATTCTGCTTATATCATGGGCATCTTTAGATTTTATGTTGTGGTAGGCAATTGAGATCCCCCTCCCCACGTTCCACATGTGGCTCCTCCTCTCTCCTTTCTATATCCCAAAGTTTATGTGTGTTTCTGTATATACAGTATATATCTATACTAGCGACTTGCCCATCAAAAAATGACGGTCAATAAAATGTGAAGCCATGGCAATGCTGTTTAGCACACAATGTTAAGCTTTTTATACGCTAAGGACCTTTGGTGCTCATTGCAAGCCTCGCGCTGAGCGCCTTCGCACGTCTCTATATTTTTTAAAAATACTAATTAATTAATTAATTGAATAATAAATTAATATAGTTTACCTTTTTCTAATTAATATATGTAACAATCAGTAGCCTGAAGAGGTAACAATCTCTTTTTATTGTCCTGTAGCATATAATGTCCAGTTGGACTGTTGCTGGCCTGAGGAGATAGTGTTATGAATGTTGTAACTGTGCATTAGAAATAGGATGCGTGCGCGAGGGCAAACCGTTGGTTTATTTGTGTGAAGTGGTACTGTAGATGTGTAATGTTGTTAGTGGCAAGTTAGGATTGTAAAATAGCATCTCATCAGATGTTGTTGTTTAGTTGTTCAGTCATGTCAGATCCTCTGTGATCCTATGGACCGCCTCATGCCAGGCACATCTATGGTTATATCTCTGGTTATATCTAATGGCCCCTGCAGACCTCCCATGGGTCCCTTGCAGACCCTTGTGGCTCACTGTGGCCCCCCACTGTGCCCACTGCAGGCCCTGTGGCCCCCATGGCCCCTTATGGCCCCCACGGACCACTTGTGGCCCCTCACGGACCTCTGCGGCCTCCCTCAGCCCCCTGTGGCCCTTACCTCTGCTGCCTCGCTCAGCCCCCTGTGGCCCTTCGCCGACCTCTGCGGCCTCCCATATATATTTGTTATATGTATATGTACATATATATATATATACACTAGCGAATTGCCCGTCAAAAAATGACGGCAATGAAATTGTAAGTGAGCTAATGCTGTTTGGTGTATACTAATAAAATAACTAATAGATTAATAAAGTAATATACTTTACCTATTTTGAAGCATTGTGTTGAAGAGCTGGCAATCTGTTTTGATGTTGCTGCAGCATTAGTAGTGTGGAGCTGCTGTGTAAGCGTGGTGAATGTGTGCAGTGTAATAGTGTGCGTGTGCGAGGCCAAACCGTTAGCGTACTCGTGTACTTCCGCATTGTTCTAAAATGGCGGGTAATGTGTGGTATGCGTCTGTAGCAGAATATCCGTAGGTGTTTTGTGGTGTTTTGCGTGTTTCTTGGGGTGTTTTGCGTGTTTAGTGTGTTGTAGCCTCGTTTTCGTTTTGTTCGGCGGCCCGCAAGCGTGAGCAATGGCTTGAGCGGGCTCGCATGCTCACAACTATATATGTGATACACACACACACACACACACATTATATACACACACATTATATATATATATATATATATATATATATATATACACACACACACACATTATATACACATACACACACGCACAATATACACACACACACATTATATATACACACAATATGTTGTGTGTGTGTATATATATATATATATATATAATGTGTGTGTATATATAATGTGTGTATACACACACAATATACACACACATTTTATATATAAACACACACAATAAGATGGAGATGAGGCACATATACAATGACTGACTGTAATGTGCCGTGCAATATACGGTATGTTATACATGCACATATAGGTGTATGCACTGACTGTATATCTGTACACACACACTATATACACACACACACTGTATACACACACTATATACACACACACACTATATACATATATATATACACACACACTATATACATATATATATACACATACACACACACACACTATATATTCACTATATATATATATATATATTAAAAAAACACACAGTATATATATATATATATATATATACACACATATACTGTGTGTTTTTATATATATATATATATATACATATATATATTGTGAGAATAAAGGTGGAATAGTGGTTGATGGGAGATACATCAGACCTGATTTGCTAGACAGCAACCAGAGGATTTCTCAGTTAAATGCCCCAGGGAGAGATGTTACAGTTTGCAATATGCATAGCTGATGCTCTGCAAAACATGGTATGGGTCCCTGGGGCGGAGTATTTGGAGAGCAGGGGGGGCCAATGCTCCAACAGCACTAGTTGCTGTATAAACAGACCACAGCTTGGATCTGGTTTTTAAGAGTTAGCTAATTGGCACTCACCTGTAGCTACTCAATTAGCAGACAGGCCTTTAAAAGAAGAGAGCAGCCTGCTCCAAGGGAGAGAGGAAAAGACAGCTAGGAGAGGCTGCGCTTATTTGCAAAGACATTGCTTTTGTTTGGGAAATTGGTAAGTGGGAAAGCCACCCAATTGCAGATAGCAAGTACTGTCTAGTAAGAGCTCAAGTAAGAGCAAGGGATTTTGTTTGTTTTGTTATTATTTAAAGTACCTGCTTTCAAACTGAATAAAAAAGGAAAACTGAGCTGAAGGTGTCCTGGACTTTGTATACCCTAGAAGGCTGTGGTTACTGCAAGATCGGTGACAATCCTACCTGTAAAAGAAGTGGTTTGTCACATATGGGGGAGAATGCGGGCACCCACGTAAGCCTGAGGGTAGAAGTCATTTAAAGCTCAACATGGAGGATGTTATCAAGGCTCTGATCCAATCCTCCTCTGTGCAACAGGAGACTAACAGGAGAGCTGCAGAAAACAGTGCAGCCCTGCAGCAACTGGTGCTGGCCCAGGCAGAGTGTGCTAAAGTCCTGGCCAAAACACAAATGGAGGGCACTGAGTCCTTGGTGAAACAGCTTGTTGTGACACAAGCGGAGATGTTTAAAGTAGCCCGTGAGGAGCAGCAAAAAGTCACCCAGGGACTACAACAGGTAATCCAAGCGATCTCTGGAAAACTGAATGGAGACCCTGATGGAAGATACCAGGGGCCAAAGGTGATTCGGGCGAGCCACTATCTTCAGAAAATGACCGCATCAGATGATGTTGAGGCGTACCTTCTGGCATTTGAGCGCACTGCTGAGAGGGACGGATGGCCGGCTGGTGAGTGGGCAAGCATACTGGCACCGTTCCTAAGTGGAGAGCCGCAGAAGGCATATTATGACCTAGAACCAGCCGATGCAAGTATCTACAGCAAATTGAAAGCTGAAATCTTGGCACGACTGGGTGTAACCTCTGCAGTACGTGCCCAAAGGTTCCACTCATGGTCATATTCTTCAGACAAAGCCGCACGTTCCCAAATGTTTGACCTCATACACCTTGCACGGAAATGGTTACAACCTGAAATCCATTCAGCTAGCCACATTGTGGAAACCTTAGTAATGGACCGGTTTTTGCGTGGTTTACCAGCTTCCCTGCGTCGCTGGGTCAGCCAAAGTGACCCCCATACAGCTGACCAACTGATTGCCTTGGTGGAAAGATATGCGGCTGCAGGAGAACTGCTATGTCCTACTTCACAGGCAAACCCTCGCAATCCTAAGCCCCAAGATTCTGCAAGACCGGGTAAGACTGTTCAAGGTTTAAGGGGGGCATCCAGGTCTAATAGGCCTGGGAACGGAACTAATTGGTGGTCAGACTGTACTGTCAAATGTTTCAAGTGCAAAGAGGATGGTCATATGGCCAAAGACTGTCCATTTAAGGATGAACCTATGGAATGCAATATGGGCAAAAATGAGGGAACACGTTCATTTTTGCTCAGTTGTTATGGTATTGTTAACAATGACTATGATAATAACGCTCATAAATGCTGTGTAACTGTGAATGGAAAAATGTCTAAAGCATTACTTGATTCAGGTAGTATGGTTACGTTGGTAGCAGAGTCTATAATACCTTGTGTAAAACCTGATCATGGACAGAAAATAGGCATTATCTGTGTTCATGGTGATAAAAAGGAATACCCCACTGCGGAAGTAAATATTGGAACCCAGTATGGGAATTTAAAGTACCGAGTGGGTGTAGTACCTAGATTAGCCCATGAGGTAGTGATCGGTAGAGACTTTCCTCATTTTCTAAAATTATGGGCAGCTTTACAAAAGACAGATCAAAATTTATCAGAAATGAGTCAGTCTGTCGAGGATAATGTGTTCCCTTTTTCCGATATTGACTTGGGTTTTGACCACTGTGACGGAAAAATAAGGAAAAAGAAAAAATACTGCCCTAAACCAGTATTAATAGGAGATAACCCAGCTCAAACTAGTGAGGAGCCTACTAATAATGCAGACAAGGATAAGGACTTAATTGATATTGGAATTAGTCCAGGTAACTTTAAAAGCGCTCAGTGGGAAGATCCCACTTTAGTGACAGCTAGAAATGATATTAAAGTTGTAAACGGGGTTGTTAATCAGCCAGGAGGAGCACTGCCGTTCCCCTATTTTGAAGTACAAAATGACCTAATTTACCGTGTAGAAAAAAAGGATTCAGACATCATTAGGCAGCTGTTGGTTCCTCAGACTTACCAGAATATAGTGCTAAAGTTGGCTCACAGCCACATATTAGGGGGACACTTGGGAGTCGGAAAAACTAGAGAGAGAGTCCTTAGACGGTTTTACTGGCCTGGAGTGTTTGCTGCTATTACAAACTATTGCTCCTCATGTCCTGAGTGCCAGTACAGGGCTCCTTTCAAGACTTTTCGTAGTCCACTTGTACCCTTACCCATAATTGACGTGCCTTTTGAAAGGATCGCTATGGACTTAGTGGGGCCACTGGTAAAGTCCGCTAGGGGACACCAATATATATTAGTCATCTTGGACTATGCAACTCGCTATCCTGAGGCCATTCCCTTGCGTAATACCTCTGCAAAGCTAATAGCTAAGGAACTTATGTTGATGTTCAGTAGGGTGGGTATCCCTAAAGAAATACTGACAGACCAGGGGACCCCGTTCATGTCCAGAGTCACAAAAGAGTTGTGCAGGCTCTTGCAGGTTAAACATCTTAAGACCTCAGTATATCACCCACAGACTGATGGTTTAGTAGAGAGGTTCAACAAAACCCTTAAGAGTATGCTACGCAAGGTAATTGATGCAGATGGAAGAAATTGGGATTTTTTATTGCCATATCTACTGTTTTCCATTAGGGAAGTTCCACAGGCCTCCACGGGCTTCTCTCCTTTTGAATTATTATATGGAAGACATCCCAGGGGAATATTGGATATTGCTAAGGAGACCTGGGAACAGGAGACTACTCCTCACAGGAGTGTAATTGAGCATATAGCTCAAATGCAGGATAGAATGGCCACCATCATGCCTATTGTCAGGGAACACATGCTGGAAGTCCAGCAGGCTCAGAAAAACAGCTATAACCGTAATGCTAGAGTCAGAGTGTTCCAACCGGGAGACAGGGTATTGGTTCTGGTCCCTACTGTGGAGAATAAGTTCCTTGCGACTTGGCATGGACCCTATGAAATAATAGAGAAAGTGAGTGATGTCAATTATAAAGTCAGACAACCAGGAAGAAGAAAGCCTGAACAGTTGTATCATATAAATCTGTTAAAGCCATGGAAGGACAGGGAGGTCCTGGTTGCTTTAAAACCTTCAGAACCTCCTATAGTAGAGCCAGATGTGAACGTATCTAAGACTCTGTCTGTCCATCAAAAGCAAGAGGTCAGAGATTTCATCAGAAGAAATAGGGATGTTTTCTCGATAGTTCCAGGAAAGACTAAAGTGATTAAACATGACATAATAACCGAACCAGGGAAAAGAGTTAACCTCAAACCCTATAGAATTCCTGAGGCCCGGAGGGAGGTTATAAACTTAGAGGTTGAGAGCATGTTAAAACTTGGAGTCATTGAAGAATCCCAGAGTAACTGGAGTAGTCCTATTGTATTGGTGCCAAAACCTGATGGCACATGGAGGTTCTGCAATGACTACCGCAAGTTAAACGCCCTCTCAAAATTTGATGCTTACCCAATGCCAAGAGTTGATGAGTTAATAGAAAGACTGGGCAAAGCTCGTTATCTAACAACCTTGGATTTAACAAAGGGTTACTGGCAGGTCCCGCTCACTGAAAGAGCCAAAGAAAAGACAGCCTTTTCAACACCCAGTGGCCTGTTTCAGTACACTGTATTGCCATTTGGGTTACATGGGGCACCTGCCACATTCCAACGAATGATGGACAGAATTCTTAAACCTCATGTTCGTTATGCTGCAGCATACTTGGATGATGTCGTCATCCACAGTGCAGACTGGGAATCCCACCTCCCTAAAGTTCAAGCGGTACTTGATGCTATCCGCTCAGCAGGCTTAACTGCCAATCCTTCCAAGTGTACGATTGGTTTAGAGGAAGCTAAGTACTTAGGTTATTCTATTGGGAGGGGTTTGGTTAAACCACAGGAAGCCAAAGTAGAAGCCATACAAAAATGGCCACAGCCCCTTACAAAGAAACAAGTAAAGGCATTTTTGGGTTTAATTGGATATTATAGGCGGTTCATTCCAGATTTTGCTACCATTGCTGCACCCCTGACAGACCTTATTAAAGCAAAATCCCCAGTCATAGTTAAATGGTGCCCTGAGGCAGAAAAGGCTTTTAAGAGTCTGAAGGAAGCTATCTGTAGCCATCCTGTCTTAGTGACCCCAGATTTTTCCAGGGATTTTATAGTTCAGACAGATGCTTCTGATGTGGGCTTGGGGGCTGTTCTTTCACAGGAATACCAGGGTGAAGAACACCCTGTTTTCTTTTTGAGCAGAAAGTTAAACCCACATGAGAAGAACTACTCTATTGTTGAAAAAGAGTGTCTTGCTATTAAGTGGGCATTAGACTCTCTTAAATACTACCTACTAGGCAGAAGGTTTCGATTGATAACGGACCATGCTCCTCTGACGTGGATGTATCGGAACAGGGAAAGTAACTCCAGAGTAACCAGATGGTTTTTGAGTTTGCAATCTTTTAATTTCACTGTGGAACACAGGGCTGGTCTGCAACAAGGTAATGCTGATGGGCTTTCGAGGGTACACTCCCTGATTTCCATGGTCGCTCAAACCCTTGGGTATGAGCTGGGGGGGAGGATATGTGAGAATAAAGGTGGAATAGTGGTTGATGGGAGATACATCAGACCTGATTTGCTAGACAGCAACCAGAGGATTTCTCAGTTAAATGCCCCAGGGAGAGATGTTACAGTTTGCAATATGCATAGCTGATGCTCTGCAAAACATGGTATGGGTCCCTGGGGCGGAGTATTTGGAGAGCAGGGGGGGCCAATGCTCCAACAGCACTAGTTGCTGTATAAACAGACCACAGCTTGGATCTGGTTTTTAAGAGTTAGCTAATTGGCACTCACCTGTAGCTACTCAATTAGCAGACAGGCCTTTAAAAGAAGAGAGCAGCCTGCTCCAAGAGGGAGAGGAAAAGACAGCTAGGAGAGGCTGCGCTTATTGCAAAGACATTGCTTTTGTTTGGGAAATTGGTAAGTGGGAAAGCCACCCAATTGCAGATAGCAAGTACTGTCTAGTAAGAGCTCAAGTAAGAGCAAGGGATTTTGTTTGTTTTGTTATTATTTAAAGTACCTGCTTTCAAACTGAATAAAAAAGGAAAACTGAGCTGAAGGTGTCCTGGACTTTGTATACCCTAGAAGGCTGTGGTTACTGCAAGATCGGTGACAATCCTACCTGTAAAAGAAGTGGTTTGTCACAATATATATATATATATATATATATACACACATATACTGTGTGTTTTTATATATATATATATATATATATATATACATATACATATACTGTGTGTTTCTTTATATATATATATATATATATATATATATATATATATATATATATACATCCACTGTGTGTTTTTTTAATATATATATATATATATATATATATATATATATATATATATACATCCACTGTGTGTTTTTTTGATATATATATATATATATATATATATATATATATATATATATATATACTGTGTGTTTTTATATATATATATATATATATATATATATATATATATATATATATACTGTGTGTTTTTTTATATATATATATATATATATATATATATATATATATATATACATATACATATGCTGTGTGTTTCTTTATATATATATATATATATATATCATGTGCCCTGTCACCCCACATGAAGCCCTATTAGGCTCTACTCACCTGTGCAGCCCGGGGGAGTCCCGTGTATGTCCGTGGCTCGCTGTGCTCCTGGGGGGTCTGCCCGAGGGTAGGGGGAAGTTATAGTGAGGTGGTGAGCACCTCCATGCCTGCCTGCGGCCCTCGCTTTGCTGTGCGGGGGGTGAACCCAAACCGGGGACTGGGCGGCCCTGCGCGGGGCATTGTGGGGAGGAGGTGGCTGCTCCATTCCAGCAACTGAGGGCCGCAGCGGCCCTCGCTTTGCTGTGCTGGGGGTGAACCCGAACCGGGGACTGGGCGGCCCTGCGCGGGGCATTGTGGGGAGGAGGTGGCAGGAGGTGGCTGCTCCATTCCAGCAACTGAGGGCCGCAGCTCGCTGCGCGAGCAGCGGCCCTCGCTTTGCTGTGCGGGGGGTGAACCAGAACCGGGGACTGGGCGGCCCTGCGCGGGGGATTGTGGGGAGGAGGTGGCTGCTCCATTCCAGCAACTGAGGGCCGCGGCTCGCTGCGCGAGCAGCGGCCCTCGCTTTGCTGTGCGGGGGGTGAACCCGAACCGGGGACTGGGCGGCCCTGCGCGGGGCATTGTGGGGAGGAGCTGGCTGCTCCATTCCAGCAGCTGAGGGCCGCGGCTCGCTGCGCGAGCAGCGGCCCTCGCAAGCGTGAGCAACGGGCCGTACGCTGCGGGCAAGGGCCTCAGTTGCTGGGATGGAGCGCCTTCGGCGCTCCATCCCAGCAACTGAGGCCCGCAGCCCTCGCTACGCGAGGGCCGCGGGCTCGCTACGCGAGCACGCAAGCGTGAGCAACGGCCCGTACGCTCACAACTATATATGTGATATATATATATATATATATATATATATATATATATAGACACATACCCACATGTTTATATATATATATTTTTTATATAGTTAATATATATTTTATATATGTACTACGTTGAAGTTGGGGGACGGGGGGGGATTTTTTTTTCCACCGGGCCCCCCTATGCACTATCTCCGCCACTGACATCTACATATACTGTAACTATTATATTGCTTCATATAACCTCTTAATATATCTTCCTCTCTATATAACACCTCCTAATACTGTATATAAGCTCTTCACATAACCCCTTTATTACTGTATATATGTCTTCTCCACATAACTCCTTTCTTTATAACACCTCCTGTCGCTGTTTATAACCACTCCACATAATTCCTGTATTACTGGATAAATCCTCTCCATATAACTCCTCCTACTGCTCCATATATTTTCTCCCTATTGTTGTATCTCTCTCTCTCTCTATTATATATATATATATATATATATATATATATATATATATATTTATTTATTAATATATATTACTCCATATTACCTCTCCCTATAATATATTATTATTATTATTATTATTATTATTATTATTATTATTATTATTATTAGTGATCTTTTTCTTACTCTCTATTAACAGTCAGATTTGTGTCACTTTCCCACCTTTTTCCAGCGTGCTGATTGGCTGTAACTGATATCAACTTGTTACTTGACCAATCACACTTCCGCTTATCTTACCGCCCCATCTGACCATTCAGAACAGCAAGGTTTGAGTTACTCCACAATTAATCCCCCCCCCCTCTTCAGAATCTTATGCTGATTGGCTGCTGGACATGCTCATTATCTGTGTTCAGCCAATCGGTTATTGACTTTTACAGCCCACAGGCTCTATTTGATAGTTATTAGACAGCTGACTGATCCTGGCTCCATTAACCTCAGATCCGATAAACCAGAGTATGTCCAATAACCGCCTGATGTGAGAGACCACCCAACCATTACAGGACCACCCAAGTGTCATATTTATGTTATTATTTTATGGACAAAATGCATTTTTTATAAATAAATTATAACAACCTGTATAATATTTAAATAAAAAATGTGCGCTTTAATGGTGGCAGCCATTTGCTTTTGTTCCTAACAGGATTAGATGGCTGTTACATCGTATATTGTAATTTTGCAAGTTCTCAATCTTACAAGGCGCTTTGAGGAAAGCTCTATGGACACTGAATTCTAAGCGCAAAGACAGGGCCCTTCATCTTTGCAGTGTGTTAATATTGCAATTGTTTTTGCCCTGTATAGTGCTACGGAATATGTTGGCTCATTACAAATAAACAATAATGGATGCTGATAGTATGTATGTCTATTCAGTTCTATTGAAAGACTGCCAATCATCAACAGAGCTACATAGAAAAGTAAGTCTCAGTAGCATACATACATGCTAGCAGGTCAAGCATCACTCCTATACCAGGCGCTCTGCAGAGCATCACTCCTATACCAGGCGCTTTGCAGATCATCACTCCAATACCAGATGCTCTGCAGAGCATTACTCCTACACCCCAGATTCTCTGCAGAGCATCACTCCTATTACTACTATACCGGGCACTCTGCAGATCATCACTCCAATACCAGACTCTCTGCAGAGCATCACTCCTAAACCAGGTGCTCTGCAGAGCTTCACTCCTAAACCCCAGATGTTCTGCAGAGCATCACTCCTATATCAGGTGCTCTGCAGATCATCCCTCCAATATCAGACGCTCTGCAGAGCATCACTCCAAAACCAGGCGCTCTGCAGAGCTTCACTCCTAAACCCAGATTCTCTGCAGAGTATCACTCCTTTCTATACCCGATTCTCTGCAGAGTATCACTCCTATACTCCTATACCAGGTGCTCTGCAGAGCATCACTCCTATACCAGACGCTCTGCAGATCATCACTCCAATACCAGACGGTCTGCAGAGCATCACTAGTAAACCCAAGATGTTCTGCAGAGCATCACTCCTATACCAGGCGCTCTGCAGAGAATCCGTCCTATACCCCAGATGCTCTGCAGAGACCTTATATATGTCCATGTTGTTTTGCACTTCTCTCCACATAACAAAGGTCAGGGTTGTGGGTCATGTTCCTCCTCCAGGACAATGACATAATGCAGGGTCTTCTCTCTATATGTCTTTTATTGACAAACATATTTTCCTATAAGAAGCATTATATATGACTTATACCAACACAACCCTCTGATACAGAGTAGATGAAGTACCTGCTCTGGGGATAATAATCTATAGAGATCGGGTGACAATGTATAGAGCTGATAAAAGGCCATTTTGTATAATTGTTACACACTGTAAGACATAAGAAACATTCTGACACATGAGGAAGTGACGACCCTGCTCCTGAGAACTTACACTGTAAAGGAGATTGAGAAGTCACACAAGAAGGTGAGATTGTGGTGGACAATAGAAGGTGAGATTGTGGTGGACAATGGACCAATCAGCAGGCAATAACACAGAGTGACTTCCCATATTCAATATTGTTTTGTATTTGCCACACGTTACCGGTCAGTTTGACTCAGTAAAGAATGACACAGATCTGATCTAATCAAGAAGGAGGCATCTTTATTTACTTGTACAAGAGAGTCCAAGGGGATAACCACAATGGCAGACAGAGAGTATGCAGAGAGTCTTGCAAGAGGGCAGTGACGAGTCATTTTTCATGGCGAGGGGCTTGAAACTTTGCAACATGAGCTTCCATGAAACTATTCTGACATTTCCTTCAACCTTGAGTGCTGTCCAGTCCACCCTATGAGATAAAGAAACCTTATTAAGAGACTTCACAAGGACATCATCTCATTATAATATCATGCATTTGTTTATCAGACATTTGAGACAGCCTCTCAGCTACTTGCTTATGATGCTTAAATTAGGAGACTTCACAAGGAATATATATATATATTAAAATCTATTTTACCATGAGTCTCTGTACTGAAGGAGTTCAGTAGTAGATTGGGAGGCCAGTTAAGTTGGTGTCGGCTACACGGCTGAGTTGCCACTTTTCTAACTCTTTTAAACTGATGACCAATGAATGGGATAACCACAATGGCAGACATGGCGAGTATGCAGAGAGTGTCACAAGAGGGCTCATTGGCACAATGTGTTCTTTATCTGAAAAAAAAACAACACAGTGAAAGTACACTATTCCTATTGCACAACTTCCTAATTATCACAAAAACATTTGCTTGCGCAGAAACATTCTGCTAGATTTAAATTTCCTCTGCAGAGTTCAGATAGGGATGTATAATATCAGTACATGTTAAAATATATTTTACCATCAGTCGCTATACTGACGGAGCTCAGTAGTAGATCGGGAGGCCAGTTAAGTTGGTGTCAGCTACACAGGTGAATTGCCACTGTTCCCATTCTTCGCAACTGATGACCAAGCAGATAACCACAATGGCAGACAGGGTGAGTATGCAGAGTGTCTATCCTGAGGGCTGTAAAGAGTCCTTTCTCTTGGTGAAGGTCTTGAACCCCTGCAATATGAGCTTCCATGAAACTATTCTGACCGACCTTTCCTTCAACCTTGACAACAGTTTAACTGGTGAGGAGCACAAGGTGAGAGGTCCAGTCCACCTAGGAGATAAAGAAACCTTATTAAGAGACTTCACAAGGATATCATCTCATCATAATATCATGCATTGGCTTATCAGATATTTGAGGCAGCCTCTCTGCTACCTGCTTATGATGCTTAAATTAGGAGACTTCACAAGGAATATATTTATTAAAATATATTTTACCATGAGTCTCTGTACTGAAGGAAGCCAGTAGTAGATCGGGAGGCCAGTTAAGTTGGTGTCGGCTACACAGGTGAATTGCCACTGTTTCCACTCTGATGATCAAAGGGATAACCACAATGGCAGATAGGGCGAGTATGCAGAGTGTCTAACCTGAGGGCTGTAAAGAGTCCTTTCTCATGGTAAAGGTCTTGAACCCCTGCAACATGAGCATCCATAAACCCATTCTGACCTTTCCTTCAACCTTGACAACAGTTCCATTGGTGGGCAACACAAGGTGAGAGGTCGATTCCACCTAGGAGATAAAGAAACTTTATTAAGAGACTTCACAAGGACACAATCTCCCAGCTCAATATCGTGCATTGGTTTATCAGACATCTCATCAGAGGGCTGTAAAGAGACATTTTTCATGCTGAGGGGCTTGAAACCTTGTGACATGAGCTTTCATGAAACCATTCTGACCTTTACTTCCACCTTGAAAGCAGTTTGATTGGTGATGAACACAAGGTGAGATGTCCCAGTCCACCTAGGAGATAAAGAAACCTTATTAAGAGACTACACAAGAACATAATATCTCTGGTTCAATACAGGTCAATATATAGCATTGGTTTATCAGACATCTCACCAGAGGGATGCAGACCATATTGCCCTCTCCTTCAACTTGACAACAGTTTGATTGGTGAGGAGTACAAGGTGAGACGTCCCAGTCCACCTAGGAGATAAAGAAACTTTATTAAGAGACTTTACAAGAACCTAATCTTCCAGGTCAATATCATGCATTGGTGTACCAGACATCTCACCAGAGGGATGAAGATCATTCTAATCTTTCCTTCAACCTTGACAACAGTTTGATTGGTGAGGAACACAAGGTGAGAGGTCGAGTCCACCTAGGAGATAAAGAGACCTTATCAAGAGACCATCTACCAGGTCGATATAATGCATTGGTTTATCAGACTTCTCACCAGAGGGGATATAAAAGTACTTTTTTAATGCTGAGGGGCTTGAAATCTTGTGACATGAGCTTCCATGAAATCATTCTGATCTTTTTATGAAGAAACAGACTTGATAATGGGCAATATGTTTTAGAAAGTTTAATTTAAGAAAATATAGCCTTTAAATACTAAATGTAATTATACTGTAACAGGAGTCACCACTTTTGCATTACCTGCTATTACAAAAATGGGGTGCCCCAGTAAAGCATAATTGCATATGATTAGTAATGAATTAAATACTGTATGTGCCCATTTACCCATTACCTATGTCTATTTCTTCAAAAAAGTATAATGCAACTTTTATAGCACTACAGTATGGTTGTGTACATCAGACATTAACTTGAAGATCCTTCAATCACTACATCTATATAATAATTTGGCTTTGCGATGTTATTGGGATATATGATGCTTTCATATCCATATACCAAGGTACTTTTTAATAGACTGCGGGCAACTTGGGTTGGTGTATTTCTCTGAGAAATTAGCAACAAAAAACTCTGTGTTGCTCACTAAGGCCGCTCTCCTCACATAATTACTCACAAGGGATTACATACACAGAGACATATAGCAAATCTCATATACTGTACATTTAGCTGCTGTAAAACCAAGTGCATCCCTTCCATGCCAATTAAAGGTGAGGTCTGGCCAGCGTAGAGTCTATAGAGTCAAGAACAAATAAACTAACGAAAAGTCTTTACTCACCTCACAGATGTATCTCCTCACATATGGAATTCTATCTTATATTTATAGCGTGTTAACATTTTCTATAGAAGGACACAAGGGATACAGTAAATACATGAGGCTTGTGACTATACAATCTTATACATAGTATTAGAAAGTTACAATTCACCTAATTACCCAATGTATTAAGCCTTACCTTTATCTATACAATCTCCCAGTCTTCATAGTCATGGTGTCATGGTAGAGTTTGCTTCCTATATCCATCTATAAAAGGCCAGCTGCTCATCTGTTGGTCTTCCTGATAAGTGGCTTTGCCTCTCATACCAGCTTCTTATATAGTGCCCTGGGCTCTGTGACATCATCTATTATGACATGACTTTGATGTAAGAAGTGTTTGTTACCTGGATGGTCCAGCTCAGCCTTGAGCAGCCATTAGACAAGGCATCATACAATGCTTTTATATAATAAAATGTACAGCAGAGGTTCCTATGTACACAGTGACACACACACATAAGGGTAAACAAAAACATCAGAACTTACAGTCCAGAAGCATTTTGGAACTCTTTAATTTCCGATCTCTGTTACAATATATATATATATATATATATATATATATATATATATATATATATATACAGCATACTCTCAGTTAAGCTGAACTCAAGCAACCAGAACTCTCAAGCAACTAGAAAAAAATGGAATACTGTACTTTAAATAAAAAAATGAATTTACAGGGCTCAACAAATGCCAAGCACCTAGTTTGCATACACTGTCTCTGCAATTTAGTTTTACCTGGAAGCAGACAGACATGAGTGACTGAGTCAGTGTAGTGTCGTGGTTACATTCCCTGGGTTCAGCACCGCACCCTCCAGCCGAACGTACCTGTGTGTAAGTGAGGAGTAAAAGCTGCTGCTGCTAGAACAGCCCTCACTGACACATATACTTAGCAGAGCATCCTATGTGCAGCTAATCTAGGCCTCTTTTAATAGTAACTCTCAAGCAACCAGAAACTACATTGATCCGGCATCTACCAATCTCTGAGAGTCTACTGTGTATATATATATATATATATATATATACATATATATACATATATATATATATATATATATATATATATATATATATATATATAGTACATCTATCTCTCTATATGTTTTACTGTCAATCTATATGTAGTATAGATACACATACACATCATATATATAGTTGTGGCATTGCAACGCTTGAAAATATTATGCCATAATTTTTGACGGGCATGTGGCTAGTCTATAATATTGATCTGAAAAGTATTAAACATGGATTCCCTTTGCTGGCAAATATAAGAGTACTAGCGACTTGCCCGTCAAAAAATTACGGCAATAAAATTGTAAGGCAGGTAATACTGTTTGCCACACAATGTAAGGCTTTTAGTCCTCTGAGTACCCTGGCCGTTCATTGTGATCTCCGCGCTGAGTGGCTTTGGCAAAGCGAGTCTCTCCTGTGCTTTGTTTTTTTTATATAAATATATTTGTTTATAATAATTAATTAATTAATTAATTAATTAAATAATAAATTAATATACTTTACCTATTTGTAATAAATATATCCAGGAATCAATAAGCTGAAGAACTAACAATCGCTGTTGCTTTTTCTGCAGCATACAATGTGCATTTGGACTGTTGGGGATCTGAGGAGAAAGAGTCAGCAATGTGGCAAGTGTGCAGTGTAAATAGGCTGCATGCGCGAGGGCAAACCGTTTGTTTAGTTGTGTAATGTGGTATTTTAGACTGGAAATGTTATTAGATTGAAGTTAGTGTTGTAAAATGGCGGCGATTGTGAATGTGTTTTTTATGTTTTTGGATTTGCACGGTTCGGCCGTTAGGTTCATATTTTTTGCGGGTCGTATTCTATTTTCTCTAAGTGGCTGTTTCCTTTTGAAAGTGTTACAGGACGTAATTTTTTTGCGATTTTTTTCAAAGTGCTACGGGTGTCGCACTGTGAATTGTGTATTTGAGTTTTCTGTTGTTGTGTAGTCCCGTGGGTCGTAGGTATGATACTTAATGCTTGCGGGGTCGTAGGGATGAGCGCCTATGGCGCTCATCGCCACCAGCGCAGTGAGCGCCTTTGGCACTCCCTGCTTAAGTTGTACGGGGCGGTAGGGATGGGCCTTTGGCGCTCCTTGCCTGGCTGCAACCATGGGACGCAGTTTTAACGTTGTGTTACCAACTTTTTTTGGAAGCCCGTGCTGCTTAGAACTATATATGTGATCTTGCAGAGTATTCTGCTGGCACTTTTGAGATGAAGGTTTTAAACCTTTTGTTGACATGCAGCTTTTGGAGCAGTGCTTCTGTCCCTTATTTATAGTGGGTCCCTTTGAAGAATTATATTTGATAATGGGGAAAATGTTTTAGAAAAAGAAGTATTGACTTTAATTTATTAACTACTAGGAAACTGCCCGTCAAAAAAAACAGGAGTAAAATTGTAAGCCTGGCAATGCTGTTTGCCACACAATGCGAGGCTATGGGCCCTCTGAGCATCTTTGGTGATCATTGCGAGCCGCAACTTTCCTGCTTTGCAATGATAACCTTCCGCGCTCCATGCAAGCCCCCAGATGAGCGCCTCTCCCCCTGTGTCATATTTATGTTATTATTTTATGGACAAAATGCATTTTTTTATAAATAAATTATAACAACCTGTATAATATTTAAATTAAAAAAAAGTGTGCTTTAATGGTGGCAGCCATTTGCTTTTGTTCCTAACAGGATTAGATGGCTGTTACATTGTACATTGTAATTTTGCGAGTTTTCAATCTTACAAGGCGCTTTGGGGAAAGCTCTATGGACACTAAGTTCTAAGCGCAAATACAGGGCACTCCATCTTTGCAGTGTGTTAATATTGCAATTGTTTTTGCCCTGATCTTACCCATGTATAGCGCTACGGAATATGTTGGCTCATTACAAATAAACAATAATGGATGCTGATAGTATGTATGTCTATTCAGTTATATTGAAAGACTGCCAATCATCAACAGAGCTACATAGAAAAGTAAGTCTCAGTAGCATACATACATGCTAGCATGTCAAGCATCAATCCTATACCATGCGCTCTGCAGAGCATCACTCCTATACCATTCTCTCTGTAGATCATTACTCCAATACCAGACGCTCTGCAGAGCATCACTTCTAAACCAGGGGCTCTGCAGAGCTTCACTCCTAAACCCCAGATGTTCTGCAGAGCATCACTCCTATACCAGGCACTCTGCAGAGAATCAGTCCTATACCCCAGATGCTCTGCAGAGACCTTATATATGTCCATGTTGTTTTGCACTTCTCTCCACATAACAAGGTCAGGGTTGTGGGTCGTGTTCCTCCTCCAGGACAATGACATAATGCAGGGTCTTCTCACTATATGTCTTTTATTGACAAACATATTTTCCTCTAAGAAGCATTATATATGACTTATAACAACACAACCCTCTGATACAGAGTAGATGAAGTACCTGCTCTGGGGATAATAATCTATAGAGATCAGGTGACAACGTATAGAGCTGATAAAAGGCCATTTTGTATAATTGTTACACACTATAAGACATGAGAAACATTCTGACACATGAGGAAGTGAAGACCCTGACCTGAGAACTTACACTGTAAAGGAGATTGGGAAGTCACTCAAGAAGGTGAGATTGTGGTGGACAATAGAAGGTGAGACTGTGGTGGACAATAGAAGGTGAGACTGTGGTGGACAATTGACCAATCAACAGGCAATAACACAGAGTGACTTCCAATATTCAATATTGTTTTGTATTTGCCACATGTTACGGGTCAGTTTGACTCAGTAAAGAATGACACAGATCTGATCTAATCAAGAAGGAGGCATCTTTATTTACTTGTACAAGAGAGTCCAAGGGGATAACCACAATGGCAGACAGAGAGTATGCAGAGAGTCTTGCAAGAGGGCAGTGAAGAGTCCTTTTTCATGGTGTGGGGCTTGAAACTTTGCAACATGAAACTATTCTGACATTTCCTTCAACCTTGAGTGCTGTCCAGTCCACCCTAGGAGATAAAGAAACCTTATTAAAAGACTTCACAAGGACATCATCTCATCATAATATCATGCATTTGTTTATCAGACATTTGAGACAGCCTCTCTGCTACTTGCTTATGATGCTTAAATTAGGAGACTTCACAAGGAATATATATATTATAATATATTTTACCATGCGTCTCTGTACTGAAGGAGTTCAGTAGTAGATTGGGAGGCCAGTTAAGTTGGTGTCGGCTACACGGCTGAGTTGCCACTGTTCTAACTCTTTTAAACTGATGACCAATTAATGGGATAACCACAATGGCAGACATGGCGAGTATGCAGAGAGTGTCACAAGAGGGCTCATTGGCACAATGTGTTCTTTATCTGAAAAAAAAACAACACAGTGAAAGTACACTATTCCTATCGCACAACTTCCTAATTATCACAAAAAACATTTGCTTGCGCAGAAACGTTCTGCTAAATTTAAATTTCCTCTGCAGAGTTCAGATATGGATGTATAATATCAGTACATATGTTAAAATATATTTTACCATCAGCCTCTATACTGACGGAGCTCAGTAGTAGATCGGGAGGCCAGTTAAGTTGGTGTCAGCTACACAGGTGAATTGCCACTGTTCCTACTCTTTGCAACTGATGACCAAGCAGATAACCACAATGGCAGACAGGGTGAGTATGCAGAGTGTCTATCCTGAGCGCTGTAAATAGTCCTTTCTCTTGGTGAAGGTCTTGAACCCCTGCAAAATGAGCTTCCATGAAACCATTCTGACCTTTCCTTCAACCTTGACAACAGTTCAACTGGTGAGGAGCACAAGGTGAGAGGTCCAGTCCACCTAGTAAATAAAGATACCTTATAAAGAGACTTCACAAGGATATCATCTCATCATAATATCATGCATTGGCTTATCAGATATTTGAGGCAGCCTCTCTGCTACCTGCTTATGATGCTTAAATTAGGAGACTTCACAAGGAATATATATATTAAAATATATTTTACCATGAGTCTCTGTACTGAAGGAAGCCAGTAGAAGATCGGGAGGCCAGTTAAGTTAGTGTCGGCTACACAGGTAAATTGCCACTGTTTCCACTCTGATGATCAAAGGGATAACCACAATGGCAGACAGGGCGAGTATGCAGAGTGTCTAACCTGAGGGCTGTAAAGAGTCCTTTCTCATGGTGAAGGTCTTGAACCCCTGCAACATGAGCATCCATAAAACCATTCTGACCTTTCCTTCAACCTTGACAACAGTTCCATTGGTGGGCAACACAAGGTGAGAGGTCGATTCCACCTAGGAGATAAAGAAACTTTATTAAGAGACTTCACAAGGACATAATCTCCCAGCTCAATATCATGCATTGGTTTATCAGACATCTCATCAGAGGGCTGTAAAGAGACCTTTTTCATGCTGAGGGGCTTGAAACTTTGTGTCATGAGCTTGTCCTTTTTCATGCTGAGGGGCTTGAAACCTTGTGACATGAGCTTTCATGAAACCATTCTGACCTTTACTTCAACCTTGAAAGCAGTTTGATTGGTGATGAACACAAGGTGAGATGTCCCAGTCCACCTAGGAGATAAAGAAACCTTATTAAGAGACTTCACAAGAACATAATATCTCTGGTTCAATACAGGTCAATATCATGCATTGGTTTATCAGACATCTCACCAGAGGGATGCAGACCATTCTGCCCTCTCCTTCAACTTGACAACAGTTTGATTGGTGAGGAGTACAAGGTGAGACGTCCCAGTCCACCTAGGAGATAAAGAAACTTTATTAAGAGACTTCACAAGAACCTAATCTTCCAGGTCAATATCATGCATTGGTGTACCAGACATCTCACCAGAGGGATGAAGATCATTCTAACCTTTTCTTCAACCTTGCCAACAGTTTGATTGGTGAGGAACACAAGGTGAGAGGTCGAGTCCACCTAGGAGATAAAGGAACCTTATCAAGAGACCATCTACCAGGTCGATATAATGCATTGGTTTATCAGACATCTCACCAGAGGGGATTTAAAAGTACTTTTTTCATGCTGAGGGGCTTGAATCTTGTGACATGAGCTTCCATGAAATTATTCTGATCTTTTTATGAAGAAACAGACTTGATAATGGGCAATATGTTTTAGAAAGTATAATTTAAGAAAATATAGCCTTTAAATACTAAATGTAATTATACTGTAACAGGAGTCACCACTTTTGCATTCCCTGCTACTACAAAAAATGGGGTGAACCAGTAAAGCATTATTGCATATGATTAGTAATGAATTAAATACTGTATGTGCCCATTTACCCATTACCTATGTCTATTTCTTCAAAAAAGTATAATGCAACTTTTATAGCACTACAGTATGGTTGTGTACATCAGACATTAACTTGAAGATCCTTCAATCACTACATCTATATAATAATTTGGCTTTGTGATGTTATTGTGATATATGATGCTTTCATATCCATATACCAAGGTACTTTTTAATAGACTGCGGGCAACTGGGGTTGGTGTATTTCTCTGAGAAATTGGCAACATAAAACTCTGTGTTGCTCACTAAGGCCGCTCTCCTCACATAATTACTCACAAGGGATTACATACACAGAGACATATAGCAAATCTCATATACTGTACATTTAGCTGCTGTAAAACCAAGTGCATCCCTTCCATGCCAATTAAAGGTGAGGTCTGGCCAGCGTAGAGTCTATAGAATCAAGAACAAATAAATTAACGAAAAGTCTTTACTCACCTCACAGATGTATCTCCTCACATATGGAATTCTATCTTTATTTATAGCGTGTTAACATTTTCTATAGAAGGACACAAGGGATACAGTAAATACATGAGGCTTGTGACTATACAATCTTATACATAGTATTAGAAAGTTACAATTCACCTAATTACCCAATGTATTAAGCCTTACCTTTATCTATACAATCTCCCAGTCTTCATAGTCATGGTGTCATAGTAGAGTTTGCTTCCTATATCCATCTATAAAAGGCCAGCTGCTCATCTGTTGGTCTTTCTGATAGGTGGCTTTGCCTCTCATACCAGCTTCTTATATAGTGCCCTGGGCTCTGTGACATCATCTATTATGACATGACTCTGATGTAAGAAGTGTTTGTTACCTGGATGGTCCAGCTCAGCCTTTAGCAGCCATTAGACAAGGCATCATACAATGCTTTTATATAATATTATGTACAGCAGAGGTTCCTATGTACACAGTGACACACACACATAAGGGTAAACAAAAACATCAGAACTTACAGTCCAGAAGCATTTTGGAACTCTTTAATTTCCGATCTCTGTTACAATATATATATATACAGCATACTCTCAGTTAAGCTGAACTCAAGCAACCAGAACTCTCAAGCAACCAGAAAAAAATGGAATACTGTACATTAAATAAAAAAATTAATTTATAGGGCTCAACAAATGCCAAGCACCTAGTTTGCATACACTGTCTCTGCAATTTAGTTTTACCTGGAAGCAGACAGACATGAGTGACTGAGTCAGTGCAGTGTTGTGGTTACATTCCCTGGGTTCAGCACCGCACCCTCCAGCCGAACGTACCTGTGTGTAAGTGAGGAGTGAAAGCTGCTGCTGCTAGAACAGCCCTCACTGACACATATACTTAGCAGAGCATCCTATGTGCAGCTAATCTAGGCCTCTTTTAATAATAACTCTCAAGCAACCAGAAACTACATTGATCCGGCATCTACCAATATCTGAGAGTCTACTGTGTATATATATATATATATATATATATATATATATATATAGTACATCTATCTCTCTATATGTTTTACTGTCAATCTATATGTAGTATAGATACACATACACATCATATATATAGTTGTGGCATTGCGACGCTTGAAAATATTATGCCATCATTTTTGACGGGCATGTGGCTAGTCTATAATATTGATCTGAAAAGTATTAAACATGGATTCCCTTTGCTGGCAAATATAAGAGTACTAGCGACTTGCCCGTCAAAAAATTACGGCAATAAAATTGTAAGGCAGGTAATACTGTTTGCCACACAATGTAAGGCTTTTAGTCCTCTGAGTACCCTGGCCGTTCATTGTGATCTCCGCGCTGAGTGGCTTTGGCAAAGCGAGTCTCTCCTGTGCTTTGTTTTTTTTTTATATAAATATATTTGTTTATAATAATATTTTAATTAATTAAATAATAAATTAATATACTTTACCTATTTGTAATGAATATATCCAGGAATCAATAAGCTGAAGAACTAACAATCGCTGTTGCTTTTCCTGCAGCATACAATGTGCATTTGGACTGTTGGGGATCTGAGGAGAAAGAGTCAGCAATGTGGCAAGTGTGCAGTGTAAATAGGCTGCGTGCGCGAGGGCAAACCGTTTGTTTAGTTGTGTAATGTGGTATTTTAGACTGGAAATGTAATTAGATTGAAGTTAGTGTTGTAAAATGGTGGCGATTGTGAATGTGTTACGCAGGTGTAAAGCATCTTCCTTCCCCCCTGTGCTGTGTTTGATGGTTTTGTTATGTTTTTTTTTTTGTATTTGTTGTGTTTTTCATGTTTTTGGATTTGCACGGTTCGGCTGTTAGGTTTGTATATTTCGCGGGTCGTATTTGATGGTTTTGTAATGTTTTTTTTTGTATTTGTTGTGTTTTTCAGGTTTTTGGATTTGCACGGTTCGGCCGTTAGGTTCATATTTTTTGCGGGTCGTATTCTATTTTCTCTAAGTGGTCATTTTTTTTGCAATTTTTTTCAAAGTGCTACGGGTCTTGCACTGTGAATTGTGTATTTGAGTTTTCTGTTGTTGTGTAGTCCCGTGGGTCGTAGGTATGATACTTAATGCGTGCGGGGTCGTAGGGATGAGCGCCTGGGGTGCTCATCGCCACCAGCGCAGTGAGCGCCTTTGGCACTCCCTGCTTAAGTTGTACGGGGCGGTAGGGATGGGCCTTTGGCGCTCCTTGCCTGGCTGCAACCGTGGGACGCAGTTTTACCAACTTTGTTTGGAAGCCCGTGCTGCTTAGAACTATATATGTGATCTTGCAGAGTATTCTGCTGGCACTTTTGAGATGAAGGTGTTAAACCTTTTGTTGACATGCAGCTTTTGGAGCAGTGCTTCTGTCCCTTATTTATAGTGGGTCACTTTGAAGAATTATATTTGATAATGGGGAAAATGTTTTAGAAAAATAAGTATTTTTCTTTAATTTATTAACTACTAGGAAATTGCCCGTCAAAAAAAACAGGAGTAAAATTGTAAGCCTGGCAATGCTGTTTGCCACACAATGCGAGGCTATGGGCCCTCTGAGCATCTTTGGTGATCATTGCGAGCCGCAACTTTCCTGCTTTGCAATGATAACCTTCCGCGCTCCATGCAAGCCCCCAGATGAGCGCCTGTCCCCCTGTGTACTTCATAGGCGTCCCGTTTGAGTGTTACTGTCTTGGGTTGTGTTACTGGATTATACGCTTTGCGTGGGGCCACCATGTCGGTGTTTGTTGATCTGCTATGGCAGTTGGAAGGGGCCACATGACCCTAATACAGCGGTACCTTGGTTCTCAACCTGCTTAGAACTCATAGTTTTCAATACTCAACGCGTCTGTCTGTCAAAAAATTGGCTTGGAACGCAACGCTTATTCGGTACTTAAAGCGTTTGACTAACAAAGTTGGCTCGGAACTCAATGCTTACTCTGCAATCAACGGATCTGACTGACAAAGTTGACTAAGATCTTGATGCTTGCTTATTAAAGCAGACAAAAAAATACTGTAATGTCTTCAGTGACCCTTTAAAGGTTCTCAACAGTCTAGGACTGGCTAGTCTCCATAAGCATTGGAAGGTGACCAGCTGGTCCACATACCAAAAAAAGTTAAGAACCACGGCTTTAAAGGACCACTGTACTTGTGATGTATATAACAAAGCAACATTAGCAGAAAGGAACTGAAAAGATGTCAACTGCAAAAATATTAAATAGGTCTTGGTGAGGCATGAATAATTCTACCGTAGTTGATATCTTTCACTTCCTTTCAGTAGTGCTCAGGACAATGAGAGGGGGCCATTATTGAGGTAGATTATGGGCCTCATTCAATTACAGACTTGTAACTCGCAGAGTTAGGCACCCTATTTAAACCTTGCATTGTAATTTTCGACGGTGGCAAAAATCGGCTGTGTTAGATCCCCCCTGCATTACGGCAATCAGGCCACATATGTAAACCTTGCTTTTGTCAATAACACTGAAGTGGCTGGATTACGATACCCGCAAAAATGATCACCAATCAATCAACTGTTACTGTTGGAAAGTGGCCAATGGATTAGTGACTGACAGTCCTACTGTACATATATGAAAGCTTCCTGCCCACGTGCTGACTGTGTTGTAGATTTTTAGAAAGTAGCACCCAGGTCCCCGGGGTTGGTGCTTTTGGTCTAGAGAGAGAGGGAGAGTGAAGGAGAAGTGGAAGATTTGAGAGCAGGTTTATATTATTTTACTTATTCTAGATAATTATTCAATACTGTACACTTAATTTCACATTACACCTATATCACATAATATACATTCACATAGGATACAAATATATATAGATACACTAACAGCCAGGAAATTCCATCCACCTCCCATCCTAAACCTAACAGATCAGAAAAACACATAGAACATACATTATTTTTTAATTCAAAAATAAAAATATATACATACCCTTTGTTTTATTTATCCTTATATTTTTTGTTGGTGAGTGATGGCGGCAGGAGAGAGGAGGGGAGGAGAGGAGAAAGAGAAGAGAAGAGGAAGAGAGAGGGGGCCCTGGGGAGTAGAGGGAGGGATGTAGAAGGATGGAGGAAGTTGGAGGGAGACAGATAGAGGGAGAGAGGGAGGAAGCAAGGAACAGTGAGGGAGGAAGGGAGATAGGAAGTAAGGAGAGAAAGAGAAAGGGAGGGAGGTATGGAGGAAGGGGGGTTGAGGGGGGAGTTGTAGGGAGGACAGAGATGTAGGGAAGGAGTGGGAAGAGGAGACTTAGGGAGGGTGATAGTGGAGGGGAGGAAAGTGAAGGAGACGTAGAGTGGAGGTGGAGGGCTAAGAGAATAGGTCTGGGGGGGGGGGCGGGAGCTGTGGTAGAGAGGGGGGTGGGATGAGCCCATAGATTTATGCCCACATAGTTCAGGGTCAGATCAGGAAGGTATGGATCTGACAAGAGGCTGAAGCCGAACACAGGGCCCCTAATTATAGGCACCAGTAGATAGTGGTACTCCTCAATGCCATCCATGCCCGCACCCATATTATTCTAGGGGGTAGGGAAATTAACGCTGGCCTCAGGGGCAAGGCCTGGAGGGAGGTAGCAGAGGTCGGTTTTGTGCATAGGGATGCAAGGTCTGCAAAGTTCAGCTGTGCAAAGTTCAGGAGGATGATGGCGATGGAGGCCAGAGCTGCTGCAGCTCAAAGTGGTGGCCCCAGAGTGACTGTCCATTACAAGGAGTGAGAGATGTTTCTGAAGGAGATGAGGACCCCAGGGACTGTCCCCAGAGTTCCAGGCGTGGTGGCTACACCAGATTCAGCCTCCTTGCCAGGTGAATTTCATATAGAACAACATACAACCACATGTACACCACACACACATAGATAACTCTAATATCATGGAAAGGCTGAACAACAATAAGAATGAAATGTCAGCTCCCTGGATTTCACTAGTTTGTCTACCCCTCAACAAATCCATAAACCTTACATATCACTCTTATTGGTGGGCAGCATAAGACATGTGACAAATAGACACAGTAAATACCAGAAAGATCTAAGTTTATTCAACATCCAATTGAGAACACAGTAGCGGGTGTGGCCACTTCACCATTCGCAGATACAGACTCTGCTGGAATGATTGTGCAGAGCTAGTGTACTAGTCTATCAGTGAACACCTCTCAGCAGCATGTTGACATCTATTGCTACATCTAGTGTTCCCCAATGCACAGCAACTTCTGCAGAGTATGTATATGCATGTGCTGCAGAGGCCACACCTCAGTAAGAGACAAGATATTTTTGTGATCCAATAACAAACAAGCTCAAAATAGAAAGAAATGATCACATCCAGCAAAGGATACCTTTAAACATTAACTGATAAGTGAACAATCCAGGCGCAAGATAACATATTTATTAATGAATTAGAGGTGGTGCTGGAAAGTAGTGTCTCCATTTTCGCTGATGACACAAAGTTGTGCAAGGTAATTAAATCAGATAATGATGTGCTTTCCCTCCAAGGGGATTTACATAAAATTGAGGAATGGGCATCTAAATGGCAGATGAGATTTAATACGAATAAATGTAAGGTTATGCATCTGGGAAGGAAAAATAGCCTTGCAATTTATAATCTTAATGGAGCAAATCTAGGTGTATCCGATATTGAAAGGTATTTGGGAGTGCTTGTGGACAACAGCAGCAGCTGCAAAGGCAAATAAAATATTAGCATGTATTAAGAAGGGTATAGAAGCAAGGGAAGCAAATATAATTCTGCCACTTTACAAATCTCTAGTACGCCCTCATTTGGAATACGGAGTACAATTTTGGGCATTCATTCATAAAAAAGACATTTTAGAGCTGGAAAAGGTACAGAGTAGGGCAACAAAATGAATTAGGGGAATAGAGGGGCTAAGTTATTAAGAAAGATGAACCAAATCAAGCTTATTTTCTCGAGAAAAAAGGCGTATAAGAGGAGATATGATTACATTATATAAATAAATCTAGGGTCAGTATAAAGAATTGTCAAGGGAGCTTTTTGTACCAAGAGGTTTTCAACTGACAAGAGGACATCCCTTGAGGTTAGAAGTTAAAAGACTCCACCGTAAAGAAAGAAAAGGGTTCTTCACAGTAAGGGTGGTTAATCTGTGGAATTCTCTACCAAGGAAGGTGGTGACAGCGGATTCGATAGATAACTTAAAAAGGGGACTGTATTTATTTTTAATTAAGAAGGGAATTCAGGGTTATCCTGGATAATTAGAGAGAGTGTATTGATCCAGGGAGAAATCCGATTGCCAGTATCTGGGGTCAGGAAGGAATTGTTTTGTTTTCCTTTGAGACGATTGGCTAAATTTCACTTGGGTTTTTTTCTGTTTGCCTTCCTCTGGATTAGTTAATTAATAATTAAAATAAATACGTAAATAAATAAATAGTTGATTAATAATTAATTAACAATTAACAACTAATTAATTAATAACTAATCCTCATATTGCAGATCAGAGGAGATCTTAAAAGGTTGAACTTGATGGACTGAGAGTCTTTTTTCAATCTTAATTACTATGTAACTATAGAAATGCACATCAATCAAAAGATTATACATTGTTGTTAACTATATACTATTCTTCTCTGACAGTAGGTCTGGGTCAACCACAGAGAAAGAGGTGGGGGCGTTGGCTCAGTCAGAGCCCCCACCCACCATGCTCCGTGTTAGGATGAGAAGCCCAGTAGAGGATCCCAGGTCTTGTGGGATTGCAGAAGAGGACTCTCAAATGATGTGGCCAGCAAGGGGACTGGCCAAAACTTCAGCCACTCCAGTGTCATTTGATCCCACTGCCTCCCCAAGATTGCTTCCCCACTCGGGCCCAACTATTGGACAGATGCCAGGGCCATGCTACCATCAGCTTCTCCTCCTACCACCAGCATGTCATGGGAACCACCACCATTGGAGGCACATGCTCCTTAGCACCTACCCACATGGCCACCGCCGCCTCCTCTGCCTGGCCAACTGAGACCTCCATCCCAAGGCCCACTTTTGGGGGCCCCCATGGGGGAGATAGAGGTCCTGATGAGAGACTGTAGAGATGCTATGCGGGGTCCAGGCCAGTGTCTTCTCCCACCAGGCCTCAGTGGACTGCACAGGGAGACGAACAGGCACTGCTCGCAGGTGGATTCCTATCCGGCCAGGCTACTGTAGGCAGTGCAGAACCAGAGCGTGCCAACAAAGCTGATATTTCCCAGCATGCTCTGGTTCCCAGCACTGCCTCCTCCACTCCAGAGACCTCCCCCGCACACCTACTGCCTAGTCCCCCCCTTGCCTATCACCATGCCTCCACCTCCACCGGTGCTGATGCCCCAGGGGTGGATGGCTCCCCTGAGAACTCCTCCCAGAGTAGGGACTTGGTGCAGTGGCACAGGGGTGGGGTCCCTATAACAAGGCGAGGAGGAGGAGATAGGGACTGCTTCTAGGATTTGACCTTCTCAACAGCACTCTTCAATTGAACTTGATTACTTAATCCAACATTTTCAGCATCTGGGTAAAGCAGCAGATGAAGACATGATGTATGTGTTATGCGCATTAGTGGTTACCTCTATTATATGGAGATTTAAAGACAAGATTTTTGTTCATCTGATTGTGGCTACTGTGGTATAATGGCCACATGTGACCCTAGAATATGCTATGTATTATTATATGCATGAATTATCTTAACCTTCACCTCTTTAAGTTTTTCCCTTTTTTTCAGCCTCTTGTCTTTTTTGATCCGTCCACACCACACAAATGATATTAATGCACAGTCAGATATGTTTATGACTGTGCTCTGTGTATTCTATAAACAATGATATTGTGGTACCATTATCCATGTTTCTGTGTGTATCTCATGTTAAGAGACTTGGGACATCAACATATATAGAAATACTTCACTTTTATATTTTAGAATATTGGTCATCATCCTGTATAGGCATCCCTTCATGCATTGTATGATTCCAGAACATTCCAGTGACACAAGTGTGGGGTATAAGAGATCACATGTCTTGGTATATCCAATATGTGTTCACACACTTATTTTAATATTCTTAACCCTATTTTGTAAAGCATGTGTGAACAAGATCATTAATGATTATTATGAGTTAATACTTTTATACATATGCATAGTGACACTGATGGGCCTCATTATTCCAGTGAAAGGTTGTTAACCATCTGACAGAGTAACAAGTAATCTAGTCAGTGTCAAAAGTCACTGGAAAAGTTAACTGTAATTTCCAACTCTTGCTAGCAGTTCTTTCGTAATGTTTTAGGGATGGGTGATTAACATAGCTAGGTAGAAATTTCTGTGCTATTACGGAACTCGAAATTGCTTTTTCCAGGAATATCATAGGAGTCCTACTTTGTTGCAACTGCGGGAACTTTTTCAGTAATGTTACACATGGATTCAGTTGCTTTCACTCGTAAAATATCTTACTCGAAATACGTAAATTTGTTTCTTATCAGTAAAATGCAAGGTGTAGCATTATGTGTCCATTCATAAATTACACCAAACCAGGCATTTTACTGAAATTCTTGATGTGTCACAGCCCTAGGAGTTAATAGAAAATATGGGCACCATGATATTCTATATATAAGAGTAAAATAATAAGGATAAGCACCCTCAATTGTGAATAACCATTTTTGCTTGCAAATTAGTGAAGTTTGCCCATAGGGCTAACCTTTTCGTAGATAATGCATTAGAGCATCTGGTTTAGTCAATATAGGTTTCCTCATATGTATTAACCTCTTAAATACCTTGTTCTGTGCAACCCTGGAAATTGTATAATGACACATACATATCATTTAAAAAAATATATTTTAACGTGCACATTTGTGCCGTTAGGACTGTTCAGCATTGAATTCTAATGCACTTGCATCCTTTTTTTTTGTACTGCTGTTACAAGTCTCAGCAAAACTTTAAAAAAACGTTTGCAGCTGCTCTCCTCAGTATAGTTCCAGTTTAAAAGCTGCTTAATGCAAATCTTTAAAAAAGTAACTTGTAATATAATGGATGCCTGAATATCAATGCAAAAATATAGTATAATTTGCGAGTATAGTTTGTTCTAGAGCATAATAAGTAGGTCACATGCAATCATGGAAAAATGTCAATTGATTAGCTAAGTAAAGTTACCAACCAATTTTAGTGGTGAAACTATACAAAATAGGAAATTGAATAGGGTCCTATGTTTCTAAATTACATTTTCAGATTATAGTTTTGATTTAGGCTGAACCAACAATAGAGGTGCTCAGGCAGAGAAGAAACTATCCTTCTATTGATATGGTCATCCACTCTGAGAGCAGCCTCTTTTAGCCACTTGTGCCCTTCACAGGAAAAAAATATCCTGTAGTATATCAGTCTGATCTCACTCAAAAGAGTGATCCAGCTCTGAAATCTCCCTGTCCACCAGCCCATTAGAACGCATATGAATTGCCCAGGTTGATTTTTAAAACAGACCATTACACTGGCCAAATAATGAACTTACAAGTATGACACTAACACAGTCCAGTGGGATTCCAGTGGAAAATGTTGGGTTCCAGCCTTGTGTGATAGAGTACTGTGGAGGGGAACAAATATAAAGCAGCTGAAATATCGTAGCCATATGGAGCTGAAAACCAGTGACCACAAACCAGTCAGCTCTCTTTGTAGCATCTGAGCGAAGGTTGTGGACGAGCGCAGGTACAAGAAGATGTTTGAGGATATTGTGCTCATGATGGACAGAATGGAAAACAATTGTCTTCCATCACTAAGTCTAAGCAGAAGAGAATTTGTGTTTGAAAATGTGAGGTTTCGACAGCTCCAGAAAGAAGATTTCCAAATCAAGAATAATGGGCAGGTTCCCCTCTGTCACTTCTCCTTTATTCCCAAGCTGAACGACACAAAAAACTGAACCCTGCGAGGGCTACTTAGAGCCAAATGAAAATATGGACATTAGTCTAGATGTGTATGTTAGTAAAGACTCCGTGAAACTGCGCATCTCAGGGGAAGACAAGATAGAAGATATTTTATTTCTGCACCTCGACTGTGACAAGGATTACTTCCTGACCATTACTGGAAGTTATCTCTTGAGCTTCTTTGGAACGTCATTGGAGGCTCTGAGAAGAATTAAGAGGCCAATCTGGGAAATCCCAATTACTATAATCATAGAATTGGAAGAAGACAGCTTCTCAGAGAGGGAGAAATCTGTTATGCATGCATTGGACTGTGACAGCCCTGATAGTCCTCTGAAGATTCCCAATGGATCACTTGATAATGAACGCTTGTCACCAGGAAGATCTCTTTTAGACCCTTGGAAAACAGTAAGAGTTGCAGCAGATTATCAACTGTTTAGATACCAGCTTTCCTGTGACAACCCGGGCATGAGATGAAACTGGGACACAGAGCCATGTTTACTGATCTTTACCCAGTAACGAGATGGACAGCATGTGCTGATCATGCACCTAAGAGGTAAAATATTGGCCAGTGAGGACATTCTTCTAATAAACAGCAGCTTCATATGCGTCCAAGAGGCTGATGAGTCATTTCTCATTGACTTTCATAACAATAGTGTTTGTAAAGTGAGAGTACAGGCTGACCCCTGGTCTTCTGATTGTCTGTCTGAGATCCTTATGAAAACAAGTTTTTGGAGCTGCTTGCTGACATACAAATTGTTCAGGAAGGGAGGGGGAAGCCAGTTCATCCTGAGAGAAAAGAATCATCAAACTGGTATCAGCCAGCAGTGACTATTGAAGGGGTACCTGGGATATCATAAAAATCAGCTAGTTCTGGGAATTTGGGGTTTGAGGATAAATCTGCAGATCTGGAAAAGAGAAGGAACTTTTAGAGCCAACAGCTGGGGTCTCACAGGGATCCCTCCCTCCTGTTCCATTGGAAAGACCACTTCCTAGGGAGAGAGAAAGAGATCCACCCTCAATTGAAAGGCCAAAAATGACCAACAGTATGCGGAAACTGTTTGTGCCGAATTACCAATCCGGGAAGAGAGAATGATTAATCAAACACCTTCAGACCAAATGAGAGCCTGGCAGTTTGTGATGCCATATTATCATTGTGCAGATATACAGCCTTATTAAATTGTGATTTGGCCTATTGAATATGGCTCTATATAAGCACATAGCATATTTTTTTACAGAAGTTTTTAGTTAGTGAAGACCTTGCTTTTGGATAGAAGTTCACTAACTAAAAATTTCTGTAAAAAAATATGCTGTGTGCTTATATAGAGCCCTATTCAATTGGCCGAATCGCAATTTAATAAGGCTAATAATCTTTATCTGTTTTCAAAGTCTCCTCTGACATCATAAAGTTGATCAACAACAAACAAAACAAAAGGCTAGATCCCACATTAGTATAATGGCATAAAAAGGTTAAAAAATACATAGCTGTCTTGAGGTGAAAATAAGAAAGAGGAAAAGCAGCTCATCTCCATGCCCTTATGAAAATGAGCAATAGTTGACTAGACACTGCCACCCCCAACAATACGTTCATTTAATCTTGAAAAGCATTAAAGTATGACTATACATACAGTCCCCTTCTGGTTCACTACCTTGTCTTGGTAAGGGGGATTGTGTATATCAATGAAGCTGTGAGCTGTACCATGTGGGGCAACCAAAATGGCAAGTCATAGCTGAGAGGCCAGATTAATGCCGTCCCACTGGTGAAGGAACTTGCAACCAACTCCAGTATCTTTGCCAAGAAAACCTTATGGATGAGCACAACCAGATATATAACCATAGATGTGCCTGGCATGAGGCGGTCAATAGGATGACAGAGGGTCAGACATGACTAAACAACTCTCTGATGAGATGCATTAATAACCAGAAACATAGACAGATGTGCCTGGCATGCTGCGTCTGTATGATCACAAGAGTCGGACATAACTGAAAGATTGTACAACATCAAAATACATACAGTAAATAATGTCTGAGGTATTCAGCATTGTTAATGTAGCTGTTTTATGCCAATGTGCTTCTCAATGCGCTGATTTGCAACTCAGTTTACTTTATAATGATGTGGAGGAGAAGGGGGGGGGGGTAACCACTTCATACCATTGGGGGCATTATTACCACAGAGACAGACAAGCAGACAGTGCTACTAATTAGCACATCAAAACAACTAATTTGTATTTGGGAGTTTTTCATTTGCATAATGAACAATGTTAAATTACTCACTTTACCATGTATAGCCAGATTGTCATGCTCCTTATGAATATCTAAAGAAATTAACTTGATTTTGTGATAGATGCCCTCAAATATCAAGTTATTGTTAAATATATTTAAAAGGGACTGGCAGAAACAAAAACAGAGAGAACAGACAGGAATAGAGACATATCGGGGCATAGAGAAAAATGAAGAGAAATAGGCAGGAACAGATAGAAATATATGGCCTTTCAGAAAGTGAGAGAGAAATAAGCTAACTGACTTGTCCATGAAAGTGGAGCCTGCTACGTCCAGGTTTACCTTCCCATGTCTACACATGAGACTCTCATATTAAACACTACATAGTAGAGCTTAAAATAGCAAAAATATAAATCAAAGTGGAAATCAGGTTATTTGTGTGGCGATACAAGACTTATGCTGAATATGTATATGGAGAGGACAGGTGTAGGGGTTTATATAAATGTGCCATGTAGATATAGTTTATAGTGATTGTAGAGAATCTTTAAAGATTTAGCAATATATGGAGGGAAGATGGGAGTGTGAGAAAAGAGATCAGTCATGTACTTGTCCGTTAGTGTCTGCTTCCAAGGCAGGGAATGATGTGGTCTACAACCTTCCCTCCATGAGGTTTCCTTGAACCCTTGCTGGTTCAGGGGCGGAGTTATGGATCTGTGGGCCCTTTTCTGTGGGGACCCAGTGCTGTCTATTTTTTTTTTCTATTTAAATGTTTTCTTCTATAATGTCCGCCACACCAACTCTTCCTCCATTAAAATGGGCTTGTGTACTGCTATCCATCCCCTGCCTGCTCTCGTCTTGCAACACATGACTTCATGTGGGATTCCCTGCAGCTGAGAGGGATTGCGGTATCACTGAACCACTATAAATATACAGGGTCGTGTCACAATATTATGACCACATTTTGATGTCAGCAGAGCGTAGCCAATGAGCTGGCTTCTTGGGTATATAATGTATCAAACATTGCTGTCATGGGTAAAAAGTACAATTTATCAGCCTTTGTTTCCACCATCCCTCCACAAGGGGACACATTAGGGTACAATGAGGGGCTAGCTAAAGCACTGCTGGATCTTGCCTCATTGGCCTGTTCAAATGTAAGCAGCCTGGTTATGGGAACTTAAGCTCCAGCTTGAAGTCTTCCCTAGCTTCCAAGCAAGCCAATCACAGGAATGTCTACAAGCCCAGGAAAAACAAATAGACAGGCCTCAAATCTATGGGAAATATTATTGGAAAATCATTCCTATAGACTTTCATTGTAACAGTCCCTGTTAGGTTTAAACAGTTGCTTTTTACTGTCATCCTCTTTAGGGTGGCTTTAGGCTGGCCAAAGCAGTTAAAAGTGGGGTTCCGAAAGGTCCCCCCTTGCCTCCCAAATGCTGGACATGCCAGGGATCATCATTTGTTTTTGGGCCAAGGGTGGTAATATTTCTGAAACAAAGCAGTTTGTCAATTGTTTGCATGGTGCTGTGGTTAAAGTAGATGGGGTAAGATGAATGTCGGCTGCGAAGGTGTGCGTGAGGGCCAACCGACATGTTACAGTTGAGCAACTCACCATCCAAACGAACCAGGGTGCTACCAGACGTCTATCTAAAATGACAGTACAGTGAACCCTGCTAAGTATGGGGCTCAGAAGCAAACCGCTGTTCCCTGCATCCATGCTGATGAGGGTTCATCATCAGAAACGGCTTCAGTTTCTACAATTGTACTGAAATTAGACATTTTCTGATTGACAAAAGTGGCCTTCTCTGAGTCACGTTTTTATCCATTGACTGGACGGACCTTGGAGTGTCAGATGCACAACCTCAGAGAACAAACAATCTGCAACCATTGCTGGAAGAACACAAGCTCGTGGTGGCAGTGTTATGGTCTGGGGAATTTTTTCTTGGCATTGTCTTGGTCCACTCATATCTCTGGAAGGCCCTCTCACCCGATTGGGTTATGTATTAATTCCTGCAGATCAAGTACACCCATATATGTTGACTGTCTTCCATGGAGAGGATGGGATCTTCCAGCAGGACAATGCAACATGTCATACTGTTAGAATTGTCTGGGTTTGCTTGGAAGAGCATGGCAAAAACTTCCAAGTACGTCTTTAACCCCTAAATTCCCTGGACTTGAACCCTATCGAGCACCAGTGAGACCAGCTCAATCGCCATGTTCGCTGTATGGATCTTCCACCATGAACTCTTCAGCAGCTGTCGGATGCACTGCAGTCTGCATACAGATACCCCTCCAAGCCTTCTAGCATCTTATTGACTCACTACCATGCCATCTAGCTACTGTCCGTCGTGCACACAGTTGTTGTTCAGGATATTAGCTTGTGGTTATAATGCAACTTGACGGTGTGTATATATATATATATATATATATATATATCCACACTGATGATAGCCAGTAAGCTTGAAACAGCTGTATGTGGATAGGATTCTCAGCTTGTGTATAATCCAACCTTGGCTTTGCATAAAGGCTGTGTAATTCAGTGACGCATTTGTCGGCACATTTGCATGTCCCTGCTCAGCTTCCCAGAATGCAGTATAATAATGTTTTTCTTGGAAGTCTGAGCTGGAAGCAGGTTTTTTAACTTGTTTTAGACATTCAAATGTGAACACAGATGTACTATTTATTTACTCTACTACTGTACGGTGGAGGGCTTCTATCGCTCTTTTGCCCACCATATATTAAATGATTGTTGTGGTGAACTACCTACTCATAAGGCCCACAACACAAGCTGAGATCCTGCTCCACGCTGATGATAGGACTAAATTCTAGTGGATTGGACACCCTTGTAACCCAAACCCCCATTGGGAGACATAAGGATTCACATACTCCCTATCACTAAACATTACAAAAAAAAAATACAAAAAAAAATAGAATACTTTACCTGTCCTGCGACGCTTTCAATCAATGATCAACAAAGCCCTTACTAGTATTTGATGTTGCCCTGTTTAATATTTCCATGGTTCAATTTTTAAACAATCAGAATTTGTGAATTGACAATTATCTTTCGAACGTGCTTTGTGAATTCTGATTTTCTAGACTATTACTCATTCATAAATGGTGGGTAACATCAAATACTCGAGTTCTGATTGGCTGAAATATGATTGACACATATCAGAGTGCTCAAAATGTTTAAGGCAAAAGTGTGCCAACAGCCATTAGCTGGTGCAGGAGGAGCTCCATTAATAGTAGATTTTTTTGTGTGTGTCAGATTTACAGGTGGAGGCCTATTTCAAAGGGCTGAAGACTGAAGAGGACAGACTATTTAATCAACATGGATGGCACGCTTATCCATGGCCGAAGATTGAGGACAAAGGTTCAATTTCAATGGCTTGGGGGTTCATTATGGACCTCCATGGTATTGGAGTTATTTTTATCTGACACTGGGATCCATTAAGTAATCTATGGCAGGTGGTTACATTTAGAAGCCATGGGGGTGCGTTAAGGACCTCAGTGACACAGGAGTTACATTTCATATACCATGAGTTTTTGTTAAGGAGCTCCGTGACATGGGCTTAATGCTAGGCACCATGGGCATCTATTAGGTACCATGGTAGTCTATAGGGACCCCTATGGTTATGGTGCAATTTACCATGGAGGTATGTGGAGTCCCTCATGGTATAGAGGGTTCATTTTAGATGCCAGCAGCATTTATTAAGGACCCAGTGGTATGGGGTCTATACGGACTCCCATGTTTATGATTTAGATGAGGGATCCCCGGGGTCATATGGGCTAGCATGTGGGAAGGAGGAATTCCAGAAGAACCCCCTGCTCATAAAGCATAGGCAGGGGGAATCAGAAGGATTCTCTGGCTCATGGGATAGCAGTATCAAGTCTTAAATCTGACACACTTGAGGTGTGAGGCTGATAATAAATGTATGCTTCTCAGAGGCGTTTGTGTGCCTTTACAGGTGGTTGAGTGTACATGTAGAATTTTGTAAAAAATCTCAACACTCATAAGGACTTACGGGTAACCCTAGATATCAGTACTGGAACTATGTTATGGACTTTTAGGAATTATAAATGGGACAGGTACTTGTGGGATATAATTTGAGATACCCTAACAGTCTTTTTTATGGTGTTGTAGTGATTGCTGGTAGCTGATTAACAAGTTCAGTTTACTCATTATTTTTTCCATGTGAGACAGATGGGAGCCCTTAGACACCTAGGCCCTTCTTCTTCCATCACAATTTGCGCAGTGAACATCACTATAAACAGGACTGCCCACCCAGCTCCTGTTCATTCAGTCTTATTCTCTTCTGGTGATACATTCCTGGTATGGTGCTGGGCTGATATAGAGATAGGGTCTGGAAAGTAGCTTTTCTAGAGTCAGGACTGATTCAGCCAGAATTTAACTGCAGGACCTCACTGGCCACAGACATTACATGCAAGATGGTGCCAGATGCCTCACACATGTGTCTCCAGAGCTGGAGTAGGTCACCTTGGAGCTGACCACCAACGCATAAAGAGTTAGGCTTATGGATGGACTGGTTATCTGGTTTAGTTTATTTCACATTCCTTTTTTAGTGATTTTAATATTAAACTACAGAATTACATTTCTTATAATATCTTACGCATTTTTTACGTTTATAATTCTATAAGATAATAATTTTATAAGAAACTATATATTGATAAAAAATGTATCATGCAATACTATATAATAAATACAGTAAAGTATATAATATAAAGTAAATTACAATCTAAATAATTTAAATAATATAAAGCAAAGCAAAATATTATTATTATTATTATAGTTTATTTATAACGCGCCAACATATTCCGTAGCGCTGTACATAAATTAGGTTCAGTGATAAAACAGATTAACATTTAGCAAAGGAAGGACGGTCCTGTCTTTGAGATAGGAATCCAATGACCATGGTGAATTCTAAATAATTGAAAAGCAATTACAACTGAAATTAATATTAGTAAATTAATACTATTCATAAATAATAATAATAAGTAACAAATGAGCAACCAGTGGTAAATCTCTCCTCAAAGTTAATGAAGGTGTTTTAATATTTGCTAAATACCATTTTCATTCCTTATTCATTTATCCAATACATGTAAATGTTTATCATGTCATTAAATCTCCTGCAATTTTTTCCATGTGTATCATATCATCTAACCTTTTTATACAGTACCCCCCCCCCCCAGTTCTTCTCTCAGTGCATAATATGTAGCCTTCCAGAATTTGAGCCATTTAAATATTTATGATTTATTTTATAAGAGCAGACTTTGTATAGCACCTGATGACCTTGTTTTTTATAATAGATAAGGAAAAACATTTATATCTAAAGAGACATAAAGCCTGTTCTTGTTGGACAGCAACTTACACAAGTGTATGTGTGAGGAAAGAGAAATATATCAGGATATAGAGAATATATCCAAGTTGTAAACATTCTTAAGAACACAAATGGAAGTGGAATCCAAGGACTTCTACAGGCTCTCATTAATCAGTGACGCATACTAAAGGCTGTTAAAAAAAAATATTATTTAAATACTTCTGTTTTTTTACTACATTCTTTATCAAATTACATTCCCAGTTGAAAGGCATATATCGTATCAAGATTTTTATTTTTTATTTTCAACAAACACCTCCTAAACACCCCATAAACACTGCTGTGTGAATACAGTAACATCAAAAAGAGAGGTGCTCAGTCTGAGAACGCACAGTACTCGTTCTATAGGCATAGTAACGCACTCTGAGAGCAACCTCTTTTAGCTCACTTATGCCATTCTCAAGGAGAAATCCCTAAGTACTAGGTAGTTCTATCCTTAACAGGAGAAACAGCAAAACCCAGACTTACAGTTTGGCGTTAGCTGGGCCTCATCAGTAGGGAGTAGCTGAATTCTTTAAGTCACAGTGAGCAAGGAGTACACGCCTGAAGCCCCCTATCACACTAAGTCCCAAGGATTAATTGCATAAGCAACAAAAAAAAAAGCGGTGTTCATTTTGAAAACAAATAATACTATGGCTTGTTCTATGGCAATATAAACCCACTCAGAGCGCTTTTAGCTCATTTTCCAGGGGAAATCTACCTGTTCCTTTTAGACCCCAAATGTCCCCCCTTTTTAAGGAAGTGCCACATTTAAGTACAACAATTCTGGTTTCCATGCCTGATCATGTCCCACTTTCTCATGTTATTCCTGCTGTTTCTATCCAATTTTAAGTACATAATTGTTCATCAATGTAAGTATCTGTCACTGACCCCTTTTTCTCAGCCTGGGTGCTGGGCTATTGAGCCACAATGCTTCTTGGCTCCAGCAACAGGTAATCTGCATAAACACCTCTATTGTATTTGTAAATCTGCTTTATTCCATTGTTTGTCAAATTAAGTTAATCCCTTCTGATATGTGTATTAGATGTAAACCTTTTACACTCAGGAAACTACTGTTAGACCCATGTGGGGTTTATCTCTTGTGATTGTTTGCCACCCCCTCTCATTTGTTACATTGTTCACACCCCTATAAATACTGCTGTCATTTTCAAAAATAAATCAGTTCACTAAGATACATATAGAAATCATACAGTCTCTTTATTTGGTTACTGGTGGCTGCGATACTGAACCTATCTCCACCCTACAAATAACCTGTGTCCCTTCTCTTTTTTGTCCCTTCTATCTCTTTACCTTAGTTGCATCCCAGGTTGTAGGCATTCCTGTGATTGGCTCACTTTGAAGTCAGGAGAAACTTCAAGATGGAGCATCAGTTTCCCTGAAAGGATTACATTTCAACAGGCTGCTTACATTTGAACGGGCCAATGAAGCAAGAGATTGTGTTATCCCTGCTACCAATGGCAGGAGCATGCCAACATTGCATAAACAAGGCCCTTATTGTACCCTAATGTGTTTGGTCATCCCTAGGCACTCTGAAACACAAAGCAATGATCCCATCCAGTGAGCCAGGGCTCCTTGGAATAAACTAAAAACAAGAAAAGTCTGCTAAAGTGCTAAAGGAATTATAAATATTGAAAAGATGGTTTCGCCTACTCATAACCACACACTGTTCCCAAACTAGACTGTCATTTCCCACTGTGTCTAGGTTTCAAAGTTATGTCCATGTAACTATATGATTTGGGAATTTATAATTACTGTACAAACTGCCATTACTGTGCCATGATGTTTTAAAATGTGCCTACAACCAGAGAACATGCTTAACTGCCCACCATGTGGTGACCCAAAATGGTGACTCTTACTGTACACCGGTTTCCCATTCATTCCCCTTGTATAGTTTCCCCAAGAGACAGCTACCAGCCACATGGCCACCCAAGAAGCAAATGACTCATATTGCACCCCAGAAGGCAGATTTCCTCTGAGTGGTTCAGAGATAATCTGATTAGTGCAGCTAGTGTATTTATTGGTTCCCATACACATAGGCAGGAAATACAAACATGGTCACTCCTCTGTTCATTGTATTATTGAGCTGTCAAACACTGGTTTATTTGGTATACATATCCATGCATTTGGCCTCAATAAATCAGTCCAGTGTGGATGTACATAACTAAGGATGTAATGTTATTCTTGTGTAAGGGCTTTTTAAGCTAAATCCTTTTGAGGGTATTCTGATACCTCTCTCCCTGGTCCTACCTTAAAGGGAGCTATATCTGCCTGCTTGTCTGTGATTGTTCCTGATTGTTCGTGGTTTCTTGATACCTGACTGGGAGAAACACGCAGGACACTGAGATCACCAGAAACCAAACAATCTAGGTGTGTTCCTATTGCAGTTATCAGGAGGGTTTTGGGGGTGTACCTGAACCTGTGGCCCCTAGGTTGTGATAGAATACATTTGCTGTTTTCATTGTGTAAGTAATATCCAGTTTAGCAATATTTGACACTTTAAAATCCACAAGAGGTGTATTTTTGGTTAATATAAAAATAATGCTAAGTCGCATGGTCTATATGATGTATACTAACATAGTTAACATATGTACAACTGTTTTATTTATTTATGTTTTGATGTGTATATTCATGCATAGCCTTTTCTGTGTTTTGTTTTGTGTAGCTGCACATTTGATATGCTACACTGTATATTGTATGCTTAGTGTATTAGGGTTCCATTCCATGGCTTCCGTAAGAAAAGATCTGAGTGAAGTTCACTTGTAAGACCCTACAATCACTTCCCATCTATCTATATAAGACACTTCCCATTACAGATAAGGGGTTAAACATATATAAAAAGTAATATAAAGTAATTCAGGGGTTTATGACCCCTCTGCCTATAACCTTCTCCCTGGATCCCGGGGATTTATCCCAATACCTCTGATGAGTAGGGGAAACCACAGGGATTCCCCCTGTCTACAGGAAATAAGCCGTGGAAGCCCAGGGGTTCCCACTTCCTGTGGTATCTCTAAGTAATTCCAGGCAAGGAGGTCCTGTAAGAACATCCATGGCTCCTATATTTAGATCCTTTGTCGGGAATTCTGTGGCATCAAAATATTTGCCCTTGCCACAGAGGTCCTTAAACGATCCCTGCGGCACCTAATGTTAACCCCATACCAGGGGATTAACCCTGTATATGTAGTGGGGTTGATATAGACCCCCCTAGCACCTAACATAAACACCTTAAGCCATGGGGGTTTATATGAACCCCCATGACACCTAAAATGAAGCTCTATGTCACATAGAGGGTACTATATATTTTATTTGCTCTACTTACTGAACACTTAGCAAGGATATTTTGTGAATAATAAATAATAAATGTCTATTTGCAGATTATTTATTATTATTATTAAACTATTGGATCTTTTGGTGCTCTGTGTCTCTGCTGAATCTTTGCGTGGCACGCGCTGACTGCTGTTGGTTTTATTTCCAAAGTCCTGCGTGCCTGGCATTGTTCGTGTAAGTGTTATTGGCTTCGGCCTCGTTTTGATCCTGTTTGAGAATTTTTACGTTTTTTCGGTCACCGTTTCTCCCCCTCGCTTAGCCGATTCTTCTTTTTTGCTATCTAATGATTTGCAATGTTATTGTACATATGAGGATATCTGACTTTATCCGCAGCATCTATATTCACCATTGTTGGCCTCTCCGTTATTATTAGTAGAGAGTATTTCACTTATTCCATCTTGTATATATCACTTTATCACTATATTATTGCACTATGCAGGTGTTTATGTACAGTACATTTATGCTCATATTTTTATGAGCTTTTTTGTTGAGCACGTTGATATTTAATTCCCAATATCTGTACATATAGAAAGACACGTGTCTTACTTTGTTTTCTTCCTTTCCCTAGTATATCACTTTTTATTTTAACAGGACACTTATTTATTGTCCTCTATTAAAAATTGGGTTTAGGCTATTTTTTAACATTATTTTTATACGGCAAGCTATTTTTGAGCAGCCAATAATAAAGGGCATTATCAGAGTCTTTTCTTCCATTTTGGATAAATGTAAAATTCTTATTTACTATTATCTCTAACAAAGCCACATATACTGTACATCTTTAACATTTATACAATACCTTATTAATATTTAGTAAATGTTCTGGTTTACTAATTAATAATGATAAGTATGAAGCTTTAAACACTTGCATTCCTCCATCTAAAAAAAAAAAACTACAGTAAAAGATACATTAAAATATTTATATATAAAAAAATCTGCAAAGTCTAATAAAATCTATCATGTTAAATGTCCAATGATTAAAAGGGATCTTGAGTATTGGTCCAAATAACATATTTCTTGGTTGGGTCATATTCATTCAATTAAAAGACAGCTTTACTTCAAATGGTATATTATTATAGATGTCTTCCTCTCTTTTTTAAATATTTTTATTAATTTCAGTACAAATAAACAACACAGACAATCATATACTTCATCATACTAATTATTATAACTTTAAATTAAACTATCTTGTCATTATTTTATCAAAAAAGAAAATTCTTCATGATCGAACAAATAAATCTGTGTACATGATTAGTAAATGAAACATAAATTCAAAGATCACATACAACATATTCACACATGGAGCGAAGAGCAATACACTTTCAGTATTACACCTTTATCATATAGTTATCCCAAATAGTCTGCTTATGGTTAGATATTAAGCTTAAAGGTTTATGCAAGTGAGGTGGGTTATGAATGCATCTGATAGAGGGGAATTAGTAGTGTATGATTACATTTATTTGCATGCAATATGTTTTTTTTAGCTTTGCATAAAAAAAACTGTTGCAGGTGATGTTTATACCACAGGATTGAGCTAGGCTCCTGAGAGGGTTACTTTTTGTAAAAATGTACCCTGTCTGGGTGACCATCTCCAGCTTTGCAGTCAATCGGAAATGCTGTATGCAGTCAGCTAGATGAGGATGCTACACTGGGTCCTTGAAGGACCATAAATCGACATTCAAGTAAAAATGCTTGAGCGGTTAGATGGTTGTTCTTTAGACATTCATCCTCCCCTTGATAAATTCTGACAAATTATAATTGTACTGAAACCAAACATTTCAGCTTCTTCTTCTTATTCTAATTTGTCTTTTAGGTGAATGAGCATTTATGCTTGATTTATGACCTGCAAATTCTTCTGTTTTTGTGTGTCTGTGTGAGTGCATGTGTTTCTGTGTGAGTGAATCCCGGCAATTCACTGGGACTAGGGGAGGTAATGGGGCAATTCACTGGGGCTGGGAGAGGTGATGGGACGAAAGTTTCACCTGGGATGTAGATAAAACAATCACTGAATGGACACAGACCTTGTTCTGGGTATTACAGAAATCTAAAGGAAAGCTGCAGCTCAATTCACAGACCAAAAAGATACAATGTATTATGTATGCTAATTTTCCCTGGGATTTTTAGGGGGTGTCAACATTGATAGAAAACAGTTTGCAAATGCAAGAAATTCATCAAACTTTAGGGTAACTGTTTAAATGTTTATTTTGGTATTTTTTTCATGCAAACAATGTTTTTCATACACTACTAATTCTCCTCTGTCAGATGCATTCATAATCCAGCTTGCATATACCTTTAAATCTTGAAAATCCCTTTAAATTCTAATCAATAATTTCATTACAAGATGGGACCAGCTTTTGTTTCATTTACGTGATAACAACCATTTAGCAACTATAATAATATGAATAATAAATGATTTAGATGCTAGGCTGAAGCCAGTAGGAAAATATGAAATAAAATAATTTCCAGGGTAGATTTGGTAGATTTTTTGAATGTGGAGGATATTTGGTCAAAGTAATCTTTATAGAAACTATGTATTTTACTATAATTCCACCAAATATGTTCATAAGAACCTATCTGACAACACTTTCTCCAGCAACTTTCCATAGCACTATCCCCTGTTGTTTTTGCTGGGACCATGTGCCAATGTTTGTTCAAGTTTAAAAAATAAAAACTGTCAATATGAAGTACTCCTAATAAAATCTTAATTAATCTTTCTGTGGTTTCGAATGCCATGAAAAAAAAACCTAAATAAACATCCTTACACTTACCATAATGTTTGCTAATTGTCATGAGTTTGCAAGCAGTTGATTTAAGATTTGCAAAATGTTCATAATTTGCTTTGGCCAATCACAGGCAGCTAATACATTGTAACAATCATGATGGCAGTTTGTGTACCAAGGAATCATGGAATGTGTAGTTTCCTGCACAAGGAAGCAAGGAGGAGTCAGACATTGCTCTGTAGATCTTTGTATTAGGATGCTGCTGAGTTGAATGTTAGTAAATTGTTAAAATCCATAGCCAAATGCAGAGTTCCTAGTAATAGTTTCACTGTGCCTATGTAAGCAGCTCTGGGGATGTGAACAACAAGTGTTTTTTTTCAAATAAAATAAGTTTGTATGGATATAGAATGACTCCATGTAATGTGTGTTTCTGACATAAGCAGAAGGTGTGAAACCTAAATATACCTTTAAACCAAGACTCCTCCAATCATATTTTATTAAAATGTCTTCCCCATTCTCTCATGTTACTAGTTTCACCTAAATCCAGCTTGGATCTCAAAATATTAAAACATTTGGATATTAAATGCCATTTATCATTTAGAGAACATAATAATTCGGACTTCGACCTGTTAAAGTCCAACCACTTCATGAAGGAATACCATATTTTCTAGATAAATCCTCAAATGAACATATAGAGCCATCCTTATATAACTCATTTAGTACTTGAATTCCCCATCTATTCCAGTTATTCAAATATGAATGAGAGATTTAGAATATCACCTAACATGTGCATAGGAATTGCAGGACTATAAGAAATGGTGTCAACATTTTAAACCCTTTTTCATAATTAAAGCTTTATATACTATTTCTTTTTTTCATTGTTTCCTCATAACAAATCAAATTCTGAAGTTTTCCTTTTTTTCAGAAGGGATTTTTCTATTTGTATATCTAGAAGATTCTTCAGATAAGCACCATTTAATAATGTGGGCTAACATATCAGCATCATTATATACTTTCAGATTAGGGTAAGCTAGTTCAACTTTTCCTATTCTCATATACATCTCATTCATCAGATCTAGATTAGGAAAAAAAATAGTGGCCAAATTACACCGCCACATGACATATATCAAGTACCATGGGAACATACACCACACTAATCTACTCTAAGCCATCATGAAGGGTCGCAAACAAACATAGAGGCTGTGCAGAGGCACGTGGAGCAACAGTCAACTCACCTCCATCAGGGACAATCTCTGCTACACCCACCCTGGAAGGTCCCATGCCATTGTGCCCAGATGTATACCAATTATCATAAGGTGAAATCACATATAGTATTGTGGTATCAATAAATTCACATTATCACCTGTCATATTGTTATCAGCCCTTTAGGGGAATGTTGATACTCCAAAATATCACAAATTAGACCTCTCATGTGTATTAACCCAATATTATGGAATTAGTATTATTATTATTATTATATATTAATCTATTGCACAGCAACTAGGGCTCAATAGTTTACTGATATAGGAATGTGACACAAATTTGATGTATGTGGATGTCCCAAAACCCAAACTATTGAAAACATACTGACACATTGATAACGGTATAACAACATTTTATTTCATACACAGAGCACACTCAGAAATGTAATAGACTGTGCATTAATATCATGGGAGTGGTGTGCAAGAATCCCGGAAGGGCAAGAGGCTTTTAGGGAAAAAGGGATTACATAAAAGGAGTAATGTCATAGTCTAGAATATTCATGATGCATAACACCTACCAGGGTCACATGTGGTCACTACACCACTGCAACCGGAATCTGATAAAAAAAAGGATCATCAGAAATTCCTTCATTTAATAGAAGTAACCAATAATGCGCATAGCACTTACTTCTGGTCATCATCTGCTCAATTAAATAGATGCAAAAAATAATGGATAATGTCATACAATTTAATGTACACACTCTGTAGCCAGGCAATACTATGTCAACATTTATACTACTTCATATTCAGTGAGGAGTGTTGATGAGCAGGACTTAGGGGATGTTCCCAACTACTTCCTCTCTCAGCACTGCGCCCCCATCTTCTGTGCCTGCACGCCTCCGTCCTCTAACACGTGGAGGAGGTGTTTGAGTGAGGGGTGCGTCCACCTGGTGTGGCTGTGTAGTAGCTAGCGTTAGTGGTAAGGTGTGAGATGTGGAGGCCACTGGCTCTGGTTGCGATTGTGGTGGAGCCTGTGGAACCAAAGGCTGGAGAAATATGAGCTGGCGTTCCACCAATTCTATTATCCACTGTCTGTCCCTATTTATTTGCCTTTGGCTCATACCTCCCCATCCTTCGATTGTGCCTCTGGTTGCTTTCACGGAGGGAGATAAGGAGCTCATTCTGCCTTTGGAGGTGTAGTGCTAGGTCACTCATTTGGGTGGTATTGGTTCTGTCCTCCCTCTGAATGTGGAGCAGGATATCCCTCAAAGTGGCTGATGTGGGGTATGAGATCTGTTACTAGACATGCCGGGCCTTTCAATGGGCTGCGGTGATGCCAGAGGTGCTGGTGCCGTTGGTGAAGGCAAAGTTGGGGGAGCCCATGTTGGAAGTGGAGGAGTGGTGGTGTCCTGCCAAGGCTTTTTTATGGTATTGGAGCAGGTGGCAGTGGTGGGCCTGCTGATGGCTGTCTCCAGGGCCACGGCATCTGTGTAGGTGGTGGTGGTTGCTGGCTCCATGACATGTGAGGTTGAGGTGGCTGAAAAAGCTGTGAACGTGCCCATGATGCGTGTGAGGGCTCCAGTAAAGCCACAGCCTATTTCACTGTTGCCGGGCTTGTCCTCCTGGGTACTGAAATGAAAGCACAATAGTGTTTGAGTTGAGATTCTCTACACAATTGATAGGTGTATGTCTCCATATCCCTGGCATCATGGTCACTTGTAATTGGCTGTGGTGTTTGTCTTATGCAGTTAAACATTGCCCTGCATGATGAGCATTGTGAATCATGGCTCATATCAATATATGTAATGCAGGTGCGGTGTGCCATCTGCATGTCATTAGAGCACGTGCTCTGCTGAATTTGCTGTGCAGTGTGAGAGACTGACCAATCTGTGACATATGCTCACCAATGGTTGTTAACATGCAGATGAGACATTAGGTTAGGCTAGTACATGACACGCACATGCAGTCCTACAGAGTCTGTATCCGCATATGCCGCAGTGTGCACACCCATACATGTACTCTCTTTTGGATGATAAATCAATCTTGATCTATTTGTTGATTGTTAATTGGAATCAGTTGTAACTGCAGTTATTGGACTGACATTTTATTGCTTCCAAATCTGATTATGATATGTTTGCTTTCTGGATTTAATTAGTTTTTGCAGCCCCATATATCATTAGCAGTGGCCAGAGAGCTTACTTATGTGCTTTATTTATGTGTGTGGTGTTGATATGTCAGCATATGAGGATGTAATGGTGTATATGATACTCACATTGCAGGGCGATGGGCATACCTATGTCCAGCTCTCCTGGAAGGCCCAATTCTGCTGCTTGCTCGATCCACTCCTTCAGGGTCCTCTCCCATTCAGAGTATGTGATGATGGGTAGTGGCCCACCAATGGTTGCACAGGCTACTCTGCCCTCCTCAGCTATCATCCATTTCACCTTCATCTGGCTGTCCTCATATTTGTGTTTGACAGACTTCACATACCCCAATGCAGCAACAGCTGTAGCAACTTCACTCCAAGCATGTGTCTTCTGGCTAGGCCTCACTTCCCTTCTACCATGCATGATGCTATAGCAGGCACGGATTTCCCTGAGGAGGATCTTCATCTCTTCTGGGCTATAATTGGGGGCCCTGCATTGCCACAGCCTCTTGCCCTCCCAACTGTGCCTGGGGTTCCTGCCCTCCCTGTTCTCTCCCTGGGTCCAGTCCCTCATCCCCACTACCTCCCCCCTGGGATCAGGCCCCTGACCCTCTGCCCCTACTCTGTTTCCCTACATCTGGGGGCACATCCCTCCCTCTCCTGCTATCCTACACCTCTACCTCTCCTCCCTGACCTGCCTCTTCCTCTCCCTCTCTCCATACCTCTACATTTCCTCCTCTCTACCCCAGATATTCTCCTCTCCCCCTCCTCTATTCTCCTACATATTATATAGATAGAAATATAAGGATAAATCAACATAACATATATGTGTATATGCCTGTGAGGTAAAACAAGAATTTATGTATTATGTGTATTCTATTATGAGTATGGGGGAGAGGGGAAGTGAGGGTATGGGTGTGTAGATGTGCTGTGGCCTAATGCTTTGTATATCTATGTGTAGGTATTAATCTATATGTATGAATTATGAGATATCAGTAATTATGTGTGTTGTAAATTAAGTATTAATTTATCTTAAAAGTCAAAATAGCAAAATAACTTACAATACCTTTCCCTCTTTCTCTCTTTGTGTTGACAGCACTGTCAGGGATTTACGTTTTCCATTAGCTTTTAAAGTCATTTCCCGTCAAGTTGATTGGCGTTCTCTTGTTCCTACTGGTTACTTGGGTAGGATCGGCATTTACGAGCTTGAACAACTTTGGCACCCTTCATATGTTCTGCTACCCGGAAGTGTTACATACAAAACCAGGATTTATGTTTTTCAGCCTTCAGTCCTGTACTTGCGGGCTTGATCAATTAAATCAATCTGTAACTGTTGAAGTTTTCAAGCCTGCAGACTTATGGCCTGTATGAAGGCAAGTGCGGCCTTGGAATTTAATATGGCCCATAATGCCTTTCTTAATTCTTGCTTGTTTACCCTTTTAGATAAATTTATCAATTAAACATTTAAACGTTTTTATTAAGTAATTAGGAATTTCTAGGGGAATACAACGTAGTAAATCCTTACATAATCGGTAGTAATGACATCTTTACTGCTACAATTCTTCCTGACCAAGACAGATTCACCTCTTTCTAAGAAGAAATCACTTAAATTTGCATTACTATAATTTCCTATATTTTATACATATTATCTGATCTAAATTAGCATAAAATATTACTCCTAAATGGGTAACATTATCCAGATGCCACTTACATGAGTACGTACGTTTTAATATGACTTGATCTCTCTTAGTCATATTTAATGCCATTATTTCTGATTTAGTTAAATTCAATTTATAATAAGATATTTTACTAAAGCTGTCTATCCTTTTATGTAAACATTTCAATGAGGTAACTGGATCAGTAAAAGTAAGCACGATGTCATCAGCAAATAACATTATCTTATGGAAAAGAGAACTTATTTCAATGCCTTTTACTTCTGTAGAGTTTCTATTATTTCAGCCAGTGGTTCTATCATAAGGGCATAAACCAAGAGAGACAGGGGACAGTCCTGTCTAGTTCCATTAGTAATATAAAATTTAGGAGATCTGAAGCCCAATCCTATAATGTATGCAGACGATGCAGTGTGCAACTCTTTAATTACGGTACACAAGCTCCAAATTCACCCAAACTGTCAATTCCATATAACTCCAGCATTTTCTGCATCCAACGATAAAGAAACGAAGAGAATTTGCTTTGCATTGGAAAAGTCTAGTACTTAAAAAAAGGCTTTCCAATGTTGCCAGGTTTAACAAACAGCTCTCCTCTGTCTCCCTTTATTGCTTCTACCCTTTTCAATAAAACTGTAGGCTAACATTCTCCTGACTTTCAGCCTTATTAAAGTGCGATTTGGCCAATTGAATAGGGCTCTATTTAAGCACATAGCATATTTTTTACAAAAGTTTTTAGTTAGTGAACTTCTATCCAAAAGCAAGGTCTTCACTAACTAAAAACTTCTATAAAAAAAATATGCTATGTGCTTATATAGAGCCCTATTCAATTGGCCAAATCGCAATTTAATAAGGCTGTTCATTACCAAAATTTTTAAGTTTTTCTTGAATTGACCAAATATATTTATCCACTAAGGCCTGCATTTTTTTTTTTTGAGCCTGAATATTAGCTATCTTCTGTATATTATTTTTGTTTGGATTAAGCTTATTAGCTATTTCAATTTTACTTAAATCAATATATAATTTCTCTTGCATTGGACAGACCAGTTGATTAAAAGCCCTCTAATATAAGCCTTGCTGGCATTCCATAACGTAACATTTAATTAAAAAAATTTAGACATTTTCTCTCATAATTCCACTTTTTTATCCTGATCCTCAAATAAAGAACTATCCCTTTTCCCTATGTTCCTATGTAAAGTAACATGTTCCGTTCTTATATTTAATTTGATCATTGCATGGTCTGCCCAACTAATAAGGTCTATTTCTACTTTCTCTATTTTACTCAAAGCTTCTGAATCTACTAAAAAGTAATCAAACCTCAAATAGGTTGCATGTCTACATGCGAAGAACGTGTAATCTCTTTCGTTTGGATGGAACATTCTCCAAGCATCATATAAATTAAATTTAAATTTATCATGTAATCCCCTTCTGGATCGCTACCTTGTCGTGGTGTAGGGGCTTGTGTACTTCAATGAAGTTGTGAGGTATACCATGTAGGGTCACTTAAGATAGGCAGGTCGGGGAGGAGCTGGCGTCTGACGAGGTCGGACGTGTTTCTTTGAGCTCCGCGCTGAGCTCCGAAATAGGGCCTGTTATTAACCCTGAAGCGGCTCCTTGTGCCCTGCCTGCTATCAGGGGCACCACCGGAGGTTGCCCTCATCCCCCGGGGAGCGACTGGGAGCTTATTTGGCGGCCACAGCAGTGCAGGAGGTCTCCGACTGTGGGGCGCCGCCTGAGGCCCCAGAAGACTTCGGGGCTCCATTTTTCAGCTCCTGGGCTTGTCCTGCAGCAGATCCCGGTGGCGGCTGGATCCGGCCGGGATCCCAGAGTGACCCCTCTGGCCAGAGTGGGGCCACTAAAGACGGGGCAGAAAGCCCGCGAAACGCGGCCGCCATCTTGCGAGGCCGCCATCTTGTGCACGCTCTCGGCGGCTGCAGGTAGGGGGGATCTTCCCCAGAGGGTTACAACTCCCCAGGTATCCCCAAATGAGGGAGCAGTGCACCCAAAGCTAAAAGTGGGTGATTAGCATTCTCCCCACATGTAAGGATCTGTGGCTGTTATCAAAGAGGCATGGTGGGGCAGGAGGAGGAAGTTGCCTGAATTTTCCCCAGCTTGCAAGGCACACAATGCTCTATTTATTGCCATATCCCCACACAACTCTGAGAACTGGGGTTAAGGTGGTGTGAATCAACTCTTTAAGCTACCCTCTCAGTGCTAAGCTTTTGAAATACTGACTTACCTCGCAGCATTGCCAGAGACTGAATTGCATACTATTTGGGAGCACAGTGGCTGTACCTGGTCTCAGAATCTGACGCTGTCTTTAGGCACTTTTTTAGAACTTTTATGCATCAAACAAAAATATTGTGTCTACCTATATTTGAGACCTGTGCTTTTACTGCCAGTTACATGGACTGTGTTAATTTCTTACAACATTAGCACATATGCTGCCACCCGGTGGCCGTCTGTAATACTGCAGATCTTCATTGGCTTTATGCGAATAATGTAAGAGTGGAAGTCTTCCTACCATTCACTGCGGCTTACTGTTTGTACTGCTCTAATCTACGCTGATTTCTACTTAACAGGCCCCTGTCAACATCTGCAGACAGACTACCCGAAGAGGGTACAATTTTTTGTGCCACCTGTCTACCAAGGAACTACTCTCTGTTGGGCAGGATTTCCAAAGGCTTTCCAGAGTCCCGGCTGGGGACTACACTCTAATTATGGGATAAAGAGACGAATGGGGAACTGGCCTGGCAGCACAGCTATCACCTACCTCAACTCAACTTTGTAATCTGGACAAACTCTACTACTTGGGCCAGCGGACTTTCACTCAGACCACTTGGGGTATAGCCTCCCTCTATTCTATACCTGGCTGATTCCATAACAGACTCTTTGCTGACTCCTGAGGCCCGTATTCCAAAATGCCGAAACCCAAAAGAACTGCTTCGGCGAAGGGCATAAGGGAGCACTTTACACCGAAAACTGTCAGATGTCCCCCTCCTGCGGAATCCGCCTCAGAACACTCGGATGGCTCAGACAGGGAAGGTTCTCCTGACGCTCCTAGCCAATATATGGACCTCTCGGCCAGGTCAGTGGCTACTATTGAGCGGCTCCTGGCAAAAGCTATTGATCCTCTAAGACAAGACTTGAAGGACCTGGGGCAACGCACTCAAATATTGGAGGACACGTCGGATCGGATGGCCGAGGCGCAAGAAAGAGACCGATCCTCTATTGCTCAAAACTCCATTCACATTTCTGATCTCACGGATAAGATAGAGGATCTGGAGAACCGGTCCCGCCGACACAATGTCCGCATCCGTGGTATACCAAGAGCGATACAGGACCTGTCTGGCTATCTGAGGGATACAATCCCTATAATCCTTCCCAATCAGCCTGAAAGTGTGTGGGAGATTGAGCGTGCCCATAGAGCCTTGGGAGGTACGAGAAGCTTGGAGGCTCCCAAGGATGTTATTGTGAGATTTTTAAGGCAGCAGGCCAGAGATCTTCTACTATCGGCCACCAGGAAGCTGCATACAATCAAGGGGCCGGATGACTCAATCCTGCAGTTTTATGCGGACCTCTGCCCGGATACCCTGCATAAGCGGAGACTTATGAAACCGGCTATTGCCATTCTTCTTCAGCACAGGATCCAGTATCGCTGGAACTTTCCGTTTGCTCTGACTTTTTCTTATCATGGCAAGACCTATACCACCCGCTTCCTGGAGGACTGCCTAGATGTATTGCAGAGATTACAGTTATGCCTGGAGCCCACGACGGAAGCAAACCAAGAGCACCTGGTTTCGCTTATCCCTAAGAGGCAGCAGTCTCCAAAGCCAGCACAAGTTCATGGAAAACAAGCCCCTATCCTGGAGGGGCCCAGCGGCTTCCGGGACTATATAAGCGATCTGCAAGACAAGAGTTTGGTATACTCAGCAGACTCTGGACACTCTGCCACTTCAAAGCTGGGCCCGCGACCTGAGAGGCCTCCTACCTAGCTGGACTTTGATAACACCTTGCTGAGTATTTGATGTTTACTTTTCGCTGTTTACAATCCAGATAGAATGTTGATAGAATAGTTCGAACTATTGCCATTTAGAATTAATATAGTTTGCCAGACTAGTTTCCCACATTACGTGGATTTGACTTATACTTTATTTACTATAAATAGAGATAGAAGGATTATGTGTACTGTTTTATGCTTATCCTGTTATATTCTTCAAATTGCAGCTTGAAGTTTAGACGTACTGTATACTTGCTGTTCTACTGCTCTGATTTTTTATTTTTCTTAATTTTGTGTCTCTTTTCTCTGTTCCATTATTGGCTGGTTTGTTTTATTCCAGATTTATCTACCTCTCCGATATTAAATTGTCTTTCTCCCTTTTCATTGCTCTCAGCCCTCTTGATAAAAGAGAGATTTCTCCGCCGCCAACAGCATATCCGCTGGGACTTCTGTCTGCTTTCCGGGCTCCTCCACTCCTCGTCGCTCACGTGCTCAGCTTTTAGGTAAGGTTGCATACACCTACACTCCCAACTCTCAATGGCTACCTCTAAATACTCCATAGTGACCCATAATGTGAAGGGTTTCAACTCCCCCTTTAAAAGGAGGAAGGCCTTTGCATTTTACAAAAAATACACTCCCTCGGTCATTTTCATGCAGGAAACCCATTTTTCCCTTGGCAATAAACCTAAATTCTTACATAGGGATTACCCCACCTATTATCTGGCCTCTCTTCCTACTAAGAGAGCTGGGTGTGCAATTTTATTGCATAGAACCTTCCCCTTCCAGGTAGAATCCACTCGGGTAGACGGGGATGGCAATTACGTTATGGCAACTGGGACTATAAGAGGGGAAAGAATGACGCTGTTATCTCTGTACTCTCCTACGAACTCCCCCTACTCTGTTCTCATAGACCTGTTGAAAAAACTAGAGGCTCAGGATTTGGGGAAATTGATTATTGGGGGGGACCTTAACCTGACCTTAGACCCGACCCTTGACAGATCTGGAAAACCGACCATCAGATTTCCCAACAAGACTAATCAGATTAAGTCCTTACTAAATGGTTTGGGGTTAGTTGATGCCTGGCGGGGTAAGCACCCAGACAAGAGAGAGTACACTTTCTACTCCCAGACTCACCTGACATACTCTAGGATTGACGCTCTACTTATCACTTCCTCATTGTACGACTCTACCATACATTCTGAGATAGTCCCTTGCCCCTGGTCAGACCATGCTCTGGTACTAGTTGAGCTGGATCTGGGTCCTAATCCTCGACTTCCCTATAAATGGGTTCTGAACGAATCCCTTCTGTCTAATCCGAGTAGTGTGGATTCCATATCCAAGGACATACAGCTGTTTTTTGAGACTAATGACTCCCCCGAAACTGGGGCTGGATGGCTCTGGGCCGCCCATAAGGCTTTTGTTAGAGGAACTTGCATTAAGCTGTCCTCTATACATAAGAAACTTCTTAGGCAGAAGGAGACAGAGCTTTCAACCTCATTAAAGAGGCTAGAGGAGAAAAACCAACAGTGTCCCTCTCTTCAGGGGCGTAAGTTAATTGACCAGACTAGGCTGGAGCTGGACGCTATTTTGTCCCATCACACTGAACGGGCTATGAGAAAAATGAAGCACCTCTATTACTGGAAGGCAAACAAACCTGACTCCCTTTTGGCTAAAAGACTAAACAATAAATTTTCCCAACCTAGAACCACTCAAATCAGGATACCTGGCGGTCAAATCTCCTACAGCCCCAATGATATTCAAAAAACGTTTCAAAATTATTACCAAAAAATATACTCCTCGCAACCCCACTGCAGTGGATCAGATATAGACTCCTTCCTAAATTTATGCGATCTTCCTAAAATACCGGATTATCAACTGGATGATTTGAACTTAGAAATAACACAGGAGGAGGTTAAACTTACCATCCAGAACCTTAAGTTGGGCAAATCCCCAGGACCGGATGGCTTTACTAATTTGTATTATAAAAGATTTGAACCCCTTCTTACCCCCCACTTGACATCTCTTTTTAATGCCATATTAAACGGAGAGCCTATGCCCCCGGAGCTGAACCGGGCTGATTTAGTGATTTTCCCAAAAGACGGCAGGGACCCTCTAGAGGTGAAAAATTACCGCCCTATATCCCTAATTAATGGGGATGTCAAAATCTTGGCGAAAATTATGGCCACCCGCATTTCTAAATTTTTACCAGATTTGATCCACAAGGACCAAACTGGGTTTGTTCCTTTTAGAGAGGCCGGGGACAATGTTAGGAGGGTCATGAACGCTCAGTTCATGGCTCAGAAGTCTAATATACCAGTCTGTCTCTTAGCTTTAGATATAGAGAAAGCTTTTGACACGGTAGAATGGCCATATTTATATAAGATTCTGGACAAATTTGGATTCAAGGGACGCTTTATTAATTTACTTAAGAGATATTATGATTCCCCAGTAGCCAACCTAAAACTCCCAGGGGATCACAAAGCCGACATTCACATTCAAAGAGGGACCAGGCAGGGGTGTCCGCTCTCCCCACTGTTATTTGCTCTTGCCATAGAACCCCTTGCGCAAGCGATTAGGGCCAACCCAGGCATCCAGGGGGTACAGGTAGGCCTCCAGCATTTTAAATGCTCTCTCTTTGCGGATGACATGCTTTGCACCCTGACCAATCCCCTTACATCCATACCTGCACTCATGTCCACTGTTCAGGACTTTGGCAGAATCTCGGGTCTCAAGCTGAATGTTGAGAAGACTGAAGCGATGGGGATAAGATTGCCGCAGGGGGAGACTGACATTCTCAAAGCTAATCACCAGTTTACTTGGCCCGCACAGTCTATAAAATACTTAGGTGTCAGACTTACCTCCAAGCTCGGGGATATGTACGGGGCAAATTTTCCCCCCTTGTATAGATCTCTGACATTGGATATGCAGAAATGGAGGAGCTTTAAGATCTCATGGACAGGCCGCATTGCGGCTGTGAAAATGAATATCTTACCTAAATTACTATACTTATTTAGATCCCTTCCTATCCCCCTCTCCCTTAAAGATCTAGACAAATTCCAGAATAGCATTTCCCGGTTCATATGGGACGATAAACGTCCTCGCATTCCCAGGCAGGTGATGTTTCGCTCCAAGAATAGAGGTGGCCTCGCGACGCCGAATTTAAGACTTTATCTTAAAGCCGCAATTCTGGCCCCTTTGCCTAGAACTCACTCTACGAAACACCATCCATCTTGGGTGTTTATGGAAAATTATCAAATGTCTCCACATAGTTGGGATAAGTTGGTTTGGATTCCTGAGGATTCTGCCCCTTTTATAACTCATCAAAACCCCATGATCTCCTTAACGCTTCAGGCCTGGAGATGGGCTAACTCTAGGCATCGACTTAGCACGGAATTATCACCTCTTCTATCAGTTATGTCCTTTCCACAAATTCTAGCAGACTCAAGCTCTATGTCTAAATTCTGGTGGACCTCCAGACGCTTGGATCGCATAGGGAACTGGTTCGCCAATGACAAACTACTGACCTATGACCAATTTCGCACGACTCACGACTTGCCAACTACGGAACTCTATAATTACTTAAAAATTAGAAGTTGGGTTACCAAGATGGTTAAGGATTCCGGACCCCCCAGAGCCTCCTGGCTATCGGTTATCTGTAAGAATCTCCCACTTGCCAAGGGTAATCTGAGCTCTCTGTATAACACTTTTCTGGGCACTACGGGGGGCCAGAAACCCAAGTTTATGCTGCATTGGGAAAATGATCTGGAGGTAGAGTGGGACTGGAACAAATGGACTGAATCTTGCTCCAATCTTTCAAAAGGATCACTTAATTCGGCTTTATTAGAAACATCAATCAAAGTTTTACACAGGGCCTATTGTACTCCCGATAAAATGCAGAAGTTTAGGCCGCAGGAGAGTAACAAATGCTTTAGGGGATGCCAGGATGTGGGGGATCATATACATGTATGGTGGGCCTGTCCACGCGCCCAGAATCTCTGGGAACGATTGACCCGTTTAGCCTCCACACTTTTTCAAAAAGAAGTAGCTTCTTCAATTGAATCCTGTTTACTGGGGGTTCATATTAAAAACTTGTCGCAATCCCAGAACAAGTTGTTTCAAATAATGGCATTAGCTTCAAAGATTCACATAGCCAGTAGATGGAAGGACATGAATCTAAACTTTCAAGAGGTAATGAGGAAGATTAACTATTTACTCATTAATGAGAGGCTAACCCATATTGTTTTAGATAGGATGCCCCAATTCCAGATAGTTTGGGACCCTTGGATAACATCCTCCTTTAGCGTTCCCCTAGTATAATGTCTGTAATTGCTTGAAGCGATTCTGAGGAGTGGACTGGAGTGGGGGAGCTTTGGAGATCTCTCAGTGGTGCCAGATGGCAAGGAGGATTTGAGGTAAGAGGGAGAAACCAGTCGGGATTGCTTCATGGTCGACATGAGGGGCCAATGATTATTTTTTTTAATTTTTTTACTCCTTTTTTTTTATTTATTATTTTTTTTTTTTTCTCTTTTTATTCTTTTGGGGGGATATGGTTTATGATAGTTTAGTTAACATAGATAGGTAATACATTTTATATTGTATTCTCCTATCAACGGTGTACTTTAGAACTTAATTAGCTCATTTTGCCTTGTATTTTTTATATGGTTGAAAAAACCAGCTTAGATACTAGAAAATTTTCTCACAAAAAATTAAAAAAACAAGAAGGTTTAGTCAGTTACATGCTGCAAAATGATAATTTTATGACTTGATAAAACTGATATTTATGACTGTTAAGAATGTTTTATTTATGTTTGGATTTTGCATACCTTCTAATAAAAGAATATTTATTCAAAGATAGGCAGGTCATAGCAGAGATATCAGACAAATCATTGTCCACTGGCGAGGGAACTGGCAACCCACTCTAGTATCTTTGCCAAGAAAACCATATGAGTAAGCACAACCAGAGACAAAACCATAGATGTGCCGGATGTACCTGTATGACAAAAAAACAACAATCATGAATTAATTCAGATTTCCTAAATATTTGAGCATCAGGCAGTGGTTTATTATTAGATTCCCTGTCAACATCTAAATCTAAACACCTAATAAAATCACCACAGATAATAAGTAATCCTTGTATAAACTTCTTCAAATGTCTCATCAGTTTTCCCACATAACTATTTTGTCTGTTGTTGGGTGCTTCTAAATTAAGAATTGTATACTTTGCATTAATTAATTCACCACTCCAGGTTATATACTTTCCCTCTAAGTCAATTCCATTAAATCCTTCAATAACATTTACATTTTTATTAAAGATAGATATTCCACAATATTTATTTTTATACATATAATTAATTTATATACAGTTTATTATATCAACAAATATAGGCTCTCTGTCAGATTGTCAATGGGTTTCTTGAAAACAGATCACATCTGCTTTCTCTTTTTGGAAGTTCCTAAAAACTGTACATCTTTTTTTTCACAATAATTTTTTATTTAGCAGAGGCTTAATACAGGATGATAATACTTTGCGTATATCCATAGATATAAAGAAATTCTGAGATATTTCTCCATAGTCCGTAGATTAGTGCAGATTCATATGCATTTGACATTTTTTTAGTTTTCTTTCTTCCATTTCATTGTATCCAACATAATTAACAGTCAGGTAATAAATTGAACTAGGGAATAAATAACAACTTTGACCTAACAGCTTAGTTTCTCTGAATAAAGACAATGCATGGTTGTAAGGGAGGCAGCATTACCTTCCTCTCTCCTCAGTTTCCAGCGTCAGCGATGAGGTGACGGGCTCCACCCCAAGGCTGTACATCTTTTAAATGCAGAATTCAGTCATCTTGATAAATTTAGTTTTCTTTTACATAACAGAGTCATTTGATTAACAGTGGAGCTACTGGCTTCATGTGCACAATATACACAAAATAAAACAAATACATAAAAACATGGGTATATCAATCCCCATAACCTTATGCCACAGTTATCAGATGGAAACTAAACTGCACATTAGGCTAAAATTGGAGCCAGACCATTATAGTCTGACTGCCCTGGCTAATAGATCCAGAAGAAAAGCTTTCATCTTCTTGAATATTGCCTTTCCTTATTTTTACCAAATTTGACAATATAGCTCTATAGTTCATTAATTAAGTTAAATATTCTTCTATGTAAATAATCTGAGTGCTATAATTATCATTAAATAATTTTGTGAGAAAAAAAACCCAAATGACAAAGTGATAATTCTTAATAAGTAAAAAAATATTATTGTTGTTATTTCCAGCCACATCTTTCAGAAATATTTACGTGTTACAAGTAAGTCAAGGATAAAAAGAGTCACCCTATGTCTTCCCCCTCACCATCCCCACTGAGGTACCAAAGTTGGAAATGGAAACATTTGATCAAGAAATAGTTGCCCTCTCTGACATAATGGGGGCTACCTTCCGAAACCTATCCTTCTATTATTCATGTCACATATTTTATATCCCCTTGCTATTAGTTTTTATGCTATTTTTTGTCAGAAGAGTTAAATTACTTTTGCTGCTTGCAATTGTATTCTCAAAAGATATTTGCTTTATTCCCTTTTTTATAGACTTAACCATATATTTCTGGTTCTTTCTATATATTATTAGTTTAGTTTGAAAACCCCACTCATAAGTTATTTTGCCTTTCCTTAAACTTTTTGAAATTTTGCTGAATTCTTTACGTTTAGTTAAAGTCAGGGGCTGTGGGAATAAATCCCCCCACATTGTTTGAGTAGTGAACACACAAAATAGCAAAATTAAACTTAATCATGCATTACCAGAGGACACCAATAAAGGGCTCTATGGAGCAGTATGTCTCTCCCAGGAAAGCTTTTGACTCTCCCCCTTTTTAACAACCCTGAAGGATGCAATGGGCAGCCAAGTAGCAGCAGTAAGACTATTTACACACAATATTGTGATTATAAATGGCTACTATGTTTTCTGTCATGTATTTTTGCACCACAATAGCTGACTTTTATATTTATTTACTCTTGCAGTTGATTAATAACTTTTCAACTTTTTGTTCTCTCTTCTCAGCCTTCTGCTTTTTGCTCTTCACCTATTTATCTTCCCTTCCCCTTCTTTTCCCACATTACACCTACCCTCACTCTCACTATTCCCCTGGGAAAGTACCATTGAGTGATTAAACTTGGTGGGAAGTGAGGAGGGATGAAGGGATGAGGGACGAAGGCCTGTGTTATGCACTGATATGATAGTGATGTGGAGGAAGCCTTTGTTATGCAGTGATATGATAGTGAGGTGGGAGGAAGCCTGTGTTATGCAGTGATATGAAATATTACTTTAGCAACACATGTCAGTAGATTCCAAGCCATCTATGACTACAGCGCAAATACATTTCTGTGTTTTTCTCTGAATCAGATTTTTGACTGCTTTGCATACATGTTGTTTATTTATAGTTATATGTATATAATAATAAGGGGAACATTAGGACATGTCTAGCAGCATAAACCTTTATGTTGCATCTCTTGCTCCCTTCTCTCTCTCTAATACCTACTGTCTCCCTCCTTCTAGCCTCTCCCCTCCTCTTTCTCTCCCATGTCTGTCAATTTCTTTATCCTTTGTCTTGCCTCCTCCCTTAAACATATAAACATTGATTTGATGACAGTTAACTAAAAAGGCCCATCTAACTTGTCCATTCTAGCAACCAAAAAAAAGTCTGGCCTTATGCTTATCCCAGGCATGTTTAGGCATGTTTCACTTTCTTACCTGCATTTGACTCTACCACTTCCACTGGAAGGCCATTCCAGTTATCCATTACTACTACTTTGCTACTTTCTGTTTCTATCTCCATTTCTTTCTCCGCTTCATCAAGCTGATTTACTCTAAAGGGAGGTCTCAAGATCTTCATCTTCAGGACACCAGCTCATCTTTCATCCATACTTAGACTGATACCATTAGATTTGAGGGAGAATATGCATTGCCTCAGGTCACTGCTTCAATTGGTAATGGATAAGTGCCATTCCTCAGGGCCACAGTTTTTTTTGTCTCTTTAAGCTTTGCCCCCCAAGATTTTTGGGGGCTCCTACGCCCATGGTTAAAATATCTCCCGATAGATCAAGAAAGACCTTTATGACATCATATGGAGGCTCAAACAATTTTTTCTCAAAGGCTGCGTTTGAAATAGCTTCTGTATATGAAAACATGCAATTTTATGATAACATCATGTGATGAATCCTTCTTTAAAGTCCTAGAAAGGGAGCTTCTATGGAGTTTGCCAAATCTATTATCCCCCTTTATTTCAGGTTTAACCTAAAGAGCAAAGAAAATATGTAATATAAGAAGGTAGATCCTTAGCCATTATAGTCTCTGGAAACCCCTATTTCTAACATTGTTTTGCCTTGAAAAATACTCATACTGAGAAAATGTTATTATTAATTAATCTACTTCAGCCTTTAGATTGCTCATATGATTATGCAAAGATTGATGGTTTTATATAAGCCGCTTGTTCTTATGTATAAACAGTCCCCACCCAGTTTACCCTCTTGTTCACCAGTTTGATGTCAGTATCAGGTTTGCTCTGATTTGCCATCTCCTTATAAGCTCCATAGTCTTTTCCTCTTTTATAATCTCTCCCTGTAGCTTTTCCAGGCCAGAAAAAAGATAACAGACAGGGAAAAGAACATGGAGGGAGAGAAAAAGAGAAAGCGAAAAATAGGAGGAAAGAGAGAAAGAGAAGGGGAGCGAAAAAAAAGAAGAGGCAGAAGAGAAAAGGAGAGTGGGAGAAGAGAAACAGGGAAATTGAGAAAACCGAAAAGGACAAACAGGAAAGGAAAGAAGTGGAAGGAGAGGAAGAAAGCATATAGGAAAGAAGAGGAGAGAGAGAAAATTGGAGTGAGGAAAAAAAGGGCGTGAGAGACCTTAGAGGGAGAAAAGAGAAGGAGAGAAAATAGGTCAAATGAATATAGCAAAAAAGAAAAGAGGTCAGAGAATGAAAGAAAATTGGAAAGAGGAAGGGAGTGAAACACTAGAAAATATAAGAGTGGTGAGGGAAAAGAAACGCAAGGATAAGAAAGTGTGAATAGAAGGGAATTTGAAAAGGAGGGCAAAGGGTTAGCAAAAAAGAGAAATAATTAGGCTGAGAACAAAAAGGGCACAGGGAGGAGGGAGAATGAGGTAAGAGAGAGAGGAGAATGGATGACATAAATATGGTTAGAAGAAAGAGCTGGAGAATAAGAGAGGAGAAGAAAGAGATCAGACACATACCAAGAGCGAGAGGGGAACAGACAGGAGGAGAGAGAAAATGGTTAAACGAAGATAGAATGATGAGATAGACATAGGACAGGAAAAAAAGAGAGGTGGAAATAAAGAGACAGAGGAAGAGAAATTGATTGGAGATGGAGAGGGAGACAGAAAGCGAAAGGGGATTACAGGAGGATGGGGCCCAGGAGGAGGCAAGTGAGGGGACAGAGGGGGAGATAGGCACAGGAGGGGGGCTGACAGAGGGGTAGAGAGGCACAGAAGGAGAGGCTGACAGACGGAGGAGGTTGGACAGACATAGGGCTGCAGCAGCTACTCGCAGGCTCTGTCTGATGACATCATCAATGGGAAGAGAGAGAGGCCAGGAGGGGAAACTTGGAGGGACAGAGAGAGAGAGAGAGAGAGAGAGAGAGAGAGGGGACAGGGGAGGGAGGAGAAGAGAGATACAGTGGAGTGAGGGGCAGTGTAAAAGCTGGAACAGAACGGGACAGAACAAGCCATTTATAAAAAAAAATCAATACCAATACCACTAGAATGTGTTGATTACTATTGAGAACAATATTTAAAAACCAAAACCAATTCAATATAATACTTTATGAATTCTTTAAAAAACAAAATATCACCCGGCAGGCTATTACAGGCCAAAACGACCTCTTTATAAAGGGAATTCATGCTAAAATCATTGACATGTGTTAAATATAATTGAGAATAATGTTTAAGAGCCAAAACCCATCTGATAGTATGCTTTATTAACTGTTTAACAACCCAGAATATGATTTTTGATTAAATAAGCCAGAACTGTGACTTTCCAGAATACAATATTTAATAAAATGACCAGGAGCGGCGGCATTCCAGAGGGTCAAAAATACCAAATTCATCAAATACACATGTCTAGGTGGGATTTATGTAATAAGTTTCATAAGTTCTACAGAAACTAATTTCAAGTTTCCACTCCAAGCAGAATACAATATCACACAAAATGACCCAGAACGGTGACTTTTCAGAGAGTCGGAACTTATGTTAGATGCCATGGAGGACCGATAAGGACCTTCCTGGCATTGGGGCTTACTGTTAGTGCAATGGAGGTCCTTGCAGAACCTACATGGCTAAATTAGTATTAGTTGCCACAAGGGTCCGTTACAGTAATATCAATTTAAAAAAAGCAATCATGACATTGTTGTTTCTGTTTTTATATTAACTAAAGTTATATTTACCGTATTTATCGGCGTATAACGCGCACCGGCGTATAACACGCACCTCATTTTAAGAAGGAAATTTCAGGAAAAAAAGAAATACATTTCAAATAAAGAACTTTGAAGCAAAATCCTCAACCTCAACCCCCTCCTCAACCCCCTCCTCAAACCCCCATCCTTAACCCCCTCCTCAAACCCCCATCCTCATCCTCCTTCCTCAACCCCCCTATCCTCAACCCCCTCCTCAATCCCCCTCCTCAACCTCAACCCCCCTCCTAATCCTCAACCTCCCTCCTCATCCTCATCTTCTTATCTTTGTCAGTAGTAAGCAGAGTCCGGATGGAATTGGATTGAGTCAAGCCGGGCCCGGCTGTTTGGCGTCTCTCTGCTGTGAAGATACGAATCAGGAAGTGCAGACTGTGTCTACGGTGGCCGACGCGTGCGTTTCGATGCTGCTTCGTCAAGGACCATGATTCAACCATGGTGGAGGTAGGACTTTATATAGTTAGAGAAGGATGGGTCATCATCTTTTAACCCTTTGTTTTATTTCTTCAGATGTTTAGTATTCAGATGTAGAGATGTGTCGCGAATAGTTTGCCGGCGGATTGTTCCCGGCGAACATAGCATGTTCGCGTTCGCGGCGAACTGCGAACATATGCGATATTTGACCCGCCCCCTATACTTTATCATTGAGCAAACTTTGACCCTGCAACTCACAGTCAGCAGACACATTCCAGCCAATCAGCATCATACCCTGCCTTCCAGACCCTTCTAACTCATGGACAGCAGCCGTTTTGGAATCATAACTAACTTGCAGTCTTACTGAGAGGAGGCTGAGTGTAGGTGATACTGCATCAATAGGGAAAACCATAGCTAGGCTACTGTACACAGTGTGCAATACAGTCCTGAAGGACTCTTTTGATCTCTGCTGCAAGGACACCCCTGTGTCTCTTCCCCCCCTTATCATCATCCTCCCCTCACCTTAGCACCCAACCCTAACACCCCTCACACTTATCCCTAACACCTAACCCTAACATCCCTCACCCTAACACCTAACCCTAATACCCCTCACACTTATCCCTAACACCTAACCCTAACATTCCTCACCCTAACACCTAACCCTAACACCCCTTACACTTATCCCTAACACCCCTAACCCTAACACCTAACCCTAACAACCCTCACACTTATCCCTAACACCCCTTACCCTAACCCTAACACCCCTCACACTTACCCCTAACACCTAACCATAACATCCCTCACCCTAACACCTAACCCTAACACCCCTTACACTTATCCCTAACACCCCTCACCCTAACACCTAACCCTAACACCCCTCACACTTATCCCTAACACCCCTCACCCTAACACCTAACCCTAACACCCCTCACACTTATCCCTAACACCCCTCACCCTAACCCTAACACCCCTCACACTTATCCCTAACACCTAACCCTAACATCCCTCACCCTAACACCTAACCCCAACACCCCTTACACTTATCCCTAACACCCCTCACCCTAACACATAACCCTAACACCCCTCACACTTATCCCTAACACCCCTCACCCTAACACCCCTCACACTTATCCCTAACACCCCTTAACCTAACCCTAACACCCCTCACACTTATCCCTAACACCTAACCCTAACATCCCTCACCCTAACACCTAACCCTAACACCCCTTACACTTATCCCTAACACCCCTCACCCTAACACATAACCCTAACACCCCTCACACTTATCCCTAACACCCCTCACCCTAACCCTAACACCCCTCACACTTATCCCTAACACCCCTCACCCTAACACCCCTCACACTTATCCCTAACACCCCTTAACCTAACCCTAACACCCCTCACACTTATCCCTAACACCTAACCCTAACATCCCTCACCCTAACACCTAACCCTAACACCCCTTACACTTATCCCTAACACCCCTCACCCTAACACATAACCCTAACACCCCTCACACTTATCCCTAACACCCCTCACCCTAACCCTAACACCCCTCACACTTATCCCTAACACCCCTCACCCTAACCCTAACACCCCTCACACTTATCCCTAACACCTAACCCTAACATCCCTCACCCTAACACCTAACCCCAACACCCCTTACACTTATCCCTAACACCCCTCACCCTAACACATAACCCTAACACCCCTCACACTTATCCCTAACACCCCTTAACCTAACCCTAACACCCCTCACACTTATCCCTAACACCCCTTAACCTAACCCTAACACCCCTCACACTTATCCCTAACACCTAACCCTAACATCCCTCACCCTAACACCTAACCCTAACACCCCTTACACTTATCCCTAACACCCCTCACCCTAACACATAACCCTAACACCCCTCACACTTATCCCTAACACCCCTCACCCTAACCCTAACACCCCTCACACTTATCCCTAACACCCCTTACCCTAACCCTAACACCCCTCACACTTATCCCTAACACCTAACCCTAACATCCCTCACCCTAACACCTAACCCTAACACCCCTTACACTTATCCCTAACACCCCTCACCCTAACACCTAACCCTAACACCCTTCACACTTATCCCTAACACCCCTCACCCTAACACCTAACCCTAACACCCCTCACACTTATCTCTAACACCCCTCACCCTAACCCTAACACCCCTCACACTTATCCCTAACACCCCTTACCCTAACCCTAACACCCCTCACACTTATCCCTAACACCTAACCCTAACATCCCTCACCCTAACACCTAACCCTAACACCCCTTACACTTATCCCTAACACCCCTCACCCTAACACCTAACCCTAACACCCCTCACACTTATCCCTAACACCCCTCACCCTAACACCTAACCCTAACACCCCTCACACTTATCCCTAACACCCCTCACCCTAACCCTAACACCCCTCACACTTATCCCTAACACCCCTCACCCTAACACCTAACCCTAACACCCCTCACACTTATCCCTAACACCCCTCACCCTAACCCTAACACCCCTCACACTTATCCCTAACACCCCTTACCCTAACCCTAACACCCCTCACACTTATCCCTAACACCCCTTACCCTAACCCTAACACCCCACACACTTATCCCTAACACCTAACCCTAACATCCCTCACCCTAACACCTAACCCTAACACCCCTTACACTTATCCCTAACACCCCTCACCCTAACACATAACCCTAACACCCCTCACACTTATCCCTAACACCCCTCACCCTAACCCTAACACCCCTCACACTTATCCCTAACACCCCTTACCCTAACCCTAACACCCCTCACACTTATCCCTAACACCTAACCCTAACATCCCTCACCCTAACACCTAACCCTAACACCCCTTACACTTATCCCTAACTCCCCTCACCCTAACACCTAACCCTAACACCCCTCACACTTATCCCTAACACCCCTCAACCTAACACCTAACCCTAACACCCCTCACACTTATCTCTAACACCCCTCACCCTAACCCTAACACCCCTCACACTTATTCCTAACACCCCTTACCCTAACCCTAACACCCCTCACACTTATCCCTAACACCTAACCCTAACATCCCTCACCCTAACACCTAACCCTAACACCCCTTACACTTATCCCTAACACCCCTCACCCTAACACCTAACCCTAACACCCCTCACACTTATCCCTAACACCCCTCACCCTAACACCTAACCCTAACACCCCTCACACTTATCCCTAACACCCCTCACCCTAACCATAACACCCCTCACACTTATCCCTTACACCCCTCACCCTAACACCTAACCCTAACACCCTTCACACTTATCCCTAACACCCCTTACCCTAACCCTAACACCCCTCACACTTATCCATAACACCCATCAACCTAAAACCTAACCCTAACATTCTCACACTTATCCCTAAGACCTAACACCCCTCACACTTATTCCTAACATGCCTCACCCTAACACCTAACCCTAATACCCCCTTACAATTATCCCTAACACCCCTTATCCTAACCCTAACACCCCTCACACTTATCCATAACACCCATCAACCTAACACCTAACCCTAACATTCTCACACTTATCCCTAAGACCTAACACCCCCCACACTTATCCCTAACACCCCTCACCCTAACACCTAATGCTAATACCCCCTTACACTTATCCCTAACATCCCTTACCCTAACACCCATCACACTTATCCCTAACACCCCTTACCCTAACCCTAACACCCCTCACACTTATCCATAACACCCATCAACCTAACACCTAACCCTAACACCCCTCACACTTATCCCTAAGACCTAACACCCCTCACACTTATTCCTAACATGCCTCACCCTAACACCTAACCCTAATACCCCCTTACACTTATCTCTAACACCCCTTATCCTAACCCTAACACCCCTCACACTTATCCATAACACCCATCAACCTAACACCTAACTCTAACATTCTCACACTTATCCCTAAGACCTAACACCCCCCACACTTATGCCTAACACCCCTCACCCTAACACCTAATGCTAATACCCCCTTACACTTATCCCTAACAGCCCTTACCCTAACACCTAACCCTAACATCCCTTACCCTAACACCCATCAAACTTATCCCTAACACCCCTTACCCTAACCCTAACACCCCTCACACTTATCCATAACACCCATCAACCTAACACCTAACCCTAACATTCTCACAGTTATCCCTAAGACCTAACACCCGTCACACTTATTCCTAACATGCCTCACCCTAACACCTAACCCTAATACCCCCTTACACTTATCCCTAACACCCCTTATCCTAACCCTAACAACCCTCACACTTATCCATAACACGCATCAACCTAACACCTAACCCTAACATTCTCACACTTATCCCTAAGACCTAACACCCCCCACACTTATCCCTAACACCCCTCACCCTAACACCTAACCCTAATACCCCCTTACACCTATCCCTAACAGCCCTTACCCTAACACCTAACCCTAACATCCCTTACCCTAACACCCATCACACTTATCCCGAACACCCCTTACCCTAACCCTAACACCCCTCACACTTATCCATAACACCCATCAACCTAACACCTAACCCTAACATTCTCACACTTATCCCTAAGACCTAACACCCCTCACACTTATTCCTAACATGCCTCACCCTAACACCCCTTACACTTATCCCTAACACCCCTCACCCTAACACCCCTCACACTTAGCCCTAACACCCCTCACCCTAACACCTAACCCCCTCACCCTTATCCCTAGCACCCCTTACCCTAACACCCCTCACACTTATCCCTGTGTCTCTTCCCCCCCTTATCATCAAGGGAGGAGGGAGGATGATGAGGGAGGGGGGAAGACACACAGGGGAGGATGATGAGGGATGGGGGAAACAGACACAGGGGAGGTTGATGAGGGAGGGGGTAAAGAGATACAGGGGAGGGTGATGAGGAAGGGGGGAAAGAGACACAGGGGAGGATGATGAGGAAGGGGGGGAAGAGATACAGGGGAAGATGATGAGGGAGGGGGAAAAGAGACACAGGGGAGGATGATGAGGGAGGGGGGAAAGAGACACAGGGGAGGATGATGATGGAGGGGGGAAGAGACACAGGGGAGGATGATGAGGGAGGGAGTAAAGAGATACAGGGGAGGATGATGAGGGAGGTGGGAGGATAATGAGGGAGGGGGGATTAGACACAGGGGAGGGTGATGAGGAAGGGGGAAAGAGACACAGGGGAGGATGATGAGGGAGAGGGTAAAGAGATACAGGGGAGGATGATGATGGAGGGGGATGTTAGGTTATTTAGGCCCTTTATGGATTAAAACCAGACTCTGCATCAACTATGTAATTTTCCATGGGAGTTTTGCCATGGATACCCCTCCGGCATGCCACAGTCCAGGTGTTAGTCCCCTTAAAACAACTTTTCCATCACTATTGTGGCCAGAAAGAGTCCCTGTGGGTTTTAAAATCTGCATGCCCATTGAAGTCTATGGCGGATCGCCGGGTTCGCCGGTTTGCGAACATTTGCGGCGGTTCGCGTTCGCGGTTTGCGAACCAAAAATTTTATGTTCGCGACATCATTATTCAGATGGTCTCAACAACAGCCGTAAGTTACATTAGTGAAGAAAGAAGAACAAGGCACATAAATAAAAGTCAATGTGTATATATATTTTCTTTTGGGCAAAAAACACCTTTTACTGAGTACATATGTGGATATCTTATTGCAATTTTCATAGTTTTAACAATTCATTTTATAATTATAATATATTTTTGTTGATCGATAAATCTTTTACTATCCGTGAATCTGATACATGCTTGCTATATGTGAGAAAACTTACTGCCAAGTATTTAAATAACATTACTTTGGTGTATTACTTAGAGGATATCCGATCTTGAAAATATATTTTTTTTAAATAAGAGTCTCTCTTATTTTAATAGATCAAGGCTATTTATTTGGCTACTTTCATTTTTAATTATCGATTCTCAATCATACTTAACTGTTAATTGCACTATATTGATTCAACTCAATATTTCATTAATCCTTATGCATAAAACCATTTGCCCAGTTTTTTATATATTATGATGAATTATAATTTTTAGATAATGTAAATATCCATTGTTCTTTGTTGTAGCAGTTAATTTCCATCTGAATTCTAAATTGTAATCAAAAAACTTTTAATAAACAAATAAAAACGATCTATACTTATAACACTGTGACCCAGAATATAATACTATTTAGGAGTAATCTTTACCTAGATGTTTGTCTAGCACTGAATTTTTAAGCTTAAGTATATACCATGAAGTTGGCATTTTCATTTAGTCTGTAAGGAGTAATTGTATTCAGCAAGACAATCCATCATGTTTCAGCTTTTAATAATTCATGTTCTATATCACCTCTCCTGATACCTAAATTTATTCTTTGCAAAATTGAGCATTGTATATCTAATTTGCATTGAGGTTTAGAAAGGAAATGTCTAGCAACTGATGTTAAAGTCTTATTGTTCGCTAAATCTCTTGCACTGTTCCTAATGTTGCTTAGATGTTCTCCCAGTCTACTTCTCTGGTGGCAATACCAACATATTTTAAATTACAAGAACAGTGGAGACAGTATACTACATTTGTGCTTGTACAGTTATAGAATCCATTGATTTTTATGATATTACCCAATCTATCCTTAATTTGATCTCCCTTGGTCATATATTTACAGAAGTTACAATGTCCATAGCTATGTGTTCCTTTGGGAAGTGAGCCTCTAGTTATAGACCTATATCATTATTGAATGTAGATGTTAAGTTATACTCTAAAATTCTGTTGATGAGGCTTCAAAAAGTTATCTATAAATTGAAAGAAATTGACCAGCTGGGTTTTATTTCCGGCAGTTGCGGTTCAGACAACGTTAGAAAACTATCTAATCTGATTTGTTATTCAAAATCGATAAAGGTTCCCACCCTATTCCTCTCATTAGATGCTGAAAAGGCTTTTGATAGGGTAGGGTGGGACTATATGGATCTTACTTTGAGGAAGTTTGGTTTGGGAAACTTTGGTTCTCACGCATTAGGAGGTTTGTATAAATCGCCTTCTGCGTCAGTATCTAATTTTGATTTTCAATCTCGCTCTTTTGGGATATCAAATGGAACCAGGCAAGGTTGTCCTCTCTCTCCCATCCTATTTGCTCTGTTGATAGAGCCATGGGCAGTAGCCATTAGATCTAATCTAGCCATCCGTGGTATTTGGTTGGGCGAGAGAGAACACAAAATATCTCTTTTTGCTGATGACATAGTGTTATCGATTACACACCCTGCTGAATCTTTGAAAGCCCTGATGTTATTGTTCAATGAATATAGTGTAATATCAAATTACAAACTTAATTTACAAAAATCGGATACTTTAGCGATAAATCTCTCTGGAAATTGTAGAAGACCTCTAAAGGAAGCTTACCCATTCAATTGGAATTCCAATTCTTTCACGCATTTGGGAATTACTTTTGTAGAAAGTCTTAAAAATATAATCACAATTAACTATAATGCCCTCTATTGCAAATGGCTAGATATTCTAAATGGTTGGAAGGGAGTGAAAGCATCCTTTAGCGGTAAAATTGCTATTATCAAAATGGCTCTTCTGCCTAGGTTTAATTATCTGACTAGCTGCTTACCGGTAGAATTTCTCAGTATCAGATTAAAAAATTTCAATCTATTATAGATAAGTTCATCCACTTCTCAAAACATATTAGACTTAAAAGATTAACTCTTTCTAGAGAATTTTCTCAGGGTGGATTATCTTATCCCATATTGCAACTGTACCACGACGCCAATATGCTGGCACATGCACTAAAATGGCAGAATTCAAGTGGGTCCTGTGTTTGTTCCCAAATCGAGAAAGCTTTGGTACCTTGTATGGATCTCACATTCTTATTTTTTATGGGCGAACAAGATATCTAAAGACTTCGTAGTTGGCTCGCAGGTAGTCAAGAACATTTATAATTCGTGGAGACTAATAAATAACACATATCAGCTTATTCCAACAACTAGCATCTTAATTCAAAATCTCCCAGTTTTCACTTTTCACAAGCCCAGTTTGTGTCTTGAGACAGAGCTAGTGGTATTATGCATAAAAGATCTATATTATGAGGGCTGCTTGCTCTGTTTAGATCAATTATTTTCCACCTATGGGCTTTCTTCTAATTGTTGGTTAAGAGTTAAACAACTCTCATCGCTTCTGTCCGCACGTTATCCATCAAGCAACGCTGAGGGTTGTTTAACACCTTTGGAAAAACTGATTAATTCTAACAATTATAGCCATTTTAAGTAAATGTCATAATATTTTAGGGAGGCCCTTGGTGCTCAATAAAACATCTGGCATGGAAAACTGGGAAAGGGATCTTTGTATCTCCTTTTCCTGGGAGACATAAGAATCCTCACTGTATGAGACAAATAGATTTGTTAAACATCCTTCTGATAGAGAACTCCATATCAAACTAGTAAATAGGTGGTACATGGTGCCTTCTCAAATTTACCAGTTTTCACATAATCTTCAAGACAGTATGTGTTGGAGGCAATGTGACATACATGGTGATTTTCTCCATACATTCTGGGAATGCCCATTTATTAAACCCCTATGGTTTAAAAGTTTTGAGTTTATTGAGCGCTCTATAGATTTTAAACTTCCCTTTTTACCACAATGTAGTTTGCTGCATATCTTCCCAAATGTGATAAATATAGACAAGAAAGATTTCATTATTTTAATTTGTATGTCAATAAAAAGATCAATCATTTCTCGATGGAAATCTAATAAAATTTCTACTTGGAATGAAATCTTACTAATGATCCAACGAGTAAGAGACTTACAAACTAGCTGTGAAGTGACAAGCACTTCTCACAATAACATCTTGAAGGGGAAAATCTGTGACTTTGTCCTTAATGGTGCTGCTAAAACTTCTATATATTAATTGATTTTTTTTGTTTTTGTTTCTTTTGCTTGCCAAATGGAAATTTTTGCCTTGCTGGCTCTGTTTCTTCTTTAAATATTTTTTTTTTTCTTTTTTCTGGGCCTGTTTTTTTTTTTTTTCTTTTTTAGTTTTTTCTTTTAATCATCTTTGTCAACTTGATATTTAACATTTGGGGTTATACAAATGAATAAGTATGCATGTAGAGCGAATGTTTTTTTTTAGATGTGATGTCATGTTAATGTTGTGTTCTCTTTATTTGTTTATATTATCTCAATGCATTTGGTTATCATTCTGATTTATGATGCTCAGAATTATTGTATGATGCATTGTTATACTTTTGTAAAAACAATTTAAAAAAAATTAAAAAAAACGGGGAGTGAGCCTCTTGTTCTAGTATTTCTGCGAAACTGACTATTCGTAAGCTGATCTTTTAACGTTTTCGATCTTCTTCATCCGATTTCTATTTTTGGACCAATAATGGTATTTAGTATTTCATCTTGTCTTAGAATGTTAGTGTGTTTATGTATGATCTTAGATATTTCCTTCCATTGTTGATTAAATGTGGCAATCGATTTATTTTTTATTTTTTTTTGCCCTTAAGCGTTGTATTTCAATTGTTTATTTTTTGGAATAAGTAAAGTGTTCCTGTCTGTGTGTAGAGCTTTATGATAAGCCTTTTTAAAAAATACGGTGACTGTATCCTCTTTGCATTAGGCATTCTGTAAGTTCCTTAGATCTTAATTTAAATACTTCTACTGGAACTGGAGTAATGTAAAATATTATTTGTTGACGTTGTTTTTCAGAAAATATCTGTACTGAGAGTTTCTTGTACAGTTTTTTGGATATTTAAATCCAAAAAATGTATAGTTGAAGTTTCAATTTGATATGTAAGTTTTAAATTTAAATTGTTCTTATTCAGAATTGAGAAGAAATCTTCAAGACTTTTTCTACTACCTTCCCAAATAATAAACAGATCATCTATGTATCCATAGTATGATCTTCTCTGTGTATTCAATGTTATCATCAGAGAGGACATGCTCATGCTCCCACCAACCCAAATAAATATTGGCCTAATATCTTCTCACATATCTCTGCTGAATTTAATAGCTATGGCTACCTTTAAAATTGCCATTCAGGTAAAAATGTTATTCTATATGAAAACAGGATTCAAATATGGTTACCAAATACTGTAGCTTATTAGAGTAATCTCATCTAGACGCGTGTGTGGTGAATTACATTTTTCTAACACTCGTGGGTTGCATTTCCAGAAACATATCTGTAAATTTGTATTCTGGCCCAGAACGGGTACTTTCTTGGAATTTATGAAACTTAATACACGAACCCCACCAAGCCATGTGTATCTGGTAAATTTTGGAGTTCTGCCTCTCTCTAGTTGCTATTCTGGGTCATTTTACAAAATACTGTATTCTAACTGGAAAGGGTAATTGAAATTAGTTTCTGTGGAATTTATGAAACTTATTACCTGAATCCCAACTAGTCATGTGTATCTGGTAAGTTTGGTATTCTTGACCCTCTGGAAAGTCGCCGTTCAGGGTAATTTTATGAAATATTGCATTCTGGCCTGGGTACTTGAAAATTAGTTTCTGTGGAATTTCTGAAGCTAATTACATAAATCTCTACTCATGTGTATCTGGGGAATTTTAGAGTTCTAACTCTCTGGAAATTCGCTGTTCCTCGTCATTTTATGAAAAACTTTATTCTAATCGGAACGGGTATTTGAAATTAGTTTCTTTGGAATCTATGAAGCTAATTACATGAATCCCACCTAGTCATGTGTATCTAATGAATTTTGGAGTTCTGATTCTTTGGAAAGTCGCCGTTCTGGGTAATTTCACAAAATGTTGTATTCTCGCTTGGAACGGGTTCTTGAAATTAGTTTCTGTGGAATGTATGACGCTTATTAAAAGAATCCCACCTAGTCATGTGTATCTAATGAATTTTGGAAAGTCACTGGTCCAGGTTATTTTATGAAATATTGTATTCTGGCCCAGAACGTGTACTTGAAATTTAGTTTCTAAACTAAACTTCTGAAGTTAATTACATGAAACCCATCTGCTCATGTGTTTCATTGCTTTCTAATTGCATAAAAGAAAGATCTAGTTGAGGTTGAGAGGGGAAGTCTAACAGTGATTTATCTTTTGCATCAGAAAAGAAGATGTTAAAGGGTTTAGAAGTTAATTTATTGTCCTTAGTACTTCTTTTAGTGGGATGGTTATCTTTATTTTTAATTTTTTTCAAATAGATATATTAAACCCTTTCTATGACAGACATGGTTAATCTCCTTATCCTCCCATTTTCTCTTTTCTCTCTTTCTCATTTCTCTTCCTTTTTCCTCTTTTCCTGCCTCTTTTCCTCTCCCCCTCTTTTTCCCTCTTTCCCTCTCCTCTCTTACCGTCCAAGGGGATATTAACCAGTTTGACCCACTTAACACTTTTTAAAGATTTGTAAGTAAAATATAGCACATTGCACAATAGAAATATCTTTAAAGCCCCATTATTTCCATATCATTCCTGGCTATGTTGATAATTTCTCAAATAAGATTTCAACCTTTTTGTTATGGTTACCACACTGACTTCTCAAAAACAAAATCCTGTTGCTACAGTTCTCGTTGCTTCCATTTCAATGGGTTATTACGTCCTTTAATATCCTCAACTTAATACCTCAAGAGCCAGGCTCTATACCCGATTATCCCTTTTTATAATAGCAAAATGAGGTAGACAAAGACAAATATGTTTTCCTTTGCCTCTATTAAGAGGCAACATATTCATACAGGTTACATAAAGAAGCAAAGGTACTACATTTTTCAAGTTCTGAAGAAAATAGTCAAAGGGTATCAGAGTCCACACTGTTAAGTAGGATATATAGTCCCTTTACTCTTCTCGGCCACAGTGAGCTACTCTTCCAATAGACATTTTTACATAAATCACCCCCTTGCTTTAAAATAGTCCATATTGAAATTCGAATAAACCAATCAGAATATAAAGGGTGTATACTCCCTTTTACTTGGACAACTTAAGTAGCTTTCATTTTAATAAACAGTATATTATAAATGTTCCCAGCTTTATATTATTCCATATTCAAGCAAATGATCCAGTTAAATATAAGTGGTACCGACATCTTACCTCTCAGACCTGTTTGATCAGGATAAAACAACCCCCTTTCACTCCTAATCTCCAGGGGACTCCACTCTCTCCATGCGTCTCTCTAAGTCTCAACAGACACTTATTTTGATGGATTATTTGGAAAATCCCCTGGTGTCCAGACCCATATCCAGCCAAGCGCAGATCACTGCTCATGCTCACATCAGAGCTTTGATCTCTGCATGGACACCTCTCTCTCCTGGTCTCTCCACATTCATCAGACTCCAGCTCCCAGACACTCCAAGGCATCCCTGGTGTGCGGACGGGACTCCAGCCTCCATCACCTGTTCCCCTGGAGCTGCAGCCCATATGTAGGCATAGCACTGCATTAATCTAAAAGTGTCCCAGCAGGTCTAGGTAGACCTAAAGCTTTATCTCCATCATAATGCCACCTTGCCCTGGCTAGCCCGCCATCCTAACCACTTCCTGGGCATAAGATGTCTTCCTATCTCAATAAATTTATATCATTTTTTACAAATTTCATTATCTAGATTTATATGGAATAAAAAAACATTGTAGAATTAAAAACAAATCATATATAAATATAAAACTATTGGTGGCCTTTCTACTCCTCATTTATACAATGATTGTATAACTGCTCAATTATCATAATTAACTTCATGGCATGGTGTGGAATATCCAAATAGAAAATGACCTTATCTCACATCTTGATATACAATATCTAACATGGGAAATACATTTAGAAAATTATTGATAATCCCTATCCTAAGTATTCTTTATCTTTATCTTTATGGTCTACTTATAGGTTTAAATGGAATCTTTCTAAAGAGCAATCACTCATCTCCAGTTATCAAAAAAAATTAACAATTAATTATTAGATCATGGTGATTTACAACTGTCTTTTCAAATGCCCAATAATTATTTTTTTTGTTATCTACAAATGAAACATTTTTATTATCTTTTTATTCTGTCAAATATAATATTTCCTTTAACACAATTAAAAAAAAAATGTTCTGCTCTTAAAAAAAGTTATTTTCTCAATTATATAGTTGAATATTGTCAATTTAAAATGAAAAGAAAAAATATATTTGTCATTAAATTGGGGAAAAGATTTAAGAACAGCTTTAGCAACATTTTTTAACATATAAGGGTAGTGAAATTTTTTATTTAACAGAAAATGTGTTAAAATGTGTAACTAGAACATATATGGTTGTTTCTAAATGAATAAAATATTTCCATCTGCCTCTAATAATTGTTTCAGAGATTGTTACCAAGAAGGTAGTTATATGATATTCTATATTTGTCTATGAGATCTTCCATATAATCTCCCCTTCTTATCATTTAAAATTTTGATTACATTTTATTTTTGCGGCAATTTGTATTTTTGTTACTTCTAGGTGGAAGCTCCCAAATTTACCTTTTACTGTCTTAATCCAAATAATTAATCACATTCTTAATTATTATTATTATCTCCTCTTTAGAAGATGAAAAGGAACAATATTTGTTTCTTGTGGCTAAATTGTTATATAGGCCATTACAAATATTTTTTTTATGGAAAACAAAATAAAACAAAGTAGAGTAAATGTATATTACTTATTAAAATTCCATTTTGGCCTTTTTTACTTGGTCTTAAGTAACTACCTCTGATAATGGGCAAAATGTATTAGCCAGCAATAAAAATAAATATATATATATATAAATATATATATATATATATATATATATATATATATATATATAATTAACTTTTTGTATAAAAAACATTCTGTACTGCAGGGTAAAACGGTATTTTCTAAGGTTGTTATGACTATTGTCTCAGGGAGGTGTATCCTTGGAAACAAATGAGTTTTTCATTACTCCTGTTGAAAGCACTTGCAGTTTTAGCTGTCACATTCATATTGTGCATATGGAAGCTTTCTCTGCATTCAAAATATCACCTCACCTCCGGATGTTCATCAGCATAAAACAAAACTTTAATAAATTAGAATGATTTTTATATATTTACTAGCGACTTGCTCGTCAAAAAATGACGGCAATAAAATTTGAAGCCATGGCAATGCTGTTTGCCACTGAATGTGAGGTTATGGCCCCTCTGAGCAGCTTCAGCGCTCATAGCGAGCCCCGGGCTGAGCACCTTTGGCTGCTTTTTCTGTTTTTCCGTCCTTCGACTGCGTTTTCCGCCCTTTGGCCTCGTTTTTGATTTGTTTAATTTTTTTTGCTCGCCAATTTAACTTGCATCCTCACTCACAGACTCCCTGGCACTCCCCTTGAGCTGTGTGTGAGTGAGTAATTACATTTAATGCATATTTGTGTATTTTTGCAGTTTGGCGGTTCGGCCATTAAATGCGTATTTTTGCGGGCCGTTTCTCGGCCATCGCTAAGTCCCAAGTCGTTTGGGCCGTAATTTTGCAGAAGTTGGTAAATTGCGGTGAGCGCCTTCTGCGCTCTTTTTATGTAAGTCCTGCGTGTCTTGGGATGAGCATATCTTCAACAGCGCATTGAGCGCATTCCGCGCTCATTGCTTAAGTCATGCGACCCTCAGCGCTCATTGCGAGCCTCTCTCCCTGTGTTACTACCTTGGGATAAGTGTCAGTGGTTTTGATTAGGTGTTACTGCCTTTGATTAAATGTTACTGGCTTGAGTTAAAAATCTTAGTGCTTAGGGCTGGTATTTATGTCCTTCGGCCGCCTTTCAGTCCTTCGATTGCGTTTTCCGTCCTTTTGCCACGTTTTTGGTTTGTTTATTTTTTTTTGCTCGCCAGTTTAACTTGCATCCTCACTCACAGGCTCCCTGGCACTCCCCTTGAGCTGTGTGTGAGTTTGTAATTTAATTTGATGCATATTTGTGTGTTTTTACAGTTTGGCGGTTCGGCCATTAAATGCATCGTACGGGCCGTAATTTTGCTGGAGTTGCTAAATTGCGGTGAGCGCCTTCTGCACTCTTTTTATGTAAGTCATGAGTGTCTTCGGCTGCGTTTTATGTCCTTTGGCCTCGTTTTCGGTTTGTTTATGTGGTTTCTGCCACCATTTTTTTTCTCACTTCGGCAATTTTCGATCGCAAAAGAAAGCCAAAATATGCCTCAAATTAACTGGCAACCTCACTCACAGGCTCCCTGGCACTCCCCCCGAGCTGTGTGTGAATGCGAGACTGGTCAGGTGCTGAGTAAATTTGAATGCTTGGGGAGCAACCTGAAACACTTCCCCAATCATAGCACCAATGCATAAACTTTGTAAGCATTTTTTGCCCCCCAGCCCAGACCTTTTGTATTGTGGAAAGTCCCGTATTTTTAATTTTGCCCCAGCCTACGGGTTGGGGGAGCATGGTCATGTGCATCTTAACATTTAGCCAGAGGGTCTGGTGACAGCTGTTCCCCTGGCCTCACCTTATGCAAGATTGGCTAAGCAGCAGGTACCCTATCTAGCCCACTTTTGACTTTTTTGGCACTCAACCGCACTGATTTTGAATATGAGCATTTGGGTTTTATGATTTGGAAACTTCTGCTCCCCCAGGAGTCTGAGCTAGGGTGGACTTGTGGCAGCTGTCTCTCTGGCAAACATCCTGTCCTCATCGTCAGGCTCTGGTCTGAAGATGGAGGAAAGTCCCCCTATTCTTAGATTCACTGGACTTTTTGGCTGGAGTACCGAAGATCAAAAGGGTCCTCAAGCCCTCAAGTAGGGGGTACCTGAAGGCTTCACTGGGGTACAGGCATCATGGCGCACATAACTGCACAAGATGCATTCACTGAGAGCACACCCAGAGCATTAAAAAAACAAACAAACAAAAAAACAAATACGCAGTTTGCAAGTACACCCTGTTCTTTAATTGTCCTCTTGTGCCTTGAAATATAAGTATGAATATCATGGCAGCTTTCATGCACTAGCAGAGACTGCTAAAAATCAAGCTTTTCTCTGACAATGACCTTGACTTACGCTGCTACTAATGTTAGTTTCTTGCATACTTCACAACATGACGTTTTTGATAATCTATAGTAACCCTTACAGAACAAGACTACAATGGTCCTTTAAACTTAGTCAACTGACTGCAAATGTCGGTGCAGTAGAATCCCTATGTTGTAATAAAGTCTGATCTACATTAAAGGGACATGGAAAGCAAATGTTTTTTCGTGCATTTAAAAGACCACATGCTTTTTGCATGAATAAAATATTGAATAAAACCAGTTTGAATTGAATTTAAACTAACAGGAAATGCAAATAACATACTTTATTCTGTAGATTGCATTCGCTGGCAGTGGCAAACCCCCCAAGAGTATTTAAACTTCCTGATATGTTTTTATGCTCAGAGACATTTACAAATTATCAAATGCCTTCTTTCTGATGCAACAAAGGAAAAAAAAATGTTTATAATTCAATATATGACCAACAAACACCACCAGAGAGCAGATTGAAGCCTAGTACATTTACATTCTGCTTATTTTCCTTTTCCACAGTCAGTTTCAAATTACACGGCTTCAATGCATTATTTACTGGATATGTGGGGTTTTTATGTCAATATATTACAGAACTGTTTAGTCTATGAGGAGGACACATGTTCATTTCCTTCAGCTAACATTAACAAGACTATTGTATCACATGGATATTGGAATTAAAATAACTGTTCTGTGGTCACTTCCGAGTCAGATTTTTTGTGTAAAAAAGACAGGGAAATGGATTGATTAAACTGAGACATCATGTTTTTCTGCCACCCAATCCTATATTTCTATAAATAGGCAGACTAATTATTCTGCTTCAAAGAGCCAGACTTCTCAAGCACTGTGTTGCTTTGACATCATACCATTGTTAATGTCATGTAGGAGAAGAAAATAATATCTTTATATATTTGTACTGTTATATTGTAAGATATATACTCTGCCAGATCAACTCTCAGCGAGCTTTGCATTATGTTCTAATAAACAATCATGCAAATAAACAAAAAAAAGCATTCTTAATTATAATTAACTAATCTAAAATTGTTTTTTTTCCTTATGTGATTCACATGGCCATGTGTGGCATTTCTACCCTTTATAACAAATGCCCCCTGTTATATACTACCGCTAGGTCTAGTGCAGGTCCCTGAGACCTTTTTCAGACGATCCTCAGAACCAAAGGAGAATTAGGAGAGCCTAACATTTTAAACATGTCACTAAGACATAGCTGTAGAAATATTATTGAGGATGTTATCTGTAGTTACAATGCCCTGTAAATTACCCAGCTCCAAGTCCGCAGACTAAAAATGTTGAGAACCACTGGTCTAAACATCAGAGAACTCCATCTAAGTGGGGGTAAGGGGGATACAAAGATGAAAAATAGGGGGAAATACTAGAAAAGAGGCGAAAGAGAAAGAGGAGCATGGGACAGATGGAGGATAAGAGATGCCAGTGGAAAGAGGAATAATGGGAATAGCAAGAGGTTGAAAGGGTGGGAGAGAATAAATGGTAGAGCCTTTTTACTGCTGCCCATTTTGGGAAACATTATCCAGGGCTTTGTGCATTCACTGAGACTCCTCCTAATAATTCTCAAGAAAAGTTGTGGTAATTATCATATACATTCTATGAAGATGATTCACACTTCCACAAAGTGTAAATTACATAAAATTTTAGGTTGAAAAGCTCTACCTTTTTTAGACCTTCTCAGATATTTATATTATATGATTTATGAATGGATCCAGAGAATCGCAAATAACCAATTGAAACTGTATTAATATCCTACCTATTCTGGTTAACTGACATAACATAATACAATTTTAGTTTATATGAAGGCAACCCCCCCCCCCCCCCCCCCCCCCACTAAAACACTGCCCACTGTCTCATAAGGGACAAAATCCATCCAGATCCCAATTATATGTAATCAGATGACTCCCTTAATTAATATTATTGTAGTTATTCAGCATCACCTTGTATGCCCTTTTTAACCAAAAATATATCCACGATCTTTGCTGTAATAAATATATATTGTTGTAAACTTCCTGTTTATAATTTTTTCTCTCACCATCAAGTTTTTATTTGTTTTTAATATTACCATGCAGTTCCAAATGTTTTAGCCACATGAACTCTCTTATACAATAGCATAATTAAAGGATCACTTTGCCATATTTTTTAAATTGACAAGAATGTAAAAAAATACATCTTCTAATATATTATCTTCAATTGAAATTAGGCTGGTGTGGAATCTAACATTTTGGTTTCAGCTGATCGGGTTCATAATCTGGGGGAAAGTTTTTGTCTGCACAATGGGAATACAGCAGTTATATGCAAGTGCTCTCGAAAGGACTAAAGGAAAGTTTTGTTTTTATTTAATAATTTGTTTTTGCCTTCTAAAGAAACATGTTGGCAATTATCATATATGGTTATTCAAAAAAACAAAAAGACCACAGTATATGATTTGAGACCCCCAATGGATTGTCCAATATGTCCCCTACCCAGACTGTCAAAAACATCACTATCACCAGTCTTATTAGGTGTCGGTACTTCAAAAGAAATAAGAAAAATATTTTTATACTAGCGACTTGCCCGTATTGGCGCTCATCCCAGGCCTCACAATGAGTGCCTTCGGCCCTCATTGCGAGCCTCTTTCCCCTCTACCTCTCCCCCCTCTCCAGTTGACGGAAGGCACTCATTGCAAGCCCCCCCCCTACTTTACTGGCCTTGCAATGAGCGCCTTCAGCGCTCATTGCAAGCCCCCCCTCTCTTTCCCACCTCTCCTTCCCCCATCTACCCCCCATGTCTTTTCCAACCTCTCCCTCCCCTGTGTCTCTCTCCCCCTCTGTCTCTTCCCCCTAGTCTCCCTCCCCCGTGTCTTTTCCCCTACTGTGTCTCTTTCCCCCTCCATCCCTCCCCTGTGTCTCTTCCCCCTCCTCCCACCCCTCTGTCTTTTCCCCAGTCTCCCTCCCCTGTGTTTCTTCCCCCCTCCCTCCCCTGTGTCTCCTACGCCCCTTCTCTGTGTCTCTCCCCCACCTCTTATGTGTCTATCCCTATGTGTCTATATATATTTTAATAATAATTAAGTAATTAAATAATAAATGAATATACTTTACCTATTTGTAATTAATATATCCAGCAAGCAATTTTCTGAAGAGCTAACAATGTGTTTCGATTTTCCTGCAGCATACAATGTACATTTAAACTGTTGCTGACCTGAGGTGTAAGTGTCAGCAATGAGGCAAGTGTGCAGTGTAAACAGGCTGCGTGCGCGTGGGCAAACCGTTTGTTTAGTTGTGTAAAGCGCCATTTTAGAATGGGAATGTTATTAGTTGCAAGTTAGTGTTGTAAAATGGCGGCGAGTGTGTATGTGTTACGCTGGTGTGGAGGATTTTCCGTCTTTCCTAATAGTGTATTTTATACCTCGTGCATTCCTGTGTAAAAGTCTTATGTGCCTGGAGGTGTTTTGCGTGGTTAGGGTCGTGTAGCCTCGTTTTTTTGTTTTTTTTCTTCCGCCATTTTTTGCTCGCTTAGACAATTTTCAAGTGCCGAAAATGCTTGAAATTGACTTAAATTTGCAGGCAGTCTCACTCCCAGACGTCCTGGCTGTCCCCCTGTGTGTTTTTTTTAAAAATGTTTTCTTGTTATTTTGTTGTTTTTCAATGTACGCGGTTTCGGCATTTAACTTCGTATTTTTGAGACCTCATATTTTTTTTCTTCAAAGTCCCCCTTTTCTTTTTTTTTTTTTTTACCGAGAGTGAGCCGATGTAGAGCCTCCACCTCCGCAAATGAGGACACTTGCTTTGCAATGAGTCTTTGGGTCATTGTAGCCTACGTTAGAGCCTCCACCTCCGTTAGAGCCTCCACTTTGCAAGGTCCGCATTTGTGGCCTGAACTGTGTCCCTCGCTTTGGCGTGACAATAACTCGCAGTTTGACAATTATAATATGTGATGTATATGGGGTACTGCTCACACAGGCATGTATATGAGCAAAATAAAAAACAAAGTTATAAATATTTTATACTAGCGACTTGCCCATCAAAAATGACAGGGCAATAACATTGAAAGCCATGGGAATGCTGTTTGACACAGAATGTAAACCATTTTGTACTGTGAGGACCTTCAGCGCTCATCGCATGCCTCGCAATCAGCGCCTTTGGCGCTCATTGCTAGCCTCTCCTGTGGTGTACTTTTGGTCCTCTGAGCACCTTCATGAGTCATGATTAAGAGAGATATATATTTCTATGTATATGTAGTTCAGTAATAATGAAGGATTTATTCCATAAATTAATATACTTTATTTATAATTGATATATGCAGCGAGCAATAGGCTGAAGAGCTAACAATCTGTTTGTATTTTCTGTCTGCATACAATATACATTGTGAATGTTGGTGCCCTGCTTATAAAGTGTAATGAATGTTTGAACTGTGCATTCTAAATAGGCTGCGTGCGCGAGGTAAAGCCGTTGGTTTATTGAGTAAAGCGGCATTGTATATTCGTAAAGTTATTAATGTGGTACGCGTCTCGTGAGCATGTTTCCGGCTTTTGTAATAGTGTATTTTGTATGTCGTAGCTAGATGTGTAAAGTGCTATGTTTTTGGCAGTGTTTTGCGCGGTCTGTGGTCGTGGAGCCTCGTTTTTATTTTTTTTGGCTGCCATTTTTTTCCTTCTTAGGCGATTTTCGAGTGTTGAAAATCGTCTAAATCAAGTTAAATTCATGTTCCACCTGACTCCCAGACGTCCAGGCTGTTGCTCCGTGCTGTCTATGACGTTTTTGTCATTTTTTGGGGTGTATTTAGTGTGTTTTTATTGTTTTTTCATTTTTGCCGTTCAGCTGTTAATCTCATAATTTTCTGCATATCGTATCTTTTTTTTTCTAAGTCCGGCGTCTCGTTTTTTTTTTTTTCCCGTGTTTGTCATCCGCTTGCATGCCAAGGAGATCTCGTGTTTCGGAAGTGTTTTTCGGCTAAGTCCCACGTGTTTCATTGCCCCTTCGGCGCTCATCGCCCAAGTGCTACGTGTTTACAGCTCGCCTCGCTTTGCGAGGTTCGCATTGATGAGCGCCTTTGGCATTTGGAGCTCATCGGCTAAGGCTAGCAAATGATGAGCGCTGTGACGCTCATTGCCTAACTCGTACGCACCACGCAAAGTGTGACGACGTCTAGCAGTTTGACAATTATTATATGTGATCAATGATCTGATCATATCAGTGAATTTAGATCAGCCCATTGTTTATATTGGTTTTGTACATATACAAATCTAGATGTTATTAATACCAATTTGACCAATATTTTTGCACATGCTTGTGGAGGTCAATAGTCTATAAAGGTACTAAGCACCTTATATTACACTATTAGCACTTTATATTTTATAAGTCAGATCGATACGCTCATAGAGACTTATCCAAAGCGACTTGGAGCTGTGATTGCCACAAAAGGTGGCTCTACAAAGTATTGACGCTAGGAGGGTGGATAGTTATGCACATTGACTTTTTTCTGTTATTTTGTCCTATTTGTTGTTTGCTTCACAATAAAAAAAAAACATGTTCAAAGTTGTGGACATGTTCTGTAAATTAAATGATGCAAACCGTCAAACAATCCATGTTAATTCCAGGTTGTGAGACAACAAAACACGAAAAATGCCAAGGGGGGGGGGGGGGGGGGGGGTTGAATACTTTTGCAAGGCACTGTAAGTAGTCTTAATCTTCTATACTTATACTTATTATTTCTTCCTATTATTATAGAAACTTTAGTCAGCTTTAGAATTACTGCTAAAGAGCCTTCCAGGCAGGAGGACCCACCAAGGTCATTTGCCTGATCTCTATGCTATCCCTTTGACATATGATCTCTATATTCTTTACATATAGGCTCAAAGGTTTATGTCACAATCCATATATTTTAATGGTGGTGTATTTTGACATAATAAAGATTTTAGGGTTAAATAAACATTTTAGGGTCCTCATGTTTTCTTAAAATTACTTTAATAAAAAAAGCCTACTCTGAATGTGAAATCACTGAGTGAATTTGATTACAAAACACTAGCCTCTCACTAGCACAAACTCCACTAGCAGGAACTAAGCAATGCATTATAGCAGAGGGACCGTATTCTGCCAATTTCCAAGTCCACTTAACTTTTTATCCTTGGTGTCAGTGACGTTGCGAGCAGTTGAGGCACGACACTGCAAGGCACACGGGATAGGGTGCAATAAGCGCCAAAGGCACTCTTTGCACTGCGAGCCTTGTAAAGCGAGGCGAGCAGTTGAGGCACGTGAGACATAGGCTGCAATGAGCGCCAAAGGGGCTCATTGCACTGCAATACTCACAAAGCGAGGCGAGCAGTTGACGCTTGCGGGATTTAGGCTGCAAAGATTACCAAAAACACAAACTTATAGCATTATTACAAGGTTAATTTAGGTTTATTCTCAAAGAGATGGGTTAATAGAATAACTTTTTGGGGTCTATGCGCTCATGAAAGATATCTTAAGAGAAATATCTAAGGATACTGTCTAACTAAAATTATTAGGGGCAAGCAAGGTATATTGTAATGCAATTCTGGTTTGATGTCCAATAACATTGGATACAGTGTTGTACTTTTTTTTTTTTTTAAAGGATATTTATTAACAAAACACTGACTAAAAAAAGCTATGAGCCTCATTCAATTCGTGAGGCTGCAAGTTATGGAGTATAGGCCGTATGTCTGCCTCCTGCGGGCCCGCAGGGCGCAAGTTAGGGATCGATATAGAATTTCGGAAACCATGCCATTGTATGTAGCATTTGCGAGCTTGAACATGATGAATTAAGCAAGGCCGTAACTCACAATTAGAAACAGCCAATGGAAACAGAGATCGTCATCATTACTGTAATGAAAAATTGAGGTTGGATTTCCAAGTCCTACGGGCTTGAATTACGAGTTACTATCGGACCCACATTCCAGATATAATGCAATATTGATATAGCCGTAAATATGATATTCTATTACATGCGAGTTCCATTATATGTATTAACACATTGATTGCCGGGGGCGAAATAACATGGAAATTAAACATGAAATAAAGTATTTTTCTTTGCCGATCTGTAGTTGAGAATGTAGTGCTATTATTTCTAAGACCTAACATCACTTTCCCTTTTAATAAAAGTACAGTAGTGCGTGTATATGTGACATGTCATTAAGCCCTTTGGGAGTCCTCCTTGGAACCCCTAACTTGTGGAGCGACTTTTGCCATTTGTGGACTTGGCAAAATGGTTAGCGAGGGGGAATCGGAGCAATTGAAAGATGAAAGGCTTGGAGGGTCATAAACTTGAGATGGTAACCATCGCAATAAATCGGAGGCCGGAGCCCGTAACCCGATCGGAGCCCGCAAAAAGACGCCAGTTGAATAGCAAAATAAGTTACAGGCTCCATTTATGATTTTGTTTCTAAATATTTAGTGCACCCTTTGTTTAATTTTGGGACTTTTTTGTTTGGTTTTATTTGTTAAAAGCTGACTTTTTCATAATCACTGTTTGCAGATACTGTAGGCAGATAGTTTTTTTATGAAACTCCAGAAACAGGTCTTTTTAAAGCCGTTAACAGAGCATGCCTTTATTTAATTTGATTTTTTGTGTTAAAAGTGGTTTATTTGTTAAAGCAGAGCAGGACCCTTAAGCTTCATATTAATGTATTTGTTTGTAATATTGAAAACTATAATAAATACTAATTTGGATATATATCTTTATTCTAATTGTAAATCATGCTGCAAACTTAAAATCATTTAAAATATACAGGGTCTTATGTACCAATTGTAATGTTACCAAAAAGGAATTGGCTTTCCTTACTACCAACAACATAATTGACTTTAAAGGTTAATGGGGAGACCCTGTAATCCCATACAGGGATGCCTCCAATCTTCAAGGTAATTTTTCCCCCAACTGACTAGCAGCCTTATTAAATTGCAATACGGCAAATTCTAAAGGGCTCTATATAAGCACACAGCATATTTTTTTCAGAAGTTTTTAGTCAGTGAACTTCTATCCAAAAGCAAGGTCTTCACTAACTAAAAACTTCTGTAAAAAATATGCTCTGTGCTTATATAGAGCCCTTTAGAATTTGTAGGTATCCTAGAAATATAAGTAACTGCTGCCCAAAAAATCACTAAAGGCCATAGAGCCACATAAAATGCAGCAAATGAAGGAACACCAAAACAACAAGCTTAATTAAAATATTGGAGTATATCCATGATTCAATCATGAAAAAAAGCCATTATTAGTGTTTGAAAACGCTGCAGTTAACGGCAAAATGGACCGTAAGGCATGAACATTTCCAATAGATATACAGGAATACCCTATTTAATGCTGGAGATAGGTTCCGGGCAATTGCGAATCAGCTTTAAACAGGGTTATCTATAAAATAGGTAGGAATAGGGGAACACATGGAAAAAGACACAAAAGCAAATTATTTTTTAAATGTTTTTGACTTTATATTAACTTTTTAGAAACTGCAAAGATAACAATAACACATAATCTTTTATAAATAAAGATATATTTTTATAAATGAAGAAACAGCACACATAAACTAAACAGTCCACTCTAAATGGCAGATGTGAAAGCTTCAGGCATATCCTCAATTTTGGCTTTTTTGGACAGAAACTTATCCAAGGATATCTTTCTGCTTTTTATGGCCATCTAGCAGATGCTGGCAGCAAGACACTGCCCCAAGAATGCTGCGTCTCACATTTCTGCTCCTGACACTGTCTAGATCATTAGCCACAAAATCATCCATAAGGCCATGGATGGACCACAAACTCTTGGTGAGGAACTCAGTGGAAAGTTCTTTTGGTTCCTTAGTGTGAGAGTCACTGCTTTCCTGGGCTTCCTGAATGCCCTGTTCTGCCATTTGTTGGAGGCTCTCATCTAAAGCTTGCACCAACTCCTCAATATACTGAGCGTCTGCATCAAGCAGTCCAGCCACAGTAACCAGGTCTACTATCTTCACAATGATGGGCTGTTCTGGTTCCACATCTGTACACAGCTCTAGCCATATCTTCCTCCACACTGTTTTGAGGCATTGCTGTGTCACTTCCTTCCAAGACAAATCAATGTTAGTTATGGCCTGCATGATGGTATACTTTTTTCCAAACTGTCATCATGGATTGTTTGTTCTTGCTGTCTGTTTGGTCAATGAGCTGACAGAATGTGCAGCAAAGATAATAGGCCCTGATCCATTGTCTGGATGATTGAAGTAGTGTTGAGTGTCTTTTTCCACTGGATAGCTGCAATGGAGCTCAGACAAGTTGGTAGGGTGATTTCAAGCAATGTCCATCAACAGGAGCGCTTTGGCCTTAATTCCTTTATTCCTGCAGTAGCCTTGCACCGATGGACAGAAATGTTTGCTAAACCAATTTCTGGAGATGTCCATGGTGATCCAAGCATTACGGTTACATAGTAACATAGATACTGAGGGCCTCATTCAATTGCAATTTGGCCAATTGAATAGGGCTCTAAATAAGCACATAGCATATTTTTTTTAAATAAGTTTTTAGTTAGGGAAATTTAGGCTTATTTAGAGCCCTATTCAATTGGCCAAATCGCAATTGAATGAGGGCCTTAGTAATTGAGGTTGAAAAAATACTTTTAGCCCATCAAGTTCAACAATTTAAGATCTCCTTTGATCTGCAATATGTGGATTAATTGTTAATTGATCCAGAGGAAGGCAAACAGAAAAAACAAAAACAAGTGAAACTTTGCCAATTGTCTCAAAAGGGAAAAAAAAATCCCTCCTGACCCCAGATACTGGCAATATGATTCCTCACTGGATCAATACTAACTCTCTAATTAACCAGGATAAGCCTGAATGTCCTTTTTATTTAAACATATATCCAATCTCTTTTTAAAGTTATCTATCAAATCAGCTGTCACCACCTCCTTTTGGTAGATAGTTTAATCACCCTTACTGTGAAGAACCTTTTTTTTTCTTCAAGGTGAAATATTTTTACTTCTAACCTCAAAGGATGTCCTCTTGAAAGTTGAAAGCCTCTTGGCACAAAAAGTTCACTTGACAAAGCGTTATATTGACCCTGGATATATTTATATAAGGTAATCATACTAGGAATTTGTATAGTGGCAGAATTATATTTGCTTCCCTTGCTTCTATATTATTCTTAATAAATGCTAATATCTTATTTGCTTTTGCAGATGCTGCTTGGCATTGAGCATTGTTACCTAGGTGGTTGTCCACAAGCACTCCCAAATCCCTTTCAATATTTGATAACCTGAGATTAACTCCATTAAGATTAAGAAATTGCATGGCTATTTTTCCTTCCTAAATGCATAACTTTACATTTATTCATATTAAATCTCATCTGCCTTTTAGTCGCCCATTTCTCTAATTTATGAAAATACATATGTTAAAAAGGGGAGGACCTAATAATGAACCCTGATAAACCCCAGTTACATTAGTTCAATTTGAATATGTTCAATTTATAATAACCCTTTGCTTCCTGTCTTTTAGTCAGCTCTCAATCCAGTGTAATAAAAAAAAAAAAAATAGATTGTTTTAACATCCAATCTTGTGCTCTTTCACACTGTGAAGAGCAGTTGTGGTTGTTTAGTCTTTCGGTTGAGTTTGACTCTCTGTGACCCTATGGACCACAGCACGCCAGGCACATCTTGTCTGGTTGTGCTTATCCATAAGGTTTTCATGGCTAAGATACTGAAGTGGTTTGTCGGTTCCTTCTTAAGTGGATCACAATTTGTCTGACCTCCCTGCTATGACCTGCCCATCTTTAGTGTCCCTACATGGTATAGCTCACAGCTTCATTGAAGTACACAAGCATCTTCACCACGACAAGGTAGCAAGCACTTAAAGTGAGGTAAATGGCTCTTTAACCTGTGCTCTGATAATGTGTGGATAAACAAGGCACATGCCGTGAGCTAGTTTGGTGGGTATATAAGGCATTCTGCAAACTTACCAACTACCACTGTCATATATAAAACATACAATTTATCCAACTTTAATAAGGGGATGGTCATTGACTTTCGGGCCAGAGGTGGCAGTATTTATGAAACAACACATTATGTGAACTGTTTACGTGCTGCTGTGATTCAAGTTTACCGTGACTGGACAAAGGCATCATTGAGAATTAACAGTGTAGAATCAGCGGAGCACCACGTGTCATTGATGATAGAGGTGAACGTTGGCTGCGAATGTGTGTAAGGGCCAACCAACATAGTACAGTTGAGCAGCTCACTGTCCAAATTAACCAGAGGGCTACCAGAAGTGTGTCTAAAATGACACACTTCTGAAGCAAACGGCTGGTCACTGTAACCATGCTGACAAAGTTTAATTGTCAAAAAAGGCTTCATTTTGCACAACAGTACCAAAATTGGACCTCTTGGGATTGGCAAAGGGTTGCCTTCTCTGATGAGTCACGTTTTCGGCTCCATCGGACATTGGCGTGTCAGGCATGAAACCTCTGCAACCATTGTTGGAAGAATACAAGCTGGTGGCTGTTGCATTTTGGTCTAGAGAATGTTTTCTTGGCATTGTCTGGGTCTACTCATATCTCTGAAAGGCACTCTTAAACAATTGGGTTATCTATCCATCCTTGCAGATCAAGTACACCCCTACATGTAGACTGTATTCCCTGGAGTGGATGGGATCTTCCAGCAGGATAATGCAGCATGTCATACAGCCAGAATTGTCTGGGAGTGGTTGGAGAAGCACGATGAAGACTTCCAAGTACTTCTCTAGCCTCCAAATTTCTTGGACTTGAACCCCATCGAGGTCCTGTGGAACCACCTCTATCGCCATGTTCGCTGTATGGTCCTCCACCACACACTCTTCAGCAGTTGTTGGATGCACTGCAGTCTGCATGGCTCCAGATACCTTTGTCAACCTTCCTGATCTTATTGACTCACTACCATGCCGCTAGCTTCTAGCTGCTGCCATTGCTACGTACAGCAGTTATTCAGGATATTAGCTGGTGGCCATAATAATGTGTATGGACTATGTATATATATATATATATATATATATATATATATATATACCACAACATATTGGTGGCCAAAACATTGATAGAAGCCCCCCACCTAGTGTAAAATACTGTATTTGTGCTCACATTTGAATGTCTAAAAATAAGTTAAAAACGTATCTTCTCAGAATTCCAATCAAAATTTAATTTCGTGGAGTTCTGGGCAGGTAATACATTTTTTACTTACAATTACAATTTCAAATGTGAACACAAATACAATATTTATTTACAATATATTTATATATATAGATATATATATATATATATATATATTTATATATATATTTATTTATAAAATAATATATATTGCCCTGTTCTTTACTTAGTTTTATTTGTTTTTTACAAAATATTTTTCCAGTTGACAAATACAAAGGAATAGTAGTTTGGTTTCATCAAATTAATAGAGGCCAAGTTTATTACTATAGTAGACATATTGCTAACAGCTAAACAATGGTGGAGCCCAGCACTGTTTAAGAAATGCAATAATTTAGGAAGGAACCGATCACCCCAATCACCCATCTACATACCCATGGGTGTCCATCGAGACCTCTTAACCGACACCCATGGCACCTGTCAGGACCGCCAGATTTGGGGGACTACGCTCACCCCAAATCTCTCTCTCTCTACGGTCGCAACTTTTTCTTCAGATCTCAACACCAGCAGACACTTCAGATGACAGCATCATTACTGCAGTGACACCAAAGACCTTCCCCCAGTTCTAGCCCATCCTCCTAGGCAAATAGCTTGCTATCCCCCCCACCCACATGGTTTTCTTCTTTCTTCTCATTACACATTTTCTCTCCTCTTACAGAGCCATAAAACTAGCTCCCTCCTTCATGAATAAAGCCAGAGCCTTCACACGTGGCAGATCGCAGGGCCATAAAAAATCTTTAGAATTATTTAACCATTTGTATACCCCAGATATGACTGTTAAGCAAGTTGTTAGTACCTTCTAACCACACATATAATAAGTGATGATACCATGGGGGTCCATACCATGATGATTTATTAACCCTTAACTACCATGGGGAACCTTAAAGGACCCCTATGATATCTAAATTAATCTTTTAACCACCATGGGGTGTCTATCTAGTCCCCCATGGAAAGATAACATTAGCCCATAAAGTGTCATGGGTGTCCGCAAGAACCCCCATGTCACTACAAGTAAGAAAATAGTACTCTAACTATAATAAATACACCCCCCCCAAAAAATACTAAAAATAAAAAATGATGTTACTCAAAATACAGATAAAAAAAATATAGAAAAATAATAAGAGATTAGAATAGAATAAAAACATTACATCAAAATAAAAAAGAATAAAACCTGTAAAATAAATAGAAATTAATAATATTTACCTACCCCAAATGATCATCCAGTGATGATCAGTGACGCACTGGTCCTCACTCTTCTACACTGGATCAGTTGGGCTATCCATGTTGATAGAAGAGGTTCTGGTTCTATTTTTTCTTGATTGAAGATCATGCTTCTCTCTTCTGGGCCAGGAAAGGACCGTCCAATAAAAAATCATACGATCTGTAAATAAATTAACTAAACTAATAGAGATTCTCCTAGGAGGAGCTCCCCCCGTTGCAAATGTCCGGTCAGTCATATTTCAGCCAATCAGACTGAGTTTTCAGTTGTCACCCTGCTCAGTATTAATTTTGAAATATGTTGGCCAAACAGATTGCTCAGATAGTGGGATTTGTCAATTTTCTTTTAAATTGAGGGCCTTCAATAGGTGTACTATAGGGGTAAATAATTAGGTGCTGTGGGGTCCTTATAGGACCTCCAAGGCAGGGGTTAATAGATTAGATGCTGCGGGGTACCTTATAGTACTTTTGCGGCAGGGGTAATAGAATAGGTGCCGGGAGGGTCCTTCCAGGATCCCTGCAGTATCTGGGTTAATTGTAGCTGTCACAGCGGTGCGATGGGGATCCCTGTGGAGGGAGTTAACATTTAGGTGCCAAAAGGGACCTTTAAGGATCACTATGGCACTGGGTTACTGGTTTAGATACCATAGGGTTCTCAATGGACCCCCGTGGTTACGTCGATGGAGTGATTGGGAAAGGGCGGATTCCCTTCACAGTGTGCATGGATGGAACAAATCCCCAGGGATTCTCATTAGTATCTGTGGGTTTGTGCTAAGTAATATTACTTGTAATCTTACTCGTAATGCTGAGCCTTGTAACTTTACTTCCAAGGCTTGGGTTTATGAGTTGCTGGTGTGCTTTGTAATATAACTTGTGTGGAGCATTGAATACACCTGTAAAATTACTTTTAAGAAAATGGTTCCTGGCTGAAAAAAAAACAAAATGCTGCAGTTCATAGACTGGCTACTAGGGGGTAACCACCTAGAACAAGAGAGTTACAGCAGGAAAAAGAACTGACACTCACCGAAAAGGCAGAAATGTGTCCGTGCATACCTTGCATACTCACATGCAGGGGTTCCTCCACTTTACTGTCTATGGGCTCCAAAAAGGTAGATCTGGCCCTGCTCACAGCTGGAATTACCTTTGTCAGTAATTTACTTGTGTTGAACAGAATTGCGCTGTAATTTAGTGCTTTTCTCATAGGGCCTTCAATAGCATCTTAAAGTACTTTACAATTCTTCCCTAGATACAGTGTTACCCAAAGATTTGGGTAATCAGATAAGTTTTATGTTTCTTTTTGAAAATTTGAATAAAGACTCTAGCCCTCTTATGAGGAGATACTGCCACAGAACAAGAGATACATAAAAGCTGAAGCACCAAATGATGCCAAGTCGTTTAACTCAGAGTATTGTTTTTTGTACAGGGGCCCTCCATTCACTAGCTCTGCCTCTGATTGTGCATGTGTGCATGTGTAGGGGTCTATTGAACCAACAGTTCTTTCAGGTAGCTGTGGCCCTGACAACTTAGAGCTTTTACAGGTCAGAAAGCCTACCTTAAAATAAATGAACCACTTGACAGATATCCAGTGCAGGGAATGGAGAAATAGGAATTATATGTCAAGAGCAGGCCTTGTTTCTTAGCAGCCGTGCTTTCACATTCTGCACCATCTGCAGCCGATTTACTTGCTTATCTGGAAGTCCCAGAAATAATGTATTGCAGTAGTCAAGCAGGGAAGCCACATATGCATTGACCAGGGTTACCAGATCCTCTGAAGGAATCAAGTACTTAATACTTCTTATATTTTTCAGGTGGGAGAAACATATCTTGATTTCTGCCGACATTTGATGTTTTTATTGCACAACAAAAGGGGCAACAGAAGGGCATCTAGGGGGTGAGAGATTGAGGAATGGGGAGCAGTGGATTAGGGAATGAGGGGACAGAATTATTTGGCAATAGGGAAGAAAGAGATGGAAACGGAGAGAGAACATGGTATGGGCAGAGAGAAGGAGAATAGGGAGAGAGAAAGTGATGAGAGAGAGAGAGGGACATTCTCTAATAAATACAGCACATTTGCCTATGATACATACACTGATTTACAAAAGGAAATAAATAAAATGGTTCCATGCCTACACTTCCTCCCCATTTCCACAAGAATAATTTTCAAAATCCGTAACCCTACTTGCAAAACCCCTCAACAACACCACATCTCTCTCTACATCACAACTTTTGTCTCCATATGGGACTGTGTAAAAGCTGGAACGGGCCGGAACAGTCCATTTATAAAATAAATCAATGACAATATCACTGGGGTGTGTTAGATAATAATGAGAACAATATATAAGAACCAAAACCAATTTGATATAATACTTTATTTACCCTTTAAAAACCAAAATATGAAACGGAACAGGCAAAAACAGGCCGGAACGCATACTTTATAAAGGTAATTCATGCTAAAATCAATGGGATGTGATAAATAATTGAGAACTATTTTTAAGAGCCAAACCCCATCTGATAGTATGCTTAATTAACCCTTTAACGTGCCAGAATGCAACATTTAGCAAAAATGACCTGGAACGGCGACTTTCCAGAGGATCAAAAATACAAAATTCCCCAAATACACATAACTAGGTGGGATTCCTGTAATAACCTTCATAAAGTTCACAGGAAAAAAATCGCTAAAATCGCAAATCACTATTCAATTAATCAATTTCCCCAAGCCCGCAAATGTTTTCACACCCGCAAAAGGAAATGAAGTAGAAAATTCTATGAGTGCTAGAGAGGGCCCACAAGGGGGTTAAACATCTATTCGTAGCACTGTAAATGCAAATAAAAAAATCTCAACTGCAATGTAAATAACGGGGAATGCGATCACAGACATTAGAATTAATTGCACAACAGTCTCAAGTCCACAAATCGGCAAGATCAAAGATTTTTTTTTCCGGGGTTAAATTGATCTCGGGAATTAATGAGTTAATACATATTAGGCCACCCATATGGACTAGAACAGTATTGGCATTCATTTTTATTATTTTGTATTGTGAGGGTTTGAGAGTCTGATCGCATATCGGACCCCCGAACCTAATTGATTGACATGTAACCTCCATGTTTTACTGCTGTAATAATGACAGTCTAATTTTCTATTGGCTGATTCGAAATGGGTGGGTTACGGCTTGCTAGGTTGATCATATTCTCATCCTGAACTGCTCCGAACCAGTGCATGGTTTACAATTTGGGCTTTGGGCCTGCAGCTTGCAGCATTGATTAGCATAGCAATCGGAGAGGAACAGGAGCCAGCAACACACTCGCAGACATTCGGCTGTCTGCGATCGAGTTGCGGGCTTCAAATTCAATATGGCCCTTAGATTGTAAACTCTCCTGAGAGCAATGCCCTCATCACCTCATTTTACACTACATATGTACAAATGTGCTGTCTTGTTTTATCTGCCTTCTAATGTATGTAAATTTCTTAAACTGTTTATTGTTCTCCTAGCGCTATGGAATCTGCTGCCACTCTAACAAGAAAACATTATAATCTATCTATCTATCTATCTATCTATCTATCTATCTATCTATCTATCTATCTATCTATCTATTTGTTTACATATAAATAATTATTTTAAATTGCTTCCTTTGTTTACGAATGCTTATCAGTATATATTATATCCTTATTTTTAAATATTATTTATAAAATAATAAAATGGATTAATCATACAAAAAAACAATTGAAGAATATTTAACATCATGTTTTTAATTATGGTTATCACCATTTGCAATAAATGTGTTCCTTGATGTAGGACCCCTAAGCACAAACACAGTGCCAAGCACAGCTCTAGTGATCTCCTTCAATTCTGTACAATGTTTTTGACTATAACCCATTAGCAAAAATGCAGAGCAGGTTTCAGATTGGAATCATGTCACTCTTTATCAGAATCATACTTGCCTCAGAGAAGCACTTCTACACCTTTCATGTTTGATCTCATGTCAACTCGGACAGTGTTTGTGGATCTTTTAATGTAAGTAGAGAGTTTTGTTTAGGCTATGAAGAAATGCTAAGATTCTAGGAGGCATTTTTATCAAAGTGGTGTTAAAAATAGTTCAGGTAATTATCTCCATTTCCTAATTTTTCTATAAGGGCCAGTTATCAAACATGTTTAATAAATATATCCATATTTCTTGCATGAGTGGAAAGATGAATAAAATGCAAACTTGTGCAAGTATTGTAATATTATACTAGAAATTGTTTAATTCTACATTTTTATCTTTTTATTTTTTGTATTTTTTTCTAATGGAATGGATCACTCTGTTATTCTACAAGGAAAATTACTAATAATGAAACTAGGTTTCTGCATTGTAAATTTGGCTTTTCTTCTACATATTCACTTTATTGGATGTCTTCTTTTTTCATAATGTGTATCATCTTACTCAGATAAAAAATGTTGAAACATTGCTAATTGTCTCATAATGAGAAAAAATAATAAAAATAATATTTTTTTTATTATTTAATAAAAATAATGTATGTAAATTCCTTTGGAGGAAAAGTACATCATTTTCTGATTTAATTACCTTGAACATCGTAGTCAGCAAAAATGGAGACATTGCTTTTCAGTCATAAACAAAAATGCTAAAAAGGAGGGGACCTAATACTGAATCCTGAGGAACCCCACTTACCACATTAGTCCAATCTGAGTTTGTACCATTTACAACAACCCTTTGCTTCCTGTCTTCCGTGTAGCACTGTATCAAAAGCCTTTGCAAAATCCAAAAAGACTACTTTCACTTAGTTGCCTTGATCCAAGTTCCTACAAACCTTCATAAGTACATGTTGACTCCTACTTATAATCTTGTTCAAATAGACATATTTTTGTATACTATCCCTTATTAACCCTTCTAAAAGCTTTCCCACTACATAAGTGAGCTTACAGGTCTCTAATTCCCCGGATTTGCTCTTGCTCCCGACTTTAATATAAGTATCACAAAGGCTTTTCTCAAATCATCTGGTAGAGACCCTGTGGTGAGAGAATCTTAAAAAAACTTGATATAATGGTTTGGCTATTACAGAACCCAGTTCCCTCAGTACCCTTGGATGAATTCCATCAGGACCTGGGGCTTTATTCAGATTTATTTTTTAACCTCTTTTAGATTTCTTCCTGTATTAACCAATTATTTGATGAGGGTAGTGTAGCCCCATTATGTTGCAGTGTCCCAACCACTGGTTTCTCCCTTGTGTATACCGAAGAAAATAACTTATTTCGCTCATCTGCTATTTCCTGCTTACTACAGTAATTATCAGAAGGCCTGTTTCACATTGTAATGTTCCTATAGTTTCCTTCCTGGCCTTCATCGCAAGTATGTATTTAGATGTATTAGTACTGGGAAATGATAATTCTTTCTCTTGGTGCATAACACCTATTTTACATATATTCAATAAAGAACTAGAGAAAACAAAAATAATACAATTTTATTTATATTCTTAGGAGACAACGTCGATTAAAAACTCTTTAAAACCAAGGGAATTGGAAATGATTTCTTAAAAACATTTAATATTGAATCCCTTATTTTTAGCACCTAGGATAAGTAAATCATTAATTGTTGAGGGATCAATCCAGATGATCTTATTTCCTTTTGTCTTATCTTGATCAGTGCTTAAATTATATTAGGCTTAGCTTCTAGACTTCCATACATATATGTCTCTTTGTCAGTACTTTAGAGATATCGTGTTTATATCAAGTATGTATTTAAAAACATTGTATGGTTAATCTTACCCTCCTTTGCTATTAATGCTTCATTTTTTATTTTAACCATTCTAATAGCATTCTAATAGCTCACATAAAGTGCCCTCTGTTACCTCTGTTTTGAATAATTAAATGTCCACATTTTTCACTCATTATCTTGATTTTTAAATAATTGTTAAACCACATTGGATGTGATTTACTTCTTTTACTTTAATTTTCACATGTTATATGATGATAAGTATGCATATTTAGTAAGGATTTAAATGTTGTCTATTTATGTTCAGTAATTTTCTTTTCAATCTTTTTTTTATTAAAGAAGGAATAATATGCAAGTAATACAGAGTACAGTAGTATAATATCAATATTTTGTTTCTGTGTTCTGTGTTCAAAAATAAAGTTCTGGAATTGAGTAACAGGGTCTTCTTTTCCAGTTTATTTCTCGATTTTTACTCATTTATTCCTTATATTTTGCTTAAAGTTTTTTCCTTATATACTCCTCATTTAGTTTGCGTTGTAATCATAAGAGGAGGTACTGGGGAGAAAAACTTTAGAATTAGAGGTTGCTTGGTGATAGAGCAGAAAAAACAAAAAGATATGTTGGGTATTGGGGGGGAGGCGGTTGTGGCGATATTCAACTTCATCATTATTATTTCCTTGGTGCCTAAAACATGCATGTTTGCTAGAAATATTTATAGCTTACCTTGCAATTCAATCTCCATGGACGATGCCAGGGTCCAGATCCAGAGCTCATATTTTTAGAGAGGCAGGAAAAAAGTCACATATTATTTGTGTTAATCTTTCGTTTATCATGATATAATTAACTTTTTTTGTTTGTTTCAATAGTTTTTATTGTCACACATATAACAGAATATCAAACAATATGCATAGTTTGACTCGCAGGTCAACAAGGATCTATGATCTTAATGAACAGATATAGTCCATAGTTCCCTATTGTGAAACATTTTCCATTTTCAACACAAACTAGCCCCCAAGGAAATGATTACCTTATTTATCGGTGTATAACATGCACAGGCGTATAACACGCACTTTATTTTAAGAAGGAAATTTCAGGAAAAAATAAATACATTTAAAGAACTTTGAAATAAAGAACTTTGAAATAAAGAACTTTGAAGCAAAATCCTCAACCTCAACCTCCCTCCTCATCCTCAACCCCCTCCTAAACCTCCCTCCTCATCCTCCCTCCTCAACCCCCCATCCTCAACCCCCTCCTCAAACCCCCCATCCTCAACCCCCTCCTCAAACCCCCTCTTCCACCCCCCATCCTCATCCTCCTTCCTCAACCCCCCTCCTCAACCTCCCTCCTCATCCTCAACCCCCCTCCTCATCCTCAACCCCCTCCTCAACCTCCCTCCTCAACCACCCATCCTCAAACCCCCCCTCAACCCCCCTCAAACTCCCTCCTTAACCCCCCCATCCTCATCCTCCTTCCTCAACCCCCCTCCTCAACCTCAACCCCCCTCCTCAACCTCCCTTCTCATCCTCAACCCCCCTCCTCATCCTCAACCCCCCTCCTCATCCTCCCTTCTCAACCCCCCATCCTCAACCCCCCTCCTCAACCCCCCATCCTCATCCTCCTTCCTCAACCCCCCTCCTCAACCTCAACTCCCCTCCTCAACCTCCCTCCTCATCCTCAACCCCCCTCCTCATCCTCAACCACCCTCCTCCTCCTCAACCTCTCTCCTCATCCTCAACCCCCTCCTCAACCTCCCTTCTCATCCTCCCTCCTTAACCCCCCATCCTCAATCCCCTCGTCAACCTCCCTCCTCAACACCCCCATCCTCAAACCCCCTCAACCCCCCCATCCTCATCCTCCTTCTTCAACCCCCCTATCCTCAACCCCCTCCTCAACCTTAACCCCCTATCACATGCGCGCCGGCGCCACGTCATTAGCATATACCGGGTGCCGGCACCCAGTATATGCTAATGACGTGGCGCGCATGTGACGTCACATGCGCGCCGGGTCAAGGAGTGGAGGCCGGAGCAGAAGCAGGTAAGTGAGGGGGAGGTATTTAGGGGGGATTAGGTTGAGGAGGGGGGGTTAGGTTGAGGAGGGGGGGGTTTAGAATGAGGAGGGGGGTTAGAATGCGGAGGGGGGTTTAGAATGAGGAGGGAGGTTGAGGATCAGGAGGGGGGAGGGAATATCGGCGTATAACACGTTATACGCCGATAAATACGGTAATTCAATAATTTCTCATTATGTCATTAATGCCCTTTAAATAGTTTCAATTGGCCAGAGTCTAAACATTTGTTTATTTATCATTGATTTTTCATATGACTGGAACATACAAACAGGTACGCTGATACCTTATTACCCTCTATGAAGGGTCTAGTAGAACAAGCATCATTCCCCCACGATGAGATAAACAAAAACAATTAGCAGAAATTAACTCAACTTGGTCATTACGAAAAACAGTCTGTAACGGAACCCATCACTGTTTTACCCTGTTTTACGGTTATTTAATTACTATGGTTAAAATATGATCACATTGCTGTACTGTAGATATGTTGTTTTATGTTCTACAGAATATATTGGCTCAGAATATTACAGCTACTAGGCTAATAGATAATCCTGTTACAGATAAGGAAGTCGATTGTATAAAGTGTTTTCATTCTCAGACTTAAGAACAAAGAAGGCTGATTTAATCAATGTCTGATTATATCAAAGTTGCCAGGGAGCCTCAGGGAGGTGTGACTCACCTATTGTCCTCTATGTGTATTGTGTGGCCAACTATGAGGGATGTGTATTGCCTGTGAAATGTCTGTGTGTGATGGGTAAAAGATACTTTTACTAACTTTTGAACCCCTGGTCTGATTCATGCCATTTTTTAATATGTTGTTCCCCTGGGTGAGAGCTATTGAACGGTGCTGGACTTAAAGGTGTACCCCCTGTTTTTGTACCACCTGTTATCTGAGGGGAGGAGACGTGGGGGTTGAACCATGTATATAATTGGCTGTTGTGATAATTATGTGGGTGTAGCCCTTCAGAGGGCACCATTGCATAAAAGGAGATTCCCTGTCATTAAAGAGCAGTCCTGCTCCTGAAACTGTGTGTCGTCCAGTTATTGGGATTGCGGTTGGGATATTGCTATTATTTTACCTGTTGGAAACCTTGCCTGTGGATTTACCATTTACTTGTTCCTGAGCCTCACTGGGATTATAAGTGGAGATAACCTGGGGAATATTGCCTCTCCGCTACACAGTCTGATAATACTCAATTCCACACCTTATCCAAGCTGTATCCCCCACCGAGAAGATAGGTTCCTCCTCCAGCCTCCAGGTCCCCCCCCCCCCCCCCCCCCGCATCAGGTTCCTCTCTTGGATCAATCTTTCCTGTCTCTCCTTAAAGCTCAGTACTTGATCACCCCTATACTCCTGCCATGTGCCCCAGATATCCATATATTTCTGAAATGTATCTTCAAGGATATGGGTCATTTGTTCATTCAGCACTCTATAATTAATTTTATTTATAATTACTGAAATCTCTAACGTTTCTGTCTTCCATTTTTTGGACACGTGTCTCTTGGCGGCCAAATAAAAGAACTGTAAAAGCTTATTTTGAGAGGGTGTAAGAGATGTTTCTGGAATGCCTAGTAAGCATGTTTCCATTTCCCCCTAACTGGGGTATGAAATACCTCCAAGGCGATAGTTGTAATTGCCCTCCATATCCTTTGTACCCTGGGGCACCTCCACCACATGTGCACATACTTCCCCTGCACTCGACATCCTCTAGTACAATTTGCATTGTCCAACTTTCTCCAGCTTGCTAATCTCTCCGGGGTTAAATATGTGCAGTGTATAACCTTAATTGCCATCTCAAATATATTATAGTTAAGGGATCCTTTATATATATTCCTCCAAGCTAATTCCCACTTGTCATCCCCCCATAGCTCATTCAAATCCAACTCCCAATCCTTTATATACTTGTCTTTGATCATGGTTGTTTGAGAATTATATACATTATAGATACCCCCTATTATTCCCTTGGACAATAGAGATTTCTGGCATATCACTGATAACCAGGATTTCTTTGGTGGCCCCAGGGTCCTGGTTAGTGTAGTCACAAAATTCCTTAATTTACAAAAAGTGTAATGTTGGTTTAATGTTAAATTGCATTGGTCCCAGATTCAAAAGTTAAAGCCCCCAATCTGTCTAGTCCCTTGGACTTCCACCACCAGATGGAGTCTCTGCTCATTTCCTTTGGCGCCTGCGGATGAAGGGTGAGCAAACAAACCTCAATACTTCAGGGCCCATTTCCAACACTGTTTAATCCGCCCCACCTGTTCAGGTACCCTAATTAGCCAAATCAAAGAATCCCAAGAGCGTCCAGGTAGGTTGATGTATAGATGAATGAATAATTGGAATAAAAGATAACTGCGCTGCTCTGTAATATTTTCTTAATCCGGGCACGACAATCCCCCTCTACATTATATCTTTTTTAATCCTAAGGGGTCTATCCCGCCATATGAACCTGAACGCTTTCCTTTGGAAGCCCCTCAACTCTATCTTGCTAATGGGTATTGAAATCAGGTACTTAGACCATTTTAATAAATCCCCACTGAGGAACCTGAACAGGGGGGTGTAATTTGTTTTATATAGATTCTCCACAAGTGAGGTAATTTTAAGACACAAATATAGAATAAATTATTTAGCGCAATGGAAATTATATTTCTCTTGCAAAAATCCCTTAATTGCAATCGTTTTTTTCAACATTAATACCCAAACCTGAGGTCTTACCATATTCTCGAAGGGAGTCCAATAACTTTGGAATAGAGTGTTCAGGCTCTGTTAAGGTACATAATAAGTCATCCGCAAATAAACAAATTTTATAGTGATGGTGGCCTATGGCTAACCCTTTTATCTCAGAATCTGTTCTAATTATCAGTGCCAAAGGCTCTATTGCCATCACAAATAACAGGGGTGAAAGAGGGCAACCCTGTCTCGTTCCCCTGCCTATCCTGATGCTCTGCTGAAGATAACCCGGCAGCCTTAAATATGCCTCAGAATTTTTGTAATAAATGTTAATTAAATTCATAAACTGTCCCCTAAAGCCAAGTCTATTCAAAACTGTGCTGAGAAAAAGCCACTTTAACGAGTCAAAACCTTCTTGACATCGAGAGCCAGAAGACATTGGTGTTTTTGCTATTTTGGCCTGATGAATTATATTGATGACTTTTCTAAGATTATCCCTAGCCTGCCTGTGAGGTATGAATCCCACTTGGTCCTTATGAATAAGTCTTGAAAAATGTTGAAACTCTATCGGCCATAAGCTAACAATTTGATATCCCAATTCAGGAGAGATATCAGCCTATAGTTTTTCACCTTGGTACTGTCTTTGCCTTCTTTGGGGAATAAAACTATCTCAGCTAAGTTCATCTCTGGTTGGACCTGCTGGCCCTCTAGAATGGAGTTAAACAGGGTAGTCAAATGGGGAAGTAAGTGTTGCTGAAACTTTTGGAAATATAAATTTGTAAACCCATCTGGCCCTGGAGCTTTGCCTGCCTTTAAAGCCAAAATGTACTTCCTAACTTCCTCCTGCATTATCTCCGCATTCAGCGCCTCTATTTCTGTTAACAACAGAAGATCACAGGAACCTAACAGGGTTCATATGTCATGCTCTGTCCCCTTAGTGGAGGCTGTATAGAGTTTTTGATAAAATTATATAAATGTTTTCTGTATAGTCGTTTGGGTTTGCAGTGATTGTGCCTGCACTTGTTTTTATGCAATGGACTTTAGTCAGGATATATTTTGTCTTAAGTTTGTTTGCTAACAAAGTCTCAGGCTTATTTGCCTTCAAAAAGAAAATTGTGTTGCGTTCTCCTACAGGCTCTTACATTCTGCCAAAATATTGTCCAGTTCCAGTCTGACCCTTTCTATCCTTTGTCTAAGTTTCCGTGTGTGGTTATTATTATTATCGGTTACTTATAATGCCAACATATTCTGTAGCGCTGTACATAAGTTCAACACAAAGATAAATACAAATTAAACAAAGCAAAGCAAGGAGGAGCCTGTCTTTGAGCCTCAAATCCAGTGTCCATAGTGCTTTCCCCAAAGCACCTTGTGGGATTGAAACTCCCAGATTTACAACCTAAAGGTATTGTGTGTGGTAAAGGAGGGAGAGAGAGGTGAGAGTGTGTTAGGGTGGAAAGTGATACACGTCTTTAAAGAGATGTTGTTTTAGAGAGGTTTTGAATGTTTTGAGGCAGGAAGATTATCTGGTGGAGCGAGGCAAGGAGTTCCAGAGAATAGGGGCAGCACAAGAGGTTTTGTTGATTTGTTTTTCCAGTACCTGCAGTTATTTCATTAATTTTGACTCAAGCAACTTTTGTTCCCTCCTATACCTAGCTGCCACTTTAATACAGATGGCTCTGATATAGGCTTTGTGAGAGACCCAAACCCATCCTATCTCTGCTTCGGGCGTTAAATTTACATTCAAAATATTGTAATTCGTGAGAGATTTGCTCCCTCACTGCAAGAATATTCAAAAGCCTATCATTCAGCCTCCACAGGTATGGGGGGTTTGTACTAGGGCCCAGACTATTGAAAACCTTAAACAGGATATGGTCGGGCCATGTGCATGGAACAATCTCTACCGCCCCATTTTCAGACTCTATAAGTGATCAGCCATTGCAAGAAACACGCTTTCTTTGTTTTCACTAAAACAGTAAATCGCTATTCAATACCGCAGTCTCAAGCAAGAAAATCTGCACCCTTAACTCGCAATCGCGCAAATCGGCAGTCATTTTGCGTTCGTGAATAGAAGCCTCACACCTAACAAGCAAAGTTCGATTTTTTTTACGGTCACGAATATAAGCCGCACCCGTAACTCGCAAGCTCAAAAATCGGAAAAAAGGTGCGGCTTATATTCAGACCAATACGGTAGTTTGTTTGAAAACTGATTGCCTAAAATCCCTTCTGACCTATCTACCTTAGCATCCAACACCAAGTTTAGATCACCTCCCATAATGATCCTACCCTGTTTGACCCTCACTAGGTGCCTCAAAAGTTTTATCAAGTATTTATGAGGTGAGGTAGTGGACGCGTATAAAGAGACCAATGTAACAGTAATGTCCAAAACCTTGCCTGTTAAAAGGATGTAATAACCCTGTGGATCCACTATCTTTGACTCTAACATGAAAGGAAAGCTTTTGTGTAGCAAGATGGCTGCCCCTTCATTTTTTGGCGGAATTGCTAGTTGTAAAAAAGGTTGGGTATTTTTCATTTAAAAAATTAGGCACATTCTCCTATCTGGAGCACAACCTGACTGCCAGGTTGTGCTCCAGACAGGAGAGGAAGGCCTTACGCGACTTATAGGTTGTGTTAAATCCTTTAACATTGTGCCTTGAACACCAGTATTCTGAACTACCCATTACTGTATGTATCCTGAGGTATCAGAGATGAGATGCACCTACCTTCCCAATGCATGGAAGACCTGACAGCTGGGGGCGAGACCTGGAGAGCCAGATGAGGAAGTACCTCACGACTGAAGCCTATGCCTTTGACAAAGTGAAAATAAAAAATACACATTAATGACCAACATACTGAACAATAAACATTCTGAACATAAAAACACCTATCCCCTCCAATCCTCATATTACCATAAAATGTGCACCTTAAGTGCCTAGGGTGAGGACACACTAGGTCCTTCTTTTCTCCCTAGTATGATGAAAAGTATAACTACCTCCTAAGCCTTTCAATGAGAAAGCTAGTGAGACAAATAATCATATAAGCCTAGCTTAACAGGCCTAAGCATTCATTTTTAATACATTAATCTAAACCACAATAAATAACTTATCTCCTATGCAACTCTCTTAGGATTCCCTTCCCATAGTCCAGACCATGGAGCCCTACAGGAACAATGTCTGGATTACTTCCTTTAGCAAAGGATTCCTCGTTCATGTGGCACTCGTGGCTGCCTGGACCTCCCCACTTTCACCAGATGACACCCAATCCACACTTGCATTGTTCTTCTGTATCTTGTTGGAGGGCATCTCCGTCCAGCTCTTGGATGGGCGCTCTCTTTGGGTAATCAGTCTTTTTTTAAAGTCCTCCAGTGAAAAAATGGTATAAGACTTGTCCCTATATTAAAACTGAAGGCAGAATGGAAAGCCCCATCGATACTGGACCTGATTTTTTTAGTTGGGTGGGCCTCCCAGCGCACTATGCGCCCTTTCCATTTACAACTTTAGATTTTTATAATCTGGAAGAATAAAGACGAAGACCTCTTTCAGATATACAAACAGATCTGTTACTTTCCTTGGTACCCCTCTGAGACGGACATTGTGTCTCCAGGACCTGTTCTCAAGGTCCTCTATTTTATTTTCAAGAGACACTATATGGGCCGCATTTGATGTTGTCTCAGATCTATTTTTATCTTGTGTGGCTATGATCTCATCAGTCACCCTTTGCCCCAATGAATGCAGCTCTTCTTTTATATCTTTTAAAGCTAAATATAACTGAGCTTTCAACAACTCCAGTTTGGTTAGTGTCTTTTCCGAGTGGTCCACGTCTCTATTTGGATGTACCCAAACACCAGCTGTCTCAGTTGAATCTGATCTTTCAGGAGAGCCCTCCATCTGCGATGTGTGTATGGCTGAAGCTGCCTGGAAATGCTCCGTTATACCCTTAGCGGACCCACTTTTTCCCCCCTTCTTCATCTTTGCTTTCAGTGTTACTTTTTCTCTGGACTGTCAGAGAGTCCTTATGAGGAGGTAGGCCGACAAAGGATCCTAAGTTCCATCCCAAAATATAATACTTTGAATTCACTCAGTACGGACTGGGTAGGAGGACTATTGCGTCCCAAAGAAGTTGCAGTTCCTCTAACTTTGCACTGTGGCTGCAGCAAGCTTATTGCTGGTGGGAGTATTTACATGTTGCAGGGGGAGTAAGCAGGGTTGACCCGTCCATCTGCTTTTTCCCTCTCAAAGACAATGCATACCCTTCTCCACTTGTAATGGTCATCCCTGATAGTATTATTTGAGTATTTGCTCAACGGGTATGCTTTACTATTTGCATATCCCAGCTGCAAGTGGGGGAGTGCAGGTCAGTTTGCAAATGATTTTTGATATTTGACGATTGAAACATGGCTTGCATTAGGGCTTAAAAGGTGTTGTAGATTTTATCTTGGCTTGCCTCTCAGTGAAAGGTCTCCCTGTTTGCTGGTGTTCTTTAACCAATGTGTTAGTCCACTCAGATTATGAAGGCTCAAACGGGGGGTTTATCTGCTTTAGCCCTGTCCATAGAATGTTGCCTTCATGAGAAAGCTTAAAATGGCTGCCGTGATGGCGGGAAAACCCTGCTAACAGCATACAGGCAGTGAATCCTGGGCACTGGGGAATGGTTAGGAAATTATATTTAATTGTTGCCCACTCACATGGCAGTATAAGCTCGGGATCTAAGATGACGTTTTACACTGAGGGACTTTTCCCGCCTCAGTCGGAATGGTGATCTCCCTGGGGTTTGTGCTGCTTAACAGTACCTTAGTTGCTGTTGGCTTCTTGTCTTGGCACTCTTCGTGTGACCTCTGTCTCCCCACTGGGCCTGCACTACCGGTGATCCTACCGGCTGCTCTCTCATATGCCCCTGTAGAGTTGCACAGTTGCTGCCTGGACCAGCTGACGAGCCTGTATTCCGAGACGCCCTCTTGTACATAGGTATTTTACAGGAGTTGGGCCCTCAAGCCTCCCTGTCCTTTCCAGCCCGCTTTCCAGCTTCTCCCTGAGGACCAGCCGGGCCTCTGCCTCCCACCGCCACCTACTCTGTCTAGACCTTTGGGGTGACTCACGCAGTTGATGTCTTGGTTCAATGGATGCTTGGTCCGTTGTGCTCCGTTGTCCACCCCCTTGCCTCCTGGGGTCACTGCTCCCCGCTGTCGTGGGTCCTGTGTATCGGGTGGACCCTCTCACAGGATCTTACTCTCATCTGCGTATGGGGGAAACGCAAGGCACCGCCACTGCAGGAGGCCGGATGTAGTAGGCCTCAACTGCGTGGATCTGAGTTTCAGCTCAAAATTGCTGATTGAGGTGTCCTCTTGGTCCTTGTCGTTTCTGTCGCTTATATAAGTATTTTTTTTGGCTTAGACCCCCAAATTTAGGTCAATATTTCATTTTATATATAGTATAACTGCGGAGCTGCAGCTTTATACGTGTGTCAGTTCTTTCTTGGAGGTTAAGGTTTGAGGTTTTTCATTATCTGGCAATGTGGCTTTTGGTAGCAAGAGTCAAGAACTCAAGTAATTTGTTTTGGGCAGTAGAAAGGTTGCAGCAATGGATGCCCAAGAGGCACTTTTCAATTGTCGAATGGAGTAGAGTGTCAAATAGGTTGGAGGCTAAGTGCATTACCTTATTCCAAAGGTTCTAGGTTTTGGGGTAGGTCCACCAAGTGTGTATAAAGGTGCCTGTTGTTGGGCAGCACCCAAAACAGTTGGCTCTTTCCTTGGGTTTCCATTTGTGGAGCCTGTCTGGTGTTATATATATTTTGTGTAATACATTTTACGGATGTTTCCAAAACTCACAGACCAGGCAAGGAGGGTATTAATCAGGGAGGCAGCACAGAGACCTAAGGTAACCCTGGAGGAGCTGCAGAGTTCCACAGCAGAGACTGGAGTATCTGTCCATAGGACGACAATAAGCCGTACACTCCATAGAGTTGGGCTTTATGGCAGAGTGGCCAGAAGAAAGCCATTACTTTCAGTAAAAACAAAATGGCATGTTTTGAGTTTGCGAAAAGGCATGTGGGAGACTCCCAAAATGTATGGAGGAAGGTGCTCTGGTCTGATGAGACTAAAATTGAACTTTTTGGCCATCACAGAAAACGCTATGTCTGGCGCAAACCCAACACATCACATCACCCAAATAACACCAAGGAGGCAAGGAGGGCATTAATCAGAGAGGCAGCACACAGAGGAAAGTGCTCTGGTTTTATGAGACTAGAATTTAACTTTTCGGACATCAAAGAAAACGCTATATCTAGTGCCTACCCAACACCCCCACAGTGAAACATGGTGGTGGCAGCATCATGCTGTGGGGATGTTTTTCAGCAGCCGGGACTGGGAAACTGGTCAGAGTTGAGGGAAAGATGGTTGGTGCTAAATACAGGGATATTCTTGAGCAAAACCTGTACCACTCTGTGCGTGATTTGAGGTTAGGACGGAGGTTCACCTTCCAGCAGGACAATGACCCCAAACACACTGCTAAAGCAACACTTAAGTGGTTTAAGGGGAAACATGTAAATGTGTTGGAATAGCCTAGTCAAAGCCCAAACCTCAATCCAATAGAAAATCTGTGGTCAGACTTAAAGATTGCTGTTCACAAGCGCAAACCGTCCAACTTGAAGGAGCTGGAGCAGTTATGCAAGGAGGAATGGATAAAAATCCCAGTGGTAATATGTGGCAAGCTCATAGAGACTTTTTCAAAGTGACTTGGAGCTGTGATTGCCGCAAAAGGTGGCTCTACAAAGTATTGACTTTAGGGGGGTGAATAGTTATTCACATTGACTATTTCTGTTATTTTGTCCAATTTGTTGTTTGCTTCACAATAAAAAAAAAACATCTTCAAAGTTGTGGGCATGTTCTGTAAATTAAGTGATGCAAATCCTCAAACAATCATGTTAACTCCAGGTAGTGAGGCAACAAGACATGAAAAATGCCAAGGGGAAGATTACTTTTGCAAGGCACAGTAAATGTATAGCTTTTTGGGGAAGAGTTGATAGTTGCATATAGGGATACTAGAATTCCGTGTGTTAAAGGAGCGTCTTGTATTTACAAGAAAACTAGCTTGTTTTAGTGGGTCCCATAGTCCTCACTGAGGTAGTAAAAAAATGTCTGATCTTACAATAATTAAAGTGTTATCTCGAATAGAGACCAAAACTGTCTCTTAGAGGCTTTTATGTGAGTATATGGTCATTTACAAACCAAAGGCCTAACCTATCTCAACCTCTGGAGATCCACCAGAATTTTGATTCCTCATTAAAGTCTTTGAACATATCGGGAAAGGGAGAAATTGATGCTAATGGGGAGAGTTCAGCTGTGAGTTGACACTTGGCCAATGTCCAGCAAGAATAGAGATAATTTAATCATTGGGTTGGGGTGATTAGTAGATGGGGAATGGGGCTTAGGAAGCCAGGTGAGCTTGTCCCAGGAGTGTAGGCGCATTTGGTGATTTTTCATAAACACCAAGGCACGTTGATTGCTAGCAGAGTGGACTAAATGTATACATGATGAAGCTTTAAATTAGGGCAGGAGAGCCAATTTTATGTCTAAACATTATAGATTTAGCTATCCTTGGGGGTTTGTTGCACCAGATGAATCTGAATGTCTGGTTCTGGAAGTTGTCTAAATCTTTAGTGACCACCGGCATTGGTAGGGATCTAAATAGATATAGTAACCTAGGTAAGATGTTAATTTTTGTTGCATTATTGAGGCCTGTCTAGAATATTTGATATTTGGCCCAATTGCTAAGGACTGTTATATTTTCCTTAAAGAGAGGAAGATAGTTGACTTTGTATGTTTCTGAGAGTTTGGGGGTAATGTTTATCCCAAAGTATTTGATATGGGACTTAGGCCAAGCAAAGTTTATGTGTTTATTAGAAATTTTGACTCTAACTGGGATAGTCGGGATCCAAGTGCTTCAGTTTTTCAAAATTAACTTTAAGGCCTGAGAACTGTCCAAATCTGTTTATGATATTCATTAAAGTAGGGTTAATGGGTTAAAATGTTGGAGGCTTATGTCAATTCCATGTATGTCTGAATTAGACCTGATGACTTGAGCGTGTGGGTCTATCACCAGGGTGAAAAGGAGAGGTGACACAGGAGATCCCTTCCTTGCTCCTCTCTGAATGTTTAGGTAAGCTTTGCTGTTACCCGGTAGTTTCAGATAGGCTTTTTTGGGGAGTGACAATATGTCTTGATGAGGTTAATAAAGTGACCCTGAAACCAAAATTAGACAGTACTGTGTGTAGATAAGGCCAATCAATGGAATCAAAAGCTTTTTTAATGTCTATGGCAAAGATGTATATCGAGGTGTTAAGGACTCTCCTTATATTATCGCCTTCCTATCTATACGGGATGAAGCCTACCTGGTCCTTGTGGATACAAAAAATATTTTTTGTCATATACTTCTCCTTAGAACTTTCCTACTTTAAAATGAAACTAAAACATAAAGAAAATATGCCTCGGAATTGAAGGATTCTTCCAGTCAGGTGTTAGAGGGAACATCCCCAACCGTTTCAATCTTGCTTGGAAACTAAGAACTGGCCTACCTCCTCTTTCTGCTTCCCCTTGTAACTGTAACCCAACAACCTATTTGAACATCCTCACTAGCCCCATCTTCACCACCCATGCTAGGCCCAGCTAACCCTCTTTCCAGTGGAGTGATATCAAAAAGTGCGGCAAATCTCCTCTCCAGTTCTCCAATTTGAGCTTCTAGAGAGGCAACATGCTCACACCTGTCACAGAGGTTTGGACTCTAGATCAACTGTTCCAGCAGTGCAAACATGTGGCTGGATGACGTTGCCATTCGACTCATGATTACTAAGTACAAAAATACAGTGCAAAAAAAATCAATATATTTGTAAAGATTGTTTTAAAAAAAAGTAGTTTTCCTTTTTCTCCTTTTCTTTTTTTCCCTTTCTTTTTCCCTTTTTAGACTTAAATTGAACCCCTTTTATTTTAACTTTCTCCTTTTATGTAAACTGAATCTTTTATTTAAACACCCACACTTATACTGTAACTGCTCTTATGCTAAAATGTTTTGCTAGCTCACAAGTTTTCTTCTTCCTGTGTTTTAATGAGATTCTGACTACTCACCTGCCACTGATCACTTCACACAGTACACCAAACACCCTTTAGTTTTCAGATTTAGTATTCAGCATAATCAACAGAACAGATGCATTCAGACTACAGGCAAAACCACTCCCTCTTTCGCCTGCCACTGATCAATGCGCACATTACACAAGAAAAAAAAACTTTTGCTTTCCGATTTAGTATTCAGCTGTAATCCACAGAACACATGTAATAATGTTTGTGCACAAAGTTCTTGTCCCGAGTTACACTACACTAAAGTAAACTGTGATGGTGGTTATTACATTTCAATAAAAGAAAAATAAATAATTAGTGGCAAAGTACAAAGCAGAGAACATAAATGTAGAAGAACTAATATAGTATAATAACATTCAATCTCACATTCAAAAACATGGTTTTTGCTCAGAGCCATGAGCTTGCAAAGGTCATGAACAAAAAAATCAGCTTAGAAATTGTTAGCTTTTCTTTCAAAGCTTGCTCCTTTGCTCTTATCGATTCTTCTGGAATCTGAAGGCCTTTTCTTAAATTATAAACAAACAGCTATATATTGGGGTCCTTTGGAAGAAAATGTACTCTCTGACAGAGGGTAAATAGTTTGTTCTTCTTTTATAAAAAAAGTACAGATTGCCATATTGATTCTGGAAAAAAGCAGGTTAGTGTAGAAGGTAATACCTTTTAGGACTATCTTCATAAGTATTCATAGATAGCTTACAGAGTTTCCCAAACCACACAAAATTCTTCTTCAATTGACACTTAAATCTCAGTAAACATTCTATGAAGTATTGTTTCAGTTGGTCATCTAAAAGGTCATGTCAAACAAATTAAATGTATTTCTATCCGGCCGTTAGTAGGAAAGTGGATCAAGGTATAGCCTTTTTGGATTTTGCAAAGGCTTTTGATACAGTGCCACATTGAAGGCTATTGTGCAAACTAAGGGAGGCAGGAATTGCAGTACTCACCACAGGGACTCTTCCAGATGAATGGAGAAACGCAGATATGATACCTATATTTAAGAAAGGAGCAATAATGAATCCAGGGAATTATAGATCTGTAAGCCTCACTTCTGTAGTCAGGAAACTTTTAGTAGGGTTAATAAGAGATAGTATACAAGAATTTAGCTATTTGAACAGGATTATAAGTAGGAGTCAACACAGATTGATAAATGATAATGTCAAGCAAACCTAATTAGTTTCTCTGAGAAGGTTTGTAGGAACTTGGATCAAGGCAATACAGTAGATGTAATATGTTGGTAGTTTGCAAAGGCTTTTGATACAGTGCCACATGGAAGAGTATTGTGCAAATTAAGGGATACAGGAATTGCAGTAAATATCTGCTCATGTATTGAGAGCGGGCAAAAAGACAGGAAGCAAAGGGTTGATGTAAATGGAACATATTCAGATTTGACACATGTGGTAAGTGGGGTGCCATATGGTTTATTATTTAACCAGCGTCTTGCCGGTCAAAAAATGACGGCAATAGAATTGTAAGGCAGGTAATGCTGTTTGCCCCAGACATTAATTTTTTTGGTGGTCCGAGATCCGCGCTCATTGCGAGGCTGTTGGTTGTTGTATTTTTTTTTTGTGATAGGCACTTTTGCTGCTATTGTTTGGTCGGCGCTGATCTGCTTTTTGCGCTTATTGCAAGGCTTTGTGTGCTATGAGCAGCGTTGGCGCTCGTTGTGAGTGGCGCGGTGAATGGCTTTTGTGTTTATTGTGATTTTTTTTTTGTTTATACCGTATATACTAGAGTATAAGCCGACCCGAGTATAAGCCGAGGCACCTATTTTACCACAAAATACTGAGTAAAATGAGTGACTCGAGTATAAGCCGAGGGTGGGAAATGTGCTGCCCCCTGTGTCCCTCTTGTGCCCTCTGTGTCCCCCCTCTCTCTCCTGTGTCTCTTCTCCCCTCTTCCTTCCTTGTGTCTCTTCCCCCCTCCCTTATCAAACTCCTCAACCCCCTCCTCATTCTCAACCTCCCTCCTCAACCCCACTCCTCATCCTCAACCTCCCTCCTCAACCTCCCTCCTCATCCTCCCTCCTCATCCTCAACCTCCCTCCTCAATCCCCTCATCCTCAACCCCCCATCCTCAACCTCCTCCTCAACCTCAACCCCCCTCCTCAACCCCCTCCTCAACCCCCCTCCTCATCCTCAACCTCCCTCCTCATCCTCAACCCCCTCCTCAACCTCCTCATCCTCCCTCCTCAACCCCCCCATCCTCAACCCCCTCCTCAACCTACCTTCTCAACCCCCATCCTCATCCTCCTTCCTCAACCCCCATCCTCATCTTCAACCACCCATCCTCAACCCCCTCCTCAACCCCCCTCCTCAACCTCAACCCCGCTCCTCGACCACCCTCCTCATCCTCAACCTCCCTCCTCAATCCCCCCATCCTCAACCCCCTCCTCAACCCCCCCTCAACCTCCCTCCTCAACCCCCATCCTCATCCTCTCTCCTCAACCCCCCCATCCTCAAGCCCCTCCTCAACCTCCCTCCTCAACCTCAACCCCCCTCCTCAACCTCCCTTCTCAACCCCCCTCCTCATTCTAAACCCCCCTCCTCATTCTAAACCCCCCTAAATACCTCCTTTCCCCTCACTTACCTGCTTCTGCTCCGGCTTCTGCTCCTTCTTAACCCGGCTCGCATGTGATGTAACGTCATTAGCATATACCGGATGCCGGCACCCGGTATATGCTAATGACGTGGCGCGCATGTGACGTCACTTGATTAGCATATACCTGGTGCCGGCACCCGGTATATGCTAATGACGTGGCGCGCATGTGACGTCACATCATTAGCATGTACCGGGTGCCGGCACCTGGTATATGCTAATGACGTGACGTCACATGCGCGCCGGGTCAAGAAGGAGCGGAGGCCGGAGCAGAAGCAGGTAACTGAGGGGAAAGGGAGAGGGGGAGGTATTTAGGGGGGTTTAGAATGAGGAGGGGGGGTTGAGAATGAGGAGAGGGGAGGGAAAGAGACACGGCGGGGTTAGAGAGACACGGGGGGTAGAGAGACACGGGGGGGTAGAGAGACACGGGGGGGGGGTTAGAGAGACACGGGGGGGGGGGTAGAGAGACACGGGGGGGGTTAGAGACACACGGGGGGGGAGAGTGACTCAAGTATAAGCAGAGGGGGGCCTTTTTAGCCTTAAAAAAAGGGCTGAAAAACTTGGCTTATACTCGAGTATATACGGTATGTATTTTTGTATGTTAATGAAATAATTAATAAATTAATAAATGAAGATACTTTACCTATTTGGAAGTAATATATGCAGGAAGCATTGTGCTGAAGAGCTGACAATCTGTTGATGTTCCTGCAGCATACAATGTTTGCACTGTTGTGGAGCTGAGGTGTAAGTGTCAGCAATGTGTGTAGTGTGTAGTGTAAATAGGCTGCGTGCGCGAGGGAAAGCCGTTAGGGTAGCTGTGTACTTCCGCATTGTGTAAGTTAGTGTTGTAAAATGATGGTGAATGTGTATGTGGTACGCGGCTGTGGATGATTTAGCGCCCTTGTTAAAAGTGTATGTTGTACCTCGTACGGGTTTAGGAAAAGTCGTATGTGCTTGGTGTTGTTTTGCGTCTTTAGGGTTCTGTAGACTCGTTTTCGTTTTTTTTGGGCAACCATTTTTTCTCTTGCTTAGGGGATTTTCGTGTGTCTAAATTCTGGAATTTGGACTTAAATTGAGGTGCAATTCACTTGCAGTGGTCCTGGGTGACCCCCTTGCTGTGGGTAAGCTTTTTATGTCAATTTTGTGTGTATTTATGTGTTTTTAATATTTTCAGGTACGCGGGGTTCGGCCGATAAGGCCATATTTTTGCAAGGTCATAATGTTTTTTTTTCTAAGTCCCGTGGCTGGTATTTTTTTAGACTAGGTCCGTAAATTTTCTTTCTTGGGCCCGCGGTTCGTATTTTTTTGTGTAAGTCCGTATGTAGTGTTTGCGTGTTAGATCTATTTTGTTAAAGTGCCGCTTGTGTGGGTATTTGTAATTGTGTGTGAGGCGCCATAGAGCCTCCACCTCCGCAAATGCGGCCCTCGCCTTGCGAGGGCCGCAGTTCTTGTGAGCTTGCTTCGCGAGCTCGCAATGAGTGACAACGATTCGTAGTTTAACAACTATTATATGTGATGACTTAAGTAGGACTGGACTAAGTTGTGCAAGGCAATTACATCAGAAAATGATGTACTTTCCCTCCAATTGGATTTGCACAAATTAAAGAAATGGACAACTGAATGGAATATGATATTAAATACATATAAATGTAAATTTATACATTTGAGAAGAAAAAATCACCCTGCAATTTATAATCTTAATGGAGCAGATCTAGAGGTATCAAATATCGAAAGGGATTTGGAAGTGCTTGTGAACAACCACCTAGTCAACAGTGCTCAATGCCAGGCAGCATCTGCAAGTCAGGTAAAATATTAGCATGTATTAAGAAGGGTATAGAAGCAAGAGAAGCAAATATAATTCTGCCACTATAAAAATCCCTAGTACACCCTCATTTGGAAAATGGAGTCCAATTGTGGGCACCACTTCCTACAAAGGACATTTTAGAGCTGAGAGGGAAACAAACCTAATAAGGAGAATGGAGGGGCTAAGTTAGGAAAAAAGACTAGCCAAACTAAGCTTATATTATCTAAAAAAAAGGCATCTAAGAGGGAATCTAAATCCCTTATATAAATATATCCAGGGTCAATATAAGGCTTTGTCAAGTGAAATTTTTGTGCCAAGAGGTTTTCAACTGACAAGAGGACATCTCTGGAAGCTCAACGTAAAAAGATTCCACTGTAAGGAAAGAAAAGTCTTCTTCACAGTAAGGGTGGTTTAACTGTGGAATTCTCTACCAATGGAGGTGGTGACAGCAGATACGATAAATAACTTTAAAAAAAGGATTGGATATCTTTTTGAATAATAAAGGACATTCAGGGCTATCCTGGAAAACTAGAGAAGGTGTATTGAACCAGGTAGGAATCTGATTGGCAGTAAATAAAGGTAGGTGGCAGTAAGGAAGCAACTCCAAACCTATTACTGTAAATTTTACAACCAAGCTGTGAGGCATCAAAGACTAGCATATACAGATTATTCAGACAGTGCTGAGTAGTCTCGATGTGGCTATGTCATGATTAGTAGAGTACCACCAGATTTGCTAAGCCTCACAAGGGGTGAGCATCAAATCACTGAATGCCTAGAGGTCTATTTCCATTGGAGAAGGATGATAACACTGAGTGAGAAAAGTACTTTGCAGCCCTTGCTAAGCTTAATGAATATGTTCCACAGTTTTTCCACCTCTCCCATTAGAAAACCTAAGCATTTTATGCTTCTGTCATTTATGTTGTGGTTCAATACAGAAATGCACAAGATATTATTTTCTAAAAAGCACAAAATATTATTTTCTGACAGCAATCAATATGAAACATGACACATCATTTGTAATACTTGGGAACAGTGATGGACCCACTTAATGTTTGAAGCCTTGGTTTACAGTTTGAAGGTCCCAGTTTGATTTCTTTATTTTTTATGACACCCACTTCTTAGATGCCAAAGAGAGAAAACATTCTACATAAATAGTGTGTTTATATCATCTTAAATTCTGTGTTGAGTCTTTGTTTATTATTTTTAGGCTGAAAGTACATTTTTACAGTAAATTATATATAATGGTTCACAAATGTGTATTTTGACAACTGCAAAAATCATTTAAATGTATCTTTCAATATAATGGAATGCAATCTAGAAATGCATTGTACCAGTTGTGTCAGCTGTTCAGTTAGAAATTAAATAAAAAAGGAAATAAGAGTCACAAGTTACATACACTAATTACAATATATCATATTATTGTTACAGTTTGGAAATGCAGCTAAGCATGGTCAAGTAATGCAGCTAAGCATGGAAGATTTTAACTAATCTGAAATAAACTGGAGGATTTAGACCAGCAATTCAGCTAAGGGGAGCAGGTACTTGAGCACACCTAGGGATCATTATCTGGCACATTTTACACAAGAACCTACTAGAAATGAGGCTATCTTGGATTTATCACAAATAATATTGATATGGTATTAAATGTTGAAATAGGGCAACCTGATAAGGCCATCCAATAATTAGTGACCAGGAAAAGTCAGATGAGCTAAATAGGTTATTTTCTTCGTTATACACAAGGGAGGTACCCGTGGTTGGGACAGTGCAGCAAAATGGGGCTACACTACCATCACCAAATAATTGGTTAACGCAAGAAAAAATCCAAAAGAGGTTGAAAAAACAAAACGTTAATAAAGCCCCGGGTCCTGATGGAATACATCCACGGGTACTGAGGGAACTGGGTTCTGTAATAGCCAAACCATTATATCTAATTTTTCAAGATTTACTCAACACAGGGTCACTACCAGATGACTGGAGAAAAGCAGAGGTGATACCTATATTTAAGAAGGGAGCAAGAGCAAATCTGGGGAATCATAGACCAGTGAGCCTCACTTCTGTATTGGGAAAGCTTTTAGAAGGGTTAATAAGGCATATTATACAAGAATATAAGTAATATTTTTAATTAAAAATGGCATTCAGGGTAATCCTGGATAATTAGAGAGGGAGTATTGATCCAGGAAGGAATCAGATCACCAGTATCTGGGGTAAGAAAGGAATTTTTTTTTTTTACCTTTACAGACAATTGGCTAAGTTTCACTGTTTTTTTCTGTTTGCCTTCCTCTGTATCAATTAACAACTAATATAGTGCCTTACAAAAGTATTCACCCCCCTTGGCATTTTTCATGTTTTGTTGCCTCACAACCTGAAATTAACATGGATTGTTTGAGGATTTTTCATCATTTAATTTATAGAACATGCCCACAACTTTGAAGATGTTTTTTTTTTATTATTGTGAAGCAAACAACAAATAGGACAAAATAACAGAAAAAGTCAATGTGCATAACTATTCACCCCCCTAAAGTCAAAACTTTGTAGAGCTACCTTTTTTCGGCAATCACAGCTCCAAGTCGCTTTGGATACGTCTCCATGAGCTTGCCACATCTTACCACTGGGATTGTTGCCTATTCCTCCTTGCAAAACTGCTCCAGTGCCTTCCGGTTGGATGGTTTGATCTTGTGAACATCAATCTTTAAGTCTGACCACAGAGTTTCTATTGGATTGAGGTCTGGGCTTTGACTAGGCCATTCCAACACATAATAACCCTGAATGCCCATTTTATTCAAAATTATTTCTAATCCCTGTCACCACCTCCTTTGGAGAATTCCACAGATTAATGTTTCCCCTTATACCACTCAACTGTTGCTTTAGAGGTGTTTGGGGTCATTGTCCTGCTGGAAGGTGAACCTCCGTCCTAGCCTCAAATCACGCAAAGAGTGGTACAGGTTTTGCTCAAGAATATCTTTGTATTTAGCACCATCCATCTTTCCCTCAACTCTGACCATTTTTCCAGACACGGCTGCTGAAAAACATCCCCACATCATGATGCTGCCACCACCATGTTTCACTGTGGGGATGGTGGGTGATGTAATGTGTTGGGTATGGCCAGACATAGCGTTTTTTTTGATGGCCGAAAAGTTCAATTCTAGTCTCATAAAACCAGAGCACCTTCCTCTCTGTGCTGCCTCTCTGATTAATGCCCTCCTTGCCCGGTCCATGAGTTTTGGTGAGCGGCCGTCTCTTGGCAGGTTTTCTGTTGTTCCATGTTCGTTCCATTTGGTTATGATAGATTTGATGGTGCTCCTGGGGATCATCAAAGATTTGGAAACTTTTCTATATCCTAAGCCTGACTTGTACTTCTCAACAACATTTTGCCTTACTTGTTTAGAGTGTTCCTTGGTCTTCATGACAGTGTTTGGTTAGTGCTGCCTCTTGCTTAGGTGTTGAAGCCTCTGGTGCCTTTCAAAAAAGGTGTGTACATGTAATGACAAATCATGTGACACTTAGATTGCACGCAAGTGGACATGCTTTCACTAATCATGTGACTTCTGAAGGTAATTGGTTGCACCAGAGCTTTTTATGGGCTTCATAATAAAAGGGGTGAATACATACAAACATGCCAATTTTCTGTTTTCTATTTCTAAAAAATAGTTTTATGTATATATTTTTCTTATTTTACTTCACCAACTTAGACTATTGTGGTCTGATCCATCACATACAATTTAGTCAAGGGGGTGAATCATTTTGCAAGGCACTGTATGCATATTGCAGATCAGATGAGATCTTAAAAGGTTGAACTTGATGGACTGATAGTCTTTACAACTTACATCACTATGTAACACTACTATGTAAGACTTGCTACCAGATGACTGGAGAAAAGCAGATGTGATGCCTATATTTAAGAAGAGAACAAGGGCAAATGTAGGCAATTATATATATGTAAGCCTCACTCCTGTAGTCAGGAATCTTTTAGAATGGTTAATAAGGGATAAGATACATAAAAATGTCTATTTGAACAAGATTATAAGTAGGAGACAACACAGATTTATGAGGGATAGGTCATGTCAAACAAATCTAATTAGTTTCTATGAGGATGTTAGTAGGAATATGGATGAAGGCAACTGATACAGTGTCACATGGAAGACTATTGTGCAAACTAAGGGATACTGGTATTTCAGTAAATATCTGCTCATGAATTGAGAGCTGGACAAAAAGACAGGAAGCAAAGGGTTATTATAAATGGAATATACTCAGATTGGACTAATGTGGTAAGTGGGGTTCCTCAGGGTTCAGTATTAGGAGTATTAGGCACTCTCCTTTTTAACATATTTATTAATGACTAGAAGTGGGACTGGAAAGTATTGTCTCCATTTTTGCGGATGACGTTCAGTTGTGCAATGTAATTAAATCAGATAATGATGTACTTTTTCTCCGAAGGGATTTGCATCAGAGAAATGAGCAACTAAATGGCAGATGAGATTTAATATGAATAAATGTAAAGTTATGCATCTGGGAAGGAAACATAGCCATGCCATGTTTAATTGTAATGGAGCAAATCTGGGTGTATCAGATATTGAAAGGGATTTGGAAGTGCTTGTGGACAACCACCTAGAAAACAGTGCTCAATGCCAAGCAGCAGCTGGAAAGGCAAGTAAAATATTAACATGTATTAAGAAGGGTATAGAAGCAAAGGAAGAAAATATAATTCTGCTACCATACAAATTTCTAGTACACCCTCATGTACATTAGACATTCGAGCTGGAAAAAGTACAGAGAAGGGCAACAAAACTAATGGAGGGGCTAAGTTATGAAGAAAGACTAACCAAATTAAACTTATTTTCTCTAGAAAAAATGTGTTTAAGAGGGGACATGATTACCTTATATAAATATGTCCAGGGTCAGTATAAGGCTTTATCAAGTGAACATTTTGTGCCAAGAGGTTTTCCACTGACAAGAGGACACCCTATGAGGTTAGAAGTAAAAAGATCCCGCTTTAAAGAAAGAAAGAAGTTCTTCACAGTAAGGGTGGTTAATCTGTGAAATTCTCTACCAAAGGAGGTGGTGACAGGGATTAGAAATAATTTTGAATAAAATGGGCATTCAGGGTTATCCTGGGTAATTAGCGAGGGAGTATTGATCAAGGGAGGAATCCGATCGCCAGTATCTGGGGTCAGGAAGGAATTTCAGTATTTGTTTTCCCTTTTGGATCAATTGCTAATGTTTCGGTGTTTTTTCCCCCCCTATTTGCTTCCTCTGGATCAATTCATAACTAATCTGCATATTGCAGAGGAGATCAGAGTGATCTGAAAGGTTGAACAAGATGGACTAACAGCCTCATTAAATTTGTGACACATGTTAAAACATAGCCGGTAACGTTGATATTAGGACTTTGTAACGTTGATATTAGAACCGCTACAAATCCAATCATGCTATTAAATTATAGCAAAGTCACCCGCGAGCTAGCCCGTAACTCACTACAGTACTTCATATAAAAGGGAAAGTGATGTTAGGTCTTAGAATTAATAGCACAACATTCTCAAGCCTGCAAATCGGCCCCAAAAAATACTTTATTTCATGTTTGATTTCCGTGTTATATCGGTCCCGGCAATCAATGTGTTAATACATATACTGTAACTTGCATGTAATAGAATATCATATTTACGGCTTTATAAATATGCATTATTGTGTAATGTTGGTCTGATTGCAACTTGTAATTGAAGCCCGTTGGACTTTGAAATCTATCCTCCCTTTTTTCAGTGACGTAATGCTAACGATCTCTTTTTCCATTGGCTCCGTCTAAACCCGTATCTACAGTCTACACTAATTGATCGTCCGCAAGGCCGCAAATCCAGTGTTCTACGAACAAGCTACGATTGGGTCTCAAGCCCGTAGCTGGCAGCCTCTTAATTTAATAGCCCCATAACACAGAGGATTTTCAAGCCTGCAGCAGTTGCTGGGCTTACATTGCAGTTACAGGGCTGCAATTTAATAGGGCTATTAAAGTCTTTTTACAACCTTAATTACTATGTAACTGTAATTTGTCTGGTATAGCTTTTTTAATATTTAACTTATTAACAATATAGCTTGCTATTAATATCGAATAATAAATCTTACCATCAGTTTCATATCTGCAGGCATAGCAACTTATACTTGCTAATGCTTGACAGGAAAAAATAGAGAGATAGAATTATTAATTGTGAATGAGAAATCTGATATTAAATATACTGGTGGCAGTGACTGGAAAGTTACAACCTTATTAAAGTGCAATTCGGCAAATCTAAAGGGCTCTATAAAAGCACAAAGCATATTTTTTTACAGAAGTTTTTAGTTAGTGAAGACCTTGCTTTTGGATAGAAGATCACTAACTAAAAACTGCTGTAAAAAATATATGCTGTGTGCTTATATAGAGCCTTATTCAATTTACCGAATCGCAATTTAATAAGGCTGCTAATTTGGAAGGTTATAATCTATTTATGAGAGATAGGTGTAATGACAAAGAGTTTTTTTTCTTTATTTTAAACCTGATTAAAAGCCTACAACCAAAAAAGATGTTTATGGTTGAATTAGTGATAATGTGGAAGCCACGTGGCTAGAAATAAATAGTGAAGATGCAAAGCCCAAAAACTATTGGTAGGAAAGTGCTATAAACCTTCCAATATAAAATAAAGTGCAATTACTGCTACAGATTGGAAATGCAGCTAAGCATAGTCAAGCTCTAATAATAGAGATTTTAATTATCACATATAATACTTGTCAAACTGCAAATCATCGTCACGCTTTGCGAGGAACGGAGTTCAGGCCGCAAATGCGGACCCTCGCAAAGCGAGGAGCCGCATTTGCGGAGGTGGAGGCTCTACGGCGCCTCACAAGCGATTACAAACAGCCACAGAAGCAGGACTTTGAAAAAAAATATAACACGCAATGACTAAATACGGACACAAAAAAATAAGAGCCGCGGGACTTAGCAAAAAAAAAAAATTACGGACTTACACAAAAAAATACGAGCCGCCGGACTTAGAAAAAAACAGTACGAACTTGCATAAATATGTCCTTAACGGCCGACCCACGCACAGCGAAAAACATAAAAAAAACACAAAATACACACACAAATAAAAAATAAACATTACACACAGCAAGTCTGGAAGTCAGGTTGCACGCAAATTTAAGGCACATACGACTTTTACAAAAACCTGTACGAGGTACAAAATACACTATTAGCAAAGACGCAAAATCATGCACACCCGCATACCAAATGCGAAAAAGAAAAGGGAAGAGCGCACGCTCCTTCCTATTGCAAATCAAAATTTATTTGAGAGAATTCAAGTATCAAAAATGGACGCTCACATATATTATCCTCTTTATTAGAGGTATTAAATGGGTACATAAGATTATACTCAGATCCTCCACATCCGCTCAGTATACTGCTTGCATGAGACGGTCCTTGTTCGCAGAATGTTAGAGTATAATCACAGGAATAAAACACACCTTATATTTATATATATATATATATATATATATATATATATTTATATATATATATATATATATATATATATATGTGGTATATGCCAAGAGTGATGAAAACTCTATAAGAGGGTATGGATCCACCTTATCAATATCTCAAGATGATCAGCTCTGATACCATTCACTTAAGGGTACTCAGCCCAGAATATGTGAGTGGTCAGAAAGGTGGCAAAAACCTCTATTATGAGTAATTGGCTAATATCCAAATTTCAGATATAATAATCAAGGTGGCATAATATAAACCAGAGAAAAAGTCCAATCCAAGTTCCATATAAAAAGGAACAAAGCATCTAAATAGTATAGACTAAAAACAGAAAACAACAATAACAGAATATAATAAAATCAAATCCAAAAAGAAAAAAAATATTCAAAAAAATATATAATGAAGACAAGGCACCAATGTGTCTATCTATAGTCCCAAACCAAACGCGTTTCACCTGTCTATTGGGCTTTATCAATGGTACTGTAGATGTTCAGAAGATATCAACCCCTTTATATACCTGTTAGGAGGTCCCCATAAGGTTCTATCTCAAATTGGCCCCATTCCTCGTCTTCCGGGGTGCGCGATGACGTCACCGCTTGTGGGTCCTCTCTAGTACCCGTAGGATTTTTGGCTACATTTGCCATTTATGGGTGTGAAAACAGTTGCGGGCTTGAGGACTTGTAGCAATTTAATAGTGATTTGCGATTGTAACATTTACGGGATTGAAAGATCAAAGGCTTAGCTGGGTCGGAGTTCAGATTTTGATAGACTTAGGGTGTTTCCGCCTGTAACCCACAGATCATTTGCAGGTAGCTAAAAGAGGCCAATTTAATAGCTGTATCTTTGAGGGCTCCTTTACGGGCTTCTGGAACTGCAATTTGGTGAATTTAATAGGGTTCATAGATAAGCAGAAAAAAACAGATGAGCAGAATGACAGTTTATGCTTCCTTTTAGACACATATATTTAACACAGCACCAAAATAATTCACCCACATCTCCCTCATAAGTTCCCTTCCTGTATGAGGGGTCTGCTTTCTTACTGTGACCTTCTCACCCCATTACTAGGCTATAAACCCCCCTCCCTGGTCACCAGATACACCAGAGCCAGATACACCTTATTGTTATCTTATTGTTATCTTTTTAGATCACTTCAGATTTGATCACACATGAGAGACTAGAGTAACATCTGGAAATTCCATGCCTGGACCAAATAATCATATAGTATCAACAATTTCTGCCACCTTTAAGCAACCATTGGTGCATATCAAATCCCATAGTAACCCCAACATTCATTATTTTGGCCAACATTACATTACACTTAAAAACAACATGTCACAGTCCTTTAAACTAGTCTCATATCCATTGTAATGGCCTTTTGATCTTAGTAATAACACATTTTTGGGTCCTAAATAACAGGGTTGCCCGTGAAGTTCATGGGAGTTGGGCCATGTTATGTATACATATGATGTGTTGACTTAAATAAAACATTATTCAGTTTGAGCTTGCATAATCTATGTGTATGCTTCATTCTGGGAAGAAGAAGAATGATTACCATTGGAGTATTATTGCTGACCCTGCCTTGAACTATAACCCTTGTAAATATAGCTAAACCTGCTTCCTGAGATTCCCTGGGTAGTTTTGGTGGTCCTTTGTTGTGCTGGGTTAAGTCCTGCTAACAGGGATATCCAAAGAACCACACAATCTGCTGGGTAGGTTTAAAAAAGGCTCTTGTCAAGCCCATTGAAGCAGTAGGTCGTAACAGTGTGTGGGTCCTGAAGGGTAAGGATTCTGTAAGAGAAAATAAGGATATGCAGAATGTCGACCCCAGACCAATAACATCAAAGTGGTATTTAAACTTAAAGAAGACAATGTTCTCTTTTTCATTCATAGATAATATCAAGGAGGTTGTAGTATTTGAATGGAGCAGAGTGGTAAAGAAAATGAACACTCATGATAGACTGGCAAAACTTTACTCTTTACCCTAGATGCAAAAGTCTAGGATAATGTACCTAAAATTAACATAAATTCCTGTTTGACATCTGTTTGCCATCTTTTTAATGTTGAGCTGCAGGCCAGCTTTTGCACTCTCTTCATTTACCTAAACTATAGGCCATTTAGTTCCTCCTCATTTTCAGCCATCAGAGAAGTGTCATCTGCATATCTGAGATTGTTGATATTTCTCCCAGCAATATTAATTTCTGCAGTGGATACTTCGAGTCCGGCCTTATGCATGATCTATTTTACCTTGTCACACTCCTTTCCCGATCTTAAACCTTTCAGTTTTTCATGTTAGATTTTGACCGTGGCTTCTTGGTCCATACACAAATTCCTCAGGAGGGGTATGAGATGGTCTGGTACTCCCATCTCCTTAAGAAGTTGCCACACAGTCAAAAGCTTTAGAATAGTCTATGAAGAAGAGAAAAAATGTTTTTCTGGAAATCGCTTGCTTTCTCTATTATCCATCATATACAGCTGTGCTCAAAAGTTTGCATACCCATGGCAAATTTGTAATATATGTACCATTTTTAAAAAAAACATGAGTGAGCAGGCAAAACACATTTCTTTTATTTCTTATGGGATTCATATTCAATTGTAGGTTATAACAGAATGGCACAATCATAAAACAAAACATGCCAACAAAGAAAAACATTAAATTACCCTGTTCAAAAGTTTGCATACCCTTAGTTCTTAATATTGTGTATTGCCCCCTTTAGCATCAATGACAGCGTGCAGTCTTTTGTAATAGTTGTCTATGAGGCTTCTAATTCTTGCAGGTGGTATAGCTGCCCATTCGTCTTGGCAAAATGCCTCCAGGTCATGCAAAGTCTTTGGTCGTCTTGCATGAACCGCACATTTGAGTTCTCCCCAGTGTGACTCGATGATATTAAGGTCAGGAGACTGTGATGGCCACTCCACAACCTTTACCTTTTTCTGCTGTAACCACTGGAGGGTCAACTTGGTCTTGTGCTTAGGGTCATTGTCATGCTGGCAAGTCCAAGAACGTCTCATGCGCAGCCTTCGTGCAGAAGAATGCAAATTATCTGCCAGTATTTTCTGATAACATGCCGCATTCATCTTGCTATCAATGTTCACAAGATTCCCTGTGCCTTTAGAGCTCACACCCCCCCAAAACATCAGTGAGTAACCACCATGCTTCACAGTGGTGATGGTATTATTTTCGCTATAGGCCTTGTTGACCCCTATTGAAATATAGAGCTTATGGTTGTGACTGACATTTTCAAGGATTTGGATATCTTTTTATACCCTTTTCCATCAATATGAAGTTCCATTACCTTGATCCGCAGGTCTTTTGACAGTTCTTTTCTGCTCCCCATGGCTCAGTATCTAGCCTGCTCAGTGCATCCACGTAAGTGCTTAAAAACTCATTGACTATTTATACACTGACACTAACTGCAATTTTAAAAGCCATAGGTGTGGGGAATTAACCTTTAATTGCCATTTTAATCTGTGTGTGTCACCTTGTATGTCTGTAACCAGGCCAAACATTCAACTTTTGATCAGGTCTATTTGGGTGATTTCTGTTATCATTATGATTTAAAAGAAGCAAAACAACTATGTTATAATAAATGGCTTCATATTATCACTATCCTCCAAACTTTTGAGCACAACTGAATATATATATATATATATATATATATATATATATATATATATAGTAAATAAATAGTGCATCTGTATTCACATTTGAATGTCTAAAACAAGTTAAAGAACCTGCTTCCAGCTCAGAATTCCGAGAAAAACAGCTATTACACTGCATTCTAGGAAGCAGAGCTTGGACATGCAAATATACATATATATATATATATATATATATATATATATATATATATATATATATATATATATATTTGCATGTAATATATACATATAAATATATATGTGTACATATATATAAATAATACATTGGCATAAAGACATACATTACACATATATATATATATATATATATAAATATATATATATACCCGTATATACTTGAGTATAAGCCGACCCGAGTATAAGCCGAGGCACCTATTTTACCACAAAATACTGGGAAAACTTAGTGACTCGAGTATAGGCCGAGGGTGGGAAACGAGCTGCTCCTGTGTCCCTCTTGTGCCCTCTGTGTCCGCCTCTTGTGTGCCCTATGTGCCCCTTTCTTGTGTCCCCCCTCCCTCTCCCGTGTCTCTTCCCCACTCTCCCTCCCCTGTGTCTCTCCCCCCTCTCCCTCCCCTGTGTCTCTTTCATCCCTCGTGTCTCTTTCCCTCCCCCTCCCTTATCACCCTCCTCAACCCCCCTCCTCAACAGCCCTCCTCATCCTCCCTTCTCATCCTCAACCCCCCTCCTCATCCCCCCTCCTCAACCCCCCTTTTCAACCTCTCTCCTCAACCCCCCCCTCATCCTCAACCTCCCTCCTCAACCCCCCTCCTCAACCCCACCTCCTCAACATCCCTCTCATCCTCCCTCCTCAACCTCTCTCCTCAATCCCCCTTCCTCAACCCCCCTCCTCAACCTCTCTTCTCAACCCCCCTCCTCATCCTCAACCCTCTCCTCAACCTCTCTCCTCAACCACCCTCCTCATCCTCCCTCCTCAACCAACCTCCTCATCCTCGACCCCCCTCCTCAACCCCCTCCTCAACCTTCCTCCTCAACCCCTCTCTTCAACCGCCTCCTTAACCTTTTTCGTCAACCCACCTGCTCATCCTCAACCCCTCTCCTCATCCTCAACCTCCCTCCTCAACCTCTCTCTTCAACCCCCCTCCTCATCCTCAACCCCCCTCCTCAACCCCCTCATTCTCAACCCCTCTCCTCATCCTCAACCCCCCTTCCTCAACCTCTCTCCTCAACCCCCCTCCTCATCCTCTCTCCTCAACCCCTCTCCTCATCCTCAAACCCCTTCCTCAACCTCAATCCCCCTCTTCATCCTCAACCCTCTTCAACCCCCCTCCTCATCCATAACCCCAGTCCTCATTCTCAACCCCCCTCCTCAACCTCAACCCCCCTCCTCATCCTCCCTCCTCACTTTACCCCTCTCTAATTACCTCCCCCTCTCCCTTTCCCCCCACTTACCTTACATCAGCAGCTGCTCCTCTGTGCGTTTTACGGCTGCATCAGGACCCGGCCAATGCTAATGATGTGACGCGCATGTGACATCACGTCATTAGCATATGCCGGAAGATGCGCGGAGGAGTGGAGGAGCGGATTAGCAGCTGCTGTTCAAAGGTAAGTGAGGGGAAAGGGAGAGGGGGAGGTAATTAGAGAGGGGTAAAGTGAGGAGGGGGTTGAGGAGGGAGGATGAGGAGGGGGGTTGAGGTTGAGGAGGGGGGTTGAGGATGGGGAGGGGGGTTGAGGATGAGGAGGGGGGTTGAGGAGGGGGTTGAGGATGAGGAGGGGGATTGAGGATGAGGAGGGGGGTTGAGGATGAGGAGGGGGGTTTCGGAGGGGGAATGAGGAGGATGATAAGGGAGGGGGAGGGAAAGAGACACGAGGGAGAGGGGGGAAAGAGACACAGGAGAGGGAGAGGGGGGAAGAGACACAGGGGTGGAGAAACAAGGTGGGTAAAGAGACACAGGGTGACTTGAGTATAAGCCGAGGGGGCCCTTTTCAGCCTTAAAAAAAGGGCTGAAAAACGGCTTGTACTCGAGTATATACGGTATATTTTATTTATATATATATATATATATAAATATATATATATATATATATACATGTAATATATAAATGTAAATATATATAATATGATATATAAATAAAAAGTTGACATAAAGACAGCAATGGCTCCTACGTCCATATTTATTTATACACACAAAATGAACACAATTATATATATATGAAATCTATAAATAAAACTGGCAAACATATTTAATTTAAATAAATCTAAATAAATTAAATAATATATAAATAAAATAAATAATATATATACATATGTAAATGTATACGGTTTCTTGCAGCAGTTACAGCACTTGTTCTCACTCATTACAATAATCATGGTGTTCTCATTTCCTATTGGTTCTTAGAGCTGTGTCTCATCCATAAAACTTGGTGTAATATACTGAGCAAACACACTAAAATCTCTTGCAGCTAAGGCAGGATTTACGGATATTGGCGTAATATTGAAAGTGAAAAAATCAACATCCACATGTAATGTAGGGAAAAAAGTTATCATAGCCGATTTATGGAGATACCACAAATTACATCATTCGATTAGTATAGGGGCCTGAATCAGTAACAGACTCCCTGTATTATAGCAGCCAAAATCATGACCTATATATAAATCTAGAGGACTGATGATGTCTACCTATGGGAAAATATTAAATATCTACATGAGCATAGGGTTGCTTCTGAAATATAGACTGCAAGATGTAGATACTAACCAAACAGAGATATTTTTAAATAAAAAAGTTTATTAGGACACCAGCCATTGCCCTGAAACTTTATTTCTGTTATGGCGGTTTGGCAAAAGTCACAATTGCTGTTTTAATGTAATAATACATTTGTTTTCTTTTTGAACAGCTCCATGTTGCAGATTACTCTGTTTCCATTTCAGACAGAAACACATCAATAATTAAAAAAAAACATAAAAAAGTGGCATAATAATAATTCATATAACAACCTACAATATATTATATTATAAAATGCAATATGTAAGTTTATTTTATATTGGATAACAATATACAGCAATATAAGACCGTGTGTACATACAGTTCTCTACAAATTCATAAAAAATGTATATAGATATGTCTGCATCTACAGTGGGGGGAAAAAGTATTTGATCCCCTGCTGATTTCGAACGTTTTTCCACTGACACAGAAATGATATGATTTTAATGGTATGTGTATTTTAACAGTGAGAGACAGAATAACAAAAAATCCAAATAAGAAAAACGCATGTCAAAAAAGTTATAAATTGATTTGCAGGTCAGTGAGAGAAAAGTATTTGATCCCCTATCACTCAGCAAAATGTCTGGCTCACAGGTAACGAGCTGAGATTAAGAACACTCTCTTAAAGGGAGTGCTCCTAATCTCAGTTCATTACCAGTATGAAAGACACCTGTCCACAAAAGCAATCAATCAATCAGATTCCAAACTCTCCACCATGGCCAAGACCAAAGAGCTGTCCAAGGATGTCAGGGGCAAGATTGTACACCTACACAAGGCTGGAATGGGCTAAATTTTTTGCAAATGGAGGAAACACAAAATAACTCCCTTGGTCTGATGCAAGATCTCACCTCGTGGAGTTTCAATGGTCATGAGAACAGTGAGGAATCAGCCCAGAACTACACAGTGAGGATCTTGTTAATGATCTCAAGGCAGTTGGGACCATAGTCACCAAGAAAACAATTGGTAACACACTACGCAGCGAAGGACTGAAATCTTGCAGCGCCCACAAAGTCCCCCTGCTCAAGAAAGCACATGTACAGGCCCGTCTGTAGTTTGCCAGTGAACATCTGAATGATTCAGAGGAGAACTGGGTGAAAGTGTTGTGGTCAGATGAGACCAGAATTGAGCTCTTTGGCATCAACTCAACTTGCCATGTTTGGAGGAGGAGGAATGCTGCCTATAACCCCAAACATGCGAGGTGGAAACATTATGCTTTGGGGGTGTTTTTCTGCTAAGGGGACAGGACAATGGCACTGCATCAAAGGGACGATGGACGGGGCCATGTACCGTCAAACCTTGGGTGAGAATCTCCTTCCCTCAGCCAGGGCATTGAAAATGGGTCGTGGATGGGTGTTCAAGCATGACAATGACCCAAAACACACAGCCAAGGCAACAAAGGAGCAGCTTAAGAAGAAACTCATTAAGGTCCTGGAGGGAGCTGAAGGTTCGAGTTGCCAAACATCAGCCTCGAAACCTTAATGAATTGGAGAGGATCTGGAGAGTGGGACAAAATCCCTCCTGAGATGTGTGCAAACCTGGTGGCCAACTACAAGAAATGTTTGACCTCTGTGATTGCTAACAAGGGTTTTGTCACCAAGTACTAAGTCGAAGGGGTCAAATACTTATTTGCCTCATTGACCTACAGATCAATTTATAACTTATTTGACATGCGTTTTTCTTGTTTGTTTGTTTTTTTGTTATTCTGTCTTTTTACAGTTAAAATACACCTACCATTAAAATTATAGACTGATCATTTCTTTGTCAGTGGACAACATTCAAAATCAGCAGAGGATCAAATACTTTTTCCCCCCACTGTATATGAATATTTCAACCTATCTATACAAATGTATCTACAGTATACCAGTGTTTCTCAGCAGCCGGTTCTAGAACCAGTGCCAGTTCTTGAGAACTTATCTGCTGACCATAAGGAAAAAAGAAGGACAAGTAAAGCATACTCACCCCTGACTCATTTATCGAGTCCTGGTTTTGGTAATAGCACTGTGATTGGTTAAGATAGACTAATAAAGTTTTCCAATTTTATTTTTGTTTTTCAAAAATTCTGAGAACTACAGATCTATAAAACTCTATCTATATGGTTATTTGGTTCTATGTATCTGAATCTATTTATTTGAATATATTACTCTATATAAATCCATATGAATCCATCTATTAATATGAATATATCTCAATATGAACCTATCGACCAATATAATTCTATCTATATAAATCCATCTGCTTACAGTATATAAATATACAGGGGCGAGACACATTATTATGCCGTCTTTTAGCATTAGCAGTGCGTAGCCAATGAAATACGGCACGTGTCGTGAGCTGGCCTCGTGGGTATATAAGGTGACATGTAGGCATTCTGCAAACATATCAACCATTATTGACATGGGTAAAAGATGCAATTTATCCAACATTGAAAAGGGTATGTTCCCTGGCTTTCGGGCCAAGGGTGGCAGTATTTCTGAAACGGGTCACTTTGTGAACTGTTCGAGTGCTGCTGTGGATAAAGTGTACTGTGACTAGACAAAGAGCACCATTGCGAATAAACAAAGTTGAAACTGTGGAGCACCACATGTCATTGATGCCAGAGGTGTTTGTTGGTTGTGAGGATGTGTGAGGTCCAACTGACACGCTACAGTTGAGCAACTCACCATAAAAACGAACCAGGGGGCTACCAGTCTAAAATGACAGTAATTTAAATAAAAAATAGGAAATTTTTAGATTGCACAAAATGTTCCTGATTATAATTAAAATACATAAATTATCAAATAATAATGATTTATTATGAACAAGAGTATATATTTTCTTTCATTTATACTTGGTTGCTTGAATATATTTTAATTTTAATCACCAACATTTTGTGCAATCTAAAAATTTCCTATTTTTTTGCTTGAGTAGTTTTCCATTGTTATATCTAAATCGACAGTGCATCGAACCCTGTTCCGTATGTGGCATTTTGTTATTGTTTAGTCACTCAGTCATGTTCAACTCTCTGTGACCCTAAAAAACCACAGCATGCCGTATACATTGCTTCAATTATATCATCTATCCATCTCCGCCTCTGTCGTCCCCTTCTTTGTGTGCCTTTAATCTTTCCCAGTATTGGAGTTTTCTCTAGGGAATCCTGCCTTCTCATGATATGGTCAAAATATTTGGTCTTTATCCGCATGGTCAAACCTTCCAGTGAACAGTTTGTCTTGATTTCCTGTAATACTGTTGGATCTTCTTGCAGTCCAAGGGACTCTAAGCAGTTTTTGTCAACACCACAATTCAAAGGTGTCAGTTCTATGGCGTTCAGACTTCTTTATGGCCTAGCTCCCACATCCGTATGTTACTAGCTTGTCCAAGCTTGCTATATCTTTCCTCCCCAGAAGCAAACATCTTTAATTTTCTTGACTACAGTCACCATCTGAAGAGATCTTGGATCGCAGGAAAATAAGATTTGCCACTACCTCCACTTCTTCCCCAACTATTTGCCAGGAACTGAGATTGCAGTTTGCCATGATCTTCATCTTTTTAACGTTGAGCAGCAGGCCAGCTTTTGCACTCTCTTCTTCTACCCTCATCAATAGGTCCTTTAATTCACTTTCAGCCATCATTCATAGTATCATTCGCGTATCTGAGGTTGTTGATATTTCTTCCAGCAATATTGATTTTATATTTAGATTCATCCAGCCCAGCCTTATGATTATGTACTCTGTGTATAAGTTGAATAAATAAGGTGACAATATACAACCTTGTTGCGCATCTTTTCCGATCTTGAACCATTTTGTTGTCCCATATTCGGTTCTAACTGTGGCTTCTTGGTCCACATACAGATTCTTCAGGAGTTGGATGAGATGAGCTGGTATTCTGATCGCTTTAAGAACATATATATATTTGTGGTTGGGTCCCTCTCTTAAAAGGAGAGGAGACTGAATGTGACCAGCGCGGCGACAATGGGTAGCAGAATTGTGGCTGGATGCTACCTAAAATCTGCCCTGCTTAGAGGGCCAGATGGAAGGAAATGGATGGGAGGCTGATTGGCCGCACAAGGGGAAGCAGAAATTGTATATAAATTAGGCGGTTTAGGACAAATGGAATGCTGGGAGCTCGAAGTGAGATGATGAAGCGGCTAAAATATGATGTGGGCTGCTTAGTTGATGGCAGATAGGATTGCTTACCTAGTCAAAAATGATCAAGAAAAATAGGTGATGAAGGCTGACTTAAGACTAATGGAAAGCTGTAGGCTTGAGGTAAAGTGATGATGCAAGCCAAATTATGATGTTAGAGCTTGCTGAAGACCGACAAGCTTGCTTTGCTTAGTGAAAAAAAATCGAAAATAGTAGAGGAATTGCTTAGCGAAAGCGATTTAGGACTGATGGATTGCTGATGGCTTGATGCAAAGTAATGGTTAAACCTATGAAAGAATGCCATGAAATGGTGACAAGGGATGTGTCCTTGGCCATGGGCAAGGACACTGATTGTCCAGAACGATTGGGTGAAGCCTGCAAAGGCTGATGTGTGACTGTTATTTAATAGATTTGGGTCGAATCTCACAGTGTGGGCGCGAAAGCCAAAAAGCGTTACCTTGGACATGGGCAAGGAAGGCTGCACAGTGGATTAGGGCCAAATCTGCGACTTAACTAGCTTAGTGAGTGTCCTTCTAAGCCACGATTCTCAGCGATGTAGGAGTCATCTTCTGGAACTGTGACTCCACAGTGTTGGATGCCTTGGCAGGCATGTAGACCATCGCTCTCCAGTGAGTTGTATGCCCTCGCGGACATAGGTACAGGAGGACTGGACAACAGCAAGTGCTTAAAAGACCTAAGAAAGCGAAGCAACAAGAGCAGGCTTAGTAAGCCTGAGACAGAAGAGTGCTGAGAAACGACCTTCTGGTACAGAATCGGTGCTGGACTGAAGTGCAGGAGAGAGGTAGACAGGAAGTGCTTAAGAAGGCTGTGAAAGCTCCGCCCATGGAAGAGGCGGAGAGAGAGGGCCCCTACCCCAATACCAGGTAACTAACCTGGACATATATATTTACTGCCAAATAAATAGCACAATTGAGAACCCAAGATAAAATCGAATACCAATATGATTAAAGTCTTTAGTAATAGTCCTGTGTTAAAATAAGTGAATGAATATAAAACAAACAAAATTCTAGTCCCACCTTGTATGTAGAATAATGTCTTTAGTAATAGACCTGTGGTCAAATAAATCCTTCAAATGCCAATCCACTTAGAAAGAGTCTTTGAGGTGAGGAAAAATCATATGGAAAAGAGTCCCTTGTCTCTCTAATTCTCCTTCAAGCGAAGTTCTGGAATGTCTTGCTGCTCCTCCAAAAAAAGGCAATGTTCATGAGTGTGCCAATAAATCTTTTTTTGTAATATATATATATATATATATATATATATATATATATATATATATCTTTATATATATGCATTTGAAGGAGGAGGGCTTCTCTTGCTCTTTTGCTCACCATACACTAAATGGTTGTTGTGTTATACTCACTCACACAAATCCATTGCACAAATCAAAACCAACCTCTCACTGATGATAGCCATTAAGCTTGAAACAGCTGTATGTGAGTAAGTTTATGATTTGTGCAAAATCCAATCCTTTGCTTTAAAGCTGTGTGGTACAGCGGGCATATGCATTTGAAGGAGCTATGTATATGGTAGCATTTTGGATTTAAGAGCAAGAATGCATTGTCTGCTCATTTGCATGTCCCTGCCCAGTGACTTAGAATGCAGTGCAATAACTGGATATCTATGAATCTGGAGAGGTTGATAAGTTGTTAAAACTTATTTTTAGACTTGCAGATGTGCTTACAAATGTATTATTTGTTTCTGTACTCTGTACGGTGGAGGGCTTCTCTTGCTCTTTTGCTCCCCATACACTTAATATATATATACTAGCGACTTGCCCGTCAAAAAATGACGGCAATGTGATGTATATGTTTGTCAAGTTGTTTAGTTATTAACATATATTGTTGTCACTTGTAAGTATTTTAATATGAACGTGTATTTTTGTAAAATGTTGATGTAATGGTTTTTTAAAATGTAATTTGTATCTGAAGAATTGTTCACTTTAATATACATTGAATGAATAGGAAAGCAAAAAGTAAAAAGCCTTCTTGAAACGTCGCGAATTTTAACATGAAGTTTAAAATATATGTAAGCAATAACCTTCAAAGTATATATTTTTAAACTTGAACTTTATTTTTTATGTAAGTTTAGAAGTTGACAAAACATTGGTATAATTTTGAACATTATAAACAGGAACATAGTGAATACATTTTGTAACCTAATTTTTTATTAAAAGTATTAACATTTGAATGTAAAAACAATTGACCTTTAAATTAATCAGTATTAAAATGCAATTTCTATCACAATAATTGTTAACTTGAATATACATTGAATGTAGAGGAAGGCATACAGTAAAACTCTCCTTAAAAGGTACGTAATTAAAGCAATTCATTACTGAGCACATAAACTGGCGATAAACATTAATGTAGGTAGTAATCTTAAGATAACAGACAATATTTACATTGTGACTTAAAAGGTGCTTGACCTCTTAACATCCACTTTGTAATCTGTTGAATGAAATAACTTGAAAATATATTTTTTAAACTTGTAACATTAGAAACATTAACATAGTGACTTAACATTTTAACATAATTTTTACTAACAATGCAAGGCAAGTATATTGTGAGGCGAATCATTCATAAACAGTACTTCCATTAATTATGACTGAATTAAACAACCAATTGTTATGTATTTTGGAATGCTTTTAAAAAATGTTGGCATCTTTAATTTGTATCCTGCAAAGTTATAGTACTTCATAGTAGACAATGTTTTTAGTAAAAATACATCCATCTTCTAATAAATCACCTTGACTTTCATTGTTTTCAATGTAAACTTTAATAGCCTGTGGATTTTTGCACCGTGACAACGCAACGTACAATTGACCATGTGCAAAAACTGGTTCTTCCAAGAAAATACCCACAGATGTGAAAGTTTGACCTTGTGATTTGTTAATGGTCATGGCAAATGCCATAATAATGGGAAATTGTCTTCTTTGAAGTATAAAAGGGAGACTACTTTCACTTGGTGCTAAATCTATTCTTGGTATGAAAACTCTCTCTCCTTTATGGGTCCCAGTTAAAATTTCAGCATCTATAAAATGGTCCTTTAATTGTTGAACAATTAATCTTGTGCCATTGCATAGGCCTTTTTTGGGGTTCATATTTCGCAGTAACATGATAATTGCACCTTTCTTTAGCTGCAAAATATGTGGTGGCATTCCAGAAGGAGTTAAAGAGTTTATGAATTCAGTTGAAAAGTTTGCCTGACGTTCATTGTCATCAGCAAGTACAGAATCAGCACTGTGATCATTTCTTTGTGGTGCATTCATTTTTTTAAAGATTTCATTATTTAGTATTAATGCATCTTTATTTTTACACGTCAGTATAACTTGGTTGGCAAGCTCGGAATATTCTTCGTTATTTATGCTCCCTTGAAATATAGCCGATATAATATCTTGTTGACAAATCATATGAGGTGGGATCTCTACAGTGTCGTCAGGTAAATGTAGTATTTTTTCTGTTCTGCCTTCTCCAATTTTAATAAGCCAATCATTGAAATCAGTTTGGCCTTCTGATCTCATATTTTGTTGCAGTTGAAGATGGGTAAAATGTTTCCATACTGTACTTGACTTTATACATGTTTCGATAATGTCAGTTCGATTTCCATGTACAACGACAGGTAATGTTTGTCTAAAATCGCCACCCAACAACATTACCTTTCCACCAAATGGAAAAATATTATCCATGATTTCACGAAGCAAACGGTCAATACATTGGAGGGCATAGCATGACATCATTGTGGCCTCATCTATTATAATTAATTTACATTTCTTCAATTTCTTTGCTTGTAAGGATGTCATGCGAATATCTGACACAGAATTTTCTAAAATAGGCACTGGCAGTTTAAATCCACTATGAACAGTTCTTCCACCTTCTAATAAAAGTGCAGCAATTCCAGTAGTGGCAAACGCCATTGCTATTTTTCCTTGTGCTCGTACTGAACTCATTAATAAATTGTACAAATATGTTTTTCCTGATCCGCCAGGTCCATCAAGATAGAAATAACGCTCTGTCACCATGTCATCATCTGTAGCATTTTTATTGGCATGAAATGCTTGCAATTGTAGTGTATTTAAATTTGCAAGTCTTTCTTCTGCTCTTTCTGCTTGTAGTTGAATGTCATAGTCTTCAAAGTTAATGTCATCTATAAGACCTGGATCAGGCAAATTAAAACTTGCACAACTTAATCCATGAGTTAAAAAGACTTCTTGGATTTCCATTAACGCTTTTAAGTGTGCAATGGGTTCATTGTATCGTCGCATAAAGTCTTCAGCCATATTACTTTTAAAAGTCTCCCACAAAGCTAATGCATTTGGAGCATTTGAGAAGATACAAATAAAAGCAAATTGTTCTCTCATCTGTCGTGGCATTTGACATTGTGCTGCTTCTTCTAAACATCTTTCCCACTCTGTATCATCAGCGAGTAAGTTTCTATGTCTTGCAGCTAAATGGAAGGATTCATATACAATGTCATTAACAGTTCTTAATTGTTCAAAACTTTGTGCTCCTGGAACATTTAAAAGTAATATCCGTAAGCAAAAACGTTCAACATCTCTTGGACTGACTGTGTAAATTCTTGGAATAATTTTATTGCCTCTGGTTTTTCTTGGTCTCCATAATCCATTCACAAAAACATAGTGATATGGAATTTTAATAAATAAGTATTGTGTTGCTTCAGCATCAGTGGAATTTAATGCAAACCATGCAGTTAGTGTAGTGTGATGATCTTCACTTTGGGCCAATGCATTCATTTAATTTCCAGCATGGAAATAGACTAAATGTCGTTGTGGCAAATGTACTGCTAACCTATATACTGCATGTGATCTATCATGCATTTCAAATTTTAAAAGCCGCCACATAGCTTCTGGCGCACTGACATAGCGAGCATCTACATGAGATGCAAGTTCATCATGTACTAACTCACTACTTTCAGGGTTGTCTGCACTTTTGACGACTACAGAAGCTGCATCGTAACCTTTGTAAATATATTTGTAGACATATTTAATGGATTTGATGGAAGTGCAGACTTCTACGTTGATGTGGGCGTTGTACTTCATGAGTAAATGTGGATTGTAGGGTACTACATATCTGTTGTCCACTTTTTTTCCACGAATAATGGCACTATCTCCTTCTCTTCTTTTATAAAGTGGATATCCATCACAATTGGCATAGGTTTTGTCTCTATAATCTTTTGGAAATTGTTTGGAACATTTATTATTTTCCATACATGGTGATTGTGGATTAAGGTCACCACAGGGTCCATGAATCATGCGATGAGTAACAATCTCATATAGTCTACCATATAGTTCTGGATCTGGTAGTTCAGCAACAATGACTGCATCCACTTTGTCCGATGTATCTAATTTATCTTTTTCTTGAAGTATTATTAGAAGATGTGCATGTGGAAGGCCTCTTTTTTGAAATTCAATGGTATATACATAAGCAAGACATTTGCCAAATAACTGATTTATAGTGAAGTTACGTATTAATTCATTTAATTTAATCTTAAAAACTCTGGCTACTAAATCTGGTCGATCTGAAGCAGTTTGTCCGAGAAGTAGATTTAGTGTAATTTCTGGCCATTGTGGATTACATGTAAATGTCACAAATAAATCGGGTTTGCCAAATTTAGTGACAATAGCCATAGCATCATTGTATCTTTCTCTCATATTCCGAGGAGATCCTTGAAAGGAAGATGGTAAAATGATGGCTTTGCCAGCTGTCATGTCTCTGCTTGTAGCCACGTCAGCAACATAGTCCATTAATCCAGAATATTGTTCTACACGGAGTTTATCTTGTTGATATTTGATAAAGTTTAAATTATTTGCCTCAACTTGCAAATACGAATCAATAATCCATTGTTGTGTTAGTTTCCCACCACATAAAATTGGATTAAATACATTGCGAATGGCAATTTGAGCTACTTTAAATTCAAGCATAGAAACATTATTTCGGATTCTGGCTTTAGCATTTGGGTAACTGGGAAGAGTTAATTTTGGTTGCCAACCTGCTTCTCCGTGTGGGAAAAAGATGGGATATGTCATTGGATCTAAATTTGGACTTAAGATACTCATATTAATAAACGGTTGCTCCTCATTTCTAGGATATATTCGAATGTCTCTTTGAAATGGTGGTTCTCCTTCATCATTCTGAAACACCATTGCAACCTCATTTGATGTTGGCAAGTTATAACGACGTTTATCAGTATGTCTGTCTCTTTTAAGCACCATATTAACCTTCGGCATTGGTAATTGATGTCTTTGTGCATGAAGTTGTTGTTCATTTTCTACTTCTGCCAATTTTTTATAAGCTTTACTGTAGGGATTGTTGTCCATAATGTTATTTAGCTCTATGAAAACACTGGGTAAGCATTTTTTATTTTCTTCCATCTGCATACGTAGGTCAACAGCTTCCATTGTATCTAGGACATATAGTTGAGCGAATTTTCTTTGATTTCCTTCCTCTGGATGTAAATGGGAAGTGCGATGATAAATTTGTCCTTAGACTTTAAAACAGTAAGGACCATGTCCTGGTACATTAGCAGCTAATGTTGCCCCCATGGATGCAAAGGATATGGCACTATTGTAGGATCTTATGTTTGTTTTAACATTTTTGTAGTTTGGAAAAGTAGGTTCAGTCATAATGTTTTGTAAATAGAGAGGAAATTGTTTCCTTTCTGGAAGTTTGAACTTGCCTTTTTGACAGCAACTAATAAATTGGCCATCTCTGGGTCTCTCCTGTTTAACATAATAAGCCTCACAAAACTGACATTGAGTAGTCATGTCCCCACAACTATGAACCTCTACTGCTAAAGACTTGAGCAGAGGACAATTTGCAAAGCATATAGGATTTTGACTTTCATATTTATCAGGTGAAATGTCATATAATGTTTCAACAACAGGTTCTAAATGCTTTGTTTTTTTCGTTGCTTTTCTTGGTATATGTTGTATTGTTTGAGGTAAAATGTCATGTAATGTTTCATGAAACGGTTCTAAATGCTTTGTTTTTTTTGTTGCTTTTTTTGGTATCTGTTGTATTTTTTCTGGTAAAATGTCATCTGATGTTTGAGCAACAGGTTGTAAATGCTTTATTTTCTTTGTTGCTTTTTTTGACATATCTTTAATTTCTGCAAGTGACAGTCTTTTGCTTGCAATTCTTTTGCATTCTTTTTCTCGTCGAATTTCCTTCTTCTCCGGTGTCTGCTGGCTGTCTGCTCTCTGTCGTCGTTCTCTAGCTTGGCGTCTTTTCTTTTCTTGTTTACTCTCGTTATCAGCCATGTTAATCTGTAAAAATAAAATAATGTATCATTAGTTTATTTTGAGATGTTAAGTTTGTTTTGATGAAAAATTGTTATCAACAGTGTGTTTACATTTTATACTTAATCAATTTCAATGCGGTCAATTGAATAGAGGTCTAAATAAGGCCATCAGAGAATTATTTAAAGAAGTTTTTATTTAGTAAACATGTATCCAAAAGCAAGTGTTTCACTAACTAAAAAGGTATTTTAAAAAATATGTTATGTCCTTATGTACAGCACTATTCAATTTGTCAAATGGCAATTAAATGAGGGTCTATGACTGGAATTTTAGAATGACAAATTGTATAGAGTCTGTGTTTTTAGCCTTTTTTGGACTATGCAATTTTTTTTTTCAGGCTACATTGAAGTTTTTCTTTACTGTTAAAGGTTATTGGCCCTAAAAGAGAAATAAGAGATAGATGAAAAATGTGTTAGTTATATTTTTTTAACAGTTATAGTTACTGGTGCTTTATTTAAAATTTTATTTTCTGTTGACATCGATGCAAAGCTAAGATATTTATTTATTTTTCTCTTTTTCTACTTGTTATACTGTACCTTGGTTGAAGTTTGATTTCAAGCAGAATCTTTGTTGGTCCTGTGTTGAAAGCCTTCGTCCGATGGTCTGGTCCTGTGTTGAAATTCCTTGTCCGAAGGTGTAGTCCTCTGTTGAAAGTCCTCGTCCAATGGTCTGGTCCTGTGTTGAAAGTCCTCGTCCGATGGTGTAGTCCTCTGTTGAAAGTCCTCGTCCGCTGGTCTGGTCCTCAGTTCAAACTCCTGTTCCGATGTTCTTGACGCAGTATCTGTTATAAAATAAAAATGAAAATGTTATGTTATTTGAATGTCTTTGTATTAATGAAAAAATGCCATTATTTCTGTGTTATTCTACAATCCTTTTTGGTGCGCCGCAATTTTGGTATGCTTCTTTATGCTTTTTTCTAAGGCTTATAGGTGGTTAAACATTAAAGAAGAATATTAATTAATTTTTCTCTTTTTTTACTTGTTATACTGTACCTTAGTTGAAGTTTGATTTGAAGCAGAATCTTTGTTGGTCCTGTGTTGAAAGCCTTCGTCTGATGGTCTGGTCCTGTGTTGAAAGTCCTCGTCCAATCGTCTGGTCCTCTGTTGAAAGTCCTCGTCCGATGGTGTAGTCCTCTGTTGAAAGTCCTCGTCCAATGGTCTGGTCCTCTGTTGAAAGTCCTCGTCCACTGGTCTGGTCCTCAGTTGAAACTCCTGGTCCGATGTTCTTGACGCAGTATCTGTTATAAAATAAAAATGAAAATGTTATTTTATTTGAATATATTTGTATTAACTAAAAAATGACATTATTTCTGTGTTTTTCTACAATCCTGTTTGGTGCCCACCACTTTTGGTATCCTTATTTAGGCTTTTTTCTAAGGCTTATAGATTGTTAAACATTAAATAAGAATATAAATGTAGTTTGGTATGTGTTTGTGTGAGTTTTCGTACAATCCTGTTTGGTGCGCACCACTGTTGGTATGCTTATGTAGGCTTTTTTGTACGTCTTATAGGTTGTTAAACATTGCAAAAGATTATTAATTTAGTTTGCTATGTGTTTATGTGAGTTTTCGTACAATCCTGTTTGGTGCGCACCAATTTAGTTATGCTTATTTAGGCTTTTTTGTAAGGCTTATAGGTTGTTAAACATTAAATAAGAATCTAAATGTAGTTTGCTATGTGTTTGTGTGAGTTTTCATACAATCGTGTTTGGTGCGCACCACTGTTGGTATGCTTATTTATGTTTTTTTTTAATGCTTATATGTTGTTAAACATTAAATAAGAATGTAAATGTAGTTTGCTATGTGTTTGTGTGAGTTTTCATACAATCTTGTTTGGTGCGCACCACTGTTTGTATGCTTATTTATGTGTTTTTTTTAATGCTTATATGTTGTTAAACATTAAATAAGAATGTAAATGTAGTTTGCTATGGGCCTCATTCTATTATCGGCCGTAAATCGGCCGTAAGGCTGCGATTCCTTGCAAGGGTTCAGTTAACTCGCGATTCTATTATACGGCCCCGCAAGGATCTCATCTTACGGCCGGCCGCATATCTTGTAACCGGCCGTAAACTCTGAAATATAAAAACTGAAAAATAAATTCAAGCCTGCACTGTACAGCTCTGTAAATGCTAGGGATCATATTGGGGGACATGAGGATTAAAAGTAACCCACTCTCAAGCTTGCACATCTGCCCAAACCCGAGTTCAAATTAACTGTTTATTTTCCGGCTGCGGCGTGGGTGTGTCTGAGGTGCTCCAAGCACTCTGGACTTTTTACATGGATATTTTACGGATATTAAAAATAAAATATTTTACGGATTTGAGTACAGGATAATTATGTGCTATTTTTTCTAACACCTAAAATCCCTTTATAGTCTTCTCAAAGTGCAGGATGGCTTTATTTGAGCTATTTTATGTGCTTAATTGGTGCTAGCGAGACCTCTTTCCTGCAAGTAAGCTGCGGCTCGTTTTTAGCCTTGCAGAGAGGTTTCCCGGAGCAATTGAATTGCAAATCTCTTGCGGCCGTTTTAGATCAAAGGCTTTCCTCCGCAAGAGATAGCAAGGCACCGTCCGCAAGCCTGCCGGAATCCCCGGCCGTAAGGGAATAGAATAGCAGAATAGCTTGCGGCCGGTCCTTGCGGCCCCGCAACGGCTGCGGCCGCTAATAGAATGAGGCCCTATGTGTTTGTGTGAGTTTTCATACAATTCTGTTTGGTGCGCACCACTGTTGGTATGCTTATTTAGGCTTCTTTCTAAGGCTTATAGGTTGTTAAACATTAAATAAGAATGTAAATGTAGTTTGCTATGTGTTTGTGTGAGTTTTCGTACAATCCTGTTTGATGGGCACCACTTTTGTTATACTTATGTAGTGTTTTTTCTAATGGTTATAGGTTGTTAAACATTGAAAAAGAATATGGCCCTCATTCAATTGCGATTTGGCCAATTGAATAGGGCTCTAAATAAGAACATAACATATTTTTTTAAATAAGTTTTTAGTTAGTGAAAACCTTGCTTTTGGATAGATGTTTACTAACTAAAAACTTCTTTAAAAAATATGTTATGTTCTTATTTAGACCCCTATTCAATTGGCAAAATTGCAATTGAATAAGGGCCTATGAATTTAGTTTGCTATGTGTTTGTTACAATCCTGTTTTGTGTGTACCACTTTGTGTGTACCATATGTTGCATACTTTGGCCCTCATTCAATTGCAGTTTGGCCAATTCAATAGGGTTCTAAATGTGCTTATTTCGAGCCCTATTGAATTGTCCAAAATATCAATTGAATGAGGGCCTTTGGTTGCTGGATTTGTTATATTGTGAGGGCCTCATTGAATTTCGTTTTTGGCAATGGAATTAGGCTCAATATGAGCACAGAGCATATTTTTTTACAGAAGTTTTTAGTTAGTGAACTTGTATCCAAAAGCAAGGTCTTCACTAACTAAAAACTTCTGTAAAAAAATATGCTCTGTGCTTATATAGAGCCCTATTGAAATGGGCAAATCACATTTGAATGAGGCCCTCGGCCATTAAACATATTTAGGTCCTGAATCAATTGCGAGTTAGCCAATTGAATAGGGCTCTATATAAGCACATAACATATTTTTTGACAGAAGTTTTGAGTTAGTGAAGACCTTGATTGTGGTTAGAAGTTCAGTAACTAAAAATGTCTGTCTAAAAAATCTGTTATGTGCTTATATAGAGCCCTATTCAATTGGCTAACTCGCAATTGAATGAGGCTCATGGTTCGGTTCTTTTTTATACTTAATACTTTACCTTGATTGAAGTGTGGAATGACAGAGGGTCCCCTCCTGGCAATCTTAATCCGCCGGTCTTCTTGTAGTGTCTGTTTGAAAAATAAAGTGAAATAGTGAATTATATAATTATTATTTTTTATTTAGCAAACCATGGCCTTTTCAGCATATAATGTCTTGTTGTATCTTACCTCTTCTTCTTTGTTGGTGTTCTTTAAAAGGGATTGTGCTTCACAATGCACGGTGCAAATTGTTGAGTGACGCTGTTGATGCAGAGTCTGTTTGAATATTAAAAAAAGTAGAAAGATTAAGCTTTAGGTGATCTATTGAATTGCAGTAAATTAATGTCATTTAAATATAGTTCTGTAATTATTTTCAATTAACATTATTTTTCGGTGGGGGCTACACACATATGTTACATACATGAAACACATTTCCATAGTTTAATGTCATTTTTTTGTGTGCGTGTGACATATCACTATACATGAATCATATTTTAATTGTTAAATTAACCTTATTTTTATTTTTGGCCAACATACATAAATGTGTGTGTGACATGTGACTACAGATGATACACATATATGTGCGTGTCACATATCAGTATACATAACTCATATTTTAATAGTCCCAACTTATTTTTTTCTAATGTAATTTAAATGTAGTTGTTTAATTAGTTTGTTTTAAGATAATTTTGTTGCAGGGGCAATACACATAAATGTGCGTGTCACATGTCACTATACATGATACACATAAATGTGCGTGTCACATGTCACTATACATTATACGCATATATGTGCGTGTCACATGTCACTATACATAAACCTCTTTTTCTTATTTAATTTTTTTTTGATGTCCTGTCTTGATAATAAAATGTAATATATTATAGCTTACCTCTCAGTTGTAATTTGCACAGTGTAAAGTATTAAATTAGGAAAGAATTGTCTTCTCAAGTTTTAGCAGCAGTTATGTCTGAAGTCACTCCGTTCATCACCTGAGGAGAAATGTATTTTTCTCTGTCAAATAGGCAGTATTTATAAACTTGTAGAACATTCTGGAAAGTTAGACCGTTAGAACGCAATACGCATGCGCTATTTGCGTTCCAGCTTACAATTTGCGTTCCATCCGCCATTTTGTGCGTAGTAGTGGTTAAAATGGTGTTTAATATGAGTGTGATCCGTTCCGCATAGTATGTGTTTCATTATTGCGAGTAAGTGTAGTGTAGTTACGTCTGGAGCCTCGTTTTCGTTTTGTTCGGCGGCCATTTTTTCTCTCGCTTAGCCGATTTTCGGCCGTTTAAACTCTTTGTTTTGGACTTAAATGGACGTGTAAATGAACTTTTGAAGGTGCCGGATGCCCCCCCGTGCTGTAAGTAAGCTTTTTATGTGTTTGTTGTGTTCATTTCTTGTGTTTGTGATGTTTTGATGCGCGGCGGTTGGAATGGGTCTTTCGCGGATGTATTTTTTTCCGATGCGGCCGTATTTTGTTGCGATGTTGCCGTATTTTTGGCGATATACGCAGTTACCTTTTACGTGTACGACGCAGTGTATTTGTTTCTAAGTCGTGCGTATGTGTGTTAAGAGCGTGTGAGGGGCCTTTTTTACTGTTTTTTTGTTAAGTCTTGCGTCTGTGTGTCTGGGTGGAAGCGGGTGTGAGGCGACTTTAAGTTTTTTTTTGTTATGAAGTTGTGTGTGTGTGTGTATGTGTGTGTTAACACAGCCGATGTTGGGATGCTCCCACCACCGCAAATGCGGACCCTCGCTTTGCGAGGATCCGCATTTGCGGGGACGTTGTTGGGTTTTTGTTGGCTGGGAGGTTGGGTTTATTTTGTTAAAAAGTCGTGTGTGTGTATGTGTGTGTTAACACAGCCGATGTTGAGCCTCCACCTCCGCAAATGCCTCCACCTCCGCATTTGCGGGGACGTTGGGATGCTCCATCACCGCAAATGCGGGCCCTCGCTTCGCGAGGACCCGCATTTGCGGGGAACTGCGTCCCTCGCTTTGCGAGGGACGCAGTTCTTGCGGGCTCGCTGCGCGAGCCCGCAAGCGTGAGCAACGACCCGTACGCTCACAACTATATATGTGATATAAATATATATATATTTATATATATATATATATTCCTTAATTTGTACTTTATATATACATACTATATACTCCTATATAATCCTTTATTTGTACTTTTATTTGCCCCCGCTGCATTTAAAAGTTTTAAATTCCCTGCCGCGGCTCCTTAAAGGGCCCACGGCACACTATTGGCAATTCCGGCCTCCGACACCTAAAATTGACCCGTTGCAGCGGGGGTCTCCGATCTGAATAGATCAGGCCCCCGCTGCATTTAAAAAAAAAAAAATCCCCTCCGCGGCTCATTAAAGGGCCCGCGGCACACTATTATAATCCCGGCCGCGGCACCTATCTATCTTATATACAATAAATCCTACCTACATACAGAAACCCAAATTCTAAGCTAAAATAAAATAATTAAAATCCTAACTACATACACAGACCCTAATTCTAAGCTAAAATAAAATAATTACAATCCTAACTACATACACAGACCCTAATTCTAAGCTAAAATAAAATAATTACAATGCTAACTAGATACACAGACCCTAATTCTAAGCTAAAATAAAATAATTAAGACCACTTACCTTTAAGATGTCCCTTCAGATCACTAACCTAGGGGTAAAACAAAACAAAAAAATTAGTACAAAACATTAACATAAAATAAATAAACATTATACAGATTCTAAATATTCTACTCACCTTTCCAGCATATCCGGTCCTTCTTTTCTTCTCCGGCGCGGCCCTGTTAAAAAAAACACAATACATTACTACACATACAGACATAAATTAACATAAACATATAAACATATAAATATACATTCAACTTACCTCCCCGCGATGTCCCCAGCCTCCTCCTCTTCTGGGCCCTGGAACCATCCGCGCTCTAAAAAAAATAAAAAAATAACGGAGCCTTTTCCGGAAGGAAATTGACAATGGCGGCTTCTGATTGGCTGAAAAAGCTGTCTATCAATTTCAGGGTTAATTATTGGCTTTTGGGGATCTGTATTGACCCCCATGAGTTATGGGGTTAATTAAGTGCTTATGGGGGTCTGTATTGACCCCCATGAGTTATAGGGTTAATTAAGTGCTTATGGGGGTCTGTATTGACCCCCATGAGTTATAGTGTTAATTAAGGCCTTATGGGGGTCTGTATTGACCCCCCTGAGTGACAGGAATAATTAAGTGCTTATCGGGGTCTGTATTGACCCCCATGAGTTATGGGGTTAATTTTAGTTGCCCTAGTTACAGTCCTTTAAGGACCCGCGAGGCGGGAAATTGAAAAATTTAAATGCAGCGGGGTCACGATCGGTGCCGATCGGGGACCCCCGCTGCAAGGGGTTAATGTGGGGGGGCTGCCGGGGTCCCTATGGACAGCTGCAGCAAGGGGTTTATGTGGGGACACTTCGGGGGTCCCGATGGGGACCCCCAGCATAGAGGGGGGTTAATTTTAGGTGCCGCGGCCGGGTTTAGTAATAGTGTGCCGCGGGCCCTTTAAGGAGCCGCGGCGGGGAATTAAAAAAGGTTTAAATGCAGCGGGGGCCTGATCTATGCAGATCGGGGACCCCCCGCTGCAAGGGGTTAATGTGGGGACTCTTCGGGGAACCGATGGGGACCCCCAGAATAGAGGGGGGTTAATTTTTTTTGCTGCGGCCGGGATTAGTAATAGTGTGCCGCGGGCCCTTTAAGGAGCCGCGGCAGGGAATTTAAAATGTTTAAATGCAGCGGGGGCCTGATCGGTGACCCCCACTGCAAGGGGTTAATGTGAGGGTGCTGCATGGGGGATGTGTATAGGGAGCAGGGGGAGCCTCACACGGTTGTCTCGGGCTGCTCCGAGGCAGCACATAGAGGCTTTAGGATCCCTTGCTAGCACTTTTTGTGTTCGTAGGGATTCTTCCGAGATGCGAGACTCACTCGTAGATTTAAGGCTGCGTGTGACTCCGTAGCTCTTTCAGAGCTTATTCTCGCCCATTTTTCGTAGTCATCGCGCAAAGCAGGCTGCAAGATATTCGGTCCCCGCAAACAGCAAAAAAACTGCCTTTTGGGAGGACCGAGAGAACTACGAGGGAGAATTTAATGAGGCCCTATGTTATTACATGTTGTATGTATTATTTTATTACCTATAATGTTTCTTTTTTTAGGTGTTACCTGTCTTGTGGACAGTTTTGGAGGGCCCTATCTGGAACGAAGAAATGAAGACTAGGGCATCACTGGAGGGGAATTTTGGCCAGGTAAGTGGTCTAATTTACCCTTTTCTATTTTTAGTGAGGCTGGTTTTATTTCATGTAATGTAGGTGTTTTTATTTTATGTAATGTAGGGATTTTTATTTTATGTAAGTAGATGTTTTTTTATTTTCTGTACTGCAGGGTTTTTTATTTTCTGTACTGTGGGGGAGGGGGTATTTCCTGTAATGTAGTTTTTTATTTCTTGTAATGTAGTTTATTATTTTCTGTAATGTTGTTTTTTTTCTGTAATGTAGTTTTTTTATTTTGTGTAATTAGTGGGGTGCTAGGTATTTTATTAGGGGGTAAGGTAGGTAGTGTAGGGGTTAATAAGGTAGAGAAGAGGGGGTTAATATGATAGGGTAGAGGGTGTTAATAGGATAGTGTAGAGGGGGGTTAATTAGTTGGAGGGGGTTATTAGAATGGGATAGGGTAGGAAAGGGTTAATAGTGTAGTGCTTAGACTTTGTGTCATGAGGGTCCTGGAGACCCTTATGGCACTTATAGTGTTAATTGGGAGGGTTAAGTATTTCCCATGAGGGTCTGTACAGACCCTTATGGGAATGATGGAGTTAATTAGAGGCTCCTGAGGGTCTATATAGACCCCCATGAGTTAAGGGGTTAATTTTAGGTGCCGGGGGGTATTTAAAGTACCCCCGCGGCAAGAGTAATTTTTTTAGTTAGTGCGGGTCCTTTAAGCTCCTTTCAGGACCTGCGAGGCTGAAAATTTAAATTTTAACTGCAACGATGATGGCAATCTCATTTGCCATTGGCCACGTCTAACCCGTTACTACAGGTGAAACTAATGACGGATCCTGTTCATGGCCGCACATCCATCGTGCGGCAAACTGGGTTACAATTTAGTGTCTCCAGATCGTAGCTTGCAGCACCTTCCAATTTAAAAGCCCCGTAACATGGGGGAATTATAAGCCCGCAGCCGCTGAATACCTCTCACTTACTGGGGTCCAATTTAATGAGGCTGATGGTACTGACGAAGCCAAGTGTGAGAAAAATATATCAAAAAGTGATATCAACAATTGAATTTGCTGAGTTTTAACATTGCAGGTAAGGGTCTGTAAATTTATATATATATATATATATATATATATATATATATATATATATACATATATATATATATATACAGTATATATATATATATATATATATATTATATAAATAAGCAGATATTCTATAAACATCATTTAGACAAGCGGAGAGCGGACATAGAAAAGATATATGTAGCGTATTGGCACAAATGTGTTATTTTATGACAATTTATATTTTCTTTCTAGCTTGTAAAGAATTATCCTAAATTATTTTGCAAGGAACATCATATGTTGCAAAGAAGAGTGCAGCAGATAGAGGTTGCATTATATGGTACTGACGAAGCCAAGAGTGAGAAACATTTCTGAGTTTTAACATTGCAGGTAAGGTACTCAAAGATTTTGGTCATTCTTTTTTAATTTCAAGAAAACTGCATATGTTGATATAATTTTTTACATTATATTTATAGATTTTAATTTGTCCTTTTCCCCCTCTCTACCTCCCTTGTGTTTCCCTCCCCTCTCCCTTGTGTCTTATTTCCCCCTCTCCCTCCCTTGTGTCTAATTTTCCACTCTCTCTCTCCCTTGTGTCTCATTTGCCCCCTACTCACTCTTTCCCTTGTGTCTCATTTCCCCCTCCTCTCCCTCCCTTGTGTCTCATTTCCCCCCTACTCACTCGTTCCCTTGTGTCTCATTTCCCCTCCTCTCCCTCCCTTGTGTCTCATCCCCCCCTCCTCTCTCTCCTTTGTGTCTCATTTCCCCCTCCTCTCTGTCCCTGTGTCTCATTTCCCACCTCCACTCCCTCCCTTCTGTCTTCATTTGCCCCCTCCTCTCTCTCCATTGTGTCTCATTTCCCCCTCCTCTCTCTCCCTTGTGTCTCATTTTCCCCTCCTCTCTTTCCCTTGTGTCTCATTTCCCCCTCCTCTCCCTCTCTTGTGTCTTCTTTTCCCCCTCCTCTCCCTCGTGTCTTATTTCCCCCTCCTCTCCCTCCCTTGTGTCTCCTTTCCTGCCTCCTCTCCCGCATGTCTTCTTTTACCCCTCCCTTGTGTCTCCTTCCCCCTCGTGTCTCCTTTCCTGCCTCTTCTCCCTCCCTTGTGTCTCCCTTCCCCCTCTTCTCCCTCCCTTGTGTCTCATTTCCCCCCCTCTACCTCCCTTGTGTTTCCATTTCACCCCTCCTCTCCCTCCCTTGCATCTCCTTTTCCACCTTCCTTCCCTTCCTTGTTTCTCCCCCCCTTGTGTCTCCTTTTCCCCCCTCCTCCTCTCTCTCCCTTGTGTCTCCTTTCCCCCTCCTCTACCTCCCTTGTGTCTCCTTTTCCCCTCCTCTCCCTTCCTTGTGTCTCCTTTTCCCCCTCCTCTTCCTCCCTTGTGTCTCCTTTCCTGCCTCCTCTCCATTGTGTCTTATTTCCCCTCCTTCCCTTGTGTCTCCTCCCCCCTCCCTTGTGCCTCCTTTCCTGCCTCCTCTCCCTCCCTTGTGTCTCCTTTCCCCCCTCCTCTCCCTCCCTTGTGTCTCCCCCCTCCTCTCCCTCCCTTGTGTCTCCTTTCCCCCCTCCTCTCCCTCCCTTGTGTCTCCTTTTCCTCCCTCCTCTACCTCCCTTGTGTCTCCTCCCCCCCTCCTCTACCTCCCTTGTGTCTCCTTTTCCCCCTCCTTTCCCTCCCTTGTGTCTCCTTTGGTGGTTCAATGGATCAATTGCGTCCCAGCCCTGCTGGCGTGTCCTCTCTTCAGCATACAGATATAGCAATGATGTAATGACGCTGCAGAGAAGATGCGCCGGCAGGGGTGTAAAGCCATTAGTTCGCTGAACCACCAATGAAGGAGCAGCCTACAACTTATGGGGTCCGAAAGTCTTGGGAGCTAAGTTCCCGGGCGCTGGGGGAGGTAGAGGGGAAATAACAGAAAGGCAGAGGGGAAATGAGAAAGAGGCAGAGGGGAGATGATAGCCCTGCGTGCCTGCGGAGCTCATTGCAGTCCTTGCAGCCAGGGGTGATGGGAACCCTGCGGGCCTCGCGATAAGGGCCTGCGTCGCTCGTCGCGAGCCCTGCAATGAGCGCCGCCATAGTTGGGGATCTAAACTGCGGGCCTGGCTTCACGAGGTCCGCAATGCGTGACCGACATCGCAAACGTCACCAACATTCGTAAAGTCCACAACTATATATGTGATTATCGGAGGTAGAACGTGATCAACAGAGTCATGCTAAACAAAATAATTTGCCTATCCCAAGAGTCAATATGGTTCTTTGAAGAGTTTGCCATTGTGATAAACGCTGTTATAATTTACCAACATCTGATGAGGTTGCAATGGTGTTTCAAAATGACGATGGTGAACCACCATTTCAGCGCGATATTCAAATTTATCCAAGAAATAGTGCAAGAAAACAACAACCTTTTATTAGCATAAGTATTTTAAGTACAAATTTGGAACCTATGACATATCTAATTTTTTTTTTCAAATTGTGGGCAGGATGGAAAACAAAATGAGTACTTCCAAGTTATCCAAATAGTAAAGTTTGTGTAAGAAATAATATTCCAATGCTTGAATATAAAGTTGTTCAAACTGCTATTCGAGATAACTTTAATGCAATTTTATACAGTGGAAAACTGACACAACAGTGGATAATTGATTCATATCTTCAAGTAGAAGCAAACAATCTAAATTTTATTAAATATCAACAAAGTAAGCTCTGTGTAGAACAGTATTGTGGACTTAAGGATTATGTAGCTGAAGTTGCTACAAACAGAGGACTTAGAGCTGGCAAAGCCATCGTTTTGCCACCTTCTTTTCAAGGATCTGCTTGCAATATGAAAGATACAATGATGCTATGGCTATTGTTACAACATTTGGGAAACCAGATTTACAGCCTTATTAAATTGCGATTTGGCCAATTCTAAAGGGCTCTATATAAGCAGAGAGCATGTTTTTTTACAGAAGTTTTTAGTTAATGAAGACCTTGCTTTTGGATAGAAGTTCACTAACTAAAAACTTCTGTAAAATAAATATACTCTGTGCTTAAATAGAGCCCTATTCAATTGGCCGAATCGCAATTTAATAAGGCTGTTATTTATTACATTTACATGCAATCCACAATGGTCATAGATTGTGGATAATTTGCAAGCTGGACAAAGTGCTTTGGATAGACCAGATTTATTTGTTCTATTTACACAATAGAATAAAAAAAAAGAGGCCTTCTACATGCTCATATTCTTTTAATTCTAGAAGAAAAAGATTCTGCTGATTGAGTAGATTCAATTAATATTACCAGATCCACAAAACAATGCTACACTTTATGAAATTGTTACAAATCGCATGATTCAAGGCCCATGTGGAGAGTTAAATTCTCACTCACTATGTATGGAAAATGGAAAATGCTGTAAAAATGTCCCTAAAGAATCTATACAAAAAATGTTTTCTAATTGTGATGGATATCCTTTGTATTGAAGAAGAGAAGGTCCCAAAGAACTGTAAATATTCATGGTAAAAATGTAAATAATCAATTTGTTGTTCCATATAATCCAGTTTTGTTGTTGAAGTAAAATGCACACATAAATGTTGAAGCTTGCACTTCTATCAAATCAATTAAATATGTATATAAATATATTTACAAAGGATATGATGCTGCAAGTGTAGTTGTGCAAAGTGAACCGAATGAAGGAAATCTAATTTTACATCATGAACCTTTATGTCATGTAGATGCTCGGTATGTAAGTGCTCCAGAAGCAATGTGGCGGCTCTTAAAATGTTAAATGCATGATCGTTCACATGCAGTTTATCGTTTGGCTATTCATTTGCCACAAACCCAGTTAGTTTATTTTAATGCTGGGGAAAAAGAATACTCTTGACAAAATCGAGAAACCACACTTACTGCTTGGTTTACATAAATTGTAAAGATAGTGATGCTAGGGAGTTGTTATAAATTGATATTTCATATCATTATGTTTGTATTAATGGGGCATGGAGAAAAAGGAGTGGTAATAAAATTATTCCACAAATGTATACTGTTAGTCCGAGAGACATTACAGGTGCACAAAGTTTTGAACATTTGAGAACTATGAATGACATAGTTTATGATACCTTTCAATTAGCTGTGCGACAAAGAAACTTACTTGCAGATGATACTGAATGGGAGGGATGTCTGGAAGAAGCAGAACTATGTCAAATGCCTAAGCAAGGGATGCAACAGATTAGTTTCATTTGCATATTTTTCTAATCTTGCTAATGGGAAAAATGTAAATTGACAATGTGTGAAGACTTTTTTTAAAAACATGTTAGTGAGTCAATTGCAGAATTAAAAGTTATAAAGGAAATTCAAGAGGTCTTTCTTTGCCACGGTTTCAGTTGCGCAACATTTAATCTGCCAGATCCAGGAATATTAGATGAAATAAATTATGAACAGTATGACTCTGTTGTTGAAAAAGAAAAAGCAGATGACAAAATTGCCACTTTTAATAAATTACAATTGGAAGCATTTAAAGCCATAAAACAAGCACAACATGACAAAATGGTAAAAGAGCGTTGTTTTTATTTTGATGGACCTGGTGGATCGGGCAAAACATATTTATATAATTTATTGATTAATTTGATTAGAGGTAAATGTGAGATAGTACTTTCATTTACAATGACTGGAATTGGTGCACTTTTGTCAGAAGGTTGTAGAACTGTACAGATGGATTTAAACTTCCAGTTCCAATTTTGGATACATTGGTCTCGAATATCAGAATGACATCATTTCAAGCTACAAATCTTCAAAAAAATAAATTAATTATAATTGATGAGGCTCCTGTAATGTCTTGCCATGCTCTTTGGTGTATAGATGCTTTGTTACGTGAAGTCATGGCTAATAATTTACCTTTTGGGGGGAAGGTTAGGTGGGGATTTTTGCCAAACATTACCAGTTGTTGTGCATGGAAATAGAATGGACATTGTTGAAACATGTTTAAAGTCAAGTAGACTTTGGAAATCATTTATACATCTAAAAAATATGAGATCAGAAGGACAAAATTATTTCAATGATTAGTTAATTCAAATTAGTGAAGGCAAAACAGGAGTAATAACAAAATTACCACAGGATACTGTTGAAATTCCATTGTCAATGATTTGCAATGATCACATATATAGTTGTGAGCATGCGAGCCCGCTCGAGCCGTTGCTCACGCTTGCGGGCTCACTGTGCAAGACGCAGGCTCGCATAGCGAGCCTGCGGCCCGCAGTTGCTGGCAAGGACCGAAGCCGCCTGTGAGGCATACGCCACCTCTGGGGTTTTTATTTTTGTTAAAGATGCGGGTCTCATTGTGAGGAGAAAACCGGGTGGGGAGGGAGGCTAGGCATATAGCAAGGAAGAATGAGTGGCAGCTGATCACAGGCCACTCTGTGAGAACAAGGGGCAAATAGCTGTGGAGGGATGGGATATGGGCAGGCTGTCTGTGCCAGGAGCGAGCGAGCTGTTAGAGCGGGCGGACAGACAGTACAGGTATGGCGGGTCGTATAGGGACTAGCTGATATAAACCCACTCACTATATATATATATATGTGTATATATATATATATATATATATATATATGTGTGTGTGTATATATATATATATATATATATATATATGGTACTGCAAAAGACTTGATAAAGAAGTCTACTCTCAAAAGCTTATCATAATGAATGTTTGTCCAATAAAAAAGGTATCACCATATACTGCAATACTCTGATTATACAACTAATTACTGGAAGGCTAAAGGACTCTAAACACGCAAAACACCACCAGAAACACGCAAAACACCAGAAAACAGCTACGGATATTCCGCCACAGCCGCATACCACACATTAGCCGCCATTTTAGAACAATAACTTATACAATGCGGAAGTACACAGCTACACTAACGGATTTGCCTCGCGCACTATTACACTACACACTTTCATCGAGCTTACACAGCAGCTCCACAGCACTGATGGTGCAGCAACATCAAAACAGATTGTCAGCTCTTCAACACTATGATTCCTGCATATATTACTTCAAAATAGGTAAAGTATATTACTTTATTAATCTATTAGTTATTTCATTATTATACACCAAACAGCATTAGCTCACTTACAATTTGATTGCCCTAAATTTTTGGACGGGCAATTCGCTAGTCACATATATTAGTTGTCGTATTGCGAGTTTGTCCGTCATGTTAAAAATTACGAAGTTGTCGGCAAACTCGCAATGCTGACAGCTGCACATGCGGGCGTTAGGCCGCACGCAAGGGAGGAGACACGGGAGGTAGAGGTGGGGAGACACAGAGAGCACGCGCACGTGCGAATGGAAACACGGGAGGGAGAGACACAGAGGAGGGGGAAGAGACACAGGGGAGGGAGAGGAAGGAGAGAGACACAGTGGAGGGAGAGGAGACACAGGGACGGGAGGGGGGAAGAGACATGAGGGAGGAGAGGGGAAGAGACACAGGGAAGGGAGATGGATGGAAGAGACAGAGTGGGGAGAGACACAGGGGAGGGAGAGAGAGACACAGGGGAGGGTGAGAAAGATACACAGGGGAGGTAGGAGAGGGAAGAGACACAGGGGAGGGAGATGTGAGGGAAGGAGACACACGGGAAGGAGAGCGGGAAAGAGGAACAGGGGAGGGAGGGGGAAGAGACACGGGAGGGAGAGGGGGAAAGAGACACAGGGCAGGGAGAGGGGAGGGGGGTAAGAGACACAGGAAGGGAGGAGGGAGGAAGAAACACAGGGGAGGGAGATGTTGGGGAAGGAGACACAAGGGAGTTAGAGGTAGTAAAGGGGGGAGAGACTTGCAATGAGCACCTCCAGTCAAGTAGAGGGATGAGAGGTAGAGGGGGGGGAGGCTCGCAATGAGCGCCAGAGGCGCTAATCGCAAGGCCAGTAAAGTAGAGGGGGTTGAGAGGCTCGCAATGAGGGCTAAATGCGCTCATTGCGAGGCCCGTGATGAGCACCAAAGGCACTCATTGCAAGGCCAGTAAAGTAGAGCCAGGCAGGGTAGATGGGGGGAGAGCCTCGCAATGTGTGGCAAACACCATTGCCAGGCTTCAAATGTTATTATTTGACGGGCAGGTTGCTAGTTCCATAATATCAGCTATATTCCAAAAAGCAATGATTATACGGAGCTTGCACAAAAAGTAATATTAACATCGGGAAAAAAAAGTTGCTTTGCTTTTGAATAATGAAATTTTAGAATTAATAGATGGTACTAAAACAAATGTATTAAAGTGCAGACTGTGTACTATCCAATGAGTGAGAAAAGAGTGAGACAAACTTTTCTACATAATTTTTAAATTCACTAACACCATCATGAATGCCTTTACATATTTTGCAACTTAACAAAGGCGCTATCGTTATGTTACTGTGGAATATGAACCTAAAAAAGGACTTTGTAATGGGACAAGATTAATTGTTCAGGATTAACATGATCATTTCATTGATGCTGAAATTATTAATGGCACACATAAAGGTGACAGTGTTTTTATTCCTAGAATTGATTTGGCTCTGACCGAAAAATTTTGCCATTTGTACTTCCGCGAAGACAATTGCCAATTACTATGGCATTTGCCATGACTATAAACAAATCACAAGGGCAAACTTTTAATGCTGTTGGTCTGTTTTTGGAGGAACCAGTATTTGCACATGGTTAACTATATGTGGCATTTTCAAGATGTAAAAATCCTTTACAAATTAAAGTGTTTGTGAAAAAAACAGAAAGTCAAGGTGAACTATTAGGTGATGGGAGAGTATTTACTTAAAACAATGTATATGATGAAGTTTTGTAAAAAATAAACGAAAAAGTGATTTTTAACAATTTTCTGTACATTTAAAAATATGAATAAAGAAAAAAAAGAGGATATCTATATATAAATAATAAATGTTATGGCATGGCAAAAATATTTATAACAATTAAACTAATTCATTGCTTTGACATAACATTGTAGAAAATAAAATAACTAAATATATTATTGGTTATTATATTTGTGATTTTATGACATTTAATCATCTCATTTGAAAGTTAATTATTTTTTAATTTGTTTTGCATATGCAAATTGTTTATTCTTATTATACAAAAAAAATTTAATCTCAGAGACAGGGGCGCACAGAGATACAAATGGTACAGAGAGAGAGAGAGAGCACACAAACAGACACAAGTTACTATTTATAAGACAATATCATGCCATCATTTTTGACGGGCAAGTTACTAGTATAGGGAATTTTGCGCTTATTGTAAGGTTCGCAGTGATCTTGTTTTGTCGCTTATTGCAAGGCTCTCCCCTGGTGTAGTTTGTGTCCTATAAGCACCATTGGCGCTCCTTGTGGGTGGCGTGGTGAAGGTGTTTGTGGTTGTTTGCGATAGTGTGGTGTTTTTTTTTTTTTTTGTGTATATTTTATTTTTTTATGCTAATTAATGAAATCATAAATAAATATACTTTATCTGTTTGTAATTAATATATGCAGAAAGGAAAGTGCTGAAGAGCTAACAATCTGTTTTGATGTTCCTGCAGCATAAAATGTAGATTTGCAGTGCTGTTGTGCTGAGGTGTAAGTGTCAGCAATGTGTGCAGTGTGTAGTGTAAATAGGCTGCGTTAGCGAGGGGAAGCCGTTTGTGTAGCTGGGTACTTCTGCATTCTGTAAGTTAGTGTTGTAAAATAGCGGCGAATGTGTATGTGTTAGGCGGGTTTGAATGATTTAGCGTCCTTGCTAATGGTGTAAGTTGTAGGTCGTACAAATTTTTGTAAAAGCTGTATTTGCTTTGCGGTATTTTGCGGCTTTAGGGGTTGTTTAGCCTTGTTTTCGTTTTTTTCGTCTCCTATTTTTTCTCTTGCTTAGGGGTTTTCGAGTTTCTAAACTTTGTAAATTTAACTGAAATCGAGGTTTAACCTGTGTTGCAGAGGTCCTGGGTGTCCCCCCTTGCTGTCGGTAAGGTTTTTATTTTATTTTTGTCTGTTTTTTTGTGTTTTTTAATATTTGCCGCTGTGCGCGGGTTGTATTTTTGCGAGTCCGTAATAGAATTTTTCTAAGTCCCGCGGGTCATAGTTTTTTTTTGTGTAAGTCCGCAATTTTTTATTTTCTAAGTTGTGTAAATGCGGACCTTCGCTGTGGCTCATTGCAGCCGACGTGGGAGCCTCTGCAAATTTGCAGTCTGAAAGTCGTAGGGGGTCGTAGGGAAGAGCGCCTATGGCGCTCATCTCCACCAGCACAAGGAGCGCCTTTGGTGCTCCTTGTCAGCAACTGCGGCCCTCGCTGCAAGTTGTCGTCATGCTTTGCTCGCCTCGCAAAGTGAGGCGAGCAGTTGAGGCACGCGGGAGTTAGGCTGCAATGAGCAAAGGCGCTCATTGCACTTCGAGCCTCACGGAGCGAGGCGAGCAGTTGAGGCACGCTGGACTCATTGCAGTACGAGCCTTGCGAAGTGAGGCAAGCAGTTGAAGCACGCTGGACGTAGGCTACAATGAGCGCTGAGGCGTGGAGACACGCAGAGACACGCGGGTGGATACAGGCGGGACTTAGCTGGCGCTCATGCCCAGGAACTTGGGCAAAATAACAGCCCGTAGAACTTAGTACCCGAAGCACGTAGATGGACTGCGGGCCTCACAAAAATACGACTTTAAGGGCCGAACCACCGAACTGGAAAACATGCAAAAACACAAATATGCCTCAAATTCACTTACACACTCACACACAGCACAGTGGGAGAGCCAGGGAGCCTGTGAGTAAGGTTGTAAGTAAATTTGAGTCATATTTTGCCTTTTTTCACGAACGAAAATAGGCGAGGCGGGGAAAAAAATGGCTGAAAAAACGTAAACAAGATGAAAACGAGGCCGAGGGACGTAAAACGAGGCCGAAGTACCTAAATGCAAGCCCTAAGCACTAAGACTTAATGCAATCCAGTAACACTTAATACAAAGCAGTAACATTTAACTCAAGCCAGTAACAACCCAAGCCAATAGACCCCTAAACTACACAGGCCTATAAAGTACATAGGGGGAGAGGCTCGCAATGAGAGCCGAAGGCGCTCATCGTGGAGGTCGCAATGAGCGCCAAAGAGGTTCATTGCACAGTAGGAAAGGTGCAGATTGACAAAAACAGCAAAGAACGTCAAAGCCGCTCATTGCAGGGCTCACCATGAGCGCTGAAGGTGCTCAGAGGGGCCATATCCTCGCATTTTGTGGCAAATAGCATTGCCAGGCTTCAAATTTGCTTGACGCCATTTTTGACGGGGAGTCGCTAGAATATAATCCTTTATTTGTCCTATATATGTGTGTATATATATATGTATATATATATATACATTGTATAAAATCCTTTATTTGCACTATATTATCTATTTAAATCTGATTATTTCTATCTTTTCTACATGAATATATGTGTGTGTGTGTGTATATATATATATATATATATATATATATATATATATATATACTCATCTCTCTCCATATAAATGTACGTGAATCATTTGCTCGTCCATCACAGTCACACTTAGTCCCCATCTACAGCAACCCAGGGCTGTGCTGACGCACTAGGCGCACATAGCGCTGCTATACACTGTTTCCTAGGAGACAGCTCGGCAGTAAGGACCCGTTGCTATGGCAGCTGAAGCCTCTCTTTCCCTCGCGGTCACCACCTACCTTGTAGTGACGTCAAGCCCAGCGCTGCTCCTCAAGCGCCTGCGCAGTGTCTTCCAGTGGGCGTGGTCGCAGTGGCTGTTTAGAAGTCTAGGATGGTGGTTCAGTCGGAGCAATATAGTAGGCGCACCAACCGGAAGTGCCGTTCTGGTAGCTGTTTCCGGAGGGGAAGGTGTTGAGTGGGACTCTTCGGGGGGTTGGTTGTCAGGGGGATAGGGGGGTTGCAGGCCCGGGGCCCCAAGCTCTCAGGCGGTGGGGACCCGGTGAAGATGGCAGTGTGGCGACCGCCTCAGTACTGAGCCTGTGTCGATCCAGTCAGTCCGGAGGAGGATGAGCCTGCTGTGTGCGCAGTACCTCAGGTGAGGGGAGCCAGGCACAGGATGATGAGGAGCCAGGCACAGGATGATGAGGAGCCAGGCACAGGATGATGAGAGGAGCTAGGCACAGGATGATTAGAGGAGCCAGGCACAGGGAGCCCAGAGGATCCAGGCACAGGGGTCTGAGAGGATCCAGGCACATGGGGATGAGGGGATCCAGGCACATGGGTCTGAGAGGATCCAGGCACATGGGTCTGAGAGGATCCAGGCACATGGGTCTGAGAGGATCCAGGCACAAGGGTCTGAGGGGATCCAGGCACAAGGGTCTGAGGGGATCCAGGCACAAGGGTCTGAGGGGATCCAGGCACAAGGGTCTGAGGGGATCCAGGCACAAGGGTCTGAGGGGATCCAGGCACAGGGTTCTGAGGGGATCCAGGCACAGGGTTCTGAGGGGATCCAGGCACAGGGTTCTGAGGGGATCCAGGCACAGGGTTCTGAGGGGATCCAGGCACAGGGTTCTGAGGGGATCCAGGCACAGGGTTCTGAGGGGATCCAGGCACAGGGTTCTGAGGGGATCCAGGCACAGGGTTCTGAGGGGATCCAGGCACAGGGTTCTGAGGGGATCCAGGCACAGGGTTCTGAGGGGATCCAGGCACAGGGTTCTGAGGGGATCCAGGCACAGGGGTCTGAGGGCAGGGGTTTTGGGTCAAGTGCCAAAGGTTGCTCACCTTTGCTCTTTTATGATTGGATTAGGATAAAGATTGACAGATGTCAGAGGGAGGTGTGGACTGGTTTAGAGCTGGATGCTACATGAACACCAGTCACAGAATGGTAATTGCTATGGGTTACCTTTCTGTGGCACTCAAATGAATAGGAACTTTTATTAAATCAATTATTGTATAATTTGGGATCCCATTTACAAATCATTAGAGCCTAGGAGCCTAACAATTTACTTCTGATCCTATTTTTTTTATTATTATGCATATATTTCTATCTATTATCCCTTCCCTGGCTTCTACACAACATTTGACTGGCTCCTCACAAACTTGACTGGCTACTAAGCTTCAGATAAACATGTCAACTCCTGATGTAGATTAGGTTGTATAGCATGTGGGGACTTAGACTGTTGTGGTGGTAATTCGATAACTCTGTATTACTGTGAAATATTATCTTTTCATATGAGTATTTTTGTGGTTCAGTATGACCATTATCTTGTCAGTTCGCACATTTTTACATATCCTATATTAACTAGACAAGTAGTTCTTAAAATTGTTGATGACAAGGACATGTTAAAACTTTTCAAAGGTTATTTGGGCCTCTGTACCATCACTTAAATGACCAGTGTAGCCATATATTTATACTCTTTTGAAGACCTAGTGGGCCAAATATTTCAGTAAATAAAAACAACAAAAGTTTGTTTCTGCTGAGCTGTATCTTTAGGTAGGAGGCCTTGAATACAGGGGACGTTTCCATCTGTTATAGTGGTAATGTGTCAGTCCAGAATGCAAGTGCATTCAGTAGGTAATAAACATACAAAATGACACTTTGCTCTTTTGAAGAACTAATCATGATACAGTTTGTATCTTCATTACCCCACTGTATGTTTTGCTATGTCCTTTCATTGCCCTAAGAGCTTCTTCCCCAGCGAAGTAAATTAATGACACTTGTATTTAGTTCTACTGAATGCACTTTCATTCTGAATTGTCACATTACCACTAAAGCCGATGGAAACTTCCTTTGCATACAAGGTCTCCTACCTAAAGATACAGCTCAACATAGACAAATGCAGCACAATTGCATTTAATAGGCAAGGCTGAGACTACAGTGGTCCATTAACCTCTATGTTTGTAAAGTATCACTAGTATGTAGCCTATGTCTTCAAATTGTCAAATTCTCTTTGAACTGAAACATATTAACATTATTAATATATAATAATGCAAATATTGTGTTTAAGGTGTCATTCTTTCCCATGGGGGTAATTGACATTCCCCATTCCTAACATCTATTTCTTACCCCACTCTGTGGACTAACGTAGCTTTAAAGGTCCAGTGTCTCTGTCTGTCTATATAAACACTATAATGGAAAAGTTGTTAATTTTCTGTTTCAAATAATCATATACAGGGTCGAGTCACATTATTATGACCACCAACTACTTTTTACATCCGCAGCGAGTAGCCAATGAAATACGGCATGTGTCCTGAGCTGGCTTGGTGGGTATATTGGGTGACATGTAGACATTCTGCAAACATATCATGGTTAAAATGCGCAAGTTATCTGACTTTGAAAAGGGATGATCATTGGCTTTCGGGCCCAGGGTGGCAGTATTTTTCAAACAGCGCAGTTTGTGAACTGTTCACTTACTGCTGTTGGTTAAAGTGTACCATGACTGGATAAACGGCACCATTGCGCATACATGGTATTAAAACTACTGAACACAAGTGCCATTGATGTCAGAGGTGAACGTAGGCTGCGAAGGTGTGTGAAGGCCAAACAACATGGTACAGTTGAGCAACTCGTTGTCCAAACTAACCAGGGGGCTACCAGACGTGTGTCTAAAACGACAGTACAGCCAACCCTGTTGCATATGGGGCTCTGAAGCAAACGGCTGGTCGCTGCACCCATGTTGACGAGGTTTCATTGTCAGAAACAGCTTCAATTTGTACGAGAGTCCCAAAATTAGACCTCCTCTAATTAGCAAAGGGTTGCCTTCTCTGATGAGTCGTGTTTTCAGCTCCATTAACTGGACGGATGTTAGCGTGTCGGGAGCGACACCTCTGAGAACAAACACTATGCAACCACTGTTGGAAGAACACAAGCTGTTCACGGCAGCCTTATGGAATGTTTTCTTGGCATTGTCTGGGTCCACTCATACCTCTGGAAGGCACTCTCAACCGATTGGGTTATCTATCCATTCTTGCAGATCCAGTACACCCATACATGTTAGTTGTTTTGGCCTCTTCCAGCAGGACAATGCAACACGTCATATGGCCAGAATTACTCAGGAGTGGTTGGAGGAGCATGACAAAGACTTCCAGGTATTTCCCTGACCTCCAAATCCCCCTGACTTGAACCACATCAAGCACCTGTGGGACCACCATGATCGCCACCCTGCACCCTTCAGCACCTGTCTGATGCACTTCAGTCTGGCTCCAGATACCCTTGCCAACCTTCCAGCATCTTATTCACCCCCATGCCGTCTAGCTGCTGTCAGTGCTGCACATGGCGATTATTTGGTATATTATCTGGTGGTCATAATAATGTGATCATTGTTGAAGGCCCTTCTATCTTTTTCATATGCGTTTCTGGTACATTAGTATTTTATTTCTAATCGTGACAATTGCCGGCATTTAGAACTCTTACATTTTTGTTATATTTTTTTTTGTGCTAGTGAAACTTGCCATTTTTTATTATATTACTGTCTATAGGTTATTTCCTCTGATGGAAAGTATAATTATTGTTTACTTTATAACATCACAACTCTTATGCGGTAGGATTTTTTTTTTTTACATGCGTACATAAATGCATGGTGCACTTGAATATTCTGAGCCATTGTGTTCTGAAGCCTTGAAGTTGACACTGTTTATACTGTGGACCTTATTATTACTCTTTCTATAAAACACCAACATTTTCCATAGAGCTATTTATATTATGCAATATAACAGTATGCACAATAAGCAAAAAACATAGGTAAAAATGAATTGAGTTATGCAGAGACACAAATATAATCTGGCAATCTAGAAATTAGCCTGAGCAAATAATGATAATGCCTATAATATCTATGTCCTTATTTCTGAAAGTAAAAGTAATACAGGCAGATGTGTTCTTATGGTAGAAATGCCTGTGATCCACCAATGAGTTGATTCATCAAACATTGTTCTTGATTAATCCTATGTATCTCAAATGCTTTATCTCTTTCCATATACTTTAGGTACTTTCTGTGATGCTTGAGTAATTTTGATCTGTGAAAACATTCAGGTCCAAATTACACTGCTATAGATAAACATATAAGGGTCTTTACCTAAATGTAGTGCTCATAATTGGATATTCATTTTTTGTATATCTGACACATTTATTCATAGCAATCTATACTTTTTAATTGTAAAATATTTCATAGGTACATAACTATCTAGGATGTATGCATGCCAGTGTGTCATAAACTGTAAAGCAGGACCTGACCAATCCAATGAGCCTGGGTAATTATAAATCTAGAGTAATTGTTGTTTGATGCCAAGGCTCTCTCTCATGCCACTGAGGTTCAACTTCCCATTGGTAAGGTAATTATTGGATCCATGTGGTAGCCGCTAGTGATGTCTATCTTGTTTCTACCAGTATCATTATACTACTTGAAAGCAGGGCCGGATTGCCCATTAGGCCAACTAGGCAGCCGCCTAGGGGCGCTTCCCTGTGAAGGGAGCAACTTTAAAAAAAAAAAAATGCAGCAGTTCAGACTGGCTACTAGGGGGTAACCACCTAGTACAACAGGAAAAGGAACTTACATGCACAGAAAAGGCAAAAATGGGTCTGTGTATACCTTGCATACTCCCAAGCAGGTGCTCCTCCATGTCACTGCCTAGGGGCTCGAAAAAGTAGATCCGGCCCTGCTTGAAAGTAGAAAGTTCTCTATGCATATAAAGTATGTATGTGTTTTATGTGGGTTCTGTAATTCCATGTTTAAAGTTTTTCTCATTTGAAAAACCATACTTGGATACATAGAAATGACAACTGTGTTTTGTAGAATGTAAAAAAAAAAAAGACACATTTCTTAACTATTATTAACTTGCAACAGCTAATAGTCTTTTTTTTTTTTTCATTGCAAGTGTGTTCTTGAAGTTCATTTAGACATCCATATATATTGTTTACTGCATAATATGAAAGTATTTTCTTAATACATTTCGTCAGTGCAGTTACTTTTGTTCTGCAGTTACTGGCTGTTGGTTTACCGGTACTAACAGTTAGGATTTTTCAATACAGAATGCATTCACTCCTGGAATCTCATAGGAAACACAAATGTCAAACCCTATAGCAGTGTTTCACAAATTAATTCAGAATGTCCCAAAGCTTTTGGTGGAACTTTACAAGCACTTACCAGTGCCATAAAACATCTCTCCTAGGTTCAAAATCCTTCTTAAGACTCCCAGAAACAAGCCTGAACCTCGTAATGCTTATCTTGGGTAACTTTGTGGATACCACACAGCTTGTCAGATTGAAAACATTTCTAGGTGATTTTTGTGTTGTACTCCTGAACATACACAATGTAAGCTCAAGCTTTCCATAGGACATGGCTTGACAAAGCAATGGAGCAACAAAAATGTTACTTCTGGCTCCTAAATGTTTTGGTAATGCTATATCGACATAATGCATATTTCATTTTTGGGCCCTTAACAATAGGCTTATTGGCTCATAAGTTTGGTATTCATTTGTCAACCCCTGCTATGTTTGCAGATGAATGGAGTCTTCTCTAACACATTCTATAGTACATCAGACTCCATGTTTTTAACATAGTAACATAATGTATTCCTTATTTTCTTTACTGTGTGTGTATGTGTATGTATGTGTGTGTATATATATATATATATATATATATATATATATATATATATATATATATATATATATATATATATATATATATATATATATATATATATATATATTTATATACATATACACACACTGTACGGTGGAGGGCTTCTATCGCTCTTTTGCCCACCATATTATAAATGATTGTTGTGGTGAACTACCTATTCATAATTTCCACAACACCGGCAGATATCCCGCTCCACGCTGATGATAGCCAGTAAGCTTGAAACAGCTGTACATGGATTGGAGTCTCAGTTTTTGTTTAATCCAACCTTGGCTTTGCATAAAAGCTGTGTAATACAGCATGCATAAGCTTAAAGGAAGCCATGTTTGAAAATGGCTATGGATTGAAGAGTGAGGCATTTGTGGAGGCAGCAGTTTAAAGTTTAAGAAACAAGAGAGTTAGAAATGACAAAGGTTATGAAGAGATCACACTATTCAGTGGGATAATGTAATTCAACAACCATAACATTGAACCTTTTCCATACATTATGCTGACTCTTAATACACAATGAAGATATGAATCTTTGCAATTGACTTTGAGGTGACATGTCATATCTTTCAATTGTAATGGACACATTTACCAAAGTGTTTGTATAATTGTAATTAATTTAGCAACCTTTTTTTGTTATTGCTTGAATTGTCATAGATTGTCTGACATTATGTTGAAGTTGTTATAACTTCAAAAGAACATTTCAAACACAAAAAACGTATCCAGATCTAGATGTCCAAAGTAGGTAGTACACCACAACCCCCTGAACCTCACTTCGTAACCCTCTAAACCTCACTTCATAACCCTAAGCCCCTAACCAGAAAACCTCTTACCAGGCGTAGACACACAGCTAGATGGGGGTGGCGCGCTTCCACAAATGCGTGCGTACATATAACAGGATAGGCCCTAATCTTCCATTAGAAGTAGTTAAAACAAATTTTAAAAAAATACAGTGAAAATGTAAAAATATATAGGATTTGCCCAAAACTGGTGTTGACAACCTATATCCCAACAACAGTACTAAGGAGCTCTCTCTGTCTTTTAGCATGTGAATATGAGCTATTGAAAATCCAGTTCAGTTGCAGTGGAACCCTAACCATGCAACACATTAGTAATTCAATTAGAAAAATATATATATTTTGAAATGACAAATGTACGGAAACTAATATCAGTGTATCAATAAAAATATATTTTTTGCTAACACACAAATATTCAAATTCCTAAAGGGCTGCTATCATTCAGGAAATACTTATTTTTGAGGTATGCAGTGTTCTCCCAAGGAACTACCAGCCGCCTGAAGTTTTCAGTGAGTAAAAATGAGCTTTTAAGCACTTGTTAATAAAATTGTGTTTAAATCTGCAATTAAATACGTTTGCAACCTTATATCTTAAAAAGCAAGGAACCTTCTATATCCGATGAAAAATATTTAGAAGTGCTTGCGTTGGGCAAACTTCATGTATGTTCTGGTTTATACAAAGCAAGCATAATTAACTTGATTGTGTCTTTGGCCATCTCAATCCTTGTGTATATATCTCCTCTTCTTTCAGTTCAATGTTCCTAAATTTGAATCCATGTAATTAATTGTAACCAAATTGTGGTAAACAATGATGAAAATTAGTTCTTGTAATAAGTCCCTTTTATAAACGCATGTTGTTGTACATATGTGTTCAAAAGTGAAGAAAAATATCACAAAAATGTAATATGTGGCGGAGTCCGAAATAAAATGTGTCAGCTGGTGGGACCAGACTTTCTGGATTTTCCACGTATGCTTTGTTGTATTATTATATAGCAAGGAACTTTTAATGGTTTAGGGATTGTGAGTAAACTGGTCCTTTTTTTTAAATGCACACATTTTAACATGGTGTCTTTCAATACACAATAAGTTTTGAGTAAAATAATTGTATTATTATTATTATTATTATTAATGAGTTTAAACAGCAGTAGCCAACAAGCCAGTCTGCAGTCTTTTTACTAGTTCCTTACTTAATATTTGCAAAAAATGCAAGGATTCCCCTACTCTTACATACACTTGTTTTTTTAAACTACACTTTTTAGTTTGTTTAGTTTGTCAATCTTGGGAGCAGTGGTTTTATTTTGTGTAAAAACTTAATATGTTGCATTTCTTCAAGAACAGATCATTCAAGCATATCAAGTACTTGTATTTATCTGTTTAACTAATGATTGCTTGATAATTATTTTGAAATTAATAAGTTGCAAAAATAGAAATCTGCACTTTTGAGTACTGACAAATATATATGAAATATTTTAAGAATATATTCTGCTCCCTGACACATTTTATTTAAATAAGACCATGTTGAAAGGATATGCTATCATAGGAATAAAACTTTCAGTTACAGAATTAATCATATAAAATAGCTTTAGCACTTTGATATTTTGGTAGTTACCGGTAGATATTTTATTGCTATTTTATAGTTTCGCTCTAATGTACACTGCCTTATTCTGCGCTCAAACTTAAAGGGATTTGTAAGGAGTTGGATTATGAATGCATCTGATAGAGGACAATTAGAAGTGTACCAAAACATGTTTTTGCATGAAAAATATATCAAAATAAACATTAATTAGCTTACTTTTGAAGTTAGCAAAATTCCCTGTTTTCTGGAATTTGCATTTGATGGTGTACACCCCTAGAAAACCACACCTAAATTAGCATAACATTCAAATTCAGTATCGGGATAATACATTGTATCATTCTTCACCTCGGTGGCTTCTGGCGTGCTCGGTACAAGAACTGCAACAATTACTTCCTGTGCACTGTACCAGAAAGGTCAAAATATGTACCATGCTGTATTTCCTGTGTGTACCTGGCTTATATAAGCTTCCTGTGGGTGTGAACAGCTGGATTTGACTTTGGTGCAAATAGCTTTGTAAGTAAACTGAACTTTACCATATAACACGTTTTCAAACGCTACTAATTCTCCTCTATCTGATGCATTCATAACCCAGCTCGCTTGCATATACCTAAGGTTCCAGTTATTGCAGTAATGAAAAGTACACAAATAAAATTGCAATTGGTTGTTCCTCCTAATAAATCTGATTGTACTACACTATCTGGCAGCTTGTGCTTTTCTCTCGCCCCTCTATCTTATTATATTTTTAAGCGTAAATGACGGGACGTTCATTAATTCGCAGTGGGAGTTGATAAAGACCAACATGCCCGGTTGGATGCTCAATAAAATGGGGCAGGGTTATGATGGCTCATGCATAGACACTGGGTGGTGCCTATGAGGGCACTGCAAGCAGGTTACAATAGAGTTGTTATATCACTACAGTGATCCTTTGCTAATATTATTCATAGGTCTAACCTCACTTTGTAAGAATTGCTACATCACAGGCAAATTAACAGCACTTGTAAATGTTTGAGCTGACTAAGTCATTATTCACTTCAGTACACTGTATTATGTATTTAGATTTAGGACAATTAATCAGCCTTGCTTGTTATTAAGAAAACATATAGCCGTTTTTACTAATGATCATGTGGAGCAACATCTAGTCGTGTTTCAGCTATTCTTGGAAAATATTGATGGACCAGAAATATATATTCTTAGTTTCAGGGCTTAATGTCTAATGTAACTATCCATGCACCTGCATTCTGCATTTTAACCGGAAAGGGTGACCATTTCTTGTTTCTGATGTTTTAAGTTGTAGGGTTATTTTACATATTAGTCAAGTATGTATACTGGTATATGATTCTTGCATCTGTTGAGTCTTTCTATGTTTAGAAGTGAGACTGAAAACGCATGCATGTATATTTTTTGTGGCTTTGTTCTGCTCAAGATGTCTAAAGAATATTTTGTTTTTAGGTTTTTTTTTTCCTCCTAATATATATATAAAGTGTCTAACCTTCCATGTGCTCAAATGGGCTTTGCTTCTTGTGGCTAAAAAGCTTTTATATTTTACAACTTGGTCATTTCAAAGCACACTGACCCATGTTTACTTGTAAACTCTCAGGTTCATGCACTATAAATCATTTTATATCATTTATGTCTGGATTTTATTTATCACTAGCAACTTGCCCGTCAAAAATGTCAGGAATAAAATTGTAAGCCTGGCACTGCTGTTTGCCACACAATGCGAGGCTATGGGCCCTCTGCGCACCTTTGGCGCTCATTGCAATCCTTGCGCTTGAGTGTGACTGTCTTGGGTTGTGTTACTGCCTTGTGTTAATTGTTAGTGGCTTGGGTTAAGTGTTGCTGCTTAGGGCTCGTTTTTATGTCCTTCAGCCTCATTTTTGTCATTTTCTGTTTTTTGGGGTTTTTTTATCGTCAGAATTGAAAATATGACAAATATGCCTCAAATTAACTTGCAATCTCACTCACAGGCTCCTTGGCTCTCCCCCTGTGCTGTGCGGAAGTTAATTTGAGGCATATTTGTTGTTATTTTTCAGGTTTTTCCAGTTTTGTGTTACGGCCGTTAAAGTCGGATTTTTGCGAGGCGCACTGTGCATGTATGGGTTTCGGTCCTAAGTCGTATGGCTCGTAACTCCCTCGTGCCTCAACTGCTCGCCTCGCTTAGTGAGGCTCACAGATTCGGCTAAGTCCCACGGGCCTCGCGATGAGCGTCTGCGGCGCTCATCGTGAGGCCTGCAATGAGCGCCTTTGGCCCGCAGTTGTGTGCCTCGCGATTCTTAAGTCCTGCGGACCTCGCATTGGGTGCTCATTGCAGGCACTGCCTCGCAGTGTCTTGTCCCAACGTTCTTGGTGCGGCTGTCAACTGCTCGCCTTGCAGTTGCGGCCTTATGGGAGAAGGCCCTTAAAAGTCTATATTTTAGAGACAAAAAAAAAATAGTAGCCAGACATTTTCCACTCCTAATTATGATTTTATACCATAGAACATTCAGCCCTTAAAATTGGGGCAAAACATTTTGTTTTACTTCTGAATTAAAGTTCTAACGTTCCTTTGAACTTGTGTATACAGACAGGTTTAACTGATGCAGCAATGTGCTATAATTTAATGTGCTATAATTTTTAAAACTTTAGCTAAAAACAAATACTTTAATTGAACGTTGTTAAAATGCATTTTCCTACACTAAACGAATATGTCACTGTGTCAGTCAGACCTTACAATACATCCACAAAGAAAGAGAGTATTCTGGAGTATTGAGTAAAGATCTTTACTACTAATTAAAGGGACATGAAAGGTTCCCTGTTTTTAATATTTAAATAAACTACCTAAATGTATGTTTGCGTATTTAATATCATCAGACTATAGTACATCTAGTACTATTTAAACCGATCATCTTCCAGACCTCTGGGCCTGTTGTCTTCAGTTCCAGTCAGCAGCAGGAAAAAAAATAGTGGGCATGCTCCAATGCAGGTAACATGTCAGAATTGCAGTATATAGTGATACATTTTTTCTATTGGACAAACATATTCATTTACAATGTCAAGCATTCAAGATATTACCTTTCTTATCAATTCAGGGGAAGTACTGATAGATATATTGCCTTTTTCTGGTGCATCTTTACAGTATTGCCCCTGACTTAGAGAGATGGAGATTATATCTTTAAAGCTTATATATATATATATATATATATATATATATATATATATATATATATATATATATATATATATATATATATCGCCATGGCCGGATTACCCGTTAGGCCAACTAGGCAGCCGCCGAGGGGCACCACTTCTTTAAAAAAAAAATGGTTCCTGGCTTATAAAGAAAAAAAAATGAAATATTGCAGTTCATACACTGGATACTAGGGGATAAACACCTATAACAAGATAGTTATAACAGGAAAGGGAACTTACATGTACAGAAAAGGCAAAAACGGATACTTTGCATACTTCAGGGGCTCCTCCACTTCACTGCCTAGGGGCTCCAAAAAAGGTAGATACAGTCCTGTATATCTGAGGGTTCTTTGTCTGGCCTTTTTATTATCCATCATTGCTGGGATTATTTTGCATACAAATATTTTTCACAATTCTATTAAAGTCAGGTTTTATTTCCTGTAGTACTAATTTAACTAATAACATTGTACGTCACACTGCTTCTTTTTTCCAAAATGCTCCAAACCTAAAAAACAAGCAACAAATTGCCTTTTTAAAATAAAAGGGACAAGCAAATCCCCCCCCCCCCCTTTTTTTTTTTTTCCTGCATCGTAGTGTAGTTGTTTAAAGGGATTCTGGCACCCCAACTGAAAGTTGATTTCATTTAAGAGCATCAAAAACTGGCTTATATACATTGTACTAGGAGTTTTTCTCTACAGCTGTTTCTTAGAATAGCGTTTACTCTACATGAAGCCTACATGTAGGCGGAAACTCTATTTTTAGCAACAGCTTTAAACTAGCTAATTGACCACTTGCAAGGCTCCCAATTGGAATTAGGACTAATACACTCCTTTTCTAGATGTTATGGCTTATGAGTGGCCTGATTGATCTAGTACAGTGGTTGTCAACCTGGTCAAGCCCTACCTTACAGTATCCCCTTCTGGATCACTACCTTGTCGTGGTGAAGTGGCTTGTGTACCTCAATGAAGCTGTGAGCTATACCATGTATGGTCTCCAAGGATGGCCAGGCCATAGCAGAGAGGGCAGACAAATTGCAGTCCACTGAAAAAGGAACTTGCAACCCACTCCAGTATGTTTACCATGAAAACCAGACACAAGATGTACCTGGCATGTTGTGTCCATAGGGTCACTGAGAGTCAGACACAACTAAACAACAACCTTACAGTATAATTAGTCAACATTATTTGCTTAAATCTAAATGTTTGCATCTCCCAAAATACTTTTTCATCGAAAACCTAATTATGTATATGGGCAAGTCATTTTATTTATCAACCATTAAAATGTTTTGTGTAACGGAGTCCATTTAAATATAGGGTTTTGAAATATTAGTAACCTCTACAAGTGTTCCATAAACGTAATAAGTGATTTGTAAATGTGCTTTGGGTTGGAGAGTTGTGTTTAGTAGTACTGACTATACATCCTACTAACTGTTTTACTCTCCAGTGGCATGATCAGCATTGTTTGTGAGATTATTTTGTGCTAACTTGTAGCTGAGAGCTTTTTTTTTATTATTTGTTTGGGGGAGGGAATACAACTGATAACATGTGGGCAGACTGTTAATATTTACTCAAAGAATGATGAATATCTCAAATTATATTTACTTTTTGGGGGAAATGACTAATACAATGTAGAGACTTTTTTTGCAAACTTTTATAATAACACGGCATACCATTTATAACAAATTGCTCCTGGTATTTCTATAAACTTTAGATGCTACAGGATAAGCTTATTATAAATAAAAACAAGACAAAAGTGTGCACTGTTGACCATATTGTAATATTACTAGAATTAACTAAATAAAAGGGTACTATTTTAAAATGTAACTTTTTATTGAACATGGTACATACATTCGTAAAAAAAAAAATGGTTGCCTATATATGGCAATATGCTGAGTAATTAAGATACAGAACAGATGTGTGTGTGTGTGTATGTATGTGTATATATATGTATGTGTGTATATATATATATATATATATATATATATATATATATATATATATATATATATATATGTGTGTGTGTAAATCAGGGAGCCACGGCTTCTTAATTGTTTCTGCTGGCTCCTAACTTTTGAGCTGATATATATATATATATATATATATATATATATATATATATATATATATATATATATATATATATATATATATATATATATATATATATATATATATATATATATATATATATATATATATATATAACCTGGCTCCTAACTTAGCTGGCTGGCTCCTTACTTTAAAGGCATATTACGTATTGAAACAAATTGCCCTTTCTCCTCTATTTGCGCCTGTGTTTCTGGCACTTTTATAGCAGAACACAACACAGGAGGCTTCATTAAGTGTTCAGATTTGACTGAATATTCAGCCAGTTACAAGAAAGTATAAAGAAAACAATAAAAAAAAAACAGCACTGCCTTTTCACTAGTCAGATCTGTCACTAACCAGGCCCACACCCTCTAACCCTGGGTGGAGCAAACAAAACAAACCATTAATTCATTCAAATAATTTGTTTATGGTCACTGGCCTGTATTCTTCATAAGCCCAGACTCTCACTCTTCCCCTGCGTCTTGCTTATCAGCTCCACGCTAAAGTCTCTCTGTATCTTTTCAGCTGTACACCAAAACACTTTTCTCTGGATGACTCTACTCATTCTCAGCTCCACTGAGTTTCAGCTGTAGTTTGCAAATGTCAACTGTCTCTCTCTCCAGGCCCTGCTATAACTAATCTTTCAACAGGCTGTCCCAGCCTTTTTCGGTGCAGCCTCATTGTGATCTATTGGAGCCTTTAATTTCTGAAATGGCTTTATATACCTGCTCCCTAGGACTCTCCCTTATCTATCTCTAGCTTTGTCACAGTATGTAATGTCTTCAGTCATCAGTAGGGATTGAGTCAAAGTACTAAATAAATTCCCACTGTGTTCTTTCTTTTCTTTCCTCTTTCCACTGATGTAATTTGCCTTGTCCTTGATATTTTCTCAGTTATAAACTATTAGTTTTTCTTATTTTGCTTTCTTAGTCTACCCCAACTTCTTCTATTTTATATAGTGCATTACATTTTCTTGCATATTATTTTTTTTTTTTTATTATTGTTGAGAATTTTTGTCAAGCTGCAGCTGATGTCTAAACTATTTAATTTATGTTTTTTTGTTCTTTAGCAGATCACATCACCTTTATATAGTAGGGCAAGTGCTAAAACGTACATACATATTTGTACTTCTGTCAGTGTTCTGTTTCTTATAAGAGTAACTTGGGTTTAGATTGTAGGAGCTAGAAAAAAAAGCATATTCTAGTGGTAAAGTACATGTTGCTGACTAAGTATGTCTACATCCGAGACATTTTATATTGACAAGCAGCTGGCTGCTTTTGTTTTTTGATCGACGGCATATCAATTTTGAGTTTCTGATTCTTTCAAAATCTGCCTTTGCACAGGTTAATAAAGATTCCCAACAAGTCCACATCGCATTCATTTTTCGTGCAAAAAAAACACATGCTTTCGGGTAGGTCAAAATAAGGATTCTTCAAGTTACTTAAACCAAAACAGTAGCAATTTGTGTGGATGTTTTAGAGGATTGAGTTAATGAGATATTGAGTTATTTGCTATACATATAGTACATGCAATTTTGATAAATATATACCAAACATATTATTATAAGCATTTTTGCCACAAAAATGCAAAAATATCTGATCCCCTGGCACACAAATGTCTTAGTTCATGTAACATGTATATGTGTGTGTTTATCTATACCTTTTTAAATTTTATATATAAAATAACTATTTGTTCTGTATTAGACATATTATTTGCCCGCCCCCACAGATTTTTCTATGTTTGTCTGTATGTATAGATCAGCTATTTTACGGCCTGTGTATACATTGAGCTGTATGCCCCACCCAGAATTATGGTGGCTCCTACACCCCTGTATTTAGCCCTTTTATTATTTTTTTGGCTCCCCGTATATTTTGGTATCCTATCTTGTGAATTTGCTGTACATTTGAGCACCATGTTCTTATTCCGCCTGACAAATTCCTGCCTCTGTGCTCCTCAGCAAGTGGCTGCTTTCCAGACTAATATTTGATCCTCCAATGTGCCAACAGCAGCACATGAAAAATCTATAACCTGCTTTTGATGAGTGGGTGTAAGTATCCATTTATCTATATGTCCTCCATCCCTTGGGAAGCCTACACCCCCTCTCCTCCTTCCATTAGTCATTAGCAGATGAGCACCTCCTATGTCATTTAAAGGACCACTGAAATCCTTGTTCTGCGCCATCAAATCCAGCCGTTTCAATAGCAATGTGTAATATATCTTTTTATGTATTTATATTCATTTTGAAGCTCATTTCACTGTTTTATAGTTTTTGTTTTTAAATGTTGCTCTGATGGCTTTTATAGCATTATTTATTTTGCCTGATCTGAAAGGTATCTGGAAGTTTTACTGTATGTAACTTTTTTTATTTTTTTTTATCGTATGCTGTTTGTCAGACACGCACATTACATTGAATCATTCTAAACACATACATTTTTTTTATTGTTTTTTATTGTTTTCCACACTCCCAGAGCTGCTTACATAGGCACTGCTTACAAACCAATAGAAAATCTGTATTTGGGTAAGGTTTTCAATTCTATACTAACCTTCAATGCATTTCAGGGGGAGTTGAGTGTTTGATGGGAAAAACAAATCTACAAATCCCATGATGCTTTGCTGCAGAGACTTAATCCCCATACACTGTTATATTATTGTACCTGCCTCTGATTGGTCACAAATTATGATTTTATTTTTTAATGATAATTTAACTTTAATTTTCAGGGGAGTTCTTTTTCAACATCAATTACCACAAAACTGAAGACATTTTGCAAACTTTAGGGCATCTTTATTAATGTTTTATTTTGGTATTTTTTCATTCATAAAATATGTTTGCACACATCACTGAATCTCCTCTATCAGATGCACTTATAATCCATGACACTACCATATACCTTTAAAGCAGGCGTGTATGCACATTTCTACTGGTCCTGGATCAAAAACCTATAAGTTCCCTCTACAATTGTTATATTTGTTTTTATTACAATGACATTCCACATTTTGTTCCCTTTTGGTATTCGAGTAAGCTTTTTTTTATATTTTGGTTGCAACAGTGAGTTTTATTCCCATTTTACAGGTTGCCTGTAATTTATGGTCCTTGCAGAATTTGTTTTGATATGGAATTCTGTGTCCCTTGATATTTGAGCCATATGGACCCATTGTTGGGCACCTTTCATCTTGCTATATGCAGCTCCTTTTTCCGTCATTCTTTTCCTGCTCTATTGATTAAAATAAATTATTCTTAGGAGAAACCTATTGCATTTCATATTTGTTTCTTTTTCTGTTGATATACTCCTTGTGTATTAACACCAGGATATGTGGAAGCTGCGATTTATGGGGATGCGTTCGTTACCTTGAGACGCACACGATTGCGATAACGGCAATACTGCTTAAAACAACATAACTAGAAACTTAAAAGAATGTCAATGTCAGTTGGTTGCTATGGACAATTTTTAAGTTTGTGTTTGATAATTGAGCATGTCTTTATTCGGGGCCTTAATTACGCACAGTGCTTGGATAATAAGACTTTAACAATTAAACGTTTGCTGAAGACTTTGCATCTCTTTGTGGGTTGATGCTTTCATTGAACCCCCCCGGCTGTTCCATATCCTGTCTCGTATGCACTCACCATGCGCCTTCTAGGAGTCGCATGGAGGCCGGAGCTGGCAGTAATGAAACTGACAGGCCGATGCTTATAGATAAAACTCCCATTTTCTTATCACATTGGCGCTGAGCAGCACCGGAGTGTATCTATCTGTACTCATCCTACCTCTGTCTCCTTGTAATATGAAATGGAAATGGATAATTGGCTTGTGGTTTCAGCAGAATGGAAGATGTCATGTGATAACCAGCCAAGACACTCTATCAATGACCTTGACCAATACATCTAGTCTGGGTTCTTGGCATTGACATTGCTGTATAAGTTGATTGAGACTCGATTGTTGAAATATGACTTAACCGTTGTGTTGATGCAGAAACACACAGATGACCCCTATTTTCATTCCTACATTATATGATATATCAATCTAGTACAGACAACCTATTCTGAAGCACTGCTATATTTATTGTGTCTGTTTTTAGCAATGAAAACAATCATTAAGTGTAGTTATTTAAAAAAAAATTGCCAAACACACATTTTAAAGTTAAATGTCCATTTATTATTTGTGAGATTCCATTTTCTGAGCTGATTCTTGCTGCTACATACTCTTGAAGGTGTATCCTTGTAAAACCGTGACCGTTCCATTAGCCGCGTTGAAAGCATTACCGGTTTTAGCTGGCACATTCCCATTGTCCCGGTAGAGGCCTCCAAATCTTTCAGCCCCTCCTCAGAAACCAATGTGGTAGATACCAATACAGAATAAATGCATTTAGAAGGTAATGAACTGTGGGCTTGGTTTTTAACATTTTAAGGAAATATACTTCCTATTTTCAAGCGCGATCCTTCAAAAGAATATATTTTTAATCTTGGACTGCACTGGTGCTTTAAATGATCACATGAGCATGCAGAGTTAAACCATATGCTCAATCAGGCCCTCAAGGCGCTTATTACAGTGGTGGAGATGAGCCCCGCAGGCACTCATCACAAGGCACTCGGGACTGTTGAAGGGGTGGAGATGAGCATCACAGGCGCTCATTGCGAGGCCCGCAGGACTTAGCTACAATGAGCGCCGAAGGCGCTCATGGCAGGGATGGAGATGAGCGCCGAAGGCCCGCGGGAAGGCGCTCATTGCAGGGACCGAGGCACGCAATCCTTTACGGCACGCAATCCTTTACGGCACGCAATCCTTTACGGCACGCAATCCTTTACGGCACGCAATCCTTTACGGCACGCAATCCTTTACGGCACGCAATCCTTTACGGCACGCAATCCTTTACGGCACGCAATCCTTTACGGCACGCAATCCTTTACGGCACGCAATCCTTTACGGCACGCAATCCTTTACGGCACGCAATCCTTTACGGCACGCAATCCTTTACGGCACGCAATCCTTTACGGCACGCAATCCTTTACGGCACGCAATCCTTTACGGCACGCAATCCTTTACGGCACGCAATCCTTTACGGCACGCAATCCTTTACGGCACGCAATCCTTTACGGCACGCAATCCTTTACGGCACGCAATCCTTTACGGCACGCAATCCTTTACGGCACGCAATCCTTTACGGCACGCAATCCTTTACGGCACGCAATCCTTTACGGCACGCAATCCTTTACGGCACGCAATCCTTTACAAATTTAAGGGACGAACCACCAAACTCGAAAGACCACCAAAAAACGCCAAATACTTAAAAAAAAAAAAAAAAAAAAAAAAAAAAACACTCGCACACAGCACAGGGGGAGAGCCTGAGAGTGAGGTTGCAAGTTAATTTGAGGTATATTTGGGGGAGGGAGAGGGAGGGAAACAGACACAGGTGTCAGAGAGTGGGGAGAGGCTTGCAATGAGCGCCTAAGCTGCTCAATGCAGGGCTCGCAATGAGCGCCGAAGAGACAGCATTCCCAGCCTTAAAATTTTTTGTCCTGTCATTTTTGAACACAAGTCACTAGTGTAAGTAATATTTTTAAAAAGGCAAGAACACATTTGGTTAATTTTGTTTTAACACTTTTTAAAACAGTGATGTAAAAGTTTACTAAAAATGTTGTATCTTAACTGTCAGTTCTCCAATCTCACTCAATCATAGGTCATATTCTGGTCATATTTATTTTACCATCAAACCAGTGATTGGGTGAGAACTGGTTACTTTTAATTATCGCAGTAAAAGAGAAGTGGCAAGACAGGGAAAAAAAACATTTGAATCTGGCTTCCTTATTGCAATACCAACAATAGAGAGGTGTACAGGCAGAGAACAAACTATCCTTTAATAGGTAGTTCTATGGATAGTCATCCACTCTTGACAGCCGCCTCTTTTAGCTCACTTGTGCCCTTCACAGGGAGAAATATCCTGTAGTATATCAGTCTGGTCTCACTCACTAGAGTGATCCAGCCCTGAAATACCAGGCAATTCTACCCTGAACAGGAGAAACAGCAAACCTCAGATGTGCTCAGGCACATCTATTGTTGGTATTGTTTATGCAAATGACCCTTAGGGATTAGTCTCCCTAAGGATGATCGGAGACTCCAGACATGGACCTCTTGCTCAATGTGGGATCCGCTATACTCTTCTGACGAGGCCCAATTTAGGCTGTTATGTACATCTGGGGTTTGCTGAATCTCCTGTTCAGGGTAAAAATGCATGGTATATTGGGGCTGGAGAAACTCCCCATCCCCTTTATTTTTTATTTATTTTATTTTTTAAGCCCATCCCTCCCATGTGCAGGTTATGGAGGCTGCAGATAATTATTTGAATTTCCCAACCCCTCACCTCTCCAATCTCTTCAACTTCCCCCAAAGTTTTTTTTTCCAACTTTAGGAATCTATTATTTTACTTAGACTTCACAGGACCGGTTTAACTCATTAGTGCATGATATGACCCAGGATGCATAACATCTAAAATCTGCTGGCTGCCAGTTGACCATTGGCAGCCAGCAGATTTAGAGATTTTATGCATCCTGGGTCATATCATGCACTAATGGGTTAAACCAGTCCTGTGAAGTCTAAGTAAAATAATAAGATGGGTGTATTTATTTTCATTTCCTTCTACTTGCATTTTTTTTTTTTTCAAAGCATTTACTAATGGGAAAAGCAATACATTTTCCCATTGGATATGAGCTTTTGCATATTTGTGTGTTACAAACAATATCATGTATGAGAAAATGAACTGCAAAAATAAGGTACAAGACAACTGAGTTCCACATTGCTTGTAGTGCACTGAAGGGAAATTTATATTTTCTGGGATAAAAGTTTGTTTACAATTAAGAATAATAAAAAATATATAGTTAAGAATTTAACATTTTGATTTTTTTTTCTCCTTGCAGGCAGGCTGAAGTCCTGAAAGCAGATATGACAGGTAAGCTTGTTGTTGTTGTTGTTGTTGTTTTTTTAGCGGTTTGTTTACCGTCTTTAACCTAATGTTATCTGTCTTTTTACCTTCTGATGCCATATTTTGGCTGATAAACACCACTAATTACATTTTGTATGTCTCTTGGCTAGACAAATTTTGTGCGGGTGTTGTACAGTACTCTGATATCATTTATCTACAGTAATGGCAAAGGTTCTCGTTATTGCAGAAATTAAACGTACACAAATACATTAACTTAAAATAGATTACCATTTTGCTCTTGAAAGTTTGGTATGTAAGCCTAAAATATCTAAATAAGTTATCTTTCTCAAACTTTGCTTATGTTTAAGTGCTTAAAAAACATGTTTTTACTCCATTAAACTTTCCATATAGTCCCTACAAAGGTCTGTCCCTGTAGCTCATACATTGTTGCTAAATGTAATAGCCAATGACAGGCTATCTCAACAGCATGTTGTTAAATGTATTGCCTTGTAAATCTACTATTATAGAGGCACTGTGTGCACGAGTTACAGGGGGCAGACCTTTGTCCGTATGTGTACATTTCATGTCTGCTATATTCGCCCCAGTGGGCCTGGACAGAACAACACTGCTAGAAATGGTTAAGCTAAATGTATTGTGTTGTGTGAGTTAAGTGGAATAGCTCTGCTGTCTGAGCTTGTTTGTCTTGTGGGCAGCAGAGCATGCCATTCCCTACTAGATAGTAAGATTTAGTGTGTGCACATGTGAGGGAGGTATCAGGATTTCAAGAGCTTGGCTGCAGTTTATCAGATCTCATTGTGTGTTTTCTGTTGGTCAGAATCCAAGCCTGGCACAGCGGAGGTGTGGACGTCCCGTCAGGCTCTACAGGATTTATATCAAGAGATGTTGGTTACAGACCTGGAGTATGCACTGGATAAGAAGGTGGAGCAGGATCTGTGAGTATCAAGCAGAGTTTTTTTTTCTGTTTTCTGCTGGATAACGAATGTTCTTGTTTGAGACACAAAATCAAAAATCCATTTATTCTAACCATTAAAAGCACTTTTTATCTTTTCCTTCCGTTTTTTGGAGCTCATTCTAGAGGACCATTCTAATGGTCCATCTTTGTTAATAGACAACTTGTAATGATTAGTATAAAGACATTTTCAACTTTTGCTAAAGCAAAAATTATAAATTGTGGACCACAGTTACCCCTTATTTGTTGGGCAGCTTTGTGCACAGAGCGTAGAGAAATTGTTTGTTGTATTCACCACTACATTTTGAAAAGTTGTTTATACCGATGGTTCAGAATTCATACGTTTTTATGTCCGAAACATTACTTTGTAATGGATTGTACTGGGATTCTGCAATCTTGGAAGAAGCATATTAATAAGAAGCAATGTTTTGTTATTCTCTCTAAATATTCCTCCTATGTAACTTAAAACTGGCAGAAGGTGGAACAAAAAAATGGATTTCATGCATTGTGAGGTGAGAACTCCATCCCTATCACCGCATATGCTGGGATGTTTTTGTTTTCTACCCATCCTACTGATGACCTGGCATCCCATAGTGAGAATGGACTTAATATTTGCCCCCATCCCTGGCTTCCTTATATGCAACTGATCAACAGTTTTTTTTTTTTTTGTATCTTCTTTGAATTTTATATATGTGTTTTTTGTTGATCCTGTGAATAAAAAAAATCTTTAAACAAATAGGGTAGAAAGTATATACTGCATACAGTCTATCTCCAATGTAAAATAACACACTGCTAGGAACAGTACACTGTAATTGAGAACTAGTATGGTTAGAGCCTTACTGTCCAGATGTGCAGAAGCACAATTCACCCACTCTTAGTTGTCCTGTACATCAGGAAGTCCCCCAAAAGAGAAAAGTAACATTTTAGCAACTAAACTCCCCCTTACAAATCTGTTCATGCATCTGAACATTTCACACATTCACTATTATCCATGGCGAAACATCCCATCATCAGGATGGGTACAAGCACACATGAAGCCCGTGGACCTCTTTTTACCACATACACTGTATAAGCCATAGTCTTTGCCACTCTCTACAGTCTTGTTGTCTTTGTTACCATTTACCAACACAGAAAAAGCCTATAAAGCACATCACTTCTCCCACACCCATTATCTTCCGACTCCGTGTTCATTTACCATATGGTGCACACCGCCTTTTCCTTTTCTTCATTGCTGTACATTTCTCTATGCTGGTACAGTACTTTCTTCAGCCTAAAAGAGTGTAACAATCCCCAAAAAAATTTTTCAAGGTCTGTATTCATTTATTCCACTAGGTATATTTGCTTTCTGCCTTCATCTCCTTTTTATTCCGAACTTCAATTGCATGCTAAAGAGGCCCAGGGCAAGGAAAAATCACACAAGTTTGAAACTTTGAGTCTGACTAAGGGCATAATTAAGCGGTTGAAACCTTAAGCTAGTTTTTAATTCGACCCTGGATGCATCCTTGATATGTTGGTGGAAGCTTTGTGAATGGGGCATTCATTTTATTGGAGGGCAGTGCTTAGATTTTTTGATGCAAGCAGTCTGCTTCTTGGCCTGTTAGAGAGTATGGTGCCAACTTCAGTCCGATCCAATTATCTAACAAAACAAAATTAAAACAGAGTTGCTCAATCAGAGAATTAACTAACCTTAATAGGTTAGTTCTATGGACATGGTACCCCACTCTGAAAGCAACCTCTCTTAGCTCACTTGTGCCCTTCACAGGGTGAAATATCCTGTAGTATATCAGTCTGGTCCCACTCACTAAAGTGGTCCAGCCCTGAAATACCAGGCAATTCTACCCTGAACAGCAGAAACCGCAAACCCCAGACATATGTTTCAGCCTTCATTGGGCCTCGTCAGAGTTCTTCTCGTCCCTTCCTCCCAACCCCTTTCTCCACTAATAGATAAAAAAATACCATTGTGGTCCAGCTCTGAGGTCATGTAACATACAAAATAGATTCCTCATAAACATGGTTTTCATATGATGTCTAAAAGAAAAAGTTTTATGCTCACTGCTTACACAGCTGTAATGGTCATTTGATTTGTTACATGGTAAATTACTACTATGCTCCAATGTCGAAATTCCAGTACTTAACATCCATATAAATAACTTTTACATCCACTATAATAAAAGAAAAAAATTGAACTTGAAAGAAAACATGCTCCTTTTTACCATCTTGAATGTGCTATTACTCCCATCTTTTCCAAGAACCAAGAGAAGATTTTCTCACACAAATACAAGAAGGTCATTATCCTTAAGCACGAACAATGGCATTTTGAGAAGCAATTATTTAAAAATGAAATGGGACAATCACAAAGCTGTTGGGGGAAAAAAGTCCTTTCGGAAATGGCCTTGCTTTTTATCGCATTTTGCCACCAACTTTTACAAATTGACATTGAAATGGTTGTAGAAGCCGCATGTTCAAGAAGTTGGTATGGGAATATATATATATTTTTTTTTATGTAAGGTTTTTTTTTCTCCACCGTAAAGTTTACTTTGAATTTGCAAAAAGGTATACTAATGTTTAGTACTAAAACGTTCATATTGCTCGGTCATTATGGTGGCTATTTAAGACCTATAGATGATCGCCTCCATGCAACACAGAACTTGGAATAGAATGATTTACACTCTACAAATGTAAAACAAACACATATGGTAGTATCATAATGAAATAAGTGACTACTTAATGAATGACTGTGCCATTGAGATAAAATAAATACAAAAAAAACAGGCATCCTGTGAAGGCTGGAAATTACCGTACTTGTCAATTCTGAAGGTTTGTAAGTTTCCAGCAAGTGTGACGAGGTGGCTTTAAAGTGATACCACAGAGGTTCCAGACAGACTATAGTTCATAACACGTACTTTATCAATTAAATGTTATTGTGTTTCTTTTAAACTGAGATTACAATCTCATCCAATTAATAAAATACTTTTCAAATCGTTTTTTTTTCCCCTTTTATTTTTGAGGTGCCAGCATATTCTATAGCTCTAAAATCCAAAAGTTGCAGTGAATACATAAGACAAGTTTTAAATACTAGTATAGAAGGTGTAGAAGACCCTGCTCTCGTAAGATAAGTGTGTTAAGGGTCGTACAGACTAAAAGGGAGGGTTTTTTCCAGGGAGGCAACAAGGTCCTTGCATGGGAGGCTTTCACTCTTTTTTTTAATCACTGGTATTAGGGTGCACATTGGTCGCTTCTCTGAATACATGAATTTTCAGGGAATATTATAAAACAGGTGAGGAATATGGGAGAGTAAAGCAGTGGTTCCCAGGCCATTATTTAGGCCAAACATTGTGTGAATACACAGGTGAAGCAATGTGAGCATCCACGGCCTATTGCATACCAGTTGCCTTATGTTGGCCACACCATGTTTCACCTTAATCCATGAGTCTTGAGGAGGGGTTTGGCAGCACGAGAAAAGTATTTTAGACAAGAGTGCGAGGAGATGAAGACAGGTGAATAGAGCCATATGTGATGGGTAGAGTGGAGATGGCAGTTAGTGGGCAAGTTTAAATAATACCATATGTGGATCTTGTGTTGTCACTTTAAGCTTTACTTATTATAACAGTTCTTTATTGTACTTTGTAACCGCCCGCGTAAAAAGGATATTAGAGAATATTATGTCTAGGGTATTCCTCTTTCTGCCTGTTTTCATTAGATCCCCATTGTACAATTTCCGACAAAATGTCTATTGGGTGCTATAAATACAGACTAATCATGGCAATACTTTTTTATTTCTGAAGCTGGAACCATGCCTTCAAAAATCAGATCACAACACTGCAGGGACAGGCGAAGAACCGTGCAAACCCAAACCGCAGTGAGGTACAGGCCAATTTATCACTGTTTTTGGAGGCAGCTAGCGGTTTCTATACACAGGTAAGACATAAATCTTTTAATTCACTTCTTCAGAGGGTAGATATGTACTTTTGTATCTGAGCTTAAAGTGGCATTGCAAAGGGCCTAGTTATTGTGGAACTGAAAAGAACAAAAACATAATTGCAATTGGTTTCAACATTTTGAGTGGAAGTGTTAAATAACTAAGGTTGAAAGTTAGGTATTTTAAGAGTAAATTATCTATACATAGATGTACTTCTCTCTAAATCTTTTCTAGGTCCATAGAATTAACTTGTGGGGTGGGGTGGAAAAAGAAGGCCCATTTGATCAGAGATAAGTCTGTGTTATTATATTCTAATCCTAACAGTCACATGCACAGATAAATAATATTACTCACCGGTACATTTTAATTGTTGTTATTCTAATATATTCCAGGTAGCAGTGGATTTGTGGTTTATTGCTCCCTACTGTAAGATATAATTAATAATGTAAGATAAAGATATTAGGGTAGTGGGAGGACATTTCCATGCATTTATGTTTGAAATATGCAATGTTCAAGCTCCATTATCGAACACACTCCATATTTTTAATAACAACCAATTTGTAATTATTTCTGTCTTTCATTTCTGCAATAACATGGTCCTTTACAGTGTCACGTGCAGTTCTTTATTGCATTTTTTATTCAACCAGATGCAATTTCTTTTTTTTTTTTTTTTCTCCACTTTACCTCTACTCATACCCCTTACCTACAGCTTTTACAGGAGCTTTGCACTGTGTTTAATGTGGATCTGCCATGCCGCGTGAAGTCCTCCCAGTTGGGGATTATCAGCAATAAGCAGATACACTGTGGGACAGTAGTGAAACCTCAATCCAGTTCCTGCTCGTACATCTGCCAGCACTGCCTGGTTCATCTTGGAGATATTGGTAAGAGTATAAGGAAAAACATATATCAGAACAAGTAATTTGGGATAAAAGCATACAATTCATCGAAATATGCTAAAAAAAAAAGGCCACCACAAACACATCTATTTTTTTCTTTTTCTTTGCAGCTCGCTACAGGAACCAGACCAGCCAGGCAGAATCTTATTATAGACATGCTGCTCAACTTGTCCCATCCAATGGTAAGTTGTTAACGATATTTCCACATATTTGTCTTCACTTTAGAAGAGTTGCATACTGTTTAAGACTTTCAAAACTTTTGTTTGAACTTATCTTCCAGCAAACGTACTGAACTCATCCCCTGTTAGGTGTCCAGAGGTTGGGAGAAGATCTGTTCAAAAGGCTATACTAAAGCTTTCTTCTGACTTTTTAGGTTTGCCTGCAATAGTAACTGCAGGTAGTTACCCACTGTGGACACCTGATAGGGGAGAAGCAGGTGTGCTGAGGTCCGAAACACTAACCTTCAATTTTTTTAACTTCATTTATTTTCCTAACTGCTCTCCAGTTTTATGAAACCCTGTTGTATGAGTACTACAGTGGTGGACCACTGCAAGATGTGCTCTTTATCCTGCTCTCACAATGGATAATCCTAAAACATACTGCTTTCTTAGCTTTTTTCACTTTTAGATTGTACTCGCTGTGGAACAAGCAGCTTCCCATATACATGCCTTCTTTCTTTTTAAGAATAAAATACTATTCCTGGTAAAAGGCAGCTTGTTAGAAACCATTTGTCCTCATAACTTCATGTGTGGTACAATTTGCTGTAAATATTGAAAGCGAGAAACTTCAGTTGTAATTAATTATGTGGACCTATCTGTAATTGGCAATTTAGACATGTGCAGAAATTATTACATATGGTTAGAAAATCATCAATTTAAAACGTATTGATCAATAAAGAAGTGTGCTGTTTTATTATTACAAAGTAAAATAGTACTCCCTGGGGAAGTCTGTGCTAGGCAAAGAAAAAATGGTGGAAGTAATTTTGAGTTAAAAACAAACCCATCTCCATTTTTGTTCTTACTAACTGGATTTTACAGTTGGAAGTTAGTGCATGCACAGAATCATTAAGCAGCTACAACTGAAATGTAGATCTCTTTATTGCCACTGCTTTCAGTAGGTCTAAAGTAAATATGGACAAGAAAGTAGCTCAAATAAGCAATAGAAAGAAGGCAATGTCCGTGCTCAGTGAATGATTCAATTTAATAGTTACATAGAATTATATAGCCTTTATTATGTTTTCAGAACATTTTACCCATTATCAAGTTTAGGTCTTATATATGTCTGAACTGTAATGTAATGAGGTTTTTTTTCTCCCAGTTTGTTTTAATTTAAAGGCACAAACCTCATCAAACCTGTCCATAAGCTTTGTGTGTGTTGATTTTCTTCAATTAATATAGTTCTTTTGCATGGGGGAAACATCTTTTGGACTTTTAAATGCATGTCCGAAAGTTTTATACTATAGTAGTCCTTTTAATGTGACACAGAAAAGGCTCCCAGGTGATATTTCTTGGTCCACCTTTTGCCCGGAGCTATTAAATGATATAAAACAGGAGGAAACCCTTGCAGTTGATCACAAGTTCAAACTGTTTGAATTATTACTGTCCTTTTACATACATAACTGATTTGGTAATCTGTTGTCAAGGTTTCCTCCCAACTTCACTTTATTTTTCATTGTGGGCTAGGAGTGGAACGAATGCATTTCTTTTGTAACTTTGTTTTTTTCTCCCTAAAGTTAAGGCTATTTCATATTGGACGTTAAATGTCCATTTAAAAAAAAAAAAAAAAAACATTTTTCTCAAGGAGGTGTTTTTAATATTCAAAATACTGAAAAGTAATTTACAATTAGTTAGAGCAGTTTATGATAACAATTATAAATCTGACTGTTGGATTCCAAGGCATTTCAGTGTATGCCGTAGAAAAGCATTGAATAACTGTTTAAGGCATATTTAATTTTCCTGGATTATGAATGCATCTGATGGAGGAGAATCATTAGTGTATGAAAACATATTTTGATGGAAAAATACTAAAATAGACATTGATAAACACCCCTAGAAATCCCTGCTAAAACTAGCATAAAATAATAAATCTTTTTGGCCAATCACGGACCGCTAATACTTTGTAACCATCAGTTTGTGCAGGAAGGAATCATGGGATGTGCAGTCCTACATTGCTGTGTCGATCTCTGTATTGTGCTGCTGTTAGCTTGAAGGCTAGTTAACATTCATACCCAAATGCAGTGTTTCTATTGGTAGGTACCATGTGCCTATGTAAGCAGTTCTAGGGGCATGAAAAGCAAATTTTTATTTTTAAATAAAATAAATCTGAATGTGTATAGAATGACTCCATGTAATGTGTGTCTGATATAAGCAGCATGTGTTAGAATAGAGAAAGGTAAAAACAGGGAAGCCATTAAGGGGCACATTATATTATGTACTATATACTTCATCTGTTTTTTGTCTATAGTAATGCAAGAACATTTTAATTTATCCCTTACAGGTCAGCCGTATAACCAGCTGGCTATCCTTGCCTCTTCAAAGGGGGACCACCTGACCACTATTTTTTACTACTGCCGCAGCATCGCTGTTAAATTTCCATTCCCAGCAGCATCCACCAATCTGCAGAAAGCACTTTCCAAAGCCTTGGAGAGGTACATATACTGAGATATATTCTGATATTGTTATTTTCTTCTTACCTGCTAATTTCTCTTCATTCTCTGTATGTTTTACCTATTACGCTTTTGTTTTTTGTATAGTCGTGAGGAAATGAAGACCCGCTGGGGAGTATCTGATTTTATTAAAGCATTCATCAAGTTCCACGGACATTTGTACCTGACAAAAAGCCTGGACAGGGTGAGCCCACTGCGTGAGCAACTGGAGGAGCAATTCAAGGTTAGATGCCTTCCTGTAATTTCATAACCAGTTTAAGTAGAGTTGATCTATTTTATTTAAGTGGGTCGGGTCGTTCATGTTTTGGGATTCTTTAAGAGATTATTTATATGATCCATAGACAAGACATAATCATTGGAGTGAAGTCTGAGGATAGTCAACCTTTTTAATCTATGGATAATGATATGCCAATATTTCATCATTTTTGCTGCGGTTCCAGAAATTGTGTACTAATTTTGAGTATAGTAAGCCCTATGCATAATATTATATTACATTTGATGGCATGTTGCATCAGGGGTACCTTTTAGTAAATAGACTTTTGGAAGCAAACCATTTAATTTTGGGATCCCTCTTTGTCATAGAGACCAAGCTTTTACAGCGGATGTTTATGTTAATAGTGTATGATAAAGATGTTGACATTTTTTAATTGTTAGTTATTTTTATAAGGTCAGGAAGATATACTTTTGGCTTCTAGAAAGGCATTAGTGTTTAATGTGCGGATATTCATAAAATGTACGTTGTAGGATGTCTTATTTATCCTTTTTATAGGTTTTGAGAGTATTTCCAGGTTATATTATGGGGCAGGATGTTTGATTATGATGGTCACGGTTTACTCTGTAAATATTGTAGAACTAAACTGGTATTAAAGGGAATTTTCAGCCTTTTTTGTTTATATGCTAGTTTTACTTAATTGTGTCCATTGATGTAATTATGATATATAAAATTCTCCATTGTAACAAATTTCACCTTCTAGAGCTTCCCGCTTTTATTTCTGTTTTCTCTCATGAGAGCAGCCACAAGGGAGGTCCTGAGCAATTCTATTAGCAAACACGTGTGCATGCCAGAGGAGCATGAGACACTAGTAAGGTGAAGCCTCTTCCCTTTAGGCATTGCCACCCTATATGAGAGAGAACAGGTTAAGAGTTTTTTCCAGAAGGTGTGGAATTTAGTAAGGCATTTTAAGGCTCTTCTCTGTACATAGTCTGTTACAGCACTTATGATTTGTTATGTAGTAATACTAATGGCATTTACTAATCTCTGCCATTGCACCTTGCTCAAATATTCTAAGGATGCCTGTAAATTATATTTGAATAGTAAAATTCACAGTATAATCACTTGAAATTGTCCTTGCCTTCAGAATCAAACACACAATAAGACAATCTATTCTCAATTAAATAGTCTGTGACAAAGCATTATGTCTACTTGAACACTGTTAGAAGTCTTGTGTTTTTTTGTTTTTTTTAATTCTAATATATTTCACCTCTGCCACACAGAACATGCTTTTTCAGAAAGCCTTTAACTCCCAGCAGCTGGTTCACATCACAGTGATCAACCTGTTTCAGCTTCATCACTTGCGAAGTTTTGGCACAGAAGCCGAACAGCAAAGCTTCAGCCAAGAGGAGAACCAGTGCTGGTCTCAACTCCTGGCTCTCTTCAGTGAGTATAAGAAGGAGGGCTGGGAATGTATGCCATAATGGGAACCGAAGAAAAAATGGTGGGGAGAGGAAAATAAATCCCAAAAGTGTAGTAAATGAATCTGTATTAAAATATGTAAAATTTGATCTACAAGAACCTTGTGATGAACATGTCTGTATCCATAAAAGACATTCAGTGAAATAATGCACAAAAAGGTACGTATATGGGAAAAAAATGCACAAAAACAAGATACCAATTGTATATGGTCAATGTGCTTTTGTTAGTCCAATATGTTAACTTCCTCAGTGCTAAATGTTCCACAATAATGTATCTACTTCTAGAACAACCATATGGTTCATAAAAACACAATGCTCACACTTTCTGGGTATTCAAATCCTCCTTCACTGTCTGATCAAGTTGCTTTGCTGTTTTTCAAAAATCCCTCATCTTCCTATACAGTGTGCTGGTGCATTGTATTTAATTATGAGGAAACGGACATAACGGCATGAGACGCATGATATGACAGGGTTAGATTGCTTTTGGTTGCTGGAGAAACAAATTGGCTAGCTGAGCTACTAATTGGCATACAATGCACGGAGAAGGTCGATATCCCAATAATTTATTTAAAAGAAAATGGGTAGGCCTCTTCTAATGCTCTTTAAAAATAACACCTAACCCTAAAAAAGGCTTTTTGATTTTCATCTTTGTTTGTTATGTTTAGTGGTTGATGTGTCAATGTGAGAGGAGCATTTTCTAGGAGCAGGATTTGGAAAATGAACAAGGGACAATGAGAGATAAATGTATACGAATTACCTGTCATTGAGTAAGGTGTCATTGAATTAGTATAGGACAAAATATAGCAGTGTGGCGAAAAAAACTCTTCTCAAAATCTAAATTAAACTGCAGAGCTTTTCACTTTGGCATCGATAAGCTGTTCATTACTAGGCCAAGAGTATAATAATTATGGGATGGTGGTGTTCATGTGATATCCTCATTGCCCTCCCCAGGGAGAGGAGTCACCAGTTTGTGTTACTACTAGAAGAGGATCAGATTTCTTAACGCAAACCATTTATGCAGATCCAAAAATAAAATTATATATATATATATATATATATATATATATATATATATATATATATATATATATATATATATATATATATATATATATATTGTTACTGTCTTTTAGTTGTATCTCATTGGCTTTTCCAATAGTTCTATTGTTCTTTTACCAGTGTCGTTCCTGGGCATCCTGTGTAGGAGTCCTCTGAAGACCCATCACTGTGAAGAGACCTCCTGTGCCGACCCACTTCCTGCGATCAAGGTTTCGTTAGACTGGATGAAGCTGCGCCCCAGTGTCTTCCAGGAGACCGCTGTTGAGGAGAGACAGTAGTGAGTGGTGATAACCTTTTTAATGGAAGACAAAATATTCTATTAGTTTCATTCCATGGATAAAATAGCAAAGTTCACTCTTAAGTTTGAATGGAAATTTCAAACAAGTGCTGTAAACGAATTCATTATTTTTCCCTATTTATTTTTTTAATATAAAATTATTTTAGTTTGTCCTTGTGCACATTATCCATTATAGCTGTAATAGATGTATCAGTACTTTGGAGAGAGAGGCAAACAAGTAGTGAGTACATATGGATCAGAGGGTCAGAATTTGATATGGCAGGTGTTTCAGGAGAGGGATAATACGGTAGGATGATATTTTAGGAAAGGGGCAGGTTCTCTATTTTCTGTAGTAAGTGCATAAGTAGAGGGTAATGCAATGTTAAGTGCATATGGCTTATCGAGATGTTAGGTGCATATGGCATATCGAGGTCAAATATTGCAGTTGGTATGCTAGAAGTGTATTGAAAGGAAATGGTGACAGCAGATTCAATAGATCTATTTTAAAAAGGGATTGGATATATATCTGAGTAAAAAGGGAATTCAGGTTTATCCTGGATAACTAGAGGGGCAATATTGATCCAGGGAGGAATCAGATTGTCTGTCAGTATCTGGGGTCAGGAAGGAATTGTTTTCCCCTTTTGATAATTGGCAATTTTTTTTTTGCATCCTGGATCAATTAACAATTAATCCTACTTATAAAGATCAGAGGAGATCTAAAAATGTTGAACTTGATGGACTAAAGTTGTGGATTGTTTTTCTGTTTCGTTTTCTTGTCAACCTAGATTACTATGAAAGGGTCAGAGTACTGTAGATAGCAAAGGAAGTGCGTAAGAAGATAATATGTGTGGAATGCTATGTGGATAATAGTAGGCAGATAGGAAGAGGGTTGACTCTAGTTTGTATGCTAGCTGTGTTTGCAGAATATGAGTAGTTTGGGGTGGTAAGGTAAGTGCATATCGAGGGGTAACGTATTATGTGTTATTTAATTATGCACTTTAAATAAAACAACCTGTTTTTATTATTGCGCAATACATTGTGTGATATTAATTCATCATATTATGTCCCTTTTTAGACTTTTTAAAGTAACAGTAAAAATCTTGTGTAGTATTCCTTGCTTCTACTGCTGTCTCGGCATGCTTCTTTGAACAGTATGAGGGTGAAAAGTGCAAGCCGCTTACCAGTCTTGAAAATTTGACTTGCAGCTGACCTCTAGTGGTGGCTTTTCTTCATGACTGGAAGGAAATGTACCACAAGGAGTTTCTCAGCAGTCAAAGTTTCTGATGAAGTTGAGCCAGTTCATTTTAAAACACTGTGGGGGAAAAAAAAAAAAAAAAAAAAATATATATATATATATATATATATATATATATATATATATATATATATATATATTGTATGTTATTCTGCATCTGAAACAAGATATTTGATATTTCACAGTGCTTTTTGTTGTGTTATGCATAATCGGTCTCAAATATATAATAGCCTTTTTGGACTTGCTTCTATCAGGCAATACCCAGGAATACAGCTGCACAAATTATACGTGGCTACCAATGAGACCTGTATACATCTTCCATGCAAAGAGAGGCATTTAATTAGTTTCAAAGACATTTTGTTTAATCTTTTTGCATACAAAAAGGTACATTTGTTAAGTTTTTAAACATGCTCTTTTGCATGCAGTCAAAACAAATTGTTACTATGGGATGATCTGTAACACCTCTATATTTGGATATTTATGGATCTTTCATTCCAGTTCAGCTTGACCTTTAATATTTGTTGCTTCTGCAGTGTGTGGCCGTGGCTGATTTCTCTTCTGAACAGTTTCCATGTGCTGGATGAGGATCTCTCCAATGCTAATAGTAAGTACATTGTTTCTGTATTATAATTTACTTTCATATGGGTAACGCCTGGCTATATGTTGCCATTACAATACCCCAGGTTCACTCCTTCACATGACATCACATCACATTGCATTGTGTCTGTCTCCCTTCAAACCAGTGCTATAAACTGATTCATCTAAAAGATCCAGTGCTCCATTGTTTTTTTGGGATAAACAGGTTTTTCTTTTGATACGTACAGCTGCAGTCATACCAGCAATAAAAATATTTCTGCTGAACTTACTCTCAATACGTGTAGGTATATTGATACTTTTGTTGCTTGTTTTTGTCAATCAGCCATTCCGAATGACATCATAGAGAGAAGCCATTATTTCAGAGCTTTTATGAAGCCTTGAATCATGAGAAATATTTGACTTTACAGTTAGTAAGGAGAAGCTGATCTGCCACAGTCAGACCGAGAGCTGGTTTGCAGTATGTTTTATTGTTCGCTCACGTATGTTAAATGCAGGCCTTTGTGTTTGTTTTTTCTAATTATGGCACCATTGTTGTAGTACACTGGTAAATTTCACTGTCCGTGGCCCGTGCAGTTAAGTTGCATCATCAATCTTCATGAATCCCTAGATATGTTCCCAACTTTTGTGCTGTGGCTGTGTGTGTTTGCTTTGTTCAGTTTTGTCCGACTTTCCGTGACATCATGGACCATAACACACTATGCTAATGCACTTGGTATTCTTGGGAGAGATACTGGAGTGGGTTGCCACTTCTATCTCCAGTGGGCTACAGCTCCTGGTATTCCTTGGTGGTCTCCCATCCAGTTACTGACCAGGCCCAACCCTTAATGGCTTCAGGGTAGTGTAACCTCTTGCTTCCCTGACTTGAATCGAACAAAGGTTGCAACAGTGAAAGCACTGAATCCTAACCACTGAACCACCACTGAACCCATCTGCTGTGGCTACTATAAACGTAACTTCCTTTTAGCTGTACAGTGTCGTGTCTCATAACTAGTCAATCAGTGACTGTCTCGGGAGCAATTTGCAACATGTTGCTGATTGTTTAACCTGAGACACTGCACAGCCAGTACTATAGAGTCTGTGTCTTCATGAGCTGCAGAGGGCAGACCTAAGAATGTGCTATTAATCAGCTCTGTCTACAGCCTAAAATCAACACTTAATAATATAAAGTACGTAAAATAATATAGATGCATGAGTATATTATATGCCTAGTAAAATCCAGAAATCTGTCCCTTCGTTATGTGACCAATATAAGCCATACAGTGGGATAATTTGTTGTAACAGACTATCTGTCTTTATATCCTCATGTGTTTATTTATTTACCAGTGTTGCCACTTCCGGAGGAGTTTGAACTACAGGGATTCCTAGCACTTCGACCAGCCTTTAGGTAACTTTTTTTTGTTTTATTTCAATCTTTTTTTTATTGAAGATATCAGTACAGCTCATTCAATTCTTCAATTCATATTTTAGGTTACATTCTTATGTGATCGTGACTGCTCATAAACCCCTCCATAATATAGTAGTTTAGGAAAATATAACATAAATTGGTAAAAAAAAATGTGTAAATGTGTGACTTTGCACTTTTAATCCCAGCTTTCTTAACTAGTCTATCAAGCCAGTTGGTGAATATAAACTGCAAGGAGCAGCATTACTGGAATAGCATAGTTGCCACACAAAACAATATAACTATAATACAAAAGTACCTATTCTTTCTTCTGTTTTTCTTTTCTTTTTAGGAAAGGTATTCCATAAGATATAATTACATACTCAAAGTTGGGGTTAAGTCATTAAAATGTTCCATTTGCTGAATACACTAGGATTCTATGCAGATTCATATATTTCAGGAGGGATGTTTGTTTTTTATTTTGTTATATACTGTGTTCTCTGATGATTGAAAAAGTACTTGATAGAATGATGAAGGTATTGTACAAAATTTGTTTTTTATCAATGTTTGTGACTTGATTCAGCCAAGTGAATAACCTGCAAGCCATGGAGTTTTTTTCTAATCTGTGCTATCCAACTGTTAAGTTAGATATAATCAGAGTAATTGGTGTCTAATGTTAATCTATATTGCTTCCCTGGTATTGGTTCACTTATTATTATTATTATTATTATTATTATTATTTCTTCTTGCAGGAATCTGGACTTCTCTAGAGGGCACCAAGCCATTACAGGAGACAGAGATGCCCAGCACCGTCGGCTACGGCCTATGCGCCTGGTGTCATTAGGGAAGTGGATCTGTGAGACCCAGCCTCGGTGGGTTCCAAAAAAAATCTCTGGATTTCTGTTAAAGTATTCTGTAAAGAGACTTAAGTAATAGGAAGATGTGAACACTACTAATGTTGGAAAATGTAAAACCATTTCTGTTCAAGCATGTGTTCTGTTTTATGGAACCTTTGTGGAAATACACAATTTACACAAACATTTAAAACTTAGTTTAGCATACCTAGCTTTATTTATTTGCTTAGAAAGGCACACTAGAAATAAAAATGTTGTTGGCAAACAAGAACGAATAGATCCATTCTATCTAATAAAAAAAAAGACCAGACATGCTTAAATTGCTTTTTTGTTTTAATGAATGTTGTATATATGATATTGTGCCTTTGTTATATGTGGTATCTGTAAATCTAACTTAATGCTTTTCTTTTTTTTTTTTCCTGTGGCAGGCTAATGCAATATCGAAGTGTTGATGGGGAAGTATCTTTCTTCACTGATATCCCAGAGCTGTTGACAGAAGATGCAGATGAAGCAGAAGATCACTTTATCCCCCAAGAGCTCCTCCAGGCAGATACTCAAAAAAATGATGGAAGTCCTGGCTTAAAATCTGTATTGTCCACTGGTCGCAACCCTTGTTGTGAGGCATCTGAAAAACCAGTTGTTACCTTTAAAGAGAATATTAAACCACAGGAGGTGAACAGGGAGTTGCCATCTCGAAGCTACACCAGAAATGTGAATGTTGGCAAGGAGCAGAGAGACTTTAATAAGGGAATGGTTTCTGCTGTCAATAAGAAGGACAATATTAATAGCAAAAGGAAGAGTGAACTGAAGAAGCCCGGTGTTGAGAAGTCGCAAGATTTGGGGAAACAGAGCATTGCCGTTCAGGTATCCATAAAATCAAGAAGTATAGCAACTGGTTTGTAGTTTGGACCGACTAAGAATTATGTTGGGTTATAGTTAAAGGGATTCTGAACTCATGGCTACTTCTCTGCACCACCATGTACAACAGTCAAAATCAAATGGAAAATGTGTAAATGTGCGGCTCTCTTCACGGTTTTAGCAGTGTTAGCGTTTACATCACTCAAACTGTTTATTTACCTTGAGTCTTAACGGGAGTGTACTGTTCCTTACAATTTACAGAGCTTACAGAGACAAGCTCACAGGCCTGGAGGTTCTCAACAGCTAGTTCTAGGACCAAAACCAGTCCAATACCTTTTCTGCTGTTAATCAAGAACAAAGAGGGGTGGGAAGAGCTTAACATTTTTAAACAAACCTCACCACTAATCATAGTTTATAGAGGGATTGTTGATTTTCTTAAATAAGATTCAAATGTACTCCGTTCAAGACTACCAAACTAGATGAAAAATGTTTTGTATCACATATATCCTTGCACTATTCAAGTGTTCAGTATCTCATGATCCCTATGAGCATTGGAAACTAACCAGCTCAAAAAGGTTGAGAGACGTTTATCTAAATCAAACAGTGTAATTTTCCGTAGGAGTTTGAATGTGACTTTTGATTCTTATGGAACCTGCCCGATTTAGGAAGATCTAACCGGCTGTTTGTGCTCTTTGAGTATTAAACCGCTCATAATATAGTAACGTCCACCAGTTTTCTTTTTAAAATTTAGAACTTTTTCCTCCCTTGGATCTTGGTGCGGTTTGGTGTAGAGCAATATTTATTTATTTTTTAATTCACAATATATAGCATTTTTTCAATAGAAAAAGAACGAAAAATAGAAACAATCTATAACACAGACATGTGTAACCAAGTGCCAAAAAAACATTTTTTTTATATCTTCCTATAAGGCTTACTACTTCTTCAATATCTTTTTTAGATTAAAACACATAAACATATTCACATGCACACATGTGGAGCAGAGAACTGTTTTTTTTTTTTTGTATCTAGTTCTGATCTAGATCTGTATTAACATATTTGTCCCATGTAATTTATAAACTATGTCTGTTTTCAGAACTGATGGATGCCCCTACTCTTTTCACAATTTCTGACTTTGAGCACTTGTATTCACAGGTGAAGTCTCAGACAGAGCTGAGAAAAACTCCTGTTTCTGAGGCCAGGAAAACTCCAGTGCCTCCTACCACCAGCCCAAGCGCCAACACCCAGTTCATCCCTATTCACCATCCTGGAGCTTTCCCTCCTCTGCCCAGCCGACCAGGTAACTTCTATTGATAGATTCTGTTTTCAAAAATAAAAGCAATTCAAATATTGCTTTTAAGATGAATGAGGTCAGAAGGCAGTTTTCCTTACAAAGTTTTCTATTCTTAATTGTATTTGATCTACAGATTTGGCTTCTCCTTTTTTCCAGGTTTCCCTCCACCAGCCTATGTTATCCCGCCTCCTGTGGCATTCTCCGTGAGCTCTGCATATAATTTTCCAGCTGGTGTTAATGTTCCAGGATCTTTCCTGCAGCCTTCATCTCATTCGCCTGCTGGGAACCAGGGTCCACCAGGGAAACCGTCCCACATTCCTTACAGTCAGCAGCGGCCCTCTGGCCCAGGGACTCCAAATCAGGGAGCTCTTGGCAATCCGTTAACTGGCCAGCCACAAACACAGGCTCCGTCCAATTCTCCAACTCAGTCCAGCACTCAGGCTGCAGCACAGCTACAGATTCAAGCACTGGTGCAGCAGCAGCAGCAGCAATCCCCTACTAAACCAATGCAATCCATTGGGAAGAACCCCCAGCATCACCCTTCACTCCAGCAGGTACCTGGGATCTTTCTTCTATTCTATGCATTTTACACCATGTTTAAGATTATTGAGGTTTTCTAGACCCCTTTAAGACTAGCCAAACTAGTTGGTATTTTTATAAAGCTGTTTATGGGATAAAAACAATATGGCTGTTGTGTGGGCCTGTAGTCTGCACTTATAGCTTATATGGGTAAGGTCCTTTTACATGAGGAAAGAACCATGTTCTACTCAACTACCCTCCATTACAGTAGGAAGGGCATATTGGATTACATTTAACATGCACTCCTTCTCCACACATTGCAAGTCTACTAGTAATTGGCACCAATGTTGAAAACTACAGAAAGAATGTTTAACAAGTGTCCATTTAACATTTTGTGAATACAGGTTAAATAGTTTTTGCCATTTCTTTTCCTCCAGATCAGTTGTGTTGCTTATATTCTGCAGCTTTTCACATAAATTAATCCTGAAGATGATAAATAGTGGTAGAATAAGGAAAGCACCTTTTGGAATTGTTTTTATTTTTATTTATTTGTTTTAAGCCAAATTACATTGACTCATTGAATCACTTATTTAAAACCTTCTCATACTCTAGTATCAGCAGGCAGATGCTTCCAAACAACTATGGAGCACTCCTTCGGTCTCTGGGACATTGGGGAAGCTGCTATCCGTGAAGCAGCCTTATTACATAGATGGCCGGGGATCCACAGAACATTTAAGCATGTTGGAGCAATGCCTACAGCACCCAGTCGTGCAGCAGCCTCTGGAGAAGAAAATGAAATCTTTTTCCATGGAAACCTACAACCAGAGCACTTCTGAAGTCAAGATGTCCGACTTCTACTGGGGGGACCCACCATCCTACAATCTTCCTGACAACCGGTCTCTCTTAGCGCAGCAATCCCTTAACCAAAGGGGCAAACGCCAACCTACAGGCTACCGCTCAGGCCCAGACTCCATAGCTAGAATGCCCTTTGAGGTAAGAAGCGTTGTTTTGTAAGAGAGGAAGCACAGAAGTGTTGCCTCTTATAATATTTTCCACATTTTCTTTTCATTCATTTTTCAGATTTTATTTTTTGGTTCTCAGTTTCCCTAATCCTTTCTTAGTGCATGTGCAAGCAATTTCTAAATCCCAATCCTGTGTTTCTACAAGGTAGCCCCTTGCAATAAAACTGGGTTTCATAGGTACTTCACTCCAAAAAGCTAACAGTCTGAATAGGCTGTGTTGTGGCATCTTCTGAAAGAGTTGAAAAAGCTGAATTTGGAGTTAGAGTAAAGTTTATTTTGGTTCCTTAAGGGGTGTTCTACTAGCCAGTTTGGATCTTGCTTGTTTCCCCAGCGCAAGGCTGGTCGGAGTTACACCCCTCTCGGTGCTCTGTCAGAGGCTCTGTCCACTTAAGGTGGTATACTACAGTTACAGTTCCAACAATGATATACAAGCAAAAAGAGTGTTATAGGAGATCAGAATGGGGGACCTGGGGAGGTGGGGGGTAGGAGTTCAGAATGGAGGACCTAATCTCCTAGCCCCTCCCCCAGGTCCGCCATTCTGATCTCCTATAACACCCTTTCTGCTTGTATATCATTGTTGGAACTGTAACTGTAGTAATCCACCTTAAGTGGACAGAGCCTCTGACAGAGCACTGGGAGGGGTGTAACTCTCCAACCAGCCTTTCACTGGTAAAACGAGCAAGATCCCACATTTTTCTCAAGAACATGCTTTCTGAGATATTCAGCAGTTTGTGCATCGCCAGAATACTAATAAGCTGTTCTCATGGACTAATTAGTAGCACTGGTTTGTTTCTCCGGTGACAGAAATAATGTTCCCGGGTGTAAATGTGCAGATTAATACCCTCCCGCACATTTGGCTAATACAATTTTTAAAAATTCTGCAAGATGAAACGTATTTGTTTTGGGAGAGACAAACTCCCTTAAAATGTGGAAATGCCTACTATTTACAAGTACAAGCACCCGCATAATGACCTTTATGTTTCTCTGTTTCCAAAACTGTATGAAATGATTGTACATTGTACAGAGATCAGCTTGGTTGCAGTAACAGCTCAGTATAGTTTTGTAGCCTTGGAGATGTGCAGCCTCCTGTGCTCTCCAGCTAATGTTCCATATCATTCTATGTAACCATTTCTCTAGTACTCTCCCTTCACTTTATTCTGCTTCTTTCCTTTCCCTCTCTTGTTTCTTTCTGCCTATCTCTAATTAGGAGCCCAAGCGTTCCCCTCTCCTGCCCCCGGACCTGTTAAAGAGTCTGGCTGCTCTAGAGGAGGAGGAAGAGCTGGCTTTCTCCCCTCCTCCTGATCTTTACCCAGCTCTGCTCGGCCCTCTGGCCTCTCTCCCTGGACGAAGCCTCTTTGTATGTATTTTATTTAGTGTACAGCCCCCTCTGCTTCTGCTCAGTTTGCCCTTAGCTCTGTACGTACTAATTATATTATAGCAGGCAACTGTTTCTTATCCCAAATTCTTGTTCGTTATTCTTGACACATTTTGAGCACAGATATAGACAAATTTTGGTAATTTTGTGGGGTAATATAATAACCTAGAAAATAGTCTAGATTAAGGCTAAGGTTTATATGTACAAATTGTCTTTACTACATGTTTTAGTTTTTATTAGCTTCGTTAATAAACGTGTCGGCTTTATGGGCATGATTGGGAAAATAAATTCACGTCATCCGTGCTGTATGGTGCCTCAGATAAAGCAAGTTGTTTATAGGGCCACTGAATTCAAAAACAGCCCAACTCCCATTTTAAATATCAAATTTTAAGCATATATCAATGATAACACAGAGTGGGGTGGGTTCTCTTCTTCTGCCCTGACATGAAACAGAGGGGCAGTGAGCCTTACTGATATCTGGACTGCAACATATTGTGCTTTTATGCCCATTATTTTTCAAGTTGATCTGATACGAAAATGTAATTACCTGCATCTCCGTTAATTATTTTATTTAACACACTTATAAGATAAAGGCAGATTACAAGCATTGTTCTTTACCTGCCTGTCTGTTTTAGAGTTAAGAAAATAAACTTATATTAATTAATCTTCCATGGAAAATGTTAGTATTTCAGTATGCTGTGGGGTAAATATAAACTCTACATCATGATCCAGCAGCACAGATGCATTAAGTTTCCAGGGAACATTTTTAATATAGTCAATCCATGGGTGACTTTGTCATGTTAAGTTCTTATACCACCTCATTTCTGTGTAGGTATTTTCTTTCTTGACCATGTTGATCATTGGATAGCAACGATTAACAACTATATTATTTTTTTAAATATAATATACCTATATGAAAAACCTGGTTTCACATTAGTTTCCATGTTTATATGCCCAGCATTTAATCCATTTTTTTTTTTTTTAAGTCTCTTCTGGAAAAGCCACCAGAGCGGATCTCCCAGCCTCCCCCTTTCCTTCCACTCACTGGATTTTCCCTCAGTCAGGTAAGTGGGATTTGTTCTTGTGTACTCACTCATCTGTAGGTGGGATAGGACAACTTAGAAATTGGTGCTAATATTTGACTTTGTCGGTCTTTACAGGAAAGATATCCAAACAGCATGTTTAATGAAGTGTATGGTAAATCTCCATGCATTAGCACAAAGCCGGAGGCATGTCCACCCATGGGCCAGCAGGAGACTTCACTCTACTCTCTTTTTGAGGGTAAACCCTGGTCTCCATCACTTCCAGCAAGCTCCGGTAAGAATAATACATGGAAATGCAAAGAAAATAATGGTACAGCGCAGCACTGCAATGACTTCTCTAGCTAACACTCTTAAGAATTCTCAGTTACAGAAGTTGGGTATTTCAAAAAAATGTTTCTCATACTCCAAATGTTTTTGTGATGTGATTCTTTGTGGAATGTGCCTTTAAATTGACTCTTTAGCTAAAGCTGTATTTGTTTTAATTAGGAATAAATGCACAAGGAAGGTTTCTGAATTTCTCTAAGAATATAATATAGCTATGTATCTATTTACTGTTATGTACTTTAATTTTATGAAGTGCTCAGTTCCTAACTGGTTTCTTCCCTCTGTTGCTCATGAAGACAGTGTGCATCTAAGTATAGGGTGGGCAGTGTCTTCTAGTAACCAATTAGTGGCAACATTCTGCAATGTGCTCCTTGACAGGGGTCACTTCAGCCTGTGTATTCATGAGCAATAGAGGGCAGTCACAAACAGGTAAACATTGAATGATTTTTGTCATAAAAATCAGAGCTTATAAGATTTCTTAATAAAATAAAGCACACAATAGTAAATAGGATACACAGGGACAGTAACACCAGGAACCTTCCATGTCCCTTTTTAAGCAATTGATTTTATCCTCCTAAATGTATTTGTCATTTAGAAATTACACTTCTAAGAAGCCCCCAAAGTAACGGTTTCACAGCTTGTAGAATCTCACATTTTCTTCTGGCTCTGTCCGAGTGCTGCTGTTTTTTAACATGCCCACAAGAAGAAAGGGGGAGTTAGAGAAAATAGTAACCTAGCTGAAACAAATAACAAGAAAAGCTGAGTGCCTTTAAATATATAACCCCGGCATAATCTACATTATTGAATAACATAACTATCAATTGTTACAGGTGAATATCTAACCACTGCAGCTGACTTGTGTTCCCACATGTACAAATTCTTACCATCTAATTGTTTATCTGACAGATCACTCTACACCAGCCAGCCAATCGCCTCACTCCTCAAATCCAAGCAGCTTACCTAGCTCTCCTCCCACCCACAACCACACTTCCCAGCCCTTCTCCAATTTCGGACCCATTGGCACTCCGGACAGTAGAGATCGCCGAGGTACTGACCGCTGGAAGACTGACAAGCCAGGTTTGTTTTTGCTTCTGAGATGTATATATTTATAGTTTAAGGAAGAAGCTCCTGGTAATACTTATGTTTGTCTCTTTAAAGCTATGGGTGGTTTTGGACTTGACTATCTGTCTGTGAACACATCTTCTGAGAACAGCTGGCGCCCTGCAAATAATTCTAGCAGCGCCAATGCGTGGGCAGCTCAGGGCAACATTCGAGAGGACTCATCGGCTGCACTTATGGAGAGCTTGAAAGTAAGAAATGTTAAACCTTACTGTCGGTAGAAGAGGCACTTCTACCACTTTCTGCCATCTGGCCAAATATGTATAAGTGTATTTGAGCAAGATGCCAGAATGAACAGGTTTCTTCGGTCCCATAAACCACCGATTGACCTGTTGGTCTTTTGAGTCATGATTAGTTAGTAAATGCAGGTAGACAGTTTTCCATAGGAAGACATGGTGGCTCTGTGAACCTTAATATATGGTATGCTTGAATTCAGATTGTTCCACCCTTTTACTCATGGTGTTTTGTATCTGTGTGTTTATGTGCAAAACACATTTCAAATGCTTTAGGATTTTGACAGCAAATATCCCATTGGTGACAAAAATCTAAATCTTTATCTACAAATAAGGATATTTGTTTGCTTCAACTTTTTGTTGAATATGCTTTTATCTCAAGAAAATGTTGTTCATTCTGCTAATCTCTCCCTACCGTTACATGAGATAATAAACTCTGTCAAGGGTTTCAGCCTAAAATAGCAATATTAAAGGTGTATTACATAAAAAAAATAATTCACTTTATTGGGGCATTTGCGGTGTGCCTTAAACACGTTTTCTATAAATGAAAATTCTGTGTGAAATTACACTGTCTGTTTGTTTGTACTGTTGTTGTACTGACAAATACTTTTAATGCATTCATCACATCTCCTAGACTTCTGTTCTCCATACTCCTTCCTTGCACTTTCACATAGTTACATAGTAATTGAGGTTGAAAAAAAGACTTTTCTGCAATATGAAGCCTAATTGTTAATTGATCCAGAGGAAGGAAAACCGAAAAAAAAGTTAAACTTTGCCAATTGTTTCAAAAGGAAAAAAATAATAATCATAAAAACATATCCCATTCCTTTAATTTACTGCAAATCAACAGTTACTCTCCATTTCACTCTTCTCCTGTGTGTGGTAAAATAACCACTTCTGCTTTGCACTGAAGGGGATCCTATGCAGTTCACATGTTGGGCCAGCAATGTTATTTAATTGTTTGTTTGTTTGTTTGTTTGTTTTTTGTGGGGGTTCTGAATGTTATGCAAGTAGTTTTGCTAGGATCTCTGTTTGACCTGTGTTTTTCTTCCTTAGTCTATTTGGTCCACCACAATGGTGCACCCTGGCCCTTCGGCCTTGGAACAGCTCTTGAAGCAGCAGAAGGAAAAGCAGCAAAGAGGGCAGGGATCACTGAACCCCCCGCACTGAGGAAAAGGGGAGAAGAATTCTGCGACATATGGCATAACTGGTTAGCAGCACAGGACAGGATATGTCCTGAGCCCTGAGGAGGGCAGCCCTCTCTCCCCCCTCACCGATCTGGGGGGGAGCACGTGTGGGGAAGCGTCCAGCAACTCCCACCAAATCTGAAACCCCCCAGCCCCGCAGGTGTCATCATCACCTGACGGACAAGGCAGGAAGTTCCTATCCAGTGGGAACGTGGGACTTCTTGGGTTTGGGGGAATTGGGGGTATTTTACCCCCAACTTTCTCGTTATTTGTGCATGCCTCTCACAGCACCCCCAAAATATCTGCCTAACCCATGGATAGCAAAATATCTCCCAGCAGGGTAAGGCAGGCAGGGGAAAAAAGAATCTCTCAACATCTGAGTTTTTAATGAGTTTTGTGGTTGTTTCCAGGTGGTGGGTGCTCAATGACACCCTCTTATCGAATTTACAGCTGAATGTTAAGAACTAGCTCCATTAGAGGGAGCAGATGAACTGGTCTCCTCTCATTCACCAGCTTGTGCTGGCTGAAGGTGTGATAGACTGGATGACTATTTTTTTTCCTCCTCTTTATGGGGGACAGGGTGAGGGGTTGAGTGTCTGTGTCACAGTTGCGGATGCTTGCTTGTTCCCATTGAGTGTCCTTAATCTACTTTTGTGTCTGTCTCTCCCTGCCTGCTTTAATGTCACGTGTGTTTGTGTGTGTGTGGGTGCGCTCAATGTTCCCCTAATGCTGTGTACTTCAGGATGGTACTGGCATAGTAGAGGAGGTGCTTTTAAGGTGAGGCAGAAAATAGGACAGGTAGCAGATTGCTGTACAGCCTTAGAGTTGTTACAGCTAGACCACAGCTGTAGGCTTTTCTCTTAACCTGCCCCTTTGGGAAACCCCTTTTATCTGGCAGAGCGGTGGCATGAGGATCATATTAAGTGGCAATCGCTGGGTGAAAGTTCCAGCGCTCATAGCACAAAACAAAAGCAGGGATTGTTCAGTCCTCTTCACTTCTCAAGCATCCTGTATAGCAATGCAAAACAAGTAGTGAGGGAATTGGGATGTTTCTGCTAGGTGAGAAGGATGAACACATGATCAGAGAGAAGTGGGGCGCAGAAAACGCAAAGGATCCGGGGTGCTCTCATATTTAAATTTAGGATAAAGTTACATCTAGCTTACCCCATAAGTGTGTATTTTTGTGTATGCCATGGGTATACTCTGTACCCCAGCACTTTCAGCACTTCAATGAACTGACACACATGGCACACTGTTTGGGGAAATATTTCTCATCCGTAATTTAGGATTTTCACAGAAGAAAGCAGCTCCCTTTGACTGGAAAAAGAGGTGGTGAGGTGCCCTTATGGCTATCCTTCCTTTAGCAGGACCCAGTGAGTGCAGAGACTTCTGTTCACTCCCACCTTTCCTTGTGTTCTTGTGTGAGCACTGTCTGCTCGGCTCTGCTTTACCATTAATAAACTCATCTTCTCTACAGCTGTCTACATGTCTTCTGTCTTTTTTTTTTTTCCAAGACCAGGATACTAGTATAAAGATTTACTCTTGCAAAATTTCAAACTGTTAGAATGAAGCCTTAATTAATACAGCATCTAATAGATTACATTTTATATGTGATTATTTTGGTGTGGGGTGTACCATTTTAAGTTATGCTAATCCTGAGGAGAGAATAGACTTTGAATACACAGGAAGTTTCTATCTGCACAATGCCAGTGCATTCTTTAGGTCGAATGGAATGCTCATTAGAATACCAGGATATATCCTCCTGAGACAGTAACAGAAAGGATCATGTGATGAAAAAAATGGATAGCAGTAATGAATTGAGTATGAAACAAAAACATGTAAACGCTGTATTGTTTTGCTGTTTTTTACTTTAAAAGACATGTATGCCGGTGTTAAATCTGGTTATTCAAATAATAAAAAAAAATGGCACTCTGGCACTGGGGAGCTACAGTTCATTGAGGGAACATGAATGCCAACATGTACTGTGACATACTGAAGCAGAGCATGATCCCCTCCCTTCGGAGACTGGGCCACGGGTCAGTATTCCAAAATGATAACGACCCAAAACGCACCTCCAAGACGACCCCTGCCTTGCTAAAGAAGCTGAAGGTAAAGTTGATGGACTGGCCAAGCATGTCACCAGACCTAAACCCTATTGAGCATCTGTGGGACATGCTCAAACGGGATGTGGGAGAGTGAAAGGTCTCGAACATCCACCAGCTCCGTGATGTCATCATGGAGGAGTGGAAGAGGACTCCAGAGGCAACCTGTGAAGCTCTGGTGAACTCAATGCCTATGAGGGTTAAGGCAGTGCTGGAAAATAATGGTGGTCACACAAAATATTGACACTTTGGGCCCAATTTGGACATTTCCATTTAGGGGTGTACTCACTTTTGTTGCTAACGGTTTAGACATTAATGGCTGTGTGTTGAGTTATTTTAAGGGGACAGCAAATTTACACTGTTATATAGACTGTATATTTACCACATTACATCGTAGCAGAGTGTCAGTTCTTCAGTGTTGTCACATAAAAAGATATAGAATATTTGCAAAAAATGTGAGGGGTTGACTCCTTTTTGCATGTGAGAGCTGGCCCATAAAGAAGGCGGAGAGGAGTAGAATTGATAGCTTTGAATTGTGGTGTTGTAGAAGACTGCTTAAGGGACCTTGGACTGCAAGAAGATCCAATGAATCAGTACTTCAGGAAATCAAGACAAACTGTTCACTGGAAGGTTTGATCATGAGGCTGAAGCTCAAATATTTTGGCCATATCATGAGAAGACAGGATTCCCTAGAGAAGACTGACGCTGAGAACAGTTGAAAGCACAAGAAGGGGACGACAGAGGGTAGAGATGGATACATGAGGTAATTGAAGCAATGAACATGAACTTAATGGAGCAGTGACTGACATGTACTTGGTGTGCTGCGGTCCTTAGGGTCACGGAGAGTCTGACGTGACTGAACGACTAAACATATCCCACCTTGAGTACAATTGGGTATTTGCTAGTTTTAAAGCAATATCATGTGTATTGTTGAAGATGGGCATGCTCTTCCACTCCAGAGAACAGGTTTGTGCCACATGGGAAGTCCCAGAGGGCCGTGTGCGACCAGCACACAATTATAGCAATCCTCAGGTAATGGTTCTCCAGTAGTATTTTTTTATTAAGAACATTCACATTCCAGATTTTTACAACTATTTCAAGGGACAACTGGATTACTTTAACTTTCTTTTTTTGTTACACTTAAGATGAGCTTAATACAGAAAAATATTTATTAGAAGTGGCAAAGGTAATAATCAACAGGATATGTACGTACGTTGTGAAATATCTTAAGTATCTTTTTTTAAGAAGACTGAATAAGTAAAAATATTGGAGTATTTTTTGGTGTGTGTGTATAATATATATATATATATATATATATATATATATATATATATATATATTATACACATTTTTTTTCCACATTAGAAATAAGATGTTTTAAATGCTGTTTCTGTAAAACACCATTGACCAGCAGCAGCTTCCAGGAAATCATTTTCCATTCTTATTTTTCTTCTACAAAGGCAGATGGGAAGATCCCTACTTTCCCATGACATTCTCCTTCCCACCATTCTTCAGATACTGGAAGACAATAATAACATGGTCAATGTATTATGACAGAGTATGAAAGCTAAAGCAACTGCTTGGGGATAAGGTATAATTTAGGAAAAATGTTTGTGTACAGATGATATTATTAATGTGCCACTAGAATGGTCCTACAATAGAACGTCATTTGCTTATTAATAATATCAGTGGGGTGAGGGGTGGAGAGAAACAAAACACACAATAGGTGTGGGGGCATCACTGGATAATTGGATCTAGCTGAAATGTATGCCATACTCCTTCACAGGCTCAGAAACCATTTGCTTCCATCTATGGTGCAAGCGTTGCTCTCCACATTCAATTGCCACTAAAATATCGTGGATACATTGAGTGCCTAATAGAGGCATTAAAAATTTGAAAACTAGCTTTATTAGGTTTCTAGGCTTAATTATGTTTTTAAAATTAACCCTACATCCACCCCTTTGACTAGTAAAGGTCCTCCCCGTGTAGTATTGGCTACAGGGGGTGGACCTTTACAGCCACTATTTGGAAGATTTCAGTCAGTAAAAACAGCTTTTAAGTGCTTGTTAATGAAATAATGTTTAAATGCACAAATAAATACATTGTTTATTTTACTGTTACTGACCTTTAGAAATTACTTTTATAATGTCTCCTTTATTAAAAGGCAAATCTTCTGGCTGCAATGCTTCATAGTTAAACAGAGCATGGACTTGGATTTCAACTTTCTCTGGGGCTTGGCTCCGATTTTCTGCCTCTTCTACTGGAAAATCATGCTCCTCCATCTAAAAACCAACCAATGTCAGATTCAGTTATATAACATACAAATTTATATAAATATACAAACCGGAGAACTACATAGACCTAGTATACTTCATTAGCCAAGTGTTGAGCAAAGCTTTTTAGTTTGGGCCTACTATACATCAACAGACGCTGACACCCTTGTACCACCCCTGTCCTCCTTTCCTCAACAAGCTTTGTGATCAAACGCTCCAGACATTATCCTTATATTTATACTGTTCTATTTTCTGTTTAGTGGAGGAGTCGGGGAATGGAAGGCACTGGTGCAAATTATTTGGGGGGCTCCCTTTTGAAACATCTCCCTGTGTAGGGTAACTGGCTATGTAGGTCAATAAAAAGGCAACAAATCAAATTAATTTCCCCCAAGACTCTCTAGTCTTCTAATTAATTAAGAGTCGGATATTGCCTCAGACTGCTACCAGTAACATAAGGCCCTTGTCCTGTAATATGTGTCAATGCTTTGCACCAACTGTTGCTATCTCGGTTTGCTGCTGTCTCCTCCTTTTCTAAATTGTAATTGCATCGTAAATGGATGCCTCACACTTGTTCCACAATCGTTTTTTGGCTTCTAGCCCCTCTCTCCCAAGAGTAAACTTCTCTGCAGTTTGCACACCCCTGTATTAGCACAAGCTTGCGTATTTAGTATTTGTGTGCATGGTGGGAGATTAATGGTTCAGTACAAAGTAGCAGAGGTACAAACCATGTCAATCACAAGACATCTTAGTGGTGGAGCCATAGTAATAGAGCTGCCCCACATTATGTATATATTGTAATACATTACAGATTAAGTTGTTACTAACTTTTTAAAGTTATCATTCTCGTTGTTTATACTATTTCTTCAATGTGTTTGTTTCCCAGTGCCCACCCTTCCTACCTTCAGCTCTTTGCACTTTAGTTTCAGGCAGTTTTCTGTGATTAGTTTCCATGCTTTCTCCATGTTATCCTTATTTAGCAACACATCCTCTTCTCCATCTCTGAAACTACACAAGTAAATAGCGTGTGTACATTCTGTGTGCCACTTATGTATTGGGTATGTAGGAAAATAAAGCACAACAGTCTTGATTATTTAGTGACCATCATTTTGTTTGTACACAACTAGGGAAATACTTACAACCTCTAAATATATTTTTGTTTGTTTATATAGTCCATAATGTTGTTAGTTTGTTACTTTACTTTAAGATTTTCCTAAAATGCAATGATCGTTTAAAAGTATTAACTCCACATACTATATTGTCTTACATATTTAAAGGGACTTTGAAGTCAACCATACAGCTGTAAAAATGTACAATATTTTTAAAAAAGGATTCCTTTTTTTACCCATATCGATTTGTTTATTGGGGCTTCTGATGATCCTAATAACCATTTTCCAGCATCCCTGATTTCATAATGAGTGGTAAGATGTCCACTAGGGTCTGTCCATGGATATCATTCCCCAGGGGTAAACATGTATAGCTAATGCAGATTATATTTCAACCACTATTTACACATGTTTTAATGAGATCTAAATGATCCTGATGCCAAATTTCACCAAATTTTGTGTTCCTTTAAAAACAATTAAATTACAGCAGTTACCCCATCACCTTCAACTAATCTATAAAGACCATTATGTTTGCATGTATATATATGTAAATACATAATATTCATTTTCAGAGTTTGGCCTTACCTTAGTTGGATACTGCACGGTGAGAGCTTCACTTTGATGCTAATCTGTTTTAAAACCTCTTCATACGGAAGTTTCTCTGAGACTTGTATCGCTACTGTGTATTTATAATACACCTTAATAAGGTAGGATGGTAAAGACGCTGAATCCCCTTCCTACAACCAAGAGACGATGGACAAGTTACCTGGTAAATCTGCGCCCATCATTTTAAATGTCCAGTGAATTTCCATTAAAGGGACTCATGTTTTATATAAATGTTTTAAGTCTAATTTTATTCTCCTCCAATATCATATTAATTTAAAATTCACTTCTACTTACCTAAAAGAAAACAGAGTAAGTAGTTTATCAGCTCCTGAAAACATCCTCTTTCCTGTTTACTATACTACATGCTGCCATATTTCATATCTAATATCATGCCCACAAGAGAGGGGACTCACTTTATTGCTGTTATACAAATATAGAACAATTAGGAGAAAAATTGTGGAGATATATAAATGCCCCTGTTCTTTACATTCTACAGCTGTAACAACTATTATATTTAAATATTTATAATCTATGAATAAAGAGGAGGAATTATAAGGGCTAAATCACCGCAATATTAGGAATTATAGGGAGATGATATATTGAGCAACAAGAATACTAATTCCTTTTTCCTATATCTTACTTTTCAATCCTAATAAATATATATTTCATTATCTGCAATAACACCAATGTATAACATACAAAAAATGATGATTTACTTTTCTCCACATTTATTTCCTCGCTGACCATTTATCTTTTGATTTAAAAATAAAAATAAATCTGCTCCATTTTGGACGTGGGCATTGGCCGTTTCAGCTGGCAAATGCTTACATAGTTCACCCAAAGTTGTTTCACAACTCCAAAGACACAGAAGTATAAAGGTTCCTGTATATATACTACTATATTTCTCTCCTCAAAACACACAAATACCTGCATCTTCTCCTTAGCAGTGACATTCTCCTGTTGATCTGAAAAAAAAAGATGTCTGTCAGTATTTAATGGACTAGCTCTTCTTACCAGGTTTCTTTACCATTCTTATAGCTGAACAAGCATATGAGATGTCTCCAGTGGTATATATTATACAAATGGAGTGCATTTTAATAATAGTGTGTCAGCAGATTGCAGTGCATTAGAGTGCAATAAACACTGGGTAAAGACATGTTCATACATTTGAAGACCATGCAGTTAAGACAAGTTAGCACATTGTACAGGGGGAGATGAGGCCCTGCTCTTAAGAGCTTACAGTCTAAGAGCTGATAGGGGTGGGAGGTGACGGCTAGATGGATTGATGTTCTAGGATGGTGAATGGAGCAGTGTGACAGAACCAGAATAGATGACCTTGTCTCACGTTGTGGTCAGTGGATTTAAGGAGGTAATGGGTTAAATTCTCTGATCTGGCTGGCTTTCAGAGAACATTTGAATAAATAGATATTTTCTTTATTAAACGTTTTTTATGCTTATAGCCTACATAACTGCTAGTTTGTTACATAATTCTCAAATCTGATTTTTTTTTTAAATAAATTATGATGGGGCTTTAAAAAGATATTTGTAATTTGTTGTTAATAAAGTATAACATATACATTTGAGTGGCATATTTGACGTTGGATGTTGCTACTTTAGGCAGGAATTCCTGTTTAAGACACTCCTGCCTGGTACGGTGGATTGATTAATTCACTCTCACACTGGTGGGGTATATGCAGAAGGAACATGTCCAACAGGTATAGATGACAAAACTGAATACATATTGGTATTTTTAGGCAGAAATACTAATGTTAACAAACAAGTAAACATTCCAAGGCCAGTTCTCCCTTACAAAAAGGATTATATCTCATGTCTGGATTTTATTGGCTGAGAAGCATCTCTTACTGTAAAGGAAAACTGAAAGAAACATTTTGACCATTGATTTGAATTTGCTTCAGGATAAAATAAAACATTTTTACATTTAACTTTTTTTCTATATTTGAAGATGTTTTGATTATTTCATGAACAGAGCTATGGAGAAGTAATCAAAGGCATATATGTGAGTCCGACCCTGTACCCAGTCCAGCTGGGTAAGAGTTAACAGCCTTTAGCATGACTGAGCTTGAATATTATAGCATCATAATGCGACAGCACTGAAAAAGGCTTGGGCAGACCTACTGAGGTCAGGGTAGCTGGACCCGTTAAAGACAGAGGAGGGACTCTGTCGAAATAAGTGGTTTTAAGAAAGCGAGTCTGTGTGACTGGACAAACTAAGGAGAGGTCTTTGTCCCAAACCCTGAAAGAAAACCGCTTTTGCAGTGTTAATGGTTGTTCTATGCCAAGAACCTATAACCTTAAAAAAAAAAAAAATAGATCCTTCTGCAAACTGACATATTAGACATTGGCTTAGGAGCAGTCTTATTGCAAGTGCCAGAGGGAATGAGTACCTTGGTGTGTATCAGAGCAGGAAAGTTTCTACAAATGAGTACTTTCATTTTCTACGAAAAAGAGTGCCTGATAATTGACTGGTCTACGGAGGCCCTCAAGTGCGAGTTGCAGGGAAGACGTTTCTCCCTGGTTTTAGATCATACTTGGGAGAGACGGATGCAGTGCCACAAAGAGATAAATGTCAGGGTGCAGAGTTGGCTTCTTGCAATACAACAATATAGGTTTGAACTACATCTGAGGGAACTGGGTTCTGTTATGGCCAAACCATTACATCTAATTTTTGAAGACTGCCTCAACACAGGGTCGCTACCAGATGAAAAGCAGATGTGATACCTATATTTAAGAAGAGATCAAGAGCAAATCCAGGAAATTATACATTTGTAAGCCTCAATTCTGTAGTGGGAAAGCTTTTAGAAGGATTAATAAGGGATAATATACAAGAATATGTCTATTTGAATAAGTAGGAGTTAACGCAGATTTATGAAGGATGGGCCATGTCAAACAAATCTAATTAGTTTCTATGAGTAGGTTAGTAGGAACTTGGATCAAGGCACCTCAGTGAATATAGTCTCAGGGAAATGATTATATGTTAGTGCCAGTGAAGAGGCTAATGTTTTTTTGTTTAGGGGTCCCCGGGTTGGAGTATTTGGAGAGAATGGTGGGCCAGTGCTCCACTCATTTGTAGGTGGACATTACTGCAAAAGTTTGGAAATGAAACTAAGATTTCTATAGGCAGAGCTAGAATTGCAAAGGCTGTGATGCGGCTATGGGGGCTTTGGTACATGTAGTGGATAAACTGCAAAGGTTTAGAGAGGGTGCTCCAGCAGTAAAGTTAGTTTGTTTAAATCAATGTTTCTTTTCATTTTTGTAACACTGTGTTTATTAAAAACTGCTTGGACCTACAATTTGAAGTATCTTTGGACGGGAGAAGTTGATATACAGTATGTTAATACATTCTAGAGTCAAGTAAAATCTGTAAGAAGAAACATAATTGAAGTTTATAAGTTAACTAGTAATATATTTTGATATTACACAAATAGTGTCTGACCTTTTACACTTGGAGGCCTTTCTGGTGGTGTAGCAGCTGGTGGTGCAGGGATAGTCGACTTTTGTGGAGAACCACTTGGAGCTTGTTCACCACCCTAGAAAATAAAATAATTACATTCTTGATTTATACTATTCCTGTTTTGTAGGTGGTAATTGATGATTTGCAAGCATTGGAAATAGTTATATTCCAAAAGTTTATAGCAGGGGAATGAATGACACATTGCAGAGCCCAAAGTTATCTTACAAACACCCTGTACAGTTTATACCAGTTTTATCCAGGGACCTAAATATAAAAAATTAAAAACAAAAAGAGAGAAGACTTGACATTTAACTAACAATTCAGCTTATGCAACTGCCTAGTGTAAATAGTTATATAGTATTGCACAGCAGCCTCCAAATAATTGACCAATGCAGATTTATTATATATGCAAAACAGTTTCAGTGAGGGTTTCCAACACACCACAAATCCTAACTAAAAATGCCTCCGTTCACAATTTCAAAAGGGAAACACATGTTCCATGTATTTCAACCATATTTCTATCCATACGGTGGTACAGAGCAAACCTGGTTGGGTGGCCCTTTTAAAAAATTGACAACATGTATTCTAATGTCCACTAAAATATGAGTAATGTCTATGCCATGTCCTCTCTGTGGCAGCCAAGCTGTGTCTTGAGACTAGTATTTTCAAAAAAGGAATCGTAATGCTCCTGTATTGCAGCTGTGTGTCGAGTGCACACATATCTCAGTGGAAGTCCAAGTGTGTGAGAAGTCCAGAAGCCAACAGTAAGGAGTTATTTCCTGAAATCCCATTTGATGTGTTGACTGTGGGGGTAAAAATGTACTCTATACTTTGGAGGAAAAGCATGGTTTCCTACTCCAGAAAATTATATGTGAGTTGCAGGGCCTAATTCCAGCTCTAATTCACTTTTGGCATTGATAAAAGAGGCTACCCTGATGTATTTTTATTAATGCCAAAAGTAAATTAGAACTGGAATTGGACACTTGTATAATTGATGCTCCAAGGACTCCAAAATAGAGAAAGAGATATTAAGTTCCATCTCTTTGGAAAGGGGGGGATTATATGAGTGAGTCTGTAAAACCAAGATATAGCTAATGGCATTTTTAGAGACAGGGGTCAGTCTCCAGGGTAGCCCCAGGTAGCATAATCTCTAGCTACGCCACAGGATCTAAGCCAGATATGGGGCTCCAGGCTAGCTGAGCCTTCTAGGTAGGAGGCATCTTATTGAGGGTCACAGATCTGTCTCTACCTCAACTTTGTATGTCTTATAGACCAGAGGTGCAATTGCAGGTTTATAAATAAGCATGGTGTTGTTTCTAAAGTTCAAATGAAAGTTTGCATTCCCATTTTTTTATTTTTTAATAATTTGAAATTCGTGTTTAAGCACTTTGGAATTGTAACCTAATTCATTTACTGTTGAAATTGTGTTTATTCTCCATATTCATTGGTGCCTTACACATCTGCTTCTATTTCTTATGGTCTCCACAGCAAACCCAATACAAGCAACATATTGTGGACTGTATAATATGTTGTTTTATATGGGCTCATCAAAATCATATAAATAAATAAATAAATACACTAAACTGTGTGCTAAACAAAGTTTAGTACACCGGTTTCAGTCAACTGTTTGTGGTTAGTATAAATGACCTGTGACTATGATGACATGGGCACAGGTCTGGGCAGGCAGCATGGGTGATGGCCTGGGGCTAAATGGCTGTGGAGTTCACTGTATATAGTGACCCATAAAATGGATGCTTAATTATTACCTTGATAGTAAACCAATCTCTAATTGTAAAGTATTTGTGCAACAAGAACCAGTAAATGTGGTTAAATACTTGAGAAGGAAGAAAGCAGATAAGTAGAAGCACTGTACACAAGGGGGGTCAATGTTACTTGGACTGTACTGGCTTTCTAATGCAGTCTTGATTTCATACTGGGGTGTCCAGAGGCACATTTAACTTTTTTCATCATGGGTGCCATTTTGTTTAGAAAAAGCCAGACATTAGCAACTCCTGGTTATCCCATTCTCATTCACTGTGTGGAGGAGGAATTAGCAGGGGGTAGAGGAAGCATCTGAACCTTAATTCCTTATACAACAACCTTCTGATGAGTTTATAATCGTTTTTTTTTATTATTTGATTTTGCTTTAGTAATTTTATTCTCATATCTTTGTAGATGATTTCCATGGGGAAAAGAAAAATATGTATTACAGAATCCTTTTAGGAAATCAATTTTTCCAAAATGTGGAAATTTGTCTAAATACAGTGTGTAACGGATCTACTGGCACCCCGACCGGGTACCTCCGTTGATGGATGCGTCCTAGCTTGCGTCGAGGCCTACAAGCACTGCACCGGACACCAAAACCACCACAGACTCCAAGGATAGTACGACAGGAACAAGCGTTCAGTAGTTACAGCTCAAGGGAGTATGCAAAAGCATAGCAATCCCCAGTATGATATAGCGATCCCTTCAATAACGAGACAAGGCTACGTTTTGAAGGGTCAAGTAGAACTCTATTTTAATGACAGGGAATCTCCTTTTATGCAAGGGTGCCCTCTGAAGGGCTACACCCACATAATTATCACAACAGCCAATTATCTGCATGGTTCAACCCCCACGTCTCCTCCCCTCAGATAACAGGTAACACAATTAAAACAGACACAATTTTAACCACATTCTGGATGTACCCCAAATACAGGGGGTACACCTTTAAGTCCCGCACCATTCAATATCTCTCACCCAGGGGAACAACATATACAAAAATGGCATGAATCAGACCAGGGGTTCAAAAGTTAGTAAAAGTATGTTTTTACACATAACACACAGACATTGCACATATCCCCCATACAATACACATATAGGACAATAGGTGAGTCACACCTCCCTGGCAACTTGGATACAATCAGACATTAATTAGATCATTCTTCTTTGTTCTTATCAGAGAATGAAAACACTTTGGAAAATACAAGGATCCTTTACAACTTTCTTATCTCTTGAATCTCTGTAACAGGATTATCTATTAGCCTAGGTCTGCAAAAGTCTGGCTAATATTCTGAGCCAATATATTCTGTAGAACATCAACCAACATACATATAGTAGGATCATATTTTAACCATAATAATCATAAAACAGTTTAAAACAGTGATGGGTTCCGCTACACACCTCCCCCGTGACCATAAGCCGGCATACACGGTCTGATCCCAACGGATCGGCCTGGGGATGTCCGGACAAAAGTATTTGTTGGTCAATTCTCTAGTTTGACAACCCATCAGCATTACTGCAATTCACATTTACTCACATTTCCCATATCCCCAGATAGCTGGGATCTGAGCGCACAAAACCACCGAATAGCGCTCAGATCCTCTTCACACAGTTCAATTGCCATGTAGCTAAAGTCTTTCCCATAGTCTTTCATTATATGAATGGGCTTCATGGCACAGTTATCTGGGGTATCATGGTTCACACAGGGCAAGTACAGAATGACCCCCCTGTATGTAAAGGGCCAGAATGAGTGACTTACACTCTGGTACGGCCGAACACTGGTTCCAAAGGGCAATATGTACCAGGGCCATAGTCGCAGGGCAGGAGGCTGGCAAACAGTCCTCTCCAAGCCAAAGTGGCGAAGGGCACTTCGTCACACATCTCCCCTTTGGGGGGAAGTCTAACCAGGCACCTGGATATTTTGCTGGGGTGATGGTGCAACACGCTGAGGGGACTTGAGGGGCAGAGGCCAGCGGCACTCTGCCCTGATGCCAGCTCTTCTGCTGGTATAACCTGCAGGACCTCCTGCTCTGTACAAGGGACAAAGGGAGGGCAGAGGCCGACTGCACTCTGCCCTGCTGTCAGCTCTTCTGCTGGGGTACTTGGGACATATTCCGGCTCAGTAGCCAGGGAAACGTGGGGGTCAGTGGGGGTTAACATTTCCTCTGTTAACCCTGGGGCCACATTAGAAGTTAGCTGGGGAGGGGAATTTGTACTTACCCCCTCCTCCGGTTGTCCCAGTGAGGGTAGTTGGGGATCTGGACAGGCTGCGGGCGCAGAGACCACGGTCCCATCTGCGCTGTCTGGGAGATTGGTGTCTCCCCTGGTTAGGGTAAACTGTCGCTGGGGGGAGAGGGCGACATCTTCAGCTCCCTGGGGTTCACACTGCCGCTGGGTGGGAAGGATGACACCTTCTGCCCCCTGGGGTTCACACTGCTGCTGGGGAGGAAGGACTACACCTTCTGCCCCCTGGGGTTCACACGGCCGCTGTGGGGGAAGGACGACACCTTCTGCCCCCTGTGGTTCACACTGCCGCTGGGGGGGAAGGACGACCCCTTCTGCCCCCTGGGGTTCACACTGCCGCTGGGGAGGAAGGACGGCACCTTCTGCTCCCTGGGGTACACACTGTCGCTGGGGAGGAAGGACGACACCTTCAGCTCCCTGGGGTACACACTGCCGCTGGGGAGGAAGGACGACACCTTCAGCTCCCTGGGGTACACACTGCCGCTGGGGAGGAAGGACGACACCTTCGGCTTCCTGGGGAACACACTGCTGCTGGGGGGGAAGGACGACACCTTTGGCCCCCTGGGGTACACACTGCTGCTGGGGAGGAAGATCGACACCTTCAGCTCCCTGGGGTACACACTGTCGCTGGGGAGGAAGGACGACACCTTCAGCTCCCTGGGGTACACACTGTAGCTGGGGAGGAAGGACGACACCTTCTGCCCCCTGGGGTACACACTGCCGCTGGGGGGGAAGGACGACACCTTCGGCCCCCTGGGGTACACACTGCCGCTGGGGGGGGGAATTAGTTGGAGTATTCCACGTGGAGCGGTTTCTGTTTCTGGGACAGTCTCTCTGCATGTGGCCCTGCTGGTTACACGTGTGGCACCTGATGTACCGTGGAGGGGTTTGGTAGTTCCCACCACCCGGACGCAGTGCTGGGAGGGGGTTAATGGTGGGAGGTGGGTTAGCAGCTCCCAAGATGGACCGCTCCCGTGCCCGCTGCTTTTCCATTATGGATTTGTGGACATCTGTCATTAACCATTCCAAGGTTTTCATGGGAAGCGTACCTGGGAAAAAGGCCAGTCTGCTTTGGAGTTCTCTTCCAAACTCGTTCTGTGGAGCAATACGAGGTACTGTAACCATGAGTTCCTTTCTGTCTGCATCCCTGTAGTCCGCGGCCGCCTCCTCCTCCTTATGATGGAACGCTGTCCGAAAACTAGCCGGTTCCATCCTGCTGTAGCCAGGGGCGCTGTACGGATACTAGCGTTGCCCTCAATTTGTAACTTCAAACGTTACCGGTGTCTCCGTGCTGCTTTTCCTCTTACTAGGACGCCATCCCACCACTGCCAGCCAATGTAACGGATCTACTGGCACCCCGACCGGGTACCTCCGTTGATGGATGCGTCCTAGCTTGCGTCGAGGCCTACAAGCACTGCACCGGACACCAAAACCACCACAGACTCCAAGGATAGTACGACAGGAACAAGCGTTCAGTAGTTACAGCTCAAGGGAGTATGCAAAAGCATAGCAATCCCCAGTATGATATAGCGATCCCTTCAATAACGAGACAAGGCTACGTTTTGAAGGGTCAAGTAGAACTCTATTTTAATGACAGGGAATCTCCTTTTATGCAAGGGTGCCCTCTGAAGGGCTACACCCACATAATTATCACAACAGCCAATTATCTGCATGGTTCAACCCCCACGTCTCCTCCCCTCAGATAACAGGTAACACAATTAAAACAGACACAATTTTAACCACATTCTGGATGTACCCCAAATACAGGGGGTACACCTTTAAGTCCCGCACCATTCAATATCTCTCACCCAGGGGAACAACATATACAAAAATGGCATGAATCAGACCAGGGGTTCAAAAGTTAGTAAAAGTATGTTTTTACACATAACACACAGACATTGCACATATCCCCCATACAATACACATATAGGACAATAGGTGACTCACACCTCCCTGGCAACTTGGATACAATCAGACATTAATTAGATCATTCTTCTTTGTTCTTATCAGAGAATGAAAACACTTTGGAAAATGCAAGGATCCTTTACATCTTTCTTATCTCTTGAATCTCTGTAACAGGATTATCTATTAGCCTAGGTCTGCAAAAGTCTGGCTAATATTCTGAGCCAATATATTCTGTAGAACATCAACCAACATACATATAGTAGGATCATATTTTAACCATAATAATCATAAAACAGTTTAAAACAGTGATGGGTTCCGCTACACAGTGCATATATTTATCTAATGCAAGCCATGTATTCAAATGAAAGCATCACCATATGGTTATCAATCTGGTTGTCTCTATATACATGTAATTTAAAGTAACACTTCAGAGGTTCCAAATATTGTATAAAAATATAGGTAATAATAAGTGTTTTATTAACTGAATGTCATTTAAAAAATACATTTTCCTACAGTAACACTGAAGTTTGCAATATGTAGTTGACAATCAGTCTTTCAGATTTATCCACAAGAGATTCAAATATTTTAACTAGTAACTTGCCTGTCATAAATGACAGTATCAAAGAGCTCTCTCTCTCTCTTCTCACTTTGTGCTCTGTGTACACTCTGTCTCTCTCTTTCGCTCCCCCTCACTCTCCCTCCCCCTGCCTCCACCTCCCTCTCTCCCCTCTCTCTCCCTCCCTCTCTGCCCCTTCCCTCCTTCTCTTTTTCCCCCTCTCCGCAGCTATGCTCTCTCTCTCTGACTGACTGAGAACTCAAAATTACAAACTATAATTTAGGTAGTTACTGCAGGAAATGCATTTTTAATCAAACGTTGGAGAGAAAATGTGGACCTTCCATGTTTGTTGAATCAATGCAACAATATTGCAGTCTTTCTTCATCAGTATCTTCCCTTTTCTTTCTAGCTATGGTTCCTACTTCTCCTTTTAGAAATTGATTAAAACCTGTGACTCAAAAAAAGAAACTTAAATATAAATACAACTTAATATAATAATATAGTATGTCTGAATATTTGTTAGACAGAAATTTTACATCTATTTTTGTGCAAGTTTGTGAATTTTAATTTTGCTATGTTAGACCAGGGGTACGCATCATTTAAAAGTACACTGATGTTATGGTCTAACAAACTTAAAGGTATATGAAAGTGAGGTGGGTTATGAATGCATCCTGTAAAATGCATCATAACCCACCTAGCAAAAAATGTTTGCATGAAAAAATGCAGAAAATGTTTGCAGAAAAGAAAAAAATGTGCTGGGGCTGAGTGATGTAGACACCCCCAGCAATGAGATTTGCATATTGGATATCTCATTGTTAATCTAATATGCAGCACATGCACATGCTGATTGGCTAAAGGAAAGGAATGTGTCTGAAATCAGTAGTGCAGACTACAGGTCCTAACTGAGCATGCCTGCACAATCCCCAGGCCAAAAAGAAACATTGTATAAATTATGCAAATTATCCCTGGGGATTTCAGGGGGTGTCAACATTGAGAGAAAACAGTTTGCAAATGCAAGAAATTCACAAACTTCAGGCTAACGGTTTAACTGTTTACTTTAGAATTATTTCATGCAAAGATTTTTTTTTCAGACACTACAAATTCTCCTCTATCAGATGCATTAATAACCCAGCTCACTTTTATATACCATTAACTAGCAGTTTAAATTATGCATTGGGTAGAGATCCGCAACCGCTGACTCTGATTTTTGACCAAGGGCCAATGCATGCACTCTTCATGTTTAAATCTATTTTTTAGTTTACCATTAATTAATCTTAAAAATACATGTGCAAACAGCAGCATATGCACTTGTATTTTTAATGGTGGATTAAAAAGAGATTCAACATGAAATGCACTTATACTGATTTTTTATCAATCATAGAACATGAATTTTGTAAATGATAAATGCCTAACATTTAGCTCCTGCAGTTAGGACACTACAGGTCCTTTGAGAAGTACGTGCAGACTATGGGCCTCATTCTATTATCGGCCGTAAATCGGCCGTAAGGCTGCGATTCCTTGCGGGGGTTCTGTTAACTCGCAATTCAATTATACGGCCCCGCAAGGATCTCATCTTACGGCCGGCCGCATATCTTGGAACCGGCCGTAAGCTGTGAAATCTAAAAACGCAAAAATAAATTCAAGCCTGCACTGTACAGCTCTGTAAATGCTAGGGATCATATTGGGGGACATGAGGATTAAAAGGAACCCACTCTCAAGCTTGCACATCAGCCCAAACCCGAGTTCAAATTAACTGTTTATTTTCCGGCTGCGGCGTGGGCGGGTCTGAGGTGCTCCAAGCACTCTGGACTTTTTACATGGATATTTTACGGATATTAAAAATAAAATATTTTACGGATTTGAGTATAGGATAATTATGTGCTATTTTTTCTAACACCTAAAATCCCTTTATAGTCTTCTCAAAGTGCAGGATGGCTTTATTTGAGCTATTTTATGTGCTTAATTGGTGCTAGCGGGACCTTTTTCCTGCAAGTAAGCAGCGGCTCGTTTTTAGCCTTGCAGAGAGGTTTCCCGGAGCAATTGAAATTGCAAATAGGAATTTCTTGCGGCCGAAACTCTTGCGGCCGTTTTAGATCAAAGGCTTTCCTCCTGCGCGAGCGGCCGCAAGAGATAGCAAGGCACCGGCCGCAAGCCTGCCGGAGCCCCCGGCCGTAAGGGAATAGAATAGCCGAATAGCTTGCGGCCGGTCCTTGCGGCCCCGCAACGGCTGCGGCCGCTAATAGAATGAGGCCCTATTTATTTAGTTACTTTATTTCAATTACTGAGTCCTGTTAATGAATTTTAACTTTTTATAAGATCTTTTCGAACATGTATTTAAATAATCATTATATATATAGTACCAAATGCTTTATTAATCTAATTAACATTAGTATCAAATGTATATCTTAAAACTGATTGTGTTCCTTGTGTACTTGCTTTCCTTCCGGAGGTTTTCCTTGTATGGGTTATATTTGGATACTTTAAAGTAATACAGAAATGTCTTAAATGTACACATAAGATAAACATAATTATATTTGGCCATAATTACAAATATGTGGAAGTGCCTTAAAAAATGATATAGAAATAAGACTTAGTTTAGGTATAAAATAATTGAGAGATCTATCTTCTGAGCTAATGGTTTTATCAGCAACGATTAGGGGTTGGTGGCGATAAGGATAAGCATGCCTCATTGAATAGAATATGAATCTCCACACTAGGTGTCATTAAATTAAATATACTAACATGACATGCTTATCTTTTTTGTCCCTCCCCACTGCTAATCTTAATTGCGGCTAATAAAGCCATTACATTAGAGGGTTTAGCGTTCAACTGATTTTTACATAAAATAAGTCTAACTTCTGTATTTGTTTTTAAAGCACATCCACTTTAATATTTTAATTACAGCCAAGACATTCATTTTTATAAGTAAGTGAAGATTTAATTTCTTCAATATGTTTGACCTTTTCTGTGTCACTTTAAGGTGCACACTCATTTGAGTTGTCATCTCATCATATTCCTAATATTACATCCCCCTCTCATTGAATTACTCACAGTACAAACTATCAATTAACAAATGATTAATGAACAATGTATCCTCATATTACAAAGATAAGAGGAGATCTAAAAAGGTTGAAATTGGACTGAAATGTATTTTTTTCAACCTCCATAACTGTGTAAGAAACCCCCCTTATCATATTTATTTCATATTTATTATTGCACAACCCTATGCGATCATATTCATTAGATCCTCATCAAATAACCTGTTTTATATCAGTTTTTATGAACCCACTTCTCTCACTCCTCACCCAAGTTCCAATCAAAATACCATTGGGATTAGTGCCATAGGTTGCTGGACCCTTTGTTACACTGTGCTCCTGGGAGGTTATTTACCTGTGACGGGGGCTGAAATTGTAGCTCCATCGGCTCCAAATAATTACACGGAACAATCCCCTTCTAAATATTGGGAGAAAAGGGGACACATTAGTTTGTCAATTTTCTAAATCAGTGTGAAGTAGTAAAAATAAATATTACACAAAATCATACACACACACATGTATGTATGTATGTGTGTGTGTGTGTGTGTATATCTATATATTCTTCAGATTGTAAGTGGCGAGTTTCCAGTCTTCTGGGATGCTTTGGAAAAAAGCATTTCCTGCAAAGATTCTAAGCTCAAAACAGGGTCCTCCATTTTTGGAAGGTTGTTAATGCAGTATTTTTCCTTGTTTTTTATCCCCTGTATTGCGCTATGGAATATGTTGGTGTGTTACAAATAAAAGTTAATAATATATATATATATATATATATATATATATAATATGTTTATGTGTATTTTTTTTTTGTTATTTTGTATATTTATATTTGCAAATACAAATATAAAAATAACTAAAATTACAAAGTTTTTAGTGACTCTGGTGCTTCTGCTGTCCCCCACTTGGCACCGCAGCTTAGACTCTCAAGCTACATGAAACATTTGGAAAAGATATAGGGAGTGAAATAGATGAAGAAGACTGGCAGGACATCTTAGAAATACATAATAAGTTATCCATTCATGTAAGAGAAACATCTAAAGATACTTTCTAATTAAAATAATTAGATAATCAGGGTATTTTGCGATTATGGTTTGATGTCCTATAATGTTGGACACAGTAACAGAACATTTGTAGTATTTTCTTGTAAAAAAAAAAAAAAAAGGACATGTATTACATTTATTAATAAAAGCCAGTGTAATTGTCCAACACTCATTACTTTTAAATAGTAAAAATAAATATAAACATATTTCAATTTATTGCAGTTTTTATTAAAACAAGTTGATACTTTGTGAGAAAATGTATACTGAAAAATGCTGCTTTGCCCTAATCTTCAGACTGCAGAAAGAAATAGGAAAGTCCGCTATAGGCTGTTTTTTCATTTTTTTTTACCCAACATCTTTCCCAATGTTTTCAGTGTAAATAAGGTCACAAAAGATCACAATAACTAAATTAAAAATAGTTAGAATTATTACAGTGTCTCTTTAAGAACAGAACAATTAAGACAAACTGGAGTATTAATAAAGTTAATGGTCAAAAAGGTAAGAACTGTGCTAGCCTATAAGGATGTTGTCACTTCTTTGTGTTCAGTGTGTTCTATTTGCTGGGAAAATAATCCATCACAGCCCCTGTGCTGTGACAGTTTAGTAATTACTCCCGGCCAAGACCGTATCCTATCTATCTGTGACTATACTCCCAGAAATCAGCTTGCCAATCATCAAGTTATTTCCATTTTCATTCTAAAGTCCACTGCCTCTTTAAGATAAACTATTCACCTTGTACATACAAGAGGAAGTATTTGATGAACTGCCCTGACTGAAAACTGAAGTCAAGTTTTTATCTCTGAATTCATTTTTCAGCCACTGCTACAAATGTTTAGTACTTGAATCACAAACAGATTATCTATATATCAATTCATAACATGTATTGTGCTGCTTATCTTACAGCAACTTCCTTATTTCTACCTGACATAGACATACAGTTTCCTAAAAATATAAAAGGCTGCTGATAGGGTTTGAGATTTAAAAATAAATATTAAAAGTCACTGTGGTCATATTTGAAATCTGCTGTTGTGTAGCTTAGTGTCTTTCATACAATAAACAACCCCGTACGTCATCAATATATCCACAATAAGAGAAGAGGTTTGGAGAAATATACATATTGGTCTTGGACTGGGAGTACATTGCCCTTGAATAATGTATCTAAATCCATAGCAACACCGCCAGAACAAAGTCTACAATCATTTTTATTATTAACCTCTTAGTGCATATAATAATAATCACAAATCTAATATTAAAAAAGTGTTATAAGAATCTTTGTATAATTTTTGTATAATTGACTGGAAATTACTCCAATCAGGAATGCATCGCAGGATATGTATTACTCACAATCGTTTTCCTTCTATTATGTTGAAAGAAAAAATATTGTGCATAAAAAAATCTTTGACTGAAACAATTAGTGATGAAGGTTTACATTTCTCAAATTCTTCTTTATTAGGACGTTTAAGAAGATATCCTGTAAATGTGGCTTGGATCAAGGCCCTGGGGACAACTTGGACAATATTGCTTTAACAGGATAAAATAATTACAAAGTCTCTTTAAGAAATTTTAAAATCTCATTTGTGTTCATAGCAAACAAAAAACAGATCAAAATGAGTCAAAACACAAAAATGTTGCTACAGGGTAGAAATAACATCTGCCACAAATGCCAAATATGTCAAATAAATCTTATTTATAATTTCTTCTCCTCTAAAGCATTATGCTGTGGTTACCTTTCCGTTGAACATGACGGTGGCCCAATTATCTTCCCCTTTCTTGAGTACAAATACGATGTTCCCGGGCATTACCCCCAACTCCGCGACTGTCTCAGGGTTAAACTCAAAGAGGACACGGTGTGGTTCACCTTCCAGTGTCCTGAGAAACAGAAGTACCCAGATGAGATAGTATTTTCCCCACACCCATGAAGCATTGATCCTCTGATATCACTTGATAGAAATGAGTGTTAAATGCAATTAGAAATTTAATACTGAGCTAGGTAGAAGTGAGGTACAAGCCAACCCAAGCTTTTTCAGTCCCATGGTATTCAGACATGTAGAATCATATATTAAATGGCGCTGTTGTTTTGATCAGTTTCAAGGCTTCTCAGATGATATTAAAAACAATCTTCTGAGCAAAGCAAAGTTAAAGCAGCCATTAGGTAATCCTTTAGTCCAGTGTTTTTCAATTTCAGTCCTCATGGATTACCCCCACTTAACGTTTTCGGTATAGGTGAGTAATCAGATGCTCAGTAATTCTATTTAACCACCTGCTGATTAGCTCACGTGCTCAAGGAGTGATATACCTAAAATGTGAATTGTTGGTGGTCCCTGAGGACTGAAGTTGAATAACACTGATTACCGGTTGGTTATATGTAGCTGCAACTTTCAGTTCCCATTGCGCTTCCAGAAAAGGTGGCATTGCAGCATGATGATATAAGCGTTACCAAGAGGTAATGGTGATAGCAATCACTGTGCCAATGTCTCAACTCGTTTCATCCACTATAGGGCTTCTTCTGGAAAGTAGTTTTGCTTTGCACGACAGAAGCTTCAAAACAAAGTGTCATCTTTTAATATGCGATTCTACAATTTAGAAATGCGAGTTACCCATTCCAATCCAAGTCTTGGAGTTGATCTTGTACATTGTTCATTTTATCCTATTGCTACAGAATCTGTTGATGCTCAAAAAAATTAAATATAATATAACTATGTACAACTAGGACAGGATTTGTTTTTCTATGGGAAGACTTGTACATGCTCCTTAGCTTTGCAATATAATGTTTTTTAAATAATGCAATCTTGTTTGGAAATCTTCCATGTAAAACTATATTTCTACATCTGAGCTTCTCATTTCATCAGAGTAGAAAGCAAGTCTTAGAGTGCAGTATCTTGGGGTATTGTGCTATAAAATTCAATGGGATATTAACAGGTACTTTAACTAAACCACGATGACCTTTAAATGTGATTTAGTACTAAGAAGCAGAGGAAAATAGGGAAAAAAATTACTTAAGTCACACAATTCCTTAAATATTCTGAGGCTCTTGATCTACACTGGTAGAGATTTAAAGCACTGCCACTAATAACGGTTTATGTAGGAGTACAGCTTCTTATAAGACACAGAAAATTTAATTTTACAAGTAAGACCATTGCACTAGCAGCCTTATTAAATTGAGATTTTGTCAATTGAATAAAGCTCTATATAAGCACAGAGCATATTTATTTTTACAGAAGTTTTTAGTTAGTGAACTTCTATCCAAAAGCAAGCTCTTCACTAACTAAAAATTTCTGTAAAAAAAAATAAATAAAGTATGCTATGTACGTATATAGAGCCCTTTTCAATTGGCTGAATCACAATTTAATAAGGCTGTAGATATGTATTTCTACAATGGTGCAATACATATGAGTGAGTATAAACATGATGTTCTTTCTATGTCCATTTTGGACATTAGTTAACTTCATTTAAAATTATAACACCGCAGCAGTCCAGTTATGTTGCCCGGCAAAACCATTTTTTGTTGCTCAGTGGCATGACAATAAATATTCAGTAGGGTGTACATCAATAATCAGTAGCCATCAGTCAGTATCCCTGTGCTGATATTATGAACCATGTACACTAATATTATGTTTTTATTAATTTTGAGTTTATGTTGTAATATATTTTATACATTTTAATAAAAAAGTTTATTAAAAAATGAATGTGTACAGTTAACATAAAAATATAAATTAATAAAATAAAACGATGATTAAAAATTAAAATATTGAATTAATGAAACAATTACTAATGACAATAATTATTACAGTTATAGAATATAAAATAGAAAAATAATATATATATTCACTCCAAGCACTACACTCTCCAGTGACTTACAATTTATTTTCAAGTCAGTAGAGTCATCAGACATCAACAAAAATAATACCCAGAAAATTATCAGTGTGATTTAATAGTTGCCCATTTTCTGCAATGAAAGCTTTGATTAATTCTTTTTTTTTTTTTTATTAAACACATTTTTAACAATACTATATATAAAATGAATACATTAATAAAACAAAATAATAAATATCCTTTTCTATAATTTGTTTCAAGATAGTGAAGCACTTGGATATCAAATGTGACCTGTCCACAGAGATCATTAGTTTTTCCAAAGGTTTAACTACACTATTAATTTTGAGAATAAGTTTCTTTTTCAGAACAAGCGTTTTTATCTAAGTATAATCTAGCCAACATCTTTTTGGGAGTTCATATTTTGTAGTTGGTCAAAATATGCCATAGCACCATCTATATCTTGTAAACAGTTCAGTCCAAAATTAGACCACAAATTCATTATTTTTTCCTCATTAATAATAAGGTGAAGTGGTAATATTGGGCTAGGCGAAGAAATTAACTTGTATTGTTTATTAATTTTATTCCAAGTACGCAACACCTACCCCACAACTGTTGCGCCTTGCTCAAGATCTTTCTTTTGAGACTCAATGAAGATTAATCTTTAGCCTTCACTAATTCTTTTTCAATCTGTCTCCAAGCATAAAGGTCACTCTGATCAAGCCATCTGATCATATGTGCCATCATAGTAGCTTCATAATAGAGTTTTATGTTTGGGTAGCCAAATCCCCCTCTCTCAAAATGCCTAGACATAGTACTTTTTTGACTCTGACTGGTTTGCCCGGTAGTATATATTTATTGAGTAGTTTTGATTAATTCTTAAATGTGGAGAGAGTAAGAATAAAAGGGAGAGTAAGAATAAAATATTCAATTTTTTGGTATTAATTATAAGTCTGAAAATTATTTGCATGTGTATGTTAAAAGCCATACACTAAATGTAATATCAATGACTTTTCTATCCAAAAGCTGGTAATTTAATAGCTAACAATTTTTTATAAAATACATTTAGGAGTTATAAGAACAGTATGGTCAAAAATAAGAATAACATTATGTTACATTAAAGATATCACCATCAAGAAATAAAAAATCTACAGAATGAAAAACACTAGTACAGGGGAATAAAAATGTCTGATATAGTGACGGTTTATCTCACCTTAGGATTTCAGGGGTCCTTGGTCGTGGGGGAGGGGCGTTGGCCTACAGAGCAATGTCAAAAAACAGTTCAAATTTTGTTTAAAGGCATACATAAGTTTCCTAGAAGAATCAGCAGTGTATAAAAAAAATATTTTGCATGACAAAATACCAGAATAAAAATCTACAAACTAACCCTCTTGAGCTGACACCCCTGAAAATACCTGCTAAAATTAGCCTAAAATTCATAATTTATTTTGGCCAATCACATATGTATTTTAATACAATGTAACAATCTATGATGGAAGTTTTGTGCAGGAAGGAATCATGGGATGTGTAGTTTCCCTGTAGAAGTAGGAGGAGTCAGACACTGATCTGTAGATCTCTGCATTGAGCTGCTGCTTGCGTGAAGGTTAGTAAAGGGTTAAAATCTGTACTCAAATGCAGTGTTTCTATTGGGACGTACACTGTGCCTATGTAAGCTGCTCTAGGGTGTGGAAAACAAGTTTTTTTTTTTTTTTTTTTTTTAAATCAATCTGTGTGTGTATAGAATGACTACATGTAATGTGTGTGTCTGATATAAGCAGCAGGTGCTAGATTAGAGAGAGGTACACACAGGGCAACCTTAAGAACTTTAACCTTTAAGAAAGATACATTTAAGGTCGGTGGTACAAAATTATGGTTACTACCAGGGGTGTGTTTCTGCCTAAGCCTATGGACAGCACATTTTCAGGGGGCAGCGGGCTGGCTGAAGAAGCGGTGCAGCACATTGAAATATTTTTGTACATAAATGTCTATATGCAGTGATATTTTAGTCTCTAAGTGTACTTGACACACTTGACATACCATATCCACTATAATAATTGACAATGTCAATGCAAACATATAAAGAGAGAGGGCACAGAGGCAGACAGAGGGCACAGAGAGAGGGCATAGAGAGAGACAGAGGGCGCAGAGAAAGAAAGGGCACAGAGGGAGAGCACAGAGAGTAAAAGAGGGTGTGCTTGCAGAGAGAGAGCGCACAGAGACTGACCGCATAAAAACAGCACAGAGAGAGAGAGAGACAGCATGCGTGCCACATAACACACACAGGCAGCACAGAAAGACAGCACAGTCAATTCAACATAATATTCTATCAAATTGTCATTTAAGGGCAAGTTACTAGTATATACATAAAAGAAGACGCTGTAAGTGTGCCGTGGGGGGCACACAAATCTGAATGGCCTAAATGCACCATTTATACTCAATCAAACCTTGAGAAGTGCACATTTTATTGGCCTACAAGACAAACATATTCTATGTTTCTGTAATAATAATAATAATAATCTACCGTATTTCATTCAATAGTGTTACATTGAACAGTTCCATCTCAAATGCACAATCCTTTTTTTATCTACCCCTATTTTATCTACCAGGCCTAAGACTCAGCTACTTACCTCGTTAGCTACTAAAATTTCAGACATTGTTTTTGGTACAGCACCAAAAGATTTATTTTGCACTAATTTGTGTGCATGTAACTATACTCCCCCAAAAATATTTTTGGCCAACATTGGAGATTCTGTTTAGATAAACTGAAATGGCTATCCTTAAGTGTCGGAATGAGCTATGTACTAGCACATAGGGATACATTCACTCAAGTATTCTAGCGTGGAGACAGTTTAAAGAGTTTCCAATAAATAATTTGTTGTAAGTTTTGCAATAAAGATGTGCAGGGATGGGGCACTTTATCCACATATGCCATTATCAATAAAGGTTAGTTTGGGTTGTCAGTTTTTGAGCACAAACATTTTATGTGATTGTCGGAAAGAGGTCAAACACAATGATAGATTAGAAGTTAGAAGATAATGTGACTAGAATGTCATCTAAATAGCAAATTAGAAAAGATGAGGTCTAAAGAAGATTGGAAATTAGGAATGCTGTTTGCAAGTTCTCTCACCTGAGGCTGCAGAGGGGCAAAACCAGAGAAACTGTCCTTATCCACAACAGAGGCAACAACCTGTAGAAAAATAAAATTATAGGGGCTTCCAGGGACCAGCAGAGACCTCACAATTCTTTATTTTTTAAATTTAAAACTACCTTCATTATATTTTCCTTTTTTGTTATGCATTGAATGAGGTATGGGAAGAGAAGGACACATGGGGGGAAAAGGACGCAAAGCCACTTCCCAGTACAGGTAAATCCAATTTATTCAGATAAAACAATATATACAAAAGTTAGTCAACTCACATTTCCCTGCCTTGTATATAGCTCTCTTATATATCCACTGATATGATGGTCTACGTCACAGACAAGGCAGGTTGTTGCAACAATGAATTCAGTGTACAAATAAAATCAAATTGATAGGAGGTGTGTTACTGTGGGTTTTACAATCAAATAACACCATTCTGGCTAGTCACTGGAGAACAAATGTCCCAAGATAGTGAGCCTGGATATATTGTCTCCTGTAGTGTTGCAGGCTTAGAAAGTCCTTTCTTACTTAAAAACACAACTAATAGTTATATCTTTATCTGTACAATTGGTACATAAAACCAATAGTGATGTTAGAAACTGCCACTTATTGGGTCACACAAATACAATTCTATGATTCTTGGTAATTGAACCATATTTATTCTATGCCTTCATGCAGTTGTTGACAGAGAAAGGATTAGACATACCAAGGATTTTCCCAAGTAATCCTTCTTCTCCAGCTGTTCCACCATTCTCTCATTAGGATGAAACATCCTCCCCTGGGGCATCTCCACAGGCGAAAAATCCTTCTGTTTCTAAAGATGAATAGTGAAAAGAGCATCATCTGTACCTGATCTGTTCATTGATCCAACCTCACACTGTGCTTCCAACATTGTGTATTAACATTATAATGTAAAAAAAAACAAATGTAGATAACATGAATGAGTTGTTCTGTGAGTGTTATTTGCAGGTTCTTGCTGAGGTTATATGATTTTGTACAACGTCAACCGTGAGAAGGTATGATAAAAACAGATTAAGGGACGGGATTAAGGTATTTATATTTATTTATGCATTTTGTTACTATACGATGTGGCTGTATTTAAAAATTAGAACAGTGTATGTTTTATTTATTTATTTATATATATATATATATATATATATATATATATATATAAATAATGTTAACCATAAGAGTCTTTTAGTTATGAAATGCACATAACAAGGCACCCACTCCAGTATCTTTGCCAAGATAACCTTATGCATAAGCACAACTAGAGACAGAACAATTGTGCCTGGTTTGCTGCTGTCCATAGGGTTGCAGAGAGTCGGAGACAACTTAAGGACTAAACAATGTGGTTTTTAGCTCCTAAAAGTTATGTCTGTCTGCTTAACACTGTTTGTATGTATGTATGTATGTATTTATGTATGTATGTATGTATTCATATTCCTATAACGCCATCAATGTGCACACAGACAAATCATTATTCTCTTACCAGGATGTTCTGCAGAGCCCTCTCGATCTTGGTTGTGTGCCTGGGCTCTGCTGACTGATTGAGTGCAAGGACAACCTTCTCTTCAGCCTTGGCCCACTCTCCCAGTTTACAGTGTGCTAGAGCCACATTATACAAGATCTGGCAAATTAATGATATAGAAGGATTAGAATCTACAGAACCTCTTCGTCTGAAACTTTTTTTTACATTTAAGGAGTATTATATTATGTTTTTTTTACTTTTATTTTTTATTAGAAACAATTTTAAATACATAACAAATGGACAATTATAAAATTGTACAGCATACATTTATACAACAATATTCCAATAACATTCATCTGTGAAAGGGATAATGAGGCTTAGAGATCTCTCTGAATACTAAGGGCCTCATTCAGTTCGGGGCCGTTACTTGAAAATAAAAACACAATTTTCTACTATTGAGCTGCGTCCTCGTGTTGCTCTACTTTTACTTTGCTATTTAATGTGCCGGGCCCGCAAGTTAGTCCTCCTTTGCGAGAATCGGAAACCATGCTATCGGCAGTAACATTTGCGGGCTTGAACATGATCACAGACAAAAGCCCAAAACTCGTGGTTTAAGCCCGTAAGATCAGAGCACTTTAAATGCAAATATAAATTGAATCCAGCACTGTAAATGATTGGGAACACAATGGTTGACATTATAATTAAAAGTACAACATTCACAAGCTAGCACATCTCCAAAATATAATACTTTATTTCATGGTAATTTTCTGTTTTAAGTCCTATGGACTTAAATGACCTCCAACCCTGTAACTCGTTATCCAATCACGTAGGACTTCGAAAAAGAAATGGAGGTTGGATTCCAAAGTCGTACGGGCTTGGAGGTTGAAGCCCGTAGGACTTTGGACGAAAAATAAACATGAAATAAAGTATTTTATTATGGCGTTGTGCGAGCTTGAGAATATTGTGCTTTTAATTTTGATGTCAACCAGCATTTACAGTGCTGGATTGATTTATTATTTGATTTTAAAGTGCTCTGATTTGTAAGTAAGAACTTTGCGCAACCTCTTTGGTCCCAGTAACCTGTGGTTTGATTTTTGCCATTTAAGGGCTTGACGGGAGGGTAAAGTGGAGCAATTGAATAGTGATTTGTGATTTTTACGTCCGCAACTCTTCCAGCCATGTAAGATCAAAGGTTTGGAGTTTGCGATTTTAAGTATAGTAATGGTAGCACGCAGCAAGTAACACGATCGGGGCCCGCAAGTAGGAGGCAATTGAATAGCTAAGTAACTTGCTCTCTCCACTTGCGGGCCCGGATCTCAGAAAAGTAGCAATTGAATAAGGCCCTAAGATTCTGATTGACAGTGCTTGTCCCAGATAACCCGTCTATTTAGAACAGAGATCTTTATACCCAGATTATCTATATATTTTTCTAGTTCTCTATTCTTGCTCAAGGCTACTATCACTTCATTTATTGATGGCACATTAACTTGTTTCCAATTTTTTGCAATTAACCATTTGACCACTGAGACTACTTGAATTATCAAAGCTTTCTCACGAAACTTCAAATCCTCCAGAAAAATATGGAACAAAGCCGTTTTACATGATGGGTTAATACTTTTATCATATATCTTGAAGATGTATTCAAAACATAAATCCCACAAATTCCCAACTAGAGTGCACTCCCAGCAGATATGTTTATGAGAGGCTTGTTGTTTACATGTCTCCGGCATTCTCCCAGGTTTGCATCTTTGTTCATTAATGCTATTTTAACAGGGGCTAAATACCATCTTTGGATAGTCTTGAAATAGATTTCTTTAAATGCTTGGTATTTTATATTTTTTTGCGTAAGATTGAACGCATTAAGTCATTGTTCTAACGGGATTATTATATTGAGATCTCTTTCCTATTTCTTCATAACATCGGTTTTCCCTAGATCGCTTTCTTTTTTAAAATATTATAACATTTATATATTGAGTGTTTACCATCATTAAATAATGCAAACTTTTCAAATCTTGATAAATCTCTATTTTCTTGAATTCTTTATTTGGATTTAGTATTCCTTCTTTTTAAGATTTCATATTCCAACCATTTTGTTTTGGGTAGATTAAATTCAAAACAAAGATTTGGGAAATACATAAACTCTCCATTTCATATAAATCTCCTTAACAGGCAATCTTAGAATTTCCCCAGTCCCATATATAAGGTAGGCTCAAAATCTTACTTAGCCAAATTTTGGGAATAATGGGAGAAGGAAATATAGATAACTTAAGTTAAACCATATATAAAAACCAGTTGTAATTACGATTGACGAGCTATTATTCACATCGTAGGTATTTTTCTCTTGCCAAAGCCAGTCTGCAATTTGATTCTTACCTGCTTTTATATTTTCTATCTGTAACCAACTTGTTTTGTGCATTTTAGCTGACAATTTTAAAAAATGGGTAAGCATTACTGCAGTATCAAAATCTTTAATACATGGAGATGCAATACCTCCATTTGCAAAACTTCTTTTAACAGATAATAATTTAAGTCTTGGTTTCTTTCCAATATAGATACATTTATCAATTAAAGATTGATATTTCTTTATTATAAAGTTGGGCACTTCCAATGGGTGGCAGGATAGACATCTACGACAAAGTTATGGTTTTCCAATTGTCTAGTTGTAATTTAATCTTGTCGTATAGTTTACTGAAATCTAATTTAGTTAATTCCTCCGATTGGATTTAAATTTGATTCCCAGGTAGGAAATGATATCAGAATTCCAATTAATCTCTCATATACTTTTTAACTGTACCATATCTTCCTTATTAATATTTATATGTAATGCCTCTGTTTTAGTCCAGTTAATTTTATAGTATGAGATTTCACCGAATCTCTCAATCAAACTTAGAACATGAACCAGAGAGTTTATAGGATTAAGATAGTTAAAAGCACATTGTCTGAAAAAAGCATAATTTTATACAACCATCAATTTGTATTACTTCAATGTCTATAGACCTTCTAACAGCTTTAGCAAGAGGCTCCATCATGAGAGCAAAGATCAATGGTGTTAGGGGACATCCCTGGCGAGTTCCATTTGTAATCGAAAAATGTTCTGTTTTTATACCCACACTTGAAACATAGTCAGAGGGTTGGGAATACAAGCTCTTATTGCTTTTAATCCAAATTTATCTAGGCCAAATTTATACTAGGAAAATATAATCCCAATTTAGCCTATCAAAGGCCTTCTCTGCGTCTAAAGTTATTACTACACGTGACTTTTGTTTGTATTTACAAAATGCCATTAGAGCTATAGATTTTCTAGTGTTATCTGGCCCTTGTCGACCATGTATAAAACCAGTTAAATCCAGGTTAATTTAAATTGGGGAGTAAGCAATTCAATATCAATGCTAGAATCCTAGAGTATATCTTTATATCAGTCTATATTAAAGATATAGGCCTAACATTTTCTTGCATATTCTACTATCTTTCTCCTGCTTAGGAATATTTATTATAACTGCCTCCAGCATTTCCGAGGGAGCTTTTCCCTCTGCCTTTATTTCATTGAAAACTTTTACTAATTGTTTAGAGAGAGTTGTTTTAAAGGTCTTATAATAATAAGTGACAAATCCGTCTATTTCATTCATATTAATCTCTCTGTTGAGAATGTCTGTCTAATTATTCATTATTAATCTTTGGACGAATGATATCATCTAAAAAGGTTTTTATTTCCTCTATATTAGGTTTTCTAAATTGTTTATTATTCTCTAAATTATAAAGGTCTTTATAAAAATTATAGAAGGGCTTTTCAATATTTTTCGGGTTTGTAATAGATTTTAGGTCCATATTTTTATCTTCAATTATTAACTCTTCAATTATTTTATTCAAACTTTTACTTCACAGTTTATGCGCTAGTTGAAGATTCCATATGAGCTTATCTACTTTAGATTGAAGGACTTTTTTATTTGGGCTTGTGATTTCGAAATTTCTAATTCTTTCAGCTGTAGGTTGAAATGTATTCTCTCTATCCATTTTAGCCACTTGGACATATAGTTCATGAAGGGAGAGCCCCCCTATCTTTTTCTAAATCCTGCCAAAGAGGAAAGCAGTCCCCTGATCTAAGCCTTATGAGTGTTCCACATCAGTGTATTCTCTTTAACCGAATTCTCATTTATCCAAAAAAAAAAATGTTTTTTAGGATTATTAAATAGAGAGATATCCATTTTCTTTCTATAATGTTGTTTGTATACAATTTGTTCATTAAGTTGTAATTCAATCATAGCATGATCCGACCAGTTGATTAAATCAATATCAACTGATCTGATTGCCTTCAAGGTTTCTAAGTCTACAAAGAAATAATAGTCTGGTGTAAGTCGCATAGCTATGAGAAAAGAAGGTGTAATCTCTTTCGCACAATAGTTTCCAAGCATCAAACAATTTGAATCTCAAAATACTATAATGAAAGGGTTCTGATTTCCTTACTATGTGTGAATCTGGAGCAGATATTTTACAGGATTTTCTGTCTAGATTTGGATTAAGTACCATATTGAAATCTCCACATACAATTAATTTTCCTACCTTATTTTTTTTAATACGATTTAAGTATAGAATTAAAAAATGTATTTTGTCTACTATTTGGAGAGTATATATTTACAATTGTATAATTCACCTGGTTAACCTTCCCAATTCAAATAACAATTCTGCTTCAGATTATTCCATAATGCTAATATTTTTACTAAAGAATATTGATACATCTCTAGATTTATTTTTATATGTTGAGTTCATTTTTATACTATATACCTTATCACTTACATATGGAATATTGCCAGTTTGCCAGTGCATCTCCTGGACACATACTATATCTGATTTCACCTTTTAAAACTGATGTAAGGCAATCTGCCTTTTAAATGGTGAATTTAGCCTTTGGACATTTTGTGAAATCAATTTTATCTAAATTGCATAAAGAACTCGTCAGAAATGTCCCCAGTCTCAGACATACACAGGAATTAACATACACATTGCTGTACATAACCAATATCTGGATAAAAATGTACTATTGGTTAACAACCTAAGCTAGACCTAGCTAAGTGTAGCATTGCAAAAGTATTCACCCCCTTGACATTACAGCCCTAAATTCAATGTTTTGTTAATCTGAATTTTTATGTGATGGATCAGAACACAATAGTCTTAGTTGGTGAAGTGAAATGAGAAAAATATATACATAAAACTATTTTTAGAAATAGAAAACAGAAAATTGGAATGTGCGTATGTATTCACCCCCTTTGTTATGAAGCCCATAAAAAGCTCTGGTGCAACCAATTACCTTCAGAAGTCACATAATTAGTGAAATGATGTTCACCTGTGTGCATTCTAAGTGTCACATGATCTGTCATTACATATACACACCTTTTTTGAAAGGCCCCAGAGGCTGCAACACCAAAGCAAAAGGCACCACTAACCAAACACTGCCATGAAGACCAATTAACTCTCCAAACAAGTAAGGGACAATCTTGTTGAAAAGTGCAAATCAGGTTTAGGTTATAAAAAAATATCCAAATCTTTGATGATCCCCAGCAGCACCATCAAATCTATCATAACCAAATGGAAAGAACATGGCACAACGGCAAAAATGCCAAGAGATGGCCCCTCACCAAAAATCACAGACCGGGCAAGGAGGGCAATAATCAGAGAGGCGGCACAGAGACCTAAGGTAACTCTGGAGGAGCTGCAGAGTTCCACAGCAAAGACTGGAGTATCTGTACATTGGATGACAATAAGCTGTACCCTCCATAGAGTTGGGCTTTATGGCAGAGTGGCCAGAAGAAAGCCATTACTTTCAGCAAAAAGCAAAAGCACGTTTTGAGTTTGCGAAAAGGCATGTGGGAGACTCACAAAATGTATGGAGGAAGGTGCTTTGGTCTGACGAGACTAAAATTGAACTTTTCAGCCATCAAAGAAAAAGCTATGTCTGGTGCAAACCCAACACATCACATCACCCAAAGAACACCATCCACCACCACAGTGAAACATGGTGGGGCAGCATCTTGCTGTGGGGATGTTTTTCAGCAGCCAGGACTGGGAAACTGGAGTTGACTGAAAGATGGATGGCGCTAAATACAGGGATATTCTTGAGCAAAACCTGTACCACTCTGTGCATGATTTGAGGCTAGGAACGGAGGTTCACCTTCCAGCAGGACAATGACCCCAAACAAACTGCTAAAGCAACACTTGAGTGGTTTAAGGGGAAACATGTAAATGTGTTGAAATGGCCTAGTCAAAGCCCAGACCTCAATCCAAAAGAAAATCTCTGGTCAGACTTAAAGATTGCTGTTCACAAGCGCAAACCATCCAACTTGAAGGAGCTAGAGCAGTTTTGCAAGGAGGAATGGGCAAAAATCCCAGTGGTAAGATGTGGCAAGCTCATAGAGACTTATCCAAAGCGACTTGAATCTTTGATTGCCGCAAAAGGTGGCTCTACAAAGTATTGACTTTAGGAGGTGAATAGTTTTGCACATTGTCTTTTTCTGTTATTTTGTCCTATTTGTTGTTTGCTTCACAATAAAAAAAAAAACATCTTTAAAGTTGTGGACATGTTCTGTAAATTATGATGCCAATCCTCAAACAAAACATGTTATTTCCAGGTTGTCAGGCAACAAAACAAGAAAAACCTGCCGTATCTCTGATTCAGAGAGGAAACTGTGGGCACTGAGTCCAACTTTCGGCCTCTAAACCTCCCACAAATGACCAAACCTTCTTAATCAAAGGCTAGGGCTCGGCAGATGGTCAGCGGGGGTCCGCAGCAGTACTACTGTATCGGGCAGTCGACGATCCCACTGCTGGCGGGCTAACGTCTGGGAATCACCTCAATGAGGTGCTGCTGTTTTGCTGCTTTGCTATTCGGTGTCCTCGGCCGAGGGTTAGCGGTGATCGCACTTCCGTCGGGCGATTCAGCTACTGGTGGACAGACGGCTTAGACCCATCTCCGCAAGGTACTGCTTCTTGCTGCGCATTGGCGTTCTGCGCGGGAAACAACAGTGCCCAAACTAGCCCGTCATGCTAGTGCTTTTATATTATGTTTTTATACTTACTTTCAAATTATATTCACTTTTAAAGCACAAATAGATCATGTTTGTTAAAAAGGTGAGCATATCAAAAACATTAGTTTAACATTAAGTCTGATAAAATGTATTAAGTTTCTGTCAAAAATATTCTCAATAGGACTCCCAAGGGCTTTTTCAAAAACTCACAGCTGCAGCAGCAATTTAAAACAAACTAATGTACTTTAAAGGGCATGGGAAGGCATATAAATATGTTAGAATGAATTGCACAATAGTCTCAAACCCACAAATATGCAATTAAAACATTTTTTTATGTGAAATGGATCCCAGGACTTAAGGGGTTAATACATATCATGGAACCTGCATGGACTAGAACAGTTGCTTTAATTAATTTTATTGATTTCTACATTGCTGAATTGCGAGTCTGATCGCTAAATTTACTTCTCAACACTAATTAATTCATAGTCTCTGAGAAAAGTTTAAGTCTAAGATGTCATGAAGACTGTCTCATTTACTATTGGCATTGTCTAAGAAGTATTGCGAGTGTTTAAGAAGTAAATTACGGGCTTGCTTAAATATTGTCTGATCATATGATCATGCCCCCTGAAATCCTACTTATGAGTGCATGGTTTCAGTACGGAGGCCATGAGACTGTAGTTGCGGGTTACAGACAATAGAATGTGTCTACATTTTTATAAAAAAATGTAGCCTGCAGCCAAAATTACAGGCTAGTAGCAAGTAAGAGCTTGCAATTGAAGGAGCCCATTGTTCTTACCTTGATATGTGCTTAAAAGGACCACCGCAGTTCAAGAAAAAAGACACATGGTCAAGTATCAGCCATGGATATATATTATTTTGAAAATCTGAATTTTTTAAAACTTTCCTATGAGTATAGGAATCCATTTTGTGTTTTGTTATATCATATCCAGAAAGCTGGATAATAGTGGTGTGTGTTTGTATTTATAAGAGGAGGAGAAGTGAATAGACAGAAGTCTGGATCCATTGTTTGATTACTGGATAATACTGAAATTGACACCGCACCCCTTCTCTCTTACTGGCCCAGAAGCAGATCGCTCGCATCAAATGATGCAACCATAGCTATCCAGAAATGTAAAATCCTCCCTCACACACAACTTCCAGCAATATATCATGGATGTAATCTGTCAATATTTATTTAAAAAGACTCATCCCAACAACAAGTTGAGTTTGGGGTGACAGTGTCTCTTTAATGTATGCATACAGAAATATATAAAGTGCTAGTCCATAAACCTTTACTTCACTTGAAGATGCACTTTTATACCTTAATATAACATTAAAAACATTGCTAATATTATTTGGACTAAGGTGACATTATAATCTACATTTGTCAATAAGTCCAATTATGATTTATTTTTTGGGACATTACTGACTGGTGTGACAACTTATTACTTTCTTCATACTTTGACACTGGACATTATACCCTCTAAGTGGTATACAATGTCTTCAAGGTATTTATACCATTCTTTTTTTCTGTACTTTGATTTTGATATTACTTGTTACTTCGTTGATTGATACATGGTTAATTACTTTTTTTATTTTCTTCGAATTTTTTATTTTAAAGGATGTATAATAAAAGTTAAGTCTTACTCCTTTAATAATACTTTTCACTATTCTGTTGAATAGGGGATGTCAGGAGGAGGGACAGGAGGGTGGGCAGTAGGTGGGGGAGGGGTGGGCAAATTTTGCAGCATAGGCTTACACCTTAACATGACCAAGTGAAAACACTTTTTTAATATATTCATATGTTACTGTTTTCTAAGAGTTTTTAAATAACTTGGGTAATCCTCAAACAGTTCAAGCTAAGGGCTGTATGGAGCTACCAAGCCCTGCAGATTCTAACTTTAAGGTCATGGAGATTTTATTTGTACTTGTTCTAATATGATGTGAGCTATGCCATGTAGGGTCACCCAAGAAGGGCAGGTCATAGCAGAGAGGTCAGACAAATTGTGGCCACTCCAGTACCTTTGCCAAGAAGACCTCTAAGCATGACCAGATACATAACATTGTGCCTGGTGTGCTGCAGTCCATGTGGTTACGGAGAGTTAGACACAACAGAATGACATAACAATATATATATATGTACTTCAAGCAGCTTGAAATAATTGTTGTAATCCTCACCTCACAGCTGTACAGTTTGTATGTGAGTCCCAGGATTCTGTAATCTATCAGCTGATTCCCTCTCATCTCTGCGAAGCAGCGATACCAATCTTCCAGCGCTGAGCTGTATCTGCACACAAATACATCACATTCATTTCTACAATTAATTTTAGAATTTATTCATGAAATACCAACATGTTAAACTTCACATTTTCCTAAATATCACCCTCTTTTGGAACCTTCATCTACCATACTTGTCTTGCTCCTCTGAATCGCACATGGGCAAGACAGTATATAATAATGTATATTAAAGCATTACAATGGTCAGATTTTTTATATATGTTTCTATTGAAGAACTAAGCTTCAAAATGGGCAAAATATTGAATTGAAATGAACATAAACATTTTTATCATTTATACAAAAATATTATTCACTTCCGTGTTCCTTTTTCCATCTATTAGTTTTCTCAGGAGAGATTGTAATTGTTATCTAATATTTTATAGCACTCGACATGGGTGCAGGAAGGGAGGGGGAGACAAGGGGGACATCCCCCCCCCCCCCCATGAGTGTATATTTATATACTATTGCAGTATCCACTCCAGATTTTCTTTGGCTCCTACACCCATGACACTCAAGGTTTGTCAGTCCTGATGGGGTTTGGTTTTGTTCCAATTCTCCAAATTATAAATCACGATTTTTATCCATAATGTGCAATTAAAGATGCTTCTTACACTCCTTTCTTGAAGAAGACAGAGCCACGCTGAAAATATCCCACTGCCAAGTGTTTGTCTCGATCGATAGTCATAGTGAATGCCTGAAAGACAGAACAGATATATTTAGTGTCTAAGGCGTCCCAGGACCATAATAAAGGGACACTGTTATCCCAACAGCATGCTAGTTTAATTTTAAGGAACATTAATAACTGTCTATACATTGTACTTTCTCTAACATAAATCGTTAGTGAGATATTCAGCATTGATTGTGTGGCATTTTTAGCAACTCCTTACTATACACATAGGTGGCCCTAAGTTGTCATTACCTCAATGTTGGTGTTGTAAATGGATACAGATAAATACTGACACATATAATTGAGGAACCACTATATTTATCTATTGAGTAGTTTTTGTACTCTGTAAGAATAACTTTGATTTGGGCGTAACAGGAATCTTTTTAATTTTTATAACCGTTGGATCTCTCTCTATTACACACTACACACACACCTATATACAGTATATATATAGTAAATAAATAGTACATCTGAATGTCTAAAGCAAGTTAAAAAACCTGTTTCCAGCTTAGAATTCTGAGAAAAACAGTTATTACACTGCATTCTGGGAAGCTGAGCAAATGTGCCCACAAATGCCTCGCTCTTCAATCCATAAACCATTTCAAACATGGCTTCCTTTAAGCTTATGCCGCTACATTACACAACCTTTATGCAAAGCCAAGGTTGGACACATATCTCTTTATCCCAGTAGCATTGGGCCCCAGTAGCTCCACCCCAGGGGTTGTGGGCATGTATGGATTTACAATTTAAACATTAAACTGGTTAATGTAGAGTCACCACCTTTGGTTAAACCCCATCCATTTCTCACCTTCTCTGCCTCATGCAAATCCCGATTCACGAGGTGGCAGCAGCCAATGTTGAAGCAAATCTTGGATCGAGGGTCACTAATAGAGGTGAAAGATTTCAGGGCATTATTCCAGTCCCCTTTATCAGCAGCAGCCACCCCCTCACTCCATTGGCGCATAATCCCTACAAGAGCCATGTTGGTGAGGATATAGCAGTCCTAGGAGGTTCTTCTATGGTATCTAGGACCTTTTCTTCTCTGTTTTGCTAAGTAGTTTTATTTATGGCTTTTGTTCCTGCCACTCAATGTGATGTTGTCAGATGTGACACAAGAGGAAGCAGTGACACACCTCATATTAACTGACAGAAAGAGATTCTGAAACTACTTCTATGTTATAGCACTTCCCTTTTTCAATGTCTTACTCCATCTCTACTGTAAAAGCTGACACAACATTTTCCTTGCACTGGAAACTGTCCCTATGTAGGATAGATTGATATATACTAAATTAGATTAATGAAGTGCAGTGCAGAGCTAATTACTGACAATGGGCTCCATTCAGTTTCAAGCCCGTAATTGCCGGTAACCAAATTTTTTATCTGCGGGTTAAATTTTTTCTAAAGTTTTAAACGCATTCAATTGTCTCTAACTCGCAACTGGCATTTCACAGCCTCCACACAGAAAACATGCACTCGTAAGTCAGATTTCAGGGGGCGTGATCATATGACCTGACAATATTTAAGCAAGACCGTAATTTACGTCTTAGACACAGCCAATAGTAAATGAGACTGTCATCATGACGTCAGTAACAGATGCATTAGCTCATGGATAATGTAATCCAATTCAATTACACACTTATAGTGTGTTCAGAAAATCAAAAATGTTATTTTTCGCATGCATCTCACATTAATCTGGTATACAAGTGATATCAGATTGTAACTGATTGTTAGGATATCATGATATCTGACATGTACCCAATAATACTGAGAGGAGACAAAGGTCACCAGTCATAATGTCTCTTACTTATATCAAACAAAAGTATATTTATTGATGAGAGGATGACTTGCTTAACTAACACATGTATTAATGCTGTCTTTGATTAACATTCTATTAGTAGCTACTTGCCCGTCAAAAATGATGGAGCAATAAAATTGTAAGTCTGCCAATGCTGTTTGCCACATAATGGGAGTCTATGACCCTTTGAGCACCTTCGGCGTTCATGGCGAGCAACGCTCTGAGCGCCTTTGGTGCTCACAATGCGCGCCTTTGGCGCTCATGGCAAGTTTGTCCCCCCCCCCATATAGTTTAGGGGCATTACGATCAGTGTTACTGCCTTGGGTTGTGTTACAGCCAAGTGTTACTTGCTTGGGTTAAATGTTACTGTCCGTTACTCTGTTGCATTAATTTGTACTATTTCTGAGTTGTTTTTATGTCCTTCGGGCTGTTTTACGCCCTTAGGCCTCATTTTCCTCTTGTTTGTGTTTTTTCAGCAGCAATTTTTTTGTAGCTTAGGAGATTTTCGTTCGTTAAAACTCGCAAAATATTGTTCAAATTAATTTGCAACCTCACTCACAGGCTCCCTTGCTCTCACCCTGTGCTGTGTGTGAGTTTGTAAGTTAATTTGAGGCATATTTCTTTTTTTTCTTTTTTTTTTTTTTCGAATGCCATTGCAGCCTACGTCCTGCGTGGCTCACCTGCTCGCCTCTCTTAACGAGGCTCGCAGTGCAAGGAGAAGTCGTCGTCTGCTCGCAGTTGCGACTTATTGCAGCCTGTCCTGCAGGCCGCAAACAGCTCACCTCACTTCGCAAGGCTCGAAAGCGTGACAACTACTAGCAGTTTGACAACTATTATATGTGATCAGACTTTGCGAATTCCCACAATTTCTGCATTGGTATAAATTAAATTTAACGACAACCATGTATTTTAAAACATGATATGTGATTTAATTAATGGTGTGTGAGATTATTCTACTGGGGATATGTAATTGATGGAAATGTTATCTGATAGACACTGTGTTATTAAAAGGTTAACACTAAAGGGAAAAATAGGAACTACACCATCTTTTCTCAACACCATTCCTCAGTGACCATCAATTAGTGAAATATTAAACATAACCCTCTGTGTCCACAGAGAAGATGGTCATGGACCATGTTTTGGGGGGTAGCCACATGATTACAAAATATCACCAGCGCATAGACCATGGCTAGATTATGTACATTTGGACCAATAGATTACTGAGGAGTACAGATGAGAAGTTAAAATCCTAGGTGCAGTCCCTATATCCTCCTTTGCCTTGACACAGGGCCCCACCACCCGTGCTACCGTGACTTGTGCTAGATCAATCTCACGCAGTAGGTTGTGGGGTTCTTTGAATGAATCCTAGCACAGCATGCAACCACCACTGGTACCCAGGAAGCATGATAAGCAGTGACTAGGAACAGAATTAAAGGCAGTATCCATTGCAATGATTCCAGTGATCAGAATTATGATATTACCTCAGAATAACATATAATTTGCTCATGTATGCTAGTTCTCTTAATCAGGATAGCACCTGGTACAAGAAGTAATCCACATCTTTAATTGGTGTATCAGACAGTCTTTGTTGATTACGCTTGCAAGAGAGGCTTGATTGATCTCCCCCACGGTTTCCAGATGTCTGCTGGGGGGGTCAGGCAGGTTCCTTTTGTTTTGATTACAAATTTTCTATCAATACTATTTATTGATTTCTCCATGTCTGTTTATTATTGTTCACTCTGGACAAGTTAAGACACCTGAGAGTTTATGCAGTCAGGGATCAAGAAACAGTCAAGATGGCACCGAGCTAGGCAACATGGCTGACAGCATCAAAATGGGAAAAGGATTAACCGCAATTAGTGCCTAGCAGGTCCCCAGGTCCTCACATCATTCTGACTGATAATAAGTCCCACTAGAACAGTCACGATGGCACTCAGCTAGGCAACATGGCCTCATACAAATAGGGAATGGATTTGCCACAATTAGGCACTAGCAAGTCCCCACATCATTCAGACTGATAATAAGCCCTACTAGAACCATTAAGGCCCTGATTACATATCTTAGAGTCTGTGAGCCACAATTTACTGGGTTCATTACCTCAACCATATTGCCACCGTACATCAATAACAGCACATACAGTGCCTTGCAAAAGTATTCAACCCCCCTTGACTTTTTACCTATTTTGTTATATTACAGCCTTAAGTTTAATGTTTTGTTAATCTGAATTTTATGTGATGGATCAGAACACAATAGTCTAAGCTGGTGAAGTGAAATGAGAAAAATATATACATAAAACTATTTTTTAGAAATAGAAAACAGAAAATTGGCATGTGCGTATGTATTCACCCTCTTTGTTATGAAGCCCATAAAAAGCTCTGGTGCAACCAACTACCTTCAGAAGTCACATAATTAGTGAAATGATGTCCACCTGTGTGCAATCTAAGTGTCACATGATCTGTCATTACATATACACACCTTTTTTGAAAGGCCCCAAAGGCTGCAACACCTAAGCAAGAGGCAACACTAACCAAACACTGCCATGAAGACCAATGAACTCTCCAAACAAGCAAGGGACAATGTTGTTGAAAAGTACAACTCAGGGTTAGGTTTTAAAAAAAATATCCAAATCTTTGATGATCCCCAGGAGTACCATCAAATCTATCATAACCAAATGGAAAGAACATGGCACAACAGTAAACCTGCCAAGATACGGCCGCCCACCAAAACTCACGGACCAGGCAAGGAGGGCATTAATCAGGCAGCACAGAGACCTAAGGTAAACCTGGAGGAGATGCAGAGTTCCACAGCAGAGACTGGTTTATCTGTACATAGGACGACAATAAGTAGTATGCTCCATAGAGTTGGGCTTTATGGCAGACTGGCCAGTAGAAAGCCATTAATTTCATCAAAAAACAAAATGGCATGTTTTGAGTTTGCGAAAAGGCATGTGGGATACTCCCAAAATGTATGGATGGAGGTGCTCTGGTCTGATGAGACTAAAATTGAACTTTTCGGCCATCAAAGAAAACGATATGTCTGGCGCAAACCCAACACATCACATCACGCAAAGAACACCATCCCCACAGTGAAACATGGTGGTAGCAGCATCATGCTGTGGGGGATGGTTTTCAGCAGCCGGGACTGGGAAACTGGTCAGAGTTGAGGGAAAGATGGATGGTGCTAAATACAGGGATATTCTTGAGCAAAACCTGTACCACTCTTTGTGTGATTTGAGGCTAGGACGGAGGTTCACCTTCTAGCTGGACAATGACGCTAAACACAGTGCTAAAGCAACACTTGAGTGGTTTAAGGGGAAACATGTAAATGTGTTGGAATGGCCTAGTCAAAGCCCAGACCTCAATCCAATAGAAAATCTGTGGTCAGACTTAAAGATTGCTGTTCACAAGCGCAAACCATTCATCTTGAAGGAGCTGGAGCAGTTTTGCAAGAAGGAATGGGTAAGATGTGGCAAGCTCATAGAGACTTATCCAAAGCGACTTGGAGCTGTGATTGCTGCAAACGTGGTTCTACAAAGTATTGACTTTAGGGGGGTGAATAGTTATGCACATTGACTTTTTCTGTTATTTTGTCCTATATGTTGTTTGCTTCACAATAAAAAAAAAAAACATCTTCAACGTTATGGGCATGTTCTGTAAATGAAATGATGCAAATCCTCGAACAATCCATGTTAATTCCAGGTTGTGAGGCAACAAAACATGAAAAATGACAAGGGGGTGAATACTTTTGCAAGGCACTGTACATTTTAATCCAGAAACCATGATAGTAACGTTTACGTCGCAGATTTGAGGGCCCACATGCACCTCAATTTTCTCCCTCTAGGTCATGCCTTTTTGTGTTCAAGATCTCAGCACCCAGCCAAAACACCCTCTCAGGACCTCCCAGGTTGCAAACTCAGCACTAAAGTTACTGCTTATTAAAAATAATAAACTCTGTTACATCCCATTGCTTAGGATGAGGGGGAAAAAACCAAGAAAGAAACAGGTAGACATTCCTTATGTTACAATCTCTAACTCAGACTCAGACATACCATTGCTTAGTATCTCAAAGTCAGAATAAGCAGTTTATTTGTCTCCTCCCAAGAAACATCACAAACAAACAAAGACTTCCTCCACATAATGTCCTCCCTGTTACTACAGTTACCAACCCCCCAACATTATATATGTATACTAGCAAATTGCCCGTCAAAAAATTACGGCAATGAAATTGTAAGTGATCTAAGGGTGTTTGGTGTATAATAATGAAATATATAATACATTAATAAATTAATATATTTTACCTATTTTGAAGCATTGTGTTGAAGAGCTGGCAATTTGTTTTGATGTTGCTGCAGCATTAGTGGTGTGAAGCTGCTGTGTAAGCGTGCTGAATGTGTGCAGTGTAATAGTGTGCGTGCGCGAGACCAAACCGTTAGCGTAGTTGTGTACTTCCGCATTGTCGTAAAATGGCGGGTAATGTGTGGTATGCATCTTAGCGGAACATCCGTAGGTCTTTTGTGGTGTTTTGGGAGTTTCTTGTGGTGTTTTGCGTGTTTAGAGTGCTGAAGCCTCGTTTTCGTTTTGTTCTGCGCCCATTTTTTCTCTCGCTTAGAGAATTTATTAGTGTCTAAACTCTTTTATTTTGAGTTAAATAAAGGTGTAAGTTGCTTTTTTTGAGGTCCTGGATGCTTCTTCTTGCTGTAGGTAAGCTTTTTATGTATGTGCTGTGTGTAATGATTGTGTTTGGAATTTTTTCATGTTCGCGGGTTGCGGAAGATTTTTGCGAAGTCGTAATGAGTGATAACGTGTCTCGTATGTTGTTTGCGTTGCGAGGTAAAGTTTGCGAGGGTCGCACTTGCTGTGTCGTGTTGTTTGTGTTCCAACGTAAAGTTTGCGAGGGTCGCAGTTGCTGGCAAGGAGCACCTTCGGCGCTCCATGCCAGCAACTGAGTACCTCGCTTCACAAGGGCCTCAGATGCTGGCATGGAGCGCCCAAGATTCCAAGGTCTGGCCTCTAATCAATTGTAGGACCTTCTGAGGCCAGAGAGAGTGTATGCCTGGCCGCTTTCAGGGGTCGTATATCCATATAAATAATTATAGAAACATAACCCTTCTCTCCCCCAGTGCCCACTCTGACAGAACCAACATTCCAATAGGTCATAAACTATCCTTTGTCCCATAAGTGACTAAAGTAACTTTATTTAATATTACATTACCCTAGGGCCTGCTTCTAGCACAAATACATTATTTAAAATGTATACAATGACCCAAATCGTCATATTAGATCAAATCACTATTCTAACCATTATAGCATTACTTTTAAAAGGTATTTGGCATATCAGTGTCATGTCCTAACCACAACCTGAACACTTAACATTATAACCAATTCTTATTAGGCCTGACTACTCATAGGCCATGTACCTTGTGGATCTGGGTACTGGATCAAAGCCTGAGGCCTTACATTATACAGGTTATAACGGTCATAACATCCTGGACCCCATAAGTCAGTCATGACAGTAACTGTATTCACACAATGTCCGGTTGTACATCCAGTTGTGACGGCATCTCCCCACAAGGCAGCAGCACCCGTGGAGGCCGTGAGGGATGCAAAAAGGGGCCAGGCTGCGTGTGTGCGTGGGAGGCCTCCTGGGTGAAGGAGGTGGTGCTAGGATCAGCTGTGTGAGCACACTCTGGTTCAGCACCACATGGAGCAGCCTGGCCATGTAGTACTCCATCTGCTGGTTGTGCTTCATCACCTCCCTATAGAGTCTTGTCTGGTTGTAGCCACCGAGGCCTGTTGGAAAAAAAAAAGCTGTCATGGAGCCTCTGCAAAGAGTCTCTCTGCTCATGAATCAGGATCAGCATCTACCCCATGATGGTCTCTAACAGTGGGCTGGCCTGGATGGGTGGGAGGAGGAGCTTATAGTGGTGGTGGTGCTGGTGGCATGAAGCATGTATCAGTCCAATATGAGGGCCTGGGTGGTGAATCAATCTGGGGGAGGAGGGGGCCGGTGACGTTGAATGCCACGGGTGTGACTAGCGTGCCAGCAAGCCCCCACACTGACCACATGAAATGGGAGTAATTCTCCTCTCCTGGGTCCCTCCTCCTGACACAGGTCTGGTGGTTGGGGGCACTGTCCTGCACATCCAGCTCGGACTGAGCCAACACCCCCACCTCTGGCTCTATTGTGGACCCAGTTCTCAGGCCAGATGAAATGAGAGTAGAATGGTATATGTTTAAAAATACTGTATGATTATTTGATTGTGTTCCTATCTGACATTCTGTTCTCTTTAACCTGGATGGTTTACTTATTTGCTATTGTGTGGAAATATAATTTGCTAGATGTGATCATTGCTTTCTATTGTGTCATACCAACCAATCAGTGATCATTTCTCAACAATAGTTGTTAACATGCTGCTAAGAGGTGCTCCTGATAGACTAGGACACTACGATGCATGCACTGCCGTGGAAACACCCATAGATGTAGTCTAAATTGGATGTTTACTAATTTTATATATATATATATATATATATATATATATATATATATATATATATATAGATACGAGCGAATTGCCCGTCAAAAAGTGACGGCAATAGAATTGTAAGTCAAGGAATGGTGTTTGGCACACAAAGTAAGTGTTTTGGTTGTGTGAGTACGTTTTGCGCTGATTGCGAGCCTCATGGTGAGCGCCTTTGGCGCTCATCGTGTGGCTGGCAATGAGCGCCTTCGCTGTTTATTGCGATCGTGTATTGTGGTGTTTTTTAAAGTTTTGTATATATGTATGTTTTAATGATAATTAATTACTAAATAAATAAAATCATAAATTAATATCCTTTACCTATTTGTAATTAATATATGCAGCAAGCAATGTGCTGAAGAGCTAAAAATCTGTTTTGATGTTCCTGCAGCATCCAATGTAGTTTTGCAGTGTTGTTGAGTTGAGGTGTAAGTGTGAGCAATGTGTGAAGCGTGTAGTGTAAATAGGCTGTGTGCGCGAGGGGAAGCCGTTAGTGTAGCTGTGTACTTCCGAATTGTGTAAGTTAGTGTTGTAAAATGGTGGCGAATATGTTACATAGTTACATAGTTACATGGGCCCTCATTCAATTGCGATTTGGCCAATTGAATAGGGCTCTAAATAAGCACATAGCATATTTTTTTTAAAGAAGTTTTTAGTTAGTGAAAACCTTGCTTTTGGATAGATGTTTACTAACTAAAAACTTCTTTAAAAAAAATATGTTATGTGCTTATTTAGACCCCTATTCAATTGGCCAAATTGCAATTGAATGAGGGCCATAGTATTTAAGGTTGAAAAAAGACTTTCAGTCCATCAAGTTCAACCTTTTAAGATCTCCTCTGATCTGCAATAAATATGTATGTGGTACGTGGGTGTGGATGATTTAGCATCCTTGGTAATAGTGTATGTTGTACCCCGTACAGCTTTTTGTAAAAGTCATATGTGCTTGGTGATGTTTTGCGGCTTTAGGGGTCGTGTAGCCTCGTTTTCGTTTTTTTCGCGCCCATTTTTTCTCTCGCTTAGGGAATTTTCGAGTGTGTAAACTGTGAAAACTGGAGTTAAATTGACATGTAAGATGACTTGCAGACTTCCTGGGTGTCCCCCCTTGCTGTGTGTGATGTTTTTATTTGATTTCTATTTTTATTTAGTGTTTTTTTCCTGTTTTTTGGTGTGCGCGGTTCGGCCTTTAAGTTAGTATTTTTTGCGGCTCGTATTTTGTTTTATGCAAGTCGCGGTTTCCTTTTGTAAGTGTAACGGCCGGATTTTTTTTTCGGGGATTTTTTTCAAAGTGCTACGGTTCTCGCAGTGTGAATTGTGTATTTGAGTGTTGTTTTCATGTGTAGTCCTGCAGGTCGTCGGTATGATAGTAAAGTGTTGCGGGGTCGTAGGGATGAGCGCCTATGGCGCTCATCTCCACCAGCGCAGGGAGCGCCTTTGGCGCTCCCTGCCTAAGTGCTACGGGGTCGTAGGGATGAGCGCCTACGCCTTTGGAGCCTCTTGCCTGGCCGCAACCGCAGCCTTCGCTTTGCAAGGTCCGCGGTTGCTGCGAGTCCGTAGTTTCCCCGTTGCATTACCAACGGGTTTTGCCAAGCCCGCCTGCTGACAACTTTACATGTGATATATATATATATATATACTGTATATACATATATATACAGTAAATAAAAAGTACATCTGTTTTCACACTTGAATGTCTAAAGCAAGTTAAAAAACCTGCTTCCAGCTCAGAGTTCCAAGAAAAACAGTTATTACACTGCATTCTGGGAAGTTGATATATATACACATATATATAGTATTTGCTGTGATTATTTGCCACACATATAATGCTGTCCGCCAATGAGAGTTATATGTAAGGTTCCTGGATTTCTTGAGGGCTAGTTAATGCACTGTTTATTATAACCAAGCAAACCTAAAAAGAGTTATGGTTTCTAATGAAACACTGCATTGTTATCATGTTGTATATGATCACCACTGTGAAATGTTATTCCCCATGTAGGAACACTTAGATCGCTGGTCTTAATATAACTTAGTAAACGGGCTAGGGAGCGGGGTTAGATTGCAGAAGGACTGCCAAAACAGCTATACCTCGCTTAACACTGTAGATAGGTTCCAGGCAATAGGAGTGTTAAGCGAAACAGCTCTAAACGGGGCAGTTTAACATGGGGTAGATAGGGATAGGGGAACTCATGGAACAAAACACAACATTTCTATTGACATTTAAACTTTTTTGGTTTTATATGAACTTCAAAGAAACAGCAAACATAACACTAACTGAACATTAGCAGAAATATAACCTTAAAATTATTGATGTTGAAGATTCTGGCTCATCCTGGATTCTGCTTTCTTTGGAGAAAAAAAACAATGTTATAGCGAATCAGAGCGTTAAAAGGGGTCCGGCTAGCAAAACCAGCGTTATAGCGAGGCAGTGCTATAGAAAATCAGAGCGTTAATAGGGATCTGGCAGGAAAAAACAGTGCTACAGCAGGGTTGAGCATTAAGATGGGACTGACAGGAAAAACAGCTCTGTAGTGAATCAGCTCTGAATGGGGTAGCTTTAAGCGGGGGATACCTGTATATGCTTTAGATTGTAAGTCTGCAAGTTACAATCCTGCAAGGTTTTTTAGGGAAAGCGCTATGGACACTGGATTCCAAGCTCAAAGACAGGGCCCTCCATTCATTGCAATGTGTGAATCTTTAACTTGTCTTTGCCTGTAACTTAACTTATGTATAGCGCTACGGAATATGTTGGCGTGTTACAAATAAATGATAATAATAATATGCTATTACACTAGTTGTTGTGATGTGCTGTATTATCTCAGTTCCCCTCTTTGTCGATATCATTTATAAAACATGATACTTTATGAGTCCGCCATCTTGTCACACAAGCTGGTGACTGTTGTTATATCCCAAACCAGTTGCCACTGGATTAGCCCAGTGTCAGAATTTTGAGATGAGGAGATCACATTTCTCCCAAAAATTCCTGCTTTCAGCTTACAGGACACCTCTGGATTGTGAGATTTTGTGCTCAATCTCAGCGTCCAGCATGCCTCAGGACCATTTCACAGGAACTCAAAGGTTATAGGCCCTTACTAACTTGTTAAAAAATAAAAAAAAAAATTTCCTTTAAGTAGGATAGACCATCATTTAAGAAGCACACCGTTGATTAGTGTAGAGACAGAATGAGACTTAATTCTCCTTACACAGGTTTTTTAAAACAACACAAAAGACCCATCTCCACAAGCCTTCCCCTCCGACACACATTTCTCCATCTTAGATATTACTGATTTGGTATTTTCTCCTGTCAGGGGGTTAGGTCTCTCCCGGGCTCCAGACTTGTTCTGTTTTATCATGGTCAACTTTTTACAACTGCACAGGGGGCATTAAACTCCTGGTCTGATTTTACAATATTATTGTTTACATGTGCCATTGGGAGAAGGAAACATCCAAGGTGGAAGTCAGTGTAACCAGCATGTCTTACCAAATACAATTTTTAAACAATATACATTACACATAAAACAACATGTAACAGTCCTTAAAAAACATCTCATGTTGATTCTGATCTTTTGATCTTAGTAATCACATGTGTTAGGGTCACAAATAACAGGATTGCTTGTGGGGCTAGGAGGAGTTCCATCGAGGCCCCAAAATCAGTCTTGGCACTCAAAATTTAGGGAGTTTCTCTCTATTGTTCTAAGGAGCTGCTGGCTCCAGAAAGTCTGGATGCCTATGTGCAGCAGATCCTGTAACAAAGATTAGCCCCAGGTAGGGGCTGTACTAATATCACACATCTCCTGATTGGTCTCGTACTCTTTCGCTCAAAATCCTGAATCCTCCAACTCCAAGACATGTGTGCTAATTTGTGAAAATGTAGAACACAGTCAACACTGGGGCGGGAAGTTGCACATGTATTATATCTTTCTATCAATCACTGCTCCGTTTGTAATTTTCTATTGGTTCCTGTGGCTGTGGTGCAGCAAGAAAATCTGCATTATTTCATTGATTGGTGTAACTTTGTGAGTGTCCTGTAAACTAGCCTCCTCAATATTAGAAGAGAGCTTGGTTTACAGGTGCCAGGTGGGATCCCTAATATTGCGAGTGAAACTCATTGAATATGTGTGTAACATTAGGAAAATAGCAACCACAGTAGATTTTACATAGCAATGCAAAGGCTCAAATAGAATAGGGCTCCATATCACATTGCCCCTGACCCTCTAAGTGTAATGCTCGCTAATGACTCTGCCTCACAATATCCCTCTCAACATTAAACCTTTCACTAAACCTAACCAGCCAATCAGAACACCCTAAAACAACACGTGCACACTAAATTTGCCATTGCACTCAAATGTAATTTGAATGCTTAAAACAACATTTTTTTCAAAACTCTTGCATTAATTTCCTCCCATCTCCCCTTTGCTGCTGAAAAGTGGATAAATCTAATAAAAACTGAATGTGGAGAGTAAATGACGCTGTCATGATTACATTGTTTAAGGATTGATATTGCCAGTAATTATGGATATGGCCAAGGGAGCATGACATTGTTGCACTGGGATTTTGTATTATTGTGTGTGGTTATATGTTGCCTGTACATGGCTATTATGTTAACTAGTTATTATATACTATGAGAGGGACAATTTGTATATATTACATATGTGGAACTGGTAAGAATGCTCTGCACAGAAGTTAGCTGCAGATCATTGCACCCCCACAGTCAAGACAGATGTATGTACTTCAAGTAGTCCTAAGTAAACACTTGAGCTTTACTTCAAGGTTTTCTGCCCTAGCTAACCATGGACACCTGGTGAGTGTTGTCTCAATTGTTATAGCAACCAAGGCTACAATGCACATGTGTTCCATCACACACATACACAAAGGTACGGGTGTGGTATGGGAGATTATAAATATGTTGTTTTGATAATTCAATAAATGTTCAGTTCTAGTTTTCACATATCCAAAGTGTGAGACTGTTTCTGTGTTTTGTATCCCGACTTGGGGAGTGGTCTTGCCATAGGACACTAGTAACCTGTATCCAGTATTCTCTTCCTGTACCTTTGGGCCTTGCCCTCTTCAGATGCCATATTCTGTGCCACAGAGAACAAGAACTACACAATTCTGATGGGGTAGCTTTGAACTAGGTTCATATCAAGCCCCCTTGAAGAAGCAGATCGTGACAGACCCCTTCCACCTATAGATATCTATGTTTGAGTATTCTCTAGAACCTATCGATAACTAGGGAGACGCTTATGGGTCAAAGTAGTGGCCTAGTAACCTCTTACTATAACCTACATAGGCCCACTGTAATGAATCAGGGGTGAGGGGACCAGCTGTGCCCCGAAACCTCCTACTTTCAGCTACAGCTACCCCTAGATTGTCAGGATTTTCGTAATCTCAGCAGCCTCTCCAGGTATTGGGATACAGGAACAGGATGCCAGGAACCTCAGATCGCAGGCTTAGCAGTATTACTCCCAATCGTTAGGAGTATAGTTCCAGGCAGGATCTTCAGTAATAGATCTTTAGTAATAATTCCAGTGATTATAATTATTATCTTCCCCAGAATAAAGCATACACATTGATTATGTATGTTTAAACTGACAAATGTTTATTGATGATTGTACAGCATGTTTATCCACAACATTACCCAATCATATTCAGTCTCGAACCTTGGTCAGCATGTTTTCACCATTCCCTATCAGCCTACACCCTAGCCACCTGGGAGGCCTCTGCATCAAGTGATGTCAATCTCTCTAATCACCCTCCTCTGGTCCTGGAGCCTAGCTGGGTAACTAAGTTAATTTCCCCTTTGAACCAGGCTTTCCAGGGGGTATCTTATCATATCAATGGTGCAGAGTTATTAGGGTGTCCCAATATTGGGGCCAACAGCTTCCTAAGACCAGGACTTTGTGGCCCCTCAGGCGGACAACATAGCAGGTGTTACTGGGAATGATCTGAACTATCCGGTAACCGGAAGTGGCTGGTGGTTACCTGTATGGTCTTGGATCGCTCCAGGCTAAGTTAAATATATCTAGGGACAAGTCACCTAAAATAGCAGGGGAAACCTGAACTGATAGCCGACTCTGCATCAGCTAGGGCCGGTAGTATTAGACCGGTGGGTTGTGGCTGTGGGAGACGGGAAGTTAAATGAGGGGACAACTTTCCCCGTCGTCATGGTACAATTTTACTGAGGGAATCCGACCATATACCTACAGTAGGCAGACACTATGAAGGCACATAGCCGGTGGTGTATTCAGTCATGATTGGAGCAAAAATACTGGGGTTATTCACTTTACAGACTGTGTCACGATCTACTATTTGGTTGGGCTTGAAAATGTCACTAGTCAAATCCTGCTCAGCAGATCATATGTTTGTTGTGTCCCTGCTAAAAGGTTATGGACCAGTACCAAGGCACCTTTCACCAGTGTTAGGACAGGATACCAGGATTTGTAGCAATTTTCTACTGTAACTTAGCATCCCAGGCATGGTCATCAGAGATATCCCCAGGTAAGATCAAGGTGTTTCCCAGAATTCTATACTGTACACATAGTTGTTATGACTATTGAAACAGAAAAAGTCCCTTATTCATCTTACCACAAAATATTTAACCATCACCTTCCCCCCACCCACATGAGCCTCCTTCTCATCTAATTACTTATCAGACCCATCCCTCCTGCCTTAGACAGGCATGTTTTCTTATCTGTGCATCCTCACTGATTCCAGCTGTCTCAGGCCTTGGAGGGTGGTTATCTGGTTAGAGCGGCTAGTCTACTTTTACGACCCTTCTGATGCCAAGGATTGAGTGTCTGGTAGTTTATTTTACTTAGGTCGGAGGGTGGTTTGGGAAGATTTTAAAGTTTGGGGTTAAGAAATAGCCAAAATGCCAATCTGCTAGGAACATAGCTGACTACAACAATATGGAGAGTAGATTACTCTATCTTCTCACAATTAACACTGCAACAGTACATCAATAACAGTACATATATTTTACCAGGAAACCATGACAGTAACTATAGGTATACAATGTCCAATTGTCCATCCAGTTGTGACAGGCTGGTCAATGCTTCCATAGATTTCTTACATTCTACCTCAAACAAAGATCAAAGGAGGTGCCAGTGTTAGTTTAACAAGCTCAGTGACAGCTCTATTCACCCACCACAGTGACATTTAAATGTATGTGGTGTGATCAGTGGTTTGTGCCCTGATAGCATCCAACTTCACAGCTCATGCAGAGATCAAACCTCTTACACCAGTCATTTAATTGCAAGCTAATCAGACCAGTCTCAACGCGATACCAAACCTTTATTGACTTTAGATCAATAGCCGTTAATCCTATCTTGTTACTCCTTTGCAAACTGAATACCCATGGCATCTGTCAAGCCTCACTGTGATGTACTGAACCCCTTCATCCTCCTGTGCACTTTAGCCCAACATCCCCAGGAAAACCTGGTAATATACTTTATTAAACTTCCTGGGGAAAATTCAGCATTTTAAGACCGAGCATGACTGGTTACCATCCATACATCAATAAAAGTACACAAGGTCCATAAACACTAGGCATAAGTATGCCCATGGTACATTTACCAACATATGCCCTAACACTCATGGGGTTCTCTAAGGATCCCATGGGCTCTAACCTATTATAAAACATAAGGGCCCTATGGACCAACATTGACTTTTCCTAAACTAAAAGTACTATTAAAAAACGTTATAAAAATTACACTAACATTATCCCCAAAACAACATCACTATATTAAATTACAATTAAAATAAAAAAATAATAAAATCTGTAAAATAAATAAATAGTTAATTAATACATTACCATCCACTGATTCAGCATTACTTGTCATACTTGTATCAGTATCGCTTTTTGACTTGATAAAGAGAGTCACTTTCTCCCGAAAGCTCGTCGCTCTATTATGAATACGTTTGTCCAATAAAAAAGGTATCACTATTCACTGCAATACTCTGATTATTCAACTGGATTACTGGACATTCACGGCTACCTCACTCTTCATATATATATATATATATATATATATATATATATATATATATATATATATATATTTATATTTACATTGTAGGGGAAGTAGGTACCTTATCATAAACATAATGCCTGGATAATTTGTGTTATGACATGTGGCATTGGGTTGAGGTGAAGAGATGAGAATGGGATAAAAGGTGGAGGGGTTAAAGTGAAAAGAGGTAGGATGTATGTGTTGAGGTGACAGGGAAAGGAGTTGAAGGAGTAAGATGAGAGGTTTGGGAGAGATGGGTCAAGGAGAAAGATTAGTATAAGATAAACTCTTTATTTACATTCTTTTAAAACAGTACATTACATCATTGTTACCTAAAACTTGAGCACCATTAGCTATGACTAGCAATTGGATCTACACTAGAAGCTAAAAATGACAAACTCCTCTACATAAACTATATTTAGTAATACATTTTTTATTAAGATTACTCTTAAACCTTACTTTACAAACTGCATTCACACCTCACTTTTAATACATGTAAATTTCACTATTATAGTTATCAGTGTTGGGGACGTTTACAATGTTGGTAACGCAGTTGCGTCGCTCGCGAAGCGAGGTGAGCCAGCTGCGCCGTCACACATGCAAGCCTCGCAAGGCGAGGCAAAGCAGCTGCGCAGCACTTAGGCCTAAGGCGCTTATTGCAGCCAGCAGCGCCGTCACACATGCGAGCCTCGCAAAGTGAGGCGAAGCAACGGGGCAGTACATTGCAGCCAGCGGCGCAGTACTTAGGCGAGCACTGTTCAAGCACAGCACTGTTCAAGCGCGTAACTCTAAAAACCCACCAAAACAAAAATAAAATTTACAAAAAATGATAACACACTCACACACAGCACAGGGGGAGACACAGGAAGCCTGGGAGTGAGGTTGCAAGTGAATTACACCCATATTTGGTGTTTTTCGGCACTTCAAAATCGCCTGGTGGACAAGAAACGCAACGCCAGACTCGCGAAACTTACAAAACACACAACACTGAAGACAGTAACACTTACACGAACAACGCCAGGCACGCTGGACTTTGAAAATAAAACCAATAGCAATCAACGCTCACCACGCAAACATTTACCATACACACATAGGAGAAATACACAGAAAAAGGAACAGGGGGGTGCTCAGAGGACCAAAATCATTGCCAGGCTTCCAATTTTATTCCTGTTTTGTTTACGGGCAAGTTACTAGGGACACAAATAATAATAAGAATTCTCCAGCAACGAGGCAGCAAGAATCTTAGGCTTGCTTCTGGCCTTACATGTTTAACAAGCATGGCATCAAACTGCTACCATACCATACCTAACCTAAAAACCTAAATATTATTATTGTTATTATCGTTTATTTGTAACGCGCCAACATTTTCCATAGCGCTATACAGGATTAAGTTCCAGGCAAAGACAATTACAATATTAACAAGCTGCAAAGGATAGAGGGTCTTGTCTTTGAGCAAAGAATCCAGTGTCCATAGGCTCCCCGAAGCACCATGCAATCCAGGGTAACCATGTTTCACATGTAGTCTTGCCTGACACAGAGAGACCTTAAATAACCATTGTGGTCAAAGATTTAAAATAAACAATTTTAAAGAACTACACTTTAACATATACAAATATGTTTTTTAGTATGATAAATAAAATAATACTGTGTGTAATGTGTTTAATTATATAAGCAAATATGCTGCTCTGCCATTTTGTTTCTGTTGTTTTACATTAGGTGGAGTCTAAGAATACACATGAAGTGTCTATCTGCACAATGGAAATGTGGCATCTACAACTGCCTTTCTGCCATGACCCAGAGGGGAGGGGACCAGCTTCACCCCAAAACATCCTGCCTTCAGCTACAGAAACATCCCTGGATTGTAAGGATTTGGGTCTCCTGGTACCAGGCATGCAATGAGGAATTCATTCACCAGTCATAGAAATCAGGAATTCAGGATTACAGGGTCAACCCATCCAATGCCATCTGAATCTTAGTTCCTTTCATTAGGATCCAGCAGAGTTTCAGGATATAAAAATAATGAATAGAGCAGAATGAAATCTACACTTTGTTTATATGTACCCAAATAGAGCACACTTTATTGGTAACAGTGCAGCATATGTATGCATTACAGTAACCAATCAGGGTGGAGCTACTGCCTTAGGTAAACAGGGCATTGAACATTCACATCAGTGTATTACCTGTCCCCTGTGGTATCACATTACTAGGATGATGTCAGGGTTATCAATTACTCCCGTCCAGGCCAGGAGCCTGAATGGCTAACAGTGTAATCCCTTCTATTCTCCTGCCAGCTCTGTATTACTTTACAGGGGGTAATCAGTCACAATAAGTGCAGAGACAGACAGTCTGAACTGCTATGTCCCTTTAACTATTATCAAGTCTGGACTTCACCTGATTCTGGTCTGTAACCCATAGCCACCAAGAAACCATGACAAACAGCTATATGCCCACAAAGTTCCAATGTCCAGAAAGTTGTAACAAACATAATATTAATTCCTGAGCTTGTCAAGGCCACATACTCACATACAGAACAACATGACCTTGAGGGTGGTGGCCCCATGGGCTTGTGGCCACAATGGTCCAATTATCAACAAAGAAAATAGTCCATAATAGGTTTTGGCCCTGAAAGGCTGTTTTTAGTGGGGCTCAGGGCGTTCCACCCTAGTCCCAAAAGTGGGTCATGACACAGTCCATCTATTAGGTCTAATGGAATTTTCTGAAATCTACAAGAATACACCCTCCTGCAAAAATAAAAGGAAGGATTATCTGATACAGAAAATGGTTCCTTGCAGTAATTAATAATTGTGCATATAAGATTAAAATGTAAAGGCTTTGTTTATTTTGTTTTGATTTATTTATATATTTATTTTTTGCTTATAAAACCATGTTACCCATTATCAAGAACCATATAGAAAAATTGACCACATGCTCCTATAAACAACTCTTCTCCTATATCAATACATATTGTTATCATGTGTATGAAAACATAAATGTGAACAATGCATTTACATTTTTATGTTGCAACTTTCACATTATGAGTTTCAAATATAAGATTGAAATACAGATCTGATCCCATGCAGCCAACAATGAAAAGGGGAACAACACTAAGGGCCTCATTCAATTGCGATTTGGCCAATTGAATAGGGCTCTATATAAGCACATAGAATGTTTTTTTACAGAAGTTTTTAGTTAGTGATCTTCTATCCAAAAGCAAGGTCTTCACTGACTAAAAACTTCTGTAAAAAAAATATTATATGCGCTTATTTAGAGGCCTACTCAATTGGCCAAATCGCAATTGAATGAGGACCTAAGTATATAAAGTCCATTCATTTTGTAACTAATTTGGCCTGATAAAGGAAGGAAGGTAATTATGTTCTTTAGAAAGTTAGCAGCAATCAGCTAAGGATGTGGAAACATTTCCTTCCTCTTCTAAGGGAGAAAAACAAGGAGTGACAACCTGAGAAAGCCAGTAAGACCTCTATATCCTCTCTCTAGCACGGCGAGAGGTGGTGTAACATTCAGTGGTGAAATAACCACTCATCACATTGCATAAACAGCCTTAGCTATGACTTACAATGTTCCCTCAGTAAAGATGCAATAAGTAGAAGTAGAATTCAGTTTACAGGCTCAAGATGATGTCTGAAACACCACTCCAGTTGTGGAAAATTTGGTTTAAAATTGGTTTAATATTTTAATTGTAGTGTATAGAATATAAGGAGAAACATTTTGCTGTACAATCTGTTATTATTTGCAAGTTAAAGAGAGATATAATGGAATGTGTATTGAAAAGCAGCATGTCCTCCCACTCTAGAGAACAAAGAGGGGGCCACATGATAAGTGCATGAGGACTGCCTGTGGCTGCTGTGCTGCCTGTTGACCAACACTGGACTAAAGTAATTATAGGATCCCTAAAATGACATCCCATCTATCATACTCGTGCATGCAACTGTGTACAAACATGGCTCTTGCATCATGATAGGTATTGCCCCTTTCAGATTGCTAGCTCTTATGTCAATGCCAGATCCCGTCACTGCTTGATAGCAGATTGATCAGATAACTTTGAAAAGGAGTAGGATATGTTTTTAATAAAATGGGTATACAAGGTTATGTTGGATAACTGGAGAAGGATAGGTATTGATCCAGGGAATACATCAATTGCCAGTTTTAATGGATCAAGAAGGAATTTTTTCCCTGTATGAGTTAGTTGGCAATGCTTTTTGTTTGCCTTCCTTTTATATAATATATGAATTAGAGGAGATCTAAAATGATTTAACTTGATGGACAAATAGTCTTCTTTAAACCTAAATTACTATGTCACAATCTTGGTTTTACCTTCAGAGTCTCCTTAGAAATACTTATAATTTCTTTAGTAGTCTGAATATTTTTTCACAATTTATATTGATACTCAGTCATGAACACTGGATAACATGTCCTCTCCCTCAAAGGGTGAATAGTTCAGTTTGTTCTTCATTTATATAATGAAACAGTCTTTAATTTTGTTGCTTGACATCAAAAACATATGCATGTTCGCACATACAGATAGGTTGCATTAAAGCAGAAACATTTTGTCAGATTCTGTGCATCCCCACGTTTATTTATGGGGAGATGCTGTATGTTGGGTTAGCTTCATGATCTCATAAAATGTGATATTGTTTAATGACCATATCAGAATACATTTAAGAAATTAAATTAAGAAAACAAAACAAGCAATGGATTTAGTTGGTATGCAATACCCATAGAGATCATTTTGAGTTTCTTTTCACAGGAAATTATATTAGTATATCGGAATTTTTATGATAAATATATACACCACTTTCAATAACAATATTACACTATAAAATATTTTTTCTTCAGAGGGAAATAAAGACGGAAGAGGGATGTAAAGTGTATTCCCACAACTAGACTCCTGAGAGAGTGATTAGAAAGCTACCATAAGTTACTAGAAATCAAGAATATTAATATGTCAAAAAGTAATAACTCTCTTTCCTGATAGACAATGGCTCTGACAATTGAATAATAGAGCATGCACAGGTTCAGACTTATAGCATAGTATTTCATTGGTGAGTGTAATGCTATGTCCCCATATCATGTGCATTTGGTGACCTAATTCAACACCAGCAAAGGGCAGCTCCCTGGAGTTGGGGAAGGAAAAAGGTAAAGAGCTTTCACAGTTTCACATAAAGAATACGTGCATGAGGTATCCCTCCACACATCCATCTCAACTGGGAAAGATGGGAATAATGGACTGTTAATAAATACTGAGTTATGTTGAGGAGGAAAGGGAATATGAACCAAAAGGACCAGAACTGGAGGCACCTAGTCCAGTAGGGCACCCCACATGATCACTTAGCTGGGCTGATAACCAGACATTCAACCACCAAGATTAACATGCTAGGTACCAAATGTGCAACCAGAAGTTAATATGTTTTTAGACTGTTTATGTTTCACATTTTCTCTTGGTTTTATTAGTCATTCAGTAAAGTCTGACTCTGTCGATATGTCTCTGTCATGTCGTGGGTTGCCAGTTCCTTCTCCAGTGAACAATGATTTGTCTGACCTCTGATATTACCTGTCCATCTTGGGTAATGCTACATGGTATAGATCACAGCTTCACTGAGGTACACAAGCCCATTTACCACAACAAGGTAGTGATCCCAGAGTGGTTTTATTGTTTAATGCTCTATAAAATTATCTGGTTTATGTGCAAATAACAGATGCTCATGGACTAATGAAACTACCTGCTGGCTGTAATACTTTTGTTGTGGCAGTAGTGACCATAGTCCTTTTTTGGTGACTTGGTATGCTGTGGGTTCTTGATCCTGTTGCTGAGGAGGAAAGGGCCCTATGTAAATCCCTGCTATCGCAATTACGGGTGTTGTAGTAACAATGGAAAGGAAATCCTACCTAGCTATGCTATTCCTCAAAAAACTTTGCAAGAGAACTGCTACAAGTGGCACGACAAAGCCGAAAAGTACAGCACAAATCCTCATTGATTTTGCCCTGCTAAAAGATTATGACTAAATTAGACCCAAAGCCTATGCTAAACTCCATAGGGATTGTACTTTTCGTCCAAAGGGATTTGCATAAATTAGAGCAATGGGCGATTAAATGGCACATGAGATTTAATATGAATAAATGTAAAGAAAAAAAAGAAAGAAAAAGAAAAAAATATGCATTTGGGAGATCAACATGCAATGTATAATCTTAATGCAAAAAAATTAGGGGTATCATATATTGAAAGGGATTGGGAAGGCTTGTGGACAACCACCTAGGTAACAGTGCTCAATGCCAAGCAGCATCTGCAAAGGCAAATAAAATATTAGCGTGTATTAAGAAGGGTATAGAAGCCAGGGAAGCAAATATAATTCTGCCACTATGCAAATCCCTAGTACGCCCACATTTGGAATATGGAGTACAATTTTTCCAACCTCAGTTACTATGTTACTAATCTGTTTTTATAGATTGTTAACAAATTAAGGAAATATTATGTGTACTAAAGACCACTTCCAAAGACTTTTAAAACCACTGCAGAGTGCCATAGCAGCTGTTAAATTGACAGTATAGCACCTAAAAACACTTATAAATTATGATATTTAATTATTTGACACTTAACAGTCCAATATCAAGATAGGTGTAATTATAAATTATGATATTGTATTATTATGCTCGTTTCATTATAGAACATCTTGGGTAACACACAACCCAGTACTCACGGGTTTAATACACGTGAGGAAAACATGTGAACTAGGAACAAATGCTCTAATGCAATGTCTTTTTATATATATATATATATATATATATTTATTTTTATATATATATATATATACATACAGATATATATATATATATATATATATATATATATAAATACTATATTTTAATTATTTATATTTTATGACATTAAATAGATGTGACAATTGTAAAATATATATATATATATATATATATATATATATATATATATATTTTATTAACACTAATTTTTATATATTGCACCTATAAATACAATTGTCACATCTATTTAATGTCATAAAATATAAATAATTAAAATATAGTATTTATATATATATATATATATATATATATATATATATATCTGTATGTGTATATATATATATATATATAAATAAATATATATATTTATATATATATATATATATATATATATATATATATATATATATATATATATATATAGATATATATGTAATATGGTTCCTTGCGGCAGTTATGGCACTTTAACGCATTATAATAATGATAATGTTCTCATTTCCTTTTGGCTACTAGTAAAGCTTGGTTAAGTTCTTCCTATACTGAAATCTTTTGTGAATAAGGAAGGCTTTATGGGTTAAGTGGGGGTGCTAAAGATTAGCATTGATGTGTAACATAGGGAAAAAATCTCCTGATTTATGGCTTTACCGCAGTCTACACATCCTGATAAGCATAATGACCAAAGTGGGCTGCAGGAGGTGCTGAATTAACCCCTGTATCTCCAGTATAGAGGTCTAACCAATCCAGACCCTGCTCTGTGAAAGAATATTTTTACAGGACAGCTGAACTGTCTTATTTACAGTATAAAACAAATTGTTGTGATAATGTGCAAAATACATTTTAAATAAATAAATACAGACTTTCCTTTTTTTTCAACAATAATACATTTTTTTTTAATGACCACATAAATTTGGGAAGAGTGTGTGGAATTGTGCTTGCTGATTATGCCGATTATATTTCTATTTTACTTTGTTTTATTCCCTAAAGGGCATAGGGAGTAGGATATTGTTATACCTTTCCTATTGTTACAGCCTAGGAGAAACCTCACCCTCAGGCTCCAGTAGGCTGTCAAAAATGTAAGTGCCTATGGTAGTAGTGTTATTTACAGAGTCACTGTGACTTGGCCCAACATATAATTATTTAAAGATTGCTATTATTATGCTTTATTTATAAATCTTATAAGGAGTAAAAATAGAATAGAATATAATGCTACAGACGGAGGTGATGTCACTGCTATTGACTCTTATATTCTAAAGGAGATGATAGGGCATGTGAGAAGAAAGTAGATATATAATTCATTTATCAGTTAAATCAACAGGAGGAGGTAATTGTATGACATTGCGGGCCTGTTCATATCTGTATGTTATGTTTTATATGTTAAAGTTTGGGTTATAAGCTTTTCTTTTTTCTAATAACTTTGAAGAAAGAGCAAAAGAAGAGGAGAAGTAAAAAGGAGAGAACAAAGGGGGAAAAAAGAAAAAAACAAAAACAAAACAAAATAAAAATAGGAAAAAAGAAAAAAAAGTAAAAGAAAAAAATTTAACCACGATCAAAAATCAAAACATTTTCTTAATTTTCCCACTATCCCTTCTTCCCCCTTCAATTTTTTTTTTTTTTTATCGCTATTCTTAGTTTATGCACTCTATTATATTATTTAAGATATTTAACTGACTTAGAAAGAAAAAAAGAGAAAAAATAGATTAACATTTTTGGGGGGTATTTACCATTGATAATGTTTTGAAGACTTATATAAAAGAACAGACAGTTCTATATTTATGTATATCTACAACACTGATATTAAATATTTGTATATCTTTTTGATTACAATATAAAATATTTGATTTTTTTTTTTTTTATGTTGCATTTAAATGGATATGGAATGCCAAATATTTCTATTGTGTATTTTAAAGGTTATGTCCTAAAACCTACATGAAAAAATAAAGTAAAATTTTGTTTAAACTTCCTTCCAAGAAATGCATGTGTGTGCACAGAAAATACTTGTGTATTATATATGTGACAACCCAGAGGTAAGGGGCCACATGCACCCAAAGATTCTCTTTCTAGGTCATGCCATTTGTGTTCAATCTCGCAGCATTGAGCAGAACACCTCCCAGGAGTACTCAGGACCTCACCGGTTGCAAGCTCAGCCCTAAAGTTACTGACTTATTAAAAATATTTTTTTCCCATCCCTTTGGTTAGGTTTAGAGCACATACCCCATTGGTTAGAAAGTCAGACCAAGACTGCCATTGTATTCTTTCTTACATAGATATTTTACACAGCACTAAAAGAATTCACCCATATGCCCTCTCATCATTCACCTTCCTCTATGAGGGATCTGATTTCTTAGTGTGACCTCATCACTCCGGTACCAAGGTAACCAATCCAGTACTGGTTTCCAGATCTGGTTTTACAACCACAGAGGGCAATACACTAACTTCAAACATTATGACTATCTGCCCAGAGACACACATATCCAATAATTTTCTCAATTCTACATCGGAACCAGAAGTTTCTGCTCAATTTATCAACCCACATCTCCCACCCCCAGTGCCCTCTCTGACACAACATACATTCCAGGAGGTAAGAAACTATACAGTGCCTTGCAAAAGTATTCACCCTCTTGGCATTTTTTGTGTTTTGTTGCCTCACAATCTGCAATTAACATGGATTGTTTGAGGATTTGCATCATTTAATTTACAGAACATGCCCACAACTTTGAAGATGTTTTTTTTTTATTATTGTGAAGCAAACAACAAATAGGACAAAATAACAGAAAAAGTCAAAATAACAGAAAAAGTCAAAAGGTGTCTATTCACCCCCCTAAAGTCAATACTTTGCAAAGCCAACTTTTGTGGAAATCACAGCTCCAAGTCGCTTTGGATAAGTCTGTATGAGCTTGCCACATCTTACCACTGGGATTTTTGCCCATTTCTCATTGCAAAACTACTCCAGCTCCTTAAAGTTGGATGGTTTGCGCTTGTGAACAGCAATCTCTCATTCTGACTACAGATTTTCTATTGGATTGAGGTCTGGGCTTTGACTAGGCCATTCCAACACATATACATGTTTCTCCTTAAACCACTCAAGTGTTGCTCGGGCAGTTTGTTTGGGGTCATTGTCCTGCTGGAAGGTGAACCTCCGTCCTAGCCTCAAATCACGCACAGAGTGGTACAGGTTTTGCTCAAGAATATCCCTGTATTTAGCGCCATCCATCTTTCCCTCAACTCTGACCAGTTTCCCAGTCCCGGCTGCTGAAAAACATCCCCACAGCATGATGCTGCCACCATGTTTTACTGTGGGGACGGTGTTCTTTGGGTGATGTGATGTGTTGGGTTTGCGCCAGACATAGCTTTTTCTTTGATGGCTGAAAAGTTCAATTTTAGTCTCATCAGACCAGAGCACCTTCCTCCACACATTTTGGGAGTCTCCCACATGCCTTTTCGCAAACTCAAAACGTGCCATTTTGTTTTTTGCTGAAAGTAATGGCTTTCTTCTGGCCACTCTGCCATAAAGCCCAACTCTATGCAGCGTACAACTTATTGTCGTCCTATGTACAGATACTCCAGCCTCTGCTGTGGAACTCTGCAGCTTCTCCAGGGTGACCTTAGGTCTCTGTGCTGCCTCTCTGATTAATGCCCGCCTTGCCTGGTCTGTGAGTTTTGGTGGGCGGCCATATCTTGGCAGGTTTGCTGCTGTGCCATGTTCTTTCCATTTAGTTATGATAGATTGGATGGTGCTCCTGGGGATCATCAAAGATTTGGAAATTTTTTATAACCTAACCCTGACTTCTCAGCAACATTGTCCCTTACTTGTTTGGAGAGTTCCTTGGTGTTCATGGCAGTGTTTGGTTAGTGGTGCCTCTTGCTTAGGCGGTCCAGCCTCTGGGGCCTTTTAAAAAAAGGTGAGTATATATAATGACAGATCATGTGACACTTAGATTGCACATGGGTGGACATCATTTCACTAATTATGTGACTTGTGAAGGTAATTGGTTCACCAGAGCTTTTTATGGGCTTCATAACAAAGGGGGTGAATACATACGCACATGTCAATCTTTTGTTTCTATTTCTAAAAAATAGTTTTATGTATATATTTTTCTAATTTCACTTCACCAACTTAAACTATTGTGTTCTGATCTATCACATAAAATTCAGATTAACAAAACATTGAATTTAAGGCTGTAATGTAACAAAATAGGTAAAACGTCAAGGGGGGTGAATACTTTTGCAAGGCACTGTATTTGTCCTGTAACCTCTGTAATGACTTATAATATTATGTGTTAACCACAACCTGAACACTAAACATTACCTAAACAATCCTTAGTTGGCCCAAATACTCACAGACCATGCTCTTTGGTGATCCAGAGTACCTGATCAGAGTGTGAGGCCTAACATTACGCAGGTTATTAGGTTTATAACAACATGTTTTCTTTAAAAATGGTAGATATATTACCTATTCGCCAAGGGTATGCAAACTTTTGAGCACAACTGTATCTCACTGTTGACAATGCCATCATCACATGCCATCATTCTATTGGATCCTGTCCTCTCTTTCATTTCTTACATTCAATCAATCACAAAAATTTGTCTCGTTCACCTAAAAATAATCTCCAAAATACATCAGTGTCTCTCACAAGTTACATCAAAATTCTAAACCACTTTCACATCATATCTCTGCCCCACTACTGCAACTCACTCCTCGTTGGCCTCCCCATCACCTGTCTCTCTCTACTCCAATCCATACTGAATGCATCTGCTAGACTTATCTACTGAACTCAACGCTCAGTGTCTGCAGCTCCTCTCTGTCAGTCACCCCACTGGCTTCCCATAGTCTCCGGACTAAAAAGTAAAATCATGACCCTAACGTATAAAGCCCTCAATAATAATGCACTCCCTTATATCTCTACTCTCATCTCAAAATACTCCCCCAACCACCCTCTTCACTCTACTAATGACTTTCTTCTTTCCTCCTCTCTTATTACCTCATCTAATTCCCACCTTCAAGACTTTTCTTGTGCTGCCCCTTTATTTAAGAACTCCTTGCCTCGCCCCACTAGACTATCCTCCTGCGTCAAAAACCTTCAAAACTGCATTAAAAATGCATCTGTTTACAGAGGCTCATCACTTCCAGCCTTAATATGCACAACACACCTATCTTCCTTTTATACCTCACCCAAAATCTTAAGATTGTAAGTTTGCAAGTTTTTTATCTTGTGTCGGTGATTTAGGTAAAGCACTTTGTTTGATTTTAAGCTCAAATAAAGGACCCTCCATTATTTTGCATTGTGTTAAAATTGTTTTTGCCTGGTACTTAACCCCTGCATAGCGCTGTGGAATATGTTGGTGCGTTACAGATAATGGATAATAATAATAAAATAGTAAAAGATAGACAGACAAATAACGATTCTTTGTAAAGAAATTACATTGCTTGTGAAAGTTAGTGAATAAAACATATTACAAAAGATATTTTATGTCAATTGCAAAAATAAAAAAAAATATCCAGGAGTAAATTTAATGAAAAGTAGTGAGGACTTTATTTTATTAAGACATGCTAAGACATGTTTTTTCTGCCTAAAATCATCTAAATAGTATCCCCCCCCCCCCCCATTGACCTTATAGTGGGTAGATACCAGCAGCTTGACCTTATAGTGGGTAGATACCAGCAGCAAATAAATCTGAACTTTGAAAAAAATCTTTAATAATAAAATTAATGATCAATATCAAAGTAAACACGTCTAGATCATGTTTCAGAGCATTAATGTGGTCCTTTAATTAGATCCTCTTCTCTATCCCAAGCCCTCTCTTCTCTTTTCATAATCCACGTTTAAAAATGTTCACCAGGAATATTTTCCCGAGCTGCAAACAAGCCCTCAAAACATCTCCCACCAAATAATACATACCATAAAAAATAATTATGATTTGATGTTTTTAAAATAAATGGACTGTGTACTTAATTCAAATCTTTTTTTAAATCTCTAATAATGAACAGAGCACCAATCTAGCAAGTACGTGGTTTAAATTATAGGGTACAGAGCAGTAACCGTCATGAATGTGGCTCGATAAAAGCTCTCATGCCGGCATTCTATTTTTAAAAAAAAATCTATTCCAACTCCCTTTATGTTCCATTATGGTTGTGATTTATTTTTAGTGAAAGCTTCAGCAGTTCTCTATAAACCATTTAACACTGACTATTCCAGAAACTATAGTACTCAGAAACCTTGGAAATATTGGGTTTATAACTTCTAGATAAACGTTCAACAATCTGTCAAGAGGAGCAGGACCGGTCAATGAATGGTTTCCACTAGTTAGGTCATCTCCTCTGTGGGTTTCTGTGTATTGGTGCTAAGGATTCCCTGGATTCCTGCTTTAGGATCTGGGAAAGGTGGCAGTTACTAAATGACTCTGTTCCAAGAATAGGAAATGGGTTTAATGCATCATGTTTCCTCAATATGTCTATAGCACACGGCAAAAAGTAGAGAAGAAGCATTAGATATCCATAATGTTAGGATAATGTTCTGCCCCAATTCCTCTGAGCTCATGACCAAACAGCACTTAGACTCCTGCAGGAAGCCAATGTTAACTTTTCAACTGCCACTGTTGCCATGGCAACCCACAACACCTCAGCACTTTACTTAAAGATTCTCTACCATCAAAGTTGTCATCACACTTTTTTACACATTTGTCACATGCAAAATACAATTTGGAAATGTTCAATAATAATTATACTTCAGGATCAAGGCTGCCAAGATTCCTGGCTCTAAAATTTTACATCTTGCCCCTAAATATTATTTTTTAAAACATTAACTGTATATCTATGAATTCACCCATCAGTGGCTCTTAAGAAAACTGTTTGAAAATGTTGAGCCTGACTTAGGAAATTGGGATAAAGCTAGTTTGTAATTAGAAAGAAAAAAACAGATATCTATACTAGAACTATGGAGGCACCCATGATACTTTGTTTTTGTGGGATTGGAGTTTCAATTTCTGGAAAGCAATGTTTGCATTTCCTGATGCAAGCAGCTTGCTTCTGGATCTTGAAGGCAAAAGGGGAGTGGTGTCAATTCCAATCAGGTTCAGTCTTACAAAGTCTATTGACCTCTTCCTAACCCCTCCTCTCAATCTCCCCTACACTGAAATACAAAAAACACACCCTATGACCAAACTCCCGGGAAATGACATAACAAAAGCAAAATTGATTCCTCTACTCATCTTCAAAAATTCTAATTTTCCCCCAAAAAATATTTTGTATGACCATAACTGCCAATATTATTACTCTGTTACATTCTTCACAGACAAGGCTCTCTTTCTTGAACTACGGTGGTCATTTAAAGATTTAGAAGTCCTGTCACACAGCCTGAGTTCAGCTAAAGTATATCCAACCCCTGTCACAACCCCTTTTTTATTAAACCTGTATGAAATTGTGCAATTTAACCATATCTATAGGGTTCCCTGGTGGTCCAGTGGTTAGGATTTGGTGCTTTCACCTAGTGCTTTGTGACCTAGGTTCAATTCCAGTCAGGAAACCAAGAGGTCACACCACCCTGAAGCCATGCAGGGTTGGGCCTGGACAGTACTTGAATGGGAGAACACCTAGGAATAACAGGAGCTGTATTCTGTCAACCCACTCCAGTATCTCTGCCATGAATACCAAGTGGATCAGCATGGCCATGGACATAAAGATGTTCTGGTGTGTTACGGTCCATGAGGTCACAGAGAGTCGGAAACAACTGAATGATACAAAAAAAACAACTCTCAAGCACATTTTATTTCTGAATCTAAATTTGGTAAGACTCTTCTAAATTTGGCTAGCTTAATACATCCATTCCCTTTTTGCCTATCTCTGAATCTTTTCATGTAAGATGCCAAAATAAAACTGTACTCCATATTCCGTACTCCATACTCTGTATCTGATAAAAAGAATTGTGACACAGGAAAATAACGACCTTTTTTTGGTTAAATAATGTAAGGCCTTCTATGTCCAGACAGTGCTTTATCAGAGCAGCTAATGGTTCAAATCCGTTTATTAAGATGAAATTTGTGGACAGTTTTGTTGGGTGTCTGTAAGGTTTGGAAATTTATGTGATGTAATGATATTTACCATAATTAGCAATTCTAGCCTTGGGTATATTTATTTCAGCACTTCCACAAATTGGACTTGAAAGCCAATATTATTCATTTAATACAATATTAAGATGTTGAATAATTATTGATGTGAAACTCGGGCTTTGGTTTGTGTTGGCTCTTATGTCATGAAATATGGTGATACGAGTCTGATTCTTTGTTATCTTTGGTTTATTGAACACTTTAATCACAGACACATAGATTTGATGGAAGTTAAGAACCTTAAAGGCTCACCTGATCTGTCTATTCTGCCTACCTAAAAGTTTGGCTTAAGTAAGCCTCAGGATAAACTTACCACTCTATGATTTCCACTGGAAGGCTGTTCCACGTATCTACTTCTGTAATGTAGTAGTAGTACTCTCTTACATTACCCCTAAATATTACATAGTTACATAGTTACATAGGGCCTCATTCAATTGCGATTTGGCCAATCGAATAAGGCTCTATATAAGCACAGAGCATATTTTTTTACAGAAGTTTTTAGTTAGTGAAGACCTTGCTTTTTGGATAGAAGTTCACTAACTAAAAACTTCTGTAAAAAAAAATATGCTCTGTGCTTATATAGAGCTCGATTCAATTGGCCGAATCTCATTTGAATGAGGCCCATAGTATTTAAAGTTGAAAAAAGACTTTCAGTTCATCAAGTTCAACCTTTTAAGATCTCCTCTGATCTGCAATATGGGGATTAACTATTAATTAATTAGTTGTTAATTAATTATTAATCAATTATAAAAAATAAAATAAAAATTGTAATTATTAATTAATCCAGAGGAAGGCAAACAGAAAAAAAAAAACAAGCGAGACTTAGCCAATCGTCTCAAAGGTAAATATATATATATTTTTTTAAATCAATTCCTCCCTGATCCCAGACACCGGCGGCCGGATTTCTCCCTGGATCAATACTGTCTCTCTAATTATCTATGATAACCATGAATTCCCATTTTAAACATAAATAAATCTAGTCCCCTTTTAAAGTTATCTATCGAATCCAATGTCACCACCTCCTCTGGTAGAGAATTCCACAGATTAACCACCCTTACTGTGAAGACATTTTTTCTTTCTTTAAGATGGAATCATTTTACTTCTAAGCTCAAGGGATGTCCTCTTGTCAGTTGAAAACCTCTTGGCACAAAAAGCTCCCTTGACAAATCTTTATACTGACCCTGGATGTATTTATATAAAGTAATCATATCTCCTCTTAGACGCCATTTTTCTAGAGAAAATAAGTTTAATTTGGCTAGTCTTTCTTCATAACTTAGCCCCTTCATTCCCCTTATTAGTTTTGTTGCCCTCCTCTGTACCTTTTCCAGCTCTAAAATGTCCTTTTTATGAAGTGGTGCCCAAAATTGTACTCCATATTCCAAATGAGGGCGTACTAGAGATTTGCATAGTGGCAGAATTATATTTGCTTTCCTGGCTTCTATACCCTTCTTAATACATGCTAATATTTTATTTGCCTTTGCATCTGCTGCTTGGCTTTGAGCACTGTTACCTAGGTGGTTGTCCACAAGCACTCCCAAATCCCTTTCAATATCTGATACACCTAGATTTGCTCCATTAAGATTATAAATTGCATGGCTATTTTTCCTTCCCAGATGCATAACTTTACATTTATTTGTATTAAATCTCATCTGCCATTTAGATGCCCATTCCTCAATTTTATGTAAATCCCTTTGGAGGGAAAGCACATCATTATCTGATTTAATTACCTTGCACAACTTTTTGTCATCAGTGAAAATGGAGACACCACACTCCAATCCTACCTCTAAGTCATTAATAAATATGTTAAAAAGGAGAGGACCTAATACTGAACCCTGAGGAACCCCACTTACCACATTAGTCCAATCGGAGTATGTTCCATTTACAACAACCCTTTGCTTCCTGTCTTTTAGCCAGCTCTCAATCCATGAGCAGATATTTACTGCAATTCCTGTATCTCTTAGTTTGCACAATAGTCTCCCTTGTGGCACTGTATCAAAAGCCTTTGCAAAATCCAAAAAGACTACATGCACTGAGTTGCCTTGATCCAGGTTCCTACTAACCTCCTCATAGAAACGAATTAGATTTGTTTGACATGACCTATCCCTCATAAATCCATGTTGACTCCTACTTATAATCCTGTTCAAATAGACATATTCTTGAATACTGTCTCTTATTAACCCTTCTAAAGGCTTCCCCACTACAGAAGTGAGGCTCACTGGTCTATAATTCCCCGGATTTGCTCTTGCTCCCTTTTTAAATATAAGTAACACATCAGCTTTTCTCCAGTCATCTGGTAGTGACCCTGTGTTGAGTAAATCTTGAAAAATTAAATATAATGGTTTGGATATTACAGAACCCAGTTCCATTAGTACCCTTGGATGTATTCCATCAGAACCCGGGGCTTTATTAACATTTATTTTTTCCAACCTCTTTTGGATTACTTCCTGTGTTAACCAATTATTTGGCAAAGGTAGTGTAGCCCCATTATGTTGCAGTGTCCCAAGCACTGGTACATCCATTGTGTATACCGAAGAAAATAACCTATTTAGCTCATCTGCCTTTTCCTGGTCACTAATTTTCAGACGGCCTGTGTCACATTGTAATGTTCCTATAGCTTCCTTCCTTGTCTTCTTCCCATTAATATACTAAAAAAATATTTTAGGGTTAGTCTCTTTTGCAATTAATTTTTCATTTTCTATTTTAGCCAGTGTAATCGCCCTTTTGCAAGCCTTGTTGATTTCCTTGTACTCCCGTAAAACAGTCTCTGTCCCCTCTTGCTTGAATAATTTAAATGCCTGTTTTTTATTCCGTATCTTGATCTTTAAATCATTGTTCAGCCACATGGGTTGTGATTTACTCCTTTTACTTTTATTCCCACACGGTATATGCCGATGTGTATGTATATTTAGTAAGGATTTAAATGTTGTCCATTTAAGTTCAGTATTTTTACCTATCAGTTCTCTGTCCCAGTCTATACTTTGTATTGCTGCCCTTAGACCATTAAAATCTGCCCTTTTAAAATTAAGAGTTTTCGTTGGCCCCTTAAAATTTTGTTTGTTTGTTGTGATCACTGTTTCCCAAAGGTTGCCCTATTCCAACATATCAATATTATTTGTGATGAGTAGATCTAAGATAGCTTCATTTCTAGTAGGCTCTTGTATAACCTGGGCCAGATAATGGGTAATGGGTAATTGAGGGTACTCAAGAACCTGTTCCCCTTAGCTGAACTGCTGGTCTCATTTATTAATTTTATTTCAGGGTAATTAAAATCTCCCATTATTAAAACTTGCCCATGCTTAGCTGAATTTCCAATCTGTAACAATAATTGTATTTCCTCACTTTCAGTTATATTTGGGGGGTTATAGCATACTCCTACTAATATTCTTTTGGAATTTGCTGCTCCGCTATTTAACTCTACCCACAAACATTCAACTTTATCCCTAGGTCCACCATAAATATCTTCTCTGACTATAGGCTTAAATTCAGGCTTAACATACAGACAAATCCCTCTTCCTCGTTTACCATTGCCTCTATCTTTCCTAAATAGGTTATAACCATCCAGATTAACATTCCACCATTTAGTTTAAATCATGACATCTTGTTCTTGCATTCATCTTTTTATAGACATGTAAGCAACATTCAATACTCAGGGAGTAATGCTTTGTAGTACTTAGTTGCGGAGCGAGACTTTGTTGTTGTTCAGTCGTGTCTGACTCTCTGTAACCCTCTCAACTGCAGTACCCCAGGCACATCTGTCAGTCACTGCCCTTATGAACTTCATCAAGTTCATGTTCATTGCTTCAATTAACTCATCTATCCATCTCGGCCTCTGAGGTCCTCTTCTTCTTGTGCCTTCAATCTTTCCCAGCAGAGTCTTCTCTAGGGAATCCTGTTTTCTTATGATATGGCTAAAATATTTGAGCTTCAGCTTCATGATTAAACCTTCTAGTGAACAGTGTGTCTTGATTTCCTGAAATACTGATTTATTGGATCTTCTTGCAGTCCAAGGGACTCTAAGCAGTTTTCTACATCACCACAATTCAAAGGCGTCAATGCTACGGCTCTCACATCCGTATGTTACTATTGGGAATACCATAGTTCTAACTATAAGGACTTTTGTTGATAGTGCTAGGCCATGGGATATTTGGTCTGTTATTATTATTATTAATAATATTTTTTATTTATAATGCATCAACATATTCCGTAACGCTGTACAGGGGATAAGTACAAGGAAAAATACAATATTAACAACTGCAGAAAATGGAGGGCCCTCCTTTGAACTTAAAATATTTGTAGAAAGTGCTTTTTGTGATACGCACATTTGTACCGCAACACTGATGATGATCCATGGCAGAGACACTGCAGTGGGTTGCAAGTTCCTTCCCCAGTGGGCCACAGCATACAGCTCCAGGTATTCCTGGGTGGTCTCCCATCCAAATACTGACCAGGCCCAACCCTGCATGCGTTCTGGGTGGTGCGACCTGTTGGTTGCCTGACTGAAATCAAACCCAGGGCGCAGCGGTGAAAGCACTGAATCCTAACCACTGGACCACCAGGGAACCCAACAACACATTTATCCATTATTTAATCATAATAAAATACATTAAAAAGAGGTTATTTTGTCATCTTGTTTCTGAATTTATCTTCACTGTGATGCCCACTGCACTATCCTTGCAACATTCAAATTGTTACCGCATTTAGCATTTTCATTGGAAGTTGTGTATAGCAGTTTATACGGTTGGACTCTAGTCTGGACAAGCTATTGAGAAGCAGAGATATGACCCTATCAAACATAGGTCCACATAGTTATAACTATGGTATTCCTGGTAGTAACATACGGATGTGAGAGGTGGATCATAAAGAAGTCTGATCGCTGTAGAATTGACACCTTTGAATTGTGGTGCTGGAGAAAACTACTTAGAGTCCCTTGGACTGCAAGAAGACCCAATAAATCAGTTCTACAGGAAATTAAGCCAAACTGTTCACAAATATTTTGACCATATCATGAGAAGATTCAGATGCTGGGAAAGATCAAAGGCATCGGAGAGGCAGAGATGAATAGATGTGGTCATTGAAGAAATAAACATGAGCTTGATTGACCTCAGAAGAGTAATGGCTGACAGATGTGTCAGGCATGCTGTAGTCCATGGGATCACAGAGATTCGGACATGACAACAAGCATCTGAGTAAATGCACAAAGGTCAGTGCGTGCAGAGCTGTTGTGCTGACCACCCTACTCTACTGGTCAGAGTCGTGGGTTACCTACTGCCATCACCTACAACTTCTTGAGCAATTTTATCAATGTTGCCTCTGCACCACATCCACTGGAATGACCACGTCACCAATGCTGAAGTCCTCTAACAGGCAGAAGTCACTGGCATTGAGGCCATGCTGTTGAAGACACTGTTGCTCTGGACAGGACACATCTCTAGGATGGAGGGTGATCGGCTTCCAAAGATTGTGCTATATGGTGAGCTCACCACTGGTAATGGTGACAAAGGAGGACCGAAGAAGAGGTTCAAGGACTCACTGAAACAATGGTCGGCTCTAGTTTCAGACCGCAAGGCCCAGAGAAGTACCATTCAACAGGTTGTCTCCTCTTTCGAGAGCACCCGCAGGACTGGTCTTAAGGACAAAAGACGACGGAGGAAAAATGGTGTCAGTACAGCGTCCAACCCAGAATATACTAATTCAACTTTTCATTTGTGTTTTTTAATTTATTAAGAGCTTAAAAGTTATGTTATTACTACCCCAAATCAAATATTACCTGCTTGGGTCTGCCATCTGCAACTCATGAAGACACAGACTTTGCTGTACTTGCAGCAACATGCTACTGAAACATGGTCCCTGATAGGCTAGGCTACTACACTGCACATCCAGCCCTACAGAGTCTGCATATGCTGGAGGGGGAAGATCCATACAGGAACTATTTGGGGGGGGGGGGGGGGTTTGGCAGCAAAAACAGAGCTTATAAGTACTTCTTAATAATAAAAAAAGTAAATATATACATAGATATACTATATACCGTATTGGTCCGAATATACGCTGCACCCTCATATAAGTCGCACCTGTAAAATGCAAGGGGAAAAAAACAGAAAAAAGATAGTTCTCACATATAAGCCGCACCCTTAAATTGGAGAGAAAAAGACAAAAGTCAAGTAGATTTAGGGAATAAATAGTGATTTTATTTTAACATATACTGTACCATATACGGTATCCAGTATTTGGAAAACATTATAACTGTAACTCTTTAGGCAGGTTGCCAATATTATGGTAACAGCAACAGAAAGTTCAGGAAACATGAAACATAAGGTAACAAGGAAACTTGTTACTATTCACAGTCATCACTGGTGTCACTACTGATTTCGTCACCAGTATTCGCTTCATCACTGTCACTGTTATCCTCATTCTCCTCCCATATCAAGTTGTCCTCGCTACCATCCAATGCATTGGACACACAGCATTTTGTTGAACCCCCTGATGAAGGAGTTAGATGAAATACTTGACCATGAAGTTAGAATCCATTGGCACAGGAGTGTCACTGACGGCTTCTTAATCTTGCCAGATGGTGTAAGAGCATGAAGCCCTTCCGGAAGCCAATCTGAATACTGCTTGCGAAGGTTGTTCACAATGACATCAAGCACTTGTAGCTTTGAAGTCATGCCACCAGGTATAACAACGAGGTCTGTCTTCTGTGCAGCAACTTTAGTCTTCACTTCAGGAGTGAGATGACCCTTAAAAGCATCCAAGACTAGCATGGCTCTCTTAGTGAGCAGTGCTCCAGGTCTGCAGTTCCAAACTACAGACAACCAGTCGACCATAAGTTCAGTTGTCATCCAGCCTTTTTCCTGGCAACGAATCACTAAGCCATCAGGAATGCTTTCTTTGGGCAAAGTTTTTCGCTTCAGAATAACATAGGGGGGTAACTTTCCTCCGTCAGCAGTGACAGCTAACATCACCATTATTCTGAGCTTTTCGTTGCCAGTTGTTCTTAAAATGACACTTTTTTGTTTTAGGGGGTGTCACGGAAGGGGAGACTTCATTCATACTTGGTGGAGTTGTCCTAAGGTATTTAAAATTTGGTCTGAGACGACCAATCTAATTTCGCTAATACTCAAAACCCCACTCCAACCATCAATAGCAGTCTGTCTCCTGGGAGCACGCTTCTCAAAATTGGGAAGGGAGGGGAATAAACTGGCCCAACTGATATTTCTAGAAGCTAAGAACACCATCGCAAGACAATGGAAGAGTAGGGATATTAATTTCCATGTGTAACAAACAAAATAAACTTTATTTGCATTAATGAGCGGATGACCCATATCATATCAGATACACATCACTGCTTCCTGGAGGTTTGGGAACCCTGGATTCTATTCACAGACAGTAATATATAATAACTAAGTTAAGGGAACACAATAAAGAAGCCATTCCTGATGTGCGGCTGGGGAGTGGAATGTGGAGCAGACGGGGAGAAGTGGTGAGAGGTCCCGGAGAGATATTTCTTCAGTACGCCAAAGGTACAGGGGGGGAGGATGGCTACCTTAAGATTGGCTGAGCGGGGAATTAATGGGGGATGACACCCCACCATAGGTGTTATATAATGTCACTTGTTTTTTGTTTTTCTATTTTATTTTCTTTTAACATATCTCCTGCTGCTCAGGTTCATCCATGGAAATGTGAATTACTGCAATTTGAGCAATGTGACTTTAAAAGCTGTATATATTGCTGAGTATTAAGAAACTAGTGTGAATATTTTTGGACAGAATCACAAAAAAAAAGAAAAAAGAGTTGGAATGGAGTTTTTATTTAAATGGAATGGTTTTACTATATTAGCAATATGATGTTAGTTATAAGACAACATGTGGACTATGTTTTTCATTATTCTTTTTGTTTTGTCATTGCAATTCCAGAACTTCTCAATAAAATTTATGTTATAAAAAAAAAAAAAAAAAGACACTTTTTGCCCCTTTCTGGTTTACTGTTGTATTGCTTGGCATGTCAAAAAATACGGGGGTCTCGTCAGCATTGCCCATTTGGTCTAATGGGTATGAGTGACGCTGCCGCAATTGGATGACATACCACTGGAAACTTGTCAGTTTCTCCTCAAAATCTGCCGGTAGTTTCTGTGCCAATGAAGTGCTTTGTCGAAGAGCGAGACCCTTTCTCCGCATAAAACGACGGCACCAATCAATGCTTGCACGAAATTCCCTCTTATTTTTTTTAAGGTCTTTGCAAGTTCTAAGGCTTTCAGCTGGATTACTTCACGAGAAATTGGCATCCCATCTTTTCTCTCCACGCCTCACTCCTAGGCTTGTTGATGCTTTTCTCTCCAAGTGATCAGCCATTGCAAGAAACAGGCTTTCTAACATGTACTGTATCTTCTTTTGCAGGTTACAGGCCTTCCAGGATGCTAAAATCACTAAAACAGGAAATTGGTATTTAATTGCTACAATTTAGTCACATGCGCTCAAATCGGCACCCTTAACGTGCAAATCGGCATTGATTTTGCGATCCCCAATACAAGCCGCATACGCGTAACTCAAATCTCGCAAATCACCTGTAATTTTTTCACGGTCGCGAATATAAGCCGCACCCTTAACTCGCAAGCTCAAAAATCGGAAAAAAGGTGCGGCTTATATTCGGACATATACGGTACCTACTGACATCCAGGAATCTTCCATATACCTTTAATTCAAGGAAAATAAGTTTGGATGCCTCTGCAGGAAACCATGATACATTTGTTGAAGTAATGTGTGAGAGAGGTGTTTACATTTCTGGAGAAATGCAGTTGTATTGAATGATGCAAGGGGTCTGGGCCAGTGAAGAAGGGGTGCGGTGCCTGTCTTATCCTATTGAACAAAGGATCTGGACTGCCTGTTCATTCCAACACCACCCTTCCTTACACGCATAACTACATACACCCCCCCCCCCCCCCCCTCATTACCAGCTCTGAGGACATAATGTAAAAGCCATAAAATGAATTCCTATACTCATGAAATGATTGATCAAAGATCCAGTTTTTCAAAAATAATGCTTTATACCCAAAGCTTATACAGCTGTAAATATTGCTGGTTTTGTTCATACCTTTTGTCACAACCTCCTTTGGTAGCAACAATCTGACTTACGATGAAGAACCACAAAAGCAAAATAATTTTTCCACTGACCTCAAGGGGAGACCTTTTGTCAAACGTAAACTGCTTGGCAAGAGACATTCGCCTAACATAGTCTTATACTGACCCTGCATGTTTTTAAATGATATTTTTATTTCTAGAGAAAATCAAAATCTAAATTTGTTAGTTTCTCTACAAAACATAATCCCTCCATTCTGCTTTTCAATTTTGTTGAACTTTTCCATACTTTTTTAAACTCTATATTGGTCTTTTTTTATGTGGTGCCCAGAACTGTACACCATATTCCAAGTGAGGTCTTACCAGACATTTATATAATGGCAGAATTATATTTGCTTCCCTCAATACTATACCCTTACTATATGCTAATATTTAGTGGCCTTTGCAGCTGCTGACTGGCATTGATCAATGTTTTATAGGCAGTTGTTCACAAACACTCCTAAATCATTTTCTCTCCATGAAACCCCTAGGTCTGACCTTTTTAGATTATAAGTTCCATATTTATTTTGCCTTAACAAATGCATTGGTTTAGTTTTCTGTGTTAAATGAGATCTGTCATTAACTGACCATTCTTCTAATTTACATAAGACGCTTAGAAGTGAAAACATATCCGGGCCTAATTAAATGACCTTGCACAATTTAGTATCATCAGCAAATACCAAGAGGTTACTCTCCAGTCCCCACGGACTCTCAAAGAGAATACATGTCAGCCCCTAGATGACTGCGGGATAGAGGAAAAGGTATGAATTAACAGCGCTACGGAATATGTTGGTGCATTACAAATAAACGATAATAATATTAATAATAATATGTAATCACTTTCACTGATAGGCATACTTTAATAATAATAATAATAACTTTTACTTACTACACTACTGTGGTCCTTTAATGACTGCACTTTCAATTTATTTGGAGCACTTAGACAGGGATACCCTAAATTACCGCATTTTTAGAAGTGTTTTATTGTAGAAAAGGGGTGTTAAAGGATTGTTTGCAGTCAGTGTATGACTAATAGCAAAGACTATATTGCAGATAACTCCCCGACACATCTCACAGGGAAACCCAAGCCAAACGCAAGTTAAATTAACTATATGTGCAACCTAACGTTGTTTGCAAATTAAATTAGCTGATATTGCCAAAAACCTGTAAAGGCTTATTATGCTAATTAAACTTCTAGTTGGTGAAACAAAGTATAGAAATCCTTTTTTAAGAGAGTTTTCAAGATTTTGACTAAAATAAAATTTAAAAAAACTGATGACGGTCTTTAAATAAATAAACACATTTAATATTACCTAAGTTAATTTATTTTACTCCAGATAACGGATTTTTTCCTTAGGCATTTAATAACCTCCAATAGTTCTATCAAAGACCTTAAACGACCAATGACTTCACAAGAGGGGTATTTTTTCATTACACATTGGTCATTTGTACAATTCCAGTTAATGATTTTTAGTAGCAATTGTTATTGTCCAGTTGTGTTCCACGCTCAGTGACCATATGGACTGCAGCATGCCAAGTACATCTATTGTTATATGTCTGGTTGTGCTTACCTACAAAAAGTTTTCTTGGGAAAAATACTGGAGTGGGAGCCAGTTCCTTATCCAGTGGACCAAGATTTGTTTGACCTCTCTGCATTGACCTGCCCATCTTGGGTGACCCTACATGGTATAGCTTCATTGGAGTACTCAAGCCCCTTCACCACCACAAGGTAGCGATCCAGGTTGGGGTTGCAGCAATATTCAATATTATATAAATACATCCAGGGTCAATATAAGTTTGAATATATAATATAAGGTAATCATATCCCTCAGACACCTTTTTTTCTAGAGAAAATTAGTTTAATTTGGTATATTTCTTCATAACTTAGCCCCTCCATTCCCCTTATTAGTTTTGTTGCCCTTCTCTGTACTTTTTCCAGCTCTAAAATAACCTCTTTATAAAGTGTTGCCCAAAACTGTACTCCATATTCCAAATTAGGGCATACTAGGGATTTGTATAGTGGCAGAATTATATCTGCTTCTTTGGCTTCTATATCCTTCTTTGCAGCTGCTACTTGGCATTGAGCACTGTTACCTAGGTGGTTGTCCACAAGCACTCCCAAATCCCTTTCAATATCTGATACCCGTAGATTTGCTCCATTACGATTATAAATTGCATGGATATTTTGGCTTCCCAGATACATAACTACATTTATTCGTATTAAATCTCATCTGTCATTTAGTCGCCCATTTCTTTAATTGATGTAAATCCCATTTGGAGGTAAAGTACATCATTTTCTGATTTAATTACCTTGCACAAATTAGTGTCATCAGCAAAAATGGAGACAATACGTTCCAGTCCTTCTTCTAAGTCATTAATAAAAAGGAGGGGACCTAATACTGAGCCCTGAGGAACCCCACTTACCACATTAGTCCGATCTGAGTATGTTCCATTTACAAGAACACTTTGCTTCCTGTCTTTTAGCCAGCTCTCGATCCATGAGCAGATATTTACTGCAATTCTTGTATCCCTTAGTTTCCAAGGTAGACTTCCATGTGGTACTGAATCAAAAGCCTTTGCAAAATCCAAAAAGACTATATCCACTGAGTTGCCTTGACCCAAGTTCCTACTAATGAAGTAGCTTTGTTTGACATGACCTATCCTTCATAAATCCATGTTGACTCCTATTTATAATCCTGTTCAAATATACATATTATTGTATCCTATCCCTTAGTAACCAATCTAAATATGTCTTTAACTGAAGTAAAAAAATTTTTTTTAGTTTATTCTGCTTTATAACATTTTGTTGTATTAAAAAAAACAGCTAACTATTGTAATAATCCTCAATTGGTAGCAAGATCTGTCTTGCGAATGCTGCAGCTGAGGATTTATCTGCAACATAGCCCCCACATGCTTGTATATATCACATGTCCATTGATGTTTCAGGTGTCCACGTAGTGTCATTGCAAGACCATGTAACATACACAGGGATATACATGTGCGGGCCAGTGTTACAGATAAATCTTCAACAGCAGCTTTAGCAAGATGACAGTCTTACTGTCAAGAGACACCTGTTAACAGCAACATGGCTACATCCATAGAAAACAAGCAAGTAGTGGCATCCTTTTCAATTTAATACTGTATTAATTTTAGAAAACATGTTATGTGAACTATTGATTAAACTGACTTTTTAGTGACCTCAGTGGCCCTTTAACTCAGACATACTTCCTCTACACATTCACAATAGAAGTCAAGTTTTATTTCTTGTTAAATAATACTGTTAAAATATTAATCAGACATATCAAAATAACACTTCATAAAAACAAATGAGTATCCAAATCAACTTTTTTTTTTATTTAATCTGTAAAAAAACATAGCAAAGTTTAACATCTTCAATGCTATGGGTCCCTGTAATGCAATTCTATGTTTTACAGGCTCCTTTAGCACAGAATTGGCTTAGGCCTCACCCATTTTGCGTAAACAGCTTGCCATCCCCCCACCTATCCATGAAATAATTTGGACAAGTCCCTTTATGTTGTCTGCTCTGCAGAAACAGTGGAACCTGCGCAGCCAGATTCTGTACCTAAATGGATCTCTGATCGCAGATCCAAAAGCGTTAACCTTCAACTATTAGACTTTCATAATAACTGAGCAGTGGCCATGAGCTAGCTGTGCACTTGGGATACTCCTGGATTGTCTCATATCTTAGCATTAAATAAGGTAGTGTTGCAATTCTGAGATACCTGTTTATATGAAGAACAGGGAACATTGTAACCATTTACGATAGATGGCATATTATAGCTGCATAATTAGTAAACCCGCACCCATCTGTGCGCAAGCATGGAGTCTCTAAGAGTGGGATGCGACGAGCAGAGTACTGATTTGTGTTCCTATTGCACACACCTTGTAAGAGGATGCTCATTATATAAATTGTAAAGGCGTAGATTGGAATATGTTTATAGAATAGACACTGACTTTTTTATTTGCCAGTCACTTCCTAATTACATAGCACGGATACTTTAATTTAATAATATCAGACTCATGGGTTCAAGCCCTTCACTTGTTGGTGTAGGAAAGAGGTTAGTGCAAAACTACCAAAGCTGCTACAAGTAAGTACTTTCTGAGCTACCATGCATGAAATATCCCTTTAAAACACAAAGGCCCTGAGGATGTTGAAAGCAATGAAATCCAAGTTCCTCCAGCACTAAACTGGTTAAGCCAAGATATGTCTCTGTTCAGTGATATAAAAGCCTTAGACTGCAAAATGTAACTCCTGAGAGTATTATACTAGTAGAGTTATATACGGTATAACAGAATATTAAAGGCTAAATTGATGATCATTTTGTAGGATTTTACACCGATAAGCAACGGTGCAAGAAGATTCATGTAGGTGGAGGGAGCATTGCAAGTGCTTCAATTTCCAATCTGTATACATCTTGGGAGAGGGTGGTAATTCATAGAGCCCAGCTCATTGAGGCGAGTATTGAAATGCGTATAACTTAATACTCCTATAGAACAGAGCACAGCACTCACAGCACATGGCTCACACGTACTGCTTTGTTCAAAACGTATCAAAAGAACGGAAGCTGAAGAAAAACAGAGGGAGGAATAGAAACATGGCAGCGAATGATTAAAGGATTTGCAGGCCACAGCTTGGCTGTGGCAGAAGGATTTGGTCTTGGCACCAGCTCTTCATTATCTTAACCCGATGAACATTCAAACCGTCTTTCTGGCAGTCAAAACTCTGACTATAGAGCCAACTCCTCCAACCGCCAAAGCCTGGTGAGAATCAAAAAGGTTAGATTAAAATAAATGCCTTTGTTTTAATTACTACATTCTACATACGTGTTTAAATACTAAAGTGCTCTACACATTACAAACGCAGATAACAGAACAATTACTGCAATGGGTAATGCCAATATGTCAAGTTATATTCCGTACATAGATGGAAACTGCGTCTATCAAATTATTTTTTATAGAAACGTTTTATATAAAAGTACTCGTATCAGGTGATAAGTTCCCTTAGGGAGAAGTACTCCGTTTTGCGTAGTCTTTTCTTTATATAAGCTTTAAAAAGTATGGTGCAATATATCTTTACACCACAATATAAAATATCCTTCAATGTTACCGTCATTACATCATATAAATGGAGAGCACTGTCATCACTGTTGCACTACTTCATATTAAAAAACCTTCACCAACAAATATAGTGTAAAGATATATAAAATAAATACACACTACAATATAAGTTTTGTAAGTCTGTCTATGTATGTAATTTTCTAGATGCGGTGTATTACACAGAATACTTAAAATATTCATGTTTAAATAGCTATGTTAGTGATCCAGCTTATAACTTAAGTAGTAAAGATTAGAACAACAAAAGGTTTTAATCTATTACAATCTTACAGTCTTTAGCTCATCTTACATTTTCAGACTGTCACACAACCTGCAACTGCCTATTTATCAAGCAGCTTCACTGGCAGCGTTTGGGTATATGCACTGCACTACTTAATACAGCTTGAAAAAGATCAGAGGAAAATCTCAAAGTTTTTAGTGTATGTTTTCTCACAAAAGATCAACCTTTTTAATCACAATAAATTGAATGGTTGCTTATACTGTTCTGTTCAGTGGATATTTATTATGCATCATTATTTGAACCATTTATCAGCCTGCAGCTTGGAGCCAGTAACGATCTGGTTTATGATCTGTAATATCCAATATACAGTTGGGGGGCTATATCCAATACACAAGTATAAGAGTGATTCACTTCACTTCCTCAGTAAATCCAATGTTTGTACGACCAAAACCAAATCTGTATAAATAATAAATGGTGAGCTCTAGACAAATAACTCAGAATTATTCACACTACAGTCAACTCTATTTTTTTTTTATAACTTTTACAGATTCTCTCCACATATACAATTAAAAGGACATGGAGAGATTTGTTTTGTTTGTTGCATCAGAAATAGGGTATATGATAATTTGTCAGTGTATTTTCTTATTTCAAATATAGGTCTTAGAGCACAATAACGCACTCTGCCAGTCAATGAGATCTCCAAACTAAAGTATGCTCTCTGCATTCCCTGTTTGTTTTTACAGGTTTTACTTATTTATTTTTTTTCATGCAAAAACAAACAACTGTTCTAGTTTTTGAAATGTGAACTTTTGAATGCTTGTAGAAATCAATTGTGTGCCTGAGTGGATGACCACATTCAGAAGTATTTTCACGTTCAATGTAGATTATGCAACAGAAATATACACATATGTGAACAAACATGGAGGAAAAGTATTATAAGAACACCACCAACGTTGCGCTCACCTTTTCATGCCACTGTAGCAGCACAGCACTACTGTTGTCAGATGGACACTCAAAGCCCTTGTAGATGTACTTCATTAGCAGGTCCACATCACTCTTGTCTAGTGACTGCACGGCCTTCTCGATCTCATTGGCTTTAAAAGAGATCAGTACTTTCAGCACCAAACCCTCTGCTCGATCCTGAAAGAAATGCACAACATGGTGTGAAGAGCTGCATATATATCATATATCTGATGTCAGATAATCAAAAAGGCCAATCTAGACTGCCCATTCTATCAACCGAAAAGCTTAGCTTAATTATGCCTTAGGAAGGCCTTATGCTTATTCTGTATATGGTCATATAATTAATATTATTTTGCTGAACTACACTTGAAACTATGCAAAGCGTTATTTTAAATAATGTATTCCCTTTTATTCACAATAATGCTGCTGTTGAATCTACCATTTGGATTGCGGCTGATCAGCTTCCTGAGGCAGAAGGAGACTTTCAGTGAACAGAACGTTTCTAACTGCACCATGAAAATGTGGCATCTAAAACGGTTTTTATTAGGGTTGTGGAAGGCTTAGTAGTTTACAAGTATACACTCTCCTGAGAAATTAACAGATGGTAAAATAAACAGCTGAGAAAAGAAAGTGGATCGCTGTAGTAAAGGATAACTAGGCAAAGAAAAAGAAAAATGCAAAGGCCATGCTTGTTACTTTATCAAGTTTAGTTATTCTCATTCTGTTTTGTTTATGCAAATTACTCTTAGGGGTTAATCTCCCTAAGGGTGATGGGGGACTCCAGACGTGGACTCCTTGCTCAAAGTGCCTTAGGGAGTTCCGCTACACCTCACTGACGAGGCCCATAGAGGCTGAAACGCGTCTGCGGTTTGCTGTTTCTCTGGATGAATTGCCTGGTATTTCGGGGCTGGACCACTCTAGTGAGTGGGACCAGACTGATATACTACAGGATATTTCTCCCTGTGACCACAAGTGAGCTGAAAGAGGTTTCTCTCACAGTGGATCATCATGTCCATAGAACTAACTTATTAAGGATTGTTCGTTCTCTGATGAACGCCTCTGCTTCTGTTGTTTTGGAAATTAGTTTTAACTACAGTGATCCTTTAACTGTGTGTGATACTACCACAGGGAGGCAGCCGCTTAACTACTGCCCTTTCTGTAAATTAGTACTTACACACATAATCAGCCTTATTAAATTGCAATTCGGCCAATTGAATAGGGCTCTATATAAGCACAGAGCATTTTTTTTTTTTTACAGAAGTTTTTTGTTAGTGAAGACCTTGCTTTTGGATAGAAGTTTACTAACTAAAAACTTCTGTAAAAAAAATATGCTCTGTGCTTAAATAGAGCCCTATTCAATTGGCCGAATCGCAATTTAATAAGGCTGTATATCTATAAATCCACAATTAAATTATGAAGGGTTGTAAAACGCATCTCACCCCTAGCAATGCTTAGTAAATATCCCCAAATACGATTACATTTTTATATATACTATGAATTTATATACAATATATAATAAATGAGTCCTCTACACACTCCATATGCTCTAACAACCAGAATTTTCAGATCACCAGGACAGGAGACAGTTATAGCTAATTAATGTCATCTTGTCTTGCTGCTAACTAATTCATTAAAAGAGAGAGGAAGTGAAAAATGTCACTGTGCTGCAGGGAAACAGAATTCATACCAAAAAAGGAAGTGTGGGCTTGAATATATTTCTCACCCACGACACTGTGACAAGAAAGGCACAGAGTGCTCACAGAACAGGCTGCTACACCAGATTACGGGACTAATATATATATATATATATATATATATATATATATATATATATATATATATATATATATAGTGCTACAGAATATGTCAGCGCATCACAAATAAACAATAACATACATTAATGGAAGTTAAAGGGTTTCCAGTTATCCCCAAATCATTTTTTTTCTTAAAGAGCACAGAAACAGGTTTTACATGGTACTAAGCCTTTTGCTTCCACATTAAATAATTTATGATATATTCAGCATTTACTGTACATTGTTACTGTGCAAATGCCTCCTCCGCATTTATCAAGCAGTCAATGCTAAAATTTAGTATGTAAGGAGTCCCACAAACAATATTGAGGAAATACAATGTGCAATCAGTTTTAAACACTGTTAAAGATTAAACCAACTTTTTGTTTGGGTGTCTGTCTGTTTAATGTGCAATAAATAATACATGGCAAACAAACTTAAAACAGGCAGCTAACAAAGATGCCATTTATACATCACACAAAATCATGTAAGTTTCATGTTTACAGACTAATGTGATCTGCAGCCAGATGGTGAGTGGCTGCATTCTGTCTGGACACTCATTTCTCAGTTATAACATTACACACAGAGGGGCTGCTGACTGTGCAGTCAATGCGAGTTTAGGAAACATAATCCATTGGATGTGGCAGGAAGTACAAACACACTCAGACTCCAAATATGTGCAAATGACACTATGTGTGATGGTTTGAGATGAGCTTGCAAAACTAACACAAGGCATTTGGATTGGTCTTTTCCTTGTCTAGTGCCCCATTACATTTACTCATAAATTGTAAGTATTTTACACAGACAGGCAACACCTTAACATCTGGACTATAAAGGTAAAAATACTGAAAACAGAAAGAACGAAGCATCTACATCACCTCCTTACATCACTATTGGTGTGACTTTACCTTTGTGGACTGGTTCTTCGTATTAATAGGTGGGTTTTTCAGGGCCGCCTGCAGAGCTCCCATCATGTTTCCTGTGCGGCGGTGTTAAGGGAAGTACTTACTGACAGAAATCAGACTATATAGATAGCGTTCCATTCAAGTTGTCAAAAATACAAAAAGGAGTTAAAGCGGATGAAAATACATGAATTCTAATACTCACACATACAACATAGAATTGAAGCAATGTATTTACAGGAGTACTTATTTTCTACTTTAGTTCTGGATATGTATCACAAGGTGGCAAATGTTATTTGCTAGTATAGCTCTTAAACAAGGAGGGGAGTTAAAAAAAAATCAGGGGTGCGGGATATACATATATATACTAGCAAATTGCCCGTCAAAAAATGACGGCAATGAAATCGTAAGTGAGCTAAGGGTGTTTGGTGTGTAATAATGTAATATATAATACACTAATAAATGAATATACTTTACCTATTGTGAAGCATTGTGTTGAAGAGCTGCAATCTTTTTTGATGTTGCTACAGCATTAGTGGTGTGGGGCTGCTGTGTAAGCGTGCTGAATGTGTGCGTAGTGGTGTACTTCCGCATTGGCGTAAAATGGCGGGTTATCTGTGGTATGCGTCTTTGCGGATTATCCGTAGGTGCTTTGTGGTGTTTTGCGAGTTTCGTGTGGTGTTTTGCGTGTTGAGAGTGCTGTAGCCTCATTTTCGTTTTGTTCGTCGGCCATTTTTTCTGTCGCTTAGCGATTTTATTAGTGTCTAAAGTGTTTTATTTTTATTTAAATGAAGGTGTAACTTGCTTTTTTGAGGTGCTGGATGGTTCCTCTTGCTGTAGGTAAGCTTTTTATGTGTGTGTATTTATTGTGTTTTAAATGTTTGTATGTCGGTGTGTTGCGTCCGATTTTTGCGAGGTCGTAATGTCTGGTAACGTGTCTCGTATGGTGTTTGCGTGTGTAGCCTCGTTTTCGTTTTGCTCGGCGGCCATTTTTTTTGTCGCTTCTGAAATTTTTTAGTGTGTAAACTCTTTTTTTTGGAGTGAAATCAAGGTGTAAGTTTGTTTTTTGAGGTCCTGGATGCTCCCTGTTGCTGTAGGTAAGTTTTTTATGTATGTGCTGTGTGTATGTATTGTGTTTGGAATTTTGTAATGTTTGCGAGTTGCATCCGAGTGTTGCGAGGACGTAATGTGTGTTAACGTGTGTCGTATGTTGTTTGCGTTGCTAGTAAAAGTTTGCGAGGGTCGTAATTTGTGTGTCGTGTTGTTTGCGTTGCAACGTTAAGTTTGCGAGGGTCGCAGTTGCTGGAGGCGCTCCATGCCAGCAACTGAGGCCCTCGCCCACTGCCCTCGCTTTTCGAGGGCCGCGGCGCGCTATGCGTGCCCGCAAGCGTTAGCAACAACTCGCATGCTCACAACTATATATGTGATTATATATATATATATATATATATATGGTACCTAATTTACCTACAATGTATGGAAGTTAGGTGCTATTGTAAATTATATAAACTGTAAATCCTATAATCTCGTGGGGAATTGTCCACACCCATTCCACCACGTCCTACACCCTGGCCCTAAACGAACAAACAAATAGGATATATATCCACAAATGATCGTCTATAATGCCTAAAATCCATATTTTTTTATGGAGCCTATATTTTAAACAAGAATAGGTTTCACAAAAAAAGAACAGGCTCAGTAAGTAATGAATATGGTGCAATTACAACATATTGGGCTTTATTAAGCAGGATGACCATTTTCTGCAGTAAAATATATTGTGAGGATCAATTCAATAAAGCAGGGGTGTCGAACTAGAGTCCTTAATGACTGGCCACAGACCAGGATTTCAGACTATCTCTCTACTCATGTGCCTCAGTCTCAATTGAAATACATAGTTACCTTTGTGCAAGAAGATTATTAAATTCTTAACTCTTTGCATTCTATAGGATATCACTTCAATAAAGTGTGACATAAACTTTTCAAATTGGAAAAAAAAAAGAGACTACACAGATAAACATGTAAATTAGAAAGGTGACTAACACTAATAATAAACCTCTCATAGTAGTGAATAGAGTTTTTTAATATCTAATGGCAATAGGTAGGTTTTTGACAAAATACGGCAGTGGTTCCCAACAGCTGGTCCCAGAAATAAAGATGGCTGAGAAGAGCCTAACATATTGGATGGAGCCGTGAGCCAAAGTCTTTCAGTAACCTCTGACAGTAAGAAATTAATATATATATATATATATATATATATATATATATATATATATATATATATATATATATGAAGATATCAAGAGGCAAAGAACAATTCCACTATCAGTGCTCCATTGTTTGTTTGCCTGGCCATGAGGTGCACTTGGGAAAAGCATCTTAAGAGTCAAACATTGTGTCTGATCAGATCATCAGGGCATTAAACAGACCAGATTTAAAGTTATATACATTTTCCCTACGAGCTGTATGATATCAAAAAAATAAATGTGTGTGATTATATATATATATATATATATATATATATATATATATATATATATATATTATATAATTACTTATTCTACAATGAGCTGCTCATCTGTATTCAGATACTCAAACAATACAAATGTCACTCTTTCGGTTACTAGAAACACAACATTATAAAGGTGAACTGCTTCCTAATCCTTGCCATCTGACCCTACTACAGTTAATGGCTTCTGGAGACATTAAAACTGTCCTGCACCATCATGTAGAGTAGATAAAAACAAACAGAAAATATAACCTTTTCATTTGCAATTCTGTATCTCTTTCAATAGTTGTTTCAAATGCTGCTCTGATATGGTACTTGATGTATTGCTTTAAAATGAACCTAAGCACCGCAAGATGCAGCAAGTTTATAGACACATTCCTTGAGATACTCAATTGACCCACAATTGCAATCCCCCTTCCACAGTGTCCATTTCAGATTAGGATCTCTCAGCAACCTGAAGGAATAAACTTACATGTTGTGACTGCAGCAATGAGAGTGTTATTGCCATTTGCAAGGGTGCTTGTGATTTCTGGTTCTTGCAGGGCCCACACGCACACACTTAGCAGAGGCCGGCAGTAGAAGGATTAACTGGTGTATATAAAAGTTATTATAAAATGGTGAAAATTAAAACTTCTATATGTAGCTTAGTCTATATCATGACGTAGATCAGTATTTATGGATACCATGCTCCTTTAAAAAAAAAAAAAAAAGTGTAAGACGACAATTATCTGAAGTGCACATTGCTTTAGGTAAATGATTTCAAGTCTCAGTGTGTGTACCTTTATCTAAGCTAACAAAAGCTGCTTATGTCAGACACACACATTACATGGAGTCATTCTATACACATACAGATTTATTTTATTTACACACCATCAGAGGTCCCTAAAGAGGCACCTGGTACTACCAACACAAAAATGGCATCCAAGTATGTTTTTTAACCCTATACTAACCTTCGAGCCAATAGCAACCCAGTGCAGAACAAGACAAGCTGCTGCATTCCAAGGGGGGTTGGAGGTGTGTAGTGGGAACAAAAGACTACAAATCCCATCATGCTTTGCTGCAGAGACTGAATCCCCATACACTGTTACAATGTTATGGCTGCCTCTGTGTGGCCACAACGAATTATCAATTGTATGCTAATTTAGCTTGGATATTCCGGTGCACTCCTTGTCAAAATCAACTGCTGGAAAAGTGAAATATTTTGCAAACTTCAGGGTAAGTTTACCAAAGTTTATTTTGGGATTTTTTTCATGCAAAAAATGGTTGCAATCACCACTGATTCTCCTCTATCAGATGCAGTCATAATCCAGGACACTTCAATATACCTTTAAGGAGGGAATCAATCTACTACTGCCCTGAACATAACACCTGAAGGGAGCCATTATTGAACTAGTGGCCAAGAAGAAGATTCTAAACATGCATGGATTCCCGTCCTCCCCGAGTGTGAGGCACCTCTTCCTGCATTCCTAAACCTCCAGCAAGACTAAGCTTGCCTCAGCTCCCCAGCAAGCCCGGACACTGTGTACACACTGATAACAAGCTGCACAGGGCGTAATCCACAGAATAGCTATACCGCAGTAGGTGTGCACAACTGTGTATTGATTGCTATGATAAAAGCTGCAAGGGAAGGTTGTTACATGTCACTACTATGTTTTTTGTACAAAACAAATATATATTAATAATCACAACAGCACAGGAGAAAGAACGATGCAAGACATTATAGGCAGCACAGAGGCCCCTGTGTATAAATGTACTTCTCAAAACAACTCTATATATAGCAGGTTCCTCTTTGTGCCATACACACAACCCACAATCTCACAGTATGCATTTCTGATAGCGTGTACATAAAAGATCAGTGGGGTTTAATGGCAGGTTCCTCCAGCCTGTCACCATACCTAAACATTGAGTTTAATTGATCATTATGATGTTATGGATATTAGTCCCTACCACATAAATGTATCTGGCACTTTGTGGGATATATTGTGTTTGTTTGATTGGGCGTCTCATGTCAAATAATATTATTGAGGAATTCTGGAGATGTAGTTGTAATTCAAAGTCCATCTAAATTTTTTTCATGCAAAATGTTTTCATACACTACTCATTCTCCTTTATTAGATGCGTTCATAATCCACGAGACTTTAATATAGTTCAGAAGTTCCTATAGAGCACTCTTTCTGTAAAGTAGCCAGCAAGCTCTAATTGTGTCCGAATAAAATGCATTTTCCTTAAAAAAATATCTAAAAAGTTTACAAAATCTCTGAATATATATGAATGTTTCATGCATAGTGTGTGAATAAAGTATTCAATTCTAAGTAGCAACCCGCTCTCCTAATGACAATGTTTATACAGTACTCTGTTAACCAGAACTCTCAAGCAACCAGAAAAAAAAATTGAATACGGTACTTTAAATAAAAATCGAAATTTACAGGGCTTAACAAATGCCAGGAGCCAGGGTGTCATGTCACAAAATGCTTACAGGCACCTAGATTTCATCCACTGTACGTCTCTGCAATTCAGTGTTACCTGGAAGCAGACAGGCATGAGGGACTGAGCCAGGGCAGTGTTGGGGTTACATTCCCCGGGTTCTGCACTGGACACTCAGGCGAACGTCCTGTGCGTAAGTGAGGAGTGAAAGCTGCTGCTAGAACAGCCCTCACTAACAAATATACTTAATCCAGGCCTCTTTTATTAGTTACTCTCAAGCAACCAGAAACTTAATTTATCCAGCATGTACAATCCCCATGGGTGCCGGATAACCAAGAGTCTACTGTACATCTTACAGTCACATAATGTATATACACCTCATACAAATGCAATGTATATACACAGTACGAGGCTGGTCACAGGCTCACCTACACACACAGTAACGCTACATATTTCTGGCTCCTAACTATTTTTACAAAGTATTAAGAAACTATAGGAAGGGCCTCATTCCAGCCTCACTGGCTCCTTAGTGTTGGCTATGTTTCCATCTCTACCTCTCTCATAGTAACACAGTATATACATTATCCCTACCCTCCTGTGTGACACCCACACAATAATATAATATGTATAGCTTCCTATACAAATCACATCAAGCTTCTCTGTGACAACTCTCACACCTACACAGGGCTCTCACATTAACACCATGTATATACACCACATGCAGGTCTCTCTCTCACGGTCCTGTCACACACACACACAGCAGTCTCTCTCTCTGGTCCTGTCACACACAACAGTCTCTCTCTCAGGTCCTGTCACACACAGCAGTCTCTCTCTCTGGTCCTGTCACACTCACACAGCAGTCTCTCTCTCTGGTCCTGTCACACACAGCAGTCTCTCTCTCAGGTCCTGTCACACACAACAGTCTCTCTCTCAGGTCCTGTCACACACAACAGTCTCTCTCTCGGGTCCTGTCACACACAACAGTCTCTCTCTCTGGTCCTGTCACACTCACACAGCAGTCTCTCTCTCTGGTCCTGTCACACACAGCAGTCTCTCTCTCAGGTCCTGTCACACACAACAGTCTCTCTCTCAGGTCCTGTCACACACAACAGTCTCTCTCTCAGGTCCTGTCACACACAACAGTCTCTCTCTCGGGTCCTGTCACACACAACAGTCTCTCTCTCGGGTCCTGTCACACACAACAGTCTCTCTCTCGGGTCCTGTCACACACAACAGTCTCTCTCTCGGGTCCTGTCACACACAGCAGTCTCTCTCTCGGGTCCTGTCACACACAGCAGTCTCTCTCTCGGGTCCTGTCACACACAACAGTCTCTCTCTCGGGTCCTGTCACACACAACAGTCTCTCTCTCGGGTCCTGTCACACACAACAGTCTCTCTCTCGGGTCCTGTCACACACAACAGTCTCTCTCTCGGGTCCTGTCACACACAACAGTCTCTCTCTCGGGTCCTGTCACACACAACAGTCTCTCTCTCGGGTCCTGTCACACACAACAGTCTCTCTCTCGGGTCCTGTCACACACAGCAGTCTCTCTCTCGGGTCCTGTCACACACAGCAGTCTCTCTCTCTGGTCCTGTCACACACAGCAGTCTCTCTCTCTGGTCCTGTCACACACAGCAGTCTCTCTCTCTGGTCCTGTCACACACACAACAGTCTCTCTCAGGTCCTGTCACACACACAACAGTCTCTCTCAGGTCCTGTCAAACACAACAGTCTCTCTCGGGTCCTGTCACACACACAACAGTCTCTCTCAGGTCCTGTCAAACACAACAGTCTCTCTCGGGTCTTGTCACACACAGCAGTCTCTCTCTCAGGTCCTGTCACACACAGCAGTCTCTCTCTCAGGTCCTGTCACACACAGCAGTCTCTCTCTCAGGTCCTGTCACACACAACAGTCTCTCTCTCAGGTCCTGTCACACACAACAGTCTCTCTCTCTTTCAGGTCCTGTCACACACAACAGTCTCTCTCTCTTTCAGGTCCTGTCACACACAACAGTCTCTCTCTCTTTCAGGTCCTGTCACACACAACAGTCTCTCTCTCTTTCAGGTCCTGTCACACACAACAGTCTCTCTCTCTTTCAGGTCCTGTCACACACAGCAGTCGCTCTCAGGAACTGTCACACACAGCAGTCTCTCTCAGGAACTGTCACACACAGCAGTCTCTCTCAGGGTCCTGTCACACACAGCAGTCGCTCTCTCAGGTACTGTCACAGACAGCAGTGTCTCTCAGGGTCCTGTCACACACAGCAGTCTCGCTCAGGGTCCTGTCACACACAGCAGTCTCGCTCAGGGTCCTGTCACACACAGCAGTCTCGCTCAGGGTCCTGTCACACACAGCAGTCTCGCTCAGGGTCCTGTCACACACAGCAGTCTCTCTCAGGGTCCTGTCACACACAGCAGTCTCTCTCAGGGTCCTGTCACACACAGCAGTCGCTCTCTCAGGTACTGTCACAGACAGCAGTGTCTCTCAGGGTCCTGTCACACACAGCAGTCTCGCTCAGGGTCCTGTCACACACAGCAGTCTCTGTCTTTCAGGGTCCTGTCACACACAGCAGTCTCGCTCAGGGTCCTGTCACACACAGCAGTCTCTGTCTTTCAGGGTCCTGTCACACACAGCAGTCTCTGTCTTTCAGGGTCCTGTCACACACAGCAGTCTCTGTCTTTCAGGGTCCTGTCACACACAGCAGTCTCTCTCTCAGGGACCTGTCACAGACAGCAGTGTCTCTCAGGCCTATCATCTCTCTCAAGTCTCGTCCTCCAGTAAAAGGATATCCCCGGATCGCTCCATCCACCTCCCCCTCGTCCGGGCCTTGCTGTCCCTCCGTCGCCTCCTCCTCATCCACGAATTTGTTCTCGTCATACTCGTCCACATCTACCTTCCTGAAGCGAGCGGACACCGTGTTCTTGGCCATCCTGGAGCTGCACCGAGCGGCTGAGGGAGCGGCCGAACTCAGTGCGCAGGCGCGGGGCCTTCAGAGGAACTACCGGCTTCCGGGGAGAGGCAGTCAGTGTGGGGATAGGAGGAGGGATCAGTACTGTGGGCCTGGCCAGAGAGTAGGGCTGGTCTATCCTGGTGAGGCGTGTCAGTGTTGAGTGTGGGCCTGGCCTAGTGAGGCGGCGTCAGTTTGAGGGTAGGGCTGGTTTATCCTGGTGAAGCATTGTGAGTGTTGAGTGTGGGGCTGGTGAGGCTTGTCAGTGTGAGTGTTGGGCTGATCTTTGCAAGTGAGGCGGTGTGAGTGTGGGGCTGGTTCTGTCCTGGTGAGGTGGTGTCAGTGTGGGGCTGGTTCTGTCCTGGTGAGGTGGTGTCAGTGTGGGGCTGGCGAGGCTGTGTCAGTGTGAGTATGGGGCAGGTCTATCCTGGTGAGGCAGTGTCAGTGTGAGTGTGGGGCAGGTCTGTCCTGGCTAAGCAGTGTGAGTGTGGGGCAGGTCTGTCCTGGCTAAGCAGTGTGAGTGTGGGGCTGGCCTGTCCTGGTGAGGCAGTGTGAGTGTGGGGCAGGTCTGTCCTGGTGAGGCAGTGTGAGTGTGGGGCTGGTGAGGCTTGTCCGTGTGAGTGTTGGGCTGGTCTTTCCAAGTGAGGCAGTGTGAGTGTGGGGCAGGCCTGTCCTGGTGAGGCAGTGTGAGTGTGGGGCAGGCCTGTCCTGGTGAGGCAGTGTGAGTGTGGGGCAGGCCTGTCCTGGTGAGGCAGTGTGAGTGTGGGGCAGGCCTGTCCTGGTGAGGCAGTGTGAGTGTGGGGCAGGCCTGTCCTGGTGAGGCAGTGTGAGTGTGGGGCAGGCCTGTCCTGGTGAGGCAGTGTGAGTGTGGGGCAGGCCTGTCCTGGTGAGGCAGTGTGGGGCAGGCCTGTCCTGGTGAGGCAGTGTGAGTGTGGGGCTGGTGAGGCTTGTCCGTGTGAGTGTTGGGCTGGTCTTTCCAAGTGAGGCAGTGTGAGTGTGGGGCAGGCCTGTCCTGGTGAGGCAGTGTGAGTGTGGGGCAGGCCTGTCCTGGTGAGGCAGTGTGGGGCAGGCCTGTCCTGGTGAGGCAGTGTGGGGCAGGCCTGTCCTGGTGAGGCAGTGTGGGGCAGGCCTGTCCTGGTGAGGCAGTGTGGGGCAGGCCTGTCCTGGTGAGGCAGTGTGGGGCAGGCCTGTCCTGGTGGGGCAGTGTCAGTGTGGGGCTGGCGAGGCTGTGTCAGTGTGAGTATGGGGCTGGTCTGTCCTGGTGAGGCAGTGTCAGTGTGGGGCAGGTCTGTCCTGGCTAAGCAGTGTGAGTGTGGGGCAGGTCTGTCCTGGCTAAGCAGTGTGAGTGTGGGGCAGGTCTGTCCTGGCTAAGCAGTGTGAGTGTGGGGCAGGTCTGTCCTGGTGAGGCGGTGTGAGTGTGGGGCTGGTCTGTCCTGGTGAGGCTGTGTCAGTGTGGGGCTGGCGAGGCTGTGTCAGTGTGGGGCTGGCGAGGCTGTGTCAGTGTGGGGCTGGCGAGGCTGTGTCAGTGTGGGGCTGGCGAGGCTGTGTCAGTGTGGGGCTGGCGAGGCTGTGTCAGTGTGGGGCTGGCGAGGCTGTGTCAGTGTGGGGCTGGCGAGGCTGTGTCAGTGTGAGTGCGGGGCAGGCGAGGCTGTGTCAGTGTGAGTGCGGGGCAGGCGAGGCTGTGTCAGTGTGAGTGCGGGGCAGGCGAGGCTGTGTCAGTGTGAGTGCGGGGCAGGCAAGGCTGTGTCAGTGTGAGTGCGGGGCAGGCGAGGCTGTGTCAGTGTGAGTGCGGGGCAGGCGAGGCTGTGTCAGTGTGAGTGCGGGGCAGGCGAGGCTGTGTCAGTGTGAGTGCGGGGCAGGCGAGGCTGTGTCAGTGTGAGTGCGGGGCAGGCGAGGCTGTGTCAGTGTGAGTGTGGGGCAGGCCTGTCCTGGCGAGGCAGTGTGAGTGTGGGGCAGGCCTGTCCTGGCGAGGCAGTGTGAGTGTGGGGCAGGCCTGTCCTGGCGAGGCAGTGTGAGTGTGGGGCAGGCCTGTCCTGGCGAGGCAGTGTGAGTGTGGGGCAGGCCTGTCCTGGCGAGGCAGTGTGAGTGTGGGGCAGGCCTGTCCTGGCGAGGCAGTGTCAGTGTGAGTGTGGGGCAGGCCTGTCCTGGCGAGGCAGTGTCAGTGTGAGTGTGGGGCAGGCCTGTCCTGGCGAGGCAGTGTCAGTGTGAGTGTGGGGCAGGCCTGTCCTGGCGAGGCAGTGTCAGTGTGAGTGTGGGGCAGGCCTGTCCTGGCGAGGCAGTGTCAGTGTGAGTGTGGGGCAGGCCTGTCCTGGCGAGGCAGTGTCAGTGTGAGTGTGGGGCAGGCCTGTCCTGGCGAGGCAGTGTCAGTGTGAGTGTGGGGCAGGCCTGTCCTGGCGAGGCAGTGTCAGTGTGAGTGTGGGGCAGGCCTGTCCTGGCGAGGCAGTGTCAGTGTGAGTGTGGGGCAGGCCTGTCCTGGCGAGGCAGTGTCAGTGTGAGTGTGGGGCAGGCCTGTCCTGGCGAGGCAGTGTCAGTGTGGGGCAGGCCTGTCCTGGCGAGGCAGTGTCAGTGTGAGTGTGGGGCAGGCCTGTCCTGGCGAGGCAGTGTCAGTGTGAGTGTGGGGCAGGCCTGTCCTGGCGAGGCAGTGTCAGTGTGAGTGTGGGGCAGGCCTGTCCTGGCGAGGCAGTGTCAGTGTGAGTGTGGGGCAGGCCTGTCCTGGCGAGGCAGTGTCAGTGTGAGTGTGGGGCAGGCCTGTCCTGGCGAGGCAGTGTCAGTGTGAGTGTGGGGCAGGCCTGTCCTGGCGAGGCAGTGTCAGTGTGAGTGTGGGGCAGGCCTGTCCTGGCGAGGCAGTGTCAGTGTGAGTGTGGGGCAGGCCTGTCCTGGCGAGGCAGTGTCAGTGTGAGTGTGGGGCAGGCCTGTCCTGGCGAGGCAGTGTCAGTGTGAGTGTGGGGCAGGCCTGTCCTGGCGAGGCAGTGTCAGTGTGAGTGTGGGGCAGGCCTGTCCTGGCGAGGCAGTGTCAGTGTGAGTGTGGGGCAGGCCTGTCCTGGCGAGGCAGTGTCAGTGTGAGTGTGGGGCAGGCCTGTCCTGGCGAGGCAGTGTCAGTGTGAGTGTGGGGCAGGCCTGTCCTGGCGAGGCAGTGTCAGTGTGAGTGTGGGGCAGGCCTGTCCTGGCGAGGCAGTGTCAGTGTGAGTGTGGGGCAGGCCTGTCCTGGCGAGGCAGTGTCAGTGTGAGTGTGGGGCAGGCCTGTCCTGGCGAGGCAGTGTCAGTGTGAGTGTGGGGCAGGCCTGTCCTGGCGAGGCAGTGTCAGTGTGAGTGTGGGGCAGGCCTGTCCTGGCGAGGCAGTGTCAGTGTGGGGCAGGCCTGTCCTGGCGAGGCAGTGTCAGTGTGAGTGTGGGGCAGGCCTGTCCTGGCGAGGCAGTGTCAGTGTGAGTGTGGGGCAGGCCTGTCCTGGCGAGTCAGTGTGAGTGTGGGGCAGGCCTGTCCTGGCGAGTCAGTGTGAGTGTGGGGCAGGCCTGTCCTGGCGAGTCAGTGTGAGTGTGGGGCTGGCCTGTCCTGGCGAGTCAGTGTGAGTGTGGGGCTGGCCTGTCCTGGCGAGGCAGTGTCAGTGTGAGTGTGGGGCTGGCCTGTCCTGGCGAGGCAGTGTCAGTGTGAGTGTGGGGCAGGTCTGTCCTGGCGAGGCAGTGTGAGTGTGGGGCAGGTCTGTCCTGGCGAGGCAGTGTGAGTGTGGGGCTGGCCTGTCCTGGCGAGGCAGTGTGAGTGTGGGGCTGGCCTGTCCTGGCGAGGCAGTGTGAGTGTGGGGCTGGCCTGTCCTGGCGAGGCAGTGTGAGTGTGGGGCAGGTCTGTCCTGGCGAGGCAGTGTGAGTGTGGGGCAGGTCTGTCCTGGCGAGGCAGTGTGAGTGTGGGGCAGGTCTGTCCTGGCGAGGCAGTGTGTGTGTGTGGGGCAGGTCTGTCCTGGCGAGGCAGTGTGAGTGTGGGGCTGGCCTGTCCTGGCGAGGCAGTGTCAGTGTGAGTGTGGGGCTGGCCTGTCCTGGCGAGGCAGTGTCAGTGTGAGTGTGGGGCTGGCCTGTCCTGGCGAGGCAGTGTCAGTGTGAGTGTGGGGCTGGCCTGTCCTGGCGAGGCAGTGTGAGTGTGGGGCAGGTCTGTCCTGGCGAGGCAGTGTCAGTGTGAGTGTGGGGCAGGTCTGTCCTGGCCCATTCCCACATGGTATCAGGGTGGGGCAAGTTTTCCACGTCAATCCATTTTATGCAGTAATGCTGACTTTATTTAATGTGACAGTGGAACCCCCTACTCATTCCCCTATTCATACCATTCACCAGCAGTGACTCTGTGAGCCCAAACCTTTTGTTCTTCCACATGGCAACAGCATGTGGAAGATAACCCAGCCCCAACATGGCCACTGTGGCCAGTCACAAAATGGCCCCAGCATAGTTCACACCAAATCCAATATGGCCACTGGCTGATTCATTACACCCACTTGTTACCTTATTTACTAATTTGTTCACTTTATCTGAGATGACATGATTGTATTATTTCTGATTGTTTTTTTCTTTATATTATCTGTACATTGGAATATTGTATTTTATTTTTTATTGTGGATCATTAAAATCCTGGAAGTCACGCTTTTGTTGCTGCAAACCAAGAATTGATCTTGTGAGTATATTTTTTTTAATGTCTTAATAAATTGTGTGCATATATACTTCAACATGTTCGGCTCTATACGTTTTTTTTTTTTTTTCCTTTTTAGTTTACAACTAGCCTTATAAATAACTACCGACCTGCAAGCACCTATGAAAAATGTAATTGCCACCTAGCACGCAAGGATAACGTTTCGCTCTTCTAGAGCAAGGCATGGTTACGTACAAGCCAGAGTAACCGTCAAGATTTGAGGTTCAGAGTATATATATTATTATATTATTATCTATTTACTATAAAAATCACAAAAGAATACAAAATCATAAATACAAACCCAAACATACATCCCAATTTCCATCTTTGAGATCAGACTTTTTATCATTTAGACTCAAAAAGTCCCGTACCTTAGACAATAGACTCTAATCATCCCACATTTTCCAGTTGTTGTTATTTTTCAATCGTCAATCTGTTTCTGGACACAATTGATAAAATATGTACTATAATGTATTCAACTTTATGACTCCCATTAACTGGAAATATGTGGAACAAAACTATTTCAGGTGTAAGATCAATGTCACATTTTACAATATTTTTCATATTTTCTATACAAGAAAACCAAAAAGTTTGGACAATATAACATTTCCACCATATGTATTCAAATGAGCCATTTTGGGCTTCGCATCTCCAACAAAGGTCTGTTTCTTTTCCTTTACTAAATTTAGCAATTTGACTTGGTTCTAAATGCCATCTCTGGATAACCTTGAAATAAATTTCCTTCAGATTATCACATTTTAAAGTTTTGGCAGTTAATTCAAAAGCTTTATGACATAAAATGTGATTCCATTGCTTTCCCAGCTCTTCCTCCCATTTAATAATTTTTGTCATTTTTTTTACTTCTTTAAATTCTCTTAAGTTTTTTAAGTGTTGCGTTATTGTGTTTTTCTTCACTTCTTCTGTAACTTCTTTTTCAAATTTTGTAACTGGCCTTATGAATTTTTTGTACTCTATATTAGACAATACGTTAAGTAAAGCATTATAGTCTAAACGTTTTTCTTCAGGAAGACCATTCTCTTTCCTCGAAGTATCAAAGGGTTTAATTTTCCACTTTGAGAAAAGATCTAATAACCTCTCAAGTTTCCATCTCTCCCAACTGATCTTACTGACCTTAAGGGGTCCATCATTCAGACAAACTATGGGAGTTAGAGGTGAGGGAAAATGTACTAGTCTCCATTTTTTTAATTATATTTAAACCATGTTTTTACTAGGAAGTCTATCACTGGAGATGATGATGTTTTATCCCACCTTTTATCTTTACTGTTATTCCAGATTAAGTATTCCAAATTTAGATTTTTTGCAAGGTCTTTTTCAATCCTGTTATATTTTTTTTAATCTTTATTATTGCACCAGGAAGTAATTTAAGTCAATCTTACAGCTGCTGTATATATTACAGTATGTTTGGGACTAATAGGCCACTTTTTTTAAAATGACTTTGTAGTATATCTGATTTTACCCTTTGTCTTTTATTATTATTATTCAGAAATCGGTTTATTCATTTTTGAAATCTTAATAGTCTCCTTTGAGTAATTTCCAAAGGAATGCTTCTCAGTAAATAAGTGATTTTAGGCAAAATCAACATTTTTATTTCTGATATACTACAGGACCAAAACAAGTTTAATTTCGTCCAATCATTCAATATGTTTCCAAGTTGTTTATAAACTTTATCATAGTTCCGACTAATCAGCTGACAAAAATTAGAAGTTATTTCTATGTCGAGATGGGTAATCACATTTTGTTGCCAGTTAATAGGATAGCTCTCCCTGAGACAGGATTTTGTTTCCAAATCTATAATAAGAGATAGTTACTTTTTTGTCTCTAGTCCCTTGACTGGCTTTGTATTTCTTATTAAAATCATCAAAGGTTTAAACGATGACCAAAGCAAAAAAACAGAGTTGAGAGGGGGCATCCCTGCCTAGTATAATTTTTTATTCTAAAGCTATTTGATTTATACCCTGTACCCAATACATAGGGTGAGGCATTTGTAAAAATGGCTTTGATTGCCAGTGTGCCAAATCAACCTAGTTTGAACTCACATAATACTTGATTAATGAAGTCCCAATTCACCCTATCAAATGCCTTTTCGGCCTCTAAGGATGGAGAAGTGTTGGGATCTTTTCATTTTTTTGCATATGCTATTAAATTCAAAAGTTTTCTCACATTATCCATACCTTTCCTAGTTTTGATGAAGCCTGTTTGATCCATATCAATAAGGTCTATCAATAGGGGATTCAGCCTTGATTGGCCAGTAATTCCTAACATCCAACTCATCCTTCCCCACCTTTGGAATAGTAATTATAGCAGAGTCAAGCATGTCTAAGGGTGCTATACCACAGCGTTTTATTTAGTTAAATGTTTCCTTAAAATTAATAGATAATTCTGAAGAAAATAGTTTATTATAAAGGTATGGGAATCCATCATGTCCTGGTGATTTATTGGGCTTAAGTAACTATAGCTTCTTCCATTTCTTTTGTAGTTATCTCACTTTCTCGAAATTCACATTGTTCTTCCTTAATTTTTGGTTGGTTTAGTTTATCTAAAAAAAAAAAAAATTGTAACTTAGTTGGTTTTGTTAATGTAGAGCTATCTTCCAGATTATACAGTGGATATAAAAAGTCTACACACCCCTGCTAAAATGTTAGGTTTATGTGCTGTAAAAAAATGAGACAAAGATAAATCATTTCAGAACTTTTTCCACCTTGAATGTGACCTATAAACTGTACAACTCTATTAAAAAACAAACTGAAATCTTTTAGGTAGAGGGAAGAAAAAATATAAAAATAAAATAATATGGTTGCATAAGTATGCACACCCTTAAACTAATACTTTGTTGAAGCATCTTTTGATTTTATTACAGCACTCAGTCGTTTTGGATATGAGTCTATCAGCATGGCACATTTTGACTTTGCAAAAACACTCCAAATCTGTCAGATTGCTAGGGCATCTCCTGTGCACAGCCCTCTTCAGATTATCCCACAGATTTTCAATCGGATTCAGGTCTGGGCTCTTTCTGGGCCATTCCAAAACTTTAATCTTCTTCTGGTGAAGCCATTCCTTTGTTGATTTGGATGTATGCTTTGGGTCGTATTCATGCTGAAAGATGAAGTTCCTCTTCATGTTCAGCTTTCTAGCAGAAGCCTGAAGGTTTTGTGCCAAAATTGACTGGTATTTGGAACTGTTCATAATTCCCTTTATCTTAACTAAGGCCCCAGTTCCAGCTGAAGAAAAACAGCCCCAAATCTTGATGCTGCCACCACCATGCTTCACTGTGAGTATGGTGTTCTTTTGGGGATATGCAGTTTTGTTTTTGCGCCAAACATATCTTTTGGATTTATGGCCAAAAAGTTAAATCTTGGTTTCATCAGACCATAACACCTTTTCCCATATGCTTTTGGGAGACTTCAGATGTGTTTTTGCAAAATGTAGCCTGGCTTGGATGTTTTTCTTCGTAAGAAAAGGCTTTCGTCTTGCAAACTATACCCCATAGACAAATGAAGAATATGGGAGATTGTTGTCACATGTACCACACAGCCAGTACTTGCCAGATATTCCTGCAGCTCCTTTAATGTTGCTGTAGGCCTCTTGGTAGCCTCCCAGACCAGTTTTCTTCTTGTCTTTTCATCAATTTTGGAGGGAGCTCCAGTTCTTGGTAATGTCACTGTTGTGCCATATTTTCTCCACTTGATGATGACTGTCTTCACTGTGTTCCATGGTATATCTAATGCCTTGGAAATTCTTTTGTACCCTTCTCCTGACTGATACCTTTTAACAATGAGATCCCTGTGATGCTTTGGAAGCTCTCTGTGGACCATGGCTTTTGATATGGGATACGACTAAGAAAATTTCAGGAAAGACCAACTAGAGCAGCTGAACTTTATTTGGGGTTAATCAGAAGCACTTTAAATGATGGCAGGTGTATGCTGACTCCTATTTAACACGATTTGGAATGTGATTGCTTAATTCTGAACACAGCTACATCCCCAGGTATAAGAGGGTGTGCAGACTTATTCAACCACGTTATTTTTTTTTTCATTTTTTTCTTCCCTCCAGCTAAAAGATTTTAGTTTGTTTTTTAATTGAGTTGTACAGTTTATAGGTCACATTAAAGGTGGAAAACATTCTGAAATTATTTATCTTTGTCTCATTTTTTTACAGCACAGAAACCTGACATTTTAACAGGGGTGTGTAGACTTTTTATATCCACTGTATAACGAATTATAATACTTAACAAATATACTTCCTATTTCTTTCGACTTAACACATTCTCTCCCGTACAGATCTCGTATTTAGTTATATTATTATACTTTTATTTTTTAACCTATTAGCTAATAGTATTCCTACCTTGTTTACCAAGTGATAGTTGTTTTGCTGTATAAGCCAAATTCTATTACCTATTTGTTTTTGTAAGAGTTTCTTGATTTTATTTTGGACATTATATATTTCCACACTACGTTGTTTATCTGGAGCTTGCTTATTCACACTTTCTAATTCATATAATTTAATATATGAACTCCTTAGTGGTATACCTCTGTTTTTCTTTTCATGTATTGCCCAAGAGGTAAGAAGCCCTCTTAAGTAATCCTGATGAGAGTTCAAAATTATCGGCTTAGAATCGATAGAGTTGAAATTAATAATAAAGAATTCCAGTATTTTCTTCCTCAATATTTCTCTATTTTGCATATTTTTGAGTAAGGTAATATAAATTTTTATTTTATGATTGTAACTTATTTGTTGAGTTTTATTAATTTGTATCTTGATCATAGCATAATCAGACCAATCTATTGGTCCAATTGTTATATCTGTAATATTTTCTAGTGTTCGTTGATCAACAAGGCAGTAATCTATTCTTGTCTATGTATTATGCCTGCTTGAGAAGAAGGTGAAATCTCTTTCTCCTGGGTGTAAAACTCACCAGGCATCATATAAACCATTTTTCATTAATGTATTATTAAAGTTTTTTGCTAGTCTAATCATTGTGGCATCCGGAGTCCTATTTTTGTTACTGATTTTCTATCAGTATCATAATTTGCACATAGATTAAAAATCTCCACATAAAATTACAAAACCCATCTTTATCTTCTGGATGTTTTTTAATATCTTATTCAAAAAATGATTTTCTTTTGTATTGGGCAAGTATACATTTAGAATAGTATATGGTTCATTATTGATCTTCCCTATCTAGATTATATATCTTCGTTCTAGATCTAATTCCTTATACTGTTTTTTTATTTTCATTTTCTTATTGAAAATAATTGATACTCCTATTGCTTTTTTCTTAAAGCTGGCATCCATTCTGCTGCTATATGTCCTTTCAGACAAAAAGGGTTCCTTGCCTCTGATCCAATGGGTCTCTTGCAAACAGATTATGTCTGCATCTTCTTTCTGAAAATATTTCATGGCATTTTGCCTTTAAATTGAGTATTTAAACCTCTCACATTCTGTGTTAGCATTTTTAAACTCATCCAAAAGTAGGGAAAGAATAATTGGTTCTGGCTTGACAATTTGTTACCTCCTCTCCACCTTTACATCACAATCATGGGACTTGATGGAAATTACATTAACATTCAATACATCACATGAGAAAAAATAATTTAACAATACTACAGCCATACTAATAGAGATTCAAAATCTCAATTTTCTCTTTAGACCGAATTATGATGTTAAAAACTGTCTAGATCAATTCCTATCTAGTCAAACAAAGAGACATTTTTGACCAGACTTTTCCTGACCAATGAAGTGATCTTAAAGCATGTATATCTTATAATTTTTAACCACGATTCTTACAGTTTAACTCTTAATTGATAGTTTTATCCTTCCTTGTATTTACATATATATAACATTGGGGTCCAATACCTCCTATAGGATTCTTGTATGAAGACTCTATTAAGTCCTCCTTTCATCCTACAGTACACTCTCACCCTCCCTTCCAATGCCCGGAAAGGCACACAGTACTGTGGTTTAATGCACTCTAATTAACCAAAGAACACTCAGATTAGTTTAACATCCCTCCAACTTCCAAAGGAGTGGGATATATGATTAAAAAAAAAACAATTGGTAGAGGGGAACAGAAAGGGAGGAGGAGGAAAAGAATAGGGACAGGAGAAGGAGAGATAGCGAAACACCCCCTTCCCCCAATTCTCTCCCCTCTGTCCTTACTTCCTCCTTTACCTATAGTGTTTTTTTTAAATAAATAAATGTGTGTAACTATTTTAACATAAAGATATCTATTACTCGTTTTACAAAAGGTTCATGTCTATTTCTAATAAATATTTAAACTTGTATAAGTTCCAAAACTATTATTGCGAAAAAGTGAAACACTACTAGTTAAAGTGAGTAAATTGGGAACTTGTAGAATTGACAAGGTAATTCTCTCAATTTTTATATGTATGAAGAAGACAAGAAACCCCCCAAAAAAGAAAAGGCAACTCTCCGCTCTCCCCTCCCCTCCTCCACACTCCACCTCACTCCTCCCACAAAGACTACCCTTAAACCTTTTCCCAAGTATAGGAAATATCAACTTCTGTAGTCAAATTTTTTTTAACAGTCGATGTTCATGGAATATTAAATGTTTTCAAGAGATTTTCTCTTTCACTGACTGACTTAATGACATTTTTTTTTTACTCTCTTTCATAATAACCAGTTTGGTTGGAAACACCAGTTATTTTTGATATTTTTATTTCTCAAAGGTTTAGTAATTTCCTTATATTCTCTATTTTTAAGTAGCGTTTCACTTGAAAGGTCTGCAAAAATATGTATATTTTCAAATGGTTGAATAAATTATTTTGTTTCTTTGAGTGCCTTCATTAAAGATTCTTTATAACTAGGGTATTGTAATTTTACTATCACATCTCTGTGTGCATCGCTTGGAGCATTTTTGGGTATAGGGATCTTATATAACCCATCTATTTTGTCCTCTCCTTAAAAACTTGGGGCTATTAATGAGTTAATGACGGCAATAGTATAATTAGGAAGTTCCTTCATTCTTATTCATTCAGGGATTCCTCTCAGTCTTAGGTTGTTCCTTCTAAGGCCATCCTCATATTGGCATTGTTTTGATCTTCGTGTTCTAACTTCCTCCTCTAAATTCTTTACATAGTTTAGCATAATTTGATAATTTTTAGCTAACGTTTATTTTTTGCTAGAAATAGAAGAGGGGAGGGAGAGAAGTGAAAACGATCTCCTAGTGCAGATAATCTGGTAAGTATTGGATGCTTGTCGTGCAATAGATGAAACAAACTAAATAAAAAAAAAACTCACATGGGTTGACCTCAATAAATGTGAGGTATTACACGAGCCAAAAGGGGAGCAAAATTCAATCAAGCGCCGTCAGTTCCGTGGGTATTGCTTGTTTCCTTTAGCGCTTAGCCAAACCACCAAGGTCTATTAATCTTGGTAACCTCTAGTTACTTATTTTTTACTTCCTCTTCTTATTGTGATGTCAGTTCTTTAACTGCCTGGGTATATTTTTACAATTTCTTGAGTAAACTCCATTTTCAAAGTGACTTGCAATTATGTTAATAATTGCTTCATTACAATGGTTGTAAGAACCTATTTTTCTGGGGTACCTGAAGTATTCGAAGAGTCCAAATTTTCATTATCTGTAAGATTTAATTTGGTTAAAGATTGCTCTGAGGCATTCAGGGGGGTCAATTGTGTATGGTCAAGCGATTTTTCCATATTATTTTCTTTTGGTGAGAAAAATCTAAAGGGATTTTTCACATTCGTTTTTTGGGCTTATTTTTACTTTTTAGTAAACCATGATCTTGTTTCTTAACCTTCCCCCTCTATTACCTCTTCCTTTTAGTTTTCTCAAAAAGTGTAAGGACAGTACAAATTAAACATATACAGTATGCGCCCAACACTGCATCAAATTGGTCTGCATGGCTGTCGTCCCAGAAGGAAGCCTCTTCTTTTTTTTTTTTATAGTTTTTATTGAAAGGTATACACAATGTTCCAACACAATAGAGCAATAGCTAGAACTAACATTCCAGATTTTCAATAACATAAATGTCATGTATTCAGTACATCAGTTTACCCCTTCCATTTTATATTTTCTATTATTATGAACCCGCAACAATAACTTTTTAAATGAAAAACAACAATAACAAAAAAAAAAACTATTAGAAATAAATAAATAACAAAGGAGCAAGGACGAGAGAGAAGGTATAAAGATGTAACTGTATACTCAAATAAACATTTGATTCTTTATCAAAGCTAAACCTCCAAATTTAGCAACTCTTTAAATGAGGGTTAGCTACTTTTCAGTAATGTCCAACCTAGCTTTCAAATTAAATATTTTTATAGATTAACATCTAGTAGTAATAGAGATCCTTATATTTACTGCCAGGCCAGAAAATGATTACCTCTTGTGCAATAGCCCTCATGGACCGGAGTTTCCAGGACCTCCTCCTGAGCCTCCTCCGCCCCGAATCCTCCTCCTACTAGATTATGATAGAATTGCAATCTCAATCAAGTCAGTGGCGTGCTATGAGGCGATTCCAACCAGGGATTCCAAATCTTATAAAATTGTGGCATTGTGTCTAAAATAGTACACGTTAATCTCTCATTTATTAATATATAATTAATTCTATTAACTTCCTGGAATTTTAAAGTTACAGATTTCCACTGGCTGGCAATATGCACTTTAACAGCAGCTGTCATTATCTGAAACGACTTGTTTTGGTTCGATGGTAAATTTAGAAACTCAATCCCCAACAAACAGGATTCCATGGTCGCCAAGACATGTGTTTCAAACAATTATGTAGCAAGTAGTGTTAAGTCTTCCCACAGCTTATGCACCACCGGACATAGCCACCAAGTGTGAATATGGTCCCCTATCTGATGACAGCCCCTAAAACAGCTATTGCTTACTCTGGGGTCAAACTTTTGCAGTTTATCAGTTGTACAATATATCCTCTGAAGGACTTTGATAGATGTTTCTAGATGTGTATAATTAAAGGGTCCCTTGCTTAAGTTCAAGAACGATTTTTCCCATTTCTAAGGAAGCCTTTTTCTAAAGATGATGCACAAGAAAGCCTGCAAACATTTTGCTGAAGATAAGCAGATTAAGGACATGCATTACTGGAACCATGTCCTGTGGTCTGATGAGACGAAGATAAACGTATTTGGTTCAAATGGTGTCAAGTGTGTGTGGTACAAAGACAAGTGTGTCTTTCCTACAGTCAAGCATGATGTTGGGAGTGTCATGGTCTGGGCCTGCATGAGTGCTGCCGGCACTGGGGAGCTACAGTTCATCGAGGGAACCATGAATGCTAACATGTAATGTGACATACTGAAGCAGAGCATGATCCCCTCCCTTTGGAGATTGGTATTCTATTATGTGTTATTCTAACATGATAACCACCCGAAAACACACCTCCAAGATGACCACTGCCTTGCCAAAGAAGGTAAAGGTGATAGACTGGCCAAGCATGTCTCTAGACCTAAACCCTATTGAGCATCTGTGGGGGCATCCTCAAATGGAAGGTGGGGGAGTACAAGGTCTCTAACATCCACAGCTCCGTGATGTCATCATGGAGGAGTGGAAGAGGACTCCAGTGGCAACTTGAGAAGCTCTGGTGAACTCCATGCTTATGACGTTTAAGGCAGTGCTGGAAAATAATGGTGGCCACACAAAATATTGACACTTTGGGCCCAATTTGGACATTTCCACTTAGGGGTGTACTTACTTTTGTTGCCAACGGTTTGGACATTATTGGCTGTGTGTTGAGTTATTTTGGGGGGACAGCAAATTTACACTGTTATACATACTGTACAATTACTACTTTACATTGTAGCAGAGTGTCATTTCTTCAGTGTTTTTAGAGAGAAGAAAATACATCCTTTATATCCAGTACAGTAACCTCTTAAATAATTAGAAAAAATATATAAAACTTATAAATGTATTCATACATTTAAAACAAATACTTCATTCTCTGTTTTTTAAAACATATTTAAAAAGAAAAGAAAGAGCAGATCAACAACTTCCTGGGGACAAAAGTACAATTTTGTATTATATATTATTGTAAGAACCTGATAGATATACTGTAAATCACTTGTATTGATAGAACTTCTTTGTTTAGTAGAACTGCATCTGAATAGGGGAATTATGATTAAAATAATCTATTATTTTATTTTATGTATACCTATATAGAGGTTTTTATATTCAAGCACTGTAAGAGTAACAACATCCTTATATAGAGTAGCTAGTAGTGAGCTGAGTGCTGGATGTTGACATATAAATTTAAAGTGCTAGTGCAATGTTAAAATATTTTAAGGTGAAAAAGTGTGTTGGAAATAAAAATGATTTGAAATAGTTGAATGGGGTTGTCCCTAAACTATTTTGGTGGAACTGGGGACCTATCGGTTGTCCTGTGCTCTAAGTGCTGCTATCTATACTGATCTAGTGAGAAGATAGCTGTATAGTGTGATAGCCTGGGGGCCCACCAATTACCCCGTAGGCTAAAGCTGAAGAATCTAATCTACTCTATATACCTATATTTCTCCAACCCCTCAATATAAAAAATATTAAATTGCATACTATGCTGGTTGGGAAATAAATATATATGAATACGGATGTTTATATTGAGATGCTTGAATTACCATATAATTGACAAAGGATGTCCAAATCACATAATACTATTTATATTTTTACAATCAAAATACTAAAGATACGATTAATATGATTGCAATCCAAAGTCCTTATCTTTGAAGATGCAGTTTTACAGTCCCGATGGATGTGGATTGAAAACCGGCTGGGCCCAACCGACTCACACAGCTCCAAATCGGTGGGTGACGTCACAACTAGTAAGTGCTGCTGCTCAACGCGGCCGACGCACGCGTTTCGCTGCTTGCTTTGTCAAGGCTTAACGGAGGTAAGTATTTATAGCAAGTGGGACTCCACTAAACTTTTAACCTCTTGTTTGTTTATTTTTTCTTTCCTTGAATTCAGATGCTCCCAGAATAGGCCCAATTAGAAGAGTTTGATAATGGCGTACTATAAGGAAGAGAAGATCAATAGATATATCAATGTATACATCTAATCTATTATTTTATTTTAAGTATACCTACAGTATATAGAGGTTTTTATATTCAAGCACTGTAAGAGTAACACAATCCTTGTATAGAGTAGCTAGTAGTGAGCTGAGTGCTGAGAAGAACTCCAAGGGAAAGAATAAATACGAGGGAAGACCCCCCATTACCATTACCCAGAAACTTAAGGGACAGACAAAAATGGGGATACCACAACATCACCCAGAGGGTCACAAATCCTGAGATGGCAGCAACAGAAGAACTAGCCATAATAAACGTATCACAAAAGACAATCAGCCGAGACCAGATATCTATTTTAAAAAACGGTTTATCTTTTTCTGCTACTAAAAGCTTTAACATCTTTGATGTCATTAAGGATCTACATCTGTATATAAGGAAACTTCTAATTAAAATATTTTTCCTGTTAAAGGATAATTGTGAAAATAATATCCAAAATCTGAAGAAACCATGACAGGATCTGAGATAATAGAGGGACATAGTCCCCTGAGAAGTATCCCTGAGGAAACTATTGAACTAAATTCTGATATTAATCTTGGAAGATCTAACGAAAGTGATGGAGTAGATATTCATACCATTCACAGTAATTATGAATTTCTTAAATCGAAATTACATGTGAAATCTAATTTCAATCCTCCAATATCCAGTTGCGCAGCAGCTGAAATTTTTATCAAAATGGTAACTGAAGATCTTGAAACATTACCTAAAATTGGTTTATGTAACATAACCAAAGAAGAGAATTCAGCCATCCAAAGACATGGCAAAATGGGATAATGTTATTCTGAAACCTTAAAATAAAGGGGGCAATCTGGTTGTATGGCCCATAGAGGCTTATGAAAAAGAAGTCATGTCTCAACTAAATGACAGAGCATGTTATGTCATCTTACCAGGAGATCCAACTGAAACCTACTTAAGAAAATATGAAAAAATAATTGAAGAAGCAAAGATGAAAGGTATTATCTCTATTAGAGAACAAAACTTTTTGAAAGTAAGTAAACCAAAGATTGCCTCCTGGTATATATTACCTAAGATTCCCAAGAACAAAGAAAATCCCCCAGGAAGACCGATTATATCTGGCAATGAAAGCCTGGGGGAAAAAGCAAGTACATATATAGATATAAATTTACGGTCCATTGTTGTAACATTGCCCTCTTACATCAGGGACACTATGGACGCCTTAAGGAGGATCGAAGGAATCACTCTGAATGAAAATACCTATATAGCATCAGCCGATCCATAGGACATGATAATGGATGCAAAGCAGTACAATACTTTCTAAGTATGGAATCGAATTTGAACAATGATAAGAACTTGTTTATATTAAAACTACTTAGATTTATCTTGGAACACAATTTTTTTGTGTTCAATGGAAGATATTATCTCCAAATTCAGGGAACAACCATGGGGACAGCTGGAGCGTGAGCATGTCTTCACAGAGGAAAATATCAAATATACAGATAACATCATATTATGGATATGCTATATAGATGATTTGTTTATTATTTGGGTGGGCACCAGAGAAAATCTAGAAGCTTTTTTTGCCATGTTAAATAAAAATAATTTCAATTTAAGATTAACTTACCGTATTGAAACAAGCTCCATAGAATTCCTAGATCTAACAATTAATAGGGGTCCAGATGAAACATTAAGCACAGATATTTTTTTTGAAAATCTACAGCTACAAACAATATCTTACATTTTACAAGTTCGCATTGATTATCAACCAAAAAGGCTATACCGATGGGCGAATTTCTGAGAACACATAGAAACTGTACTGATATAGAAACATTTAAACTAACATCACGTGGATTGACAAATCATCTACTTAACCGGGGATATAGTCATCGAATTAAAAAAAAAAAAAAGCCTATCACAAAGCTTTACATACAACAAGGGAAACCCTACTTATCCCCAAGAAGAAGAATATGACAGATAATCTTCAAAAACCTAGATTTATGTTTTAATCAACAGTGGAAAGAGATTGCCAACATCTTACATAATCACACTGATATTCTAAGAGAGGATGAACAGTTAAATATCATAATAGGTGAAAAAATCGATATAGGATGGAAAAGGTCTAAGACACTTAAAGACCATTTGACTAACAGTCATTATCTTAAGAACACGAGAACAAGAGGCTCATTGCTTAACGGGACATACAGTTGTGGTCAATGTAATTTTTGTAAATATATGGTTAGAGGACAAGAAATGAAGGATAGATTGGGAAATAAGATGCATACAGTATCAATGGCTTTTTCATCTGTTCTTGTGATTTAAAATACATTGGAATAACAACTAGAGAAGAAAGAAGACGACTTTGTGAACATTTGAGTAATATCAGAAATGGAAAAAGGGACTTAATGGGGAAAAAAACTTTAACATCAGTAGCTAAGCATTTCCTCATACATCACAACTCTATCCCAATAATCAAATGTTAAGTAACACCATTACTCCCTATGGTCTAAATGAAAATGCCAACTTTATGGTATATACTTGAAGAACAGATTTCCGAACATCTATGATCTTTATACTGGAATTAATTAAATTTTACTCCCTCTAAGAATAACAATTAATTGAGGAGTTTATCACCATCCATTAGCAAAATACACATTGGCATCGATGTTCCTTTAAAAATATCCAGGAGATGGAATTTCCTATAAGGCTTCAATAAAGATATATATTAAGCCCATTCAAGGTAACACAACTATTTATAAACATATATATATCCAAGGATTCCTCATTCCAAATTTAGAAAGTCCTCTTTTATCAATGAAAAATTAGGTTCTCAAAAATATCAACGTTAACATATCTGTAAAGATATGAACATAAAAAATAACTAAATATATTTCCCTCTTCCTTTCCTTTGGAATATCCCTCTTAAAAATATACTATTTCTCTGTCTGGATGACATGCTTTACTCAATCATCCATTTTTAGACAGAGATATATAAAACGGTGTCTCAATAATGTAAGAAATAAGAACTTTATATTAAGAATATTGGCATCTTTATTGGATATATATGATAGACATACAAGTATTATCTCGTTCATGAGATACAAATACTCCATTAACAAATATTGTAACATCGATGTATATATTTATTTTCCTTCTTTACAGTATAATGTATACATTGATGTATCTTTTGATCTTATCTTCCTTATAGTATGCCATTATCCAGCTCTTCTAATTGGGCCTAATCTGGGAGCATCTGAATTCAAGGAAAGAAAAAAACAAACAAGGGGTTAAAAGTCTAGTGGAGTCCCACTTTCTATAAATACTTACCTCCGTTATGACTCCTTTAGGCCTTGACAAAGCAAGCAGCAAAACGTGCGCTTTGGCTGCGTTGAGCAGCAGCACTTCCTGGTTGTGACGTCTCCCGCCGATTTGGAGCGGTGTAAGATGGTCGGGCCTGGCCGGTCTCAATCCACATTCATCGGGACTGTAAAACTGCATCTTCAAAGATAAGGACTTTGGATTGCAATCATATTAATCATATCTTTAGTATTATGACTGTATTGTACAAATATAAATGGTATTATGTGATTTGGACATCCTTTGTCAATTATATGTTAATTCCAGCATCTCAATATAGATAGCAGCACTTAGAGCAAGGGACAATTGATAGGTCCCCAGTTTCACCAAAATAGATAGTTTAGGGACCACCCCCTCCAACTATTTCAAATCACTTTTATTTCCAACACAATTTTTCACCTTGTGTTGGGTTTGCGCCAGACATAGCGTTTTCTTTGATGTCCAAAAAATTAAATTTTAGTCTCATCAGACCAGAGCACCTTCCTCCATACATTTTGGGAGACTCCCGTTTGCTTTTTTCGCAAAACTAAAAACATGCCATTTTGTTTTTTGCTGAAAGTAATGGCTTTCTTCTGCCATAAAGCCCAACTCTATGGAGCGTTCGGCTTATTGTCGTCCTATGTACAGATACTCCAGTCTCTGCTGTGGAACTCTGCTTCTCCTCCAGGGATACCTTAGGTCTCTGTGCTGCCTCTCTGATTAATGCCCTCCGTGCCTGGTCCGTGAGTTTTGGTGGGCGAACGACTCTTGGCAGGTTTGCTGTTGTGCCGTGTTTTTTCCATTTGGTTATGATAGATGTGATGGTGCTCCTGGGGATCATCAAAGATTTGGATATTTTTTTATAACCTAACCCTGACTTGTACTTCTCAACAACATTGTCCCTTACTTGTTTGGAGAGTTCCTTGGTCTTCATGGCAGTGTTTGGTTAGTGGTGCCTCTTGCTTAGATGTTGCAGCCTCTGGGGCCTTTCAGAAAAGGTGCGTACATGTAATGACCGATCATGTGACACTTACATTGGACACAGGTGGACATCATTTCACTAATTATGTGACTTCTGAAGGTAATTGGTTGCATCAGAGCTTTTTATGGGCTTCATAATAAAGAGAGTGAATACATACGCACATACCAATTTTCTGTTTTATATTTCTAAAAAAATGTTTTATGTATATATTTTTCTTATTTCATTTCACCAACTTAGACTATTGTGTTCTGATCCATCACATAAAATTCAGATTAACAAAACATTGAACTTAAGGCTGTAATGTAACAAAATAGGTAAAAAGTCAAGGGGGGGGCGTGAATACTTTTTGCAAGGCACTGTATATGCATTATACCGCAGTTGTTTTCATAAAAACTCAAAGATTATATTACAGATTTCTCAAACAATGGTACGCTCTTATTCTCATTAACAATATTTCTGGAATCTTCTAGGAAATCAAAATGTTGTTTCCCTATAAATTATAAAGTCTGCTGAGTCTTTTCAAACCATGCATTTGTTGTTTGAAGGCTTCACAAGCTATTGTGGAGATATTCCCCCATATACTGTATCTTTTTCTCCTGATTCTTCAGTATATGCATTTTGACCTCTAGACTCTATTTTGGGTAAACTTTTATACTTTAAGTAAATTCTCTTTTCTTTTTCCCCTTTTGCACTTCATAAGTGGAAGCCAAGAGGAGGAAATACATATTTATGGTTAATTCTTTATATATACACAATGTATATATCCTGGGCTTCCAGCAATTGTATTTCTTCTTAACGTCCCTTCAATACTCTTGAGATTTTTATTTCAGTTCACTGAGTCCCTTTCCTAGGTCTTTATCCTGGAAGACTGAAAGCAAATCTTCATATAGTTCTTACTTGCTTTATTCCAATTAAAAATGAGACACTGCTCAAATACTGCAATGTTTTTCTTTTAGGGGTTCTGCTCAGTTGTTATAAGGTGGTCTATTTCCGATCCATTTACTTTCCTTGGTTAAGGTATTGTCTCACACTCACAAGAATCAGCTTTCTTTAGCCGTGTACTTTAGGTGTTACCCCCTTGTGGCATTGCTGCCAAACTCACCACCTGGGGTTGTCTTCAGACGCTTATATAGTGGTCGTCTCACTCATCATGTTCTATGAACACTGCTTAAAGGCTTACTCACAGCCTCCACCACTTCTTTGCTGGGTCCAGTCTCGACTGCTACTGCAGAATCTGCGTCCAACTGTCAGCTTCTGTCCTCTGAGTCTGGGACTCCTAACCCCAAACATGCGCCAGCTCTCTAAACGCTGCTGTTACTGCTACATCTCCCGCAGATCTCCGTCTGCATCCACCATGTCTCCCGGTATTACTCATGGCACATAGGGGGGCAGTCTGTCTCTTCACCTGGGCTACACTGAGGGTAACACTGAATCCTGTACCCAGCAGGGTAGGACTCTCACTCCTAGACACCCTCACACGCTGTCTCCATCGGTCAGGACATCCACGCTAGCGCTTCTTGCTAGCTGCTTCCTGGGCAGGGCATCAATGCCACCACCTTGTACTTATATTTGATCACCTACTTCCCTTCTGAACCTCTCTTATCGCCATCTCTGACCATCTGATTTCACCTTCTTTCTCCCTCTCTGATTTCCTGAATTTAAAACCTCCTATCTGTCCTCAAATTCCTCATGTATTATAAAAAAAATGTCATTACCCCACAAAAATTAGGCTTCATAAACTGTCTACACTGCACTGTAGATGTTTCCTTGTGCTGGGTGTTTGATTTCTGGCAAAAACAATTGTTTAAGGGTGCCCATGAGCATGTATTCAAGAACAAGGTTCCCACATGACTGGCCTTTTTAAATGGCTAGTCAATAAATACTCCATCTTCATCTGGTGGTAGAGAAAAAAAAACTGTAAAAAAACGTAAAAACTAAAGGAGGTGGTAAAGTGTAAAAATCCTTATAAGGGGATACCATGGGGTACTCTACTCAGATAGGGTTGCGCACCAGGGCCCGGAAAATGGTTGTGCATGACAATCCTCAGCAAATCACTGCTTCCTGGACTTATAAATAGCTAACTTGGTTAGTGTCAGGAGCAGGTTGACAAGGAGGTATCTGGCCTTGTTGCCCAAGGACTGGGAAGTCAAAGGTGACAGGAGAAATGCAGCCAGAACTGCAGGAGAAGGCCCTGCAAAAGTGACAAGAGAGGCTGCGGTCTGGCAGACCCTGTGTTGAGTGAATCTTGAAAAATTAAATATAATGGTTTGGCTATTACAGACCCCAGTTCCCTTAGTACCCTTGGATGTATTTCATCAGGACCCGGGGCTTTATTAACATTTATTTTTTCCAACCTCTTTTGGATTACTTCCTGTGTTAACCAATTATTTGGCAAAGGTAGTGTAGCCCCATTATGTCGCAGTGTCCCAACCACTGGTACCTCCCTTGTGTATACCGAAGAAAAGAACCTATTTAGCTCATCTGCCTTTTCCTGGTCACTAATTTTCAGACAGCCTGTTTCACATTGTAATATTCCTATAGCTTCCTTCCTCGCCTTCTTCCCATTTAATATACTTAAAAAATATTTTAGGGTTAGTCTTACTCTCTTTTGCAATTAATTTTTCATTTTCTATTTTAGCCAGTTTAATCGCACTTTTGCAAGCCTTGTTGATTTCCTTGTATTCCCGTTAAGCAGTCTCTGTCCCCTCTTGTTTGGAATACAACTAAAAAGATATAGTATTTTGGGTAATACAAACATTTTGACTGCTGATACCTTGCCCATCCAGGACAGATTCAACTCGCGCCAAGAATCAACCACTGCTCTTATATCCTTAAATATATTATTGTAATTATTCCTAATTATATTATGCCAGCATGGTGAAAATTCAATACCAAGATGTGTAAAATGGTTAGACAACCAATCAAAGTCAACATTTTCTTTAAGTTGGCCTTTTGTTATACCATCTATATTGATCATCTATACCTGTGTCTTACCATGATTCATTTTATAGTAGGAAATAGACCCGTATTGCTGAATTATCTTTAATACATTTTTGACTGAAGTTACTGGTTCTGATGTTGTAATAACTATATCATCCGCAAATAATGTTATTTTTGGATTCACTTTCCCCATAGCAACTCCCTTAATGTTAATATTGCATCTTATTTTTTCAGCCAACGGCTCCATAACTAAAGCAAAAATAAGTGGAGACAATGGACATCCTTGTCTAGAGCCGTTATAGATATAGAAGCTATCTGTTTCAAATCCTGGTCCACATATAAAGGCACAATTATTGGAATATAGTGCCATAATACTCCTAATGGCCTTGTCTCCCAGGCCAAATTTCCGCAGGGTCATTTCCAAAAACTCCCAGTTCAAACAATCGAAAGCCTTTTCTGTGTCTATCGCTAATGCTAAAAAAGGAGTCTTTTTTAATTTGCAAACAACTTCTTGTATTATCCAGGCCTTGGCACTCCTTTAGGAACCCTGATTGATCATAGCTAACTAGTCCTTTCATTACCAGGCACAGACTTTTTGCTAGAATCCCAGCATAAAGTTTAATATCAATATCTAAAGAGAAATCGGTCTCTAATTGAAGCACTTGTTCTCAACTTTTCCTTCTTTATGGATGGTAACAATTACAGCCTGAAGAAATTTAGCAGGGGCTGAGCCTGTTAATCTGATTTCGTTAAAGCTATTCAATAGATGTGGGCTCAATATCTTCAAATAACACTGGTAAAAAAAGTCCGTCCAGACCTGGGGACTTATTTAATTTGAGAGCACTAATAGCTTCTTCTACTTCTGCTAAGGAAATTTGATCCTCCAATTTTTCTTATTGATTTCTGTATAGTTAAAATTTCCAGGGAAGTATCTTTATTAGGTGCCAATTTATTGAGGTTATTAGCCTTATTTAATAGAATATATAAGTATCTCAAGGATTTCCCTCTTTCCTTACTTTTCTTGGATGCTAGTGAGATCAAATTAACCCTTAAGAAAGCCTTAAGGGAGTTCCAGAATGTAACTTTAGAAATTACTGAATCTTCATTGAACTCTATATATTCATCAATAGTCTTGGAAACAAAGTCCCTATCCATGCACGATTTAAGTAAGGACTGGTCAATTCTAAACCTTTTTGATCTTGTCTTGTTCCAAGGCTTACTAATATACATGGTAACACTAGCATGATCTGAATCTCCTAAAGGGCCTATATCATCTATTTTGACCTTATTTATAACCTCTTGGTCTACCAAACCATAATCTATCCTTGTGCATGGCGTTTGGAGAAAAAGGTATAATCTCTCTCTCCAGGATGGAATGTCCGCCATGCGTCAAACAGCTTATATCTTGCCAAAGAAGCCTGGAACCTACGTGAAACAACCATAAGTTCTCTACTCGGATTTGCTATTTTCTCCGATTTCCTATCCACGTCAATGTCCAACACCATATTCATATCCCAAGCAATTATCAATATTCCCTTTCTTATCTTCTTTATAATTTTTAGCATTCTATTTTAAGAACCGGTTTTGGTTTTGGTTAGAAGCATACAAATTTGCTATTGTATAATTAACATTGTTGATTGATCCAAAAGCTTTTTTTATATCACAATTTAGGCAAAACTTCATATATTTGTGACGTACATAACAAAATGACATTACCAACTATATAAGTTAAGGGCTTAAAATTATTTTTACAGAAAATTTTAATTTTAGCAGTGTATGGAGGTTTACAGTAGTTTTGTTTTCCTCCAATGAAAGATGAGGAAGGTACAGAGTATGGAAAGAAAATGTGCAAGTTTAGGTCTAAGTGTGACTGCCTGCGTGAGTGGGACTAGGGGAAGGTGTCAAATGTTAAACTATCAGAAAATGCATTATACAGGCAATATATAAACTTCATGAGATAAACAAATTCTGTTAAATTTAAGCTTGTCACAAAAATTATTTTGTGACAAAGATAATGTTGCTAGTTTCTTAAATACTTTTCAAACATAGTTACATAGTAACTTTTGTATTATATGAATTGTAAACTGATCTAGAGGAAGTCATTGCCAATTGCCTCATTAGGGAAAACAATAAGTCTGACCTCAAAAGCTAACAATTGGATTGTATCCTTCATAAGTTTCCTACCTATTCCAGGACATTGTAGTAGTCATAACCTTGTAAGCCTTTTTTATTCAAACATATATTCAACCCCTTTTTAAAGTTGAATCTTATGTCATAACCTTGTTTGGTAGTGAGTTCTACATTATGACTGTTCTTACTGTGAAGAACCCTTTTTATTTCTTTAAGGTAAAATATTTTTTCCTACAACACACTAAAGGTGTGACACAACACACTAAAGGTGTGACTCCTTGTCATTTGTAAATGTCAGGCAGACTATAGGTCCAAAGGTGGAAGTCTGACATGACACAAGCAGAGCGTACTAAATGCTTTTGTGACATATCTGCTAATGTTGTTAATCTGTTACTTCAAAACATTTTGCCCATACTACAATGTCCTTTTTTAGTGTACTCCATATACCAAGTGATGTCTTACTAGGAATTATGTTTGCTTACCTTGGCTTAATGCATGATCATAACAATTAGATTATACATTCTGTGTCTATTTTCCTATCCAAATGCACAATTTTACATTTCTGTGTAATAAATATATTCTGCCATTTAGATGTTCATTCTTCTAGTCTATACGTTTCCTTTGCAGGCAAAGTATATCCTGGTCTGATTTAACTATGTTGTGAAATCACCAGATATAAATATGTTACTCTCTAACCCTACTCCTAAATAATTAATATATTTTATATTCTCCTTATTTTTCCCCCTAAAATTTTGTAGACAATAATAATAACTATGAGTCAGTCCAGTGGCAACCTCACTCAGTTTACATCCTGTCATATGTATGCAATACTGGAACAAATGATCCAGGGTCCATACCTGTGTGACAGATGTGAGCATGTTGCCTCTCTGGAAGCTCAAATTGGAGATCTGGAGCGGAGAACTGCAGCACTTAGTGATATTGCTCCACTGGAAGGGGGGTAGTTGCTCACTGAGCACAGTTTAGCTGGGCCTAGCAGGGAAGGCGAAGCTGGGGCTAGTGGGGATGTCAAAGGAGGTAGCTGGGTTACCGTTACAAGGGGAAGCAGGGGCAACAGGAGGAGGCAGGCCAGTTCTGAGTTGGCAAACACCAACAGATTTGCCAGATTGAGTGAAACTGTTGGGGATGTCCATTCAGGAATGGCAATGCCAGATAGAGCTGTTCCCTCTAACAGCCGGGAGAACGGTTCTACTGGATGAATGGGAGGGCAGCATGGGCAGAGCAACAGACAGGTTTTAGTGGTAGGGGACCCTATTATTAGGAAGGTAGACATGGTGATTTGTCATCCAGATCCCAGCAAGCAGTTTGCTGTCTCCCGGGTGCTTTGGTTCGGCATATTGTGGATCGGGTAGATCAATTATTGGGAGGGGCTGGAAATGAACAGGCGGTCTTGGTACATATTGATACCAATGACAAAGTTAGTGGAAGATGAAGCGTCCTAAAGAATGATTTTAGAGAACTAGGGAATAAGCTTAAGGCAAGGACCTCCAAGGTAGTATTTTCTGGACTAGCACCTGTGCCACGTGCTAGCCCAGGGAGACACAAGGAACTTAGGGAGGTTAATGCGTGGCTAAACATTCGGTGCACTAAACATACTCCGATTGGACTAATGTGGTAAGTGGGGTTCCTCAGGGTTCAGTATTAGGTCCTCTCCCTTTTAACATATTTATTAATGACTTAGAAGTGGGACTAGAAAGTAGTGTCTCCATTTTTGTGATGACACAAAGTTGTGCAAGGTAATTAAATCAGATACATAAATTAGAGGAATGGGAATCTAAATGGCAGATGATATTTAATATGAATAAATATAAAGTTATGCATCTGGGAAGGAAAAATAGCCATGCAATGTATAATCTTTATTTTATTTTTTTATTTATTAGACAAAGAAGTAATCCATCAGTCACAGATACAATTGCATCATATGCACTAAAAAACATTATAATACACACATATATATATATATATATATATATATATATATATATATATATATATATATATTAAGATGCTTCACAACGTAATATTACTCTACATAAAATAAAATGAAGTGGAGTTAGCTTTTGTTACCATATGTACTCATATATAAATCCCATAGGTTCCATTTACCAAGAGTTTTATTACATACATTGTTTGTGGATGTTTTGAAACCTTTTTCAAGTTGACTATTTATTTCCACAACAGAGACTATTTCATTCCATGTAGGAATTTTATATTTTTTTCCAGTTTAACCACTAATAAAATCTGAATTATCAGACATTTTACTGGATATCTTACTTAATTTGGGAACATATGGAACAATATAAGTTTTGATGAGATTTCAATCTGGAATCCAATAGTGTTTGAAATCTGTACCAAACATAGGGACCACAATTTTAAAATTGTTGGGCATCTCCACCAAATATGGTGATAAGTACCTCTGTCTCCACAATCTCGCCAGCATTTATCAGAGTATTTGTCAGGAAATATTTGTGCTTCTGTAACTGGGACCCTATACCATCTCCATGAATTAGTTTATTAGCAAGAAAACTAACAGGGGGGGGGGGGGGGGGGGGGGTGAGGCTAAGTTCCGAAGAAAGACTAACTAAATTAAACTTATTTTCTCTAGGAAAAGGTGTTTAAGAGGTGATATGATTACATTATATAAATATGTCCAGGGTCAGTATAAAGCTTTGTCAAGTAAGCTTTTTGTGCCAAGAGGTTTTCAACGGACATCCTTTGAGGTTAGAAGTAAAAAGATTCCACCTTAAAGAAAGAAAAGGGTTCTTCACAGTAAGGGTGGTTAATCTGTGGAATTCTCTACCAAAGGAGGTGGTGACAGCAGATTCAATAGATAACTTTAAAAAAGGGACTGGATATATTTTAATTACAAAGGGAATTCAGGGTTATCCTGGTTAATTAGAGAGAAAGTATTGATCCAGGGAGGAATTATTTTCCCCCTTTTGAGACGATTGGCCAAGTTTCACTTGTTTTTTTTTTCTGTTTTCTTTCCTCTGGATCAATTCACAACTAATCCGCAAATTGCAGATCAGATGAGATCTTAAAAGGTTGAACCTCAATTACTAAGTAACTATGTAACCATTCTATCAGCATCCCCACTATTTAATGTAGGCTTACTGGTGAACATTTTTTTCTAAATTAAACTGACCAGACTTAAAGGAAAAAAAAAACTTAATATATTTATGCACTTTTTTTTTTTTTGCAATTGTCACGTGACTTTAAAGCAGTGGTGTTAGAAACAAAAACCCTTAAAAAATATAAAAAAAATAAAGTTACAATCTGGTTATTCCTGTGGTGATGCCTAACAGCACGCCCTGAATTACAGTTCTTAGTTACTGGAAGTGTGTAAGGGTGAGGTCCACAGACCTTATTCCGATCTTTCCGGTGGGTTGGCTTACCAGCAGTGCCTGCGAGCGGCTACTAGGTGGCACGTCCGACATTTGATTCAAATTCTAACCGTAAACCATAACCCTAAACACTAACCCTAAACTCTAAGGCTAAACCCTAACACTAGCAAATTGAAGAAAATCTTTGCTGAAATTCATTAAAATGTTGGCCACGCCACCTAGCAGCCGCTAACCATCACTGCTGACGGACAACCAACAGGAAAGGTCCCCTTGTTTACCTAAAGTTAAAGGACAACTGTAGTTCAAGAAAAAAAGATACTTGTTTGTCAAGTATGTATCAAACTAACAATATTTGCAGCTGTGTACGCCATGGAAAATCAGATTTTTTTAATAATATGTGCAGGAATCCATTTTCTGTTTGTTATATCACATCCTGAGAGCTGGGTTATGAGGGGTGTGTTCTTAGTTATCAGTGGAAGGAGGGATGCCTTTGTTTGATAAATAGATATAATTAAAATTGACACCACACCTAAAAGCAGGATATTGCATCAATGAATGCAACCACAGCTCTCCAGAAATGTAAATGCTTTTACATACAAGTTTTGGTCTTGCAGAGTCATCAACAGTTCTTTTTTTTTTATAAAAATTAGCTGCTTTACTTTTTCATGCTTAATTATGCTTGTAGTCAGGCTCACATTTTTTTTAAAATATACATCTTTTTTTCATTGGGCATTGTTCGTTCGACTTTATCAGATTAGTTCACATGCAGTACAAGAGCACAAAGGCAGAGAGCGGTAACGCAGGCAGGCTAAAGAGCAGGAAGAATATATAGTTACTAGCGACTTGCCCGTTAAATACAATAAGATTGTAAGGGCGGTAAATTTTGTTGGTGTTCCAAGATGCTTCGGCGCTCATTGCGAGCCTCGCGCTGAGCGCCGAGTGTCGGTAAATTTTGTTAGTGTTCCAAGATGCTTCGGCGCTCATTGCAAACCTCGTGCTGAGCGCCTTTGGCGCTCATCGCGTGGCTCGCAATGAGCGCCTTTGGCGCTCATTGCAAGGTTGTTGGTTGTTTGTGTGCTATGAGCACTGTTTTTTTTTTGCTAATGCTAATGAAATAATTAATAAAATAATACATCAATATACTTTACCTATTTTGAAGTAATATCTGCAGGAAGCATTGTGCAGAAGAGCTGGCAATCTGTTTTGGTGTTGCTGCAGCATACAATGTGTGTTTTGAGGGCTGTGGAGCTGCCGTGTAGCTGTCAGTAATGTGTGCAGTGTGTAGTGTAAATAGTGTGCGTGCGCAAGCCAAATCCGTTAGTGTAGATGTGTACTTCCGCATTGTTAGTGTTTTAAAATGGCGCCTAATGTGTGGTACGCGTCTGTGGCTGATTTGGCGTGCTTTTTGTTGGATCGTGTCCGTCTTTTTGGGAAAATCTGTATGTGTTTAATGGTGTTTTGCGTCTTTAGAGTGCTGTAACCTCGTTTTCTTTTTTTTCGGCAGCCATTTTTTCTCTCGCTTTGGGGATTTTCGGGTGTCTAAACTCTTCTATTTCTACTTAAATTGAGGTGTAAGTTCAGTTTCTGAGGTCCTGAGTGCCCCCCCTTGCTGTGGGTAAGCTTTTTATGTATTTGTTGTGTGTATTTATTGTGTTTTTAATGTCTTCATGTGCCCGGGTTTCGGGACGGTAAGGTCGTATTTTTGCAAGGTCGTAATGTTTTCTTTTCTAAGTTCCGCATCACATATTTGCTTCACGTAAGACTGTAAATTTTGCGAGGTCTGCAGTTGCTGGCAAGGAGCGCCTTGCTGGCAAGGAGCGCTTCGCGTTAGCAACAACCCGCTTTATCACAACTATATATGTGATATAGATAGATGTTTGGTAACAGCTGGAATATCACAGGTGAGCTGACTCACAGGACTGGTGAAGACAATTAGAATGGTCTATAGAGGTATGGAGCACAGGTATGAGCAGATGTCCAGAAACACTGACAAAGGCAGATGAGAAGAGTACTGGCACCCTGGCACAGGTAGATGACAGGAGCACAATAGCTCAGAACAAACACAGGAACCTGGGAGCGTGATCAAAACACTGGAAACACAAAGTACCAGGCACCGGACGGGTAAAATTGATTTGTGTAAGTAGTCATGCAATGTTGATTTTAGGAAAGCTGTAATGAGATCATTTTGGAAGATAAATTAGCCAGATGAAGTATGAGGGATCCTGACTGTATGTGCAGAAGAGATATAGGGAATTGTATAAAGAGGCATGTAGAGATCTTATAAATAAGGAAATATGTACAAGGACATATCAGTAGATAATAATTTTGCAATGTTTTTATATACTATATAGAATAAAATATGCAGCACTTAAATGTAACATCCTATCTGTTAAAGGCATATCTAACTTTCCTGGATTATGAATGCATCTTATTCCCCTTATTAGATAGAGGAGAATCAGTAGTGTATGGAAAACATTTTTTGCATGAAAAAATACCAAAATAAACATTTACAAACTCACCCGGATGTTTGCTAAATATTTTTAGTTTGCAGAAAAAGTTTAAGGAATAGTCACAACAACTCTATACGTAAGGCATATGTACTTTATTAAGCCAATAATAATTGTTTTACAAGCATATGTTGACCATGCTAGTCAAACACATCATATCTGAAACATATGTTTGGTATTTTGTTGGTATATCTTTTACATTTTTGTGACAATAAAAATTATTGTAAAAAAAATATTTTCTGTTTGCAAGCAGCAGCTTTTGTTAGTTGACACCCATGAAAATCCCTGCTAAGATTAGCATAACATTCATAATTTGTTTTGGCCAATCAAGAGAAAGCAGAGGTTAGCTGAAACATTTGTATACAACTCTGGGGTTCCTGGGATAAGTAGTCTCTCTCTCTCCTTGTGCTCTGATTCTGCAGTGAGCTCAGACCCCGCCACACAATTGGGATTTCATCCTGCAGCAAGTACTTCCTTTGGTCTCTACCAGAAAGGTCAAACTCTGTATCTGAATGCCTCTCATCTGCATACTTGGTTATGTAAGCTTCCTGTGGGTATGCAAAGCGGGATTTTACTTTCCTGCCTAAGTACACTGAACTTATCTACGGTATATAGCACATATTTTTTTCTGATAATCACTGCCTGTTTCTTACCAGACATTTGAAACCCAGGAAACTTATATATGCCTTTAATTCTTTCATTTATAGCAGTGGACACAGAGGGTTCCCTGTTCTTAATATTAAGATAATCTACCTATGTGTTTATTTGTATAACACCACCCAATGCATGTAGCTCATGCATACAATATACTATAGTACTGGATGTACTAGACAATCAAAGGCCTTTTTTTCAGTAGCATTTAGTAACATACTGCTGAGACATAGCCTGTGATTGGATAGTACATCTAGTACTACAGAAACCTGTGTCCATAAGCCACATGTTTTGGTCCTTTGCAGGGACTATTTGGAAGGTTTAAATGAGTAAAAACAGAGCTTTTAAGCATTTGTTTATTCAATTATGTTTAAATGTGCAAATAAATTGTGATTGATTAAAATGTGTGTTTTTGAGAGAGACCCATTTGAAGATCATTCAAAGATGGCACATGGTGTCGACAATATTAAATAAAATAGCCTTAAAAGAGTTTATAGATAAATGTTGGAGAGGTTGTAATAAAGTTGGTACTCATGCTCATATGTGGTGGCATTGTCCTAAAATTCAAGAGCTCTGGAACATACTGTATGTATGGACCAGATATCCTCTTTAAAAATCCCCTGGTGCTTAAACACTTATTTAAATTAGATCAAACAAGAGAAAAAGAGGACATTTTATTAAACATAAATTCAACTAATAAAATGCTGCATTAAATGGGGATACTGCTATAATTCCTATGTAGAGGAATGGAGAGAACATACAGTAAAAATGACATAACTAAAGATGTGTAATGCACATGTATATATTGAATGACTCGGGATATCGATTTTTAATTTTTAACTCCCATGAAGTGTATAAAAGTATTGTGTAACAACAACAAATACTAGAAAATATATACTAAGTATGTGTATTGTCGTGCAGAACAAATGTGTATACAATAGACATACACAATAGGTCAGAAGGACCTGTGTAAATATAAAAACAATCAAGATAATAAGACAGTATATAAATATAATAATTTATTCCTAAAGTGATCTAAACGGGAAAATGTGAATAATATGAGAGAGAGTTTAAATGCAGGCAATTGGTCTAATCCGAGGAGTCTAATCCAAGTCTGATATTTTGGAAATAATGTATATACAACGAAGTAACCAAATGGCTGAGCCAAAGTGCTAAAGCACAGCTAGATATATACAGTAAATTACTATAATTAGTAAGCCTGTGTAAAGTAGCATATAGGCTCTCAAAAATGTCTACAGAGAAATATATATTCTGGAGAGGTCCAGAAGCAACCAGGGGGAGGACAGCGCTACCAGAAGAAGGAGCAAGCAGAGAGAGAAAGCCTGCGAACGGCGGCCATCTTAGGTGCCCTCACACGAGGGCCTGCAGGTACCTTCCTTCACAGAGGGGGAACAATCTTGAATAAAGGCCCAACTTACTTACTGGACCCCCTACATTAGACAAATGCCTGGACACTTCTCTACAACAACTCATTCAGCTATTACTCCACAATAATTATATTTCAACAGATACCCATTTTAGAACTTGGGCACAAGTTTGTACAATTATCTGAGGGATAATGGATCTCTGCCTACTTTTCATCTGAGACTATTACCATATGCTCCATTAAAATTTCTCCTATTTTATTTCAACCAAGTGTATACATACAGCTCCTTACTGGGCAAGACTTTGTGAAACCTTGGTACAAGAGTGCCCTGCCTTCATAGGCAAATACATAGACAAGGTTGAGCAGCCTGCATTTTTACATCTATACTGTAATCTATATATATCTACAACACATAGAGTACTACAGAAAAATCTTGGCAGTATATGAATAACAAACTGCTGGATGTACTACTGACAACCACCATAGAGTGGCGTTACAACCTGACCTATTTTATATGCAAGCTTATGTACCACCTTACTTCAACAGGGCCGGAGAATTTTGTGAGACTCTGTGCAATACCTATACGAGAGCATACTGCCTACATAGGCAACCACATGGACTGTATTGAGCTGCTGTTACATCTCTATCAGCTGGGCAGCCAGTTGGAGTCCTACAGAGAACTCTTCTGCTATATATGAAGAACGAATATTTGGAGGCGCTCTTCTCACTTAAGGCTGAACGGCTACTTCTGTCGGCCTACGGTACAAGCAGCGTACTGGGTCACTTTGGCTTATCAGCTCAGGAGAAGACTGTGATTTTTGCACTGGTCTTTCTAGTTATCTTCAGAACTCCTGATTAAGGGCTAGATCTATACCATGGACTGAAAGCTGAATGGGGATCTGATCCGGCAATACAGCCAGCAGATGTCTTCACTACACCTACTGAGCCTACCATCTGACATAAATTGATGCATTGGAGTATTTAGCAAAGCACTAAACGCATCTCCTCGTTACACATCATATTGGACCAAACTCACGGCGGATTTTCTGCTGTCTTCCCTACTTGGTATTCCAAGATGCCGAAACCTAAACGCTCATCCTCAGCGAAGGGTATACGTGAGCATTTTCCACCAAAGGCCGCCCAGCACATGTCTCCTGGGGACTCTATAGCTGAACACTCGGAATGCTCGGACCAGGAAGAGAATCCCAAAGTGCCTCACCAACACGTGGATTTATCGGCCAGGTCAGTGGCCACGATTGATCGGCTGCTAACAAAGGACGATTGAACCCCTTCGACAGGACCTGAAGGATCTGGGACAGCATACTCAGCTTCCGGAGGAAATGACAGATCAGTTAGTGGAGGCCCAGGAGAGGGATAGTTCCTCTATAGCTCAAAATACATCTCATATAACTGACCTCGCAGACAAGATAGAGGACCTGGAAAACCGGTCTCGCCGCCACAACTTTCACATCAGAGGCATTCCATGCATTCCATGGGCCATACAAGACCTACCCAACTACCTGAGAGATACTGTTGAGGCAATCCTCCCCAACCAGACTGAAACTGTGGGAAATTTAACGCGTCCATACAGCCTTGGGAGGCATGAGGAGCCTGGACGCTCCTAAAGATGTAATAGTCAGATTCTTGAGGCAGCAGGCAAGGGACCTACTGCTCTCGGCAACCAGGAAGCTACACACGGTTAAGGGGCCTGAGGACTCGCCCTTACAGTTTTATGCTGACCTGTCCCCTGAGACTCTAAACAAACGGAGGCTGATGAAACCGGCTATTGCTATCCTTCTCCAACATAGGATCCAATATCGCTGGAATTTTCCATTTGCCCTCTCAACCTATACCACCCGCACATTAGAGGACTGCTTGTCAGTGCTGAAGCGCTTTCATCTTTGTAAGGAGGTTATAATAGAATTGAGGCAGGAACAACCTCTCCCGCCCATCCCCTAGCGGCAGTGGACACAGGTGACAGCCCAGGTCCAGGGCAAACAAGCCTCCACCTCCGGGGGACCAAGCAACCTGCTGGACAGTGCCAATGGCTTACATAACAAGCACAAGACTCGCATGGAAAATGCTGGTATTACTGCTGAAGTCAAGTCGGGCTCCTGACCTGACTAGTCTCTCTCTCAACTGGACTCTGATGGAACTCTGATCATTGCTTAGTACACTGTTAGGGGCCCACCGACCCATACTTAGGGCTTTGATTTATATTAATAGAATAATTTAGGACACAATCTGTTAGCATTGCTATAGTTTGCCAGGTTTTTTCCCCACTTTATGTGGACCGGATTTCTCTATACTATTCGGAGAAATCGCCGAAGGTTACTTTTGAAGACTAAACGTTCAATATACTTAATTTCTGTTTTTCATAGTTGCATTACAAGAGAAAAGCTAACTGCTTATTTGATACCACTCTTTAGTCTACCTAAACATATTTACCTTACTGAAGTACAACTAATGTTCTTTTTCTACACTCTTCTCTTTCCACTTGATAGCAGGAAGATCAGGCCATCAGCCGTAGACCAACTGGTAGTGCAGCTGTTGGCTTCCGGGGCTCCTCCTTGTTCTCCTTCCCAAGAGACCAACCCTCAGGTAAAGACATACACATCTAGGGTACCACACCGACCTTTAAATGGCTCTCTCTAATTACACTCTAATAACTCACAATGTGAAGGGTTTCAACTCTCCTTTTAAAAGGCGGAAAGCTTTTGCATTTTATAAAAAACCTAAACCCGCAGTTATTTTCATGCAGGAAACCCACTTCTCCCGCAATAATAAACCCAAATTTCTACATAAGGATTATTCCACCTATTTCCTGGCCACCCTCCCCACTAAGAGAGCTGGCTGTGCAATTCTTTTACATAAAATTTTTCCGTTTCAGTTAGAGAATACCCTTGTCGACAAAGAGGGTAACTATGTTATGGTAACTGGAACTATTGGGGGGGCTAGAACGACATTAGTTTCGCTATACTCCCCTACTAACTCGCCCTACACAACTTTAATTGGCTTGTTGAAAACAATTGAATCTCTAGATTTAGGAAGACTGATAATTGGGGGGACCTAAACCTTACCTTAGACTCGACTCTGGATAAATCAGGGAAACCCTCTAACAACAGATTCCCCAACAAAACCAAACAGATTGAGTCTCTGCTTGATAGACTGGGGCTGGTCGATTCCTGGAGGGGTATGCACCCGGTTAGGAGAGAATATACATTCTATTCCCCGACTCACTTGACGTATTCCAGGATAGACGCTATCCTTGTTGGCTCCTCCCTAAATGATTCTATTTTGAAATCTGAGATTGTTCCCTGCCCCTAGTCAGACCATGCCCTGGTACTCAAGGAGATAGAGCTGGGGCCTAATCTACAACCCCCCTACACTTGGAGAAAAGACTAATTTTTATTGGCCAATCTGAGTAGCGTGGAATCAATTGCCAAGGACATAAAAAAAATTTTGAGACTAATGTCTCTCCTAAAACTGGAGCCGTCTGGCTCTGGGTTGCCCATAAGGCCTTTATCAGGGGAACGGGCATCAAGCTGGCCTCAACCCTAAGAAAGAACCTTAGGCAAAAGGAGGCAGACCTTACAAGGGCACTAAAGAGGCTAGAAGAAGTAAATCAACAGAACCCTTCCTTAAGAGACGCAGGTTAATAGATAAGACAAGGCACAAATTAGATGGCATATTATCGCATTGCACTGAACTGGCAATGAGGAAGATGAAACATCTATACTATTGGAAGGCAAACAAACCTGATACTATGCTAGCTAGAAGACTTAATAATAAACTTTCCCAGCATAGAATCTCCCATATTAGAAGGTCAGATGGCCAAATTTCCTGTAGCCCCAATGACATCCAGAAAACGTTTCAGGATTTTTACCAAACCATATATTCTTCCCAGCACCAGAGAAGTGAATCAGATATTGACTCCTTTATAAGTTTGCAAGACCTACCCAGTGTGCCGGACTATCACTTAGAAAACTTGAACTCGGACGTATCCCGAGAGGAAGTTAAATCGGCCATTTTGGGTCTTAAACTGGGCAAATCCCCAGGGCCAGACGGGTTCACTGATCTGTATTATAAAAAATTCAAGCCCCTGCTTACCCCCTATCTAACGTCCTTATTTAATGCAATTTTAAATGGGGAATCCATGCCCCCGAATTAAACCAGGCTGCTTTGGTAGTCTTTCCAAAAGAAGGCAGGGACAATTTAGAGGTCAAAAACTATCGCCCTATTTCTTTGATCAATGGAGATGTTAAGATCTTGGCCAAAATCATGGCCAATCGTATCTCTAAATTTTTGCCGGATTTAATTTATAAGGACCAATCAGGGTTCATTCCCTTCAGGGAGGCTGGGGACAATGTTAGGAGGGTTTTAAACATTCAGTATCTAGCCAAGAAATTTAACACCCCATTAAGCCTCTTGGCTCTAGACATAGAGAAAGCTTTTGACACAGTGGAATGGTCATATAGGTATAAAACACTAGACAAGTTTGGATTCAGGGGACACTTTATTTACCTGCTCAGGAGATACTATGACTCCCCAATAGCTCCTCTAGAGCTGCCAGGAGTAAAGCAAATATTCAAATTCAAAGAGGGGCTAGGAAAGGGTGCCCACTTTCGACAATGTTAGTCGCACTGGTCATGGAACCTTTAGCGCAAGCAATCAGAACTAACCCAGACATTCAGGAGATTCAAGTAGGACACCAGCATCTTAAATGCTCACTTTTTGCGGACAATCTTTTATGCACCCTGACCAGGCCCTCTTATTCTAGACCAGCACTTACGTTAACTATAAAGGAGTTTAGCAAAATCTCAGACCTTAATTTGAATGTAGAGAAAACGGAAGCATTAGGGATGGGTATGTCGCAAATTGAGATTGACAAGCTCAAATCTGACTATAAATTCAGTTGGCCCACTCAGTTTATAAAATACCTGGGAGTAAAGCTCACTTCCAACTTTGCTGACTTGTACAAGGCAAATTTTCCCCCCTTGTACAAATCTTTAACTGAAGATATGCAGAAGTGGGCGAGCTTTCATATCATGGACGAGCCGTATAGCTGCTGTAAAAATGAGTATTCTGCCTAAACTACTATATCTATTTAGGAGTCTCCCCATCCCAATGTCATTTAAGGACCTGGATAAATTCCAGAACAGCATATCTCAGTTTATATGGGGTAATAAGCACCCTCGTATCTCAAGAGACGTGATGTTTAGGCATAAAAATAGAGGCGGACTAGTGTGTCCAAACTTGAGGCTCTATCTTAGGGCAGCTCAATTGGCCCATTTGCCCAGGTTACACTCTGCCACCCACCAACCATCCTGGGTATTCATAGAAAACCAGCAAATGCCCCCGCACAGTTGGGATAAGTTGATTTGGATCCCGAAGGAATTATTCCCCTTCACTACGCATCACAACCCTATGATTTATCTAACTCTTCATGCTTGGGTGTGGGCCAACTCCAGGTGTCGACTTAGCTCAGGTTTGTCTCCCTTACTATCAGTTACATCTTAACACAAATTCTAGCGAACACGAATCCCATCTCCAAATTTTGGTGGACCTCCAGAAACCACAACCGTGTAGGGAACTGGTTCCACAAGGATAGACTGTTGACCTATGACCAGTTCTGTACGACCCATGATCTACCAGTTACGGAAATCTATAACTATTTGAAAATTAGAAGTTGGGCCAATAAGACTTTGAGAGAATTGGGACCTCCCAGGTCCTCCTGGATGTCTACTATATGTAAAAAATCTCCCCCTTACGAAAGGCGTTCTGGGTTCACTGTATGACTTCTTTCTTGATTCTACCAGCAGCCAGAAACATAAATTCATTAAACAATGGGAAAAGGATCTGGGGGTAGAGTGGGATTGGGACAGGTGGACAGAATCTTTTTCCAATCTCTCCAGGGGTTCCCACAATTCAGCTCTTTTAGAGACGGCTATTAAAGTATTGCACAGTGCGCCCGACAAATTGCAGAAATTTAACCCACACAAGAGCAATAAATGCTTTAGGGGTTGCCAATAAGTGGGGGACCACATCCACATCTGGTGGGCATGTTCAATTATCCAGAAAACATGGAATCAATTAGCTCAATTAGCCTCCACACTTTTTCAAAAGGTGGTCTCACCCTCTATGGAGTCATGCCTGATGGGGGTTCATATTAAGAATCTCAATCTCATAATAAATTATTTCAATTAATGGTATTGGCTTCCAAAATACACATAGCTAGCAGATGGAAAAAATCGACTCTAAACTTCCAGGAGGCAATTAGAAAGATCAATTACCTATTTATCAATGCAAGACTAACCCACATTATTCTGGACAGTGTGCTCGAATTTCTGGCAATTTGGGATCCTTGGGTAGCGTCCTCATTAAGTGTCCCTCTGATATAATACCTCAATCTTACTATAACGAAAATAGGGGGGAGCATGGAGTAAAGGAGCCCTGGAGATCCTTCGGCTGCACTATTAAGGTAAATATCAGGCAATGAAAATTGTGGTATCCTGTTGAGGTCTGTACTGGGCCAACTTAGTGGTGGTCATTTTAGCTTACTCTGTGTGATATATTTGGTTAACAGTATTATGGTTTAGCTAATCATTCCGATGTCTGTTCCTCTTTGTTATTTCCCCTTTTCTTTCTCTTACATTCTTATTTGTTGTTAGTTTTATTACGTACTATGTTCTGCTTAGACCGAAATTTTAAGATATGATACATGATACTTTCATAACTAAAAACGTAAAATAAGAAGGTTTAGTCAGTTAATCATTGGTTAATGTTTTATTGTGAAAATTTGCATAAATTGACTGACAAACCAGCTGATCAGAATGTTTTATATTTTGTAAGCCTTCCAATAAAGATTATTTAAAAAAAAAAGAAAAATTGTTTATTACACCCAAATTTAATGTATTAATATATGTGCACTTTTCGTTTCTGAAATAACTGTGACCTCAGCTGTGTTACTGTTAATGGTTTTATGAGTCAGTAGCTGTGCTCTGCACCATCAGATAGACTGCTGAAAGACTTGAGGGAATTATTTGAAATTTCCACTGAATTTAGTATTTTATATGGATTTTATTTTATGGTGGAAAGGTGTGTGAATGCCTTAGCTGATGTATACATAATGACGCTGCATCAAATTAGTCATTGTAAAATGCTATGCGGCAGGGATAGTTGGAAGGTGGACTTGGGCTATGGCAGCACCTCTAGTCACGTTCTTCTGGATTCCCCAATACATTAGTAAATCTGACCTGAAGACTCTTGATCTATAAACAAGCTTTCACTTAATTTTATTTTGTAAATACCATTGTCAATATAAATGACCTTCTGAAAGAATTTATATTAAAATATAGTTATATATCCATTAATAAAAAAAACCCACTTAGGTAGATTGTTTTAATATTGCAACAGGGAACCCTCCATGTCAGTTTAAGCATGTTTCTATGTTAGCAAATGTGTTTATTGATTTAGGTATTTCAACCAATAAGAAGTCTTGCTGCTACCAAACACCTCTGCCTACATCATATTTTGCAAAGTAATCATAATTGCTGCTCTGAATAAACAAGACCACCCGTAGCACCTGACTATTAACCTCTTCCAGTGGTCACTGTCTGGTCCAGGGCTGGGCTGATATCAGATACAACCAGAAAGCAACCCCAGGGGTGGCATCCTTCTAAGATCAAGACTTCAGTACCTAACAGCTGATCTTTGCTGACCATACCTATCACCTGCAGACAGAGCAGATTAAGATGGCGCTGGAGGTGTTGTACTTAAAGGTATCAATCGACTGCTATGTTTCAATAAAGAAACCAAGCCAGCTTTATTGATCTTGTTACTTTTTTGTGGTAGAGTACAGGAGCTCTCTTTAAGGCACTTTGACAATATGACAAATCATTATATGAATAAGGAAATCTGAAGGAAACACTATGATAAGATTATTATTATTTATTTTTTTTTATCGTTTTTATTAATGGGAATAAAAGTTATAACAGAATAAGATGTACAGTACAAGAACAACATATATTGTATTCAAATGACATCAGAAAAGGCTTTCCCAAATGTTTTGAGTTTTGGTGCATAAATTACAAATAAATGTGTCATATTATGCCAGTACTAATTAAAAGAAAAGAAAAAAATATATATAGAAAAGAGAAAGCAAGGAAAAGAGGGTGGGGGAAGATGGGATGGGGGGGAAGCTTAGTATAAAAATAAAAAAAAATCTTATGCTACCATCCAATTCGTAGTTCCCGGACATTCCAACAGGAAGCCCACTTTTTATAGTTGTCATCTAGTTTGGCAGAGATCAAGCTCATTGAATGTATGTATTTACGTTTTTTCAGTACTTCCCCAAACACAGGAATGGATGTCTTCCAAGTTTTAGCAATAGTGCAATCCTGACTGCTAAAAAGTTTTGGTTTGAGAGAAGTTGAGCCTCTTTAGAAAGGCCGGTGATAGGGAGACCTAATAAGACTTCCTCTGGCTTTTGAGGTATTTGGTGTCCCCAAAGCTTCTCTAGGGTGTCATAGGTTTCTGACCAGATGTGGGCTATTTTAGGGCAGTCCCATAGTATGTGGCTTAGTGTACGGGTGGAATTACAACCTTTAAATCAGTTGCCATCTAAAAAAAGGACATGAGAGCTTTAGTCTAGAGGGGTCAGGTACCACCTCATGATGGATTTGTAGGAATTCTCTATCAAGATTATGTTAAGGGAGGAGTTTGTTGCATTTTTATGGATTTTACTCCACTGCACATTATCTAAGGTGATGTTAAGTTCTGTTTCCCATGAGGACTGGTGATAAGATTCTGATGTTGCTACGGCAACATGTTTTATTAGCATAATAACTACCTCCAAGTAGTTAAGCTGTCAGCTGTCACTGACAATTGCATTAACATTTACATTATTAAACAATTATTTCCTGGGAAGGTGGGAAATGTTCAAAAAAAATAGTAACAATGTCCCTGTTGCTGTCATAAAAGTATTATTTTTCAGAAGCGTGAATACAACAGCATCTTCTTTCTATATATGAACTTGCAGACCCTGCCCAATAGGTGGCGAGAAGGACTCCATTTTAACTGTGAAAAACTGTTCTATGAAATATGGAATGGTCAAGGAATACAACAGAGGGCACAGAAGAAGGGAAGATAGCGCGGACATGAGGGAGAGGATAGGAAGGGAGGGTGCAAAGGAGTGAGGGAAGGGTGAGAGAAGGAATGGTTGGGAAGGGAGGGTGGGAAGAAGTCAGGGAGAGAGAGAATGTGAAGGAGTGAGGGAAGGGAGAAAGGGAGAGGGTTGGAAGGGGTGGTAAGAAGGAGACAGTGGGAGAGGATGTGAAGGAGTGAGGGAAGGGAGAGAGGGAGAGGATAGGGAAGGGGGGATGTGAAAGAGTGAAGGAAGGGCGAGGGAGAGGGTGGGAAGAAGTGAGAAAAGAGAGTGTGTGGGAAGGAGTGAGAGAAAGGAGAGAGAGAGGGAGACGATGGGAAGGAGTAAGAAAAGGGCAAGAGAGAGAGAGAGAGGGAAAGAGTGAAAGAGAGAGACGGGAGAGCGAGACAGACACAGGACATAGGGAGAGAGACACAGAAGAGAGAAAATTATATGATACTGTAATTTATGACGGGCAAGTTACAAGTATCTATATATTTGAAAGTACCAAGCACTCCTCCACATAACACTCCATATCCACCTTAAATTGAAGGTGGATCAGAACGGATAACCCCTTAATTCCAGCTCCAGTAATGTTTTAACCTTTGCAAGACTTGTTTGTGACATGCATCTTTTGCCCTTAGCTATAAATCTTAAAGGACCACTGCAGTTCAAGAAAAAACACTTGTTTGTTAAGTATGTAGCAAACTAACAATATATTTTCAGTTGTGTAAGCTAGCATTTTTTGTGAAAATATGATTTTTTTTACTTTCAAGTTTTATTAGAAGACAATAAATATTTCAAATTACAACAAATTTAACATTCATTATATATGATAGAAAAAAAGATAGTTACATAGTCATTGAGATTGAAAAACAACTTTTAGTCCATTAAGTTTCTTAGAACTGGATGATAGTGGTGTGTGTTTGTAGTTATCAGTGGAGAGAAGGGCGTGGGAAGGGGGAACAGACAGAGAAGTCCAGAGCCTTTGTTTGATAATAGAATACAATTGGAATTGACACCACGCCTCTTCCCCTTACTATTCCAGAAGCAGACTCCTTGCATCATGCAATGCAACCATAGCAATGTAAACATACATCTCTCATGCACAAATTCATCCTATGTATCATGGATCCCTCCAGGGTCCTGCAGATGCATACTAGCTGTTTGACTTTTTCCTGATTAATTATGCTCTTAGTCAGACTTAAAGTTCTCAAACATGTATTGTTTTCTTTGTGCAGCGGCCCTTTAAAGTTATACAGTGATGCGAACAGCTCTGTTTGTTAATAGGTACTTTTAAATAAGAAGTTGTATTAAAATACAAGTTGTACAAATCCATCTAATGGGTCTAATGTTATCGATTAACAAATCAAGCCAGGTTTATTGCTCTTGTTACCTTTTCTGTGGCAAAGTACAGGTGGATAGAATATTAATCAGTAAATCGAAGGAAACACTATAATAAGAGTCTGGCATTGTTAGGACAACATGTCATATCAGTATACTAACTACTTCCAAGTATTGTGTCACTGACATCTTAAATTTGCCCAGTATTTTGTATGTCCCCTTTCTAAACCTCACCCATTCATCAAGACTGTAATTTTGTGAGTTTTCAGCCTTATTGGGTGCTTTAGAGAAAGCACTTTGCTTGATTTTAAATCAATAACAGGGCCCTCCATTCTTTTGTAATTTGTTAAAAAAAAATTGTTTAGCCCTACGGAATATGTTGGCGCATTTCAAATAAAGGTTAATAATAATAATAATAATATTAATAAACGCTTACATTATTAAATAACTATTTTTCAGGCAAGGTGGGATATTGAAAAGTAATAGTAATAATGTCCCTGATGCTGTCATTAGAGTATTATTATTTAGCAGAGTGGGTGGAACAGAACCTTCTATTTATGAACTTGCAGACTCTGCCCAGTTGGTGGCGAGAAGGGCTAAATTTTAACTGTGAAAAACTGTTCTATGAAATATGGTCGTGTTAAGGAATACAATTATGGCAGGTATTTACATGGATGAAGTTATTTTAAAAGGTTACTGCTATGACCCATATACAATACAGGTGTGCAAATGTATATAATAAAACTAGCGACTTGCTTGTCAAAAATGATGGCATAATATAGTGTTATACATTGTGTTTCTCACCCCCTCTCCCTCTCCTGTGTCTCTTCCCCCCTCTCCCTCCCCTGTGTCTCTTCCCCCATGTCTCTTCCCCCTCTCCCTCCCCTGTGTCTCTCTCTCCCTCCCTCTGCCGCCCCTGTGTCTCTTCCCCAATGCAAAATCGTAATTCCTAAAAATGATATTGTCTTGGAGTACATATGTGTAAAAATAAAGGCCATGAATATGCATATTCTTTTGTATTTCCTTTTGAATTCAAATAGAGAAAGGCTATTAGTGTCTGTTCTGTAGGATACAGAGAGAAGCCAGTAAATACATATATGAAAATGGAGAGTGGTAGTAAATGTGGGAAGTTGCAAATGGCATGCGTGTACAAAGGGTAAAACCTAGGGTGGGGCGAGACTGGAGTTCTCTGTCCCACATGACTAAAACTTCACTGGCTGCCAACCTAACCTTATCCTACATATGTAACTAACTCTCAAAGAAATCACAGATCGCAGAATGATTATGATGATATCAATTAGACAGAATACTGGACAACTAATATTTACAGGAAAAAAAAGGAATATTACAACCAAGAAATAATGATTGAAAGTTGGAGTGTACAATTTTTTCCAACACTTCAAATGATCAAAAAAGGACAAATATATTGAAAATATACTCTTTATGTGAGTGCAACCGCCATCTATTTAATGGGTTTAACTGATTTTTAGAGATATACACTCACTCATATCATCTGGACACTTCTCCATACAGATATATACAGTATATATACACTGTGCATATATATATAGAGAGAGTCAGAGACCTACCCACAGATCCTGGTATTCCTAGGTGGGCTCCCATCCAAGTACTGACCAGGCCCAACCCTGCATGGGTTCAAGACGGTGTGACCTCTTGGCTCCCTGACTGGAATCAAACCCAGGTTGCAGCAGTGAAAGCACTGAATCCTAACTACTGAACCAGCAGTGAACCCTTAGCTACCCCAGACCAATTCATGAGTATGATTAAACCAAAAAAAGAGAAAGAAAGATCACCTTTAATTACTGAACACTCCCTAAGCATATGGAAATGTCAGCCCCAGCTATTAAAGCGAGCAATAGACCATAAGGGGGCAAATCAGAATAAAATGAAACTTTTATTTTTATACTTTGTTTTTTATGCCATAGGTTAGCTTTACCAATTAATTTAAAGTACTTCTAATTAATTGGGAAAGCTTCCCTCTAGTGTAAAACAAAGTATAATTATTTTACATTTATGAGAAGTATTTGGATACATTGGATTTTCCTCTCTTCTGATAAGTTTTTGTATATACAAGAATATTGTATCCTATGCACTGGACCTACGTACAAACTATTCTTGTGGAATTCTTTCTTCATCTAACCACCAAAATGCAGACAATGTATCTGTATCAAAATATCAGCAGACGGGGCAACGTATATGTTAAAACATTCTCATTAATTAATATATCATATATAATTTATTCATTGTTTCCATAGTTACACACTGGGGTTAATAGCAGATACATGGAACAGCCTTTCAGTGGAAACAGAGTCAAACACAGGGAAATTAAGCATGCCTGGGATGCAGAGAGCAGAAACAGAAAGATGTTTAACCCTTCCGAAATTCATCTGTGCAGGGAAATGACTGCTGGAAACTCCTAAATATGTTTTTTGCGGGTTAACTAATTGCTGATTGCAGAGAAAACCCATAAGTCTTGTCTTCACAAAGCTTGCACCGGGCCTGTGGGCATGTGATGTTAATCATGGAATAGTCAGCAGTGTGTTTGTAAACAGACCTAACACTGCTTTTTTTTTATTACACTAATAGCAGCTAAAATCTGCAATTAGATAATTTTAACATAGAATCTTGTGCTCTTTCACGTCATGAAAAGAGGTAAATGGCCATTTAATAGGTTAGTTCTATGGACATGAAAATCCACTCTGAAAAAAATAGAAAATAGATCCAAGCAAATATAGTGAGCTGTGTTGGAGAGGGTGCTCGGAAATAGGCACCCAAAGCCACATGTGGTGAAAATGTGCTAAGATCAAAGGGCTTTGGGAAAGGTGTGTCACCAAGTTGGTGGGTATGGGATGCAAGGAAGTTACCTTAAACCCAGAAGGTTTTCAATTACATATTTTTCCAAGGGAATGATCTAGAGAAACAATAGGGATAGTAGTGCAGGTTCTCATGGTAATTAAATGGTGGATTGTACGGAGATGGAGAAGTGGGGAATTGCCTAAATGGAACGAGATTTGTAGTACTATGGAAAGGAATAAACAGTATGAAATTGAATATTTAAGTTTTGATTCCAAGTTAAGATTATTAGTGGTTAAGAAATGGGCAAGATGGGACGAAGAAATGTTTGCCGGGCCTTTTTGTTAATAGATATATTTGTTTTTGTTTTTGTTGCCTTTAGCGATGTTACTTTAATTGTATAATAGGTTTCGGGTATTGCCTCCTTCTGCAAATAATGAGAATATTGCCAAGGGGTGGGTGGGGGGTATGTAGGTGGGTGACTGTGTATGATTTAGATGTAAGTATTGTTTTACTGTATGTATTTTGTTTTGGTTGTCTGTTTCTAAAAACAATAAAAATTAAAATATGAAAAAAAAAAAAGAAAAAAAAATCCACTCTGAGAGCAGCCTTTCTTAACCACTTGTGCCCTTCACAGGGAGAAATATCCTGCAGTATACCATTCTGGTCTCACTCAATATGAGTGACCCAACCCCAAAATACCAGGTAATTCTACCGTGAACACGTGAAACACCAAACCCGAGATGTTTCGGCCTCTTCAGTGAGATGCAGTTGCACTGCCTAAGGCACAGTGAGCAAGGAGTCCATGTCTGTAGCCCACTATTTCCCTACAGATAAAATAATCCACACTGAGAGCAACCTCTTGTAGCTCACTTTAAGCACAAGTGTGCTAAAAGAGTGCTGGTCTCTGAGTAGATAACCAGACCTACAAAACAAACCTCTTTGAGTGTCGTGCATTCTCAGTTTGAGGGATAGGCGGCTCCAAGCTTGGACTCTCTGAGTAGGTAACCAGACCTATAGAACCAACCTACTTATATGTTGTTCATACTCAATTTGAGCTCCTCTGACTTTATTTTTATAAAAATGTATTGTGTGAAACATAGTGAATCTAGATCAGAGAATACAGGGTTAGAGCATACCCTCAACTAGTGAAACAGGGTGTTAGGGAGAATCACACTGGTCAGCCTCCGGCCAAGATAGAAAGAAATGGCCACGTATGTGGATTCTTCTGGGACGCTGAAGCTAAAGCGTCCCAGAAGAATCCACATAAGTGGGGAAACGTGCGTTGGAACAGAGCCACACATAGAGGGTGTCCTTTACTACTATGGATACTGCCTAATGTCATGCCTGTCTGATTCTAGGTAAGTGCGCAATTTTAACTGTGTTAACACCTTTTTGACTACTTAGCCTAATAAATAAGCAACTTGGTCTGAAGCACACAGTGATACTAGTAACTGTGTTGCTGGACCATAGTATTTAGTACTGGCTATCATAGCAAACAAGCTGAGCAGACCCAGAACAGACTGCCACTGTATAGCTAACTGTGTGATATAATATACATTGATCTTATCACTGCATAGAGATCTAAAATACTGGCAGTACATTAGAATACAAAAAGATTTAAAATAAAGTAGTCTTTATCTTTATTAATATAAGGCAGTACCCAGGGAAAACCCGTACCATATGTGTTATGTATTTTAACTACACATATATGTATATATATTTTTCCTTTTAATATTATTATTAATAAAGTTGCAACAAAACTCCAACATTGCGAGAGTGCTTTTTGGACACTCACTGGCCATTTCTTTCTATCTTGGCCAGAGGCTGACCAGTGTGATTATATATATTCAACTCTCTAAAAAAAGTATTGAATACTGTTTATATCCAAAACATACAGGGTGTTAGGGACTAATTATAAAAATACATAGCTACCTAATTTCATCACCCAACAAAAATATTATACATTATGTATGTTCTTCTATTTTTTAGTCCATTAGGTACTGGTGTTGCATCATGCAATTGTCCCTGTTAGCAGCATATTGATTAAAATCTGACCTCCAAACCATTTGTCCTGCCTCCCCCCTGGGATCCTGAAGTATAAAGTATATGTTGTATTCACATCACTTACTCTCATGTTACACCATAGACACTAGCTGACTTTGCTAAAGGTAACTGTGTGAATAACCTGCAGCCAGACAGGGGTTATATCAACAGCCAGATAATCCTCTACATTGTGTAGGTGAAAGATCAGAGATATGCAACATAGCCTTAGGATTTCAAAGGAAAAGGTGATCTGGCGATGTCAACAGATGAAAGGAAAGTCAAGGTCTAATGATCAAGTTATCTTGAGGAAACTAAAGTTTCTGACTATTTCGGTAGCTAGAGGCAATATTTAGACATGAATTACATCAATGATAGGCTATTTCTCCACTGCATTGTAGTGACAAACTAAGTACACACAAATACCAAGGTTCTATATTTAAGAGGAAAGCTCTTGTGATCAGACCATTTCCATACCCAAGAAAACCAACATCCAGCGCACTAAAACAAATAAAAATAGCCCTACCAATTTCCAAAAAAAGTCTTATTCAATTTTCCAAAATCAGTCTTTTCTTAATGGACCTTGGGAAAACCACACTGTTTTTTGAATAGGCTGAAAGTCACCTTAATAAATGGGGAGCTCTTACATTATAACCATGAAAACTCTTGCCCACAATTTTCCTTCCAGACTGTAAAGTCAAAAGATAAGTAATTTCCATTTCCTCTGTGATTGCCACATAAATCCAGTTGATTTCTACACACTTTATTACACCTGCCATTGTGAGCTCCCTTTTCTATAGGAGCCAGTCTTAAGTAGAATTGTTTTGTTTTGCTTAGTTGGTAACTATTGGGTACAGTAGTATATTACTGTCTAGCCCAGCAAGATTTTTAGTGTTATGACAACAACTTGCCTCAAGGTATTGGTGTTGTGCCATTGAGTTGTGTGTGCATAAGCACAGAACTTTATATATGAAGTGATCATTCTGTCGATAAGTTGTGATTGTTCTGTCGACATTTTCTAACATGCTGTTTATATATTCCTATTATTGTTTATTTGTAATGCTCCAAGATATTCCGTAGCTCTATATAAGGGTAAAGTACAAGGCAAAAACAAAAATAACACATTGCAAAGGAATGGAGGTTCACTGTCTTTGGGTTTAAAATCAAATGTACTTGGAGCTTGTTTCCAAGGCACCTATCAAGATTGAATACTCACAAACTTGCAATCTATGGGTTTTGGTGTGATAGGGGAGGGTGACATATACAAGACGGCAGTGTGTAAGGCAATAAGTGCAAGTAAGTGCAGGTGTCTTTGTGTTGCACTGTAGATAGTGGGTGTCAGTGATATTATGTTGCAGATTGTGCAGTTGTGAATAGTAAGGTTGAAGATGATAAGATTTTTTGAAACAGATGAGTTTTTCGTGAGGATGTAAAGGATTTGAGGCAGGGGGCAGTCCTGAGGGGTGAGGCAAGGAGTTCCATAGCTTAGGGGCAGCACAAGAAAAGTACTGAAAGAGGGAGTGAGAGAGGTGTTAAGGGTGGAAGAAAGTAGGTCATTAGCAGAGCGAAAGGGCTGGTGGGGGGTGTATTTGAGACAAGAACAGAGATATAAAGTGGTGCACTGTTGATGAGGGCTTTATACGTTAGGGTCATGATTTAAAATGTTATTCTGGAGGCTATCAGAAGCCAATGGAGAAATTGACAGAGAGGAGCTGCAGACACTGAGCATTGAGTATGGTAGATGAGCCTAACAGAGGTGTCATTATGGATTGGAGTGGAGACAGACATGTAATGGGGAAGCCAGCAAGTAGAGAGTTGCAGTAGTCAAGGTGAGATATGATGAGAGAATGTATTAAAATATTAGTTGTGTATTTTGGAGATTTTTTTTTACCTGAAACTGACAAGATTTGTATATTGATTGTATGTAAGGAATGAACGAGAGGGCAGGGCCGAGTAGACCTTCAAAACAATGGGCCTGAGAGGTGGGAGTGATGATGGCATTGACAACAGTGAGAGAAATTTGAGAAGTGGAAGCTGTAGAAGAGGATGGGAAGATTAGGAGCTCAGTCTTTGATATGTTGATTTTGAATTGACTGGTGGACATCCAGGAGGATATACTTGAGAGGCAACTTGTGCTTGAAGACAGGTGGATAGATTTGGTGCTGAGAGGTAGATTTGCGTGTCATCTGCATATAGATGATACTGAAATCCAAAAGATTTTAATAGGGTACCAAGGTAGGAAGTGTAGATGGAGAAATGTAGGGGGCCTAGGAATGAACCTTGGGGTACACAACAGACAGAGGAGAAGAAGAGGTGCTAGGGAAGATTAAATGTTCAATCTCTAAGAAGGATGTGAAACCTGAGAGAGCTGTGTCAAGGATGCCAAGAGAGTGAAGAGTTTAGATTAGAAGAGGATGGTTAACTATATAAAAGGCAACCAAGAGATCCAGGAGAAATAGAATAGAGAAGTGACCCTTTGACTTGGCGGTGAGCAAGTGATAAGTGACTTTTGTGAGTACTGTTGCTGTGGAGTGTTGGGGCCAGAAGCCCCAAGATACAGTTATGCTTCTCTGTGTAGTAGTATTAGGATGGAGATATATCAAGGAGAAAGGAGCAGAAGTTACTAGTGTTTGGGACTGCCCACGTCTGAATGAGTGTAGACCAACATTAAATCTAAATATGCCTGGACTGGGTACAAACAGATGTTATTAGGCATCTGGATATATTTCCTGACATCCACTGGGAAAGCAGAAGTCAAGCAACCCAAACTCTAAAGCAACCAGAAAAAAATTGAGTATTGTACTTGAAATAAAATGTTTATTTTACAGGGCTCAACAAATGCCAGAAGCCAGGTTGTCATGCCACAAAATGCTTACAGTTACCTAGATTGCATCTACTGTATGTCTCTGCAATTCAGTTTTGAATTGACTGAGCCAGTGTAGTGTTTGCGTTTACTTCAACAGGATCAGCACTTCCCCCTCCAGCTGAACGTACCTGTGTGTAAGTGAGGAGTGAAAGCTGCTGCTGCTAAAACAGCCCTCACTGACAAATATACTTTGCAGAGCATCATAAGTGCAGGATCACCCAAGATGGGCAGGTCACAGCAAAGAGGTCAGTCAAATTCACTGGAGAAGGAACTGGCACCCACTCCAGTATCTTTGCCAAGAGAACCTTATGGATAAATCTGAATAGACCTACAACAGCATAAAGCCTAAATACGCCTGTGAACAATACTATAATTGTATTATTTTATTTGTAGAAACAAATAATCCAGTGTATGCTGCTAAAAATGTATTTGGATCTCAAGCCAAAAACTTGGTTTCTTCATAAAAAAAATACACAATAAAAATAAAAGTCCAACAAATAAAAAATACACCATCATGATGTCAAATATTAAAGCATATTCTTCATCATTTTACTACGTAATGTATCTTTATTATAAATAAATGTTTACTGTGCCTTATAAATTATTTATTTTGACTGGGAGACTATAATTTTATTGCATTGTCTGTAACTCTGTTTATTTCAGAGTCCATTCGAATATATGGGAAGAGATTCGTGCCCTTAACAGAAATGGTGACCAATGAAGATTATAGATAATGAACTGAACAAATGCCCTTGACAAATATGGCGGGTCCGCTATCTCTAATTAGGGCGTTGCAGCATCCCTGCGTAGCGGCGCTCCTTCCAGCCCCTGACACTTATTGTTGGTCAGAGGGGGCGCTCTGGCCGACTAATGTCGCTTCTCGCTTGTTAAGATGGCGGCGGCCTGGGCTGCGGTGGGGGCGCGGAGCCAGAGCCCGTGAATCTGGGAAGTGGGAGCCGCCGCCCGGTTATAACACTAAAGGAAACCAGGTGGGATATCAAGAGGAAGGCCTGACTGAGAAGAACGGGACTTAAACGTGTAGGCCGCGGGAGGGATGTGACCGGCCTGCCTCGGGCCATCCCGGACAGGCAGCTTACGAGAAGCCGGGGATGGGCCAGCAGGTAGGCCGCGTGGGAGGCGAAGCAGCCGGACCACCGCAGCCTCACAGAGGGAACAGAAGCAGTGGAACCAAACCGAGTGGGCATCCCGGGGCTGGGGGCTCAGGTGCTGGGAGCCGCAGGAGAGAGACAGCCGGGAGAAATAACCCTGACACTGGCTTCAACATCTTCACACAGCACGGTAAGTGTCCGGGGCCGTGCCAGGGAGGCCCCCGGGTCCTGTCATAGGGACCGTGCCAGGGAGGCCCCAGGGTCCTGTCATAGGGACCGTGCCAGGGAGGCCCCAGGGTCCTGTCATAGGGACCGTGCCAGGGAGGCCCCAGGGTCCTGTCATAGGGACCGTGCCAGGGAGGCCCCAGGGTCCTGTCATAGGGACCGTGCCAGAGAGGCCCCAGGGTCCTGTCATAGGGACCGTGCCAGGGAGGCCCCAGGGTCCTGTCATAGGGACCGTGCCAGGGAGGCCCCAGGGTCCTGTCATAGGGACCGTGCCCTGGATGCCCCAGGGTCCTGTCATAGGGATTGTGCCAGGGAGGCCCCAGGGTCCTGTCATAGGGACCGTGCCAGGGAGGCCCCAGGTTCCTGTCATAGGGACCGTGCCAGGGAGGCCCCATGGTCCTGTCATAGGGGCCATAGTCTTATAGCTCGGCCAAGCCACACTCTTCCTGTGACACCCCATACATTACATTACATCACATCTGTCAGAATCTGTGATGTCATAGGGTCAGCAACCTAGGACTCTACAGCCAAATGTCATTTCACATTAACATATGGCTATAGAGCACAGGTTCCCAAACTGAGGACCAGGGACCACTTGCCTGGGATTACAAATATATAACAACAATAATCCCAGTGAGTGCACACGCGAGCTGTTGAGAAGTGCCTATATAATAACAGGCATAATAGTTTCTATGGGCTAATGTTCCAATATGTAAAACAAATTATTGATGTATCTAGAATGAATCAATGTGATGTGTGCTTCTCATATAAGCATCATTTGTTAAATATATATATATATATATATATATATATATATATAAATTACATACAAGGAAACTTAGATATACCTTTTCAGGAGCATTCAGAAATAGCATTAGGTGGTCTGCTAAGATCCTTCAAAGTATTCAGTTGGTTCATGGACATCCACCCAAGTTAGATTGTAAGTGGTCTGTGGAAGAAAAAAAATATTGGGGAACACAAATATGCCTTGGTACAGAACAGCATATGACTTTGCTGGATAGCAACAATGAATGAAGCTGCACAAAGAGTTTGTATTTCAGTGGATAAACAATCAATTGGGCAGGTGAAGTCATTGTTGTTCAGTCTAGTCTAACTCTCCGTGACCCCATGGGCTTCAGTACACCAGTCAGATCTTGTGCCTGGTTTTGCTTATCCATAATATTTTCTTGGCAGATATGCTAGAGTGGGTTAGCAGTAACTTCTCTAGTTGACCATGATTTGTCTGACCTCTCTGCTATGACCTGCCCATCTTGGGTGACGCTATGTGGTATAGCTCACATCTTCATTGAGGTACCCAAGCCCCTTCACCATGACAAGGCAGCTCTCCAGAAGTGGGAGGTGAAGTCATAGCCATGCCAAATCAGGAACTCTGGTCTCTTTCTCCTGGTCCTCTTTCTCATCTAAAGCTTCTAAATGCAAAATAAGCTATCCTTTAAATGTTGTTGTTAACTTAATCCTCCATTACTTTGTTAATGTGACACAGAACATTTTATTGCAGATATAAAATGTACACATAAAACTAAACCTAACTTAAAGGTATATGTAAGTCTCCCTGTTTTCTCCCTTTTTCTAATCTAACACACGTTGTTTATAGCACCTAATAGCAGACCTCTCAGCATGTAGCTTTTTTGTTTTAAAACACTTAAGCTTCCGGTAGTAACTCTTATTAGGTGGCTTTTACATTTAGCTGACTAGTGGATCAGTTAGTTGTTCCTTTTACTATAATTAAAGTGACACCGCAAAGATCCTAATCATGGATTAGGCACACACATCAATATGCTTTAAATATTAAAATAAACTACCTAAGTGTTTGTTTGCATATCTAAAAAATACCTTTATTTAGTTCTGTTTTTACATACTCCAGCTCCCAAAATAGTCCCTACAAGAGTCTGCCCCTAACTCATGCACACAATGTTTCTATTGGTACTAGATGTAGTAGCCAATTAGACTGTTTCTCAACAGCATGATTTGAAATGCTTCTGAGAGATAATCTGTGAAAGAAAATGTTTAGCTATGTAAATAAACACTTAGCCTAATTTATTTATTTATTTATTTATTTATTTTTGTGTGTGGTTTTCAAGACTGTGACCTGATAGACACACAAGGCACTTGTGTCCATGGTCATGCCGATCCACTTGACATATGACACAACACTGAGTGGCTCTATGGCAACATTTGGGAGCTTCCCTGTAGATAGGACAGATGGGCTTCTCATTGTCAATGTGATCTTAGTGAAATGTTGTAGAGAGATTATTTTGCATATATTGAATCTTCCCTCACAAATGTGACCTCATCATCCATTCTGAGGTTGGTGGGTTTGAGAGGAGTGTGGAATATAAGAAGTTTATATAATTGTATTTCTTAATATACTGAATCCTGTTCATAGTAGAGTTTCTGAAAGATGTGCTCTACTTTTATATGCGATTTGCTAAAAGTCTGTTGTCTGGTAAAGGACCACACTTACATTTTTTTTCCCAATATGGTCTATTGAATAGCTAAACATGATAATATGAAAAATCGCATCTGTAGTTGTGGATCTTGCGATGTTGATCACACAGGCGAGTCAGCGCCGCCGTCACACATGCGAAACGGCTGCGCAGCACTTAGACGCAGTACTTAGATGAGCCTCGCAGCACTGTTCAAGCGCGTAACTCTAAAAACCCACCAAAAATAAGAATTAATTTACAAAAAAATCTCACACAAAGCACAGGGAGAGGGACAGGAAGCCTGGGAGTGAGGTTGCAAGCAAATTACACCCATATTTGTTGTTTTTCGTCACTCGAAAATCAACTAAGCGAGGGGAAAAATGGCGTACAAGAAATGCAAAATTTCAGAAACCGCATGAAAACTGGACTCAGCAACGCCAGGCTTGGAAAACATACAAAATACACGATGCTTAAGACAGTAACAATGCCAGGCACGCAGGACTTTAAAAAGAAAACAAACGGCAATCACTGCGCGCCACGCAAACATGCAGTGGACACACATAGGAGAAAGGGACAGAGGAGATGCTGGATAAAGAGACACATGGCATTCCCAAGCATTAAACTTGCAGGTTAACGAACACTGCAATGTGCGGCCCGTACAGTAGGCAAGAGGAAAGGCTTGCAATGAGCGCCAAAGCTGCTCTAATGTGAACATTCCTCAGGATTACATACCTGTCAGTGGCGAAGGCGCTGAGAGCCGAATGAGAGCCGAAGGTGCTCAGAGGACCAAAAGCCTCACATTGTGTGTCAAACAGCATTGCCAGCCCTATAAATGTAATCCTGTCATTTTTGTCTTGCAAGTTCCTAGTGTTTCATAAAACACAATCTTTTAAATTATGTGCAATTATTTAATACCTCCATTTTCTTTTCGCTGCTGATTCTGTCTTTCTTTTCTTTTCTTTTTTTTACTTTCTCAGAAGCTTGTGTCCTAAATGAATGCAATGCCAGTTACTGCTAGTTTTAGATGCCACATTGCTTCCTCTGCGTCCAAGGTCTCCTCCCATCTCACAAAGTTTATCAGCAGAATCCAAAATGGTAGATTCCACAGAAGCATAATTGCATATAAAATCTAAAACAAAAATTGTCTATTCAAAAGAGAATATGTTAAATATAGGACTACAATGACCCTTTCAATTACTTGTACATGATATAGTTGTCAGAAACAATCTTTTTTTTTTTTCTCTCCGTTGAGTTTTCCATTAAAATGAATTTATTGCAGTGTTCGGATAGTAATGACTAAGCAAAACTACATAGGTTATTTAGTATGCAGCCTTTCAGTGTAAAACTCAGTGGGACAGTTGCTTCAACTGACACTAATGCATTTGCTGTGGTTCTCAGGAGGCTCACATTGTAGGTCGGGTGATACAATATCGATTAGAAGCATTGCCGGCCTTACTAAGGGCAATTGATCTAAGATTTATAGTCGCGCTAGATCATTTTTATTAGAAGCTTTAGGCTCTCACTGTGAAAATGCCATTTAAAACCTATTTAACAAGAGTGAGGTTAACACATTTATTATACTTTGTAATATATTTGGCAAGCCATGGAATACATCTATGTACTCTTCTTTGCTTTTTGTTTAACACGTCTCCTTTATAGGCTTTTTAGCACGAGGAATCCTCCAAGGCTCCAACTGATCACGGCATGTTGTAATAGAAGTTATTTTCCTAACGAGTAATGATAGGAAAATCTATAGCAATTTTGCCCCTACCCACCTCCCAAATGGTAAATATTTATACTTTTATTGTTCACTTCCTTGCCTATAGGGTAATCCATAATCAGTGGTTCTGTCTATTTCATTCTCCTTACCTTAGCAGATCATAATCTGGTACATTGTTTACTTTTGTGGATAGGCAGCACTTCTTTGCTTCAGTATTGTTCCGATAAGAAGCTGTGTGAGCAAGCAGCTTTGTGGCTGATTAAAACAAATATATATTTATATTACATTGTTCCTTTCAGCGCAATATTTGCTGGTGTGAAGGAGCATACCTGTGTGTTTGAATACACATCTCTTCTTCTAACCTTAAATAAATACACCAAATAAACTCTCCAGCTGTCAGTTTATGCTTGCAATTCTTTGCACCAAACAGACCCTAATCAAAGTCAGATGGAGCTGGTGTTTGTGGTACATTACTCAATCAATATAATATATAATATATTATGTTGGTAATTTTGGTCCTAAATGTTATACTAATTGCATTTCTTTTAACTCATAGGGCAGGTTTTGTGAGTGTTTACACACCATAAAACAATTAATTATTAATAATTAGACTTTTCCGCCTCCAAAGCATAATTTAACTAAAATGTATCAATGACCAAAATGTTTCTAGAAAGTTAAAATAAAATCAACCTTGGATTTATCATCTATTATATGTGATATGTATTATTAGTCATCCCCATTGCTGTCTTATAAAGACCCTCTATCTTTCAGGATTTAATTGGTGGGGATGACCTAGTAATACATTACAACTTTTTTTTTTTTTTTTTATCAAAAAGTTTTATCCCATTATAAATACTAATTCTTTACAGTAGCTTAATAAAAATAACTATTGTTACTTTCTCTATTGTTTGAAGGGATACTGCCACCTCAACAATAAGCTATTTTTTTGTTTTTATACATTGTATTAACTACAAAAACAAGAAAGAGTTCCCATTTAGTAGAACACTCTAGTATTCTTTATTTTTTTTACCTGAAATAATCCTAAAACTTAACCTTTAATTAAAAGAATTTAAAGACTAATAGTGGAGTAGTAAAGTATTAATATACACTCCAATGCTGAAACTCATTCTTATAAGGAGCTACAACAGAAAAAAGTGTATTTGGATTTGTTAAAGAGAGATGAGGTGGCCCAGCATCAGCTTGCAGTGTTCTCGCCAGGTAGTCACAGCCTTACAATGCGTGCCTGTGCACAATCTGCTTCACAAGCTGGATGGCACTCAAAACCGGGCAGAGCTTTGGCAATACCAATTCCATAATAGTATCAGAGTTCCCTAGTGTGGGAGAGGGTTAATTTAATCTGCCCACCAAAATGTTGGTGATGCATGGATAACCTCACTTGAAAAAGGGTTGACCTTTCTTCAGATAAATTTAAACATGACAAGATACCTGTTGCAAAGCAATAACATGATTGTGTCAATATTTTGGCATTTTACCCATTATCTTCCCTGGCTTAAATAAGAAAAATGAGTCCAGTTAGAAAGGGAATCCACAGACTTCTGGTTTGGCAGACATCCTGACAAGCTACTCTTCACAAGTCCTAAGTGCCTTGTAAAGCATAAGACCCAAGACTGAGAACAGGTGGACTCCTAAATGTTGTGGGACCGTGGGCCATGTGCTAATCGAGGTCTGTCTAAGGCTGTTGACTTTTCCGATTATGAATCAGGCTAAATAAACTTATTTTTTTTGAGTTGGCCATGAAGCAACCTCACCAAGTAACTCAAAGGGTTGCAAATCAAATTATACAGGCTGTAGCCCACATCATTACTTGTATTGTTGAATTTATAAATTAAATAAGGGAGATTACCTCCAAGCTCTTTTCTGCCTTCTTTGAGATGCAAGCAGTACTACTGTACAGTTCCAAGGACCACTGTAGGAGCCTCTGGAACCCTGCTCTGCCTGTAAACATTTCTTGCAATGTGCAAACCTGAAAGCCACCTGACTGTATACATGTGACATAGAGCTAAGAGCTACAATCTACTTGGTCTAAACAACAAATTAACCTAAATGCTGGAATGGGGGAAAAATAGTGAACTACCCCCATAACTGATCAAGCTTAGACAACCTGACTTACTGCAGCTGTCAAGACCTCCCTGTGGTTTTAAGAAAATGGAAATGCGGGTAGGGATTCGCTCCAAAGTGGACCCACTCGAACACTGTGACACTATGAAACCATGCTCTGAAACATCAAGGTTTTACCACTGGATGATGCACTGTGTTGCCACTACTCATAGCATCCTCTGCTGTGCAGATAATACCAGATGCTGTGTCTCTTTAAGATGATCTTCTTAACCAGACAGTATCCCTCACCAAAGAATTTGCTAAAGTGGTCTTTTATACTTGGTTCTTTGTACTGACGACCCTGTTGGCTACATAACATACATCTATGATACATATAATCGAGAAATATAATCCTGGTAGCCTGCTCCAGTAGTAGAATATATCCGCTTAAGACGTTTAAGTTAGACCTACTAGGTGTGTCTTAGTGGCTTGAGAATTGTTATAACTTCTCTATCTAATTTTGATTCTGAATTTTGAAATTAAAGTCTAATATTTAATGTAAAAACTACATTTTAAGCAACAATCTGGCATGCTGGTCCTTGCACTTCATGGAAGATATTCTATTGCCTCCCTTCTCCAACCCCTCTACCACCTATTGAAATATAAGACTCATGGTATACCTTTGTATCCTTTTTAACCTAGCTCTTTTAGGAGTTGGCTGGGACCAATCATTTGCATTTGCAATGAGTTAGCCTAGCCCAGGTTAGATGTTCTTACAATTTGTTACCTGCTGTTTGTATATATGTGACAGATAACATATTCTATATGCTTTGATACCTTCTAATAAAACATATGATAACAAATATAATTAAAAAGGACATCCCTCTTTCTTTCGAGAGGGACCATTTGGAGTCATAATTACCTCTCAAGATAATGGCATATTTCTTTACTATGATACCCAACTTAAATAAGAACAAAGTAATCAGGACCAGCAGTCATGATAGACGTGTATAAAACTTAGTTTGGCTTAATATTTGTGTTTAATTTTTAATATTCTCTAATATGTTGATAGTTTGCTTAGTAGTGTAAAAAAAAATGATACCCCTCTATGAAATTGTATTGTAATAAAAAAAAAAAGTAGCAGCAGAGATTGACAAATCTGCGAGCCATGAAGCCATGTCTCCTAAAATATTACTGTTTGCCCCCCCCCCCCTTTTTTTTTTTTTTTTTTTTTTTTTTTTTTTTTTTTAAATCCTGCCTGGCTCCAAAGTTTCAGATACATTTATCAACCCATAGATATTATTATTATTATTATTATTATTATTTTTTTTTTTTTTTTTTCAGTTTGTATAGTTGTATATGTTGGTGTTTTGGAAAGTTGAAACGATTCTGAAATCAGATTAGTAAAACTGTAGGTGGTTGACATTATTCAGGAAAGATACGCTATTGATTTGAAATAAACTTTATAGGATAGAAAATGTAAAAAAATTAACAGACTTTCCTACCTGCTTTCTGTTTAGTCATTCAGCTGTCCAACTCTCCATGACTATGGACTGCAGCACACCAGGCACATCTGTCCGCCACTGCTCCTCTGAACTTCATCATGCACATTGCTTCAGTGACCTAATCTATCCATCGCCACCTCCGTCTTCCCCTTCTTCGAGCGCCTTTAATCTTTCCCAGCATCAGAGTCTTCTCTAGGGAAAACTGTTTTGTCATATGACCAACATATTTGAGATTTAGCTCCATGTTACCTTCCAGTGAACAGTTTTTCTTGAATTCCTGTGTATTGATTGATTGGATCTTCTTGTAGTCCAAGGGACTCTAAGCAATCTTCTCCAACACCACAATTCAAAGGCGTCAATTCTACTGTGCTCAGACATCTTTATGGTCCAGCTCTCACATCCGTATGTTACTACTGGGAATACCACAGTTCTAACTATGCTGATCTTTGTTGATAGTTTCATATCTTTATTCTTTAATGGCTTGTGCAGACTTTTTATACCTTTCCTCCCCAGAAGCAAACATTTATTTCTTTATATTTCATGGCTGTAGTCACCATCTGCAGCCACCTTGGAGCAGAGGAAAATAAAATGTGTCACTTCTTCCACCATCTAGCAGCAAGCCAGCTCTTGCACTCTTCTTTCACCCTCTTCAATAGGTCCTTTAGTTCCTCCTCACATTCAACCATCAGAGTATGGTCATATGTGTATCTGACGTTATTGATATTTGTCCCAGCAATATTAATTCCTGCTTTTGATTTGCCTAGCCTTATCATTATGTATATACACCTTTTCACACTTCTTTCCTGATATTTATCCATTTGGTGGTTCCATGTTTGGTGCTAAACAAGGCTTCTGGTACCTAATTTCAATCTGTTATTGTGATCAACACAGTCAAAAGCTTTAGAATAATCTATGAAGCAGTGGTACATGTTTTTCTTGCCCTCTCTTGCTTTCTCTATTATCCAGCGGACATTGGCAATTTGATCTCTTGTGCCTCTGCAAAACCCGGCTTGCACATCTGGTAGTTCTTGGTCCATATATATTGTTCAATAATTGGAGCACTCTTTGGCACATTTTCCAAATTTTGTTGGCATTATGCAAGCAAAGCTTTCACAGCATCTTCTTGTAGTATTTGAACAGTTGAGCTGAGATTCTATCAACTCCTGCAGCCTTATCAGCAAGGCATCATCTTCCATCTCTTTACATGACTTATTACAGGAGATCTACTTGTCTCTCTTCTTGCTATCATCTTGAATTTTGCATTCAGTTAGGCAAAGATTTATCTCCACAACTTTTCACTTACCTTCTTTCTTGGGCTACTTTTGAAAGTCTCATCAGACAGCCAGTTTGCCTTTCATTTGTTTTTCTAATACACCACAATTCAGTGTTGTAGAACATGTTTTAATACTACCTAAAATGCAAGCTAAACCCAGAACTATAAAACTTTATAATACATTTTAGTAAATGACCACTTTTTTTTATTTTTTTATTATTACACGAACGGCTAAAAATCTGCAGTCTTAGGTCTGTTTACAAACTCACTGCTGACTGTTCCATAATTAACAATATCTGCTGACATTGGCCAGTGCAAGCTCCATGAACACGATTTGTTTTTTTTTTCTCTGCATTCTGGAATGTAATCAGCCATCAGTTAACCCACAAGTAACATATGCAGGAGTTTCCATCAATCATTTACCTGCACAGATGAATTTGGGAATGGTTAACCATCTTTCTGTCTATGCTCTCTGTACAGAGCTCTTACTGTCAGTGTGCCTGTGAACAGACACTTCATTTATGATTTAAAAAAAAAAAACTTTGTGTGAGGCACCTATTTCAATTGATGTGCTCCAAACTGACCCTTTAAGTATTTAGCCACAAACCAAAGGTATATTGCTAAAGTGTTAAGTCTGGTTAAAAAAAAAAAACATTACTTGTTTAAATAAACCACGAAAAATCACTTTTTTTTTTTTTTTCTTTTAAATGCAAAATCCACGTATTTGTCACAAATGGGCTCAATGCTGAAGGGGCTACGTTTGAATAATTGAAAGAGACTTCAGAGAGTGTAAACCTAAACAAAAAGTCATCCCCTGTCCCCTAATATTGGTGCTGTTCCTTGGTCTCCAAAAGTATGACAGAATGTAGAGCACCTTTCCTAAAAGAACCACTGTATTTTTCTTAAATTTAAGGCATTTTGCCTGTGTAGGTTTTGTGATAATATATATATATATATATATATATATATATATATATATATATATATATATATATATATATATATATATATATATATATATATATATATTTTTTTTTTTATTACTAGCAAAGGAGGAATGTAGTGCTTGACCAGAGCTGCACAATTTGTTTTTGTGGTGGTTTTGATACACTAGACCTTTTAAACTCTGCCATAAAAACTGTTGCAGATTGTAAAGCACATTTCTTTAAAGGGGCATGGAAGGTTTCTGGATTCCCTAGGCATTCGTGAAATCTTACAAAGAGTTCCTAATTTCTATTCTCCCCTCTGCAGCTCATAAAGACAGGTTGCACTGCCTCCTAGTAACCAGTCAATGGCAATATTCTGCAACACAGTGCTTGAGAGGTCATGGATTGGCTAATTGGAAATGCTACTTTCCAGTGTGCATATTCATGAGCTGCCTGAGCTAGAGGGCAGACCCAAGCAAGAGAAAAACAACTTTTTAAGACTTCTTGAAAAATATTACACAAGTCCACGTCCCTTTTAATTGCTGCCAACAAAAATATTCAGTGTTGAGGCAACAGTGATTTGTGCGCTACACTCTCCAGCAGTTTGGAGAAGGTGGGAGGCGCTCCAGCCTAAATTTGTTTTATACCAACATTTACATTTAAATGATACAAGGCTGGAAAAATGGTGATCCTTTAATCTTTTTGCAGATTTAATTTACTAAATTGGCCATTGTAGCCCAAATAATTCTGCAAAAAGTGTAACTAATATTTTGAGTGGAAATGAGATGGCCTATACGTGTAAAGAAAATAACGTCCGTGAGACAAGGATGAATAGTTTCTTCCGCTTTCCTGATATGTTACAGGAAACAATATCCATTGTTTTGAATGGTTATCTGCTCTTGTTTTACAATGAAATCCCTTTCAGTTTACTACTAAACTAACCCATTATTTATTATCCCCATGTATGGCTTTATGCTAATTTTCTTTAATTTATATTAGATGTGCAAAGAAAACCTTCAGTAATGTATAAAGTTTATTTTAAACCTGAATATTTGGGACTACAGTTCCACTTTTAGGATGGATTACTGCTGACTATTTCAAATGGAGCTACTGGCAATATTGTAAAGCTGCTCTTTAAAGTTATTTTTTTTAAGCTTTGCAACACTATTTATTTTTATTTATTTATGTTTTCATTCAAGGGAAAAAAAAAATAACTTTAGGGCTTAACAAATGGTTGTGAAACTTAGGAGCTAGGAAGGTAATGAAGAGCCAGGAGCTAAATGGTGCTCAAAAATTGTGCTATTGCAAGGTTTAGTGCCAAGTGAGGAATTACAAGGAAAAGGAGCTCTATAGAACCAGCGTTAAAAGTGGTATACACATCAAACTGCTTTAGGCTTTGACAGATTTGTTTAAAATCTAGCAGCTAGATCTAATGCTTAGGAGCTTGCATGATTATCCTTCTCTCTCTTTTTTTTTTTTCTTTTTGTGTGTTAAGATTTACCCAAATATCCCGGGATTTATAGCCTGATATAATCGAATTTTTAAATGCACCAAATCAGTGCTAATATTTCACAGTTTTTTACTTTATTTAAAAATGTATTTTAAGGCACAAATTTTGATGAAACTTCTGATTAACTTTTGTTTGAATATGCTTGTGCATGGGGCTGTTATATATGTATGCACATTTATATGTGAAGTCAATGAAAAAATAGTCTCAAATACATATACCGACGCAGAACAAAGTTGCTTTTACATTTTGTCATGGTGAGCGCATGACTGCACATTTGGCAGGAGACCCCTCATATATAAAAGTGGCATTTAATAAAAATAAATAAATCTAAAAAACGGTGCTTTAGTGCTCATGACTTATAAAGATGCTAATGTTTGTTACATGTAGAATTGTATATTAAAGGGTAGCTCTTAGTTGCCATTGTGCTTCCAGATGATGATGATGGTGTGTGTGATTAATAAATACATAAAAATAAATCTGTGAGACGCATTAATAGCAATCCCTTTATCTCTGTTTCACCCATGAGAGGGTTTCTTTAGGAGTTTATTACAAACAAGTGAAGGTTCTCCTAACTAAACTGATTTTTAATGGTACTGGTAGCATGGTAAGATCTTGATAGCATCTTTGAACCATTTCTCACTTTCACACTCAAATGCTAATCAAGATCTATAGGTAGGAAACATTCTAGTTTTTAGGCACCCTTACTCTACATACATCTAAAACCTATACATCCTTCATGACTACTAATAAGAAATGTCTGCTAATTTAGATTTTTTAGTCTACCCCACATTTTAAAATATACGGTACATGCTCCCTGATCACCAGCAGACAAATACTGCTAGTGGTGTGGACTTACTTTCTTTAAAAAAATAAATTACCAAAATATAGAAGCCAGCATTTTTTTTGAGTCCCGTTCTCTGAAAATGTATATCTGTGTATACAGTATCTCACAAAAGTGTGTACACCCCTCATATTTTTGTAAATATTTTATTATATCTTTTCATGTGCCAACACTGAAGAAATGACACTCTGCTACAATGTAAATTACTAAGTATAAATTTGCTGTCCCCTTAAAATAACTCAACACACATTAAAGTCCAAACCATTGGCAACAAAAGTGAGTACACTCCTAAGTGGAAATGTCCAAATTGGGCCCAAAGTGTCAATATTTTGTGTAACCACCATTTATTTTCCAGCACTGCCTTAACCCTCTTGGGCATGGAGTTCACCAGAGCTTCACAGGTTGACACTGTAGTCCTCTTTCACTCCTTCATGATGACATCACAGAGTTGGTGGATGTTAGAGACTTTGCACGCCCCCATCTTCTGTTTTTTGAGGATGCCCCACAGATGCTCAATAGGGTATGGTCTGGTGACATGCTTGGCCAGTCCATCACCTTTACCTTCAGCTTCTTTAGCAAGGCAGTGGTCGTCTTGGAGGTGTGTTTGTGGTCATTATCATGTTGGAATACTGCTCTGTGGCCCAGTCTTCGAAGGGAGGGGATCATGCTCTGCCTCAGTATGTCACAGTACATGTTGGCATTCATGGTTCCCTCAATGAACTGTAGCTCCCCGGTGCCGGCAGCACTCATGCAGGCCCAGACCATGACTCTACCACCACCAAAAGTATACATCTATACTGAGGAAAGGTAGTTGAAATAATCCCTAAATGACAGATAAACGGATAAGGCACAATGAACACAAAAACACTGAAATGAGATGAAACCCTCAGTTTGAACGTAAACAGTGATGCAGAGAGTGGAGGCAGCATCTGACATCATCAGGTAAAGGCATATAGCTGGAATCAACACAACATATTATAGAAAACGTATATACACACATAGACGTGTGTGTATTGAGTCATGATAAAGATAGAGAGATATATATATACTAGCGAATTGCCCGTCAAAAAATGACGGCAATGAAATTGTAAGGTAGCTAAATTAGTAAATGAATATACTTTACCTATTTTGAAGCATTGTGATGAAGAGCTGGCAATCTGTGTTGATGTAGCTGCAGCATTAGTGGTGTGGAGCTGCTGTATAAGCATGCTGAATGTGTGCAGTGTAACACTGTGCGTGCGCGAGACCAAACCGTTAGCGTAGTCGTGTACTTCCGCATTGGTGTAAAATGGCGAGTAATGTGTGGTATAGGTCTGTATCGGAATATCCGTAGGTGTTTTGTGGTGTTTTGCGAGTTTAGAGTGCTGTAGCCTCGTTTTCGTTTTGTTCGGCGGCCATTTTTTCTCTCGCTTAGATTTTTTTTTTAGTCTCTAAACTGTTTTATTTAGATTAAAATCGAGGTGTAAGTTGCATTTTTGAGGTCCTGGGTGCTCCCTCTTGGTGTAGGTAAGTTTTTTATGTATGTGCTGTGTGTATGTATTGTGTTTTAAATGTTTGTATGTCGGCGTGTTGCGTCCGATGTTTGCGAGGTCGTAATGTGTGGTAACGTGTTTCGTACGTTGTTTGCGTTCCTCGTAAAATTTAGCGAGTGTCGTAATTTGTGTGTCGTGTTTTTTGAGTAGTGACGTGAATTTTGCGAGGGTTTGAGGCCCTTGCCCAGTGACCTCGCCAGCAACTGAGTCCCTCGCTTCGCGAGGGGCCTCAGTTGCTGGCATGGAGCGCCTTCGGCGCTCCATGCCAGCAACTGAGGCCCTTGCCCAGTGACCTCGCTACGCGAAGGGCCGCGGGCTTGCTACGCGAGCCCGCAAGCGTGAGCAACGACTTGTACGCTCACAAATATATATATATATATATATATATATATATATATATATATATATATATATATATATATATATATATATATATATATATATATATATATATATATATATATATATATATATATATATATATATATATATATATATATATATATATATATATTTTTTTTTTTTTTTTTTTTTTTGGTCTTGGCTTGCATGAGTGCTGCCGGCACTGGGGAACTACAGTTCATTGAGGGAACCATGAATGCCAACATGTACTGTGACATACTGAAGCAGGTGATGGACTGGCCAAGCATGTCACAAGACCTAAACCCTATTGAGCATCTGTGGACATCCTCAACCGGAAGGTGGGGTAGTGCAAAGTCTCTAACATCCACCAGCTCTGTGATGTCATTATGGAGGTGTGGAAGAGGACTCCAGTGGCAACCTGTGAAGCTCTGGTGAACTCCATGCCCATGAGGGTGAAGGCAGTGCTGGAAAATAATGGTGGCCACACAATATTGACACTTTGGGCCCAATTTGGACATTACCACTTAGGGGTTTGAGTTATTTCAATGGGACTGCAAATTTACATTGTTATACAGGCTGTACACTTACTAATTTACATTGTAGCAGTGTCATTTCCTCAGTGTTGCCACATGAAAAGATATAATAAAATATTTACAAAAATGTTAGGGATGTACACACTTTTGTGAGATAGAATATGTTGGCATTTTCTAAATAAACGATAATAAAATATTCATAATTATGGCATCAGTGGAAGAAATGTCTGTTTCAGGTTTCTGCAGAGATTTGTGCTTTTTCCATCATGAACGGATCTCCAGCAGAGATAGGAGAAATGCTGCTTCCTGTCGGTTTTCCTCTAGTGGCTGCAGTTTGAAGATCTCTGGAAATGAAAGCCAAGGGTCAGCCAACTTCATGCAAGATATCTTGGCACCATAATGTCACGAGCACTTTCCAAGAATAGGGGCAGTGTCTCACAAGCAAAAATATATATTGCGTGTTAATCCTTTCGGTTTAGAGTAGAGATTGGCAATCAATTTCACATATGGCTATTTTAGTCCTGAAAAAAGTTACAGTTCAAGGACCTCAACAGGTAAATAACACTTGTTTGTAAAACTAACAAAAATTAGCAGCTGTGTAAGCCATGGATATAAAAAGATGTTTAGAGAAATGTAGCATTTTTGAAGACTTGGTTTATGGATAGACTATTTCATCTTGTCTTTGTTGCTTCTATTTCTGATAGCTTGATCATGAGGGGTGTATTTCTGTCTAAAAGTTGGCTAAGAAGGTCAGGATTATTTGTTAGATAATTTAAAATGACAGCATTCCTTTTAACTAACAGGCCTCTAAATTTGTGAGTTTTCAGTCTTGCTAGGTACTTTAGGGTAATCACTGTGTATATTTTAGTTTTAAGCTCAGTCAGGGCCCTCCAATTCTTTTGCCTTGCTTATACTCTTTTTGACTTTAACTTTACCCTGTATGGCATGTTGATGCCATACAAATAAAGGAAATAACAGACCCAGAAGCAAACGGCTTGCAGCAATAGATTTTGGTTATGTTAAACACCCTTTTCTCACACAGACACCTTCCACCAAGGTACTGTCGATGCTTCCATGGTTCTTTCGCTTGGCCCATGGAATCTCCGCACTATGGAGGGACAAAGATAAAGCAAGTGTTTTGTGGCTACAAAATGGGGCTGTACAGTTGTGCTCAAACGTTTGCATATCCTTGGTGAATTGGTAATATATGTACCATTTTTAAAGAAAACATGAGTGAGTAGGCAAAACACATTTCTTTTATTTCTTATGGGATGCATATTCAACTGTAGGTTATAACAGAATGGCACAATCATAAAACAATACATGTCAACAAAGAAAAAAATGAAATGACACTGTTCAAAAGTTTGCATACCCTTAGTTCTTAATTCTGTGTATTGCCCCCTTTAGCATCAATGACAGGCTGCAGTCTTTTGTAATAGTTGTCTGAGTCCCCTAATTCTTGCAGGTGTTATAGCTGCCCATTCATCTTGGCAAAATGCCTTCAGATCTTGCATGAACCGCATGTTTAATATCATTGATCCACTATGGGGAGATTGCATAGTCAGGAGACTATGATGGCCACTCCACAACCTTCACCTTTTTCTGCTGTAATCACTGAGGGGTCAACTTGGTCTTGTGCTTAGGGTCATAGTCATGCTGGAAAGTCCAAGAGCATCCCATGCGCAGCCTTCGTGCACAAGAATGCAAATTGTCTGCCAATATTTTCTGATAACCTGCTGCATTCATCTTGCCATCAATTTCCACAATAATGCCTGTGCCTTTTAGAGCTCATTACCCCCCCCCCCCCCCCCCCCAAAAAAAAATCAGCTTCACAGTGGGGATGGTATTCTTTTCACTATAGGCCTTTTTGACCCCTCTCCAGACATAACGCTTATGATTGTGACCATAAAGCTCTATTTTGGTCTTGTCACTCCAAAATACAGTGTGCCAGAAGCTGTGAGATACAGTGGATATAAAAAGTCTACACACCCCTGTTAAAATGTCAGGTTTCTGTGCTGTAAAAAAATGAGACAAAGATAAATCATTTCAGAACTTTTTCCACCTTTAATGTGACCTATAAACTGTGCAACTCAATTGAAAAACAAACTGAAATCTGTTAGGTAGAGGGAAGAAAAATAAAAAATAAAAATAATGTGGTTGCATAAGTCTGCACACCCTCTTATAACTGGCGATGTAGCTGTGTTCAGAATTAAGCAATCACATTCCAAATCGTGTTAAATAGGAGTCAGCATACACCTGCCATCATTTGAAGTGCCTCTGATGAACCCCAAATAAAGTTCAGCTGCTCTAGTTGGTCTTTCCTGAAATTTTCTTACTCGCATCCCACAGCAAAAGCCATGGTCTAAAGAGAGCTTCCAAAGCATCAGAGGGATCTCATTGTTAAAAGGTAGAAGGGTACAAAAGAATTTCCAAGGCATTAGATATACCATGGAACACAGTGAAGACAGTTATCATCAAGTGGAGAAAATATGGCACAATAGTGACATTACCAAGAACTGGAGCTCCCTCCAAAATTGATGAAAAGACGAGAAGAAAACTGGTCTGGGAGGCCTATAGCAACATTAATGGAGCTGCAGGAATATCTGGCATGTACTGGCTGTGTGGTACATGTGACAAAAATCTCCCGTATTCTTCATATGTCTGGGCTGTGGGGTAGAGTGGCAAGACGAAAGCCTTTTCTTACGAAGAAAAACATCCAAGCCAGGCTACATTTTGCAAAAACACATCTGAAGTCTCCCAAAAGCATGTGGGGAAAGGTTTTATGGTCTGATAAAACCAAGGTTGAACTTTTTGGCCATAATTCCAAAAGATCTATGTTTGGCGCAAAAACAACACTGCACATCACCAAAAGAACACCATACCCACAGTGAAGCATGGTGGTGGCAGCATCATGCTTTGGGGCTGTTTTTCTTCAGCTGGAACTGGGGCCTTAGTTAAGATAGAGGGAATTATGTACAGTTCCAAATACCAGTCAATTTTGGCACAAAACCTTCAGGCTTCTGCTAGAAAGCTGAACATGAAGAGGAACTTCATCTTTCAGCATGACAACGACCCAAAGCATACATCCAAATCAACAAAGGAATGGCTTCACCAGAAGAAGATTAAAGTTTTGGAATGGCCCAGCCAGAGCCCAGACCTGAATCCGATTGAAAATCTGTGGGGTGATCTGAAGAGGGCTGTGTACAGGAGATGCCCTCGCAATCTGACAGATTTGGAGTGTTTTTGCAAGTCAACATGTGCCATGCTGATAGACTCATAGCTAAAAAGACTGAGTGCTGTAATAAAATGAAAAGGTGCTTCAACAAAGTATTAGTTTAAGGGTGTGCGTACTCATGCAACCATATTTTTTTTTCTTCCCTCTACCTAAAAGATTTCAGTTTGTTTTTCAATTGAGTTGTACAGTTTATAGGTCACATTTTAAAGGTGGAAAAAGTTCTGAAATGATTTATCTTGGTCTCATTTTTTTACAGCGCAAAAAACTGATATTTTAACAGGGGTGTGTAGACTTTTTATATCCACTGTATGTCAAGGTGTTGTCTGGTGCATATTGTAACCCGCCTTTTTTGTGGCATTGGCGCAGGAAAAAGCTTCTTTCTGGCATCTCAACCATGCAGCTCATTTTTGTTCAAGTATCGTCGTATTGTGCTCCTTGAAACAACCACACCATCTCTTTCCAGAGCAGCCTGTATTTCTCCTGAAGTTACCTGTGGGTTTTTCTTTGCATTCAGAACAATTCTTCTGACAGTATCAAGAGCTCCCAAATCAAGATTTTCCACTTCTTAATAAGTGATTGAACAGTACTGACTGGCATTTTCAAGGCATTGGATATCTTTTTATATCCTTTTCTGTCTTTATGAAGTTCCATTCCCTTTTACACAGGTCTTTTGTGCTCCCCATGGCTCAGTTTCTCGCCTGTGCAGTGCATCCACGTGAGAGCTAACAAACTCATTGACTATTTATACACAGACACTAATTGCAATTTAAAAAGCCACAGGTGTGGGAGGTTAAAATTGCAACTAAAGGTTCATTTGTTTGTCACCTTGTGTGTCTGTAACAAGGCCACAAATTCAAGGGTATGTAAACCTTTGATCAGGGCCATTTGGGTGATTTCTGTTTATCATTTATGATTTAAAAAGGAATGGCTTCATATGATCACTATGCTTCAATAAAAGACGTTTTTTGTTTTTTTGTTAGTTTTTTTGCATGATCCGTCATATTTTTTTAAAAAATGCCAAAATTTCACAATTTCTGCCAGGGTATGCAAACTTTTGAGCACAACTGTATTTTGTGCATATGAAGATGATATTTGTATTTGCTGCAGTAAGAACAATATTGCATACCCTCAAACAACTGAATGGGGGCAGTAGGAGCTAATTGCTTTTTAGGAATCTACATATATAGCAATGCCACTTTTGCTACTTACTGCTTGTGGTCTCATGAAGCAGCTGGTTGGCGTGTGGGAGAGTCTGTCAGTCACAGAGAATGAGAACTTTACATTAGCCTTCTTTACAGGTCAACAAACTTTGGACTGCTAGCCACTAGTAGTCTGGGGGTTTCACTAGTTGGTCCATGGAACAACTGGGATTACAATAAAGTTACAGAAGAAAAATAATAAAAAAAGAAAAAGAAAGCGATACAGAAGTATCTAGATGATCGTTTTTATGGTTAAGTGCATAGGGTATGTTCCTTCATCAGTGGTTGACAAATGTATCTGAAATGTAGGAGCCAATCAAAAAAAAAATAGGAGCCAGTGTGTGGAATACATATAGGAACATTTGTATTGTAGATAAAAAAACTATTTTTCCAGCTGTAAAATGGAGTTGTGACTTCCTGGCTCTTGGCATTTGTCAAGTCCTGTCCTTCATGCACAGTGCATTATAATTAAGGGGCCACTGCAGTTCAAGAAAATAGTTCCAAACTAATATTCACAGCTGTATACCCATGAACAAAATATTTCTGACGTTTTGAAGACTCTGTGTGTGTGTGTGTGTGTGTGTGTGTGTGTGTGTGTGTGTGTGTGTGTGTGTGTGTGTGTGTGTGTGTGTGTGTGTGTGTGTGTGTAAGTATAGGAATCTATTTTGTGTTGGTTACATCACTTTCTCAAATCTGAATCGTAAGGGTGTGTGTTTTGGCTATTGGTGGAGAGCCGGATGGGGAATGTGCCAACAGAGACCCATTGGTAAGATTTAAATAGATACAATGCCTCTTTCCTCTTACTGGCACAGAAGCAGACTCCTTGCATCATTCACTGCAGCAATAACTCTCCTGAAATGTAAACTGCTCTCCTGCACACACACACCTTGTAGCAAAGTGTCATGGATCTCTCCAGGGTCCTGAGTCATTATTTTTTAATTTAAAAAATATATGTATATTTTTCCTTTATTGTATGGGGGTCCTTAACGCAATAGAGTGGAAAATAATTAGGTGGTCCGTAAAAATCTTTGGTAGTGTTTGTTCCCCTCCTACCACTTGGTCAATTTAAGTGGTCCATGGGAAGGGTGGGATTTGGGAACAAGCCCACATATTGGCTCTTGCTTCTTCCACTTTCATCATCCTGTATATCCTGCTGTAAATCTGCATCCTTTGATGTGGCAGCTTTCAAGGCCTGGTAGATCTTGTGGTCCTTGAATAGTTAAGAGGCGGCTCCTTCAACTTGCACTTGTGATGTTCAGTGTCTCTGGTTGCCATGGTTACCACCCTAAGCTGTACCTGGCGTATCTCCAGCCGCTGCTGTGGGAGAGAGAACAGCTCACACATTCCATGCGGCTCTAGAGCCCGAGTCATCTTGTGCGTCTGATAGTGCACCAAGTGCCATGACGCCTGCCATCAATGGGCTGTCGCACCCACCGGGAGGGGTAGACAAGCACTTCATAAGATTCCTGTACATTTTTATTGTATTCCTCACCTCAAAAAAAATTCCCAATCAATATCTCATGTGGAGATACTGAAAGTACTATTTTTTTATTTTTGACTTCTCCATGTGGAATGCTGCTTTTTCCCCACATTGTTTTTGATTTTAAAGAGTTGCACCTCTTGTTAGTTCATCACTCTTCACCCTTAACTTTTGTGCACCCTTAACTTTTTTGTGCACCCTTTAACTTTTTTGTGCACCCTTTAACTTTTTTGTGCACCCTTTAACTTTTTTGTGCACCCTTTAACTTTTGTAAGGCTAAACATATTGTGCAGCACTTCTGAGGAATCCCTTATTTAGCTGGATTGGATGCCACTGTCCTAGTATTTGTCAAGCTGCAAGAAATTCCACCAATAAGCTTGAACCATGAGAGCGCATCCATGGGTAACATACGACCTGTGACGTGGTTATCTGGGAAAGCTTGGCATTTCATATTTGTAAGCATTATATAATAATGAGTAGGCTTGTAAAACATTTGGTACTGGAAGTCCTGATGCTGTGTTTCATGGACTGTTCTGCACAGGACCAAACAAGACTGGTAGCTCCAGGGATTATTTCTGGCTGGCACCCTCTCAGGTGGTTGTCTAGGATTGCAAATGTCTCGCACGGTCTTCGGTTCACTGCAGTTTGGAGTCAAATGTTTGTATATTGAACGCAATAGCTATTGTAAGTTCCCCTTCTAATTAGTGTTTTCGAACTTGTCGAAGAAGATAAGAGAATTGTCACAGGGAATGTATACCTGGTGCGGCTCAGGTTGCAGGGACCACAGGTATATTATGCAAAACCGCCATTAATTTGGTCCAATTACTGTATCTACATCTTGATGAAGGTCCAAGTGGGCCAAGCATTTAGTGTTACTGAAATTTGTGCTTTGTGACCTGTTTAGGCCATGGGTTGACAAATGTATCTGAAACTTGCACGCAGTACCTTGGTACTAGTCTACTTAACTCGTTGAATTTGGTATTAAGCGTGTCTTGATGAGGGGAAAAAATACCTCCGTTTTTGTTTGCTTGGTACTTATTGCGCTTGCTGAGACCTGTATGGGAACTTTGGTACCCAACTTTGGAACCAATTAACGAGTAGTAAGGTACAACAGTAAGCTGTGTGTCCAATAATCTTGCTGAATTATCAGAGTATATAGTGATTGGACAAACATATTCATAGAAATAACAAGATTTCAAGAGTTACACCTCTTGTTATGACGTGGGAAAAAAGGTGTTTCTCTGCTGTAACATTTTTAGGGGCCCTGGCACCCGGGATTTGTCAAGCTCTTGTTTAGGTATATGTATCATCTTGAGTGGATTCGATGGTCACTGTGTTGCTTACTTTGTTTCCATTTTACATGGGCTAGAAGTGTGTAGTAGATCTATACCCAAATAGCTGCTTTTTTACATTTTTGTTTTATATTCTCACCCAAATGGGTATTATCACACATAATATTGAACCAGTGTAGCTCACTTTGCATGTACCCATTTTAATGCACTATGTTCAGCATTTTTTTTTCTATAAATGTAATGTAAATATCTTTTGGTTAATATGCAGTGGATGGTGTTAGTGAAAATTTTTTTTAGTTTTTTTTATAATTTTCTATTTTATTTTGCCACAATCCCCTTAATGGCGTTACTATTGGTGGTGTGTCCTAGAGCTGCTGATGTGATGGCTCTTTGTCTAGCTGTGATTCTGGCCGTGTCTCTGCCAGCTGTTACATGCCTGTTTCACGGGTGTGTCATATAGACAGCTGGGTCACTTGTGTTGTGTGGGACACGGCAGTACCAATGAGAGAGCATAAACACACGTGTAGGTTTCAAGCTCAACAATGTTAAAGCAGCTGTTGTCTGACCCTCACAGAAATGTGGCTATCTACTTTATTGGCAAATAGGAGAGATTTGCAGCGCTTGTTAGATGAGCGTTGCTCACAACATTTTTATAGTGCTGCTAAAGTCCCATTTGCTTCCAAAAAAAGTTAATGCAATCTTGTTTTCCTAAGAGATTATTTTTCCGCAGGACAAACTTATCTGAAACTGTAGGAGCCAGCCAAACATTTTTAGGAACCAGTTTATATTAAACTTTATTGATTATAAAATTAGAAGTCCGCTGTAGCATTTTAGGAAGCCCCGCTCCCGCCATTATTATTATTATTATTATTATTTTGAGGGATCACCCCTTCTGAATCACTACCTTGTCATGTGAAGGGGCTTGGATACTACAATAAACTAGTGTGAGCTAAACCTTGTAGGATCACAGAAGATGGGCAGGTCGTATCGGAGAGGTCAGACAAATCACGAACCACTAGAGAAGAAACTGGCCACCCACTCCAATATCTCTGCCTAGACAACCTCATGGATGAGCACAAACGGACACAAGATATGCCTGGCGTGCTGCGGTCCATAGGGTCATGAAGAGTCAGACACAACTGAATGACACAGCAAGAAAACATTTCTGCAGTTTCCCTTTTTAAAGGGACAGCAAAGAGGTTCCAAATTTGGATTAATGAAACTAAAGGGAAAAAACAATAGTGTTACTAAAATCTGCATTTTATTATAGTCCACTTATATTGAAAAGTGTTACTTTTACCAGTCAAAATATTTCCTACTCTTCCACCAAGCTTTTTAGCGATTCATCACCCTAATTGCACCACAAGCATGGTCGGCAGATCAGGAAGCTGAAAGATAAAATTGAAACCATTCCATGTAACTCTACTGTACTAGCAACTATTAATAACATCCAATTAATTATTAGCTATTGTTTAAATACAATATTTTTGACCTTTTGTGTCCCTATAACTCTGTCTAGACAAGTAAAGTCAGAGATAAAATATGTAGGTACATTGCCTGCAAGTCAGAAATCTGAACTTGGGACACTTTACTTTAAGCTCAGAATTGGCATTATTTTCTAGATGTACCACTTTTTCTAAATATGTAATACCCTAAACCGCTCTTGACAAATATTCTAAAACGCAAATAGTTTGGAAGCAGCCAAACATGTTCTACGGCCAAAGGTATGGAATAAATATGGAAATACATGTAAAATATCTAAAACGTTAGGAGCCAGTAGTATAATTTTAGGAACCATGGCTCCCGGCATTTGTCAAGCCCAGTTCTAAAGTCTGCCATTCCTCATTCCAGATTTCTATAGATTAGAAAAGTGTATGATTATTGTCCTCCGCAGGACTGGGCGCCCCTCCCTGTATATTTAACCCCCGCGTACATGCACAACAGCTGATATTACACATTGCTGCTTGTAATCTGAGTTCAGACCTCTGTTTCTGGCTCCACCCATCCCCGCCCAGTCCTCCACATTCCTCTGCCATGCCAGCCTTCACTTTCCAGTGGGCACAGAGCCATTCAGTGTCTATACCACACGGTTTCCTGCTGCTTTGTCACATTGGGCATGTTGCTTGGCCCTGTCCTGCTCTCTTCCAGTGCTTTAGATGGAAAGAGGCACATGATCACCACACCATTTTGGGACAAGGCCCCCTGCCACAATGACTTCTTCAGCTCAGGTACGGTTTCATGGCAGCATGACTTGAATTTTAGATATTCAATGTATTGGATGGATTAATGAACTGTGATGTACAGGACTTTTTCACAAGCAATATTTAGTTATTCCAGATTAGTTCAGCATAGTTCTTTTAATCCAGCTTTGGCTGTTGAATATGTTTCACGGCTAGATATCCATATGGCACATGGCTTTGCAATGTGTTGCTCATCCATAAAACAGTAGGGTTAATACAAAGGCTTCAAAACTCAAACCAGCTTCTGCTCTCAACACTTATACATTTGTCTTATTTGGTTAAAGCAGGGCTCAACAAATCCCAAGAGCCTAAAATTATACTGTTAGCCCCCAAGGGTTTTAGAATAATTAATAAATACAGTGGTTGAAAGAAAATGGGTGGGCTGCTGTGTATTTTTGTAAAGCCCTTCGTATTAAACTTGCCATTTTTATTTTTTTTCTACAATACATGCTATTTTTTTCTTGCTGCAAAACATGTTTAATTGTGAAGACCTGACTCCAGTTGACTTTTAGTCCAGGACTAATTAAAAAAAAAATTTAAGAATTGTTGCAAATTAAATTAATTCATCCCCCTTTTTCTTCTGCCCAAGGCTTAACATTCTTACTGTGTATCTTCAACTGTTGTGCTTCAGTATTCATGATACTGATATTTAATGAAACTGAATGTGTTGAAAAGTATTGAGGTTCATATCCCAGGGTTCTAAACTTTCAAAATTATTATGATTTTTTTTTTTTTTAACACAAAGTGGATAATGTAGTGTGGTAATACAATAAATTAGTTTTAGTAGATATGGAAAGTAGACTGGAAACCTGTGATCTTGTTTTTTATTTTGTGTGTAGTTTATTTTTGTCCCTTGTGTCTGACGTTTGGCTCCACCGCCGTCTGCCTGTCTATTCTCATCCAGCATTACATCCTCTTTTAGCATTTTGCATTCTAGACAGTGTTTGGAGTGGGGGAATTCCCTGCATTACGGAAACATCTCGTCAGACAGGAGCCCTAATGTCCGAAGGAGTCTAGTTGTAGTCCACATGCCTGAGCTCCTCGCCAGCAGATCTTCTGTAGTACTGTGGTTGGGTCCATGTGGTAAATCGATCATTCTTTACAGGGCTTAAAATAAGATGCCTTTTTGTGCAAAGTCTTTGGTGATTTATTTCAGTGATTTAAATAAAATGCCAATGGTGTTTACAAGCAGTGGGTTTCTAGACCTCTTCTGATTATTCTAGTACGTCAGTTGAGCCAGAGTTTAAATACTGTAAAAACTCTCATGGGGAAGGCCTGCTCACCCCAATGTGATAAGTTGTGTCCAATTCGCTCTGTGACGTGTCCATAAGGTTTTCTTGGCAAAGATACTGGTAGTGATCCAGAAGGAACTCATCCTAAAGCCTTGCATTGTTTCCTGAATCAAGACCCAACATATTCTAGTTATCTTAATTTAGCTTGTATGCCGTTTTTTATTGTTACTTGCATAAAAGTATATATTTTTTATTTTGTTTAATTTATTGATCAGCCAAAAGTTGGTGGATTTTACGCTCTCTCCCTAATGTAACACACTATACTGCAGAAAAGTATACTAATATACTTTAGAGATTATTAAATCAACTTGGGACTTGCCCGACATTTTCCGGCTTTTGTAATGGAAAATACACTATTTCGTAGTTTGATGTGTAAAGTGCTACGTGTTTGGCGGTGTTTTGCGAAGCATTTTCCATTTTTTGGGGGCACCCATCTTTTTCCTTGCTTAGGCGATTTTTTTTTTTTTTTTTTTTTTTTTTTTTAATTTTTTTGGAGTGCCGAAAATAGTCTAAATCGGGTTAAATTCACGTTCCACCTTACTCCCAGACGTCCTGGCTGTTGCCCTGTGCTGTCTGTCTTGTTTTTGTAATTTTTTTTGTTGTATTTAGTGTGTTTTATTGTTTTTTGGTATTCGCAGTTTTTCATTTAAAGTCCTTTTTTTGTTATGTCTTTTTTTGGTTGCATCAGTGAAGATCACAAATTAATGGTAGGCTTTCATGAGTTTGATGTAATAAAATCTGCCTTCCGTGTTTTTGTTTTGCAAGATGTTTGAGAGTAACTGCTTCAGTGGATGTGCTGCAGTCTGCTACTAAGGCTTTGACTGGCCCCTGAGTCCTTACAAGGGCTCAGTGATTTAAACGTTTTTATTTTATCCAAAGCAAAATAGTAGAATAACTGTAGAAGTTAAATAATTGGTAATAGAGGTATAGTGCAGAGGTTCTAAATGTGTTCTCTTTGATCTGGGACATTCTGGCCACGTTGCAGTGCCTATGGGGGACCTGCTGTGAGATCAGGAACATTATTTGTCTGGGTGATCCTTCAGGTATCTTACTGAAATTTCACCTAGGGTTTCAATGATTTGAATTGGATATAATGTAACCGCTTGTAAGTTTCTCTATAATCTGTCTAACTGTGAGTAATGGTATGTATAAAGTGTTAGACTCCTCATCCTTGTTGACCGCCAGATAAGGTCTTATCGACTGGCACTGGTACTAGCATGGTATAGCTAGAGAAGTATTTAGGAATATAATTGGGTATTTCTGCTAGTATTTCAGAGGTGTAATTCACTGTATTGTTGAAGTAGAACCTGCCTTCCTATCCCAGAGATCTGTCTGGGGTCTTCGTGAGTAGTGCATAAGGGTCACCTGTTGCCTACCACTGCTCTGAGGTATAATTGCTGTTTAGTCATTCAGTCGTGTCTGACTCTTCATTACCCAAAATATTGATAAGTGATCCACCCTTTCGCATATTCAAGGCTGAACGTTCTTACGGTTTAGGGTTTCCTATTCTTATTGGTCTTCAGTGTTTACTAAATGGATATTGTTTAATTAAATTTGCTTTATGAATGTGTTGAGGTTCATATCCCAGGGTTATAACTCTCTCTCAAATATGATGTGGCTTTTTTTTATTATTTATTTTCCTAACACCACATAGATAATGTAATTTGGAAGGAAATAAATCCATGATGGCAGTTATGGTTAGGAGACCAGATATAAAATAATTACAGTTGTTTTTTAAATGAATATATATTTTAGTTTTTTGCTCACTTGTAATATTGTAATTGCATTTGTGAATTCTTATTTAAAAAAAATAAATAAAAGGAAAGCATTCTAGACATACAGCTTTCAGTATTTATAAGTCAGAATCCAACACCTCCTGACACAAACCACTCCATTGTCGCATAAGTAAAATCATATACACTACCCCCACAGATACATCTCATAGCTATTGCCCATCAATAAACGTATGTATTCTTTAAAAAGAGTGGAAGTTTTAATTGAGCTTGGAAGTTTTATATATTTATGGCATAATGTATCTGAAAGATCACCCCTCTCTATGTTCCTTTTTATCTAAATCCACAAACTTTCACAGTGTAAAATAAGAGTGTCTAAATAAGAGACTTCTAGCTTAAGTTTCCATGGCCATCATGATTTACCCAACTAGGCACGCTCTTCTTCCTCATCACAACCCACTGTGAGAGTGAATGAATTCACATAATAGAACTTAGAGACGGAGAATCTTTCAAGTTCAGTTATCTAGCACTTCCACTCTAGATGTAGTGGGAATTAAAATGTACTGTTTCATTTCTAGAATAGCATGGATTTTACTGTGCCAAGTTGATGGTAGTATCCAGGATTGTTGCTTTACTAGAAATTTGAATCCTTTTGTTGTGACCTAGAGTCACCATTCTTCCTTGTTCTTCCCAGAAGCTCTGCACCGTCCATATGGCAGTGACGCAGAACCACAATCTCTCAACGATGCCATCCGCTGGAGCTCCAAGGAGAACCTACTGGGAGCCACAGAGAGTGACCCGAACCTGTTCCTTGCTCTATATGATTTTGTAGCAAGCGGTGACAACACCCTGAGCATCACCAAAGGTGTGTGGGCAGGAGGGAAGTCTGATTTTCAAACCTGCTTAGATGTTTCACATCTGTTTCATGTAACTGTAACTGGTGAGCACTGGGCAGTATATTGCAAGTCTCTCTAAAACTCATTGGTAAAGGAACAATGTTTAGTTAGCGAGTGAAAATATTTAACTTAAAAGGGACTTCTAAAGTTCTAAAATTTGTAGCGGGCAAAACTTTTTTTTATTTAAAACAAACTATAAGAAATGTTTGTTTTTTTTGTTTTTTTTATAAATTGTTATATTAGAAAATTGCAACAGAGTTGTCACATCAACACAATTCAATCCAATTAAGTTAAACATGGGTATAAGTTATGAATGAGACTTAAACACAGCTTTGAAAAGTTTTAAGGTCTTTTTCATGTTCTACAAGCTTCACAAACTGTCCAGGATTTTGTTAATTCTCTGCCCAAGTGCGTTACTCCATTTCACTCATTTTGACTAATAAACCTGGGCTCAGTCAGACACAGGGGCTTTTAATGACCCTCATAAGACCTAGTTGCCCAACACTAAGTAAGTTCTCTGAGCCTAGAGATTTATGAAGCAATCAGTATCTAAAAGCCTTCAATTCTGATATTGTAGTCGTATCAACTTTGGTAAAAGGAAACATGAAAGAAAGGGTGTTGATATTTGAATTTGCAAATTTTATAAATGTAAAATTCCTAAGATTTGCTTTTGGAACAGCAATGATCACAATTAGCATCTTGTCTCCTAGGTATTGCTGGTCAATTAGAGTTTTCTCTGGGTCCTAGAGAGTGTGGATATCCATCCAGTGATGCTATAGTGATCAGGGTTCTCACTTCCTAATTTCAATGAGTAACCCTTTATTGTATTCACTTTTGCTTTAATGACAGCAGATAGTTTGCCTTTGTTTCCACGATGCTTGGGCACCAGGAAGAACTATGGATTTTAGATAAAACTTCAGTTCTGTTGGAAGACTGCCATTGTAAATTGCCACTTGATGATAGAATTCAGTCAAAGAGTAATCATAAGTAAAATAACCCTCCCCTTAAGCTACCGGCGTATTGGCAGTCCAAGATGCAAGGTCTCGTGACACAAGCAGATAGCTTAATATAAGAATTTCTTTAAAAATGCTTTTACATCGATGATTTGCATACCTGTTATTGTCATTGCAATTGCAGACTAGAAGAGTTTGTGCTTTTTTTAAAATTTTTATTACATTTATTAAGCCTGTTTTGTCAATTGGAAGGGTATCTTGAGTACGGGTATGTATTAAGGCAAGTTCATATCTAAGGACCCCTCCCCAAGTAAATGCCGCAGGGAGGTGTAAAGACTATAATCATGGTACCCAGTGCATCATAAAATAGGTTATAGGTGATACATTTTTATAGGGGTTTAAACTTTCTACAAACATTTTTCCTATTATCATTTCTCATTATTATTAAAAATAGTATACAATAAATATGGAAATAAAGTGGTCTCTTAAGTGCCACCTATGCATAATTGCATAATAACAGTGCTAGCAAATCTTGCCGTAAAAAATGGTTGAAAAAAATGTTCTTGATCAGTTGGATGCCTGAATTTATTATTATTATTATTATTATTATTATTATTATTATTATTATTATTATTCCTTCATGTTGTAAAATTAACTGTTGCATGTCATGTTGTCTTAGGAGAGAAACTGCGTGTGCTGTGCTACAACCAGAATGGAGAGTGGTGTGAGGTGCTATCAAAGAATGGCCAGGGCTGGGTGCCCAGCAATTATATCACTCCAGTCAACAGTCTGGAGAAGCACTCTTGGTATCATGGCCCTGTGTCTCGCAGTGCAGCAGAGTATCTGCTCAGCAGCCTCATCAATGGCAGCTTCCTGGTGCGAGAGAGCGAGAGTAGCCCTGGCCAGTTATCCATCTCCCTGCGCTACGAGGGCCGTGTCTACCACTATCGTATCAACACAGCATCAGATGGCAAGGTGAGAAGGTGATGGTATTTTGTACTAGCGCAGCTAAATAAAGTGTGTAGTATATCATTAGTGGTGTTTACTAGTGTCCCATTTTTTTTCCATTCAGATGGCATGCCAGGGATCTGTCTGGTATTCTTGTTAGTATATTTACAGAAAGGCCCCCCGCAGACTGCATATTTGCTGTGCCTAATGTCTGCATAAAGGATCTAATTACTAGTATGTCCTACAGTGATTTAAAATACACAGTTAAAGGACTACTGTACAATGAAAAACATATGTATGTTTGACGAAGGGCATATTTAGGCAGGGGGAAACTGTCATAAAATGTGTTTTTAATGCATTTGCAAGATCAGAGATCTGGTTATCTAACCAATTTCTCTCCTTCCTTTCACCCCATTGATTTTTTTTGTTTTTTTAACTTAATGTCTCAGCTCTGAGTAAGTGATGAAACAGACAAGGTTTATTCTTCTATATTTTCTCTCAGTCTTCAACAATTTAGCTCTTCTCAAAAACAGTGCTATGTTAATGGCATACACAAATGGTAATGCTAGTGTATTTGTTCTTGAAATTTACAAATTGCCTTATACATTTTATTCTTTGTTGTTTATAATTAGACACTTAGCAGTTTCCTTTCCTCCAGGTCTATGTAACAGCTGAAAGCCGATTCACTACCCTGGCTGAACTGGTCCATCATCATTCCACTGTGGCCGATGGACTTGTCACCATTTTACACTACCCAGCACCCAAGTGTAACAAACCCACAGTATATGGGGTGTCCCCTATCCACGACAAGTGGGAGATGGAACGCACAGATATCACCATGAAGCACAAGTTGGGAGGGGGACAATATGGAGAGGTTTATGTTGGAGTCTGGAAGAAGTATAACCTCACAGTGGCAGTCAAAACACTAAAGGTAAGAAAACATTAGCTGCTATTGTGCTACACAAACCCTTGATCAGTCCACTTTATATTGGCTGTCCATGAAGAAACATGGATTTAAATGTATATTTATATTATGTATGGCTTACTAAACAACTGAGAGACTGTATTTTTACACTCTAAAAAAATGGACACAGCAGAATTTCCAAGGTATAATTTAAAATTGATAAAAATTGATCTTTATTAAACCTTGTTAAAAAAAAAAAAAATGTTTTTCTACAGTGGATTTTCATTGATGTTTCACATTTGTAAATGTACCGGTCATTCAGCCTTTCTGGTCCACCAAGCCGTGATGGAGCTACTGATGGTAAAATGGTGACTGAAGTAAAGCAGAACCTGCCTTGTATAAATAAGTTGCACAATTGTATTTAATGTAAGTTATGTGGAAAACAAAAGACTGGGCATGCTCAGACCCAAGGGAGTAATTTTATCTAATTTGACCAAGTTACAAAGTCTCATTATGTGAGGAATAGTGATCAAACCACATTCTTCCAATATGAGCCTTTCATAATATGTAAATGTTAGAACATGTGGATTTGTTTGTATATAATAAACTGGTTTTAAATAAGAAGTGTTATTATTTCTAAGTTTAAGATATGAGATTTGACTTTCTGCATTGTGCATCTATTATGAATGCTGCAAATAGTTGAAACAAAGCAATTTTGTTACTTAACACCTGTCCTCCCCAATATTATGCATATTTTCTTTCTGAATGAATTACTTTAAAGGGGCATGAAACATAACTGCCCTTTAGTGATTTTTTTTTTTTTTTTTAAAGATTTATGTTTTAAACTAATTTTTATTTATGCATAATACAACTTTTTCTAAACTTCATAGAAAGTAGAAGGATATGCAGACTTTAGTAGATCTCGTTGGCTGACAGAGGGCAAGCCCCCAAGAGCAGTTTATTATCTGAATAAGTTTGTGGCTAAGATCATAACTTGCATAAGAAAGCTGGTGTTTGTTGAAAGAAATATGTAAATTATTATTAAAGAAAAACATTCTTTCCACATATCTTTAATTAGTATCTTATTGAATTCAGTTTTTAACAATATGTGAAACCTCAAATTTTGATTTAGCTGTTCCCGCCCTCAAAGATAAATTTGGACTATATGTTACTGTTTGATTGCCACAAAGGTGGGTTTATTTTTTATTTTCCTTTTAAGAAAATGTTCAGTTTTGTAATTGGTGAAAATTTTTTCTTTTGTCTACAGGAAGACACTATGGAGGTGGAGGAGTTTCTTAAGGAGGCAGCAGTAATGAAAGAGATTAAGCACCCCAACCTGGTGCAACTCCTGGGTATGTATATCAGAATGAATTGTCTAGTTACTAGACAATTTCTTAATTTCCTTGAATTGTCCTTTTTTTCTAGATTGCTTCAATTGTCCTTATCCTCTATTGGCAGGTGTCTGCACACTGGAACCCCCTTTTTATATTGTAACAGAATACATGCACTTTGGGAACCTGCTGGACTATCTACGGGAGTGTAACAGGGAGGAGGTGACTGCTGTGGTGCTACTTTACATGGCCACACAGATCTCCTCCGCCATGGAATATTTGGAGAGAAAGAACTTCATCCACCGGTGAGTAGTTTCTGTATTCCTTTGTGAAAATAGTACTAAATTGTAGGTCATTAACCTCAGTTAACTAGGAGACTGAAAGGTGCAAATAATAATTCAAAACTGTAGTTGGTAAAAAAATAAATAAAAAAAAAACTTGATCAGCTGAGTTATTAAATGTTTTTTTATTTTATACAGCAAACCTGAATTGGGTTTTGGATTTTTTTTTACCTAACTATTAACCCCTATCTGATCCACCCACTAAAGACTCTTGCTAATGACAGATCAGTGCCAGTAATTGCTGATTTATGCCTGGGCCTCTGAATCTATTGTCTTCAATATAAGCCATACTAAAAAAATTGTCATTTTGTTATATGATAATCTAACGCTCTTCTGCATGCTTATAGTGATTCTTTGTAGGTGGAAAATACTGGACTTTATCTGTAAATCACAGAAAAAAATACAGTGCCATCAACATAAACAAAATGCTCAAATTACTCAATATACAGCAAAATTTGCATACAATTAATATATGTTCTGTGCTTGCATATGTCAAGAAGTATCCCTACAGAATATGATGGCGCGTTGCAACTAAAGGGTAATCATAAATATTACATATAGGCATTCTACTTAACCAATTAAGCATTTTTTCAACTTACACTGTTATGTAGGATTCTGTGTAAGTAGGTGACTTGCTATATTAGTCCTGAAGAAGGAAATCAAAAATCATTGTTTGGAGTGGTAGGTCTGCGGCTTAGTGTAAATAAACAATATGGGTTTCCAGACAACAATGCTTCATTATATCTGAGAACAATACAACCGTTCTGTAATAGTCTTGCATACAAGTTTCATACGGTTTCCTCTAGTTTTAATGACTTCATCCTTTGTTTTAGTGATCTGGCTGCAAGAAACTGTCTGGTTGGAGATAATCATGTTGTTAAAGTGGCAGATTTTGGACTGAGCCGGTTGATGACTGGGGACACATACACAGCTCACGCTGGTGCCAAGTTCCCTATTAAATGGACAGCTCCAGAAAGCTTAGCTTACAATACCTTCTCCATAAAATCAGATGTCTGGGGTAAGGCCACCACATTTTCACTTCATAATGTCATGCAATTAGTATGTGACCAAAATATTACATGTCTATGTCTAGAAAATAGTTTTATTTATTTATTTTTTGCTCAATATCAATTTATAGACAAGTACACGCCTTATGCCAGTAATAAATAACTGTAGGTGTCAAAACATGTGAAAGCAATCTATTTTCAGATCAATATAAAATCAGGTAGGGGTTTCTCAAAAATCCCTTTAAAACTGGGTAATCAAATATCAGAACATTTTACATTCAGACAAGGTATAAAAACCTGTATAGCTACCAAGATACAAAAATGTACACGAGTAACATAAAACTGCTTAGATTGTAATGTTAAAATCTTACTTTTCATAGAATATATTTGGTATTCACATTTAGTGATATGGCATATTCATAAATCAACAATCAACATACCCCATAATGGGAGCAAATAGCAATATCAGGCATAAGACCCTATATAGCAGCCAGGATAAAATATACTGAAGTAATATAACGGTACATAGGTTATAATGTAGCTAAATAAAATTCTTATATAGGTATTCGATTTACCATAAAGGATTTTATAGCAGAATTGATTAAACTTTATCTATTAAAGCAATCAGTCTGTTTGGATAAGGTGTGCACAAGGAGCAGTCATGGATTGGGAAATATATACAGACTATGACTTCCAACACCTTATTTAAAGTTGTATCCACTTAAACAGGAAGATAGTTCTTATACAATTTCAACTCTATTAAATGGAATAGAAGCACAAGGCTATATTTGACCAATTATAAGGTGAGCTGGACCCATTCTTAAGTTTGGTTAGCAGTAATTCCCTTTTGGTCTTATTCAAAAAATGTAGTAAAGATAGCTATAGAGAAAAGACAAAAAGACATACATTTTTTGCCAGATAGCAACAGAGAGCACCCCGAGCCTCCCTTTGTCCTAATATATAAGCTCTTTCCTCGTCACCTACTCCTAGTCACCAGATTGATTCCAACCAATTGCAAAAACCTCTCACCATGTTTGTATACAAATGTAATACAATATATCAATAAACTTGTGTATAAATATATTTGTGTCCCCTAGGGTGCAAACTTGCTCTATGGTGTTATTCAATAATGTTTTTGTGCAATAGCGCTTAACTAAAACAAAGGCAAGTTGAACAAAAGCGGAAATCCAAGTATGTGTATTGTCATCATAGGACTGTCTTATAGTCAAAATCTAAGGTTGCTGAGCTGCCTCAAACTAATTGGCTTTGGCTCAGCTCCTGCTTGAGAACTTTTAGTAAACTCAAAAATATTTGTGTGCAAAAGGAACATTATTAACCCTTCACATGCAAAATGTGACCGCCAAGCATCCATTTTTTTACATGGCTAATAACAAAACCAACAACAATCAAATAAAGTAGACGATCTAGAAGATCCTTTGTATCTACAAATATCATGTTAATAAGGAGTGCTTGGGCATTTATTTGTCAGAAACCTGCAAAGCTTTTGAGGATAAAATGAATTGACCTACAGTATGGTGTTGTCTGGTGTATGATAGATGCGTGTGCTAAAATAAGGTATAGTGAAAACGTGGTTTTCTTAGTGAAATATCCTTAAAAATAAAAAAATTCTTCTTGTTCCTCTGTTGCATATTGGCATCTCTGTCAGTCTTTAAGCTGTTTCAGGGTACTGGATAATGTATTGGCCTAGTCTGAATTGTCATTGTATCAACTGCTTTCTCTCCTATCATTGTTTAAAGTGAAAATGGTATAACTATACCTAAAATATTGCTCATGTGGACTGCCTTTAAAGGACCACTGTACAATAAAAATATAGATATTTTTTTGAAAACTTTTAAGTCTGACTGATATAATTAAGCAGGAAAAAAAGTCATACATCTAGTTAATTAGAAAAAAAATAAATGTTGATGCCTCTGGAGAAATCCATGATACATTGGCAGAAGTTGTGTTTGAGGGGGGCATTTACATTTCTGGAGAGCTATTGTTGCAACGAATGATGCAAGGGGTATGCTTCTGGGCCAGTCAGAGGGAATGGGAGTTGTCTATTTCAGTATTATCCAGTTATCTTTACAATGGCTCGTTGTTTCCTCATTCATTTTTTTTCTCTCCACTGAAAACCAAAACACGTACCCTCATGATTCAGCTCTGAGGAAGTGAAGTCAAGCACAAAATGGATTCCTGTACTTAAAAACAGTGTCTTCTAAAATTCAGATTTTCCCACAAAAATGCTTCATCAGTTAAACAAAATATGGTTCGTTTTGGTACGTACTTGACAAACAAGTACATTTTTGAACGGCAGTGATCGTCACGATCCAGAAAATTTTAACAGGTTTATAAAATATGTGACACAGTAAGTCTTCATTTAGTTTTGAAATACTCTAATCAGTAAAAATCTAAATGAAGTGCATAAAGTACAATTTTACTAAAACATGTGCCTCGACTTGTCTAAAGCTGGTATATATAATGTTAGGTTGCCTCATCCTTCATTATATTCATCATCCTTCAAATATTTTACTCTATGGTCATGCTCACTTCTTTTTTTTTTTTTCTTTTTTTTTTAAGCTTTCATTTTATATTTTTTAATACATACAAATCCTAAACAAATACATATTCCTAAAAGAAATGGCACATTTGAGCTTTATTTTCTTTTTCTTTTTCTTCAGCTTTTGGAGTGCTGCTGTGGGAAATCGCAACATACGGTATGTCCCCCTATCCTGGCATCGATCTATCCCAGGTGTATGACTTGCTGGAGAAGGGATATCGCATGGAGCAGCCAGAGGGATGTCCTCCAAAAGTTTATGAGCTGATGAGAGCATGTGAGTATCTGATAACGAGCATCCACTAAACAGTAGTATTACTTATATGTGGAATATGTATTTATCTTACTAAGTTCATATCAATAAAGCAACACCTCTTAATGTAAAATGTAAACAATATTCCTATAATATTTACAGTAATCCCCTATATATTCATGCATACTACAACTTCAGTGGTCCCCTTATAAAAAGATAATTTACTGTGAAAGTGTATATCATGATATGGAGTGAATGGATGAAAATATTTTCTTTTTAGTTAACACTTGTACAACCCCTGAAACCACCTTGCCAGAATCTACACAGATAATGACGTTCAGGCTATGACTGTTTTATGCTGATTTATATTTTAGCTTTATTGAAGTCTTCTACTTATTCATCATGCAGATGCATTGTGTAATGATTAAAAGCATATTTCTTAGATGCTGAATGTGAGTTTGAATGTCAAAAACAAGAGGAGCACTAATATCTGAACCACTAGAATAAACATCTACATGATTGCAATTGATGACAATGAACAATATAATGAATATAGAACAAAAACAATGTTTCAGTATTTTAAAAGCATTAGAGCACCCTCTACCACATCATCCACTCCACAAATATCTCTCACTGTTGACAATTCCATCGTCACTCCCACTTCTCAGGCCTGTTGTCTACTGGATCCTGCCCTCTCTTTCATTTCTCCTATACAATCAGGCACAAAATCTTGTCTTGTTAATCTAAAACACATTGCCAAAATCCGTCACAAGACAAAACTAAAATTTGAATACATTATATCATCATATCTCGCTTCAACATTTGCATCTCTCTCCTTGCTGGCCTCCCCATCACCATTCTTCAATCCATAATGAACGCCTCCACTAGACTCCACTACCATACTCCATGCTCGGTGTCTGCAGCATCTGCATCTGATGGATCTCTGTCCATCTCTCTATTGGCTTCCCATAGCCTCAAGAATAAAATGTTAAATCATGACCCTATCCTATAAAGCCCTCAACAATAGTACACCCTCTTATCTCTGTTCTTGTTTCTAAATACACCCCCAATCGCCCTCTTTGCTCTAATTACCTTCTTTTGTCCTGTCTTATTGCCGCCTCACTCCCAACTTCAGGACCTTTCTTGTACTGCCCCTATTCTTTGGATCTTCTAGTCTTGCTCCAAATCCTTCAAAACCTCACTAAGCATACAACTGTTTAAAGAACTTATCTCCTTCGGCCTTAATATACACAACACATTGTTCGTCCTTTTTATAATCCACACATAACCTTTAGTTTGTAAGTCTGCATGTTTTAAATTTTGCTAATTGCTTTAGGGAAAGCTCTGAGTATGTTTTTTTTTTTTTTTAAGCTCAAGGACAGGGTCTTCCATACCTCTGCAGTGTTTTTAATATTGTTGTTGTTTTTGACTTTCACTTACTCCCTGTATAGCCCAACAGAATATCTTGGCACGTTACAAATAAAGGAATAATAACAACCATATTTGCCTCGTATCACCCATATCACCAGTTTGTGCATATATTTGTTTAGTCTGTTGACCATTTGACTACCACTACACTATGCCTCTATATGCTTTGCACTTGGTGAAAAAGAACAATATAATGAATATAGATCTAATCATGCTTCATTACTTGCATAGCTGATTCTAATTGCTGCCACATACTGGTGCATCTATGTTTTCTGCCTAGTCAGGTGAGGACAGAAGTGTACTGAAAAAGTACTATAAACCAACACAGAATGGGCAAACTGTTATTAGCAATATTAAATAAAAGGCTTTATCACTTTTTATGTTGAAATTGGGTTTTAGTGTATAGTTATCTATTTGGTAACCTGCTTGATTTATATAAGCGTTCAGTAGTTTCTTATGAAATGCTTCCACTTCATAGTGCAATCTATTTCAATAAACTGCATGCAAATTATATCTATTTTAAGTCCACTCCAAACTGTCAAATCTGCATCAATGTTTCACATAGTACACTTCTGATATTGTAATGATATATAGATGAAACAAGACATGGCCATTTTAAAAATAAATATGTAAATAGAGATAAAGTATAACGTGCATCTAATATGATAAAAGCCATATTATCTAGTTATTTGTCATGATTTTATTTTTAATTTCCCTCTGCTCCCTGTAGTGGTTTACAATATTGGTGTGAAACTCCATATTGCGGTTTATAGTGCACCCTCTAGCTCCACTTGATTATGGGCCAGTAGGAAACGTCTGACTGCATTCATGCACTAGAAACCACCATATGGAAAAATGTTGGCTTTCCTCCCAACTGTTTTACACAATGTTGCATGCTCTGGATGGGAGAAAGTAACCTCATAAATAAAAAAAATAAAAAAAACAGTAATTAAATGGCCAGTTAATTTAGTGCAACTTGGAGCACACCACTTTAAAGTTCTCCTAAAAAAACATGATTTAAATCCTTTTTGATTGTTTGAAATAGGTGCCTTTTGCACAGAAACAAAATATAAATGGAGTGTCACTGACTTTGCCCCCAGACAGACTCACAGCAAAAGCTCCGTGCAGAGAGCATAAGCAGAAAGAGTTAACCCTTCCCAAATTAATCAGTGCAGAGAAATTACTGCTGGAATCAGCTATAGAGTGTTAGCAGATGTTGTTAAACATGGAACAGTCCGGGTGTTTTTAAACCAACTTAAGACCGTAGATTTGTAGCTGTTATTAGTGTAATAAAAAAAATAGATTGTTTTAACATAGAATATTTTGATCTTTCACAAATTGCCCCTTTAATGACTTTATATAATTAGGCTTTCATTGTACTGAATTAATTTTACACTTTTAAACGGCCATAAGAATGCGGATAGAGTGTTGCATACTTTTTAAATCTGCAAGCTTCTATTCTTATATCACTATCGCTTTTTTTTTAATTATTATTATCATTCAGGCTGGCAATGGAATCCTGCAGACAGACCTTCCTTTTCCGAGACACATCAAGCCTTTGAGACAATGTTCCACGATTCCAACATTAATGAGGGTGAGTTATGTAGAACACTTGATCCTATACCAGTTTTTATTTTTTATGAACTGAATGTTTTAAGCATTTGCTGTAGTCGATATTTCACCAAAGATCTACTATTTTATGACTTTTACTCTTATTATGCATGCAATTGTATTCTAACAGTTGTGCTAAAACTCCTAATTGTTCTGGGATATGTAAAAAAGTTCTCATTTCCTTTTCATTCAAGTCCATGATTATCAGTTTGAGGTACCACAATGGTGAAAACCTGGTGAATGAGCTTTGGCACATCTGTACTTGTCTTAGTTCAAAAGGAGGTGAGTACTGTACAATCTGGTTTACTGTCTTGTTGCTTCGTTACAGAGGTAGCAGAGGAGCTGGGGCGTACTGCTGCATCCTCCTCAGCAGTGCCATATCAGAGTCGCCTTCCCATGCTGCCATCCAAATCCCGCACCTTGAAGAAGAAGGCAGAGAACAAGGAGAACATTGAGGGAACAGGGGACTCCTCTGACACATCGACCTCCAGTTCCACACCAGGTAATAAGGAGTCTCTGCTGTTGCGTTACCTAATGTTTGTCAATGTGAAGTATGTTTACGGTACTTTTTAGAAGTGCAAAAATGAACAGATTGTTCAACTGGTTTCAGAGAAAGCATTTAATGGGAACTGCTGTTGGCATACACATTTATCATCTGGCTCGTACAGTTTTATTACCTCATGTACTATATAAAATGTTAATGGTGCAATTTGTAGACCCTTTTGTTTATCTTTGTGGTCCTGTTTTTTTTTCTTCTTAGGTATCCTTCGTGGCTCCCCTGTAGCTAGTGGCTCCCCAGCTCTTCCACGTAAACAGAGGGACAAATCTCCCAGCAGCCTGCTGGGTGACAGTAAGGAAACTACATTTACACGTGACCGCAAGGGTGGATTCTTCAGTTCTTTCATGAAGAAGAAAAGTGCCCCGCAGCCTCCCAAGCGCAGCAGCTCCTTTCGTGAAATGGAGAATCAGCCTCACAAAAGACCAGAGCTAACTGGGGAATTATCTGCTTTTCAGCAACTTGACAGTCTTGACTCCCCTGCTTCCCCAAGCTCTCACAAGTGCTATGGAGGTCTTTCGCAACGTAGCTTTCCTGGAGAAGAGCCTGTTGGAGGTGTCAGTGGAGGTTGGACTGGCATATCGGGTTTCTTCACTCCCCGTCTAATCAAAAAGACATTTGGACTGAGGACAGGAAAATCTGGGAACAGTGAGGAGCCAGCTAAACCTTTCCCCAGGTCTAATTCCACATCTTCCATGACTCCTGTGCTGCCTGAACAGGACAGAATGTCAATGACCCTTCCCAGAAACTGTCACCGGACTAAGGTCCACCTAGACCGTGCTGCCTCTGTGTCCTCTCAGCCAGATGAGAGCCAGCAGGATCTTCTGAGGACTAACCTGGATATAGTGCCCCCCCAGTCAGTCAGGGAAAGGGTAAAGCCCAAGATGCTTCCACGTACTGGAGGGAGCGAGAGGAATGGTGGACTGCGACCAGATGAGAGGTCTTCTCCCAGCAAACACACAGGAGGTGCCACTTCCTCCTTCCCAACAGCAGCACACAACCACAAAGTGCCCGTGCTCATCTCCCCCTCCCCAAGAAATGCTCCTGCAGAGGTGCAGCTAGTTGGAATGGACTCTCTGGGTCACACCTTTAAACTGCTTCAGGAACATGTGGCACCAGCTGGTTCAGAAAGGGACCGTCCCTCCCATCGTCGGCTCAAGCCAAAGTGCGCCCCACCCCCTCCCCCAAACCTGAGGCTACTCCAGCCACCAGCTGCTGAGGACACTGCCATACCTGCACCTGCTTTACCTGGCCCTGAACGGACTGCCAAGCCTTCCCGGCCCTTGCTACCCCCACCGCCACCTGTTGCTCAAATTGGAAAGCTCTCAAATGGAGCTGCTGGTGGTGGTAGGGGAGCTCTAAGGAAACCTAAGCAGCCTGCTGAAAGGGTACCTGCTGAAAAAATAAGCAAAGAGGCCCTACTGCAGTGTGCTGGGCTTCTGTCCAATGCTCTATCACAACCTCAACCCAATAACCAACTTGTGGACACAGGCCACCAGCTTCTGGACTACTGTACGGGTTATGTAGACTCTATTCCCCAGACACGAAACAAGTTTGCCTTTCGTGAGGCTGTTAGCAGACTGGAGGTCAGTCTGCAAGAGCTGCAGGTGTCTTCAGCTGGGGGTTCTGCAGGAGCAGCCTCCGGAACTTCCCAAGGGGCCAATCCTGTACTAAATCATCTACTTTCCTGTGTGCAAGAGATCAGTGATGTAGTGCAAAGGTAGCAAGCTTCTAATGGTCCTGCTGAAATGTACAGGAGGCATTTATAAATTTGAAAGTGCCCAACACCGTTGTAAACCACCCTCCTACTAAAATGCACTGTTAGTGTTTGGGTTAGAGATAGCAACCTTGACATTGCAGAGACCAATAATGGGTTTTTGGCCACTGCAGTGCCAAAGGAGAAAAGAGTCGCTATCTAGCAGCAAAGGTTCTGGCACTACATTTTTATCCCCAAATGATTTTATTTGTTTTCCATCTCAGGTTTGATCTTTATTTTGAGTTAAAGAATTTTCTTCTCCTGACTATTTGGGTCCAAATATGACATGAGTAAATCTCTCATTAATTGTTTGAGATTTTATGGCGTCTGGAAAATCCTTGAGCGGGGATGGGTGGTAAGCCTGTGGTGTGTTAAGTTGTTTTGTGCCATGAGATTGCATCTTTGGAAAGGAGTGTTAAGCGGTTACCAAAAGCTTGAGAACATTATACTGAAATAATGATTACACTACAGTTTAGAGAAACAAAGGCCTCATTGTGGTCGAAACACTATTTTTTAATTTTTTTTTATGTCTTTATACCTCATTTAAACCCTTTGCTCTCAAAGAGGTCTACTAAACATTGTGGGCCCCTTTGACAGGGGATGGGTGAAGTAACAGTCCATGACTTCCAGTGACTATCTTAAATAACACTGGTTTTTCTGAATGTTAATATTTTGTGTCTGCCAAGTATCATTTGAATTGTAATTTTATTGCAGGCAGACATTTTAAATGAACAGCTCATTTTTAATGCTTGTGTTTGGTGAAACATCTCTTGAGAGATTACCCACTGTCCATTGATATCCTGGCATGTTTGTGGCTATGCTTTGCCTCCTCTTTCGCTGTACATTCTGTAATTAAGACAGTCCCACAATGCAATGTGACAATGCTGATCACCATTATGCAGTAACCAGTGTGAGCAGGACACTTGAACAGATATTTGAACCAACTATGTTTCACAAGATGGATGCTACTTAGAATGGTTCCACATTTTTATTAGCTATATAAATATATATCTATATATGTGTTTGATTTTGCCAATTTTAGTGTTAAATTTATTGTAATGAGGAATTACAAGGCAGCCTCACATGGGAACGCTTAATCTTTCTCTGAAGGAGGTATATATATGATATGCATTCTCAAAAGTTTTGTGACCACATAAGACGCTTTTATTGCAGTGATACTGTCCGTTTCTAATATGGGCTGTTTATCATTTTCATACTGGAGTCTGTAAGCTGCAGCTGGTTTGTACTGGAATATGGGCACAACTGGACTAAAAGCAGGAGTTAACTGGCTCTGAGGGTTTGAACGAAGGCATCTTTTGTCTAGCGGGTTGCACCGAATTGCCATCAAAGTGCTGGTTAAGAACTATGGATATTAGCACAAAGTAAAAAAAAAAAAAAAAAAAAAAGGTGCATTCACTTTTGCAAATTACTTACTGGCAAGAGGACGACATATCGAGCAGTAGAGCGTGTAATTGCTATATTAATCCTGCACGTTATAATTATGCATATTGACCATTTGATAAAATCAATATTTGGTATCTTGCATGAAAGTCCCCATACCCACTGCCTTAATGTTATCATTTTATAGATCTATTCTAATATGGCAAAAGGGCTCTTGGAATAAATAAAAAAGAATAAAGTTCACAAGTCCCAGATAAAATACTCGCTAGTCAGCAGGAAAATATGCTAGACCCAGGAAGAGATGCAAGGCCCCCAATCTTATAGAATTATTTTAGTAATCTGTCAACTAGTGGCTTTATTTTCTTTTTTTTAATGCATATATTCCTTTACTTTGGGAAATTACGCATTTTGATTGTAATTTGCTTTGCATATTACTCTAGCAGGTGTTGAACTGGAATTAAATGATATTTCTACTTTCATTTTTAAATTTTCTGCCTGTACTAAATCAGGAAAAAGACAGGCGAGCAAGTGCTCAAAGTTTATTGCACAAAACCATGTGGATAAAAACACACCTGATAAATACCTGACCACAGATGAGAAAACAGGGTGGAAACCATATGCATACAGTGATAAATGGTATGTACAAACGGTTAATAACCAGATGGATACAATTACATTTTTATAAGCCAATAAAATAAGTAAAAGTATGTATACCTGCAGACAGTGGTTAAATACATACAGTGAAACCTCTATATTCGTCTACAGGAACGGATTAATAACAGATGGATACTGATCCTAATGAATATAGAATTGATTTGTTACTCGGAATTAAATAAAATTGGGATAATCCGTTCCCAGACACTAATCTGATGAAGGCAGAAGTGGAGCAAAGAAATAGTTTTTTTTTTTTTTTTTTTTTTTTCATCTTCTTTCTTTTTTTCTCTCTTATCTTCTTTCTTTTTGTGTCCCTTTTACAACCATTCACTAGCACTCAATTTTAGCGAAATATTTTTTATTTTATTTTTAAATCTTGTGACTAATATTGGATTGAATATAGGAGCATTTTTTTGCCTAATATTGGGTTTGATGAATATAGAGCTTCCACTGTGTTTGTTTTTAAGTTTTTAATGTTCCAGTAGAATGAAAGATTCCAGTGCTAAACATTCGTTGCTGTAATTTTTTTCGTTTTTCTTGTTGACAATGGCAGAATGTGTTAAAATCGCTGACTTTTTAGAGTCTGCGGTGTAATTGTCCTATCTCCGTTCTAAAATTCCTTATCAAAATGTGCTTTGTCACACGTAGTTCTATTACACTGTCTTACCAACATTGGTGGCATTGATGCTAGTGGCATACTCAAGATAAATAGCTTACCTGCTTATAAGTGCTTTCAGTTAAGTTGAAAATATATTATTAATGGACCCTTTAAGTAGAAGCTATTTTATAATAAGACATAATCAATAGTTGGTACAATTCCTCAATGTACATAGTGTTGGAAAGCATAAATTCATCTTTCTAAGATATTTTGGCATTAAAGAGACATTGAAATATGCCACAGGAAAGCAAAGTTATAATAAAAGCTTTTTTTATTTTTGAAAACCATTTTAAATCAAGCTTTTCAAAAGAGTACACTATAAATAAGAGACTTCAGTGGTTCTTTAAGAACACAATCACAAATCCTCTGCTCTCATTCCTTTCTACTTCAGAAAAGCCAGTGACTCTCAGTGGGTACATTCATTTTTTAAAATACTGATCGCCCATCAAACGCTTACAGCTGTTTTTTTTCAGTTTAGTACAACAGTAATCTACCAAAGACACTACTGGCCATCATATGTCCATGAGACCGCTTCAGAGAGGGTTTGAAAGCTTATTTTCAATAGCAAATATCTAGTGGTAGTATCTATATGATCACGGTTTGCAGGAGCCTCTAGCTTCCGTGTCTAACTAGCCAGAACTGTATGTTTAATAACCCTTACAGGCAGTGTTTTAACTGCTTTTTAAATGTTGTAATTTTGGAAGCGTGAATGCACCTTTTTACTGCAATGCTTATGTTCACATTCTTTTAACTCTAAGTTCAATAAGGTATTATTTTTCCTTAAGTAAACACTACATTAGATTAAGTATATTTGCCATGTATTGTAAGATGCACATGTGAAACAATCACTTTCAAACTGAGGATAATCTTCCAAACTTTTATTTGTGCTGATTGCTGGGAGGGGGAGCTACATTGAGCCCCTTTTCTGCAAAAGAACATTTTTTAAATGTTTCTGCATTTTTTTTTTTTTTTTTTTTCTGTATAGTTTTCAGACAATTCTCTGCTGTGCTCTACTAGAGCCTGATGTTTCAGGTAATGAAACAAACGAGTTAACTTTCCTTAAATTTATCCTGTTGGACAATATTTGTGCAGGATGCTAGGAGAGTCTCTTGACCACAGTGACAACCCTGACACTCCATTGACACTCGTATTGTAATGGACTTTTCAATGTTCTTTGGGCCAGTAAGTGCTGTGAAGTTAGACGCTGGTGTGTATGTGACTGTACACAAAGCTGCTACAATGACCTGCATGAAAAATTCCAACACTTAAGACATTTATAGGTCCACTGTAATGTTCTAGTAAGAGGAGCTAGTTGTTTTAAATATGATCATTAACAAAATGCATATTTAATGATTTATTATAGCAATATGCCATTCATTATTAAGTTAGAATTTCAGCCGCCACCCTGATAAGGTCATCAAGGGGAAAGGGGATATTGGTTGAGAAAGGTTTAAAGGGTTTTAAGAGTGAGCTGATTAGATAAAATAACAAACAATCCATAATAGGATACCCTCCCAGCAAAAGCTCATTACCTAGGGAAATCACTTGAACACTGCAAGTTGCTAGCCAATGTGGACAATTATAACTTTGTACCTGAAAATTCAGCACTGCTTGCTATATACAAAGCCACCTCCCATGTTGACCCTTATTGTGGGCGAGTACCAGCAGTAGCTGAGTGTTATCTTTTTGTATGTATATATATATGTATATATACATATATATGTATATATACATATATATATGTATATATATATATATGTATATATGTATGTATATATATATATATGTATGTATGTATGTATGTATATATATATATATATATATATATATATATATATATATATATATATATATTTATATATATATATATATATATATATATATATATTTATATATATATATATATATATATATATATATATCCCATATATATTATTATTTTTTTTTTTATTTTTTTTTTTTCATACAATCTCATCAAATATGAATTTTATTAATGAGCAATGTTGAATTAAGCCCTCAAGCTCCTTTTTTCGGGCACTACGGCACCTGACATTGTCAGACCATGTACAAGTAAAGTGTGATTAATCATGCTTTTTAACTTTTAGTCCCTTAGTTTCTATGCATTACAGAGTAGTCTGCTTGTCTCAGAAGCATACTGTCATGTACATTTAGCAGTTGCTGCAAACTGAACCTTTGCACCTTTATTTATATATATATATATATATATATATATATATATACACACACAAAACATGGAACAAATTGGATGCAAGTAATGCAAATGTTTTTTTCTTTTTATTTGTGTGTGCATGTTTCCTATCTGAGAGCTGCTGAGAAATTAGGAAACTCAACCCTTTCACAGTAAATATAAGTTTTTTTTTTTTTTGTTTTTTTTTTAAGTACAATTGGATTTTAAGGACATTTTAAAGCTAATGTATTTTTTTAACTTTATAGCACTCAAAGGACCATTATAGTGCTGTAACAATACAGGTTAATTTGTTTGATAACTGATTAGCAATAAATATCTTGGATGGGTTACATTTTTTAGTAGTTTAGGCTTTTAGACTTCAGCAGATCTGCTTGTCTCCAGCTGAAGAGGAGGGAGAGGATCTGCCTGGAGGGGGGTGTCCTAGTAAAGAGTTTTGATGATGTCTTTATCTGTTCAAATCTCCACAGTGAGAATTGTAGACTAGCTTACATCTATCAGAAACAAAATTGGGTAACCTTCTGATTCTCTCTTCACCTTGACACTGAGAAGAGGTGGATAAATCAACTCTGCTGGAATCTTATTGATAATGTTCAAATGTACACTTGCAAAGCTGCCCTGAATTTATTTTCTTAGAATACAGTTTGTTGCTAATCAGTAAACAACCAAAACCTGTTTTGGCCACCACCGTGGCCCTTTAATCTGTACCTGGTCTGTGTCCTCTTAACCCAACATCCTAAAATGCCTCCAGCAGTTAATTCCATCTTTTTAATGAATTATTTAGCTATTCCTATGTAAATATCACACAAACTTTTCAGTTGAATTTGTCTCCCCTGTAAATTTCTGCTACCCTTATGTCAAATCTCCTTGGAATGCCTAATGCTTGCTATTGTTCTAAGCAATATGTTATTGGGATCACTACAGAACACAGTCCACAATGCATGGCAGGAGAAAAAGTTACAAATAAAGAACATCTCCTTAATTGCAGGTATATCTGGATTGCTGGCACTGCACATCTCTGCCATGCGTCCACAACCCACCAGTGTTTTGTTGTGCTTTTTTTTTTTTTTTTTTAAATAGTTCTTGTAATATATTTTGTTGGTGTTTTTTATTTTTTTTTTAAATTAATTTTCACTGGTTTATTGTCTGACTGTGAACTTCTAACAGTGTTAAATGTGATGTGAATGTGACTCCAGACGAAAGCGCAATTTATTTCTTTTTGTTATTTTTAAGAAAAGAACAAAAAAGAGAAAAGAAAGTTGCAATATTTTATCGCAAATAAACTTGAAGCCTCTGCTTTTTGTGTCTGGTTTCATTATTGTTGTGGAAATAAAACCATGTCTGATTTGAGGGTAACATAAGAGTTCTTGTTTGTACACATCTCAAAGCAATGGAAAATTACATATTAAAGCACCAGTGTGTTTTTTTTCCCCTATATAGATTTTTTTTTTTTTTTATTGATAATGGGGACCATGTTTGTTTTTTAAAACGTATAAAAAAAAAAAACAATCTCTGCCTTTTTTTTTTTTTACTTTTTTTTTAATATGCAGTTATTCTTTATTGCAGGCTTCTGTTTGTTTTCTTTAGACAGTCTGCTTCTTGCAGCTTAAATCTCAACAGAGGGATAGGTGATTTCAAACCTATCTAATTTGTTTCTATGAGGATGTTATTAGGAACTTTGATCAAGGCAACTCAGTGGATGTAGTCTTTTTGGATTTTGCAAATGAATTCAGGAAATATGTGCTCATGGATTGAGCTGGCTAAAAGATAGGAAGCAATAAGGGGTAAATGGAATATACTCAGATTGGACTAACGTGGTAAGTGGGGTTGCTCATGGTTCAGTATTCGGTCCTCTCCTACCGTAATTACTAATGACATAGAAGTAGGACTGGAAAGTATTTTCTCTCTTTTTGATGATGACACGAAGTTGGGTAAGGTTAAATCCAAAAAGGATGTACTTCTAAAGGGATTTACATACATTAGAGAAATTGGCAACAAAATGGCATATGAAATTTAATATGAATCTATGTAAAGTTGTGCATCTGGGAAGGAAAAAATAGCCATGCAATTTATAATCTTAAAGGAGCAAATCTAGGGGTATCAGATATTGAAAAGGATTTGGGAGTGCTTGTGGACAACCACCTAGGTAACCGTGCTCAAAGCCAAGCAGTAGCTGTAAAGGCAAATACAATATTATCATGTATTAAGAAGAAGCAAGGGAAGCAGATATCATTCTGCCACTATACAAATCCTTAGTAAGCCCTCATTTGCAAAATGAGTATACATTTTGGGCACCACTTCATAAAAAAAGGACATTTTAGAGCCAGAAAAAGTACAGAGAAGGGCAGCAAAACTAATAAGAGGAATGGAGGGTCTACGTTGTGAAGAAATACTAACCAAATTAAACTTTATGTAAGGTAATCATTTTTCTATATAAAATAAATACATTACGCGTCAACACTGATAAGAGGACATCACTTGAGGTTAGAAGTAAAAAGATTCCACCTTTAAGAAAGAAAAGGGTTCTTCACAGTAAGTGTGGTTATACTGTGGAATAATCTACCAAAAAAGGTTACAACAGTGGATTTGATAACTTTAAAAAGGGCCTGGATATATTTTGAATAAAAATGACATGCAGGGTTATCCTGAATAATAAGAGGAGGAATATTGATTAACGGAGGAATCCTGTTGGCAGTGGGGCAATATCCTAATACCACCCTGGTTTCATTTTGGGCTCAATAGCTTCAGATTCAGTTGACACTTTTTTTATTCTAGTGTGTGGTGTTCACAAGATAAAACAAACTGATGAATATAAAACTATCGGCTCTCCAGTACATTGACCATTATTTTCACTTATTACTTTAAGAACATTACTTAAATCATGGTTTTGAAGAAAGATATAAAGACTAGTTCATTGCCTCCTATGTCCACATATTCACTTATTTACTCTTTGTCCTGTAGCGTCGGATAAACATGTTTTAGCTCTATGGCATTGTCAGGCACATGTTGGTTTGCTTATCTGTTTGTTTTGATTGGCTTCCCTGGACTAAAATATTGATTGCAAAATCTCCATTCCGATAAATAAAACCTGCTGAATGTTAAATACACATTGTAGTGGATGATCTGCCAAGGTCTTAGCCCATGCACTGTGCTAAATATAGATGGATACCCAGTGCCCTTACTTGGATTTGCCAAATCACAGCTAAGGATTTTTTATACAGTGAAAATAAGGCTAAAATACTACCCATGGGAGCTAATTTCAAGCATGCTCATCCTGTAAATATGCAAATAAAATGTATACTAAAGTTGTTATCTCACTCCGTTGGTATTTTATAGTTTCCAGTATTTAGTGAGCAACCATTTATCTATCAACAAAATTTGAACAATCAAACATTTTGTTGACTGATTCAAACCCTCTGAAGAAGATATTGCATTTGGAAATTTAATAATACTTGCAATCTGATTAATGCAAAAGGACCATAGGTTTTGAATTGTAGGGCAATCCCACCAAATGTGAATATATGTAACTCTAGCATCACCACTCTGCAGCACTTTCCAGAACATTTATCTAGGAATATTTTTTCTGTAAATACCGGAACTCTATGCCTTCTTTGTACTAATTTTAAAATAAATCTCTCTATGATTAGTGCATGTTGATGCTTTTGAAATTCGTTTGCATGCTTTAAACCAATCTTAATCTTTACATTCATCAAATCTTCATCCCATCTCCTCATACCCAAAGTTTTCTCTGTTTGGCATTGAGATCTTAGCAGACGGTAATATTTGGATATAGAGAATTTCAACTGTTTATTAGGACACATTATTTAAAATTGATTATTTCTTATCTCGACTTAAACTACATCCTGAAAAATCTACTATTCTGGTCAATGTGCTAGAATATAACCATTTAGATTCTGAAGTATTGTATTCTTATATCTTTAAATTGCTTAAGATCCTATAGATCTTTCAGATATACTATACCCCATTTTCCACATTCCCATTCCAAACCAATAATATAATGTTTGTAATATTGGTTATGAAATCCATCAGGTCCTGGAGCTTTATTCACCTTAATATTCTTTATAGCTTTTTCAATTTCTTTATATGTAATATCTTTATAAAGATTGTCCAACTGTTCTTCAGTCATTTTAGTTAAATCTATAGAATCTAAAAAAAAGTTTGTATTTTAATCTCTAATGGGTTTAACAACTTTTTCACTTTTTTCCAGATTATAAAGATCTTTATAGTAATTGAAAAAAAATCTTACCTCTTTCATCTATTATGGATTAGGTCTTCTTTATTTTTCAATTCTACTCTGAGGCAATTTTTTCCCTTTTTTTTTTTGTTTCCCAAATGATAGGGTTTATTTTGAAATTTCCAAATGGCTTTATTCACAAATTTTTCCTAATGTGTGGTGGAATTGAAACTATTTAATTTATGTTTTGATTAGGATGTATCTTATTCAACCTTTTCAGTTTTTATTTAATTTAATTTTAAATTCACATGAGATTATCCTCCTATGTTTCCTCCATTTAATATCCAATGTTGACATCAATCCTCTTGCATATGCTTTGTGGGTATTCCAAATTAAAGCATTGGAATCTACAGCCTAGTCATTTATCTAAAAAACAAGTCCTTTCCTTTTATTTACAGAGATTTTGAATAGCTTTACTGGAGGAGAGGGAGGGCAGAATAGGCAGAGCATCAGACAGTGTTTTGTGGTAGGAGACTCTGTTAGGAAGGTAGACAGGGTGGTTTGTCACTTAGATCCCAGCAATCGAACAGTTTGCGGTCTTCCGTGTGCTCAGGTTCTGCATATTGTAGATCAGGTAGCTAAATTATTGGGAGGGGCTGAAAATTAACTAGTGGTCTTGGTACATATTGACACCAATGACAAAGTTAGTGGAAGATGGAGTGTCCTAAAAAATGATTTTAGAGAACTAGGAAATAAGCTTAAGGTAAGGTATTTTCGGAGATACTACCAGTGCCACGTGCTAGCTCAGGGAGACTGACTGAGCTTAGTGAGGTAAATGTTAGGTTTGTAGAGCACTGGGCTGACTTCTCACTTGGGTACAATCTCTATAGCAGGGATGGATTGCAGCTTAGTGATCAGGGAGCATGTGTGCAAGGGGAAAGGATGGTAGAAAGGCTGTAGAAGTGTTTAAACTAGTAGGTGGGGGGGGGGGGGGACTAGATAAAAGTAGAAAATGTAGAGTGGGTAAGGAATGAATTAACTAGTCATGGGGGTAAAGGAAGGATGGTCTAGTAAAGTCAATAGGGAGGTATTTCTAAGTAACTCAAGTATAGTGGCAGGCACTTCAAAACTACAGACTCATAACATCATAAGGTACATGTTTGTTAATGCCAGAAGCTTGCAAGGAAAAATGGAAGAGTTGGAATTATTAGGCAGTTAATGAGAAATGGTATTTCCTAGGCATTATTGAAACCTGATGGAATGATTCTCATGACTGGTCTTTTAATCTGGATGGTTATAACCTTTTTAGGAAAGATAGGGGCAATGGTAAAAGAAGAGGATTGTCTGTATGTCTATCTGGCATTTCGTTATAACAAATGATTGCTATGGTATTAAATGTGATCACGGTTTCCCAAAGGTTGCCCTATTTCAACAACACAGTCTCATTTGAGATTGAATTAAAAAAGGGGCCAACAAAAACTTAATTTTAGAAGGGCAGATTTTAACAGTCCATAAGCAGCTATACAAAGTATAGACTGGGACAAAGAAATGATGGGTAAAAATACTGAATATAAATGGACAATGTTTAAATCCTTACTAAATATTCCATAATTTATCAGACACCCTCAGGGATTGGTAGATGCTGAATAAATGTAGTTTCTGGTTGCTTGAGAGTCACGATTAAGAGGCCTAGATTAGCTGCACATAGGGTGCTCTGCTAAGTATATTTGTCAGTGAGGGCTGTTCTAGCAGCAGCTTTTACTCCTCACTTACACACAGCCACATTCGGCTGGAGGATGCGGTGCTGAACCCAGGGAATGGAACGCCAACACTGCGCTATATTGCGCTTGATTTAAAGATCAAGATACAGAGTAAAAAAAAACAGGCATTTAAATTATACAAAAAAGAGGGAACAGAGACTGCTTTACGGGAATACAAGGAAATCAACAAGGCAGCAAAAGGGGTATTAGACTGCCTAAAATAGAAAATGAAAAGTTAGTTCGAAGGAGAGCAAGACTAACCCTAATATATATTTTTTAAATGTATTAATGCGAAGGCCAGGACGGAAGCAACAGGAACATTACAACGTGACCAGGAAAAGGCAAATTCGCTAAATAGGTTATAGGGATAGTGGTTGGGACCTCAACATAATGGGGCTGCACTACCTTTACCAAATAATTGGTTAACACAGGAAGAAATCGAAAAGAGATTGGAAAAACTAAATGTTAATAAAGCCCTGGGTCTTGATGGAATACATCCAAGGATACTGAGGCAACTGGGTTCCGTAATAGTCAAACCATTCTATCTAATTTTTCAAAACTCACTCACCACAGGGTCTCTACTAGATGACTGGAGAAAAGCATATTTGATACCAATATTTAAGAAGGGAGCAAGAGTAAATCTGGGGAATTAGACCTGTAAGTTTCACTTCTGTAGTGGGAAAGCTTTTAGAAGGGTTAATAAAGGATAATATACAATAATATATATATTTGAACAAGATTAGAAGTAGGATGGATTTATGAGGGATAGGTAAACCAAGCGAATTGGCTTCTATGAGGAGGTTAGTAGGAACTTTGATCAAGGCAACTCAGTGGATGTAGACTTTTTGGATTTTGCAAAGGCTTTTTATACAGTGCCACATGGAAGACTATTTTGTAAACTAAGGGATACAGGAATTCCAGTGAATATATGCAGATCGATTGAGAGCTGGCTCAAAGACAGGAAGCAAAGGGTTGTGGGAAATGCAACATACTCGGATTGGACTAGTAGGGTTCCTCAGGGTTCAGTATTAGGTCCTCTCCTTTTTAACATATTTATTAATGACTTAGAAGTAGGACTGGAAAGTATCGTTTGTCTCCATTTTTGTTGATTACCCGAAGTTGTGCAAGGTTAAATCCGAAAATGATGTGCTTTCCCTCCAAAGGGATTTGCATAAATTAGAGAAATGGGCAACTAATTGGCAGTACATTTTTGCATTAGGGAAGGAAAGATAGTCATGCAATTTATAATCTTAATGGAGCAAATCTAGGGATATCAGATACTGAAAGGGATTTGGGAGTGCTTGTGGACAACCACCTAGGTAACAGTGCTCAATGCCAAGCAGCAGCTGCAAAGGCATGTAAAATATCATGTATTAAGAAGGGCATAGATGCAAGGGAAGCAAATATAATTCTGCCACTACAAATCCCTATTATGCTCACATTTGGAATATGGAGTACAATTTTGGGCACCACTTCATAAAAAGGCCATTTTAGAGCTGGAAAAGTACAGAGGAGGGCAACAAAACTAATAAGGGGAATGGAGGGGCAAAGTTATGAAGAAAAACTAACCAAATTAAGCGTATGTTCTCTAGAAAAAAAGGTGTCTTAGAGAGGATATGATTACTTTATATAAATATATTCTGGGTCAATACAAGGCTTTGTCAAGTAAACTTTTTGTGCCAAGAGGTTTTCTACTGACAATGGGACATCCTTTGAGGTAAGAAGTAAAAAGATTTCACCGTAAAGAAAGAAAAGGGTTCTTCACAGTAAGTGTGGTTAAACTGTGGAATTCTCTACCAAGGGAGGTGATGACAGGTAACATAAGATTGTAAATCTTTTGCTCTTACAGTTTCTGGGATACCTGATATTCTCAAGTTTATTTCTCCTTGAGTGGTTTTCAAATTGAATTTGATTTGTTCTGAGAATTGTAACTTCTTCCTCTATATGATTTTACATATGTCACGTTAGGAAGGTGTTCTTTATGTAATAAGTCATATTTGACTACAATTTCTTCCATCTTTCTATTCATATGACTTATTAGAAATATCCTGTTTTAAATCTGTGCTTTTAAAGAATTTTGGAATTCTTCTATTTTTTTTTCTTTCTTGTTAGTAATAGTTAATTGTTCAGTTTCCTCTTCTATTACCAATTTAGAGGGTTCTACTAAAGATTTACTTATCTCAGAACATATTGGAGAAGTTTTTATTTGTGACATTTTGACTTTATTAAGAACTATTTAGAGTTTTGTCTTTCACTTTTGGTGAAAAGAAATCTGATGTCCCTTTTTAAATTACATTTTTTATCTTTTCCTTATTGTTTGTTTCATTGTACAGGTATATCCAACTTCTCTATATAAATATCCCAGATATAATTCCACTCTTCCGGTTAAAAGGTATCCCTCAAATATACTAATCTTAGAAAACAATTTAGCTGTTACCTCACTTTAAACTTTGTTTTTCCTGAGTGTACAACATCTTACCTTTGGGACTGGACTATGGATAAGCGTGGATGACGCTGAATTGCAGTTACAAATGGGCATTGCACCAAAAGAAGTATTTTAAAGGCTTCCAGATCGGCGTCATGATGACGTCACAAAGCATCTCTGTTGACAATATATTTACAAAAAAAGGCGGGGGGGGGGGGGGGCATGGACTCAGGGTTATAGACTAAATGGAATATATATTGTTATCTTAATATGGGTAGACAATAATTTATAATAATAAAATGATTCTAAAAAGGACATATAAATATACAAAAAATATATAAAATGATAAATGTAAAATAAATATGTATAAAAAATGGATGTTCCCATTTATTATATGTGAAAACACAGTGAGAGGGCAATGTTATAAAGGACTATCAATTACCAAATATTCTACTGTTAGGATTATTGCCACCTAATCTATTCAGGGAGTTAGGAGATTAATATATGTATTATCATAATGGAGGATGCCCTAGAGATACCACCAGGGGGGAGGGGGGAATGTGAGAGGGAACGATACTATGTGTAACTGCTAGAGTACATATAGATGTTACATTTATAAAAATACAGCCAGATCAATGATTTACCAATCATAGCCTGTGTACCTGTGCAGTTTCTGCGGACTCCTCCAAACTGTCTTGATGGAATATTCTTTATTCAACAGGGATCATGACCACTCGTTGCATCTAGGTATCCGTTTGTGTCTGTGGGTCTGACGTACAATTTGGAGATTATTTTATTATTGGCTTTCCCTTCAAGGATTACATCTGAAAGGTGAATAGATGCCTTGCTGTGATTGATAGTGAACTGAAGACTCATGTTGTTAACGTATTGCAGGAAATAAACCTTGTCACAGTTTGTTTTTTATTGCCAAATGATAATAATGTCGTCAATTAAACCTCCTCCGGTAAATAATATTGGATATGTACGGGCTATTTTCCCAAATAAACATGTCCTCCCAAAGTCTCGTGTATAGGTTCATAAAGCTTGGGGTGAATTTTGTTCCCATTGCTGTGCCTGTTTTCTGTAGGAAATACCTTTCCTTCCATTAGAAAGTAATTATTGTTGAGGATGAACAGAATGGCGTCAATAATTAATTCGGATTGGGAAGAACCCATCTGTCCTTCCATATCAAGACATCTTTTGGATGCTGCAGCTCCTAGATTATGAGGAATAGACTTATATAGGGCTGTTACGTCCAATGCCATGTCATCCAGTGGTAGTAGTTGTTCCAAGTCTGAGACTCCCGGGATTCTAATACGTGAAGTGTATCTCTGTTGTAAGAGTGGCTTGTGGAAATGGTCCACATATTCGGACAACTTTTTAGTGAGTGAACCAATTACTGAGACAATAGGTCTCCCTGGTGGATTGGTTTCAATTTTAAGGCAATTTGAGGAGGTGGTAAATTATTGCCAGTTTTGGAAAGGGAACTTCCAAGAATAGTGCTTCTTTCTTGGTGAGTATACCTCTATCCTGGGCTGAAGACAATAGTACTTCATATTTCCTCTGAAATTCATCTGTAGGGTCATGGTCTAATGATTTGTAGGTATTTATCATTGATGAGATTATATGCCCCTTTGAGGTAGTCTTCTCGGTTTTGGATGACAAGACCACCCCTTTTGTCAGCTTGTCAAATCGTAGTATCTTTCTTTAAGAGTTCCTGTGATTTTTCTTTGCACGTTAGATTTTAATTCTTGACATATTAGTTAGAATAGATTTTCTTGATCTCCTTCATCCTTAATCTTTTGAATACTGGTATGAAATTGCCCTTTGCGGCTGTTGAATAGAATATAGATTTAGGTTGGTACATGGAATGTATAATTCTCCTGCTGTCTGAAATGGAGTTATTGTGCAATTCCACAGTACTATCTTCCATTACTGTTTCTTCTGGAATAGGGCTATCTTTTTCCAATTCTTCTAGTGCACAAATAATTTCCAAATCTTTCATCCAAGATGGACTGTAGTATACATGGTTCGGTTATTGATCCTGAGGTGGATTGATGAAAAGATGTTTTGTTAAAATATCTCTTAAGAGTCAGATTTCTGACTAATTTATTTTACTTCACAAATAATTCAAATGCATCAGGTTCAGAGTCGTGAAAGAACGAAAGCCCTTTCCTCAGTAGATTTGCCTCTATTGTGCTAAGTTCTCTACTGGACATGTTGAATATTTTTATATTGTCCATTATAACGCTATTCTTCTTTTGAAGTTGTCTGCGTCTTCCTCCTATTTCCTTTCCTGGTTCTTTGGTGATTCTGTATCTATGATCATCAATTTCTCTTCCTTGACTAAAAAAGAAAAATGTGGTATGTCACTGCCAGGGCTATGAGTAGAGGAGGACTTCTCTCTCTTTCTTGCATGTGGATTCTGGTAGGTACATTTGTCATAGTGATCAGGGTGGCATTCTTTAACTTTAAGCCCAACTCATTATGAGTACCAAGGGATGGTTTGGGTCTAGGACGATGGTGCGGTCTGCCTCTCTGGGGGTAGTTCCTATTTCTCCATTCATGTTGGTCTTCAAATCTCCCTCGTTCACTGGATCTTTATATGGAGCCTGACTGGGGTATAAAGTTGGATGTAAAGATATGGTTTAGAAGCCTCAAATTCTTGTTGTCATGCCTCTTTGTCTTGTATTTATATTGTGGTTTTCTGGACCAATTTTCTCTTTTCCTTTTGTATTATTACTAACTTTTATTTGTAACGCGCCAACATATTCCGTAGCGCTGTACAGGGGATAAGAACAAGGAAAAATCTGGTGGCTAAGCTGCTGGAGAGGAAAGACATGTCCTGCAAGAGCTCCAGCTAAGGCCTGGGTTAATCTGGGACAATCGACCCCTATAGATGCCCTGAGTGACCAACAAACAATATCACTAAACTCAGAAGACCTAGGGGAACAAATTGATCCCAAAATTAACTTTAAAAAAAACAATAAAATCGGAAGAGTCCCCTGCATGGAATCCCTACCCAGCTGAACTGTTCCCCCTGGAAGCCTGGAGGGAGAGAGAGTGGTGCTGCACTGCTGAGGACATATATAAGCAGGTACAGGGGAGAGGCTATAGAGCTGTGGGGGGAGAGGATAGCCCTGATCCAAGGAAGGGGTACCCAGGGGGGCATCAGAAGCAAATTAGCCCCAGAAAAATTAAGCAATCCGGGGCCCCTTACCCACATACCCCATCAAAGCTCTCCCCATACCCTGGGTCCAAGCAACCCAGCCCAACCTGTCTACTTAGACTCAGAACATTAAAAGTACACTGCACAGGACTGCAATGATAAAGAGTGCAGATTATCTAGCTTCACATCTATATGCTTCTGTGATCCTAAAGTGATTTTATTGGTACCAACAGCACCAGGGTGCTTGAGACTGAACCAGGCACCTTACTACACTGTGTTATATAACGTTTTGTAACAGCACCATGAGGATTTACAATCTCACCCAAAACATTATATAAGTAGTCTCAATTGACTGTACTCTGCTCCCACCCGGTGGCAACTTTCAACCACTACAGGCTTCTTGTATACCAACATAGTATTGAACCTGCCAATATCTAGAACATCAAGGGGCCACAGCTCTCCACATTGTGCCTTCTGTCCCCCCATCAGGTCCTCCCAGTATCCTGGGTTTAAGCACACCAGGCTAACCTGTCTACAGAGACTCAGAACACTAAAATACACTTTGGACTGCACAGGACTTCAAAGGCAAAGAGTGCAATTTATCTGGCTTTGCATTTATATGTTGCAGGACTACTAATGTGACTTTATTATCACCGACACTATCGGAGTGTCTGGGTCTGAACCAGACACCTTATTATATTGCGTTATATAACACTCATCAACAGTTATATAAAGATATGCAGTGTCACTCACCACATTGTATAAGCAGTCTCAAATGACAATACTCTACTCCCACCCGGTGGCAGCCTCAAAGCATTACAGGCCTTCTGTCCTTCAAGACTAAATTTAACCTGCCAATCTCTAGAACACCAAGGGACTAAAGCTCTTCATACTTTGACTGCTGTCCTCCCATTCGGCTTACCCATATACTAGAGAGAAACGGTAATACAAAGGACTGAATTAATTCCATATCACGACGTCACATTGGGGTTAACATACTAAATTTATCTTGGAAGATCTAAGGCAATATTTAGCCTGACACAGACAGGGCCTGGACCCTGGAGGATGTTAACACTAAACCAGTTGGCAAACACCCTGCTCACTAAAGAAAAGATGAGATAAATGTAGGGCCAACACCCCTTTAAATGGGCCACCACCCCTCCTAACTCTTAAAGCGCACTTAAGAGATCCTTGCAGCAGCATTGCTACCCAGTGGGCCGGGACTCACCTTAATCTAGACCTCCTCCCCCAACTGCACAGACCAGGTCTACTGGAAAGCTCATTCCTAAACTAGGCCCCGCATCGCCCTGATCTACAATACAAAGGGCAAAAATCATGATGGTTAGAACCAAAAAGGGCGAGGGATCCCGACGGATAACTGAACATTTCCCCTCTTCTACGGCTAGAAGATCCCCCCACCCGGAATCAATCTCAGGGGCTTCAGATATATCGGATGCTGAGGGCTCCCAAAAAGGGAATATGATGAATGCAAACTTATCCAATGACTCCAAAACTTGGTTTGAGAACATGCTAAAATCACAACTATCATTGGCAGTTCAAGATCTAAAACATGAAATCCAAGAATTGGGCCAGCGGACAAGTATTTTGGAATCTTCCCTGGACCAGGTCATAGACTCCCAAAGACAAGATCGAGTAGACATTGATACAAATGCAATGAAAATATGCTCTCTTGAACTCAAACTGGAGGACCTCGAAAATAGATCGAGAAGATACAATGTCAGATTCAGAGGCGTCCCAAACTCAATCACTGACCTTGAGCCGTATCTTTCAGACCTAATAAAATCAATTCTTCCAGACACCCAGGAGGGTGAAATCGGCATTGAAAGAGCACATAGGGCACTTGGAGCATCCCCAAACCCTAACATGCCTAAAGACATCATCACCCGCTTTCTGAGGCAACACACAAGAGATCAGATTCTCATTCACGCCAGAGGTCTAGACGAAATCAAGGGTCCTGACGGCACCACCATCCAGATTTATGCAGATCTCTCACCAGCCACCCTAGCGAGACGCAGGGAAATGAGACCGGCTGTGGAGGTACTTATACAACATAAAATTCCTTACAGATGGGGTTTTCCTTTCAACATCCAATTTACGGTGAATGGAAACAAGTTTATCGCTCAAGATGTGGAGGAATGCCAGACAATCCTTTCCTCCCTGAACTTATGGAAGGAGGGTGAAAACCCCAGCCCACTGGGCCAGGAACCAAAAGAGAAGCGAGATAGGCCGGTTAGACAATGGACGGTAGTTCCTGCCCCAAAGAGACAAAAAGCTGCAAAGAAACCCACAACCTCAAGCGGCGAGAGAAGGGGGTCTAAGGCAACCCGAGTAACTGACAGGCCTACATCACCAGGCTTGGGCCGGGATGCTCAAGTTGATATTGGCCGGGAAATTCCCCCCTCCAGAGAAGAGATGAGGTGACTGGCTAAGAGATAAGTTGTCTCCCTCAGAAGCCTAATGGACATTAGAAGCCGAGGGGAGTGTGATATAGGATGGAAGCCTACTGGGTTTCTCTTAATTCACTGAATTGAATGTTTTGTGCTACACAATGCAAGGGGTGATAGGCCCATGGGGTGAGGCGGAGAGTTTTTCCCTTTTATTAAACGGGGTGTAAATTGAGTAGTTAAAATTTAGTCTGCCTCCTCGCCAGGGCTATATGCAGGAGAACAGGATTCTCATGCCCACCAAACGCGCTAGAGCGCAAGGAAAAAGTTTTAGTTTAGATAAAAAAGTTGAAATTGTTTTGTTTCTGTTGACACATGTATTTCTGTACATTTCCCTGAATTATGTCTTGCATGTAAATGGTCTATCTCTGTTCTGCCTAGTACTCCCAAGGTCTCTCCAAGATGCAGGTGCACCTCGTCTCCTGGTCATCCCAGGGGGTCTCTCGTCTCCGGCTTTCTGGCCCTCAAACAACTTTCCCATCCTGAGCAGGAAAAATGTAAGTCACATACCAGGCACAGCACTCACAGACAGACAAGGATAAATGGCTAGGCCCGAATTTAAGATACTATCCCATAATGTGAAGGGATTTAACTCTCCTCATAAACGGCGTAAAGCCTTTCTTACATACAGGGAGCATCGCCCCTCAGTAATCTTTCTACAGGAGACACACTTCATGCGTAACAACCCCCCTAAATTTCTCCACAAACAATACCCACACTTCTATACAGCGGGTATGTTAGCCAAGAGGGAGGGGGTAGCAATTCTCTTACATAAGGACTTTCCGTTTATACTCCAGAGTAAAAAATCAGATCCCGAGGGTCACTACCTGATTCTGACCGGGAAAATACTCGACTCGACAGTGTCTTTAATTGCGCTATATGCCCCACCTACGAACCCGTATCACACGGTCCGGAAACTACTTATGGCACTGGAGAAAGGGGACTTTGGTAGAATTATTCTGGGAGGGGACCTAAATTTAGCGTTGGATCCCGGATTAGACAGGTCTAAGGGGAGAGTGGGGCCCCACTTCCCCAGTAGGCTAAAACAACTTAAAACACAGCTAGCGAACCTGAACCTGGTAGATTCCTGGAGGGACCTTCATCCTAGGGACAGGGAGTACTCTTTCTACTCAGCCCCTCATAATTCATACTCAAGAATTGACTATATCATCATTGATGCTTCACTTTTGGATCAGACAAAGGAAGCAGAGATTATTCTGTGTACCTGGTCGGATCACTCAATAGTCAAAATTGCCCTAGACTTTGGCACAGCATACTCCCCCCCCCCGTCATGGCGCATCAATGATACGCTACTAGCATTTCCTCAATCCAAAGATAAGATCCAGCAAGAACTTGAGATATATTTTGGGGAAAATACTAAAGGAGATGTAGAAATAGGCTGGGTGTGGGTGGCCCACAAAGCATATATTAGAGGGGTCTGCATGAAGATATCTGCTGAACATAAAAAGCAAAACAGGGCCCGAGAGGACGCATTAAATAAAGAGTTAATGAGATTGGAAAGGGCAATGCAGCAAGATAATTGTATTGGGGATAGGTCCCAGATTGAGAAAACCAGAGCGGAACTGGATATGATTCTGTCAGAGAGAACGGAGAGAGCGCTTAGAATCACACATCACAAGTTTTATAGCAAAGCAAACAAACCTGACAAATTCGGGTTTTCAGGGAAGTTTTTAAATCTAATTCGGACTTATTACAAAGATCCTAAGGCAAACTTAAGACTCCCGGGTGGGGGGAGGCCCGCGGTCAGCATCCAGAGGGGGACGAGACAGGGGTGCCCACTGTCACCGCTCCTATTTGCGTTGGCAGTCGAGCCCCTGGCACAATGGATTAGAGCCTCCCCGGAGATAAAGGGTATCCAAGTGGGGTCACATCATTTCAAGGTGTCACTATTTGCGGACGACTTACTATGCTCCATTTCGGAGCCATCGACGTCGGTACCACCCCTGATGCAAAAACTTGAACACTTCGGGATGCTTTCAGGATTGAAAATTAATGTAGAAAAAACTGAAGCCTTGGCCCTAGATATACCGCTCCCGGAGAAAGATTCCCTCACACAGAGGTTTAAATTTAAATGGGCTGGGAAGGGGATTAAATACCTAGGAATTTGGTTGACAGCTAAAGTACAAGATCTATATAAAGCTAACTACCGGCCAATGTTCCGTTTACTCCAGGAGGAGATGATTAAATGGGGCAAATATAACATCTCCTGGCTCGGTAGGATTAGTTCGGTTAAAATGAACATTTTACCTAGACTGCTTTATTTATTTAGATCTCTACCGATCCAGATGCATATGAAAGACCTCTCAAACTTCCAAAGCAGGGTGTTCCGTTTTATCTGGGGTGGGGGTCCCTCCAGGATTGCAAGAAAGAACATGTACAAACATAAATCCAGAGGGGGGTTGGCATGTCCCAATTTAAAACTTTATTATCGAGCAGCTCAATTAGCTTTTATTCCCCAGGCCCACTTACCCGAAGCCCATCCGGCATGGATGTTTGTTGAAAGCCAAGACATGATGCCCTATACATGGGACACGGTGGTCTGGATTCACCCACTCCCCACAGAGATTAAGAAATCTGCCAATCCTATAATAAGGAACTCCGCGGCTAATATTATCTGGGCCTTCAATCATACAGACCTTCTACCCCGGATATCCCACTTAACGCCTATACTTACGCATCCACTAGCTCCAGCAGGTATCTCGCAGGTCTCTCGGCAATGGTGGAAGAATAACAAACTTGATAGATTGGGAAACTGGATGAGAGATGGTCGGGTATTAACATTCGAAACTATGAGAGACGAATATGATATCCCCCTTTATGAGCACTATAACTTTTGCAGATTGAGATACTTTGTAGATAAACTACTTAGGAGTTCAGGGGTCCCCTCCCGGAATGGGTTCTCTAGAATATGTGAAAAAGCCCCCCTTAAAAGAGGAGTGATAGGGGAATTATACGAGGTCTTCAATACCCCAAAATCATTAGCCAAAGAAAAATACATGAGGGAATGGGAAAAAGATATAGCCAAGAACTGGGAGATTGAGACGTGGGAGACTTCCTGGGCCAATCTCCTGAGGGGGTCACTAAACTATAGTGTATTAGAGACATCAATTAAAGTCCTTCATCGGGCGTATATTACCCCAGATCGACTAGCTAAATGGAGTAAGACGGAAAGTCCGAAATGCTTTAGGGGGTGCTCAGAGCTGGGCTCCTTTCACCATACTTGGTGGAGCTGCCCAAAGGTTCAGCAGTTGTGGATGGCAGTGGGTGACTTAGTGGATAGTATATTTGGACACCATATTGAAATTACCCCAGAAACTAGTCTACTGGGGATTCCGGTGGCCTCTCTTTCTGCCCCCCACAACAGACTCCTACAATTTATCTTTTTAGCGACGAAATCACATATTGCCAGGAACTGGAAGAAAAAGACACTTGATATAGGGGCAGTTCGAGCTAAGATTCACTACTTAGCGGTTAATGAAAGGATTTCCCACTCAGTGGCGGATTCAATCCCTAAGTATTTAGAAATATGGGGTCCCTGGATAGGATACACTGATATTAGAATCCCTCTACTCCAATGAAGGGGGAGGAGGAGGTAAGGGCACCCTCACCTTGTTGACAGAATACAGGGGGGGCTGGGGGCCGGAGAGGAGATACCGGGAGAGGAACTGCACCGATATGGAAGAAGACAGACAGGTAAGCTAGGTTGGATCAATGACAAGATCGAGATAGAGAAATGTTTTCCAAAGAGGAAGGCTTAACATAGATGTGTCAGATAGAATGTTTTAGTTTAATTGGTTAGGTTAACATTTGTAAAAGTTTGTAAGCAACTCTTCCTGAAGATATAAGAAAAGATAACTGGGGGGGAATAGAATGGAAGGAAGGTACTGAAAGACCAACAAACGCAAATTATCATATTATATCCCTCTAGAGGTAAATGAGTCAGCCAATGGATAAAATTTGGGCTTTTTTATAATATCTTTATGATCCTCTAAGTCACAGGTTAATAACGGAAAGTATTAGGAGATAACAACTTAACAACCAAAGAATAGTATAAGTAACGGATAAGTTTAGGGATACATGTTTACATAACCAAGAAGGGTCCATTATAATTCTATACATTGGTTCATCGATAATAGCACGGAGGTAAATACGGAAAAAAGGAGGAGGCAGGATACAAGGATGAGATTTCACAATTGATGTTGGGGTATTGTTTTATTACGCTCAATATTGTACAACTGTTTGCACTTTGTATTCCTGCAATAAAAAATTAATTAAAAAAAAAAAAAAAAAGAACAAGGAAAAATCCAATATTAGGCCCTTTTTTGAGCTAAGAATCTTTATAGAAAGTGCTTTTTTTTTTTTTTTTTAGATGTTTAATTCTAATTTGTTTTTCCTGTTTTTAATGTCCTTGTCTATTCTTTGACATTCAGGATCCTCACTGAATTTTTGGATTTAATCGATTTTGTGTCTCTCAGGTTAGTCTTTATCTTCTCTAGGTTGCTCCTCCTGAACCTAATTAGTATAGTGATCAGAAGGAGCAAGCATGGCTCCAAGGTATCTTGCCATTCTTTAATCATCGTCTTGCATATCAGTGGTGAAGTCCTTTGTAATTTGCAGGCCTCTGGGTACCATACGTCTCTGTTGGTAGCTTTCCGGGCTCGTGAGGTCATGCCGGTTGTGAACCTCCTGTCCACTGAAATTCTCTAGATTCCTTAATAGTTGTCTTAATTCTAGTGGTATAGTTGTTCTTTGTTGTTGGTGATGGTTGTAATTCATCATATTGATGAAGTTATTTTGTTTTCTTAGGGTGGTATTAACATATTCTCCATACACAAATTAAGTGGCCATATGGAGTGGTGGAAAATATTGCTTTGAAATAAAAATAAATAATTGAAATTGTGTATTCTTCTTTCCTTGCGAGCTGCTGGCTGGTCAAGCTGTGTATATTTTTCACTTGCTTGGGTGAACGTAGCAATAGATATAGAGGACAATGGGATGGCTAAACCCCACTGGATGGCCTAGCACTCTGGTGGTGTATTCAACCAGGTTATTTGTTCTTTTAGCATGTAGATATACAGTATATTCCAAATAAAATAGTAATGTTCACACAGGTTTGTGGTAAATCTTGTTATACAATGTGTTGTGCTGCTCTCCTAAGTTGCACTGTTCACAGTAGTGTAAAATCTGGTCAGAAAAGAAAAAGGGAGGAGGGGTTAGGAGAAGGTGCACCAACACCTAGTGCAGATCATTACCTTTTAAAAAACAGAAACTGAGGAATGTTAGAGATTGCAACTCTCACCTTGAATACCCTCAAATAATTATGAGGTATTTCAAAGCATCTATATAATATCCGTTCTATATCCCCAACGGTATGTTGGTTGGGTCTTCTACTCCGGTGTAGAGGAGGTTGTCAAGTGGTTCTTGTATATCAACCGTAAATGATCAAATGGTTGAAACATGTGTGTTTAAGAGGTGGCTTATGGTAGAAACAAAATATATGGAAGCATGTAAATGTGGATGATTCCAAAACATGCAATTTATTTTTCTACAAATCTATTAACCTACAATAACAAGTAATAGAATAATCTCTGATAATGATAGTGTGACCGAAATATGTATGTATGTATATAGTTCAGTCTAGATAAAGAGTAAATTATAATAAGTGGATGTGTATATTTGCACAATCTGGCCAACGTGTTTCGCTGCTCTTAGTTCTTTTAGTATCTTATCACCTGAAAGAAAACAAGCAAATATTCCCATATGTATGTACATTTATAGGTAAACACTCCCATTTATAGTGTGCTTCTTTATATGGGGCAGTGGATAAATACATGTGAAAATATAACATAGAAATTTAAAACTAAGTTTAATAGCAAATAAAGACCCAAAAATAGACATAAAAGTAATCCTATATGGCAATCTTGGTGGCAATAATATTAATAATAACAATGATGATAATAATAATAGTATTGATAAACGTTTTTGTTATCACAATGGTTATGGTAAAATGTATTTAATGCGAGGCTTAAAATTCATGTGTAGTAAACAACTGCATAAAATTGTATTTGTGTTCCTTGTGCAGAGTAGTTAATAATAGTTGATTATGAATAAGACTGTTAAAATAGAAGGATCAATCAATGAATAAATAAATGACCACATTGGGAAACAGCAATCACAACATTCTCATTTGAGATTGAATTCAAAAATCAAAACTTTAAGGGGCCAGCAAAAAGGCTTAATTTTAAAAAGGGATACATTTTAATGGTCTATCAGCCCTATTCAATTTCTCATTAACTGCTAATAATTCCAACTTGCCAATTTTTCCTGGCAAGCTTCTGGCATTAGTAAGCATACACCTTAAAATCTTATGAGTTTGTAGTTTTGAAGTGCTTGCCTCTGTACTTAATTACTTAATAATACCGCCCTATTGACTATACTAACCATCCTGTAATTAGGTTAAATAGTTGATAGCTGGAACAACAGAATCGCATATTATAATTGTCAAACTGCAAGACGTCACGCTTTTCGCTGTTGCGTACGACTTAGGCGATGAGCGCCAAAGGCGCTCATCGCCAGCGAGCCTTGCGTAGCGAGTAGTTGAGGCATTAAAACTTAAGACTTAGCCTCCAAGCACCAAAAATCGGCTAAGCGACAAAAAAAATGGAGGATGAATAAAATGAAAACGAATCTATATGACCCCTAACCGCGCAAAACGCCGCCAGCCGCGTACAACTTTTACCCAGGGACGTACAAGGTATAAAATACACTATTGCAAAGGACGGGAAATGCTTGCAAGCCGCGTAACGCATAGACAGTACACACCATTTTACAACATTAGCTTGCAACTAATAACATTACCAATATAAAATGGGGCTTTACACAACTAAACCAACGGTTCGTGCACGCTGCCTATTTCTACTGCACAATTGGGACATTAATGACACTTTCTCCTCAGGGCAGCAACAGTCTAACTGTACATTGTATGCTGCAGGAAAATAAAAAGAGATTGTTAGCTCTTCAGGATATTGATTGCTGGATATATTAATTAGAAATAGGTAAAGTATATTAATTTTATTAAGTAACTAATTCATTATTATTTAAAAAAAAAAATATGTATATATATCTCTTTGTGATGAGCGACGAACATGAGCGTTGCAAAGAACAAAACTGGAAGGACACGAGGGGAGAGGCTTAAGATTGAAACTTCCTCTAAATTCAAAGTCTCTTTAGACTCAGTAAGTCCATCAGTAGACCCTAGAACAGTAGATTCCACTGCAGAATAATGTATTTATTTTTACTTTATAAAAACATTTGTCTATTTTCAAGCATAATACTGCGTGTATATTTTAAATATAGGGCTATGGTGTTCCTTAAATAAGCAGTAGTAATGTTTGGAAATCTCAAACCATATTATACTGTTGTACGTGTAACAGTCACGTGTAAAGGTTTATATGAAATCCTTTTGCAAAGTGGAGAGGACTTTTACACCTGGCTTTGCTCTTTGGTCTGTGTGTACTACATGACCTGAACATCCCACTTGGGTCATACTACAGACAGCAGAAAGCTGGTTACAACATCAAGCCTAGCCATCCATGTTATGCTTGATCATGGCACCCCCTTCATATCTTTCTTGAGCTTTCTATTATTTCCACTTTCTCCTCTTTTCGCCGTCCTTTTTCTACTTTGAAAACTGGATGAGCCATTAATGCCCTGTAATACAAATTGTTATAACAATGATTGTGCAGTGTAGGCGTGAATAAATATCAATGTTCCCCTCTCATCACATTACCAAACAAAATATAGACGCTTATTAGACAACTATATAATTAAGAGTGATGAGCTTATGAGTCAAAAGCAATGTGTGAAAAGAGTTTAATTTCTGGAAAGTTGTCCATCTAAATCAAATGTCACTTTATACTTCAATTATCATTATTTTATAATTGTATTACAATACATCCATGGCTACTCCAATCTTTAAAGGGATATACCAAATGTGTATCTTGATTCATTAATATAGATAGTTTTGAAGTCTTTTACAGCTTTATTCACTCCTATAGTATTGTATTTTTACACATAATAAATAGTAATACATTGTTGAATGTTGTTTATGACTATATGATGCAATGTATATTTGAATATGAATTGCTGTTCTTGTTTAAATGGTTCTGTAGAAATTACTGTATGTATATTTTTGGGAATTGTAATAGTATATATTGTCATTCATTTTTTTATAATGTTCTTGCATTATTTTGTGAAATCGTACAAGATACCAATATAGCATTGAAGAGAGGTTTTATAACTGTGGTCCATGACCTCAACCCAGGTGGTCCCATGGTATAAATAGGATTAAAGAAAGAATTACAAAACCATATTAATAAAAGGAAAAAAAACAAACAAAGAAACCCTGCATAAGTCAGTATTGTTGTTGTTCAGTTGAGTCTATCTCTCTCTGACCCTATGGACCACAGAACACCAGACACAATTGTGCTATCTCTGATTGTGCCAATCCATAATGTTTTCTTGGCAAATAGTGGGTTGACAGTTTCTTCTCCAGTGGACTGTGATTTGTTTGACCTTTCTTCTATGAACTGTCCATCGTGAGTGACCCTCGACTGAAATGCACAAGCCCATTCACCTGGACATGGTAGCGGTCCAGAAGGGAAAGACAGTATAGGATTGTGTACATCCTACATTTTATGGTTTATAGGTACACAGGCTTTATTCCAACATGGTACAGCACATCATAGTGGTTACATAGCAGGCAGAAAAATCATTAGGTGGTCCAAAAATCTAGTCCATGATCAGCTTTTAAATAGCCCATGGGAAAAATTGTTTGCTAATCACTGACCTAGAATATACAGTGTAAGCTTCAATACATTCCCACCTCTCATTGCTTTACTAGATAACAATTTGCTAGGAATCCCAGTAACCTTTACACCTGTCTGTCAGACTGATACACCTATGTAACCTGTGTGTACTACATGACCTGATCCTCCTACTTGGCTCACACTACAGACAGCAAACAGCAGAGTTCATGTGTACTCTACGCACCAATTCCAGTCCCCACCACGCGTTGCATCATCCACAATCAGTCTGAGTACTAGAAACAACACGTGGGCATGGTGAGATAGATAATCCCATTCCAATGTAGCAAGAAGAGAGATAGATTGCACAGATTAGGACAGAGATCAGGAGAGGCGGAAAGGTCTGATGCTCTGATTACCTATCAGCAAATGCCGTATGTGCAAAGAAATCAAACAATGTCTTGTACAGAATACTATTTATTAACATAACTAATACTTAAATATTATTTACATTCAATATAACATCATATTGGAATAAAACAAATTTACAAAATGCATATTTTTTGAAAATAATAATAATAAATAACAATTTTTATTTACAGTTTTTGTAACATCTTGTTAACACATCTGAATATCAGCCATGGTCCAGCCACTGTAAACCAATTTCATTTGTATGTAACCTTTTAATATATGCTAAAAACATTAGTTAAAATATATATTATATTAAGTGTTGTCAACCTTTTAATACCTATCGACCACAGTAACTCTGTTTACCCTCTCTCATTTCTGGTACATAAATGATATGGCCCTAGCTATGTATCGCCCTGTCCTTACTAGATAGTGTACTTCCTAGGCTCTCTCACCAGCTCTCCAACCAGCATGGGTCTGCGGTCTACGGCGTGAGGTCACTTGTCAGCGACGTCACCTAGCAATTACCCCGCCGCCCACCATGAAAGCTTGACTCGCCCACTAGTAGACGGTAGGGACCAAATGAACTACCACTGCATTATATAGAAAACTCTACCTTCCCCTTTCCAAATCCAGATTTATATTGTTCTATATGCAGTATCTCAGGGAATTTGTTTTCAGAAGAAGCACTATATTTGGGCAGTTTATTTTTTTGCAGGTTATTTGATGCTATTTTTTTTTTATACAAACCAATAAAAGTGATTTTTTTTTCCCTTGATATGTTGGCACCAAATTGTGCCACCATCTTTGTTTATAACCAGCCAACCAAAACGTTAACCATTGTGACCTTTTGTTACCTCATCGGACATACTGGTTTGATTCTGATATCCCCTATCTAAAGCCATGCTCTGCCTAGTTCTGACCCTATTTAGAACATCAGTGAGTCTCGTCGTTAGTGTCAAACATCCAAGAAATTGACTCTTTGTGCAATTATTTTGCAGCCAGTAGCAGAGAAAATCTTTTCTTCTGTCGGAACAAATAGAAGATCCTTTGTAACCTCTTCTAGAGCAGTCTCTGTATATGGCAGACCCCGAGCCACAAAGAAATCACGAGCGCACAGCTTGACGTGGACACGTTCCAGTGGCAAGAAGGGCACAAAGCCATCAATAATGCCCTCTCTCAGTAGATGCTGTGGTAAGATATCTGCTGGGAAATTAAAGACTTGATATTAGAGTAGGGTTGACAAGTGTATAACTGAAAATTAGGATTCAGCCAGGTTATTTAATAGACAAGTTACAGACTCGCTAAAAAGATAGAAGCCAACAGTAAAACGTTAGGCTCCATGAGTCCTTGGCTCCAGGGATTTGTCAAACCCTGAATTAGAGTAATTATATCTAGCTCAATGTTTCTAGAATTATTAAGGGGTTCCTAACAATTGTCAAGACATTTGAACATTTTTATTTTATATATTGTGTAGATTTTACTACGTCTTTGACACATTTGTTATCAGACCAGTTTATATTTATATTTAAACTGATTCTGCAAATTGATAGTTATTAACCCAAACAAATTATGTTAGTCTGTTTTATACTAATGCAAACCTTAATCCTAATCACCACAATTAATATCACGATGAAACACAACGCATTCATGTTTAATTAATAAATACTAAAAACAATAAAAATGTGTTTTTATATGATATCTATTCAGAAAATTCACATATTTCCTGATAAAAAGGGTCAATGTAGACCCATATTGTCATTACTCTATTATAAAGGAATTAAAATTATTAACGGGCAACATTTTTAGAATGTTAAAAAATAAAAACAACCTTTTATATATTATATAGTATATGGAAGAATATGTAGTCTTGGCTATTCCTCTTATATGTTAGGTCTCAAAGATTCTTCTTGCCTGAAGGGTCGATAAACAAAAAAAATTGTCTGTGATATAAAAAGTACAAATAACAATTTACTGAGTAATTGGGAACCTTGGCGACTAATTAATAGTAGCCAAGGTTCCCAATTATTTGTCAAGCAATATATACTCACGGATAGGGGAGGCTTAATAAGGCAGCAATGGCGATTGCCCAGACTTCATATTATTGTATAAATAAGTACAAGATTTAAAGGTTGTTGTTTTTTGCCAAACTAGTGAATTAAATTAGCGAAATAAAATATCAGACTACAAAATCCTTTTAAGGCAAAATACTGACATGGGATTTGTAATTTTCTTAAAGGAGAAGATTAACTCACTAGACTGAAGACTAGTAATAAATTGAAGTGCCCATTATAAATCATTATTTCTCTGTACCTTGGTTTTCCTTTATTGCACTTCTCAAAGGACGATCCATATCATCCAACGTGATCTCCTCTCTTTGACGCCCCGCGTTCCAGAAGTTCAGAGCCACCTCATTGATAACATTGCTACCAAAACTACTGGATATGTGAAGAGAGATAGTAAGGAGAATGGAAATGAAATGGGTGGTTACTGGAAACATATATTAGCCATTTTTATAATGGATTCCTACATCTAAAGACAATAAAACATATTATTATTATTTATTTGATCTGTAGCATTACAACATATTCCGTAGCGCTATGCAGGAGTTAAGTACAAAGGCAAAAACTATTTTAACACATTGTACAGAATGAAGGGCCCTGTCTTTGAGCTTAAAATCAATCATACACACAGCTTTCCCTCACAAGATTGAAAGCTCGCAAACTTACTTGCTTCCTTCTGGAAGAGGTATACCTTTTAAGACTTAAAAAGACATACCCTCCCATATTTCTACAAAGTATTTACAAAATTAGGTTTTAAAATTACAAAAGTTTCCAAAATATACATTAAAGTATCAGAGAAAACTGTACATATAAGAAGATGACAAAAACAACACTGTGATTTTATTATAACTTGCCAAAGCTTCCTTCTACCTTCTATTATTTAAATGAACAGGAATAAGATCCTTGTTCTGCAAATGTGTTATTTACATACATTAAGCAATGTTTATTTTTGTTTGTTTAAAGGACTACTAAAGAAAAAAATATTGATTTAATTTATTTACATGTTTCCTATTAATACATAATTAAAATAAAGGGATAAAATTACTCTCAAATGATTTAAGCTTTGCATTTTCTATTATAGGAGCAGCCATTTGCTATTAACAGTCCTCCTTTGGCGGCAACGTCTCCATCTTGCGAATGCCGCAGGGAAAACGGTCACCAGCGACACTGCACGTCTAAGTGAAATACATTGAATAAACCTTCTCATTAGGCCAACTAGGCAGCCACCTAGGTGCTCTTCTCTGTAAAGGGCGCCTCATTTCACACTACAAAATGTTTCTTGGCATAAAAAAGGAAACACTGAAGTTCACAGACTGAGCTTAGGGGCGCCAGAGATAGAAATCCAGCACTGACTGCATTCCTGGCACTATCATTACTATCATTAGACGACTGATAATAACAAAAAAGGCTGCACCCATAGTGGAAAATAGAAATGGTAAATGTTATGACATAACGTAGAATGCTGATTAAACTACAATGGTCTTCTGACATCAGTGGTCCGGTAAGACATAAAATTGGGGTGTTGGTTCTCTGTCCCTTTAGTAACTCAGCGTTGGGTGCAAATAAATACAAATATAGAGTTACACAAAAAGACATTTTATATCTTCGTTTACTTGAATAATGTCTCTAGGAGTTGGAAGGAATTATCATCCATGTTGTCATGTGAAGGTATAATGGGATATATAATTCTGCATTTTCTTGCATAATGGGACTACAGCGTGAGGTGTTGGGCTGAAGTGCCAGTTTGCTTCCATGTGAGGCCTTACCTGAGGAATAAGAAGATTCTTCTGTCCTGCTGAGACTCTGATGGGTTTAGGAATGGAAGGAGCGAGCTGAGGAGAGGGACAGGGAGCTTATCAGCCTCATCAAATATAAATAAGGGTTGACGGCAGCGTGAGGAGACCTCTTGTATTTGCTTCTTGAGCTGAACCTGCAAACAACCACCACATAGTTTAATCAGTCCAGCAACACTCACTGGAAATACAATGTACTATCAAACACTCATTATCACAGCACACATAATTTATATCACAATAGTCTGTGCTGTGAAACATCAGGTAAGCTAATTAGATTTGTGCAATTAACAGTGTGTTTATTGTACAGCCTAATCTTTTAATGCAGATTATAATTTTTAAATGATCATTTATCTATCCACATAAATTGAATGTTATCAACAACTGGGTTTTCTAACAGTAAGCTTATAATGTACTGTCTTTCCACTATTTGTTCTGATTCTACACTCATTGTCCTGTTCTTATCTTTATTAGAGGCTAATTATTGCTATATGTTGAGGGTTTGCGCATACCTCAATACATTACTGAAATGCTGGACATTGTTCTCAGCCTCCAACTACTTGTTAAATTCAATCTGAGCATATACAATGCCATAGTGAGTCAAGAATAGTCTATGAACTTATTCTCTGCTTCAAGGTTATTTATTGATCTTTTGGGGGGTCGATAAATCTAATTTTCTATCCACACCCTTAATAAAGTGCCCTCTTCACAACAGGGCCCCTACTCTGTGCCTGCAATAGGTCCTCCTATGGCTACAATATGTCACCATCTAGTGCCATCACAGGCTAAGACCGTGTCTACCTTGTATGCCTCCAGGAGGGACAGGTGAGGGAAGTGCAGCTGAGGGATGAATACTCGGATACACAAGCTCCTCTGCCCATCTTGATACAGGTTCTCTGCTATGATCCGTGCTGCCAAATTCTTGCCAGTGCCAGTCCAGCCATGGAAGGAGAGAGCCAGTGACATCTTGGGTTCATCATCCTGCAGGAACCTCTCCAGGGAAGTTGTGATCAGTTTCACCGCCAGGTGCTGCCCATGCACTCTCCTCTCAAGATCCCACTGTAGTCCTAAAAACAGAGCAGTAAGTAGCTGAGTCCATTGTTTTTTTGACATGACCAATGTAGTTCCATTTTTCCAGATGCTTTTTGAATAACTGAACTTCATAATTAAAACAAAAATCTCAACACAGTATCTAAATATTTAACTTTAATATGTAACCATGTTTTGTTCCATTTTCTTTCCAGAGCTTCTTGTTTCAGCTGCTCATTCAGGAGTGTGTGCCATCGTAAATTAATGCATTTTCCATTAGCAGTGCTGAAAATGTTAGTTGCCAAATTTCCATTGTGCAGATGGAGGCATTTCTCTATATTTAAAGGCTTTTCCTATTTGTAGAAGTAGATAGACAGCAATCAAAATGGTAGATTCTACTTCAGAATAATTGCATATAAAAGGTATTTTTTTACCTATCTATTTATTTATTTTACGTTCTTAAAACTGTTTCCGCATTATCAAGTGTACTTCTTAAGAAGTGTATATATTAAGTATGAGACTACAGCAGTGAAAAGTGAAAAAAGCCTAAATGTATCATGTATTCTTGAGCCATTGACCTTTACCAGTATATACTGTAATAATCTGCTTATAAAGTATCATAGTTACATAGTAATTGAGGTTGAATAGAGACTTCTAGTCCATCAAGTTCAACCTTTTTTAGAATTCCTTTGATCTTTGTAATATGCAGATTAATTGTTAATTGATGAAAAGGAAGCAAACAGATAAAAAAAAACACTGAAACTTTGCCAGTTGTCTCATAAAGGGGGAAAAAAAGTAAAATTCCTTCCTGACCCCAGATAGTGGCAATTGGATTCCTCCCTGAATCAGTACTCCCTCTCTAGTTATCCAGGATAACCCTTTTATTAAAAAATATATCCAATCCCTTTTTTTAAAGCTATTTTAAAGATAGTTTAGCCTCCCTTACTGTAAAGAACACTTAAGTTTCTTTAAGGTGTTTCTTATGTTTCTTTAAGTTCCCCTAACAAAGCCTTATATTAACCCTGGATATATTTATATAGGGGTAATCATATCCACTCTAAGGTGCCTTTTTTCAAGAAAAAATAAGTTTGGTTTGCTTAGTCTTTCTTCATAACGTAGGTCAATTCTCCTTAGTAGTTTTGTTGTCCTTCTCTGTACTTTTCCAGCTCTAAAATGTCCTTTTAATGAAGTGGTGACGATAATTGTACTCCGTAATCCAAAAGGATGCATACTAGATAGTGGCAGAATTATATTTGCTTCCCTGGCTTCTATACCCTTCTTAATACATGCTAATATTTTATTTGCCTTTGCAGCTGCTGCTTGGCATTGAGCACTGTTACCTAGGTGGTTGTCCACAAGCACTCCCAAAAAATATATTAAGGTATTTTTTTGGTTACATTACTCCTTACATATATCAAAAACTTAGATATGTGCTAGTAGAATGCACCCAGCATCAAAGAGTCACTGATCTGTGGTGTGATTCACTGTGACGCACTGTCACGCCTCTCGCCCTGAGAATACTCATCGTACGATGGCAAAATACTACATGACTGGTTTATGATCCCGTACACATATTGATCCACGTGTTGGCAGGAAAGAGCTACACTATAGTAATAATCACGCCTTGCTTTAGCACCTCACCTGTCAGATTATTATTGATCCTTCCATCTGTTGGATCAGTCACTCTGGCATACCAGTCAGCAAGGGCTTGTAAAGAGTCCCATCCTACAGTGGGCCAGCTCCAGTCTGCAAGACAAATTATAAACATCTAGAACAGGTACATAGATCCTGACAACAGCAATTAATTGATGCATCTACATGGAAACCTAATAATGCACAAAATGCAGTAGGAAAATAGCTGAATTCAACTTTTTTACATCAAACTTTTTACATCTCCTCTAAATCACAAATTTGACAGATAGGTTCATCAAGTTTGGCCAATCAATCAACATAAATGATTGGTCTTAATATAATAATTTCCCTTCTGGATCTCAATCTTGTGGTGGTGAAGGGGCTTGTGTACTTCAGTGAAGCTGTGAGCTATCCCATGTATTGTCATAGCATAGAGGTCAGACAAATCGTGGTCCACTGGAGAAGGAACTGGCAATCCACTCCAGTATCTTTGCCAAGAAAATCTTATGGATAGGCACAACCGGATACAAGATGTGCCTGGTGTGCTTTAGTCCATAGAGTCATGGAGAGTCAAGCATGACTGAATGACTAAACAACAACAATGTAATTATTAGGGCAGCCTTAAAGGGACATGGATGGTTTCCTGTTTTTGATATTAAAATAAACTACTTAAATGTTTATTTGTATATTTAACCATCATTGCTAAAATGCTGCTTGCATTGATTAGTACATCTACTAATATAGAAGCATTGTATGAATGAGCTTCATAGGGTGGACCTCTGCAGGGACTGTTTAGAAAGTATAAATGAGTAAAAGCAGAGTTTTTAAGCACTTATGTAAAGCGCTGTGGAATATGGAATCACACAATGGCAATATTTAATCAAAATATCCATTAAATTAATTTTTTTATGCAAATATAAAAGGAACAAAAAGAAAACATTTAGCTAAAGGCATATATAACACGATAAATATGACCAAAGGAGTATTTTAGAAAAAGTATGTTCCGCACATCACACTCACCTGGATGGGTTTGGTTCTCTTGGTCACATTTGTCTGGCCATAACCAGCACTGCATGTCATGAATGTACTCCCATGAGAGCTGTGCCAGGTCCTTCATCTCCAAGGCATTACTGAACCATGATCCATCACTCTGCTCTACATCACCTTCCTTATTGATGTCTGGTGGGATATCTCCAACACAAAGCTCTAATGATCCTACCAGGAGCACCAGAGAGAGCAGGACAACCCTCATCATGTCTGATACCAACTAAAAATCCCTCTTGATAATGTTCTTTCCCTTTTGGTTCCTAATATAATCTTCTCAAGATACCCTGCTTCTTATGGCTCTGTATCAGTGTGTGTTTCTCTATTCCTTCTCTGTTAATCTCTCCCTTTATATTGCCCTCATTACTTTTTCATATCGCCTGCTATCTTTATAGTCCTTATCTGTCCTCCTTTCGGTGATTCCTCCCCTACTACTCTCTCCTCCCCTTCTCCTGCTCCTTTGCATACATTAGCTGTGTTACGACTGGTCACTTTTCCTTCTCTCTTTTTCGTTCCTTTCCTTCCTGGAGGCTGCACCCATTACTGAGCCTGTGCGCTCTGCTGCCAACACTTAGTTTCCAGGCTGGGCTGTTTGCTCTTGTGCTTAATGACTCAGCAGAGCTTTATATGAAATGGAACATTTCACTTGCACTGCATCCCCTTTCTGATTCCCATTAACCAATGAAAACATACACGTCTAACGGAAATCAGTTTATATTGTAGTTATCATTAGAATTAACGCTTGATAAGAATCAGGGATTCGTGAACATTTTGTTTGCAGTTTGATTTTTTATTTAAAAGATTATAGCACCGGTTTAATGTCCTGATAAGAGAAGCGGGTTATAATTATGCATTGTTCCCTAATAGCATTCAATGACTTGGCAATATTACAAAGCCACTGAAAATAAGCAGGAGAGATGTTTCAATAAAGGCACTGATATTCAATAACATTCCTATTCAACTATTTTGTAGTTCAGTCATTCAGTTGTGTCCAACTCTCTGTGACCCTATGGGGACAGCACGCCAGGCACATCTATCATTATGCTTAACCATAAGGTTTTCTTTTCAAAGATACTGGAGTGGGTTGCCAGTTCCTTCCCCAATGGGCCATGATTTGTCTCTGCTATGACCTGCCCATCTTGAGATCTTGTGAGTTTTGCCACCATCAGTGTGCTGCGCATCACAGAGCCATCTTGTGCTTGGAAAGCGGTAAGGGGGCAGAGAGAGACAGCTGGGGAGGGGGACAGGGGTGGTGAAGAGAGAGGAAAAGGAGATTATTGAGGGAGATACTGAGCAAGAGGGGTAGAGAGATAAGGGTGGAGCTGGGGGGGTTTGGGTGGCCCCAGAATGTGGGGGTTAGGAGATCATAATGGGGGTGCGGGGGCCCCCCTCACGCTCCAGCTACCCCATTATGATCTCCTAATCCCTCCACCATGACCACCATTCCGATCACCTACCCCCGTCAGTATAACACTTTTTCTGGTTTCTCCTTTCCCTCTGCCCCCTATGCCTGTCCACCTCCTCAGCTGTCTCTCTGCCCCGCCCCCCCTTACCTCTTTCCAGGCACTAGATGGTGCTGTGACGCGCGGCACACTGATGGTGGCGTGCGATAGACGCGCACACGTGCATTTGAGGTGGTGAACTCACAAGATCCCCATCTTGTTTGACTCTACATGGTATAGCTCACAGCTTCATTGAGGTACACAAACCCCTTCACTACCACAAAGTAGCTATCCAGAAGCGGATTCAATTATTTAGAAAAAGCAATATTCATCAATAAATTTACTTTCAAATATCCACTTGTAAACCTCCACTTTAGCTGTTTGTCTCCATTCCATATGAGGTTATTAAGGGTGGGAGCAGCTCTGACTAGGAGGGAGACCTAAAGGTCAGACGCAAGTTTATGTCCTTGCCTAGGTATAGTGAATTAACATACCTCCAGCCAATGAAAAACATTGTCTCTAGTCTAAATGTAAACTGGGATTACACAGTGGTGATTTAAATTTAATTTGTAACATTAAAGTTTCAGCTTTCAGTTAAACTGATTGTCTGATAAGGTTATCAAGTGGGGTGTGGGGGGTTCACTCAGAGGTCTAACACTTTTTAAGACCAATCTGATTCGATAAGAGCTCAAACAAAACTTTACCCACAGCTAAAGGTAACCCAATTTAACACCACAGTCTCCAGAAATTGAGTTTATGGTGTAATCTTATACATGACAATTTAGCACAACCTGCTCGAATAAATTACTTCTTATAGTGCAGTGATGGGCAACCACTGTATCAGAACATAATTAAGTAGGAAAACAGTCATACATCTACAGCCCTATTAAATTCCCTCAACGTGTTAAAACGTAACCTGTGTTGTAGCCCGCAAGACTTGCAGCTATTAAATTGGCCCCAGAAAGCAACCCGCTGACGATCTCCGGGTCATCAGTGAGAGAAGCCTATGGGACGTGAAAATTTGAATTGTGTGCCCCAAAACCTTTAATTTGTCAAGCCCGTAACTATTACGTTCTAATCTAGCTATTACATTTCTACGAATCCCCAAGAACAAACTGTGTTCCAAATGTGCAACTGGCAAATGTGTGCCAGAATATAGCGGGTTCAAAATAAGACGCGCACAGGCTTTAAAAGCCCTTACGTATGCTGCAGGAGCAACAAAAGAGACCCTCGCTCCAGTCCCTAAACCTACCCCCTGCTCCCAAAAGAAATCCCCATGCTGCAGGGGTCCAATCGAGACCCCTGCGGCAGTTAAATAGTTAACCCCTGCCACAGAGGTACTTCAAGTACCGCCCCGGCACCTAAAATTACCCCCCCTATGCGGGGGATCCTCATCTGGACCCCCGCAGTGCCCCTATATAAACCCTTACTGACAATCAGATATGAGCCAATCAGAAGGTGCAAATGCTTTCAGCCCATCAGAATGGGAAACACCCCTGTATTCCATTCTGATTGGCTGAAATCTGATTGACAGCGGTTCCAGCCAATCAGAAGGCGCTATTTTTTTTTTTAGATCAAAGCATGTGCTGGAAAATTCATTTGCGGTGGGAAGCTCCTCAAGGGAGGAGCTCCGTTTAGCAGGATTTTTTTTTACTTATAAATTGTCAGGATTTTGTTGGAGGGGCCTTTGCTGGCCCAGAAGCCTGAAGACCAAGGCATCGATGGACACCGCTGGAGGGGCATTTTGGCCAGGTGAGTAGACTTTTAACTATTTCTTTTTAACAGGTTGTCAGTGTTTGTTTATTTACTGTAATCATATGTTTTGTTTTGTAGGCTTTTCAGAACGTCTGGATTTTGTTGGAGGGTCCTTTCTTGGCCCAGAAGGGTGAAGACCAGGGCATTGAGGATCACCGCTGGAGGGGCATTTTGGCCAGGGCAGTGGACTCATTAACCCTTTCTTGTTTTACAGTTTGTAAGTCTTTTTTTTATTTTAATAGTGTTTACTATTTTATATAGTCTTTTGTTATTTTGTGTGTTTTATTTTCTGTAATGCTTTTACATTTTTAGGTAATTAGCAGTTTTTTATTTTCTGTACTTAGGTTTTTCTTTTCTGTACATAGTGTTTTTTTATTTTTTGCACATAGTGCGTGATTAGGGATTTAATTAAGGGGTTAGGGGGTTAATAGGATAGGGTAGTGTAGGGGTTATTAGGGGGTTAATAGGATAGGGTAGGGGTTATTAGGGGGTTAATAGGATAGGATAGGGGTTAACACAGTAGGGGTTAGTAGGATATGGGTTAATTAGGTACAGTTAGGGTTAAATGAGTACAGTTAGAGGTAAATAGGACTAGATAGGGATAACTGGGTTTAGATTGGGTTAAGTGGTTAGTGATAGAGTAAATTAGGTATGGTGAGGGTTAGATAGGGTTAATTTACTTAGAGGGGTGGTTAATTACTGAGGGCTGTTAATCATAGAGTTAATTAGTGTTAATTAGTTAGAATAATTAATAGAATGGTATAGGGTAGGAGGTAAGAAAGGATTAATAGTGTAGTGTAGTGCTTAGACTTTGTGTCATGAGGGTCCTGGAGGACCCTCATGGCACTTATAGTGTTAATGTAGGGGGTTAATAGTGTCCTATAGGGGTCTATATAGGCCCCTATTTGACTGATTGGGTTAATTATAGTCTCATGAGGGTCTATATAGACCCCCATGAGTAATGGGGTTAATTATAGGTTCCATGGTTCCAGGTTAATTTTTAATTTAGCGCGGATCCTTTAGCATGAATTTTGAAATTTAGATGCTTGCGTCTCCATCCCGTAGCTTGCGGCCTGCTCTAATTTAATAGCTCTGTAACTCGTCCAAATTTCAAGTCTGCAGGCTTTGCGGGTGTCCCATTGCCACAAAGGTAATGTATTTTATTAACGAAGGTCTACCTAAAATATTTAGTTCCTTTTTGGATATTACAGTGGTCAGTCTTGTCTGACTCTCTGTGACCCTATGTGCCATAGAATGCCAGGCACATCTATCATGATGTCTCTGGTTGTGCTTAAGCAAAAAGTTATTTTGGCAAAGATATTGGGTTGCCAGCTCCTTCTCCAATGGACTTTCATTTGTCTGACATTTCTGCTTTGAACTTCCCATGGTTCACATCAGCAATGGTTAAATGATTGTGTTATCTTATTCAGCCTTGGTTAAATGATTGTGGTATCTCACATCAGACTTGGTTGAATGATTGTGGTGGTTCACATCAGCAATGGTTGTAGTGTCTCACTTCAGCCATGGCAAAATATCGTGATGTCTCACATCAACCTTGGTTAAATGATTGTGGTATCTCACTTTAGCCATGGTAAATGATTGTGGTATCTCACTTTAGCCATGGTAAATGATTGTGGTATCTCATTTTAGCCATGGTTAAATGATTGTGGTATCTCGCTTCAGCCATGGTTAAATGATCGTGGTATCTCGCTTCAGCCATGGTTAAATGATCGTGGTATCTCGCTTCAGCCATGGTTAAATGATTGTGGTGGCTTATAGCCAAGCAGTCATGTTTGCAACACATGGATAACATGAGTGGACTACAAACCTGGCTCATGTGGCCCCCAAGCAAATTAAACACCCTACACAGCTGTCTAGTTTCCATATTTATAAATCTCTCAGTGTGCATAATACTCCTATAAACTGATTGTTTTGGTCAGCTTTACATGAATTAATTTACTAATTATTTTCAATTTCTCTTTGGTGCACAATGTTTCTAGAAATGGGATCTAATTGTAAAATGTACAGACTCCAGAACTGCTGACCTAACAATTTTCATTGAAATACAGCAGTTTAGAAGCAAATGAGTCGCAAACGATTAGATAAAGAATCTAAAGATATGCAGATTCCCACATGTCTTGGAGTTTAAACAAATGTACTGTGTGACCTTACATATATACCAGTAATTAATATAGTAACTGATGTTAAAAAATACTTTTAGTCCATGATATTCAATCTTTTTAGAGGAAGTCAAACACAAGAAGCCCCCGTGAATCATTACCCATTGCCTCTTTACGGGAAAAGAATTGACTTCCTCATCCCAAAAACTGACAACTGAATTATTCTCTGAACTGTAGTCTACCTATTCTATTTAAAGGGACATGGAAAGTTTCTGGATTTCACTAGGAATATAATATCCCTGTGTATCTATATACCGTATTTTTCCATGTATAAGACGCCCTTTTTTGACAAAATTTGGACCTTCAAAGTGGGAGGGGGGGTCGTCTTATAGACGGAATATGCTAGATGGCGCTGTCTCAGTCCCTCCACTGGTCTCCCTGCGCTCTTCAGCCCTTGCTCGCTGCTCCCAGCTCCCCGGCCACCCCCCCTCCAGAGCCTCTTCGGGACATCAGGAGCAGCCTGGAGCCTGGAGCCTGGAGCCTAAACTCCAGAGCTTGTGCCTGTGTGTCCCGGTCAGTCTGGATGCTCGCTCTCCTCCGCAGGTGGGTGCAGGGCTCTGGTGATGTCGGAGGGCGGGGAGGAGCAGGCGGTCGATGAGCAGCTGGGCAGTGAGGAGGCTGTGCCTGAGAGCAAATTGATACTGTTGTGGTATCAAGCTGTTGACATGTGCAGCTCTTTAACTCTTCTGCTATCAGATGATCCAGCATTGCATAGACCCTTCATCATGGTGGCCACACTGGCAGTTTAGAGTATATAGACCACTTGGGAGAGCATACAATATTCATGCAGTTTTCTGGTTCCTTTGAATTTAATTTCATCCAATTTAGTCTGCACTACTTAAACCAATGTTCAGATGTGATGCTCATAAAATACTTTTCTAAATTTTGGGGTCAAAATCATAGGGGTCGTCTTATACACAGAAAAATACTGCACTTTAATTTACTTTATTTTATTTATATTTCTCTGCCTAAAATCATACAATTTGTTTTACCAGTTTGGATTTGCCCTCTGAAGCACATGAAGCTCATGAATGCACAGAATGTGAATTGCAGTCTTTCAAATTAACCTGTCAATGACCTCTCTCAAGTAGCATGTTGCAGAATGTTGCCACTGTTTGGTTACTATGAGACAGCGCAAACCCTCTACTTAGAAGTGCACTGTGTTCATGAGCTGCAGAGGGGAGAAACCAGTTATGAACTATTTGTAAGATTTTAGGCAGAGCGTATAAGAACTTCTTAATAGAATAAAGTACATAAAAGTAAATAGATACACTGGGGTATTACATGCCTATAGAAATCCAGTAACCTTGCATGTCCCTTTAACTGTAAAACATAACAATATATAATATATCACTAATATAGTTTACATAGTGTGTAGACACAGAGGGGAGAGACACAGGGGAGGGGAGCAGTGGGAGAAGGTGGTAGAGAGGGGAGGGAAAGGGTGAGAGAGAATCAGGGGGGTAGAGACACAGGGTGGTAGGGAGACAGGGATGGGGGTGGGTCCGAAACATGTGGGGGAGAGGGAGGGAGAGAAACATGAGGGGGAGATACATTGGGGGAGAGAGACATAGGAGGAGAGAGAGAAGGAGGGGAGTGGGAGAGAGAGAAGGAGGGGGAAGAGGGAAGAAGGAGAGGGGGGGGAGCAAAATGGGAAGGGGGTAAGAGAGAACAAGGAGGGATGGAGAGACAAAAGGAGGGAGTGAGAAGGAGGAAGGGAAAGACAGAAGAGGGAGAGAGAGAGAGCTAGGGCACAGAGAGAGAGAGAGGGGGCATAAAGACAGAGAGGGTACTCAGAGAGAAAGTGCATGAGAGTGTGTGGCACCTGGCATGTTTAAATTACACACACACATATATAAATAAATAAATAAATAAATAATATATATATATATATATATATAATATGATAAGTGTTTTACGTATCTTATGGATCTTATTAGTTTTATGGAAAACTGATAAAAGAACCATTAAGAGACAGCTGTAGAGGTCATATATAAAGATTTCATTATTTTTTTAGAATTTGATATTTTTTGCTTCAAATATTGACATTATTGGTAAGCCATTAATAATAAACAAAATCTTAAATTTTTACTTTACCTTTTCAGCTTCCAACAGAATTGCTTCACTCTTTCAGGCGTCCAGGGGTTTGAAACAGATGTGTCCGTCCTAATAGGAATCTTTCTGCACAATCGTCATTGCAAGACCAATCTGCCCCAGAGGCTGCCTTAACTTAATCCTTTCAGACACCTAATAGTTGATGGAGGATGCAGTAAGAAAAGTCAAATGTAAGTTTTAAAAGCTACATGAAACTTTGTTCTTCATACGTCATTGCTAATCAGTAATTAAAGCAATCCCTATTATATGAGCAGTTCAGCTGTCTTTTATTTGATTTACTAATAAATCAAATTTGTATAGAGAAACTGACTGGCACACGAGAAAGCAGTGTTTATATTTGTTCCATGATAAGAAGCTATTTCCAGAGTTAAGTGGATGAGTCTCTCCATTAAAGATAAGTTATGTATACTAGGACCTAAATGAGTATTGTGGACAAACGCCTAGGTAGCAGTGCTCAATGCCAAGCAGCAGCTGCAAAGGTAAGTAAAATATTAGCATGTATTAAGAAGGGTTTAGAAGCAAGGGAAGCAAATATAATTCTGCCACTATACAAATCTCTAGTACGCCCCCATTTGGAATATGGAGTACAATTTTGGGCACTACTGCAAAAAAAGGATTTTTTTACAGCTGGGCAACAAAACTAATAAGGGGAATGGAGGGGCTAAAATGAGAGAAAGTCTGACCAAATTATACTAACTATAAATAGAAAAAAGGCACCTAAGAGTGGATATGATTACCCCTATATAAATATATCCAGGGTCAATACAAGGCTTTGTCCATTAGGAGGTTTGCTTTATAAACAGAGTTATTTTATTTCCCTTTTTTTATACATAATAATGCATGTCTCTCTGTAGCACCCTCTTTTTTCAATATTAAGATCCAATACCTGAAGCTATCCTTTTTCTTTTATATGTGGTTTATATCATTGTATGAATAAAAAAGAGAATGAAAGTCAAAAAATATATAAGGCTTTGTCAAGTAAACTTTTTGTACCAAGAGGTTTTCAACTGACAAGAGGACATCTCTGGAGGTTAGAAGGAAAAAGATTCCACCTTAAAGAAAGAAAGGGGTTCTTCACAGTAAGTGTGGTTATACTGTGGAATAATCTACCTAAGGAGGTGGTGACAGCGATTCAATAGATAACTTTGAAAGGGGATTGGATATTTTTTTTTTAAAAAGGGCATTCAGGGTTATCCTGGATAATTAGAGAGGGTGTATTAATCCAGGGAGGAATCTGATCTCCAGTATCTGGGGTCAGGAAGGGTATTTTTTCCCCTTTTGAGACAATTGGCAAAATGTCTGGATCAATTAACAATTAATCTGCATATTACAAAGATCAGAGGAGATATACAAATTGATTGACTAAAATTCTTTGTTCAACCTCACTTACTATGTAACTAAGCAGGGGCGGATCTACCAGTAATGCAGGTGGTGCATTTTTCTGTAGTGCGGAAGCTCCTTTGGGGCCACCCCACCCTTGCCCAACCTGCCACCGCCCCCTGGGCCCACTGTGGTTAGAGGGGAAAGGGGATGGCTTCGGACAAGGACTGGGTGCTATGTAGGGATGGATGCTAAGAGGGATGGGTGCTGTGTAGGGGTGGATGTTGAAAGGAACTGGATACTATGTAGAGATAGTATACTTATAAATGTGTATATATACATTCTCTATATAAATATGTATCCATAGAGGATGTTCTTGGAAAGTGGAGCTCCCACGTCCTGGAGCTGTGCTACAGGCAGAGGAGCTTTGCACAGGCAGGAGGTAATAGTAGGGGAGCAGCTATGTAAAGGAGTCTTGGGAAGGTTAACTGTTATGGGAAGAGGTCTTTGGGAGGGGAGTAGTTATAGGAGGGGGTCTGTGCAAGGAGCACTGAGTGATTTGTTCTCAGGGGACCCGGCACAAAAATAAATAAATAAATAAATAAATCTGCACCAGGGCCCTCCATTCTCTAACTCTGCCACTGTAACTATGTAGTAGTATTACAAGTGAAGCTGTCTGTACCAGATGACCTCATGTCTAAGTTTAGTTGAGTGCAGCTCTTGTGTCAAAAGTATTCCACTTGGTACCAACTGTATCCATCTCTTGGCACTTTAAGTAGTAACATGGCTGGTGACACCGACTTTAGGTTGCAAAGTGGAAATGGGCATAACGCCACGTGTTACTTTCAGGAACTTATCCCTATTTATAGTGGGATTCTATAGAACCTTTTTTAAAAGATCAGTGTAAGACGGTTAGATGGCTGGGAGCTCACAACTTATTAGACTTGTAAGAAATATGTGTTTATAATAATAAAACAATAATGCCATTTGATAATAAAATGGTTTTACAATGAATGTCTGAGGTGCTGGGTCTGTCTCCATCTCTTTTCTATCATATCATTCCTGTTTTCTGGAAGCCATTGAAGTTATGTAGCAGCTGTTTAGTTATTAATGAGCTATGACTTAGACATTCCTTTCATTAACCATTGTTTGTAAGATCAGGTGAAATATTGTCATCACTAGTGACATCAGGTGGGGCCTTATCACATAGCACATGGATACGGGATATAAGTTGCAGCTACTGAAAACATAAATAAACTTCCAGGTGACTTAAATGGCTTCTGGGCAAACAGCGAGAGTCAGGAGAAAGTTGGAAACAGACCGAGGACACCAAGCAGCAATATTCATTTTAAAACAATCTACAGATGACTTTATTGTGGACTTTATAAACATTTCTTGAGCCAACAAATGGCAAATTGGATATTCACAGTACAGGGAAATATACAATGATCAGTGGGACTGGCACACGAGAGGTCCAGACAAATAAAGCACAGTTTATATGTTTTAATTATTAAGCTAATCTCCTGCACACGTGGAACAAGCTTGCTATAAACACACAAATAATTGATATTTTGTTGGAAATTACTAAAATATAATCCTTCTGGGTCACTACCCTGTGGTGGTGAAGGGGCTTGTACCTCAGTGAAGCTGTGAGCTATAACATGTAGGGTCACCCAAGATGGGCAGGTCATAGCAAAGAGCTCAAACAAATTGCAGTTCACTGGAGAAGGAACTGGCAACTCACTCCAGTGTCTTTGGATGGGCACAACCAGACACATATTTGGAAATATCCAGATCGGACATTAGTCACAAAAATGACATTTATGTTTATTTTATGCTTGACACACTATATCAATTTACATAAAACTCCTGTTTTATTCATCTATCATCTATTTTTAAAGGACTGAAAATCATAATATTCTTATCATTTACAGTAGACTCTCAGTTATCCGGCACCCACAGGGATTGGCAGATGCCAGATAAATGTAGTTTCTGGTTGCTTGAGAGTTACCATTAAAAGAGGCCTTGATTAGCTCCACATACGATGCTCTGCTAAGTATATTTGTCAGTGAGGGCTGTTCTAGCAGCAGCAGCTTTCACTCCTCACTTACACACAGGTACGTTCGGCTGGAGGGTGCGGTGCTGAACCCAGGGAATGTAACACCATTTTGTGACATGACAACCTGGCTCCTGGCATTTGTTGAGCGCCGAAATTTTTTATTTTTATTTAAAATGCAGTATTCATTTTTTTTTTCTGGTTGCTTGAGGAGACTGGGAGGAGGCTGGCCTGAGGAGGTAAAGATTGACTCACGTACTTGTGAAACACATCCAAGAGTCGTTGGCTTCAGGAGAAACAGGTTGGCATCTTGATAAAATGAAGGTTACTTTTTTTGTGTTAGTTTTTATTTTCATTTAATTCTATGATGGTTGAGTGTTTTTCTTAGTTAAAAGCTAATTGCAGACAATACTACCTGATAGGAGTAAGGAGCCTTTACTCAAGAAATTATATATCTAAACTGGGAGAATAATTGATAAATACCTTGAGAAAGGTGTTACTTAAAGCACTGAGAAGAAGAAAATGAGGAACTAGAGAGTATAGGATCAAGGGTTCCCATATATTCCAATGCAAATCATATTGTATAAATGTAACCTGTATTGTAATATGAATGTATGTTCCCTGTACTGTATATTCAGTATTGAAGGTTTGTGCAGGGGGTTGTATGGAAAGTTGGGACCACTGGTAAAATACCATTGTAACCGCTTCACCGGGTTCATTCTGTTCCTGGATGGAAATGTTATAAGGTGCCTGATTGCCTAAACTGCTTGGGGAGTCTTCAGAAACGCCATTAATGAGCACTGCATTTCAAGAAAAACTGCACTTGTTTGTGGCATATTAAGATATCGATGGAGGAAAAGTATTTTTTCAACCTCAATTCCTATGCTTGAGTTAGGAAATGCAAGAACTGCTCTCCAGAAATGTAAACTACCCTCTCACACACAACTTATTCTTACATATCATTGATGCTTCCAGAGAGACAATAACATGTATTTCCAACAGAGATAATAACATGTATTTTCCCCCCGAATTTAACACTAGCTTAATGACTACTTAATGAAAATGGTTTGTATGATTTTAGGTAGAAAAAATAAAGTACACAAAAGTAAAAATATGGAAAGACCACACCTCAATTAACAATCTGAAATAAGAGAAAAAAATCTGTTTTAAATCTTAATTTTTATTTATAATAAAAGTTACATTTTAATATACATATTTTTTTCCGCAAGCTTGAGAAATTGAGGTGTGCCCTACACAGAGATCCGGTATTTCCTTTTGTTTGTTGCGCATTACTGAAATGTATGTCTTGGTGCACCCTCTTAAGTAACCATTAGCGCTTGTGCCACATGCATGCATTTTTTTCAAAAATAGTTTATTTACATTTTTCCATTATGTTCTTAAAAATGTATGCACTACTGGAACAGATGATCCAGGGTCCATACCTCTGTGACAGGTGTGAGCATGTTGCCTCTCTGGAAGCTCAAATTGAAGATCTGGAGAGGAGAATTGCAGCACTTAGTGATATTGCTCCACTGGAAAGGTAGTTGGTGCTCACGGAGCACAGTTTAGCTGGGCCTAGTATGGAGGGAGGAGCTGGGGCTAGTGAGGATGGCCAGGGAGGCAGCTGGGTTACAGTTAGAAGGGGAATAAGGGGGAACAGGAGGAGGCAGGCCAGTTCGGAGTTGGCAAACACCAACAGATTTGCCAGATTGAGTGAAACTGTTGGGGATGTCCATTCAGGAATGGCAATGCCAGATAGAGCTGTTCCCTCTAAGAGAGAGAGGAGAGGGAGGGAAAAAGAAGGGAGGGAGGAGAGGGAAGACGCTCATTGAGAGGCCTTAAAATGGGCGCTGAAGGGGATGTGGGAGGGAGAGAGAGGAGGGAGAGGGAAGGATAAAGGAGGGAGAGGGAGGGAGAGAGAAGGGGGAAAGAGAGAAGAAGGGAGGGAGAGATGGAGGGAGAGCACAGAGAGGGAGAGGGCACAGAGAGAGAGAGGGCACACAATATTTGCATAGTCATTTTTGACAGGCACGTGACTAGTCTGACAATACATATATAGAACCTCTTGTTTAAATAAAAAAAAGACACGTAAGTGTAAATTATTTCCCATAATACATACATTAAAATATGTTCTACATATGTTCCTACATAGGTTTTGTAAGTACAATATTTATGCATGTATTAAAATAACACAAACTTACTTCACCATATTTTTTTTTTTTTTCTTCATCAAACGGATTTACTTGCAGGGAAGTCTCAAGGTCTTCAGGATAGCCACTCATCATTCTTCCATACTTGGACTTGTAATGTTACCATTAGAATTGAGTGATAATCTGTATTACTCAGATCACTAATTCCATTGGTGGTGGATAAGTACCATTCCTTTGATATTTCAACAAATGATGTTTATATTGTGTAGTGCGCCACTAGTGTATGTTTCTTTATGTGTTGGTTGTCCTGCCCGCTCTTCTCTTGGAGGGTGCCTGTCCAGGGAATTGCATTACTCAGGGCCACAGTTTTTTGTCTTTTTAAACTTTATCCCCCCAGATTTGTTTTGGCTCCTACATCCAATCATGCATAGCTGCTAATGTTGTTACGTACTTCAAAAGTATGTGAAGTTTTCCATAAACATGTAATGAACATTTGAAGTAAGGGTTTTGGGCTAATGTAACCTGTTCTTGCATCCACAGAATACAAGAGCCACACTAGACAGTAGTACTAATTAGAATCAGAGGTACAGGTTGTGGAAGGAACTCGTACTTCTTTAATCTTCGCTTTCTGTTAATTATATTGTTCTTTTTCGCCTACTGTAAACCATGTAGAAACATTGCCTAGTGGTTAACTGTACTATGAAGTAACATATGTTGGTTTGATGGGTCACATCCTTTTTTTTTCTTGTCTTTTCTGGTTACAAGAAGAAATAGAAAACTTATATAAGCTGTAAAAGGGGTGATATAAGACACTTATGGGTGTTTTAGTACAGTAGACTCTGTTATCCAGAACTCAAGCAACCAGAAAAAAAATTGAATACTGTATTTTAAATAAAAAATGTAATTTACAGGGCTCAACAAATGCCTTTATCTGATGGTGCAGAGCATATACAGTATTATGAATACGGTTTCAGGACATTTCAATTCAAATCCCGTCCAATCCATGGACTTTGTCCAATAACTTTTTTCGTCCAGTGGGATATTTGCCCAATGATCATTAGTCAGATAAATATATCTTTCACTAGCGACTTGCCCGTCAAAGACGACAGCAAGAAAATGTTAAGGCTGGGAATGCTGTTTGCCACACAATGCAAGGTTCTGCCCCCTCTGAGCACCTTTGGGGCGCATTGCGAGACTCTCCCCACTTTAGTGCTTTGCGATGATCACCTTCGGCGCTCATTTCAGGCCTTGGCAACCCACAACTTTCATGGTTCTCAATATTCACCTTCGGTGCTCATTGTGAGCCTCTCCCCAGTCTCTGACCCATCTGTCTCCCCCTCTCTCTCCGTTGTTTGTCTTATTTTTTCTTATTCCCCCTCCCGTGTCTCTCTTCATCTATCAGTCCTGTGTTTCTTTCCTCCCCTCCCTCTACTGTACCTTTCTCCTCTGTGTCTGTGCTGCAGTTTTGCGTTGCTCGCGATGAGTGCGGTTGCTTGCGTTGTTGCGTCACAGCCTTCGGCCTCGTTTTCATCCCCAATTGCTTACTCGATTTTCGATCAAATTAACTTGCAACCTCACTCACAGGCTCCCTGGCTCTCCCCCTGTGCAAGGTATTTTTTTTATTTTTTTTAAGTATTTGTTTTTCGGTGGTCTTTCGAGTTCGGTGGTTCGGCCGTTAAAGTATTCTGTAAAAAGCCTTCTGCGCTCATTGCATCTAAGTCCCGCGTGCCTTTTGAACTGCGCCTGTGGAGCGGATCGCGAGCCCTGCAATGAGCGTCTTTGGCGCTCATTGCAGCTAAGTCCCCTGGGCCTCCACCCCCGCAACTGTGTCCCACACTCCGCGATGCGAGGCCCGCAAGTGTGACGACAACTCGCAAACTGACTATTATAGTTGATTACCAAAAAAAAAAAGTCACAGCACCCATACATACAGGAATAAAACAAAATATACAGAAAAACATGATTTTATTTGTACAAATACACCTACTTTCTGCGGTGTATAATTTAAAATTTAACATTTTATAGCAGTTATCAATTGAGCATTTATCAATAAGTCTTACACCCCCGAGGCGGATCCCTTCACTGCGGGTGATGGACCATTTGTTATATGATGTTTCTTCTGGCATCAAATGACACAGACATTAATGAAGATAAACATTTTAAAAAGTACTCTTATTTTGAGGTACTCGAGCCACCACTTCCCTTACTCATATTTCATATACAAGTATTTTAAATATTTTCAGATTCCCTTTAATGCTGTGCACAGCAAATACCAACATTGCCATCCTTTTTTGGCAAATAATGTTAAGCTGAACATGACATCCAACCATCAAGCTCCATCTTTCGTCTCCATTGGTAAAACTCTACTTCACTGATGTCAATATCAGTTGGATTAGAGGAGCGTTCGGGACCCCTGTAATAGGAGAAGTGTGCAGAAAACTAGTAACATTAGAAACCCTCCAAACAATATACAACCATTTAAAGAAAATCTGAATTTTTGAAGAGCAAGAATAGAGGTTTCCATCTTATCTTTGTTGCATCTCTCCCCAATAGCTTGATAATGATGGGTGTGTTTAATTTGTAATCAGTGGAGGGAGGGGTGGGAAGATAACAGACATCACACCCCAATAATGCCAGAAGGAAGGAACAGCTTGTATTAATAATAATTCCCTCCAGAAATGTAAACAACCCTCACCTAACACCAAAGTATCATGGATGCCTCCAGGGTTTAGGCAAAGGCATCTTTTTTATTTTTTTTATTCAAATCTACCTCTATGACTATTTCCCTGCTCAAATTTGTTCTTAGACTCAAAGTTTTCACACATGTATTATTTACTTGTACAGTGGCCCTTTAATGCAATAAAAGCCAAAAGGGAGGCCTAAAATATTTTATTTTTAGGACAATTTGTGGATAACATGCATTTTTCCAATCTCCTATTTGGTTTGTATTCAGCACGATGCTCATTTTATGTTTGTACTCAGGATGACAGTTACATCACGAGGTATCACGCCACGAAAGACGTCATAAAAATATATCAATGCTGGATGAGTCACTTCCGTAGAATTAGATATCATGACGTGTTATCTCATGTGACGTAAAAATCACCTTTTACTAAGCACAACCAATGCAAGTGCCCACCAGCGCCAACTAGAGGCTGCTCTTAGTATTTAACTATAAATAATAGTGAAAATTGGTATCTGACAACTAATTGAAGGATCACCGTTAATTTAGAATATGCACTTTTGAAGAGATTCACTTGATAATGTGCAAAATGTTTTAAAAATGTTTAAAATAAATACATACCAGTGTTAATATGTATGAGAGACAGATGGAAGGGGTGATAAAGGTCGGCATGTCCAACCAAATAAACAAACACTGAGAGACATTTAAGAACTGAATTGAATTGTTTTCAGACAAAACATTGTCTTTAACTACCACCCATTACTTATCTTATATAATTGTAGTTGATAAAGCTGGATCTTTCATCTAATTTTGTGCAATATCTGGGATCTTTGCGGTGTCTCTTAGCATAAACTAAAGCAAGAAGCAGGCAATCCACTTATAATATAAATGGAGTATCATGGCTGCAAAGAAGCCATCATTTAACTTTCTTAACCAACTGGGAAAATCTGCAGAACGTTTTGCGGTTTATTCAGCCAAAGTTTGGGTTAAAAGTCCAAGAATAAATCCCTTAGAGAAGTGACGAACGAACATGTCACCCAGAGCTTGTTCTTTCATGAACTGAAAGGGTTAAAAGAGTGTAATGTGCTGCAAATTTAAAATACCAACATGTGTTAGTATCCAAAAGATTAGTCCATAAATTTAAATAATCTAATAATTTAACATAACGGACGTACCCACTGACCATTAAATGAGAGTTGTACTACAAGCTGCTGCATAACAAAACGCCAGCGCCACCTTGAGGACACTGCGCATACTGCATGGATAGAGACCAACACTTAAATATTAAAACGGAGGTATCCTTAAAAAAACAAAAAAAAACCAGACAAAATAATAATATAAAAAAAAAAAAAAAAAAACAGACAAAAAAAAAAAAAAAAAATCAAGAGAATAAATTATGGTATGAAAACATAAATTTTCCCATCTTCTGTCTATTGTACGCACCTAACGAACCATCAAAGGTTCTAGAAGTCTTTTTAAAGAATTACTTTTAAAAGAGTCACAAATCATACAGAAACATGGCAGGAAGGAAGCTTTCTCTCCCATGAAATATCAGTCCAAGAAAAAAGCAGTAGGACTCCTGCAGTCTTTTATATCTATTAGGGTCTCACTGCACTGTGCTGATTTTAGGGGTTCAATCCCCACACACCAGGGTTCGTGGTGTGTTGTAGAAAATGATCACACCTCTGTGGGTGTTATCTGGGAGAGATATAGCTGTAAATTGTAAACACTGGCGTTACGCGTGGGAAAGAGTCATCCTGTCCTCCACCATCACTGTATCAGAACCAAATTGGTCCAGGCATTGTTGGACAGTGCTCAAAATCCCCTGTAGGCGTCGTTCCAAGGCTTCAAGGTGGGCTTCAGACAAGACTGGATACAGGGGGTCATGTGCGGTGGCCGTGAGTAACGCAGAACGAAGGGAGCCGCGCTTCAAGTGAGAGAGCCTGTTCCAAGTGGAGACACGTATACTGCAAAGAGAAAAATCCATTAGTCAGAAACCGACTAGAGACTCAAATGAGGAAACAAAGAAATCAAAGTAAACAAGATTAAAGGACTTCTGAAGGGTTGTATTTATTATATACTCTTATGAAGAACTTGAATTCATAAAAGGCTTAAGGTTTTTTGAAATTCAGTCCTTCATCTTTACCTATTATATTATATTATAATTTTGAATGGGGTCAGATATTTTAGGCTAAATGCCCACTATCTTCACAAAAGCAGGGTATAGGAAATTAAAGATTTTCTGTAAAATGCTTTTATGTTTAGGTTGCTACTTTGTTACATACAAGAAAAAAAAATTATATCTGTGAACTACCGTATTTTTCCATGTATAAGATGATATTTTTTTTAAATAGACAAGTGATATCTTAGGGAAATAAACCCATTAGTGCTTAACACTACAAATTCAGATACGAGGACATCATTGGGTTAATCATATTCACATAGTATTGGGAATTTTTATTGGTGAAAAAACAACATCTATTAAAAGAATTTAAAAAAAGGTTTAAAAACACTGTGAAAATTAGTTCCTTCAATGGCTGTTGTAACCACTATTGCCACTCTGTTATATAATATTCTTAGAGTGTAGTTACAAAAATAATTTCTCAGTATATAAAAGGGCAATTGCTCACTGACTTAAGAGCTATAAAGAAATCCCATAGGTAGGTATATATATATATATATATATATATATATATATATATATATATATATATATATATATATATATATATATATAATGCTGGTAGAAATTGCTGGCAAGTGGTGTGGAGCACCTATTATTGGTAGAATTATCTGGGTGGTCAAAAATACAAATGCTCAGCCTCATATGAAAGTGTAATAAAGTCTGATACAGAGTCAAGTTAGTGTATAAAGCAAAGCTGCTTTCCCTTTGTGTATATATGCACATACACAACTGACATATAGTTTCTGGAACGATAACTGTCTCCTCTTAACTTGATTACCGAGGGTGTTTATCAGTTCAAAGAATAAGCTATAGTAGCCAAAGTTATATGCCCTTAAAATGCCTCTGAACTATTTACTACAGAGCGTTTGCGCCTCCATCAACTCGGAGTTTCGCGCTTCCTGATTACGGCGTGCGTGATGACGTCACGCTACGCTCGCCTGTTACCTAACATGTTTCTACGTTACAAACGTCTTTGTCAAAGGATCCTATGGGATTTCTTTATAGCTCTTAAGTCAGTGAGCAATTGCCCTTTTATATACTCTGAGAAATTATTTTTGTAACTACACTCTAAGAATATTATATAACAGAGTGGCAATAGTGGTTACAACAGCCATTGAAGGAACTAATTTTCACAGTGTTTTTAAACCTTTTTTTAAATTCTTTTAATCAACGTTGTTTTTTCACCAATAAAAATTCCCAATACTATGTGAATATGATTAACCCAATGATGTCCTCGTATCTGATATTTTTTTTACCCAGATTTTTAAGTTTAAAATAGGGGGTCGTCTTTTACATGGAATATGCTGCAAAACTGCTGTTTTTGCAGGCGCTGCCATGGGGAACATAACCGCATGTCTAGCACACAAGGAAGATCCCTCCTGTCTCTGGATGGGGGCTGCTGGGGGCTCCTGGCTCCGGATGGGGAACCACTAGGGGCGAGTGTCTGCTGGGGGCTCCTGGCTCTGGATGGGGTTCTGCACAGGGTGAGGGTCTGCTGGGGGCTCCTGCACAGGGTGAGGGTCTGCTGGGGGCTCCTGCACAGGGTGAGGGTCTGCTGGGGGCTCCTGCACAGGGTGAGGGTCTGCTGGGGGCTCCTGCACCTGGATGGGGGGCTGGAAAAATACTCAGGGTGGGGGGTCCCCATGTTTCTTAATTTTGGGCTCAAAAAATAGGAGTGGTCTTATACATGGGGGCGTCTTATACACTGAAAAATAGCATAAACAACAAACCATCAACATTAGCAGCTGTGTAAACTATGGACACAAAATATATTTTTAAGAAATAAATCTATTTTTGCCTGCTTGGTTTATGACATTATTTTCTTCTACATCTACGCCAGTTCCTGCTAGCTTGGAACCTGAGGGCAAGCACTTATTTACTGAACAGGAGTGGAAGGAGGAAGTGGTGTGGAATGAGGAGGAATTGATTATTTATTATATAAGCTGGATTTTTGTTTTCTGACCCACCCCATGATTTGCAATAGACAGCTTGGAAGGATAGCTGCACCCCCTACGCAATCTTAGTAATAGCAAAGGCATTCAAATTATTATTTTTTTTAAATAAAAATGTAGCTTTAGGATATATTTAAGCAAAAATTCTGAATTTTCATAGTAAATAAATAGCACATCTGTGTTCATATTTGAATGTCTAAAACAAGTTAAAAACCTGCTTCCAGCTCAGAATTCCGAGAACAAAAAAATAAAAACAGTTATTACACTCTATTCTGGGAAGTTGAGCTTCAATCCATAGCCATTATCAAACATGGCTTCCTTTAAGCTTATGCATGCTGTATTACACAGCTTTAATGCAAAGCCAAGGTTGGATTAAACACAAGCAAAGTATCCTATCCATGTACGGCTGTTTCAAGCTTACTGGCTATCATCGGCATGGAGAGGGATCTCAGCCTGTGTTGTGGACTTTATGAGTAGGTAGTTCACCACAACAATCATTTATAATATGGTGTGCAAAAGAGCGATAGAAGCCCTCCCCCATACAGTAGTACAGTAAATAAAAAGTACATCTGTGTTCACATTTGAATGTCTAAAGCAAGATTTTACATACACACACACACACACACACACACACACACATATATATATATATATCATTTTTTTCTCAATAATACAGTGGTCCTTTATGTGATAAAGAAGATTAGATGTTCTTACATGCAGCACTGGTACAATGGGGCTAGAATACTGCGTTCATCCGTCGATGGGTTTCCAAAGCTAAAATAAAAAAAAAAGATTTTATATTAGAAACAACAGTTAAAAAAAAGATCATACATATCTGATAACTTTATTATCCTTTATTTATAACCCGCCAACATATTCCGCAGCGCAAGCCAGAGTTATCTATATGCCTGTCACCATAGAGAATTTCTACAAGTGTTACTAGTGTGCCAGGCTCTGCATCAGAAAAATACAGGAATGATAAGTATCTCAATGCTATCACTTAAAATTACATGGAACACAATTGTTTTTTTAGAGCATTTTAATATAATACATTCTTTATTTTTTTTGCATGAAAAAATATTAAACCTGATTAAACTTTCTGGAAACAAACAGGAAATGCAGAGAGCATAATTTAGTCAGTAGAGCTAATTGGCTGGCAGAGGGCAAGCCCCCCAAAGCAGTTACACTTCTGAACATGTTTTTTAGTCATAGACCTTTATTTAAGTGGCATATTTCTGAAGCAACAAAAACAAAAAATATTTCCACGTTTCTAATACAGCACAAGTTTTCTATACCCCTGCTGATGGAGGCTCATATACAAACATTTTTCACAATTGTCCCTTTATTATTCATATGCAAACCATTCTTGAATGCCCTTAATGTATTTGTCCCTGCCATTTCTAATGGAAGGCTGCACTTACCAATACACTTTGTCATCTAGTAGTACTAGTTACTTTTGAATACTCTGCCTAAAACTAAAATGTATTCCTCTCTCTCTCTCAAAGGCGTGCCTTCAATTCAAGGTTTCCACAATAGGATGACAGCAGGCGCAGGGATCCATGTTATACTAGTTAAAGACCTGAAGTCTTCTAGCTTAGTTTTGTTTAAAAGGCCACAGTGAGAGTTAGGAGTATGTGCACAGACCTTTTGGCATTGTCCAGTAGTATAAGCATGCTAGCTCCTTCATCATCCTGAAAACTCTCATAGTGATGTCGATCTGCATTCCCAATCAAATAGTCAAATATTGCTGTATCAATAATATCCAGAAGTCGAGGACCTGCGTCATAGGGGGAGGTCTTCTTAACAGCTTCGCAGTAACTCTCGTCATATTCCCACCTGGTGGTGACAGCAAATTGGGATCAGGGGGCAGTGTAAGAAGAATAGCTCTGCTAGTGATTTAGCGCAGGCCCTGCATGTTACCTCGCCAGCTTGCCCTCACGATAAGTCCTTCCCCATGGGTGTCTGTGCTTCTGTAGAGGCCACACATCAGGGAGCCACAGCGTTACCGAACCTTCCATCACTTCCCTTTCTGCACAAGCTGGCTCTGTCTCCCGGCAGTAGTAACACTTCCCATAGAAACAGGTGTTGTTACCTATGACGAAGAAAGGATCAAAACCGATAATAAATTAAATGTATGGGCCGGTTACTTCTGCTTTTGAAAGAGTACCAAACTCAAACATCCTACTAGTAACTTTTGTAAGCACATTATAAATACTAATAAGTTGCATGATATGCTTCACTAGTGTAGAGAATGGGGACTAAATACATGCCAACAGGGTATGTCATCCTGGTCATCAGTTCATTGAGTGACTAAGACAAAATGGTGATAAAATGTACTTGTGATCTAATTCTAATTAAAATGTAACAAACACCACTGAGAATAAAGAAGCACTGAATGTCCAATTTCAGATACTGTGAGATTATTTCCCTGACAATTACATTTTTAAACAGATTGACACAAGTTCACTCCCATGTTGTTGGGCTTAAGTGCTTCTTAACTACTTGAAGACTTAGGGCATTCATTGATCTACTGAATTGTGGAGGGAGGTGTGGTGGAGGGACCGGGGTTGGGGTGGGGTATTTGTGATATGATTGGCACGGATTAGAATTTGAAATCTATGCCATTCCCCACACATTCGCAGAAGAAGGCAGCTCGCAGCAATTACACTTGTAATAAAAACTAGTAGAACTACTCAATTTTCCATATTATCAGTACCACAAGCAGATGTAGAAACATAAATATAATGGGAATTAGAGCTTGGTGACGTAAGCACAGATTATTTCTGGCTGATATAAATTGTATAAAAAGGACTAGGAAGATAAAGTATCCTCACTCCCCCAGCGTCACATGTATGGCAAGTAAATTGTGTGGGTGTGTGCCTGCTACATGGTATGAAACTAAATGAAATAGAAGCACCCACACACCGAGTATAGTTTCATTCTAACATCTTCTTTAGGAGTAGTAGGTTTTGCTTATCTTGTTTTTTTTTTGGTGTGTGTGATACAAAGCATATACCCAATTTACATACCAGTGTGCCTGTGTGAGATGGGGTAAGGAACACAGGGACCATAATCAGTGAAACAGAGAAGTCTAGATATAAGTTGTTAAAAAAAAAAAATAATATATATATATATATATATATATATATATATATATATATATATATATATATATATATATATATATATATATATATATACACACACGATTTATGTTTATTTCAACCGTTACATTGCTTGGCATGCTGCCTCCATAGGCCATAAATCTTTAAAAAAAAGAAATACAATTGTTTCAGTGGTTCTTAATGAAAGAAAATAAAAAAAAATAACAAACTATTTTAATATATTACAAAAGATAATACACAGGAACTAAGAAATACAAATGATGTTGTGCACTTGCATTTGACCCTAGCGTCATAAGTGACAGACTTTATAAAGGCTCAATACTAACCCTGTTTCAGAAAGGTACTAAGGAGCTGCTCGGTGGCCACTGGTTTAATTTCAGTGATTAGATTCACATATCGACCAACTACCAGAGGAGCCCGTCTGAAGCCAAGTATCCTAATAAAAAACGGAGGAAGAGGTTCGTTAATGTAAGGCAGTGCTTTTAATTCAAGTACTTAGCATTTGCTAGAAGTGGAGTACTTGTGTTAGGAGTTAGAAGGGTACACGTTAAAGGAATAACTGCATGCAATCACAATTTTCTACTTTCGAACATAGGCAATAATTGCATGCCTATTTGCTCCCTCTCAGTGGCAGAAATAGTAAATGGACAGTCCCAGAGCAAAAGTCTTTCTGCAAAAGCTGAAATAGCAGGCAAGTCTCTGCTGCATGGTAGAAAAAGTAGCCCCAAGGTGTACATTTCTGCCATGAATAGCTTTAGTCTGTAAGAAACAGTGAGCAAGAGGCCCAGATCTGGGTTATTTAAGATCCCTTAGGGAGACTGTTTACAATAAACACAATAAATAGCAATTCAATTAAAACAAAAAGCATAAAATATTAAGATAGCAATATTGCCCCAGACAGATGTGATCACTTAGATCACACAAAGTGAATGACAGAGGATCAGATCTGAAAATCTCATGTGTATAAAAAATATATTTCTAGATTTCAGAAAAAGACCACAAGGAAGACTTCCAAGCTAAGGCTACATTTATAGGCTATGTACTGACCAAGTTGTTGGTGTGTGCGCATCATAACTGCACATAAAAGTTATTAAATTAATGGTACTAGGTTTGTCTACGCTCTGAAAACATTTTGCCAATTAGTAGTTCTTCAAACATTATTTATGTATATATGGAAAGACAATGTTATGCTTATAGGATTTAACATAAAAAAATGGGGGATTTGAAAGACAGGTGGCTGACCATTTTTTTCTAAAGGCACAGTTTTTAAGAATATTCTGATTTTAAGGGTCAGTAACTCTTCCGCAAGTGATCACTGCAGTGGACAGAGCCAGTGACAGAGCACTGGGAGGGGTGTAACTCCGACCAGACTTGCGCTGGTGAAACACGCAAGATCCGGCCATTTTAGCATTTAAAGACTTACCTGTCTAGGTGAAATGCAGCTACCTCAGCGTTATGCCTATCATATCCAGCATATGGCTCCCCCTCTACTACATGATCTCTGCTGTATCTAAAAATAGAAAAATGAATTTAGTTATAAAATATAACCAACATTTAAAACACACGCATCCCGCAGAATAAGTTATTTAGGCCTGGTTTCCTACTCTTCATGAAGCTCCAGTAACAGCTGGGAATGTATTTTTTAAACTATGACAGAACTATGAAGATGAGACATATGTGACCTGTGGTGAATTTACATACCCAAAGAGTATTCTTCTTTATTGCGCTCTACCATATATCTTCTGCCATTAAAATTATTATTTTTTTCTGCTGTTTTTCTTCTATAGGACCACTGCAGAGTTCATAGAGTTTAATTTGCTTATTTAATAACAGATAAGAGGTAAAACCAGTATTTGAAGAAAAATGAATGTAGCTTTTAAACATGTAAACTTAAGTAGAAGTAATTCACTCCACCCCATACCAGGTGTTCAAGGGAAGGGAGCTTATCTGCCAAGGAGAATGTCCTAATAGTAGTCTGAATCTGCTGCCTCCTTCCCTGCAGTGGCAAACTGGACCAGTCACAAAAAAATAAATATAGCACAACCTTGTGGCCAGATTCTCACCAACCCCTGGACACCTAGAGGATGGAGAGGAGAGCTTTGCTAGTCCATGAAACTAGGACTTGAGTCAAGTGGTGCTGTAATGTATTTTATATACATCTTGTAGTTCTTTACCTAACATTAAGGAAAATGATGGACATTCAAAGTTAAAACCAAGTAATTGTCACTACATTCTAATATCCATAAAGATGAAAATGCCTGAAGTGTCTAGGCTAGTGAGGACCTCCCACTATACCTCCACAGGTTTCATCTGCAGGCTATAAATGGTGTCATGTATTGCTTACTAACACATTCCATTATAAGGCCACACCCCATGGACTTAAGACTGTAGGAGTTTATTATATATACCCAGATACGTCATTATAGAAATGTCAACATTTCAACATTCCCCAAGAGATCTTGTCACACTTACGTGGTTAATATAACAGTGGAATATAATTAAAAATGTCATAATCTCATGTTCCTGTGTCACCTTCACCCCATTTTTCTGACTGTTCTAAATCACGTACACAATGATTCAACCTTTATATTTATGCTCTTTCGCAAAACTAGATGAAAAAGGTGGTTTGTGCTCTTTGTGTGATCTTTATACTACCACCCCTTTTAGCTTTCAACTCAGTCATGTTCAAAAACTACATTAAAAACTTTGGACAACATATATTAGTACCTGTGAGGACAAACATCTCTAAAAAACAAAATAATTCTTTAATGTAAGAGATATATATATATATATATATATATATATATATATATATATATATATATATATATATATATATATACATATACACACACACACACACATATACACACACACATATACACACACACATATACACACACACATATACACACACACACACAGGAGCCTGAGTAAAATGTTATGAGCCATTGGTAAGCTACACTATAATCAGAATCATAAGGAATGAATTGGCAGTGATAAAGTATGGGTCCAAACTAGTCTTGCCCCGTTCTCGTGTGTATGGTAATCACATACTGCTTTGCTGGTGTGTAGCAGGTACAGAAAGTGACTTGCGTACATACAAGAGCGTTTATACACAAGATTGTCCATTACATTTCTGTGCCGGTTTGTACAGAGTATGGTACAACCCACACACACTTTAACTGGATGTTATCAGCATGGATCAAGGGGAAGAGAGGCCAGTCTTGGACCTGAAGTTTAAGGAGGTTGGAGATTTTTCTTATAAAGTAATAATTAAGAGTGCACAGTATATTAGTACAGTGGTACCTTGGTAGTTGTCAGTAATTAGTTCCAGAAGGCATGACGTGTGGCGAAAATGACAAGTACCAAACAATAAGGAGTTTCCATAAGGAGTAATGTAATGTAAATAACGTTTGCTCATCAAAATGTGTCAAATAGCAAATTTGACTAGTTTTGAGACCGAGAAGTATTAATGTATCACTATATAGGATTTACATTTGCAAGGAGAACATTATTGAAGAGCCAAACTTGTTAATGGGTGAAAAGCGGGGTGGACAAGTTCGGTCCTGGAGAGTCACACACAAGCCACTTCTTCAGTTAACCCGATTGACTCACCGAAAGGATATCTTCAAATCTAGGCTTGTGAGTGGCCCTCCAGGACTGAACTTGCCCACCCCCATTGAAAAGGTTTCTGAACTCTCAACAGAGAAGGACATTGCGGACTGATTGGATTTCCATTAGTGCTAGAGATTTTAAATAGGATTAAGGGAAAAACATTGGAAGGAGCAGCAGAATCCTCCCTCTGTGTTAAATGAAAAACGGAAGATGCCAGGACGACCAGAGAAGGACTGTTAATAAATTTAAGTCCGTAATTCGTTCTCATAAATTCTAAAAAATATTACCGTACATTGTAAATTATCAAAAGACAATATCCTGAGTCCATCTGAGTATATTCTAACATATTTCTATTTGTGGCATGCACTTTACATTAAGTGAAGACAACAAAATGGACTGCTACAAGAATAGAATAAAAGAAGGGCTCCCAGTGTGAGATATAGACAATGCTAAGGGATCAGTATTTTCCTAGTATGTACAGATTAAATCTTCAAGTATTGATAACAGTCGGCAGTTTGCAGCATACATTTCTCGTGCAACAAAGTTTCAACAGAAATTTAAGAAAATAATTATACAAAAATTATATAGGAGGCTCTGAAATTGGGTCAGTATATAAACTTTTTAAAAATTAACCAACAAGCACACAATAACTAATAAACACATAATATATCACTCCTTCGGGCATTGGTGCGCAACTTGGTCCTATAAGGGCCTGCAACAGGTCAGGATTTCAAGAACACTCATCATAGCTGGGTAAATCAGAATTAATTAAACTTAGTAACTTGTATGTAGATCTGGTAATATAGATCATTTCTAGGCTCCCGTAGGAGGTTTTTCTGGAGAAATGTTGCTTAGCCATTGCTACAGATTTAAGGACACCATGAAAATGTATTTATTTTTTCCTTGCGGTATGTGAAGGAGGGAATTTGATAAAGTTCCACACAGTTTCAAAAAGTATAAATAAGCAGGGAATGGTAAAACAATATATAGTTTTAAATTTAAAGTAAAATGCTGATGCTGGTCCCTGGAGATCCGCATGACATCTTCGTGAATGGTGAATGAGTGAGAGGGGCATTTACATTTCTGCAGGAGCAAGGCTTTGAGTTTTCCTTGTGAGCGCTTGCCTCTTAGCATGTGCAGAATTGTCCATGTCCATTTTGAGCTGTTAGCCCACCTTTCTGGTCCACCAACAAAAAGATTCTACATTTTTGTTAATTAATTACTGATAAGCCACTGACGCATTGGGTCCATTTTCTTCTGTGCAGCTGCCTGCACAAAAAGAGCCTAGGCATGATAAATGTACAAGTGACTGCATGGAAGACAGCTGACCCAATGCCCTTGTGGCTTCAGTAATTAATGTCAATCACTTATTAACAAAGGATTAGGATCTCTTTTTGTTGGTGGACTAAAAAGGCTGACTGATAGCTCAATGCTAGTTCCCTGTAGGAAATACAATTTCTTAATTAACATTCAACTGATAAAGTGTTGGTTATCAACTATAGTTTGAAATGATGCTATATCTAGAACTGTCAGCGTGTCTTTTCTAAAAATGCTTTATGTTGATGGCTGCTATTGCGGACTGTACTTACTTCAAACATTTTAACTCTGTTCTAAACCTGTCTTTTTAAGTACCATATATGCAGAAAGAGGCATTTCCTGCTAGTTCATTAAATATTTTTGTTTGCATTGTTTAAAACATGCTCTTTTAAATAAATGAATGACATTTTTATATTCCATATCCCTTTATTGATCTCTGTTTAAACACAGTTGTGTTATTGAGACTCAGCCATATTTATGGAGTCACATATGGTTAAGCAGAATCATCCTAAAATCCAAGTTGGCATCAAGTACTTGAGGCTGACCCCTTTTTTCAAAAAATAACATTCAATGCACAAATACTAAATCTAATGCAACATTCATTATCATGTATAGATATAGACTTGGTACAACATCCACTATGCTTCTGCTTTATTAAATACATTTCAATTTTTTTTGTGTTCAGTCGTTTCCGACTCTCCGTGACCTCATGGACCATAACATACCAGGATATCTTTATGTCCATGGTAATGCTGATCCACTTGGTATTCATGGCAGAGATACTGGAGTGGGTTGCCAGTACCTTCTGCAGTAGGCCACAGCATACAGCTCTTGGTCTCCCATCCAATTACTGATCAGGCCCAACCCTGCATGGCATCAGGGTGTGACCTCTCGGTTCCCTGACTAGAATCGAACCCAGGTCGCAGTGGTAAAAGCACTGGATCCTAACCACTGGACCACCAGGGAATCCAGTAAACATACAATACTGCTGCTCTATTATGTTTATTTGAACAGATATAGATAGATATTTGAAAGGATTTAAATGCAGAGCAAAAGTTTGATTAGTTTTCTATTTAGATTTAGATATATTTTTCTCTAATATATGTGCAATTTGAACTGTTCTAATCGACGTTCAGAATGTATACATTATTGCAAGATAAGAAAAGCACTTGTTTTGAACTAATAGCATGCTTTCTTTCCCCCACTGTATATGTTTTTTTTACCAAATTTATTAAATTATATTCTCCAGTGTAGCCTGAAAATTATGTAAACTTATATAAACTATGCATAAATTCAGATAAAAGTTGTTTGGGAAGAGGAACCTTTTCACCATGCGTCCTGTATCCTCCGGGGATGATTCTCAGGAAGGTTTGATGCATCTTTGAACCACACTCACCTCTTAGGCTTGAACACCACTTTCTGTCCTCCATCTAAAACCAGCAATGCTTTTAGCTGTGTGCCTTTGTATCCTACGTCCGCTCTCACAATCTTCTTCGTGGCCATGGCATGGAGGACTGCTCCCATTTCTGGCGTATCATCGGGGTAAACCTCACGTGGCACAACCCACTGCGATGCAATCTCCCAAGGAGACTGTAGGGTGTGTTCCAGCCGAGAGTCCATGGTGAGCCGCAGACTGGACATCATACGTTGGTATGACAACTGATCCTGTCTTTGAGCAGCAGATGTCTCAAGCCGGTCCAGCAGCAGAAGCTTGGTGAGAACCAGGATGACCAGCAGCAAGGCCAGGACCACAACCCGCTGCTTCAGCTTCATGATGACCCAGAGGTGAGGGTCTTAGCAAGGTAGGAACAAGGCCACAGAATGACAAGTACAAGGCATCGCTCTGCGAGACACCTGCTCAAACCTAGCAACAAAAAAGAAATGAAATCAGCAAAACTATTTATTCTGTACCAAGTCAGTGTATCAATGAGCCATTAAGAAATGTAACAAATACTGCTATTTGACTTAAAGGAACACTAAAAGTATATATTTTATTTTTATAATGTGTACCTGGCATGCTAGGAGGACCCTTTATTTAAAGGGACACTGTGAGGATTTAAAATATGGTAGAATTTAAAACTCAGTCCTTCTGATCCACCCACAAAGATGGACACCCAAATATTTAAGATTAAAATAGCCATATAACCAAAGCGCACCCGGTTTCATCGGATAAACAATGGACGATTTGTAATGGAGTTGTAAAACACAGCTAATGTACTCTTTAAATTTAGTTTAATCTGAGAAAAGCAATACGTGGACCTAAAATTGTTAAAACATAATTGTCCTCATATAAAATGTGCTGTAAACTTCTATTAATACATAATCTGGTCTCTAAAGGTGATTAAGCTTCTGACCTGGAAACCAACAATAGCCCTGGAAAACAAAGAGGGCATAAATAGTTAGTTGGGACAGAGAGACAACAGAAGAGGTCAAATGACAAAAGAAGAAAAGGGATACACTAGAGAGCAATAAGTTGATTTAAATCACAAAAAAGCCTCTGCAACCTGCTTAGATGTGTAGTAGTCCTGAAAATACGTTACAGTGTTTTGAGGATATTGCCTAAAAAAAGTAGCAATTTTGCCTCACACATATTAAATGTGAAGAAATGCAATGTATTTGCAATAAATCTGACTCTTGTGCATACCTAGGCAAACCCTAGTGAAATAACATCCTATTTTACACAAGCAGAATGGTTGGGTAAGTACCATCTGCATCAAAGAGGAACATTTCCAACTCATCCAGTCTACTTTAAATCCAGCAGCTAAATCTATATAATAAATCGGGTAAGCGTTATGTACAAATATACAGTTCTGACCATTGATTCTGTCAAAACAAACGTACACACTTTCCTACTGATTTGTTACTATTTGCATTGATTGCATATTCCTATGTAGACCAGGACTAGACAATTCTGGAGAGCACAGAAGTTACTACAGCTAAAATGTTGTGATTGTGCAAAGCTTGTGCAGACACAGTCTCTGCAAGGCTGGATGTGGGATGTAGTGTCCTAGCCTATAAGGGACCACATCTCAGCAGCATTTTGCTAAAGGATGGCCACCGATTTATTAGTGTGAGAAACGTCACTTTAAGTAGTACAGAGCAGGTGTCTTTGTGAGCTGCAGAGGGCAAACCCATACAGGGACTATTTGTTTGATTTTAGGCAGTAATAAAAAATCTTATAAGCACTTCTTAATAAAAAAAAAAGTGTAAATATATACACTGGGATATTATATACCTAGTAACATCTAGACACCTTCCATGTAATTTTAATAATGCTAAATTACAAAAGCCACACCGAACCTGTCACTGTAATTGCTAACTGACTGCCAAAAAATGTATGGCACTATGCCATCAGATGTGTGTCCCGAGACAAGCAGAACAATGCAGTTTTATGGATAGGCCTTTACTTAGACTATTGCATATGGTAAACTATAGATTTTAAACCAATCTAAGCATAATGTAGAGTTTGACACATTATAGTGGCATGAACTATTCAACCATTGATACAGAAACTCTGTTCTACAAGACATTTGTACATGTTTTACTAAAACTAAGCAAAATTAGGTTACGGTTTGTCAAAAAAAAAAAAATTCTTGTGAAGTGATGGGATTATCTTAAGCAAATATGACTACAGATAATGTAGATTGCGGTCAAGAAAAAAATGGTTTCCCTAGGAATTTAGAAAGAGTAGAAAGATAAGGTGTCACTTGTCCATGTGGCAGTAAATACAGTGAAACCGGAGCTGGTTAGCAAGGCAGGTGCTAAAAGCAAGTCTGAATGTAATATACATAGAATATATGGTTAAACCAACCAGCATAGTAAAGGTCTGAAGGTAGTAGTTTTGGGCACGTGAAATAATGTATTTTTCGCATGATATAACAATAGAAAGTGCTTTACTTGTGGTCACCTTCCGCTGGGACCAGAGAAACTCTGCCTAGCTGGACCTATATATTCTCAATGTCAACTGCAATGGAAGAAAATATTATATCTGACCCCATTAATTCCACAAAATACTGCCCTGTCCATTAAGCCCTTGAGAATCAGAAGTAAGATAACAGGCCTTCCCTATAATTCTCCACAGAGAGCTGGCTACATTATTGTTGTTGTTCAGTCATGTCTGACTCTCAGTGACCACAGCACCCAGACACATATGTCTGTTTCTGGTTGTGCTCATCCCTATGGTTTTCTTGGAAAAGGTAATGGAGTGAGGTGCCAGTTCCTTATCCAGTGGACCATAATTTGTCTGACCTCTCTGATATGACTTCCCAGATTCATTGAGGTACACAAGCCCCTTCCTGTGGAAAGGCCCCTATTTAAGACATTGCACTGATATATTACCAGCATGTGATACCTACAAAAGTATTTATATTATCTACTTACAGTCACCTTTTTTTTCTGAAGTAGAGCCCACCCCCATTAATGTCAATGGCACTGTACTTGGTATTTCTGGTTCCATCACAGTTTGCATGGAGCCAGTCCAGTTTGTCCACTTATTACAGTGACCAAACATCTTTGTTTTGAGATGGTTGTCCCCTGATAAAACCCATCTCCAGCAGTGTCAGCCCAGCACCAATGTAACACAGAATACACTAATAACTTTTAAATGATCACTTTGTTCTTAAATGTATTTTTCTTCCCTCTCCCGTGTTTTGAGTTCATCCCGGGAGAAAAGTGGCGATTGTTTAATTATTATTACATTTAAAAAATAGGGATCATTCTTATTCTGTCCCCACCAGCAGTGGTGTGCAGCAGGTGGCACAATGGTGGTGCACCAAGACTTTGTTCAATTAGTTAGAGTTCAGGATTAGGGTAGAGGCAGATGATAAGCATTACATAGTAACGCTGATCATCTGCCACTAGCCTAAGTCTAACCCCTAGTCCTAAACCCCAACTCTAAGCCTAAACCCCAAGAACAAATTGAACAAAGTTGTGGCCCGTCACCGTTGTGCCATCTACTACCACTGCTGGCAGAGAGAAAACAGGAAAGATCCAGAATAGTTTCACAAACCACGCTTAAAAACATGCAAAATTATGTAAAATAGACTATAAAATTATACAGTCTCCAATGTTTCACTTTTATATGCAGTTATGCTGAAAATCGCCATCCTTGGAGAAAGAAGACTTTAGATCAGCACAATGGGAATGTGGCATCAATGAATTGCCTTTTTTTTTATAGCACGAATAGAAAGCTCATTTGTTAACAAGGACACGTCCTCCTGTGAAACTAACAGCTGAACATGGATCCCCCAATAATGAAGAACTGGGTAGAACAGGCTGTATTCGTATGGGGGGGGGGGGGGTCTAAAAACATCTTACTTAATATCACTTTTAGTAATAAAAGCACTGTATAGAAAACAGATGAGCACAGCGGCTGTGTAATTATATATATATATATATATATATATATATATATATATGGCCCTGACATGATGAAGCAGCACTCCACCCCATACACACAGTGCAGATTACATGGCAGAGGATTGTGGGTAATGAGTGTATTGGAGGAACCCTGGTTATAGGACAGTCAGACAGGACTCGGGGTTCCTCCAATACACTCGTTACCCACAATCCTTGGCTCTATAGTCCTTATTAACCCCTTGTAGAGATTATACCCCGGTTATAACATGTCTCAGCTTATTCCCTGACCTCCTACGCCATCTCTCGCACCCCGGTCCCGCTCTCACCTCTCTCACACGGTCTCACAAGTCCTCCCGTTGCCAACATTACAATCTCCCCCCAACCAGGACACAGCGCGGCTCTGAGCGGAACTGTCACCTCAGCCAGGCCACGCCCACGCCACTGAACTGCCGAAACCAATCCGATGCTTCACCGTACTACCCGCGAGGCTGACTGGGGATATGGAGTAACCAATGTTCTAATCCATTACAGCCAATCAGAGCGTGGAATGCAATTAGAACAGCCAGCGCCAATCAGGGCTCACGTATTATCTTTACCTTGAATGCGAGGAGCAGCCAATGAAATGGAAAAGCTTATGCAAAGTCTACGTATTTACAGCGGCGCGGCCATGTTTAGTTCGGGCAAATAAAAAGTATAATTTGTAGTATAGAATTTCAGTCATTACTAATCTATAATTATACACGTGCCTATACTACTTTATAGGGCCTGCTTATATTAACTGATTTCATTGTAATATCTTACATTAGAATGGACACTGACCCCCTATATGTCCTATCATGTAAATAAAATAATAAAAATACTATCGTTTACAGATTGCTTAATGTATTTTGTCTACAAAACCAACTTTAAGTCATAAAAAAGTGTAGCTCCCACATAGGGCCATTTAAAAGTCTGCTGTAATGCCCTAGGAAGGGGAAGTACACTTAGTATTGAATCTTACATAGTAATTGAGATTGAACCAATAGTCCATCAAGTTCAACCTTTTTAGATCTCCTCTGATCTTTGCAATATGCAAGACTGTCATGATCCCAGATTCCACCAGTCCTTTGGACTTATATGATCCGCCCAGGATGATTAGGATTTTGAGGCTGGCCATTATACTGGCTGCATCATGACTGCTTATCAGGACTAGGTTTACAGTATGTTTTATAGTTATTTACTATGTTATGTTGATTACCCTTTGTATGTTAATTACTGTACGTTATGTTGCTTCTCTATGGCCCCAATACAATTGAGAAATTGTTGGTTACTTGAGCCCGTAATGTAGCTCGTAAACTAATTTGCTATTTAATTGGCGAGCCTTTTTAATATATGGTGGGTAAAAGAGATAGAAGCCCTCCACCGTAGTAAAGTACTAGTAATAGTACATCTGTGTTTCTAAATTTCTAAAGCAAGTTATAAAACTTTTTTCATGCCCAAACTTCCAAGAAATATAGTTATTACACTGTATTCTGGGAACCTTGGCAGGGGCATGCAATTGTGCCCATAGTGTCAAAATTCCTATAGAACTGGATTAATATATATATTAAGCTATATATATGTTTCAGAATCTTTCGTGAAGATAATAGCTGCTCTGGTCCTGTACAACTAGTGAAGTGGATGTTGTGATGCATTGCATATGAAACATTATCGATAACTGTATTAGCAATTTATACAGAAAGCTCACAGACTATTACAGAATGTTATCAGTTTAAATTTAAATATACATCTATTGAACATGCTATAAAAGCAGCTCATGATTCTTTTTTATATGTAGATCCTGTGTTCATATTTTTAAATGCTGTATTAATGCAAAGGGATTTTAGAGACATCAGCTGCCTTGGTAAAGAGATCAAAAGGACCTAAAAGATCTGCTGGGTATGTTTGGCCATATCAGACTTATCAAGCCCGATTGAAGAAAGCAGGTTGAAAAAACAGATTACCGTATACACTCGAGTATAAGCCGACCCGAGTATAAGCCGAGGCACCTATTTTACCACAAAATACTGGGAAAACAGAGTGACTTGAGTATAAGACGAGGGTGGGAAATGTGCTGCCCCCTATGTCCCTCTTGTGCCATCTGTGCCCCTTTCTTGTGACCCCCTCTCTCCCCTGTGTCTCTTCCCCCCTCTCCCTCCCCTGTGTCTCTTCCCTTCCCTCCTCTCCCTTCCCTGTGTCTCTTTCCCTCCCCCTCCCTTATTACTCTCCTCAACCCCCTCCTCAACCCATCCTCCTTATCCTCTCTCTTCACCCCCCCTCCACGACCCATCCTCCTTATCCTCTCTCTTCACCCCCCCTCCTCAACCCATCCTCCTTATCCTCTCTCTTCACCCCCCCTCCTCAACCCATCCTCCTTATCCTCTCTCTTCAACCCCCCTCATCTACCCCCCTCCTCATCCTCAACCCCCCTCCTCATCCTCAACCTCTCTCCTCATCCTCACCCCCCCTCCTCAACCCCTCTCCTCATCCTCACCCCCCCTCCTCAACCCCTCTCCTCATCCTCACCCCCCCCTCCTCAACCCCTCTCCTCATCCTCACCCCCCCCTCCTCATCTTCAACCCCCCCCTCCTCATCCTCAACCCCCCCATCCTCAACCCCTCTCCTCATCCTCACCCCCTCTCCTCATCCTCACCCCCCCTCCTCAACCCCTCTCCTCATCCTCACCCCCCCCTCCTCAACCCCTCTCCTCATCCTCACCCCCCCTCCTCATCCTCACCCCCCCTCAACCCCTCTCCTCAACCTCACCCCCCCTCAACCCCTCTCCTCAACCCCTCTCCTCATCCTCACCCCCCTCCTCAACCCCTCTCCTCAACCCCTCTCCTCATCCTCACCCCCCTCCTCAACCCCTCTCCTCATCCTCACCCCCCTCCTCAACCCCTCTCCTCATCCTCACCCCCCTCCTCAACTCCTCTCCTCATCCTCACCCCCCTCCTCAACCCCTCTCCTCATCCTCACCCCCCCTCCTCATCCTCAACCCCCCCATCCTCAACCCCTCTCCTCATCCTCAACCCCCCCATCCTCAACCCCTCTCCTCATCCTCAACCCCCCCTCCTAAACCCCTCTCCTCATCCTCACCCCCCCTCCTCAACCCCTCATCCCCTCTCCTCATCCTCATCCCCTCTCCTCATCCTCAACCCCTCTCCTCATCCTCAACCCCCCCTTCATCCTCAACCCCTCTCCTCATCCTCAACCCCCCCTTCATCCTCAACCCCTCTCCTCATCCTCAACCCCTCTCCTCATCCTCAACCCCCCTTCTAATCCTAATCTTCCCTCCTCACTTTACCCCTCTAATTACCTCCCCCTCTCCCTTTCCCCTTCATCCTCAACCCCTCTCCTCATCCTCAACCCCCCCTTCATCCTCAACCCCCCTCCTCAACCCCTCTCCTCATCCTCACCCCCCCTCCTCAACCCCTCTCCTCATCCTCACCCCCCCTCCTCATCCTCACCCCCCCTCCTCAACCCCTCTCCTCATCCTCACCCCCCTCAACCCCTCTCCTCAACCTCACCCCCCCTCAACCCCTCTCCTCATCCTCAACCCCTCTCCTCAACCCCTCTCCTCATCCTCAACCCCTCTCCTCATCCTCAACCCCCCTCATCCCCTCTCCTCAACCTCACCCCCCCTCAACCCCTCTCCTCAACCCCTCTCCTCATCCTCACCCCCCTCCTCAACCCCTCTCCTCATCCTCAACCCCTCTCCTCAACCCCTCTCCTCATCCTCAACCCCTCTCCTCATCCTCAACCCCCCTCAACCCCTCTCCTCAACCTCACCCCCCCCCCCTCAACCCCTCTCCTCAACCTCACCCCCCCTCCTCAACCCCTCTCCTCATCCTCAAACCCCCCCATCCTCAACCCCCCCATCCTCAACCCCCCCCTTCATCCTCAACCCCCCCTTCATCCTCAACCCCTCTCCTCATCCTCAACCCCTCTCCTCATCCTCAACCCCCCCTTTAATCCTCAACCCCTCTCCTCATCCTCAACCCCCTCTTCATCCTCAACCCCTCTCCTCATCCTAAACCCCCTTCTAATCCTAATGCTCCCTCCTCACTTTACCCCTCTAATTACCTCCCCCTCTCCCTTTCCCCTTACTTACCTTCCATCAGCAGCTGCTCCTCCGCTCCTCTGCGCTCATTCCGGCTGCATCGGGACCCGACCAATGTTAATGACGTGACGCGCATGTGACGTCATGTCATTACCATATGCCGGGTCCTGACGCAGCCCGGAAGGAGCGCGGAGGAGCGGAGGAGCAGCTGCTGATGGAAGGTAAGTGAGGGGAAAGGAAGAGGGGGAGGTAATTAGAGGGGTAAAGTGAGGAGGGGGGTTTAGGATGAGGATGGGGGGTTGAGGATGATAAGGGAGGGGGAGGGAAAGAGCCACAGGGGGAAAGAGAGACACGAGGGGGAAAGAGAGACACGGGAGGGGGGGGGGGGGGAGAGACACAGGGGTGAAGAGACACGAGGGAAAAGTGAGACATGGGGTGGTAACTCGAGTATAAGCAGAGGGGGCCCTTTTCAGCCTTAAAAAAAGGGCTGAAAAAATTTGGCTTATACTCTAGTACAGGGAGTGCAGAATTATTAGGCAAGTTGTATTTTTGAGGATTAATTTTATTATTGAACAACAACCATGTTCTCAATGAACCCAAAAAACTCGTTAATTTCAAAGCTGAATATTTTTGGAAGTAGTTTTTAGTTTGTTTTTAGTTTTAGCTATTTTAGGGGGATATCTGTGTGTGCAGGTGACTATTACTGTGCATAATTATTAGGCAACTTAACAAAAAACAAATATATACCCATTTCAATTATTTATTTTTACCAGTGAAACCAATATAACATCTCAACATTCACAAATATACATTTCTGACATTCAAAAACAAAACAAAAACAAATCAGTGACCAATATAGCCACCTTTCTTTGCAAGGACACTCAAAAGCCTGCCATCCATGGATTCTGTCAGTGTTTTGATCTGTTCACCATCAACATTGCGTGCAGCAGCAACCACAGCCTCCCAGACACTGTTCAGAGAGGTGTACTGTTTTCCCTCCTTGTAAATCTCACATTTGATGATGGACCACAGGTTCTCAATGGGGTTCAGATCAGGTGAACAAGGAGGCCATGTCATTAGATTTTCTTCTTTTATACCCTTTCTTGCCAGCCACGCTGTGGAGTACTTGGACGCGTGTGATGGAGCATTGTCCTGCATGAAAATCATGTTTTTCTTGAAGGATGCAGATTCTTCCTGTACCACTGCTTGAAGAAGGTGTCTTCCAGGAACTGGCAGTAGGACTGGGAGTTGAGCTTGACTCCATCCTCAACCCGAAAAGGCCCCACAAACTCATCTTTGATGATACCAGCCCAAACCAGTACTCCACCTCCACCTTGCTGGCGTCTGAGTCGGACTGGAGCTCTCTGCCCTTTACCAATCCAGCCACGGGCCCATCCATCTGGCCCATCAAGACTCACTCTCATTTCATCAGTCCATAAAACCTTAGAAAAATCAGTCTTGAGATATTTCTTGGCCCAGTCTTGACGTTTCAGCTTGTGTGTCTTGTTCAGTGGTGGTCGTCTTTCAGCCTTTCTTACCTTGGCCATGTCTCTGAGTATTGCACACCTTGTGCTTTTGGGCACTCCAGTGATGTTGCAGCTCTGAAATATGGCCAAACTGGTGGCAAGCGGCATCGTGGCAGCTGCACGCTTGACTTTTCTCAGTTCATGGGCAGTTATTTTGCGCCTTGGTTTTTCCACACGCTTCTTGTGACCCTGTTGACTATTTTGAATGAAACGCTTGATTGCTCGATGATCACGCTTCAGAAGCTTTGCAATTTTAAGAGTGCTGCATTCCTCTGCAAGATATCTCACTATTTTTGACTTTTCTGAGCCTGTCAAGTCCTTCTTTTGATCCATTTTGCCAAAGGAAAGGAAGTTGCCTAATAATTATGCACACCTGATATAGGGTGTTGATGTCATTAGACCACACCCCTTTTCATTACAGAGATGCACATCACCTAATATGCTTAATTGGTAGTAGGCTTTCGAGCCTATACAGCTTGGAGTAAGACAACATGCATAAAGAGGATGATGTGGTCAAAATACTAATTTGCCTAATAATTCTGCACTCCCTGTATATACGGTAATTTTTCTTTAATGGATCCAGAGGAAACAAAGGGAAAAAACAAACAATTGAAACATTGAATAAAATTCCTTTATGACCCCAGATACCTTTGGATCAATACTCCTTCTCTAGTTATCCAGGATAACCATTAATGCCCTTTGTATTCAAAATATATCCAATCCCTTTTTAAAGTTACCAATCAAATCTTCTGTCACAACCTCATTTGGTAGAAAATTCCACAGATTAATCATCCTTACTGTGAAAAACACTTTTCTTTCTTTGAGGTGGAATCTTTTTACTTCTAACCTCCAGAGATGTCCTCTTGTCAGTGGAAAAGCTATTGGCACAAAAAGTTCACTTGACAAAGCCTTGTATTGACCTTGATATTTCTATATAAGGTAATCATATCCCCTCAAACATCCTTTATCTAGAGAAAATAAGTTTAATTTTGGTTAGTTTTTCTTCATAACCATCCATTCCCCTTATTAGTTTTGTTGCCCTTCTCTGTACTTTTTCCAGGTCTAAAATGTCCTTTTTAAGTGACATCCTGGTCAGAAAAAGCCAGACAAGACCCCCAAATCCAACCTCCAGAGTCAAAGTACATAATATTTTCATTGGTTCCTTGGTTATCATCATGTGGTTGTTAATTGTCTACATTAATTATATATATTTTTTTGTACTGTTTTACAGAACATGTCTGAGCCCAAGGAAGACCAGAGCATTCCTCTGGATGTCAAAATGAATCGGAGCATATTTGAAGTTGCCAAACACCAGAATCCACACTATCCTGAAGAACAAAGAAAAGATCAAGTCTTCAGCAACCACCAGCACTGCATCTTCAGAGTAGAAGATTAACCGCTCCATATGCTACGCCCTGGAAGGAGATGGAGAATCAATAGTCCATCTAGATTGCTGACGAACTTGAGCGTAACATGGCTTATCATAATGGAGAAGGCTAGAAGCAGATACAGCTATATCCAGAGCCAAAGACTAGATGTAGCCAGTAGAGGTTAATTCGATCATTTCAAAAAGAGGAACATCATCTAAAACATAAAGGTCACGAGAGAAGTGGCGAGCGCCGACAACAACGCTACTGCAGCATTTCCAGCCATATTGAAGAACATCATAAAAAGAGGCAAATACCTTCCTGAACCATGTGGATGAGACCACCCTCTTCTGGAGGTGAATGCCAAGCCACACGTTCATATCACGGGAGCAGAAGAGATCAACAGGGGCCAAAGATCGGCTAACCCTTTTTTCTGGGTGGGAATGCCAGCAGTTACTTTAAGATCAAGCCATTGCTGGTCTACCACTCAAAAACACCCAGAGCAATGAAGGGCATACCAAATTTTACTCTGCTGGTCATTTGGCCATTCAACACCATGAACATCTTTAAGAACTGGTTCAGTGAGCATTTCTGGCCACCAGTGCAGCCTTTAAGGCCTACTATCTTTGTCACACATTCTGCAAGCCCATTGACTAGACAGACAGCTAGGGCAAACAATCCACAATGGATTTCTGGAAGAGGTTCTCCTTCATGCAGGCCGTCACAAGCATTAATTTGTCCTGGAGGGAGGTGACACATCAATGCCTAAAAGCTGTGTGGAGGAAGATATGACCGGAGCTGTGTGGAGATGTGCAACCAGAACAGCCCGTCATATTGAAGATAGTGGACCTTGTGAATACAGATGGACTAGTAGAAGCAGATCCCCAGTACATAGAGGACTTGGTACAGGCTTCCGACGAGTGCCTAACCAAAGAGGACCTCCAATTGGGAAAGTGAAAGGACAGAAAATAAAGGGAGGCAAGTACATTACCAGCTGCTCAGTGATGTACATTAATCCCTAATGAGTTCAGGAGATTACATTCAGGTTTATTACTTGTTCATCAGGGTGGGTGGAAACCATTAATAAACTAGAATTTCCTGTACTACTATTAGTTTGATGAGAGCAGATTAAGGATTCCAGCTGTTTCTACTAAACAATGGCTAGCTGACATGTTTAACCCTTTCTCTACTATCTAACAAAATACTGAAAACATTGTCTTGCCAAGGCATTGTCTTGTCTTGTTAAAGCATTACTCATATTTCTTAATGTCATGACTGATTTTGGAACTCTCCCGAACTCCACAAGTAACCCTGTTATTTGGGTCTCTAACACATTATATCAAAGAAGACGGAAGGGGAAGAGATAGCTCACAAAAAACTAGTGCAGGTCACTTCATTCACTACTGGTCAACCTATGTAAACAGTTATTAAGACTCTCACCTTGAGAGACCTCAGTAATTTTGAAGTATTCAAATCGCTTATAATTAATCGTGTTGCAATCCACCACTCGGTCTTCTCTCTTGATGATGTTTTGTGTTATGTTATGTTGTTGTCCTGCAATACTAGCATATGTACAGTATCTCATAAAAGTGAGTACACCCCTCACATTTTTGTAAATATTTTATTATATCTTTTGTGTCTTCTCCCGGTGGGTTCTGTGCGAGTAGGGAGTCTGTGGGCCCCGTTGTCTGCCTGTTGGTAGAGATAGGCCACAGGCTTCGTTGCGGCGGGGGTGCCCCAAGAATGGAGGAACTCGTTTTACAGGCTGTTAGATGGTAGAGAAAGGTGTGTTTGCAGGAATTTTGGCCAGGTTATTACTCGCGGGTTCAGTCCACTCTGTTGTCCAATTCAGGCTGGGGTGTTGAAGTGAGTGTGCTTGTGCCACTTCTGTGCTTCCTTCAGTGACGTTTAGTGGGAAGAGAAGGAACTGAAGCCCCGTCCTGGACCACACGCCGTTTGAACAGAAGAGGACCAGCACATGTTAGAGAAGCCACTTCAGTGATGTTTAGAGGGAAGATAAGGAACGGAAGCCCCGTCCTGAGACCACACGCCATTTGAACAGAAGAGGACCAGCACAGGTTAGAGAAGCCAACAGATACAGTCAAGAGTAGATACTTGATTTGGTGAGGTACATTAAGAAGCAATAATTTTAAAGTCCATGTAGTTGGTTAAGGCCAAGTTTAAGCTATCATGTGAGCTCGTACACTGCACACCTCACTCATGCAAGTGATAATGTTCCACTCAGAGGTCGAATGAGAAAAGAACAAGTCCAGTGAAATGTAAGTTCTCTTGTCATATGTTAATGTTTGTAGCTTGGTCTCAAGGTCAAGATAGATCCTGAGAGGGTTGAAGTCCAGGGTTAGAATTTTGCTCTGGAAGAGTGGCAGTGTTTGAGCAGTTCAATGTGTTCACTTGCTGTGGGTTTAAAATTATATTGCCCAGGCAAAGTTCCAAGCTTGACCAATAGGTGGCGATGTTGAGCAGTACAGTGAGTACACTTGCTGTGTGGTCAGTGTTATCTTGGCAAACTGAAATCCAAACTCGACCAATAGATGGCAGAGTTGAGCAATGCAATGAGTTCACTTGCTACATGATCAAAATTATATTGATGGTAATGTTTGAGCAATGCAGTGAGTTCACTTGCTGTGTGTTCAGTGTTGTTTTGGCAAAATGAACATCCAAACTCGACCAATAGATGGTGCAGTTTAGCGAGTTCACTTACTGTGTAGGTAGAATTGAATTAACTAGCTGACGTTCCCAACTTGACCAATAGATGGCGATGTTAAATAGGTAAATTGTATTAGCTTGCAATATAGTGAGAGTATTACTAGACTTGACCAATAGAGAGCATTATAACGCCCAAAAGGCAATGGCCCTCATTCAATTGCAATTTGGCCAATTGAATAGGGGTCAAAATAAGCACATAACAGTTTTTTTTTAAAGACGTTTTTAGTTAGTAAATATCTATCCAAAAGCAAGGTTTTCACTAACTAAAAACTTCTTTAAAAAAAATATGCTGTGTGCTTATTTAGAGCTCTATTCAATTGGCCAAATCGCAATTGAATGAGGGCCATTGTGTTTACTTGCTGTGTAGCTGATATAGGTTATGGAGAGCAGGCCAACAACACCTCTAATAGCATGGGCTTACAGGAAATGTCTAGGGAAGATTTCTTTTTGGGGTCGTATAGGGGGCTCCCACCAAACAATCCCAGGTACTTTAGATTTAGAACCTTAGCTTCATAGAGTGTAGTGGCAGCTCCGGAGCAACAGGCTAATCAGAGTCTGCAAAGGTTCTTTGGCTGGGTTTCCGTGTCACTATGGCCCCAGATTTACCCCGGTGTTAGCTCCTGGCTTGTGTGGCAGCAGCAGCCTCTGTGTAGTGCCTCCAGATGTCCCGGGCTTCCTTCTCCTGGCACCAGCAGGAGTCCCCGACCTAGGCAGGAACCTCCTTGTTTGCTCTACCACAGCAGCACCAGCGTTGCTCCACACCTCTCCTTTCTGCCTCCGGCAGGGCGCTCCACCCAGTAGAGCTGATAGTCACGTGTCCTGGCCAGGCTAGGTAAGATGTGAGCCTAGCCTAGGCCTCAACCACATGCAGCCTGAATTTAGTCCAGATTGGCGAAGAAAAACATTTTATTATATCTTTTCATGTGACAACACTGAAGAAATTACGCTCTGCTACAATGTAAAGTAGTAAGAGTACAGCCTGTATAACAGTGTAAGTTTGCTGTCCCCTCAAAATAACTCAGCACACAGCCATTAATGTCTAAACCGTTGGCAACAAAAGTGAGTACACCCAAAGGTGTAAATGTCCAAATTGGGCACAAAGTGTCAATATTTTGTGTGGCCACAATTATTTTCCAGCATTGCCTTAACCGTCATGGGCATGGAGTTCACCAGAGCTTCACTGGTTGCCACTGGAGTCCTCTTCCACTCCTCCATAATGACATCACGGAGCTGGTGGATGTTAGAGACATTGCACTCCCCCACCTTCTGTTTGAGGATGTCCCACAAATGCTAAATAGGGTGTAGGTCTGGAGACATGCTTGGCCAGTCCATCACGTTTACCTTCAGCTTCTTTAGCAAGGCAGTGGTAGTCTTGGAGGTGTGTTTGGGGTCGTTTTCATGTTGGAATACTGCCCTGCGGCCCAGTCTCCGAAAGGAGGGGATCATGCTCTGCTTCAGTATGTCACAATACATGTTGGCATTCATGGTTCCCTCAATGAACTGTAGCTCCCCAATACCGGCATCACTCATGCAGGCCTAAACCATGACACTCCCGCCACCAAAAGTATACACCTATACTGGGGAAAGGAAGTTGAAATAATCCCTAAATGACTAAATAAACGGATAAGGCACAAAGAGCACAGAAACACGGATATGAGATGAAACCCTCAGTGTGAACATAAACAGCGATGCAGAGAGAGTGGAGGCAGCACCTGACATCATCAAGTAAATGCAGATAGGGGGAATCAACACAACATATTATAGAAAACATATATACACATATAGACATATGTGTATATATATTTGGTCTGGGCCTGCATGAGTGCTCCTGGCACTGGAGAGCTACAGTTCATTGAGGGAACCATGTATGCCAACATGTACTGTGACATACTGAAGCAGAGCATGATCCCCTCCCTTCTGAGAATTGGCCGCAGGGCAGTATTCCAACATGATAACGACCCCAAACATGTTTGATGCGATGTTTGGACCAAATAAATTTATAAGTGGATTTTAAATCCTCTGAGTCATTTTGAGGGATACCTACTTCTAGAGTTTTTTTCTAAATTTAGTCTAAGACCAGAGATTTTACTAAAATGATCAATTGCCATCATGAGTGCAGGGATAGAACCAAGGGGGTAGGCTAAAGTACATAGTAGATTGTCGGCAAAAAGCGAGCATTTGAACTGTTGCAAACCCACTCTAAGGCCCTGAATTTCTGGGTTCGACCTAATAGCCTGTTCCAGTGGTTCTATCGCAAGAGCAAATTGAAGGGGCGATATCGGGCAACCCTGCCTAGTACCTCTAAGGATGGAGATCAAGGACCTACGCTCTCCAGCTTGTTTGATATTGAAAGTCGGAGCTTCATAGTAGCATTTAAGAAGATCAATAAAACGCCCTTTGAAGCCAAACTTTTGTAATGTCTTGTAGAGATAGAACCATTCAATCATGTCAAAAGCCTTCTCAATATGAAGAGCCAATAGGCTCATTGAAGTAGAGGACCCTTTGTGCTAAATGCAGCATATTTAAAGTTCTCCTAATGTTTTCCCCCACTTATCTAAATGGTATAAACCCAGCTTGATCTTTATGTATAAGGTCAGGCAAAAACTTTGAGATCCTGTTCACCATGATCTTCGCTAAAATCTTTATGTCCCCATTCATCAACGAAATCGGCCTATACAGTGCCTTGCAAAAGTATTTACCACCCCCTTGACTTTTTACCTATTTTGTTACATTACAGCCTTAAGTTCAATGTTTTGTTAATCTGAATGTGATGGATCAGAACACTATAGTCTAATTTGGTGAAGTGAAATGAGACAAATATATTCATAAAACTATTTTTCAGAAATAGAAAACAGAAAATTGGCATGTGCGTATGTATTCACCCCCTTTGTTATGAAGCCCATAAAAAGATCTGGTGCAACCAATTACCTTCAGAAGTCACATAATTAGTGAAATGATGTTCACCCGTGTGCAATCTAAGTGTCACATGATCTGTCATTACATATACAGACTTTAATTGAAAGGCCCCAAAGGCTGCAACACCTAAGCAAGAGGCACCACTAACCAAACACTGCCATGAAGACCAAGGAATTCTCCAAACAAGTTAGGGACAATGTTGTTGAGAAGTACAAGTCAGGGTTAGGTTATAAAAAAATATAATAGATAATCACTATATAAAAATTCCTAAGTGCTTAACACTCTGATATATATGAAAAAATTGTAACGAGAATGGGAATATGTAATAGGCTAGTGGATATAGTAGAAGCTATTATAGGCAACCAAATCTAGTTACAATAGAATATGATACAATCTAAAAGATATATATCTTACACCCCCAAAAGCATATAATGTAATGGGGGGGGGGGGGGCATGGAACAGTCCATGTGCACCCTTAAATACCACTGCATATAATATGTGTGAATGCAAAAGATTCCTATTGAATATCACGCAAGTAGTAATAATGGTTGTAATAGTTTCCCTCATATGGCAAATAAATTTGCTTAATCCTTGGGAAGCTATAACCTATTTAATAGCTAAAACCAATTGTTGTATGAAACAACAAAAAAAGAAAAAAGATAAGTGCAAACACTATAAGGTTGGGAACAATGAAAAACAACAAAAAAGCAAACAATGAGTATATTACATTATTTGCCAATATAACAGAGGGTGTGAAACAAACCTATAGTAAATTCTAGGCTAATAGGAAAACATTGCCAGTGTAATCCATATTGTATACACCACTTGTTCATAAATGCATAAAATGCAATTCAAGGTGGCGTGTTTGGAGAAATACCCTCAGTAATTGCTGTTTTGCTATATGCAAATACGTACTTTGTAACACCCTCTCAATGAAATATACACCACAACCTAAGTGAATGCACTTATCTTTAGATGAAGTAGTCCCGACGGCTCGTTTCGCCCTGCTTAGGGCTTACTCATGGGTTAATAAACTCCATTATCACAGTGCTTTTATAGCACTTTCTATCCACTCATTGCCTGTGTTTAAAACAACCTCATTGGTCTGTTAGATAACGTAATGACGCGGCACGCATTACCGCGTCATCACGTCACCTTCAGAAGTCACATAATTAGTGAAATGATGTTCACCTGTGTGCAATCTAAGTGTCACATGATCTGTCATTACATATACAGACTTTAATTGAAAGGCCCCAAAGGCTGCAACACCTAATCAAGAGGCACCACTAACCAAACACTGCCACGAAGACCAAGGAATTCTCCAAACAAGTAAGGGACAATGTTGTTGAGAAGTACAAGTCAGGGTAAGGTTATAAAAAAATATCCAAATATTTGATGATCTCCAGGAGCACCATCAAATCTATCATAACCAAATGGAAAGAACATGACACAACAGCAAACCTGCCAAGAGACGGCCGGCCCACCAAAACCCACGGACCGGGCAAGGAGGGCATTAATCAGAGAGGCAGCACAGAGACCTAAGGTCACCCTGGAGGAGCTGCAGAGTTCCACAGCAGAGACTGGAGTATCTGTACATAGGACGACAATAAGCCGTACGTTCCATAGAGTTGGGCTTTATGGCAGAGTGGCCAGAAGAAAGCCATTACTTTCAGCAAAAAACAAAATGGCACGATTTGAGTTTGCGAAAAAGGCATGTGGGAGACTCCCAAAATGTACGCAGGAAGGTGCTCTGGTCTGATGAGACTAAAATTGAACTTTTCGTCCATCAAAGAAAACGCTATGTCTGGCGCAAACCCAACACATCACATCACCCACAAAACACCATCTCCACAGTGTAACATGGTGGTGGCAGCAGCATGCTGTGGGGATGTTTATCAGCAGCTGGGACTGGTAAACTGGTCAGAGTTCAGGGAAAGATGGATGGTGCTAAATACAGGGATATTCTTGAGCAAAACCTGTACCACTCTGTGCGTGATTTGAGGCTAGGACGGAGCTTCACCTTCCAGCAGGACAATGACTCCAAACACACTGCTAAAGCAACACTTGAGTGGTTTAAGGGTAAACATGTAAATGTGTTGGAATAGCCTAGTCAAAGCCCAGACCTCAATCCAATAAAAAAATCTGTGGTCAGACTTAAAGATTGCTGTTCACAAGCACAAACCATCCAACTTGAAGGAGCTAGAGCAGTTTTGCAAGGAGGAATGGGCAAAAATCCCAGTGGTAAAATGTGGCAAGCACATAGAGACTTATCAAAAGCGTCTTGGAGCTGTGATTGCCGCAAAAGGTGGCTCTACAAAGTATTGACTTTATGCACATTGACTTTTTCTATTATTTTGTCCTATTTATTGTTTGCTTCACAATAAAAAAAGAAAATAAATGAAATTATGCAAATCCTCAAACAATCCATGTTAATTCCAGGTTGTGAGGCAACAAAACATGAAAAGTGCCAAGGGGTGTGAATACTTTTGCAAGGTACTGTAGTTCTTGACTTCAAGAGGCTCTCTGCCATCCTTGGGGATAGCTACTGTTTCAACATAGTTAAGCTCTGGGATGCATATGATTCCTATTCAGAATTGCATTAAATAGGGAAGTGAGGTGTGGACTATGGAGAGCTTTACATTTTTTGTAAAAAAAGATTTGTATAACTGTCTGGCCCTAGTGACTTGCCTGTTTTAAGGCTTTTAATAGTAGCTTTAAACTTCCTCTTGGGGTATATCTGAATTTAGATCAGACAATTGCTGCTCAGACACAGAGGAAAGGTCATACATATCCAAAAAAGATTGTAGGTCTGATTCGGTGCATCAGAATTTGGATGTTGATAAAAATCCTGGAAAGTCCTTTGAATTGTATTTGGGCTAAAAGTAGTCAGGCCATTAGGAGTTCTTATCTGATTTACTCTAGGTTGAGTATATTTAGCAGGGTATCTGGTTTGTTGGCTTTCCAGTAAAAGAGGTGTTTAGTTTTTCTTAGCGCATTTTCAGTGCGATATGAAAGAATGTTGTCGAAGGTCTGCCCTAACAATTTGCCCTGGAAGAATTTTGTTGATTCTGCACCTCTAGATGGCCCAGTGCAGTTGTTAAATCTACCTCTTTTTGCCTAAGTATCTTTTTTTGGGTGGCTGCTAATTTAATACACGTGCCCCTTATATAGGCCTTATGAGCTACCCATAACCAGCCAATTTTCTGGACAAGAGTTAGTCTCAACGAATAATTCTATATCTTTGGAAATCAGATCTAGATTTGTAGGGTTCAATAGTAGAGATTTATTTTCCATGTATACAGGGGATTTATATTTGGACCATATATGCATTAACACGGCTGAGCGATTCGACCACGGACAAGGCACATCTCTACTCTGCAAATAGAATCACTCAGAATTGCGTCTATTCTTGAATATGTGCCATGGTTTGGGGAGGAATACGTATATACCCTCTTTTCCTTGGTGATGCCCCCTCCAGATGTCAACCAAGCCCATCTATTTTATTGTTGATTTGCCTCAGCTTGTTTGTGAATTTATTGCCCAGGAAATACCTAGATCTATCTAAGGAATAATTAAAGGCAAGATTAAAGTCACCACCAATTATTAACCTACCAATATCTCGTGCTTCAAACTCATGTAAAATTTTGAGCAGTATTTTGTGAAGCGAGGTAGTGGGGCCATCAACTGAAACTAGGGACAATCTATTAGTTAAGACTGTACCTCTAATAGACACATAGCTGCAATCCTGAGCCGTTATCTCAGATTCTAGTTGAAAAGGAACATTTTTATGTAAAAGAATGGTAGAGCCAGTCTTCTTGGAAGCTTGGGTTGTTGCATAGGTTATGTGTTATAAAAGAATAAATAGTCACAGTTATCTATGGGGAAAAGTGAAAAAAGTGATTGTACAGATGTTTACCTGCGTTGTGGAGTTCCACAGCACGGAGGCGAAGGGGAACCCAGAGTCCCGGCTCTATCCCCCCAGAGGTACCGAAGGTTTGAGAGAGATATTTCAGTTTATCAGAAAAGGATAAGGAGAAAAAAAGCATCGGCAAGGCATCATAGTAACAAAAAAACAGAAGATATAAAAAAAAAAAATAAAACAGCATTTTAGAGATAATAAAAGCATTCTTCCTCATTAACCTATCATGTCAATGAATAGTAAAGAGAGGAAAAAAATAAAATAAATACATTTAACTATCAGCGAGAACACGTTAGGTACTAACTACGAGTCATACTAACTCAAATTCTGTGATCTAATAATCTATTCAAAACTAATCACTTAAGATCAATGCAAGAACTAGAGAGAAAAACCACAGTTAGTAAGTAGGTAATACAGTCTAAATATAAAGATGTGTTCTAGACAACCTCTTTCTTTCTAAACTACATTACATTTTCAAGTAAAACATTGTCAATTAAGAGAAACCTACATTAGACATTGCTAAGCTTTGGCGGGACAGACAAGGGAGGATCTTCTATGTTAACAGCATCTCGTCTCGTTTCTTTGCCCCGACCAACATCAAAGGCTCCAGCATTTCCAGGGTATGAGGGTGCCTTCGGCCGATTTTGAGGAGGAACTGTCGTCCACTGTTTGCTAATAGTGATGTCGCAAACCTAAAATTTTCGGTTCGCGAACCGAGAACGCCAACTGCCCCAAATGTTTGCAAACCGGCGAACCCGGCAATATAGACTTCAATGGGCAGGCGGATTTTAAAACCCACAGGGACTCTTTCTGGCCACAATAGTGATGGAAAAGTTGTTTTAAGGGGACTAACACCTGGACTGTGGCATGCCGGAGGGGGATCCATGTCAAAACTCCCACGGAAAATTACATAGTTGATGCAGAGTCTGGTTTTAATCCATAAAGGGCATAAATAACCTAACATCCCCCTACATCATCATCCTCCCCTGTATCTCTTTACCCCCTCCCTCATCATCCTCCCCTGTGTCTCTTTCCCCCCCTTCCTCATCACCCTCCCCTGTGTCTCATCCCCCTCCCTCATCATCCTCCCACCTCCCTCATCATCCTCCCCTGTATCTCTTTACCCCCTCCATCATCATCCTCCCCTGTGTCTCTTTCCCCCCTCCCTCATCATCCTCTCCTCTGTCTTTCCCTACCTCCCTCATCATACTCCCCTGTGTCTCTTGCCCCCCTTCCTCATCACCCTCCCCTGTGTCTCTTTCCCCCCTTCCTCATCACCCTCCCCTGTGTCTCTTCCCCCCTCCCTCATCATCCTCCCCCCTCACTTGCTGATAAGTGGGGGAAGAGACACAGGGATAAGTGTGAGGGGTGTTAGGGTAAGGGGTGTTAGGGATAAGTGTGAGGGGTGTTAGGGTTAGGTGTTAGGGTGAGGGGTGTTAGGGATAAGTGTGGGGGGTGTTAGGGTTAGGGTAAGGGGTGTTAGGGATAAGTGTGAGGGGTGTTAGGGTTAGGTGTTAGGGTGAGGGGTGTTAGGGATAAGTGTGGGGGGTGTTAGGGTGAGGGATGTTAGGGTTAGGTGTTAGGGATAAGTGTGGGAGGGGTTAGGGTAAGGGGTGTTAGGGATAAGCGTGAGGGGTGTTAGGGATAAGTGCGATGGGTGTTAGGGTAAGGGATGTTAGGGTTAGGTGTTAGGGTAAGGGTAAGGGCTGTTAGGGATAAGTGTAGGGGGGTATTAGGGTTAGGTGTTAGGGTGAGGGGTGTTAGGGATAAGTGTGAGGGGTGTTAGGGTGAGGGGTGTTAGGGATAAGTGTGAGGGGTGTTAGGGTTAGGGTGAGGGGTGTTAGGGATAAGTGTGGGGGGTATTAGGGTTAGGTGTTAGGGTGAGGGGTGTTAGGGATAAGTGTGAGGGGTGTTAGGGTGAGGGGTGTTAGGGATAAGGGTGGGGGGTGTTAGGGTGAGGGATGTTAGGGATAAGTGTGAGGGGTGTTAGGGATAAGTGTGAGGGGTGTTAGGGTTAGGGTGAGGGGTGTTAGGGATAAGTGTGGGGGGTATTAGGGTTAGGTGTTAGGGTGAGGGGTGTTAGGGATAAGTGTGAGGGGTGTTAGGGTGAGGGGTGTTAGGGATAAGGGTGGGGGGTGTTAGGGTGAGGGATGTTAGGGTTAGGTGTTAGGGATAAATGTGAGGGGTGTTAGGGTTAGGGTGAGGGGTGTTAGGGATAAGTGTGAGGGGTGTTAGGGTTAGGGTGAGGGGTTTTAGGGATAAGTGTGGGGGGTATTAGGGTTAGGTGTTAGGGTGAGGGGTGTTAAGGATAAGTGTAAGGGGTGTTAGGGTGAGGCATGTTAGGAATAAGTGTTAGGGGTGTTAGGTCTTAGAGATAAGTGTGAGGGGCCTTAGGGTTGGGTGCTAAGGTGAGGGGAAGATGATGATAAGGGGGGGGGAAGAGACACAGGGGTGTCCTTGCAGTAGAGATCAAAAGAGTCCTTCAGGACTGTATTGCACACTGTGTACAGTAGCCTAGCTATGGTTTTCCTTATTGATGCAGTATCACCTACACTCAGCCTCATCTCAGTAAGACTGCAAGTTAGTTATGATTCCAAAATGGCTGCTGTCCATGAGGTTAAAGGGTCTGGAAGGCAGGGTATGATGCTGATTGGCTGTAATGTGTCTGCTGACTGTGACATGCAGGGTCAAAGTTTGCTCAATGATAAAGTATAGGGGGCGGATCGAACATTGCATATGTTCGCAGTTCGCCGCGAACGCGAACATGCTATGTTCGCCGGGAACAGTCCGCCGGCGAACTATTCGCGACATCTCTATTTGCTAAGATTGGGAGGGGGCGACCACTCCTGATTCTTTTCCAGTGACTCAAAGCCACCAAAATGTAGGCGTTGTAAGGTGGAGAGGCAGTCCTCAAGAGAGTGAGTGGTATATGTGGAACCCTGATAGGTAAACGTGAGTGCAAAGGGAAAGTTCCAGCGATATAGTATCTTATGTTGTATTAGAATTGACAAGGGTGGCTTCATGGATCTATGTCGAGTCAGGGTGTTCAGTGGCAAATCAGCATACATTTGGAGAATGGAATCAGGACCTTTGATCGACCAGACTTTCCTGGTAGCATTGAGCAGGAGATCCCTGGCTTGTTGCCACAGAAATCGTACAATAACGTCTCTAGGCACCTCAGGGTTCCTAACTCCTCCCAAGGCTCTGTGAGCTCATTCTATCTCCCATAAACCCTTGTCCTGGTCAGGGATAATACTGGCAATGGTGTCCTTTAGATAGGCCATTAGATCTTGGATTGCTCTTGGTATTACTCGCACCCTGATGTTATTCCTGCAGGAACGATTCTCCAAGTCCTCAACCTTATCCATTAATTCTGAGACATGCCAGGAATTCTGGGCTATCATTGATCTGTCCCGGTCCTGGACCTCCATAATCTGATCAGTTGTTTCTTCGAGTAGATGAGTCCACTGTCCCAGTTCTTGTAAGTCTTTCCTTAAGGGCTCTATAGCCTTTGCTAGCATCTTTTCAATCATGGCTAGTGTCCTGGCGAAAAGATCCATGTCAGGCTTTGGGACCTCTGGATTATCTTCCTGTTCTTAAAGATCGGATTGTTCAGAGGTCGAGTCCACTGGCGAGGTGTGTGGTGGTGCCAATGGTTTGAAGTGTACTTTTATACCCTTTGCAGGGGTTCCTCACTTTGATTTCCTCATATAGAGGCTAAATATGGCTGCCAGATGTATCACTTGGTTGCTTAGTATGCCCAAAGCACATCCAGAACAAGGGTGCTGGGATAGAGGTAGGTTGAGAGTCTCCCTTGTCTTAGTTTTTCCAGAGTGGGAAGTCCTCTGCAATTACAGCATGATCTAACAGTAATAAGGTTGTTAGTCTAGACCCCCATAGAGGCTTTTACTTCATGGTATCCAGCCTCTGATAAAAAGTCTGATAGGGTTCAAAAGCTTTGATGAAGAAATGTTGATAGATATGGCAGGTACCCCCTGTAGATTTCGGAAATAGCGTGTCAGCGCTTACATATAATCCTGTGCAATGAATTATGGTCCTTTGATTTTGCTTAATCCAGACCTATGTTCTTTATATTATCAGTCAAGGCAGCAACATCTTGACCCAGGCAGCTTTTAAGAGATAGGAAAAGCCAGTTAAGACCTGGCATCAAAGCCCACTTTTAGTCACGGTGTAGTGGTATTATTATGAAAGTCTCCTATAATCATACAGTATTGCACTATGTGTCTCGCCCACTAGAAGGCAGCATTGTTCTAATAAAGCTTGTATTTCAGTGCAAGAGTGAAACTTGGTTTACAGTAGAAAACAGTCCTGGTTTTGCCTTAGAAGGTGGTATAAAAGCGCAGTGCTCTGGGGGTCAATCAGAAAACTGCAAAAATATATAATCGGAATTTTCAGTGCAAGATAAATTAATGCAAAGTGAGTTGCTATATATAGAAGATTTAATTTGCAAAAGAAACCATGATAATTTTAATGGTAGGCAGTATATTCTGCTATGTTTATAAATCCCAACTGCTCTTATCGGTGTGTAAAATGAACACAAATGTCCCTACAATACAAGCTGTGATGGTTCCCACCTATATTTAGGTAGTTCTTACTTGTGTGTGGTATAAAGGGGGAATTCTTTATTCACAAACTCTATGCAGCGTGTAGAAAAATGGCTGCCTTGCCACTCCCGCCTTCTTCCCCAAGATGGCGGCCGCATTTTCGTGGGCTTTTCCGCCTCCTACCAGTCTATGGCTTTTCTGGGTCTCCTGGTGCCTCAAGGCTCTCAGCGAGGACCAGCCACCTCTGAGGTTTCCGTCCAGGGCACTATCCCCTTCACAAAATCGCCTCCAGGAGTGCAGGTAGGCTATTTTATGTTGCTGTTGCATGCCCCCGATTTCTCTTCCCTATGCAGGGTAATGTATCAAGTGGTGGGACCTTGGGGAGACATCTTCCTGTTGAGATGTCAGGGAATTTCACTCTCCTCAAGGCAGGAAAATAGGGGTTAAATCAAGCAATATTATTAAGGTACCCAGAGCTCAGTACAAACACATCTGGTCCAGTCAAATGCTAGCTCCACCCCCCTATGGGTAATGTTTAAAGAATTTCAAATTTGTGTTCAGAATGTGCTCTGGGCTAGCGAACCTTTTTTATTTTATTTCTATTTTTAACTCTAATGACACTAGAAAGCACAATTTGCCAGACACCTGACCTCAGTCATTAAGTGGAGTTATTACATGATGTGTATGCACCATTTGTTCCATATAGATAGAAATGGTTTATGTGATATTCTGATGTATTTGGCCTGGAAATGCAATTTCCAGATGTTCCTGTACTCCCAACATAGCATCTCATGCATGATAAAAGTACAGCCACATAATTTGAAGTAACTTAACCAGATAACCCCCAAGCTCTGGTGTATCTGGAGATGGGAGGGGGATTATAGCCCAGTAACGAGGCGAGGTGGTCACAGTAAGAAAGCTGACCCCTCATACAGGGATGGATATTATGAAAAGGAGGTTTGGCCAAAGAAAGTGGGGAGGGAAAGATGTTTGTTATAGTTTCGTTTAAAAAGCTGGGTCTGTGAAAAAATAAAGTGTCTGAATCTGACATTCTAGGCAAAGGGACGTGTCTTTCTATTTCTTGTATGTTCTAATCCTAACCAAAGGGATGGACAAGAGTTTATTATTTTTAATAAGTCAGTAACCTTAGAGCTGAGCTTGCAACCTGTGAGGTCTTAAGTCCTCCTAGGGCATGTTCTACTCGACCTGCGAGATTGAACACAAAAGGCAGGACCTAGAGAGAATCTTGGGGTGCACATGGCCCCTCACCTCTGGGTCGTCACATTCAACATCCAATCTTCAGTCATACATGCACACCTCCCAACTGTCCCTTTTTGGTGGCACAGTTTCTCTTTTCTTCTGTCCCACTCGGATCCCAAAGCAACCCTATTTTGAAAGAAAGTCTCATATTTAAAGGCAACCATGACCATGTCCCAACATTCTCTGGTTCCTGCTGTTTTCTAGTCTAGAAGAAAGAGTAGGAACATTTTTAGTTTATTTATGTAATAAAAGTAGTTCAGCTTGTAAATGATCAAGTTTAATTATTCAAAAGAAGACTATACAGACAATACACTGACCACAGCATCAGGCAAACCAGTTGGCATTTTGTAGCAGTGACTGGCTGAAAAGGGGAATCCTCCCTTCTTTACACATGTACTCTACATTCAGTGGGCAATGCTAATCAGTATAATACCCTGGAATATTCATTTTGATGACTCCGCTTGACCCTGGAGGCATTCTTGATATTTGTGGGGTGGCAGCTCTGAAGAATATATGTGACTATGGAGCAGAGTACACATATTAAAGGACCAGTGGAAGCACTTTTCATGGTAAACCTATTTTTAGTTAACCATTATCAACATAAATAATACTTATACAATCAGCAGCAAATAGGTTTTAGCAAGAAAATAGAATTTAAAAACAGCTTACCTTATTATTTGTCCATTTCGTTACCCCTCCCCACCTCTACACATTGTCTTGAGCACTGCTAAAATTAAATTCAAGATTTTAACTGTGACAACATTGATTAGACTGTCTTCGTAAGACTTGAATAATGTTCTCAGTTGATATCTTTCACTTCCTTTCAGCAGGGCTTAACACAATAAGAGTGGTGGAGAAGGGCACAGCAGTGACCAGTAATGATATAATTTAAAAACACAGTTTACATTTTGTGTCTAAAGATTTGGGGCTCCATTAAATTCAAGCCTCGCAACTCAATCACAGAATGCTGATTGTCTGAGTGAGTTGCGGGCTCCAGTTGCCCTCCGTTTGCGAGGCTATTCTATTGCTCAAGCTCGCAAGTTGCGGGCTTCCGAGTTTGACGGACACATTTTTTTTCAAGCTCATAAATCGCAACCGGATCAGAGCCTGCAAATTAAATAGCAAATTTGCTGCAACCACACTTACGGGCTCCCAAGTCACAAATTCAGCCAATTGAAGGTGGCTCTTGGTATGCTTCTGTTTGTACTTGTATTTTTAATGTGAATTAATGGTGAACTAAACATATGTTTAACATGAAAGGTACTCAGGAAGACCACCGGACAATGACAGAGTAAAATAAAGCAGGAAAAACTTGTAAAACTAGTTCTTACATAGAAATACATACATTTTGATGCATCTGCAGGACCCTGGAGAGACCCATGATAGATCGTAGTTTGTGCGAGAGGGGTATTTTACATTTCTGGAGAGCTATTGTTATTATAATAACAGGGTAGATACAATCATAAATACTATTGTTGCAGTGAATGATGCAAGGGACCTGTATCTGTGCCAGTTGGAGGGAATGGATGTTGTGTCTATTTTAGTCTTATTCAATTATCTTTACAATGGCTCTTGTCCACCTCTCACGATAGCCAGAACACCTACCCTCATGATTCAGGTCTGAGGAAGTGAAGTAACAAACACAACATGGATTCATCAAAAATTCAGAAAATGCTTTATGCCCATGGCTTACACATCTACTAATATTGTTAGTTTGGTAAATACTTAACAAACAATAGTCTTTGTTCTTGAAGTGCTGTGGCCCTTTAAGTATGTGCATGTCTTACAAATTGTAGGAATATCCATAACAAACCCTGTGCAAGATTATAAAATATCCCTCTTTAGCAATCTGAAATGTTGGGAGGTCTGTGTACACATATAAACCCGTGTACAGGATGAAATTGGCAAATTAACATCACTGAAAAAGTATAGAATGGGAATTATTTAGATCTATAATTGATGGATAGTAAGAAGTGATAATTCAGTGTAATTTGGTAAAAACTTTATATGCTTGTAAAGTATGTAACTGAATGACATTAGCAAGTATGCAATACAGGAATATAAAAGCATTTCTAGAGAAAATATATTTATATGAATGATTCAGTCGAAGTGATTCTGCCTTTGACTATTAAAAATGGATATAATAAAATCTTCATTTGTATGGACTCTGCTAGTGCCTAGATGCTACCATGATGATCAGAATTCATTTTCAAGCAATGAGGAGGCAGAGACAGAACAGAGGCTTACAGGTAAGCTGCCTTTACTGAGCCTATTTTAGGGCTGTGCTGATATAATTGGATTAAAGATTGAACATACACTGTGGACTCATTTGCATGCCCTGCCCAGTTTCCCAGAGTACACTGCAAAAATTGTATTTCTGGAGATTCTGAGCAGGAAATAAGTTTAACTTGTCCAAATATGCAAACAAATGTATATTTTTTCCTTAAAAAAAAAAAAAAAAAAAGTAATATACAGTGTATGTACATGAGTTGCTGAAGAACGGTCAATTGCACATCCATGCTGAAAATCTCCCGTTCTACCACATCCCAAAGGTGCTCTATTGGATTAGGATCTGGTGACTGTCCGACCATTGGAGTACACTGAACTCATTGACTTGTTTGTGAAACCAGCTTGAGATGATGTGCTTTGTGACATGGCATGTTATCCTGCTAGAAGTAGCCGTTAGAAGATGGGTAGAGTGTCAATAAAAAGGATGCACATGGTCAGAAACAATACTCAGGTGAACAGTGACATTGAAATGATCCTCTGTTGCTATTCAAGAGCATATTATATGGGAAGAAAACATTCCCCACACCGTCACACCACCACACCACCACTCTGAGGCACCGACATAAGGCAGGATTCATGATTCCTCAAAGTTCTGATCCTTTCATCTTCAAATTCCAGGAAAGAACAGGAGAGAGGGGAAAGCGAGAGAAAGCAAAAGAGAGAGAAGGATGAGAGGAAGAGAGGAGAGAAAATAGAGAGAAAATGGAGAGAAAATGGAGAGAAGAGAGATCAATTTTACATCTCTTGTAGCTCCCTGCATTGCCACAAGATGTCAGCTGCCGACTTTGGGCGCTATTCTATTGCCCAATTGGTAAATATATAAATACTTAAAGGTACAGTCAGGTCCATAAATATTGGGACATCGACATAATTTTAATCTTTTTGGCTCTATACACCACCACAATGGATTTGAAATGAAACGAACAAGATGTGCTTTAACTGCCGACTTTCAGCTTTAATTTGAGGGTATTTACATCCAAATCAGGTGAACGGTATAGGAATTACAACAGTTTGTATATGGGCCTCCCACTTTTTAAGGGACTAAAAGTAATGGGACAGATTAACAGTCAGAAAGAAAATTTTCACTTTGTAATACTTGGTTGCAAATCCTTTGCAGTCATTTACAGCCTGAAGTCTGGAACGCATAGACATCACCAGGCGCTGGGTTTCATCCCTCGTGATGCTCTGCCAAACCTTTATTGCAACTGTCTTCAGTTCCTGCTTATTCTTGGGGCATTTTCCCTTCAGTTTTGTCTTCAGCAAGTGAAATGCATGCTCAATCAGATTCAGGTCAGGAGATTGACTTGGCCATTGCATAACATTCCACTTCTTTCCCTTAAAAAACTATTTGGTTGCTTTTGCAATATGCTTCGGGTCATTGTCCATCTGCACTGTGAAGCGCCGTCCAATGAGTTCTGAAGCATTAGGCTGAATATGAGCAGATAATATTGCCCGAAACACTTCAGAATTCATCCTGCTGCTATTGTCAGCAGTCACATCATCAATAAATACAAGCGCACCAGTTCCATTGGCAGCCATACATGCCCACGCCATGACACTACCACCACCATGCTTAACTGATGAGGTGGTATGCTTTGGATCATGAGCAGTTCCTTTCCTTCTCCATACTCTTCTCTTCCCATCCCTCTGGTACAAGTTGATCTTAGTCTCATCTGTCCATAGGACGTTGTTCCAGAACGGTGTAGGCTTTTTTAGATGTTGTTTTGCAAACTCTAATCTTGTCTTCCTATTTTTGAGGCTCACCAATGGTTTACATCTTGTGGGATGAACCCTCTGTATTTACTCTGGTGAAGTCTTCTCTTGATTGTTGACTTTGACACTCATAAACCTACCTCCTGAAGAGTGTTCTTGATCTGGCCAACTGTTGTGAAGGGTGTTTTCTTCACCAGGGAAAGAATTCTTCGGTCATCCACCACAGTTGTTTTCAGTGGTCTTCCAGGTCTTTTGGTGTTGCTGAGCTCACCGGTGCGTTCTTTCTTTTTAAAGGATGTTCCAAACAGTTGATTTGGCCACACCTAATGTTTTTGCTATCTCTCTGATGGGTTTGTTTTGTTTTTTCAGCCTAATGATGGCTTGCTTCACTGATAGTGACAGTTTTTTGGATCTCATATTGAGAGTTAACAGCAACAAATGCATATAGCACACTTGAAATTAACTCTGAACCTTTTATCTGCTCTTTGTAAGTGGGATAATGAGGGAATAACAAACACCTGGCCATTGAACAGCTGAGCAGCCAATTGTCCCATTACTTTTGGTCCCTTAAAAAGTGGGTGGCACATATACAAACTGTTGTAATTCCTACACCGTTCACCTGATTTGGATGTATACCCTCAAATTAAAGCTGAAAGTCTGCAGTTAAAGCACATCTTGTTCGTTTCATTTCAAATCCATTGTGGTTGTGTATAGAGCCAAAAAGATTAGTTTTGTGTCGATGTCCCAATATTTATGGACCTGACTGTATATGCAGGTGAGCTGGATTATGTATGCATCTGATAGAGAATTAGTAGTGTATGAAAAAATACCAAAATAAACATTTAAACTGTTACCCTAAAGATTTTTGCATTTGCAAACAATTTTCTATCAATGTTGACAGCCCCTGAAAATCCCAGGGAAAATTAGCATACATGATACATGGTATCTTTTTGGTCTGAATTGGGCTGCAGCTTTCCTTTAGATTTCTGTAACACCCAGAACAAGTTCTGTGTCCTTTCATTCATGGATTGTTTTATCTACAGCCCAGGTGAAACTTCCCCCAGCCCAGTGATTTGCCCCTATAACCCCCCCCCCCCCTCACCCCAGCAAATTGTCCCTGTGGGCTCCCTCAGCCCCAGTGAATTGCCTTTGTAACCTCCTCCTGGCCCCAGTGACCTCCTCCTGCCCCATCACCTACCCCAGCCCCAATGAATAGCCCCATCAACTCCCCTAGACAGACACTCACACCGAGACGAATGCACAGAGACCATGGCTGGCTCTTGCAAGTCATTGCAGGTCCATAAATCAAGCATAGATGCTCATTCATCTAAAAGACAGATTAGTATAAGAAGAAGAATAAGCTGAAATGTTTGGTTTCAGTACAATTATAATTTGTCAGAATTTATCATGGAAAGGGTATATGTCTAAAGAACAACCGTGTAACAGCTCAATCATTTTTACTTGAATGTTGATTTATGCTCCTTTAAGGATCTTTAGTTCTAAGGAGTGTAGCAGCATTATCTAGCTGGCTGCATACAACATTGCTGATTGGCTGCAAATTGAGTATTCTCACATGGATAGAGTACACTGAAAATCGAACCCGGAGAACCCTAGCTCAATTCTGCAACATATTTTTTTTAATGCAAAGCTAAAAAAAACATAGTGCATGTAAATAAATGTAATCATAAACTACTAATGCATTCATAACCCAGCTCACTTGTTTATACCTTTAAAAATCACACCACATATTATATTAGCTGCTCGCATTCTGATTGCAAGTTCCCTGCCCACAATTACTATGGACCAGCCAAAGATACAAAAACGGCCTTAGACCTCCATTGGTTTTAGCACAGCTCGAACATTACAAACTTAAAATAATTAAAGTTGCACAAAATCGATATTATATTAGACCCGTAGTGCTAGCTCACAAATAAAGTCTGATCCGCAAATGAAAAAGTATCAATGTTCTGTCAATAACTTCTTCTATCATCCTGATTGGCTCACCTGTGCACAGAAAGGATATCTTCAAATCCGAACTTGCACACCCATGCTTTAAAGGGACACTGTCAAAATATTATGAGTACTAAATAGGACTCACAAGGGCTTTTTCAAAAACGTATTAGAGCTGCAACAGCGATTAAACACACAATACAATACTATCAAAATATGGGAAGACATGGAAAGACATTAGAATTAATTGCACAACAGATTCAAATCCACAAAATTGCAATTAAAACATATTATTTTTAAATGTTATTTCTGTTATATCGATCCCAGGTCTCATGGGGTTAATACATATCATGAAACCCACATGGACTAAAACAGATGCTCTAATGCATTTTATAGAGTGCTAGATTGCTTAATTGTGAGCCCGATTGGAAAATATTACGTATCAATTCACTAATTAATTCATAGCCTTCGATTGCAGATTATGTGTAACTTCCATGTTTTACGGACACCATGATGATGCACTAATTTATGATTTGCTGCGTCTCAGAAGTAAATTACAGGCTGGCTTAAATATTCAACAACAAAATTAGAGGTGCTCAATCTGAGAATGGACAATACCTGAAGTAGGTTTGTCCTACAGGTCTGGTTACCTACTCTGATAGCAACCTCTTTTAGCCACTTGGGCCCTTTACAGGGAGAAATATCCTGTAGTATCAGTCTGGTCCCATTCAACAGAGTGTTCTAGTCCCAAAATACCAGGCAATTCTACCCTGAACAGGAGAAACAGCAAACCCCAGATGCGTTTTGGTCTCTGTGGGCCTCGTCAGTGAGGTGCAGCTTTACTCTCAAAGGCGCAGTGAGAAAGGAGATCATGTCTGGTTCCTCCGATCATCCTTATGTTAAGAACCCCCCCCCCCTAAACTCCCTCCCTACTTAGGGAGTAAAGTTGCACCCCACTGACTAGGCCCACAGAAGCGGAAACGTGCCTGTGGTTTGCAGTTTCTCCTGTTCAGGGTAGAATTGCCTTGTATTTCGGGGCTGGTTCACTCTTTGGAGTGAGACCAGAATGATATACTTCAGGATATTTCTCCCTGTAAAGGGCACAAGTGAGCTAAAAAAGATTGCTCTCCGAGTAGGTAACCAGACCTATAGGACAAACCTACTTCAGGTATTGTCCATACTCAGATTGAGCACTTCCAATTTTGTTGTTGTGCTTCCTTAAATATTGTCAGATCATATGATCACACCACCTGAAATCAGACTTAAAAAAGCAGGGTTTACAAGTTCAGCCTTGTGGTCGGAATTTGCGAGCTGGATTCAATAGAATAGAAGAAGTGGACAGAGCCTGTGACACACAAGATCCAAATGGTCATATAAAACCCTCTATGTGCTACAGTGCCTTGCAAAAGTATTCACCCCCTTGACTTTTTTACCTATTTTGTTACATTACAGCCTTTAGTTCAATGTTTTGTTAATCCGAATTTTATGTGATGGATCAGAACACAATAGTCTAAGTTGGTGAAGTGAAATGAGAAAAATATATACATAAAACAACTTTTTAGAAATAGAAAAAAAAAATTGGAGTGTCCATATGTATTCACCCCCTTTGTTATGAAGCCCATAAAAAAGCTCTGGTGCAACTACCTTCAGAAGTCACATAAGTAATGAAATGATGTCCACCTGTGTGCAATCTAAGTGTCACATGATCTGTCATTATATATACACATATTTTTTGTAAGGGCCCAGAGGCTGAAACACCTAACCAAGAAGCACCACTAACCAAACATTGCCATGAAGACCAAGGAACTCTCCAAACAAGTAAAGGACAATGTTGTTGAGAAGTACAAGTCAGGGTTAGGTTATAAAAAAATATTCAAATATTTGATGATCCCCAGGAGCACCATCAAATCCATCATAACCAAATGGAAAGAACATGGCACAACAGCAAACCTGCCAAGAAACGGGCGCCCTCCAAAACTTACAGACCGGGCAAGGAGGGCATTAATCAGAGAGGCAGCAGAGACCTAAGGTAACCCTGGAGGAGCTGCAGAGTTCCACAGCAGAGACTGGAGTATCTGTACATAGGATGACAATAAGCTGTACGCTCCAAAGAGTTGGGCTTTATGTCAGAGTGGCCAGAAGAAAGCCATTGCTTTCAGCAAAAAACAACATGTCACGTTTTGAGTTTGCGAAAAGGCATGTGGGAGACTCCCAAAATGTATGGAGGAAGGTGCTCTGGTCTGATGAGACTAAAATTGAACTTTTCGGCCATCAAAGAAAACGCTATGTCTGGCGCAAACCCAACACATCACATCACCCAAAGAACAGCATCGCCACAGTGAAACGTGGTGGCAGCATCATGCTGTGGGATGTTTTTCAGCAGCAGGGACTGGGAAACTGGTCAGAGTTGAGGGAAAGATGGATGGTGCTAAATACAGGGATATTCTTGAGCAAAACCTGTACCACTCTGTGCGTGATTTGAGGCTAGGACGGAGGTTCACCTTCTAGCAGGACAATGACCCCAAACACACGGCTAAAGCAACACTTGAGTGGTTTAAGGGGAAACATGTAAATGTGTTGGAATAGCCTAGTCAAAGCCCAGACCTCAAACCAATAGAAAATCTGTGGTCAGACTTAAAGATTGCTGTTCACAAGCCAAAACCATCCAACTTGAAGGAGCTGGAGCAGTTTTGCAAGGAGGAATGTGCAAAAATCCCAGTGGTAAGATGTGGCAAGCTCATAGAGACTTATCCAAAGCAACTTGGAGCTCTACAAAGTATTTACTTTAGGGGGGTGCATAGTTATGGACATTTATTTTTTCTGTTATTTTGTCCTATTTGTTGTTTGCTTCACAATAAAAAAACAAAAAACAAAACACATCTTAAAAGTTGTGGGCATGTTCTGTAAATTAAATGATGCAAATCCTCAAACAATCCATGTTAATTCCAGGTTGTGAGGCAACAAAACACGAAAAATGCCAAGGGGGGTGAATACTTTTGCAAGGCACTGTATCTGCATATTACTTTCTATTTTCTGTGCGATATATATATATATATATATATATATATATATATATATATATATCACACAAAACAAAAACAAACACACGCAAATTTTGAGTTTGAGGCATTAGCGAGCAGCAGGTGCAGGTTTTGATACCTTACCTCCTAGTACTGATGGAACAAGGAGGAGGTTTATGGAGAAAAAGAGGGATAAAAAAAAAAAAAAAAAGAAAGTCAGACACACAATAAAACAGATCACTGGAAATGGTACATTTGGTCCTAGGATGCGCAGACCAGACATTTGTACTTCAGAATTTCAGTGACATTTTAGAATTGAACACGTGGGTATAAAAACAGATGTTTTATTGGTGTACGTTATACATATATCTGGCCTTTTTCAAGGTTACCCAATTCACAGATTTGACAAAAAATGGCCCTGGAATTATTAAAAGAAACTGAAGTTGGTCCACCCCCAACTAACTTACATATTGAACAGATGATAAACATGCAATACACACTGGACAGTGCATGGTTGCCTAGAGACTGAAAGAACAGGTGAATACTTACATCTTCCTGATGGAGTAATAAGGACATAAATAAATCAATAAAGTTCAAATATCAAGTTATAGTTGAGGAAGTTATTGGAAGCGGGTTGTGTGAGAAAACCCATGAATTCTCATACTTTTGCATTTTTTTTTACAATATTTGAATACACTGTACAGAAAATAATTAACATAATAGATACGAACACCTTCATCTACAGCAAGGGAAAGATGAATGCTTAGTTAGCACGCTCGTCTTAATAGAACTTTTGTCAAAATATTTCAACATTTTTGTTTCCAAGATGGGAGGGAATACAGTTTAGCTCCTTGTCTCAACAATAAGAAATTGAAACATAGGATTGCTAAACTCCCAAGGTGTCTACCACCTATATTGAAATCATTTGCTATGTACAAATTGGGAAAATAATACATTTTTAATCTTTATATATCACAACGGCGAAGATAAAAACTAATTAAAAAATCCTGGATTAACACACAAGTTAAAAGAGGACTAGATTGTATGGGAAAAAAATGACTACCTTTTACATGTCATTAAAATAAATAATTGAAACCCTTTAATAGGGGGGTAATCATTAATATCCTTCTGCAGTGTTGTGTCTTTATTGAAGAGTGAAATTACTCCATTACACGTGTACCCCAAACCATATTATGGTCCTAATATAGGCCTCAATTCCTTTTCTTCCTTATAAGCCAGAAAAATTAGGCTTAATTTCTAATAGAAGGAATTGTATATCCAAGCAAAAGGCCAGACATATTTTATTTCATAGTGGATTTCTCTCAGAAGTATAGGAAACTACAGTAGGATTTCCAGCTATGATTAATAGCCAGTCTCATATATTGGTTTACTATAGTACACATTGATGTTCACTAACAACAATATAAACTGATAGACTTTAAGTTTATGATGTATATTATAGACTTTAGGCTGTTATTCCAAAAGAAAATGTTTGAGATAATAAGACCTATAAGCCAACAATCGCCCGTCACATGCATAAATATTGGGTTAGGACGGGTAAGGGCACACACACTCTCACACACTGCTAGAGCGCGACCTCTGCGTGCTCCAACGGAAGGACGCACGCAGCGTCGCACGCCTGACGCTTTTGAACGTCATTGGACGTCTTCCTCAAAGGCAAACACGGGTTACTGTAGCGCCCGTCTATTTATCTGGTTACCGTAACCATGGAGACCTAGTATAATGACACGTGGGTCTAAAGAGGTGGGGCCGGAATTGCTATACTAGGGGGCTATGTAGAAGAACAACAAGCAAGCAGCTTATGTAAAACGGATACAGGCAAGATCCCAAAGAAAACAAAGGTTTAAAATGAGGAAATATAATACAACCAGGCAAAGAATGGAAGTGAAAAAATTACTATTTACATATTAGCGATATCAGGAGCAATCTATATCCCCTGTACATAGATAGTATCAGGTATTATAAGTAACTATAGGTATGGTAACACCTAGGAGATAGAGGATAAAAAAGGAATAACATAAAGAGGTAATCCCTATGTTAGATATAACAAATTATGAACACCCTGTCCACTCTGATATAATATGCTGACAGACAGTATGGGGATAATACCCATTGGTTAAAGATGGTTAGAAAAGGAAGACAACAGGGTTTCAATTATTTATTTTACTGACAAGTAAAAGGTAGTCATTTTTTTCCCATACAATCTAGTCCTCTTTTAACTTATGTTAGGATTTTTTAATTAGTTTTTATCTTCGCCGTTGTGATATATAAAGATTACAAATTTATTATTTTCCCAATTTGTATATAGCAAATAATTGTCTCAACAATAGTTTAAATAACCTGCGCATTGGTGAAGATGTTTCAGACCATAGACAAGCATGCTGTTTAGGGTACTTGAGCACCTCTGCTTGCATCACAATTGATATCCAGACATCTCTGGGACAGCATCCACAGGGAGGTGAAGTCCTTCTGTGATAAAGTCTTGCTACTCCAGAGCCTCACTGGACATGTCCATCACCTGTGAATGGAGCGGACCAAGATGGTGTAGTATATGATTCTGAAATAGACCAATGATGGATAAATAGGTAGGCCTATTGAAGGGATGACTATCTGGCCTAGAACTATTGAAATTATTTTTTTTTTATTAGTACAAATACATGAGCCATTGATCACAACTTGTATGTACATTTTGCATTTTCTTGCCAGATGATTGGTACCCACATTTGTGTATATTCAGACTGCACAACAGCTTCAAAGAAAACTGGGAAGTGAAAGTCAAGGACTTGTGTGGGATTCATCCAAAGTCAGTCAGCCTGTAGGCTCTAACCGTCTCACAGTGGGAAAGCAGCAGTAACATCTGCCAGTGCTCTCAGCACTATAGGGAAACTAATTCATTTTGCTTTACACCCACCTGAGAAAGTAACATGTGTGTGTTCAGCAAAATGGATGCCTGCAGTGAAGTATAATTGCATATAAAGTTGCAAAATGTAAAGGTTTTGTTTTTTTTACTTTCTAAATACATTTTGCTCTTCTTGCTCATGTTTAAAGGACCAACCTATTTCCCTTCCAAAGAGAATTACACCATACTCCATTTCCGCCAAAGGACTATATATAAAATATAACGTAAATGACTACATTCATATCAAATGACTCTATGTAATATACAGATGAAACAAATAGTCCGTGTATGGGTCTGCTCATAAAGACAGCATCTCATACTAACCAATCTCATACTAACCAATCAGCGACAAAGGATAATAATGACAACATTCTGCAACATGCTGGTGAGACATGGTCCCTGATAGGCTAGGATACTACACTGCACATCCATTCATGAAGAACTTGATTTGATCATGTGCAAAATGTTTTTACATAGTTTTTAAAAATCAAAAAGTAATGAAAGCCTTTAATGTTTATTTCCTGTATTTAATGCAGACTTGATGATGGTGCACATTTTGTCTTTGTTCCTAGACTCAGATGTTGAAAACATTCTCCCTAAATAGCATAGAATTGCATTTTAGAGTAAGGCCTCACAGCATAACCTCCCCCTCAAGCTACAGACAGAATTACAGACCAAGATGTAATCTCCCATGACATCATTAGAGTTATCTAAATATATTTCCTGGAAAAAAAATGATTTAATTTTCACATGTTGCGTATCTGCTAATATTGTTAGTTTGGTAAACACATAATGTGCTTGTGAAGAATGTAACAAACTACACTGGCAACTAACATAGTAACCAATAGACTAACAAAAAACGGTACTGTTTATAATGGTTTTAAGCTTAAAGTAACACTAGACCCCAACACAAAGTTATCTTCATCTTAAAAATGTGCTATCACATATTATAATTGTCTAACTGCGAGACGTCGTCACGCTGCGTTGCGCAGTGCGTACGACTTCGCTCATCGCCCGGCGAGCCTCGCGCAGCGAGGCGAGCCGTTAAACCGCTCTGTTGCGTAGTGCGTATGACTTTGCGATGAGCGCCGCAGGCGCTCATCGCCCGGCGAGCCTCGCACAGCGAGGCGAGCCGTTAAATCGTAGCACTTTGGCAATGAGCGCCGCAGGCGCTCATTGCAGGCGAGCCTCGCGTAGCGAGGCGAGCCGTTATATCGTAGCATCGTTACATCGTAGCACTTTGGCAATGAGCGCCGCAGGCGTAGCGAGGCGAGCCGTTACATCGTAGCAATTAGAAAAAAAAATACGAGGTGAAAAAAATTACGAGATAAGCGGCGGAAGAAAAACACAAAAAAACCCCACTAATTACACACAAAAAAAATAAATAAAGGTCACTTACAGCATGGGGAACCAGGCAGGAGGTCTGGAAGTGAGTTGGAACTGCAATTTAGATCGATTTAGCCGAGTTAAAAAGATTGAAAATCGGCTAAGCGAGAAAAAAATGGCCGACAAAAAAAATGAAAACGAGGCTATACTACTACGAACTGCGTAAAACACCGCCACAGACGTATGTGTTAGAAAAACAACGAGATAAAGGATGCGGATTAACCGCACAATGAGTAAAAAGACAGTAACGAGTATATTTTACGAAAACGAGATTACCGATTTACGCATTAACACAGATTTCCCGCCTTTGGCTCGCGCCACATAGAATTTCCCGCCGAAAACAACGCATTTGGCTCGCGCAACTGCGGATTTCCCGCCTAAAACATTGGTCACAAAGCCTATATATAGGGCACATTTCACACAGGACTGACACTTTCTCCTCAGGTGATGACAGTCTGACTGGATGTTTTCGGATGCGGGGAAATCGCAATAGGTTGTTAGCTCTTCAGTATACTGCTTCAGCATTGTTATATTAAAAAAGGTAAATGTATTATTTCTAATTATTAATTAATAAATTGATAATTACTTAATAAATAATAGATAATAAAGTTAATTAATATAAAAATAATATTGTGCCTATTATTTATAATTAGTAATTAATAAATTGGTACTTAATTAATAAATAATAGAGAAGAAATTTAAGTCATAGAAAAATATTAGTGTGCCTATTTATAATTATTAATTAATAAATTGGTAGTAATTAATAGAAAAATAATATTGTGCTTACCTGTGTGAAAGAATTGTTAATAACATTTATAATGTACATTATTAATTAATAATTAATTATTAATATCAAAATTAAGAAGATCAATAAAAAAAAATTTAGTAATTAATTATTAATGTACATTAATTTTACAATTATTTGGTTATATGTCATGATTACCTGTGTGAAACAATTGTTAATAACATTCATAATGTACATTAATTAATTAGGAACACATTAATTCATTAATTATTAATGTACATTAATTTAAGAACTATTTTGTGTTATGTCGTGATTACCTGTGGGTAAGAATTGTAATTAACTTTCATAATCTATCATTAATAATCATTAATTTGAACAAAGGTTAAGAATGTGCAATATTTTGTATAAAATAAACCAAAAATAAAAAATAAAGCCGATATACTCATGCTTAGATGTTAATGTTAGATTGAGTCACACATTAGTTGAATATTAATGAACATTAATTGATTATTAGTTCATTAGTAATGTACATTTTTTTAAGAAGTCATTTGTAACATACTCATTTTAAAATAACAGTAAAAAAAAAAGCCTACATGCTGATGTGTTGAGGTTATATTTAGTCAGACATTAATTTAAGATTAAGATATATTCATTGATTCCTATTGAAAAAATAACAGTAAGATTGAGTTTAGAATCTATGCTTACATATGTGTGTTCATGCTGATTTATTGATATATTTTTTTTCAGGTTTTTAATGTATGCAAAAATAGTTATGTTAAGCCTCATTGATTAAGTAACATATTATACATCAATTACTATTTTGTATAATTGCAGGGAAATCTACGTGAATGACCAGAGATAGTGACGTTTCAACACATTGAACAGCATAAGGATCATTTGGACAGGTACAGAAATTAAATTATGAGGTTTTTAATGTAGCCGAATATATGTTCATTTAATGATATTGATGAAGCAAAAGTTTACAAATATTATCTATTTGATTTTACAGTTTATTCAGATCTGCAAGGGAATAAACAGACAGCGTGACGTTTGCAGCCTTGGAACAACATCAACATCATCCTCACAGGTATAACATTTAATTTTGTAGTGATGCATACAAGAAGGCTATTATATATTTGGTGTAAATTTAAATTTGTGGAAAATAGAGAGTACTTATTGAGTCATTTAATGTATGATATTTACTCAAAAAATGAAAAATCATGAAAAGACAATACTAATTAATAATAATATTTAAAGAAAATAAGAAGCTTACAACACTTGCAAAAAAAATAAATTGATGGTATGCTGTGAATTCAATCAAGAAGGAATGTCATTGAAGGATTAATAATATAAAGATAGATATGTGCAGCTATTTCCGATTTCATATATGTCAATAAAATACTTTAAAAAATGGTTTCATTTCTTTCAGTCTAAAGTGCAACAATTGAAAATGTTTTATTAGTTTATTTATCTACTTTCATCGAACAGTACAAAAAGGAAAAAAAATGTAGACAAAACAAAGAATAAACAATAATTGCATTTCTATTTACAATTACAGATTAACATGGCGGACAATGGAGAAGACAAAGTTGAACGCAAAAGAAAAATGGCAAGGGAAAGGAAGCAAAGGTGGAGAGATGCTCAGACACCGGAGACTTCACAACGCTTGCGAGAAGAAGATCGACAGAGACTTTTAAATAAAAGAAAGATGAGTAAGAAAGCCGCAAGTGAGTGTGTTGGGGCTTCCAAGAAACGTAAAAGTAAAGAAAAACATCTCTCTGAACCATTGTGCAATGATTCTATTTTGCAGAATGACTTAAATGTAGAAACACAAGAGAAAAATGTACATATAGAAAGTGGGTCTGATATTTATGTTGAAGAAATGCATGATAATGTGTTTACTACTGCAGTAGAAGTAGATACTCATTATTGTGGATTACTTAATGTGGTTTGTCAGTTTTGTGGGGCCTATCATTTTATAAAGGAAAGACCTTATGACGGAAATTTCATTAGTTGCTGTCAGAAAGGAAAGGTCAAACTTCCAGTAAGACACCCATTTCCATATTATTTAGAATGCATTATGAGTGATCCAACATTTCCAAATTATAATAATTTTAAACAAAACATAAGGTCTTATAACAGTGCAATTTCATTTGCTTCAATGGGTGCAACATTAGCAGAAAATGTACCAGGACATGGTCCTTATTGTTTCAGAGTTCAAGGTCAAATATACCACAGAACTTCACATTTACACCCACAAGAAGGACAGCAAAGGAAATTTGCACAGTTATATGTCTTAGATACGATGGAAGCTGTGGAACAAAGAATGACACTTCCAGAAAATAGACAGTGTTTGCGCATAGTCTTTGAACAGCTGGATAAAATTATGAAAAAAAACCCATATAGTCAAGCATACAAACAATTAGCACAGCTTGAAAAAGAACAACAGGAACATGCTCAAAGACATCAATTGCCTACACCAAGAGTCAATATGGTGTTAAAAAGAGATCGCAACACTGATCAGAGAAGATATAATTTACCTACTGTAAATGAGGTTGCCATGGTGTTTAAAAATGAAGATGGTGAACCACCTTTTCAGCGGGATATTAGAATATATCCACGCAATGAAGAACAACCATTTATTAATATCAATATATTAAGCTGTAATTTAGATCCAATGACATATCCCATTTTCTTTCCAAATGGGGAACCAGGATGGGAACCAAAATTAAAATTGGAAAGTTATCCCAATACTAAACTTCGTATTCGATCTAATATTTCCATGCTGGAATATAAAGTGGCACAAACTGCTATCCGTGATTGTTTTAATCCAATTTTACATGGAGGAAAACTCACTCAACAATGGATTATTGATTCATATTTACAAGTTGAAGCCAATAATCTAAATTTTATTAAATATCAACAAAATAAATTACGAGTAGAACAGTATTGTGGATTAATGGATTATGTGGCAGATTTAGCTGCCAACAGAGACATTCCAGCTGGAAGAGCAATTATTTTGCCATCCTCTTTCCAAGGATCTCCTCGCAATATGCGAGAAAGGTATAATGATGCCATGGCTATTGTTACTAAATTTGGAAAACCAGATTTATTTATTACATTCACCTGTAATCCACAATGGCCAGAGATAAAGGAGAATTTGAATTTGGCACAAACTACTTCTGACCGACCAGATTTAGTGGCAAGAGTATTTAAAATCAAACTCAATTCATTAATTCATGACATCACTAAAGCACATTTATTTGGACAATGTGTGGCTTTTGTTTACACCATTGAATTTCAAAAAAGAGGATTGCCACATGCTCACATACTTTTAATACTGCAGGAAAAAGACAAGTTAAAAACTGCAGAGAGAGTGGATTCAGTAATTTCGGCACAATTGCCAGACCAAGAAATATATACAAAACTTTGGGAGATTGTTACACATAGAATGATTCATGGCCCATGTGGAGAGATGAATCCGAATTCACCATGTATGGAAAATAAAAAATGTACTAAAGAATTTCCAAAACAATTTCAAATGCAAACTTATGCAAATTGTGATGGATATCCTTTGTATAAAAGAACACAAGGACAAACAGCTATTATCCGGGGCCAAAAGGTTGATAATAGATTTGTCGTTCCATACAATCCACATTTGCTCATGAAGTACAATGCACACATCAATGTGGAAGCTTGCACTTCGATTAAATCAATTAAGTATGTGTATAAATATATATACAAAGGATATGATGCAGCTACTGTTGTTGTACAAGGTGCTGGAAATGAAAACGAAAATCCAATTTTACATGATGAACTTTCAAATTATTTAGATGCTCGGTATGTGAGTGCTCCGGAAGCAATGTGGCGCCTTTTGAAATTTGAGATGCATGATCGATCACATGCTATCTATCGTTTAGCTGTACATTTGCCTCAAAGTCAGATGGTTTGCTTTACTGAAGGAAATGAAAGAACTGCATTATATCAAAGTGAAGACAGAGATACTACGCTTACTGCGTGGTTTAAATTAAACTGTCAGGATACGCATGCCAGACAATTTTTATACATAGAGATACCATATCACTATGTATTTGTAAATGGTCTATGGCGACTACGAAAAAGAGATACCCATAAAATCATACCACGAATTTATACCGTCAGTCCAAGGGACATTGAACGTTTCAGCTTAAGATTACTTCTGTTACATGTTCCCGGTGCACAGAGTTTTGAGCATTTACGTACAGTGAATGACATAGTTTATGAGACATTCCTATTAGCTGCAAGACATCAAAATTTCATAGCTGATGATACAGAATGGGAGAGGTGTCTGGAAGAAGCAGCACTATGTCAAATGCCTAAGCAAATGAGACAACAATTTGCATTCATTTGTATATTTTGCAATGTACCTGATGCTTTCACTTTGTGGGAAACATTTAAATTAAACATGTCAGAAGATTTCTTGAAACGTTACAGAGAACCAATAGCTCTGTTAAAAACATTGTTGGAAATCCAAGAAATATTGTTGGCTCATGGATTAAATTGTGCAAGTTTTAATTTACCAGATCCAGGACTTATAGATGACATCAATTTTGATGATTATGACACTGAGCTTCAAAAACAAAAAACCCAAGAAAAACTGGCAACTTTAAATAATTTACAGTTAGAAGCATTTCATGCCATCACAAATGCTACAGATGATGAAATGGTCAAAGACCGGTATTTCTATCTAGACGGACCAGGTGGATCAGGAAAAACTTATCTGTACAATTGTTTGATGAGTTATATTCGATCACAGGATCAGATAGCTTTGCCATTTGCAACAACTGGAATTGCTGCACTTTTGTTAGATGGTGGTAGAACTGTGCATAGTGGATTTAAGCTGCCAGTTCCCATTTTGGAAACATCAGTCTCAGATATTCGACTCAATTCCATACAAGCAAAAAAATTCAAACTAACTAAACTAATTATCATAGACGAGGCAACAATGATGTCATGTCATGCACTGCAATGTATTGACAGATTCTTAAAAGAAGTGATGGATAATAAGTTGCCATTTGGTGGAAAGGTGATGCTGTTAGGAGGTGATTTTAGGCAAACATTACCTGTTGTGCCACACGGAAATAGAACAGAGATCATTGAAACATGTATCAAGACCAGTAAACTGTGGCAAATATTTACACATCTCAAATTAGAATTAAATATGAGATCTGAAGGCCAAAAGGAATTCAATGACTGGCTCATTAAAATCGGAGATGGAAAACATCCAGAAATACAGCATTTACCAAATGATACCATTGAAATTCCATCAGAAATGGTTTGCAATGAATCACTCATATCAGCCATATTCCTAAACACTCTTAATAATGAGGATTACACAGACATTGCAAACAAAGTAATATTAACATCAAAAAATATCGATGCCTTGAATGTAAATAACGAAATTTTAAAATACATCAATGCACCACAAAAGAATTATTACAGTGCAGATTCGATTCTGTCAGATGATAAAGACAGTGAATCGAATTTTAATATCGAATTTATTAATTCGTTAACACCATCTGGAATGCCCCCACATATTTTACAATTGAAAAAAGGTGCAATTGTTATGTTATTGCGAAATATGAATCCAAAAAAAGGACTTTGTAATGGGACCCGATTAATTGTGCATGAGTTAAAAGATCATTTTATACATGCAGAAATTATAACTGGGACCCATAAAGGTGAACGAGTTTTTATACCAAGAATTGATTTAGCTCCAAGTGAGAGTGGTTTGCCCTTTGTCCTTCAACGGAGACAATTTCCAGTTATCATGGCATTTGCTATGACCATTAATAAATCCCAAGGACAAACTTTTAAGTCAGTTGGGATTTTTTTAAAGGAACCAGTTTTTGCACATGGACAACTCTATGTGGCTTTTTCAAGGTGCACTAATCCAAAAGAAATTAAAGTGCATGTTGAAGAAAACGAAACTCAAGGTCATTTATTGGACGATGGATGTGTTTACACCAAAAACATTGTCTACTATGAGGTGTTGGAAAGATAGTGGACAATGGTTTCATTTTACTGCCAACATTTTATGGGACTCAATATGATTGCACAAAAACAATATTTCAAGTAAAACATCTAAAGAATGGACAAAAAAAGATAGAGAACAGTGGTTTGACTTCCAGTACTAAATTAAAGTACTCTGGGACTCTTTAAACAGGGGACCACTATTTCAATTATGAAAATATATCTGATATTTGCAGAATGGACTAAATGAAAAAAAAAAACAACAGTAAAATATCCTGAAACAGATTGGAATGGGTTCAAAGTTTTATATTTACATGATTGGCCCCACAAAAACAATTCACTGATTTTTCCATAATTTACAAAAGTTAAATTTTATTGTTTGAAGTTACAATTTAAAATGTTAAATATGTGTTTTTGGAATGTTTACAAAAGTTGGGTAAATATATATGTTGTATAGTCAAATATGTATTGTTACTATAAAGTTTAAGTATTTAGTAAGAATTTAAAATGTATTATTTAAAGACAAAGTATTGATTCAGGGAGAAATCCGATCGCCAGTTAATGGGGTCAGGAAGGAATTAATTTTTTTCCCTCTTTGATACAATTGGACAAGTTTCAATAGGGGTTTTTTATTGTTTGCCTTCCTCTGGATTCAATGCTAATTTAGTTTAACAACAGTTTAACAAATATGTTACAAATGAGAAAAAGTATGTTATTGTTAAAACAATTTAATTACTCTAAGTTAATATAATCTGCAGTTACTCAGTGATAAATATGTATTGAAAAGTGTTAGTATTGGTAACAAAATGTTGCACAAATGTTTCATATACAAGTTGCATGTTACAAAGTTTAATGTTTGGGAAATATAAGTTGAAAGTTACAAAAATAAAAAGTTAAAAATAATTATGTGTTTTTATTTTTAGAAAAAAAAAGGGACAAATGTAGCTGACTCATTTGGAGATGCAAACAAATTTCACAACATTTAAATTTTATTGACCGTCATTTTTTGACGGGCAAGTCGCTAGTATATTATACTAGCCTTTCGCTAAAGTAATTCCTGAGGAATACAGCATTGTTTTTTCGGGTAATATGCTCAGGGTACTTAATAAAGGTGGTTGAGGAGTTTTAATGGAATTACAACATTGACGGTCATTGTTGTGGCCACCATAGGGAGAGACAAGCAGACTGATTCTAGCACATGAAAATACAACGTATAGCCAGTTTTTCATGCTACACTATCCGAAAAAAAAAAAAAACATGCTTTTGGGGGATAGATTTCCTTTAAAGGCAAACTAGAGATATTGTGTATGGTATCCAGCTGGTCACTGGCTCCATATAGATTGAGAACAGCCACATTAGACATCAGTAATCAAATGCAATGCTATAAAAATGTTCCACTTATACATGTTAGATCATCATATAGAAATAGCACACCAGCAACTTTGTGCAAACTAGTTTTTCATCTCCTGAATTTGCTAGACATGGACATCTGCCTTGTGTTACTGCCTGTGTTTTACTTTGCGTGTAAGTACCGTCTTCTGGAAACAGTAAATCAACAGACTCAAGAAACTGGAAAAGATCACTTTCACGGTGCTTTGGAGCCATCCTGAAACGAAGAGTTGATATTTTGTTATTTCAATGGGTATTGCATGTTACATTGCAATAAATGTACCAGTGCAACTGCTTTTTTTAACTGATAAATTTACCGACTTTGACATGACTTATAGAGACGAGAAGCAGAGGCCTGCAATCTAACGAAACACTAATATGGGTTAGTTGTCCAAACAGTTGTTCCAGTTGGGAAATAAAATATTCCATTGTGTGGATAGAAGAGAACAAGCATTGATCGGACAACAAATAGCATGTTATACCTTCAGGAACATAAATTCCAATCTTTTTCCATCCTTTACGACGGCTAAAGAGTGAAAAAAAAGACATACAGATAAAAAATGCTAACACACACTCTGTATTTCAGTTATACGGACCTAAAAATAAACATTGAAGTAAAACAAGGAGGCTCTTTAATTTAGGATTCTTTTTATTTTCAGTAGGAAATTAGGAACTTATGACAGTGTACCCTACTCAAACACACATTCATCAAAGTGCTCACACACAAAGAAAAAGAAAACATTCAACAAATAGGAGATCGGCACATCACTGTAACAGGTCATAATGCAGACTCCCACATATGAAACAAGTGAGGGGCCATACCAAGAAACAAAATAATTGATCATTTTCATGACTTTCTTCTTGTATAGCCAGTTCCAATTTTTAGTCATTTTTCACTTTCATTTGATGAACCATTATAAAATGTACAAAAGGTTTCTTCGACTAATCACAACTGTGATAGCACATGGACGAAGCCCAATTACACTTTCTTGTAATGTCTACAAGAAGAAAGGGTCTGGTCCTGCTGTTGACAACAAAACCATAACCAAGGTGGTCCCACATATTGCTGGTTAAGGCACTAGCATTAACCACACTGGCTTTTTTTCCCTCCATCACTGAACAAGCTCAATGCCGATGGGCATGGTCACTGCCTGTTCTTGACAATATAATGTTTCTATAATGGTTCCCCCATTAAACATACACAACAGAATTGTGCTCTGAAGCAGCCTGTCCCTGAGGCTGGTCTGCTTTTACTCGGTGAACTCACATGGCATTTGAAATAAAAGTCAGTTTAAGAATGATAAAGCATATTAAATAGCGATGGCAACCTAAACAGACACTATAAATAAATGTGCTCCGCATCCTCTTGTGCCATATGGAAATCCAAGGCCGAGACAACATTTTGGTTAGTCCGAAACAAACCCTAACGGATAGTGTATAGCCCCAGACCGGGACATATACCAAACATGAAATCAAGTCACAGCAAAAGTACAGTTTGCTTCATTCACTTAGCCAAGAAATGTGCTTGGCAAGAACAAGACAGCTATTTAAACAAATACAAAAAAACAAGATAAAAAAATGCAGGTGATCCTGAGAGCATCTCACCGAGGCAAGAAACAAAAAGGGAGGATGGCAACTAAAATGCAAATTTGTGACCAAGGAGAGAAGATAAGTGAAGTATAATGTAGGAAAATAGAAGATAAGTGAAGAATAATGGAGTGAGTAAGTATTGGAATTAGAAACGTACAGGTGCATTTTGTTAGAAAAGCTATTAAGAACCCGATGTCTTTGTAACAACCAAAGGATTTGAATAACTGGAAATCTGTAAACTAAGCATTTGTGTAACCAACAAAGACATCACATATTTATAAATACACAAAAATGTACAAAGGACAACAACTGCTGTGTATGTAAACTATACACTTAGCTTATACAACGTTCAGTATCCACAAACCTAACAAAATACTTCAGAGGTGAAAGGTGATGTTGGGCGATGTGTTGTCATGGAAGGCAAGGAGACATCATGGATTCTCTCCATAGGAGGATTATACCTGCTGTTACATGTATATCTTGCTCGTGATATTCAAAAACATACCACAATATACAACAGAGGATCAAAAATGCCAGAAACCCTTCCTATATTGGCAGAAAAGTTATTTTTTTGGGGGAGAAATAATGTACTTTATATAGAGAGCTGTGCAGATGCAGCAATATTACTCTTAATGACAATATTCAAAAAAAAGTAAATCATAAAGGTGTTAATATCAAACTTTGCTGAAAGCACCGCCTTTCGCTAGGAATCTCTGGTCTTGTCTTAAAGTGACAGTATGTCTAAAAATCATAATTGCAATTGGTTTTAGTTTTAAATGGAAGAGACTTTCGAATGATAGAAAAGGTGATATTATATGAAGTAACAATTAACTGAGGTAATGGCGATATCATGATCAATTAAGTAGGATTAGCAGTTGGGGGTAATATAGTAGAAGAGCATTTTCAACTAACAACATTTAAGAGTTGAATTATTAAATGTAATTGTTAAATCAGCTGGGCATGCTTATCGTCTTTATTACCCTCCACACCTAACCTTAATTGATGTTGACAAGGCCAATAACTTGGATGAGTTTATTTATACCAATTTAAGGCACTTCCATTTAGAATGTTTAATTACACCAAATGCAACATATATTTTTATGTTTACTTTCAATTTAATCAATAAACGGGGCATTTTCTGTGTCACTTTAACCATTAGAAGATTACCAGAATTATTGTTTAGTGCATACAAGGTTTACATAGGGATGTGTGGTCAGGCTGGATTAGAGAATGAAGCAAACTCACCTCTGTGCTAATAAGTCTTTAGCCATGAAAGACATTGCCATGTCAAAAACAATCTATCCACAGGGTATACACCACAATTATTAATAATAAAAAATGAACACGAAAATGGACCAAAAATATTAAAACTAAGTGTAAAGACAACTAAAATATACAAATTTTGTTTTTTTAAAACTGGACTCGCCGATAATACTGCTGATTGTATGGGAGATTGTTGTGTGTCGCCCATCGGGCAACATAGATCGGTCATGTAACAATAAGAAAGAAAATAAAATATGTAAATCCATAGAAAAATGACTTCACGTGTATGTTGGTAGATTTAATCAGACAATACACATTAACGTTCAAATATATGTGGTATCCCCTTGTAACATATAGATAGCATCATATTGTCTGAAACCCAAAGATGCCACGTGGACCTGTATTCTATCTCTGGATGAAGATACTCTCCATCTTGTCACCAACACCTCCTCCAAAGCACTTACGTACCAGACTTCATCTCTTTTTTTTTTCCGTCTTGTTTTTTTTTTTTTTTTTACTACTTTTGGTTTTCTACAAGGAAACCTACATATAATAAAAAGAAAACAACCAAAAAAGCCAAAACCCATCCCACAACAGTGAGTTTGACAATTATTAAAAGTTAAAAGCAAATGCAATCCAAAAGTCAAAATGGGCTCTGTATCGCACACCTTGGAATGAACCCCGAGTCACACACACTATTTGGTGTACAGTTCAACACTCACAATATTTTTTTGTTTGTTTTTAAGGCAGTGGTTTGCACAGATTGGTTCAGTGAACATTTAAGAAAATATATATACATAGGCAATCTCAAAATGAGGTCCATGGCTGATCGCTTCCACAGCGACAGATCTGATCGCATCCCCGCACAGGGGTGGAGACTAACTGATGTGGTAATGAGAATAGGAACATTTCTCCTCCTCATATCCGATGCTACAAGTAACATCCATTTTGTTCATTGCTCTAAGGTGCTGTTGCTGATGTCTGGGAGTTTAGCAAACGTATGGCTCATTACCAAGCCCGCCACTCTTCATCTGTCAGTAGGCTAGTAAGAAGGGCTTGTGTTCGCTCCAACAGTCCTAATATTCTCCAGAGAATAGGTATCACTCAAATGTCATCAGGTTGGCAGGAGCCTGTACAAACAAAGCAGTATAAAATTACTTTTTATGACCCCCTCAAAATATTACATAATTTTACCATTTTCACTCAGCCATGCCTTACCCATACTGTGTGTGGTCAACTCATGTCAAGAGATGGAAAACCTATTCTGTGTGGTGGATCATGGTGAGAAACAATCAAGTAGGCAAGTTATTCCCAAACAGCTCTTTAGGGATCCCAGACAGGTCATGCTATAGGTTTAACACAGTGAGAATACAAGTGAGGCAATCATAGGCTCCCCAGTCTATCGAATAAGGATTGCCTCACCTGTGCTTGCCTTGTTAAAAATATTCTGTGGTCAAAATTAAAATACCCTCTTTTGAAGAACTACATTTCATTAAATCGTGTTTTTAAAATGTAACCAATTAAAAGCTGTATTCTTTTCAAACTTTTTCAATGCAATTGTGGTGCTGTGGAATTTTATTTCCACTGATTTACTTTGTAGAAGGAGAATTTGAGTACACAGGATGTTCTGTCTGCCCAATGATAATCCGGCATTAACATATGCAAGTGCATTGCTTGGGTCTCCATGGGATGCCAATTAATTTACAGAAACACACCATGTTTAGAAGTAGCTGTAAGAAGCAGGCTCAGTAATTAATTTTTTTAGTAGTAGTGAGCAGCAGACACTAGGTGGTGAGCTGAGACTTTCTTCAATGTATTCTTACAGTAGACCTGACACTACTTTATATGTTAAGTTTATCATATTCCTCTAGCCTTTCCCTAACCCCTAAACCTACCTAGTGGATGCTGCACACCACTGCAGATGGGGATGAAATAGGAAAGGTCCAATTTTTTCTAATTAAAAATACAGAATATAAAAATATAGAAAAATTGACTACAGTGGTCCTTTAAAACCTAAATACTGACCTGTTTGGGGGTCCTTAAGGAGAGGTTTGGGAATCACTAATCTATAGGAACACTCTTATTTTATTGGAAGTGCTGTGCTCCCCTAAATCCTGACCTGTCTGGGGAGATGTTTGGGAACCAATGGTCTCCATTTTGTAATGAAAGCCTTTTCCTATTTTCTAGAATGGAAGCAGTGCACCAAAACATCACAGCAATGCCCTCATGGCCAAGTCACACAGGACTCTGTGTTGAGAATACACATTGTGCAGCCATTCATGAGAGTTGTACGGATACTCCACTTTCTAATTCAGGATATAAAATGACACTAATGTGAAGTCTGACCTACTGTTAGGCACAAGACAAATCTATTTTACATAGCAAGAAAAGTTCTGGATAAGAGAATCATTATTAAAAAAAAAAAAAAAAAAAAAAAAAAACAGACTATCGATATTTAGTAACATCAATTCTCGGAGAATGTTGGTTTGTCCCACCAGAAAACGTTGCAAGTGTCATCAATCCCCTCCTCACCTGTTGTCTGTTGCTTTGGCAGGCAGTGCTGAGATGTTTGAACCACAACATGGCATTCATGCGGTTACCAGCCTGGAATTTATAGGAATTTCCTAAAGAGTCAAAAGAACATACCACGTCAATAAGAAGCAAACTGACATGATAGGACATTTGAAAGTAGTGACAGGACAAATACACAACTGGTGAGAAAGTTTATTTGTTGACAAATTTGTATACATGGGCATAAAATATTTAAGCTATTAACTATTTAATCTTACTAAAATCCTAAGCCTTTACATTTAATACCAGTTGTACATTACCAGGGGAGTAAGAACTTAGGAACTGGGGAAGAAAGAGAGAAAGAAAAATAGAGAGAGCAAGAAAGAGAGAGCAAGAAAGCAAGAGAAAAAAAATAAAGCGAGAGCAAGAAAGCGAAAGCGAACGAGAGAGAGCGAAGAAGAGAGCGAGCGCAAGAGAAAATATCACATATATAGTTGTCAGCAGGCGGGCTTGGCAAAACCAGTTGGTAACGCAACGGCGGTTGCGGCCAGGCAAGGAGTGCTCAAAGGCGCTCCTTGCGCTGGTGGAGATGAGCGCCATAGGCGCTCATCCCTATGACCCTGCAACACTTTACCATCATACCTACGACCCGCGGGACTACACATGAACACAAGGTTCAAATACACGATTCACACTGCTAGACCCGTAGCACTTTGAAAAAATGTAACCAAAAAAAAAATACGGCCCGTAACGCTGAACCGCGCACACCGAAAAACACGCAAAAAACAATAAAATACAAACAGAAATCACGCACAAATATCACGCACAAATATCACGCACAAATATCACGCACAGCAAGGGGGGGCACCCAGGACGTCTGCAAGTCATCTTACACGTCAATTTCAATCAGATTTTCACAGTTTACACACTCCAAAATCCCCTAAGCGAAAGAAAAAATGGGCGCGAAAAAAACGAAAACGAGACTACACGACCCATACACCACCAAGCACATACGACTTTTACACTATTACTAAGGACGCTAAATCATCCACACCCGTGTACCACATACATATTCGCCGCCATTTTACAACACTCACACAATGCCGAAGGACACAGCTACACTAATGGTTTCTCCTCGCGCACGCAGCCTATTTACACTACACACTGCACACATTGCTGACACTTACACCTCAACTTAACAACATTTGACCAGGAACATCAAAACAGATTGTTAGCTCTTGAGCAAATTGCTTGCTGCATATATTCATCACAAATAATTAAGGTGTATTAATTTATCATTTCATTTATTTAGTAATTAATTATCATTAAAACATACATATATACACAACACTTTAAAAAAACACCACAATACACAATCGCAATAAAACGGCGAAGGCACTCATTGACAGCCACACGATGAGCGCCAAAGGCGCTCACCACGAGACTCGCAATCATCGCAACAAGTACTCACAAAAACAATTCATTTGTGTGCCAAACACCATTCCTTGACTTACAATTCTATTGCCGTAAATTTTTTGACGGGCAATTCTCTAGTGTATATATATAGTTTTTTTCTTTTTTTTTTCTTGACTGCAACACCTACCTCTTCTAGGTAGGTACCTTATCCCTAGTATCTAGCAGGAGGTGAGATATCACAATGGACATCAGTTCGATGTGATCTCTTCCTCTCCCTCCCTAGCAGTTACCTCTCGCATCTTGTACCTTTGGCTGCCCTATTACTCAAATCCGGACCTCATGAGATAACAGCAGATTATCTTGCATGATCTCATGGGATCCAGGTATCAGAATTATCCAAGCAGTCAAAGGACAGGAGCTGCTGGTTAGGGAGAAGAGATTGCAAAGCCAAAAAATATTTTTTTTTTAATAAAAAGGTGCTTATCTAGTGGCCATTATTTTTGAGTATATTTTAAAATGGTTATTCTATTAGTAACTGACTTGTAATGACTTGAAGCACCAGCAAAGGAGCGGTATAGACCTACGTTTTATAAAGAAAGGTACTTTAATCTAGTTAATGCTTAGTAACACCTAAAAGATAAATACTGTGTGATAGACAATATACATTGGTGAGTTTTCTGCAAACCATGACGGTGTAAGTTGGCATCACTGCTTGTGACATGAACACTTATATAGTGCTAAGGGGATACAAGAAGATATGCACAGGAATTAAGGTATTGCTTTTTAGTTACTGGGACTGGCTGGACTAACCTCATTGTATATTTTGTATGGGTTGTCAGACGAGGAGCTTGAAATTAAAAAATACCTGATCACTAAAGCTCCATGAACAAAACAATCTGGAATAGGAGTATTTCTTCTAACAAGGTCACTACAATTATATTGGTTACTAGATAAGGAAAATACAAATTCAGGAAGGATCTATTGTTGTCTTCTATCTGAAGCAAGACAACCAAATAAACAATTTCTTTAGTATATAAAGTCAGTTCACTTGCCTTTCTCAGAGTCTGTCAACAGGAACAGGTCAGGATGCTCAGGATCGTCGGCCATCATCACCATCCAGCCAACCACAGAGACATTTTTTGACGCGGTGGATTTAAACTTAAAAAAAAAACAAAAAAACATGAAAGCGTGATGATCATATACAATAAAAGAAAAGTAATCTCAAAATAGTTTCATTTATAGAGCTGCGTTACATTACAATGAGGGGTAATAATAGATCCGTGGTTCGCAATAGGTAGATTCTATCATCCCATCATCAAGTGGTGAATGGTAGTCTTCAGAATGAAAGACATTTTTGGTTTACAAGAGATGCAAATCTGACAGTACACAAGAATAGTGTCTTCATCACTTGTGCAACTACTCATATAAGTGGTAAGACCTACAAGGGCTAGGCTTATGGCAGCGTGCTGGCTCAAGTTACTAGTACACTGAATTCAGCAGAGATTAGCCAGTGGGTAATGTTGTGGCGTAAAACTATTTTTGAATTCTCTAGTAGGGTCTAGAGTTGTTTTACTATAACAGGACAGATTTCCTCTGTATTACCTATAAAATCTTGTACTGTGGAACTTGTAATGCAGCTTCTGGGTCTGTGTCTGGCACACATGCTGATCTATATGCCCGCAATGGAGAGGGGGGAGAGGCTCTGAACGGCCTACGAGTTACAGGCTTCCAATTGTTTTTATTTTTTTCAAGCCCATACATGGAAACAAGAGCACAGAGGAGGGAGAGGGGGAGAGGGTGGAATGACACAGGGGTGGGAGAGGGGGCAAAGAGACACAGTAGGGAGAGAGAGGGGAAGAGACACAGGGGTGAAAGAGTGGGGAGGGGCTTGCGCTGAGAACCAAAAGGCGATCATTGCGGGGCTCGCTATGAGAACCAAAAGGCGCTCATGGGAGGAGGGGGTGGGGGAGTATAGGGGGAAAGGTTCGCAACGCGCTCATTGTAGGGCAAAAAAGTTGCAGGTTGGCCGAGGTCTGCAATGAGTGGCAAGTCGCTAGTTATGATATAATAAATATTCCGTAACTACTAAATTAATTCATTATGTTTGTTAAAATGTATAGTATTGCCTCATACTCATGACTGACTGATCCATGTTTGTATTGGTGCTCCAGAAAGGAAGATATAAAATTCAGATCTGAACATTAAAGATGGCAGCCATTTGTAGAGATGTTAGCCAGGTTTGGTATAAATATTAAGTTTGTAAATGTCTGTTTTTATCTCACTAGTGACATCAGAACACACTGAGTAATGTAATACTGATGGGTTACACAAACACCAACAATCAGCAAGTTCATTTAGCTAGTGGATTATTTTTCGAAAAGGATGTTAGCAATGGAAACTATCCTCTCCAAAACCCCTTTTTTTTTTTTTCTGTTTTTTCCCTAAAAAAAACTATATACAATAAAAATGAATATGGCTGCCAAATATTTAACAGTGCATGTTCCCACTACAATCTAAGAAGTGACACTGAAATACAGTTTACAACAAATTCAACCCATATTCCACTTGGGACATATAAAGACTACGCAATAGGAAATATATATCTGTGTATCCAGTTGCGGTTAATAACACAACTATTTATTGGAAACCGTCATAAATATTCCATACAAAAATAAGTTTAATTTTAAAGGGACACTGTAAAGCAGGCACATTTAGAAATCATAGTAAAGTACCATGTTATACTGTAAACACATTTGATTATCATCTGGTTAAATTTAGGGTAATTACTCAACTGTAGGTACCCACGTTTGGCTCTCTAATTATTCCTTCCCCTTCATGCCTTGATCCTAAAGTAAATGTTGCATAAGGTAAAGTCTCTGTGTATGAAGCTTGTGTATAACAATACTGCTGGGTAGTTTTGTGGTGATTGTTTGTTCAGTCATTCAGTTGTGTCCAACTCTCCATGACCCTATGGACTGCATCACTCTAGGCACATGTGTCAGCCACTGTCCCTCTCCGCCTCATCAAGCTCAAGGTAATTTGCTTCAATAACTCCCATCTATCCAACTGCCATCCCCTTCTTCATGTGCCTTCAATCTTTCCCAGTCTTCCTGTCATAACATGATATGGGCCAAAATATTTTAGCTTCAGCCTCATGATCAAAACTTCCAGTGAACAGTTTGTCTTGATTTCCAGAAGTATGGATTGATTGGATCTTTGTACAGTCCAGGGGACTCTTGAGCAGTTTTCTCCAACACCACAATTTAAAGCCTAGTTTTTGGTCTAGCTCTCACATCTGTATGTTACTGCTGGAAATATCATAGGTCTAACTATGCGGACCTTTGTTGATGGTCTAATATCTTTATTTTTTAATAGCTTGCCCAAGCTTGCCATAGCTTTGCTCCCAAGAAGCAAAATTATTTTAACTTCATGCTTACAGTGACCATCTGAAGAGGTCTGTCCCCCCCTAAATTAAATAATGCAAATAGCCAATGGCCCAGCACTGATGGTGAGAAATAGTAGGTCAAAGAGGACAAGATGGATGTAGGTTTACAATATCCTAGAAAAATTATTAAAGCATATAAGTAATTATATTGAAATTTAACAAAAACATGACTACATTAAGTGTCCGCTTACGACTCCATCCAAGAATTAGACATAGAAATAACCATCCCACCATTCACCACTTGCGGAGGCTTGCTAAACTAATGTGTGACGCCAATGAAACTGCACATTTAAAACCATAGTCTGGGGTCAAACATTGTAAAACACCAATAATATATTTATGAGACTTGTATATTCTTTACAGCTGCAATGTGACCAGTGATTTGAAATGAACTGTATCAACGGTGTGAACAAAACCAGCTGTAACCATTAAAGAAACAAATAGATTTATTATTTGCAGATCTTTATAAAGGAATTGCTTACAAGCAATTTCTTAAGTGGCTTTATGTTGAATAAATATTTCTCACGGAGAAATGTACCTACATTTAGGCTGTTTCTAATGACAAATTATTCTAATGTGGTCCATTGCTGTTATAGGTAGGTGGGGAGAAATGATAGGTGAGTATCTGAGAAGTGTAACATGAGTAAAGGGAATCCCATGCGGCACTAACTATAGTTCATTATGAAACACAAACAAAAAGAGAAGGATGTGAGTTTATTGTGCACTATTGGTTTGGACAGGTAATATATTCCGAAGCAATGCAGATATACAAGGATTAAATTATTTATATTTACTAAATGAACCTTTATTAATTCTCTAAAAAAATTCATGTTCTAAAAAAAAATACACAGTTGGCGAATAAAATGTAAAAAAAATATCAAACCGCTGTACTTGAAAATTGTGAATAGGTATCCCAAACATCAATTAGTGTTAAATCACTGAGTATATTAAAATGCTTAAGACAAAAAGTCATCAAAGTCTGTTCATAAAAAACAGTAAACGTGTAGAATTATTTTATAACAAAAAAAAAAAAGATTATATATATATCCTTATCTTTTTGTTTGTGTATCATATTATCTGAGAGGTACACAAACCTATTGTGAAAATTAACCTTAAAACACCATACTGCCCCCGTAGTGAACTGAGCGAATGAGAATTGAGAAATACAAAAAACAAAAACGTACTTATTTTTAAAACATTACTATTATTCTCCATGACTCCATTTGCAGCTCTGATCAAGCACTACATTCCTCCTTTGCTACAGAGTCACTCTATGAGGATTATATGCAAATTATGGAAGTGAATATGGCCGTGCCAGAGCTGCTTCTGGGCTCACTTACAGAGCACTAACACATAGCGTCATAACTAACCCAGAACCCTCACATTTCATTATTTGGCATATTGCCCTACACAGGCAACATGCCTTATATATAAAATAAAAACAAAGTAACATACAGTGGTCCTTTAATGTTTTAGGTTGGTACAATAGGCAGGCTATAAAGGCCTAATAATATTAACTTTTTATAATTTTCTCCTCCTAGTTGGACATAAAGCTCATCATAATACTGCAATACCAACAATTGAGATACTCAGACAGAGAACAATCTATCCTTAATATGTTAGTTCTATTGATATGGTCATCCACTTTAAAAGCATTCCCTTATCTCACTTGTGCCTTTCACAGGGAGAAATATCCTGTAATATATCAGTGTGGTTGCACTCAGAGCGATTCAGACGCCATATACCAGACAATTCTACACTGAAACCACCTAGTATGCTTAGTGGGTTCCCTGGTGGTCCAGTGGTCAGGATTCGGTGCTTTCAACTCTGTGACCTGGGTTTGATTATAGTCAGGGAACCAAGAGGTCACACCACCCTGAAGCCATGCAGGGTTGGGCCTGGTCAGCACTTAGATGGGAGACCATCTAGGAATACCAGGGGTGTATGATGTGGAGAAGGAATGGACAACCCACTCCAGTATCTCTGACATGAATTCCAAGTGGACATGACAGAGATGCAAACACACAAGGATGCCTAATATGTATATCTATCTTAAAGTCCCTTCCCCAAATCTTACATTTAAAATGGCCCTATGTGAACAATGTGAACAGTTCCCATACTGACTATTCTATTTCTTATTATTTTTTTTTTAAACGCAAGAATCTGTCAAAGATTTGTACCCTTATCACACAAGAAACAAAATAGAAATAGTAACCATAGCCAGAACAGCACAAGAAAAGAAGGGGAAATCTTAGAAGCAAAACAAGTGTCCTTCATTTAGCCGACTAACCATACATTCCCATATGGGCAAATAATTTGAATACTCCTCAGACTAGACAAAACGTGAAACCTTAAAACATCACCGTTATTCTTTTGTAACAATGCCGCTATTAAAATTTATTTCTAAAACACACTGAATTTTGGACTAATAAAATGCTGAATTGACATCAAAACAAAAAAGAGAAGAGCAAATGGCAAGGGATAGCATAGAATATTAGTCCTATGATCTTGGAGGATCCTCCTGCCTGGAAGGCTCTCTAACAGAAGCTCCAAAGCTTGCTAAATTCACTACTATAAAGAAAAGAAAAAAACAAATTTATTGAAAAGTAGGAGAAAGAAAGGGGTTAATAAAAAAGAGGAGATACTACACATCTTATATCTTGTGTCTGGTTGCTCTAAAGCACTTAAGTAGATTGTGATATTTGCTTATTATATCCTTTCTATAAACATTTCCACTCATTCTTTTCTCTCTTATAAAGAATAAAACATTTCCACATGGTATTTTGTTTTAACAAGAAACATGAAAAATATTTGGTGTCCTACAGAGTAGGCAATAACTTGATTATACTGCAATGATTCTAGAATTCCTGATGAAGACAAAAAAACACATTCTAAGATGAAGGAACAGGCGGAATGGAGTGGCATATTATAAAATAAAAAAAAGTGTCTTAAGATAAAAAAAAGCGCAAGTGAACAAAACAAATTCCTATTTTCTCTATTGTTTGCATAGAATATTGATAGAAATATGAGCCAATCTATTTTTAAGTAGTATTCCAAACTAATTTGAAAATTGGGTTTTTAAAATACTATACTGTGATGATAGCCTTGATGGGGAAGAATCTTGAAGTGAAGTGTTGTCAGTTGCTATGGAAACAGTTGAACCTTCGCTTTCTACATAAGACAAAGTACTGTTTGGCTCATGAGCTCAGAAGAATGGGAGCAGAACATTAGCCTAACACTCTGAATACCTAATAATCACGCTGACTTTCCATCAGATCCATTCCCTCAAGCCAAGTGAATAACCTTCTAACTTTGCACACCTTCCTACCTAAGTAAACTCTCACTTTCTTCCTGAACCTTGCTATTCCTTATCTTTTCTTCCCCAGTTTTCTGTCTCAACCATTCCTTTTAGATTGTAAGTGGTGAGTTTCCATTCTTATAGGGTGCTTTAGGGAGAAAAAAAAAACACTTTTTACAAGATTTGAAGCTCAAAATAGGACTCTACATTTTCTGTAGTTGTTAATATTGTATAATAATTGTATATTTCCTCATTCTTATCCCCTGTACAGCGCTATGGAATATGTTTGCGCGTTACAAATAAAAGCTCATAATAATAATACTTATTGCAACATAGTGAAAAAACATCATGTATGAAAACCATTTCTTATTCAGTGCTTGGGACAGAGTCACTTACTAACTGCCATCTCACCCACGTCATGAAGCAGCCTCCTTCCAGGTAATCCCTAGCACCATAGAAACCTGCAGAGGAGGGGACCTAACTGGTGGGATACATTAATTGTCTGATCCAACTGGTCCCCTTCCCTTGACATATACTATAAATCTGATGACTACCAAAAGAGAGATCTTGATTTACTCCTAAAAGGTAACATATAAGTCTCAGAGCCACAAGCCACATGTTATATTAGGTGTGCATGAATAATTTAATCTAACAGAACACTGGAATTCTTATCCTGGTTGTAGAAGAGAAGGGCTATGTGAATGTTACATGTTTGAATGTACGAGTAGAGTAGAAGATCTTTCTACTTTGAAAATAGATTCTGCCACTAGTCATTTGACTAAAAAAAGTGAAAACCACCATTCAATCTAAGATTATTTTTCAAAATGTTTTTGGTCTACCCAAAGTTGCCATGGTAGATTTTATGCAGCTGTTTATGTATATGATCATTGACATCTTGGGTAGATTACCTTCAACATGACCAAAATATGATGACATTTACAAAGGATACAATATTATTGTTACCTTACCTTGTCCAAGATTATGCTAAAAGCCAATTTTCATTCTTTACAAATGTAGATACAGTGGATATAAAAAGTCTATACACCCCTGTTAAAATGTCAGATTTCTGTGCTGTAAAAAAATGACAAAGATAAATCATTTCAGAACTTTTTCCACCATTAATGTGACCTAAAAACTGTACATCTCAATTGAAAAACAAACTGAAATCTTTTAGGTGGAGGGAAGAAAAATAAAAAATAAAAATAATGTGGTTGCATAAGTCTGCACACCCTCTTATAACTGGGGATGTAGCTGTGTTCAGAATTAAACAATCACATTCCAAATCGTGTTAAATAGGAGTCAGCATACACCTGCCATCATTTAAAGTGCCTCTGATTAACCCCAAATAAGGTTCAGCTGCTCTAGTTGGTCTTTCCTGAAATTTTCTCAGTCGCATCCCACAGCAAAAGCCATGGTCCACAGAAAGCTTCAAAAGCATCAGAGGGATCTCATTGTTAAAATGTATCAGTCAGGAGAAGGATACAAAAGAATTTCCAGGGCATTAGATATACCATGGAACAGTGAAGACAGTCATTATCAAGTGGAGAAAATATGGCACAACAGTGACATTATCAAGAACTGGAGCTCCCTCCAAAATTGATGAAAAGACAAGAATAAAACTGGTCTGGGAGGCTACCAAGAGGCCTACAGCAACATTAAAGGAGCTGCAGGAATATCTGGCAAGTACTGGCTGTGTGGTACATGTGACAACAATCTCCTGTATTCTTCATATGTCTGGGATATGGGGTAGAGTGGCAAGACAAAAGCCTTTTCTTATGAAGACAAACATCCAAGCCAGGCTACATTTTGCAAAAACACATCTGAAGTCTCCCAAAAGCATGTGGGAAAAGGTGTTATGGTCTGATGAAACCAAGGTTGAACTTTTTGGCCATAATTTCAAAAGATATGTTTGGCGCAAAAACAACATTGCACATCACCAAAAGAACACCATACCCACAGTGAAGCATGGTGGTGGCAGCATCATGCTTTGGGGCTGTTTTTCTTCAGCTGGAACTGGGGCCTTAGTTATGATAGAGGGAATTATGAACAGTTCCAAATACCAGTCAATATTGGCACAAAACCTTCAGGCTTCTGCTAAAAAGCTGAACATGAAGAGGAACTTCATCTTTCAGCATGACAACGACCCAAAGTATACATCCAAATCAACAAAGGAATGGCTTCACTAGAAGAAGATTAAAGTTTTGGAATGGCCCAGCCAGAGCTCAGACCTGAATCCGATTGAAAATCTGTGGCGTGATCTGAAGAGGGCTGTCTGTGCACAGGAGATGCCCTCGCAATCTGACAGATTTGGAGTGTTTTTGCAAAGAAGAGTGGGCAAATCTTGCCAAGTCAAAATGTGCCATGCTGATAGACTCATACCCAAAAAGACTGAGTGCTGTAATAAAACCAAAAGATGCTTCAACAAAGTATTAGTTTAAGGGTGTGCATACTTATGCAACCATATTATTTTTTTTTTATATTTTTTCTTCCCTCTACCTAAAAGATTTCAGTTTGTTTTTCAATTGAGTTGTGCAGTTTATAGGTCACATTAAAGGTGGAAAAAGTTCTGAAATTATTTATCTTTGTCTAATTTTTTACAGCACAGAAACCTGACATTTTAACAGGGGTGTGTAGACTTTTTATATCCACTGTACAGCATTTTTCCTGTCTGCAGTATATTGAGAATGGTTATATGCAAGCTACAATTTCTCATGCCAAATTTAATTCATGATTACAGTGTCTTAAAAAATTATTCATTTGCTTACATCTACTAAGCAAAATTATTTTTTTCTCTGATTGCTAAGAATGGAGATCCAGTGTAGTTGCGTTTCACAGCTGGAAGTGTTTACATAAAGATTTATAGCTTTACTGTTGTGTTGGTTCCTTGTATGATACAAACATATAATTTTCTTTAAAAGACTAATTATAGGGAATTAACAACAAGTACATGGACCAAACATAAATGGTATGCATGTATAATATACACTTGTTGCAAATACCTATAATTATTAACAATGTACAAAATTAAATTGCTGCTTCATATAATTAAGAAAAAAAATAATATAAGATAGAGCTGTGGATCTGAAACTTTTTCCCCTGATTTAAAAAATGTAGAGTCCCATGGACACTTGATTGTTGGCGAGGGTCTTCACAGACCACCAAATTATTTTTTGTATGTTGTTTATCAGTTGAGTCTAATAGAGCACATCACATTTAATAGAACACAATGATATACTTAGGCACTTCTGTACTACGTGTTTATAAAAAATGTTTTTAATCCTCTACAGTTTATGAATCACGTTCAATATATTTTCGTAGTTTAGTGGACCCCCTAAATAAAAATCCTGGACTGTGGAGGATCTGAGTACCACTGACAGCACAAGTGTCAGAAACTTAATCAAGAAATTAGCAAATACTTGAATTTTGTGATTTTCTTTATTTATTTTAAGTTGTCAATGATAACTGCTTAAATGTTAGAAACAGGAAGACATTATTTTTGTTATTTAGTGGATGTATACATTACCAGTACGTAAGATGTTATATCAGTGTGGAAAAAGTTTATTATGGTAACAGACACAGGAAACAAAACTGAATTTAATACTATGCAGCCCCAAGAGATACACCTACGGCTTCACTTAAGAGTGATGTATGATGGGATGGACATACATCTGTTACCATGTAAACAAATTAATATATTTTTTTTTTATATCAGCTAACCATCCAGCTGTACTTACGTGTTTTCTCTCAGTAGCTTTCAGGGACTTTGCTGCATAGTAAATGAGCTGTGTGCCACACAGTGCTGCCCAGTACTTGGTCCATGAAGCCACCTACAAAGAGGACACAAACAGGGCATGGGTTCATCAGTGCTGTCCTACAAACAGAGCATGGAAAAGCCAGTCAATAAAAACTTTCAAGAGTTTAGTGTTCAAGGTGGTTATAAATGATTTGCAGGTCAGTGAGGGAAAAAAGTATTTGATCCCCTATCAATCAGCAAGATTTCTAGCCCCGGGTGTCTTTTATACAGGTAACGAGCTGAGATTAGAAGCACTCTCTTAAAGGGAATGCTCCTAATCTCAGCTTTTTATCTATATAAAAGTCACCTCTCCACAAAAGCAATCAATCAGAATCCAAACTCTCCATCATGGCCAAGACCAAAGAGCTGTACAAGGCTGGAATGGGCTAGTAGCTTGGTGAGAAGGCGACAACAGTTGGTGTGATTATTCGCAATTGGAAGAAACACAAAATAACTGCCAGTCTCCATCTGTCTGATGCTCCATGCAAGTTCTCACCTCGTGGATTTTCAATGATCATGAGAATGGTGAGGAATCAGCCCAGAACTACACGGGAGGATCTTGTTAATGATCTCAAGGCAGTTGGGACCATAGTTACAAAGAAAACAATTGGTAACACACTACGCCGTGAAGGACTGAAATCCAGCCCATATCAAGATAGCACATGTACAGTCCCGTCTGAAGTTTGCCAATGAATGGGTGAAAGTGTTGTGGTCAGATGAGACCAAAATCGAGCACTTTGGCATCAACTCAACTCGCCGTGTTTGGAGGAGGAGGAATCATGCCTATGACCCCAAGAACATCATCCCCACCGTCAAACATGGAAGTGGAAACTTTATGCTTTGAGGGTGTTTTTCTGCTAAGGGGACAGGACAACTTCACCGCATGAAAGGGACGATGGATAGGGCCATGCACCGGCAAATCTTGGGTGAGAACCTTCTTCCATGGCATTGAAAATGGGTCGTGGATGGGTATTCCAGCATGACAATGGATTTAAAACACACAGCCAAGGCAACACAGAGGTGGCTCAAGAAGAAGCACATTAAGGTTCTGGAGTTGCCTAGCCAGTCTCCAGACCTTAATCCCATAGACAATCTGTGGAGGGAGCTGAAGGTTCGAGTTGTCAAACATCAGCCTCAAAAACTTAATGACTTGGAGAGGATCTACAAAGAGGAGTGGGACAAAATCCCTCCTGAGATGTGTGCAAACCTGGTGGCCAACTACAAGAAACATCTGACCTCTGTGATTGCCAACAGGGGTTTTGACACGGAGTACTAAAACGAAGGGGTCAAATACTTATTTCCCTCATTGACCTGCAAATCAATTTATAACTATTTTGACATGCGTTTTTCTTGTTTTGTTTTTTTGTTATTCTGTCTCTCACTGTTAAAATACACCTACCATTAAAATTATAGACTGATCATTTCTTTGTCAGTGGACAAACGTTCAAAATCAGCAGGAGATCAAATACTCCCCCCCCCCCCCCCACTGTATGTTATTGCATGTTTTGCAATCTTTCCTCAGTGATAAAAGAACATGGAAATCATTAATCATTTTTTTAAATCTGTGCAAAATGTCATGTTTATATCAGAGCTTTTAGATAGTTTACTTATTCTTTCATCTGCCGGACTCTGTAGAATGTGTGAGGTCAGGTTCTGCAAGAACCATAAATGTGTGTGTTACGGTGCTTGCATCTATTAATCCAACTTTCTGCTTCTGGGCCAGTGTGGGGGAAGGGGTGTGGTGTCGATTTCAGTTGTATCCAGTTATCTAGCAAATACTCGTTTCCCTCCTTCCCCACCTCATCCTCCACCGATAGCCAAAACTTACACCCTCATGATCTAGTTCTCAAGAAGTGATAAAACAAACACAAAATGGATTCCTATACTAGAGTGTCCAAAAATTCAGATTTTCCCCAAAAATATTTTTGTGTACATTTCTTTCCCAGCTCCTAATGTTGTTTGATACATAGCTGGTAAACCAGATCCTTTTTTTTAAAGCTACAGTGATCCTTTAAACAATTACCTTGAGGGTAGACATGAAGTACTTGGGATGGCGCCATTGGATCCTACAGTTTTAATCCTGATAGTATTTACAAGACTGACATGGATACAACTATTTGTCAGGTTGTCTGACTTGGGTTGTCTGGCTGGCTGTTCTGAACAGTAACACAAGGTGGTGCACTATGGCAGGATATCATTATATTAACATGTACCGTACTTAAAACATTGCTTAGACAAAGTGAATGGGAGAACAAAATGAGATACACTGGGAAAAAAACAGGTGTTCTTAAAGGGGAGAACTTCTTAGACAATGTACATTCCTTAGCTAACGGAGTCTTACAGAATCACAAACACCCTGTACAAAGAGAAGCATTCATCTGGTGGGAGAAACACAGCCGTGCCATTAATGTGTATGTGGATATAAATATGCACCTAAACTGCTGTTAAATAACACTAATAAATATCACTGCAGTCAAATATTTGAAACCTACTATTTTTAAGAGCTATACTAGAAAATATGCAAAAATATTTTATATGCAATTGTGCTGCAATCAAGGAATTTTGCTTTTGCTCAACAACTTCCTGAGGACGCATAACACTTAAAATATACACGGTATTTCCATCTCTACAATAGGAATGTGGCATTTCCAACTGCCAGGGTATTCTTTAGGTCTAATTGAATGTTCACAAAAGAAAATGGATCACTGCAATAACAAATAATGTGATATATAAAAGGTAGTGTCCATTATTATTTGCTTTCTAAAGTAATTTTGCCCATTATAAAGCTTAGGTATTCAAAGAACCATAAAAAATGACAAAAGTGGTAAATTAACAGATGTTTGAAATGCATCACATTATTTATGTACCTTAATGTGGTGGCTAGTAAGGCACAGTTTGTTAATGGGATATGGAAGGTTCCATGTTTTTATTATTGAAAAGGTATTTATCTAAACTAAGTAAGTATCTAAACATAATTTTATTGACAAGTGTTAAAAAGCTCTATTTTTACTCCGTGAAAATTTCCAAACAGTCCCTACAAAGGTTTTACAGTACAGTAGTTCATGCACAGTGTCTCTATTGTTACTAGATATAGTAGCCAACCACAGGCAGTGTCTCAACATTATGTTTGTGAAAAGCTGCTGAGAGACATTCTGTGATTGGCTACTATGTCTGGCATTAATAGAAATACTGTGTGCATGAGTTACAGGGGCAGTTTCAACAACTAAACAGAGCTTTTAAGCACCTGTTAATGAAATATGTTTTTAAATATGGAAATAAATACTTCATAGATTATTTTAGTATTAACAAAGAGAACTTTCCATGTTCCTTAAAGGTACAATCTCATGAAGTAGCAGATGTGTTAGCCAAAAATAGAAAGCAACTTATAGAGAAAATCTTAATTTTTGTTAACAGCTCAGATCAACAAACTCAAGCTCTGCTTGTAAAAATGTAATCTTCCCCATCACACATGCAACATTCACCTCCAGCAGATGCATAAAAAATGCTCTTTCTTTTTAACAACGGATATTTTCCTACCTAATAATGCTTAATGTAACTCCGATTTTTCAGACATGTAGCCCCTTTAATTAAGGGACTTCAAAAAGCACCTTCAGACTGCTCATGATGAGGTGTGTTTGTTCTGGGCAGGGGTTGTGGTGGGATTGTGGTCTGGTGCCACATGGTCACTCCATCCAAAGGAAGTGTGAAGAAGAAAATGTAAGAAAGGACAGATATTGATAGTAAAAAAAATATGAATGGAGTTCAGGAGATAAGTGTGAAGAAGTAATAAGGAAAGAACTGAAATAACCAGTCCCTTGGCTGTACAAACATGAAAGAAGCATTGTGCTTGCCATCCAAGAGTATGACCTTATTAGTCTTTTGGAGAAGGTGCATGTGGCATAATATTTCAGTAGATCACACACCCAATAATAATGTACAGTGTACAATAATAATAATAATAATGTACAGAGTAAAGTCGAGATTCAAAAGGGCCATCTTGCAACAATTGCAAAAAGACACCCCCAAAGAATGTATAAATATTATTTAATACGCGTCACAAAGCAGCCAATGTTTTTCATGTCCGCATCAGCACGATAGGCAATTATCTGATGAAAACTGAATTCCGGGAAAGTCTTACCGTTGGCTTTTTGCCTTCTTTTAGTAATGTTTTCCGACGCAAAACTCCCTGTATGGTCACCGCTCCAGGACACAAATGCACAGCCAGCTCTGTTGTCTCTGCAGAACTAGAAGAAATAAAAAGATAACACATGACGTAATTAAGAGGCCGCCAACATATTTTCGAAATTTCCAAGCGAGCCTATTAAACAGTTAATAGTTCAGGCATTCAACTAGGTTTGAAATCAAATCAAGAAGAGTTTTGATGCTTCTGTGACAGGCAGTGCTTCAACCCAATATGCCCACCATTTATCTTCCACCTCCATAACAAAAAGGGAGAAACAAGGGAAAAAAATAAGCCATTTTTAGGTTAAATGCAAACATAACAAAAACAAACCACATCAGGAGCAATGGCAAAAGGTCATATGACATCACCATATTTATGATATAGATAATTTCAATCTATAAAGCGTGTCTATCAAATAAAATGTAACTTTAAGGATTCAGCATTATCCAAAGTCCTACTATCCAAGTGGTTTGGATGAATGCCCAGCCACACATTACAGTATTTTCATTTGATTTGAGCTGAAGGCAAATGTCCTCACCACTCTCGTCCTCACCACTCTCTGGAGCGATTGTGTAATTTCACATAATTTTAAAATCAACTCTTTTAGGACTTTAGAGAGTAACCATGTGAAGTAAAGCAATGGTTAATACATCTCTGTAGTAAGCATTCTTGCTCAATGATTGAGTGCTTTGTGAAGGACTGGAAAAAATTAGCTGTTCTACTTAAAATTGTTACATGAACCTAGCAACGTTGATCATAAATAAAGATGGACTTTCATCTCCCATGGAAAATATTACATATTTTTGTATTATCTATTTGCCACAGGTGTGGAGGCCTTAGCGTAGCTGCGCAATATACAAAAAAACACTACACAATCGTGATGTCATGTGACCCAGGGTTGGAACGGATCTCCCAAAAACAGTAGAAAGGAAAAAAAGTGAATATCCAAACAGAAGCGCACTCTGCATCAGATTGTAAAAGTTAGAATGTTATATTAGTCCATGTCATCAAAAACACTCATGTGAGGCTAGTTGGAATGATGGTTAAAATGTTTTTTTTAATATATATATATGGGCTAAAAAAAACGGTTTGATGAATTAAACTTGCCTGGAGCTGCGCAGCTGAACGCAACTCCGAGTTAAAGCTGCCATCTTGAGCCTGTGCATAGAAAGTCGAACACGTGGTGCCCTACAAAGGAAATAAGAACTCAACAAGCTCTATTGTGCATCTGTGCCAGGGTTGGTGTTGAAAATTTGACAAAAGAAAACAATGTATCCCAGGTTGAAGAATATCATGTGAAATTCTATGTGCATTTTCCCAGCGCCAAACCAGAAATCACTTCTTTTATAGGTGCTTTCTAGAAACATAGACTACCCTTCACCATGCTCAAACCATCTATGACCCTGTAAGAAATTGTAAAAGAAAGCTGAATTGTATTTGGTTCTTAAGCCACATGTAGGAGTCACACAAGAGTCAGGGTTAATATAAAAAAAAAAAAAAAAAAAAAAGAAAGATGGGGGGACTGAATGACCATGGTAATATTGATAATGGCTACAAGACATCTTTTGAAGTCCTAGGATTCATATTCATGTGGGGGGTACGCTTTGTTTTTTTCTTTTTTGACCGTAAGTAAGCCCAACTGACAATGTGATTTTCTAACAATATCCCTTATTAAATGGGTGACCCCAAATCTACTACAAACAACTTTCGTATTTTTATATCATTCAGTCTTCTATTCTTTCCAGATCTACTGTAATCTGGAAGCTGAAGGCACAGATCTAAAAGCAGCATGGCAAGCGGACATTTGAAGAAGCATTGGTTTTACGAAATAAGTGGAAGTCCCACAAAATAGTCTATCTACATAGAGTGAAAAAGACGCCGCTATTATGCATGTAAATAACTGACCAAGATCAAATACATTAAAGACAATTAGGAACATGGGCATAGTAAAAATCTTTAGAAAACAAGCTATTGGCTTTAGAACTAAATATCAAATATTGCCATCTCTGCTTCTAAACCAGATAACCGTAATTATTTAATTTAAAAAGTGAAGTATTCAATGTTATGACAATTCTCATTACAGTAGCATCTGATCCAAGATGTTATAGGTTATGCATGGAAGAATAATATAGAGAAACCAGCTTGGTTGTAATCAATGGTGAGGAGTATACGTGTTTATACACATACACATTTTAGAGTTGATGATGATATAAAGAGAAGTTTGGTAGATTCAGCACCAAGACTGAAATATATTTTATTCGGTCCACTGTTCCACCAAGGTGTTTACGGGTTCCTTCTCTGCTCCCTAGATCGAGAAATTCTGCCAATTAAATTTAGGATCCAGACCGGGCATATAACACTACATTTAATAAAATCATACCAGGCGGGAAACAATGGTAACCAATATTAATAAAACGTGAGGTGACGTAGGAGACTTGGGGCCTCCTAATGATTCAGAAGGTGGAGACACACATAACATGTTTCAATAATAGCTCCATTTCAGTCCACATCTGGTGCCAACTAAGCATCAAAAAAGCTTTCTAAAGCAGTACCAGAAAGAAACCAGTACTGAAATCCACAGTAATACAAACCTTGTGTTTTGACTAACAGGAAGATACATAATACTGAACTGGCATTACAATGAATGCACATGAAAGTTGGGTATCTGTTTATCAATATACCAATATATTCTAATGTTCGGTTATGACATATTTCCCGTAAAATAATTGGGTAATCCTGGGCAGAATATGTTTAACAACATTACTTTTATTACAATACTGTGAACTCCCCGTTATCCGCCATCTATGGGGATAGCCTAATGCCGCATAAGTGTAGTTGCCGGTTGCTTGAGAGTCACTAATTTAAAAGCCCTAATTAACCCTAAACCCCCTAAAACCCGTAAACTATCTATAAAACAGCTACTGCTAACTGAGTCATTTTAAGCTAAAGACAAGCGGGAAAAAGTGGATTAAAAAAAATTATAAAAAAAAAAATTAAAAAAAAAATAAAATAAAAAATCGCATGGCGGTTGTGCCGGATAATGCAGATTAAGTGAGAGTTTTTGTCAAACGGGGAATAGAGGCAGGTGCCGGTTGCTTGAGTGCCGGATAATCGTGAGTTTACTGTATCTTACTTTAATGCTTAATTTTATTCAAATAAATTAATTTGCTAAATGATTTGCTTTATAGACCGAATTAACCAGTCATGAAAAAGTTTATTTAATGGACACCAACCATCTTAGATTTAAACAAATTATACCTTTAAAATGTATTTCTTGGTAATATGTCTGTAAAATAATACAAACATACATACCATTACCCATTTTTAATTTAGGAGGCGGAATAAATATAATACACACATACTTTGAATCTACTTTTCACCATTATAACAACAAATATATGTGACTTTATGTGTATGATCGGTATGGTGCTCTATTTCAATTATAACTTATAGTAAAGATAAAGGGTTATAATTTTGTGCATTCGGATACTTTTCAGATAATGTGCAAACCGCAGATTCAATTATGTGGCAAAGAGGAGCAGATACCAAAAGTAAAAAGTGTCACCCAAGCATAGGGAAAGAATTACACCCAGCAAACAAGATCAGGAATATGAATTAAACCCCAAGTCACACCCCACCACCAGCATGAAAAGCAGGAGCACATAGTAGTATATCTATACCTGCTGGGCTTCACTGGGCCTCGATAGCCATTCCAAGCCCCTCTTGTCACTGGACCCAGGGAATGGTACAACCTGTTCCTGTTGGATTCCATTACAGATTGAAGGGGTTACATACACACAGTCACCCGTACACATGTTCAGAATCTATTAAGTGAGCAGGTTGTGTCCTACACATATCTTCCATCCTACCTCCTAAGTGAGGACACATGCAGCTATTTTTTAGATATGCCTATTGAAGTTGTAGTATTGAAATACTTTACTGCTGACCAATATGTACATTAGTTCAATTCTAGTTATCAATGTCTGTATAAGGAGCCTCATAAAGACTACCGTAATTAAAAATGCTGCATGGTTATATATAAGAACTTTTTGACATGTGTGTGCTAGAATAAGGTATTCAGTATTTAATTATCAAATCAACGTATTATAAATGTCTGACATATAAGGTCCACTAGGCGAGTAAACCTTTAATTTCTAATTCCATATCGGATGTTATTGGAACAAGCTTTAGAACACCTACAAAGAGTTATGGACCTTGATCATACCCTACCCTACTCTTAGTTATACAAAGATCTTCCACATAGAGGAAAGGATTGGCGACTGATATTTGGGACAAGCAGAAACAAAAACATGGCAGGTGAGAATAATATCATTGATATATCAAATGAGACTTACCAAAAGCAGGGTTTGGAAACATAAAGAAAAGAAATAAAGACAAGACACAGCAAAATCTTCCATTAAAACTATGATTCTCTGCTTAAAATGGGTCAGGAGAGCATTCTTGAAATACCAGATTTTAGTTTAATGTAAGTATATTGCTTCTCAGATACTCTTCTTTAACATTCTTATAACTAAATAAAACAATGAACCATCTTCATTGTTTTACCATCTGCAAACCTTTCTTTTACCTCAAGGAACCAAGATAAATCTGAAGCCCTTTCTTTACGGACTTAATTGAGATACTTCGATCTATCAACTGACCAAGAATAAAGTGATACAACTGCACAAAGTAGATTTGATTTTTTTTTTTTTTTTTTTTCTCAAATACTGAAATATTATTTTCTAATTAAATTGAATTGAATTTGTGAACTATGGAGAATGCCTGAGAATAAATGTCTAAACTGGGGGACGGGAGTAGATTTGGAGTGACAGTTTACACACGTTGTGATGAGGACATCCTGATTGGCTAAGGAGCGTTTAGTGCAGGTTTCACTAGATATCACAAACTGCTTCATGTTCTCCAATATTTATTTAAGATAAAGCAACTTCAGTTTTAAGAGTATCAAGTCGACAGACCTGAAAAATGTATGCACATAGATTCTGTTCTGGCTTCTTTTGTATATCCTCACCAGTCTGGTTCACTTGTGTCTGGTAAACTTTTCTAAACCTTCTGTCTCATATGACCAGTGTCAGAAAGCATACATAATGCACATTGATTCAGATCATAAAGAGGATTGGAAGGGGGGGAGGCTGAGGCGGGGAAGGGGAGAGGCTGAGGCGGGGAAGGGGAGAGGCTGAGGCGGGGAAGGGGAGAGGCTGAGGCGGGGAAGGGGAGAGGCTGAGGCGGGGAAGGGGAGAGGCTGAGGCGGGGAAGGGGAGAGGCTGAGGCGGGGAAGGGGAGAGGCTGAGGCGGGGAAGGGGAGAGGCTGAGGCGGGGAAGGGGAGAGGCTGAGGCGGGGAAGGGGAGAGGCTGAGGCGGGGAAGGGGAGAGGCTGAGGCGGGGAAGGGGAGAGGCTGAGGCGGGGAAGGGGAGAGGCTGAGGCGGGGAAGGGGAGAGGCTGAGGCGGGGAAGGGGAGAGGCTGAGGCGGGGAAGGGGAGAGGCTGAGGCGGGGAAGGGGAGAGGCTGAGGCGGGGAAGGGGAGAGGCTGAGGCGGGGAAGGGGAGAGGCACTGTTGATTGGATATTTATAGGAAATGAAACATGTTGCCTCTCAATGCCTTTTGTGCGGTTGTCATTTAATGACCTGTCTTGGCCAAAATGCAATGTAATGTCAACCAATTTTTGTACTCCATGTACGCAGAAGACCCGGGCTTTGGTTATTTGTTTTTGGTCTAAAACACAATATTGTCAGTGAAAGTATAAGTACCAAATAAAAGAAAATATATAAATCTCCAATGCAACCAATCTGATAGGAACTGTGTCTTAACAGGTGCACAGCAAAATGTTGTAAACATGAATGAATGGCCCATGAAACTGAAATGGCTAAAAACTAAATATATCAATTGTTATTTCTTTTTACAAATAATCTATTATCAAGCCTAGTTCTTCAAAGAGATATAGTCCCTTACATTAGTATCGGACACTGGTAATGTGCCACAGTACATTCTCATGATGAGAATAATCTCCAATAAATTCAAAGGAAGCTACTAACTTGGATTTGTGGACATGGAGACATTCTTTGGCTCCACCTCTGTTGGCACAATGTTGTCAATTTCTGGCAAAATAACACTGGCAACAACAGCCTATCTAAATTTAGTTCCTATTTTCAATAAAGCACCAACGCAATCGTGCAGATGTGCGCCAATCCTAAATTAAGGCCATACTCTTATTTCTATAGAAAAATGAATACAGACATTCCTCTTATGCTAATTTCTACCGCATTACCCTTTAAAAAGGAATCACATGTATCTAGGTCATAGGCAGTTTCTTATTAACAAGTTACTTTATTTAGCTAAAGTGCGTGACAGATTGACGTCATTTGGACGTGTATAGAAGCACATGGGCCATTAAAGCAGAGAACCCGGAATATAATGTATTATCCTTAATACAAAACAGTAAAAATACACCCAAGTTAGGGATAATTATGAGAGTCTGTTGTGTTTTTTGGTGCAGAGAAATTTTGAAATAAGACTAATGTATGGTCTATAGAACAAAACACTATAATTATCCATCTAAATTTCCATAACCTCTTCATCTTTCAACTATTATGCTTATCAGATGTCAACCAAAATGCAGTGAATGGCGTCAACTGTCTTCCAGATGATTATTAGGATAGCCTTTTCATTCCTTTTACATGACACGCAAACATGGTGTGTTGACCAGATTTCTTACCTTTCAAAAGCTGGCCATGACATATCTTCACTGAGCTCTGACCCATCACTGCTTCCTGGAAAGAGAGAGAATAAGTGAGAATCTCTATCCCAGTTCTGCAATGAGAACCATATAGGATGCAAGTATTAAATGGAGAACAGGGAAACGACCTCAGCAGAAAGCTGGAACAGATTAAAAGGTGATATAAATTATGCGTATATGTTCTCCACTAACACTTGTCATATGTTTTGACGTGCATTCCAAAAGTATTACGAGACAGTATGCAGAACTCAAGACCCCATCTTAAAGGGGAAGTTCTACTTAAAAGCACATTATTATTTTTTTATGAAAGCTCACTTAGACAGGAGCCACTGTAGTTAAAAAATTGTGTTACTTGTTTACAAACAGCTGTGCAAGCCATAAACATAAAACAATCTTAAAGTCTATTAATGTATAGCATTTCCTATTTGGTCTTTATTTAATAACTTTTTGGCAGATGGAGCATGAGAGGTGTTTTTCTTTTGTTTTTTTTTAATCTATTATTTGAAGTAGGGTGGAAAGGAGAAAAGAGGGAGAAAGAAGGATTTGCTAAATGACTGGATCACATTGAATGAGCCAGCTTGCATGAATAGATGCAAGTACTGTGACTCCAGAGATGTAAACACCTCTCTCACACACATTCTTCATTAAAAGAATTGCAGATTCCTCTAGGGACCAGAGGAGGCACCAAAATGCTTTTTCTTTTAGTATTAAAAACTACATTTACTGTCTAACTAAATTCTTTATCTGTCTTAGTTACTCAAAGTTTGCAAATACATCCACTATGTTTCCATTATACAGTGCTCTGCCCTCTGTAGCTCAAAATATCATGTATCTATAGGCATCAGAGATACTTTCCTTTCATGAGTTAGCTATGGCAAAACCAAGTAGATTGTGTATTATCTTTGTAGTTTTAAACTCTTTTCCTGGTTTTATAAACCAGGTGCATCACAGGATTTAGGGAGTTTTATAGGAAAACGATAAGGTCCTAAATTGACCATAAATGACAAGTTTCTGCATTCACTGCAGTGATACATTTAAAGGTTATAATGTCTAAAGTACAAAAATAAATAAGCTGACATTTTTTTTTGTTGCATTGGAGTTTACAGGCCGCTTGTGATTTGTGGTCCTTGCAGGACCTGAAAGGCTAGGCAGCTCCACACAGCCGTTCGCTTAAACTGTTCTGAGGACTAACGAGTTTATATAAAAACTCTTACACAGCAGTGAAATATACATCAATTTAAAAATTAATCCCCCCCCCCCCACACACACACATTTAGAGTATCCTGTTGGATGATGTATAGCAATAAGTTATAAAAAAAAAATTGTAAAGCGCCAACATATTCCGTAGCGCTATACAGGGGTTGAGTATAAGGCAAAATAATATTATCACATTGCAAAATCATGCAGGGCCCTGTTATTGAGCTTTCAATCAAACATGCATACATAGAGCTTTCCCTAAAGCACCTAATAAGATTGACAACTTACAAACTAAGGGTATGAGTGTGACACAGGAGGGAGACAGAAACATTGTGCATGCTAAGGATGAAGAGGATGACCTTCTTTAAAACAGAAGTGTTTTTACTGAGGTTTTAAGGCAGTTAGATGGTCGGGAGCGAGGCAAGGACTTCCAAAGAATAAAGACAGCACAAGAAGGCGGAATGGGAGGAGGTGATAAGAGAAGGAAAAAAGGTGGCCATTAGCAGAGTGAAGAGGGAGGGGGGGGGGGGGGGGGGTATTTTGAGACAAGTACAGAGATATAAGGGGGTGCACTGTTGAGATCTTTATATGTCAGGGTCATGCTTTTACATTTTATACTGGAGGTTGTGGGAAGCCATTATTGACTGGAGTGGGGACAGACAGGTGATGGGGAGGCCAGAAAGGAGCGAGCTGCAGTAGTCAATGTAAGTTAGGATAAGAAAATAGATTATACATTTTAGTTGTGTCTTGTGTTCGCTATTGACATATTTTTTAGATGTTTTTTTTTTAAGGTGAAAATGACAATATTTTGTGAGTGACTGTATGTGAGGAATGAGACAGGGCAGGATCCAGTAGACAACGGGCCTGAGAGGTGAGAGTGATGATGGCGTTGTCAACAGTGAGAGATGTTCCGAGTGGAAGAGGGTGAGAAGATTAGGAGCTCAGTCTTTGACATGTTAAACTTTAACTGACAGGCAGACATCAGGAGGTTATGCTAGAGAGGTAGTTGGAAACTTGAGCTAAAAGAGAGGGGGATAGATCTGGTCCTGAGAGGTAGATTTGAGTCTCATCTGCATATAGAGGATATCGAAATCCAAAAGATGTTGTTAGGGTACCAAGGGAGGATGTATAGATGGAGAAATGTAGGGACATGTCCCTTTAAACATCGCCAATATCTCTGTATCCGATCTGCACAAGGGTTAAATTACTTCAATACTGTAATTTTGTGTGGCTTCCTTTCAGGGGAATAATCCAAAGTGTGCGTCGGTTTCATTTTACATAGTTTAAGAGGCTATGAAGTTTCTCTGTGTGGGACTGGGGTTTTCCTCTATAATATTTATACTTTAATCATTCACATATAATTATTAGATAGGGACATATATTAGGTAAATAAACGTTATCAAAATAATAAGCCAACACCAATTTGTACTAAATACACAGAAAACCCACTTCGGACCAATATATTTTGTTGATATATTACACAAATGTATAGAACTATAGAGTTGACAGCAGATAAGAACCAAAAAGTCAATCTAGCCTGCCTATTCTATCTAAGAAAAAGTGTGGCTTTAATTAAAAGTATATACAAAGTTCACTGTTTTTAATTTTAACATAAACTAAGTTTTTGCATGTAAACATTTTATTAACAAGTGCTGAAAGCTCTGTTTTTATGCAGTGAAACCTTTCAAACAGTCCCAACAAAGGTCTGAACCCAGTGTCTCTGTAGTACTATATCTACTAGCCAGCATTTCAAAAGATACTATTGAAAAACAGTCTGATTGGCTAGTACATTTAGTACCAATAGAAACACTGTGTGCCCATTGCAGGGACTGTTTGGAAGGTTCCAGTGAGTAAAAAGCACTTGGTAATAAAAGTATGTTTATACTGTATATGCAAACACACACACACACACTTAGGTAGTTCACTGTAATTTAAAAAACAGGGAACCTTCTATATCCCTTTAAGAGATTGAACGCTGTATACATTTTCACCCAAGCATACATAATCTCTACTATAATTTTAATAAACATTTTAGAGGAATATATGAAAAATTATTAAATTGTTACAAACATCACAAACATTTAAAGTTTTCCCAAACGCCCCTTTAAGAGCCGCCTGCTCAGGGTTTTAAAGTAAATGTTCATGTGTTCCTACATACCACACTAATGTTCTGTTTGTAAAGTCCAATTTAGGTCCAAGACATTCTACAAACCCTAAAGTCACATGTATAACTACGAGTTATATGTATCCGTTCCACTGAATGTGACAATTACTGTATGTGGAACGGCTTTCACAATTTTACATTTATTTAAACAAAAATGTTGACATCCCTGAATATTTTGATTAGAGAGAGCAGCTGGGAAAATCCAGATGTCAGCTTTATTATCTTGCTCATTCAGTATGATACAGAGAACGTACTTATTGCCAGATTACACATTCTTTCATTAATATAGATAACGATGGAATTTGTCTTCACGAGAGAAGTTTGCCGTTATTTGCACGACTTTCACGGATAATGGAAGAAATCAGAGGTAGTGAGGAGCTGATTGTTGGTAGAACCTGAGATCATTATGGTTTAATATATATATATATATATATATATATATATATATATATATATATATATATAATATATATATATATATATATATATATATATATATATGTATATAGATGGATTGCTGAGTATCAATAAGCCTATTAGATATGAATAAAGATTTATCCAACAAATATCTTGTTGTAAAGATTCAAAAAGTACTCTACAAAGCATCTAACCATTATCTATACATTTATACTTTGTGTTTCTCTCTGTATATGGTAGTGGCTCTAGACAGATTTGGAGCTGCTGTTAGAGAGCCTTCCAGTTAGGAGGACCATTGAGGTCACAGGCCTAATCTATTTTGCTACCCCTTTGGATAATGTTTAGTTTAAAATGTTTCATATGAGATGTTTAAACTTTTTAATTCATATTAACGCTTATATGACTATATTATAATCCATTTCTATTGCCTTCCTAAAAAGTGAATTGTGATTATGAATTCCCTTGAATTCCTTGTCCCATACATTCACTATTGCAGAGATGTTGGTCTTCTGTACGTTCTGCCTTGAGATCAACGGTAGTACAGAGGCTTATGATCCTACATAATGCCTAGCTTTATTTAATTAACAAGCTTTAGCCTCAGTCTTAAGTCTCCATAATCATAGCTTAGCTAGATGCTTGTTGAAAAATGACTCTGAATATTAAACGTCCAGTCGGCATCTGCCATGCTGTGAATATTGTCCTGGTAATGCCTTTCCTTATCCATTGTATCACCACAATAACAAATAGTTATAAGCATTTCCCATTGCTGTGGAAGAGTAGGCTATTGTACTGAAAATGCTAAGGAACAGGGTAAGGCATCTTGTTTAACATAACTGCATTAATCCCATAACTATAAATCAATAGATCATGGTCCAACTACAAAAAGAACATGTTCACAAATAAAGGATAATAAACAAATTACTGTAGATAATCGAATATAGCGCCACCTGAATATACCGCAAGGGTTACAACTTTGGTAGGAGAATGGGTAAAAACTGCCAAGACGCAAATATAACGCAAGGGTTAAAATCTATGGAACCAGGATAATCAAAACTGTATTTCTATAAGGATTGGATAAATTATAATAGAATTTGATTGACCATGTAATTTGATTGGCTTATAATATGTACTGTATGCTTGAGACCTCAACTTCCATTCCCACCCGCTCCTGCAGGACTCGCAACACAATGGCTGCAGCAGCAGGATACACTAATAAAGACATGACAGCGAGGAGACGTTCGTTCCTGCATCGGTGAGAAGACTATAAACTGAATTCAACAATAAGAACTGCAGGGAACCAGCTTACCAGAATTGAGAACAGCTGTATCTCGAAGATATTGTGATCTTCCAATTATTGGTTAAAATGGGAACATAAAAAAACTTGCGGTATACTCTAGTATCTATGGTAAAACCTACAAATTATTTTCCCTCATGCACCAGCCAGCATGATGTGTGGGTGTGTGACATGACCCCAAATATTAACATTAGAAAATATTCTTATTAATAATCAGATTTGTTTAAATAAAAGCAAATAGTACATTTAAGAACATTTGCATGGCTAAAAATAAGTTAAACTTATTTCCAGATCAGAATAAAAAAAAAAACACAGTGTTTGTACTGCACTTTGGGAAACTGGGTGGGGACATGCAAATTAGCAAAACTTGCAATTTCACTATCTAGTCCAGAACAATTTTAAACATGGCTCCTTTACCTGCCTTTATAACTCCTCTTCTGAGTAAGGACTAACTAATAACAATGCCAGGGAACCAAGTAATGACAGTCCTCAGTCTTTATCAACATTACTTTGTACTTTAATCTAGGCACTCTCATCTAAATCTTACCTATGGATATCCCACTAGAAAGGGTTGAACTTTCTGCCTGCCCTCGAGATGGCGTATGGGGCTCCATTACACTGTCATCTAGAAGGTGCCTGGGTCCAGCATTTGGGAAGGTCGCACTTTTAAACTCTGGAGTGTTCATTTTATGTATGAAGCTAAAACAAACAAAAAAAAAGGATGTGAGAAATTAGCTGCTTATTTCTACTAAAATAAACTGTTGGTTCTATAGTAACATAGCTGGTGGCACAGTATAAGTCTCCTTATCAAGCACCATTAATAAACTCTCACAGTAGGGGTTTATAAGAAAAATAAGCATGCTCTGTTGCATGACCGCTGCAACCTGGGTTCGATTCCAGTCAGGGAACCAAGAGCCAAGCAGGGTTGGGCCTGGTCAGCATACAGCTCCTAGGAATATCAGGAGCTGTATGTTGTGACCCATTCGAGAAAGAACTGTCAACCCCCCTTCAGTATCTCTGCCATGAAAACCAAGTGAATCAGCATGGCAATGGACATAAGGATGTGCCTGGTGTGTTATGTTCCATGAGGTCATTGAAACAACTGAAAGACAACAACAAAAAGTTGAGCATGCTTATCTTCCTTATCAATACCCACTGTGAGATGAGATAATTTATGCTTAAAATAACACTAACAACATCAACAGCAACAACCACTTTCCAGAAAATGAGCATTTTAGTGGTCTTATAAAGAGTTCTATAAAGAATAATTAGGTAGGGCTTGATGAGAAAAATACCTCTATTAAACTTTTATTGTGCATTTAAAGGATTAATTACTTTTTTTAAAATCATGCACCAGGCCATATATACTCCATATATATCAAAACCTCTTAAGTATGTGCTCTCTCTGAAGTTGAAGCCCCCCAGGAGAAAGTACCAAATTGAATGAAAAACTTTTAAGACCACTCCATAAAATACACATTAGTAACAGACAGTGGTTTAACATGAGCTGCTAGCATTATATACAAATACATTTTCTAGGCACCTCCCACTATCATACTACAAATAGGTTATGTATGTTTGGAGTGCATTCCCCTCTGGGTGGCTCCCACTCCAGAGAAAATAAATAATTCAGTAATTTATTGTTTAAATACACAGTACATGTTTAATAAGGGTTTAATCCTGCACTCTTGTTCATGCGGAGGAGAAGGCCGACTGCATTACATTACAGCTGCTACAGTAGCCAGAGATGATTAACCCTCACTCATATGACATTGTGCATGTGCCTAACACCATAATATAAGGTGGATTCATCATTACACTAAAGGCTGCAGATATACATTTACTATCTGGGTAGGTTTTGCACCAGGTTCTTTGTGAGCTCCTGCCAGAGGTTGCAGCTTCCATACTAAAAGACAGTTGAAGGTGTAAGTGCGGTGATATAAAAAGTTTAATTAATCAAGTTGCCACTAATTGCAATATACAAATCTGTAAGTAAATATGCTAAAGGCTGTCATAGGGCACAGGACAGTGTGTTTCTCCCCTGCTCACCAGAATGCATTGTCGGGGGTTAGTCAAAAAGCAGATCTGGGTTCAAATCCAGAACTTGACCTGCTTTTCTTCTGGATCTCTGCTGCTCCATTACATTTAAGACTTAACCCCCTAAAGCCTCCGAATTTTCAGGCCATCTAAATATATAAAATATCTTATATTATATGTACAGTAAAAATATACAGATTTCCTTGACTTTGTTTTTACAAATATATTTGGATCTTGAAAACTACCACTACACGTTACTTAATTGTTCTGATGTCACTTCTATACAAAAGAAGCATTATAAGTTTATAGAGCCAGCAATCAACTTATAAGCCCATATCGGACGTAAGCCTGTTATTAGAAGATATTAATTCAGTGAAGATTGATGGAGATCTTAGAATGTAAGTTCAGAGGAGCACTAACTTGTAACCCAGACTGTGACATTTGCGGTGGCCATGTTGGATGAGGTTTCGAGGAGAGGGAGGCGTTGGAGGAAGTAACACGCCTTCTACTGGAATGCTTTTTCGAGAACTTTGTGGTGAAGCTCCAGGTTCAGGACCTATGTAGCAAAGGAACTTACATTAAGCACAGTAATGTTAGGCAGAAACTTAAATACGGGAATACTAGATCTTTTCCATTAGGATAGGCTGCATTATTATCATAAAACTATACACAAATGCTCAAACACCCATAAGTAGCAATTAAGACCTTTAGAGCTTCATAGACTATTTCTGGTTCAATTAGATCCATTTTATCAATGTCACTACTTTTTATGAATGAAATGTATTGAAGCTCCACAATGAGAAGATAAAATAATAACAATTAGTCAATGTTGTGGCGCTAGAACAGAGTTTCCTTAAATAATTGATAAGAAATTAAAGCTTAAGGACATGGGAGTGGATATTCTTTAGAGGCTATCCGAATGTATTTTCTTCATATGTTAGCAATAAAATTGTCGAGTGTGAAGGATTTCGAGACTTTATAGAAACCCAGAAGTTGGGCACATTTTCAACAATTTTATTATTCATCAGTTTAGGGACAATCAAGTGATATGTATAAGCATGTAAAGTAATCCCTCTGCCACCTTGTATCAGGTAAGTGGTTGGCTTAGCAGGGCCACCCTTATCTGGCCAGAAGGCTGCAAGAGAGTAAATAAATGAAACCCAATTGGATGACCAATAGCCTGGTCCTCTACATTTGAGCCTGAAAATATCTTACCTCCTGCTAAATCCTCCCTAGAAGCAGTAGATCGAGGAGTGCTGGTCCCTGGTTCAATTTTTAAGGATAATCTGTATAATGTGAACAATATTAAGAGTTTACTATTGGAAAAAAAAAAATCACATTCAAATAAAGGAAAATCTACTGCTCCAACCTTTTTCAAAGGATTCAAAAGCAGTAAAATCAGCAAAACAGTCCAACATTATGGCATTGAGTTGTAAATCATGGTAATGCCTCCTACAGATAATCAGTCTAATATGCAAGGTAAAGTAAAGATAAAAGAGAATGTCTGGATTCCATTAACACTAATTAGGTTTATTAAGAGGACACATCAAAGGTCCTATTTATGGTAGATAATTGCCCATAAACTAGAGATTTGCATTTGGTTGTAATTAAAAGAAAAAAAGTAATGACCTTGAATATTGAGATTTTTCAAGGCACACATAGGGCTTCATTCAATTGCAAGCCCGCAACTTACTGTATACAGGCCGTAAGTTTGCGGGCTCGAACTTTGCTGCAATTATGGAGCGATTCAGTTGAACAAGCCCGCAAGTTGTGGCCTCGAAATCCGAAAACCATGCACTTGTATGTAGCATTTCAGAGCGTGAGCCAGATCAATTAAGCAAGGCCGTAACTCCAGAGTCAGAAACAGCCAATAGAAAATGAGACCGTCTGACTCGCAAACCCGCAAAATACAAAATAATAAAAATGCATGCCAATACAGTTCTAGTTCATGTGGGTGGCCTGGTATGTATTAACTAATTGATTCCCAAAAAATTGAACCCCCCCCCAAAAAAAAAATCCTACTGCAGATTTGCGAGCTTGAGACTGCTGTGTAATTAATACTAATGTCCTTCATCACATTATGGGAAAGTTGGCAGTTAGCAAGCAGTGTAAATGGGCAGGGAGCATGCAGTAAAGCTCAATATTGCAGCTGGTCATTGTGACAGCTAGTTGAGCAGTAGAAGCTACATTATGGAGATTCACAGGTTTTATGCCTATCCACCTCGCAGTGCGATATTCTCTCAAGGCTAAGGGATTAAAGCTAATCCCCTACAAGAGAGCAAAAGGGAGAAAAGAAACAGAGAAAAAAAGGAAAGAAAGGTAATTCATAGCTAACTTTATTAAATGTTCTAGTGTTCGTGGATAGATTTAGGTTTACAGGCAGATATAAGCTTTACATAGTAAAGTAGTGGTGTGCTGTGTAAAAATGGTCATCCGCTACTACCCTAACCCTAAACTAACCCCTACGTTTTCAAGAAATTGAAAAAAGTCTCAGCGAGTAACTGCAGCTCCACCTAGTGTGCCACTGCTGGTGGGCAGATAACCAGAAACATATATAGGTTCACTTATGGATAATTCTGATGAGTATATATTTTTTTTACATAAATGCTGGTTCCTTACAGTCCTTTAAGTTTAAAAAAAAATCAATACTATTTTTATTTTAATAAAATAATAACTTTACAATAAAGTTTATTTAAATTCCAATATACTTTCCTTATATAAGACTGATTAACGGTCTAATGGTAACCTATAACTTGTCTACATTATATTCTCTGTAACTGCAGGAAGGTCCTACACAATAAGAGTTTACAGTACTCGGTGCGTGCGGCCCAGTAATTACAGAGCAATTAAACCATGGAATGCTCAGAAGCCGGTGAGCCTGCAGCGGTCTGGAAGGAGCTAGTGGTTTTAGGATAATGCTTTAGATTTTCTCACACCATCTAATGCTGAAATAATAAAGGAGCACTACAGACAAAAGACACTTGTCAAGTACATAACAAGCTAACAATGCTAGCAGCCGTGACCATTTTTTGGGGGTGGAAATCTGATTTTTTAAGACTCTTTAAGAGTAAATGAATTAATTTTGTGTTTGTGGCATCGCACATTGAGGGCTGGATGATGGAAGGGTGTGTTTTTGTAGTTATCAGTGGAGGGAAAAATAGGGAAGTAGGAAACAGGCAGAAGTCCAGAGCTTTTGTTTGGATAGATTTGAAATTGACAAGGCCCAGAAGCCAATGTTGCATTAAAGGATGTAACTATAGTTCTCCAGAAATGGAAATGCCCCAACACACACGCGCACACACACACGCGCGCACACACGCGCGCGCACACACGCGCGCGCGCACGCGCCTCCAATGTGTCATGAATCACTCCAGGGTATATGCTCTTAGTCACACTATGTTTTTAATGTGCAGTGTTCCTTTAACATGGTAGGGTCTGCAAACTGGAAATACCATGAATCACATAGACTACAATATAGTGTCCGTATGTGTGCCATGGGTTTCCTGGTGGTCCAGTGGTTAGGATACTGTGCTTTCACCTCTGCAACCTGGGTTCGATGTCAGTCAGGGAATCAAGAGGTTACACCATCCTGAAGCAAAGTAGAAGAGGTGTGTGTCGTATTCTAATGTGGGTGGGGGAGGAGGATAAAAGGAGAAGCCAGAAGCGTTTGTTAGACAATTGGATCTGCTCGGGATTGCCACAACACCCCTTCACCCACACAGGTTCAAAAACAAGAAGTTTGCATCAAAATATTCAAGCATTGCTCTCCAGGAAAGTAAACTCCCCTCTCACACACACTGACCTTCCAACAACATATCATGGATGCCTCCAGGGTCAGAGAGGCAACAACAATTTTTTTTTTTCCCTATTCAAAAGGCATATCTAATTTTCCTTGGCTATTACATTTCTGATTTATGCAGCACATTTCATAAAACATTTTTTTTATTCATATCTATAAATCCCTCTGATCATCATCTTGACAGCCCCAGGGCTGGCTACACAGGCAATTGATCTTCAAACATTTTTTCATTATTAAACATCTCTATCACTGGACCTGATTTTATTCTTTAGGACCCTAACCTAATCTCAATTGTGGTTAATAAGGATATGACCTCAGAGGTGGATCTTTCAGTTACTTTTTACATAAAATCTCTCTAATAGAAAATGAATATATCTCAACGTTAATGCACTTCCTCATACAATTTATTGCAATCAAATTGCAATTACTATTTTATATGCACTTCCATTTCTTCATTAAATGGAACCTTTCCTGTGTCACTTTAAGCATTATTACAAAGGAGCAAATCCTTCTCCTTAGCCAATTCCAAAAAAATAAGCCTCTATTTACACATTATTTGCAATCTAGCTATTGTGGAATCTACCATTTTGGATTCTACTGATCAGCTTCTTGTGGTGGGAATAGACTTTGAAAGCAAACAGAGTTCACAATGGGAATTTGGCACTTCCAGTGCTTTCAGTGATGTAATAGAAAGATCAATAGTTTACAACTAATGTATCATCCTGAGAAAGTAGCAAACCAATTCAGCTGAGAAAGGCATATAGAATCATGTAATACTAGCACATACAAGTTAAACATGTAAAGGCTGTGTTTTTCATTTGGTTTCCAAAAATATTTGGCCCTTTATTAAGTTTAGCGGTTTGAAATATAATAAAGAAAAATAATATAATATAGAAATATGATATAGAAAAATAATATAATAAAGAAATATAATATAGAAAAGAAAACAACCACAGCGGTAATTTAACTGTATGGTTCATAAATGAGGTATTTCCAACCAATACTCTACTAAACTATTTTCCCATCCATGTTTCTTGTTCTATTCTCTTGCCCCCTTTTCTTACCAATTTCATTGGTATTCATTTATATATATATATATATATATATATATATATATATATATATATATATATATATATAAAAATAAATAAATAAATGGATCAGCACTAAAAATAAAGAAATGTATTATTTTTCTAAAGACCAAATGTAACAGACCCCTTTTCAGGGCCTGGATTTTGGCCCAGTGAGCTACCACAGAGAACAGACTTCCCCATTGGAAAATGGGTAGGGGAATTACATTGCCACCATGCTTCATGTTTCTTATGGCATATGCCCCCTGCCTCATCCTGTATGTAATTCCACATGTAATATTACCGTGTTCTGTGTCATGTTTAAAGGTTATTAATGTGTACTGCTATTTGTAATATTGAATCATCAATGACCAAACAAGATGGCGCTTGTAACTAGTCCTGTTCTTTTTTCTATAGCTGCATGTGGTAGCTCAGGTAACACAGACCAGCCCCCAGAAGAGGGCAGCCCCTTTCTGTGACATCATCTCTGTATTCAAGGACACAGGACTATGCTAATTGGACTATGCTTATTCAGGCAGTACAGCTATTCAGCTGATCGGTGCTTGTGCTTCCAGGTGGACAATTCAAACTTATCCCCTCCCCAATTCATGAATGTTGTTTTTTTCTAAAATGGGCAGTTGTTTTTTGGAAGTGAATAAACAGAGTTCCCTTTTGTCTCTCATTTTGCTCCTGTGTTTTGGATGGCAGCAGGGAGGTACTGAGAGACTCTGTAGGATCCTGCTAGGGTAGGTTTGACTGTAACAAGTCTTATTAAGCCCCTAAGAAGAAGCAGATCTGGAGTCTCTTGGTAGCCTGGAAGTGCCTATTTCTGATGCAAGGATCCTGACCTATACAGAATCCGGATATCAAACGGTCCTTGTTGTTAGTTTACCTGTAGTCTATAGCAAGTGGACCCGGGCTTGTATAGCCCTTACCAGCTTGGTTCATCAAACCATACAAAGCTGTCTAGATGTTGTACTGCCCATTATTTTCTAAAGTAAATCATTTATATATTCAGCGTTGTCAGTTATTATCATTATCATGCAAATGTTTGGCTCACTAATACCAATCTGCATTGAAGTTCTAATTAGGGAGTTCAACAAACGAGAACATCCCAGCCCAATGATATAGTGCAGCAAGATGGCCTACTCTACCTTTAATCGGGCAAAATGAGCCTCACGTCAGCATAAAGATGCAGTACAAATAACGCTGAACATCTCATGCATGAAATACTGCATAAGAAATGGCTAGCACAGTGTATAGCCAGTTTCCTGTCCAGTCGGTTCTCCTCTCGTCATTATTCCTTTCATTGAGAATATTTTTCCATGGCAGCCAAATGCTCCAAAACATCTGTTTGTAATTGTTTTGAAAACAGTAGAAAGCGCTGATGTTGTTGCTCATACAAAGTATGCACTAAAACCTATATTACACAGACTGAAGAATATGTTAAAACACCAACATGGCAGGTCTCATATACTACACTGCTGAGCAAATACAACCATGAAAACTTACTATAAGGCCATTATACAATGAAAAATAGTATGGTTGTCTGACTAAGAGCATAATGAAGCAGGGAAGATGTCATACAGTTAGTCTATAATTAGACAAATAAATAAATGTTGATGCCTCTGCTGAACCCTGGAGGCATCCACGATACTTTGGTGGAAATTGTGTGAAGGGCATTTACTTTTCCGGAGAGCTATCCTTGCATTTATTGATGCAAGTAGCCTTATTCTGGACCAGTGAAGCGGAAGGGGCTTGGTGTCTGTTTCAAACAGATCCAATTACCTAACAAAAAAGCCTCCAGACTTTCCCTATTCTTCAACATCCACCCCTCCACTGAAAATAATACCAGTATGATCATTGGCCTACGTAGCAGTTAAACATTTTACAAAGACGTTTCTTTTTTCATTAACTACAGCAGTCCTTTAATAGATCTTGTGTTTGCGTCTCTCAGTTGTGTCCAACTCTCCGTCATCTCATGGACCGCAACACACCATGCTTATCCACTTGGTATTCATGGCCGATATACTGGTGTGAGTTGCCAGTTCCTTCCCCAGTGGGTCACAGGATATAACTCCTGGTATTCCTAGGTGGTCTCCCAAGTACAGACCTAACCCTGTATGGCTTCTGGGTGGTGTGACCTCTTGGTTCTCTGAATGGAACCGAACCCAGGTTGCAGCGGTGAAAGCACAGAAACCTAATCACTGGACCACCAGATACTTTTCACCAGTTGTTCATTGAGGCACAAGTTTTATTTATATTATCTGTAAAGTGTAATTTGTAAAATAAAAAAAATAAAAAACGAGAAAAGAATCCACTAATAAATGAATGCAAAATCCAATATAAGATGCCTATTCCTTGATCTGTATTAAAGGACCACTAAGATTAATTGAAAGGGAGTTAGTGGTGAGGATATGTGGTGAGATGGAACACAAACAGGAGTTCAGAGGAGGGTATATGACTTGTACCTGTATTCCATCTCATTTCATGTTGTTGGTTAGCATTCCCACATATAAATATGTAAACAACGTGAATTGAGAATGCAGATAAAAAAGATAAAGGGAGTGAGGAAATATAGGGGGCAATTAGACATCAGTAGAATGAAGGGTTCACAGAATGTAAATATTCAAATCCAGGCCTGTGTGTGCCTCTCTAGGACTGAACTTACCTACCCCTGGTCTAGGGGAGGGGACGCCTGACATACATGTAGTTAGACAACCAGATGCCAGACCAGCAGAGGTCTTACTAGGGGCTGCATTACGGCTCCACCAGCCACGGACAGAATGTGCTAGCCACCTTCTGGGAATGTTTTATTGTACAGAAAATGTATGTGATTTAAAATAACATTTAAAAAAAAAAAAAAGATCGTTGATCCTTGATCTCTAGCATTTTACTAAACATTACAGCATTTCTAGGGACTTTATTCTCCTGGATCCTAAGAACATTAAGGTCTGCTGGCAGCTCCAATCAGCTTGTTGACATAGAGAAGACGTGTGGTAGGTCACAGAGTCTACACCAACTGACCTCTTCCCATCCTAGGACCTATGCAAGTTAGGAGGACAGGCTAGTAGAGTAGACAAGGAGTATAGTATAACTAACTCTAACTCCCAAAATACATTTGTACTGTATGCTCTAAATGCCCCAATTTAGCTTTGCTTCTGCTATGAACGTTCAGAGAAAATAACCTTGAGATTAAATCTAAGATGTCTTAAACAATGAAAAAACAGACCACTTTATTTGTACAATTAATGTTTCACTTACTTATAATTGTCATCCTCTACAAACTTCTGGAGTTCCTCAATGTACCGCACTGAGTTTAGGTATTTCTGTACATGAGGCAGCAGCGTGATATCTGCAGAAAAACATAAGGAAAAGTCACAGAGTATTAGAGATGAGAATCATTCATCACAGATCAGCATGTCTCAAGGAACAAAAGGATTTACCAGTGCTACAGATCATATAGATTACAGTATAGACTTCACAAACTTGCTGTAGAATAGTAGATATGTCATGCAAGGAGAGGAACACTACTTGTGAAAATGGTAAGAATTCCCAAATAAGGACATTCTTAGAGCAAACATCTCATGACAGTGATTGTATACAATAACTCAAAGATAAGACACAATTCTACAAAGTAAAGAAGCTTTTAATATGTTACCGTTAAATATACTGTAAGTCCTGCTTAACATGCCTTGTGGTCTGTCCGTGTCCCCTTTAATTCAGTTTATGAAATTATTTTATTGTTGGATTTCACGTGATACATTTTTGATGTAGTTATTGTCGTACATTGGAAAAGGCTTTTTTGGACCCAGCTCTGCTTAAAAGCAGGATTTGTGCACAGGTCTAATGTATGAGACATTTTCATTCACTTATGGTGCCAGATATAAAATACACTTAACATTCATTGATAAGTGTACCCCAGGGCGTAATTTATCAATGCATTGTATTTACTGCCAAGGCCTTTGTTATTCTTGTGCACCAGGGGCAATTATTGGCAATGATCTCTCCATTAACAAGAGTTAACAAATTGTCTTTAGTGGGTGGACCAGAAAGACTGCCTCAATAGATTTATTTTAAATGATATAGTACTTCTTAATACTTACTAGTAACTTGCTGGACATAAATGACAGTGTCATATGTTATGTTCAATTGTGTGTTCTATCTCGCTCCGGCTCGCTGAGGCCCCCCCCCCCCCCCCGGCACGCTATAGCTCGATGGGGCCCCCCCCGTGTTTTGCTCCGGCTCGCTGAGGCCCCCCCACCCCCCCCCCCCCCCCGGCACGCTCCGGCTCGATGGGACCCCCCCGGCTCGCTGAGGCCCCCCCGTGTTTTGCTCCGGCTCGCTGAGCACCCCCCCCCCCCCGTGTCTCGGTCTGGCTCGCTGAGCGTCCCACCCCCCGTGTCTTGCTCCATCTCGCTGAGCACCCCCCCACCCGTCTCGCTGAGGTCCCCCCCGTCTCGCTCCGGTTGGTAGCCAACATTGAGGTTTGCCATTTTGAGATGTCAGTCAGACTTTCTGATCCACCCAGAAGCCAATATTCATATGTTTTGTTAGTGAGAGATCATTGGCATTAACTGCTAATAAGCACAAGGCAAAGGGTTCATGTCTTCAGTGCAGTTATATATTGTTTTATACGTATCATTCAACTATTAGAGTATTTGATATTGCCTATAAAACCTTACATTATACCAGATTTAGAACCTCTGCATTAAGAAATAATGTTGTACTGGCTGAATGATATATATTCATATTATTATATTGAATTAGTGTTTATTATCCATAGCTTCCATGACCTTTTCTCCAACATTATGCGGTAGTTTTGCGTCATAGTTTTAGATATATGTAACTTAAGACAGACATAAAAGAACTGTGAAATCAGAAAATCACAAGCATGTACTTACCATATTCACAAGATTGCTGCAAATCAGAGATTATCCTCAAGATGTTGTTCATCAAATTGGATCTTTGCTCATTTTCTAAAATGCTGCCAGTAGATGGGTAAGCAGAGTCAATGTACGTGAGATCTGAGAGATAAATACCTGGTGGAAAGAAATAAAAACAATACTTGAGCAACATACAAGCCAATAACGCACTAAACTAGTATCATATGATATGTACAACCATATCATATAATGAGACTTGTAAAAAAACTTTTAACATGTCATCAGGTCCCAGCAGTGTCTTGATCTACTTATTCTTGAAATAAGGGAGTGCAAGAAGCTTCTCAATAAAACTCGAAGCCCAGCAGGACTCCCACTCACAAAAATCACTGACCTCAGCAAGTAACCCCGAGGTAAAGACATTTAAAGTACTACAATAATGGCCAAGCAGGAACTAGGTGGTTTAAAGGGAATGGAATTCATGCATTTAAAATACCATGTTTTAAAGGTATATGGGTTTTTTACTTTTTCTAATCTAACACATACTGCTTACAGCTGTTAAAAAGTGAATTTGAAACAATTGACATGTACAGCCTCATCCAATAAATATACTGTATTGTTTATTAAATATTTCAAAATTGAGCAGGATATTGCACTGGGATTCAGACAAGAAACACATATAGCACAGGAGATTTAATCGCTGCAGTAAAGAGATCCAGGATGAACTTATTTCTGAATTATTTCTTCAAACGTAACATCGGCTAAAACTGCTTGGTCCATATTTTCTGACCACTTTTTCTTCTTGTAAACTTATCTATGCAATTCATACCCAAATAAATCTTGTAGTGTAGAAAATGCTGCTCTTTATACTTCTTTTTCCTTAAATCATACGAGACTTGGAAGGCAAACTTCTGAGAAAAGCGGGCTTATAATTATGTGGGAAGACGGTTTGTATGTTTAAATCGATTAAAAACGAGCATGTTGTTGTTCAGTCCTTCAGTCATGTCCGACTTTATGTGACCATATGGAGCACAGCACACCAGGCATATCTGTCTGTGTCTCTGGTTGTGCTTATCCATATGTTTTTTCTTGGCAAAGATACCGGGTTGGGTTGCCTTCTCCAATGGACTGCAATTTGTCTGACCTCCCTGTTATGACCTGCCTATCTTGGGTGACCCTATACAGTACAGCACACAGCTTCCTTGAGGTACAAGCCCTTTCACTATGACAAGGTAGCGAAGGGGAAGAAACAACTAAGTTATGGGTATTTTAGTTCTTGATTGTATAGCCCTTGAGAGCCTCCCATAAACAGCTAATAAGATAATGAGGATGGAGGCCTGATCACACGGGCTATGAGCTACTTCATGCGGCCAGTCAATAAAATCAATGGCGCATGGTTGAGAAAGTCCTTGGACAGCAAAAATGGCACTATGCAAGCTATTATCAGTATGCCAGGCTTGGAATCATCAGAACAACCTTGCAGAAAATAGATGTGTTCTGTAAGGCTTTAAAAGTGGTGTAAAGAATAATACTCTGAAGGTGTGTAGGGGGACTGAGTAATGGGAAATGTTATATCCTTCAGTCATGTTTGACTCTCTATGACCCTATGGACCACAGCATGCCAGGCACAATTATTATGTCGCTGGTGGTGCTTATCAATAAGGTTTTCATGAGTTACAACAAGAATCCACCTGAGAGTAAGAGGAAAAAATACTTAAGAGGCGAAATTAATCAGAACAATCTTCATAAATATAAGTACATGTATCAAACAATTTTTAAAACAAATGAAAGACCCGGGATTATTCTTAAAAACTTTGCTTCTTTACCAGTCTTTAAGCATTTCAAGAATTTGAATGAGTGGGATTGAAGTCTTGGATTTCTTATTTTTATTTATCGCTTGCAAGACTTGTAGATTGTCAGCTGCTGCCATGGGAGCCATGAGATGTCATGTTTGTACACCAGGGGCCCAAGGGAAGTTGACCACAAGTCTCCGTGTCCATTAAAACATGTGGTTAATCAACAGCGGAAATATACTGCAAGCTCTGTTTCCTCCGAGCAATTTTCTGGCTACAGTCTCAATCAATACGTCTTTTACTGTACTTTTAGATGAATTAAACAGATGACGTGAGGCCCAGAATATACAGATACCTTCCTCAGGAGCAGAGAGGAACAGCCATGAAATGGTATTTTAACACACAGATTTGGTTTGGGTAAAAGTCAACACTCAGAGTTATGGGAAGTTATTTTACAAAAATCAAGGAAAATGCTGACAAAACAAAAAAAATAATACATGATATATTTTTTTTACATATTAAGTTGGTAGAATTAATTCCTTACTTGAGCTACACTGTTAATTCCTATACCAGAAAAAAAAAAAAAAAAAAAAAACACATCTTAAGGTGGAAAAGTCCTACATTTTATTATGTATTTGAAACCGTAGAAAACTAGGATGCTTACAGGGAAAGTTACTGTTATGGCAGGGGATGAAGTGTCGATCTCATCCTCCATCCTTATATCCAGCATTTAATGAACTCCCTCATCTCCCAAACTCTCAATTAAGTCTAAAAAAACATTGCACCCATCCAAATGCTTTCGAGTTTATATCTTCTTTCCAACAATAATCAATTGCATCTGAAGCCATCTTTACCCAACCTCTCTTTAACAAATGCTACGGCTGGTAACCCCCCCTTCCAATTCCGCTCCCTTAGGCTCCAAACAACTTTAACATATGTTTTACAATGGCTTAACTAAGTCTGTTTAATGCTTTAATCCACAATCTGTTTTCCGCCATCAACAAGCCACTGAAAAAAAAAAATCAATCAAAAAAATGACAAACCGCCTACACACCACCAAATACAACGGCTAGTTCTTCCAATTCCTTCTGCTAGCGTCTTCTGCTAATCTTGGAACTGTCCACTACCAGTTTCCCATTTTATATTACCGTATCTTGCATTTTCTCCTCTCTACCACTTTCTGTTGAGGAGACACAAAGGTCAATGCTGCTTTTCTTTACCATAGCTCAGTTCTCATGTACTATTAGCCTCTTCCACTCACGATCTTCTATTAGTTTACTTGCTCAGTTTGTACTTGTATGACATCCCATGCTCCATCTATTTTGATGAACGTTCATCCATGCTGTGTTTGTTATCATCAACTTTCTATTATTCAAATTCAGTTACAGAGAAGAACTCTTCACTTTCACAAATCACCCAAAGTTATATTTACTATGTTATCACATCTAATCCTTTCCACTGTGACCAGTGCCCCTTATAGAATCTCTCTCATGATGCATAAACGGAATTGTATGTGCTTAAAAGGGACAGTAAAGGTTATGTTGTGCATTTCAATATAAAACATTTCATTAGAAAGGAGTCATCAACTCCAGAAATAAAAATTGCATGCTGTTTCTTTAAATAGGAAATGCCCCACCATCTGCATATAAAGGGCTTCACTTATGTACACTGCAATAATAGAAACATATATCACTGTACACAAGATTGCTGACTGACTACACAGCAATCTGTGCAGACTGTGGACACAGAAGCTAAGATTCTAAGATTTTTCTCCAATCACATATAATAGTTGTCAAACTACGAGACGTCGTCACGCTTTGCGTGGTGCGTACGAGTTAGGCGATGAGCGCCAAAGGCGAGCCGTTAAGGCACTAAAACTCGCAGCACAAAGGCGATGAGCGTAAAGGCAATGAAACACACGGGACTTAGCTACCAAACACTTAGTAAACGCAAGATTGCCAGCCTGCAGGCAGTTGACAAACGCGGGACTTGGAAAATTTTTTTTTTAAGAGAAGCATGACTTTGAAAACAAAAAAACGAGGTTAACGGCCGAACCGCAAAACCCAAAAAACAATAAAAACACACACAAATATACTACAAAAACATCACACACAGCATAGGGGAACAGCCAGGACGTCCGGGAGTGAGGTGGAACGTAATTTAAATAAATTTTGATGAGTTTAGGCACTCGAAAATGGCCTAAGCGAGAAAAAAAATGGACGAAAAAAAAATGAAAACAAGGCTGCACGACCCTGGACCGCGCAAAACACTGCCAACCGCGTAGCACTTCCACACACGAACGTACCAGGTACAAATACACTATTACACAGTAAAAAAAAATACGAGATACGAAAAATACTAAATTAACGGCAGAAAGGCGAAAACAATAGAGCACAAAAAAAAACAAAAAAAAAAACACATTGCACGGGGGAACAGCCAGGATGTCTGGGAGTGAGGTGGAATGCAAATTTAAGCCGTTTTGGACAAGTTTCGCCACTCGAAAATCGCCTAAGCAAAAAAAAAAAAATTGTACCACGCAAAACACTTTCACACAGGAACATACAAACTACACTATTACGAATGACGGAAAACGCTCGCGAGCCGAGTAACACATTAACAACATTTCAAATCTACAATGGCGCTTTACACAACTAAACCAACGGTTTTCACACGCAGCCTATTTCTAATGCACAGTTGGGACATTAATTACACTTTATCATCAGGGCACCAACACTCAAACTGTACATTGTATGCTGCCGGAAAATAATAAAAAAGATTTTTTGCTCTTCAGGCTATTTATTGCTGGATATATTAACTACAAATAGGTAAAGTATATTAGTTTATTCAAGAACTAATTCATTCATTATTATTAAACTAAATACAGATAAATATATAGCTCTCTTTCTGATTCGTGACGAAGGTGCTCAGAGGAGCAAAACTACACAAGAGAAGAGGCTCGAAATGAGCTGCTCAGCGCGAGGCCCGCAATGAGCGCCGAAGGTCCTCAGAGTAGAAAAAGCTTTACATTGTGTGTCAAACAGCATTGCCAGGGCTTCAAATTTTATTGCCCCGTCATTTTTGACGGGCAAGTCAATAGTATTTAATATATAACAACTTGGGACTTTACTAACAAACACTTTAATGATTGTGGAACTCACTGAAAGTAGATTCTATAGAAATCTTTTAAAAAAAGGCATAATAATTAAATGTTTCCTTAAAAGTCTGATGTGGAGCTGTATCAAGATGGTCACAAATGTATTTAATTTTTTGGTGAAAAAGTGTGCCATTTTGATCTGTATTTAAGATCGGTGAACACACATTAAATATAGAATCCAAATTTGGGAAAATAACTCCAATGTAATAGTTTGTTCTTTCAAATTGTGATAAAGTTACAAACAAAAAACAAAACAAAAAAACAAACAAACAGACAAACTTTATATCTATGGTATTTTAGACAGGTTTTCTACATACCAGGGTATCCACAAATCAAATAGTATATGAAATCTGTGAATGGGGTTTCTTTTATTGTCCAGATTTCAGACATTTGTATCAGTGTAGACAAATGGTCAACGTAGAGTCATTAAAATGATCAGATAAGCTAGTCAGGAGGAAGAGGGATGAGAGGGTAAATGTGGCGACTACACAAACTGGCATATCTTGTATATGGTTATAGGGATGAGAACAGAAAACCATCAAGGAATACTAGATAAAAAATTTAGAAAAAAATGAAAAATAATAAATAAAATATATAAAATAGACAATGAATTACCGTATTTTTCGCCGTATAAGACGCACTTTTTCTTCCCCAAAACTGGGGGAGGAAAGTTGGTGCGTCTTATACGGCGAATATACCTTTTGAAACTGCCTCTGTCCTCTTGATTTCACCCCAGCGCTTCCTACCAGCATCGCGTCGGCCGGTGCGTCCTAGTGACGTCACACACGCAACGCTGCAGTACACGTGGAGTGCTGGTAGGAAGCGCTGGGGTGAGATCAAGATGGCAGAGATCAGAAGGAAGGTGAGGATCAGGGGGATCAGGGGGGTCAGCGAGGATCAGGGAGGGTCAAGGGCTCCCAAATGCTGCAGTATATGTATGTGTGTGTGTGTGTGTGTGTGTGTGTGTGTGTGTGTGTGTATGTGTGTGTGTATGTGTGTGTATGTGTATGTATATTTATGTGTGTATGTATATGTATGTATGTATGTATGTGTATCTATAAAGGTGAGGATCAGGACGGTCAGGGAGGATCAGGAGGGTCAGGGAGGGTCAATGGCTCCCAAATGCTGCAGTATATGGATATGTATGTGTATGTATGTATGTGTGTGTGTATGTATGTATGTGTGTGTGTGTGTGTATGTGTGTGTATGTGTGTGTATGTATGTATGTATGTATATTTATGTGTGTATGTATATGTATGTATGTGTATCTATATATATATATATATATATATATATATATATATATATATATATTTGTGTGTAATGTAGGTGTGTAAAGTGTATTTGTGTTTGAGTGTATTTGCGTTTGATTCAGATTTTTTTTTTCTTGTTTTCCTCCTCTAAAAACTAGGTGCGTCTTATCTGCCGGTGCGTCTTATAGGGCGAAAAATACGGTAAGTAATATATTCAAAGTAAGTTAACCAACAATGTATTGAGGATAAAATGTGTAAAAATTGCATATCAAGATACAAATCAAACATTTTATAAACTGGTTAAAAAAAAAAAGCTTTAAAATACAACAATATCAGGTGCAATTTAAAGGCATACTACAATAACATTAATGGTCACTTATTTCATACATAAGAACAAGAAGAGAGGCCAGAGGAACCCCAGCATGGTTTGCATCTCATGTTACATGGACTTTAATGAGGAGGCACATTACATAAGACAGCTAACCCTCCCTATCGAAACAAGGACATAACGCAGAACTTATTCTTCACTCTGTTCATCAGAATTCCTTCAACTGGAGAACTGGCCCGAGGTAAGTCTGTTATTTCTTCTTAAAATACAAATTCGGAGCTTTTTAAACTTAAATTGCACAAGCCCTACACATGGGACGAGTGTTCGAAACGACCACAACGCCAAGGAACACTGCAGCTTTAACCATTCCCACATGTGCCGGGTTCATAAAAATGAGAGCCAGCAGGACCACGGAATATGAATGCAGACTAAGAGGCAGAGACCGGGGCTGTCTTGGGCGACTGGCCCATTTCCATCATAATAACAAGGCAGACCTAAGTCTGAAGGTGGCAAATTCCCCTTGTACCCCCAAAAAAACAAAAAAATCAATCATCCCTTGTTAATACAGTAGGAAGAGATTTCATCTGGTGCCATTTTATTTTTATGAGATTGAAAGAAAAAAAAAAAATCTGTTTTACAACTAAAAACCCCCAATTTACCCTAAAAAAAAATCTGAAACCCATGCGACTGAGCTAAACAAATTATCGATGAGCAAAAATACTTTTTTCATGCATGATGCATATTTTTGTTGTATATTTTCGAAGTTAAAAAGTTTGATTAAACTAATAGTTTCTAAAAAATATGATGCATTGTTATAAGTTCTTTATCTATAGAGGTGATGAACGTGTTAACACAGCAAATCAAATCTAGATGCCAAGTGTTTTATTATTTCTTTATGACACAAGGCTCTCAAGACAGAAACACTTTCTGTCTTCTGTTCAGAGGAGGAGCTAAAGGCTCTTTTGGCTCAAAACTCCCAAAGTGGGTTGTTCAAATTTCTGATACATTGATGAAGTAAACGTTTAAAGGCAAACACACACAGACCCGGTTGACGCTCGTCTGCATGCGATCATCGCCAGCTGGCTGGGTTACCATAGTCTATGACACTTAAGGAATTCCAGCTTCTAACACTAGCACAGAGGTTGCGATGAAGGACTATTCATTTTCTCCCAGGACATATCGAGAGAGAGAGCTAGCTGGAATATACCCTGCATTTAGCCCTTACATTAAGGAGGGACGACGTACAACAAGCTGCTCAAGACGTTAGAAAGAAACTGTGCTGTATTTTCTCTTACCCTGTCCAGATTCTACAGCAAACAGAAGTCATAAAAAAAGATCTGAACAGACGTCTGTGAAAGGTTGGTTTCACACAATTTTTTTTTTTGCATAGAAAAATAGTGCAGATGTTTGGCACATGGAAACATCTGGAAGCCATTAACCCTTCACTGATAGCAACAGAGGGCTTTAAGGAAAAACATAGTAAGAAAGGCATATCATTGACTGTGCTGAAGATAAGGCAGATACGTGGACAGGTTTAAGAGAGTCTCCAAAATGCAATACAAATGTGTAGAGGTGGCAAGCAAGGGAGTACAACAAAAAGAAAGTTACAATAGCCCAGATAAGCTGAATGGAGCATGAATGAGAAGTTATTCATTATACTAAAATTGGGAAAAGGTTTCAAATTTAATGTGATTTTACTTAACATTATTTCAATTATTATTGATTGACGGTTATTATAGCTAACATTACTTTTGACAGGACTGGTGTAAACTTGTCAAGAAATTATATAAATTGAACCTGCTACCTGCAATGTGAAGAAGTGTAATATACTTGTTAAAATTCTTCAATCTATTAACAACAGATTCTTTAAAAAAAAAAAAAAAAAAAAGGTAAAACAACGAAAAGAATATTGGAGGCAGAAATATAAAAATAAGGGTAAACAAATTAATAATATAGTAGCAGTATTAGACATTTTTCATAATATTTTTTAACTGTTTTTATATGTGTGAAGATCAATGGCAACAAAGAACAAAACAAGGGACAAGTATTAGGGAGCTATAAATATCTATGGGATAAAAGCAGTACAATTACATTGTGCAATCGTTATATTTCCACATAAACAAATTCCTCACATTTCTCTTGTCTCATACAAGCCAAGCTTGTGAAGAATTAGGTCTCAGGATACTTTAGGAAAGGTTAAGAGAGAATTGAACTTAATTACCCGAACGATTTTGTATATTACACGCACTTGGAATGTTATTTTTATGTAAATGAGTGCCCAAGTTTGAAATCTTGAACGTGAAACAAGGTTAATTCATTTTCACCTCCTTTTATGTTGTCTTGTTAAGTGGCAGGAATGGCCATCTAAGATTCAAAGTGTTCTAATTTATCTAATTGATTTAACATTCCATTGGTAAGGATTGTTATTGAGCCTTTCAGTCGTGTCTGACTCTTGGTAACCATATGGACCACAGCACGCCGCGCACATCGGTCTGTGTTTCTGGTTGTGCTTATCCATAATGTTTTCTAGTAATGATACTGGAGTGGGTTGTCAGTTCATACTCCAGTGGATTTGTCTGAGCACTCTGCTATGACCTGCACATCCTGGGTGTCCCTCCATGGTATAACTCACAGCTACATTGAGGTACGCAAGCCTCTTCACCACAACATAGTAGCTTCCAAATTAATTTTCATTCAAGAAATCGGTAACAAAATTGTAATGCAGAGAGCAGTTAACTGATTATTTGGGGGCCTAAGCCATTCCTTTTGCATTTCTACTACTTTATTAAATATATCATATATCCCTCACAATGTAATAATCCTTCTTCTGCCCTCCTGATTACTATTATAATAATGTGTGTTGGTGTAAATATATATATATATATATAGTTACATAGTAATTAAGGTTGAAAAAAGACTTTCAGTCCATCAAGTTCAACCTGTTAAGATCTCCTCTGATCTGCAATATGCAGATTAGTTATTCATTAATAAGTTGTTAAATAATCATTAATAGTATAGTATTTGAGGATGAATAAAGAGTTAGTCCATCAAGTTCAACCTTTTTAGATCTCTATTGATCATTTTAATATGTGGACTACTTATTATTAATTGTTAATTGATCCAGAGGAAGGCAAACAGAAAAAAAGAAAAACATTGAAACTTTGCCAATTGTCTCATAAGGGAAAAAAAAAAGCAAAATCCCTTCCTGACCCCAGAAACTGGCGATCAAATTTCTCCCTGGATCAATATTCCTTGCTAGTTATCTAGGATAGCCTTGAATGCCCTCTTTATTCAAAAATATATCTAACCCCTTTTTGTAGTTATCTATCGAATTCGCTGTTACCACCTCCTTTTGTAGAGAATTCCACAGTTTAACCACCCTAACTGTGAAGAACCATTTTCTTGCTTAAAGGTGAAATCTTTTTTCCTCTAACCTCAAGGGTGTCCTCTTGTCAGTTGAAAATCTCTTGCAACAAAAAAGTTCACTTGACAAAGGCTTATATTGACCCTGGATGTATTTAAATAAGGTAATCATATCCCCTCGTAGATGCCTTTTTTCTAGCGAAAATAAGTTATATTTGGTTAGTCTTTCTTCATAAAAAGGACATTTTAGAGCTGGAAAAAGTACAGAGAAGGGCTACAAAACTAAGGGGAATGGAGGGGCTAAGTTATGAAGTGGTGCCCAAAATTGTACTCCATATTCCAAATGAGGGCATACTGGAGATTTGTATAGTGGTAGAATTATATCTTCTTCCCTGGCTTCTATACCCTTCTTAATATATGCTAATATTTTATTTGCCTTTGCAGCTGCTGCTTGGCATTGAGCACTGTTACCTAGGTGGTTGTCCACTAGTACTCCCAAATCCCTTTCAATATCTGATACACCTAGATTTGCTCCATTAAGATTATAAATTGCATGGCTATTTTTCCTTCCCAAATGCATAACTTTACATTTATTTGTATTAAATCTCATCTGCCATTTAGCCGCCCATTTCTCTAATTTATGCAAATTCCGGATCTTGACTTCACTTTCAAAAGTACCTTCTGACGTTAATGCAGTGAACACTAGTGACAATATAAGGCATGAGAATAAAAATATTGTTAGAGAAAATTCTTAAATTTATCAGCCTCTGCTCGTGTCTAGGAGCTTCCATAATAGACATCTTGGGACAGCTTGCTGGCTTCGAGCCTGATAGGGAGGGCGGTTCTAGCGCAGTTCAATCAAGGTCCACCAATTTGTAGCATTGTATACATATTACTGATATGAGACTGTATTTGCATCCAGTGTCACCACCGATAACTAATCCTGTTCGTGAAAACCAAATAAAACCTCAGCACTGGGTATCATATAATAGCCCATAAAGCTTGTTTTTCAACTATTTAAAACAAAACTAATTTCTACAAAATAGCATGCTAAACACTTTAATGGCTCCTTAAATATATTAATTGGACATTTCAAGGAAATGAGTCTGATTACGAACAGGGTTACAATCTACATAAGTGATCCCAAATCCTTTTCTAAAATGGAGCAGTGTGTATACTTTTTGCCATTGAGAAGGTCTATAATTGAGAATAATAATCACATACTCAACCCCTGTGCTCCCTACAATGTTGGGTGCAACCATACCACAGTATATTAAATGCATTACATTGCTTATTTATGTATAGAAAGATTGTGTCAATGTGAAAGAAAGGCCCCATTCCATTTTCACTATAACCTACTTTAATAAGAGAGAAAGTGATCAAAAGTCAAAGTACAGCCAGAAAATAGGACTTAAAACCTTTTAACCATTTCCTTATAATGTGAGCACCACACACATCATTTTAATGTATTTTGATATATATTGAACTAGCTGGTTTCACAAGGTCACATTAAATCAAGTGTTATAATGTCACAGATTTTATGGTGACAACTCCTACTCCTTATGGGTTACCACGCTCACATAACAGGGGTTATGTCTGGGTTTTCGGTGAGCGTCAGGGAGGCTACAATGGAAACCTGCAATCAGATCAAAGGATATACTCTAATCCCACTCTCATAATGTCAAGGTATGAGCAAGAGGTAAATAAATCAGTTTTAGTAGGTGATCAAGGTGAAAAAAAGCCAGAGGATATTACTTACATATTAAAAAATGTGGAGAGAAACAAAGTGAGTGCAGGCAAAAGACACCCAAAAACAGTTAGAAAGCGTGAGATACTCAGACTCTCTCTCGAAAGAGAGAGAAAAAGAAAGAGAAAGCGAGAACGAGCAAGAGAGCGAGAAAAAGAAAGAGAAAGCGAGAACGAGCAAGAGAGCGAGAAAAAGAAAGAGAAAGCGAGAACGAGCAAGAGAGCGAGAAAAAGAAAGAGAAAGCGAGAACGAGCAAGAGAGCGAGAAAAAGAAAGAGAAAGCGAGAACGAGCAAGAGAGCGAGAAAAAGAAAGAGAAAGCGAGAACGAGCAAGAGAGCGTGAAAAAGAAAGAGAAAGCGAGAACGAGCAAGAGAGCGAGAAAAAGAAAGAGAAAGCGAGAACGAGCAAGAGAGCGAGAAAAAGAAAGAGAAAGCGAGAACGAGCAAGAGAGCGAGAAAAAGAAAGAGAAAGCGAGAACGAGCAAGAGAGCGAGAAAAAGAAAGAGAAAGCGAGAACGAGCAAGAGAGCGAGAAAAAGAAAGAGAAAGCGAGAACGAGCAAGAGAGCGAGAAAAAGAAAGAGAAAGCGAGAACGAGCAAGAGAGCGAGAAAAAGAAAGAGAAAGCGAGAACGAGCAAGAGAGCGAGAAAAAGAAAGAGAAAGCGAGAACGAGCGAGAGCGAGAGAAAGAAAGAGAAAGCGAGAGAGAGAGAGAGCGAGAGAAAGAAAGAAAGCGAGAGAGAGAGAGAGCGAGAGAAAGAAAGAAAGCGAGAGAGAGAGAGAGAGAGCGAGAGAAAGAAAGAAAGCGAGAGAGAGAGAGAGAGCGAGAGAAAGAAAGAAAGCGAGAGAGAGAGAGAGAGCGAGAGAAAGAAAGAAAGCGAGAGAGAGAGAGAGAGCGAGAGAAAGAAAGAAAGCGAGAGAGAGAGAGAGAGCGAGAGAAAGAAAGAAAGCGAGAGAGAGAGAGCGAGAGAAAGAAAGAAAGCGAGAGAGAGAGAGCGAGAGAAAGAAAGAAAGCGAGAGAGAGAGAGCGAGAGAAAGAAAGAAAGCGAGAGAGAGAGAGCGAGAGAAAGAAAGAAAGCGAGAGAGAGAGAGCGAGAGAAAGAAAGAAAGCGAGAGAGAGAGAGCGAGAGAAAGAAAGAAAGCGAGAGAGAGAGAGCGAGAGCGAGAGAAAAAGCGAGAGAGAGAGAGCGAGAGAAAAAGCGAGAGAGAGAGAGCGAGAGAAAAAGCGAGAAAAAGCGAGAGAGAGAGAAAAAGCGAGAGAGAGAGAAAAAGCGAGAGAGAGAGAGAAAGCGAGAGAGAGAGAGAAAGCGAGAGAGAGAGAGAGAAAGCGAGAGAGAGAGAGAAAGCGAGAGAGAGAGAGAAAGCGAGAGAGAGAGAGAAAGCGAGAGAGAGAGAGAAAGCGAGAGAGAGAGAGAGAAAGCGAGAGAGAGAGAAAGCGAGAGAGAGAGAAAGCGAGAGAGAGAGAAAGCGAGAGAGAGAGAAAGCGAGAGAGAGAAAGCGAGAGAGAGAAAGCGAAAGCGAGAAAGAAAGAAAGCGAGAAAGCGAAAGCGAGAAAGAAAGAAAGAAAGCGAGAAAGCGAAAGCGAGAGAGAGAAAGCGAGAGAGAGAAAGCATGAGAGAGAAAGCATGAGAGAGAAAGCATGAGAGAGAAAGCATGAGAGAGAAAGCATGAGAGAGAAAGCGAGAGAGAGAAAGAGAGAAAGCGAGAGAGAAAGAGAGAAAGCGAGAGACAGAAAGAGAGAAAGCGAGAGACAGAAAGAAAGAAAGCGAGAGACAGAAAGAAAGAAAGAAAGCGAGAGACAGAAAGCAAGAAAGAAAGCGAGAGACAGAAAGCAAGAGAGCGAGAGACAGAAAGAAAGCGAGAGACAGAAAGAAAGAGAGCGAGAGACAGAAAGAAAGCGAGAGACAGAAACAAAAGAATTATTATTAATAATAATGTATCTCCAGAACTGCACCAAGAAATCTGTCATGAACGGACTGGAAAATAAAGTGTTTTCTGTACTTCAGAATTAATTAAATATTACTCCTATATTGCTTTTTTTATATTAATGAATATGAAAGATATTATTGATCAAAACCCAATTAAAATAGGTGTCTCCTGCTAGGTTACTACATTAGTCCGTAAGCTTTAATGGAGCTGAAATGAACAATTATTTCTCATTTACTTGTCCCTTCCAAAATGTGTTGACTGTAATGGAAAGTCGGTATGCAGAGATGTAGCTCTTGTGATCTGTAGATTCACTTACAAGTGTAATTTATGGTTGCTGTGTATGAACAAGACATATCAATTTGCTTTATGTCAAGCTCAATAGTGTGACAATACTATTTGCAGATGTAAACCGCACCCAGGGAAGACAAGTCCTCCACCAGAAGCAGTTGCAGATTATTATAGTCACACACTGCTCCTGGCTCAGTAAACAGATACATGGAGGAATTGAATGAATGAAAGGGCATAGATGCTAAAGTAATATTGAAACCTTATGGATCTGGATAAGTCATCAGCAGGAGTGTAAGAAATAAGATATGGAACAACAGAATGGCAAATACAGGCAACTGCCAGTTTCTAAAAAGGAGACAATGTTCTGTCTAATGATGCATGAAAACAAATAATTAATTCTGATATATTAAAACATACTTTAGGTAAATAGGGACACTACTTCTGCATTAAATAGACAAAAACAATGGAAATAAATTATAACTTAAGATATTTCAATTGATGGATTAATGTTGGCACAAAGTGACCTAAGGATGCTCCCTCTGATAAAGATAGGCTTTTTTTCTTTCATAAACTTAAAATAAAAAATACTTATTTCTGGCAATACAGAACTTAATATCTGAAAATGGTTTGTGGTGGGGCCTACTGGTGATTACTCTTCTATGGAGTTGTATTGTGGATATGTAAAGTAGGTAGTCTTTGAATAGAACTGCCTTGAGATGTTGGACTTCACAGCTCCACTCACATGTCTAATCAAGACAAAACATGTGCTGCCATTAAAGGTATATGCAAGTGAGCTGGGTTATGAATGCATGTGATAGAGGAGAATTAGTAGTGTATGAAAACATATTTTGCAGGAAAACACTTAAATAAACATTAATTAGCTCACCTTGAAGTTAGCAAAATTTCCTATGTTTATTAGCATTTGCATTTTATCGTGTACACCCTTAGAAAACTCCACCTCGATTAGCATAACATTCAAGTTGAGAATCGGGATAATACATTGTATCATTCTTCACCTCAGTGGCTTCTGGCGTGCTAGGTACAAGAACTGCAACAGCAACTTACTGTGATCTGTACCAGAGAGGTCAAAATCTGTATCTTGCTGTATTTCCTGTGTGTACCCGGCTTATGTAAGCCTCCTGTGGGTGTGAACCACTGAATTTGACTTTTGTGCAAATAATGTAATTAAACTGAACTCTTATATATAACACATGTTTTCATACACTACTAATTCTCTATCAGATGCATTCATAACCCAGCTCACTTGCATATACCTTTAACCTTCCTGGCGATATGATTATTTCAGTCCTGTCCCCTTCAAAATACCTTATTTTTTCAAGTGTTTGTTACAACAATATCTGATATTATCTTTTTCTATTTATTCCAGTGTTATTTACATCAACCTCTCCCAGTATAAGATGGGCAGTACCCTACGGAGCCTAGGAGTATTGCTATTCTTACTAGCAGCCTCAGGACATTGTACAAAAAGTTCTCCCAAAACAAGCAAAGGCACCTCGAAAAGACTGGCAAGATCTACAGAGGATGGGGATGACGTAAAAAAGTGTGGCTATACCTTCATGGTACCTGAGCAGAAAATCACAGGGCCCATATGTGTTAGCACCAAAGGAGCTGGTCCAAATAAAGATCAGGTGACAAGAATGGATTTGGAGAATCTTAAGGATTCATTGTCCAAGCAAAGGAGAGAGATGGAGATGCTACAAGTGATGGTAGACGTGGATGGTAATATTGTGAGTGAGGTGAAGTTACTGAGAAAAGAGAGCCGCAATATGAACTCCCGCGTGACCCAGCTTTACATGCAGCTTCTGCATGAAATTATTCGCAAGAGAGACAATTCACTTGAAGTTTCACAGTTGGAAAACAAGATCCTCAATGTAACGGCAGAGATGCTCAGAGCAGCCACTCGTTACAAGGAATTAGAAGTAAAATATGCTTCTTTGGTAAATTTGGTCAATAATCAGTCAGTAATTATTTCCTTGTTAGAAGAACAGTGCATGAGAGTTTTCTCCAGGAGGGATAACCAAGGCTCACCACCTCTGGTCCAGGTAGTGCCTCAACATATTCCTCAAAGCCAGCCATACACACCAGGATTGGTGGGTGGTAATGAGATCCAGAGGGACACATCATTTCCAAGAGCCAGGGATAGTAGACAGCCACCAGAAGCTCCTTCAGGAACAAGCAGTCCATTTCGGATTCCACCAGTAACAGTCGTCAATGAAGGTAAATTGTATGTAGTGATGTAACTTCTTAAAGTGTTTTTAAAGACTACAGAAAAATAGATCAAAGTATGCATTTGAAACACTACTAGAGAAGAGGGGAAATAAGGTGTTTTTACCGAACATACAACACCAATTTATTTTCATTAATGCATTGCCATGACTTTAAACTTAAAAGGAGATGGCAATCAGAAACGTAATACTGGCTTCTATGAAGTTCTTATTATGATGCTTATAGCGTTCTTATGGGCTTATAGATGTTAGTGCTAGATATATAAAACCCATTGTTCTAATCCATTTTCCTAAAAATAAATTTTTTTTTAAAGAAAGATCACACTAAGACAAAGCAGATGTTTAGGTTCTATCAGTAACCTTTTAAGATATCATCTCCTAAATTTCAATTTGAAATGTACCTCTTGCTTGAAATGCACATAAGCAAAGTCACTGGTCTCTGTACAGATACATATGAACTGTGTTGTAATGTCTCCAAGTTCCCTCCTACTTCACAAGAAAGATTAGCTCACAAACAGATCTTATACAATAATGGAGATTTTCAAACCTCACACAATTTGATAACAGGCAAATAATATAGGTGAAAAGCATGTATTGCAGTAATCTGTGATACCTTTTATTGGACACATTCAACAAGAGATGCAATTCTCTTATTTGGGCGGACGTATCTTCTTCCTAGTATTCTTGAGAATAGTTTTGAACGACAGAGAGACATAAACAGACACAAACAATGTTAATTTGTGGCTGGCTCCTAGATTTTTAGAAGATTTGTCAAGCCCTATTTTAAAATACTAGCATCACTTTAGATGGAATCTTCTTATTCCCACATAATGCAACAGAGATATAAATGGATTTGTCTAATGTAAAATGATTGCAACACATGCACTTAACCATTATTTCTTCCATTCACATTACTATATGTGGTTTGTGGAATTTATTGACTGTTCCAGTCGTTCCCCAAAACAAACATCTTATAAGATTACCATAGGTTTGTGAGGCTGCCCTTCTGTAGAATTCTAGGCCACAGATTAAATTCTCATTATTCCACATTTCAAGTTGAATCCAGTCCAAACAAAGCATGGCGAAGAGGATGAATTCTTAAAATCACAGCAAAGGAAAATAACTAAATCTCTGCTCAGATTCCATAGTTTCTCTAGTGAATGTATACATTTGCAAGAGGAGTCCGAGTACCTCTTTTCAGTAGTAACAGTATTGTCCAAAAGAACTACCTTACTTATCAATTTTCAGAAATTATTTACAGCAGCAAATACCATCACCCCCCTCAGTTACAAGTCTGATATGATGATATGCGAATGCTTTTGAAATTGGATGCTAAAATAGCAGATCACAATACTTTACCCCACCTTCTGGCCCCAACATAGCTTCAAAGTACAGGTAGACCACAATTATCTTGCAACTTATGGTCCCGGCAACTCCATTAATCTAGATAAAATATGATAATATCAGAGGGCACTTGAAATTCCTAAGACCGCCAGACTAGTTCACCCACGAATGTATTTAATTAGATAGTTACATAGTAATTGTGGTTGAAAAAAAAACTTTTAGTCCATCAAGATCAACCTTTTAAGATCTCCTCTGACCTGTGTAATATGCAGATTAACGATTAATTAACTGTTGATTGATCCAGAGGATGGCAAACCGAAAAAAAAACACATTGAAACATTGTCAATTGTCTCAAAAGGAGAAAAAATGTAAATCATTCATTAATATCATAAAATTCACATTTAATATGTGTTTTGGTTCATTTTCTAGCAGTCCATTATACTTTACAAACATAGGAGGGGTATAATTAGTGGTCAGAGGAGGATTGATGAATTATTATTACGTGACCTCTGTTGGTCTGGCAAAATGGCTAATCTGGCAAGACTAGAAAACTGGTGTATACCTGTACTGCAAAAAACAAAAAACATTTTATTGCAAGAATGTGAATTGATTTTTGTCTTTTGCATCTACTCTAAGCCATTTGCACTTCTAAACCAGCACAAGTAATTTGTTGCAAGATTAAGAAACAAGAATTTTAAAGTACAAATAGAAATATGAATACTTGCAAACCGAAGTAAAAAAAATAAAATATCCTGTAGTAAAAAAAAAAAAAAAAAGTTGGAATTACTAAATATTGTCCGTCACTCAGCTAAAGAGATCTTCCACCAGTGTGGCCTTTATATCAGGACCTAATTATCTTCATTATTGATGAATGGCTTACTGATTGATGGTTCCTTCTGCATATGATTTCTGAAGAGTGAATCTCTATTAATATGAAATAAGATGTGCAAAAGGAAGATATTAGTCCACTAATGAGATTTAATTAGATACTGAAAAAGACTTTAAGGAACTCATGAGCGATATGCGAGGCAAATTTAGAAACTTAAAAATATTATATTTTCATTGATAATTTATTATCCTTCCATAATAGGGACTTTTGCTGTGGCACTTTAACATATCATATACAAGATTGAATACAGTAGTCCTTTAACACTACCTATGTACCTTTGGGTTCCCTGGTGGTCCAGTGGTTAGGATTCGCTGCTTTCACCACTGCGACTTTGGTTTGATTCCAGTCAGGGAACCAAGAGGTCACACCACCCTGAAGCCAAGCAGGGTTGGGCGACCACCTAGTAAAACCAGGAGCTGTATACTGTGGCCCACTGGACAAGGAACTGGAAACCCACTCTAGTACATCTGCCATGAATACCAAGTGGATCAGCATGGTATGTTGCGGTCCATGAGGTCACAGAGTGGGACACGACTGAACGACGCAAACAAATACATGTACCTAAGAGCTAGACAGACAATGCACTGTAATCCTTGGAGGAAATGAGAGAAAACATTTGCGTCAAAAGGGTTTTGGGAAAAGATGAAAGTAGTACTTTAGGATGATGCAATTTTAGCTGCTTCTGTTAAACAATATTATTAAGAACACTGCCAGATGTGTACATGTCTAATCTTCTTTATGGACCAGGCGGAAATAGCCAACAAACGGAAAAATAATTAGTGACGGCTACAAGTATCCTAATTCTCAGAAATCAATGTAAGGGTCAAATAAGGATCAGACACATCAAACACAGCAAATATCCATTTCTCTAGAAACAAACAAAAGAGAAGGTGCCCAGATGACATCTAAGAATCAGACAACAATAAAATAGCTTCTATCTTTTGCGCTTAAAATTTCCACTTGGCAAAACAGTAAGGAATGTTTCATTCTTGCCAACTTGATCTTTCATCAGTTCTGTCAAATGCTTTTTGCTTCTTCTTACTAATGAAAATAGTAAGAAACAGTATTTATATATAGAGAGCGAGCAGGGAGTGAGTAACTACAGAACATATTTTATCCTTGTATTTTCTAATTTTACTTCCGTGACAATCAAATCAAATATGCAACTAGAAATATTGATTAAAGGGTTTCTTTACCCTCTAAAAAAGGCAGGTTTAACTTAAGTCATAGGGCCACAAGCTATAATTTCACGATATCAGAAAAATCTAATTGTTGAAGAATTAATTGCCTCACATGATATTTTGAAAGCTCGGTGTGATATTAACCTCTGGTGATTGGAGCTGGACAACACAAGAAGATCATTGTATAGCCTGGTCAAGGCCATTTAGAAAATAACTTCATACGTGTTAAAAATGCAGATGTACAATGAGAAGAAAATACCATATGCCTCTGGCAGTGGTGGACAACATGGTCCTAAGCAATGATTTCAATCTCTCTGCTCAAGAACCAGTGAATTAAAAGGAATGAAAGAGTAATTCAGGTGTGATAAAGCTGTGAAATATTCATACAGAAGAAGAAAGAACCAGAAATTATAGACAGCCATCATAGGACCAAGTTGATTTTAGAGTAATGGGAAGTCTAGTGAAATTCACGTTGTGCTGCATTATTACTATGCTTTTGAAGGCTCAGCTGGCTATGAAAATTAAATCGAAGCATATTGGACACCAACCAGTAAAACGCTGGACAAGCCTAACTTGAACAAAGATCCTTGACCTTTCATAGAAACATGAATTTGAATTATTTAACAAACACTCAGCAAGGAGATTGATTGGACAAAGGAAAAACTAATCTTAATATAAAACCTACAGGCACAGCCCATCCCTTCCCAATCATGTATATATAAAAGGAACACTATAGACTGGGAAAAACTCTGTATGTTTGTGAAAATTGTAACCAATGACCAACTTAAGCAGCTGTGCAAGCCGTAGTATAAAATAATTTTAACCCTAATCCTATTTATTCAAGTAGACACTGCTTGGGCTTGAAGGATTCCATGTTTGTGTCTTCCACACTTCCTGTTGGAATAGAGTCCAAGTAGGTGTATTCTGTTAATTTTTATTATCTATTATAGAGTGGCTCATTGTTCGATTCAGCTAAGAGTTCAGCATTTGACACTCCTCCCCTACAATATGTAAAAAGCAGCTTGATCAGCAACTTCCTCCTTGCACATTGAAAGGAAGTATTGCGTACATGGCAGCTTCCATGCACTAGCAGAGTCTGCTAAAATGAAGAATTTCTTGGAAAATGCTTTTATTCTCACGGCTTAAACTACTGCCAACGTACAACGATTTTCCTAATCTACAACTGTCTTAATTAGAACTCTGATCTGAGTAGTCCATGGGTGATTGTATGGATAGACATGCTTGGGAGTTTGAATACTTTACCAATCGCAACATATTTTTGTGAATCAAGATCTCAGCCATAAGGTAATCTTTCGATTAAATGCAGATGGACTAAAAAATGTTTGGAAAAATAAATGTAATATTAAATTTGTCTGAAATCTAAAAAAAACAGTCAAGTTAGTTAGGTGCCAGCCAAATATTTTTATAATCCACAGTATGGATAATATATGGCAATATATAAATAATAATAGTTGAAGAGTTAGCAGCTTGCAGTAAAATTTTAGGAGCCTTGGCACCTGGGATTTGTCAAACCCTGATGTAATGCATCAACGGACATCGTAACCATATGAATTATAGTGAATTCCTGTTTTTCACATTATAACTGCATGTGCAGCCCTCAACAAATAGCTAACCCCTGGAGACCAAAACACCAGAATCAGATTTCCAAAGCAAGAACACAAAGATCTCCATACAGGAGAGAGGACAACCATTGAAACACACACGTATATATGTATACATTAAGCTCACCAGACTTTAGCAGTGAAACTGTGGATGTAAAGTAAGTGTTATTGGTGTAATCTACACATTTTCCATCCACTCTTCCATGGAGCACTAACATTTCCCAGGCATCATGCACACTGAGCTGGAATAAGATATTTTAGATTGGATGGAGCACTCACATGGGACACTTGGGGAGCCAAGACTGAGCAACCAGGCCAGACAGTTTTAGGGGAAGGAGAAGATGTATAGTAGCTAATTCCTAAACATATCAGCTCTGTGTTCAATTTTCACATTCATTTGTGTTAAAATAGCTGCCACTATCCAACAACACTTGTCTGCCTATCCTGACACATAAGGACATTCCCAGAACAAAATGTTGTCAGGGTACAAAAGGGGCAAATCAGAGAACTGTTCCCAGAAATAGGAATATCTGGTCATGCTACAGAACATGCATAACGCCATTTCTTTCTTTATCTGCCTGGTAAACTAATGAGTAAACAAATACACAGGTCTTGAAAAGTGGAAATAAATAATTTGCTGGTGTTGTAAACCTGCAGGTTTACTATAGACTTCATCAGCCTAATTTAAAATTGGTTTTGGATAAGTAAAGAGGCTTTCATCATACAATCTCTTTCAAGCCTGTTGGAGGGCAACAGGTGGCGCCCAGCTTCGTCTGTAAAATTGGAGAGTATGTCCCGCTTCAATAATAGTCCATTTTATCTCTACACAATTAGCAAATAGTTTGCTCTTGCACTCAAAAAACACATATCCTCATTATTTATTCTTCCATTACCAATTCGTGCACATATATGTCTTTCCTACAGTGGGAATACCATGTTTGCTAAACATAAAACCGATATAAAAACCATTGTGAAACCCTTTTCAAGACTTGAGAGCCATATAGGAGTGCCCTTAAGTTATATATTTATAAAATGTATTGTAATACTTTTATACATAGATCGTTGTAAAGGTCCTAGACTTTGGTCCAAGGACCCGTGGTTAAGACATTTTGCACTGTGAGACATGATGAGTTTTGTAACCATGGCAAACCACCCAAGGGATCAAACTCTTCAAGTATGAGTGCAGTGTTCTCTTCTGCATTACTTAGAATATATGAATACAGTAAAATGCAAACAGTAGTTACTAAATTGCCTTTTTTTTTTTTTTATAAACTAGATTGATATTTAGAAAAACATATTAGCAGGAAGATATTCCATACCACACTTGATCATACTTTCTTTCAGTAACCTATGCACCATTCCTCTGCAAAGGCTGCTATGGGGAAAAAAATGATTTGCCGACATTTTGTTAACACACACACATACTGGTTTCCTCTAGTGACAAGTCTTCTACCTCCCCAGAATCAACTACATTGTCTAGAGCTGTGGCTCTAAACCTTTTTGATCTGGAGTCCAATTGGTTACTCTACAAATGATATGGTCTGTTTGATCTGGGGTCCAATTGATGCTCAAGGGCCACTTTTGAGATGCAGAACATTTTGAACAAAATACCATTACATGTGGCACACTAAATTTTCATTTACTTTTGCATTGATTTGAGTAGAGCACAATTTAACTGCATTCATCAATAATCTGTATATATGTTTAAAGTGTAAGGCTCACTTCATCCCTTATTGTTCCTGGTGATTGACAGCACTAGGCCCGGGACCTGCTGAGAACCACTGGTCTGGAGAACATTAAAATTAGAGCCTATGTTTGCATTTTTGTACGGTCTAAAATAATTCTACTCAAGCTCAAAAGAACACCCAGTAATTATTAGATTCCATGTGTCCTTTAAGCTTTTTGCAGAATGAGATGAAAAACTACATAAAAAATTTAGTCTTTTAAGAGAATTCATGACTATTAAAAAATCATTAATTGAAGTCAAGTTACAAAATCTTGGCTTTAATAACAGAAATTGACAGCTGAAAGCACGGCATGAGACAGTGTTTTACTTTTTCTTGCAAGGAGGGGAAGATGGAAGAATGTCCCAACAGCGATTAGATTCCTTTAACATAAGACGCATCTAATCTCTTACAGATGCTTGACATCCTAGACACTTTTGTGAGGTGTTTCCATCCTTACTACGAAGTGCTTATTAAACAACTTGTGGAATCTGGCCTGTCAGATTAGAGTATTTATAGAGTAGAATAAACAGTATTTGAGGGATAAATGGCATTCTGATAATTGCCTTACAATAACAAGCGGAAAGTTGAATATTCTATGAATTAATAAGATCAATCCCCAGAGAGCCATCCAACATCAGAAAAAGGACAAGTACAACTTTTGTCATAAAAAAGCAAACACAAAACATACAGTCTGGACAGAAAAAGAGAAATATAAGCTTTATACAAGAGAATGAAGCAAGTGCCACGTCAATATTCAGAAAATCATCCTGGGGATCCTAAGGGGCCTCACAGAACTCTTGACAAAGATCACAATTTTTTTTCCCCACACACACAAAAGTCTCTGTTTTCATTTTGATGGCACATCCTGTACAAAGCCATGCTGCGAGCACAACAAGCAAGAGATGAAATAGCAAACAGACTAAACAACAAGCTGAAATACCCTGGTTTAGGAACAAACAAATAGGTAAAAAAATGTTTAAGCTTGGGGAGAAATCCAAAACACACTGAAAGGTTTTGCGCTGTGGTATCCATTCAGTAGGCCAAGAAAGAATACTTTGGCTTGCTTTGTTTACCTTATACGTGCAGCCTAATATGCCATTGACTTCAGAAATGTACAATCTTTCAACAAACTGGTATTTAACCAAACAGTCGGAAAAAAATGAACAAAACAAGTAGAAAGAATGGAAGTTTTTAGGCACTGCAGCGTAAGAGAAGTGAATTGTTTCTCATAATCCTTTTTAAAATTATTTTAGGTCTAAAACTTAAGTGGAAAGACCATAACATACAGGTCAAAAGGCTAAAAATGTCACATAAAGTGGGAGATGTTACGGATGGACAGATAGCTAGTGTGCCACCTGTTTGTTACGATACCTATAACAATTCAAATACGCTATTCATACATATTGAAAAGCATGCAACACCAGAAGCTCACTTGAATTTAGGTTTAATAATCCATATAATGTAAACTTTTCTTGAAGAGGATCTCCCAAGGTCACCAAGTTACCATTGACTTTGGGATTAACTTTCACACAAACTAACTACAGGAGCGAGAAATCTACAACAAACATTTACTTTAGCGAGTATTCAAAGCATATAATGTAAACTGTAGCCTTATACTTGTGGGCATAAGAACTGGGGGGAATGAGGGGGACATATCCCCCACTTCGCCCAAATTTTCGATGTGTGTATCTATTTGTAGAAAAGCTGTTGTGTGTTTTTTTTTTTTTTTAAATTTCAGCTCCTACAACCATGCTTAAAATACTTTATTTGCTATGGTGTATATAATTGACACTGCTCTTGATTATGGTGGATGAGTGGAGCGAACTGCATGAGATGAAACAGAGTAGAAGATCATGTTTGATCATCATAGAGGACAATTAGCAAACAAACAAAGAAACAAACAATGTGCAGCTAGTTTTTAAATGTTCTTCAAAACGAATAAACACAACCATTTCACTTTAGGATACTAATTGCAATACAACATACTAAAAAAAAAAAAAAAGAAAAAAAAGAATAAAACATTATCAGTGATGCCAAATTGTAAAACACTTTCTCTTCATTATATAGGCCCTTTCAGAGACTGCCAGCACGCCAAGGAATCAGGATTTTCCAGTAGCGGGATTTACTTGATAAAACCAGACAACACCAACAGACAAATGCAATTATGGTGCGAGAATAACTTGGATCCTGGTGGCTGGGCAGTAATACAGAGAAGAATAGATGGATCATCAAATTTCTTCAGGAACTGGGAAACGTACAAGGTATGGGGGAAAAAATGGTAATATTAAAGCACACACACTGTTCATTTTTATATACACACTTATGCAAGGATAAAATAAATATTCATCCAAAGCCAAATAAATGTGTACAGCCAACTAAAGATGCATATCCCTTGACCTATTTAATCAGAGCAAAAGCTGATCATTTTCAGTCTTTTTAGGGTAAAACTAGCCATTGTCCCTTCGGTGGACACTTTATTGCATGTAGGAAGGAATGTACTAAAATGTGATATACAAATATATATATATATATATATATATATATATATATATATATATATATATATATATATATATATATATATATATATATATATATATATATATATATATATATATATATATATATGTATGTTTGCATTCAGTTTTTTTTTTAACCATCAAACATTCTTAATTCTTTAAGTAAAATCAGGAAGATTTTGAAACCTACTTCCTTTAATGTCATTTTAAACGTTTTGCTGTTGAGTGGATTGTGCTGTCAGTGGAAATGTTCCAGTGCGGATTTGAGGAGCCGATCAGGAAACAGCACACTTACTGTACATGTCACCTCTCCGTGTAGAAAGGCTTTGGGAACATTGATGCGGAGTACTGGCTGGGACTGGAGAACATCCATCAGCTGACTAACCAAGACAACTACAAGCTGCTCATTGAGCTGGAAGACTGGAGCAATAAGAAAGTCTATGCTGAATACAGTAGCTTCCGCCTGGAGCCCGAGAGCGACTTTTACAGACTGCGCCTGGGAACATATCAGGGGAACGCTGGGGACTCCATGGTCTGGCACAATGGCAAGCAGTTCACCACATTGGACAGGGACAGAGATACTTATACAGGTAATGCATAGATGTATTAAGTTGTACATCCTTAGGTAATTATTTAAATATACAACATTAATTCTATGCACATCATTACATACAGAAACATTTAGCAGTAAAAATGTCCTCGTCTATGCAATAGAATAGAACTGGCACAGAAAAGGGCCCAGTTATTGCAGAAGTTAAAAGTGCACATTAAAATAAGCATAACTGTAATTGGTTGTAATTACAATTTCAATGTGTAATTGCCTTAAATCCAATCTAGAAAATAATAGTTATTTTTTGTATCATTAACTAAAAGATCTGCAACCAAATGTTTTATCAATAACAATTAAGATTAGTAAAAGGGTAAAAGTGGAAGAGTGTTTTCGGATGGGAAAACAGTAATTGACAGATGCATCCAACAAATTAACAATTACATTGAACTGCTGAATGTCTTTACTTTAAAATGGGCATGCTTATCTTCTACATTAAGCCTCGCTACTAACTTTAAATGCCGTTAATAAGGCCTTTAGCTCTGAGGCCGGGTCTTTGTGCATAAAAGCAGTCTAACGTCTACATCAATTTTAAAGAGATTTCACAATCAATTGCATTTATGTTTCATTTATCAGTTATTTTTATTTATTTAGTATGCTGGAAATTTTCTGTGTCACAATAAACATATTTATGTAAATGCAAATGGATCTAAAAAAAAAATGGTGTTAATTTTTCTTACTAGCAATGTAAAAACTAATTACATAAAAGAATACTCATTTGCCCCTCTGTATATAGAACTTATTACGAGAATACTTAGTGACATCCACAAAATGTGTTTAAATAAATAGAGTCAGGTTAATAAAAATGTAAATTTAATTGATTTTATATTTTTTCTTGATAGGTAACTGCGCTCATTTCCATAAAGGCGGATGGTGGTACAATGCCTGTGCGCATGCCAACCTTAATGGCGTTTGGTACAGAGGAGGGCATTATCGGAGCAAGCACCAAGATGGCATTTACTGGGCAGAGTACCGAGGTGGCTCCTATTCTCTTAAAAACGTCAAAATGATGATCAGACGCATAGACTGAAAAACAAGCATTGGGTGGGTTGGTTCTCAAAGACAAGCTGTAATGGTACCGGAACTGAAATTAAACATGACTTACACTTGGGGAAACAGTTTCCTTATACCTTAAACGGCGCAGTAATATAAAAAAAGTAAGGTTGGCCATGTATTGAACTAAAGTTTGTACAAGAAAAACATTTGTGTTTACTCAGTGACTTTTAAAAGCTGTTATTTCTCCATATGGTCATCAGCACAAATAATGGACATAAAATGAAAATCATCTGGAGCAGAGCAGTTGAGAGCAAGGTGAAAAATTTACTTGATAACGATAGAATTGCAAAAAATACACAAGAGCAAGAATGTAAATCCGTTTAAAAAATGTAAAAATTCTGTCACATTTGTTTATAGCAACTCCGTGCAATGCTACTTAATAAGTTGATACTATTATGTTTGTGAAATTCAAAGACTAATTCCACTACATGAGCTGTATTGGTGCTAAGGCAGCAATTTATGATTTTTTATCAAACTTAGGAGTTAGCCAGGTTAGTAAAGAGCCAGACAATCTTACAGAATGGCGTTTACATATAGATATACATGGAATAACCAAAAAGCTAGGTACTAATAGTAAACTTTCAGGAACCATGGCTCCTGGAATATGTCAAGCCATGCGCTATGGCCCCACTACGTTCATCTTGGACTCCAGTAATTCCTCACACAAGTTCCTGGCACGCCCATAATAAAAAAATAAAAAAAATTAAGTCAAACAAAGGTCTTTTCCATGACATGACAACTCATCATAGTGACAAACAATTTTGTAAAATATAATTTATCTTGCTTTACTTGTTTTCATTTTCAATGACTTGATTTATAAATTTTAGCTGGATGTGATCTAATATCTATAATTTAATTTGGTCATTGCTCAGACAAGAGCTTGGGATTAAGGCCCAAGTTTCCAGACATAATAGCTGCAATCAGTAAATCTTTAAGACAAGCACATTAATTGTTTCATTTTCTATAAATCAATTATATGTCAATTCCCAAAATTCAACGAGGTCTTTTCTGTGAAGAGAGATACATTACTATAATTTGTTAGAAACTCATGGTGTCCAATGGGAGTTTCCATTTGATCACAAAGTGATTGCACATTTGGAGCTGATTAAATCATCTTGTTTAGGTTGTTGGTCGATGTCAAACACTGTACATCTGTTTTCAATAGTTAAGCATGGACTGCAGGGAGAGATCATCCAATATAAAAAGTAGAAGACAAAATGTATATGCAGAGCAATTTCATTAAAAACAGAAATGTTCTTCAAAACTGAAAATCCTCCAAATTATACAGTTATGGAACAAAAACAAAACGATGGTTACTTGAGTGGGTCAACTATGTAGCTAGCAAGCAACAGCCAATGGCATTTCTTGTCCTTGCCTGTGGAAAGTGTAACACTTAGTATTTAAAACCGTCTTGATGTAAACCAGAATAATCTGGGTGGAGCAAAAATAAAAAAGGAAGAGTTTTATTGGAGGAATAGAGGTATTGTATTCATAGGAGCTATTTATACATTATAGAAATATTTAGAAGCTAGAAATTACATGTTACGCACCTATGTTAACTGGATACATGGGTGCATTCCTGCCTAGGCTCATGACACCGAGACCTAGAGCAACACATTGTTAGAGGGCCACATGCTGCATTAAGATGTAGTGTAGTAAACTGAAATGTCTGTGCAGAGAAATATTGATACATAGTGGTATTTCTATGGGTGTACTTGATATTTTCTGACATACCACATTAAATATGGTTTAGAAAATGCCCAACATATTTACAGCTAGATCGGAATAAAGTTTGTACTACAGGTATCTTAAGTGGCTCAATAAAAAACACCACAAGATGTATAAAAATAAAAAGTATATTACCTAGAACAATCAGTGGGAACATATGGAAATCTTCAAATATTTATTTCAAGTATCAAACTGTAAATGTTGGAAACATTGAAGAGCAGCTTTATCCACCCCTTGTAGCCATTAACAGTGTAGAATGGGCAGATATTATGTACAGTACTTTCTTTCACAAATCGGTAAACAGACGCCATAAACACATTTTCCCCCTGCTGATATAACTCTATGAACCCCTAATGTACAATACTTAGAGTGTGTTCCTTTGAAGTACTATAAAATATTATAGACCAAAAATGTTGTCATACATTTAAAAACAGAGATTATGTCCCATGGAAAATAAATTATATTAAAGAGAATTAGCCCTAAACCAACAAATAGGCAGATAAAAACACTGTGTTTGATCACCCCTTTGTCTTACCAGTGAGCTAAGAAGTGTAAAGATCTCGTTAAGTGTGTTTTCTTATCAGATTTTTTTTTTTTCATTGGTTTTAATTTAAAAGACACATTATGTTCCACAGACCTCACCAACCCGTTATCTGTAAAATATCTGCACAGTGGAGAAGAAAACAATTAGACTCAGAAAAGAAAAATATGGACAGATTACATAAATCCTATTACCCTAGCTATGTATCACCCTGTACTTACTAAATAGTGATCCAGTCCTGAATGCTGTCCCTAGGCTCTCTCACCAGCTCTACAACCAGCCAAGCGTGATGCTGCGTGTGACGTCACTAGTCCGCGCCCACCATGAAAGCTTGAATCGCCACTGGTCTACACTATAGATCAATTGTTGTTCATACCAAAAAACTAACTTTTCTGATGTTTAAAAAGTGATATTTCAAAGTGATTATATATATATATATATATATATATATATATATATATATATATATATATATATATATATATATATATAATATTATATAGTGGCGTATTACTAGACTGTAATGGAGCTATCCAACATAACAATCATATTGCAAATGATCCCATACTGCTCTCCAGTAGACCTAATTATAGAACTGGCAGTTATAGATAATACATTCCCATTGTGCGGGTACAAACAACTTGCCTACTCAAGGTTTCCTCAAACCTCAGTAAATTGATCTGCAGAAACCAAAATGTTACATCCCACAGCAGAATACTTGCAATAAAAAGGTAATAAAAAATGGTTGAATTTTGAACAAACATAAGGTCCTCAAGTGCATAAAGCTTCACTACTAACCCATGGTCATTTCATTAATGTAACGGATAGGGTTTCTTTAGAACAAACACATTTACAACACAAAAGATAAAATCGATGAGAGAATGGAGCTTTTGGATAAGAAAAATGTGCACATAAAAAATAAACTCAAAAGGGGTGTGAGAGAAGATGTGTTTTTATGTCAAATCATGGTCCCAAAAGACCGACCTATTTGGATTCTTGGCAACCGGCAGAAATGTGAATAAACCAAACATTTAGCTCTGGCCAAAATTAGTGAAGGTTGAAAGGCCAACACCTGAGAACTAGTAACAACCGTAACCTCTGCCATTTACTCTTCATGATGTATGAGACTCGAAAGAGCCAGACATGCATAGTAATACATCAAGAACTTCATCTTATAACCGACCTCCATACAACCCAAAGAGAATAACCACAAAAAAGTCAACAGAGCTATTCAAACATTGGATCGCTACCTTGTCATGGCGATGGGACTTGCGTACTTCAATGAAGCTGTGAGCAATACCATGTAGGGTCACAGAAGATGGGCAGCTCATAGAAGAGAGATCAGACAAATCAACTGGAGAAAGAACTGGCAATCCACTGCAACATATTTGATAACCTTACGGATGAGCACAACCAGAAACAAGATGTACCTGGGAGATGCAGTCCATAGGGTTATGGAGAGACGGACACGACTTAACAAAAAGTCAAACATATCCTCAATAATATTTCGAAACAAAATGGCACATTTATTTATTGACCTTTCAGGAACTATTGAATCAGAATGGATTAGAAATAAGTAAATGTGTAAACACATAAAACCTCAGATCTACAACAGTTAGACACCAGAACACAAAGCAGGAATTCTGCTACAACAGCACTCTGCTAATTATGCAAAAGAGGTGGAGCCAAGTAATACAGCAGATCAGGCAGAAACATATACAAGTAAGAACTTTAAAATATAACTACTAGAATTAGAAAGTATAAACATTATAAACCAAGTATACTTAGCATGTAAGATCATTTTAACAGCCATTATGTTTATAGTAAAGAGATCCTTTAAGAGTCTTGGAACGGTTTGTATAAAAATACTAAGATAACATAAAGGCAGAAATTTGAAATATTGGCTCCAATTAATACATGTTTCCGCACGGATACATAATAAGAGACTCTACTAACCTCTCAATAGAACAATTTAAAAGAAATAGTTACTTTTTCTGATATACAAATGCATATTCCTTAGATGTGTAATAATGAAAAATATGAACATTAAATATAAAAAAAAATGGTGGTGAATCATTTGTTTGGGTTAACAAAACATTATACATGAATATCTTTACTAGCTCCATTGGCTAAATTAATGTATTTCAGTTTTTGTGCAGAGAAACTGATAATGGGCCACTGCACAGCGAAAAATCAAATACATGTTTGAAAACTTTAAATCTGACTAAAAACATTACTAAGTAGGATAAAAGTCACACAGATCCTTTTTACTTAGGAAAATAAATGTTGGTGCCTCTGGATGAATCCATGACACATTGGTAGGAGGTGTGTGTGAGTGGGGAGTTTACATTTCTAGAGGGCTATGGTTGCATCATTTGATGCAATGTCCTGCTTCTGGGCCAGTAAGGGGGAAGGGGTGTAGTGTTGATTTCAACTTTACCCAGTTATCAATCAAAGGCTCTGTAATTCTCCTCTCGCTGATCTCCTTGTGAACTGATTTTTGCTCAGTAGACACAATAATGGTACTACTGCCTGTGCGATTCTATATTACCTTGGTACAGATTACGGTTTAGGTAAAGGACAATGACAATCAACTGACATATTTGCATTGCATACATTTAAAAAGGTATTAAACATTAACATGGATTGCTGCTTTGTTGTGGTGAAATAAATAGTACCTATTTATCCCCTTCTGGACTTTTACCTTGTCGTGGTGAAGGGGCTTGTGTACCTCAATGAAGCTGTGAGCTATACCATGTAGGGTCACCCAAGATGGGCAGGCCATAGCAACGAGGTGAGACAAATTGCAGTCTGGAGAAGGAACTGACAACCAGTTCCAGTATCACCAAGAAAATATTATGGATTGGAACAACCAGACACAAAATGTGCCTGGTATACTGCAGTCCATAGGGTCATTGATAGTCAGACATGACAGAACGACTAAACATTATTAAACGTTAATCACAATTAATTCTGAGAACTAAACCAAGCTTTTGAGATAGACAGTCTGGTTACATCAGACAGGCTTTTGGATCTTACATGCCACTGAATCCACGTTTTTATGCAAAAACTGGCAATGGAAAGGCTAAAAAAACTTTTTTTAAATTCCCCTTTGAACTTCTGTGCAACAATGTTACGACTCCTCACACAGACAAAATGAGCACCGGCTGAGTTATGGAAGCCTATGGAGAACTCATTTACTGCCTCTAGACTGGACAGGTTGCAGCAAACACTTCCACAAATCAAAATTTACTAGAGGGAGATACTGACAGTGCTGTATTTTCCATTACTTTTGGATTTGTTTTGTTTTTTAAACATTTGGGGCATTCTAGAGTTCAAGAAAAATGAGTTTGTTTTAATACTTAAAGCCTACGCCTTCAAATGTATGCTAAACAAGTAAGTAAGCTCCATGTCCCTTTAAATTCTATAAAGGCATTTTTAGTACTACGTTTAACTAGAAGCTTATGGCGATGAAGTGTTTGCGGAATAAAAGTTGTGTTATTGATTATGTCTGACAACATGTACAAAGAAGAGAAATACAAATTAATCAGGTAAAGACCAGATCACTATAATACAATGTGAGGATGGAGCAAATTAAACAAGCAAGTTCTACCTAGGCTAAAGTTTCTTTTAGAGATGGTCTATGTAAAAAACAGTTTGCAAGGTACTCCTCCATGTTTGTGGAGATGTTAAACTGCTATTTTAAATTTCATTTTCATCATGGACCCTTAGGAAGTTGATCTGATTGGGTCAGGAGGCAGCTCAAGAGCCAATCAAGTTGCAGCTAGGTTCTAAGCTGCAACAGATACTTTTGATCCCCCTAGAGGATGTAAAATCAACTAGTGTTTAGGTGAAACTTGCCCTTTAAGACCACATCATTTGTCTGTTCTGCACAACATCAATGTTATTTTGGAGCCAAATGGCTAGAAAACCAGAAGGCGGGATGGTTTCAGAGCTCCGCAATGAAGCTTTGTGCCTTCTCAAAGCAACTACAGGCAGATAGGGTTAAAAAAAATGTACAGGAGGAGAGAGGGACTGAACCGTGCAGCTGCCGATGAGACAATGGTAGTTTAAACTTCCCCTGTGTATAGTATGGATCAGGCACAACTAATCTTATAGATTCATTTACCATATACATATGAGAGATTGTTCAGTCTTCATGCAAATAGTGGTGCGCTGAGTTATCCAGTAGAGTAGATACTTTTGCAATAAAAAAGAAAAGCCAAACAATGGTATCTTTAATAGCTAAGCATTGGCAGTTGTAGCTGCCACACATAACTGTGTATGTACAGGCTTCCACTCTACATCCCAAATCTCCAACTTCTAGAAGTAGATCACTGGAAACTAAAAAAAGATGCCACAGATGCATAATTATATATAAAAGTAATACATATGGGGCTATATTTTTTTACATTGAAATACCAAGTTCCCTACTTCAAATGTATTTTTACAATGCAGAACATTTTCAGTTTATGACCACAGTGGTCCTTTAAAACAATTATAAATTACTATCCCTGGCCCATGTCGCATCCTGCTCCAGATCCAAGGCACAGACAGACGGTTTCAAGCGCCCCTCATGGAGTGACCCCATCAGCTTATAAGACACTGGTAACCATATGTAAAATTGTATGTCTTAAAGGCCATTACAGCTAATTAGGCAACATATGCAACTTGACTTCTACAATATTGTCTAGTCACAGCAGTGCCATGTTTCCAGTTTATGTAGTAAGCCTCACAAGCATCAAAAAAAGGAGGGGGTGGTGGTAAAATATATGTTTTGATGGGAAAAGTATTTGGGAAGTCACAAATCATCCTCAACATACAAGATTTGCTGTGTCTCCGTTAGCACAGCTGCCATCTGGAGGAAGCATGAATGACGCAACTTTCGTGGAATGGGAGAAGACTCCAGAGAATGTGAAAGGGCTAGTATAGCCACTTCTCTGTACATCGTACAAATGGCAAGAATGCAGATACAAGGCATGTGAATTAAGTGCTATTCAAACATACTCTTGACGAGTTCCAGTCATACAACACTTCAAACAAAGATATATACAGACCAAGACTGAACCGAGCAAATGGTACATCTATATCAACAAAGGGATACAAAGGAAAAACAAAGATACCATAATTATGAGGTCATTAAGTGCACAAGTTACTGAGTTAGAGGAGCAAAAATTCTCAAGTCTTCAAATGAAATAATATTTTGGACTTGAGCTCTTACAGGGCCCCCATCTCCTCCTGTATTAATCTATATATGTACAGATGTGCCATCTTGTCTTATTACGGTCTTTAAGTGTATGTAAAACTTTATCCATGTGTTTATTGTACCCCCTAACACGACAGAATCTGCTGGCACTCTATGTTTAAAAGAAAATAATGAGAAGATCAGACAAAGAAAAGAAAGCAAACAAAGCACCAAAATATTTAAAACTAGGTATGGGTGAGATAAATGCGCGTTCTACATATCAAGTCTGAAGGTGATAGGCTTCTTTAAACAGATGAGTTTTTAGTGAGGTTTTGAGGAAGGATAGTCTAGGAGCGAGGCAAGGAGTTCCATAGATTAGAGGCAACACAAGAAAAGTCCTGGAGGCGATAAGGGAAGAGATAGAGAAAGGTCATGAGCAGAGCGAAGAGGACGGTTGGGAGAGTATTTTGAGATGAGATCACCAATTCAAGAGGGTGTATTGTTGTTAAGTCATGATTTTGAATTTTATTCTGGAGGCTATAGAAAGCCAATGGAGTGACTGATAGAGGTGCTGCAGAAACTGAGCGTTGTGTATGGTAGACGAGTTTAGCAGATGCATTTGATATGGATTGGAGTGATGACAGACGGGTGATGGGAAGGCCAGCATGGAGCGAGTTACAGTAGCCAAGACGAGATATGATGAAAGAGTGAATTATAATTTTAGCAGTGTCTTGTGTCAGATAGTAATGGATTTTGGAGGGGTTTTTTTTAGGTGACGATGACAAGATTTTGTGATTGTATATGAGGAATGAAAGAGGGCAGGGTCCAGTAGATCCCCAAGACAACAGGCCCGGAGGTAGGAGTGATGATGGCATTGTCAACAGACAAAGTGAGGAGTGGAGGCGGAGGAAGAGTGTGGGAAGATTAGAAGCTCAGTCTTTAACATATTGAGCTTGAGTTGACGGGCAGACAAAGGAAAATATGCTAGAGAGGCAGTTGGCATCTTTTGTTCTGGTACAGAGAGGTAGATTTAAGTCGTCTGCATAGAGATGATGGTGAAACCCAAAATATTTAATTAGGGTACCAAGGAAGGATGTATAAATGGAGAAAAGGAGGGGGCCTAGAGCAGAACCTTGTGGTAACCAAATGTCAGAGCGAGGCAAAGAAGAAGTGCCAGAGAAGGAGACACTAAAAGCTTAAGCAGGACCATGTGGTATTTTATACAGATCGTGTGGTCTTTTGGACTCCAGCTCACATGATGAACACAAGCACTAACTTAATGATTTCTTCATGTCCAAGGAGATGCAATATTCAAAATTCATTTAGCAGTACATAAAAAATAATCCATGTTTTGCTTCTAATTCACTTGCATCTCTAAGCCTCTAAAGAACAGTTGATTGATTAAATCCAAACCTCCAAAGAACAAAAACACATTTCAAGCTTTGTCTACTGGAAAAAAACATATTTATACCTTTGAAAATACAATCACAGCTGTAGTGAACACATATGTTGCAATAATCTGGGGCAGTAAAACACACAGTACATTTTGGAATAGATATTGGCCATACTTCCATGTCCTTTGGGAAGGTCCAATGGATGGCCGAAAAAAAACGGTTGCTCAGACTTTCCTTTCCCAGACAGTGACACCGAATACAAGCTCCTCCACATGTCCCTGTTATTCATGGCAAGAACAAACTGCTGCTATTTTGTTTTGTTTTTAATTATATTCAGATTTCAAGCAATAACTCACAACACTTCTGCTCATGAGCTTCCAGATAACACAGTTGCCAGGAGAGAAATATATAGGAAAGAGATTTACTGAACTTAACTTGGAATAACAAACTGCTGCTCTGGTTAAAAAAATCTGATTGTACGTACAAATCTTTATTTTTATGTCAGTAGTGACCCATTTATTACCAAAGGCACTGGTAAGGTTTTGTACGGAACGAGTTATATCACAAGAAGGCAATATGGCTGGGGTACAAGTCCCTGATTAACATAGGCGTTGCTTAGGTCAGAAAGCTTGGAAGAGGGGCCAAAAGTGTAATGAACATTGGATCTCTCTAATCTCTATTGCAGACAAGCTACTCCCAGCCAAAACGCAACAGATTTCCATCATGAACAAAATAACTTTCACAGATTATATATCTACTAGTTAGATATAACTGGTCTTCTACTATTAGAAACTAATTAATTAAACCCTTACACAACGTCTGGCCAGTCACCAAAAGCCATTAAAGCATCCCAGGTGTGCAAATGTTTTAAAGAGGATGCAAAGCCAGGTAATGGTCAGGGAGACATAATGTAGGAAAAATACAAAAACAAGCCAAAACTAAGCTTAATGTATTGTGTTATCCAAATATCTGTCACTGCTCTTTCACGCCAACACAGCAGTCATGAGCGCAGTTTTCCGGACGCCAGCCTACAAATTGTAACTACCTAAGTTCTGAGGGAAAACCAATGCATTAAGGCAATGAATGGCTTGCAATTATTGTAAATGAAAGACTGTCTAAACAAGGTATTTTAGCTCAACATTATTAGCCTTGTTTCAGTTTTATTGCACAGAGAAATAATAATAAATCATTTAAATTAGTTAGTCTGTCTCTGAAATAAATGTGTATTCTGTGAAAACGGTTCCTAAATGACTGGCGCCAAACAGTCTTATGTCTAAAACATCAAACTTTTTCTTGTAGTGGTAAGCAGTGATCAAGACTTTTTTTGCTTAAATAGTTTATGTTCATCTTTATTTTTCTATAAAATGACTTGATAACTACATGGTATATCCAATCAATTGATTTTACTAGTTTACTTGATCCTGGTTTGGGTGCTTATTTTTGTATAAAAGGGGGATTTTTTTTTTACCTCAACCCAGCCTGATTGCATTGCCCTGTGCATCCCTCAAAGCCTTTGTAATTCGTATCCATCTCCACACTTCAGTATCCATCCAGATGGAAGACTAATTAATATGATAATTTCAGGACCCACTAGTTATATCCATGGCATTCCATCAATCAGGGTGCACCCTCCACTTCAGAGTTATAATATTACTAGTAGTTTACCCATCATATTACATGCGTCTTTCCCCCCTCCTCCTCCCTCCCCAGTGTCTCTTTCCCCCTCCTCCTCCCTCCCCAGTGTCTCTTTCCCCCCTACTCATCCCTCCCCCTTTTGTCTCTTTCCCCCTCTCTGTCGCCACATTGCACATGTGCGGCTGGCATGTACGGAATCCTTACATATGCAGTAGTGCACTTACTGTTACTATATTCATGTTATGATATATACATAAATCTTAAGAGGCCACTGTAGTGCATTTCAAAGTAAAGTTCATATGTTTCTTGGGCAGGAACTACTAAAAACAGCATGAAGTTTAAAATAATCAAAGCAGATATATTCGTTTATTTGGAATGGATCAGTTTTCCTTCAACCAGAGCTCTATCAGGAAGCTGGACTAAAAAAAGTCTGACCAGTCAGATTTTGGTTCAAACTGAGCATGCTTGGTAAAAGGGATGGGCTATAATGGTTCAATGCCCTGTCACTGGGTGGGGCCAACAGGGCAGCTGACAGCATGTCACAAGACAGCAGTTAACTCAGTAGGTTGGGGCTATGATCTATGACAATACATAGTCCTGTCTGCTTCCAAGCTCCATAATGGTACAGCTACACACACACACAGAGCTGGCCATGTCCCCTACTAAGGAACAAGGAGGTGGAGAAAAGCAGCTCTACTTATGGGGAAAACAGACAATTAATAAAAGTTAAAAAAAAACAAAAAAAAAACATATGAACCTTACTTTTAAAATCATTACAGGTGTCCTTTAATAAAATCAAAGCATATAACATGTATGATAAAGTGCAAACTTTGCAAGCACTTGCAAAAAAGATTGTTCAAAATAAATCACCAGGAAATTTTTCTCCTCCGATCTCCAGTTCCAAGAAAAATGATATCTTCTGTAGAAGCCAGAGAAGACTCCAGAGACTGCACACTAGGAAACACTTTTTTAGAATGGGGGGAAAAAAAAAGAAAAAGAAATCCATCTTCTCTCAGCAATTGTTGCCAAGGAACTTGTTATGTGCATAAGAGCTCATGTGTTTCTTGGGAACATTTCCAGAGAAAGTTTACACAAAAGAGACCGTCTGCATTATAGTCAAAAGAAACTGAAATCAGAGCAGAATAGTAACATCCGATAGCAGTATTATAATAAACTATAAGCTATTACAAAATATTTAGTCACTGCTCCCATGAATATAAAAATATACAAATTACTCTAAGACAAAACACAAAAATATCTGCTTTTAGAGGGTTGGTATAGTTCAACAAAAATTGCACGTATTTGTGAAGTGTGTACAAACTAACACTGGCTAAGTAAGATATTAAAATAAAAAACATTTTTGCAGAAAATCAAGATTTTTTAAGTTTGTTTATGAATAGAATAATTAACATTTTTAAGACACATAATTGAGGTTGAAGACACATAATTGAGGCTAAAAAAAAGAAGAGTTCGTTCATCAAGTTCAGCCTTTTTGGATATTCTCTGATCCTAATATGCGGATTGTTAATTAATTGGTAATTGATCCAGAGGAATACAAACAAAAAAAAACATTGAAACATTGCCAGCTGTCTCAAAAGGAAAAAAAAAATTCCTTCCTGACCCCAGATACTGGAGATCGAATTCCTTTCCTGGATCAATACTCCTCTCTAATTAGCCAGGATAGCCCTGAATGCCCTTTAAAAAAAAAAGTATATCCAATCCCTTTTTAACATTATCTATCGAATCCACTGTCACCACCTCCTTTGGTTCAACAGATTAACCACCCTTACTGTGAATAATCCTTTTCCTTCTAATCATTGCTTATATACAGAAAGAGAAGAAATAGACATGAGAAGGATTTGTTAGCTAAATAGATCTGATGCTTTCCATCACATGCTTAGAAGCAGGAAGCTTTCATCTCGAGTTGCAAGCTATTGTCCCTTTAAATTTAAAAATGGCCCAACACTCAAGAGCACCTGGATGCCTCCATGTATCAGCAGAGACATACAAAGGCTTTCTATAATTCATTTTTATGGCTATCCCTACCTAGTTATGCTTAGTCTGAAAGTGTGCCCTATCAGAAACCATATTCAAATACTACTCCATGTCCATCTCTTCATTCTTCAGTGAGAATTCCTAGGTTTGCTCCTCAGCCAATCACAGATCATTTCCTGTGATGTAATTTCCCTGTGAATTCCTGAGACATTGGAGGACATATGATTTCAGTGTTAGCAGGAGGAAGAGGAGACAGGATGTATTCTAAAATAATTTTACTGAATACAATGGAAGAAACACAAAACAGCGGTTTTAAATATAAATAATAAAATTACACCATGTGTAGGAATCAAATCAAATTCATACAGTCCCTTAAAGGAACACTGTAGTCTCTACTTTTATCATGACAAGGTAGCGATCCAAAAGGGGAAAAACATCTTACTTACTCTAATAATTTATTTAGGATTTCCGCTTCTGGATCGCTACCTTGTTGTGGTGAAGGGGCTTGCGTAACTTGATGAAGCTGTGAGTTCTACTGTGTAGGGTCACCCAAGATGGGCAGGATATAGCAGAGAGGTATGACAAACCGTGGTCCACTGGAGATGGAACTGGCAACCTACTCCAGTACCTTTGCCTAGAAAACCTTATGGATAAGTACGACCAGAGACATTTTAACGATAGCTGTGCTTGTGTGTGGTGGTCCATAAGATCATGGCGAGTCAGACACGACTGAACGACTAAAGATCAAGATGTTTTTAGAAAATGTTAAAGATAGAAATAACCTTTAGTTTACTACCTCTTGTATGCAAATATATGTAGTTTTGGCCTACTGCATTGTTGTTTTATGAATATCTCCCCCATCTGTTTTATCTTAAATTCCAAGGCTTCTTCCTCCTTGAATAGAAGAGAACAGCAGCCTACGGTCTATAAAACTACAAACAATAATTCACTGAGTAGCAAATAACTAATCCCAGCCTCCAAGATTCCCATACTATGAAATAAATAGATAACACATAAACAAATTATTTTTATTTTTTTCCTTCCTAAATAGCTTTTGCCCACTATTAATACTAGTTCCTTAAAATGTAGTGACCCTTTAATAGCAGTATAATTATGCTGGAATTACTAGATTAGATTGCAGGGCACTTGCATTGTGCTATAGATGTGACAAAAAGGCCCCTTCCCATTGGATAAACATATTGTTAACTCGCAATGGAGCTGTCTCACCTCTACTGGAATTCTGTTTTGTATATTTATTCATATTATTGCATGATAATGGTTTAAAATCTAATGTGTCACTAGAAGCATGTTACACTACATACAAGTGACATTACATACAATATGCTCCTAGTGACACTCGCCTGTCCCACATGGCACACTGTCAACCCCTTACCTTAGCCTTGGCAGCCTCCAGCAAGCAGGTCAAGTAAATATGAGATGGGCCAGATGGGATGCAGGCTGGAGCACAGAGCGTCATCAGAGCGCACTTCTCGGCGCCCTGATGACTGCGTGCTGCTCGGCAGCGAGCGAAAGACGTGCCACCGCCACAAAATACCAGGCAATTCTACCCTGAACAGGAGAAACAGCAAACCCCAGACGTACGTTTCATCCTTTATTGGGCTTCATCAGTGAGGTGTAGCTGAACTCCCTAAGGTACAAGGAGCAACTGATACAATATTTCTCCCTGTGAAGGGCACAAGTGAGCTAAAAAAAGAGAGATTTCTCTCAGAGTGGGTTATCATGTCCATAGAACTAACCTGTTTAGGTAAGTTTGTTCTCTTATTTGTTTTAGATGTACACACAAGTCTATTATTTTGCTTAGAAGTTTAGAGCAAATGTTAATGTGGAGACATAGCCATTTGGTCATCGCACATGCCAGCTTACCTAAGTAAGGAATACAAGGAGTCATCTTCAAGCTATTGATGTAGTCTCTAAGCCGTTTGTAATTGTCTTCTTTGCTAACTACATATTCCAGTTTCTCAAAGGTGGTCTTGTCTTTGCGGCTCAAAAGCTGAAAAACAAACATTCATTGATTGGCCAGGGATAACCTTGTCAGACAAAAACACAAAGCTAACAAGCTCTTTAGTGCCACTCATTTATCCCTTCAACAAATCTGTTTCTACTCAGTATGAGTCTAAGACATGGCAGCAACAATTGAAACGGTTTTCTTTGTGTTTGCTTCAGTGATATTCAGCAAAGGTTCTACTTCCTTTGAAGGAAAAAGAGAAACATTACTGTAGTTGATCTGGTTCAGGACTCACACTCGTGAAAATATGCAAAGTAGCAAATTCTCAGGGGAATAAGGTGATGAAATGATACTTTCACTCCGGTCCTTGGAGACACTTGTAGCTACGTGGGGTTTCCACACTTCATGCAAACCTTTAAACATAATCAATTACAACTTTGAAATTGTATACAGGTCTTTTTAATTATGTTAACAATGCTGCTATTGAATAGACCACATTGGACATTTTTGTTCCACAGCCAAAATTACAAGGCAGTAAGAAAAGCACCGTGTTTGGATGATGTTTGGAAGCTGGCCTTGTTCTAAATCTGACTGCACATTCTGTCCAAAGAGACACTAAATTAAAATTAGGAGCAGAAGAGCTGGAGACTACCTAAAAGAAGCTTTATAATAATGTTCTCCAGAACAATTGTTAATTAAAGGGCCACTGAAGTCACTTGCTTTGTTCTACACTAGTAGAAGAAGGAAAGATGTGGAAAAAGTGTTTTGCTTTTTTTAAGTTGCTACTATATTCATGGAGTTAGATTATTATTTTTATCTAGCTTTTATAATGCACCAAAATATTGCGCAGAGCTATACATAGGACAAAACAGAACATGCATTCCTCAGCAAGCAGCGCTATGTGAAAAGTGCTAAACTGAGCATATCACCATAGCGCTGTCTAAACTGGAGAATGCTGAGCAAGGATTTAAAGGGCTAACTAAACAGGGTTTGGCGCTCAAAAATCACGCTATTGGCAGGAAATTAAAGGGGAAAAATGCTCTATAGCAAATCAGCGCTCAAAGTGGTAGCGTTAGGCGGGGTATTCCTGTAATCTCGCTTTTCCATTTTTTTATTGAATAGCATAAAACATAGATAAGGTATAAACCATAAGGGTGGATATGGGAGAATTATAGGTAATGAATTTAATTGACAGTCACTTATTCCTATTACTGTATTATTAAATGACCACTGTAATGTTCACACAGCAGAGGCTCCACATATGGTATAAATTAAACTATAAATAATAACAAGTACATTATTAACTGGGTATTATTACAAATTGCATTAAGCAGCAATAAACTAACACTGAAGTCTGCAATATTTAAGTGCCCGTCAGCCTTTTCTACTCCACCAAAGATCTCTAATTAGAATAAGCAGGCTCAGTCACCTGGGGCAAGTCTTTTTGTGAAGGTGACTGCACTCAAGACAATCGATCCAATGTCTCTTGGGTAAATCGCTAATTTAGGCAATGATCTCATTAACAAAGGATTACAATACTGGACTGCTGGTGAATTTAGTTAACTGACAGCTAGATTTTGCAAGCTTTAAATTTTAATCTACTGTAAAAAAAAATATCAATTGAATGCTGTTGAAACAAATTGCAATGCACAGGGTATTATCTCTAATTTTAAATTATACCATAATTGGAAACTCAGCTATGTAATACATGATTAGCAATAAAATGCATTGGCTACATTTGACCTGAAGGTTCAGGCAGATCATCCCTGTAAGTTGCCCAGGGCATGTGGAGAAGATTACCCCAGGAGGTGGCCCTGATAGTCTTCGTCTGTCTTGGTCCCTTGCAGTAGCTACAGACCAGCCTAGCAGAAATTTTAGTAGAGTCTCCTGATCAAAATTGTTCCCACCCCCTAAACACATAATGGCAGGTGGAGAGAAGAAACTCTGCTAGAGACTGCAACACTAAAGTTCCAATATACATTCATTTTCTTTTTTCGCAAATAAACTGATTTTATTGCCAATACCCATTGAATATAAAGTATATTTTCACATTAACGTCAAATATCAAAAGCGAAAAGTTTAATGCAAGGCTGTTCTTCATACAAATGTAAATTCTAAGCAGTTCATAAAAAGCATACAAGCTGAGGTTTGGTAAACATCTGAAGCCATTATGGTAATCCTTATATAGCTGCTCCAAGATTCTCTGCCGTGCATAAATGTACTTATTTTGCCTAATATTTTAATGCTACTTGTCCAGAGACCTGTAACTGCAACCAACACCACTCCCTGATCATGTATTTACGTTCATACAAAGTACTTACTGCCCAGGTCTTGGTAAGTCTGAAGATGGGAGCGCTCTGTAGCCCCGATACAACAGCCATTAATGCATGGAGGTTATTCAGCTCGTAGAGTTTCTACAGAAGTAGGAAAACATGGATTGATAAATTAATTTGAATCTACGGTCATTCAAGTAACAAGTGATGAAAAACCATGTACACACTGAACCATTAATTTGACACTGCCACCAGAACAACACATTTCTCTTTTCTTAAACTGACATTAAAAAAAACGGTATATACAATTTAATAGCCAATTTCTCCAAGATATTCAACATTATTTGTGCTGCAGCGGTATGCTAATGAGTGACTTATTATGCTAGTTTGTGGTTTATTGTTGGGTTGGGGAGAGGATCTAACTGCATAACACTGGGAAGGTGGGGTAGTTTGTTCTTGTTTATGTACCACTAACAAATCAAAGCAGTTATTAGCATTCTAGGAGCGTCATATTTATATTATAACAGAACAAACAGTGCTGAATATCTCAGCACAGCGTTGTAAGCCTGTACAATGTAAGAACATTTTGCCCAGCTTTTACTCAATGACTTAGAAAAAAACTTAACAGTGATGGGCTACCTATTTCACATCGATGGAAGCATACGCACAAGAAGGCCTCAATGATTTAAACATTTCCATTTTACCCATAACAAAATGGTACAAATCACTGAAGGAACGAGCTAGAAAGAAGATAAATATTTAGGAGTACACTTGGGTATTACTTGGTACTTTCAGAGAGACAACATGGACTGTATGCGGTTGAAGAAGGTAATGGTCTTCAATGCCAGACAACAGATTAGGAAGGAGCATGTGTAATTTCTGGTTTGTTTTGTTTTTATCTATGAAGAATTTCAGATCCAAGTGTCGGAGATTCAAACCAAGAACACACAAATGTTATGGTTTTAATATGGCAGGAATGTAAAAGGAACAGAGTCGCATCTGGAATGTACATACAGTGCTACAGTTGTAACTTGTGACAAATGGACGTAAAGCTGCAGATAGTTGTATGTACCGAATTGTCAATGTATATTTATACATTAACTGTATATACCAAGTAATTTTAAAATTATACAGAAAAGTGCACATCTATTTCATGTTAAAAGTACGTATCTAAAACATAGGGGTTAATTACAAGGTTACCTTTGGCCAGGATCATGGGGAAGTGAAGAGACATAAGTTTAGAGGGGAACTACTAGAGCTGGCACACAATGGCCCCTTAGCTGGGCACATGGAGAATAAAAAAGATCCCAACATCGCCTCACCCAAGGGTTCTACTGGCCCATGGTGAACATGGATCTCACTCGGTACTGTGACTTTTGTCATTCCTGTCAGCGGTACAAGTAACCGGGGAATGGTAAGCGGATGCATATAAAAACCCATGCCCATTATGGACACCCCATTCTACAGGGTCACTATTGAGATAGTAGGGTCACTCTTTGGCACACTCTTCACATGGATGATCACACACAGGTCTGGACTTGAGGATTTCCTTTTTGTGCACAATCAGGATGACTGAAGAATCAATAGCCTCGCCTGTATGCAGAAGACACATCCTCAAATCCAAGCCTGTTTGTGTAGCTCCTGGACTGAACTATATGTAGCTCCAGTATTTCCAAAAATGCATTCAAATGAGCAGTGACAATTTTAAAACAGATACTACTACAGGAGAAAGTGGCCCTATATTTTAAAAAAATAATGTGAAAAATTCCTTTAGGTGCATTATGTGCAATCAGTTTAGACAGAGTGGAAGAATTCTATAATAACTCTACAAGTGTTGCCCAACCACACCCAGATCAGACTTTTACCAGGATCCCTGGTGGTCCAGTGGTTAGGATTTGATGCTTTCACCCCTGCTTCATGGATTTGATTCCAAATCAGGGAACCGAGATGTCACACCACCCTGAAACCATAGTGTTGGGCCTGGGAAGCACTTGGAAGGAAGACCACCAAGGAATACCTGGAGCTGTATGCTATGGCCCACTGGAGAAGGACCTGTAAACCCAGTATCTCAGCCATGAATACCAAGTGGATCAGCATGGTGTGTGTTGCAGTCCCTGAGGTCACAGAGAATCGGAAACAACTCAGTGATGCCAACACACAACAAAATTAAATTTAGCAACAACAAAAAAAATCTGTATAAGAAGGAAAAAAAGATAATAGATGCTTCTTCCCTCCTTCCAGCAGGTGTCCTGGGAGAGGATCTAACTAGGAATTGTATAGACAGGAGGCTATCTGCTGTACACATGCCTGCAGTGGCTAGAACATTCAAGCCTATACTAGTCAGAAAAATATTTAGGCTAGCATTCTGGGCAAATTGAGTTTATAGAGTTTATTTTCTTCAAATACAAATTTTATTGCTAATCCATTACTAAATGAACTGTTTGCCAATTTCAGTGGCACTTAAAAAGGGACCTGAGAGGTGTTGTTTTAGTCGAGGATAGTATATGCGTATGGTTTTTTATTTAAAAGAATATTTTAGGCTTTTACACGTCCCGCCAGAAGGCTTCGTTTCATTACCACAGAAATTCCATGACAATTTCTGAACAAAATGCTTCTCCACTACAGCAGTTTCTAATATATTCTAATTCCACTTTCCAGAAAGCTTAGCTAAGCTAACATCCAAGTCAAGACATCCCAACCATTGTCACCTGGCCAATTTCATTTCATTGTTCTAATAGACCTGCTGCAAGAATTATTCTCATCTGACAGCATTTTCTAGAAATATAAATCTATGGGAAGAGAAAAGGGAGGGGTGTAAGAGTTCCCGTTTCATCCCCGCCAGCTCAGTGGCATACAGAGGCAAGTAGGTGGAACAACGGTGGAGCGCTGAGTTGTTCAATCTGCTCTTAGAGTGAGGGTTAGAGTTTAGGGTAATGGCAGATAAGCTGAACATGGCACAATAGTGGTGCACACGAGTTACTTCTTTACGATGTAAGGCTTATCTGCTACTACGCCGATCCTAAACCCGAAGCCTCACTCTAAGAACAAATTGAACAATGTCTTAGAGCGCCACCAGTGATTTTTGTAAACATCATGACAGGTCAACCTTCAAAAAGCCTGACCCCTCAAAATCTATCTGCATTACTTGGACCTTGGTACCAATCCACCATCCACATAGAGAAACGAATGATTGACCATTCAACCCTTCCTTGAACTTCAGCTTAGTTTGCATTCCTTGAATATCTGTCAAAACCATGATGTAAATGATCTCTCCAGTGTTAACCCTCCTTTAAATAAAATCTCATTTCAGAATGACATATGAGGGGTATGACCATGTTTGTGAGGTGCTGAGAGTTGCCTGTAAGTTCCTTTATTCCCGGGCAGCTGAAAGTATTTAATGGAGATCCGGCGTACTGCCAAATGAAGTGTTGGCTGTAAATATTTAGATGTGGGTTTGATCATTTTAAACTCGAGCATGCGATGAACAAAGTTCTGTTTGCCTGAGATTAATCTAGTTTAAAAGAGAAGACACAATTCTCACCTTGGCAGTTTTAATGTAATGGCTCAAAACCTCAGCTCGAATTTTTAGTGTTTGTGCATGAAGGATCTCTCGGACAACCCAAAAACTCACCTGCAAAAAAAAAAAAGCAAGGGGTAAATATGGCAGAACAAAGGAAAAAACAATTATGAAAACAACAAAGCCCAATGAGCGACAGATAATGAAGATTAAATATTTGGTTAAAATAACTCTTTAGGAAAAAAAATGATATATAGTTAAACTTGTTTCCTGCTCAGAATTCTGAGAAATACAGTTATTACACTGCATTCTGGGAACCTGGGTAGGGGCATGCAAATGTGCCCACAAAAGGTTTTACTCTTTAATCCAAATACCAATTTAAACATGGCTAATTTTAAGCACATGCCTGCTGTATTACACAGCTTTAAGCAAAGCTCAGGAAGGATTAAGCACAATCCAGGAAGCCTACCCACAGACATCACTGTTTCGAGGTTAGGGCCTCATTAGTGTAGGGCCAGTTCCTAGCATGTGTAGTATATTTTGGGGAGAGGTAGTTTACCACAAGAATCATTTCATTTATGGCAGGCAAAAGAGCGATAGAAGCCTCCACCGTACAATAGTACATTTGAATGTCTAAAACAAGTTTAAAAAGAAAATGTAACTCATGCTCAGAATCCCGAAAAATACAGTTATTACACTGCATTCTGGGAACGACACGCAAATGTGCAAACAAAGGCTTTGCTCGTTAATCCAAATACCATTTCAAACACGGCTCCTTTTATCCACCTTAACATTGCCGTCATATACAATTTACACTTTAGTTACTTCTAAGAGATCCTAAAGCTTCTCACTCTCATCTAGTTCACTCTAATACAGGAAGTTATATTTTACATTTGTGACCTAAAGCCACACCCAGAGAGGTGTAACTTTGCAATAGCAGTGTCTCATGCTGCAGCAAGCTGTGTGTGTATCTAAACTGTTACTTGAGTGGACTTAGGTGACAGATGTGAAAGATGACAGTATTCTTGAGAGTGAACAGAAAGAATAGAGGAAGTTCCAGAAACGGAGGATCGGTTACACTGGGGGCTTCTTAGATAACTGCATTGAGGTGGATACAATCAAATAATCTAGTAAAAACAATTACATAAAAAAGAGACATGTTAAATATTCTTTTAGAATATACATTACAGCCCTGTGTCAGCATTATTGCTTTGCCTTACTCCGAAACGTACAATATCCAGGGCTGGAAAGAGACAGGAAACGAGGAGAGTAAATGCAGAATGAATCAACGACTGTGCTAACATTAACTGGGAATTTCCTGCGTTGGTTTGGTTGAAGTTGGGTAATTAGCATTAGTTAAAATTGTTGTTATATCTTTATAAATACATAAAATGAAGTTTACTTTAGGGATTTTTAAATAAACGGTTAAAGGGCTCTTAGACGTCTTTTGGGCTTATTTGGATAAATAGATTGTCTATTCACCAGCACTGGTGAAGAAGTTTAGTCATATGATAATTTGACGTTGGTCTTTTTAAGGCCACTGTTAATTCATTGTGACTTAAGTCAAGAGATGTTTTTCTTACTGTAAATTTTGTTCAGGCTCAGAGCAGGATCAGACTGGGAGGAAAAAGGTGGATTAGAGAGTGCGTCACACACCTACATTTGGCATTAACAATCGTGAGAAGGATCTCTGTGCATCAAGCTTATGGAAAAGATAAAATTGCCTACTAAATCAGAAAAGGAATTTAATGTTCACCTCCCTTATACTAGGAAAGTGTACTACTGTGTATAGAATGACGTCTCCCTATACCTGCAAGAAGGAGAGACCTTCACTTGGGTTTATTAGTGCTCGAACAAGAAGTGAATGGCTTTTAATAAGCCATCTAAGAGAGAGGGGGGCCCTGTACATAATTTATGCATAAATTATCCAAGTTAAATTATTGAACACTTAACATTTTTCATAACAGCCTATTGCAATCACAATTATTTATACAGATGACCCTCCACATTCGCAGGGGTTCCATTCCTGGGGTCCGCACGAATGTAAAAAAAAATGCGAACAACTAAAACATGGGTAAACTATTTTGCCCCTTGGGAAGGGGTCTAGGTGTTGGGTGGCACTCGCCTCACAGGGAGATGCTGCCCAAGGGTCCATTTCAGTCAAGGGGTGGGGTTTAGCTTTCCCCTCTGCACCTCAATGCAGGGCTCCCTGGCCAGATCTTGCATGATTATAGTTTAAAAAATGTGAATGTCGAATCCACGAATGTAAAAGCCGTGAATGTCGATGGTCTACTGTATATCTATATTTTCTCAATAACTGTGATCTTTGCTATATATATAAAAAAAAAAAAAAAAAGCATTGTTTATGTAAAAAAAAATAGTAATAATAATAATAATAATAACAATAAATACTAGATAATGTTCTTTTACTTGGACCCATTTGTTACCAACTTCTTGGATTTTTGCCCCATAAAGTTTGTTGACAAAAGCTAATATGAGATCAAGTGACTTCTCTCTGCTTGCATATCATTGTTGGAACTGTAACTGTAGTAATCCACCTTAAGTGGACAGAGCCTCAGACAGACGAGTTGGAGGGGTGTACAGACCTCAGTTGTGTGTATGAAACACGCTAGATCCCAAATTTGTTTCCTGAACAAAAAATAAAATTAATGTATATAATCAATTTGTGAGCAGCAGTGTTGTGACTAACTGGAATGGATAGCATTCTGTAGATACTGCTCCTGGCACTGAGAAAATAAAATAAAGCTATAAAATTAATATTGAGCAGAATTAAGTTCAGCCTATGGTACGGCCCTCCACAACATTCCAAGTTTCTCATGTGGCCCCTTTGGGAAATGAATTGCTCACCCCTGGTGTAACACAATATGCCCATTGTTAAGTCTAGTTCTTCAAAATAGCAAACTATAAACATTACTCTGCAGTGGCCTTTTAAGCCTGCCCGAGTTCAATCATTGGATCCTTACTTTATCACACAAAGCCAGTTGATGTTCGTTAACTTTGTTCATTAAATACGTAAAAAATATGTGATCTGTTCATTAAGGTTCTCTTTATCCAATATGAGATTTTGTATAAAACATCCAGTGTTGTACATATGCAGCAACAGGAAATCAGGAAGGGGTGAAATATTTTTTAAAGGTAAATTTATATAGCAAATACATGACGATAAATATATGACCTTATTGAATACTCTGACAGCGTAATCAGACATATTTGCGATCATTACTAGAACTTTTCTAACTGTCCCCCACATATAGCATTTAAACTGTGCATACAAGATGGAGCAAAAGGCTTTAATTTTTGCCCTTGTCTTCTTTTCTTTAAATCTCTCTTTATTATGGCAGAGTGATTTAGCTGCACAGACAGTTATCCATTATCTTGTTGATTTTCAAATCACATAAGTGGTAACATCCAAAAATGCATTATAAGAAATGCTACACGTTTGTGTCCCTTTAACCTCCCATCTTATTGTATGTTGCTTCGAGGTAAGGGCTTTTTTTTTTGTAATGCCAGAATATTATTCGTCTAGTGGAAACTTCATCATCATTTTGGAAATGGTCCTTTTCCTGCTGAAATTTTTCCATCCATGCTCTTTCATAAACTTCTACAGAGTAGACATTTCACTTTTTACCCTACAAAATGTTAGCGAAAAAAATTATCACGAAAAACTGAAATGAAGTCAAAAGCAATAGCTGCTGTTTTTCTTGGATAAAGCTCCGTCATACAGGAACGGCAATTTCCTGAAAAGTAAAAGGTTGGCTGCTTAGATTCAGAAGCCTCCTGGTCTCACGTCTAATCAAACGCTATATAGTGTGATACGAATAGCGCATCCATTGTGTTAATCTTGTATCTTTTATGGGATACGGTCAGTACGCCGTGTAAATCTTCTAAGCAGAAAAAAAAATACTTAGTTTCAATATGTTAATTATTTCTCTGAAAGATTAGCATGGTAGGATACAGTAACTGAACACAAACCTTCAAGTGAACAGTAAGATGAACAGATGTCTACGTGGTGGCTAAAAAGTGGCTGGGATGGGGAAATCTATATATGGTCCTTATTGCACACGTTGGGTGAACACCACTAAAAGAAGGTCCAAGTAAATCACAATCACCCCAAGGTGAATAACAATGTGCATCAGAAGAGATTCTTATCAGGAAACTCACTTGGTTAAATCTTCTTGTGAAGGCCACAGCGTTGGGAGCAGAACTGTATTTTTCCTTCTTATTCCATCCACAACTCGATAACTCCTAGACAAAGAAAAAGAGTCTTAAATCTTTGTACTTGTTAACAGTTAAACATACAATGCACTAAATTCTCACAGAATGAACATAAATACCTTGGTTTTATAAGAAAACACACATTTAAAGGGGATGTTTCACCTATATGAAAGGGTTCATTTATAGACGTACTAATATATGTGTAGACATTTTAGCACTTTACTTTTATTGCCACGTGTTGCGAGCTGCTGAAGAACACAGAAAATGAAAGTAGCAGTCACAGCCTAGCACTCCATTTCATTGGCTCTTGATGTAGCTCTTGAAGTTTTGTCCCAATCAGCTCACAGTAAAGTGTTATTGACCAAAAATAATTTCTAAAAACAAAAATAGAGGAATAACTGGGAAAGTTCCATAACTTTTGCACAGACTGTTAATCTTCTCTAAGGGTGATCTTAAATATAAAAAAAACATTTTTAAGTAGAACCTGCGGAACTTGTCGATTTTGCGTACACGGCTCCAAATAGTCTGTGTGTCATGAGGCATCAGGGAAACTTATATTGTGGGAGTTTTGTATTACTAATAAGAAATCATATATGTTATTGGTTTGCTGACAGAGCCAACTGGACTGTAGCTAAAGCTTCAACCTGCGTCACTCTGATTCCTTTTTATCTAACAGCTCTAAATAATATTATCAGTCTATTGCATACTCCAGCTGAACATTTTAAGATAAACCAACAGATATTATCTGAATACTATTTATTTTCACTTTTCCATTATGGTACAGACTTTCTAAAGCAACACAAAGCTAATTTCCATAATCTCTACATATATTTCTCAAAGTGCGTTTTTCTGATAAATGTAACATTTTAGTTATAATTTACAGGAATTCATTGTGCAGTCAAAATATTTTGGATTCTACTAGACACCAATCCCTTACATTCAGCTTAAAAGAACTTTGTCTCCCCAAAGTCAAGTGGTTTTTTTAGTTTGTTCTTAAAGAGAATGAAAAGCTGGATATATGTTGTGTAATCTATTTTCTGCCAAAGTTAACTAACCTGAGAATTCCAAGTCGTCGTTGAATTTATTTTGCAAATGAGCAGCTCACACCTATTAAATTAGCAGCTTTGACGTGCTAATTAGGATTGCAGTATGTTTGTTTCTGTAGTTGCCAAAATAAAGACTTGCATTGTTATCTGGTAGTTAGACCCCCTCTCGCATCCTTATCAAGGACTCTGAGCCGCACAATAGCTTAATTGAGCTTCAAAATCAATTCAACATATGTCAGAAATTATTTACTGTAGAGAAAAAAACACTAGTACAATGTATAGCCAGTTTTAATGAACCTTAAAATTAAACCACCTTTAAGGGCTTGCAACACCCCCACTACCTGGTTCCAGCCAGTGCAGGGCTCACAATGAGCGCCTCCCCAGAGCTCACATCACCCGCTCCTGGCCTCTCCATGGCTCGCATCACCCACCCCAGTACCTGGTGCGACCCTGAGCTCCTGCTGCTCTCTCTCTCTCCTGTGCAGCTGGGGGTAAGTCGTTCGTGAGTCTTCTGGCTGTGTCCGACCGGCATATGCTAATGAGGTGATGTCACGTCATTAGCATATGCCGGTCGGACACAGCCAGAAGAAACACGAACGACTTACCCCCAGCTGCAAAGAGACACAGGGTGAGCGGGGGGGAATAGAGGGAGGGAGCGAAAGAGGGGGAGGGGGCGAAAGAGGTTGAGGAAGGAGACACAGGGGAGGGGGAAAAGGAGACACAGGGGAGGGGGAAAAGGAGACACAGGGGAGGGGGAAAAGGAGACACAAGGGAGGCAGGAGACACAAGGGAGGCTGGAGACACAAGGGAGGCTGGAGACACAAGGGAGAGAGGAGGAGGAAGAAAGGAGACACAAGGGAGAGAGGAGGAGGAAAGGAGACACAAGGGAGAGAGAGAGGAGGAGGGGGAAAGGAGACACAAGGGAGAGAGAGAGGAGGAGGGGGAAAGGAGACACAAGGGAGAGAGGAGAAGGAGGAAAGGAGACACAAGGGAGAGAGAGAGGAGGAGGGGGAAAGGAGACACAGGGGAGGGGGAAAAGGAGACACAGGGGAGGGGGAAAAGGAGACACAAGGGAGGCAGGAGACACAAGGGAGGCAGGAGACACAAGGGAGGCTGGAGACACAAGGGAGGCTGGAGACACAAGGGAGAGAGGAGGAGGAAGAAAGGAGACACAAGGGAGAGAGGAGGAGGAAAGGAGACACAAGGGAGAGAGAGAGGAGGAGGGGGAAAGGAGACACAAGGGAGAGAGAGAGGAGGAGGGGGAAAGGAGACACAAGGGAGAGAGGAGAAGGAGGAAAGGAGACACAAGGGAGAGAGAGAGGAGGAGGGGGAAAGGAGACACAAGGGAGAGAGGAGAAGGAGGAAAGGAGACACAAGGGAGAGAGGAGAAGGAGGAAAGGAGACACAAGGGAGAGAGGAGGAGGGGGAAAGGAGACACAAGGGAGAGAGGAGGAGGGGGAAAGGAGACACAAGGGAGAGAGGAGGAGGGGGAAAGGAGACACAAGGGAGAGAGGAGGAGGGGGAAAGGAGACACAAGGGAGAGAGGAGGAGGGGGAAAGGAGACACAAGGGAGAGAGGAGGAGGGGGAAAGGAGGAGGGGGAAAGGAGGAGGGGCAAGTAGACTAATAAAAGACGTCTGACTGTATTACATATATGAATTATAAATGTCATTTGAAGCAATTATAACTACTATCTCATTTATTCTCCTCAAAATGATTTATGCTCATCAGAACACATGGTCTCCTAATCCACCTGCCTGATGTACATTTTTACTGTTAATCTTCTGGTTTGCTAGCTTAACAGATGGCCAGTTGTTTTGTAGATCAGTTTTAACATGTTAAATACCGGTACTTATATTTTGCACAGCTGTAAGGTGACTGTTTGCTGCTAAATGAAGAACCGGCATATTGAAAAGCTGGTAAGACTAAAAATCAGAACATGTATAGCACACTAAGGTACAGTTAGAAAAAAAGAAGTTTCCGACTGTACTAATTATCGTATACACTAGAATAAACACGCTACAGAATGTAGTCTTGTTCATTGTTGGTATAGTTCTCTGACAGTCTCCTGATTTATTTATATAACCCTTGGGCTGTCTCCCTAAGGATTATAAGGTAATCCAGGGGTGGGCCCATTTCTCGCTGTGCTACAGAAAACAGCTGCACCTGATTGACAAGGTCCATGAAAGCTGAAAAGGATGCATGGTGTTAGTTGTCCTCTGTACAGGAGTCTCTACAGTCTGGCATTTCATACTCTGACAGCCCCCATTAGCAGGGTCAAACTGACATGTTACACGAGGGATAGACGGCCCACTGTTGTGGAGAGTCCAAAACAGTCCTGGGTTTGCGGAGAAAAAGTGAATCAGTTAGAATGTTGCTAAGGACCCTGGGAAGTAATATGCAAACAATGTATCTCCACTGTGCAACTCTGATTAATTTATCATGGGATCCATTTAGAACATACCATTGGATTGGATACAGTGCTAGATAACCACTCACAGATAGACGTGTGTTCCTTATATCTGGTTATTGGTGTGAGGATGGCTGTGGTAACAAATGAGGCTGGAGAGAGTACTCAGACCAGTTACGTAGTATGTTATGGTGGGTAGATTAAAGGACCACAAAAGTCGCCATATGTACTCTGCTCAAACAGGGGAAAACCACGTGGGACATTTTTAAAACTCATCAAGAACGGACTTGAATATTGCCATTTTAGTTTAGCCCTTGAAGCCGCTCCACAAGAATCTGCATAAATAACAAGGCTGGAGTCAGAAAGTGTAACAGATACAATTATAGATTTACACTATCTTCAAAAGCAAAGTGTGTCGATGTAGTGGTAAGTGTTCTGTTTTTAAGATTTCTTTTTACATTGGTAAGTCAAAGACTAAGCTCCCCTGCTTTCACATATTTATTTATATACTTTTTTATTTACTAGGGAATCGCCCATCAAAAATGACAGCAATAACATTTTAAACCTGGCAAAGCTGCCACACAATGCTAGGCTTTCCCCGTCTAACTTGCGTGCCTCGCGATGAGCGCCTTTGGCGCTCATCGCAAGCCCCGCAATTAACGCCTTTGCAGGCCTCTGCCCCGCCTCTTTCCACCCTCTCCCTGCACTCTGTTGTTGCGGGCTTGGGAAATTGATCAATTTTTCCAAGCCCGAAATGGTCTTCTGTTTGCGGCCTTGAAAATAAATAACATCTTTACGGACGCAATTTTTTTTCCTCGCTTAGCCATTTTCAGACCTCAAAAAAACGCTGATTGAAGAAAAAATTAGCCTTCAACCTCACTTACATGCTCCCTGACTTTCCCCGTGTGCTGTGTGTTAGGTTGTCAGTTAATTTTGTAATCAATTGGCATCTTTTGGGGGCCTCCGAACAGCTTCCGAGTTACAGGCTTGAAAAAAAATTGGTGGCCTTTAAAGCCGTCATTTTTTCAAAGTGTTACCTTTTTTTAATTTGTGCGGGCCTCGCAATGAGCGCCTTTGGTGATGCACAAGCCTGTATCTTTTAACATTAAGTGATGACAACTTGCAATTACCACAACTATTATATGTGATACTTTATATACTGTGTATCAACCATTTGTACAGCTATGCTCAAAAGTTTGCATACCCTGGCAGAAATTGTGACATTTCTTTTGAAAATATAACTGATCATGGGCGGGGGGGGGGGGGGGGTTTCTGGGAGTCTTTTATTGAAGCATAGTGATCATATGAAGTCATTTATTATCAAATAGTTGTTTGGCTCCTTTTTAAATCATTATGATAACATAAATTACCCGAATGGCCCTGATCAAAAGTTTACATACCCTTGAATGTTTGGCCTCATTACAGACGCACAAGGTGACACACACACACAGGTTAAAATGGCAATTGGAGGTTAATTTCCCACACCTGTGGCTTTTAAAATTGCAATTTGTGTGTGTATAAAGAGTCAATGAATTTGTTAGCTCTCACGTGGATGCACTGAGCAGGCTAGATACCGAGCCATGGGGAGCAGCAAAGAACTGCCAAAAGACCTGCATAACAAGGTAATGGAACTTCATAAAGATGTAAAAGGATATAAAAAAATATCCAAAACCTTGAAAATGCCAGTCAGTACTGTTCAATCACTTATTAAGAAGTGGAAAATTTGGGGATCTCTTGATACGAAGCCATGGGTAGACCAAGAAAGATTTCAGCAACAACTGCCAGAAGAATTGTTCGGAATACAAAGAAAAACCCACAGGTAACCTCAGAAAATACAGGCTGCTCTGGAAAAAGACTGTGTGGTTGTTTCAAGGAGCACAATACAACGATGCTCTAAAAAAAACGAGCCTGGTCGAGTTGCCAGAAAGAAACCTTTACTGTGCCAATGCCACAAAAAAAGCTCAGTTACTATATGCCCGACAACACCTTGACACACGTCACAGCTTCTGGCACACTGTGGAGAGGGGTCAACAAGGCCTATACTGAAAAGAATACCATCCCCACTGTGAAGCATGGTGGAGGCTCAATGATGATTGGGGGGTGGGGGGAGCTCTAAAAGGCACTGGGAATCTTGGAAAAATTATTGGCAAGATGAATGCAGCATGTTAACAGAAAATAACCTTAACCAAGTTTTGATCAGTAAAAAAAAAAATTCCTTATATCTCCCACCCTCTATCTTATGATGCTAAGGGCATGTGGTAACTTTAGTGTCCTTTTAAATGACTCCTCTATAAAGTAATTGTCAAATAAAATTTACATAAGTTCACTTTAAAAAAAAAAAAAAAAATCCTGTTCTGTCTCATGTAGGGTGCCATGCTTCAGTGCTTTTAACCTAAGGCCATGTCCACAGTATGGGGCTTCACCTTTCTGGTGTCCCATGGTGCTCAGAAACAAAAAGCATCCTAATGTTACCTTAATCCTGCCCAATGACTACATGCACACAGCTCCTGCCCTCCCACGGACACATTTATACAACAGATATCCATGAATTCACACAGACATATTATTTAATATATTTGCAGCAAACAAATCTTGTAATGCATCTCTGCTTCTCTCACATTTTATTATGCGTTTGGCCAGGAAGGCGTCCCCAGGCAGCTGCCTAGTTTGCTTTTGATTGTGTTTGGCCCTGGGTGTATCCCTTTAGCAGTACAGAACTTATTTACTAACAGCAACCATGGACTAATGGAAATTATGATTAAGAAGGGAAATCTCATGATTTATAGCTATAAGGAAAATGTGGTATGGATTACTGCCGAGAGAACAAATTCATCTTTTCTCTGCTATTCTGCCAATTTTTATTTTTTTCCTTTTAAACAAATTGGTAAAATAAACACAACTGCTGTTTAAATCTTTCACGGTGGGGAATATTTTTATTGTCTTCTATAATAAAACGGTTTTAATTATTTGTTCTATTAAGCAGTCACTGGCAGTGTTATCGGAGAGGTGTGACAATATGTAAAGGATTGTATTTGCAGTCATTTAAATATAATATTTAATGATATATAAGAATAATTGCATTATAGAAACAAAAAATGTGAAACATTGCACTGATCTGTGTTATCTTTAGTGCTTTCCCCACATGGTATGCTGGTTAGCCAATCAAAGTAAACAGAGAAAACATCCCAGGATGTTTCTTTGCAACTTTATTGTAGTGACATCTACCATTTTTTGTTTGAATTAATTAACATCCTGAACTGGGAGTAAGCAGTGCGGAAACTTCTATCTGGACAATGAAAAAGTGGTAGCTACAACTGCCAATGGTACACAACTGTTTTTGTTTTCTGAAAAAGTTTATTTGGGAAAGAAGAAAAAGAAAAAACACACTGTCACATTGATGCAACAAAGAATAACATTCTGTCCCATTAATTGTAAAGCTCATTAGTTTACCAGGACCGGTCCTCTTGAGACATAAGAGGCTAAAGGAAGGAAATGGAATCATGCACTACATTGCATATGGAAGTGAAATATTTAAAGATTTTGTCTATTTTTAATACAATTTAACATTATAAAGGTTAGTTACAAACAAAAAAAAAGGGAACAAAGTAGGACAACAATGGTGTTTAAGGCAACAGTGCACACATCTCAATAGCCCAACATACTGCATGTACAAGAAAGTTAGCCAGCAGAGCAGCAAGTCTGCAAGGATTGTTATCGGTTCTAAGTCATGTAATGCTGGCAGTTTTCCAGTATTAATGCTCTACTGGCATTACTTCCATCACATCCGACTGACGTGATTGGGAATACTGATATATCTGGGGTATTTATTACACACGTGGAGCTGTATGTAATGGAGAGAACAGAAAGAGTAAAGATATTCATAATAAACAAAACCTTACTGAGCTATGGAGATGTTAAAAAGAAAAATCAAGCTGAAATTTACTGCACTAGACGCTTAGCAGGAAAGTATTTTTTGCTTATCTGTAAAGTGCAAACATATGTCATAGCGCTATACAGGGGTTAAGTACAAGGGAAAACAATATTAACACATTGCAAAATAATGGAGGGACCAATCTTTGAGCTTAAAATCAGATGTATACAGTGCTTTCACTAAAGCACCGTCACAAGTTAGAAAACGTGCAAATTACAATCTAAAGGGTTCGGGGGAAGGTAAAGGGTGAGATAGATACATTGTGCATATGAAGGTTGGAGGCGATGAGCGTCTATAAAGAGATTAGTTATTAGTGAGGTTTTGAGGGGGTTGAGACAGGAGGATAGTCTATTGGAGCTAGGCAAGGAGCCACAAAGAATAGGGACAACACGAGAAAAGTCCTGAATACGGGAGTGAGAGGAGGTGATAAGAGGAGGAATGGAGAAGGTCATTATCAGAGTGAAGAGGGCAGTTGGAGCTGTATTTTGAGACGAGAGCAGATATATAAGGTGGTGCACTGTTGAGAGCTTTATAGGTTAGGGTAATGATTTTAAAAGTTATTCTGGAGGCTATGGGAAGCCAGTGGAGTGACTGATATAGAGGAGCTGCAGAAGTCTAGGGGAGGTGTCACTATGGATTGGAGGGGAGACAGAAGGGTGATGGGGAAACCAGCAAGGAGCGAGTTGCAGTAGTTGAGGGGAGATATGATGAGTTGATTTGATATTTAGTTGTGCAAGAGAGTGACGTATTTTGGAAACGTTTTTAGGTGAAAATGACAAGATTTGATTGTATGTGAGGAATGAAATAGGGTCCAACAGAACACCAAGACAACTGGCCTTTTCTATCAAACATGTCTAATCAGAATCCGCTCATTCTACTAGTTAAAAAAAAAAAGGATACAAGTACTTTATTAGGCAACTTATCACACTTGAAAACTAGAAATAAAGGGATTTAATAAATTAAATTTTCACACTTCACATAGTAACCATTTTAAAAAATGGTCACTGTAGTCCAAAATATATGTGGTACATTTAAAAGAATATTACAAAGTTTTTTTATTTGTTTGAAAAAGGAGTGGTCATAGGAAAGGGAGCCATGTCTGGAATCTCTGGACTACAAGAACTATGTGTCTGACCCCCCCCCCTTTCAAATGTATAAGTATTTATAGATAATAAATAGCAGGCTCTTCTTGAGTGCCCGTTTACACTGCCAGATTCTTTCAATTCACTACTTAGGTTTCTTAAAAGAATCTGGAAGTTTCCCTGTTCTTACCTTTTTCTAATCTTACACATGCTGCTTATATAGGACACACACATTACACGGAGTTATTCTATACACATACAGATTTTATTAAAAAATGTGTTTCCAAATCCCTAGAGGTCTTTACATAGGCACCTGGTGCTAACCAATAAAAATACTGCATTCAAGTATGTTTTAACCCTATAGTAAGCTTCTAGCCAGTAGCAGCACAATGCAGAGATACAGGGCAGCATTGCCTGTGCTGCTTTGTTCTGGGGGAAAGAGTGGTGTGTGGTGGGAACAAAAGACTACAGATCCTATGATGCTTTTCTGCAGAGACTGAATCCCCATACTTTGCTACAATGTTTCACTTGCACCCGATTGGCCACAATGAAATCATGAATGTTATGCTAATTTAGCTTGTATTTCAAGGGGCATTCCTTCTCAAAATTAACGTCCAGAAAACTGAAGACATTTACAAACTTTGGAGTAAGTTGATTAAGGTTTATTTTGGGGATTTTTGTCATGCACAAAAAGGTGTTCATACACTACTGATTCTCCTCTATTAGATGCATTCAGAATCCAGGAAACTTCTATATATTTTTATGTATAAATATGTACAACAAAAACTTGGGGACTGCAGTCCCCTTTAATTAATGCAGATGCATCCCTCGCTGAGACAGGCTAGACCGGCTACATTTTCTTTAACAATCTCCACAGAGACTTGTTTCAAAGTATGTTGTTAGAAAGAGCCGCAGAGTATCGCAGCAGGCTTAAAACAGGTTAATAGCAGAAAGGGGCCCAAAGGACTAAAATATTCATCTGCGCTTCAGACTCCGGGATTTATGAGAGTGGAGGAGAGAAATGAACCTGATGTGAAACAGAGTTAAGACTGTGAAACAATTTTAAGACTATAAGACATTTAAGATCTGTGTTTCCATGAACTACTCACCTCTGGCTGAATCGCTTTAAAAACTGGAACATCCATTAGAGTTATCTGGCCCTGCAAGAAAAAACTCAAAGGATTAGCGCTAAACATATCTGACAGGTAGATAATATCATGGTGCCATTTCTCCCTATTCAGTCAGTTTGTGATCTGCCCTGTCGCCTCTGGGGTCGGACTGAAAAAACCTATCTAGATTAGGTTTAAAATGAGCCGTCAGTATAAAAGTGAAGCTGCCGATAGGCAATAACCAGAACGGGTTGGTAAAAGGTTAGGAAATAAACCAATTGCAATAAAGTATTGTATAAAAAATAAATAATAAATAAAATTAAAAAAAACAATAATTTTATAATATATATATTCCCAGAATGCAGTGTAAAAACTTTTTTCTCAGAACTCTGAGCTGGAAGCAGGTTTTTTAACTTGCTTAAGACATTCAGATGTGAACACAGATGTACTGTTTGTTTATTTACTGTACGGTGGAGGGCTTCTATCGCTCTTTTGCCCACCATATATTAAATGATTTTAGTGGTGAACTACCTACTCATAAAGTCCACAACACAAGCTGGGATCCCGCTCCATGCTGATGGTAGCCAGTAAGCTTGAAACGGCTGTACATGGATAGGATTCTTGGCTTGTGTAAAATCCAGCCTTGACTTTGCATAAAAGCTGTGTAATGCAGCATGCATAAGCTTAAAGGAAGCCATGTTTGATAATGGCTATGGATGGAAAAGCGAGGCATTTGTGGGCACAATTGCATGTCCCAGCTCAGCTTCCCAGAATGCAGTGTAATAACTGTGTTTCTTGAAACTAAGCAGGAAACAAGATTTTTTTAACTTGTTTTTAGATGTTCAAATGTGAACAAACACAGATGTTACATTTAATTATATATATATATATATATATATATATATATATATATATATATATATATATATATATATATATATATATATATATATATATATATATATGAAAACAAGTTAAAAAAATCTTTTTTTATGCTTAGAGTTTCAAGAAACAAAGTTATTACACTGCATTCTGGGAACCCTGGCAGGGACATGCAAATTTGCCCACAAATGCCTCGCTCTTGTAATCCATTACCATTTTAAACAGGTTTTAGATGTTCAAATGTTAAACACAAATGCACTCTTGCCCACCATAGATGTTACACTGTGTCTCTCTGGTCTGTCTCGCTCACCTCTGGCACCAGGCCTGCGTGTGGCTGTCCAGGACTGAATTTGCCCACACCGGCACTAGAGGGATCCATGGTCCATTGGTGGAAGTTATGTGTGAGAGGGGAGTTTACATTAATGGTGAGATATGGTCACATCATTTGATGAAACATCTAGATTGTAACAGTGGTGTGGTGTGGTGTCAATTTCAATGTTATCCATTTATCATCTACCTGGACTTCTGTCTGGTCCCTCCTCTCCCACCCATTTCTCCACTGAGAACAAACACACACCCCCATCATTCAGCTCTCAGGATGTAATGTAACAAACACAAAAGAAATTCCTGTCTTATAGTCACCACTTATCAATCAGTGGTTTCCTACATCAAAAAAGAGAAGACCCACATTAATAAGCAAACAACTACTGAAGAAGTTGCTTCCGTCATGGCTTTGATCATAACCCTCCAAAGCCTCACACAATGCATCTTCCACGGAAAATAAATATGTTTTTTGAGCCACATCACATTTCCAGTAAGGGAATGAATGTTTCCCAAGGAAGTATTTTTTTAATCATCCAAGAAGGAAAGACGATTTCGGCAAAGTATGCCCTGGAAAATCCTGCAGACATTCAAGAGTCCTACAGAAAGATAATATTGAATCAAATTGGAATCCAAACAAGCAATTTCCGACTGGCCGATATGTCCCTCTTTCTCCCCACCGGCTTCAAACATTCACATATCCAACATTAAATATATCAGAGCTCATATATCCAGTTCTCATTCTTCATTCACACCCAGGTGAATGGCAAATCCTTTGCAACAAACATAAGTATAGCAACAATACATCCTTATCTTAGAGCTTCCAATGCCAGGAAAATTACACAGGCCCTTATTCCACTGTAACTATACAGTAAGCAGAAGGCCGATTACACATGTCCATGTTCATCAAATTGTAAACCGTATAACGGAAGAGGGGTGTGTTTTAATTAGCCAGGATTATATTGTGCCGCTTAAAATTGATACATTACATTTTTCACTAAAAAAAGGTCTCTTTATTACACAATTTTATGGGGGCTGCATTTCAAACACTCAATCACATATATAGTTGTGAGCATGCGAGTTGTTGCTAACGCTTGCGGGCTCGCGCAGCGAGGGCACTGGGCGAGGGCCTCAGTTGCTGGCATGGAGCGCCAAACTCGAAAAACACCACCAAGCACCGACTGATAATCCGCAAAGACGCATACCACAGATAACCCGCCATTTTACACCAATGCGGAAGTACACCACTACGCTAATGGTTTCGTCTCGCGCACGCACACTATTACACTGCACACATTCAGCACACTTACACTGCAGCTCCACACCACTAATGCTGCAGCAACATGAAAACAGATTGTCAGCTCTTCAACACAATGCTTCAAAATAGGTAAAGTATATTCATTTATTAATATATTATATATTTTAGTATTACACACCAAACAGCATTAGCTACCTCACGATTTGATTGCCGTCATTTTTTGCCGTCAATTCGCTAGTTCAAAATATAATAACTTATCTCATATTGGTTGCCATCCCTCCTTTCAAATGTTGTATGGCAATACGCTCATATCAGAAGCATTGTGGTACACACACAATTAGGGTATTTAAGTTTGAAAAAGCTGTGGTTCATACCAGACTACATTTTGCCGAAACGAGAATCAGGCTTCGTTGTTTGGCTTATATTGCACTTAAAAGGGCGATTTTAGCTTTCTTTTTTACCATTTTAGACTTTGTTAGTGGATGGTAATCATTATCTTTCACCACGCTGTGAGAAAATTGCAGACTATATCCAATCACATGACTATTCATGTGACACGTGTTTGTTTATAGCTTAAACGATAACAACATATTCCTTTTAGTGTGCAGAAATGTATTAATTATACGGCTCCTGGCTGGCTGTTATGGATACATGTGCAACAAACTTTCAAACTGAAGTCATTTATCTTGATATTCTGCTGATTAGTTTCACGGTTATGATATACTTGTTTGCCACAATGTTGCATATTATCTAGTTTTAAGGCTCTGAGCAAGATTTGGGACTAACAATTCTTAAGCCTTCCAGGATAGGCGGTATCCTTTTGGGGATCATAGTGTAGTTATATGGCATTTTGTTTTCCCTCTATAAATGAATGTGTACATTTTACGCGGTACAATTTAATACTAGGGTTCGCTGGTGATTCAGTGGCTAGGATTCGGTGCTTTCACTGCTGCAACCTGGATTAAATTCCAGTCAGGGAACCAAGAGATCACACACCACCCTGAAGCCATGCAGGGTTGGGCCTGGTCAGTACTTGGTTGGGAGCTCACCTAAGAATACCAGGAGCTGTATGCTGTGGCCCAATGGAGAAGGAATGGCAACTCACTCCTGTATCTCTGCCATGAATACCAAGTGGCTCAGCATGGTGTGTTGTGGTCCATGAGGTCATGACAAGTCGGACACTACTGAGCAACTCAAACAAAAAATGTAATCCTGGTTAATAAAAGATTTCCCTCTCCCTCTATACGACCTTATTCCATTCAGTCTTCACAACTCGCTGATCTTCCTTTACAGTCAGTACTTATTGCGCCTGCTCATATCATTCTCCTCTCTTCTAAATAAATTCCTCCTTATTCTTCCAATTTAAACTCAGCATGGGGCCTGTAAACTGTATGTATGTTTAACACAGTTCTATCTGTCTGGAAATAGTTTTTTCTATACCTTGGCACTGTAAATAGCGGTGCACATTCACAGTGTTACACAAATAAAGATACACATACAGAGCAAATACCTCTAAAGAAGCCAGGAAAGAGTAATATGCTGTATATCACAAAATGTGGGACAGGTTTTGCTATTGGCTCACTTTCATATATCATCACCTATCCCTTCACAGATTTAGGTCCTTCATCTTGGACCTAAGCCTGGGCATACTAAAGGTTCAGGTATGAGTCTTAGCTAGAACACCGCGGGTCCTTTATCTCCTAGTTTAAATCACAATTAAACCGTTTTCTTCCCATGAGGACTTGTCCTTGCTCCTCACATTTATGATGAAACCAATGTTTAACCACTGATTACATTGCCATTTATAGAGGCTTTCCAATGACAAGTAGAGTGAGCTTTACCTATGAAGTTCCACATTTAGAGCAAGGGTTTTCAGGTTTACATTTGAGTCAAGTGTTCGTTCTACAAACCTCTTCTCCAATTAGTATGAATAATAGAATAAACTGTACATGGCAGGTATCAGGAAATGTCATATTACCCACTGGGGTCCACAAATCAACCATCAACAGTTGGTTTGCCAGTTATAACACAAAGGCTGATATAGCTTCCTGGAAACTGGTACCAATGGCACTTTCCATCATGGAAGGTATGGGCTGTTCATGCAAAGACTTTCACTGAGGTCTATGGATATTTGTACAGCAGTAACATGGTTCTCCTCTAATACTTGTATTTGCTGTTCGCATCACATCTTCTGAAGGTGGATTAAAATATATCATACTTTGCTCTCATACTTCAGGATTACTTGAGTAAGCTCCACTACTGCCATGGATGATTAGGAAAATAGAAAATAAATACCACCTCAACATCATCAATGGCAGCATTAAAGGGACATGGAAGGTTCCCCGATTTTAATATGAACATAATTTACCAAGTATTTATTTATTTATGTATTTATTTGCATATTTAAACATCCTTTTATTAACAAATGCATAAAAGCTGTTTTTTCCCTGCAAAGATCCGCCCATGCATACATTTCTATAGTACTAGTTAATCACAAGCTTGCATCTCAGCAGCAGTTTAACAACAGGCTGTCGAGAAAGTGTGATTGGCTATTACAGCCAATTCCAACAGACACTTTGTATGCATGAGCAGCTGGAGGCAAACATTTGCAGGTACTGTTTGGAAGGTTTGAGTGAGTAGAGAGAGCTTTTAAGCACTTGTTAATAAAATTATATTTAGATGAGGAAACACACCTTCCATGTCCCTTTAATGTTTTACAACCTGAAACCGTAGGGTCATGGAGAGTGTTAGTTGTTTCTATAGAGATAAGCTACCCACATGTATTGTGGCCATGGAGGATGAAAAGGAAAGAAAAGGAAACAGAGTTTAATTCATTATTTTGTCTGTAGTGCAGGGCATGCTTCATCTTAGTATGCGAGTATACCTGCCTGCTACATTTACTAAGCGTATGAGAGGGAGGGACCTTGTGTTGAAATCTTCACTGAATCCACCAATGAGTAAACAAGTGTACCTCCCTCTACTCCTTCTTCCACTTCTCCTGAATTGATAATAAACATTAGGAGAGCACTCCCACTTAGACTCCAAGCGTGGATGACACAAATGTAGCAGCCATAATGCACAAGCAGTGTCCACTAAAGTAAAGATTTTGCCAAAAAATTATTTAAAAAACGCCCACAGTTAACACATCTGCTAATGTTACAAACCTTAGCGGTTGGCTGCCCATGCGCAGTGGCGGCCATCAGCCGCTAGGTGGCACGGCCGAGGTGTCCATGAATCTTGGGGTTTAGTGCTAGGGCGAGGGTTGGGGTTCAGGTACGGGCAGATTATACGCTTTACACCGGGAAGAAATATATGGACACCTCGGCCGCGCCACAATGTAGCCGATGGCTGACACCGCGCACGCCTAGCCAACAAAAAAGATCTGAGTGGTCATTTATTTCCCGCACTCAGACAGAAATACAAATATGTCACATGTTTCAGATTGACACACTGCTAGAGGATACATTAATTACATTTAAATTTTGTTACACACCGCCATGTTTTATCACCAATTTGAACCTACCGGGGAAGTCTTTCACCAGTAGCACTTAATAAACGCGAACACTTCATGAAGTTTATACCATGATGCTGAAGAAAGAAAGACTCAGGGGCCCCGGCGCCAGCTAACATTTCAAATCATAACTAACTAATTATAAGCGGGGATCCATTTCATGCGGGCACGCATACTTCCAGCAAAAGTATTTTTAAATAGTCTAAAGCAATTATCCCAAAAGCCCATACACATACAAGATCTGCACATTACTTTTAGCCATTGTGAGGCAATGTAGGACTGTAATGTGTCTGGACTCCAAGGACCAAACTGCCAGGGAAAGGTTTACAAAAGACTAAATAATATGAAAAGCTAGTTGTATGTTGTGCTAGCCATTTGATTCCTGAGATATTCTTTTTTTTTCTGCTGCATGCTTCTGCAAATTAACATCTCACAAACACAAATAAGCTGCTTTGATGTGTTAATTAGGATTAGTCTACTTGCCTAGATCCCCCCCACCACTTTTATTTAGCACTCTGAGCTAGTTTACTAACATTAGATTAGCAGAATCAATGTTGAATATTTCAGGGATCATTTACTATGGAGAAAAACAGCTTATACAGTGTATAGATAGTTTAGATGGCTCCTTATGATGAAAGCAACTTCCTGTTGGGGTGACAGTGTGTCTGAGGTTCACAGTGTGGTGCTCCGGATCTCCAGCGTATGACGTGACTCGTCAGCGACGCCACGTAGAAATTACCCCACCGCCCATCATGAAAGCTTGAATTGCCTGCTAGTAGACGGTAGGGACCAGGTTGACTACCACTGGTGTAAATCATATCGAAAACAAGACTTGGCATGCTCGGATCCCAGGAAGTCATTTATCTAATCCATCTATACATTTCAAGTACTGGTATTATTGCCAATTTGTTACTAATTAAGCAAGTTAAATCTTATTGTTTGATCACTACAATGGCCCTTTAACTGAACACTTCCTTAGAGCTGGAAGAACTTACAGCGTATTCCTCCGGCGTGACCATGAGAACGTCAAAGACGACAGCATCAAAACTTTTCTTCAGCTCAGAAGAGCCCTTATCACTCAAAGACTCGGAGCTGCTGCTCTTCTGCCAAAGAAAAAAAATCATACATTAGATATGGTGAAAAAATAAAATAAGTCACGATAACCAAAAATGGAGTCAATTGTGAGATTACAGCTTTTAATAAAAAAAAAAAAAATTTTATATAGCACTTTCTCTAGTCTTCTAGGAAAGAAGGAAGACTAATGCCGTTCACGTTTCATTAAGAAGAATTAAATGACAATGTAATGCACTAAAAGAAGTTTTATTAATGATTAATGTATACATTTAAACCAGTATTTAATGTCATATAATTGCAATATTGCCCTTCTGCATCACTATCATGCCATGTTGAAGGGGCTTGTGTACCTCAATGAAGCTGTGAGCTATACCATGTAGGGTCACCCAAGATGGGCAGGTCATAGCAGAGAGGTTAGACAAATTGCGGAACTGGCAACCCACTACAGTATCTTTGCCTAAATAACCTTATGGATGAGCACAAACAGAGACATAATGTGCCTGTCAAAATGTGTCCATATGGTCACAGAGAGTCTGACACGACTGAAGGAATGAACAACAATTGTAATATTCAATATTAAATTAACTTTCAAATATTAAAGAGCATCATCCTGCAATTGACCTAAGAGTCGCCATCCTGATAAGGTCATCAAATGGGGATGGTGTTGCTGAGAGACAGGTCCTAAGAACAAACTGATTAGATAACAGGCCAAACAATAATTTTTAGGTTGTCAACTAATGGAGACCATCGTGTTTACAGATTTAGCACCATCTGCTAAACCCAACCAGAGTACTGACCCTACAGTGGGCAGTAACCAGCAGCAGCTTAGTCTAAATGTTGAAAATAAATGTAATACTGAATATGATTTTTTTAATTAGTCAATTTTATTACTCTGTGTTCTCCCCAGCACAAAGTATCCGGAGAGCAACACGACAAAGCAGCCAGGCGGGGACTCAAAACCGCCTGGGGACAACACGGTTATTGATTCATTTCTAATTAAAATGCCTAACTCCTGTTAGATCATTATAGTGGTCTTATAATGGATGAAGAGGCCACAAGAACCTCATAATATACAAAGTTAATTAATGAAAACGTAAGTATACAAGGAAAAATAATTTTAAACAAAATGCTTGGTTAGTAGTGCATAAAGGAACAGATTTTCTTCAGAATAGTATTGTACCGTAGCTTCAATTATTTATTATTTTTTTATCTTCTTTGTAAGACCCCTTCTGGATCGCTACCTTTTTGTGGTGAAAGTGCTTGAGTATCTCAATGAAGCTGTGAGCTATACCATGCAGAGCCACCCAAGATGGGCAGGCTATGGCAGCACAGACTGTGTTTGTAAACAGACTTACACTAATAGCTATCTTTTTAATTAAAATGAGATTCATTTTAACATACAATCTTGTGCTCTTTCACACCATGAAGAGCACTTACAGTGAGATAAATGGCCCTTTAACTAAACAACTTTGCAACACAAGGTTTTCCTTTGCAAGAGTGGGTTTGCTCCCCTTACCTCTGAAGCAGTAGCAGCTTGAGCAGTATTGCTCGACTGGCCGTTCATGAGGTCCATCCTTCTCGCACCATTAGTGCACACTTGCCCCACTGTGTCCCTGGCAAGATAATGAGCGTCTCATCTCCATAGAAGAAGCAGCATGATCCTGCAAAGAGAAGAAATGGATGAGTCAATGGATGCTCAGCAAATAGCACACACACATATAAATGAGGAGGGGTCCCTGGTTGTCCAGTGGTTAGGATTCTGTGCTTTCACCTATGTGACCTGGGTTTGATTACAGTCAGGAAATTAAAAAAGTCACACCACTCTTACGCCATGCAGGGTTTGGCCTGGTCAGTACTTTGATGGGAGACCACCTAGGAATACCAGGAGATGTATGTTGTGGCCAACTGGAGAAGGAACTGAGAACCCTCTCCAGTATCTCTGCCATGAACACCAAGTGGATCAGCATGGTGTGTTACGGTCCATGAGGACACGACTGAACAATGAAAAAACATATATATATGTTCACATTTGAATGTCTAAAACAAGTTAAAAAAAACCTGCTTCCAGCTCAGAATTCCGAAAACTTTTTTTACACTGCATTCTGGGAAGCTGAGCTGGGACATGCAAATGTGTCCACAAATGCCTTGCTCTTCAATCCATAACCATTTTCAAATATGGCTTCCTTTAAGCTTATGCCTACATTTATTTCGGGAAGACTAACTTTAAAAAGGCTTTTCAATGTAGTGGTTTAACGGCTCGCCTTCGGCGCTCATCGCCCAAGTGCTACGTGTTAACGGCTCGCCTCGACGTCTCGCAGTTTGACAACTATTATATGTGATCCTTCTGTCTAGAAATAGTAAAACCATTCTATAAGGTGTTTTAAAATAAAGTTTAAATAAAATAAAAAAAATCAGTAATCTAAACATATTTAAGCGACAGGAGAAATGCTGCAAAATCCATTGTATGATCCAAAGTGGGGAGGGGGCCCTGTGAGTCTAATACATACAAGCAGCCTCCCAGTACAGTCTACTGAATGCACCATCAACGCCAATTTATTTATCACTCAATAACACACCATGCTGTGGCCCACTGGAGAATGAACTGGCAACCCACTCCAGTATCTTTGCCATGAAAACCAAGTGGATCAGCATGACTATGGGCAAAAAGATGTCCTGGCGTGTTACGGTCCATGAGGTCAGAGAAAAAACTCAATATTCCACCACCCAAGATGCTAGAGATGGTTTTAATGACGCCATCATATAAAGAATAGGAGCGCCATCTGGTGGACATTCAAAAACACCCATACGTGAAATATAAAAATGTATGCTACATACAAAGGAACACTGAAAAGGATCAAGTGTTGCAGCCTTATGCTCATCACAGGCATGCTTGAATCCATTTAGTGCATTAGACCCTACATCCTGTACTAGAAGGGTGCCTCCATTTGTCGGCTAACTCTTCTGAAAATTAGCACTTTTACACACTGAATGTACGTAAGATTTCACAGGAGACCCGACTGACAGCAGATAGCCATTGCTAATTCGTGTCCAAGGTCCTTGAATTTAAATAAGATTTCAATTAGCTGGCTGTAGGGAAAGCTATGCAATTAATAGAAAAGTTATTTTCTTGAACTTTTGGAATTTATGCATTTTCCAGGAAATATAATAAAAACTGTGTTTACATGTGTCACTTACTGCCAACTGCCAGACCTGCAGCTACAGCTCCATGTAGTGAGCAGAAGGGTTAAAAAAAAAAAAGTTAACCATTAACAAATCTTTCTGTGCAGAGCATGGAATGCAGGAATCACCTAAACAGGGCAGTTGTGGGTTTACTGGTCAGTGAGGTCCTGAGTTCAACGGGAAAAACTGCTATCAATCACTGTCTTCACTGTGTGCGCTCAGCTATCTGTTATTGCTCATGCAACAGCCAGTGGCAGGATACAAGTTTTATTTAAACAGACTGGAACCTGTAGATTTATTTGGTATTCGTGTAATTAAAAAGAATATAGATAATTGCAACATATAATCTTGTGCTCTCACACACCATGAAGAATAACCTACAATGAGGTAAACAGACCTATATTAAAGATAATTTTTATTTAGTATTATTTGTTTTATTTTCTAAAATTAATTTGTTCATTATTGAATGTAGACACTCAATGGGGAATGCTATAAAATAATAGAAATGTGCGTCTTAGTCACTTGAAATGTTACAGGAATAAAACCAGTAGGTAGAAGGTTGCACTCTCCCAGGAAGGACCATCAAAGCCCACACAGGGGTCTGTCATTCTAGGAGATTACTCTAAACGGATGCTTAAACATTTAGTCATTTATTTTTGCTGCAAGTGCAGCTTTGCAGCATTGTCATTCTAATTTGGGAGTGTCAGCAACAGCCCTAACATGGACAGCACCCTGAAAACCCACTTACAAAAGTCTCTAAGAAGAAAATCTTAAAGGAACACTGAAGTGACAAATATAAAACCTGCAAGTCTTAAAAAGGTGCTCCTTGGATCCATGAGTGGAAATGCTATTGGAATGAAGTTGGGGCCGGCTTGTGACTTTCTATCAGTACCAGGTACAGCCAGTAGAGGGAGCTTCTGATCTTTCCTGACACGGATTAGTTACTTGGGATAAAGACCTGACTGCCTTAAAGTTTTTTTTTTTGTTTGTTTTTAACCACTTTAATTCTTCTGTAGTGATTGCAACATGCTCTTAAATGCAAGCCAGTGTATTTGATCCTTTAAAAGGGTCAACGTTCAAAACTTTCTGTGATGCATTTAAAGGGATACAGAAGGCTCCTGGATGTTAATATGTATATAATATTAGGTACTTTATTTTATTACTTAGTGCTAATAAGCTCTGTTTTTCAAACAAATAGTCTCTGTATGGGTCTGCCCACTGCAGCGTATGCAGACACAGACTCTGTAAGTGTAGAGTAGTGTCCTAGGCTATACGGGGTCACATTTCAGCAGCACATTGCACAGAGATGGTCACTGATCTTATAAGCACTTCATAATAAAATAAAGTACATAGTAAGTAGATAGTATATACCAGAAACCTTCCACGTCCTTTTAAAATTAAATGAAGAAAATACAAAATAGAGCAACACACAAACAGATTAACAAAGTGTTTGATCATCTCTTTTATCTTACAAGTGAATTGAAAAGGATAAACAAAGTCTCATAAATATAGATAGCCTGGTAATGGTGTTTTATTATCTGATCACATTTAATTAAATGGGAAACAGACAACGAGCTGCCATCCAGAGCTCCATAAGATTCACTGATCCTTTGTCTTCTGTAATATTAAAACAGAGGAGGAAAATTCAATCCCATAATGTCTTAATTTACTATAAATGTAACTACAATTATTTTCCATAACAATGTATTTTAATTTTAAAATACAATTTTTAAAACTACCGTGTATTAAGTGCATGATGGGAAATGTGTTGTGTCATCGGTTCTCTGTTTCACATACAGTCTGCAGAGGGATCACAATTATATTTTGACATCTGTGAATGCCTAGATTTGTATATTGTGAATAAATCTGTAATATTTCCCTGTGTGTACCTGTGTCGAATCTAACACACACAGCTTATATCACACACGCATATTACATGGAGTCATTCCATTAATATAGAATTATTTAGAAAATAATGTTTTCCACACCCCTAGAGGTACTTACATAGGCACCTGGTACTAACCAATAGAAACACTGGATTCAAGTAGGGTTTTTAACCCTATACTAACCTTGAAGCTAACACCCACACACACAGTGCAGAGATCCACATGTCTGGACTCATCCTTGTTCCTTGAGCAAGGGGAAAACAAAACAAGACTACATATCACATGATGCTATGCTGCATAAACTGACTTCCAAGTCATTGAAACAATGTTATAGCTGCCTGTTATTGGCCAAACAAATAATAATGTTATGTTATTTAGCTACGCATTTCATAGACAATCTCTCTGCAAATTTCTTCAGGTGTCTGACACTTAATTTTGAAACCGGGCAAGTTTAATGTTTATTTTGGGATTTTTACATGCAAAAACGGATTCTCCTATATCAGATGCATTCATAATCCAGGAAACCTAAATATGAATTTAAAGGCAGTTGAGCAAAAACTGAAAATATTTCTAAACTATGGGTCAAACGAACAACCTTAAAAAGCTATGCAAATCACGAGCATAAAAGCATTCTCTGAGAAAATCTTAATTTCAGCAGACTCTGCTCGTGCGTGGAAGGGCCATGATTTTAAGACACAAATTAGAGGGTACAGAGCAGGGAAAGCAAGGTGTGCAAGTCTACTATCGAACCTATGGGAGGGAGGAGGTGCCCTGTGATGAAATCTTACCTAAATCCACTAATAAACAAACAAACAAAAAAAAAATCCACAACCCCCAGACCTAGGCACCTGGTACTAACCAATAGAAACACTGCGTTCAAGTATGTTTTTAATCCTATGCCAACATTCCAGCCAATAGCAGAACAGTGTTAAAAACTAAAACAGAATTACCTGAGCTGCTTGACTGTGTTGGTAACAAAAGACTACAGATCCCTTGATGCTTTGCTGCAGAGACCGACTCCCCAGACATTGCAACAATGTTGTATATGACACTGACTGGCCACAGCAAATTATGAATGTTATGCTAATTTAGCTTGGATTTTCAGGGATGTTGCTTCTCAAAATCAACTGCCAGCAAACTGAAGAAGATTTTCAAACTTTAGGGCATGTTTCTTAATGTTTATTTGGGGATTTTTTCATACAAAACATGTTTCCAAACACTACGGTTTCTCCTTTCTAGCAAATGCTTCATAATCTAGGAAACTTCCATATACCTTTAAGAGAGCATGCAATAAACATTACCAAAGATGTTTTTTTTTTTTTTTTACAAGAAAATAGTAAACAGCACAAACAAACAGGAAATGCAGATTTCATTGGCAAACAACTGTGACTCATACAATTATATTACTACACATTGGCTGTCAGGGCAAGTCCCAGATCAGTTAAACACTTGAATCAGTTTTTTCTGCTTTAACAGCTTCAATTGAAAAAAGAAAACATTATAAAATACCATCATTTAGATGTAACAAAGAAAATAATGCTTTCAATTAATCTTTTATTAAAAGACCACTTCATTTTTATTTTTTTAAATAAGTATTGTGTCCTTTTACTTTATATAAAAGGGACAAAATATGTCTAAAAAGTAAATAAGCTCTAAAAGATTAGTGTACAAATACGTTGTTTTATTGAGAGGACCAAATGATAATTAAAGAATAAAAATGTATATGTATTAGGTTTCTATTCCATTTCTACCACTTTAATTCTTTTTCGCGGTTTTTCCTTTTTGATCTTAAGAAAATCCAATGTTTAGGTTTCAGTTCCTTAAAAAAAAAAAAGAACTCAAGTATTAATATTTACAGGATTTAGAACAAAATTGTAACTCCTCGGTCTGAAAAATATCCCTTTAAAAATAACAACTGGTTCATGGCTCCAGACATTAAAAATAAAAGCAAGCAAGGTCTGATTACTATAAACTTGCAGCAGACAATGGGACTCCTCATTAGCAAAAGGAAAAACACACAAACTGCTTATTAGCATCTGCAATCCTACATAAGGAATTAAAAGCCATATCTAAGTTTCCTGGATTATGATTGCGTATGCACAGACTACCGATTCTCCTGTCAAACGGTTTACATGAAAATAAACCAAAATAAACATGAACAAACTTACCCTAAAGTTTACTAAATCTCTCGGGTTTCCAACATCGCTGGATATAGCTGTTAAATTAGCATAAAATTGCCAATTTTTTTTGACCAATCACAGGCAGCTAATACACCATCATCTCAGCATTGATATCTTTGAGTTTAAATGGCAGCTTCCGCTCTCCACAAACATGGAGGACTAACTGGCAGCCAAGACAAGCGTGATCACACTTACCTATTCATGTAAAGGTTATCTTAAAGGACTTTCTGTACCCTAAAGAATACAAGTTTCTAAAATTAAAGTGCATGCATAAGTATACTGGACTTATAATGTACAAAGTTTGTAATGCTAGTAGTAATGCTCTTACCTTTATAGGTTTCTGTCTTTTGCTCTGTTTTTTAGCTCAGTCAGACACCAGAGCACACAGCAGGAAGTCTGCTACAACAGCCCGCCCCTAATTATGTAAAAGGGGTGAAGCTAAGAAGTACAGGGGTATGGACAGAAACCGATAAAAAAACGTAAGAGCTTTAAAGTATAGCCACTAGCAGTACAAAGTCAAAACATAATCAAATATACTTAATAATTCAATATCACTTTAAAAGCCTTTATTTTATAGTACAGTGGTCCTTTAATATAAGAGAGAAGTTTATGTATAAGTGCAACATCAGACGCCCAGCGGTCTCAAAGATCTTGAAAATAATTTATACCTAAATTAGCAACCGTTCAAGGCTAATTGAAAATTAATTTCCATTTTTTATTATTTATAGGTACACATACTCCAAAGTATTATAGTGCATTACAAATGTTAAACAGCGTAATTCGCTGTAATAAAGTTTCTTTCAATCTGAATGTAAATTACAGTAACGATAGTAAAAATGCAAAGCTACATTTGCCCCCTCACCCCGTAAAGAAAACAAATTCTAGTCAGGGAACCAAGAGGTCACACCACCGTGAAGCCAAGCAGGGTTGGGCCTGGTCAGTACTTGGTTGGGAGATCACCTAGGAATTCCAGGAGCTGTATGCGGTGGCCCACTGGAGAAGGAACTGGCAACCCACTCCAGTACCTCTGCCAGGAATACCAAGTGTATCAGCATGGTGTGTTACGGTTCATGAGGTCATGGAGAGTCAGACATGACTGAACTACACAAACAGGACTATTCCATTTTCAATGTTTGCCTGTTTTGCTCTCTTCCCTCATAGCGAGTCATTGATTACTCCGCTTACTTGAAAGGGCTGGCAGTCCTATTTTTGCTTCTAACCCATGTAAATCATATGTAAGGAGGTTTGGGAATGAGCATGTAAATATTTGAACTGTGCTCTTGAATCAAAGCAGTGCTGTCCACCATAAAAGTAAACAATGCAACAGATTATGACACTCTAGGTGAGAGGAAAAGGAAACTGGCAGAGACACCGAAAAATATATATATTTACATATATTCAAATAAGTATTTTCTTTAGTTTTGACCTACAGTGACTCTGAGGGACAGATTACTTACAATACTTTGGTTAGAAATCATTTATTAGTATTGTTGTGGAACTCAAAAAGTCTGTTACATATTAATTTGGTGCCATTGTTCCCCAGACACAAAAACAAGTGCTTTTGTTAGGACAGCTCTGGCCATTATACACCTTATGATGGAGCTGAGTGAATCTTTGTAAACTCACAGGAGGATACTTCTAGGAGACAAAGGAGCATTCTGCGAGTTCCTTCATGCAAAAAGAAAAATAGGGAAGAAAGACGTGCACCACCTCAGAGTGCAAATAGATATTGGATAAAAACAAATTCCACTCAAATTATAAAAGGAACACGTGTTATAACCCGTGCCCTGGGTGGAATCCCAAATATCCGCGGTTGGTCCTTATATTTTCCAATGATGGTAAGAGCACCTGGTGCCAGTGTATACTTACACGCCCATATAGGTCTCTTTGCAAAATGGGAATTTGTTTGTAAAACACTAAGGCAATGTAAAGTGCTTTATTGTGTATCAGTATAATAAATAAAAAAAGCCTCATATTATAATTGTCAAACTGCGATTTGTTGTCATGATTGCGAGCCTCGCAAAGGCAAGCCGTTGAGGTATTAAAGCATTCCGAGCTTGCAGGACTTAGGCAATGAGCGCCAAAGACGCTCATTGCCTTGCTCGCCTCGCGACGCTAGGCGAGCAGTTGAGGCATTGAAGCATGCAGGACTTAGGCTGAAATGAGCACTTAAGCTGCAATGAGCGCCAAAGGCGCAGTCACACATGCAAGCTCAGGAAAAAAAAATAAGAATTTAACATCCGGAACCGCGGAAATCGAAAAACAAGAAGAAAAAAAAATACATTCACACACAGCACAGGGAGCAAGGAAGCTGGGAGTGAGGTTGCAAGCGATTTTCACCATTATTTAATGCGTTTCGTCACTCGAAAATCAGCTAAGTGAGAAAAAAAATGGTGGACGAAAAACTTAAACAATTTGGAAACCGCAAAACGAGGCTGAGCAAAGCCAGGCACGCGGGACTTTGAAAATAAAACAAACGGCAGTCAGAGCACTCCACGCAATCATTCAGCAGAGACACAGGGAGAAAAAGACACACAAAAGGGACAGGGGGGAGAAGCTGGAAAGAGACACATGGCATTCCCAAGTACAAAATGTGCAGGTTAATGAACCCTGCAATAAGAGGGCCGTACAGTAGGCAGGAGGAAAGGCTCGCAATGAGCGCTGAAGGAGCTCAGAGAAGCAAAAGCCTCACATTGTATAGCAAACAGCGTTGCCTGGCTAACAATTTTATTGCTGTCATTTTTTGATGGGCAATTTGTAATAATAATAATAATAATAATAATAATAATAATAATATATATATATATATATATATATATATATATATATTCCACAATAAAAACAGTAACAAAAAAATATTTTCATATATATATATATAAAAAAAAGGGCAGACCAGCACACCTAATAAGAGCACCTGGTCCAGACAACATAAAGTGTACCATATAAATATAATTATAAACAAACGCATTTTGTCACAAAATCTTGTAGCTTTCTCAATGATTATAATAAAAAGGGTTGCTCATACATCAATGGAGCCAATTACATTTCAATTGACAACCCTGTGCACAATGCAAAAAAAGGGTCTTAACCCCATTTGGAGGTATTTTCACGCAAGGGGTGTCACACATAGAAAAAGAACGATCCTCCCTAGATTTCAATCTTGTTAGGAACAGAAGAATAAAAACTGCTGCCATTAAAAAAACGGAGGTTCCAAATAGGACATATGTTTGTTTAAAATTATAGGCAACTTAATTTAGAAAAAAAAAATCTCCTTATTAAAATGGACCGATTCACAGGCCCAAAAACAGTGAGCCTGATATGCCTCAATACATTCTGTACAAAAGTTACCTTGGGCTGAACATGTCACTCAGGCGAGTGCTAGGGAGGCGCCGCTGGAGCTGAGCAGCAGGATGACATCAATGATCACAACTTGTAAACGCTCAAATCATCAGAACCACTGAGATTTGGAGCATAGTGTAATGGGGCAGATATATCAAGTTGGCCATGGTGTACTAATTTCTGTAAAATAGTTATGCTACTTTAAGGGTGAAAGGGTCGCTTTAAATCAAAAACAGAGAACTTTATAACTGCTTGTATATGTTCTGTTTGGGGAAACCGTTTTAAAATTAGCATTTTATTTTTCTGGAAATATCAGTATAAGAAGCAGCTCCTAAAGAAACAAGTTTCACGGCAACAACTATGGCAAGAACAATGCAAAGAGAGGACTGGTCATGCATCACTGGCACAAGCAAATAGCGCGCTCTTGTACACAGACCTATAGAGAAGCGCAGCCTGGAGTCACCATCACATTCACACATTTAGACACAGACCTATAGAGAAGCGCAGCCTGGAGGCCCCATCACATTCACACATTTAGACACAGACCTACAGAGAAGCGCAGCCTGGAGGCACCATCACATTCACACATTTAGACACAGACTTACAGAGAAGCACAGCCTGGAGGCACCATCACATTCACACATTTAGACACAGACCTATAGAGACACGCAGCCTGGAGGCACCATCATATTCACACATTTAGACACAGACCTACAGAGAAGCGCAGCCTGGAGGCACCATCTCATTCACACATTTAGACACAGACCTATAGAGAGGCACAACCGTGGAGGCACCATCACATTCACACATTTAGACACAGACCTATAGAGAGGCACAACCGTGGAGGCACCATCACATTCACACATTTAGACACAGACCTATAGAGAAGCGCAGCCTGGAGGCACCATCACATTCACACATTTAGACACAGACCTACAGAGAAGCGCAGCCTGGAGGCACCATCACATTCACACATTTAGACACAGACCTACAGAGAAGCGCAGCCTGGAGGCACCATCACATTCACACATTTAGACACAGACCTATAGAGAAGCACAGCCTGGAGGCACCATCACATTCACACATTTAGACACAGACCTATAGAGAAGCACAGCCTGGAGGCACCATCACATTCACACATTTAGACACAGACCTATAGAGAAGCGCAGCCTGGAGGCACCATCACATTCACACATTTAGACACAGACCTATAGAGAAGCACAGCCTGGAGGCACCATCACATTCACACATTTAGACACAGACCTATAGAGAAGCACAGCCTGGAGGCACCATCACATTCACACATTTAGACACAGACCTATAGAGAAGCACAGCCTGGAGGCACCATCATATTCACACATTTAGACACAGGCCTATAGAGAAGCGCAGCCTGGAGGCACCATCACGTTCACACATTTAGACACAGGCCTATAGAGAAACGCAGCCTGGAGGCACCATCACATTCACACATTTAGACACAGACCTATAGAGACACGCAGCCTGGAGGCACCATCATATTCACACATTTAGACACAGACCTACAGAGAAGCGCAGCCTGGAGGCACCATCACATTCACACATTTAGACACAGGCCTATAGAGAAGCACAGCCTGGAGGCACCATCATATTCACACATTTAGACACAGGCCTATAGAGAAGCGCAGCCTGGAGGCACCATCATGTTCACACATTTAGACACAGGCCTATAGAGAAGCGCAGCCTGGAGGCACCATCATATTCACACATTTAGACACATACCTATAGAGAAGCGCAGCCTGGAGGCACCACCACATTCACACATTTAGACACAGACCTATAGAGAAGCGCAGCCTGGAGGCACCATCATATTCACACATTTAGACACAGGCCTATAGAGAAGCGCAGCCTGGAGGCACCATCATATTCACACATTTAGACACAGACCTATAGAGACACGCAGCCTGGAGGCACCATCATATTCACACATTTAGACACAGACCTACAGAGAAGCGCAGCCTGGAGGCACCATCACATTCACACATTTAGACACAGACCTATAGAGAGGCACAACCGTGGAGGCACCATCACATTCACACATTTAGACACAGACCTATAGAGAAGCGCAGCCTGGAGGCACCATCACATTCACACATTTAGACACAGACCTATAGAGAAGCACAGCCTGGAGGCACCATCACATTCACACATTAAGACACAGACCTATAGAGAAGCGCAGCCTGGAGGCACCATCACATTCACACATTTAGACACAGACCTATAGAGAAGCACAGCCTGGAGGCACCATCACATTCACACATTTAGACACAGGCCTATAGAGAAGCACAGCCTGGAGGCACCATCATATTCACACATTTAGACACAGGCCTATAGAGAAGCGCAGCCTGGAGGCACCATCATGTTCACACATTTAGACACAGGCCTATAGAGAAGCGCAGCCTGGAGGCACCATCATATTCACACATTTAGACACATACCTATAGAGAAGCGCAGCCTGGAGGCACCACCACATTCACACATTTAGACACAGACCTATAGAGACGCGCAGCCTGGAGGCACCATCATATTCACACATTTAGACACATACCTATAGAGAAGCGCAGCCTGGAGGCACCATCACATTCACACATTTAGACACAGACCTATAGAGAAGCGCAGCCTGGAGGCACCATCACATTCACACATTTAGACACAGACCTATAGAGAGGCACAACCTGGAGGCACCATCACATTCACACATTTAGACACAGACCTATAGAGAAGCGCAGCCTGGAGGCACCATCATATTCACACATTTAGACACAGACCTATAGAGAAGCACAACCTGGAGGCACCATCATATTCACACATTTAGACACAGACCTAGAGAGACACGCAGCCTGGAGGCACCACCATATTCACACATTTAGACACAGACCTACAGAGAAGCGCAGCCTGGAGGCACCATCACATTCACACATTTAGACACAGACCTATAGAGAGGCACAACCGTGGAGGCACCATCACATTCACACATTTAGACACAGACCTATAGAGAAGCGCAGCCTGGAGGCACCATCACATTCACACATTTAGACACAGACCTATAGAGAAGCACAGCCTGGAGGCACCATCATATTCACACATTTAGACACAGGCCTATAGAGAAGCGCAGCCTGGAGGCACCATCAGGTTCACACATTTAGACACAGACCTACAGAGAAGCGCAGCCTGGAGGCACCATCACATTCACACATTTAGACACAGACCTATAGAGAGGCACAACCGTGGAGGCACCATCACATTCACACATTTAGACACAGACCTATAGAGAAGCGCAGCCTGGAGGCACCATCACATTCACACATTTAGACACAGACCTATAGAGAAGCACAGCCTGGAGGCACCATCATATTCACACATTTAGACACAGACCTACAGAGAAGCGCAGCCTGGAGGCACCATCACATTCACACATTTAGACACAGACCTATAGAGAAGCACAGCCTGGAGGCACCATCATATTCACACATTTAGACACAGGCCTATAGAGAAGCGCAGCCTGGAGGCACCATCATGTTCACACATTTAGACACAGGCCTATAGAGAAGCGCAGCCTGGAGGCACCATCATATTCACACATTTAGACACATACCTATAGAGAAGCGCAGCCTGGAGGCACCACCACATTCACACATTTAGACACAGGCCTATAGAGAAGCGCAGCCTGGAGGCACCATCATATTCACACATTTAGACACAGGCCTATAGAGAAGCGCAGCCTGGAGGCACCATCATATTCACACATTTAGACACATACCTATAGAGAAGCGCAGCCTGGAGGCACCATCACATTCACACATTTAGACACAGACCTATAGAGAGGCACAACCTGGAGGCACCATCACATTCACACATTTAGACACAGACCTATAGAGAAGCACAGCCTGGAGGCACCATCACATTCACACATTTAGACACCAAGAAGGCATGACAGCCTTCACAGGAACGGACATACCGTTTACTTAAATGGTGCCAGTACTCATAACTGTAGCGCCAAACCTTTGTTATTTCACATTTATCGGAAAAAATGCACTAAAGCAGCAAATTAATAGATTAAAAAAATGTATGTTTGATTCCTTAAATGCATATATAAGTTTCCTGGATTGTGAATGCATCTGATAGAACCAGTAGTGTGTGAAAACACTTTTTGCATGAAAAAAAATCCCCAAACAGTAACAAACTGAACCTGATGTTTGCTAAACCTCTTGAGTTTTTGCAAGCATCAGCTATTGTGAGGTGACACCCCATTTTTTTTCATATTTTGGCCAATTACAGGCAGCTATACATTTTAATACAATGTAAGGATAAAATGATGACAGTTTGTGCAGGAAGGAATCATGGGATGTGTAGTCCCTCTGTAAAAGGAAGTATGAGGAGTCAGACACGGATCTGTAGATGTCTGCATTGAGCTGCTGCTGGCTTGAATGTTAGTAAAGAGTTACAATTCGTATTGGAATGCAGTGATTCTATTGGTAGGTACCAGCTGCCTATGTAAGCAGTTCTGGGGGTGTGGAAAACAAATTTTATTTTTAAATAAAATAAATCTGTATGTGTATAGAATGACTCCATGCAAGGTGTGTGCGATATAAGCAGCAGGGGTTAGATTAGATACATATACACACAGGGGAATCTTGAATATACCTTTAACCTGATCAGAGGAACTTGAGTATGTGTGAACAAGATCTCACAGTGACTCCGTTATATAGGTTTGCTTTTCGGGGGAAAAATATTCCACGGCCCGGCTCCTCTTTTTCCCATTACAGAGTAAACAAAGCCTCCAATTTCATGAGTATAATGTATTTTTACTTCACAAAAGATAGAAAAAAAAGAAGAAAAAAAGACAGAGGCAAATTTGCTGGAAGATAATACAACTTTAAAAAAAAAAAAAAAAAACATTCAGTTTATAAAGTACTTGTTACTACTTAATGTGTAAAAGATAAACAAATAATTTAAGTATAATGTGTCAGAATAATTTTATTGTAGGATTACAGTCCCCAAGAGGATTTGTTTTATGGCTCTATACATCATAAGATAGAGGGACCTATTTTACCTCAAAATACTGGGTAAAATGAGTGACTTGAGTATAAGCCGAGGGTGGGAAATGTGCTGCCCCCTGTGTCCCCCCCTCTCTCTCCCGTGTCTCTTCTTCCCTCTCCCTTCCCTGTGTCTCTTTCACCATCCTCAACCCCCCCCATCCTCCCTCCTGGTGCCCGGTATATGCTAATGACGTTTCGTCACATGCGCGCCGGGTCAAGAAGGAGAGGAGGCCGGAGCAGAAGCAGGTAAGTGAGGGGAAAGGGAGAGGGGGAGGAATTTAGGGGGGTTTAGAACGAGGAGGGGGTTTAGAACGAGGAGGGGGGTTAGAGAGACACGGGGGGGGGGTTAGAGAGACACAGGGGGGGGGTTAGAGAGACACGGGGGGGGGTTAGAGAGACACGGGGGGGGGGTTAGAGAGACACGGGGGGGGGGGTTAGAGAGACACGGGGGGGGGGGGTTAGAGAGACACGGGGGGGGGTTAGAGAGACACGGGGGGGGGTTAGAGAGACACGGGGGGGGGTTAGAGAGACACGGGGGGGGGTTAGAGAGACACGGAGGGGGGGTTAGAGAGACACGGAGGGGGGGGGGGGTAACTTGAGTATAAGCCGGGGGGCCCTTTTTAGGGCTGAAAAACTCTGCTTATACTCGAGGGGTTTTTTCATAATTTTTTTGATATTTGTAATATTCAGAATATGTATTTACATACCTGAGTATATACATATAATTTTATGCATGGGTCATTTGTTTTGACTCATATGTATTCCACTTGGAAAACACAGTAACTTGTCCCAGGCTCCTTATATTGGGGCCTAACAACCTCTAAAAAAGGTGGACTGGAGATAGGAGTATTGCAAGACTGCATAAGTAAACTGTGATACCTATAGTGGAGAAATAGTGGATATTGAGAATACGGGGCAACAATTTTTCTTGCATCAAGTACATAATGGAAGGATCCGCATAAAATTGAATGTGAATACTGACATATGGAAGGTGTGATCTTCACCTATCGGTGTATAAAAAATACCTCTTGTTCTAGAGGGTGTTAAATGTGAGTGTGCATTTATTATGAAAGTATCGTTGTATTAAAGATTTTATTGATCCACACTAGGGAGTGGCGTGCGCTCTCTTGTTTTTTATTTTTTGGTGGGACCAAAGACTACAAATCCCTTGATGTTTTGCTTGAAGACACTAAATTCCCCATACTGCTACCATGTTGTAGCTGCCTATGATTGGCCACAACAAATTGTAAAATGTTATGCTAATTTATCTTGGATTTTCTCAAAATAAACGGTCAGAAAACTGAAGAAATTTAGCAAATTTTATGGTCTCCTCTATAAGATACAATTATAATGCACGAGTCCCAGCTGAATCCTGCATGTCACTTGCCCCCTGATAATGCCCGAGCGCCCACTCTGTTGTAGTACAATTCCAGCTGGGCGTCATTGTCACAGCTGGGTATTCTCCCGCAGCACCAGCCATTCCCACAACATAAAGAGCAGGAATTCTCTGCATTCCTCCACTGATTTAATGTATCTGTTACTCACAAACACTAACAGAGCTTAGGAACGCGCCGAAGTCCTGACAATTATACGCCACTCACCAGCACTTAGTTAATTGGTGTCCGATTCTTGGTGACCATTGTTATATACAGTGGTAATGAAGAGGATTCAATTTGGAATCCAAAGGGGAGTGTTTTTATCTATCAGTGGGGGAGAGGGAGGCACGAGGAAGAGGTCAGGAGTATTATATTAAATAATTGAAGCGCACACCTCCCCGTTTCCTTCTCAGAGGCCAAGAAGCAGGCAGCTTGCACCAATAAATACAAGCACTGCTGTCCAGAAATATAATTGCCCTGTCACACACACAACTTTGAAAGTATGATGGATGCTTCCATTAAAACAAAGGCATTAAAATGTATTTTTTCTAATTAAAAATGATCTTTATGACTATGTTCATAGTTTTCAAACATATACTTTTTTTCCTTTGGAAAACAGACCTTTAATTTTAATTTCCTGGGCACCCAGCATCAGAAAGTCTCAAGAATTATCTTTATAAAACAAGTGGTTATATAAAGATGTACCCATCAAAAAACATACCTTGCATTAAAGGAATGGTCACCCCAACAGGAGCATTAAAAACTGGCTATACATTGTACTAGCAATTTATCTCTGCAATTAATAATTTCTGAAATCGTTAGACTTGATTCTGCGGCTGCTGTATGCCAATGTGCGGCTCAGAGTATTTGGTAAGGGTGGGAGCGGGGTCTAAATGGCAAAATAAAGAGCTGCAATGTTAACTGGCAGTGTCAGAAACATCAAAGCCGCTAATTGATATACATGAGCTGCTCATTTGCATATAAATAGAGCAACTACAACATGGCATTCCCCATGATTGATTCATTCACTTTCGAAAAAAATAACACATAGCCAGATTTTTATGCCCTTTAAAGCAGAAAGTATGCACAACTCTCCCCTTCTGGATTGTTACCTTGTCATAGTGAAGGGGCTTGTGAGCTATACCATGTAGTGTCACACATGATGGGCAGGTCATAGCAGAGAGGTCTGAACTTGTGGTCCACTGGCAACCCATTACATCAATCTTCACATGAAAACCATTTGGATAACCACAACCAGAAACAAAGACAAATATGCCAGGCATGTTGTGTCCTATATGGTCACAGAGAGTAGGAAATGACTGAAGGACTGACCAAGTTATGCACAACTCTAGATCTCATTGGCAGACACTTTTGACTTATACAGCTATTTTACTGCACATTGGCTGACAGGGACAATACCTAAAAGACTATTATACTGGCAAGTTTCCATCACCTTTGAAACTTGCCATAATTACACCCATTCTCAAGAAACTCTCATCTGATCCAGCTGCTGCATCTAATTACCGTCCCATCTCTCTACTTCCCTTGGTTTCCAAACTGCTTGAGCGCTTAGTCTACAGTCGCCTTACCTGATTTGTTACCTCCAACTCTCTCCTTGATCCTTTCCAACCTGGCTTCCGACCCAAACACTCCACAGAGACAGCTCTCACAAAAGCTGCCAAATAATTGCCAAGTCAAAGGGCCATTTCTCTATCCTAATTCTCCTGGATCTCTCTGCTGCCTTTGACACAGTTGATCACTTGCTTATTATCCAAACGCTCCGGTTCCTAGGCATCCATGACACTGCTCTCTCTTGGTTCATATCCTATCCAGAAAATCAAACATTTAGTGTCTCCTTCTCTGACGCCTCTTCATCTCCTCGCCCTCTAACTGTCTGTGTACCCCAAGGCTCAGTCCTAGGCCCCCTTCTTTTCTCCATCTATACATCCTCCCTAGGTGCCCTAATTAAATCTTTTGGATTTCAGTATTATCTATATGCTGATGACACTCAAATCTATCTCTCTGCACCTAAACTATCCCCCTCTCTGCTAGCTCATGTTGCCAATTGCCTCTCGAGCATATCCTCCTGGATGTCCGCCCCTCAACATGTCTAAGACAGAACTCCTCGTCTTTCCACGCTCTTCCTCAGCTCCCACCCCTCAGTTTTTTCTATCCGTTAATGCCAATATCACTCCCACCTCCCAGGCCCGTTGTCTTGGGGTCCTACTTGACCCTTCCCTCCTGTATTCCTCACATTCAATCACAAAAAAACATATCCAAAATACGTCACTACCTTACACAAGGCACAACAAAAATTTGAATTCACTCTCTCATCATATCTCGCCTTGACTACTGCAACTCTCTCCTCGCTGGCCTTCCTATCACCCATCTCTCTCCACTCCAGTCCATATTAAAACGCTTCCGCTAGACTCATTTACCAAAATCAACGGACAGTGTTCGCAGCACCACTCTGTCAGGCACTCCACTGGCTTCCCAAAGCCTCCAGAATAAAATTCAAAATTATGACCCTAACATATTAGAGCCCTCCACAATAATGCACCCTCCTACATCTCTGCTCTCATACCAAAATACACTCCCACCTGCACTCTTTGTTCTGTTAATGACTTTCTTCTCGCCTTCTCTCTCATCGCCACCTCTCACTCCCGCCTAGAAGACTTATCTTGTGCTGCCCCTATAATTTGGAACTCCTTGCCTCGCTCCACTAGATTATCCTCATGCCTCAAATCCTTAAAAAATCTCTTTAAAAATGCATCTTATTAAAGAAGCCTATCATCTTTAGCCTTTACATGCTCTATTAATCTATAACTCTCCTTTAGAATGCAAGTTTGTGAGTTCTCCATTTCACTAGGTACTTTAGGGAAAGCACTGTGTATGTCCGATTGAAACCTCAATAACAGGGCCCTCCATCCTATGCAATGTTTGAAATTGTTCTGGACTTGTACTTATGTAGGCGCGTTCTAAATAAAAGGATAATAATAATAATAATAATAATAATAATAATAATAATAATAATACATTCAAAGTAGTATATGTTCTGCTCCAGGAGCTTTATTTTCAGAAACAAAAACACACTGGTCAGCATTATCAGATGCTCTCTTGCAGATACAAAAAAAAATATGCCTTCAATGGCCCTTTAACATTAACCTACAATGAATCCATATGTAGCATTTAAAGGATCCAGGATTTATAACAAGTAGTAATATATAATATAAATAATATATATGTAGCATATACAACTTTACACGTTATTGTGATAAAAAGGATGATCTTTTGCAAAAAGCCTCACACTACAAATTCCGTTTGTCCGCCATCTTTTGGCTGGAAATTCTCCCATCTTTTTCAAGCTATGGCAGCTGCACGGCCTTATGCGAAAACAAGATAAGCACCAGTATAAAGATCATGGGAAAACCAGCAGGGTTCAGTATAGGCGTTATTATAAAAAAATAGTAAGTTTATACTGATCATTACTACTTCGAGACATTGGGGGTGTAGCTGTGTTCAGAATTAAGCAATCACATTCCAAATCATGTCAAATAGGAGTCAGCATACACCTGCCATCATTTAAAGTGCCTCCGATTAACCCCAAATAAAGTTCAGCTGCTCTGGTTGGTCTTTCCTGAAATTTTCTTAGTCGCATCCCACAGCAAAAGCCATGGTCCACAGAGAGCTTCCAAAGCATCAGAGGGATCTCATTGTTAAAATGTATAGGTCAGGAGAAGGGTACAAAAGAATTTCCAAGGCATTAGATATACCATGGAACACAGTGAAGACAGTCATCATCAAGTGGAGAAAATATGGCACAACAGTGACATTACCAAGAACTGGAGCTCACTCCAAAATTGATGAAAAGACAAGAAGAAAACTGGTCTAGGAGGCTACCAAGAGGCCTACAGCAACATTAAAGGAGCTGCAGGAATATCTGGCAAGTACTGGCTGTGTGGTACATGTGACAACAATCTCCCGTATTTTTCATATGTCTGGGCTATGGGGTAGAGTGGCAAGACGAAAGCCTTTTCTTACGAAGAAAAACACTGACACATCTGAAGTCTCCCAAAAGCATGTGGGAAAAGGTGTCATGGTCTGATGAAACCAAGGTTGAACTTTTTGGCCATAATTCCAAAAGATATGTTTGGCGCAAAAATAACATTGCACACCATACCCACAGTGAAGCATGGTGGTGGCAGCATCATGCTTTGGGGCTTTTTTTCTTCAGCTGGAACTGGGGCCTTAGTTAAGATAGAGGGAATTATGAACAGTTCCAAAAACCAGTCAATATTGGCACAAAACCTTCAGGCTTCTGCTAGAAAACTGAACATGAAGAGGAACTTCATCTTTCAGCATGACAACGACCCAAAGCATACATCCAAATCAACAAAGGAATGGATTCACCAGAAGAAGATTAAAGTTTTGGAATGGCCCGGCCAGAGCCCAGACCTGAATCTGATTCAAAATCTGTGGGGTGATCTGAAGAGGGCTGTGCACAGGAGATGCCCTCGCAATCTGACAGATTTGGAGTGTTTTTGCAAAGAAGAGTGGGCAAATCTTGCCAAGTCAAAATGTGCCATGCTAATAGACTCATACCCAAAAAGACTGAGTGCTGTAATAAAATCAAAAGGTGCTTCAACAAAGTATTAGTTTTAGGGTGTGCATACTTATGCAACCACATTTTTTTTTAATATTTTTTCTTCCCTCTACCTAAAAGATTTCAGTTTGTTTTTCAATTGAGTTGTACAGTTTATAGGTCACATTAAAAGGTGGAAAAAGTTCTGAAATGATTTATCTTTGTCTCATTTTTTTACAGCACAGAAACCTGACATTTTAACAGGGGTGTGTAGACTTTTTATATCCACTGTACATTACATGGAAGTAATTCCATACATATTGTATTTAAAAATAATGGTTGCCAAACCCCCAGAGATACCTTCATAGGCACCTGGTACTAACCAATAGAAACAATGCTTTTTGGTATGGTTTCTAATCTTCAAGCCAACAGCTGCACAATGCAGAAATCCAGAGCAATAATGTCTGAGCTGCTTCTTTGAGTTGTAACAAAAAAAATAATAAAAAAAATACTACACATCCCATGATGCTTTGCTGCAGAGACTACATCCCCAGACATTGCATCAATGTTGTAGCTGCCTCAGATTGGCCACAACAAATTATATGTTAATATAGCTTGGATTTTCAGGGGCGTTCCTTCTCAAAATCAACTGGCCAGAAAACTGAAAACAATTGCAAACTTTGGGGCAAGTTTATTATGGGATTTTTTTTCATACACTACGGAGTCTCCTCTCTCAGATGGTTAAAAATATTGTCAATGTATTGATCATTGTGTTTACATGTATAAAGATAAAACAAAAATATAAAACGTGTTTCATCACTAATTTCTGCGGCTTCTTTAGTTCTGCAGTGAATAAAGGAACACAGAAAAGGTACCATGTTTGATGTAATTGAAAACCATATTTAAGAACAATTACAATTACATTTATAATCAAATATTATATATTGCCATAAGATGCCACTCCTTTGTAGGGCACTAGAGCAACTACATGATCATAGTGATGTATGCATCATTTAAATTAGAGTGAATAGGAGTGTAGTTTAACAGATCGCTTCAAAATGTTCTTTAGAATCAAAGTTTGGACCCTAAACTACTTTAGTGTCCGTTCCAAAAAATAACAACCTATTGAAGTGGACACAAATCATAAAAGTGTCATGGGAAACACGTAATGATGAATACAAGGAAACAGACACTACACTGCGGTAAACATCTATATCCTACTAAAGTCATCTCTGTGGGGAGTAACAACCTCACACAAAAGAGCCAGATCCGAATATCTGAGGGGTATCCTGTGTTTGTTTGGCAAACACAAACCTAAAAGGCGTAGACACTACAGGTCTCCAAATAAAGACAAATGGCTTCAGTTAGCTGATCATAAAAGGGGCAGTAAGATGAAGAGTCACCATGAACTCATTCCTAAGATCTGCTCGCATCTTGGCAACTATTCCATTTGTATTTTCAGATTCTGCACTTGATGGAAAATGTCTGCAGGTGTCCCACTGTAGGTAGCTTTTAGAGACTTCTAATTATTTAAAAGATATATAGAAGTTTCCTAGATTATGTGTGCATCTGATAGGAGAATCAGTGGAGTATGAAAAAAAAAAAATGAACATTAACAAACGTAACCAAAAATTGCAAATTTATTCAGTTTTCTGTAAGATGAATTTGAGAAGGAACGCCCCTGAAAATACAAGCGAAATTAACATAATATTTATCATTTGTTGTGCCCAATCAAAGGCAGCTACAACATTGTTGCAATGTGTGTGGGTAGGTCTCTGTAAAAAAGCATCATGGGATGTGTAGTCTTTTGTTCCCACAAAAAGGAAGCAGCTCAGGTAATGCTGCTCTGGATTTTTGCACAGGCTTAAAGGTTTGTATAGGGCTAAAAACATGCCTGAATGCAGTTTGTCCTTTTGTTTAGTACCAGGTGCCTATGTAGGCAGCTCTGGTGGTGTGGCAAACAGGTATTTTTTAAATAAAAATAAATCTGTGTATACATGTTATGTGTGTGTCTGATATAAGCCATTTGTGTTAGATTAGATACAGGTACAGACAGGGAGACTTCCAGATACACTATACATGTAAAGGTAATAGATGCTCTTTTTAATCTGAGCGTAATTTGGAGTAATGACCGTAAAAGATAGGACCATATTTGCTCCCCCCCCCCCAAAGAGTTTTGTTTATATTTTTGCCAGCTATTCTATTTGTTTACCTCTACGACTATTCCATTTTCAGTGTCTTGGCCTGCTTCAATTCTGTGACAATCTCCTGCAGTTTTGTTGGAGGGGGCTGGCAGCGCTACTTTATAAATACTAAATAAGTAGCTTTGGAAGTGAATACTCACTACAAATTGCAACATTCTGAATCAAAGCAGTGCTGCCCATCCACATAATTAAACCAGGCTATAGATTATAACTGTTTTGAATAAATAAAAGTCTTTTGTTCTTTTTTTTTTTATTTTATTATTCCAAACCTTTTTAATCCGCAAACCTGTAGGTTAGGAGCTAAATGTATCTCAGTACAGATCAACACGTGACTTTACGGTCAAAACAAATTAATCAGCCTGATTTCAAATCAGTTAGTTGTCAATTCAAATGAGTGTTAGTTTGCTTCACTGATTCATTATCTAAGTTAAGCGTATAGTCTTACAAATCAGCTTTTTTTCACTCCTTGGTTAAAGTTTTCCACATAGACTGGGTATTTAAATCTAAATAAGTGGCAGACCCCTGCTCCAGACCTCTATTAAGATGAATGTAACTCTGGATTTTTTGGTATCTCTTGGACAACGAAAAAAAGATTAATATTTCACGTCTTTTACCATCTCTATATTTAGGAAGATTATTCCAAAAACTTCAGCTCAACAAGGACACATTTTGTACACATTGTTAACATAAAATACTTGGATTGTGTAAGATATATCATGTCACTAAAGAATTCATGGAAGGCTACCTCTACCCTCAATTTCAAATATTCCATTTGGTCAGATAAGATAAATGCAATGGTACATTCCAAGGCTCTCTCAATACATTCAGGTTGCAACAGAAAAAAATCAATTACATTATTTGGAATGCAAATATTTCACACAAAAAAAAACATTATCTGTACTCGGTATCTGGCTGAAACTCCTTCTGGCTCCGAGCACCACCACACGGGTCACATCTACATGCGATGGAATGTTCTCTTTCCACCAGGGATGGACAAAGGAATGTTCCAATGACATCATCACTATAAGACTTACGTTAACAGAAAGTAACAGGAAAGAAATAGACAACACGGATTACTGAAACTTCAAAGTATTGATAGCATCTACCCCACCAACAGTCCAGGATCCAAGCTGCCCACCATGCCTTTAGGGGGAGAATCGCACCGTTTGTTTTGAGCTAGTATTTTTAAGCTATTTTATGTAGCTACTTGGTTGTGGCATTTAAAGAACAACTGTAGTTTGGGAAAAACGTCACATGCTTATTAAGCATGCAATAAATTAGGAGCATTATCCATTTTTAAAGCCATAGTATTTTTAAAGGAAACGTTCTAGCTGACCCTACTAATGTCATGGGGTTCCACTGCTAATGTGCCTGTAAGCTTTAAGGGCAGTTATACTACTGGGGGGCGTTTTCTTCTATTGCATTCTGTTGTCAAGTCACTAATTTTAATTTTTTGTTATATAATTAAAAAATGTTGGATATTACGTCAAGTTCTTCAAAACTGCATACGGTCTGCCCACTAATGCAAAATGCTAGGCACCATGGGACCTTAATGCCCAAGCCCATGCAATTAAACTTCCATGCAAACAAGTGTTGTAGTTTTTTTATGCACACTAGATTCTTCAGGCCTATAGAAGCACTTTAAGAAAAGCAAAACAACAATTAAGGTGTTTGGTTTTTTTCCAATACATCTCTTTCAGACAAACACTAGCCATCAGATTATCCATTGGATCAACAACCTGTTTATTGTATTTTAAATTGCCAAACATTTTCAAGCTTTATCTAAAATGTATTTGACGCATTATGAAAGTCTTCTATGGAGTCTACGCGAGTTCTACAACCGTACTGCACTTCCTCCATTCTAAACCGGCATGACAGCAAAATACTTCAAAGAATGTTTTAAAGGTGCACTGACGTTCAAGAAAATACATGTGTTTGTCAAGTCTGTATTAAACTGTGTAAGCCATGGACATAAAGCATTTTGGGGGAAAATCTGAATCTTTAAAGACTTTATTTATAAGTACAGAAATCCATCTTGCGCTTGCTACTTCACTTCCTCAGAGCTGAATCGCGAGGGTGAGCGTTTTGGATATCAGTAAAAAGACAGACGGAAAAGGAGGGGATAGAGAGCCCTCATAAAGATAACAGGGTAAGACTGTAATTGACACCATACCCCCTCCCTCTCACTGGTCCAGAAGCAGGCCCCTTGAATCATTCACTGCAGAAATAGCCTTCCAGAAATGTAATCCCCCAGATCACTTCCAGCAAGGTGTCATGGATCTCTCTAGAGTCATGCAGAGGCACCAAAATCATTATTTTTTTTCGAAGAACTAGCTGTATGACTTTTTTCCTGCTTAATTATGCTCCGAGTCAGGCTATTTGTTTTTCAGTACACAGTGGTCCTTTAAACTTTACAAATGTTTTCAATATGGAAAAAATACGAATTAAAATCTCTTTGAACTCAGAGGGACATTTCCTGTCCGTTTCAAGGAAGTTTTCAGTACGAGGGACAATATGTCTCATAGGAAGACAAATGACGCAGACCTCTATACTGTGATCTGGCCGACAGGGCGACCCCCCAGGGTAACCATACATTCAAATCTTTTTACTTGACTGCATGTGAATGTTTCATTCTTTTGTAGAAGGAAGGTCCCGGCACAATAAATGCTTTTCATAGTCCTTTAAAAGTGAAAACTCTCTCTCCCTATAATCTTAATGAGTGACCTCTTGACCACAGTCAACTTCTTGGGAGAAAATGTTTACTTGACAAAACAGTGACTATTTATAGCCCCAAAATGTACATTTATCACAGAGAAAAGAAGTCTAGTTTGGTTAGATGTGTCATAGCTCCAAAATGGTGCCCATTTTTAACGCAAGTTCCTTCAAAACGTATATTGTAAATTTTGCGGACTTCTTTTGATTAATTATGTTAATATTTTAGCCAGTTTAACAGAAAAACATAGCAAGAAAATTGATGTTTATCTTTCACAACCACATGGGAGAAGTCTTTTTTCCCAAGAATACATTTCACAATAGTCCTAATTTATTTGTGAACAGAATGCCAAGGTTTGAATTATTTTTCTACTGATCCCCAAAACACTTTAATCCGATGTTATTTACCAGTGCGCAGGAAGGGACTTTACATAATGTTGGAGACACTAAGAAAGGCAAGGATAACAGTAAATAATCTTAAAGCTTCAATAGGGATAAATAACAAACAACCCAGGCTGTCTCACAAACAGCAACAATGTTTTTGTAGGGGGTGGGAGTCTAACAGCTGCAGCAAACATTTGCATTACCCGATTCTATCCAATGTAAGAATTCTTATTTTAAATATGGTGTGCATTTAACCTGACTTGTTAAAAGGAACACAGAATCTATATTTTAACTTTATTTACACTCATCAAGTGCAATTAAACAGCCATTTAAAATAGTAAATATATTTAGAAAGAACATATTTAAACTCAATGCATATTATGCAGCTTGGATGGGCATCTCCCCCAACCGGCCATCAGCAGCAAGTCTTATAGCCACCACTGGTTAAATGATCTGGACTAATGACCTCTGTAAGCACCATAAACACCAGGCATTACGCTTATTGTTCTCAGAGAGGTCATGACTATTATAACTTGATCAATGGTTGTCACCCCAGGCAATGATACTCGGAGGTGAGAAATGAGGAACTTTCTAATTTACACAATTTAAAAAGCATTTTAACAAATCTGTTTTTTTTCAGAATGTAGGCAATTTACCTACTTCTAGTAATTCAGTAGTTGACTAACATAGGAGCCAGGTCGAGCATTCAGGAGCCACCCTGATAAGGTTACGAGCTATATACGTACATAATTAGGGATTGAAAGCTCCCAGGAACCTTGGAGAAAGGGCTCCTAGATCTGTGCCGCTGGCTCCTAAATATCCAATGTATCTCTATGAAGGGGTTACTTCCAGGCTCCTAGAAACAGCCTATCAGGCTCCTAAGTTTTAAACCGATAACAAATCAGTGACAAAGTTTCAGTTGACACATGGTCACTGATTGACTAGTATGAGGCACAGTCAGTACTTCATGAGTCTTCATAAGCTGCAGAGGGCAGACCCACGCAAATACTATATGTATGATTTTAGGCAATAAAAACAAAGCTTAGAAGCACTTCTTAATAAAATAAAGCACAAAAAAAAGTAGATACATGGATATACCAAGTAAAATAAAGATGCCTTAAATCCGACTGTGGTGTACTCTATTTAGACCAATTGTTAACACTCCCCTTGTACTACAAGCAGACTAGTTATTTAAAATAGAAGTACCCTTGGCACAAGCAGATTTGTTTAACTGTAGATTTTTTGTAAAAAATAAATAAATAATATCAGCAAGTTTGTTTAAATAGCATATCATAGGGGGGGGGGGTATTAAACTTGCATTTAATTCATTTATGCAAGTTTAAAATCGCCTCATATCATTTAGTGCAGATATCTTCACCATATAGATTTTTTTAATCAAATAAGGGGAAAGCAGAATACATGTCATTTTGGATCTTACTGTAACCTCTGTCATTACAGCCTGGTTGATTGCTCATTTTTAAAATCGGGATGAAATACTGACTTTCACAAGGTGGCAAGGTGCCAAGGCTAGAAAATGCAAGTAGAAATCCTCAGCTGGTGAAACTAATACTGCGGGAAAGCCGCCAACGCCACATGTAATAACAGACATTAGTCACTGTTTGCAAACACAGAAAAATAAAGTTTGTGGTTGGAGCTCTCCAAAAGTGAGTTGGGCAATCACCGAACCAGGGTACAGCAAATGGCGCGGGTGATCAGGGATGTGTATCCATGAAAATATAGATGCAGGTTATATGTAGTGTGTATTTATATATATATATATATATATATATATATATATATATATATATATATTTATTTATTTATTTATTTATTAGGAGACATGGCTCCCTGGCTCTCAGGATTTATTAAATCCTGCTTTAGCATGATCTTCTAATCCACTGGAAGACGTGTATTTTTCATATTTACTATTGAATACTGCTTGGTAAATGTGCTTGCTCTCCGTAGGAGTCAATATTGTGCCGTGATGCATTATTAATGGTGGTCCCGTTGTAGTTTCGGGAACACTTTATATGTTTGTGAAGTATGCAACAAACCTTAACAGCAGTGGCAATCGGGTAAGCGCAGGACATAAGAGCACTCAGAGATGATCTTTTAGCAGATTCTGCGGGTGTCAAGGCCTGTTTGCAATTCTTCCTGTTAAATGCACGACAAGGCTAGTTGTATAGCTACAAAAAGGAGGATTCGCAATGCAACTGTGTATCAGAGGAGAGGTGTCAAATTATAAAAAAAAACGCAGAGTCAAAAATTCACCACCCCAACCACCAAATATAAACCACGTACCCCCGACTTTAGGTCAGTACGCAGAGCTGACCTGACAATACAATTTTAGGAGCTGCGGCTCCTTGGCTCCCGGTGTCTGCCTCTTACGTTTTTGGTTATATTTATCCATCTACTCCCTTTCCTGGCTCTTACATTTTTGTTTTTGACTCCATCTTACATTTGATATACATTTGTCCAATCTCTGCTTTAAATATTAGAATCTGCAAAAGTAAGTTTCTCATTTGCTAAATATGCCTTATTGTCATGACTTACATTGCTAGTTTGTTACACTCTAAAGAATTTCCCAAGATACAGTGACCCTTTTGAGAGATCTGATGACTGGCTATCTTAAAGATGCCACCGGCATATATGTCAGGCAAAGTGAGCATTATTTTAACGTGACAACACATCATGGGCGTAGAAGCCCCCCAAACATCAGGGGGGGCAATTCAACTTTACTGTTGCTTGGAGGGAGATTTAAATCTCCACTGTATCTCCTTGGTTTCTAAGGCTGCCTTGAGGTGACAACACTCACAGTTGTAGCCAGAATAGTAGGTCCATCAGACCATCTTCTGCCAGCTGGATTTTTTTAGTCATTATAAATACCTGGTGTTTTTATCAAGCTCGGATGTAAGCCATGGGCACAAACGCACTTACAGAGAAAATCTTCCTTTTAGCAGACTCTGATGGAGCATGGAAGCTGCCATGCTAGTCATACTTCCTTGTCAAGACACAAGGGGACAGCTACAGAGCAAGCTCACTGGGCCAATTCTGAAATCTTATCTGAATCCACCAAACGCTCCTTACTCCTCCTCCCACCCTTGAACAGATAATATATAGATAGATAATGAAGATTAGCAGAATACACTGAATCAGTCTCCAAGCCAGTAGGAAGTATGGAAGACAAATCTAGTGTCTTCTAAAATAAAATAATTTAATGTAAAATATTTTATGTCCACAAATGACAATGTTAAATTTGTTTCAAACACCAATTTTCACCAATTTACAGTGGACCTTTGTGATCAGGGATGTGTATCTATGAATATATAGATGCAGATATATATTTATTTTGTTTCGCTTTTAGAAAACTGGTTGAAAAATAAGGCAGTCTTGATATCCGTGAACAAAACTTACGAGCCCGGTGCATAATGAATGACTCTTGGCAATCTCTCATAGGAAAGTAACTAAATACTGCATGAGCTGATCAAACATCAGGATTGGTGCAGGTTTGGGCAGGCTCACAGTAGCCCGGGCATGCTAGCCGTATTTAGCAGCCCGTTCCACTGCAATGCTATTAAAAAGGTATTGGCTGAACCTCCTGAAGGAACAAAGAGGTGCTGACAAAAACTCAATTACACCAGCAATGGGAGCGCTGGACTGTTACTAACACGGCTATACAATCAGGCCTGGCTCGGTCCTCTATAGCATTCATCACCCACTCCACACAGACAAAACACAGACCCTACAGCTTCTAATAAAGAAGATCACAACAAGGATCAATCATTAAATGACATTTCTAGTCTTCTCTAATTAGTTTATTTTTTTATTAAAATCTTCTAACAAAGCCGTTTAGTCTCATATTTTTTAGGATTTTACTAGGAATATAACATTACTATTTATCTCTTTACATCTTAAGCACTTCCTTTAATAGATTAAAAGTACACAAAGTGCTTTCTATATGGTTTTCTCCCCTCTGCAGCGCATGAAGACAGTGTACTTCTAAATGCAGGGTGTGCAGTGTCTTACAGTCAACAATCTGGGGCAAGGTTTGGCACCATGCTACTTTAAAGAGGACATGCCTGCACTTTGCAGCTCATGAATTCATAGACCTGTGGAGGGCAGACCCAAAAAGATACAAATAGTATGATTTTGAAATCCTGGAGCCTTCCATGTGCCTTTAAAGGATCACTGTAATCCAAAAACATATTATAGCATGAATTTTAAAGATCACATTTTATAGCGAAGGTCGGTCCTGCTGGGCCACACACACACAGGCCTGGATTTGAGGATATACCTGGTCGACCCAGGTGAGACTCGCTCTTCTTCAGTCAGATTGACTCACATGTACTAATCCAGGCCTGTGCATGGACCAAACTTGGACATCCCTTATTTATAGATTACTAAAATGTATTTTTAGCATGAAATATAAAGTGGTCCATAATGTATAACATGGCTTGGCAAATACTGGAAGCCAGGGCTCCTAAAATGCTACTGCTGGCTCCTAGATGATTGCTTAGTATACATATATTGCCGTATATAATCCATATATGGCTCCTAATTAAACTGACTGGCTCCTAAATTGCAGACAAATGTGTCAATCCCTGGTGTAAAAAAACTGCATTTAAGAGACACAAAACTATTGCAATCTGCAAACAGTGCTTGTATTTCCAGTCAGTTGAACGTTAATCACATAAGAAAAATACAATTAAGCAGGCTCTCCATGAGTCTTGGTTTACACTCCTTCACTAGCAAGATAAAAGAGGGCAAAATACATTGCTTTTATCAGTTTGTCATACTTGATGTGTATGGGTGCCCTGGTGGTCCAGTGGTTAGGATTCCGTGCTTTCACCAATGTGATTTGATTCCAGTCAGAGGTCACACCACCCAGGGTTGGGCCTGGTCAGTACTTGGATGGGACTAGGAATACCAGGAGCTGTATGCGGTGGCCGACTGAAAAATGTACTGGAAACCCACTCCAGTATATCTGCCATGAACACCAAGTGGATCAGCATGACCATGGACATAAAGAGGTCATGGTGTGTTACAGTCCATGATGTCAGAGAGCGTCCGACACGACTGAGTAGAGCAAGATATTTGTATATTTTATAGTATATAAAAAATGTGCATGACAGAAAGCTCTGACCTACAGTGGCCCTTTAATGCAAAGGTTTCCAAATTCTGCAGCATTAAGGAACATGTTTAAGCAAACGCCAGCTTCTAAGACAAGGAGGTCTGCAACTTTTTACAACTAAAGAGCCAAACAATGTCAAACATCAGAGCACGACATCTAACAAGATCCGGGGTATAACTGAAAATATACAGCGATTCTTATTAGAAAACATAACTTACATTATACATTCTAAAAACTTTTCAAGAGATACAAATAATTACATAGAACTATAGATAGAATATATGTTAAAATATTTATATACAAATTATATATATAATTGGGCCAGAGAGTGAGATGCACAATTGGAAACCAACATTAAAGGGACATAATTCGTACATTTATAAGAGCAGCTTTAAAATATTTACAAAGTTGTGTTCTGCATGAAAAATGTTAAGTAAAACCAGTTTAAGAGTCATTCAAAATAAGAGGAAGTGCAGAGCATACAAACATATGTAGATGTCAATGGAATAATTAGATCACTGCTCATTGGTTCACAGTGGCAAGCCCCCAGAACAGTTACCATTTGAATCAGCTTCAATTTCCATTTGGGTAACATGTCTGATAAAATCTCAGACTGTAGCTTAACTGTCACCAAGGACACACCAGACCTAAAATGCCATGCAGTCAGACCTCTTTGCAGGCTTATAGGGTAACCTAGGTATTTGTAAAGAGATCCACAGCAATCCATGTACTAAAGCAGAGGCTACAGTGAATGTCCGGGGTCTTTATATTCCTTCCATGCAACGGCACTTGCCTGGCATTTTGGAGCTGGTCTGCAAGAATTTTCAAATATGGTGTAATTTAAAAAACTATAAAACAAGTACTTTATCAATTGAATGTTCTAAAAAAAAATAAAAAAAAATCTATTTTCCTACAGTAAACTTACAGCCCCCTTCTGGGTAGCTACCTTGTTGTGGTTAAGGGGCTTGTGCACTTCAAGGAAGTAGTGAGCTATACCATGTAGGGTCATCCAAGATGGGCAGGTCGTAGCAGAAAGGTCAGACAAATCACGGTCCACTGGAGAAGGAACTGGCACGCACGCCAGTATCTTTGCAAAAAAAAAAAAAAAACGTATGTATAAGCACAACCAGAAACACAGACAGATGTGCCTGGCATGCTGCGTTGATATGGTCACAAAGAGTCAGATATGACTGAAGGGCTGAACAACAACAACAACCACCTTACAGCACAGTTTCTAATTTGTACCTGTTAGTGGATGGATCAGAAAGGCTGACTAATAATAACAGACTGGTATCACTCACTTATTTAAATATCACAGAGCACGAAAATCACATTACACCACCATATGCTGAAGCATAACATGATCCGAGAGCTGCAGCTACCAACTGGAAGACTATTACCTAAGCAGATTATGATAACATTTGCACAAGATTGATACAGACAACTGGGCCTTTTTTAAATACAGTGGTACCTTGGTACTTGTTGTCAATTGGTACCAGAAGTCATGGCGAGTGGTGAAAACAAGGAGTACCAAAAAATAAGAAGTTCCCATAAGGAGTAATGTAAATTGACTCCTACAGGTCTTAGAAAGCGCGACAAGTGCCAAAGCAATTTTTGCTTGTGAATACTAAATTCAACACGTTTTAAGGCAGACAAGCACCGAGGTACCACTGTATACGATTCTACATTGAACAGGAACTTGGTAGACCTTTCTTGTGGGGTAGCTTTTAGGTTAAACTTAAAGTCAAAATCTTGTTGTTGTTTTTTTTTTTTTAAAGAAACTACTTTAAAAGTTTATTATTCTATGTACAAATGTCCAAAAATATATTCCTAGAAACATGCGAATTTACCTTAAAATAGGTTTAAAAATGCCCCATAGCCTAAAGCATTTACTATTACTTTCATGTAATAGTCCTTATAATTTGATTATTAGACACTTTCTGAACACACCCTGAAACTGCAGAAAACACACAGGTCACATCCTTCCAGGTACAAGAGTGCTGGTTGAGCAAGTTTTTTTCCCCACCACCCCAGCAGCAAAAAAGGAGGCGATGACAGGTCGGAAACAAAGAACTCACACATGCAAGTAAGGGATTATTACATATACTGGGCTTTAAATATCTGTATATTGTGTACAGTCAGTGCTGCTTATAAGAGACCAGCACTACTACATGGTCACAAAAACATTGGAATAGCATGTTCTCCTGGTTAATGTTCAATGTCTGTACATTATAAAAGCATTCCACTAAGCGGGTAGCTGCACAGACATGTCAGGGGCCATTGATATGGAAATGATTCCCATTCATCACATCTGACTCACTCCTTTCCCACTATGGCACTAGGACGAGGAATTCCATTTTTGATTTGAACAAGCAATCAGAAGTGAGGAGTGAAACGTGTGGGAGGCTGGTCTCCTAAAAGTGTACGCACTCTGCTCTATTGTCTTTATCAGATTCATTCATAATCCAGGAAATGTCTATATATCTTTTAATGCTAGAGGAGAATCCGTAATGTGTGCATAAATATTTTGTGCATGAAAAAATAAACATAAAAATCAACAAATATACTCCACATTTTGTATTCTTGCTTCAGTTTTCTGGCAGTTGATTTTGAGAACAAATGTCCCATCTAAATTAGTATAAAATGAATATCCCTTATGTATCCTGTTATTTGTTTCTGTATGTTTATGCATAGTTGAAAGATGCCCACAGACCCATTTAAAAAGACCAAGGTCACACCAAACTTTAAAAAGGTATATATAAGTTTCCTGGGTTTTGAAATGTTTGGTAAGAAGCAGGCAGTGATTACCAGAAAAATATTTGTTATATAGATATTTTGCAGTGTACTTACAAAGTTAAAGTCAGGAAAGTAAAATCCAGCTTTACATAGCCAGTACACATAGGAAAGGCTGCCAGATGCAGAGTTTGACCTGATAGATACCACAGGAAGCAACTGCTGCATGATGGGATCACATGGTCTGAGCTCAGAGGGAGACCGACTACATATCCCAGGCTGCTTTGCAATACAGGGACTCCAGAATATGATACAAATGTATCAACTAACCTATGCTTTCTCCCGATTGGGCAAAACAAATTATGAATGTTATGCTAATCTTAGCACGTATTTTTAGGAGTGTCAACTAACAAAAGCTGCAACTTGCAAACCGAAAAGATTTAGCAAATATCAGGGTGAGTTTGTAAATGTTTATTTTGGTATTTTTTCATGCAAAAAAATGTTTGCATACACAACCGATTCTCCTCTATCAGATAAATTCATAATCAGGACACATAGATATTACTTTAAAAGGCGCATGAAACCCCTTTAGCCCATGTACATTAAGTTATGAATTACTATGTTTGTTTTGTTTTACGTTTCCATCTGATTGCCTTTCTCCTGGAAGACAATGCACAAATAACCAGTTGTGTACTGCACAATCAGAAAGGGAGTGGAAAAGCAAATGGAATAAGCGTTTCCTTTTCACATATGTAAAGAGCTTATAAATTTAGTGGTTTGAGGTGGTTTCTAATCTTTCCCTGCAGAGAATACATAATAAGTTGTTCCATAAACTCTTCAGTTGTATGCTAAAGTGTGGGCACCCCTGGCCAAACACAACCTCTGCAGAAAGCAAATGTCATTTTTTTTCTTTCTGCAAATGCTAGAAGGAAGAAGAGTGCTGGTGCACAGGTTCATTGTGCAGTGATGCTTGTACAAACATGATCTACATGGAAGAGCCATCACAAGGAAACAGTACCTGCAATCTTATCACAACACTCAACATCTGAAGTATGCAAAACAACATGTAGATAAGCAAGAGGTATTTTTGGATCCAAGTGCTGTGGACTAATGAAGTAAATATTAACTCTGATCACCATATGTAGGATTAAAGAGATAAAAGAATACATTGCCAATGGTTAAGCATGTGTGATCTCTTATGCTTTGAAGTTGTGGGGCAGCAAGTATCACAAGAAACCTTGTACAGGTAGATGGAAGGATGGATTCCACTACAAAACCAAGACATTCTGGAAGGGAATGTCACACAGATAGTTAAAAAACTGAAGTTGGAAAAAGTTTGGCTGCTGATCCAAAACACACCTCAAAATTCACCATGAACTCCTTCAAGAAGCTGAAGCTTTTGAAATAGCCATCAGTTCCCAGACTGCGATTATCACTGTGAGTAGATCTGAAACTTGCTGTCCATGCAAGACTGCCCAAGAGTAACTCAGAAACTAGAAAGATCTGCAAGGAAGAGTGCGGGAGAAACACAAAAGAAGAACAGAAAGACTCTTAGCTGGCTTTAAAAAGTGTTTGCAGGCTGTGATATCTTACAAATGGGGTGTTATGAAGACTTAGCAAAGTGCCCCCACATTAGCACATGCCACAACTGTGCTTTTATTTTTCCTATTTGTTTGCAGGAAAATTGTTTTTTTTAAGTTGTGTTTATTTGAAAAACTTGCAAAAAATGCAATTTGGTTGGGGTGCCTGCATTTTTGCATACAGCTGCAAAGGCCTGATGGGAGATAACTAGAGGACTTTCAAAGCTTTTAAAATACTTATTCTAACTAAATTTAAAAAATGGTGATGGGATAAAAAGAAAAATTGAAAGGAGGAGGATTCAAACACAGTTTTTAACCTCTGACATGTACAATAAGCTATAAATACAGATCAGTTAAGTTAAAGGGCTATCTATACAAGCAATATCTTCTAATTTACAACAACTTTTCTACATCATTTCCCACCCTTTATCTGATGATGCACATGGTGACTCCGGTGTCGCTTTTATGAATTAGGATAGGTTACCTGGTAAGACACACTGGATAAGTTTGGAATTTGGGTACAACATCTCTGCTTAATTATTAGACGATCTGGTTTATATAACAATACAAATAGAGGTGCTCAATCAGTGAACAAACTAACCCCAATAGGTAAGCTCTATGGACATGATGATCCAATGATCGTCATGTAGTATCAGTTTGGTCTCAACCCATAGAGTGATTTAGCCCTGAAGTACCAGGCAATTCTACCTTGAGCATGAGAAACAGAAAACCCCAGACGTATGTTTCGGCCTTAGTTGGGCCTCGTCAATAGTATGTAGCTGGATCACTATTGAGTGAGAACAGACTGATATAAAAGAGGATATTTCTTATTGGAAAGGGCACACATGGCTAAAATTGGTTGCTCTCATAATGGATTATTATGCCCATAGAGCTAACCTAGTAGGTTAGATCATTCTCTGATTGAGCAGTCTCTATTTTGCCGTTACGTATCCAGTCGATAGGAACAACTGAACACGGTAGGGTCTCCTTGCAGCTATTCATACACAACCTTTCTCTATGTATTTAATTAAAAAAGTGATTTCCGTGCTATGTAAGTAGGTTTACAGCAAACACAAATCTGAAGAATAAAACATTACAAAAGAATGTCTGCTGCCTCCGTTACTATAAACACTTCATTAGAGTAGGATTATTGACGACATCATGTTCTAGATGTATAATGTAACTATTATTGTACCAGTGAAAACCACCATTAATCAGTGTGACATAACACATTTATATATACACATCCGTGTTTTATACAAAGCCAAGATCTCAATATCACATCATTACTAGCCCTACAGTGGCAGGCTTTAGTAGGCACCAGCATTCATGGTTTAGAGATGCTACAAAGACTGGCATTATACTTAGAAAAATCAAGCGTGGAACACAAAATACTAAATAAAACCTGTTTAAAACGTCATTGGAAATGTGCAGAGCACACTATAGTCTGTAGGTCTCACTGACAAACACATATGCTCATTGGCTAACAAGGGCAAGCCCGCCAGATTCGGTAAAGGACAAGTGCAGTCATATTTTTAAGGACTATAGAAGTCATATCTTGAAAAAAACATATTTTAATTTGTAAGTGGATCAAAGGCCATCTTTATATCAATGTATGAGCAGTGGTCCCTTCTGAATCTCTACCTTGTCATGGTGAAGGGGCTTGTGTAGCTCAATGAAGTTGTGAACTATACCATGTAGGGTCACCCAAGATGGATCAGATCATAGAGAGGTCAGACAAATTGTGGTCCACTGGAGAAGGAACTGGCACCCACTCCAGAATCAGCCAAGATAACCTTTTATATGCAGTTTAGGCTTTTATCATAGCAGCTTCCTGAAAATGAGGCAGCTACAACTGTCAGTGCTCTCAGTTTACAGGGAGAAACCTCCTGAGAAAATAGTAGCGGCCAAGAAAACAAAAATGGAAGTCTGCAGTAAAGAATTGCACATAAAAAGGGTTTATTTTTTTGCTTTCTAAAAATATTTTTTTCCTACTATTGTTATTAATTAGTCAAAAGACCATATAGAAAAATGGATTGCTGCAGTCCTTTGTACATCGGAATCAGTGTATTATGCTCAGAGAACTATTTGATAAAAATAAATAAACCCACATTTTAACAATGCTGCAGTCCTTTGTACATCGTAATCAGTGCATTATGCTCAGAGAACTATTTGATAGAAATAAATAAACCCACATTTTAACAAATACCATTGCAGCCAAGAAAGAGATAGGGGAAGATTTATTTAACAGTCAAGAAAACCAAGCACTTAATGACAATACCCTACAAAAATGATTGTTAAAGCAAGTTCAGTATCTTTCTTCCTAAGCATTACAGGCATGGATCGTTTCCTGTCAGCTGGAAAGTCATCAGGACAAGTCCAATCAATGTCCATAACAAGCCCCGTGGGTACGAATGACCAAGCTATGGGATGGTGTGCGTTCTGTGAGGCACAAAGAAGATAGAAGCATTGCCAATCCAAATCAGAGCCTTGTTAGGACAATCGAAATGGCAGAAACACCAAGAATCAATGTGCGTATTTCCAAACCAAAGTACAGGCTGTACATATTCGTATTGCAATTGATGAAGAACAGGGGTTGTCAACCTTTTAATACCTACCGGTAACATTTCCTTACCACCCACCGGTGACGCAGTAACTCCGTTTACCCTCGCTCATGCCTGGCTACATAAATTATATGACCCTAGCTATGTATCGCCCTGTACTTACTAGATAGTGATCCGGTCCGGACTGCTGTCCCTAGGCTCGCTCACCAGCTCCCCAACCAGCCAAGGGTGGTGCCGCGAGTCGTCACTCGTCAGTGATGCCACATTGAGATTACCCTGCCGCCCCCAACATGAAAGCTTGAATCACCCACTAGTGGGCAGTAGGGACCATGTTGACCATTATGGATGTAAAAGATGGCATTTTTTTCTGCTAAAAATTTGTGCTTCATATTTTACTAATAAGGTTAGGTTTCCTGTATTCTAAAACACAGACCGCATGAGTGAGCTGCATTGTTTTTACCTATTTGGAACTCAATGTTCAGTAATTTACAGAAAAGGAAACCTGAACACAAAAATGAGAAATGAAGATACTTTAGATTAGTGGTTCCCAAACATCATCGCAAGGTTCCCCAAATAAGTCATCATTTAGGTTCCACACTCTGATTGCAAGGTGAAGCAATTAGTATGAAACAGGCTATGTAGCCTCTAATTGTCTTACCTCTATTCATAGTGTTAAGTGTAAATCTTGGTCTTGCTGGTGGTAATGGATGGGAATCAATGCTCTAGATAAGGGGTGGGCAAGTTCGGTCCTGGAGAGCCACGCACAGACCAGGATTTGAGGATAACCCTGCTGCGCACAGGTGAGTCAATCACTTCTTCAGTCATCCTGATTGACTCACCCGTGCACATAAAGGATATCCTCAAATCCTTGTTTGTGTGGAGCTCTCCAGGACCATTCTTGCCCACCCCTGCTCTAGATCAGTGGTTCCCATACCTTTTCCCCTAAGGGCCACTTAAACTGCTAAGAAACCCCTGGACCAAATGCCCCTCTAACAATGTCATGGATTCCTCCGGGTCCTGCAAACCAGCTTTATGACTTTTCTTCTGCTTAAATATGCGCTTACCCAGACGCAATGTTTTGAAACATTTTCCCCATTGGGCAGTGACCCTTTAACTATGTGTTCTTCTAAAAGGCCGCTGTGCTTACATTTCTTTGTAACTCTACACATGGATTTCAAGGTAAGTCCAACTCTGGACTTTACTCCACTTAGAGCTTGGGTTACATCATTTGTTCTGGGACTAGAGTGGTGCTTTAACGTGACTTCTTATCTTAAGTCAAATAGACAACGTGTCACTAGTTGTCTGGTGTTGATTCATAGGGTATGGATACCAGACATAACTCAAGCCTGGTATAGATCATTTTAAAGGAGATGTGCTTTAAAGGGTCAATACAGTCCCATATTTACAATATGCGTTTTTTTAAAACTACACTTGATATCGAGCTATATAATTTTAAAAAGTTTGTATAAAAAATGTAAAAAAAAGTATCTTTTAATGCAGGTCATTGGCACATGCCTGGAGAATGGCAGCGGTTTGCCAGGATAAGTGTAAGTGTTGATGTCACCACGTGTGACTGCAGAGGTCCCGCAGGCAGCAATATCTCTGATATAACAAGTTCTTAGATATGGCCGGGAAGCCTGGAACATTTCTCCTGGATACCGGACGTTCATTTCTCCACTGGCACACCTAGAGATGTTAAAGGGCCAGTGTGAGCACTTTTCATGTTAAGTCTATTTTTAGTTCACAATTCCCATTAACGTACTGATGTGAGAGCTGAACCATAAAGAAGGCTGAGCGTGTCATAGAATTGATCTTTTTCAATTGTGCTATTGGAGAAAATATCTTAAGAGTCCCTTGGTCTGCAAGAAGATCCAATAAAATCAGGACTTAAGGAAATCAACCAAACTGTTCACTGGAAGGTTTGACCATGAAGTTAAAATGTTTATTGTCTTTGCTTTCTAAAAAATGTTTGGCTCATTATCAAGTTTTGCTGTCCAGAAGACCATAGAAAAAAAAAGGTCATAGCAGTGATCTCTTAAAGGGATGTTAAAGGTTTCCTACATTTAAAATTAAAATAAACTTTTGTTGTTTAGTCGTGCCCGACTCTCCATGATCCTATGGACGCAGAACACATCTTGTATCTGGTTGTGTTTATCCATAAGGTTTTCTTGGCAAAGATACTGGAGTGGGTTGCCAGTTTCTTCTACTGACCTCTCTGCTATGATCTGTGCATCTTGGGTGACCCTGCATGGTATAGCTCATAGCTTTATTGAAATACACACGTCCCTTCACCACGACAAGGTAGAGATCCAGAAGGAGAAATAAACTACGGTACCCAAGTGCTTAAAAACTCACTGAAAAAAAACAAATAGTCCCTACAATGGTCAGCTCCCCTGTAACTCATGTACAAGGTTTCGCTGTGGTGCTAGATGTACTAGCCAATCAGAGTGCCTGAGCAGCATTTCAAATTATACTGTTGAGAAACAAACAATCTTTAATTGGTAATACATCTAGTATCAATAGAAACACTTTGTACATAAGCTGGTGGGGTTGGCTGACCTTTTTTGGAATATTGCTAAGGTTTCTCGGAGTAAAAACAGAGCTTTTAAGCACTTGTTAATAACATGATCTTTAGATATGTACAGAAACAGGTAGTTTATTTTAATATTAAAAACAGGGAACCTTCCATACTCCTTTATTAAATTAGGATTATATATTTGATTCTTTTTTGGGAAAGATAAAGTATTTCAGCACCTTTGTGGCTTTTTATTGATATGATACTAGTGGTGTGCACAGAACCATTTAATTCCTTAGAAAGGTGCCTCAATGGTTACCTGCTACATGGGCAAAACAACCCAAAACAAGATTTTTAGTTTAGTAAACAGACAGACATGTTCATTAAGTACCACAAAGCAGCACACTTACAAGATTAGTCATCTGGGAGTGACTGAATTACATGATAAGGTCTGGTCCACGATGAGGCTTGTGGAAAACTTTGCAAACTAATATTATGTACATAAGGAGGCCGGAGCAACTATGAAAGCACCATGCTCACACCATGCCCTGCTCAGCTGCACCTCCACACAGGGGTCTTTGATGGATTTTTGGGGAAGGAGGAGGAGGGACATGGAAACATGACTGGCTTCAGAAGCTTGGTTTGGAAAAACAGGAAAATAACATCATCATAGCTGTTTGTGGCAAAATTGTGAGGAATAACTGAAATTATAGATATTTAAAATATAAATTATCTAAGGATAGATTTGAATAGTGAAAAGATTTTGACAAGTAAAAGTCTCTTACTTATCCATCTGGGCATGCTCTTGGGGTTTATCACAACACAGCAATAATCAATTGCCATTAAGTCGTACAGTGAGAACTTTGTCATGTAATTTAAGCTTAAAGGAACATTTAAATCACTTTTTCTTTGTTACATTTGAAAGACGGTACGTAGTAAAGCTCTCAAAAGGAGAAAATAACGGACTCAAAAGTTTAATTAATCTGTGATTGCCCCTATCAGCCAATAAGCAGCAATATAGATGTAGGAGTAATTAAATGTACGTATACGCTGTGCACTTCCTGTTAGTTTCAACGTGGTGCAAAACACAATATTGTTAAGGTCAACCTGGTCCCTACCACCCACTAGTGGGCAATTCAAGCTTTCATGGTTGGCGGCGGGGTAATCTCTAGGTGGCGAAGTGACGTCACACGCCGGAGACCCGCAGCGTCACACTTGGCTGGGGAGAGAGCCTAGGGCGAGACATAGCTAGGGTCATATAATTTATGTAACCAGATCTGAGAGGGGGTAAAAATAAAACAAAAGTTACTGTGGCACCGGTGGACGGTAAGGAAATGTTTCCATCAAAAGTGGGTAGTAGGTATTATAGGGTAAATGACCTATGGTTTAAAGTATGCTGTTAAATGCACCAAAAACAGAATTGTGTTCCATGTCTTTTTAAAGTACCAAAACTCAAAAGCTAAATTATCAAAACTTCCACTCAATTTTGAATAACTAATTGTAAGTATATTTATGTATGTACATATTGTTGTTATAACTGGGATTTTGCAGTGTATCTTTACATGGAAATATAGAGCTATACATAGCTAAAACTGTATATTACTTTTAAAATCTCATCGGATTATATCCCCATAATCTAAGCCTATGAGTTAGCCACTTAGGTGGTAAATCGGCCACCAGGCAAGCTCGTGAATAGGTGGTTAGACCTAGCAATGAGTACATGGATTCAGCCACGAGGTTCCCTAATTAGGGCATCTATACTTTTGTATTTGTTAGAGGTAGTACAGCCTTTGGCTTTTTAGAGCCATCTAGTCCACACATATTCTGCTTTTAGAAAACAAAATGTGACTTGTTGAGAACACAGAACAAATGAAGAAACTGACACGGTTTCGAATTAGACTGATATATATTAATTGCTTCAATAAGATCAGAGTGCTTGTCCTTTTTTTAGAGTTCTCCAAATCTGGCTAACCACCCTCCTCACTGACAGATGAAATAAACATGTTGATCTGTACTCATCCATCTGTACAGTCGTAATCCGAAGACACATGAATAAAAAAAATAAAAAAATAAAAAAAAAGGTAATTAAATTACAGTTTATATACATATGAATGTAAAACTATTTGAGAAAAAAGTTTGATTTAAAATTCTAAACTGAGAAGGTTGAGGAGATACAAGAGTGCTGTGGGAACTATATAATGGTACTCAATGTCAGGTAGCAGCAGAGAAAGCAAGAAAAATATAAGCATGCATTAAAATAGGACAAGGTCGCCAAAGCAACGGAAAAATACGTACTGGTGCCTAGATTAAATACCTCCGTGTAGATCTTTACAATGTGTCATGTGATGGCCCTGCCCTAAAATGCCAAGATATGCAGGAGATACTGGAAAAGGCTGAGAGTGGCAAGACGCTCTGCAGGATGCAAGGGAAGGAGCTCCGGGCAAGATGCACATGGAAGTCAATGGTGCTTCCAGATGTGGTGGCGTTGCAACGGAGGCATGGAGGTAGCAATTACTCTGGCAATGCCTTTGTGTTTTATAGACAATAGGTCTTCTTCTAGAGTAGGTGAAATTTGTGGAAACAGTATAACAGCGATTGCTGCGATCACGCCTACTTGGCCACACCAACTTGAATCTTCGCATATGTGAGCGGACATGAGATACAAATAGAATCAAATAGGGCATTAAAAAAAGGGACATTGTCACCCTAACAGAAAGTTGATATTACCTTAAAAAAAAAAAAAAAAAAACGAACAATGTACTACTGTAAATGGAGATGCACAGAATTGTTTTGTGGCTACTTTGACAATTCAGGGCTCAGCAAATGGCGGGCGCGATGGCACCATGGCAGATAGATAAAAAAATCTGGTGTCTAAATTACAGTCCTCAGTGTTTGTTACCTTCAGTTCTCACTTCTTTTGTTAAATCATGAAGTGCAGAAGGTGTGCTGTGACAGCTGGGATGGAGTTACAGCATACACGACTTAGCTCGGCCACCTCCTGCCAAGAGTGGGGAGGAGGGAAACCATGCAGCTCCAGCAGGGGCAGCCAGAAGGTGTAATACTACTATGGAAGACCTTACTGCACGCAAGGGAGGCCGGAGAGACTGCAGCCTATATGCACACAGCTACAGGGCAGAGTCATCACACTGTAGAGGCTGGAGAGTTAGGGATGAGAGGTTGCAAACAGCCACCATCAAACATCAGAAGAAGATAGAAACGTTTGTTTGTGTATTTATGTGTATACTCAATTTGGTGCCCCTGTAGGTCCCTGGAGGGATCCATGGTACATTAGTGGAAGTTGTGAGAGAAATGGACATTTACATTTCTGGAGAGCCATCATTTGATGCAACATCTGGTTTCTGGGCCAGTGAGAAGGAAAGGTTGGGGTCAATTTCAATCTTATCCTGTTATCAAAGGCTCTGGACTTCTGCCAGTTTCTGCCTCCCTCCACTGATAACTACAAGAAAGAAACAGACTTAAGCCACAAACAGGTTGTTAGCCTAAATAATGTCAAATAAAAGACTTAAATATAATTGTCATTATACAGAATTATATAGAACCTTCAAGACACATGCAGCTACAACAAAATGCTACGGAGGGAAATGACCTAAACAAAAACAAATAAAGGCAGCATTTCATAGCCAGTAACACTCAAATCAATGACTGGTTTTCATGTTACAACAGTAGGTCGGACAAACAGTTTATAAGTGATTGGGACATAAAGCATTTCAAAACTGTTAAAATGCAAAAGTTAAAAGGGACATGGAAGGTTTCTGGATTTCACTAGGAATGTATGTGTTTGCGTCCTTCAGTCATGTCCGACACTTCATGACCTCATTGAAAAGTAACACACCATGCTGACCCACTTGGTATTTATGGCAGAGATAATGGAGTGGGTTGCCAGATTCTTCTCCAATGGGCCACAGCATACAGCTGCTGGTATTCCTAGGTGGTCCCCCATTCAAGTACTGACCAGGTGCAACCCTGCATGGTTTCAGGGTGGTGTGACCTATTGGTTCCCTGAATGGAATCAAACCCAGGTCATAGCTTTAAGCATTACCCAGGTTTTGAAAGCACTGAACCCTTTCACTAGAAACATACAATACCTATATATTTACTTTATTTTATTAAGAAGTGCTTAAAAACTCTATTTTCTGTCTAAATCATTCAAATTTATACCCATTTTGGGCCTGATTATACAAACTGTGAAGTGCAGTGTTTAAAATTAGCCTGCCATTGACCTCTCTCAAGTAGCATGTTGCAGAATGTTGCCATTGATCGGTTACTATGAGATCGTGTATAGGGATGTCTTCATGAGCCGCAGAGGGGAGAAACCAGTTATTAAATAAATAATTTTGCCTATGCACTTTGCATCCCAATTACCAAAGACCTCACCCCTAGTGGTAATATTTCTAAGACAATATGTAAGATGTGGATGTGCGGTGCGGACAGATTCTATTTATGGTGGTGGGTCTGTAGTGAGCACGTAATTCCATAAAGTGCACTGAAGAAATATTTGTGTCTGCTGACTATGGACAGCTCTGGGACATTCACAATCAGCCACGCTGCCAAACAATGAGCGCAGTATGCCAGCTCGGCTTCCTCCTATAAAACAAACCCATCACGGGGCACACAGGGCTCAGAACAGCGGCCTTCAGCATTCCCCCAGGAGAACGCTTAATATGGCACCATGCGGATGACATTATAGGCTGCGAGGCAATAATCACAAGACCAAGTAGAACAAAACACACTCAAAGGCAGGAGATAAGTGGGGGGTTTGTTAATTAACACATTAGAGAATTTAAATATGGTCTAATTTAAACACTTTATCAAAAGACATCAGGGAGCATGCCCATTTTTACTTTTTCACATAGATTACACTGAAGACAATAGATTAAGTGTAATTTGCAGTTATTGCCAATGATCTCCCATTAAAGGTATCTGGAAGTCTCCCTGTGTGTACCTGTAGCTAATCTAACACGTGCTGCTTATATCACACACACACAAAAGGTTCCACATCCCCAGTAGTGCCTACATAGGCACCCCGTACTAACCAATACAAACACTGCATTTAGGTATGTTTCTAACCGTATACTTCAGTGCAGAAATCAAGAGCAGCATTGATAAAAGACTACACACCCCATGAAGCTTTGCTGTAGAGATGGACTCTCCAGTACAACAATGTAGTAGCTGCCTCCGATTGGTAACAACAAGTTAGGAGTTTTATGCTAATTTAGCTTGGGGAATTCCTTCTCAAAATCATCTGGCAAAAACTGTAGAAGTTTACAAACTTAGACCTATAGGTAAGTCCTTTATGTTCAGACAACAGACATCAGGGAGCATGCCCATTCTTGCTTTTCATAAGGATTACACCAGGGGTCACCAAACTCGGTCCTGGAGGGCCGCACCCAGTCCTGGAATTGAGGATTTCCTTTCTGTGCACAGGTGAGTCAATCAGGATGACTGAAGAAGTGATTGAATCACCTGCTTGCAGCAAGGATATCCACAAATCCAGGACTGTGTGCGGCCCTCCAGGACCGAGTTTGGTGGCCCCTGGATTACACTGAAGACAATAGATTCAGAGTCGAATGGATAATTGCCAGTTATTGCCAATGACCTCCCATTAACAAAATAGGACTCTCTGCTTTGATCAGAAATGCTGAATGGCAAATAGTGGCAGATTTAAACTTGTTTTAGTGGCAGATTACTTGTTTTTAAACAACATTTAATTGATTAATTATTTCTTATAACTTCTGCTTTCAAATGCATACCCAAGAGGGCATCTGAGGAGAAGAGAAACAGACATTTTTTGCATGAGAAGATACCAAATAAAAATTTTACAAACTCACCCTGATGTTTGCTAAATCTCGAGTTTGCAAGCAGTTACTTTTGTGAGTTAACACCCCTGAAATACCTGCTAAAATTAGCATAACATTCTTAATTTGCTTTGACCAATCACAGGCAGCGAATACATTGTAATATGTTGTATGAATCAATTATAGCAGTCTGTGCAGGAAGGAATCATGGGATGTGTAGTCCCCCTGTTGAGGTAGGAGGAGTCAGACACTCATCTGTAGATCTCTGCATTGAGCGGCTGTTGGTTTGAATGTTAGTAAACTGTTAAAATACATATTTGAATGCAGCGTTTCTATTGGTAGGTATCAGATGCCTATGTAAGCAGCTCTGGGGGTGTGGAAACCAAGTGATATTTTAAAAGAAAATAAATCTGTATGTGTATAGAATGACCCCATGTAACGTGTGTGTCTGATATAAGCAGCAGGTGTTAGATTAGATAAAAAGGTAAAAACTGGAAAACATAGATATACTTTTAAATTATAACATATTTGAAACCTCTGTTTTTTTCACTATTCACTGTATTCGCAACACTATCAAAGACTGCATGGGTATGATTACATGCAAGTGCTCATTAGAAAACATAGATCACAGATCAACTTAAAGGGACATGGGCCATTGTATTTTAAAAAAGAGCAGCTTTAAGCATTATCCAGGTTTTGCTTCGTATGAAAAAAAAATGCAAGTTAAACCTGTTAAAACTTCACTAAAACTTACAGGAAATACACATAGCATATGTACATCTGTAGATATCAATGGCAGATTTTTCAGCTTTGAGAACCTCATTTGAAAAAAATAAATGAAAGTGATACATTATCAAATACCCTCTTTCGGATGCAACAAAGAACAAAATTCTTTCTGTGTCCCTTTAATACAATTCCCAATTAAAATTACTTAAATTTATGTGAATTACAGATTTTCTTTACAATATTTAAATTATAATTATAGTAATCGAAGAGAAGAAATGATGTGCCAGTAATCAAAATGCCTAGTAATAAGCCAGAGACAGCAGCGTCTGTCCTGTTCGTGCTGTAAGGCAAATAGAAAAATACTGAAATCCAGGACTGTCTTCAGCACTCAACCTTGTAACAGGCACAAAAAGCCCAACGTCTCAGACCAGCGAATTCTTAATCTTAATGCCAATTAATTAAATCACTATGAGTACATATATATATTTAGATATATATACACACACAAGCTGGGATCCCACCCCACACTGATGATAGGCAGTAACCTTGAAACGGCTCTCCGGGGGTAGTATTCCCAGCTTGTGTTAAAATCCAACCTTGGCTTTGCAAAAAAGCTGTGTAATGCAGCAGGCATAAGCTTCAAAGGAAGCCATGAATTAAGTGGTCATGGATTGAAGAACAAAGCATTTGTGGGCACATTTGCATGTCCCTGCTCAGCTTCCCAGAGTGCAGTGTAAGAACTGTATTTCTCTGAATTCTGAGCAGGAAGCAAGTTTTTTTAACTTGTTTTAGGCATTCAAATGTGAACACAAATGTAATTTTATAATATATATATATATATATATATATATATATATATATATATATATATATATATATATATATATATAGTTATTATCTTTATTTATATCACGCCAACATATTCCGTAGCGCTGTACAGGGGTAGAGTACATGGCAAAAAACAAACTTAACACCTTGTAAAGAATGGGGGCCCTGTTTTTGAGCATAAAATCAAATGCACATAGAGCTTGTTTCCAAGGCACTGCCACAAGATTGAAAACTTGCAAACTTACAAACTAAGGGTTTAGGTGTGATACAAGAGGGTGACAAATGAAAGATGGCAACGTGAAAGCAATTTGTTTAGTCAAGTGGAGGTGTCTGTGTGTTGTACTGTAGATTGTGGGTGTAGGTGTTATTAAGCTGTGGAGTGTGCAGTTGTACATGTTAAGGCTGAAGGTGATAAGATTTTTTTAAACAGGTGTGGTTTTAGTAATTTTTTTAAGTTTTTGAGGCAGGAAGATAGTCTATTGGAGT